>JAJNNQ010000002.1:13117500-15725833 GCA_027886175.1 Phylloscopus collybita
GAACTTCAGTCCTTCTGGTCTTTTTTTACACTGTGCTCAGTCAGTGGCCTGTTGTACGAGAGGGGTGCTTGTCCCCTGCCTCTGTCACAGATGTGGATATGCTCATGTTCCAAGGAGATGCCTTGTCTTCTACAGGAAGAATGTGGGACATGTGAACGATGAATTAATTGTGTCATCTTGGTATCAAGCAAAAAGCCTGTTAAAATCATGCTAATGCTTGACCCAAAAAGGGTGTGGTTAGAGGTTGTTAGCCCTGGACCCTCACTAATACTTGCCTTTCTCAGTGATTAAAGACCCAGATTAAGACCTAAACCAGAAGTCTTCTGTATCTGTTAAGAAATGGTTTGCTTGCAGTTCCTTTTATTTTCTTACACCCTTTTGTTGTTGTATTGGAAAATGAGATGCATTATTTCCCCTTGTCTCTTCCACTTAAAACAGGAGTTGCTCTTGTTCATAGTGTGACTATGCAGGTGAAGGAAGCAAACTTACACTGGAGAGGACTTTTCCTTGAAGGAGCTGTGAGGTGAAGGACAGTGCCACAGAGTTCCAGATTACTAGTCTTAACCTAGTGATTAGTTGCTGTTATCTTTGGAAAATTGAGATTAAGGATGTTTCTGCCATCTGGGTAGCTCTTTATTGTATTGCTGAGAAGAGAAAAAAAATAAAACAATAGAAGTCAAGTTTCTAAACCTAGGAGAAGTGGACTGCCACATAGCAAAAAACACTGCAGATATTAAAAAATGAGCTAATGAGTAATGGTGGCAGAAACATCTAATGTGCCTGAAAATGTAGTGACTCTGGATAAACTGGACCATCCTAAATTTGAGCGTTTCTGAAGGCTTAACCTGTGAGGTGCCACCAGGTGAAGGTAAACAAGTGGCAGAGTGAACAAGTGGAGAAGTGAATTTCAGACATTCACGTTCTCCATAGGGTATGGTTTAACACAGGTGTGTTAGTCCATACAGAAATCCCACAAAATACTAGCAGTAGAGGATGAAGGATTGCTGCTGCAGGAACAGGGTGAGTGGGAGTGGGTAGATAAGCTCAGCCAAAACTGCAACTGCTGTCCCATACTTGCCAAGTGAGTCCAAACTGACAAATATGGTGCAGATTAAATTTGTGTACTTTGGGATACTGCTGGTTGCATTTTCACTGACTATTTTATGTTAACATTTCCTATTTGTTTGCATGCATGCTTGCTATGGGGGTAGTCACAACTTCACCAATGTTTTCCATGAATGGGTCCTGGGGAGTGAGTGTGCCAGGCTTATTGGCATTTAACTAGGACTAACACAGCTTGTTTTCATAGAGAAGGTAGTCAAAGCTGGAACACCTTTTTTTTTTTTTTTTTTTTTTTTTTTTTCTTCAAAGTTTCCCAAGAAGTAAGTAAAAAATCCACAAGGGGGAAGAAAGAGAGAGTTAGAATCTATTTATTAGGGAACTAATTCAGGGTAACTAATTTCTTCACCAGTAATAGGAGAGAGCCTGGACTGATGAGGGAGCAGCGACTGCACTGCTTGATCCATGTGAGAAGGACGAGGCAAGGAACAGAAGCCAGCCTGCCGTTGTTCGGGGAGATGGCTCTGCACTGTCACAGATAAAGCGAGTTATTTTAGAGTAAGTACTAAGCTTCAGTAATCTACAGGAATGAGGCTCTAGGATAAGAATGTCCTAAGCAATTAGTGAGTGAGGCCTGTTAGTGCTGATCCAGGTCACGCAGTTCAGTTCTGCAAAAAAATTAATTGCCAAATCACCCTGCTGCCAGAAGTGCAGCAGCGTTGCAGGAGAGCAGCTCTGCCTTAGCCTGTTAGAGCTGTCTCAAGAGTCAATGGGAAGGGGAAGGGAAGGTTTGCTCCTGGCACAATCCTGCCTGTCCCCTGCTGAGCTGGGGCTGTGAGCTCTGCCTGTGGCGTTCCCCAGCGTGCAGCAGCCAGGCAGGCCCAGCCTGAGCTTGGCCATTAGGTGGTGGTCTAGAACAATGAGAAGAAAATGCTCATTGAGATGTTTAGAGCAGCACTAGGAATTTGGCTGCAGCTCTTCAGTGTAATGGCTATTTTTTCAGTAGGGATTAGGGAAAGCAGATATTTTAGCATTAATTCTTTTTTCTTACCCATCTTGAATTATTAGTGAGATGTGCTACATCCTCATATGCATCATCTCCTGACACGTGCAACATCAAAACCACCCACGTCCTAAGTTCTGTTAAAGTTTTACAGGCTTCTCTTCTTATCCTATTCTAACACATCTGCTGGAAGAATTACACCCTGAAGACACTGAAAGAGGGTGTGATTCTTTCCCAGTGTAGAGATCTGTCGGATCTGGGATTACGGTGGTCAGGGACACTAGGAGCAATATCCATTCCAGTTTATAAATTGTGTGTTAATCCAAATCCAGGTATTGCTTATAACTGGTGTTTAGGAAGGGGCAAGCTGTGAAGGAGCTAAAAATCATAGAAGTGGTGCTTTGATGAAGCTACCCAAGCCCTATGTTACTGATTTATAACTAGTCTGGAGTTTTTTTCTCCTTGATAGTATAAACATTTTCAAATACTTGGATAGAGAAGTCATCCCTCCTAATCATATACCACTGGGTTGTGACTTTCTGCTGGTAATAACAGGCAAGCAGTCTCCAATCTTGCTGGAGCCTGGTTATAGCCATTTTTTTAAAAGGCGTGTCCTCAAATCTAGACAGATTTGAAGTGCAGATGAGAATAGTGTTTCCTTCACCTTTTTGGAGCTGTGATTGCAGAAGTTTTTGTGGACTCTAGTTGCTTACCTTGTGGAGCCTTTGCTGAAGAGCACTGTCAGTGTTGCAGAACTTGCAGCTGTTACTGATTCTCTACTAAAGGACTGCAATGATTTAACATGACTAGACACATGTTCTTTTTCTCTAGGTTCCACTGTGATTCCCATTTTCCTAGTGTCTGTTCAAGCAATTCAGTCCTGTGTATGCAGACCAGTGCTACCAGGCCTCCACTGGTGACAGTGCTGGACAGTAAACACAAATAATTTCAGTACTATTCAGCCAGAGATGATGCTCAGTGTGTCAGGTGTTCATTTTAAATTCCTCTCTCACTTTGTTAGACTCTGCTGTAAAAGCAGCTCAGGATTTTTTTATGGCAGTTGTCAGTGCTGTGACCAGCATTTTTGGGGTTCAGTAGAAGACAGGCGTGATGAGACATGTGAGGTGTTCATAACAATCCTCTTTCATCAATGCTGTTATCTTGGGTCTTCAGGGATTATCAGCCACTGGCATTGATACAGGTAAAATCCTTTTCACTGCAGTCTGTAGACTTCCTGTCCTTTTCTCTTGGTTTTTCCATGCACTGCCAGTGTAAATCAGTCTGCAGCTGTCAGAAATACTTGTCTAGTTGATGTTTTCATGATAGTTTGGAGCAGGAACTGAGACAGACAAACCAGATAGTAGGGCTGAGCATCATCCCTGTGCTGGTGCTCTGGCACAAAGCTGCTGTTCATGTCTCTTGCTTCTGGGAGATGGTACTTTAGGGATGTCCCAATAATTCTTACAATATTTGGATTTTAAAAAGCTCTAATTTTCTATATAACGTGTCTTTTGTAAAAAATGCTTGCAAAAAAAAAAAAAAAAAAAAAAAAGGCAAGCCCATAACAATGCAACATTTTATCAAAATGCAATAAAGTATTAAAAGCTTACAACTCCTTTTAGAAGTGCTGGACCCAAAACTAAAAAACATTTTACCTTCAGCAGCTCCCAGTAAGGAAAGCAGTAGATTAAAAGCCTGTGGCCAAAACAGAGCAAAACCAGATTTTACAGATTCTCTACAGGTCAGGTGCCAGTGTGGAGAAAATCACTAATGTATCAAGATTTTGGCATCCCTTCCAACAGTAACCTGTAACTACCTTGATGCTCAGCTGCTGTTCCTGTCAGCACTTTTTGCTTCTGGGTACCTGCTCAGCAAACCCTCACCATCCTTGAGGCACTTCCTCGAGACAATGGCCACCTTCAGCCTCAGGCACATGGAGAGGCAGCAGTAACAATAGGTACAAATAATACAAAAGAAACTTCCACTGAACCCAGTCTTAGATAACATTCCTATTTTTGTATTGCTTCCGAGAGAGGTACAGACTAATCCTGCTGTGGCCAGTTTACCTGCCAGGCCAGCAGACAGAGACTGCCTTCAGGTTCCTGAAAAGCCCACAGCACACTTTGTACTGAGTGTTGTGGTTTAACCCCCTCAGGCACCTCAGCACACACAGCCATTCACTCACTCACCGCCCCCCCCCCATGGTGGGATGAGGGGGAGAACTTTACTGAGGAAAAGTAAAAGTGAGCAAACTCTTGGATCAAGGTAAAGACAATTCAACAGGTAAAACAAAAGCTGCACACGCAAGCAAAGGGAAGTAAACCCAGGAATTCATTCACCACTTCCCCATGGGCTGGCCAGCCATCTCCAGGACAGCAGGACTCCATCACAGCTAATGGTGACCTGGGGAGACAAACACCCTCACTCAGAATGTTTCCCCTTCTTCCCTCAGCTTTATACATCTTATGGCCTGGAATATCCCTTGGGTCAGGAGGGGTCAGCTGTCCCAGCTGTGTCCCCTCCCAGCTCCTGGTGCACCCCCAGCCTCCTCACTGGTGAGACACAGAGAGAAGCAGAAAAGGCCTTGACACTGCAAGCCCCACTCAGCAATAACAGAAACATCCCTTGTTATCAACACTGTTCTCAGCACAAACAAAAGCTGAAACACAGCCTTGGACTGGTCACTGTCAAGAAAATTATCTCTACCCCAGCCAGAACCAGCACATGGAGAAATCTTAGAAGTTTCCTAGTGTGCCTTTGAATGATCCATTTGTTCCCCACAGCAATAACATGAATAGTGTATGTTGGATTACTCATGGTCAGCTTTAAACAAGCTTTAAGATAAAGCAGTTGTTGCTTAGAATTTTAGGCTTGAAAATGGAACAAATGCTGACCAGAGAAAGCAGCATGCATCATCAGAAGTCTATTTACAGCTCCTCTGGGGCTGTGTCTGTCTTGGCTGAGTTGGCATCATGAACCAGTCCCACAGAAATCATCCTTGTACAGATTTGACCTGAAATCTTCCTGAATTTGCACCTTTCCAGGCTCTTATTTCCTAAGCCTGACTGCTGATGTCCCTCAGAGCAGCCATCATGGACAGGCCAGGCCTTCTCCCTTCTCACCATCCTGCTATTGCACTGAGATATCATTCGAGAAAGCAGGTGACTAGGTTTGCCCTCTTGCCTGTTGCTTTTCTTTGTCTTTTGTTATTTCTTAATGCAATCTTGCTCTGGATTTCAGCTGAATTTGTAATTGGAAGTACCTTGTGTACAGCTCTATAGCTTGGCTGGCTGCACTACTTAAGGCAAGAAGACAGAAGGACTAATAAGACAGCTAAAATGACTCCTCTATAAGAGTGTCAGGAAAGAGGGTTGTGAGCTCACAGTCCACAACAAACCAGTTTTTCAAAAGATTTCAGTCCAAGCACATCAGGTGGCAGGCCCAGGTCAGGAGCAGCCAGAGCAGGTCTGACAGTGCCTGCAGTGATGGGACACAGGTTGGGATGGAGATCTGCACTCATTGCCTGTGAGTTTATTCATGTGTAAAAGCTTTAATGTGCTTCTTTCCCTGTAGCCTGTACGCTCTGGGGCAGTATTTGACAGTGGCTCAGCTGCTGCCAGAGCAAACAGCGTTCCAGTGCTCTGCACAGTGCAGCAGGTCCTGGTGCCCAGTGGCAGGACCAGAGGCACAAAATGAACCATGGGAGGCTCCCTCTGATCAGCAGGGAACACTTTTTCACTGAGGGTGACTAAGCACTGGCACAGGATCTGTTTAATTTCTTATTTTTGTAAAATCAGCAGCTGTGCTGGTTCCCAGCATGCCAGCAGCATAATAAAGCAGGATTTCATTCTGGATAGGTTCCAGTCAAGCTGCTGATTACCTTTCAAAAACCACTAATTCAGTCACATGCTATTTGTTAAGGCTTGAACATCTAACTAACTGTTGGTGAATCCAGGGCACTTTGTGGACAAGTTAATATTATCTAATTTGGATCGTCATGCACACCTGATGCTGGTCTGTAGCATTCAAAACTATGGTTTCATTTTCTGTAAGCAGTTCTTATATAGCTAATGTAGCATAGAATTATTTTGTGCCACAAAAAAAAAAAAAAAAGTTTGAGCTGTACTAGAAAAGCAGAAGGAAATTATACCAAGATGTTGCCTATGTTGACATCATGCATGCACTTTCCTTGCCATATATGACCAATTTCTTTGAAAATCAGCATATCAGCATACATCTGAAAAATAATCCATGTTTTACAGTGAGTAAAGATTAAGGTTAAAAGTCAATTACTGTGAAAGCAGCACTCAAAGCTAGCTTATTTAGCATATACTTATTCAGAAATCAGAGCTCTTACACTGTTTTTATGGATTCTTTTTGTGTTTTTAAGGTAATCTTGTCTACAAACCCTCTCATAACAAATCTGGTTAAAAGTTAAATATAGTTTGAAGCCAGCGCTGAGTATAAGTGTACAGTTGCTGATAGCAATCCTAATTTTGTCTCATTTCAGAAAGGTCTTTACAGCTTAAGGATTCCTTGTTGAAATACCTGTTTTGCTAAACTGGGGGAGGAAGGTGGTCCTGGTCCAAGGTCAGTGGGAGCAGAGTCGTGCTGAGGCAAAGGGACAGGAGCAGCTGTTTGTCAGAGGAAGAAGCCCCCATCCCTGGGGAAGGGATTCTTCAGCATTTGAATTCACTAAAACTGAAGTCAGAAAGAGCTTTCAGAAGCAAGGGCTGCTTTGTGAAAGGATCAGAGAATCGTGGCCTTGACCTGAGAGCTCCTATTGGTCATGGAGACGAGTGTAACTTCTAAGGAGTGACAAACTGTATTAGACTGCAGCTCCCTCTTAACTCTGCAACTCACCTTTCAAATCAAATCATTTCATGTTGGAATATCTCAGCATACAGAGACCAAGGAGCCATGGTTACCTTTGGAGAGTGTGCTCAAAGCCCAGCTTCTAGAGGTTCTGAAGGCATCTCCCCTGCAGCCTGTGTCCTGAGCTATGGAGATTGCCACATCCAGTTATGTTGTTTATAAACAAATAAAACAGGCACCTGTCACCCTTTCCCTGCTTTTTAATACTGTGATTGATCTATGCAGAACATACAGCTTGCATAAATAAAGAACTGGACCGAAGTAAATGAGAGGTATAAATGGCAGGAAGGATCTTCTGAGCTTCAGCTGAAGGTGTCACAAGATTTCCCTTTGTACTGCTGGATTAGTTCCTCCCCTTTGCTACATCTTCCAGTGAAATGAATGCAGGAGTATTGCTCACATGAGAACAATAACTGATGTTAAAACCTGGAAACTGGTGTTAAAACTTAGGAAGTGCTCTGGGTTTCAAGTACTAAAGCTCTTACAGATTTCACTAGGTGGGTACACTGTAATGAAGTCAGGTTCGATTTGGAAGAGTGAATTATACTGTAAAAGTAGAGTAGCAGTGAGATAGAAAATCCTTGAATTTAAGCCACCCTCTCAGGAACACCAAACCCTTGGCTGGCTTTGGCAGCTGTCATCCCCTTGTGTCTCAGTGCGTGATCACTACATAAGCAATGGAGAATCATTTTGAACTTAAAGATGAAAGCAATCCTTATTTACAGTTACACCCAGTGACCATTGTGCACAGGAAGTGTGTGATTATAAAAGTACAGTTAGGACAAGCCTTACAAGTCTTCCCTACCTGACTGTAGCAAGACAAATACTGCCTTTGTTGGATTAGGGAAACTGCAGAAATGCCCCTGCAGTGATGCAGAGCAGACCATGGCTTTGTAAAGTTTGTGCAGAGCTGTTACTTCTGGGGGCAGAGTCAGGGTTTTGGGGGCTCTGGAGAGCCTCCTTAGATTCTCATAAAGCATGGAATCTCAGAGAAGAATTTTCCTCTCAGCCAGGGCACTTTCAAGTGCAACATGAGCAGCATCTGTTTTTACACCAAATAGTTTTGACAGACAATACCTTACAGGATAAAAAAAAACGTATTCTGTTAGCAACCATTATTGTTTGAGCCACAGGGCTTGGTTTGCTCAAGTAAACATGTGTTGTCCCCTGTCATACTCCTGGGTATTCCCACACCAGGCTGACAGATGTGACACACAATCTGTGGGAGTGCAGTGCTGGAGGCCAGGCTGGCTGCCCTGGCACTTCTCTCTTGACCCTCTATTTATGTGGTGCCTGTCTGAACATCCACTCCCCAGCCTGTTCCCTCTGCCCCGTCCCTTATGGGTGCTGCTGGTGGCAGTGGTGGCTCAGGCACTGCTCCACCTGCATGGCCCTGGAAGGACAGGGGCTGAGAGCAGGAGCCTACAAGCACAGGGTAAGGGTGAAGAGGACATGGCCTGATTGTCTAATGCCCTCATCACAGGTGGATGTTCATCTGCAGCCTGAGTTGATGGGCAGATGATCCATCCCATGAGCAGCAGCTACTGGTAAGCAGCGTTCCTTCTCTGCACTGAGCACAGGGCTTTGCTCTAACAACATCTCGTACCAAATTTTGAAGTCTTGAGGCTACATTGCAGCAGGCAGCTGGGAATTCAGAGCACAAAGTGCTCACTTCTTCTGTAGGAAAATATTCCTACAGCCAGCAAAGGACAGCTCTGCATAAGACAAAAGTAGATCCATCGTGGGAGGCAGGACAGTATTTAATCATCAAAACTAGTGCAGAAGATACAACTTCAGAGTTTTTCAGTCAATCTGACAGGCACTGTAGGAAAGGGCTGCAGTGAATCCCCCCCATTTCTGTCCAGCACTTTTGCACTTACGCACTTGTGTTGGTGCATTCAGATTTTTCTAGTCCCTCCTGCAAAGGCAACATATAATTCTGCAATTCTTTTAAGTAGCATCAAGGACATTGTGTTCCAGTTCCGCATCCCTGATGTATCAATTAACTTGAGTGACTTGGAACTCTTACCTTGAAGCTGTGCACATAATGTTGACATTAAAAGAGAAAACGCTGCCAACATTTGTTGAAGTGCCAAAAAGAAAGTGCTCTGTTCAGGCTCACACCAACCACCTCATTGTTCCCATCCTATCTCACAGGATAATCAGAAAGTGCCTGGGCGATTCTCCACCCTTTCCTCATTTTCTCTGCAGGGAAACATGAGATCAGCAGCTTTCTACTTTTGTTCATTTTTGTCCTTTGCATGACTATTTGTTTTGATTTGTTAGAATTTATTTTCTTAAATAGAAAAAAAAATCATCAGGTATAATGCAGGGATTCCTGCAGCCCAGGGAAGCTGTCTCTGGGGACCCCCCTGTAGCCAAGTCAACTCCCCAGAATTGTTAAGAGCACTTGAATGTTGGGTTTCTGCTCCAAATTTTGCTATAGAGATTTCCTCCTGGCTGTAGAGGCAGCACAGGGAGATTAACCTGTCTGGGCTAAAGAAAGCCTTGGTGAACACCACTGCAGTGATTAGCAGGTTTGTAATTGCTCATTTGGTCTTCCAGTATTTAGTGATGTCTCTGGAAATAGGAGGTGTTAGTGATATAGAAATATCTACAAATAGCTTCCAGCTAGGCAGTAAACAAAGACACAAGTCTATTAGTGCCAGGAAATAAATTCCCTGCTCCTAACATGTAAATATAAGAATCAAAAATAGCAACCAAAAGCAAGAAATATGGAAGATTTAGGAGATATTTTAGCAAAATAGGAAGGACACTTTACATAATTATGTAATTTATTACTGCAACTAGTAGGACTGTTACCTCTTTTAGAGAGTTTGGTCACCATGCCAAGCCAGTTTATTTTAATATGTGCAGTTTTTGGCAATGTCAGATGACATGTTTAATTAAACCATATTTAATTCCTCGTGTAAAATCAGGAATTACATCTGTACATTACAAACCCATGAGCACTAGCCATAAAAAAAACAACCTTTGTTGGTGCAGAATTCTTTTTGGTAAAATTTTCTATGTTTTACTCATATAAACTCTGAGTCTCTGTTACCAATCCCTTCCTTTCCCAGCTGTATAGCAAATGCCTTAAACTAAATGGATAAGAGCTTCTGGCTACAAGCTATTTTATACTGTTCAAGGCAAGACAGACCAACAAGAAAAGTGCCTGAAGTGAAGCCTGGGTAGCCACTCTTCTGGCAGCACAATGTGTACTTTTAACTACTGGCAGAATAACAAAATGGAAGAACTTGAGGTCAAATCAATCCCCAGCCATAAATACCAGGCATTGACCTTAGCAACACTTCTTTGGTACATCTAATAGCAAAATTACATAGAAGGTGATCTTTCCATTATGGTTCATTTTCTCAGCCTCAGAGGCACCTGTCATTGCTACCCTGTATTGCCTAGTTCCATGGATTCCCATTGTTTTTTATCTAAATTCCAACCATTTTCTGGTGTTGTTTTTCTTATTCTGTCAAAACTGCAAAGGAATATAGCCAGCATATGCAGAGTAATCTGAAGAGAATATCAAAACTGACAAATTTCCAACTGTTGATCTTTTCATCTCTGCCAGATTCTGATGTAGAGTTGCCTTTCATTCTCCCCATGTAATGCTGCTTCCCTCCCTCTCTGTGAGACAGCCACTCTCCTCAAGCAGATTCTGGCAGAAAGGGAAGCAAGGGAGGATGCTCTGGGTGCACCCAGGGTTCCTGTGATGAGCAGGGAAGTTGTGTTCTCCACAGCAGTGCCCAGGACTCTGTAGGTTTAGTGGATTTTATTTGCATGCCATGAGGGATTACTGTAATCTTCAGGTACATGAAGCAGAGGTAATTCACCTTTTAATCCATATTTAGCAAAAGCCTTTCAACACACCTCTGTAGTGCAGCTGACTGTCTTTAGCATTTGAGTACCAAATGCTATCATGGATAAAGAATAGAAGTTCTGGAACTCTGGGAAAGCTGGAGTTCACAGCCCAGGCATTCTGCATGGTACTGATTTCTGTCTGTGTGTTACTGCCCTGAGCTAGGAATGGTTCACAGTGCTGCAGATCAGCCCCTTCTAAGCAGACACACAGCTGTAAATTAAAACAGTTTATATGTTAAAAAAAAAAAAAAAAAAAAAAAAAAGAAAAAGAAAAAGAGAATGAGAAGGATTTAATTCTCAAGAAATGAAATAATTTCAATCATTTTAGAGAGTTTGGTCAAACAAACAAACAAACAAAAAAACCAAGGTGGGAGCAGGAATCTGAAAGTAAAATGAGCTTCTTGGGCTGAGGAGAGTCACACAGGCATTCATCACCACCAGCCCAGCCTCAGCAGCAGGGAAAGGGGCAAAAACAGGGATTTAGCACCCACGTCCCCCTCTTGCTGAGGACGGGATGAGCATGGATTGCTAGCAGCCCTATGGAAACATCAGCTCACACAGATGTGCAAGGTGATGCTGAGGATGTTCTCCTGCTCTGGAGCAGCCCATAATTAATGTGGCACAAAGGATTCTGCTTCCTGCTACAGCTCTCCTGACTTCTGCTGCACCTCCATGGCTAAAGATGCAAAGCCCTTTGCCTCTTTGGGTGCAACCTGAAAAACAGCTAATGTGAGAGGGCTCAGCTATGACTCTCTAGCAAAGGAACTGCATCGTACAAGAAATTGAAGTAGTTAAAAAAATAGGCATGACTTAAACACCTCAGAGCTACACACATCTAAATAATATGAATTAATAATAGCAACATAAAAATGTTTAAAATTGGGATATACTTTGTTTCTGTATTCACAGGTTAAGAACTTCTTGTAATTCTTAGTAATATCTGCAGTGCACTTTGGGAGAAAAAAAAACTTTTCTGACCTACCTTTCCCCTTCAGCTCTCATGGTCTACAAGCCCCCTGGAACTGTAAATGTTCTTAGTCCCGAAAATTGCTCCATCACTGCTTTTAATTTGCCTCATCTCTTAGTGTGTTGTGCTTGAATCACAGTTGAATAATTGGTCTCAGTAGAGAGCATGAAAAATAGAATCTTAGGGAAAGTAAATTAATGCATCCACTACTACAGGTACAGTCCACTAATGAAATTATGGACTAAAAGCTCTTGTCCTTGTAGCTACCCTTAATCAGCAACATAAATGTTCACTGAGAACGAGGCATAATTCAGCTTTTTATTCAGCTGAGTCTGTATCTTTGAACAAATCACTTCTAAAACTAATTCTTTTGACTGCTAAAGTGAAAGATAACTGAAAAAGCATTCAGAAAACAAGATATATTTTAACTGTCAAATTGGGAAGACAATATTTAGTATTTCAAGCTCAGTGGGACATATATTGCTCTTACAGAAATCCATAGTTATTACATTAATTTGTGAAGTTGCATCTGCCCAGAAAATAGGCATTTCCATACAAGTTAAAGAAATAATAAAAAAAAAGTTTAAAATGTAATACTAATATTAAATATATCTTTTAAGTTATTAAATTTTAAAAAAAGAAAGTGTACAACACCAAAGATATTATAATTTCTGAGCCATTTTAACCACAAGTATGCTTTGCTTGGATGAAGGTTTTATCTGTTATGCATCTGACAGTGACATACTGACCTGGCTGCAGGGTTTGTTTTCATTTAAGGGGAAGCTGAGAAGGTCTCTTCAGTGGGTGAGCATAGATCCCACTGAAAAACTCAGGGTCCCTTTTATTCTCCCTTAAACCCCTTACAACATAATCACACTATGCTAGGAAATGCCACATTCCCTAGGTCCCAGTGGAAAAGTTCCAGCTGAGCAGGGAGCAGCCCTGGTGCCACCAGAAAGAGAAGGGAGGATTAACTCAGGGGCACAGGCAGTTCAGGTTCAGGCTGCAGTGGGTGCAGAGAAATCTGAACTTCTTGGAGGCGAAAGGCAATTTCTCCACCACTGAATCAAAACCACTCTGGCCACTGTCCCCAAAGCCAATTTCCTGTACTTCTCCAGTGCAATGTGGCTTTTACTGGAACTTCAAATGTGAGTGCTAGCACTGATCTATCTGAGGAGCAAGCCTTTGAAACCGTGGTTCTAAATAATTTTGGCAAGATTTTAAGGTGAATTTCACTGAATGTGTGGTCTAAAATCTTAATAGTCTGGCTCTGACTGATGTAATGGAAATTAAGAACTGTTCTTAGGTAAAATTAATGCTGGGCAGGACATGAACACAAGGTCCAGGAACCAGAATAAAATTTGCTGCCCAAGAAAGGGTTTAGTCTCCACAAAAACCTGAGATGATGACATACACACAAATGGACTGGCTTTTTGGCAATAGAAACTGGTTCACTAGGTTACCACTTCCTACAGACACCAACAACCAGCCAAATCCCAGCTTTGCAACATAAACTATCATGGTCCAGTTTCTCGATAGTGTGGTAGAAATCATGCTTTCCAAATTGGCCTTCTGGTTTAATAAGTTTCTGGCATAAAACAGCTTTTATCATCAAAGAATTAAAATTGAAAAAAGAGAGAATTTGTTTAATGTGTTTGATTACATAATGGAGGCTATAGATAAAATGGGATCAAATCACCTGAGCAAATGCACTTCTATGTTCAATAGTATTCTCTAAGAACAAAGATGGCATCATCTCAAGAGTAATACTAGTTTTGAGATATGTACATATTTGAGATACGTATTTCATAAAGCTTGAGAGTTTTCATTCTGTTTTTAATTGCACAGCTCAGTGTGATAAACCTTTCTCTCAAAATATGCTTGTGCACAAAGGAAACCAGCACATCAAAAATCTGGACAGAGATAGTATAGCGTAGATAAATCTGAAGTTTGGCATCTGCTGGGAGTTCAGAGCTTGTTTGGTTCTTTAAGTAGTTTGTGCTTCATTGATGCCATCAGGAGAACAGGCATAACTTTGAGTTTCAAAAAATGCCTGATTTGAGGCTCAAAGCCTATGGCAATAGCTGTTGTTTTAGCCCAGGAGACTGCCTGTGACCACACAGAGTTGGAATCTGTGGTGTGTTTTGGTGTTTTGTCAGCATTACGATCAAAATGAGGAATTTTCAGAAGTAAAACCTTCTGATTTTTGGTTGATTTAACATTTTGCTTGTGCTCCAGAGATAATCAGTATCATTTGTGTCTTAGAAAGTAAGGCTCTGGAAGGGTAACAAAGTGTGTCCACCAAGAAATCGTCTATTCCATTCTTCACGTCCATAACCATCCTCCTTATTTGTAAGAGCTGTCAGCAGCAAAGGCCTCTGCCCGTTTGTGTGGGTGTGCCCCAGCACAGCCTTGCTGGCCAGGATAATCACTGTGCCGTGGGGTCACGGCTGGCCAGAGGGCAGGGTCCTTTCTGCAGGAGGCTTGTGTCACTCTCTGTGGGTTGGGAAGAGGGGTGGGGGGAGAGGATTGCGCAGGAAGAGGAGTCGGATGTGGGTAAACACTGAGCAAACCTGGAGAATGAAAATTAGCAGCCTCCTTTGCAGTTTCCTTGGCGCCGGCACTTCCTGCTGGAGCCGAGCCTTTGGCAGCTGCCGGGATTAGCCGTTTGTCAGATGCCTGCTCTTGGTGCTTTGGAGGAATGCCTGGCTCCGGCTGCAGACAGCTATCAGGTGCCATCAGCCAAACCCACTTTCATGCTTTTTTATATCTCACATTTCCATCTGTTTGTCCTTGTTTCTCTCCTGGTGTATGGCTCACAGATCTGCCCTCCCAAGCTGCTCACCAACCACTGACTTTTCTCCCGCTGTTTCTTTAGATTTGGCCACTGCCCTTCGTTGTCTCTTGGCCTTCTGCTTTACCTTATTGTTTCTCTTGATACAGACAACATTGATATAGTTAAGTTGTCTGGTTTGGAGACTTCAGAATATTTAAAGGCATTGCAGGAGGGTAACAGGTGCTTGCCCCGAGGGCATTTGTCTGCTTGCAGCACAGGCCAGAGCTCATCAAAGGACATCACATCTTTTAGCTCTTTGGTAGCAAAAAAGTGCAGTTTGTCTCAAGTCACGCCCTGACAAGACACAGATCATCACAATAATTAAACCAATCACCACAACTGCAATTAATTTGGGTGTCTCTAAGCAGACGTGAGGCTTGGTGATACAATCTCAGTCCTGAAAAAATGTAAATGTGCTTCAGTGCTCTGGGTTGAAGATCCAGCTTATAACAGAGCCAACACAGACATGCCAGCTCCCTTTCACTGGGAATCTACATTTTCCTTTCCCACCTCAGATTTAGCAGTACTAAAATAATCCTGCACCTTGTATCAGGAAGGTGTAGGAAACAAGAATTGTTTTATGTAAGTAAAGGCACAAAAAAAGATGGGTTAGATGATACACTGAATCCAGCTATGTAATTATCTCCTTGCTCATGGTCTCAAAAAAAACCTTCCCTCAGAGTAAGCTGAGTGATGACAAACATTATTTCTCAGGGATTTACTACTTTCTTTCAATCCCTGTAAACCAGGATGACAAGATAATTATATGGAACACTCTATAGAGAAGAAGTAGTAGATTCAGCAAAGATCCACAGAGGCAAGCAACAAGGCAAAGCAGCAAGGAAGATAACATGCACAAAAACTCCACTGGATATTGACATACTAGAAAACCAAATAATCTAATTGGAATTAGGAACAACTTTGCATAAAATGCAATGCTGAAATTATAGCAAGAATTGGAGAAATCTTCCTGACACTTGGGCATCTGACACTGTTACCTGTGATGATCCCAGGGCAGACCTGGAAGAGCTCTCAACAGCAAGAACAGTTTGGTTGAAGCTGTTGAATGTCTTCATATACTGCCTTTTCTAACAGGATTCTACATTTCACCTGGAAGTTTCAGGGAGACATCTCATAATCTATCTTTCTATAATACATCCAGCTCTGCCAGATCAGCTGAACAAACAATTTTCAGTGATGGCATTATTCATATAAAAACACCATTAAAATTGCACTCGCTGAAATATGGAAACCTGTCAAGGCTTTGTGCCTTTTTAGATACTGACTGTTTCACCAGAAAAAATATCTGGCTTCCCTTTCAGTTGCTATGGAGTTTTGTGGATACTTGGAAAATTTACTTTCCACTTATGTTTGGTCTAATAGGCATTATAATGAAAATATTTGATTGAATGAGATGCAGAAGATAACCCAGCTGGTGACTTTCCCTCTTGTCAGGAATATTAAGCCCATTCCCTGAAATAAATTGCTAGTTCAGTTTCATTTGTCTGCTGGAGCTAAACAGCCTGTTACTGTAGGGTGGAAAAAGACAGATTGAGCAGCAACCACAGAAACCTGGCCCAAAATAATTTGGCAGAGGTTAGGCTTTGGGTTGGCTCAGTGCCTGGGAGCGAATTACATCCATGCCACTGGACTTAGTGGCCTTTCTCAGATGGTCATTACTCTGTGCTCCTGCAGTGACTTAGCATCTACCTCCATTTAGGTACTTACTTCCTCAAGTATCTTCAAAACACCAATACCATAACTATCAGAAGATTTCTAGTGATTCCATGCTTGGCACAGAAGTCTCATCTTTCTAACCTAGTTTGGCTTTCATGCCTCTCTTTGATAGTCATTTGGGATAAATTTTGCTGTTCTCTGTCTTCCCAGTACATTTCCTGGTACAAATTTCTATCAGTTCACTGTGAACATGGCTTTTTGGCCAACTCTCAGGCTAGGGAAAGCTTCAGTGAAAGTACAGCAAAGGGAATACTAGTCAGAAAAGTACAGAGATTAGGGGAAAGAATACCCAAAACAGAAGTCTGACTTTCTGCCAGGAGACTGACTTTGCATTGGCTGGCAATGGAGCTGCACTGTCTGATAGCAGCTGTCACTGTGGGAAGAAAAGGATTGGCCATCATCAAGGATGTGCAGCAGGCATTCCTGGGCCACCATTCCCTGTGTAGGGAATATCACAAGAGATATCAGGACACTTCAAAGAGAGGAGCTCAGCCTCACCAGTCATAGCCAGCACTAAACTGGGTTGTTTTGCAGTACTGGTGAAACATCACAAGTACCGTTTTTTTTTTAGTTTCATCTTGAATGCTTTTATTCAGGGTATGGCAAATGGGATCATTGTGACCTCAGCTCAGCTCCATCTGCTGATAGAGACTTTATTTTTGGTCATAATGTCACAATTGCTTTAAATAATTGAGACTGAAAACCTCCAGGATGATTCCTGCAATGGAAATCATTCCTGCTTCCTGTAGCATCCTGCTCTGAGACAATGTGTAGAAGGAAGTTGAAAATCTGAGCTCAGCCTGCAGGTAGGGAAAGGCTGTGCATGGAAACTCGGCTGCTGTCTGCACTGCAGGGCAAGTTCCTGAGCTGGCCCTGGGTTACTGGCCAGGACCCCACTGTTTCTCAGCAGGTAGATTTGTCCTGGCACAGCAGCTGCTCTGCTGTGGTGTGAGACAGAGATCCTGAGGGCATGTGCTCAGAGAAGAGAAAAGCAGAGAGAGGAGGCAGGGCAGCACAGAGGTGCAGAGCTTACAGGAACCAGACAAAGGATCTCTAAATTTGCCTCCTGATTTCGTTAACTTAGAATCAACACATTACATTTTTGAAGGATAGATCTGACCACATACTTCTACTTCCTTAGGCTGAACTCAAGTTAGCAAAAAAAATTATGACTGGCTGGAAACAAATAAAACACACATTCCTTGTGCCTTTTGGCTCTGAGCCAGTGGGGTGTACATTCAGCAGTTTTTTCAAAGACTTGAGACATGCTTCTTAGCAAGAAAATCCCTGAAAGTGAAAATTCTCACACAACTGTCAGACTGCAGGAATGATGGGTTGGACAAAAAAAATCTGATTTTGCAAATCTTGCTGTGGATTGGAGGCAGTTGAGAACACCCAACTGCAGGAGCACAGGACTCTGTCAAGTCTGGATTATTTTGCTTATTTGAGCTGTGGACAAGGATCACTACAGCCAATGTCTATTCCATCTCCATCTGTACACGATATAACATGACTGCTGTTGCAAGTCTGTAATGGTGCCTTTCTGTGTCAGTTTATAGGCAGGTGTCTTGAAAGACAGCTGGTTTTGTCTTTTGAATAACGGTCAGCACTCATTGAAAGCACTGTACAATTCTTTTTTTTTTTTGTGGCTTAGGTGTCACCTGTCCTGTTCCCAGTGCACATTGCCCCTGCCACGGATGGCAGAGCAACATGGGTGGTATAAATAAGTTTTAACAGAAAAAGACTGCAGGCACATAGACATTAAATTCATTCTTGGAAATTATTTCTGCCTAGTGAAGCTGGAAATAATAGTTGTGAAGGGTGTTGACAAAGAGGGTTCCACAGATGGTACCCATATTAAACATTTCAGTGGAGGAAACCTCACCCTGTAAAAGCCACTCGTGCCCTAAGCAGTTTTTTCAATGAGGAACTCCCACTGAAGTTGCTGAAGAGGAAAAAACCAGCCTTGGTTAAGGCAAGGGATATATATCATTGGAAGTAATCCTAGATACATTGAAATTGCTTGCAAATTTTGATTTATTTCAACAGGATGGGACCTTGGTCACATTTGGTGTAGTGGAGATGAACTCCATGGGATGGCAAGTCATGTAACTGTTCACATGCTTTAGTGCAGGAACTCAAAGCAAGGTATCCCTCCTAACATGCATGTAATGAAGCACAGTCACTGTCCTGCTGTTCCCAGCCTCTTTACAGCCACAAGTTAGGCAGAAATCAGCTGCTATCAGATCTCACATATTATCTTTGATGCCCAAGCTGTATTACATGACCAAAGAACTCATGAGCAATTATAAATTAATTAACACAATTCAACACTAAGCAAATAAGGTATATGTCAGTCTAAAAATATCTTTGTGTTAAATTTCAAAATTCCCAGGTGACTCTCCACAGTAACACATCTGGAAAGCTCAGTTTTTGCTCTCTCCAGTGACAGCTCACAGAGCTGGATCCCAGTCCTTGCTCTAGTCACTCTTCCTAAGCAGATGTCCTCACCTCCCCATGCCTTTCTGAAGCCAGCAGGCCTCTGTACAAGAATCAGCAACTCTCTTCCCATCCTCAACAGCAGAACTGGACCAAAACAAGAAAGAATGAAAGAAAGAAGGGAAGAAAACACCTCATTTCTGATAAATCAAATAGGCTAATCAAATATAGTGAGGAAAGGCCCTGCAGAAATGTATTTATAACACACAGGATGTCAAACAAATCAGTGACAGAGGGAGCATGACTTGAGCAAGTTAAGTGTCCAAATAATCCATCAGGCTTTGAGTTGGCAAGAATGCTACAGGGCCAGATGTAGGCTGTGAATCAGCAGCTTTGGAATGCCAGTACAGAAAGCATGGCAAGAGAGATCCAAGGGGGGGACAGAGGCATGCAGGAACTGCTCCAAGACCATTTTAGCAAAGCACATGTTTCTAACATATATTTATGTCCCTATGATGGTAAAGTAATGGCTCAAATGCTTACTAGCTTAGCTCCTCAAAGCATTAATTGAGGTCAAAAGGCTTCCTGATATCTTGAACAGATGAAATCTACTGCTGACCAGGCACTAGGGCAAAATTTAAAATTTAAAATCAAAAAACATGCTTTAGAAAGACATATTTGCTGGAGAGTGGAAGTAAAATGCTGAATTACTGCAGCTTAGTTTCCAAAATCTGCATTCTACAGACTGACTTCTGTCTTGGCTGTCAGAGCAGGCTGAAGAACAAGTGGAGGAGAGCTCTCCCATGCTCCTGGCAGTGTGGTGCCAAGGGCAAGATTCCTTTCCATGGGTGGGGATGAGAGATATGCTGAGGGCATTTGTTCCCAGCTAACTTTGGCTGTTTGCTAAACAGCCTCAGGATAGATGGTCCAGCAGGAGGGCTTGGCGGGCATCCCTACCCTCACCCTGCCCACTGCTCTCTCTCCTTGGACATGGGGGTGTGCAGGATTATTGCACTACCCAGAATTCATTACTAAAGATCTTTTGGACTCTGAAAAGATACTTCACAGGTCAGTGAGAGTCTTTATACCATTTTCTTCTTGGCAGTATCACTCTTTTCTTTACCCCTGTGAGAGGTGAGAGATACCAAAACACTTTTTGTCCTGTTTGTTCCATTTGAACTCAGTCCCTGTGCCCTCAGACTATGTTCACTAGAGAAAGCAAATGAAGTGTCTGTTTCTAGAAACAGGAAAGGCACATGATACTGCTGGAAGAATTATATTTATTTTCTTGAATTAAGCCATACTTCAGGATATTTTGCAGCAGACAGAATATATCTATTTGTCTAAAAATGTCTCTTACTGATTTTATGATTAATTTTTATTTTCTTTCCTTTTTTATCTTGAATGGGAAAAAAGTAATTCATTTCTAAAATTTTAACAATAACTTTTTCTCCAACTTTCAACCCAGGAAAAAACTTTAAAATAATTTCTCTATCAGCTGACTGACTGTGAGTATACCCTGGTCTGCACAACATACAAAGAGACCATTGTCAATAGTCAGGAAACACCTCAGCACTTCAAACAGAAATCACATGAGAGAACCTTCCTGATGCCCAGATGGGTCAGTTGGCAAGAGAAGGACTGATAGCAATGACAACCCTACTTTGCATGTGTTTATAATTACCACACAGACCACTTAGGATATTTTTATTTATTTTTTTTCTCGTGACTCTGCTGTCAGCAAAGTCAAACATCTTTATAGCTTCCATAATATACCCGAAGATGCATCTTCCTTGAAATCCATTTCAGCATTATAAGGCAGGAATATTCCTGTCACCAAGGAAGCAGGAACTGTTTTTTTCTTTCAATTAGAAATTAGTTCTAGTTTTGACTAGTTCCTCAAATTACTTTGATCTAGTCCAGAATAGCAATGCTGAGGTCTTTTCAGACAGCAGGATAGCAACACTTCTTTTTCTATGCTAGTGAATTTGAATTTTCTGGATGTAATTTGGATGAAGACAGGACAAGGAAAAAGAAAACGAACAAGAAAATAGTAAGAGAATTTCTGGTGTTCTGTTCTGCTTCCCAGATGAAAAAAATCCCATGCAGAATGCTAAAGCACTGGACCATGGGCTGTGGTCAGGAGGAGAACATTGTTTTCAGAGGACAATTGCAAATCTCCATTCCTTAGGCTGGAGCTGTGCTGTGCTCTGGGGCATTTGGATCGATGACATTCCTTTCAGTCCCACTGTGCCCAAACTAAGACCTGGGGAAATTTAGTAACAGCCTCTGTGGGCCCTCTGCCCTCACTGCATTTGTAGCTGCAGCTGCCTCAATGGAGAAGCAGCAGAAGCATTTCCCCCCACTTCTAATCTATCTCAAACCTAACTTGAAAAGACCACAGCTAGGATGAGAAATTTATGTCACTCTTGTGTTCAGGCTTCACTTGCTACTGCCCAGGTTGCTGCCATGTGTGACAAAAGTGGCGCTTTGGGCTCTCAGGACACCTCTGAGAACAGGCCCACCGCTCCTTACAGAACACCAAGCAAATACCTGGCAGCAATGTGCTGCTGCCAATGGGAGAATTTACCCAAACTGTTTGTCAGAAGCATAAATCATGCCTCCCATTGCAAAACACCTGGGCATTTAGAAATTTGGAAGTTTTTTTTTTTTGTACAGTTTAAACATGAAAAGAAGCTCCTCGAACAAATGTAATTTTTGGTTTCAGTTACTTTATGGTGAAACTAACCCTGGCCTTATAAAAAGAAAAGCTGGTTCCTGTTCAACACCTCTCTTCTGATAAAAAAACTTGAAATAATGTATATAAAATGAAATAAATTAGAATAAAAAGCTACTATATATTTCACATGAAGTGAACCTGCTATGTCTGCTAAATACTTAGAGGCAATATGTGATCTGCTTTTGCTTCATCACTTGTTTAAGATATTTTGCTCTCCAAAGTAATAGGCAGAAAAGACAAAGTAAAACACAATGTAAAAAATCCCAACCAGCTCTATGCCTAATGGCTTGTGTTTGCAGGTCAAATAAAGCAGAACTCTTTGCAACCATTTCTGAAAAGCTTATGGGTTTGGATATTATCTCATCTAGCAGAAAATCACTGAAAAAAGTTAAGTTTAAGAAAGAATTCATCAGCAAAAGTGTGATACCTCAATAAATGGATTAAAATAAGTTGATCTGCATCTTGAACTAGAGATCAGCAGTGTGGCTCCGTGTTTGATCCTTTGCCAGTTGTGCCACTGGGAATTTGTCTTTGCACTTGTAACCCAGGCAGAGAAATGGCATGCAAGGGAGAAAAGTGCTGGAAAGGCTCATTAATGCCTTTGTAAATAGCAGTTCTTGTCTTGTAAAGGCACTGGGACTGCTTTTTCATGAAGATTGGGTGAATACCCAAGCAGTCTCAACACTGATGGGCCTTGTATTGCTTCACAAACTTTATACAGACATACAAGGGAAGAGGAAAGTGCATCTGCAAAGTATCTCAGTTGACCTGCAGGTAGACTTATACTATTAATTACCATTTTGATATTGAAAGGTTTCTTTAGCTGCATCCCGAGGTAGCCACTAGCTAAAGTAAAAAGCCAGCTCTTGGGTTTGCTGGTGGAAAGCAGAGTGGATGCAGGGCACACAGAATGATTATGAGTTTGGATGATTCTACACATTCTTTCTGTTACATTCCAAACCTGAATTGCAGTACCAGAGATGACAATCATAATTTCACCTTGAGAAGCTAAAATACATGCCCTAAGAAAAGAAAACAAGACAGTTTGTACATTCCAAATTGAATGAAATTATTTCCTTCAGTGACTCATGGCAGTTTGTGCAGAATTGCCACAGTAATTGTCAGACAGCTGGCAATCAGCACATTGCCAAAACAATATAATCCAGTCAGTTGTACAGACCTGATGTTTGTGACTTGAAATTATATGGCTTGTTAGAACAAATGTTTCAAGTTTTGTCAGTGATATATTTGTTCTTCTGACAAAATAATTAAGCATTCTGTGAAAAAGAGTATTTTATGGTGGCAACCTCAGAAATAACAAAATGTCTATGACACACATCCATCGCGTTCACTTGCGCAGTTGGAAGGCAAATCATCTGTCATCTGATTGATTATCTCTGTGACACAGAGCCCCTTTAGCATTATTTGAAAATATAAGTTGGTGTAATGCGATCAAGGAGTTTGAATTTTGGCAGTGTCATCATATGCCCGTAATGTTAAGAGATGATATTTATTAATCAATCATCAATTTGACTCATCTAAAAACACCATATGCCAAAGCAGAAAAAAATCAAAAAGAAATCCATCCAATGAAAATAAATCTTTTATCTTTTGATTTCAGTAAATAAAACTTCCGCAGTCTTATTCATCAACTTTCTTTGATTCTTTAGGAAATCAAAAGCATTGCTGCAGGGTTAAAATGGGACAAAAAATTAACAGAGATGGTTTGGATGAGGACTACTGCAGTTAGATGAATCAGACTGTGAGCGCTTGCTTAGGGAGTCTGGAATAAGAATACTAAACCATTTCCTATCTTCAAATCTTGTATCTTGAATGATGTGGAATTCACTATTTTCACTTACAACTCAGTAGTGAAAACATCCTCTTACTGGGAAAAATGAATTTTAAAAGACTGCAGAGATTTTAAAAATATTGATATTGATTGCCCTTCTATTTAAAATTAATTTTGATTGCATATGCTAAGAATTTTATGATTTGGTTCTAAATTATTGAAATACTTTATATTATAGTATAGACCATTTTATAAGCTCAATTTTATGAAAATGAACTGTGTATTTAAAGACAAAGAAAAGAGCAAAAATACCCTCTAACATGTGGTAGCTTATTTTTCATGCAATTATCTTTATTATCCCTTCCAAAAAAGCTGATCACTTTGATAATCACATAAAACATTACATAAATGAAAAGGAAAAGTGCATGCTGTGCTCTGCCAGTGGAATGTCTGATTTTGATCATTGCAAAGTGTCAATTAAATACTTATAATACACTGGCAGATCAATTTTTTTTTATTGCTGTGTGGGTAGATAACTTCACCACACTATTCTGTCCTTAGGGTTGTTTCCACGCAATCGGACATGCATTCATTGATATTGATGTTTCTGTTCCCACCTGGTGGGGAAGGCACAAAGTAGCCCATTACTGGCAGGCTGGTTAGTCAATGTTTAAAGGATTCCATTTTGAATCTGATTGCTCCTTACTTTTGTCTTTTTGACATAAAAGTAGAAGTTTTCTTTAAAATATTTAAAAATCTAGTTTAAGTTGGGCCCTTTTTTTTTTTTTTTTGAGAAAATGCAGTAATAGGGTGGGCAAAGCAATTGAGGACTCAGGCATGGGGAAAAGGGGATGTACATGAACATCAGAAGTGCAGTTATCCCAGAATCATGGAATTGCTGAGGCTGGAAGCGAGCTCTGGAGAAGATCTGCCCCCTGCTAATGCCCAGTGCCTTTCACTATGCACACTAATACCATTTGGTAGTTTCTCTCTGCTCATAACTCATGTCAGAGTCTAATGAGCTCTTTCAGAGAGCTAATGACAGAGCTCTCACAGACAGTACTTCAGTACAAAGTTTGAATCAATAATGTTTTAATGGATTCTATTTGATCTTTGCAAGATACAGAGAACCAATCTGATTCTACGTCACTGGAATGCTTTCCTTCAAGTGAGTGCCAAATACAGCCTCTGCTTTGGAAAAAACTGCTCTGAGGAGTGTATTAAATGTGTGCAGCAAATCTGAGGCTCTCATGTGATTAGAAATGTTGTTCTGAGACTGATGCATTGCTGTTGTCAATATATTGCACATTGCTGCATATCTTATTGCCGCTTTCTGGAAGTCTACTTAAGGTGAGTCCAAATTCACATTTAAGAGTTCTGTGGGTAAACTTAAGCACCTGACTAAAATTACCCCACTTAGGAGTCCAGTTCAGTCTTCAGCCTATCTAAGCTTCAGGCATGTAAGACTTGGATATCCAAAGCTAAGTTTTATTACCTGGGCTCTTCCGCAGTCAATAGAAAGTACATGGGCCTCTCCAGAAGAAAATTTATCTGACCCACCTTGCAGTGACATAAATCACCTTCTGGGCTACCTCAATTTGTTCATAGACTACAAGAGGAGACTAGGAACACTAGACTATGTGATAGCAAATAGATGCTTAAACAGTTTAGGTGAAATCTGCTCTAGATTTTAACTGTTCTGGTTGTTTAGCACTCTAGAAATCCTTCTGCCCAAGGCAAGGTCAAAAAAAAAGAACGTAACACCTCTCTGGCAGACAGACTTTCAGCTTTGTTTGGTCAGAATGCTGAAGAGACTTTCCTGGACACCAACCAGACTACAGAACATGAATACCAAGGTTCCTATATACTATGGTATATGATGTTTTCTTAAACAATCTGTTTTCCCTTGCTATTTCTTAAAAAAAAAAAAAAAAAGTTATTAGCAGAAGACCACTGTTTCCACAGATAAAAGATTATTTTGGCTGTTTTTTCTTTGCAGGAACAAAGTAATCTCAAAAAATTTATAATCAATTAAGCAGCTGACAGCAACTTTAAAGTCTTGTTTATATGATTATTCCTCTTTTAATGTTGAACCTTGAGGAAAGATCAAAGCAATAAATATTGGTAATCTCACAGAAGCCTGTGTGAAGCAAACCAAACCTTTGCTCCTTTTTCTGTGTTCTCATTAAATTACATAAATATCCTTGCTAGCAATGCACTAAATTCGGTTTGCCATGTATAAAAAGGAAGAGAATTCAGCTTATTACCTAAGACATAATTACCCTGTCTAGCAGGAATTTAAAAAAGCAAAATTAGTTTTGTTGTTTGTGTGTGCAGATAAAATACTTACAGTACAAAGAAATGGGTTTGCTAAGTAAAAATCTGTCAGAGTCATATAGGTTTTTTTTCTCAGAGAAGAAATTCTCTTCAAAATAAAAATCTTATACACATCAGAACACACTGGTGAGGGCACTCTGCTGTACTTTCACTAATGCACACGAAATTTTCTAAAAGAGTTTCCTCTTCAATCTTGTATATCTCATAAAACCTTCAGTGATCTTAATGATGACTTATATCACCTGGGACTTTTTAGTTAATTCTAACGTGATGTGACCAACATGCCAGCACTTGTCTTTTTTAAAGACAAGTCATGTTGCTGAGCTGGGAAGCACAAGAAAGAGAATGCCTGTCTTTCAGAGAAAGAGTTGTGCCATTACCTATATCTAGATACAGAGAAGAGAAAGATGTACTTTGCATTCAAAGCCAAAACCAGCTCTTGAGACATATTCAACATCCACAAAACACCCAGTAGGGATTTCTGGAGAAATCTTTAATTTGGCCAAGAAGAAGAGCCCTAAGCAGGTCAGAGGCACAACCAACAGCCTTCCAAGTTAGCACTGTTATTCTCTGGGTTCAGGTCTCAGCACAGTCTAGAACATAGTTACAGAGGATTGAAAAAGACTACTTAGGTCACTGAAAGATGTCCCAGGCAATCCCAGAACAACTGCAACACATATTCAGTCTTAAAAGATCCATACAACTGCTCCATGAACAGCCCCATACCTCAGCTTGAATGCTATTCCTGATTCCCTGTGGGCCTGAGACACAAGGAAAAAGGAATAAAGCTGTACATCTGGGGTACCTTGAGAAGAAAGCAGGAGTGGTCAAACACCCTTATAGCAGTAAGGTTTGGAAGTAAATTGACCAAAAGATCTTAAGATGCTCCAAGAACATGTAACACCAGAAACAACAGCAGCGCCTCTCACTGAGCACTCGGCCCAGGACCCACTTGACTGCCAGAGCTAAGAACAGAAGTCCTGTAATGGGAGGCTAAAGCATTGCAAACACACAGAATCTCCTCTCTAACAAGCATTTGGTACCAGCCCTCCCTACCAATAAATTGATACAAAAGAGCAGTGATCTCAAGCTTTAATTCTAACTGCACAGTCACTCTTATCTTGTTTTGGGATCCCCAGCTATAAACTTATCAACCTCCATCTTAAAACACTTTGAGTTTCTTATAACAATGTACCATTGTTGTCTACCTTTTCCCAGGGAAAGCTAGCCTTGGGGAATACAACAGGAATGTGATGCTTTTTTTTTTTTTTTTTAAATTTAAACAGCATGAACTTCTGTGTTAACCCTTACATAATTCTGCTAGATATTATACATCTAAAATATTACTGGCCACTGCTGTTTTCTGTAGACCAGGCTGTACCTTGGAGCAATGGAAGTAGGGCTGATGTATCTGTAATCAGTGTGATCTATAATCCTTACACAGAAAGGACAGCTGCTCCAGATAATCAATCCATGCATAAAACACTGCTACAATTGAATTCATAAGTCCTAGATTAAATGCAGAACACATACAAGCATAACTCTTTTCAAGACATACTAGCTACCCATCTAATGATAATGTTCAAGAGGGAAGATGTTCAGAAACAGTGACAGGATTAAATAGGTATTCCTTCTACTTCCATTTTTAAATGAATTTGGGGAACTATATCTGCTCTGGATACTTGATCATCAATTCTAGTAACTGTCAGAAATTTATATATGATTTTAATATCACACATAAAATCATATATACTAATGATAGTATATTTACAAAGTAAATAAATACAGTTTATTTTTGTATTTACAAAAATACAAAATACACAATAGTAGAAGTGGAAATTTACTGCACTAAAATTACTTCAGCATATGGTTAATGTGGTTGATATCTCTGAAAATAGGAGTTAAACTGTTGAAAATGCAAAACACCAATACTATTGACTTGTAAGTAGAAAGAGAGATTATGTTGATGAGGCTTAGAATTAACAGGTAAACAAAGATGGAATTCTATAACAGAAGAATAGAAGGGCCTATTCCAGGGAAAACACTTGAAAAAGGACTCTGATATCCATAAAGATAGTTGTTTCAAGGCTGTCAACTCTGACCAGGTAAAATGTAAATGGGGCCACAGCATACAAGGACCACTGATGTTTCACACTACAAGTTTGACTTTAAGGAAAATAATTTCAAATAATTTTCACTTTAGAAAATTTTCAAGTCTATCTATAAAATTATTTTACAAGTTATTCTAAAAGTTCTTCACTGATTATGTGGTCCATGTGCAGTAACCATCCTATAGAGCTGTAACTGGTAGAGGGCTGGTGAATGAGATAAGGAGAACTAAAGGACACACAAGGCTTCAAATCTACAGCGTCCTTCACAACCTTCGACAGGTTCTGCCAAATTGCAACGACCAATGAACCACATGCTAAAGCTTCAGCTGCCTCACTCTAAGCTCCCAACCTCTTCTTACATCCTAACCCTCACAAACTCTGCAAGGTAAACCTTCAATCCCACATCACTGAACCGGATTCAGAGGAATGCAGTGATCTATCACCCTTGTGTGCTGCCTGTGAAATGCTTGGCCAGAGCAAAGGGCACAAAGAAAATTTTAGTTTTACTCACACTTTGCTATGTTAGTTCCACCTATTGCAAGGGGCACTGTTTTCTAGTCTAATGGACATAAACCTTACTGAAAAGTTTATTATTAATTCTTCCCTTTTAGCTGGTGACAAGACTAATGCTTCTGAGGGGCTTCCTACACCAATGGAGGAATCCATTTCCTTATTTTTCTATCCAAGTACAAGCCCTCTCTTCAGAGCTGTAACCAAGGAAGGAAGTATTCTTTGCCAGGAATGATGATATTATTGTTTCTGAAAGAGATGCATATAGACAAATCAGAATACAATTATTCAAGAGGCGTGGGAATCACAACGGCAATTTCAGTTTCACTATTCCATTTTTTCTCTGTGTTTCTGGCAATGCCTTAAAATTTTCTACAAAAAAGCCCCAGGAAAACAACAAGGCTGTTGATGTGTATGGAAAAAGAACTCAGAGCACCACAGTCAAAAGGATTAATGGCTTTTAAGATGAACCCATGTTTTCTTAATATCAGAAATAAAAAGGTTTCATAAATTGTTCTCACTGTTCTTTTGTCTTTGCCCATATTATTCAGCATTTTGGTAGGCATCATTACAGAAGTCATTCTTCCAGGCTATTTAATAGCTGGGGTGATGCAGTAGAAAGCATTTCTGCAACTCTGGGAGACAAACTGTACCCTATGCTCAACATCAAAGAAAAGAGAACAGGAAATCATGAGCAGAGGCAGGGATAGATAAAAAAAGAGCAGCAAAGTCATGAAACACAAAATCAATGATTTTTAATGTTGTGACGGTACTTGAGAAAGAGAGAATTTAATGCATGGGGACAAGAAAGGTTTTATTAGCAGTTATACTTTTTTTAATTGTTTGAGATGCCTCATGGACACTGGGGAAGCAACAAACCTATCACTGAAAACCATTACAGGGCTGGATAGGCAGGGTAGAGCTGTATTAATGCTGAAAAGTGACCACCCTCATGAATGCAATAGGGATGAGACAGAAGATTACTTAGGATAACAAAAGCTCTTTAGACATTGCCAAAAAAAGTGATTAGTACCTGTCTCATCCCTTACCTGATTTTCTTTGCTTTACTCAGCCACTCCTTAGTGTGCTAAATCAGCACTTGAGCACCAAAGCTCCCGAATAACCACTAAGAACTGCTGCTTTCCCACATACTAAACCCATGTTGTAAGAGCTGGCAAACTTCCAGAGTAGAAAGAAAAAAAAAAAAAAAAAAAAAAAAGAGAGATTTTTACTAAATGGCTTGAAAATCTGGTGTAACCTTTCTATTCTTTCCTGTGGACAGCATGGTAAATAAGCTTGATGAAAATGTGACTGAGCTGGAGAGAACAGCATGAATTGCACAATGACACACATGTGCATGCAAGCACAGACTCCCCCACGCCCCCTCACTCCCTCCACCTAGGGCAGCACACATCCATTTATGGGAGGATTGGAAGTCAGGATGGTGAGTCTGTTTGAGGTCAGCAGGAACTTCACAGGAAAGGTTGATTTTTGAGGTGCAGTTGTCCCACCCTCTCACCCCTAATGAATGGTGTGTTTACCATTGCCAGAGAAGTTTCTTCAGCATGCAACCTGAAAAAGCACTTTCAGCCTGGCAGTTTTAAACTGAATTCTGAAAGTCAGCTCTGTTCTGCCTATCTCATGTACTGTCACCAGTGATAAATGTCAGAATTGAGAAAATTCTGTTGATAAAAGAACTAGAAAAAAGGCTAGATTCTTCTCTTCCAACATTATTTCTGCAAAGCTTTAAAGTAGAGATTCATAAAATATAATTTTGCCAAGAGATTTTCGACATGAATTTGAGTATAAGCATATTTCAAACTTGCTGAGTAAAAAGCTGTGTATGGCCATCTTTTTAAACACAAAAAGCCCTACAAAATAAATATGGATTTTAGTCTCTTTGTGTGTGTGTGTAATGTGTTTGTGTATAATGACTGTGAAAAACACATTTTACTTCAATAGTCACAGCCTCTGATGTTTGATGTTTTTTGATGCATGAATTGGACAAAAAGATCTCGCCAGGTATAATTTTTCAGAACAATATCAGTGTTTACAAACCCCATTTATCTTAAACTGATTCTGACTTTAATTTTCACTAGCTAATAGAAGCATGACAAGCTTGGCTGGTTAGCTGCAAAAATTAAGAAACATAAAGAAAGGCAAGATGAGACCTCTGTTCAAGCAGGATTTTTAGGTCCTCCCCTAAGAAATAAACAAGGCCTTCCCTTCTTTTGAGCTTTAGATTTTAAAGAAACATATGAAGAGATGGGGCTTTGCCTGCTACATTTAGGAGCTTTTTATTCCTTTGATACTTCTAAATTCAAATTCAGAAAACACATGAATTTAGATATTTTTTGCAAGTGCCCAATAAAACTTATATTAATAAAGCAAGGTTATCTATAGACCATACCAATGAGGAGCTGTGACTGGCACTTTACAATGCACAAAGATTGAGCATCCTTTAAAGCTCACAAAATGTGCTCCCTAAATTTTTGTTTGCCATTTAAAAGTTGAGAAAAAAGCAAGGCTGCATTTTGACGATATAAGCAAGGTTTCAGTTTCAAATGTAGACCTTTTATGCCTAATTTTGCTGCTTCCAGGCAAGGTTATCAGGATATGCTCCTTCGGAAGAAAAATGCTGCAGTGAAGAGAAGGAGAAAACAAAACTGAGAACAAACAGGTGGGAAAAAAAAGAGCAAATCCAAAATGGAGTCAAAGAAAAGTGTTGCATTCAGAATACACAGGTATTACATAGTTACAGCTGACTTTCATTTCACATTTCAGTTAAGGCTGTAATAGCTGCTTCCTATGAAATGGTAGTTTCACTACCAGCTAAGTATGTAACAGAATAATCATCTCAGTGGGTCTTCTTGCCATTTCTGTATTCAACCTGAGGTGCAAAGCAATGATGTTCAGCCACCAGTGGTTTGAAATCAGGTTATTGTGAGATCACCGCTCCTGTCAATACCAGATCTTTACAGGTGGATCAGCCAAGAACAATTTTATGTTCTTTTGAACCCTTTGGATGCTAATTTTTGCAAAGCTTGTCCAGTGCATAATTTCTTTATCCTTTAAAAAGCTTGGAAAATTCTCTCTATTTCTATATATTGCTGTATTCTAGTACTGGCATGAATTTTGTTCTGCATCACCTGAGCCAGCTCTTTTCTGGAGTACTTCAATAACCTACACAGACACCCTCATGATCACACTTTGCACTTGTCCCTTACCCTAACAAAACCTATGGCAGCTATAGGATGGTGTCCCTCTGAATGTGCAAAGCTTCACTTGCTTGTTCCATATTTCTTTACTGGCAGTAGAAAATGAGGGATCGTATTCCTGATGCTGAAAGATCTCCTGCAGAAATCACAAGCTTTTTTGCATTCCCAAACTTCTGTTTTCTGCTTTGCCTCTTCTACCCCAATTACTTCTTTCATTTCCTCCTAAATAAAGCATCTTCTTCCTGAATTGAAGACAGTCCTGTCCCTTGCCTTCAGCTCTGGCTCCTGGATCAAACAGACAAACTGAAAAAGTTTGCTAAACCCCCATTGACGAGACACGGAGCAAGATCATTTGTTCAGAGACTCACACACAAGCACAGACAGCAGCAGGCATGGGCTGGGGGTTTTAGTTTCAATAAAAGATTCTGCAGGACTCTAAAGAACATGCCAATATGAGAATTTTTTCCCCAACGTCAGCATTCAGTGGTTTTTTGGGACAATCAAAAGCAGATCCCTATAAAAGCCTTCTCACTGATTTTCAGTCTTTACGTTGTCTTTTATGATTGCCACAAGAAAGGATTCTAAGAGTTTTCCTTTAGCAGAGATGGAAAACAAGGCATTTATAATTTCATTTAAAAATAAATAAATAAATTATTAATTTTTGCACAAAAACAAAACTTGCTTCGGGCAGGCAGCCAGCAAGCTAAGATACAATCCAGTGGTGAGTTTAGTAAGGGTTATAAACAATGAAAAGAAACGAAGAATAGAGATTTACTACAGGATGTTTCAGATAACATATGCTGGATCTTTTTAATGGTTAAGAACATAAACAAGGTCCAAAAGTGTGTTTCTGCTTCAAAGAGAATTGGAGTCAATGCTTTAGGTTGTGAGCAGACAGATTTTTTTGCATGAATTTGCACAAATTAGCTGAATTAAATATCTAAAATAAGACATTATCCCCAGAGCTTGCTTTTGCTTTTAATTAGTCCATCACTATCAGAATATTAAATATGATCCTGCTGATTAGGAACAAATTAGAGGGTTTTCGGGTTTTATGCATTTCCAGCTAAAAAGTGAAATAAAACTGATTTTTAAATTAATTACTTTTTTCCCCAAGAAGTTACTATGTATCAGCAGAAGAACTCTCAACACACGTTTCATCCTTCTAGCTCACATAAAATCCAAAACTTGATTGGGACAGGAGATACATTCCATATCATATTGTTTGCTGGAATGAAAAGAAGCTTAATGTTTTGAAACCAGATAAGAGCTTCAAATGATCCAACAGTATCTTAGGCATTGAACTTCATACACCAACCTTCTAATCTCAATAAATCAGTTAGTGACTTCTCAAGCTGAGTCGACCAGACACAGTCTCTTGCTAAAGAAACTTAAAATGTATTTATATTATTTAAAATATATTTGCACAAGCTGTTTGAACCATAACACTTTGTTAATTTTAATTACACTGTTCCAGTGTCAGGCGATGTTGCTAGACTTAATAAGTCATCTTAATAGCCTTTATTTACAGAGTGTGCTACAAGCAACAAAGAATTTTGTTTGAGGTACACTGTATCTGGCAAATTAATCACTCTTTTGTCTTGCAAATTGACTTGTAAATTTGGAATAAATTTGACCTGGAATGCACCTCAAATTCTCAGAAGTCATGTCATATATTTTCCCAGCACACTCCAAATTAAATGAGAAGAGTACTTATGTTTGCATTAGGTACACTGAATGTCAACAAGTGCTGTCAACTGATGAATCTCAGAATTTAATTCTTGAAAGGGCAGGAAGAAGCAGCTTTAATTTGCTTCTCCACAAACACCTGGTTTAAAGATTTATTCAAATATGTAATGTTCTTTTAAAAGCAAATCAAGATCACTTTTGCTCTGCTGGAACAATTTTGATGGTTAATTACATCATTATCCCAATATAGCTTCCCTGTACGGCTTAGGTTTGCCAATTCCCTTTGCTTAACATGTTTTTTTTTGCTGGAAAAGACCAGAGATCTAAGAGAGCTATAAATCATAAAAGAATTTGTAGGGGTTTATTGCACAGATCATAAAGGGAAAGAAACATGATTAGTGAGCTAACAACACAAATTACGTTAATAAAATATATTGGCCTTTACTGAGAAACTTTACCAAATTTATTGTCAGCTACATGGGGCATACTAGGCTTAAACACCAAATAGAACTATTCACTTGTTATGACAACCGATACATATATTTTCTCATTACAATATATTACTTTTAAACAGAGTCTCTTATCCTAAGTGTCAAAAAATGTATGCTCCAGACATTACATAACAACACAGAAGACAGCAAATATATTCTTAATTGGCAAAGAAAGCACATTCTGTTATTGCCACAAAATGGGAAACTTTCCAGGATGTTGAATTTCTGCCCTGTTCTCGTGAGACCACGTCTTTAAACACAAGTCCTCAAGGCTGCTCTTTGGACACATCTTGGCGCCAGTAGAGATAACACAGTGCCCTCTTTGAGCACACAGCTTTGTTGTGTCAGCCTTTAAGTAGGTCATGCCAAGGAGCAGTTGCTATTTTGAACAACAGATCAGAGAAGAAAAACTTCATAACAGAGTCCCTGACAGGGATCTGAGAGCACACATGTGGTTCAGCAAAGCTCTTTCACCAAGGGCTCCCACAGCTGGGATGCAACACCATCAGCCAGGTCTCCTATGAGCTCACACAGAACCAACAGCTTCAGAGTGACCAGTTCCTACTTCAGAGCTCACACACACAGAAAATTTTTTGTTTCAACATAGTTAAAATGAGTAATTATCTACTCATGTGTCTGTGTTGTCTTTGTGGAGTGTCTGCTCTATCAAACATTCAACAGGTAAGCAAGGCCAAGCACCTATTTTCTTGGGAATCATGTCATTATTAGGTTTCTTCTTTGACTGACATGTTCTTACATCGGGCACTACATGTCAGTAAATGTGGCTAAAGATACATCCCCTTTGCTTATGGGTAATAATAACTAGAAGTTTCTTCAATATATTAGGGTAAAGGATGTTCAGCAGGTAAAACGTGTACTTCCGTGAGTAATAATCACAAAGTTGTTTATTATGCAGCCAGGATTTCTTTTTCCTTATGTACAAAAGTAAATTAATTGAAATAATTCACACTCCTTTCATAAAAGTAATAACCTTCTGTCGCAGGAAATCTTTGAGGATCCAAATCCTGCAGCTGCATAAGAACATTCCTAGCCATAAGCTTGTGAATAATCTCAGAAATAGATGAGATAGAAGCATTAATACATTTTGCTGCTTGAGATACAATGTAATAATTTCTAAAACAGCAACCAACTAAAACAGGTTTTCTGACATGTAAAAATAATAACAAATATTTTATATAATAACAATTATGTTTAAAACGTTTTCTTGAAAACTGTAGACAGATGCCTGTGTATATCTCATATGCCAGATGTTGTGGACTAGCACTGCACCTTCTACAGACTGAGCCTATATCTTGGCTTTTCCAGACAACTATTTCCACATGTGCTTATAGGTGTGGACATGTCATTGTTGCTGCCCTGCATAAGACAGCACAGTCCTGCTGCAATTTTAATCACAGAGGAAAAATAAACTTGTTACAACATGAACTCAGTTTAGAAGACTTAGCTTACCTCATAAGATAAACTAGACACAGAAATATTTTTTGCATTACTCTGTGAAAAGAACTTATAAATGCAACTAGATTATTAGGTTATTCTTCTGTCATGTGGAGCAGTTTTGAAGTGTTTGGCTTGTGCACCTATCCTAAGTAAAAACACATCACTGAAATCCCTTAACTGAGAAGTCTTAAAAATGGGGGATGTCTAATTACAGATGGTCCCTATTCAAATTCACACTAGTTCCCCCCTTTTTCATAATGAAAAAGGAGTACTTTTACAGGAAGCATACTGCTTTTCTGAGTCATTCTGGCCTACTAAAATATACTAACTTAAGAGAAAGGATCCCTATAGTTTCTTCTGGTTTTTTTATTAACTTCAAGGCTATTTGAAAAATTCCCAGTACAAATCATGATTTCTGTCAGGAAACTGACTGAACTCAGCCAAGCTGTGAGTTTGTACTTTGTTCCAATATGAAAGTTCATGCCTGAATATAAGAGACACAGTTGTAAAAGTGTGAGACTCTTGGGGCTCTCTATCAGAATGGTTTACCTGGTGTTTTTATCTAGATACAGTCCCTAGGTTTTGGTCAACTAGATTTAGAGCACCTGTATAAATATAAAAACAAAACTTACAATAAATTAAGCTTTAAAAATTGCTGTCCAGATTGTCTTTTTTTTCCCCTTCATTTGGGATGAAGAGGTGGTGAGAGTTTCCATCCCAGGGGTGACACCAGGAGCTGTGGGCTGCGTGTGCTCCGATCACACTCGCTGGGTTCCAACTCCAGGATGCACCCAGGCAATGAGGCACATGGGCATCTCCCTGGCATCTGTGAACACCTCACAGGCGTGGATTTCCCCCCTTTTAGCTAGCAGAAGAAATGTAAACAAACAAACTAAAAATCCCAAATATAGTAGGCTCCTATCTCAACAACCTGCTTTAAGCCTTAACTTCACACCTGCCTCCTCAGTTTTGTTGCACATACAGTGCTGTCCCCAGCACTGCCATGCCCAGCATCCTGCTGGCGACAGGGCCATGTCGCGACACCTCTCTGACACCAGCTGCCAGTGGAGCTGAAGTGGCACTGCGGATCGGTGCCCAGTGCTCCTCACCAGGGTGGCTGGCAAGGCCTCATCCCTGCAGCCCTTGGCCAATAACCTGAAGGAGCTGGGGGTGTTTAGCCTGGAGAACAGGAGGCTCAGAGGTGATTTTATCACTCTCTACAACTGCCTGAAAGGAGGTTGCAACCAGGTGGCGTTCGGCCTCTTCTCCCAGGCAACCAGCGACAAGGCAAGAGGACTTCACCTTAAGATGGCCCAAGGGAGGTTCAGGTTGGACAGTAGAAAGAATTTCTTCACAGAAATGGATATTAGTCACTGGAATGGGCTGCTCAGGGAAGCTGTGGTGGCTGCCCCTGGCTGTGTTTAAGGAATGACTGGATGTGGCATGTAGCTGACATGATGGTGTTTGGTCGTATGTTGTACTCAATGACCTCAGGGCTTTTCCAACCTAAGTGATTCTGTGATCCTGAGTGGATGATGCCAGGTTGCCCAGGCACCTGGTGGAGTCACCCTCCCTGGAGGTGTTTAAGAGGCATCTGGATCTGGTGCTGGGCGATATGGTTCAGTGCTTTAGGAGCCACACGGGTAGTGCTGGGTTAACGGTTGGACTTGATGATCTTAAGGGTCTCTTCCAACCTTGATGATTCCATGATTGTATAATTCTATGATTCTATAATTCTACAATTCTACGGTTCCACGACCCCAGGTGCGGCGCGACACGACCGAACACGACTGGCAGTGCCATGACAGCCCCGCCCGCCTGAGGCAGCCCCGCCCCTGCCAGCGCCCCCGGCGGCCCCGCGGGCAGCGCCCCCGCCCGCCTGGGGGCGGTGCCGCGCCTGCGCACAGGGCGGGGATGGGGGCGGGGCGGGCGCTGCGGCGGGTGACGTCACCCGCCCGCCCTACCGGCGGGGCGGGGCGGGACCCGCGGCCGCAGCCGCCATGGCCGGTGCCATGTTGGGGAGGAAGTGAGAGCGGGAGGCGGCGGCGGCGGCCAGGAAGGAGCCCTTCCCTTTTCCCTCCTGCCGGGGCGAGCGCGGGTTTCCCGGCCACGGCGGCTTGCGAGACCTCCGGCGCGGGCGGTGCGGCGGCGGCAGCTGGCGGCGACGGAGCTGAGCGCCCCGGAGGCGGCGGTGGCCTAAGATGGCGGACCCGGCGGAGTGTAACATCAAAGTGATGTGTCGCTTCAGGCCCCTCAACGAGTCCGAAGTGGCCCGAGGCGACAAGTACATCGCTAAGTTCCAGGGCGAAGACACTGTCGTCATCGCGGTGAGGGGCCGCCCCGGGCGGGAGAGGCGGGAAGCTCCGTGGGCGAGGGAGGGGGTGTCAGGGGTCGGCGGGGTCAGACGCCGCGGGGATGGGCGCGCTGTGAGGCGGGAGGGCCCGGGGAGCGCCCGCGGGCGGGGACGCCTCGGGAAGGGGAGCGGCCTCCTTGGAGACCGAGGGAAAGGGGAAAGGGGGCAGGGACAGCTGCGGGACGGGGTGGGCTGGTCTGGGTATGGGCACGGCCGGGCAAGGGGCGGGAAGCAGTGGGGGAGAGGGGCGTGGGGCTGTGGGGACAGGGCGGTGGGGGCAGGTCAAGAGAGTTTTGACAAAGGCTCCGGCGAAGGGCCCAAGTGCCGAAGTGCGGAGTGAGGGCGAGTCCCGCACTGTGTCCGCCGGCCGGGCGCTCCCCGGGCCGGCCGGCCGTGCTGTGTGACCGCTCAATACGCGCTGGAAATGCACGCGTGGGAGCTGTCGCCCGATAATTGTCTGCGGAGAGTTTTGGGGAAGAAATGCGGAACGACAGTGCAGGCACCAGAGAACTGGTGCTCGAGATCTATACATCAGTTTTCGGCTGAAAGCTTCTTTTTGTTGTTGTTAAATCAAATTAAACAGACCATTTGCCTTATTACATGTTCGTAGAAGTATTTTAACTCAAGTCTCCTTGCAAGTATAGGGCCTGTTAAAAACAATATGGATGTTGCAGGGGAGAAGATAATCCTTTCCTTTTTCTTCAGTGAATCATATTTAGCTACAAAGTGGAGCTGGAATATAAAAATAAAGTAGAGTAGTTTATTGCCTGGTTTGGGTGGTGTTGTACAAACACACCTTAGCCCCAATGTTTGTTTTATTTTTGTTGACTTTTAATTTGTGTTTTCATGTAAATATATTTCTTGACAGACTGCTGATTCTTGCTGAAAGTAACTCAGATGCCAGTTATCTGTCTAAAAATTTTGGGGGGTTATGTTTTGTTTTTTGAGGCTACCAATATTAGCTTTTTTTGCACAGTATTTGAAGTTGCAGGCGTTTTAATAAAATACTTTTTTTAGGAGAAGATGCTAAATACTTGTGCTTTAGTCTGTTAATATTCAGCTGAACTTGTCAATAAAATATGGAATTCTGTGAGTCTGAAGTGACAAGAACAATAGCATGCTTGTGAAATGAGGTAATTTGGGCTTATTTCAGCTGGCAAGTTAGTATCTTGGAGTACATCACTTCTTCCTGAGATAGTATAGGTAAACTCAGAGTAAGGAACCAATCCTGGAAAGTGGAAAATGTAACTAGAGTGAATAATCTCACTTTCATCAGTGAATACCCATTCATTGTGACAGTGCATAGTCTGTTTATAATCCATAGTTTAGGGCAGAAACCTTGACGTGTTCTGACTTAAAAAATAAATTTTCTAAATTTTCTTTCAGTAGCCCTAGTATAAATGAAAGTGTATTTTTTTTAAATAGTCTTTAAGTGCACTTTAAAACTATCTAAACTGCAGATTGTGCTGAGGTGGTTCTGTATCCAAGTAGAATAGTTTTGTGGTGTGCTCCTGAGGGATCATGTTGGGCTTTCCGCTTAGTGTTGCCAGCTGTACTTTGGTGATTTCTGCTTGGTAAAAATCACGGCAAATTTCCCAGTTGTCCTGGATCCAGGACTTGCCATATCTGACTTGGGGAAAAATGCCCCAAAACTTATTAAATTGGGTAGCAGTGACAGCATTTGTGTCTTGATTCACCGAATTTGAATGAAGGCTTGATACTCTCTGATTTTGTCTTCTTAATGGTGGATATAGGACAAGATTAATATCCTCAAATTTATGACTTGAATCTTTAAAACTGTTGTTGACGATAACTTGTGTTTGCTGGTTTTGTTTTAATAGCTTGACCGAGTTTTTACAAATTTAGGGACCCTCTAACCTGAGCCTGTAGCCAGGCACCACTTGTTTCTCTGTGTTGCAGAATTGCCCGAGGGAGGATAACAAAAGCAGTGCTCATGAAACAGTGTCTGAAAGGCTTCCTCCCTAAGCGGTGTGTTTGGTTACTTCAGCTCTTTGGTTTCTGTCCTTGTTGGTGCCTGTCACATGTGCTGCCTCTTGAGCAGTAATTGAGCCACTTTTGGTTTTTTATAGCTGCTTTCCTCAGCTGCCTGAAGGACTTGCACCTCCTGTGGGCGCCCGGCTCGGTGCTGGAGCAGTGGAGGCTGCGTTAATAATGCTTGGGAGTTGCCGGTAATGGTCGGTGGGAGGTGAAGACTGGGAGGCACCGGAGGCAGAGCTGATCCCAGACTGCAGATTTGACTCCTCTGGAGGAGGGTGGGGAGTAAAATCAGTGACTGTAACCAAACCCTCCTCCTTCCTTGACTCTCCTGTCATCTCTGAGCTAGCTATCTTCCCTTCTTTTCCTAGTTCCCATGTAATTAATGTCATTGTTGTCTTTCTGGACAAGTGAGTCATTTTGATTTGATAAAATCATAGCTTTAACTGTAGCTAGTGTGTAACAGCAGTTTGAGGGGACGTATGGTGTTGGTCTGCTTTAAAGAGCAGACTCTGAAATAAAGTATTTTCTTCCACAGGATGAAACTTTTTAACTAGTAAAGAGCTTTTAATTTTTTAATTACAGGTGGCTTCTTTCCATATTAATGTTCTATTAATTATCTTTTCCTAATGGCTTCTCCTGTTAATTAAATAAAAGGATATTGTTAAAAGAGATGATGGGATGACTCGTTATATGACTTTTATGTGAAACATTAGAAATGTACCTGTGTGTGAAAATTGATAGCAATTAGCTTGTGGATTTCAGGCTTTTGAGTAAGATAGAACAGGGAGGAATAGCAGTTTGATATGGGATTATGTCCTTTGTTTTATCAAATATAAAACTACTTGCATCTGAGTAGCTTTATAGTTCTGCATAATGTATCTATACATCTTCTTTAACAACCTTTCTATACCTAGTCCTGTTTGTATTAAAACTGCCCAAAAGATCCATTGCTGAGTACAGTGACAGGGGTTTGGAACTGCAGCCTGAACAAAACCAGCACTACCCAGTGGCTGAAGTGGTGAGGCCTTGTGGGTGTGCACAGAAGTGGGCAGTATGCCTCTGTTGTCCAAATGGTTTTTAGTAACCATCTTTGTCTGTTCCTTATTTGTATGACTTTCAGGAAAGAATCATGGCTACTTGTCTGTATTTTGTATTTGTTTAAGTACTATTTTTATTTAGTGTAAGATGTACCCCTGTGATCCTGGAAAGAGCCTGAGACATTTGGCTCTCTTTTTTGTTATTTTTTAAACAGGTTTTGGATCGTAAATGAGACAAGGCTTGGTTGGAAAGTTGTAGAATCAGGAAATGAAGGTCACTTGCTACTACTGCAGCTTTTAGTAGTAGGTTTTTCAAAAGAAAAATGCTCAAGGCTATACTGGACTGTATATATTCAAGGAATGAGATATATTCTTCAAGTAATTTTTTATTATTATTATTATTATTATTATTATTATTACTTGCTAATGTGGAAAAAGCAGTGTTTAATTAGAGATACAAAAAAAGGCATCAGGTCTACGGTGGAACTTTAAATACAAGTCAGGAATTGCAATCTGTTGCTGAAATAATACTGTTCTTCCAGTATTCTTCTTACTCTCTATTTCTTTTCTTACTTTATTCAGTTAAATGCTGAGTAACAAAGATGCTTTGCTGGTGACAGTGGTGTGATGATTTAACAGAAGGGAAATATTCTGGTTTACAGGACTCTATAAAGGGAGAGCATTTCTCTCTGGCTGCAGTGCCACTTGCCTAGAAACACCTCGCTCATATTTGCTGGGGTTTTTTGTTCTGAAATTCAGTGACTTTTTATAAACAGCAGTGCTTGCTTTTCTGTTTAGAAGAACCTTTCTACTAAAGTAAAGTTTGGCTGAAACATTTATTCAGAAGTATTCTGTTTCCATACTGGAAATTGAGTTTCTAGTCACAGTGTTTTAAATCAGATATTTTAGTCATTCTGTAGCAATAAATAACTGTTGTAAAAGTTAATGCTCGAGTTGCAGTATTTGCACAGAAATAAGAAAAAAAGGACAAAAAGAGCTGAGATTCACTGACTGTTCTATATCAGCTGCACTTTTGTGTTCATGGGGCTAAGACAAGAAGAAAATCCTCTTTCTTTATCCTAAAATTAAATTTATAGCTGTGCCTTTTCACCCATTGGCAGTGTTGAACTCTATTAGGTGTGTCAAAGCAGCAATACCTTAGCTTAGTAATAGGAAGAAGTGAGTCAGGTATCTGACATCATACTTTCCAGAAATTATTCCATTTTGGATTATTCTTTTAACATATTTTGTGCTGATGGGAAGAACATTCTTTAATAGAGTTGCGGATCTTAAAGGCAAAGTAAGCCCATTATGTACTGCTTTAACCTTTTACCAAGAATAGACTAATCATGGGTAGTATTGTAGCACTGTTTTAACTGTCCATTCTAGCAAAAAGCCACTGAAGAGCTTCTGGATGTGTTGTGGTGAAAAAAAAATGCTACTGATTTTTTAAGTGAATTTTCACTGCTGACTGCTTCAGATATCACTGCATAAAAAGTTAGGTGAGCTCAGGTGATCTTTACGAATAACCAATTCTGTACTTTATGAAAGTTGCAATAGTGATAGTAAGGATTTATTTAAAATTACATCTGTGGAGATAACCTTAAGTATTTCTTGGAGTTCTGATGTAAGTTTTCTGTGTAGTTGTGATTGCAGATTTTTCTGTAGTCCTTGTTGGACATATTGATAAAAAACTTTTCCACAGAAACTCACATGTCGTCCAGATTTTGTATCATTTAGATTGGCTGAGCATCCTTTTGTATAATGGGTAACTAGTCCTTCAGTTAGCTGTGGAGCTGTACTTCATCATCATCCCTTTGTTAAGATTCAGTTTAACTACTGCTAAATCATGTTGACAGCTGCACCTTTCTGAAGGCTGTGAGAGCACTTGGAAAGTTTTGCTGTGGTACCACATCCCTTCAAGTACAAGACAACTGCGGTAGCTGAAGTTGTCTTGTGGTTGACTACAAACAAAAGAAATGCTAGGCAAGGAACTAAAAGATCCTGAGAGAGGAAGTCAGAAGTTCTGCTTGTTTGTGTGGTATTTTATGTCTTGCTTATAAGGCAAATATTAAATTTTAAATTTTTAATGGAGATTTTAATTCAAAACTTAATTTTGAGCACTGGTTTCTGAAAATTTCTGGAGTGTGTCAAACCAGGCTGATCCTGTGTTAGTGACACTGCTGCTGCCCCTGTTAGGGGCACCACGCAGTAATGCTGCTTGGGCCTTTTGTGTCTTTGGTTCAGAATTAGATCTGATTGTTTACTTCTAGGGGAAGAAAAGGCATCTGGTGCAGAAAAAAATATCTGACACTTTAATCTTTCTTGATTAATCTCTTAAAGGTAATGGGGAGACTTTCTAGGGCATGGTAATCTGTGTAATACTGTTTTAGCTTTGTTTATTGCAGAAAGAAGACTGTAAAGAGAAGTGATAAGACATAGCATTGTATATGTCAAAGATGTGAAACCATACTGAGTGGGAGTAATTTGCATTTTTAAAACATAATTATCCTGGAACCTGCTTGTCTGAACCTACTTGATTAGATACTGATTCAGTGATGATGGAGCAGGGACATGCCACTAATATGGATTTTCATGGGTGTGATAAAAAATGAGGACATGTAAGCAGATATTCCACTTTCCATCTGCAAAGGATGGGCATGTGACAAGTTACAACAGAACCCCATGTGAGAATTCTCTGAGCCAAATTAAGTTTTTTAAATTGGTAGCAATTGTTAACTTGAGGGAAATTGAAATTGATCATGTGCTTAGCACCTTTCACTGTAAAAATAAACAAGATCAATTAAAGGCAGTGCTGCCCAAGTGAAGGCCTTGCAGCTTAATTTTCTGTTCCACAGTGGAATTCTTTCAGTGCATATTAATATGGACTTGAGCACGAAACAGAGCTGATTAATGTTTTGTGATGTAGCACTGACTTGCAGTGTGTAGTGCAGCTGATTGATATCTGTGAAATTTGAGGCTTTTTGAAACTACAGCTGCTAGTGAGAAAGATGGTGTCATCTTTTCTACAGGATCTTCCTTTTTGTGTGATGTGTTCTCAGTCTTCATTTTCTTACCTCAGGGTTACTTAACTTGTCTCCCTCCTGGTGTATCTAATGGCCTCAATTCTACCTGTAGAACATAGGGATTTGAGGTGTCTTTGAAGCTGAAATGAGTAATGGAGAAGGTGGTGTTTTCCCTGCTGTGTTCTGACAAACTTCAGCCCCTTAGGGACAGTTTCTGCATACTGAGTCTTGTGGTTTCTTGAACATATTTATACAGTGAACAGTCTAATTATTTTTCCAAGAGGGCGCTCATCCACCTGATTTGAAGGCCTGAGATGAATGTGTTTAGTCTGAAAAAGCTGTGTTTGGTATGGTGCTACATATTATTAAAAGACAAATGGAAGGTCAGGCCAGGGAAGGGAAATGTGGGTGGGTAAAAAATGGAAGCCATGCTTGTTTCTTTGCCAGAGAGGCAATTCCAGAATATCCTTATGGGAGGATAATAATTAAATTTAGGCAGAACGGAACACTTAACAGTTGCAGGGAGTTTAACAATATTAACTGACCTAGGGTCTTTGTAAACTTCACCCATCTACTTGGCTACGTACAAAATCGAGCTCTGAAAGTGCTACAAAAAATTGAGCTTTGTAAGATGAGCATAATCATTTGTATCTGAATGGATTGTCAGCTGCTTAGAGCTATTAGGAAAATCTCTAAAGCAAAGCACTATCCAGCATTCTCCTCAAAATCCTGTCACATCTTCCTTATGTAGCCTTTTCCAAATTGAGTCTTGTGAAAGGTTCCCTTCCCCAGTATCACCTTTGCTTCTACTTGGGGAGCTTTATTTTAAGGATATCTTACATGGCACAGTAGTTTGTGTTGAATGTTTCTTTTTGGTTTGATTTTTTCAAGAAATATTACCAAGATAGATAACTCTGTATCATGGGGTATATGTTTTTAATAATTCAAGTTTACCCCAGAGTAAGCCTACTCTCAGGGTAGATGAGAATAAGGGGTTCTCAGATGTACAGACCAGGCATTGGCTTACCTTGTAAATCAAGTAACTTGAGGTCATGTGGCAGAGTAGTTTTGCAGAACTATGTAGATAACACTTTGAAACCAAATATATTTAATTCAAGGCCTTCCTCATAAGCAAGCATGTGAAGATTTAGGCAACACTGTTTAAGCTGATTTCCTTGCTCCAGTCTTTGAGTGCTTAAAATAGAAGATTGGACTGAGACAGTGTAGAATACTTCTAAACTATTAACAAACACCTTCCAGTTCCACTTCCAGCATTTTTGAGAAGTCTTTTGTTTTTTCTTTTTTTACAGTCCAAGCCATATATATTTGACCGTGTATTCCAGTCAAACACATCACAAGAACAAGTATACAATGACTGTGCTAAAAAGATTGTCAAAGGTAAGGTGGAAGAGCAAATTTACCGTAAGAAAATCTCATATTTCTGTGGATTTCAGTGTTTGAAACTGATACTTCTATTGCTGCCTTTTATCTTTGGAATGTTTAATAAGTGCCAACATGGATTGTAGCACAGTCATCCTGTAGTTGAGCTAAGAAATTATTTTAGTGCTTAACCCGCTGTTTCATTTGACTGCAACATTTGGTAACATTTACTGTTATGTTTTAGGGTTTTTTTTACAGTTCTCTGCAACGTTAATTTAAAACAATGTCAGAAATTAATCATAATAACCATTACTCATAAGTTTGAGGAGTGTCATCTACCCTCCCATGTCCCCCCAAATTTAGTGGTGAAAAAACATCATACAGAAGTTTGTTTGGAGGAGTGCAAGAGGAAATGAAAATTGTGAAATATGAGTTACTGCCATGCATGCCAGGGTTACAGTTTCTCCAAAACGGAATTCTCAGATTTGGTGTAGTAACTTCAGAAAATCAAGTCTCGTCACAAAGAAGAATATGCCACATTAAGTTTTTGTAGTAAGCAATTGGCTAGTTCCCTGAAAATAAAATTGATTAATTTCTTGAGGGCATCAATAAGTTCTAATTGACTCAACTTTCTAAACAGTTTTACAAAGCCTTGTCACAAATCCCTGAAATGCCAACTGTTAGTGACAACAGAATGTAGGATAAACATACTGTTTTTCATCCTTAGAAAAGTGAATTGCTGTGGCAAATTCATGCTGCTGCAAGTATTTAACCCTTTAATGAGTTAAATAATAATCAGGTTCAGATCAGAAGTTTGCTTCTTGAAAACTGAATTAAGAATTGTAATGCTGCCCCTTTTCTTCATGTAAAACTCTGAGCTCTGTGTGGCATTTCTCAACTGTGCTGCATCGTGTGGCAAATGAGCTCTACTGGTGAAACAAATGGATTTAAGAGTATGATGGAGTGGCAAAGCCCTCTCCATCTGGAGTATCTCATGTTTGTTTTTGGAAAATAGGAATTTACTTGCAGGATGTGATTCTACAGTGACTTACATGTAAATAAGCCGACCTACCGCCCCTCATCCCTCAGTCTAAAACTTTGCTTGGTTTATTCATGATTTGAAGTAGAAATTTATGGCCTGAAAGTAAGATGCTTGACACTTAGGGCGTTGCCCATTCTCACCACAATTGAGCAATTAAACTTTCCTGAAAGCAGAAAGTATGATGGTGTTCACGTATTTGGTTTCTTCTGAGATACCAAAGACCTTCTGTTCAGCCTGGCAATTGTTTCCTTTTTGTTCCTGTGAAATCCTGGTTTTCCTGGTTGAAGAAACAGGTGCTTCTAATCAGCCAACTTCTAAGACACAGTCAGTGATGGCAAAATGCATTGAAAGATGAAGGGAGGAGCACCCTCCCTCCCCTTCACTCTAGCACAAGGTTCCCAAACATTGAGTGATTTAACTTGCAGGACGTTGTAGGACCTGCCTGCTTGCATGGAGGAAATGAACACTAACGGAAATACTCTTTCCCTTTAGATGTACTTGAGGGATACAATGGTACAATATTTGCTTATGGGCAAACGTCATCTGGAAAGACACACACTATGGAAGTAAGGAATGTTAAAATAATTTTCTCTTGCTGTCACTGTCATGTCTTTTCATTACAATAGTCTTTGCTTTGTAGACATGAGATGTCTGCTTGTTTTCTTCTTGCAACATTTTGATACTGCATTATTTTTTTTAGGACTGAGAATGGCAATTAGTGTGGGGTTTTTTCACCCTCAGTAGCAGGATGAGAAACACAAGAATATCAATAGCATTTTCACTTGTAGTAGTTTGGGAATGTTCTGAGGCTGTTCTTTTCACTTTTGGGGAATTATGGGCTAAATAGATGGTTCACTTACTTCATAGGGTAAGTGCATCATACCTGTCAGCATTTTGTGTGTCAACCTGAACCAGATGTTTTGTGTTTGTAATGCTGGATTGAGTATGAATTTTTTGTTATATTACATATTTTTCTGTTAAGGGGAAGCTTCATGACCCAGATGGAATGGGCATTATTCCAAGAATAGTGCAAGATATTTTTAATTATATTTACTCCATGGATGAGAATCTTGAGTTTCATATTAAGGTAAAACTTTTCTTCGTTTTTACTTTAATCTGTGTTAAAACTTGAAGGTAGTGTGTGGGTAAATGGATATTCTGTATCTGTTTCAAATGCCTGTAAGGTGGAAACCTGATAACATGAGTTATTGCTGAAGTAACCGATTTTTCCTAAGGAAGAATTATGTTAACACTTTCATTTTGTTCCATTGAACATAGATGGAAACTGTGCTGATAACCTGTTGCAGTGCTGATAGTGATTGAAACTTCTGATCAAAACAGTTTCTTCTTAAAGGTGTATTTTAGTTCAGCCTTAAGAACTTGAGCTGGATGTAGTGTTAATGTGGGAGGTCACAGTAATCATGCTGAATCCTTGTGGTCAAGAAGCAAAGCATTTTTGCCTTCTGATGTCTCTCTCTTCCTCCTCTTACTTCTAGGTGTCATATTTTGAAATATACTTGGATAAAATAAGGGACCTTTTGGATGGTAAGACTTTTACTTGTATTGAACATAAAAAATAAATTATTCTGGAGGGACATATTAAAAATGCCCCTTAAGTTACTTAGGTATTCATTATGCTAATAACCTTTGCATGATAAAGGTGCATCATAATGGGAAAGCATGGAGCTCATCTCTATGGTATTACTAAAGCTGCAGTGGTGGTGCTTTCTTTTATATTAAGTTTTTGTCAAGTGTTGCTGAGAGGTAACATTTATGACTTGGACGTGCATTGTATGCAGTGCTTTCATTCAGTGTTGCTTTAGCTTTGGAATGTTTTCTCTTCCAGTTTCAAAGACCAATCTTTCTGTTCATGAGGACAAAAATAGAGTTCCCTATGTAAAGGTGAGTATCAGTCTGATGTATTTTCATCTTGTATTCCTCTAGTGTGCTCTATTTACTTGTGCTTTGTTGATGTGATGTTATTTTTTGGTGGTGTTGATGTGGGGTTATATTTTGTGGTGTTGATGTGGGGTTATATTTCACAACCCCCTTTTTTTTTTTTTTCCCAAAGGGTTGCACAGAGCGTTTTGTATGTAGTCCAGAAGAAGTTATGGATACTATAGATGAAGGAAAATCAAATCGTCACGTAGCAGTTACAAGTAAGTATCATTTTCTGTTTCCTTTTAGTGATTTATCTATTTGCTTCTGGTGTACCTTAAAGTAGAGAAGCACAGATAGTGAGCTAAATCCTTCAGGTGTTTGAATGGGTCTGGCATATGCAGTTTCAGTATGTCTTTCAGAAACAAGTATTTCTGTTAATTTCTGGTTAGATCATGTTTCTTAGACTGAGATGGAAGGGAGAAAGTAAATCATCAGTGAGGAACTATGCATCACTGCAGAAAAAGGTGTAGTTCTGCTTTAGGATTAGTGCAAAATCCCAGTTTGTGGAATTTGTTTCAATTAACCTAGAGATCTGTAAGTGTGGCTCGTCCACACTTGGATCATTTTATTGCATATTCTAAGAGCATCTGATCAGAATTCAGGCCTGCTGCAGATTTAAGCAGCATCCCCAGACCCCAAGAGTTTTGGCTGTAGCATACAACTGAGCCATGTTATAGGTCTCCAAATCCCCACAAGAACCAGGATTTGGAATTGACAGAGGGGTTAGAGAAGACAAGAGAAGATGTAGGTGCATGCAAAGGAAGACTTTGAGATCTTACCAACTGAGGTGATTGTCAGAAGTCTCAGAGCCAATTTGAGGATGTTTCACAATCTTCTTGTGTTTAGTTCTTTATTCAGGAAGAGAGATTATACAGTCCTTAAGAAAATTAAAGTGTTTTCTTCTAATTTCTTTGGTTAAGGATCAAAAATAAAAATACGATATTCCTTTTAAGGAATGCTTCAGTCTTGCAGTTTTGCTTCATTGCTCTTAAGTAAGAAGGTTCAAGAGGGGGCTGCACTAAGGAAATTTGGATGGAATATTATTTTGTGTTCTTTGCTTCTTTAACATCAGTAAGCTGGTACTTTTAGTGTTGTGAGAGAGTTCTAGTTCAAAGGAGGAAGAAGTGGGCAGATGTTCTCATTCAGATTGCAGTCTGGTTAAATTTTGTTACTGAATTAAAATAATACTTTAAATTCAACAAATCATGTTTTTTCTTAATGTTTCACAGCAGAGGGGGCAGTACAAGACAGGGGTGAAAGGCTGTAGCCAGTTAAAATTTTCACAGAAGGATAAAATGAGGTACACTGGAAGCCTACAAAAAACTCTCCTATCTAGAGCTAAATATACTTTCTGTTCTAATAAAGTAAATTAATGTGTTAAATCCATGGTTGACAAGCTAGCAAACCTGATGAGTGAACTCTATGTGATATTAATAGGAGCCCAAGGGAAAACTGCTTCTTTCTTACCCAATTAGATGATACCATTGGTTTTGCTGCCTCTAGGTCTGCTGTCATTGAGAGATTGCACTATACAGCTTTATTAGCTGTGGATCTCTTGCTGCACTGTGGGAAGGTGTTGTTTTAAGTGAGATTGGTTGTACAAATCTTTTTGACAACATGTTTGTTTTCAATTATAGATATGAATGAACACAGCTCCCGAAGTCATAGTATTTTTCTTATTAATGTAAAACAAGAGAATACTCAAACAGAACAGAAACTAAGTGGAAAACTTTACCTTGTGGACTTGGCAGGTAGTGAGAAGGTAATTATAAGCTTCTTTTTCTGCTCTGAAACTGTGTTTTTTCTTTACAGTCAAGTATTTTACATTAGTGTAATACTGATGGTTCAGTTGTTGTCTCTGAGGTGTGTTAATTTTGAGTTTGAAACATGATTTTTGAATCCTAGGCTGGCTTGGCTGTTAGATACTATTGCCTTAAGCTGATCTGCATTTCTGCAACTGAGGGTTTGTAAATCTTGACTAGGGTGGGGAAAGAGGGTAGAGTTCAGTTTCAGTATCTGAGAGTAAAAAAAAAAAAACATTACAGATTTGTGGGTTAGCCAGGTACAGGAATAAAGCTTCATGGTTGCAGAATATCTGGGTTTTCTTATGTAGGGATACCAAGTTTCTTAATTTGAAATTCTGATTAACATTGGTTGACAGCTTGCTTTCCTATACCAGTAGCCTAAAACAGGGAAGGAAATACATACTGTAATTAGTCTTCTAAGAGCTAGATTTCTGACATTCTTTTTATCTTTGCTTCTGGGTTTATCCCTGTCTTTGCCTCCAGTTTTTTCAGTTGTTTCTTCTTGCTGTTGTTTTTCCTTACATCATTGTTCTGTGACCTTGTTGTTGTTGTCTCTGATCCTGTGTTTATTCTGAAATGTGTTTCTTTAGTCAGAGTCTTTTTTTCTTCTAAAGAAAAGGACTGGGTTGCAGGTCTCCTTTCTGTGTAGCTCATTTCAGTGTTTGTATCAAACTTCGTTGTATTTCCCCAGCCCCTTTGTAAATACATGGAGTTTTTATAAAGTGTTAGTTTAAACACAGGAAAGTAGAATTGTTTAATTCTAGTCATGGTCACAGTTTGGTGGAAACAGTAAAGGGAGAGTTATAGAACTGTAAGTCAAATTCAGCCCTTGAGGCAAAAAAAAGTAAAGTAAATAGAATGGCATCAGGTCAGATTTTTTCATGTTTCTGCTGATACCTACTTAAGTTCCTGGAGCACTCATGTAGGTCAGATTCAGACTCTAAAATCTGTTCTCACAGATTTCTGCTTGTGAAGATTTTCTACTATATTTTCCAGGGGTAGTAGTGGTACGTGGTTTGGATTTTATGGTTTGTTTAGTTAAGGTTTTTAAAGGGGAGAGGTAGTTTGGTTTTAAGGATGGTCTCTGGACAAGCTATTAATAATGCTTATTTTTAAGGAATTCAATCTTTTTTACAGACTTCAAAACACTTTTCAGGTTATTAATTTGGCAGAAGTTATTAACTGTATGTTTATCTGATACAAAAATATTTACTTTGCAGGGAGAATATTCACTTCAGTTAAAAACATGAGAAGTGTCTTCAGACACTGAGTTTTGAATGAGTCATTGATAATGAATCCGGGAAAGAGTCTGAGAAAGAGTTTGCTTATGTGTACCTTGTAAAGTTAGGGGGACTGACTTATAAGTGAGGAAATTACATAAGTTTTCTCTTAAATGTTGAAGGTATTTTTTGAAGAAGCATTTAGTAATGTCTTGAAATATTGTGTAGGTTAGTAAAACTGGAGCAGAAGGTGCTGTGCTGGATGAGGCCAAGAACATCAACAAGTCTTTGTCTGCTCTTGGAAATGTCATCTCAGCATTGGCTGAAAGCAGTGTAAGTGTTCTCTGTAGTCTTTTTATACTTAAAGGTTAAAAGTTTGCGTATCTGATCATGTTATGCAGAAATTGTTACCAATCTCAGTGGTATGAGGCAGTGCATTGCAGGTGGCCATTACTCTTGTACTGTATCGACAGTAAAGATTAATAAGGTACATTTAATGCTGAGGGACCCGAGCACCAAACTGAAAGTTTCCTTGTGCTCTAAAGGTTACCAAACATAGAAATACAATTTTGTCATCTCATGCATCTTCAGTCTTATGATTTATGAATTAAAGTAGAATTTAATGTCTTTCTAATAAGGTCATACCTAGCAAAATGTAGTTCATATTTCAACAAATTAAATGTCTGAAAACCTGTGACTGATCATTTAACCTTTTTCTTGGTAGACATATGTTCCATATCGTGATAGCAAAATGACCAGAATCCTTCAAGATTCACTAGGGGGTAATTGCAGAACCACTATTGTTATTTGCTGTTCTCCATCTTCTTACAATGAATCTGAAACTAAATCTACTCTTCTGTTTGGCCAAAGGTGAGTAAAGGACTTAATAGGAATAAATGCAGAATGAGAATAAGATTCCCGAACGAAATTAGTTAGAATGTTTACTTCCTTTCTGTAGTTCTTCAGTGTATATAAGTGTTGTGATCCATCTTGTATCATAATATAGATCCTTATGAAAAATTAAAAATCCTAAACCAGCCCGAAGATTTTCAGGAGAAAATTTTCAGGAGAAACATATAATTTTGTTCAAAATGTGGTTTAATGTATAGGCTTGGAGGGCTGTAAGTACTTCCCTGTCCCCTCCCCTCCCTAAAGTGGAAGAAGGTAGGAAGGAGCTCTCCCCTGCTAAGAATCCTTTATTTGCCAGGAGAGCCTGTCCTCTGGTCTGTATCTAACAGTCCAGTAAACTTTGGAATGATACTTGTAAATTCCTGTGTCGTTTGTAACTGAATTTATACATTTACTCATTTTCAATTAGGCATTTAGTTAGGTAGTTCTTCTTTACCATTCTATTATTGTGGCTGCTTTGTTATACTCCAGTTCCCGACCACTAGATTGAACCATGCCGTTTAGTGGAGTATATTACAAAAACAGTCAGTGTTTTGCTAGTCCATCTGGTCTTTGATGTTAGTGTACTTCTTCTACTTCAGTTCAACAAGATAGTTTCCTGCTGATCTTCTCTGAGAAGTTTTGTATTATGAAAACTAGACCAGATTAGAAATCTGGCAGAATATGAATCGTTAGTGAGCGTGGAGTAATGACTGCATTCTGCAACAGTGGAGGTTTTGGATTTCATTTTAGAAGACAGGAGGACTTTTCCTTTTGTTATTTGTCACCAAGCTACTGCAAAGTGTCTTCCAACTGTAGCTATGTAGTTTCACTGCCTTGATGTCTTCAGGAGTTAACAGAGTGCCTTCCTTTCTCAGCTACCACAGCTAGTCCAGTATAATAATTCAGCTTTCTAGGGATGTCAAATTTTTGCTGAAGCCCTCAGCTGTAGTAACTGAAGGCTGTGTAATAGCCATGTAATATGGTAGGAAATCATATCTCTTTTAGTAGTAATGTCTCCCTAAGATTTTGCAGAGGGGTACTTATAGGAGTCAATGCAGGGCAAGGAAGATGTTTAACTGCCATTAAGCTTTTTTGCTGTTCTGAATTTTGGAGTGGGATATTCAGTAGTAGAAGACCAGACAGGAAAACTACTGAGATAAGTGAGGTATGGCACTATAGTGGAAACCATACATCTTACTTCATGAATACGTTATCAGCACCTGTAGTTTTGTCTCCAGGACTAATTTAATGGATTTCATCTGAATGTAGAGACTCACATCTGCTCTTATCTAAGTAGCTTGTAACACCTTTTTGGTGTAGTGGAGATCTAGTGACTGGACTTCTTGGTTGAAATGAGCTGTTTCTTTGATAAGCCAGATGGTTTGCACGCTAGAAGTGTTATGCTCCCCTGGACAGTGTTTGCTAGATGTGGAATAGTATCATTTGTTCAAAACTGTGCACAACTGTCCTGACCTCAGTTCTTTCAGGTGAATGTATGCAGCTTAATATTTCCAACTCAATCAGTTTGAGATATCTGAGGTTTCCAAAGGTTATGTTGCTCTGTCCTTTGACAGTTGCATCAATCCAACTAAAAGATTAGCAACTTGGCAGAGAATAGAAATAAGGTTTTGGAAGAGATGGGAATGTTTATGCTTTCACTAGTGATATGTGAACATATTATTTAGTAACCTTTAATTGCCTTCTTTAAAAATGAAGTTTCAGAGCTTTTTGCTTTCTCTGTGTAGAGCAAAGACCATTAAGAACACAGTCTGTGTCAACGTGGAGCTCACTGCAGAACAGTGGAAGAAAAAGTATGAGAAGGAAAAAGAGAAAAACAAGACTCTGCGTAACACCATACAGTGGCTGGAAAATGAGCTCAACAGATGGAGGAACGGTGAGAGGCAGTTATTTTATTATTCTGCAAACTTTAGGCAATACAACACACACTGAGTCTTTAGGCTACCAGAAATAGCTAAGAGCACTATGCAAGGCAGTAATAAGGATATTAAAGCTATAATACTATAGTACCAACTTTGGAACATGATATTTTCCCCTTTATTGCAACTGACATAACTTCTAATAATCATGTTGTGACAAAAATGTCTGAAAGTATGTGCTAGACTGTTCAGCACTTGGTTTTCTAGCAGGATTAGAGTTACATACATTGTAAAAAATGAATTTTGGGGGACAAAAAACTCGTATTTTTTGTAAGTACAGAAATTAAGTAAAATGTTTCTTCTGCTTTAGTTTTCTGATTCAAAACAATATCACAAGATCTTGCCCTCATTTAAAACTCAAACATGTGAATAGGCAAAAACGCACCCAAATCCCAAAGCTGCTGACAGTACCAAATGTATGCCTGTTAATTTTTCCTGAATGATGAACTTCTTATCAGTTCAAGCTGCTGGCAAAATGCAAGTTAATAGCGAAGCCATAAGTTCAGGAAAAGAGAACATAGGTCATGCAGATACATTGTGGAGTTTGGCAGCTGTAGAAGGTGATTTTGCAATCTTGTAGACAACTGCACCACATCCTGATACAATTCTGAAAAAAATTGATTTGCTGAAATAGGTTTGGTAGGATGTGGGTTTTTTTCATAGAGCTGGTATGAGGCCACACCTGAAATGTCAGTATTCTGGAAAAACTATACTTTATGTGAGATATTGGAGTATTGGAGAGAGCCTGTACCTCCCAAGGACTGCATAAAATGTTTTGAATAAAGCACTAAGAAAATCAGTTTAATTTACCAGAGAAGTGCTTTGGCATGTGGTGTCTTCTCTGTGAAGTTAAAGTGTTCTCATCAGAAAAAAGCTTTATGAACATAAAAGGACAAAATGTAACTGAAAATATTTTAAATGAGAAGCAAAGCAATGTAAAAGTAAATATGGCTACCTAGTAAAACAGTGCCAAGGGAAAGAGAATTTTCTGTCTTCTGGAAAGTTAGGTGACTTTCTAGAAGATAAGGTTTGATGTGTAATTTGGAGGTCATAGCAGAGTAACTGGGTGAAATACAGTGTTTTGTGGTAAGCAGGAAATAGTTTGGATGATCTAGTGGTCTTTTCTTTTTTTTTTTTTTTTTTTTTTTTTTTTTTTTTTTTTTTTGCCAAGTAATCAACTGAACTCAATTGCTTATGAACTGTTTAGTAATGTTGGTAGGAAATCTGTAATACTTCTCAAGGGTAATTTTGTGGGAAATAGGTCATGGCTAACTATACTAAAATTAAGTGTACTTTTAAGGGGAGACTGTACCAGTTGATGAACAATTTGACAAGGAGAAGGCCAATTTAGAAGCTTTTGCAGTGGATAAGGATATTACTGTGATTAATGATAAACCAGCTACCACAATTGGAGTAACTGGCAATTTCACTGATGCTGAGAGAAGGAAATGTGAGGAAGAAATAGCCAAACTTTACAAACAACTGGATGACAAGGTATGCCATTCTTACTTAATGTAAGATCTCTTGAAAATATGACTTGAACTATATTATTGTGTAGTATGTCTTCAGCATTCTCAGGAGAAGAAGCCAAGGGTTAAGTATAGATCTCTTCACTCTTGTGACCCAAGGGAATGGTCTGAAGTTGTGTTCAGAGGTTTAGGTTGCATATTAGAGAAGATTCTTCATCCAGAGGGAGGTTGAGCAGTGGAACAGGCTGCGCAGGGAAGTGGTCACAACACCAGATCTGACAGTTCCAAAAGCCTTTGGACAATGCTCTCGGGCCCAGGGTGGTGTGACTCTTGGGGTGTCCTGCACAGGGCTGAGAGTTGGACTTGATGATCCTGATGGGTCCCTTCTAACTCAGCTTCTTCTGTGATTCTGTATTTAGTTTGCCAGTATTCATTTGTTAGCTCAGCTTGTTGAAGTATTTGCTGAAAGTGCTTCCTCTTAATTCTGATTAAGAGAAGTCAAAGCTGCCTTATCTGGTACTAAGGGTGTATCATTTGTTAGTTGGAAAAAATGGATTTGGGAAAATGAGTAATTGGAAGACAATTTTTTTTTTCTTTCCATGTTTTGGATATTTTATTTGAAATAAATAATCTCAAATTTAAGCAGTAGTACTGTATTTGAATCAAAAATTTCTTTTAATTAAATACTAATTGTTTCTTGGAAGTTAGAACAACTTGGGAAAGACTTGGAAAAGCACAGGTACAAGACTTTTGATCTGAAGCATGGTGTATTATACATGCGAGGTTAGGAGCCTAATGAATCAACCAGTGAAATAAAAATTATTGTTTTTTACTTTCATTGCTTTGTTGTGTAATTATCTCAAAATAGGGAAAAATTAGATACCTAACATCTGCTGTCTCTTAGATTATTTTTGAGTGATATTTGTCAGTTTTATGAACACAGTCGTAATTTCAACTGCAGGATGAAGAAATTAATCAGCAGAGTCAGCTAGTAGAAAAGCTGAAGACACAGATGTTGGATCAGGAAGAGGTGAGATTTGCTCTTGGATCTTTATTTTATTTTAGTTTGTCTTTCCTTTAAAGAAATTGGAGATATTTGGAATAGGTCACTGTTTATGACCAGGGAGTAGAATGACAGCATACTCCTGCACAATAGTTCTCTTCTATGCCTTACCTAAATGCTCTGCCTGTTCATTCCTCCCACTTACACTGATGCTGATGGCCAAACTTAAACCAGTTTACTTGGATCTTAAGTATCTGTGAAGATTGAAAGAATTGAAGTATTTTATGCAAAATACACAAATAATACAAAGCCACAGTTGTCTTCCCTATGCAAAGTTAGTTGGTTGTCAAAACTGAAGGTAACTTGATTTAATGCAAAAAATCTGTTTTAAGGTTTACTTCTGGTCAGTTGCTGTACAGAGAGAGAAGGGAGAGGAAGGAAATTTATTGGCCCATAATGAAAAAGGAAGTATCTATGTGTTATTTTAGACCATACTTCCTAGAATATTCAAATTATTTGTATGCACATCAGTTGCCAGGGATTAATGGGAGGAAATTCCTATTAATAATGAACATTTAATTTAGCCAAAATATTAGAAAAATTATTTCTCTATAGCACAGAGATTTAAAAAAAATGGTAATCCTTGTGTACATGTTCAAAATGAAATGGGCGAAGGACTAGGGGAGTTGGAGCTACTGTTGAATCTAATTTCAATAAATAAATGGGCTTTTCTATAATTGTGCCCTTTGTCTAGTTATTCTTTAGCAGCTAACAGAGTTAAAATGCTGGAAGTTTAGTCCCTAGACTATAGACAATTTCAGACTCATGAGTAGTATTCAGTGGTTTTTTTGTGAACTTGCAATATTCCATGTGCATTTCTAGTGTCTATCCCTATATGTCTTCATTTGTAATCACTTCCATTTTTAAGATGTTTAAAAACTTAAAGAACTGTGAATATAGATGGTAAATTTAGTTCATTATATTCTGTTCTTGGTATCCTTATTGCATGAAGCTAGCCACTAGGAATGTAGATATAAGCTATTGTAGTAGCTAAAAGCATTAATAAAATTCAAGATATGCATGGAATTTTCTTCATGATTATTTATTATTATATTTTTATCAAATCTTTATCAATATTGCAGCTTCTGGCATCAACCAGACGGGACCAAGACAACCTGCAAGCAGAGTTGAATCGCCTTCAGGCTGAAAATGATGCTTCTAAAGAGGAAGTGAAAGAGGTGTTACAAGCTCTAGAAGAATTAGCTGTCAACTATGATCAGAAGTCTCAGGAAGTGGAAGATAAGGCAAAGGAATATGAGCTGCTTAGTGATGAACTCAATCAAAAATCGGTATGAAATTGGGATAAGAAATTACTTACAATCCTTCAGTGTGGCTTTGCTTGCCTTACCCATATTTCTTAAAGTCATTTGAAAGTATTTCACAAGAGAAAATGAGAGCCTAAGTCTAAAACTTTACTTTGTTTTTTTGGGAAATTATTTCCTAAATCCTGTAAACTTAAGGAAAAATGTATGGTGATTATTGACGTTGATAGCACTTGTCTTTTTAGTGCCTGTGGCACTTTTTACTGCCTGGAGAGTATTCAGAAATATCCTAGGTGTCAAAACATAGCACTTCCATTACCTGCTGGGTTTTCTTGTCTTTCTGGTGTGTTTAGGGAAATCCTGACTTAAGAGTCGCTTCTTCCAATCTTGGAAGTTGCAGTGAGCATGCTACACCTTTTCTTGAAAGGAATGTGTATGGACCTGCTGTGTGTATGGAGATAACTGACCTTGATGCCTTCAATAACAAGCAGTTTGGTTTACTTTCTGAAAGGAGTAGTTGAGGATGTATTCCAAAAGTTAACCCTGGTTAAAATACAGATGCAGCATCAGTCTCACAGGATACCGTGCACCTCCTTACATACCTGCAAAATTTCTGAACTGACTGACAGTTTTGGTGGCCAGTTACTTGGCAGACCTCAACCAGTTTTAAGCAGTTAATACTTTACCTACTATCCTAAAATTCAAAGTACCAGAAAAGGATCAGCATGTTTGCTGGCATTGCAGACAGTATTAATGGCACAAGTATCACTGTTCTGTGTTCTTAAAGATGGTAAGAGGGTCTGGGTCTTCTAGTGACTGTGGCTTTCTTTTCAGTTACTAAAATTTGACTTGGTAGAACACTGGTGATATAATTGAAGTTCACAAGATCGTGAAACTTCTCTTTAAACTTCTGAGTATTCTGAGCTGAGTAATCTTTACTGGTAACTTACATCACTTGAAGATTGGCCAAAAGTCAGGGAATGTATGGTCTTACAAGCAGCATTTAAAATCTGTTGGAGTAGGCTTGCTCTGTGTGTGTGTATGATTCTGAAGTGTATGGTTTGTTTTTTGCTGTTTTTTTTTATTTGCTTTTTTGATGTAGTTTTTTTAATTATAGGTAGTGAGTCTAGGTATAACCAGCATCCATTGAGTGTCATTGAATAACTTAATCTATGAGAAAGCAGCTGTTGAGAGGTGTCATAAAATTAAGACATCTCAATCTGACACTGCTAACCCATGCAGTAACCATTCTTTGGGATCTCTGCCTGAAACTTTCCTGCTGTAAAACTTCTGGGTTTTTTTTAAAAAGCTGGGCAATAAATAGCAGACTCCTGAGCATGTGAGCTGCTGAGCTGCAGCCACTACAACCACAGGAGCTCAAACCAGCTGAAAAAGTGCTTGAGAATAAAGTGTTGTGCTTATGAAATATCAGTGCTAGGAGGGTGCTCTGATTTCTTGATTTGCAAGTATGGAGGAGTTAAGAGCTCTGCAGACAAAGCTGAAATTGTTTTAATTTACCAAAATATGATGAGAAGTGTTGGACTTGCCATCCATTTACTCTTTTTCTATAAATGTGATTCCCTGCAATATTTAATTGTATATAACTCTAAATGCTGTTTAACAAGGTTAACACTAATCTTGCTGCAGAGGTTTAAGATGATATTTTGTGAGCTGGAGATTTCTATCCCCAGTTCTTTTTAGTTCTTTCAGAAAAAATGCTGGTGCTCTGTAAATAATATGAACTAGTTCCAAGAACAAGAATGTGTTTTGTTTAATCAAGGGTAACTTCTTTTACTATAGGTCACTTTAGCCAGTATAGATGCAGAGCTTCAGAAACTTAAAGAAATGACCAACCATCAAAAGAAAAGAGCAACAGAAATGATGGCCTCCTTACTAAAAGATCTTGCAGAGATTGGAATTGCAGTAGGAAATAATGATGTCAAGGTAAGAGTTAATCACTGCTGTCTTCAGTGTCATGTATTAAATACATATATTATGGATAGGTGGGGGTATTTTCTTAGTATGGTAAAAATTACCACCATAGGAAGCTTTATGTATATTAGTGATTTGGACATAAGCTTCTCCATTGCTTATATTGTGACTTAATCAAGTCCCAGAGACAGTTTGATTATGCATAGACAAGGAAGAGCAGGCATGTTTGTTTTCTGAAGCAGTGTTCTCATTCACATTACCAAACTGCTGTATGAAGTGGTCTTAATCAACAGCATTGTCTTGGAAATCTAATATTGACCTACAGTGATGATCAGGATTATACTTGTATTAAAAACAGGATGAGGGCATGAAATAAAAGCTAAGTCTAGAAGATGGCTATAGGGCAACAATGTAAGCAGTATTAGAAATCTGTAGTGAATTGTATTTCCTTCTTCAAGCAACTCATTGTCCTTGTGTAAACTTCTAAATAATCAATCAGAAAACTTAAATACCAAAATATAAGGGGGTTTTGCAGTGGTGTTGTTTTTTGTTGTTTTTGGTTTTTGGTTTTTTTTATTTTATTTTGTTTTATTTAAAGTTCTGTGGTTATCAGTTGAGGCTGGGGATGTGTCCTGAGCATTAAGATGCTCCAGTGCACTGTTCATTCACTTTTGTTATCTGAGCTTTCTAAATGTGCTGTTTTACCCTTTTCAGCAGCCTGAGGGAACTGGCATGATAGATGAAGAATTCACAGTTGCAAGACTGTACATTAGCAAAATGAAATCAGAAGTAAAAACAATGGTGAAACGTTGCAAACAGTTAGAAGGCACACAAGCTGAAAGCAATAAGAAAATGGAAGAAAATGAAAAGGAGTTGGCTGCTTGCCAGCTCCGGATCTCACAGGTAAATATTTCTCTACAGTGTACCGTGTTCTTTATAAATCAGATTCATTAACCTATTGGGGAAAAAAGTTGCAGGGTTTTTCTGGCACTAAACAAAGCACACTGTGAGTGAACAGTCATAAGACTCAGCTGTTTTCTTAGTACTCTCATCAGGCTGGATGCTTCTAAGTAATTCAGTGTGACAGGATGTCAGAATTTCTGCAATATATCTGTAGCCTGCTAATGCTTTTGTAGCACTCGTATTAAATACAGGAGTCTGTGTGTTCTCCATCACAGGATTCTTTACAAATACAAGTCTTACAGAAGCAGTGGGTAGTGGGCACTCTGCCTGTCAGTGGCCCAAGTTGGAAGTGGGAGAGGTAATAGCAGAGTAAAATTCTAGGAGGTTTGCATAGCAGATTAAATTTATTTCTAATGTGAGAAAGGCCATTTTAATGTGATTGTTAGAAAAGATAAGTAATGTGACTTCTAACACTTCTGAAAACTGTAATCTAGATATGCAGTTTAATATTTCTGTATTTTGTATTTCATACAGATAATCATCTTTTTTCTAAATCAGGAGATGCACATTTCAGGGCAATCTTGTAAATACAGTAGGCCTCTCTCACCTCTGTTAAATATTAACATTGAAAACCATCTCCCAGCCAAAAATGTATTTCATTCCAATCCAGAATAAAGACATTGTCTCAAAGGCTACGTTACAGTTCTTGAGTAGTCATATTCTTCTAAGAGTCTAGTTGGCACCATTTTTGTTTTAAGATGAGGTTACTTGTTGTGTAAAAAATAAGTATGAACTGTTTGTGCAGATGTAATTCCATGGTACCTAGTTCCAAAGCAAATGAATCTTTTCATTCCACAAGCATGAAGCCAAGATCAAGTCACTGACTGAATATCTTCAGAATGTGGAACAGAAAAAGAGGCAGCTGGAAGAATCTGTGGATTCCCTTAATGAGGAATTAGTTCAACTCCGAGCACAGGGTAGGACTTGCATCCCTACACCCCACCCACCATTTAACAACATAGTGGTAAATAGGGTATTGCTCTGTTCTGTTTAGGTTGAAAGGTAGAGCTATAGAAAGGCTTTTTGCTACTGAACATGTAGAATTAGTCCATGGTAAAACATGTTTGCTGTTTGAAAAAAACTGCTATTGATAGGATTAAAGATGTTACTAATTTAATTAATTTTTTCCAAATTGTAAGGTGTTGGCAAAGGGGGGGGGAAATTAGTGCCATTGTCCATGTGATTGCTTAGATACTTGGCTGAAATGTGTTTTTTGTTCTCTATCCCTTCTAGAGAAGGTCCATGAGATGGAGAAAGAGCACTTAAATAAGGTTCAAACCGCAAACGAAGTCAAGGTAAGTCAATTCCATTGCTTAAAAATGAAGAAAACCCTAACAACCCAAATCCCTACAGATTGAAGCCTGGTGGTAACTCAGAGTATTTAATACGTTCTGGTTTTTCCTAATAGCAAGCTGTGGAGCAGCAAATTCAGAGCCATCGTGAGACACATCAGAAACAAATCAGTAGCCTGAGAGATGAAGTTGATGCAAAGGAGAAGCTCATCACTGAGCTTCAAGAGTAAGTATTTGTCATTTAATGGCACCAAATGTTTCTGGACTGTGCAAGTCCAGAAGGACAGTACAGTGGAAGGAAGTGATGATAGTTTCCTCCAGAACTGTCCTTCTGTCTTCCAGTTTGTTACTCAGTGTGCTGATAAAATACTTACTTTCTGTGTTTAGCCAAAATCAGAAGATGATGCTTGAACAGGAACGTCTGAGAGTTGAGCATGAGAAGCTGAAAGCGACTGATCAGGAAAAAAGCAGAAAACTTCATGAGCTTACGTAAGTGATAATGGTGCTGTCCTGGTTTAGGGCAAATCTGGGAGAAAACCCCTGAACAGGCTCCCTCTGGGAAGCAGACCCCAAGCGGTCCAGGAAAAAACTTCCTTGGAGAAAAGTGGAAAAAACAATTTATTTAACAAAGTACTCACAAACATAAAGAATGAGTAATATGAAACAATAACACCTTGTGTTGCTCTGCAGTGAGATGGTAAATGCAGAAAGTCCTTGCTGTGGGTAGCTCAGCTTGCCCAGTCTCCTGCCAGTCCCTCCAGAGGTCCAGGCCCCGGTGGGCTGCAGATGCGAGCTCCTGGTGCTCCTCTGGGTTTTTCAGTCCAGAGCAGGTTGAAACAGTCTCAAGAAAGAGAGGAAAAAAACAGTCCAGGGAGCTTCTCTGCCCTAGCTAGCTGAAAGTAACTAAAAGCGAAAAGATCTGTCCCGCAGTCTGTCCCAGCCTCAGCTGAAGCCAGTCCCCGAGAAGGAGTGCAGGGGAGCGAGTGCTGTTCTCAAAACAAACCGCGCTGCTTCTCCCTGCTTCACTCTCAAAACCAGTCTTAAAGGCACAGAGCTCAATATACAAACAGACAATTGGGGATACAGGCATCAGAAAGTCACTCTAGGACAGATGCAAAAAACAAGTGTGTGTGGGGACACTTACTCTATAAACTAGTGACCTAATACAATGCCGTGCCTCTCACTTTATAGTATGCTTACTGAAGAGGCCTTCTTGAGCCTTTTTAAAAACCTTTGCACTGCATGAATACTTAAGATAGGAAGCAAAATTATGGAAGATATGAAGGCCACAACTGTTTCTTTTGTTATGCTATGGATCAGAGTAATTAACTTTTCAATTTGCAGCAAAGCATTGCATTCTGTAACACTGCAAGAGTTTTTTAACCGTTCCCCTTACTCTTTTTCTGGTGCTTGTATGCCCTTATTCATTCTATGGTTCTTATGTGATTTAACTTGTTAGGTGGCTCTAATTGGTTTATTCTTAAAATTAAATAGTTGCATGCTTCATTGATTAACTAAATATAATGTCTTAGTGAATTAGAGACTCAAAAGTTAGTGTAAAAATGGAATTACCTTCTGCTTGCAGGTAAGTATCCAAGTCAAGCTCAAAAACACTTCTTAGCTTCTAGAAATCTGACCTTAATCTCCTGGAAGTCTTTCAAAGTGTATCAGTTGTAACCCCTTCCTGGCACATACAGATTTTTTTTACAGAAGCTAAAAATAGGTTTCACTTAAAAGTATTTCTTGAAAAGTGCTTTTTGGTTGTGTTTAAAATACACACAGTGGTTTTCAGGCATTTTTGTCATGGAATTTGAAGTAATCAGAGGGACCTGTCTGATCTGTGCTGGTACCCAAGAAGTAGTGCTTGCCCCCTTTTTTTTTTTTTTTTTTTTTTAAACTTTTTTTGTTTATCCTGTTTAACTGACTAAAATTTTAACAGTATTCTGGTCTCATGAATACATCTTACTTTGATTTATTTATATGGCACAATGATTGCAAAGCTTACATTAACTACAATAGATACAAAAATGCAATTTTCTTGTTTTTTAAGATTTGCTATATGTAGCACATTATTGCTTTCTATTTCAGTTTGCAGGCTTAGCTACATCTAGCATTGACCACTTTAAAGCACTTGCTGTATAAGAACATTGCTCTTCAAAAAATTTGCAAAGAAGTTTTAAAAATTAGTTTTGTATTGTGTCCTCCCCCAGCCTTTTTGAGTCCAGTTATTTTCCACTAAATATCATAAGTGTGCGTGGCCACAGACCAAGAACAATGTAGATTATTCACTTTTTTTCAATTTGAAGTTGTATAAGATGCCTGGAACTACTTATCCAGAGACATCTGGAAAATGGATAGGATAGTGACATTACTTAGAGTATTTTATTAGATCAAATGCTTGCTCATTTAACTGTGAACTAGTAGTGAAACTGACTGAATGAGGAGAAATTTCAACAGGAAAAGAAGCTTTTTTAACTACATAATAGGAACACTTCATTTTCGTGCAGTCCTTGGCCTTTCTATTGTAATCTCAGGTCATAAAAAGAAAGTCCACATTCCTTTCCTGTATTCTGTCATTTTGATAACTGCACTGACTTACAGTTCCGAGAAAGAGCATTTCCTGTGCAGAAAATGCTTTCACATGAACTGGCAAGACAGCAGCTCTGTACACTGATAATCATCAGGCTATGTTCCTGTACATTGACATTGTTTATGGTACTGGTTTTGCCAGTGTGTTGAGGGTGAGGTGTTAAAGAAAACAAAGAGAATATTTTTCATGTGGCACATGATACTTATCACCTCGGCTGGTCTGAGCTAAGAACATTTGTAGGATACGATCTCCCCCGATATTCACTCTGAAGCTGACTCTGAGACTCTTGTCTTCTACTGTTCTAGAAACTTTTATGTTTTATGCATCTGAATGTACTTGTTTGTGTTCAATATTAAAAGTACGTTCCTCTTTTCCTTTTGCTACTCCCCCAGTCTCACCACCCCCGTGCCATACAGATTTCTGAGTGTCATCTGTTGGTTACATCTTTAATTTAAGACTTCAACCAAAAGACTTTTTTCATTTGTACCATACAATGTGTATTACTCTAGTCCTCCAAAACAAAATTTCTGATTTTTCTAGGATATTTCAGGAATAATTTATTCTTTTTTAGGGTTATGCAGGACAGACGGGAACAAGCGAGGCAAGATCTAAAGGGTTTGGAAGAGACTGTGGTAAGATAATCAGAATATATTCCAAACCAAATGTCAATATTTGTCTCTTTTTTTTTTTTTTTCTTTCAGAGTTTGTTTGGGTTGTTTTGTTAATTTCTTGTCCTTAACTGTAGGCAAAAGAACTTCAGACTCTTCACAATCTTCGGAAGCTGTTCGTTCAAGATCTGGCTACTAGAGTGAAAAAGGTAATGTGATCCTGTAGTTAAACTTGTTGTTTCTGAGGATGCTGCATGAATTCCAGTTTAGAACAAAATTAGGAGCTGATGTTTCTTTGGTTTAATTTTTCTGGCTTGATCGTAATTTGCGAGTTCACATTTGTACTCAACCTCCTGTCTCCCTCCCCCTGCCTTTGTTACTGTAGAGTGCTGAGATCGACTCAGATGATACAGGAGGCAGTGCTGCACAGAAACAGAAGATTTCCTTCCTTGAGAATAACCTTGAACAACTTACAAAGGTTCACAAGCAGGTACAATGAGACTTCATTTCAAATTTTAATAAAACTACTCCAGATCCATCATCACAGAAGCAACTGCCTGTTGGTCATAAACTAACTCCTACAAGTAAATCCTTCTACATCTTAAGTGTGTCTTTTGATACAGGAAAACTTTAGTCTATTATTTTGTAGTTTAAATTAATTATCTATTGTAAGTATGTGTGGGTGTATAACAAAGTAGCTGCATTTAAACTCAAAGGGGCCCAGGTTCATGTTTAGACTTCATGTATGAGTCTAGGGGCTGCTTGCCTGTCTCCAACAGAAGAGGTGCCTCTGTTGGGTAGTAGGTTCTTCCAAAGTAACTGATTTTGCAAGTTACAGTCTCAATATCATTGGCCTCCATAGATTTACTAAAAGCTTAAGCAAAGTTTACATAGTAACCCTACTGCTTTGCCTCTTTAGGGGTGGGGAGGGTACTATGAAGGGAGATACCAAAAAAATAATCACTTCTGGTTTTGTAGCTGGTACGTGACAATGCTGATCTTCGCTGCGAACTTCCTAAACTGGAGAAGCGACTTAGAGCTACAGCGGAAAGAGTTAAAGCTTTGGAATCTGCACTGAAGGAAGCCAAAGAGAACGCTTCTCGTGATCGCAAGCGGTATCAGCAAGAAGTAGATCGCATAAAGGAAGCTGTAAGATCCAAGAACATGGCCAGAAGAGGACATTCGGCACAAATTGGTGAGTAAAGACTCCCTTGCCCCCTGAAGCTTCATCTGTCTCCTGCTTTTTGTGTTTTTGTATATATGTGCATCTTTCAGCCCTCATTGAAACTGCAAATATCAATGTGATCTATTTTCTCCTGGGAGTTGTATTTTCGTTAACAGACTGTGTGTGGAGGTGATACTTAATGGTTGTTTGGCTTTTTATTTATTTTAAATGGCTTTGGAAAAGGCTTACCGGCCTAGAATTCTAGCCTGAATATGTTACATTTCCTAGAAGAAGCAGTACACAGCATATGAGTCTTAATCTTTTAGATCATTCCAATTCCGTTCCAGTTTCTAAGACTAAATAGGTATCTCAAGGCAACAAGAAAGATTAAGCTGTCACCTTCAACAACAAAATAGACCTGATCTTAACGGGGCAGAGGGGCAGACAGAAACCCACAATATCCAAAGATCCTTAATTACCTTTTCAGTTCTTTGTTCTAAAACGTAAGTATCCACAGCCCTCTCAAGGGGAAAATAACAGAAAAAGAGGTGGGAAGGTGGAGGAAGAATAGTTACATTCCTTTGCTCCTCTACCTGCCATTACTCTGTCAAGTGCTGAGGACTGAGAAGCTGGGTGACCTGTGGAGGACTGTGACTTGTGGAGAACTTAACTGTGCACATTACACTACAGCTGTCTAACTAAAGGACTTCAGTCATCAATATATTTCTCTTAAACGTTAATGTGACTGAAATGAGCATTGCAGTTAAATTTTGCAGGCCTGCAAAGAGCTGTTACAAAATAGTTACAATTTCTTGGTCACATGAAGTGGCAGCTGGCAGACATGTGCTTTTCTGTCTTTAATTTTCTCTCAAGTGGTCTCCAAGAAAACAAACTGTTCTCTAGTGATCTCACCTGAGGTATACAGCCTCTTGTGATTAAATGTCTAGATGAACTAGTCATGTCTTCCTGGAGATCAGCTTCCTATAAGGCAGTACTTGAGAAATGTTTCTCTGCTGCAGCTGCTGCCTGTAGGTTCTTTGTTGCCTGCTGAAATATTAAGTGCTTCTCTTCAATATTACAAAACTTTGTGAAGTCCTACACATACATTGTGTACGTTCTGTTAAGAGCTAAGTGCAAAACTGATTGAAAGTACAGTTTATTAAGTGTATGCAGCTTATGAATGACCTGTCAAAACTGCCAGATATTCACTTTGGCTACAGAGCAAGTTTTATTTTTCTGTGGTGGTAGGTTGATGGAGCAGTGTATCTGTGGAGTATTAGTACACCTGCAAAGAGAGTAACTACTGACTTTAGTGACTTTATCAATCAGATGTGGGAAGGACAGCAAGTATAATGATTCCTTACTAATATATAACTCTCAGGAAACTGTCTAGTGTTGTATTTCAGTTCTTATTGCCGAAGAATAGGATTCATAGAAGGTACTACATTAGGTGGGACGGATAATGGTTGTGAAGATAATCTTTAGCAGAAGCTTTGCGAACTTTAACAGGGAACAATAAAAGGAAAAACCTTGTCTATTTTCCAGGGTTTGTTGTGGTTGACACTAATCTGTTTTGTTCTCAGAATGCCATCCTCTAAACTTGTTCTCTTATTCAAAGCGCATTCAATTGTGATTATTACATTTGGGTAATGATATCAGTGAATTTGAATAATCCATTGTTGTATATATATTTGTAAGTCACATTTCTTGTCATGCAGCTAAGCCTATCCGCCCTGGCCAGCATCCAGCAGCTTCTCCAACTCATCCAAGTGCAATTCGTGGTGGAGGTGCGTTCACTCAGAACAGCCAGCCAGTTGCGCTGCGCGGAGGTGGACGGCAAGACAAAGTGTAAGTTTGTCTTGTAGCATTTTTACAAATGTGTGGTCAAACTACTTTGTATCAGGTTTATTACAGTTCATTCTGTGGCATGAAATCACTTGAATAGTCAGATTAACTCCTTTTTACAGAATTTTGTAGCCAGTGGAATGGTATAATGTACACCTGGCTAAAGATGCTGCTGCTTTTCTTCTGAAACATGTTTGCTGTAAAATGGTCATTCTGATGGTGTTCTGTGGGAGTAGAACAACATGTGGAAACAATCAATTGGAGATGGTTATCAATCAAAGACACTAGCCACTGTTTGGGAAAGGAGTGGACATTTTAAATTCTTTTGGCTTGTTAGTATCCTCTTAAATTTGGGTTTTTTCAGGGAAACATTCAGTGATGAAATAAAATTCACTATATTTTTACATGTTGTTTACTTTTCTTACTGTGTTTGCACACTGCTTCATGTGTCAGTGATTTGGAATTATTTAACAGAAGAATTTGTGTCCTCATGCAGTAAACTTAAAATGTTAGCCTAGCTAAAATGCAGTTATTGTAATTGAAATTAGGTGTGCACTTACTTTAAAACATCTCTAATCTCCAAAGCAATTGCATGTTGCATGGTATTTAAATGTTTAAGTTGTTTTACTGAACCATCTCTCTATTTAATTAATATCTGCTTTATAGTGGGTTGATCTCTTGTTCACCTAAAAGTAATGCTAAAAGTTCACCTGAAGTATATTCTCTGTTGTCATCTTCACTTTTGAATGTGTCTATAAATGTCTTCTGGACACTCCCTTAGTTAGTTATCTGCATCTTCAGTTTGAAATACATCTAAAATGGGGTGAGGTGCTTGAAATCTGGGTGCTCCTCTTCTGAAGGACTCCAGAACAGCTTATGTGAATCTTGTTGCTGTTTGTTTCTTTTTGTTAGCTGACTAACTTTTCCAACCTTTTTCTCCAATTCAGAGAAAATTGGGCTGTAGTACTAGTTAAGGCCTGGTTCTGTTCAGTAATGTCTCTTAGTAAATAAGAGGTTGAACTGATGGGTACTTCAACCTTGAATAACATTTGCCTTGAGTGACCAAGGAGTTGCCACTAGCCAGGAAAAGCAGCAGCAGGCATGGGAAATGGAGCTGGGCTATAAGTGGTTTCTGTCTGTAATGTTTACTCCATTATTGCAGTCAAGATTGCATACCCAGTCAGTTGGTCGTGCTGTAAATTCGTTGGTAGCAGACAGCATTGCTTAAATGCTTTGTGTTGTGTGATTGCTTACTTTAAAGTAGGTTTTTTATTAGCACTTGAGTGGTTTAAGAACTGGGCTCTTAAAGGCCATGAAAATAGGGATATGGTCTACTCTAAATGTAAGTAAGTTTGCGTTTTTGGCTTAACTCTCTCATTTTTTTTTCATTTACAGTTGCTGAGAAGTAATTGCAGCATGAGGAGGATTGGATGTTGTGTAGAGGGAGTCATTCCATGACAATAATCTCTCCTTTTGGGGACTGTAGGATTATTTTTTGAAAATTGTATAAATTATACCTGGCCTGTACAGCTCTTCCCCCTTCTACAAATTCTGCTAACTGATTCCCAAAAAAAAAAAACCAACTAGAGTGCAATTTTGGCGTCTTGAAAAATGACATGTTACTTAAAGTGTAGCTCTGCTTATTACACAGTTTGTCTTTCATGTCTTAAATTTAGTCTGCACTGTGCCAAGCTGAATGTACGTTGAGAAAATCTTAGTTCAAATTTTCTAGCTTAATTTGTGTACATCTTATTGTCTTAGGGAATGTGCAACAGTGTTTAAGTATACTTTCATTTTTATCACTTCACATAACACTACATGTCCCACTGAATTAGGGCAGCACTCTACATTACAGTTTTCTTCTGGAATGCTGCATAGAGCATTGGAACTAACTGTGTTTGTACAGTGGGAGGATCCTGAAGTGCTGACGGCAGCTGCCAGGAGGCACCGCGACACCACCGACCCGAAGGGTTCCGCGTGAACAAGGCTCTGTAACTGTTACCGAGCGCCCGGCCGCCGGGTGACTTCCAATTAAATCCTGTACAGTAATAAGAGTAAACCTGAGTTTACAAAAAAGACTTTGGCAATGGATTATCCCATCTGTCCTGTTCCTGGTTCTGCACACAGTACAGTCTGGTGGAGTGAAAACATTCTGCTTCATTCTGATGAGCCTGTCTGTCCATTTGTCTTTGTCTGTGACGGTTCACTTTCGCTATTTTGTAATAGTGAAATGAGGGCAATCTAAACTGTAACTTCATATTCCACTACATACAGTACTGGAGTTTTTGGCTAAAATTTTAATTTTCAATTTAAAAAGCCTTTTTCAGCAACAGGCCAATGAATTCAGATTCGTAAATAAAGGACACAACTTTTTAAAACTGATGTATCCAGAAATGCCAGAGGCATGTGTTTAAAATAACAATAAAGTGCTACCCTGAATTGTATTTGTAATCCATTTGTAAGTAGGTATATGAAATGTCCAAAGTAGTAGTTGTTGAATATTTTTCTTCTCTTTGCAATAAAGTCCTGTAAAGTGGCTAACAAAATGAAACGTGGGGTTTTGATTTTTTTTTTTTTAATGTTTTGTTTTGTTTTGTTTAGTTTTGAGCTCCGGTACTCTCAGTAAATTGAACCCGGGGTTTAAAGTTTTATAGTATAATTTACTTAACTTATTTGTAGGGTTTAGCCACTATAATTTTTAGAACAGCCTTCCTCTGTATAGAAACTAGTTACCAGGTCTTTAAGAAAGAAAAAACTTAGTATTTCTGGAGGAATTCAGTGAGTTTCTCAGACCTGGTTGATACAGCTTTTTGTTCTGGCTTGAGTTTTTTCCTGGGTATTCAGTTATTGTGGAAACAGTAGAAACTCTGTGACTGTTCAGACAGCAAGTCACTTTCAATTTTTCTATTTTAAAATAGGCAAAATATTTATATTATGATGGAGTATAGTCAAATTTTAGACCTTGAACCACTTTTTTCTATATCTACAGTAGTCTGAATTTTTAATAGTTTGATTTTTAAAGGTTGAGTGTATCAGTTGGAAATCCCACTATTTTGGAGTTTTCAGCTTTTAAGACAGTTTTCTTCACTAAAGGCCGCCAAACACTCCAAACTTGCAGTTGTTTTAGAGCAAAGTTGAAGGCAGCATACTGAGGGGAAAAAAAAAAAAAAACCAACAAATATTCTGAATTAAATTTCTCATCATGGAATCAGCACTGTCTGTTATCTTAATGTTAGCTACAGGTTTTCAGGCCTTCATTTGTCAATGTGCAATCATAAAAACAAAACAACACACTCAAATGAAGCAGGATTTTTTTCTCATGCCTGTGAATGGGGGTTTCATTCCTGTAGGTAATTGTCATGGGTTTTGGTGCTGAAAATTGCTGTGTTTAAAAAATTAGATAAAATAGTAACTAGTGTGTAGCTCAGTGTACATCACCTTTTTATATTTAAACTTTTTTTTTATTTTATGAAGTTTACCAAGAACTGCCTCTTAAAATGTAAAAAAGGAAAAAACCACACAACTTTCTTTGCTTTCTGGTTTGGCTGTCATAGATCAGCCAGACAGGACAATTACTGTATTTTGTAAATGAAAATACTCAGTATATACGGGGAATGTTCAACACTGATATTTCAACTTGCAGTCTTTGAATGGTTCTTATTTTTATGTTCCTCTAGATCATATTTTTAAAAGATGGTTTAGGGTAGGAACTTGGTGAAATAATATTTATTTCTGGTGAACAACTAAATTATTTACATAACTTAAATGCTGACTCACTACTGTGTGTAACTCTAAATTTGACATGAGGACAAGTCTACCTGTGGAACTTTAACTTCAGTACACTTAAGATGCATTAAAACAATTGGTTTGGGGAAGACGCCATATAGTTTTAACTTACCTGCATGCTGTAAATGTATTTGTGTTTAAATAAAGAGGAGAAAAATCTTTGAACTTCTTTGTGCATTTATCCCACTTACCTCTACATGTGATCAAATGTGGTGGTGCAACAATCTTCTCTAGGTGTGTTGTGTTGTGCCTGGGGCAGTCCTGTGTGGTGTTGTCTGTATGGTGATGCTCAAAGTTCTCCTTTTATCCACGTTTCAGCAGTTGTTTCCAGAATCCGTGTAAACTTGGTTGGAAAGGAATTACCATGAGTTATCACTTGCTTTGTGAACCTCTCTTTTTTTAAACTTGGTGTCTGCTCATTTGGTGACCCCTCATTCTGGTTGAGACAGATCAATCCATTTCCAGTATTTCTGTGCCATCTAGATACTGTAGGCTTCTTTTCCTTTCCAGGGACTCATTTTCCTTTACTAGTATCTGTAATAGCTGATTCAACTTTTTCTTAGTGCTATTGAACTGATGTTTTTTATAGAGCAGTGTAGTTATGCAAGGCTGCAATCAACTTCTGGATAATATCCACAGAAAAATATGATGTATAGAGCTTTGATATATAAACATATACATATATGTAAAAAGCATAAAGGAGGTCATGATTTAGGTCTGCCAGTACACTTATGTAAAAGCAAAGATCTCAGGAGGGAGAAATTGCATCTGTAAAACTGTTCAGCAGTGAGCTGATCTATACTGTAAAATATTCCATAGTGTTTGCTGTTAACAGAAGAGGGCTCAGTCACAGAGCTCCCTTTAGAGTAGATCTCTCTATCTGCTAGGGGATGATCAACTCAGACCTCTTTAATTGCAGACAGTCACTAAGGGATGCTCAGAAAGGATAGGAAATATTTCACTCTGAAATTTCTTATGAGCAGTGGAATGGTACAAAATCACTTTCGAAAGTGAGCAAAAAATATTACTGCATCTCTGCCAGGGAAAGGCTGTAGTTTCCTGCGCTGTGAAACCGATACGGAGTTCATTGGCTGGCCTAGGTGCCTCCACCTCGAGTGCACCAAGAGTTGTAACACCCATTTAGGAAGTGTCGAAATGAATCACTGTTTAACATGTGCTATGTGCAGAACTGACACTTCAGGCATTAAGGACGTAATAAAACCTCGCTAAATGACAAAGCGCCTCTGGAAGATGATCACTGAGGACTGATGGGTACGTCAGAATTTTTTCCTGGGGAGTTTTGAGTTCATGAGTCTTCCTGAGCTCCACACAGGGGTGTTCATTGTTTTACCTTTAACCAGCCCTTGCTGGGGGCAATGCGGGGAGAGCAGATTGAGCCGCTGACTCCTTCCAGTGTTTCACTGCGAAAGCTGAAGGGGCCGAGGGTACCCGTCAGTCACTGTGCTCTCCAGTGTAATGGGCGTTACCAGAAGAGTTACGTGAAGAACGAAAATACAGTGCAAAAGAGCCTATTTAGCTATTTGCATTTGGAAAGGAAAGTAAGAGGCTAATTATTTTAAAGGGAAAACAGGCGTTGCATAGCATGGTGTGGCACATCTGCACCCTGGGATGTCTCGCAGGCTGCGCTCTGCACGGTGTGGGCACAGCGGTGTTGTGGAACGGAGCTAAATCCATCGACTCTCTCCACCTCCGGCACGGAGGGAGGGAAGTGTTGATACGTACCTGCAGCAAGGAGAGCAGCATTACCCACATTCTATGCATTCCTGAATCCACAAAACTGGGCGTGGAAGTGACTCGGAGGTGCCCCCGGGTGTGTGTTAAAGAGCTATTTCCACAGTTCCTGTTGTGAGGAGTGATGAGGAGCTGGAAACCCTGTCCTGTAAGTCAGCTAAATTGTCTTCTATAGATACAAATACAGTTCACAGCTTATAACAGCGTATTGAAGATACCTGTGAAGCCACTTGCTGTTTCAGTGGATTCTTGATTTTGCTTTTGTCAAGAGCGACATTAAGAAGCAAAGATAAATTAGCTGAACCAAATTGTAAATGTCGGCGTTATCCTGCCTGCTCATCACCTTCATCAACAGGCCCAGTTCGACCAGCCAGGGGTGTTGTGCTGCTGGCACAGATGTTTTAAGTGATCACTCATCATCCTATATATACAAGCGAGTATTTGGATGGTATTTTGTGATGATCTTCGCTGAGAGGGTGTAAATGATTCTCTAAATGCTTTTACTGCGGGGAAATACCCTTCAGCAGAAACCAGGACAGAGCTTAGTGTGCCACATCTCACTGTACCTGCAGCAGGCTGGTGACCGTAGTGCCCGGGGGTGGTTTGCAGCGGGGCGGCAGCAGGGTGGCCCTCTTTCCTGCTGCTGGGGGAAGAGGGAATCTCCTGCAGGAGAGGGTATCCGCTCGCACCTGCTTGCTGGATTGTCTTGCGGAGGCAGCGCAGCTCCTGCTGCTCACACGCGGTCAGTCCTGTCACCAGCAGGCTCTGCCCCTGCTGCCCTTCCCCTTCAGGCTGCAGAGCGCCCCTTTGCCCACCTCGGCTGTGAGTGACTTGTCCCTGTGCTGGCGGGAGGGACGAGCTGCCTGCCTTCCCTGGAAGGTGCTGCTGTTGCTGCCCCCACAGGTCTGCTCTCCTCTCCACAGCGAGGCCGTGTGCTCAGGGTTACACAACAGGAGAGGAGCTGAGCCACAGGTCATGGAGAGGAAGGGAATGCACGCCAGGCTGTGGTGGAGTAGTAAAGGTTTTGAGGTTTTGTGACACTTTCTAGGTCTGAGATTCAGCTTGACTTCAGGCCGAATGATGAGTTCCTTCACTGCCAGGGCTGAGGTCATCCTCCCTGCCCAGCAAAGGACTGCTTTGTTGATGAGCCTGCAAGGTCGTGATGAAGTGTAAGCCGCTCTTGTTATCTCACTGCTCGGGGCACTAAAACCAGAATTGTCCGCCCGGGGCTGAAGTTGCAGCGGTGCTGAGCTAGCGAAGGACAGACCGCCAGCACTAACCCGGCCCGTGCAGGAATCTGCCCGAGACCTCCGTGAGGGGCACGGGGCCATGAGAGAGCACGGGGGCAATGGGGCCCGGTGCGCCGAGCACCGCTGGGTCGGTGATCCAAGGATCCCTGCTCCATCCCTGAGCCGGGCCTCTGTTCTGTCTCCAGCCCGGAATCGCGGGTGGCAGCCGGGCCCCGGCTCCGCTCGGGACGTGGCCCCGGCGCTGTGCCCGTCCAGCGCCAGGGGGCGCCCGGGGCTCCCCGTGCGGTCCCGGGGATCACCGCTCGGACCGGCCCCTCACGGCCCGGGGCTCCCCGTGCCGTCCCGGGGATCACCGCTCGGACCGGCCCCTCACAGCCCGGGGCTCCCCGTGCCATCCCGGGGATCACCGCTCGGACCGGCCCCTCACAGCCCGGGGCTCCCCGTGCCATCCCGGGGATCACCGCTCGGACCGGCCCCTCACGGCCCGGGGCTCCCCGTGCCGTCCCGGGGATCACCGCTCGGACCGGCCCCTCACGGCCCGGGGCTCCCCGTGCCATCCCGGGGATCACCGCTCGGACCGGCCCCTCACGGCCCGGGGCTCCCCGAGCCATCCCGGGGATCACCGCTCGGACCGGCCCCTCACGGCCCGGGGCTCCCCGTGCCATCCCGGGGGATCACCGCTCGGACCGGCCCCTCACAGCCCGGGGCTCCCCGTGCGGTCCCGGGAATCACCGCTCGGACCGGCCCCTCACGGCCCGGGGCTCCCCGAGCCATCCCGGGGATCGCCGCTCGGACCGGCCCCTCACGGCCCGGGGCTCCCGGCACCGCTGCCCCCCCGCCTGTGCTGCCGGGTCCCTCTCGTCCTGCCGGGACCCGCGGCCGTGCTGCTCCTTCCCCTGAGCTGCACGGGGTTGAGTCCTGGCGTTCAACTACTGGGAAAAGATGCATGTTAGGTTTCTGAATAAGTACCAGAATGTTCTGCTAGGCATTTTCCATTCTTTGTTTAAACCACATTTTTTTTACAGGAAGATACTTGGGAATGTCGCAAAATTTGTTTTCTTTATTTGAACTGCAAGGTGAATGGCACGAATTAATGGCAGAAAGTCAGACCTGTGCAGTGGGTGAGTCATTATCAAATCCACTCATAGGTGAAGCTTGAGACATTTTTGTATTTTTCTCTCATTTCCAGCTGACTTGTCTCCATTGATCCACAGACACTTGAGCAGCACAAGAGAGGTGGGAAGAGTCATTCCTGATGAGAAATGGATTTTTTCCCCCCACGCTCATTATTGTAGAGGACTGTCAGTTTCCCTTGGCAGCCTGTACAATGGGCTTGCTCTCTAATAAATGCAGATAGCATTAAATTAATGTTTCATTCCTGCTGTGACAAACAGTGGCATCCAGTTCCAGCGCAGGATAATTCAATGACAATATGGCAGCAGACATGTACCTTGCCTGTTATGGGCTAATCAGAGATGCAGTGTTCAAACTGGACTCAAAGCATCCACAGAAATTGAAGTGAGTTTATTAACCTTTATTAGCTGGTGAGAATGAGCTGGGAACTGCGAAATGATAGAATATAAATAATAATAATAATAATAATAATAATAATAATAATAATAATAATAATAGAGTCAAAATGCATAAAAATAAGCATAAAAGCATGAGTCAAATCTAATAAAAATTTCTACTCTTCATCTAACTCTAACTGGAACCTGTGCAGGAGCTGTCAGGGGAGGAGAACTGTATCCACAACTGACTGCAGGAGTGTAAGCACACGTGGACATGAAGACAAGGGTCCTTGGTTCATATGCTTGGCTGATAAAGGAAGTAGAAATTGTGCTGCCAGCCTGGGAAAGGATGGAGTTTGGCTTTGTTGTGTTCTTGGTCAGAGTTTGGAAACCTAGGACAAAGCAAGGCTGTGGAGAAGGAGACCCAGATGTATCTGAAACTGTTGCACCAAGAGCTCCAGTGGAGAAGAGCAGATACCCACTGCAGGGAGACTCCAAGGAGCAGTGAAGGGTGAGCAGAGCCCCCCAGCACCCTGCCATGGTGCTGGGAAGAGGGCTGCTGGCCCTCAGGCAGCACCTGACTCTGAGGCTCCTCTCTGCTCCTCCTCTGCTGCCTTTGTTCCTTCCTGCTGATGCTTTGCTGGTGGGCCTTCACTGGGCCCGACTGTGAGTGCATCTTTCTTTTGGGGTTACAGCACATATGGGAAAACACTCCAGAGGGAAGTGGATACTGAGCTTTTTGAGACAACTTGCAAAGAAGAAGAGATTTTGCAAGGGCAGGAAATTCAGCCTTCACTTCTACAGTATGCCCCAGGGTTTTGTTCTGCACATCAGCAGTTCTGCAGGAGCGAAAGGACTGGTGGCAGCCGTGGAAAACGCAGGGTTCCCCTTTCATTTGTGCTCAGTTTCTGGGCTGTGTGTTTCTGAAAGGGCTATTTTGGTGCATGTGTTCTCAGCGAGAGCAATGCTTCAGTTAGTGCTTGGCATAAAAATCTTACGGGTGCTAGTTGCTTTTTACTTTTCATCAGATGAGATATTTTAAAGCATCTCATTTGTGTCCCCTAGAATTAGTCTGAAGATTCTCATCACACTTGGTTTTTTATTAATGAAAGCTCTTGGAGACACATCTGGTATATTTTATTGATCATAATCTCATAGCTGGAAGCTCATCATGGTAACTATAGCAACAGAAATTTTTTTTCCCCCAAATGTCAACATAGCTCCACAAAAAGTGGAGTAGGGGGAGCAGATAATTTAAATTACTAGACAGCTAATAACTCCTTCTTCTGTAATAACTCCTTCTTCCGTAACCAGTTCTGAGATTTCTGATTTGATACAGTAAATGATGGGAGCAGGCTGCAGGCACAGACCACTGAGGAGCAATAGTACAGAGCAGGTATTTGCAGCCCTCCCTCTCTACCCAGGCAGGCAGGGGTCCCAAACACTGCCCACAGCAGCAGGGCTTGCTCACGCTCTCGGGGGCAAGAGGCACTCCCAAAATGTGCCTGGGAGTTCAGATGAAATGATGCAGACTGAAATTATAACCTTCTGTAAGTATGCTCTGATGCCTAAAGGCTCCTGTGAAGTTGGCACCACCAGATTTTCCCTTATCAGAGATTTTCTCAGGTGTGTCTACTCAGGCACAAGTGGGACCTGCAGGTAACCTGGCCTGCACTGTGGGATGGCTCTTTCCTCTGCTTCCAGCTCCAGTGTTTGGCTCTGAGAGCATTCCTAGCAGTTTCTTCATCCTGCCTTACAGCAGCATCCTGCTAGCACTTGAAAATGGTGATGCTGGGACAGCCAAATAAAGCAGTGGGTGGATGCTGTTGCCTCCCTTGCTCTCCCTTAGGGCTTTCCAGCAAGACAAGTGGAGAACCACCCTCGGCCTCCAGCCAGAGCAGAAAGTCAGATCCATCTGTGGCTGCCTGACTTCTTCAGGTCTGCAAGAAGCTGCATATGGATATAACTAGTATTTCCAAAAGATTTCTAGACACTCAAACCTTCACATCTTCTTCTCAGCAACTGAAAAAAATAGGCCTTTGGAAGTGCTGCAGAGCACACCACTGAGAAAATGGCAGAGGGTGAAGGGCGGATTCCTTCCCTGGGGGCTGCAAATGCTGCTGGGTAGGGGCTGGAAAACATTCCCACCAGCTCCATGGCTGGTGAGCAGGGCAAAACACTTTCGTGCCCCTAACTTGTTCCCGCAGTTGGTGATTGCATTCCCCAAGTCCCGCTCCAGGTGGGGGAAATTTCTTTGGGCCACACAGCCTCAGGCAGGGCTGAGGTTCTTGGCAGCACCCTACTAAGGGCCTAGATGATAATGACAATTATGATAATGATGATAGTGATGGAAGCCAAACTCACAGCTGGCAGCAAGTCATTCAGGGGCTCTGCTGCCCTAAACATCACCGGTTTGACCCTCCCCTTCTGTGCAGTCCTGTCCTTGCAGCAACGCAGCATGAGGCTGTCGCTGCAGATGCCCTTTCCACCCAAGGAACCGCACAGATCACCCTCTCAAAACCCAGGCTGGGCCGAGTTCGGGTTGTGCTGGACCTCGCTGCAGCCCCGAGCGGCGGGCGGGGGCAGCCGGCCGGGGCAAAGGCGGTGCCGCTGCCGCCCCGGCGCTCTCCCGGTGCAGACCATGCGGGCGCTCATGCGTGTTAATCCCAGCGCCAGGTCACTGAGCGGGAACAAGGCGAGGATTGTTCCCCTGGAGCTGGGGAAAAGCAGGAACGCCAGGCAGGGGAGGGCAGAGAAAAGCCCCAGCGCGGACACGGCAGAGGGTGAAGCGCGTTTCCGTCTGCCGTGGGGAGTGCAGGGGCTGGGTGCTGCAAGGGAGGCTGGAATCGATGCTGAGACCTCGCTGCTGCTGAATCAAAGGGTGACTTGGCGCAGGTTGGCGCTGACTTGGTGAAACACGTTTCCCCTGAGCTGCACCCATGGAGCACCCTGGGAGAGGAGATAACCATCGGGAAAATATGCAGCTACGGTGCTGCCAGGGATTTGACACAGCAAAATACTTGTGCTGTGATGGGTTTCTGCTGGTTGGAGTGCACCTCCCTGCCGGGACAGGTCCCTCACTGCTTTAACACTTAGAAATTCGGGGAGGTGAGGCCGGGGGAAGCACCGATCAGCCACATGGCTGAGGATGGGCCCCGTGGGACTGCTTTGTAGTCAGCCAAGTGTATCACTGTGAAGAGTCTGTGTTTTTATATGGTGAGAGCAAACATGGAAGAATAAAGTAGGTCCATAAGAGCAGACAAAACCAATGTGCCTGAAGAGAATTTCAAGGACAAAATGGTTCATATGGTTGGGGAAAGTCAAGGGGACTTATTCAGAAAATGAGTGTGGTGTTGTACTTGAAAGGAATAAAGGTGTACAGAGTATTTTTCTGCTCAATTTAATTTCTTCTCCTGCCTTTACATTTCCTGAATGCTATCCTAGGAAAAGTCTTTCACCTTAAGCAAAGGTTTTGCTGCATTAGTACAGCTGAGGGCCTGATCACAGATCAGTCCTGGAAGAGTTTGCCTGGTGCTGCTACTAGCAGTGGGCAGCATCACTGACAGGATCATCAACAGAGAATTGAGCACTCACTGGGAAGTTTTGAACTCATACAGACCTCAGACATTATAGAAAAGATTAATGAGACCACCTTTTGTTTTAATTCCTATTGTGTCTTTATGGCTGTGCAGATTGCACACCATCCACATCAAAGAGGAGCCTCAGACGGAATCATAACCCAAAATTTAGGTGCATCAGCAACCTGTCCTGACCCAGTAGGGATCTAGTTCTGTCATCTCCTCCTTTTCCACACTTGCAGGCATCGAAGTCCCTACATGTTGGATCTCCCAGGACACCACAGCTGGGTAGAGGGGAGGTGCTGGCCCCTCACACCCAGATTAGGGCTCAGTGTCCAGGAATGTGCTGCAGGTGACATTTCAGGTTACATTATTTGGTATTCAGCATTTTCAGGAGTGAGGATGGGAAAGGGCTTTTCAGCTTCTGCTGATGAGTGGTGACCCCTAGAGACTCACACTGACTTGACCCAAGAAATATTTATGGACTCCATACAAGAGTGGAGAACTTCCACCAGTGAAGCTGAGAGGGTAACAAGAGCTTGCCACTGCCCTTGGGCAGAGGAAGGGCCAGACCAGGAGTTCCCACGTCTTGGCTGTTTTAATCACAAAAGACTCCTAAACCAGAGGGCGAATGTAGCAGCAATGAAAACCAAACTCAGAAGCTAAATGAACAGAAACAGAAAGTCATGACTCATGTAGGTGTATGGGTCTGCACAGACACTTCCTATATACCCTTCAAAGAGCTGTAAAAACCCTCCCCCCACTCTCCTCCCCACCCCCTTTTTATTTTAAGCTGAGTTTAGAAAGAATATTTGCAAAAAACTGTTTTTTAAGCTCTCATGAAGAGCAGGGCTGGGCTCTACCCTCCTCAGCAGCTATTTCAGCCCCTGCCTGAGGCATACTGCACTCCCTGCACTGGCTTTTCATCTTGTGGGTACGTACCTACCTCTTCTGTATCCCCTGTGTAGTTGTGATATTATGAATGCCAGTCAAAAATTAAATATCACAGGGTGCTATTGCAGTCTAAATCATCTCTGTGGCTCTGGTCTGTGCTTGTAGCTAGTTGTGTGTGATTATTGCAGCAGGATTGTTTTCTAGGCTTGGAGCTTGTAAATGCCAGCTAGAGAAGGAGAGCAGGGAAATGAATTTAGCTGAGGAGTTAGGTTTATCTTCTGTACATGTTACTGATAGAATCATTTGTATTTGACTCAGTCAGCAGTCATTTAGTACACAGGCATTAACAAACACTCATTAAAGTCAGGTAGAAGCTGACTGCTGCTTAATACAGCAAGTACCTCAGGCTTCTCATAACACTACAAAATGATTGCACTATTTATTCAGGTGTGTGTGTGTATATATACACATATATATATAAACCCCACATGTATATACACAAAGATGTGTGTAGATGCATGCATGTACATGTATGTTTGCTGATACATTATGTTCTGCTGATCCTTCAATGCAGAGTCATTTATCCCTGTGGATGCTCTCCGGTTGAAATGACCTCACTCAGTTTACACCAGGAGTGTGGAGTGAGGCAGGGCTGTTCTCACTGCCAGTGCAGCCCCAGCCCACACAGCCTGAAGTCAGCAGCAGCCCCACCAGTGCCCGGGTGACGGTGCCTGGAGTTCCAACCACTGCAGGGAGCAGAGCAGCTGTGGATGAGCATCCCTCTGGAAGGTGGGAAAGGAGCAGCTACTGTGCCCCAGCAGGGCATTAGCTGCATAAACCAACTTGGGGCAGACTGGGCCCAGTACCAAATGTCAGAAGAGCTCACATATTATTTAGTGTGTCTGTTTCCAAGGCAGAGCCTGAGCTGGCTGCAGTCCTGCACTGAGAGCTCTTTGCTGCCCACTCCACGGGGCACAGTGAACGTTCACCAAGGAGCAAAATAGCCCTGAAAATGCAGTGTGTCTCCTAAAACTGTGGTCACACCACAGTGCTGGCAGCAGGCAACCACCTGCTGCTCCTGCCAGGGCAGACCAAGGGGGCACCTTGCTGTCAGGGACCAGTGGGGGCTGCTGCACTTCTGCACCAGGGCATGGGGATAGGCAGCTGTTCGGTGCCACCTCTCTTCTGCACAAGCACCCCCAGAGCATCTGTAAAGTGGAAGATTTTGTCCTGCACTCTGATTTACTTGGAAAAAGATATGTCACTAAATATTGACTCATTCTGCAATGGGACTAATACTTTCCAAACAGCTGCAGGTCTCTCCTACCCTCTGAAATATTCTTGTGGGGGAGTGACGTGGAATATGTTCCCCTCTGAAATATTATTTTCATTTGATGTGTGTTCTAATGTGTGCGCAATACTGTCAGTGAGATTACCCCAAGCTGTCACGTGTTGAAGACTATGCACAATTTGTTTCTATAATGGCACTTCTTACTGCTGTTTTAAACATTTTTTTTTATAAGCAGACAAATAAGATTTGGGAAAGTCTTGCTTGAAATAGCGAAAACAGTTCCCAGGGGATAACAATTTTTTTTTTGTTCTTGGTTTATGAAACACTTCACAGAGGTCAGACTTCTTTTCTGTGTAAAGATTGCACATAGGGGTACAGAATGATTTTTTCTGAGTCTCACAGTATGTCAGTAGCAGAGGTATAAGGTTATTGTTTAGCATTAAATAATTAATGTTAACAGCTAAGATGCTTCTGGAAGGGATGAGGTAGTAGGGCTGTGTTCAGACTAAAACTCCCTGTTCCTGCTCTGCCTCTCAAACTGCTCCAAAGCAGGTGCACACAACATCTTGTCTCTGCCTGTGTACTTCAGCTGCCCTGACTGAGCTCTGCCCTGACCTTCCCTTACAAAGGAGGACAGGCTTTTGCCCATAGGGAAAGGCATATTAAATGGAAACAAACCAAAACAAAACCAAAACCAACCCCCAAACCTCAGCACAGGGCGTTGTGCTTGGAGGGGAAGCAGCCTGCTGCCCCCTGCCCGGTGACTCACATCCTCGGTGGCTGCGAGCAGCAGCGGGGCACCACCCGGAACCAGGATGCTGCTGGTGCCACGGGCAGCCCTGGGCACGTTCAGAGGGAATGGGAGGTTCGGGTAGCACGGCGGTGGCACACATGGCCCTTCCTGTCACAACCAGGCACACCCAGGCTCAGCACGGGCAGGGGCACTGCCTGTGCTTTGCAGGCACCTTGTGAGCAGCTCTGGCTGTCTGCAGCAGTGTCCAGAGAGCCACCTGTGCTGGAGCCGTGACCTCAGTGTTGGACGGCTCGGGAGGTGCAGGAGGGGTCCAGCAGGGAGCACCCGGGGGCCCCAAGGCACAGTGACTCCCTGGTGGGTGCTGCTGCTTCCCGGTGCCCTGCAGCTGCCCTGGGCAGGCGTGGGTGCCCCAGCTGCCATGGTCCTTCCTGGAAGGGGCCTCTGCTGCTGCTTTTCCTTAAAAATTAGGAAATCAGCTTGTGTGAATAAGTATTATTTATACTCACATGTCACTAGATACACCTCCAAGCCGGCTGTGATGCCAGGAAAGATGTGAGGTTAACAAATCAGAGAGTCCAAATCTGCTCTTCCCACTTGATGAGAGTGTATGATTTTCACCCTCTCACTGTGACTCGGGGATGTACCTCCAGCTGGCCCTCGGCCTTTTGCTGCCACTACTTACCTAAGATTCATTGCAATTTTATACTTCTTGAATGACTGGCTTGGGTAGAGCACATCTCCGATTTGTAACTGATTTGTATCTGATTTCTCTGATGTATTCCTACCAACCCTGTGTATGTGAACAAGATGAAGTATAGAATCTCTCACCAGGACAACAGTAATTAGCTGCAATTTGTGAATCAAAATGCATAATTAATGCTGTGTCACATACTGAGTATTAGTCATGCAATGAGAGGGTTGTGATGGCAATTAGAAATTCCTGAGTTTTGGGGCCATTGCTGTGTCAAAAATCCTGCTTCACTTGTACAAATTGTCTGGGCAGTATCAAGCCTTTGTGCAGCATCAGGCTGAGGGACTGCTTGCACCTCACAGGAGCCCTGTTGCAGCTCCATCTCCAAAGAAATGGTAGTTTCTCTGTCCTGCAGCACATCTCTGAGTGACAGAGTAATTCTAAGACCAGGCAAGAGCCAGCTCTCCCCCTGCAAAAGGGGAACATTGAAGGTCCTCCTACTCACTTTTCTTTCCTTGAAGCCACCTCCTACACAAACACTAAGAGCTCCCTCCCTCTCATATGAGCTTCTCCCATTCCATGGAGCCTGGGGAGTGGTCATGCCACAGCCCAGGGCTTCAGTCTGATGTGTGGACAAAACTGATCTGTGCCTGCCTCAGTGCCCATGGCACAGCAGTGCTGGGCTCTGAAACCAGTGGGTGATGCACCTTCTCCGTGGGTGTCCTACCTCCAGTGTTACACATCCAAAATACCTGTCCAAGAGCTGAGACACCTTTGCAATGACTCAGCTCACGTGTTGCCTGGCAGTAACATTTGCTGTTTCAAAAGACATCCTGGGCTGATGCCACCCTGTTTGTTCTCTGCTCCTGTCAAATGCTTCCAGCATCACAGAGGCACTGCCAGACTGGTTTGGTTTGGGAACTCAGCCTAGTATTTCCCAGTCTTTGGGTTTTCTCAGTTGAGATGAATGTTGGGGCATTTTCATGGTCACATCTGAATACAAGAAAAGGAAGGGCTGCCTGCCAGTAGAGGGGACAAAGGGTTGGTGTCCCCCTGAGGCTGAAATTTAAAATCACGCTGCTTGTGATATGCTGATCTCTTACTAAAAGAGGGAGGTTGGTGCTGGGGCAGGCAGCGCAGTGTCCGGTGCCTGCCAGAAGGAGGAGCGGAATGGTGATCTCCCCAGCTTCCCCGTTAGCGCCACTCCCACTCTTTCTTAGTGATTTTTAGGAAGCAAACTTCGTTTTGCATCAAATGCCTCCCGCCTCTATACCCCACAGTCTTCATGGCCTGTTAGTGTTTTTCCTAAAGCATTTTAAACTAAATGCTACTTCCAAACCTCCTGGTACTGCTGGATCATCTTTTTTAGCCTTCCACCTCTTAATGGCCTTCTTACAATATTAATGGTTCACACTTCTAATAATATGAGATTAATTTTTAACTCTTCATTTTTTACATCGTAATTGTTATTAAATCTCTGAAGCCTGATGAAATATTATCAAGTGGCTTCTACCAGCTGCCACTGTGGCAAGGCTGGGTGCACAGACCACTGATATTTTTTTTTTTTTTTTTTTTTTTTTTTTTTTTTTTTTTGTGGAAGCTGTATAGGACTGAAGAAGAACCACATTTTTACTGCAGAACAGTTATTTTTACTGCAGACTTTCCACAGGTCACTAAACTGACACCTACAGTAAGCAGACCACTATTATTATTCTGAATAGGAAGGCAGCCTCATCCCAGCATTATGAACTGGTTTGAGAACATTACTGATTTTTTTCAGTTCAACTGCTGAACCAAAATGTTAATAAAGGGAACAAAGAAGCAATTACCAGAGTGAGCAGTATGTAAAATTTGCAGGTGTTTCTTTTAGCTAAAAAAAAGAGCCTTGTCCACAGAAACCATTCCATCTGACCCACATTAAAACATTTTATGTCCTTGCATTTGTTAAAAAGAAAAAAGAAAAAAGAAAAAAGAAAAAAGAAAAAAGAAAAAAGAAAAAAGAAAAAAGAAAAAAGAAAAAAAGAAAAAAGAAAAAAGAGAAAAAAAAAGAAAAAAAGAAAAAAACCCCCAGAAAACAAGGAGAAGCTCCATACACAGATCTATTCCTACACATTCAAGATGCCAGATGCCAGCCAGCATCACGCTGAGAAATCCTCCCTCAGAGACAGCTGTGCCCCCACTGCACTGGGTGAATGACAAGGACCTCACACTGACCCAAAACGCTGCTGCTGTGTCCAATTGACCAATAAATAATGTCTTGTTCAGGGATGATCTCCTGAATAGCCAGGCAATTGCTGTTCTTGGCTAAATGCTCCCTGATGGGTGGGGATTCATTTGGAGTGGGTGTGAGTCTCTGATGCCTTATGGGTGAGAGTTTTTCAGTGCAAACTGAGTCTCCAAGCTGTGGGGCCAGAAGCATCCTTCAGTAACCTCTCTCTGTAGTGGGGAGAATTGTCACCAACAATTAATCACATTTTTGTTTGCTTGTTTGTTATTTTTCCCCACAAATTTGGGTCAAATTGGCGAATAGTTTTGGGATAACTGAATTACATTTTAGGGAGAATTTGTAGCTTCCTTCTAAGAAACTGCTTCTCTACCTCAGCAGATTATTTCTATTAGCAGCTCTGAGGATCCTTTAGGCAGCTGGAGACCATGTAGAAGAGACAGAAGTGAGACTAAACATTTTCCAAGCAAAGATATAATTAGGGATTAGAGAGACTGATCCTACTGCATAGTGTAATTAGGAGATTATGGCATGGCATTGGCTGGGATTAGATTTGACAGAAAAATCTGTGCCCTGCTATATAAAACCTTCCAAGTTTTGAAATGGAAACCTATTAACAAAAAAATCTTCACTGTCTTAAATGTGTGTTCTGCAGCAGCCTAGCTGTGTGTTGAGGACTGAAGGGAAAGTTGTGTGGTCTCCTGGGCAGAAGTAAAGAAACCCCTGACAGGAGGTGACCACACCTCTGCCTGCTGCTTCCCCTTCCCTGCACAGAAGCTGGTCCCAGCTGAGCCTCCTCTGGTGTCCCCAGCACCCCCCCAGCTGAGCCTTTCCTTGAGCACCTCCTGGGTGCCAGCACCAGGGCAGGGACATGAGGAGCCCACGCTTCTCCCCTGGCTTCTGGGCAGGTTCATGCTGGGATCCCCTCTAGGGTTTGGGAAGAGGCTTGAAGTGCACCTGCCACCTCCCCAGCCCTAAGCACTGCATGGGAGGACAGAACCACTCTTTCACTCAGTGAGGCCAGTGAGGGCACCCTGTGGGCTGGTGGGCAGGGAGAGAGGGAGAAACTCACCCAAGCACAGCCCTGGGGTTGCAGTGCTCTGCATCAGCCAAGCCAGCCCCTAAATGCAATGAGCACAAGGAAAAATGTGAGAACCAGCTACATGGATCACATTCCCTTATCTCCCACCCTAAAGCAGTTCTAAAATCAATAACTCAAAAAAATCCCTAAATTATACCTCTAAATGAACCATCATCAGGACAGGCTTGGTGTGCTCTCAGTAAATTAATTCTTGTTAAAAGTCAATAAAACACTCCAGTGAAGCATCCCCCAAAACAAGCAGTAAGACCAATTCTGCCATTCTGCTGCAGTAATTTTTGTGTTGCCAGAGATGGAGATTCCCTGGGGAGAAGAGGGAAATTGGGAACTGTAATCCTCCCCTGCAATTCCAAGGTCTTTGCCATGGGTTTCTTCGTCACACACTACAGTGGCAGCACTAAGGCTGTCCAGTTCCCACAGCATCTTCTTCTCTTTTTTATGCAGTATTAACTCTTCAGCACAGGAGCCACCTTTCTACAGTGTTATATCTATTATGAGCCATTCCTGGCAAAGTAGATTGTAAACATGAACAACTATGAGTACTCCACTTCCCTCATTATATTCCTCAGCACAGGAGTTGGATAATAAAATAACAACTTCATCCTATGGCCAATTAAGAGGAATAAATCTGGGGATGAAATACACGTGACAAACCCCCAGTATGAGAAGGCAATGCAACCTCTGCAGATCCATTTTTTAGTTCATCAAAAATCAATGTATTGTAAAGTTTCAACAGCCTTCACAAGAAGATCTTGACCAAATCAAAGGCTTCTTTTACTTTGGGGAGCATTGATTTTAGCAAGGTCAGTTGCCTTTCTCTTGCTGTGCAATCACAGAATGAAAAATTGCAGAATTTACAGAAAATGGAGAGTCATCAGCACATCTTCTTGTCAGAGTATGATTTGTCTGGAGACAAGTGATTGTCAGATTTCCTCAGTCTAGGAAGTTAATCTGAACACTATCTGTCATCTAGTAATTGTACTAAACTTCCCAACACTCACATCAAGCCAAATATTCAGGGTACTAAAATGAAGATTAAACATGTGATTTTAAGTAAAAATTATTCCAGAGCAAGTGCTTGGATTTTCAAATGTTTTACATTATTTTTAAATTATTTTTGCAATTTTATTTCTCATATGAACCAAATCTTTTGATACACTGTAGGCTTGTCTAGTAAATATAGTTGTTTCTCTTCTATGTTGTGTTTTGCTTGGTAGGGATTATTACCCACTGGAGTACCTTACTTAGCCTTTTTGCTATCTGACAAGCTAATTAAAAAGTTACTTGAAATTGCAAATAAAGAAGTAAAAGATTTAGAACTATAAAAAGTAATCTGTAAGCTTCTATAAAAGCTTCTCTGTGGGGGATATAAAATGACTGCAATGTACAGTCAGGAATAAATGGTAACGGAGCAAATCAGAGCTGCAATTTCATCTCCCATTAAGAGATTAAATAATTTTCCTTTGACAGTGATTGCAGCTGAGCTTCAACATAGTTGAAGTTGAGCTTCACACCTGAAGGACGGGATGTTATCCAGAGGGACCTGGACAGGCTCAAGAAGTGAGACCATGGGAACATCATGAGGTTTAGTAAAACCAAGTACCAGGTGCTGCCCTGGGTTGGGGCAACTCCAGGTACCAGCACTGAGGGCTGGAGAGGTGGAGAGCAGGAGAAGAGCTTGGAGTGAATGAGAGGCTGGACATGCCCCAGCCTTGTGAACTCACAGCCCAGGGAGCCAAGTGTGTCCTGGGCTGCATCCAAAGCAGAGTGGGCAGCAGAGGAGGGAGGGGATTCTGTCCTTCTGCTCTGCTCTGGTGACACCCACCTGGAGCACTGCATCAGCTCTGGGTTTCTAGTACAGGAAGGACATTCTTGGAGCAAGTCCAGAGGAGGCCACCAAGATGATTAGAGGGATGGAGTGCCTGCCTCTCCTGTGAAGAAAGGCTGGGAGAATTTCTTCAGTCTGGAAAAGTGAAGGCTTCAGCGTGATCTAATTTCAGCTTTTCAGTACTTGAAGGGAACTCCCAAGAAAGATGGAGAGAGACTTTTTACAAGAGTGTGTAGTGACAGAACAAGGGGGAATTGATTCAAACTGAAAGAGAATAGGTTTAGATTACATATTAGGAAGAAATTCTTTACTGTAAGAGTGGCCGGGCACCAGCACAGATTGCCCAGAGAAGCTGTGGATACCCCATCCCTGGAAGTGTTCCAGGCAAGGCTGGAGGGAGCTCTGAGCAGCCTGGTTTAATGGAAAGTATCTCTGCCCATGGCAGGGGATTGGAACTGGATGATCTTTAAGGTCCCTCATAAGGACATATAATATGAAAGCATGAGAACTTGTTCTAAAGTGCGTATTGACAGTCATCTGTACAAAGTACAGTAAACTTTTCCTCCCACATGTGGCACAGCAGGACCACTAGGTCATTTGTCAGAAGCTGCAGAAATGGTCAGGAGCTGCTGAAATGGGAATTTTATTCCTTTTTTCCAGAGTAGGTTTTTTGTCTGTTGTAAGATCTTGAAGATCTAACTGTTCCTAAAATACCTGCCTGCTTAGGGGAATTTTAAATGTGAGTCTTCTCACTTGTGTTTATTTATTGAACTCTTGGGAGAAAGAAGTGTTCTCGTATATCAAACAAAATACCCTGAAAAGATCTATATTTAAAGCAAGCCTACTCACCTGCCTGACAGCCCAGTTCTGTGGAATAATCTTGTTGCTTGGGGTTCATCCAGAGCCCTGAGGGCAACTTGTTCCCTCAAACACCCCCAAAGATGCCCCTGGTACTGCAGTGAGCCCCAGGTCATCCACCCAGTTTAGGGGCCTGATCTGACTTGCTGGAATGGGATGATTTCCCTGGCAGTGCCCGCTGGCTTTCCAGCAGATGGCAATAACCCACCCCGGCTGAGTGGGGGCAGCAGGGTCTGTGCAGCGCTGGGGCAGGAGTCCCCCCAGCAGCCCCGCAAAGCCCTGCGGCTGGAGAGAGGGAAAAGCAAGGAAAAGAGAGCAAGGCAATGAATAATAGATTACTAAAATCCAGCCAGCGAGAAAGTGCATACACAGGAGAGGGATAGAGTGCATAATTCATCTGTAATTGCTTGGGGGGGGGTTTAAATAAAGAAGAGAGCTGGGTTTTGTTTCCCTTTGTTTCTCTTTTGAGTTTTCCAGACGTGTAAGTGTGTTTTTATTCACCTGTCTTGGCCTTAGGGCTCAAAGGTGACCCAGCTACCATCCTGCCATCTGTCAGGTGATGGGGCTGGTCACACATGAGATGCCAAGGCTGACTGAACCATGACCTAAAAATCATTGTAGCCTGTAATACTGCAGGCCCAAAGTGGTGAGTGTTGAGGATACACCTTTAAAAAGACCGGGACAAAATGCTGATACCATCTTGTCAATGGCTATTTCACAGTTCCTGAAAATACCCTGAAGGAATCTCTATCTTGTGATTCATGGTTAATCATCCTGCTCACTTTGCAAACCATAAAATTTAGTGAGGTTGACTTTTGTCACAGCAAATGAAAACCTGTTTGACTTTCTTGTGTTCCTGCAGAATGAACAAGGGAGCACAGGTTGGGTAGCTTGGAGTTTGTAAAAGATGTTTCTTTGGGAATTGAGTATGTTTGTGTCTGAAAGTGATGATTCTATGTGATAATTACACCCTGCATTTGTCAAGATTAAACATCACAAAATTCTTATTTGCATTACATAAAGTCACATAAATATAGGCCCATGGTCTCAGCTCAGAGCTCTGTTTGTGCCAATATCCTGCCTCTCTCTGAAAGTCAAAAAAAATAAGCTCTTCTGGAGGAACAGCAAGTGAGGCAACATGCCCTGATTTCCTAATCACCGGTGGGGAGGGATGAAAGGCTGGTCTCTGCTGTAAAACCTGAGCATTTGTGACTGCTGCTGTTCCAGGGCTACCTGCTTAAAGTGCCTTTTGTTTTCTCATCTTGCTACAGTCTTGGCCTCGGTGAAAGGCTTTGGCAGTAAGTTCCATGTTCTAGTTTGTGTGAAAACCTTTCTCAGTTTCTGCTTTGTAGCATTTCAGTATCACTGGATGTTCTCTTCTTTTTTCTTTTTATGAAAAAACACACTTAGAAACTTTTGATCTGAGTTGTCCTTACCATGATGATATATTTTATTTCAGAGTTTCCTGGTACTGGTCTTTTCCAAAGATGAATGTTTTCAATGTCTTAAAAAAAAAAAAAAAAAAAAAAAAGCACAATAAAGTGGGAAGAACGGGTAATGCTCACTCACAAAACGTGTAGAAAACTACAGAGCTACTCACATAAGAGAAGGCAACACTTCAGTTTTTATATCTCCCCTGTCCTCTTTCGAGAAGCAAATGCAAACGGCTGAGGAAAGTTATTGTTTTGGGTGCATATCTGATTGCAGGAGCAGTAGCTGAAGACCTATAACTGTTAGAAATTAGTAACTTTATTATTTCTTCGTTGTAGTATCAGCAGACATGTTTTAACTTCTGCTCTCACAGCAGCTTCTCAGCCTCCTCAACAATAGCCTGTCTCATGCTTATTGCTGAGTTATGGTGTGTCCAGCACTTAACAAAACACTCAATTTGTGGCATGCACAGAGTAAGTACCTGGTCCAGACTACCAGCTCTGTGTTTCTGTTGCTATTCTGTTAAGATGGAGCTGATGCAGTGAATGCCAGAGATTATTTGATGCCAGATGGACTGGCATAGAAAACTGCACTTTGAGAGACTTGCTCAGAAGTAACTGTCTTGCCCTTTATTTTCTGAACCAAGAGATGACTGTAGATACTGTGGTTCTTTTCAGGATAATTTGTGGTTATTAATGCACAAAACAATTTCCATTAAAAAGGAGTGGAAATGGGTGATATACTTCCCAGTGAATAGTAAATTAATACATTTGGCTTCAGTCATTCAAAAAATTCAGATTTGATCTGAATTCATTTGAACGATGCTGCCTAGGGAGAGCAAAGGGAAAACGGTGTCATTGTATTCCTATCACAGAGCTGGGGGAGGGGAACGCCTCTTTTGAACATTCACACTCGGCATGAAAAATGCAGGTTCAGTATCTGCTCGAGGGGATTTAAGCCCCCTCTACCACGTCTTTCTCAGTCCATCACTAACAGCCACACCATTTAGTATTCTGGGGTGCCTGCAATCCTGTTGCTGCTGTTCCACTTAGCATAAATAATTAAATCTTCATTACAGAGGGACTGAGCTTCAGATATCTTCCATCCTCGAGGAGTGCTGCAGGCTGAGAAGCATTCACACCCTTTGTTTAAATGACTGCTCATGTATTTTCCATACACCAAAACTCTGGCAGTCAGAGGGACCAAAGGTGGCCCATTTAGAGTGACTCTTGTGGTTAGGAGGCTAATCTGGAAGAGATTAAAACCATTTTTTAAAACCAGTTTCTGCTTAATTTGAACTAACTACAAGGTCCTTGTTTTGCTATAAAAACTCTCACATTTAAATCTGTTTTGACCCTGGTCAGGACCTGGTTTTAATTTTGTTCCCGTCCCCCCGCCCTCCTTGTATTTTTTGTCTCGGCAGGAAGCCCGAGAACTCTCCCTCCCTTTTCATTAATTGCAAGCATAATGCTAACAAAACTCTGAGCCAGTGAACACCTCTCACTTGGCTTTGGAGTTTATTCATCCCTAAGGTAGAGCTATTATTTCATAACTGGAAGCACCTTCGAGGGACTCTTTTATCAGCAGCATAATAGATACTTAGAGCTCTGCCACAGCTTCCTTGTGAATCTGCCTTGGTGTTAACAGCCTTTACCTTGGCTCAGCTGTTTGCTGTTGCTCTGGGGCTCCTCCCTTCCAGGACATAGTTTCATCCTGACCGAAACCAGCATCCTACACGGCATCACTCTGTCATTGGGGCAGACAGGTGCTCACCATATTCCTTCCTACGCTGCAGGAAGAGATCATGACCTCAGTTATGCAAAACAGCCGATGGAGAGAACATATTCTGTACTGGTAAAGTCATGACCTAGTATGCACAAGGCCTCTAGACTTTCCTAATTAGGGACTGAGCTAATTAGAACTGGCTAAAATGGCCACATAGTGCACACGCTTTTATTTCATGGGCTTCAAAAGAGATATAAGCATCTAAAAGGTTTAGCATTTCTTAAACTGAAACCTGACTTTTCAAATGAAGTCTGTGATTACATGAATCAACGCTTTTTATGAGAGTTTGGGGATTGTTTTAATGACTTTGATAAGGGTAAGACATTTTCACTAACATTTTAGGGAGTGCCAGCTCAGTGAATGGCTGAGGCTGTAGAAAAAAGGCACTAGACCACAGCTGTGGTAAAGAGGTGTAATGCATTGTCACAGCCAACACAGCCTTTTTATTTCTCCCCTTCTTTATTGCAGAGCAATTGTAGTGGTCAAACCATGAGCTACATGAAACATTCCAGGGGATCCTGCACATCAGCTTGGGATGTAAAACTACGCTGGCTGAGTTCAAACACAAAAAAATTCCATTCTTTCTAATGGAACTTCTACTTTATTATTTAAAAACCGCATGAAAATAACAAAGACCCAGCCAATCCCCTTTTATCACTTTCTCCCATGGTTTCCTCTCTAGTGAAAAGCTGGAATGACTCATTTCTGGCTAGAAGCAGGTGAGACAGCAGAATTAACAGCAGCGTTGACTGTGTCACCTATGGCATTTTTGCTAGGCCAGCCTTTGAGCAATGACATTCTCTATAAGGGTTTCTGTTCACTTTTCGATGGAAAGAGGAAGGAAAACCAGAAGAGAAACTTGCAAGAAAGCAAACATAAGACAAAATGTGGACTTGGATTCCTTAAGATATGTCTATTTGAAGGAGTGATGGGACTGGATAGGGTTTGGGCCCTGAACTCCAGTGACTCTTTGGGAATGACTATGATACACTGAAATTACTAAGAACTCTGAGCCAGCACATAGTTTCCTTCATACCAGCCCACTCAGGGATGTGAAATAACTTTTTTTTTTTTTTTTTTTTTTTTTTTTTTTTTTTTTTTTTGTCAGAAGCAAAACACAGAAATGAAAGATAAAAGCAAAACTTGTCATGGAAATGTCATGACCTTCTACCTGACTCTTTCTGCAGTAGCTATTGGAACAGGAGGATTATTTTTTTCTTTTATGAAGCAGAATGAAATTCAGAAGAGTTGGTGCTGGGGCTATGGTGGCACAGAGGAACTGGAGAAGGAAGAATAAAAGGTGGCATCTGTACTAGTCAATTAAACACAGTCACAGGTGCTGGAACTTGATCATCCATACTGTGAAATTGTGAAAGCAGTCCTCCCCATGGCTTTGGTGAGAGGCTAGCTTGTCATCTCCCACACATGTTCTGCAATGGGACCATTCCCAGCCAAGCTTTAGGCTGTGATTTGCAAGAATGTTTACTCAGTTGAATATCACAGCTACCAGATTAAGTCTTTGTCTGAGTCACTGGGGTCCATAGAGTGAAACCTCTTCCACTAGGATTGCTCTCTAGTTCAGTTTTCTTCAAGAACAACCTGTCTTGGTTTGGAAAGACAGGTATCTGACAGGGAAAGCTGGAGTTTCCCTTAGAATGGGGAATGTAAGACCCTCACCCCTGCCAAACCATATTTTTACAATTAAGGGCTTTCAGGCAAAGATTTGGGAATAGGAATAACAGTTCTTTACTAGGAATAGTAACAGTACAAATGTAGCAGAAAGACAAAACCACCCAACCACACTAGCAAACAAACAACAATTTTGGAAAAACCTGACAGAGTCAAAGCTACAACCTGACACCCTGTTGGCCACGGTGTTGGAAGCAGTCCAAAAGTGAGTCCTCCTGGAGTGGCAGAGGTGATTCTGGTGGAGTAGAGAATGTTCCTGCAGAACAAGAGCCCAGTGGTGGTGAGAAGGGGTCCAGTGGTGGTGAGAAAGGGGTCCAGTCTTCCTCTAGGAATCAGGTGAAGCTGGATGCCTTGTCATTCTTGTGGCTCAGTTTTATCCAGGTAGGAATGGTTGGCTCCCCGCACTGGGTGAAGCATCTCAGAATAGGACGATGGAATGTGGAATGTACTGCTTTGGGGAGGGTATAGTTTGGGGATGTGTTAGTTTGGGGAGGTGTTAATGGCCCATTAGCAGACAACTATCCCCCCTGGACGGAAGTGGTGAAACAGATAAGAAACAATGCCCTACAGTGGGTCCATTGACAAAAAGCACCCGCCCTACTCCTCCCAGAGTAAAGAAGAACAGTGCTTTCAGGAGATGAAAATAGAATACACATTTTTGTTTTCCATAACCCAGGACACAACCCCATGGTGACCAGGCAATACCTTTAAGAGAAAATACCATGCTTATATAACAAAAAGAATTTGGAGAACATCTGAAATAAAATGTGTGTCTATTTTTTATATGACTGATTTTGGGCAGCTGAAAATTAAAATCTAAGTCATTCATTTTTTTTCTCATGAATCTGTCTAATTCTTTATGAACATGAAAACTTTTGGCATTCACCATTTCCATTGGCAGTGATTTCCACTACGTACATGAACAGATTCTAGAGTGCAATTGATCTGATCACATACATGCCTACTTTAAGATGAGATTAATTACTCCCCAGACTCCTTTGATTGCAATAAATAGAAATTCACTGAGTTTGAAGGGAGCTTTGTCATTCTTCTTTGATGTAGATACACACTAACAGATACCCAAAAAAACCTGGCCAGGATGAACCTCTCACCTGACTTTTAGCTATGGTTGTTAAGCTGAGGGGAAACCTATCCAGGCTATCAGTTTGTGCTGTTCCTCAGAAAAAAAACCACCCAGTATTAACCAGACAACCTCACTTCACTTTGACCATCCACTGGGAGCTCTGCTGGATCTTGAGGAGTCTCTGTGGTTGCATGGGACAAGCAATGTGCAGTATGAGTATGAGCTCCAGTTTCAGAGCACCCACCAGTGTCTGGGTTGTTTATATCATGCCAGACCCTTGCACTGAAGTAAATTCTGAATTTCTGTGATTTGAGGAACCAGAAACTTCCCTGTGAATCTTCTCTAAGCCTGAATTTGGTGCAGTATAATAAAATTAACTTCAACATGAGTAAAACATTTAACACACTAGATTTTATTTAATTCTTTTTGCGAAGCTATGTATTATTTTGATTCTGCTTATCCAGTGGTTGATAAACAACCCATCCTTTTAATTAGAAAACATACAAGGTACTTAGAAAGTAAAGACATTTATGCAGGGCTATCTGGAATTCTCCTTGGTACAAATAGACATTTACATTGTGCCTTTGAATATGAGCATTTTTTCATTATAGGTTTATAAAAATATAAAAACTACTATTTAAAGGATTAGCTCTGTTAGCTCAAACCATGGTGAGATCAAGACACAACTAGCTGTGCAGAGATGACTAAGATTTAGCCTAGGCGAAGGTCTTAGGTCAAGGTAGCACAAAGAAATGTCCGCCTTCATCTACTGTAGGCTTTAGCTATTCAGTCAGAAAATTATTCATTACTTTTCTCCACTTTTAATTCTGTGCTGTGACTCAGAGGTATATTTCAGTGCTCCAAACAGAACTGTTACAGTTTGGAGGACTGTGGTGGAGAAGAGAAAAGCGATAAGCAGTTTAACTGCACAGGTAAGTAGGGAGCCAGGTCCTGGCAAGAGCAGAATCAAAAGATCAGTTCGACCAAAACAAATCTCACTTTGTTCTTTAGTAAGGCTGACAATCAGATAGCTGCAAAAAAAAAGTTCTTCACTTGCAAACTGAGACTGCAAATACAAACAATAGATATGTTTGAATTTTTGTTACAGCTTCCACTGGATGCTCTGACAGAGATGTAAATACTGAAGATCACAATGGTAATGTGGCTAACAAACAGAACAGAGTAAAAAAATCATGTGTTGGCCACTGTCCACTCTGCTTAATATGATTTGCAAAGATAATCTGCTGGCAAAATGAAAAAAATTTACAAATTCCTTGCTGATTTTACACAGTAAAACAAATAATCTTCTCTGAACTCTGGATAAAAGTTCCTCCTTAAGGCAGATATTCCTTTGTAGTGTCATGGTGAAAGAAGTTCTTTAGTGAACTCGTGAGAAATCTGGGTTCCTTTTTCTATATTCTTTACTTTAGTTGTTCCCTCGTCAATTGATTTTCCCCATAATGCACAGTTATATAAATAAAAAATGGCTCATCTATTAGTTGAGTCAGGAGATGAGGAGTAAATTGACAAGTTCATGCAAAAAGCCCACAGCATCTGCACTTTGTGAAAAAGTGCTTTTGTAGTACAGAGAAAGAACAGAAAGAAGGAATTGATTGTATGTCTACGTGTAGGTGGTAAAAGTATTTTTAGATAGAGGTGAGAGGCTGGAAGCTGTCAAAAAACTGAGGGAAGGAGCAGAGTACACAGGAGATGCCCCAGGTAATGTGTTTTGCATCAGGCAAGTTGAACCATTGTATAAAATACATTTATAAGTAGTATTAAAACTAAAATAAAACTGTATTCTATTTATATAAAAAACATTTGTTGAAATAAGTGCATTTGTCTGAATTCAGAATAGTTTCTCTAAGCATATCACTGCTGAGGTTATAAGAGCAAAACGAGAAAAGGTCTCTAAAAAAGAGAGAAAATTTGTAGATACAGCAAAATGAGCAAGGTGGATATTTGCAGTATCTGCCTGTTAGATGTGACAAAGCTTTTTGTATTTGCCTTCTTGGTCATTTCCGAAGGAAAGAATCAACACAGTTCATAATGAGATTATGTTTGGTAAGGAGGGGTGGCAAACAATGAATAAACAATCCAGATTTAATACCAATCACGTTTTCAGCAGCAAATTCCTGCTGGTTACCTAACACCAGTTCTGGCACTATGAGTAACAGGATGGCAGCAGCCACTCTCAGATACGCATTTCTAATTAATTAAAACATGACACACATCTAGAATTACTGTGACTGAGGCATAAAATAATGGACAGCTGAACTTGCAGAGATTTTGTTTAGACTCAGAAGAAAAAAAGTGGAAAAGAAATAGAATGGCAATTTGCCCTTCAGAATTAATAGGCTCAGCTTTTTATACACGTAATGCTAGCACTTGAGAACTTTGAATCTGAGGAGCAAAAGCAACATTTCTATGTCTAATTCAAACACCAGAAATGGATTTTTTCAAGACTGGATTTTCAGAACTGTGAAGCCTGTTTTCTATAGATTTGTGTTTTATCATAAGTAGTAACTATCATCTTTTTCTCCACAATTGCAACATTTATAATGTCACTTTCTTATGTGGATTCTTCTCCACCTCTCTATGGCTGACTTATTCCACAGACCTTGTGGGAGCTTGAATACCTTTAAGGGAACTCCCTTTTGGCAAACACAGTTAAATTTGGACAAAGGTTTTGAAGGCTTGGTGTAATAGAACAGACAGACACTTCAAACACTGACGTTTCATAAGGAATAGGTTTACAAAGAGAGAGATTGATGTTGTTGTGTGCAAGGTATGAAACAGAACAGTCAGGACACAATAGATACATGAATTGAGTCCTGTACTCTCTCTATCACAGCTCTCATGTACTACATAGAGCAATTATAGCTGGCAGTTCTTTCAGTCTGGGATTCATGAGGTCAATACATGTACTGGATGTTTCCAACTAATATATACATGTAGGCCCATCTGAAGTATGACTATGGCAACATTCCTCCACCTCCAGGAAAAACAAGTCACAGTGAGTAAAGGTTGTGAACTTTAGCTCTCTCTACTCCAGTGAAAAGGCAGAGAAATCCTTCACAGGCAGAATACGCAACAGATACTAAAATTGGAACTTGGGCTGGACAGTTTATTTGTAATGTGGAATCTTTCATGATTGCACTTGGGCAGGGACTCAAAATTACATATCTTCTGGCACCTTCAGCTCTATTATGCCTGTTGATCTTATGTGGGACCATTGGTTCAACCCTGACTCAGAGGGAAGAGTGCCTCAGACTGAATCACTAATGCTGTATCCTGCAGCACTCTAGAGAAGTCTTGGCAGTAAGGAAGGATAATTACAGCGTGGTTACTGTGACTGATTTTTGAGATGCTTTTATATATACCTCAGGCATGTCAGCAGGTAAAATGCAGTCAGCTTGTTCAGAAGTACTCAAATGTCCCAAGCATACTATTTTTTACCACAAAACTGAGAATAGAATCTTACTAGATAGAAATATCTTTCTCACATATGTGTAATTTACAAGAGAGTGACTATGAATAAAAAACTACTGTCCTTTTACACATCTCTTTTACCTTTTAAGGACAAATAATGGGCATCTACATACAAGATGTTGTTTCCCTTACAGTAGAAATGCTGCTGTCTAGTCTGTTTTTTCCAGACTCTGTGAATAATTGCTGAACAAGTGGGTGTGACAGTGTTATCAACGCCAACAGAATTTTAATAATTATGACAGCCCAAAATCAAATGATCCTTGGTATCAAGGGAACATTCTCACAAGTATTCAGGATCGAGAAGAAAAGGCTTTAAGATATATGCGGTGTTTTCTGTTTGTCTTCAATGTTTGTTCCACACACGACACATATGAGATTTCAAGGAAATATCAATCTTGGAAGTTCAAGCTGGATTACAGTTCCATATGAAAATACGTCCACATGTTCAGTTAAACCTATTGATGCTGTTTTCATCTTTTCCTCAATTAAAGCCTCTTTTTCACTCTCTCTTGCTGCCACTTATCAGGTCTTTTCCATTGCTTGTCCTTCCCTCAGCAAACCTGTTCTTTCCACCTTTTGATGGTTTTACCGTCTGCTTCCTCCTTCCGTGTGTTAAAATAGTCAAAGAAGAAGTCAGACCAGCATTACCCTTCATTAGATTAATGGAGTGCAGACAGTTTACACATCTCCGTGCCATTGTTTCAGGCTGTTTGCAGATTCATTCGGATACCGCTGTATCAGTTACAGTCAGTTCATGCTTTCAAGGTTATCTTCGCAACCAAGAGAACTAGATACCACTTTTTCAAAGAGAAAGATAAGATTACTTACAATTTGAAAATGCTATGAAGTCCAACTAAATATTTTCAAACAATGCTTGAAAACTTTTTTTAGTATAGTAAGAGATACCAAGCAAGTTAACTCGAAATAAATGTTAAGGGCTATTTCTTATTATTTCTCTTTGGGCAACTATTTAAAAAATGTTGTTTCTACAAGTATCGTCGATTAAACAGTCAGACCGACCCCTGTTTGCAGCGAGGAGGGTGCGTGGTTTTTGTTTTCCCTCTGTTCTTTTCACCAGGGACAGAAAAGCCTGGCTATTTCTCATGACCACGTCAGTGAGGAGCTGTTGGCATCGCTCCAGCAGCCGCACCGGAGCACTTCAGCAGCGCACGGTGAGACGGACAGCAGGACGGATCACCGATTCCTCACCGGGGGCCGGGCGGTCCCGGGCGCCGCCCCCGCCCCACCCCCGCCCGGGCCCGCCCCGGCACGTGACCCGCGGTGACGCCGCCGTGCCCCGGAGCCGACACTCGCCGGGGCCGCGGCGGGAGCGGAGCGGGAGCCGCCGCAGCCGGAGCGGGGCCCGGGCGGCAGGTGGGTGGCTGCGCCGCGCCCCTCGGCCCGCCGGGCGGGGGGGGGACGGGGATGGGAACCAGCGCGGCGCTGCCGCTGCCGGGACGGTCGGGCAGGGCTGGGTGGCCCCGCGGGGGCACGTCCGCGCCCGGGCCGGCGCACGGGGCCGCAGCCCCCCGGCGCCGCCCTCCCGCCCTCCCTCTCCTGGAGAGCCTCACGGAGCGCCCCCCGCGCCCGCCGGGGCTCCGGGCGGCGCCGCCCCGCGCTGCCCCCGGCGGCGGCTCCGTTCCGCGGGCGGCGCCGGGAGCGGCGAGTTGGCGGCGCCGGGGGGCAGCTCCGCACCTGGGCGCCGCCGCGGGCCGCGCTGCCGGGGCGGCGGGGCCGGGCCGCCCGCGCTGCCGTGTGCGAGCGGCGCCCGCTCACCTGCGGGAGACAAAGGGAGGCAGCGCCGGCCCCGCCGCCCTTCCCGGGCGCCCCCGCCGGGCCGGGGGGATCTGCCGCCCTTGTGTGAACTTGAGCGCGGCAACTCGGGGTGGCTGGGCCGGGGCGGCTCTGCCGCTCTATTTATAGCCAGTCCTCGCAGACAACAACTTAACAAAAGCCCGCACCGAGCAGCGAGCGGGGCTGGGAGGGAGCTGGCGGGGGTGCGGGGAGGGGGGGAGGGGGCTGCAGCGGCGCTGAAAAGTTGTCCTGACACTTGTTTAAAATGCATCGCTTATTCAGTGCTCTGAGTCACGGGCAATTATTAAATGGTTGCTTATTATGCCTCTAGCGTTTAAAGACGTGTGAGCTCCGGGTAGGTAGTTTACTTGCAAGAAGTGCTCGATTTCTAACTGTGTTTGAGGAAAGAGTGAAGGGCTAAGCTTGTTTTCATACAGCTTGTAAGTTGTCTCTATTTTGGTTATGTGTGTTGTTTCTATTTGCCTCTGTTTGTATGCAACTTTTGCATGCTCTGAACGCACGCTTTGCAGAGGGTGGCTCTTACAGGCGTCGGTGAGGACTGGTCTGCATGAAAATACTGGCTGAGGAGTCAGGTGTGCTGGACAAGCAGTGCTGCCCCTTGGGAAGAAAGGTATGAGTAGGGGTGAGGTCTGACAAGGAACCAGTCTCCCTCCCAGGCAGTGCCCATGCAGATACAGCCTGACCCCCTAAGAAAACCGCCCAGGGAGAAGCAGAATCATGGAATCTGTTGAGGTGTAGCCAGGGTATCTCATCTGGCCTGAACTGTTAAGAAATTATCTTAATTTAGCCTTCATAATTGAGTTTATTTCTGTATCAGCACTGCAGAAGGGTTCATTTCAGTAGTGGGTGAAGTTTGGTGCTGAAAATGGAAAAAGATTACACAAGTCAACTGCTGCTGCTTTGTAGGACACTGTGAACAAGGTCGCACAAAGAAATTTAAGGCAATCTGTTAATACTCAGTGGCATTTTTAACAACTTATCATCTGCTTGTATTAGAAAGTAAGTAACAATTCCCTGTCCCCAGTAAGGTTTTCTTTTTTTTTTTTTTTTCTTTCCCTGGAGGAAAATAAAAGAAATAGCAAAAAGTATTTTAGGTCATTTCCCAAGACTCAGTTACCTGGTTCTGGAAGATGAGAAGTAAATGCTCTGTGCCTGATAATTTTAAAAGAAAGGATGGGGGGAGAGTCTTGAATTCTAGGATAATGCTGAAGATAGAGGTGATCATATCTCATACGATACATGAGCATTCTTCATGTGTATCATCTATAATCTAATTTATGATTCTGTGTCTTAGGACCGTGCTTCTTTCAAGCATTTGCATGGACTTCAGGATCAATCGAGAGAGCATCATTCTGTAGTTAAGGCCGGATGCTGTGAGGAGGTGAGGGTGCAGCTGCAGGGTTTAGGTTGCTCCAGGAAAGGCTCAGCTCTGAGCAGCTCTCCTGACCCAGCCTGGCTGAGGGCGATTGGAGCTGTCACATCGGGTCTAGATAAAAACGGTCTCGTTTTGTAGAGACGCACATAAAAATCTAGCTGGAGGCAAGTGTTGGCATGCTGAATCCCTGGTGCTGCCTGTGCATCCGCTTGTGGGGAGGGCTCCCGGGAGCCCTGAGTGCGGGCAGGGCCGGGCCGGTGCCGGGAGGATCGGAGCGGGCCGGGCCGGGCCGGGCCGGTGCCGGGAGGATCGGAGCGGGCAGGGCCGGGCCGGTGCCGGGAGGATCGGAGCGGGCCGGGCCGGGCCGGTGCCGGGAGGATCGGAGCGGGCAGGGCCGGGCCGGTGCCGGGAGGATCGGAGCGGGCCGGGCCGGGCCGGTGCCGGGAGGATCGGAGCGGGCCGGGCCGGGCCGGTGCCGGGAGGATCCGAGCGGGCCGGGCCGGTGCCGGGAGGATCGGAGCGGGCCGGGCCGGGCCGGGCCGGTGCCGGGAGGATCCGAGCGGGCCGGGCCGGGCCGGTGCCGGGAGGATCGGAGCGGGCCGGGCCGGGCCGGTGCCGGGAGGATCCGAGCGGGCCGGGCCGGTGCCGGGAGGATCGGAGCGGGCCGGGCCGGGCCGGGCCGGTGCCGGGAGGATCCGAGCGGGCCGGGCCGGGCCGGTACCGGGAGGATCGGAGCGGGCCGGGCCGGTGCCGGGAGGATCCGAGCGGGCCGGGCCGGCCGGGCAGGGGTGCGCCCGCGGGCGCAGGGTGGGAGGAGCTGACCTCTGCGAACAGCCAGGGTTGCCAGCCTTACTCAGCCTTAGCTGAGTAAGAGATGGGAACGGTTCCATCGGCAGCCGGAGTCCGAGGGATCTCTGCCCCGGTGTCGAGTCAAAGCCCTGCCCGCCTCTCGCACCGGCTGCCGCTGCCGTGCCTGTCATCGCCAGGCTCCGCTCCCGGGGGACAGCGGGAATGCTCCGTGGAATGGTGGTTTGTGTGTCCACGGGATCTTGAATCACTTGCCAGTAGCGATGGGGTTTTCTTCACCAGGGGAGAAGCAAGGTCTGAGTCTGTTTCTTGGTGTTCATAAACAGGTTTTCTTAGGGAGGCCATTGGTTATTAATCTCTCCATCAGATATTGAGGCTTTATTTAAGGTATTATTTATTTAAAGTATGAAAGCTTACAGATGATCTCTGTGGAAGTAAATGATCTTTCATGCTCATCATCCTCTAATTAGAGTAATTCAACCTTCTTTACCAGCATGGATGCCATCCAGCATGACAGGTAAATGGTAAAGAGTAAAAAACAGTGTGAGGTTACGAAGACTGGCCAGTCCTATCACTTCAGTTGTTGACTGGTAGCACAATGAAGTCAGTGCTCCAAGTGTCAATATTGTGCATTCACACCTGCATTGTTGTGAGCCCCTTACCGCAGAGGTTCGACCAAGGCTCCCATGGCTTTTTAAACTGTGTTCTATTAGACAGCTTCATGACAGGGCATTACAATTAACTCTCTCCTGGGATGCACAGAGACTACAGGCAGTCTAGCTTTTGTGACACAAGGGCTTCATTTAGAAAAATAAAGCAAAACAAAAATTAGTGCATTTAAATCTGTGAAATTAAGGCTGTGGTAGTTCTTTGCTGATCTACAGGGTTTATTTCCCACCTATACTGTACATATTTCTTGCTTTTTTGGGTTGAGGAGGAGAATTAGAGCCTTGCTTGATCCTGATGATGTGATCTGTTTGTAAAGCTGTTTCAGTGTTCTGGCTGAACACAGCCTGTCTCTCTTTAATCATATGTTCAACATTACCAAATGTTTGCTATTGACTTGATAATTTTGCAGCTTGGATGAGCGACCAAAAATTGTGCTGCTTATTTTTTGTTGTTTCTTTTTTGTTGTTATTTTTTGGAAAGGGATTAGGCTGCTAAACTGACTTCAAAAACGGGTAGAGCTGGAACAATTCTGTTTTATTTGACTTGTATTATTCAAAATTTGGGTTTTTTTTTAAAACATAACATGCAACCTGTTGAACCTTTCTGTCTTGAAAAAATGTTAAGTGTGCATACTCAGTAAATAGTCATATGGACCTGGCAGAAGAGGAATAAAAAATCCAAGCTTTTAAACACTTGTTAGCCCTGTGGGAAACCAGAGGCTTATGTTCTCTCTTTGGTTTCTGTGTGGGAGAAAGAGCCTCGGAATGGATCCTTGTCCTACGGTTCAGCTTTTTGAGGTAACAGAGCTTTGAGGTAGACTGCAGCTTGGTAAGACTTGCATTTTTCTGGTGTCTGACCTGGAAGCCATGAAAGGGATTGGTAGCAGCTTTGAAGAAGTGTTGGAAGGAGTCTGGTTTGCTAAGAAGAAAAAAATAGCATTTGCATGGCAGAGCTTCCAAAACTAGAAAAAGAGTGGGAATGGCTGCAATTTGTTCATGTTTACCTTCTGCTGCTGTTGCTAAACAACTGCAGAGCTGCACTTAAAAACACCTATTTATGTAGAATAGCAGGTAAGCAAGTTGTTTTGCACAGACGTACAAAGTCTAATGGTAAATAGACTTTGAATGTCAATGTACCATTTCATGGTAGAGAGTAAACACCAGAATCCTGGCATTCTTTTCTACTGCTTTATATTCTTATTGTCAGCTTTGTTGAATGTGGTACCATTGTTCCTTCTGTCAAGTCTTTGATAAAATTGTAAATCTGACTTTGTGATTCCGTTTGGAGCCTTGAAAACAGTGGTGGCTTCCTAGTTACCTGTAGGAAATGCTTCTTGGAAGTAAAAGGAGATGGGCTGTGGGAGAGAGACACAGATTAAAGATGGGCACTTCTATCTTGGTATCATACTTCAGCTTTTTACCTTCTACTTTGTCTCTGAGTTATGTGGCAAATGTATTTTTTCCAAGGCTTATATCAAATAACAGAAATGGCAAAAGAAAATTGAACAATCCTTAGTGGTTTCTGTTTTAGATCTCCCCAGAAGTTCTTTTCTGTTGTTATTTCTGTCCTTAGTCCCATTTAGCAGCTGAGTTCACTCTGCGTGTGTGTGCCTGCATGGAATTGCATTAGTTCCACTCTGTGGCAGGGTAAGGGCTACAAATCTCATCACAGAGTCTTAACTTGCAGAGCTGCAAGTTTCTACATAACTTTTCTCATTTGTGAAACATGCATTTAAAAATAAAAAGGTGTTTGTTAATCTTTATAAGATTAAATATGGCAGTATTTTACTTGAATTCTCCTATGTTCCGTGTGAATGATGGAGATCTTACATACTTTGATTTTCAAGATTAAAAATCCTACCTTTCAAGTTAATTTACTATATTGTGTTCAGTGCAAGTTGGCAAGACTAATGCTTACCCACCCATGAATTTGGGCATTGATGCTACATGATTAAATAGAGAGAATTTGTTCATGGGTGTCGATACAGTGGCAGTTGTCTGGTTTATAAAGATGCTGAAAAGTACTTTTCAGAATTTTCAGGTATTATTATTTCATTATGCATTTTGGTTCATAGTCCTGTTTTGTCACTGTTGAGGTTTTTGGTTTTTTTTTAAGATCTAGCTCTTAAACACTTGGTTAGATCAGGTTTTCTGTGAGGTAAACAGGTCCTCTTTGGAATATTTTGATTAGAACTAGTGTAGTAACAGAGTTTCACAAAGAAGTTAAGCCTATATATAAGCAAGAGATTGACTCAGATCAGGCCCCCCCCCCCCCCCCCCCACCAAATCCCCAATGATCAATCAATGTTATTCAGTAATGGAAACAATAACTAATTAATTAATGAAGCTAATGAGCCACTTGATAGCAGGAGGCTTGTGTGAATAGGACAGTTAAATTGGTGACCTAAATTGTTCTACTGATTTTCTATTTCAACACTGAGAAATGAAAACACAGCATTTTTTCCATCAGTTAGTCTAAGGTTGACTTGAATTGAATACGCCAGATCTTTTAAAAATTATTTTACTCCAAAGTGCTCTTAAATAGCCCCTTGATTACATATACTTTTTTTTTTCTTACAGCTCTGAACATTAACAGGAAAATAACACTGAAACAGAATGTCGCTTACCTTTTGTCTGAAAAGGTGAAATCTTTTCAGATAGAAATGGCTGATAAGGGTGGGAAGATGCTTCCAGGACAATTTTACATTCAAGTGGAGTATGACTACGAGTATGAAGCTAAGGACAAGAAAATTGTAATCAAGCAAGGGGAGAAATACATCTTAGTGAAAAAGACTAATGATGATTGGTGGCAAGTCAAAAGAGATGAAAATTCCAAACCCTTTTATGTGCCAGCACAGTATGTGAAGGAAATACCCCGGAAAGCACTGATGCCACCTGTGAAGCAGGCAAGCATGCTGCCAAATAACACCTTGAAGTTGACCCATGGATTACAGAGATCAACAGAAAATGTGAATAAGTCACCAGAGCTTTCTAGTTTTGGAAAGTCTTCTCCAGTTCAAGTGTCTTGCTTAGTTCGAGATGCCAATCAAAATCTGGGACTGAACAATAGCCCCTGTCAAACTTTTGGTTTGAGTCTGGACCTTACCCAGAACAATGGAAAACTTAACAATGAGTTGCAATCTCCCAAGGTTTCCAATCAGTTTAGAACCACTTCCATGGGTCATTTCCCATGCCCAGAGTTCTTGGAAATAGAGAAGACCAGCTTTTTGCATGAACAATCTTGTGATTCAGCCGGAGAAGGCTCAGAAAAAATTCACCAAGATTCAGAGTCTGGAGATGAGCTCAGTAGTAGTTCCACAGAACAAGTGCAGGTAGGCTAAAAAATGGCCCCCATATCTGGTTTGTTTTCTTTTGTTATTGCCATAATTGTCTGCTGCTGTTTTGAGACAGATTCGCAAAAAATTTCTAATTGTTTAAATAAAAATGTCTTCTCTCTGCATGAAATTGTTACGAAAATTGAAACAGTTGATGTGTTTAGTCCTTGCAGAACTATTGTGCTATGGGAATTGATTCCATTTACATTATTCTGTGATTTAAAGAGCAATCGTATTTCCGTATTAAGATTGGTTTAATATGACACTGAATTTGGGTTATATTTTCTTTCAGAGGAAGGGAGCCTACTGCTGTAACTCCTCACGACTTGACTTGTGTGAAATAGTGGTGCTAGTTACTGTCAGTTTTCTCTACGTGTGTATAGATTATATAAGAACTGTAAATTAATGTCTTAGTGGGAGTGGGTTTAATTGCACTTAAGATTTACATGGAATTTAATTTCTAGCTTGATAATTTTATTTGTAGACTGTTTTAATGAGTCAGCTCTGACAATTCTGCTTCTCACAACTTTACTCTGGATTAAAACTCAAAACATGTGAGTTTCTTAATTAGTATGGAAGAATCTCAGGAATGATGTACTCCTACTTCAGGCTAAAACTGAGCATTGATGGCCTTTGTCCTTGGTAAAGCAGTTTTTTTCACTTCTTATTTTTTTTTTTTTTAACGGGCATCCCCCACCCCCATCAAAAGATTAGAACTCTGACTGAATCAGGTCACTTCTGGTACGGGTAACCAAGTTAATTAGTCTGTTGTAATCCAGGTTTGCTCTTAAACCAGTGATGTATGTGTGCATACACATAGTTATATATTTATATATGTGTGTGTATGTAGATAATTCCCCCACCTCACACTTGCCTCCCCCATCTTTCTGCAGGGACACGTTAAATTATTTGGAATTCTTTTAGAAGCTCCCTACTCTTGAACTTAATCTGTAGTGTGAAACTGTTTTTGCTTGGATAGACTGTTACAGTAAATCCCACTTGCCAGCATGTGTTCAGAGCACCAGAGGATCTCAAATCAAACTTGATGCTAACTTTAGAATGAAAAGTTTTACTATTGAGAGCTGTGAATCAGTACTTTGCTAATAAGAAACAATGAAGACAAAGCTGCTTAGGAACGAGTCAGTATGGGAAGATCTTAAAGATACAAGATTGATTTGGTGAATTACAGAGTCTTAAATTTTATGTATATATATTTACTGAAATACTCAGAATCAGTAGCTTTTCAGTATCCTACCATATTCTTAGCCTCATTCTTGATATTCAGAGTTCAATATATATGGGACATCATGTCTCTAATATTTATATATTTTATGTTAGTTTTTACTTCATCACCCCTCCCCCAAATAATATGGAATGAATAGGATCACTGAATTTAATTTCTTTCTTCAGTGATGTCTTTCTTACGCAGTGTGAGAATCCGTGAGCTTTCTTGCATTTTGTTTACAGTGCTGTCCCAGCTCAGTGTAGTTGATATGAACCACTTAGAACTTGGCAGGATAAAGTGATTACTAGATATTTATTTTAGGAGCTTGTGTTGGCATGTTACTGCCGTATTAATCAATTGCCAAACAAATTATGAAAATACTGAGGAATGTTTAGAAAGTATATCCTACTTTAAATAGTTTACCACATTAAAATTTTTATTACATGGTAGGACAGTTCCTTCTTCTGTGTTGACTATAATTTGATGCATTTCCTTCTCTAAAGCAGATGGAATTAATATTACATGGGTGTCTTTTGTCAATAATAAATATATGGCCTGCAGCTCAGTTTCCACTGGACTTTGTGCCTCTTGATGACACAAAGATGACACTTAATCTTTTCACCATTCTCCCCTCTCCCCCCTCCCCACTATACTTTATTCAATGCTAGAAGTGATTTATAAATTTATATTTGAGCGGGGCAGCAATGCATGTATTGTAGACACTGTGTTATGGAGTCTGAAGGGGGGGAGTTTTCACAGTGTTTAAGAATAACAAATGCTAAAAATGCCACATTTTGGCTGTGGAAAAGGCTTGGCATTTTGAGTGATGTTACTGAAGAACTTGCCATTATCAAAATCTTGGGCAACAAGAGTGCGGGTGCTCGCTGTGCCTTGCAGTTTGCCTTATTTTGGAACTTAATCTCATCGTGTGTAATCACAAGCTCTTTAAATATAATGAAAATGTTTGACATTTAGTAGCTGTGGGGATTAAAGCAGTGGTAGAACTGATGTCACTGTTAGCTCAGTCTAGATGTTCAGAGTGCCAGCCTTCTCACTGGAGCAGCTTGGCAGTTTTTTTAGAATTCTTTCAATAATGAGCATTGTTTAGTAGAAATCAGCTGTGCAGAAATTAATGGCTCAGAAAGCTGTTTTTATTGCTCTTAGTCTGTAGTGAGAACATCAAGTTCCTGGCTTTCACGCACAAACAGGATTTCACTTCACAAGACTGACTGCTTCTCCCTCCCCTGCCTGCTCTGGGGTTCAGTTTTATGCAGTCTGCATTATAATAAACTCTAAGCTACAGGTGTTTTCTCTTAAATTTGTAAGGTTAGAAGCTAGAATTACCTTAATACCTTCATGTAAGAAATTTTTTGGTGGTGTTGAGGTGATAGTATTCAGCTTTAGCCTGACCTTCAGTGTGTTTTCACTGTCCTTGAGTACAAATATATTAGATACAGAGGAATACTTCTCTTGTGAGATCTTTCTAAGAAGTGGTTACATTATTCCCTGGAGATTATCCTCCTCCTCCTTTCCAGTAATGAAGTGCAGGTTCTGCAACTGTACAGTCTTGAAGTCATAGGCTTGCTGGCTGTGGAAATACTGGAAGATCCAGAGGCTCCAAAGTAGTGCATAAAGGCAGGATTTTTCTAGCAGATGAAATATGTGAAGTGAAGGACAGAGAGGTGGCAGTGTCAGCAGAAGTATTTGCTAATGAAGCTGTAGCAAAGGGTCTGGTCAAGAGAAACATCAAGACTGGATAATGAACATTCTTGACATTTTGTGCAAAGAAATTACAACTGTTGGTTGCCACTCTGGTGGATAAGGCATTGTAAGAACCATATGGTAGTTTATGGACTTGAACTGTAGGAAGGCTGGAGGTAATTAGAGGAAGTAGGGCTTGAGAGGAAACAAGCTTCAATTTAACCAGATTTAAAATCTCTGGTGTTGACAGTAACTGCAGGTCGAATTGGAGCTGAATGAAATGGTTTGAGTGAATGCGCAGCTGGGTGTAAGGATCACTGAGACAATGGTGGCACTCAAAGCTGTGAGAATCAATGAAGTTCAATAAAATTTTAGCAAAATGGTGTCATTTCTTCTTCCTGATCCCAAGGAAAGGGCAGAAATACTCCTCAGGGAGGTCAACGATGTGGGGAAGAAGGGAAAGTTCTGAAAGAGTGATTCTTTAGCAGATATGGACAGTACTTGAAAGAAGCAGATGGGGATGTCTGAGCAGTATGCAGTAGAAACAGAGACCTGAGTAATTGTTCCAAAGTAAAAAAAAAAAAAAAGTAAAAAAAGGACATGTTCAGGCATGTCTAAACAGGCAGGAAAAGCTGAAGCAAAAGAAGACATTAAAAGTGGTCTTTAAAAAAGCACCCTGGGCAATGCTTGCTTTCCTAACAAGTTTTGAGAGAGAAGGTATGCAGACAGGGAGAGAGTTGGGCAAGTTCAGAGATCATGTCAAGAGTGTTTAGGTGTTATCTTTGAGGATGATACTTTGGAATAAAGTCATTACAGACAGAAATTAAAATCTGCTTTTAGCAATGCTAATGCATGATCTATGGGAAATAACTTTATTTCTGATGCATGTTACCTCCTCCTTTGTCATAGGAGGCATAGAATGTATTTAAGAGTAAATACATGGCACTGTCTTAATGTTACTTTTTATGCTTATTAAAAGTTACTTTTAGCAGCAGGTTGGTTTTAATCATTATAAATATAGACAGTGACCTATTTGCAAAGATTGTTCTGTCTTTCATCCTCTTTAGTAATTGACTATTGCATAAACTGTGAAGCACTAAAGGGGATTACCACTAGGATGGCTGTTTTGCTTTGATTAATTCTGAGTAGTAAAGATCTTAAAGAGCTCTTTCTGTCTTGCCTTTGCAATTTCTGTGGGATTGCAGTAACTTTTTAGTCAGAAAACCAAAATATTTTGTGTTTCTGTGGATGTCAGAGCGTATCTTCTGGAGATCTAGGAATTCTTGACTTTGCCACTTAGTTGAAAGACTGGTGGCAAATCATTAGTGTTAGACTGCCTTGCTGGTCAAACATTAAACCTCTGAAATAAATGACTATCACTGTTTTGTGGGGCAGAGTAGTTTGCTTCTATAATAAGAAATTTCATGCTGTTTTCTTATTTCATTCATTTGTCCAAGAGATGAGTAATTTTACAGTATGAGGGAGGCATGCAAGAATTTTTTTCTTAATAAAAATGAACATGTTTGCAGATTCATGGTGATATGTATAATGTAATAGTTTGAAGTATGTTTTAAGTACCATCCTTTAATCTCTTAACTTCTTAAAAACAGCATTTGTTACTCTAATGATGTTAAATGTTGAAATATGCACATTATAATGAGGTGAAGAATAACTTTCAATGAGAAGGAACTAAAAGCTTTATAATTTAAGGAGTTTTATAAAACATTAATATATTATTTTCTGTAGTTTCAGTAGCTGCTGCTAGAACTTTGTAAACAGCTTGAAATGTTTGGTCAATTACATTAATAACTCAAAGGTTCTGGACAGATAATATTAGGGAATATTTTTACTGGCTGGTTTTGTGTATGTGTGTGTTTTGTTTTTTTTTTTTTTTTCGCTGCACTGTGTCAACAGGTCTGGATAACTTCACTTTACAGTGGTGCTCTTTGTGATCAGCTCAGTCTCTGTAGTTTTAATATGTAAGTCAGGTTGCAGATAGTTCTCCCTCTCAGTCCAGGTGAGTAATTCTGGATTTAGGTGCCCTAAAATGAGCAGCCCTTGTGTGCCACTAATGCTGCCTACAGCCCATATTCAATATGCTCCTCTGAGCATCCCTACTGCAAATCAGATTGACCTTCCTTAAAAAATTAAACAGCAAGCACGAGTGTTATCTATGTGAGGCAGTTGCTAGAAAATCATGACCAGTGAGGCAGGTTGGTTTCAGTTGACTGGTTTGTTCTAATACTGGTGTTGGAATGCTCAGCTGAGTAAGCTACAGATCTACTTGGTACATGCAGTTTTGTATTGTGCTTTTGGAAGTGAAACAAACATCCTGTGCACTGTTAAAATTCTGCAAGTGCCAACATAGTCTTTTGGCTCTTGCACCCATATTTACCCTTATTTCATGCAGAAAATGATGAGATGGAACCTAGAAGGTGCTGATTTAGATGAATAAACCTGTGCCTTTTATCATGGTACAATTACTTCTAGCTCAAATGAAGCTCAAGCTGCCCTATTTAAGGAATAATAGTCATAATATGGAATTGATTTTTCTGTTTTTATCTAGAAAACTGTAATATCTAGTGTGCAGTGTGTGAGTTTTGGTGCATGCTGTCCCACCTGACTTTTCTTATGAATTCATATTAAGTGCCAGCCTCAGCAGGGTGATGACAGAATCTTTAGGAGGGATGGTGGAGAAAATGCTTAAACAGGAAAGCAGCCCTAGGAAAAGGAATGGGTGTCTTGTCTCACTGCTGCCTAAGTTGAAAGCAGCTGGAGATACTGGGGACTTGCTTTTTCTCCTTGGCAGTGCTTCTGTCATTTGAAGTAGGGAACCACCAGACACAGAAAAGACTGTAATAGGTAAAACACTGCTTGAGACTATTTTGAGAATATTTGATCATATCTTGTTCTCTCCCATAACTCTGGGTACAAACAATTGCTTTTGCTGTGTCTTTACCTGGTTACTATCTAGGCAGTTGTTTAATATTGCAGTGCTTGCCTATAGAACAAAGGTGCTGTTATTCTGTAGAATCCTAAAGAAAGTATCATTTGTTTCACAGCAGTGTGACAAAACATCAGGGAACGTATGACTCTGTAGAATAAAGTGCAAAACTCTTTCTTCCTTTTTTTTAGGCAGCTCTCTGGAATAGTAGACATTTGTGCTTAAAAAAAAAGAGAGCAAAATCTGTGCATATCTAGTACCCAAACAGCTGATCTGTCTCTGACGTGCCTTGCCAGGTATGTTTGGTTTAAAAACGATAGGGACAAATGGGTTTTGCCTTTATGTGAAGTTTATTCTAAAGCTAAGGACAATGCTTTTGGACAAAACAGTCTTTCAGCATAGTAAGAGCTGAGGATTTCCAAATGACTTCTGTGATCGTGAGTAACTGGACCAACAATACTGTTAGAATACTTACATCAATATTGAATTTAGCCAATCTTAAAAGGACTTCTGACCTAGTTCTTGGGAAAGACAGTAGATTTCTAGTAGATTATAGTTCTATTCTGGTAGATATGAAAGGTGATATGTTAGGTGAGTGCAGAGAGGCATTCAAACAAGCATAGACAATGTCATTTGTAGGAAACAGTGCAAAACAAAAATGCAGAATTAAGGTTTCATGGTCTTTCTGTATTCTAAATAACATGCAGTTCCCACCCTGTCTCATCTTGAAAAGGAGGTAATAGTACTGAAAACAGTGTAGAAGAGGTGAAAAACACAGGCAGAGACATGGAATAGTTCCCTGAAGGCTTTGCAAAAATCTTACATAAGCGGATGGACATTTAGTGTTGCATGCAGAGGACTCCTGACTTCTAGGCTGTTTGTTGCTGAAATGTCTGAGGGATTGTTGAGAAGTAAAAAGCAGCCTTAATTTTGGTATATTTTTCCCCCATCTTTTGATAGTTTGTCCTGTCTTTGTAAACCCTTTTGACAGAGATTTGGAGCTTGTGTGCAATGATGCTGTGAAGACTGGCATAGGTGTTGGAGTCTGTATTTTAATTCATTCAAGTTTTCCATCTGATAAGTATTGTAAATGAAAGCTAGAAGTTAAGGAGCTGTCTGAATGAATTTAGGTTATTGCTTATGTTGAGTTTTGATGCTAAATTATCTGGCTTCACCTTCTGCTTATAATCAAAATCATGATTAGAAACCAGGACTCCTATTTTAAATCTGAAATTACCTATTACATTTTGAATTTAAATAACATCATTTTAATTACTCCGTTTTAAAATGGTTTACCTGAGGCTTCTGTATGGTCTTCAGATAATCTAGTTAAATTAAAGAACTTCCCTGTATTTTGTTTAAATGCAGTGCTGAAGAGCAGAGTTTTATGTCTGCTTTCTGCTGGTGTGTAGTGTACGCAGTTGCCATCTTTTGCTTTTGTGGGTTGTTGTTCAGCTGAATCACTTTGCTGTTCTATCACCACCTGGCTCTACAAATATTTATTTCCACTAGTGCAGGGGGTGGTGGTGCTGGCCTAGGCAGTGTTGTGATGAGAGTGTCAGTAGCCTGTAAGTAACTCCTTTATGGCAGCCTGAATATTCAGTCTAGTGCAAAGTCAGCAGATCTGAAGGGCTGAGGACACACTTGCCTTTTTACTGTCACTGATGTGATGGGACTCAGGCAGCAAGTGTGCTTATGCAATTCTGTAATAAAATGTCTGATAAAAACAAAAATACAGTTGACAAACTTTGTGGACTCTCAACTGGTTGTTCAACATGTCTAGTAATATTGCATGCACATTCCTTTTCTAGAGAGCTTGAAAGATCACCAGGATATTGTTTGGAAATGATTCATGGTACTACCAAAATGTTAGTGTTGCACATAACTATTGTTTGACTTTTAAGTATTTAGAAGAAGCTTTATCCTGCAGTAAAGTTTTGTAGCAGTAAATGAGGTTCTTGAGTGACTTTGACTGCTTTTCCTGTTGAAATTGAATAAAGGTGCTTCCCTCCTCCCCCAGCCCCCACCACAGAAAATTTATCAACATGCTTGGCACTGTCCATACCAATTCTTGGTTATCCGCATCCAGTTGGAAAAACTAATAGATGTCTCTCATGCATAACTGCACTGTGCTTTGGGCACAGGGGCCTATGTATGTATGTGGGTATACATGTATATATATGCCTATGTTCACTGTATATATGAGATATAAAATAGCTGTTCTGCTTGTTGATAGCACTTTGATCTTGATTTGCACCTCATGTAGTGTGACTACCAACTCTAAGCTTCCTCACAACTTCATGAGATGTACTCATCAGTGCTGGTTTTTTTCTGTCATCCAGAGAAGGCCATTTGTCCTGGCTGTGACTTTGTGGTGTTCATCCCTCGCAGGTGCTGCACTCTAACTTGTAATGGCATTTTCATGTTTCCCTGAGGCTCTGTGCTTTTCCTGCTGTGGTATGTGTTAGCCCATGGTGCCTGGTGCCCATGAGCTATGCCAGAGGACTGCAATGCTTCCTCCCAGGAGAGCTTTCCACAGCCAGGCTCTGTGGCTGCCTTGCCTTAGGCAGGGAGCAGGAGCTTGAGCAGAGGCAGCGTGGCCCTGCCAGGGGCCCGGTGGTCACACCGCGCTGTCCCTGCGACCCTCTGCTCATCTCTCCTGCGCTCACTGAGCTCATCTGCTCGCCTGTGCCCCTGGCAGCTCCTCACCAGTCACCCACTGTAGCCTCCTCAGTAGAAGCTACAGCCTTCAGCTTCACTGGCTTCCATTCTTCTTGCCTTTGCCAGCCTGAAGGGTCATGCTTATGTCACTGCCTGAGGAGACACACAGGGTGAGGGGAAGTTAAACTTGAGTTAACTTGAGTTTTTCTTTTTATTCTTCCATGCTCCAGTCTCAAGGAGAGACCTTTCTTCGTGTTTGTTTCACGAAGTTGGTTGTGACCCACCAAGGTGTCAATTTTACTTTTATGTTTTGTTTACTTTTCAGTTAATTATATATGTAAAGACTATTGCATCCATTTTTGCTTTTTGCTAATTCATAAATTTCTACTGTGACTATCAGTTGAGCAAAACTTAGACATGTACTTGGGCTTGTGGTTTGTTTTTTTCTTTTATGGAAAAACAGAAAAATCCAAATCCTAAGTGCTGTGCTGAAAATCTAGCTCTAAACTCTTATTCTTCTTTTCTTGTTTTGTAAATCTTTAAAGCCTCAGCAGATTGTGTCCAGGCTTAAGGTATGATGATTCCCTGTACAGCATTTGTGAGGGCTGTAAAACAGCTCTTTCCAGCTGCTGCAGGTCTTTGGTGTGCTGTTTATTAAAACAATTGAAGTGAACATTGTGCCAAGATGGTACTACACTGACAAATTCTTTCTTTGCAATCAATTTTCTGAGGAAAGTAGCTTCAAGGGCTGTATTTAAATTCTGTGCCCATAGATGGTCTCAATTCTGTGTGCTTATCCTGCTTTCTCTTCATTAATGTCTGTCCATAAACTGCTGCTTTGCTTCTCAAAGTATAAGGTTAAATGGAGATTTGAGCCCTCAGCCAGCCTTGTGTTGTCCCTGGTATGGTTGGATCTGCTTGAGTGCAGCCTCAGAATTAAAAAGTAAAAAAAAAATTCCACAAACACTGAGTCTTTTTATATCTTAACTGCCATCTGAAACAAAAATCACTGGTTTAATATTCATTGAAGTAAAGTGGTAGTTGCAGATTTACTGTAACATTTTCATGTTGAAACACAAAATTCAGTGACAAAGGTATATTTCTTTTTCTAGATACTGATTTGCAGAAATAGCTGTTGCTGAAAATGAAAGATTCTTGCTAGTGTAAGGAAAATAAAGGGGAAGAAAAACTGCAGAAATGCACGGCTGAGTGTTTCATGCTTTCTGTCCTTACACTGGGTGCCAACAAACTGTCTAGAAATAGAGAGAAACAGACTAAGAAATACAGTCAAAGAACAAATACTTCTATTTTCAGTAGTTGTAGAGAGAAAAAAAGATGCAACCTGGTTGACATTCCCATGAGAATTCTATTGCTTTGCTTAATTCTGCTGTAAGAAGTACATATAGTCTATTGCTGAGTATTTCTGGGATTTTGAGAAAAGTCTGTACAGTTGTGTACTTGGCTTTAGCATTTTAAAATGCCCTGAAAAGTGATCTTAAAAAAATCTCTATTTTTTTCATGTTAGTCACAGTGGGTTGGATATATTTCTAAAAATGTTCCTTCTGCTATTCAGTATACTTTTGCAAAACAGAATCCCAGTGTTAAAACTGGAGTGATCATAGCCTGTTCTAGCTCAGTTAAAAGCTGAAAATTAAAAATATCTTAGAAGCACCATGGTATAATTACATACAGGCTGCTTTTTGTTTGGTCTTAAACAGTTACTGAGGAAAATATTCCTGCTCTGCTCAAAATTTGAAACACCTCATATAAATATGCTAACTGATAACACTTACTTTGCTCGTCCTATTATGTCTTTTAAGGAAAAAAAATCAAACTGAAGTCTTGACCTAATGTTCTCTCTCTGTGTCTGCTCTGGCATGAGACTTGACTTTCTACTTTATCCTTCATTACCAGAAAGAAATGTTATACATGAGGTAATAGGCAGTGTTCTTTGTCCTAAGTCATTAAAATACATGAGATTGAGGAGGTTCAAGCAGCCCTAACAAAACTTCAGTTTTGCTTGTGTGCTGTAGCACATACATTGTCTTGAGAATAGAGGCAGTGTCCTGGGAATTTAGAAGGCCTTGTGATGTTTTGTCTTAATTCTTTATATCTCTTTCCCATCTAGTATAAGTGACAGATGCCAATATATGTGGGATTTTTATGGTTTAATTAGAAACTTCAACATGCAAACTAAACAGCTGAGTACTAATGTGTACTGGATGTGACAATATATAAAGAGCCTGTTAAGAGCCCAACTTATAATGGGAATTTAATTTTAAAATACTTCTCTAGTGGAGCTGTGAACTTCATTTCCATAAGTGCCAAAATCCAGGGGTATTTTTCCTGGTCAGAGGAGTTTTAAACACAAAACACATGCAAAATATTGGAAAAAAATAGATTCATTTTAATGTTAAATATTTTTCTCATCATTAAGGTTTGTTTGCTTCAGGCAGGCTGGTGAATGTCCCATTCCAATATGCTGAGAGACAGGGAAGATTCCAAAGAAATGCAGTATCCTAAAATACCAAAGACTCCTTTGAAACTGGAATTGTAATCTCTTCTCTAAGTCCTTATACAGTGACTTTGTCTTGCACCTTGTAAAAAAGTCTTGCTGTCTGTCATAGAACCCACTAATTATATTCAGTGTTACACAGTAAACATGTGAGAGGATACTGGATCTGAATACAGATTTAATAAAGGATAATCTCATACAGGAACTAGTGGGTTTTAAAGACAGGAAACTCTAATGTGTTGACCGTTGTTTGAAATCTGTCACGTGAAAACGAATTTTGATTTTTAAAATAATGAAATTTTAAATTATTTTAATAACAAATAACTGGGAGCATGATGTCTTAATCTTTTAAATGGCTAAATTAAAATTACTTGTTAGCTGAAATTGTTTAAATATGTAAAAAATTTTGATTAGTGTGGAGAAAATTGCTTTTGTTTAATCTCTAAGCTTCAGTCTTTATTGAGAGAAGGTTTACATGGAGAAAGAAGCCTATGAAAAGCCATCAAAACCATATCAAACAGCTTCTTGATCTGAATCTTCTTCATGTTGAAGGATCTTCTCATATTAATGTATTATGCTATGAATATCAATAAAGGCATGATTTACAACAAGTGACTTTTTAAAAAATTGATACTTGTAGCTTCTTGCAGCTACTAGATGAATTTTGTCATGGTATGCCAGCCAATATGGCCCAAAGCTCTGTACTGCCATAGCAAAAGGGGGCATAAAACTTCAGTTTCTGCTCAAAATAGATGAATCTATATGCTAAAATGGGAAGTATGTGTTCTTAGCAGAGTTTAGCAGTTTAACATCTCCCTGCATTCCTCTGAGGGGATTTATGGCTGCAAGGCTCATCTTGAAGCTTGAGGCTCCACTGGAGGTTTTGTTATGATTGCTGTACTGTTGCTGTGCCAGATTGTTTGCCCATCCTCTAATCCCCCATTTCAGTGGCAATCTAAAATGCACAGCTCTAATGCTTCCAGTAAGTGTTATTTAGGAGATACAGCTAATCACCCTCCATACTCAATTGCTGCTCTTGTGAAGACAAAAGCTTTTAGAGTAATATTAGCCTAAAGCCTATTCAGACATTTAAATTTTCCCAATAAGCTTTATATCTTTTATATAGCTGTTGCTCTAGATGTGGCTGAACAGCAAAATCTTAACAGTAATCAAGCAGAATAAGCTCTGACACTGCCAGCAGTGTTGCAGAAGGCTCTCTGGGCAGTGGACTGATCACCTTTCCACCCTGTACTCTACAGACCCTCATGGGACCTGGAACCCAGAGCCCCTACAATGCCTGCCGTTGCATAATTCACCTTTTTATATGAGCTCAATGGAAATCTCGCTGGAAAACAACATAGAAATCTGTGGGAAAGTATTAGTGTATCCAGTACTTCTAAATACATTAATTATTAATTAATTATTCTCATGGAGACTCCCAGGAAGTTCAGCTTCCAATCCATTTGTGTTTTTTGCAGATAAACACCAGCTTTCTGTCAGCTTGCAAGAACAGCTTCATGTGCTGAGCATTACTATGTACTCAGGCATACATACATGTTCTTTAAAGCATTTTTTCCCCTGACAGCTTGGCAGATAATGCTGCCATACTTTATTATACTTGTAGTTTCAATGAGAATGTTCTCTAAAGGCTGGTGGCTCCAGCTGATCCGCGGAGTGCTGAGCATGGAATTATAATTCAGCAGCACGGGGGAGGGCTGTGCTCGCTGTGGCGGGTACAGGGCACCGCTTACTGCCTGTTGCTTAATCAGCATGAAACTATTAGCAAATTCTTGCCATCTCAGCTATAATGTACTGCTAATAGGTTTGCTTTATTGCATAGGACAGTCAAAAAAGCCTGGAATGTTTTAGTAATTTTGAGTAAGCATAACGTTCCTCTTAATGAAGTTTGACAGCGTTTTCAGAACTCCCTCACACTGTATTACAAGAGTACCATTACATATTCCCGTGTACTATGTGCTGGTAATTTGTTTGTGTCTTTTCTAATGCAACTCTTCTTACATGAAAGCTTTTACATTAGAATTTAAAATTACGTTATTTTACAAAATAGATCCCTGGCAACAAAAGGATCTGCATATTACTAGTCCATTTAAACATACTCTCTAAATTTAGTCACGGTTTTGCCGTTGTCAGAAGACTTTGTAAATCCTACTTCGGTTAAAAAAAATCATGGAAATTATTTGGGGTTTGAAAAATTAACTTATCCCCCAGTATTTTGGAACACACTTTGCAATCTGGAGCACACAGTGCATGGGGCGGGGGGTGTGTGCAAGAGTAGCCTCTTTCACTTGAATCATCAGGAGGAAGTTTCAGAGCGGGTTAGTGCCAGATATACGAATCTGACTGGTTTTTTTTTCCTCCCTGTCTTTTGTTTAGGGGCAGTATTTTTTTTTAGGTTTAATAAGTCCTTCATTTTACTGATAATTTGGAATGAATTTCTGATATCTAGCACTTGGGATAATGTTCAGTTTTGCTTGTCAGCCATGAAAAATGGTGTTGCACGGCAGAAGAAATTCAGTAATGTCAGTTTATTTTACTTTTAGTAAGTTGTGAATTTGTCTTACAATCATGGGAGAAATGGGAAGGGTCACTGTGTTTTTCCACTCCCCAGTGTGGTACCAGACAGTCAGCATGATGGGCAGGGATGTGGCAAAGAGCGCTGCTTCCTATTTTTATTGCAAGGTCTGGTTCACTTACAGCTGCTCACAGTAATTTCTCTTACTTTTGAGAGTGTTACCTCATTCCTGGAGCCCAGAATTCAAAAAAGGTTTTCATGGTCTTAATCCAGCAGTGCTGCTCATGGTCAGAATGGCTCTACTTGGAATGCAGTGCCACCCCTGGGATGACCAGATGCAATCTTTATGATCAGTGCATCTTTAGCAGACCCTCTCTGGATTGGTATAACTGTGACAGTAGGCTTTTGGGAGATGGAGTCTACTTCAAATATCAAAATACTTGACCCCCTTCCCATACACACCTCCTCCTTTCTGGCAGGCCATACTGCTTTGTTTCAGCTTTTCATAAGAGGTCTTTCATCCTCAGACTTTGTTTGAGAAGGACCTGCAAACAAGCAGGGGGATTAAACATTTAATTACAGTAGATGTTCATACTTGTCTGAATGAATGGAACCCACACAGAAAACTAGAGTAAGACTTTCTCTGTCCTGTTACTTACACAGCCAGCATCTACAGCAAACACAGCATTTTGTTTTGAATAGATAGTACCAAGCCTTTTAATTGCTCAACAGTCTATGTAGAACATAAGGGACCATTGGAACATGTCCTGACACCTGTTTTGCAACACATACCAATGGACATGCAGTAATTTTCTGTGTGAAATGTGTAACTGAGTTATGTTTAAGGACTATTGTTGGAAGAGGAGAGATACTCAGATTTAGTTTTGGCTTTGGAGGGTAGATAATTGTGCTGAGCTTCCGGGGAAATTGTTGATGTGCCCATTCATTATTATTCTTTGAATATTGTGGCATACACTCTCTCCCTCCTTTTTAAAGTAAGTTTCTAGACCGTGTGACACACTACCTTAGTCCCTTCACCAATTATTTTATGTAAGATAGGCTAGACATGCTGTAGGCACTATGCATTGATGCTATTTTGTTGTTCTTTCTTGGTTTCTATGGCATACTATCAATGGATTTTTTTTATCCTCATGGCCTTGTAGAAGTTCTATTTGTACTGTGAAAATTACAATTAGCTGCTTCTGAATAGATGAGTACTGGATATTGGATTGCATTGCATTTACTCAGAGGCATAAAGAAGTTAAGCAAAAGCCCCAAAACCCAGTTCATTTAGTTTGCAGGACCTCTGTTTTGTATTACAAAATGCAGCTTGTTTCATCATTTACTTATTTGCAACTTCTCAGGGAGGAAAAATGACTTTAGTTTCCTGTCAGTGCTGCAGCTGTGAAAGCGAACCAGGGGGAAATGGCCACAGGTCCCAGTAAAACTACTTTTAATTAAACATGTGTGGTTTGCCAGCTCATAACATTTTGGGGTTGTTTTTGCAAATTGTACCCAGGAATTGACTTAAGGGCTGCAGTTCTGAGGACGGTGAAGCTGATAATTCACAGGGCAGAAGAGCAGTTGAAGCCCAAGTATTCCCACTTGTTGGCACATTTCAGGATATTTTCTTGGGTGATTTAAATTCTGTGCTGAAAGCATTTTAGCGTAGAGATGATTTTACTGCCTTTTTGATCATCTCCGGACACAGAGGTAGGTTTGTCCTTTGCTGAATTTGCGTGTTCTGAAAAAAATATGTATTAATCCCACAAAGTACAGCACTATGTATATTTTCTTGTCTGGTTTGTTTTTCATCTTATTAATTTCTTGGGGTTAACCACCTCAGTGAACTGAAAATGGGGGTATGCCCCTATTTTTTTTTCTGAAATCTGAAAAGCTTGATTGTCCATAATTCATCCCTCAGGTTTGTGGGAATGTCTGAAATTGGAAGGATGACTAGACCAGTGGCGGCCTTTTGTTTTATGCCTGATCGTTTTGCTACAGGTTGAAGAAAATTGTCCTTCAATTTTTCTTTTTGGGGAAGGTGTGCAGGGGAAGGGGAGAGAGAATCTTCTCTTTCCTTACTGGTATGATTTTATAACACTTCTGGGTTTTAACTTATTTTGAGTATTGAGATGCCCTGGTGATTTGTACAGTAGAGGAGAATATAGCATCTTTCCTTGCTTAAATTGATTTAAGGTACTCCCAACATTCCTGACCTAGGTTTTTTCTACTAAAAATGAATAGTAGTAATATTTTTTAATTTTCCAAGACATTCTGAGGAAAACGTTTTATTTTATACTCCATATGTAAAGTATTCCACCTGATAGATTTAATGTTAAAACAGTTTTTCTCAAAATGCTGACGAAAACCATGTTCTTCAGAATTCAGTTTTTTCATAAACTAGAAAACAAAATATCTTTCTCTTTTCACTCCTGTCCTTCATCCTACTGCTGTGTTCTGTACTCTGAGGTGAGAGTAAGAGCTGTCCTTAGTCATCTTAAAAATATTTGTTATTCTTTGCCTGAGCTCCTTGGGATGCTTATTTCCTTCTTTGATGGCACGAGGTCTCTTCTGCTTCAGTTTTTTAATGCTCTGATCACCATGGTACTGTATTGCTCTTTCTTATAGGCTGCTGATTTTTTCTTAAGAAAAAACAAGGACTTACACTCAACATTTCAGTTGTGCATACTTGTACAATAAATCAGCTTTTTGCTATATACTTTTAATAGCTTCTTCATTTGTTGCTGCTTTTCAGGATGAGGGTTACAGATTTGTAATGTAGCTTTGTTTACAAAGCCTTGTGAGAGGAAGGAAAATAGAGAACAACCCCATTGTGGTTCTTTCACAGTGCATAGGGACAGAGGCAAGAATACCAAAAGTTCTATTGAAGGTTGTGGACTAAACTGCACTTACACTTTCAAGGAAAGTTCCCTATTTTCCTGATCAGGCTGTTGCAAAATTTAATTCCTTGTTTGCTCCATATGTAAGTAACCTTTTTCCCCCCTTCAATCTAGCCACTTTTTTTAACCTGTCCCTGGAAGAAATAGACAGTTCTTTACTTGTTATTGTTTCTATAACTGATTCTGTTTTAGATACTTGAAGATAATTCCTTCTCTCAGCCACTTTTGGAATTTACTTAGGCGGCTAAACCTCCTTAAGAACTAACAGAGAGGTTCTAAAAGAGAAGGTCTTGCTCTCCTGTCACCTTAGTCAGACACTTCAGAGGTGTGTCTGGCTGACCTTGCAGTGACCTGCAAACACCTAAGGAGTCTAAATATGGGAGGGCTTTTTGTTTGTGGGGTTTTTGTTTGTTTTGTTTTTAAAATCTCAGCGGGGTTAATTTATTGCCATTCTTCCCTTTGGCTGCAGGGTCACATCAGCATCAGGGGTGCAGAGATAGCAAGGGAGGTGGGGCTGCTCCTTTTGGTAGCTGGTGCCCAGTAGACCAGCATACCTAGGTCTTAAAAATGTATCATTAATCTTTGATTTTCTGAAACAAATAAATTCGTGGTTTTTCTTGTTTTCTAAACTTTGAGTTATTTCCTGAGTCCATTGAACTATGTGGTTTATTGATTTGGTTACATGAACTGAATTAGTAAAAGCTTTTGCTGAATTTTTGTATAAGCAGAAGTGTCGGTGTGGCTTCTGCCTTTCTGCACGAAGGAAATTCTTTTCTTGCGTGCATGGGTAGTTAGGGTAACTAACTCATTTAAAGTTAATTTGTCAAGTTACTTTCCTCTTGGCTAGTTTTTTCAAAAGGAAAAAGTGAAAAAAAAGTTGGTTTGTTTTTTTTCTTATAGTAGACATTCTGATGTGTTAGAAGGGATAGCTCTTAAAAAATTTGCTTGAAGGTAGAAACATGGACTTTGTGTGTACAGAATTAAGAACATTCTGAGATTCTCATTTCCCTAATCCAAGTTTGTTTTATATTAGAGTATGAATACATTACTTGATGAACAGATTTTATCATAATTTTTTCTAGACTTTGGGTGTATAATTTGTGTTTTGCTTTGTAAAGGTATAGAGTTAGCATGACAGTTTCTAAAATGTGGTTCTTCAAATCATATATTTTTATATCGTTGAGCCAGTCATGATCCCTAGAACATGCTTTTTCAGGTGTTCCTGTTTATACATTGAGCACTTTTGAAATGTGTTTCCCAAGATTTTAATACAATGTTTATGGAAGTCCATGTGAATACCTACATCAGCTGAAGTTTATTCCCAAGTGGGCAGTTTAATCAAGGAAATTGCCCTCTGGAGCTTTGGGGCACATGAGAGGTGTAGCAGCTTGTGAATGGTAATTGCATGTAATAAACTCAGGGAATGCTTGGAGAGGCAGATGTGGAGGGTAACAGGACTAAAAGTGACTGGAGCCTACCAGTTACACAACAGAATGTATTACTGATTAATTAGAATGAATTATTGTTAATATATTAGTAAGGCAAACCAACAGATGCCATTCTAGTGTCTGATTTGATACTTTGCTTCCTACGCCAGTTAATTCTGTTCTTCACTGGGGTTTGCCATCTTAATTAATCCCATAAGACATTTCCAGTAAGTGTGCTCAGACATCAGCTTTGCTTGTACTCTTTGAATAATGGTGATGTTCTGCAGCTGCGTATGTTATTAAAAACTTCTAAGTGTTGTAGTTCATAAGATCAAGAAGATATTTTGAAATTATTCTAACACCTAACAAAGACATACTACCATAACAAAGGCTTGCCAGAATTGCTGCCACGAGCAACATTTGGTGAAGCAGAGTTTCACACAACTGAAATCTGCTTTTGCAGCAGAGTAAAAGGACAGCAGCTGTAAACTGTGTGGGAGTTCTGCATTTTCTTGTCAAGTGTTTGGAATGAAATACCCTTTCTAACAGAACACGTATTGGATGACTGATCTGTTTTAGAACTATCTCTTGCAAATTTTTATTATCTCTATTTTTTTTAAGAATCTCCAACTATATATTGTGAAAGTGAACCATTATAATACACATATAGAGTTTAAAAATTCTTAATTGTTCTGGGTTTTTCCTTCTCTTTCTAATAGGAGGATATTACAGTTTTTGCTCTACTGAATGTTAGGGTTTTGGTAACTTGTGTGGTAGTATTTAGACTTCATTCTGTTTATTCAAGTGGTTTTCAAGCTATCGTTTGGGTTTTTGAGCTTGCTCAGTACTACAACTTCTGTAACTTGGGAATTTTATCAGAGGTGCTGTTTGCTTTCCCATCTGCACTTTTCATGGGTCCCTGGCTTTACACTGCTTTGTGTAAGCACTGGACCTTCAAAAGTACTCTTGAAGTCTATGGGATCTGTACTTTTGAAAATGTAAAGTGTAGAAAAAATTGCTATTCAGTTTGAAGTGACTGTAATGGAAACTTTTCCATGACCTTTAGTCTATTATGAGTTCAAATAATGCCATTCTACACTATTCTCACAATAATGTTTTGTAGGAGCTAACTTCTTAGACCTGCTGTGTTTCTTTAACGGGTACAATATCTTCCATGAAGATCTTAATAATCTACCTTTAAGAATACTTTCACCTCTCTGAGGCAAATGAGATGTACAGCTATTCATTAAACCAGCTAAAACAGTAAATGCTTTGATAAGTGAGGAGTCTCCACTACTTCTGAAACTTCAAGAGATTATTGTGCTGTAACAGTTCTGAAACAACTGAACGGCTTGTGCTCTTGTGATACTTGCCATCTGAGAAGCAGTACCTATTGGCCTGTTGCAGGATAATTTTCTACTGGAGAAAGCAAGCTAGGCTTTTCTTGTGTTTTCTTAGTTTACTATTTTAGTTTTTATAGAAGACATCCTTGAGAGACATCACAAATTATTCCCAATGGCTTTATTATTCATAAATCTGCATTCAGACATGTACTGGGGGTTTCACAGAGCTCACGACTTGACAGCAGTTGAGCTAAAATGCAGAAACAACTTGAAATTAACTTCCTTAAAAGTGGAGGAAAAATAAACGTGTAAATCTCCTTCTGTATGGCATATCCAGGTTGTTCAAGATGTGGGCTAAAATTCTGAATTAGGTTACAGATAAATTTATTATATGTTTTGAATGTATCAGCATTTGATCTGGTGAACAGGGGGAAAAAGGAGAGAAGGAAATTTACTGTCTGACTTTCAAACATTGTCAAATTTGCCCCCTCTTTCCTAACTGGGGTAAGCTTGCTGTGTAAGCATGTATGATGTAAAGTGTTTCATATGGTATTGAAATTTTCTGCTATAGGCAAAGCAGCTTTGTCTATATCCTTGGACAAAAGCTTTTTTATGGAAGGGAGAAGCTCAATTGTGCAAGTGGCAAAGTACAAGTGCAGTAAACACTGTCATCTTTGTGCATGTTTGACAAAGGATCCCATTATAAGATCGTACTTCCGTTTTTTTAAAATATTTGACATCACTGTTGCAGTCCTTCAGTATACTTTCTTTCATTGCTGTAAACTTCCTACGTTCATATGTAATAGTTTGCTCATGCAGTGAGCAACTGCAGGAATGTGAATGGGAGGTTTGCGGAGTATGAAGGGGAAAAAATTGTTTTCCATCAATTTTCTTTGATCAGTCACTTATGATGGGTGATCTGGGAGTGGTGTCTGGCACTCCAAGACCCAGCCAAGTGCTCCCTCCTGTCCCAGGCTGTCCCCTGCTGCTGCAGCCAGTTTCCATTCCCGTTCCTGAGTGCTTGTGAATTTGGCAGAAGCAGCCACCTTTATCTTTCTGTGCTGCAGGATTTTGCAATACAATTAAATAAATTATTATCTTGATGAGTATGAAAATAATTTAAGTCATTTTTGGGCTATGAAGGGAAGGGAATGTATTTAGTTTGAGGGGCTTTTTGCTATGCACCTGGATATTGGTAGATCACAGTTGTACTAGGTGAAGATTTACATTTTCATCAACTGTAGGAAATTTTTTTTTGTCTTACGAGAGAGCTAAAACAGAAGGGAACTTTCATGGCTGAAATAACACAAGCACATTCTGGCAACCCTGAAGTCCTATGTACTAAGACTCTGTTCCATAATCTGGTTTCATTAAGCAAAATATTAATAGAAGTATATATAATAAAATTAATTATGTGCAACTATCTCCAGTAATAGAAAGAAGTAATATCTTGGCCCGTAGTTCATTCTAAATAAAATACAAAATTTCCTGAAAGATACAATTAGCAAAGATAAATCATGCTTAGTTTAACTGTTTCCAGTCTAATGGAAATTACTTACTAGCCATTAAAAGTTTACTTTGAATCTGTTTGCTTAACTTTTAAATGGGACCCTTTAAACTGTTGAATGGCCTTTATTAGGCAGATATATTTGAATGATTTGTATGGGATGATTTTATTTCTGTATTGCTTTGCAATGTCATTATTTTTTTTTACCACTTTATAATGGCAAATCAACTGAACACAAGAACTTCAGTGTACTTAAATAATACTTGCATTACTATAGCTTGTCTGAAACTTATAATCAGCTGTTAACAGGCTTATAATATTTACTCACATTGTTTTATATGTTCCTTAGACTTACAGTATGAATTATCTAGCCTATGTTGGAGAAAGTTAGAGCATAAAAAATTGTTTCAATTCCCATTTAAATTTGACTTGTTAAATTAGCTTGTTTTGTTCACCTCTGAGGTAGTAGAGGAATCACTGAAAAATCTCTCCCGTTACAATTTTTGGGTATAAATTGTAAATATGCCTGTATCTGTTAGAAAGAAAACAGAGTCCAGAACATGTCTGTAAAAATATAAACCAAAAGCAGAAAGAGGAAGGAAAAGATGAGCTAATTATTCCAGTTGAAGCTGTCACTTTATGAAAATGAAACTGTAGAGTTTTTGAGATTTCTTTTGTATCATTCTTGTTGAATAAAGCTGATATTGAAGTCCCAGGCCTTCCTAAAAGGACAGTGGGAATTCCTTGGCAAGAAACTCAGTTGTTGAGGGAACAGGGATGCTTCATTCCCAGTCTCAGGATGCTGTGGGATTTGCCTGTTCTCCTTTCTTCAGCTTGCTGCTGCAGAGACAGTATTCTCTTGCTTTCCTTCAATATAATGCTCTCCTCTTTTGCACGAGTACGGACAATCTGTTGTTTGTAACTTCATAAGGAGTATTGAGATTTGCCTTTCCTTTTTCTTTTTTTTTTTTTTTTTAAGTTCTTCATTTTTAGCAGCTACTTACAGTGATCTGAATGCTGCTACTGAAATGAAAGCTTTTGCATTCAGGTTCATAACATTAGGAGAAGCTGCAAACTGAGGCACCATAGTGAAAGCAATTTGATGTGTGGTAGGTCATATTTTGCAGACTAGCATTGCAGTAATTCTTTAAGCAGTTGTTATGTTCTAGAAGTTTTTGCCTTGAATTTAAGTTCTATAAGAGAAAAAAAGGTAATTACCAGTTACAAGTGAACTTTGTTTTCAGGCTTTTTGTTACTGGCATACTATATTACTTATAAGGTACTTTTCATTACCAAAATGTGTACATTTGCTTTCCATTGCACTGAGCTCAGGTTTCCAGAGGCCTGATAGCATATCTGTGGCCTTTGTTAAAAATGTTGACTGTTCATTCATGAATGATTAACAGGTTGTTTTTTTAAAGGCCCGTATCTGCTTCCTACTGTGCCAGTATAAAAACTGTGTTCTGAAAATGCTGTGTGTGCAGTCTCTGTTTGAAGAATGTTGTGTGTTGATCCTGGAAGCTTGGTCCTGCCTGCATGAAACTCTCTTCCTTATCAATTAGCAAGGATGTAGTGTGAGCAGACTTTTCTGAGAGACTGAAGTTAAATGTGGCAGATTTCTACAGTATTATACAGAGCATTACTGAACTCTGGGAGAGGTCCTTATGTTCTTGAAGTTGCCAAGGTGCCTAATGGGCTGTACAGTTTTCATTCATGTTGTAGTGTTGTTGTAGAAGTATTTCTGCTTTCTAATCTTCCTACAGCACTTTTCCAGTAAGAGTCCTTCACTCTTAGCAGGAGAGTTCTTAGCAGGAGAAAGCAACATGAAAAAGTCTGAAATTTGTATTGAATAGCAAATGAATGTTGAAATGTTTGGAGTATAAGGTATTTAGTATGTGCATGCATGGGCATGTTGAAGGATGTGTTCTTGCAATTCTGATAGTGAGAAGACAAGGAGTCTCTTTGGGAAGATTTAATTCCACGTTTATGAGCATTCAGAGTTTGATAGTGCAAAAAAAAAAAAAAAAAAGAGGCCTCAGGGAGGGAAGTTCTCACTGGAAGTCCTGTATAGTGTTTAGCATTTATTTAAATCTCCCTTAACTGTGTATGTCTGGTTTTGGGCATACACCCATGGAAGTGATCAGGAACTTTTTTGGTCTAGGTGATGCTTTGTCTAATTGTATTAACATATTGTCAGTGAGTAGTGATTTTGATAAATGAAAGTTAAAAAAACATCTGCTTTTTGGCTTGACGTGATTCAAGTTTTTTGCAGAACTCAGTTGTGAGCTCACAAAATGGTCATCTGAAAGGAAAGGGGAAGGTGGTGCAGTGCCCGGGAGCTCTACAGGGACATGCACTGTGACCTTCCTGTGTGGGACTCCCCTTCCCAGCCTGAGGGGTGGGGGCAAGGGGGATTGACCTTCCTGCCAACACTGCCATAATACACAGACTAATGTTAATTTCAGGAAACTTTGAACTTTGTAAAAGCTGGTTTTTTAATCAGTAAATAAGATATTCTTGACAAAATTAGCCTTGGTAAGGTTGAGTGCTTTTGAACTGAGCAAAATCCTAGACACAACAACATACCTGATCGCATGGCTCGGGGTGTGAGGAAGTTTCCTTCAGTGCTACAAGGTTATTAAAAATAGTTCCTGATATCCCTCAAAGACCTACTTATGAACTAAGCTGTGTGTTACAGTCACATTGGTGACTTTGCATTTTCTTAATGCTTCACTGAAAGCAGTAATTTCCGGATGTCTTTCAAAGATCTTGGGACTTCAAAAATCTGTCAGAAGAGAAAACAACAGGGAATGAAAGTAGCTGGAGGGCTGGCTTGGCAGGACAACTAGTTGCTTGTTAGTTGCTCAGGAGAAAAGTTCTGTCTTCTCCATGAAAAACAGAAATTGGTATATTGAGTTTGGAAGCACTAAGCATTTAGAAGAGAATCCCTCATTTACACTTCCATATCACGTTACTGTTTTAAACATTACTTGTATGCTGCCTCAGTTGGGTGGCAGTACTTTGGCTGTGAGCTCCCAGTATTGGCTGAGCACATCCATATCCTGCATTTTCATCTGGAGTTGTGCTGGTTATAATGCTGAAATGGTTGAAAACCTCAGTGTGAAGCCTCTGAGCCATATTCCTATGTGTTGCTTGAGAAAATATTTCAAGGCAAAAATATACCAAGCATTCTGTGTTGCAGGCTTTCTATTTGGAAAACACTTTTATTAATAGAGAGTACTGTTCTTTTCATGATGGCACTTTACTGTCTTAATTAAACAAAAAAGTAGCTGTTAAATGCGTGCCAGACAACGAAGCTGCCTTCTTGCTTTGTGTAGAAGAGGAATTTCAGGGGGAGGTGAGGGTTGTGCAAGCCACCAGTGCCCAGTGGCAGCAGCCAGAGTGTTTGGTGGTGCCCCTTTTGCTACTTCCTTAAAAGAGAGGAAGAAGCTGAAGGTTTGTGCGTTCTGTGGTGTCATTTCAATGACAAACCCCGTGGTTTAATGGCAGGGTGGTTTATGTGGGAGGTGCAGTTCTGCAGGCTCTTAGGACACCAAGGCAGAAAGGGTGCTATTGAAAGAGAAGGCATCGGGATTACTGCCCCAACATCCCAGGGAATTGGTTCTTTCCTGAAGACAGTAGGGTGGTCTTCATTCACAGTAGTGTTGTTTGTGCTCGTAGGGCTCTCAAGATCAACTCTACCAAAGGCAGCTGTTATACCCTCCTCACAAAAAAACCCCAAACCAAAAACAAAGCAAAACCCCACAAACAAACAAAACAAACAAACAAAAAAAACCCCCTCAGCATGTGTGACTTGGATAGTAGAAAAATATCCTTTTGCTGTTCATCATGTTTTGTAACAGATTTTTCCTTTGAATCAGATATAGGAGGATACTGATTGGTTTTGGCTTTCAGATTTTGCCAGTGCTGCTTTTTTTTTTTTTTTTTTTTTTTTAATTATTATTTTCAGCACTTGTGGTTTGCCTGAGTTGTACTGTACTTGCTGTGTCTGGTAAGCTGTGTTGTCTCTTTTAAAGGCACGCAAAACAAGTCCATACCCGTTATAATCTCATTAAGTTCCTCTCTAGCTGTTTCCCCCTTTGGTTGTGGATATTGCCCATATTTGGTTCTACCTATGGTGCAATCAGTTTATGTCTGATTGTGTGGTATGATATGCTGTCTTGCCTGAGCAAACCCTGATAATTTATGATTAGATGTGGCCTAGATTAGCATCTTATGATTTTAATGTTTGAAAGTGCATTATAAAAGATCTTTTATGCAATGCAGTAGCAACAGAAGGCACAAGGACTTGCCTACAGCAAAGCTGCTCAATTAAAAGCAAGGGGATGTATAAATTGTATAGTTTTTCCTTTAGAGTACCTAAATATTGTGCCCCAAAATACAGAAATGGCTGTGCATTACCAGGAAACTCTTTAATTTGGTTTAGTAACTAGCTGTTTTCACCGTCTAATAATCACAGGTCTTGTGAAAACACATGCTTTTACACTCTGCATGGCATGTTTGTATTAGACTTTAATAATTGAACGTCTAAAGCTTTATTTCTCTCCTTAAACACTGTAGGGGCTCATTTGGAAGTACTTGTGGTTTCAGGAAGTTCTGTGATCTTCTAACCACATAATTTCTGCTGTCTGTCACATTAGCAAACTATTTATTAATAAGCAGTTGTCATTAGTGTTTTGCTTTCTTGTAGGTATTCGTTGTTCTACTTTTGTGCATGTATGTGAACAAAATCAGGTGGATAAGAATATCCACTTAATTTCTACAAGAAGAGAGGGGTAATTGAAACACTTGGTAATGTTGCCTAAAATATTTTCAAATAAGCATGTTTGAAAAGGCATACAGGTGAACTGTCCAAGTATTTTCCAGGATTTCTTAGTCACAGGCTTGTGCCCATCTTTCTGACTGAGCTGCCTTTTAGACCTTGCTGAGAATGCAAAAGTGCTGCTTTACATTCAGCACTGTATCAACAGTGAGGCGAAAAGGTTGGGGAACAATGTTTGCCTAACAAGTGGCATCTCAGAAAGGCCATGTATTGTTTTGAACAAGATCACATTACTTACAGTTTCTGAGCAATACTTGAACTGTAAAGCTGAAGTTTTTCGGCAAGGCATGGCAAGCATATAATTTTTTGGTGACAATTCCAATGTATTTCAAATCCACTGTAAGACATAATTATCAGCTGTCATCTGGAGAAATGCTGAAAAATCGGTTCAGTATTAAATAAATATAGCTTGTGATATCTACCTTAGAATTAAGAATCTAATGTTCTTACACCCCAGCATTTTATGGCTGTCCTTTGTGCTTTTATACTTAACAACGGAAAAAGGAGTTTGTTGGTTTGTTTTACTTCTGTATTCTGCTTTGTAAGGGAGCATTCAAAAATCCATTTGCTCGTTAACAGTGCATTTCTTCTCTCAATAGCCAACTACTCCACCAAGCCAAGGGAGGCCTGATTCACCAGTTTATGCTAATTTACAAGAACTGAAAATATCTCAGTCTGCACTTCCACCACTACCTACAAGTGCTCCAGTCCAAATAAATGGGGAATGGGAAACCCATAAAGACACGACAGGACGCTGTTATTACTACAACAGAGGATCACAGGAACGAACCTGGAAACCTCCGCGGTGGGCCCGAGATGCAAGCATTAATAAAGGGGATTCCCAGAGCCATGCAGATCATGAGGTAGTTCCTTCTGAGATCAAAAGCAATGAGATTGTAATGCATATGAATGGTCTTTTGCTGTGGAATTTAGTATCTCTTAGTTTCAAGGAGTGTCTTCCTTTGTCTTTTTGTGCCTTGGTATGAAGTAGTCAACAGTTTTGCTCTTGAGTTGCTTTTGTGTACAGGAATGTGGACATGAACTCTGTGGAAGAGTAGCAACTTGTGAAAATGCCTGTAAAAACAGCCCCATAAGCAGATATTGCTACTTTTGGCTAGAATACATTCAGGCCATAAACATATTTTTTAGGTATATCAATGGATTTTTTTCATTATGTAAAAGTTTTGCCTTTGGAAAGCCTTTTGGCAAAGCTTTGCTGCTGACCTTGCTTGAGACAGTTGAAGCTTAACGTGAAGTTATTTATGTTAAAAGATGATTTGGACTAATATTTGAGGTGCCACTTTATTCTGTGCAGCCAGTTGCTAGGGAAAGTGATCTGAAAGTGAGGTGTGTTTATCTGAACTGCAGTGGTTCAGATAAAGCAAAGGAATAGTTGGGAGGTGGATATTACTATTTAGATACACTTAAAATAATGTTCTTGTGTCCAAACAGTACTGAGGTTGACCAGTTTCCTGATGGAAAGAAAAAGCAAATATTTGTCATGAAATCTCTACATATTTCACTTCTATATACCCTTTTCTTGTATATATATATTGTCATATATGTATATATATATACACATATATGAGAATTATATATTATTATATATATATGTATAATCATATATGTATATATATATATTATTTGATTGTGGACTGGTCTGATCAAAATTTTTTGATTGCTGGAAGCCTGTCACAGAAATCTACCTCTGGAAGAAAGGTAGTAACAGGAACAGGAGAGAAAAAGAAATTGAAACCTTTCATTTCCTATGGCACTGGCCCTTCACAGCAACCATGACATCCACAAGCATTTAAATAGCCAAATTTTCTTGCCTCAGGTGAATGGCAGCAGCAGGCAAACAGATGGAATGTTTGTCTATCTCTTTGGTATCTCTCTTGATGGTCTTTTATTTTGTCACTGACTCTCCTTTTGCTGATTGCTTTTTTGAGAAGTGCTTCTCCTTGTCATAGTAAAGGTTTTCTCATTGTTGTAGTTCTTCTTTTTTTTCGTGGGAGGACTTGCAAGAATTCTTTCTCCCTCCCCATCTGCAAGCAGTCCCTCTGATTCTTACTCATACATCTGTACCATCATTTCACCACATGGTTGCATCTTTGGAATACTTGATTTTTTTTTTTTTAAGTTGCCCATAACTTCTTTCATCTTAATTCTTCTGTTTATTTGTGATGCTTCAGGTATCACAAGTTGGCCATCAGGCAGTTATGTCTATCAAGTTTTCAGTCTTTGTGAGACCAGTGATGATACATGTTTTGATTTTTAACTGGGCACTAAGTTTGTATTTCCAGTAGCATAAGCTCCTTAGCTAATTTGTGTCTTGACTGGGTTATCAAAATATGAGTCTGGGGAGAGATACCTAGACCATTGCATGTTCATGTCAATCCACTTACCAGCACCCATATGTTGATTTTGAAGCTGCATTTCCCACCACCCCTCTTTCTTTCCTTTTCTGTTCTGCATTTGGGAACATGCTTCACACTCCACTGTTCGTGTTTCCTTTTTGGAACCTCTGGGTACTTAATCCAATATAAAGTAAAAATTGAGATCCAAGCCTAAGCTACAGTAAAATGTAGGGCGTCTCTAATTTTGTCTTATTAGGAGAAGTTAGAGCTAACATATCTTAATAATTATGAGGTGGCTTTTATGCGAGTCTGAGTTATGCTCTATTAATAATAAAAGAGTACATGCAGGAGGATTAAATGCTAGTTTCTACTGAGTTTTCCTCAGAGGAGCTTGTGTTGTATTAGATAGCAAAATGGGAGGTGATGTAAAAATGAGAACTGAGAGATCACATATTCTAATATATGAGTAATATATGAAACATGACATAGTTTATAGTTGGTCTTTGAACTTTGTGATTAGGAAATCAAATTTTATTGGGCAATTAAAAAGGGGCAGAATTATACCTTATTTGCCAAAGTAGCTGGTCACAGACATGGCACAAAGGAAACAGCTGTAGGTTATGACAGTTAAATGGATGGGATGAGGGAAGCAGTGAAGTTCTATGGACAGTGCCTTTAAGGAAGTGTGTAAGATTTTGGAATTACAGATAAAATGTATTAGAGGTAGTGACTTGTTAATGTATCTGAGGAAGAAGTGCTTAACAGTAACTAGGAGAAATTTGTCAAGTGAAGTAATTTAATTAAGTTGAACTGTAAAAGGAATGCAATATCACAATACCAGAGAAGACAAACCCTTAACACCTAGGTAGGAGGTCATAATGTGAAGTAGACATCCACAAATTACCCAACAGCTGTAGAAAAGCAACGGGTTTTAATTGAATTTCAAAACTAGATTTAAATCCTGTCCAGAATGTGATTTCATGTCTTTTGTTTCAATATAAACAATATCAATGTAAACGGTATTCATAAATTTGTATATTTAATATAAACAGTAATAAAGAGATAGTATCTTCCTTGATTAGTATTCTTCCTGATTATTTTCACTTCAACAAATAATAGTAAAGTTAAAAGCTAGAAAGATTAAATGATAGAAGGGAGACTAGAGAAGATAGAGAAGCTGTTCCTATTAAATGCATGGTGATGAAAAGGTCTCTGCCCCCCAGGAACTTTCTATGAAAATAGAAATAAGCCAAGAATTACAATAGAAGCAATGATATGGGGGACCTTTTCTGTAATTCTCTTTAATGGCACAGCGAAGTTCTTAGAAGGTGTAAGGTTGGGCAGCTGTCTGCTTAAGATGGCTTTTTTTAAGTGTGGGATAGTGTTACTGGGGATGAGAGTTGAGATGAAGTGTGGACAATATGACGAGAAGATATAGGCAGTTAATGCTGAAAAAGTATTGAAAGTGAAATTGAAAGCTGTGGAGCGTAGTTTGGCCAGTGTTCTCTAAACTCTGCTGATGCAGCTTTAGCAGCTGTTCTTGACAGCTGAGGGACAAGGAATGCCTTGGTTTGGTAAAATTTGTAACAACTCAGGAATTTTATTGAAGTTTAAGTCTGCAAATGTACAGGATATGAGTTAAGCCTTGCAGCATCTCAACTATTATTATATGGATGCCATGCAGATAGACACATTAACAGTCATTCCTACTACATATACAACAGTGTTTTTTCAAGGAGAATTTTTATTTTCAGGTCCTCTGTTTAGTTTTACATGTGTAGGGTATTTCTTCAGTATCAGGAGTTGCTTGGAAGAGGCAGATACCAATGTATTATATTATTAGGTCATAATCTCTGTAGATAGTAATAATAAAAATGTCCGAAGTCTTCTACGTTGATTTGCCATATGTCAATGCAATTAATATTTAACTATGGAAACCATGTGAACTTAAGTACGTGTATACAATATAGTTATTATTCTATGAAACAGTGGTTCAAATGGGGCCAATAGCACCCTTGGCAACTCTTCAGTCTTAATTCTGCAAGTGTGAAAATAGGACTGAAGGCTCCCCCCACCCTCCTCCCTCCGCTCTCCTCCCCTCCCCACAGTGGTTAGGAATTGGCACATGAGAATTTCACACTGCCCCATGTGCAAGAGAGGTAGCACTGGTTAATCCACAGTTTACATGCTCACATTCTGTAAGCTGTAGAGAACATTTGCATTTTTTCATGTTCCTTAATTATTGGCCTAAAAATTTCCTGTGGGTTTTCCTGTGCTTGGTAAACTGGGTCATGTCATTTGAGGGAGTTTGTGTCACACAAGTGGTAAGGTATTCAGAAAAATAACACCAAAAACCTATGTAGAAATCATTTGGATGTGTCACTAAAAATATAGTCTTTAAGCCCACTGACTTTTAAAAACTGGGGAGTTTCTGATAATTGAATATTTTTTATAAGACTTAATTTTTGGGGAGAGGTTTTTTCCTATTTGAAATTGAAACTGTCTCTCTCTCCTGCCTTTTCTCAAAACCCTTATGCCAGTGTTATTGAACCCCATAGTATTTTACTCCTGTAGTTTTTGAGTAGCAGGATGTCTTAAATCAGCCTTTTGCTAGCTGAGGATCTACGACACTGTGAGAGGAAATCTGCATGGAATTCCTCAGGAGACCATAGCATAGAGATGTTGTGGGAGATGAAAGAAGGGAGACTTGTTTTTGATGCGTGGAGTGGATGCTTAGAGTAAGACTACAGTGTGTTAGCAAGGGGATGAACAAGGTTTATGAGGGAACAGAAATTGTTTGATGTGTGTGTAAAATCTTTTCTCTGTGTTACACATCAAAATTGTTCCTAGCATAATAATTTACTTCTGCCTTCAGGAAACAATTTTTCACCTCAGCTAGCTGTGCCTGGTGGAAAGCCTTGCTTTTGCAATGCTCTTTGTCATGTGCATCAGAGTTAGAAGGAGGAGAGTGGAAATTCATAATAGTTTAAGATATGTTGGACACATACTGTGAAATGCTGGCATCTAAGAAGGAGGAACTGGAGTTTTAAGTTGTCCTTAATCATTCCTGTGTTTTGAGATGTGTTTGAGAAAAGGAGAAGGATTTAGGTATAAAATTTGGGATGGTGGTAGAAAACCGAGGTAGCAGGTCTCCCAGATTTTTTTAAGGCAATGCAGATTACTAAAGCTAACTCTCTTTATTGGTAATGTAAATTTGTAGGAATAAAATTTGGATAGGCAAAATCCCTGGAGTTTAAATTTGAGTTGTGAAATCTGGTATAGTGGAAATGAAAAAAGAATTATCAGTAAAAGCTAGTTGTTCTGAAAATACTTTGAATTGTCTACACTGTAAAAATGCATCTCATTCTCTCATATAAGATATAAAAATGTGAACTCTCTGATTTCATTACTGTTCTCTTTCTAGTCAAATAATCTTTGATCTTTCAGATTTTAAAACGCTTTCATTCTCTGCCTTATATGTTTCTGACTACTTGTAGCATCTTTCATCAGAAGAAAACGACCACAGTTCTTGTTACAGCCAGTCAGATAGTCAGTATGGTTCTCCTCCAAAGGGTTGGTCAGAAGAGTTGGATGAACATGGTCAAACCTTATATACCAATGACTATACTAATGAAAAGGTACTTTTTCCTTCTTCTCATCATTCTGTTCTGAATCTTTTCCATTAATTCACTTCTAGAAATGACACCTGCATTTCCAAAAGTGAAGAGTGTACCTCAGCAGTATCTCCTTTGGTTTTTTTTTTAAATATGCATGAAGCTTTAGCAAGTGAACTGACTTTTTTCTTAAGTGTTTTTGTTATTTAGAAGAAGTTTTATTTCCAGTTGTGTATCACATTATATTAAATGAACATACCATGTATAATCTTTTTAGTTCCTGCCCTCCCCCTTCCTCTTGGTTATACTTCAGGAATGAGCATCATACCAAGAAGTTTTTCTTACTGTCTTTTAAGAGCTGCTCTTGTCTACATAGACCTTCTAGTTAAGATGTTTTTAAACTGAAGGTAATGCTGCTTTATCACTCTTATAATTTCTTTTATTAGAGATTTTTCACAACTGCTTTCAGATTAGAAAAGCTTCTTAATTAAACTACAGCCAGATCAGCAGATTTATGCCCTATTCTTACTATGTAATTGCTACTGACAACTTCCTGTGATGCTGGGCATGTCATAAAAATTCTCCCACTTAGGATAAATTACAGTATTTGTTTATATTTGTAAAGCAGTCTGTTTTTCTAAATGTTCACTAAAGCTGCATTTTGAGTTTTTTTAACTTGTAAATTTTTCACTGAAACAGTACTTTTTTTATCATATTATACCACCACCTGTTCTGGAGGTGAATTAGGCAAGTTTTATTTGCAAGAATTTTCTAAACAGTTGGATTTTTGTCAGTTTTGGAATTTTATCCTCTTTAATCTGTTTGTGACGAACATCTGTATAGCACATTCCTATGTTTTAGCAAATGTGCAGCCTTCTTTTTTAATTGCACTGGGATTGATAAAAAACAGCCTTTCCTACCACAAACAGTTATAGAAAGGCAATCTTGTGAAACCTGCTTGAGCCAAGAGCCTTGCTGTGAGTGTTTCTGTATTTTTCTGCAATCATCTTGTTGATTTTTGCTCGTTACAATTCTTTTCTTTCTGCATGACCAGTCCCAGTTGTTGTGGCTTTACTTCTTTGATTGTGTGAGTTGCTTGTAGAGGTTACAGAAATTCTACTGTCTTCATGATTTTCTCTAGGGACTGCATCTCACGTTTCCATTGATGTTTAAAAAATGTTGTTCAACAAGTGCATATATCTCTAAAATTACCAGCAATTGCTGGTTGAGCTGCTTTTTTGTAATTTTATGTGTAAGATCCTGATGCAGATCAGATGGAAAAATTGTGCCTCCCTAAACTGACAACATAATAGTGTTGGTAAGAATGAGATATGGCATCTTAAAAAAAAATCTATTTATCACAATCTCTTGTGTGATATTGCAGGACTTTTTTTTCTGAGGAGTTAAGAAAAAAAAAAAAAGGATGCTGAAAACTGTTGCTCTCATTGCAATCTAACCTTGGTTAGTTAATGGAGGTTGTGCATTAGACACGGCTGAAGTAGATGGCACTTAATTAAAAATTAACTTTAAATCTCAGGTCTCAGAGAATTACTGTTGTGACTGTCACTCTGATTACGTTTTCTATCATCACATTTCTTTCTGCAGTGGATAAAACACGCAGATGAACAAGGTAGACCATACTACTACAGTGCTGATGGTTCCAGATCAGAGTGGGAGTTACCTAAGGTGAGTGACCTAAAAAAGAAACTTCAACAACTTGGGGCTTTCCCCTCCTCCTGAATATGTGTTCTATCAGGCCTTTAACGTGAGGCATTAACCACCAGAGGACTCTGATATTGCTCTTTGTTATTTATAGCATTTTTGTGGAATTTCTGATTATGAAGAGGAAAAAAATACTCAAGGACATGAAAAAATGGGTGTATGTAGCTATTCAGATGTCGAAGGAGATCTGGTGTCTTTGCTGAACTGAGCAAAGGTTTTATGCAGGGCTGCAGAATAGTACCTGTGATTTTGCTGTGATAAAGAAAACCTGTATGGGAAAAAGAGAAATCTTCACTGAGAAAATATAGTCTATTTTTAGTACCCTCCGAAGTGCTTATACAAACAAGTGTTGGAAAACAAAAGTTTTGGCAGAGTTTTGTGGTATCTTTGGGGATGACACAGTTTCACCGGAAGTGTGTTCTGGTATTTATTAATTTCATAGTGAAAATAGAAATTTGTAGAGAAGTGACAGATCTAGGAGCACTTGGTACTCTGAAGATGTATCTAATACTATTTAATTCCCATACTCACTTCAAAAAACTAGAGGATTTGTCATATGGATGTTGTTATGTATGTCTTCCCTGCTATTTGTTCAATACTACATAATAAGGTGTGAGCATTAAAAAAAAATGTTTCACACAAAAGTGTGTGCATAAATATAGGAAAAAGCATGTTTCTCCATTATTATTTTATCAGTACAAAATCAGTGTCTTGAGTCACTTCCACTTGGAAAGGAGCAACCTTAATAGGTAGTGCTTTCATAGTACTTGTGAGAAAACATTTACTTTGAAAATCATGAACGGAGTTATATACTAAGCTGTTTTGTTATGTCAGTAGAAGAATGTGCATCTGAATCACTGAAGAGGTGAGTTAGCTTTGAGAATTCTCCTGTGTTAGTCTGATGTGTTAGATAACTTAAATTTTGTAACATGTCTCAATGTAGCAATACAATCTATACCTATTGGTCTTAAAAGCTGTTTAGCTTTAGATTAGTTATTGGATTTATTAGAAGTCTGAAAATCTGATAGACCAGATTTTACCAGAAACAATTATTACTTCAATATGTATAATTGAAATAATTTTGGGGAATAATGTCATGAGTACTTGATTCTATCATTTCTGCTGTTCAGAAAGTTTTGACTTGTAAGAAATTGTGTTTCATAAAAATAGATTGAGTTTGGATTTGAATTAAATAGCAAATTGCCTTTAATCCAATTAGAATAAATCACAAAGGTAATCCAGAACCATTACCTGAGGTACATTAGGAGGCATATAGGAGGGGGTTCTAGTATTTTTTTAATAATGCATGTTATTCTAGTGATTCTAAACAAAGTCTGAGTTCTGTTGTATTAGTTAGTAGCCGCTTCCAAAATGAAACATAGCCTTTAGTTTGTAATTTGTGATCTGAAAGTGATCAGATATTGCTGTTAAAATTTTTCCTCAAAAATTATTTCTCATGATCCATTTGGGCAGAATGTACTTTTTATTTCCTTCTTGAAACTAGTAAATCTTGACTGGCAGCAAAAATAAGCTTAATAGAAGAAAATGAGCAATTGACTCTTAGATTCATGATCCAAGAGTCTCTGTATTTCCAGAAGTCCATGGCTTTTAACTTTAAATTCAGTGTAATAGATTAAATATTTCAACAAATGATTTAGCTAGTTTATGTAACTATGTATTTGAAGATGTTATGCTTGTGAGTAATTAAGCATGTCTGAAGATTAGTCTCTCAAAGATCTTGCTGAAGCTGGTTCTAAAGTACTTGAAAAATGAATTAGAAAGACCAGTCAGACCACAAAACTGCTTCAAAGAAAAATAATATATGTTGAAAATTCTCTTGAGTAGTGAGAGAAAACCTTAGAAAGACCCTCAGCATTGTAACACTTGCTTAAATGAAAAGTAAGTTACTAGGAAAGATCCTACACTTACTCAATTTTGGGGTTTTTTTTCCAGTGTATTTAGCTCAAATATTACTTTCCAAATCTTGTGAAATAAAGTGATATAATAGCATGGTCATGTAATGCTGTTAAACCAGAAAAAGAATAGAATATTTTTGTTAGATGGTTCTTAGTAATTTGGATTTCATTAGAACTAAAAATGGTGCAGAGATTTCTGGAAATAGCACACTAACTGAGCTAATACTGTGACATTAAAAGTCTTCAGAGTAATAGAATTAACTATAAATGTGCACATGCTTGGGAATAACACACTGTTCTTGTACATGTGTTAAAAATTGTGAGGGTATACGTTGGGAAGGGAGGACAGTTACAAAACAAATTATTTTAGACAGTCTCACAGAAAGCCCTCCAGTCATGTGAATTTAAATAACATCTAGGAATAGCTGGATGCCTCTGGCTAAAAATGATGTTTCAGACGGAGTAGCTTTGACAACTGCTGAAAAGTCTATTAAGGCTCATGATGAGTGTGACCCAGCTTTCTGCAGTGGAAGAGAAGAACATACTGTATTAATCTTTAAAATGGATAATAATATTTTAATCATAGTTTCTACTAGATCTTGCAGAAGACTGAAAATTCTGATCTGCAGCATTCTGTTGTATTCAGTTTTTGGTTCTTGCCAATGATTAAAAAAACCCCAAAACAACAACCAAAACAACCAAACAACAGAAAACACCAACAAACAAGCAATTAAAAGTTAGATTAGTGTAATAAAATATGTTTATTTCCTGTGTAGTGAAAGAATACTGTCTAAATTCAGGTTAAAAAGGGCTGCAACCCTATTCCAGAAACCTAGTTTTCTAATAGGAGTTTTATGACATAAGCAAATGACAAATCTCTAGTAGGGGTGAGGGGAATTAAACTCGTCTCAGGAATAAGAACTCCCTAATTTCTGAAGTTTCAAAAAAAGTCAACCTATCAAAATGACCAAAAAAAAAAAAAAAAAAAAAAAAAAAAAAAAAAAAGGGAAATAAATACTGAAATAAATAGCTCAAAGAAGAGTTAGAGGGGACAACCTAATAAAAAGTAGAGATTAAAAATCTCTCAGATTTTCAAAATGCATTCCTAGGCCAACAGCTGGCATAAAAGCATGATGCTTGGCCTTCCTCTGAGTTCACTGATCTAAGAGTAGCCTTTGGAAGAAAATGTGTGTACTGTAAGCCTCTGGAGTGAACTCAGTTTTAGTGTGAATATTTACAGACTTGTGATATTGCAATTGCATGTGTTCTTCTCACAAGTTCCTACAGCATAAGTTCTCCTTGCTGTATCCACAGAGGAAGCAGTAGCTGGAGCATGTTAATTTTTGGCAGTGTTAAGGGACCAGCAGTCTGTTAATTCACTCTGTGCACTACCAGTGGGGGGGGTGAGCTCAGAGACCTCAGTTCTGATACTTGGTGAATGGTCTTCCTCATGGAGACCTCTCAGAGTATGATAGTTGAAAAAATTACAGTAAAACAGGGTGCAGGTAATGCCAGGAACATAATGTGCAATCAAATGGTGAAAGAAAAGAAATATGAGAACATGTAAATAAAGCTTGGTTGTCCTATGGTAAATTTGTCTTGTTCTGAGTTGTGCTTCTGGATTTGAGGTTGCTCTGTGTGCTGGCATTTGTGTTTACTGCTAGTCAATGCACTAGGCAGTTTCATTAGCCGTTGTGACATTCTTGTCCTAAAATTTGGGATTGGCTGGTGAAAGTTGAGGCAGCCTCAGTTGGTGTGAGGATCCAGCTGTTAATAAAACAAACCCGCATTAAGTATGGGAAGGCAGTCAGGGTTTTTTCCCCCTTTCTCTTTAATATATGTATTTCTGTTCACAAAACCTGGTCTGATCTTCCTCATTTTTCCTGGGGTTTTGTGGCTCCTACCTCCCCCCAGCTTTTGCTTGGGCACGTAGAGGGACCTGTGGCAATCAGCAAGGACTTGGGGCTGCTTATCAAGATGAGCAGTCCTGGTGACCGTGAGGATTAAAAGGGGAAGCACTGGATGTCCAAGACAGCAAAGTGAACGAAGTAGGTTATCCACAGGTGTCTTTGGTATATTTGAGCTGCAGCTGCTTGTCCCAATGGTCATGTTCTGTTCCTTCCGTGTGGCTGAGGCCTCCAGCTGCTGCCACCCTGACATTCTGTGGCAGAGAATGAGGAATCTTCATTCCCTAGAGAAAAGGAATGAAATCCCTTAAAAGGACAAAAATAATCCTCATGTATTTATTTATGGATGTTTAAGAAAAATGTGTTACTGATTTATTTGATAAGAAAAGTGAAAGCTGTAACATAGGTGTTACATCTATCAGCAGCAACAACAAAGTTTATTCAAAGCCAAGGACAGTAGGACCACTAGAAAGTCATTTTGTTCTGAGGCAGCTTTAATTTTTTTTAAGAAGGTTCTTCTATTTCAGACAGTCTATTGGGACAACTGCAAATAATATATATGAGGTGCTAAAGGGTATTAGGATAGCGCAATGTTTTTAAAGCTGCTGTTTTGATCTTTGACTGCAGTAAGGTAGGGTAAAATGCTTCACTTCAGGTCTTTATCAATTTTCAGTATTGGTTGCTTCCCAGTCTTTTCTCCCTTAGCCCACCCAATTCCTTCATCAGGCTGAAGATGTTGCTAACACAAACCAAGAAGAATCTTTTTTGTGTTTCTTAAAGCTGACAGATCTGTGCCATCTCTAAGAATGGGGACAACTGCTACAAATAACTTGGAGGTGTTACATTTGTTTCAGCCACAATTAGGCTAGGACAGAGCCTTGAGCTGTGCCATGTATCAGCTGAAAGTTAAATAGAAATCATTCAGCCAGTTGAGAAGGTTAGAAAAATTTTATACTGAGGCAAAGAAAGCCTTTAAGTATCTGGAGAAGGTATTGAACAAATTCAGCAATGATAAGAATACTGTGTGACCTAAATTTGCACCACTGGTGTCCTTGAACTACAGCAAGAGCTGTTAAAAAAAAAAAAAATCTCTGTTTTGCTTGGTTTGTGCAGTCAGAGAATGAATGATTTGCTCATGTGCCCCCTGTGTGATAGGAGGTGCTCCCAAAGAAATGGGGAACAAGCTGGGGTAATGTGCCAGAGGGGTGGGTGTAATGGGACAAATTTGGGTTTGTGGAGGATTTCCAAGGAGCAGTAGTGTGTAAATTTGGAATTGTGTTCTGCATTTTGAAAAGCTTTAGAGTTAGGAAAATAACATTGCACCCTAAGAAGATGCTGTTAAGCATGTGGTGTAGCAGGGGTTGTCCCACCAGGCAGTGTGTAGTTCTGAATGAGTCAGTTTTATTTAATCTCTGTCTTCAAGATCACACCAAGTCTTAGGCATAGAAAGCCTGCTTATGGTTATGTAAAAACAAGAATTTGTTTGAGGGAAGGCAAGCCCAACCTAGTTTCTGGTCAACAATGGTAAATACTGCAAGTGCAGGAGGAAAGAGAGCAGCTCCTCTGCAGGTAGGAGTCCTGTAAAACATCAGAAAGGAAACCAGACCTGAAGCTGTTCTGTAAGGCTTTTTTGAACTGAGGTTGGGTGGGGGCAGAGCTAAGAGTAGCAGGGTGGTATCAGCCAACCAGGCAAGCCTTCCAGCTCTGGCCACCTCTCCCTGGCCAGTGCACTGTGCCTGGTCTAGAGGATGGTGAGTTCTGCTGGACAATGTGGAGTAGGAAGTGGTGTCTCTGTCTCCCTCTGATTTTCTGTGGAGATCACAGACCAATTCATGTATTTTGCAAGTGGAGACTTGTCTTGAGCCCAGAAACACAGAACTTTTTTATTTCCACATCACCCTTCCCCCTCAGTATGATTTACTATTTATAATGAATAAAACAAACAAAAAACCTCATAGACATCCGAGAAAAGAAGATTTAGTTGAAGTTTCTATTGTGAGAAAATGGGGCAGAAATGTCAAATGTTCCCTTTAAAGACTTGTCAGTTTACCAACACTGTTTGTATCACCAATGCAAATTATTTAAGCTGCTAAGATGCATAGAGCTCAGTGTTCCTGAGTTGTTAGCAGTACTTTGTTAATGAGCTCCATATACTGTTGCTTTGCTTTCTTGTTAAATATGTTTAGTAAAACTTGAATTTCATATTACAATTCCTTTCTCCTTCAAGATGGGGTTGTCTGTTAGAGAAATTAACTCCTGATGGCTTGTAATAGTATCAAAGGCACCATTTAAATATAGATCACCCATCCTAACTTAAATTCAAGATAAATTACTTCAAAATACATATTTGTGTATTCAATTCCATGAGTTACTCAAAGGGAAAGTGCATGGAAGACTTCCATAAATAATGTATATCAGTGTCAGTAGTGTGTAAATCTATTTCTGAACTAAACAGTTCTGTTTCGTGGCAAGAAATGTGTTGGAATTGCCCACCTAAATGGGTTAGAGCTGCTGCAAGGAATGCTGTTTGTTGCAGCCTTTGTGATTTAGACGTAGTTTCACTGGAAATTGTTTTTATTTTAGTTTTAATGCTGGCAGGCAATTTTGATGCACGTTGCTCAGCGTGCTGCCTTGGTTTGGGTTGCAGAAGCACCGGCAGAGTTGGTATTTCCTTAACAAGAAAGCAAGCCAATGCTAGTGTCCTTTCAGCGTGTATCATGGCTCAGCTTTTGATTTAACAAGGAGACAAACTGAGAGTTGCTTAAACCTCACCACTGTAGGGAAGCAGTTGTCATGTGAGTGGAAATGTGCTGAAGCCAGTACAAAGGCAGGCTCAGAAGTGACTTTCTGCAGTGACAGCCGATGCGTTTCTGTCTGTACATGAACTACCAGATTTTATTCTCAGTACTGCAACGTCCATTCACTTGGGAGTGTTTACTAGTCTTGTGCATATTAAAATAATGTAACAAAACACTGAAGTTATTTAGCCTTTAAGCATCTGTTGGCTTATTAGAGCATTAACTCTGTTCATAGTAAAATACAAAGCTAACTCAAGCATTTTGAGTGCCATAGCAGTAGCAATGCTGGTTCTTTATTTGGGCAATAAATATAACTGTATTGTGCAACTTTGGTTAGAAATTAGTGTTTATGTTGTTTAGGTTAAACCTTGCCATGCTTTGTTGGTATGTGCATGTATAGGTTATTCTGTCTTTGAACACCTGAGATTCTGAGCTTATGGCAGGAATCAGGAGCAGAACTGTAGAACTTGATGTCCTTGCAAAGATTGTTGCTTTAGCCTCCTCAGGTATAAGGGGCAATTCACTTTTTTCTTTATTTCCTACCTAGTGGATTCTAGTGCTTTACCTGAGTCAACAAATACAGCCTTATGTTTCTTTCTATGTGCAGATTTTAGTCTTTTGATACTGACTATAAAGAGTGAGATTTTAATAAATTACTTAAAACCCGCATACATTGATGGTGTCTTTTCTTTTTTGTATTTTCAATGTAACACTTTGTCTGAAATATTTTTGGATTTTTCAATAATGTATTGATTGTGATGATGTAAAATGGCAACAGTATTAATGAAAAGTATGTTTCAGTTGTGAAATCTAGTTAAATACTTGTGTCCTTCTCATGACCCTCACGTTTTTTCAGTGCATTTGCATACTCTTGAGCTACTAGAAAACCTATGCTATGATAAATATGGTCTCTCCTTGGTTGTTACAGTTCTGCTAAGTCTTAAAATGATTTCCTGCTGAATATTTATCTTCCGTGCTTATGGAATGTGTACATTTGTATGTGGTATGTATATTCCACACCAGCAAATTGTGTTATAAGCAATTTGGTGTGTTTATTCTGAAAAAGCAAGTTCTCACCCTTGTGTCTCCTCTCCTAGGAATCCCAAATCTTTGGGTCAAAGATACCAGGCAATCATAACAATCTAAATATCTTACTTCAGAATAATAGGTTTTCTTTTCCTTGCACAAGAGCTGGCCAGGTTCTGTAGTACTGTCAGTGCAATATGAAGAGTGAATGTTCGAATCTTGTGCTCTGAATATCCTGCTGGGTTGCCAAATCAACAGCATCTGCTGCAGAAGAAATCAAACATCTCTCTGCCAATTGAGATGCCAGTCTTAGTTACTTCTTCAGAGAGGGCTAAAGGAGGAAGAACAATACTGGAGACTAAATGCAAAATAAAACCAAGGCTGTTTCCACACCCTTGGGTGGTGACATCAGGAGTCTGAAAGTTTGCACTATTTAGGAATATGAGTGGTATATCCAGGTCTTGTTTGCATGAATTAGATTCTACTAATTCTAATTAGTATATTAGAATTAGTAATTAAAATACTAATTTTATTTTTCTTTTCTTTAGTATAATGCTTCACCACAGCAGCAGAGAGATATAATAAAGAGTAGGAGTCTGGACAGGAGGCTCCAGGAACCAATAGTTTTAACAAAATGGAGGCACAGCACAATTGTACTGGACACCAACGACAAGGTAGGACAAGTTATCAGTGTGCTGAAATGTCACTTGTTTCTGATGTGTGACATATATAATGTACCAGGAATGACTATGCCTGGATTTCTGAAATTTCATTTTTCTTTTGGTCTCTTGTATCATTGCATATGACATGCAGCAAAACCGAGGGCTGTTCAATAACTTCACTACTGTTACTTTGTGAATAGTAGCTCTTTTCTTGACCTTGAAGTATTTTAACTGGTGTTAAGCTCAGGGGAAAAACTGTGCGTGGTTACAACAGGGTTGTAATATTGTTATTGAAGGGCAGAGGACAGTACTGAAAGTGCTGAAACACTTGGCTTTGATCCTCTCCAGAGCTGGTGTTTAGTCTGAAAAACACTGTGAGTCAGTAACAACAAAAGCTGTTTTCTGCCCATTCTTAGGGTGTGTTCTTGATAGTCTTTTTGGGCTGTACAGTAACAGATGCTGTTTAGGTCAGCAAAGAGACAGGGCCTCTCCCTTGCTCTCCCACTGCTTTGACCTTTTTCCAAGCCATTTCTGCCATTCTGCCTGTGGGTGAGGAGAGCTGATGTGAGCTGAGCAGGGAGGAACTGAAATGGGTTGCTGTACGGTGGTGACATGCTGATTTCTGTAACTTTGCTGCAATGCATCCCAGGATTCATGGAAAATAAAATAACTTGGGAGTGTTGAAATCTAAGCACAAACTTCTCAGAATGAAATACCAAGAAGTGGCATTGTAAGCTCCCTTTTCCTAAAATTCTGGGAATTAAATTAAAATTAAATGCATGCAGATTTGAAAATGTATGGAAAAGCCTATGAGTGGCCTTGTGTAATCACAGATGTCAAAACCGAACTAGAATGGACAAAACAGTAGTTTAATGACCATGGATCTGCTGCCCAGAATGTTACTTACTCGACCCGTTGTTTCCATTTTAATGGACGTGCTTTCCATGAGTTGACTTAGCTCTTCAGAACAGGATTATTGGATTTGATCTTGAGCTTTTGAGTTGTCACTTTGGGATATATCATGTGTGGTGTTGAGGAGGCAGTGGGCCGTGCTTGGCTGGAGACTTTGCACTTCAGCATTAATTCAGCTCGAGCAATTCTGAGATCCTGCTGCTGCTCCTTGCCCCTCCCTCCTCCTCTTCCTCTGCCTCATGCATCCTTCTGTACTCAGTGTGTTGTGGCACTCCATGAGACACAGCCTAGATGGAGCCCTGATAAATCAAAGCTGAGTGGACACTTCTAGCCTCATGTGCAGCTTATGCTTCACAGGTATGAACAATTTTGTTGGAGATAGCTTGAAGTTCTGGCTTCGCTTTTAAAGGAAGACTTAACTTTGTATTTTTTTGGCATAAGATGTGCTTCTCTTTTGGAAGGAACTTTATGTAGTGCTGCAGTGAATGAAGAAGCTTTTGTAAAACATTGAATAAGTGAAGCTGTTTCCATTTCTTCAAGGCTCAATATTCACATATCGAGAGCTTAAACCTAGTGAAGCAAACATGAAAATGCACAAATGTTATGGGTAATAACCAAAAGAAACTCTTTGAGCTGCATTTGTGAAGTCTGAAGTCAGCAGCCTAAAGTTCCTCTAACAGTTTCCAAACATGTAGGCAGCACGTATTTTTTATTGGTAAGGCAAAAATAGTTTATATGAGGCACAACATTAATACTTTGAGAAAATTTAAAACTTGTAGTGGAGCAATAAACTAATGTTTTATGGAAAGGCAAATAATTTTTAGTGCATTGAGGCAGCTGTTTTATTACCACTAACAGGCACACTGTTAATATATTCTGCTTTAAATTAGTATGAGGAAAGGGAATGTTTCATTACCACAAATACTGGATTTCTTGTTCCAGAGTTGCTTTTGCTGTATGAAAGTTATCTCAAATTCAGAATGAAATAGAAAGGAAAGCAAGTGGTATTTGTGTGGATGGGCACATGAACCCCAAGCTTTCTTTTTAGCCAGTCTCCTAGGGAAGCTGTTTTCTGTTTATTTTCCTTATTTTTTTTTCCTGGAAAAACAATGGAACTCAATTGTATGAAAATAGGGCAATCAAAAGAGTACTTGAAATGTGTCAGGGTGAAAGTATGGGTTGCCATGGCTCATGAGAATTTGATGATACCAAACATACTGGTTAACAGTTTATTGGCTGTGGCACATATCTGCATATAGCCATTGGCTAAAAGGTTTGATAAGCATAGGAAAAAATACCTTATTTTCTTAATTTGAACAATTTTTTTTCTTTGCAGATATCTGAAAATATTTAGATATTTTAGGCTGTTCTACTTAGGAGCACTAAAGTTCTCTGTTGTTACTAGTGGGCCACTTCTCTGGGTAGATTTGCAAGTGAATTTTAAAGCACAAGTCTGTGGAGTGCTATGTAATGCTGCAAAAGCAAACTGGGTTTAGGAGAACTATCAAGGGATTTAAAAAGAGAGAGGGGGAGAAGTGTATTAACAGTAACAGAGAACAAGCGATGTTTTTCTTCCTTTTGAAATTCTTTACCAGATTTTCAAGCACTGTGTTTATGCAAGGCAATCATTACTTCAGAGGAAATGCACATGCCTTTTTTTTTTCTTTTCTCCAGATGGGCAATTTTTCTAGTTTTCAGAGATTTAGTATTTTATTTTGGTCTGTAGTTAATAGTTCAAAACAAACCCCCAAATCCCTAGAGATTTTCAGTGTTTGATTATAAGGAGATTAATGATCATGACTCACAAAAATTAATAAACTTGGTCTGTGTTTTTCTACATATGTAATTTTTGTGCTAATCTTACATTTACTAACCACACAGAAACATATTGTATTTTTTAAAATGTTAGTATTTGTATATGGTATATTGTAATAAGCCATTATTTTAAATATACATCCAAATTTGATAGCAATGTCATACCAAAAAATCTACCCCTTTATAAGGATGAAGGCTTTGCTTGAAGCTGATGCAGCATGTATTAACATCTTTTTTTCAAATGGTGATGTACTAATTAACCCAGTTTGAATGTTGTCTGTAAGAACACTGTTTAGTAAGCAAGTTTAGAATATAACTGTCTGAGAATATTATGAATGCTTAAAAGAAGTACTTTTCTAATCTTTGAGTGTGTAAAAAAAAAAGATACAAGAAAGCATCTTCAGGTTAAAAAAAAATGTATGAAATAACAGTATCTGTTGACATTGACATTGACTATTTGAATTTCATAGGAATCATCAACTGCTTCTAAGGCCAGTTTTCCTGAAAATGAATCATCTCCTTCTTCACCAAAGCATCAAGCCACAGTCAGTATGCAAAGTGTTTAAATAGATAAGTAGATGTTGTAGAAACTGAGCTATTCATGATTAGAGAATTTAGGGTAAGCCTTCTTGTTCTTGGGAAAAATAATGGGATTAAACTGTTTGAAGGCTTTGCATTTTAAAAGGAGTGCATTACATCCAGCTCTGTTTTCAGGAAAAAAATGTGAATGTCTTTGGTTTAAATGCAACTTAGTGATAGTAGATTAAGTTAAAAATTCACTGTGGCCAAATTGTGCCAAATGATGTAGAACTCAGTTTGCTTCCTCCAACAGTCACATCTTCTTACGTAGCATCTTGAAAGTAAAAACAGAAACAAATTCCCCCTCTTCACAGAGTCTCTCACTGTTAGTAGTCAGTAATAGTTTGTAGCATTTGATATCTCTAATTTTGGCGTGTGTTTTGGTTTCTTTAAAGAGACATAGGGGACCTGGCATAAATCAACGATGCCGTTTTGATTTAGTAGAGTAACTTCTGGGAGAAAAACCTAAGCCAGCTAAACAGCTGTTTTTATTTTAGTTTATGTTTTAAATGTGATCATTCCTTTTTAAACAGTGAGAAATGTATAAAAAACTTAATATTTTAATTTTTTTTTTTTAATTTTGGGGCTGCACTACAGTCCCATTGAAATAAGTAACTTGGTCAGTTTTACTGGCCCCTTGGTTGGTACCTCAGGGCATTAAAGGCACAACTTCTGTTTCTTTCTTACTCTGCATGCAGGGGAATAGTTCTCTGGCTTAGTCATGATAATCTGTTCTTACAATGCTTCAAGAAGTTTTTCACAATAAAATAAACATTGTTTATTAAGCAGGCATAGCTGATAGCCTTACATGACAGCAATTACTGCTGCATGTGATCTAATTTCTTTAAATATGACTCAGATCTTGAATTTTTGAAATTGCGTTTTGCGGAAGAGCTCACTCCTGATTCAGATAATAGGGAAAAAAAAAAATCTGTATTTTCTTTAGCTGTTCCCTGGGATTTAAGTATTCCAAAGAAAGCTGGTAAATTTTTGAGAATTTTGATCCTTAACCTGCTTTCTTCTTCTTTTTCCTGATTCCATTAATTTTCCCGTTAGTACCCCCTAGTGTTGCTGCTAAGTAGGGCAGTATGATACTTCCTCTGAATAATTCTCTGGAACATCTCCACTGGTTCCTCCGTGAGTGATTGATTAAAACCAGGATTTATTTTAGGAATTGGGCACAGGTTTTTCAGTCACTGTGAAAGTTGGTGACAGGCTCTTCTGCTTGTTTAAAGCCAAGGGTTGGTTAAAAGGGTGCAGTGCATGGGACTGTTGGTCCCTGGTCCACATGGATCACAAATAGAGTAGTCTAAGCAATGGGATAATTCATTTGTTTGGCCATTTGGAGAGTGGATGAGGGGAGGGACTCACTTCTTCTGTTGAAAATACCAGTTTTGGAAAATAATGCATCTGTCACTGGGTTGTTAAAATATTTCAGCCCAGTGAAGATATTAAACTGAGTCAGAGCAGCAGTTACTATTGGACTGAAATAACATCTGATCCACCAGCTAAACACATTTGTCCTTGATAATGTGTCTTTTCTGTATTTTATGTGCTGGGCTTGAAACATGGAAGTAGAATTTTTAAGGTCCATGAAAAACATATCTATGTCTTTGACAAGAGTGTTGTCCATGGTATCCCAGCAAAAAATATTTTCTTCAAAATCCTATTGTGCCGTTATGCTCCATTTAAATTTGAGGTTTAGAGGAATATTCTGAAGAGGATTTATCTTCTATTTTCACTGGATCTAGAATTGAGGTCATTTTTTTAATGATAAAACTAATTTGGATCCATTCCCTAGTTGATTGTTTCAACTAATAGCTTATTTCATACATCAGGAATTGTTAGAAGCTGTTATTGAAAAGGAATTGATAAAAAAATAATTTAGCATTCTTCTAGCACCACTGGCTGGTAGGACAGGGCTGGGGTGTCAGAAGAAAATGGTTGGTTTTGATACCTCATCTTAAGATGATGGTTTAAGTGAATCTTTTTATCCTAGAATGTTTTTTCGAACATTCCTTCATTTTATTATTTTTACACAGAAAGTAGAAATATGCACTCCAAATATTTGAAACTTGCAAACAGCCTTCTTTTTCAGCAGTGTTATTTTACCACCAATCACTGACTGGTCTTCAAGTTTTTTTTTGTGGGCATGCTAATATTATAGATGGTTTTCATCAACAAGACATAACTAAGTAGTTTAAAATTCCACTATTTTCCATGGGGATGGGAATAAAAAGAGGACATCAAAGAAATGCCTCACTCTTCTGTTTTTAACATGCATATGTTAATTTTTTATGCACTTCAGCCATGTTTTATTTAAAATATGAAATTATATTAAAATGAATAAGTATAATTTGTGTGGGAATTTAGGCTGTTTTTTTGTTAGCCACTTCCTTTTTTAGTAAAGGACTACTGTGCTATTATACAAATCATTATAAATTTACATTCATAATTTTCACTGTCTACTGTCACAAATTATTTAATTTGGCTTGTCCAAAGAACCTTGGTCTTGATGAAGGAAAGCTTTTTACCCTCTGAACAGTAATAAGTAGTTTCCCAGAGGAATTTTGATTTTGCTGATCTCTGAATATTTAAATACGCTTAAAGAGAGTTTCTTGAAGTTGCAACATGAGCAAAGATGGCTCATTGCCAGAAATGGATTATTTGGGGGATTGAATTCTGTGATACAATATTAATAGAAGTAGATTTTCTTTTATATTTCTTATGTCTTACTCTTATCTTACAGGGTCAAGAAAAATATGGGTTATTAAATGTGACAAAAATCACAGAAAATGGGAAGAAAGTTCGGTAAGTCTTGAACTTGAAAAGTGCATGTGCTTAGGGTTTATGGAAGGTCTTTTGTATTAGGACAGCATACTGGGGTTTGCAACTTCTTGCTTTTTGTCTGAATTTGTCATAGAGTTTTTCCTGTATGACACAGCTTAACCTTGTGTTAAACCTGTGTTTGTCACAGTGAGCTGAAGATAATGTACTGCAGTGAGCCAGAGGCTTATGTATCAGGGCTTCACACAGGCCAGCAATTTCACAAAGGTGTATTGATAAGAGACAGCTTTTTAAAATGGGATTGATTGATTGATTTACTTAAGAGCAAATCTGTGTAGGTTATAGTGTGTCTTGTTCCTTGGACAAAATCGATGTAAGAGGAGCTTTCAGACTTTCATTTGCTGTCCTTTAACTTCTAAGGAGTGTACATCCATGTGCTCCCTAATTTCCCTGTGCTTCTCAAGAGTTTGGAGCAGTGTATTGCCCAACATCAGTCTCCTGTAGGTGATGTTTGCTGCAAATTATTGCCTGGGACGCAGAGAAAAGTTAGAAATTAGGTCTACACACCTAAATTAGGTGTGTAGGCCTAATTTCTAACTTTTCTCTGCATCCCAGGCAGTAATTTGCAGCAATTTTACTATAAATCATAATGTGCAATCAGGTGATGCTATCTAACTACATTTCTGGTGTTTTGCAAAAAATCAATGGCAAATACTGCAGAGGTGTGGCACATCGTCACAGTTAATTTGGATATGCTTGCCTTCCCCCCCTTTTTTTCGGTTCTTTTTGGTTAATTTAGTATTTTAGATCTAATAGAGTGTTATATCTAATTCAGTGTTTGTTTCCCAGACTTGTGATACATGGAAGCATGCTTGTGAGGATTAAATAGCCAACACCCAGCTGTTATTGTAGACCCACCCTGAACTGGTCCAGTGCAGCTGGGCAGCACATCTGACCATCAGTTTGGTTCCTCAGAGCTGATTCTAAGATTTTGATAGGGCTGAGTAGACAGTAGCTTGTGTAAGCTGCTACTAGTACAACATCCTGTCATCACATTGCATCTGCTGGAATCATTGATCTGGATTGTTGCACTGCTGAACAGAAAGATGCAACGCAGCCATCCTGTCACTTTGAGAGCTGCTTAGTAATAATTCATGTTGGGCAATGGGAATAGAAATTCAGGGCTTGTCAAGATTTTTTTTTTTTAAATAACCTCAGGAGGATGAGTATGCTGGCATAAAATCAGATAGACAACTGAAACAACTCGTTCTTTCTCTTAATTTTTAGATGTGTAGAAAATACAGTATTGCCAGAATAAATGGGCTTATTATACAAGCATGGGACAGTTGCATCTCAGATCAGTAAATTTCAGAATTATGCAGGAGTTTGGCATGATCTGTTAAGTACACAGTGAGCTGAGCATTCCAGATCAGCCCCTTTGGAATTATAATTGCATGGTGTTTCTCCTGGTGAACTGCTTCTACTACTAATTAGCTTTGTTTGATTTAGACTTTGATGGTCAGGCTGGGATTGTTAACATATGTTCTCTTCTACAAATATGATAGCAATTAAGACTTACTGATGCCACTAATGACTATATATGTGCTTAACTATATTAACATACAGGTCAGCTGAGCAACAATGATCGATGGTTTAAATATCTGCTTTCAGAGTCAATTTATTTTATGTTTGTTTACATTTACAGAAAGAATTGGATGTCATCATGGGCAGTGTTACAAGGGTCATCACTGCTGTTCACTAAAACCCAAGGAAGTGGAACTGGCTGGGTAAGCCCAGGAACAACCCGCAGGCTCATTGAAGTGTTAGTCATGTAGAGCACAATAAGCTAAAGCCCTCTTATTTGCAGGGCCTAAATACCTTTATATATACCTAATATAGAAAAAAATACCTGTGTATAAGTTGACAAGAAAATAGTTTAATGAACGCTGTGATGTAGCATAAGAAGAAAACCAGTTGTATGTATGTATATTTGACAAGCAAGAAACTGATAATGTTCAGGTGCTCCTTAGGCTTGAAGTTATTTCTCCAGGCCAAATACTGTTGTGTTCTTTACTGATGTGTTTGTCTAAACAGCTTTTGTGTTTTACCATTCTTGGATATTTTTCATAAACTCCAGGTGATTTTGAATGTGATGCATGTAATACAGAAAATAGTCTGACACACGGCTTCTTGCATTGGCCTATTTGAGCAGTGCAGTGTTGTTCTCTTAGGATTTAGTCTTTGTCTTGCTGGATTCCATATTTTGGTTTAGGTCTTCATAGTGCATGACAAGTACTTGTGCTTATTTTGTTGTCTGATGAAGACCAAAAGAGAAATCACACTGAAGATAATGATTATTCAAATTTTTATCACCTCTAGTATAATAGCACTATAATTAAATTTGCTGTATATATCCAACTGCATTCCTGCATTAATAGGTACAGAAATGGCTCTTTATGACTTACATAGCCTCTTTTGGAGGTCTGACATTAAACTGTGTGGATCTCCTGTAATAACTAAAGACAGGCCAGGCAGAGTGTTCACTATTTCCATGTATTGTCATGCGAATTCCAGCAAAATTGCCTCTTACAGATCTGTGCTATCTTGCTGTGCTTTACTGATCTTTCTACTTGGCTCACTTTCTCCTGCTGGGCTTCATTATGGATAGTGAATTGAAATTGACAATTCCTTTCTATAGTATTGAGTTTTTGTCACACCTGTAAATATATTTTTGCCCCCAATTCTGTAGAAGGGGTGGTTGGAAAAAAAAAATAGATGAGGATGGATAAATAGAGTTTGGAGTAGGAAGAGAATGAAAAAGGTAAAGTTGGGCAAGATGGTCAAGCAGAGGGAAAAGAAAGAAAGAAAGGAAAAACCATAAAGATGAAAGGAGTGAGAGAAGGTGAATTCCACTGTATGGCAGGAAGTGGATTTTGGTGACTTCTGTGGTTGACTTTTGCAGCTAAGGATCCAAAAAGTATTTTAGTTTTACAGATATTAATATGCATGTTGCAAAGTAAAAGTTTTGCCTAGGTAACTAGTGAAGTTCCAAAATCTCAATTACAGCTACTAATACTCTTAATTCAGGTGTGGCTGTAAAATCAGAAGAACTGTCTTTTTCAGCTGTCTGTTGGTATCATTAAAACACACAATGCTAAACAGTTCATGAATATACGGTAATGTTTTAAATGAGGTGTGCCCAAATTAATTATCCATAAAAGATAAGCAATAAGTAGAGTTGCATGATTTATGGGCACTAGTGTAAGTCATGTTATGCCAGATAGAATAATTTTAAAATAAATAAAAATCTTAAAAAATAAATGTAAAAATAAAAATGTGTAAATTCTTCTGATAATTTAAGTGGAGCAGATGTCCCGTAGTCAGAATATTTCTGAGACACTATCAATTGTGTGTACTGTCAAAACACTAGAGTAGGGTCAGGAAAGTAAATATTAACAGTACAAACAGAATAAAATGAAGCTGGAAATATTAAATGAGAATCTCTTTCAAGGACTTTTATGTTTTTTTACACCTGCATAATCATAGCTGACTTTGTAGATATGTAATTGAGTGTTCAGCACACACTCTTCTTGATCTTTGTAGGAAATATTTTTTTAGGTATTCAAAGTTCCACCTCACCTCTCAAACTTCGTTCTGTGTCCACATTTAATAAGGTGAAGTCAAGTCTAACAGTTTGACATATGATAAGAACTACATTTCCTCTTCATTTTACGAGAAGAATGTTTAGCATTCGTCTAGTGATTGATATAACCATATCTTCTTTTTTTGTGCATTGTTTTTTGACTTCATCACTTTTCTTCCTTTTTCTCATCAAGTCATTTTGCCAAGGGGGCTCAATTCCTGAGCTCTTGCTCTCGCTGCTTTCTTCTTGGAAAAATGCTCTCAGTCATCGACCTGCTGTCACCTATGTAAACTCTGCCCAAGTTTCAGCTATCACTGTATGTTTTCTTGTTGCATGCCTCTTGTCACTGTAAGGCTATTTGCCACTAATCATGAAATTAAACTTGAATTTTTCCAAGATTTAGTTTTGACACTTCATATAACAGCTCATGTATCTTGTTTGCTGTTTTTGAAAGTCATCCAAGGTGCAAATTAACACAAGTTTATTGCAATAATCTGTAATTGTTCCACTGGAAAAAAAAGTAGAAAGTGTATCTGGTTTATTGGTGCTAGAATTATAATCCCAAATTAGCCTACTATTTGAACCACTAGTGCCTTAACTAATAAGCAGCATGATGTACTGAGTTTTTAAACGATATTTTGTCTGATTCTTTCTAACACAACTAATTTAGAATCTTTGTATGGTGCCTGTGATACCTTTGATACAATGATGTACATGTTGTTTGATAATTCTAGCTGTAATTGGAGTATCCAAAAATGTAAATGTTATGCGTGAAGAGGTGAAAGGAAAAGAGCACAAAGATGTTCTGGCTATATTCCACATACAGAAAACTAATGTAAATTTGTAGGATTTTATATGTAATTTATGATATTTACTACATCTGTAGTTATGTTTTGAAAATGCTAAGCATAGAAGAGCTGGCTATCAAAAATTCATAAATTAGCCTTGTGTTAAAAATGATGCAACTCTTTCTTGTTTGTGAAATTAATTGCTCTGTATGTGGAAGCCTGTAACAGATAGTTTGTGTACAGTTTGGTAACCCTGTAAAAGGCTGCTTTTTATAAGGAGATCTGGATTTTTTTAAAGTTTTTTTTCACTCAGTTTTTGGTGTGAATGAGATGTATTAGCTATTGTCAAAGTGACAGGGCTTCATAAAGCAAAGAAAATGGTAACTGCCTAGAAGGATTCATCTGTCAGCTTTCTGTAATAGGCACATGTCCTCAATGACAAGTACAGTAGTGGCAAACCAAGCCTGTAAACGTCCCAAACATCAAGGAAATAATGCTCTTCAAGATTCATCTGAGCAAACTCTTGTTTATGTTACACAACTGTGATTTTAGCCAAGGATGTTATGTGTACTTTACTACAGTTCATCAGTATTGCACTGCTGATTATTCAGGAGCTCAGATGCTTTTTGTGAAAACTTTTTGGAATGCAAATGCTCCTATCGGTCTGATTTAAAAACAATCCATCACCTTGCTGTGACAATAAAAAGCTTTCTTTCTTCTTTTCTTTTTTTCATGCTTAAGCTGTAGTTTTGAAACTTCCCTGCCAGCCAGAAAGGTGCATCTGTCTCCATAGCTTTCTTTCCACAGTCCATGCATGGATGAGGAGGACTTAAAACATCCTACCCAAATCTAATTAGAAATAGAATTCCAAGAATACCAGGTGTCATTTGTACATCCAAAGTTTTCCCATAAATAACTTCCAGTTCTGTTTCCAAAGAATGCTAGTATGTGTCACAGTACAGAGTGTGGTTTGTCCCTGTGCAGGCTTCCAGGACTTGGAGAAAATCCTGAAAAGATTGAAAAGGCCTTCTATTTATTGATGTTAGTACACATCTTCAAGGCTGTCCTTAAGCTGCACAGCATCTACTCTATCTAAAGGAAAGAAAACACTCTATTTCTTTCCAAGAAGTTACCTCTCCCATACAACCAGCATAAGTACATCCCATGACTGTTTTTTGTCTAAAAAACGCTGTCAGAAGTGACTGTAGGACAGCTTCATATCTAGGACAGCTGGCAGGTATAGACCTCTTCCTCTTTCTGTCTTACACTGCTGCCCTTTCCAAAATTCCCAGAGAAAAGAGAAATCCAGTAAGAGTATGGTGTCTGCTCAGTAAAAGCTGCATTTCTCCTGACTGATGCTGACTGGGTAGTACTCTGTTTTGAGAAAGGAGACTTAATGTCTGTGTGGCAGCAGATGCAAAAGGAAAGGCTTCTTTTTTTGGAAAGGCTGGTTTGTTTTTTTTTCTCTCTGTCAGCAGAACCTGCTGGCTTCAGGAGGGTTCAGTTGCCTTCAGCAGCCTTTGTGTGCAGGTTGTGTGAGCAGCCCTGTGCAGCACTTGCTCCTGAAAGCTTTAAGGAGGGAAATGGCTGCTGGCATCTCATTTTCATAGACCCAGGAGCAGAAAAGAACCTTGACAGGAAAGCTCAAAGGAGAGCCTGCATGGTAAACTTAAAGTGTCCTTGAATAAAAAGGTTGTGACAAGTATGTAATGTGTTGGGATATAAGAAGAGCTTTGCGGGGTAGCTGGATTATTTGCCTGGCTTTCCTCATCCTTGGATCTCACACAGTAGTTTGGCCACCATTTGAGTGAAGGAGTGGTAAAAGACCTTTTTTTCCCATTTTGGCTTTAGTTTTTGCTTTCTTCTGTGCTTCTCTGAAATGGTGAGGGGAGTCAGGCCAAAAAGATGGGTAGAGTGTAAAGCTGTAGGAGGTAGTGCTGTAATCTGTCAAGTGTGGATTTAGCAAGCTAATGTAGTGGAGGGCTTTTCTTTTGGTCAAAACAGCACTGACAGGCAACATTTTTTTCTTGTTATGTGTTGATGTCACCTGTAGCAAGTCCTGTTCTGTGATTCTCAGCATCATGTGGGCTGTGGTTTTAACTAATCACCCCCCTGTCCCCAATCCTGGAGGACTTTGGCACTAGTTTCTGTTCTCTCCAGTGCCAAACTCTATAAATTGATTTAATTTTTTTTCCAACACGCAGCAGGATTGATCCAGACTGCCAGGAAGTGCGTGTCTGGGACACTTTGGATGTGTGTGCAGCAGTTATGTGACTTTCTCTTGAAGGGGAAGCTGCTGCAAGAGCCAAAATGGCCCAGAGACTGTTCCTGTGGACTCTGCTGCTGAGCTGGGCTTCTCTCAAAAGCTCTACTCTAATTAATAAGAAATATTCTTGGATGAGGTATCTGAGAATTAAGTTAGAAAGTGCAAGGTGGTGGGAATTTTTTTCCCAAATGCTAATTAGCATAGGGTAAATTAGAAGTACAGCCCTATTCTGATATTTCATGGGTAAAATAAGGAAGTTAAGATGGTACTTTCCATTCAACACCTCATTGCCCTTAGGACTCTAGGCGTGGAGATCTTCCAGTGGTAAACAGCCTTTCTGAAACACAATTAGCATTAATTAACATCCATGCTGGGAGTTTAATCAGAAGCAGCAGAGTAGTCCTGTTTTCTGAACCATCTTTTCTCCCTTTGGATATGGCTGTGCTTGTACAGGCTGGAAACTTGTGTTTGCAGCAAGGAGCTTGTCCTGGGGCTTAGGTCCCCCAGAGCTGTCACAGGAGCAGCATTCACACATCAAAGACTTGGTGAAGAAATAAGAAAAGAGGAGGGGAGCAGATGTTACAAGCTTTCCCTGGAACTACAGCATGAAATGTCTGTGCTATAACTGAGTGACTTCAGCTTTCCCTGTTCCATATTTTACTCATGTCAGTTGCAATTAGAGCTTTTTGTTTGTGTGGGCCACTGAATTGGTTTCCTTGAGGAATTAAATTTCAGAGCTATGTAGTGTATGTTGAAATCATGGTAAAAGTACTTTAATTGAAAAAAAAATTCTGATACCTAGTATGAATGTGAAAGTAGGAGGGAAAAATAGCTCCCTGATGTTTTCGTCTAAACTGTTTGTAGGGTTACTTGTGGGTTAAATGTTTAGGGGTTTTGGTTTGGGTTTTTTTGGTGGTTTTTTTTTTTTTTTTTTTGGGTTGTGTTTTTTTTTTTTTTTTTTTTTTTTTTTTTTGCTCATCGTTTTGTCTATTTGCTGTTTGTTTAGTAGACAGACAGTGAGTTCTGTTTACTTGGTCGGACAGTCTCCAGTATTGCAGTAGAAGCTCTACAGAAAAGTATAAAAGCGTTGGAGGAAGGGTAAATGTTTTTAAAAAATTATAAATAGATGAATGAGAGTGCTCTTTCAGTGTTGAGGGATGTGATTTCTGTCCAGAAAACCTACTGTTTGGGGTTTGAGTTTTGGTTTTATATACAACCACCGATTAAGTGGCACAGTGTTTGGGTACTTTTTCTTCAGTTACTTATTATCTGGTTTTGCTTTAAGCTTGGGACTGTCTTGACAAAAATCAAGCTGCAATCAAATGTTGTATAGATTTCTACTGCTTGTGATAGGAAAAAAGCTCTGCTGGCATCTGATTGGCATTTAAATTTACAGAATTTTGAGGGCTTTAAGCTGAGCAGCTTGTAATAGACATACTGAAAAGTTGTTCTGTGTAAGGTTTTTTGTTTTCCTGGTGTCTTGCCTATTGATTTATGACAAAGTACTGTATCTGGTTTAAGTTGTATAGACTGAAAATAATACATTTTATATTTAAAAGATTGCAAGACTGTAAAAAATTTCGTCAGGTTTAATTTTATTGTTGTTCCTATTTTTTTCCAGAAGTTTGGTGTCAATCAATCTAAGCCAGAATTTACAGTGGATCTCAAAGGGGCATTGATTGACTGGGCCTCAAAGGACAAATCCAGCAAAAAGAATGTTATTGAGGTAGGTTTTTTTAATTTAAATGCAGAATTATATGCAATTACTGATATAAGATATTTTCTTTAAACTTAGAATCAAAAACTCATAAAACTGAGTTTTATCCACTTTTACCTGCTTATTGTAGCTGTTATCTTAGTACCTGCAAGAAATGTCCATTTTTAATATGTCTGTATGGGATATGCTTTTCAATTTTAAGCAGACTGTTAATGGCTGTTCTCCCTGGTGAGTGCTCTTGAGTGGCTGTTTATTAGCTTGCAATTTTGCCAGTGAGAAGTTTAATTTGATTTAGGTAATTTTACTTTTGAACTGTAGTGTGTTTATCAATTCTGATGATATCGGTTTTCTTTTCTTTAAAGCTAAAAACTCGCCAAGGTACCGAGCTCTTAATTCAATCAGATAATGACAGCTTTATTAATGAATGGTATAAAGTACTTAACTACACCATCAATAATCAGGTATGTATTTAAATCATGAAGGTTCTATTTTCACAGTAATATTATTTAGTAAATTAACTGATATAACAGCTTCTAATGCTTCATGTGCATCTTCATTTACTGATTTCCTTGGGAGTAGCCAGGAGTTTGAGGATATGGCAGTTCCAGGTGGTGGGGAGCGAAATACAATTAAAGGGAGAAAGATGGCTTAAGATCCAGGAGGTGTGGGCTGGCATCCATGCCAGAAATGAACTTCTGTGCCCAAAAACTTGTTCTGTCTCAGTGACTTGAGCGGTTCTGATAGAGAGGGAATGAAAGGGGGAGGATGGCCAAGGGACAATTTCATGACATACATTTATTAGCCTTTGATAGTGCTCTTCACTTACTCTGGCTGCACTGAAGTGCAAATTAAAAGTCCTGGCAAAACACTGTGTTATCTCTTCTTATCTGACAGCATAATTCCAAGTATTTAATTGATCAGAAAAGTGCTCAAGCATTTGCTCTTGATATTGCCAAACGAGATTAGCCATTTTTTAATTCAGAAGTTGGGGGAGATCTTGGAGAAAATACTGCTTTCATATCAAGCTTACTTTGTGTGTATTCTGACTTTTTCATAGTTCCAGGCTTGGCTGCTGTCCATAGCTCCAGTTTTGTTGTTTTCAATGCCAGTCAGTGGCTTTCATTTCTTAGCTCTGATAGTGCTTTTCACATATTGGTGCTTTCCACCAAAGCACAGCAGGCTAATATGAATGGTTCAGTTTCTTTCTGAGTGCTCGTGGTTTAGGTTCCTAATCTTCTGCTCTCTCCTGGCATGGAAATGTCATGGCTCTTAATAGCCAGGCAAGGCAGTGTCACCCAGTCACTCAGTGACACCCTTCTCCTGTCTGCCCTGTGTAACACAACTGAGGCCACTTCTCCCCTGCTTAAAAATGAGTGAAGATGGAAAGGCTGAGATGTGAGCAAGGTATTACATGTTAGGTTGAGGAAGTGAATGGTGGAATAAGGAGAGTTTATCAGCACTCTTACTGCTGGTAGCCAAGAGACCCAAGACTACAAAGCATAAGTTAACAAAGTGCATTAGACTACCTGATAATTTGAAGCACCGAAGCTTTGGGTACAAAAATCCATCAGATCTAAAGCCATCTTGTGATTTTGGAAAGTTTATGGTAATAGTAGCTGTGATCTCTTTCCCATGGCTGAGGCACTGTTGCTAGCATGACAAGATCTTCCTCAAAAGAAAGGGCAGATCAGATTCTGTTCTCTTTGCTCCCTCAGGCTGCTGTTGTGGCAATATACTGTACAGGAGGAGGGTGGCTGCTCTTTTTTAAATACAGAAATTTCCAAGTTATTACTTTAGACTTGTTGCATAGTGCAAACTAGATCCCAGGTGACTGTTTTCCAAAGCATTTAATAGTTTTAAAATATGCCAATCCTAAAAAGCTTTGAGGCTTCCTGAAGAAAGGGTCCATAATTGTGGGGGCAGTTGAATATATTGATCTTTGATGTGTAAAAATGCTATCCAAAGCTTTTGAAAAGGAACAGGAATGAGGGTGTTTAAAAGTAGCACTGCCTTACAGGTTAAAGTGCAGCTTAGTCCATGAAGTCATGCTGCTGCTTACTCAGTGCTCTAGAGTGCACAACCCTGCCTCATTTTTAATTTCCTTTCTTGTAAAAGAAGGCACTCTGCAGTCAGATTTTGGCAACTGTGTAGCAGTCCAGTTCAGCTGAAGTGAAGTGAGACATACACAGTTTGGGAAGGGAATATGTTGTACTGAGACTGAGGAAGTTCCTTTCCCCATTTCCTGGTATGTCTGCAGTCACACACGTAGCATGGGCTGCAGGTAAGATCAGCAGACTCTGGTATCTGTCTCCACACTTCAACATGATCTGTGTTTTCACTTGACAATGTTTAATGAGAATATGCTGAGATAGCAGGAACACTGGGCAGGAATTTTAGGCACTGGTACACTTAATTTTCAGAGTGAATTCACTGTATGTTTTGAGAGTAGTGAGATTTTCCAACTGATAGTTCTATTTTCTAGTAAGAAAATTTTACTTACAGAGAAAACAATTTGGGTAAGTGCTCTAGAAATTTTTTTTGACTCTTCTCAGTCAGGTATCTCTGTGGCAGACCATTAAATAGCTGATGTTTGTCTGTTGTATTTGGAAAATAAGCCCAACCAAAAATCACTTCTGTTTATTGGCTGATGTAATGAAGTTTTATCATGAAAGGCTGGTTGTACTTTGTTCCGTGTCCAGCATAATTATCTTTATTGAGTCTTATGATGAGATAGTGTTTCTCGAAGTTACCCTGCTAATGAGAGTGATGTTGTCTCTGAAGGTGTTTAATTAACATCTAGAGTTCAGGAAAGAAAAAACTGAATGTCATTTTGGGGGTGGGAAATTGTATATTGTAGAACTGTCTGCAGGAAATGTGCGTGTCAATGCTGTATTTCCTGAACTGGCAAACTGAGCACTGCATATCTTGTTAAATCTAACAGGTAATAGAGTCTGATGAAGCATTAGATGATGAGGTACCAGATTCCCCTGGAGTGGAAAAACAAGACAAAGAGAAAGAAAATAAAGACTCTAAGAAACTTCGTTGTGAGTTGAATATTTTCCATTAATTGATTCTAGCAATGCCAGTTTTCATTTTCTGCATCTTCAGTATTATGTGTAAATAGGGAATAATTCAAAAGGACAGCTAAAAATGGAACTACTGAAGTTTGGAAAGAATCTTAATATAGTTCATTCTATATCTTGATGCTACTTGATAAATTTTCCTCCATGTTTTATTAATCATACTTTAAAAAAGGAAGAAGAAGAAAAGATGTGTGAAATGTCTTTAGCTCTCGTTGTATGACACATTTAAAATGGAGGAAAATAAGCAGTGGTGAAATGAATTATTTTCAAGGTATCAAATGCACAGAAATAGCATCTGACTCATAAATAGTTGTGAATAAGAATTCTTTTATCGTTTTACTGATTGGAATTGTGTTTTATCTGTGGCACAGCATCTGTAAATGCTTGCACTATTAACTTGGGCTGCAATTTTGCTAAGTTGCTGCTGATGTATTGGGAAACTGTTTAGAGAAACAAAACATTTTTAATAACATCTTCATGATTTTGGAGCTAAGTGTTTTAGATGCAGGAATTAACTTTTGTGTGCACAGAAATACATTAATCAGGCAGACTGTTTTTTGTCTTTTCCTTCCAGGCCCTGTATGTAATTTTCAAAAAAGTATTTCTTTCAGAATAGCTAACCTAATGAAAGGCAGGACTGGTTTTGAAACATAGCTGCATTTTTAAATTTCCACATTGATTCCATACGTAAGCCACCATTTAGCTGCTTTTGCAAGTTTTTAGTGACAGGGTTGTCTCTTGGTAGTTTGAAAAATGGATGCAATTTACAAGGGGTTCCAGAACAGGATGCACTGCAAATTTGAATAGGTTTTTTGTGTGTTTTGGAGTGTAATTGTTTTTTTCTTTTCAAGTTGGTTTCCTTGGCTGATAAATGCAGTGTTGGTTCTGTGGGTAATAATGCTGAATGTGTTTCTCTTTTTAGCAGTGAAAGCACCCAGCAATATAGATTCCACAGATCAGAAAAAGACCAAAACGAAGCTCAAGAAGTTTCTTACACGGCGCCCTACATTACAAGCTGTCCGTGAAAAAGGCTACATTAAGGGTAAATGAATCTTTTTAACGAAGGACATAATTTGAAAAGCTGAATTTAGTAGTTCATGTGTAAAATGGGGTTAAAATGGTCTAGTTTCAGAGTAAAATACATACATGTGTATAGTTGGTTTAACACAAGTCTTGGATGTATAGTGGAACTGGTGATTGCTGTACTTCTGAGTGCTGTTACTAGCCATTAAACTGCTCAGAGGATGCCCTCTCCTTCGGCTCGTTGCTGGCCAAACTGCAGTGAAAACTGGGGGCCCAGGAGCCCGTTTGGACTTGGACTCTCTAGCTAAGAAGCACTGCATTCCACCCTTCTGAGCTGGAAATCCAGATATCTGACCTCATTTGTGCAAACAGGGGCAAGAAATGCCCTTTGGGTTCAAAGCTGAGTGTGTGTGCTCACCCATTTCATAAGGGTGTTTTAGTCCATGTGGAACCAGACAATCATGTGCCATATCGTAAGAAATGAAATATTTAGGAAAACCAGGATGAGGTTACAGGAGTCTTACCTTAAACATCTTTTTCTCATAACCTTTTTTGAATGTATACATTGTTTTAATTGTTTTATGAAGAGTGTTACAGATACTCTTGAATCAAAATTATGAAAGATTTCTTTTTGTCACATGTGTAGCAATTTGAGAGAACAATATTTGCACAGGTTTAAGTTGATGTGTTTGTGTAAATTATTGACTTGGTACTCATTGTAAAACTTCATTTATTTATTTATTTGTATACTTTAGCAGGACTTGTAGGTGGTGCTCTACTAGGGTCAAAATAGCATATGGGTAGGCAAATACCAGACCAAATCCTACTGTGATTTGCCTCACCGCATACTTTAACAGGTGTGCTTCTGTTGCATGTGGCGTTTGATATATTTGTGTATCTGCAAATATAATTTACTTGTAAATGATGGAAATTTTGTTTGGAATAAGGAAGCATTATTCCGAGACTTTGACGTTTTGCTCTGCTTTACAACTTAGTATTCATGTCATGGCTCAGTGACGTAACTTCTGACATTGGCAACAGTGAACACTAAGCCAAGTTTAATTTGTACATGTGCGTGCTGATGACTGGATTTTTAATAAAGGCGTTAAGGAATGAAGAGTTTGGTTTTTATTTAAAAGCATGGTGTAAGTTTTAAAAGTTGGATGTGCACTGTACAGCTTTACATTTATTGTATGAATGAAGAATACAGAAGTCTTCATTTAAAAGCCCAGTGTACTTTTGTGGCTGCTGCAGAACAAGCTTAGTAAATGGAAAGCTTGGCAAATCAAGTATGAGCAGAAAAATTAGTGAAAAGTTTTGGAAGAAAAAATCCACTTGAAACAGCATGCACTAAGTGGAGAAGGAGCTATGTTAAAGTTGTGTTACGTGGAAAATTGAAAGTATAGAAGTTACTTTTAAGATGTGAAGAAAAAATACTTCTCGTGTATGTGTTGAAATTATTAAAGTTGAAGGCAATTGTAGCAAATTACTTTGTTACATGCTACTATTTTCTTCTGCTACCTAATCTTCATTGCTTTACCTGCCACAGCTGCATGCTAGCCTGGCTTTCTGCTGCGTGGGCTTTTTCAATCCTTTGCTACTGATTCTGCTTATAAAGCTCGCTGCGTGAGTAGCTGCCACAGCACTGAGGTGGTGTGGACCACTGGCCTTACCATAATAATGCCATTAAATGCCCATTTTCATACTGTGAAATTGGTTTGGTGTGCTGTTTGGGTTTCCCAAAGCACTACTCAAGATGCAAGAGTTGTTAATCTACTGAAATTCTTGAGCATGAAAAATGGGCTAGATGCTGTGCATGATGCAAATGCAAGAGCAGTCTCTCTTTTGCAGAAGCTCTGAAGTAAGATACACCAGATTCTGGGAAGATGGCCACTTATATACCTAATTTAACAGAGTAAACAAACCAACAAACACCCCTTTCCTTTAAGAGTGGGAGCTTCTTTATCTTGAGACCCCATGTCACCCTCATGCATCTGAACAGAAGAGGCTGTCTAGCTATTGTTTGGGCAATTTTGGTGAAACCCAAAGAAATGGATGTAAAAATGATTTTGGTGATAACAATCTGAGCAAGAAGAATTAACATGCTGCTAAAATTCACTGAGATGTTGCAAGATTCTCCTCTCTGTCCAAGCTGATTGTCATTTTTGCTCCACTTTATGATGGAAAATACTCCCCTGGATTGTGCAGTTTTGAAAATAAGACTCAGATTTACCATTGCCCATACATATCTGTACTTAGATTCTGACCTTGCAGCCAGGTTGCCAATGCATGGTCAGACTTGCATCCATTCAGAGCTCTGAGGTAAAAGCCTGTCATTTACAAATTTGTGTCAGCACTTAAAGATGTCCGAAGACTCTGCATTAAAGTAAATTAATATATAATGCTGTGTTGAACAGTGGGTGTAGTGAAAGATGAGACTTTGCAGGGTTTTTTCCCAAGCAATGCCAAAAGCTTTCACTCCAGTTAAAGTTCATTATGTCTTTGAATTTTTAACAAAGATTGCAATATATGCATGTTGAACTTGGGACAGGAATGGAGTGTAACAGGACACGTTTGAATCCATTAAATTTCTTATAACATTATTTGATGAAATGACTCATAAAAGTATCACTGATGGACTAAAATGATTTCAGTAGCAAAACTTCCTTCCTTGGAGGCTCACGTCTGTGTAGCTGCTGACGCTCTTCTTACTGGGAGCTTTCTCTCGCTGGGAGCTGCTGAAAACTCTTTTCAAAACTTTCCTATTTCCTCTCCAATACTGCGACAATTGTATCCAATAGACTTTGCCCTTTGTAGAGGCTTGTTTTAACCTGAACTAGTTCTGTCACTCGAGTCCTGTTCCACTGTAAATCAGTCTCTTTACTTGGTTCCAGATCAAGTTTTTGGTTCAAATCTCACCAGCTTGTGTCAAAGAGAAAACAGCACGGTGCCAAAGTTCGTGAAGCTGTGCATTGAGCATGTTGAGGAACATGGTATGGTTGAATTTTTTTTGTTTACAAATCTCTCTAGCTCACCACTCTTAATGTTGAACATCTTTATCTTAAAATGCTGTTGGTTTATTTGGGAAAAATAATCCAAAACTTGTATCTGGAGTTAGTGTTGCGTTTTCAAGAGTGAGGACATAGGTGGGATCCAAAGTGGGGAGAGGGGAGGAAATCTTATATTTGAGAAACTGATCTGCTTCAGTATATTTCAAGCTGAGGAGAGGCAGGACAGCCTCCTGGCAGCAAGGCTCCAAGGGAAGAGGGATTACAAGAGGTAGTAGAAGAGCTCAGCTCATCAAGTTGGTTCTTTTTCTTCATATTAAAAGTGAGAGTATTGAAATGCAACTATTCATTTTTGGAAGGTTTAAGCATGCTAACAATCACTTCTGTTAAAACTTCCTTGAAACAAACTTTTAGGAAAAAGTCGCGTTCCTGCCCTGTGTATGCACTGACTGCCAGAAGACCAGTCTGTTGGTTTGATGCTCTTCAGCCAGTTACATGAATTGCTAAATTTTATGCAATTCTGGAGATTATCAATGTCTACATATTGACTCAGTTTTTGTTTGCTTTCGTTGAAAATACGTATTTCCTACCTAATAACTGAGAACACTTTGTGTGAAAGCTACATGTGACATTCTGGGTTATCTGCTGTAAAACACATCTTCACACTTCTATTGAAAATGTATCAGTTGTGACTCCTGACTTGGCTGTAGTCTCTGTGGGTTTTCTTGCCTGTTCCTTGCTGTTGTCTTTGCCTTATCTCTTGGAAAAGATGACTGAGAGGGGATTATGGCATCTCCATAATCATCATTCAGATATTTACCAGTCTGTTAATCTGAGAACATTCTCTTGAGTATCAGGGTAAGTGTTACAGGGGGAGTACATGTGAATTCTAAGACATCTTCCATGGGAACTTCATTTAGCCTGTAGTCCTCTTTTGTCAGTGCTTCTGTCTTATGGCCTGGGAGGGGAGAAAAACTGCTTCCATTCCATTACTCTAGTTTGACAAACTGCCACCTTGCTGTGGCAGCAGGCTTTATTCCTTTTGTGATCTGAAGATCTGTAAGAAAGGGGTTATTTTGCTTTGTTCCTTTTTTTTCTTTTAATTTCTTTTTTATTTTAAAGGCAGGACTGCAGTGAAGATAGTGAAGTTTTCCTTTTTTAAATACCTGAGGGGAAGCTGACAGAAATGAACAGCTTTTTTTTCCTACCTCTCCAACTCTTCTTCTTCTACCAATACATTTCAAATCAGTTCTTTCTGTGAAGGATTTACTAGTTGATTATGGGGAAAAGGGATGTGTCAGATGTGCTGGTAACTGTGCTGTGTTGCATCAGACAACTTCTTGAGGAGCTACAGGGACTTGCAGGTATTCTGGCAACACGCTCTCTCAGAGGCACTGACTCACCTGCTGCATCCAAGTGGCTTTTTGGATAAAATTCTTTACCTCCTAATCACTTCTGAGTAACTGCAGTAGCAACCACAGAGACAGAGTTTTCTTCTTTTCTGGTTGAGTGTGCAGTCCTGAAAGGCAAGGGCTGCCCATTTTAGTTCTGTAGGCTGTTGGGTAGCTCTGAGTCTGCATGTACATCATTCCTTCTCCATGTAAACCTGGTCACTTGACAACTTTGAGATGCTGTCTATGCATGACTTGATTGGGATTTTCTTAACCATACATTAAAAATTGAACGTTGTATCCACAAAATACCTGGTTATTGCATGTTGGACTCCCATGTATTCCCTGCCCACCCACCAAGAGCATCTTAAACAGGACTGAACTGGTCTCATTGGGGAAACTTGGAGCTGTTGCCTCATTACTACTTGAATAAGAAGTTTTAGAGATTACTTTGGGCTTGATGCTGCCAAACTTGTGTCAGCAGATTAAACCTCCCCTGTCTTATGTGCCTTGCCCATCAAAACAAGCTAGTTTTAGCTTTTTATTTCTTTGTTACAAGGTGGGTTTCCTTTGCTTCTAATTTTGCTGAGCAGACCTATACATATGTAAGGTATTAAAACTGATTTATCCCTTTTGTTTCAGGATTAGATATTGATGGCTTATACAGAGTTAGTGGCAATCTTGCAGTGATACAGAAGCTGAGATTTGCAGTCAATCATGGTAAGCTCCCTCCAATTATATTGCAATGGCATGTATTTTCAGATTGTTGAAGTTCATAAAAAAGCTAAGGAAAAGTATTTCTCTGTAACTGTAGTATATCATGAGAAATGACTGTCATCTTCAAAGTAAAGTTACTTTGGAACTACAGAAATGAGTGTGTAACGTACATCACTTGAAAAACCTGATATTCTGGAGGTTTAGTCTCATGTGGACCACAGAGGCATTGCTAGAACAGAATTCTAAAAAAAGATGGTAATAGAATTTGAGGAAGGGGGATTATTTCAAACAAAGTAACTCACTACCTTATGGAAAAACAGCAAGCATGTTAAGCTTCCACTAGCATTAAAATTGTAAGTTAATTTTTTTTGTGAGATTTGATACTGCCTTTTAGTGGGGGAGGGCTTAGCTCCTTTTCACTGTACTCTGTGTATAAAACCCTTTCTTCTGGCAGTATCTTAGTGTAGCCCATCCACAATCTGACCTCTTGTTTCCTGATTGACAGGATCTAACAGTAAATTTTGTGTTACGTCAGCAGCTCCTCTTCCCTTCTGGAAAATGCCCCAGGAGTCAGGGGAACTGTACAGAGTGCAGTAGGCAGAGTTTAGGCATCTCCATCTGCTGCTGCAGCTCTGTATCCCAGAATGTGATATAGAGTGTGCTGGAATGGAGCAAGTCTTCACTGCTTTGAAAGAAATAAGTACAGAATAATAGTTGAGTTAATTTAAAAAAAAAAAAAGAGTTTTTATAGTTGAAGTATTATAATTAGTTATTTGTTTTTTCTTTCTCAGATGAGAAGCTGGACTTGAATGACAGTAAATGGGAAGATATACATGTCATTACAGGAGCTCTGAAAATGTTCTTCAGAGAATTGCCAGAGCCGCTGTTCACTTACAACCACTTCAATGACTTTGTCAATGCAATTAGTAAGTCTGGAGAACTTGCATATGGTATTTAAATAAGTCCTGCACAATTTTTAAAGTTATTTTGGACATATAAGAAAATGTTTTGGTTGTGAGCGGAGTGACTTGTCTGGAATTGCCTGTCCGTGATGCCGGGGCCGGCCGGGAGGTGGCAGTGTCCTATTTCGGATTAGCACTGCAAACCGTGCCTTTCATTCCCACCCTCTTAAATTTTATGTTAAAGTTTTAAACAAAAATACTGAACTTTTGTTTCTCAACCTCACCCTTTTGCAGAGCAAGAACCAAGGCAGCGTGTCCCTGCTGTTAAAGATTTAATCAAACAGTTGCCAAAACCAAATCAGGACACGATGCAGGTACTCTTTAGACACCTGAAAAGGTAAGTAACAGATAGCAGGAAAGGCTTTGTGTTGCTGATCCTCTCTTAAAGATAAAGAATCCAATTAAAAGTACCAAATGACTACTCTTACTGCATTTTTTTATATTGGACTTGTTAAAGCAGTATATCAGTCTGTTTGGATATGAGCTTGCAGTGAGACAGTTGCTGCTTCATAGTTGTGGTTGTTTGCTGCCAAGTCCTTTAGAGGGACTGTGAGAGGACCCAGAATGACATTTCAAAACAAAACTTTTTTTCATCAAGAGGGGAATTACAGCAGCTGTATGTCCTAATAGCAAGACTACTTATTAAATAAATACTCTGAATAGCCATTTGCTTTGGGATGTGTCTTATTCTGTCATCCTATTGCTCTAACACTGATAAATCTCCTTTTGTGTATTTTTTTTCTCTTTCAGAGTTGTAGAAAATGGAGAAAAGAACCGAATGACCTATCAAAGCATAGCAATAGTTTTTGGTCCAACCTTATTAAAACCAGAGAAAGAGACTGGTAACATAGCAGTCCACACAGTATATCAGAATCAGATTGTAGAGTTAATTCTACTGGAATTGAATTCTATCTTTGGACGCTGACATTTTTCTTGGAGAAGAAACTGGAAGTGATGGGTTGGCAGCAGTACTCCATCAGAAGGAAAACCTCTTGCTGTATATGATGTTTTATGTTTGTGGACCAAGCAGCAACTTGTTTTTTGCACTTTTGGGAGGGGAGAAACAGGAGAAATATTTGACCACTTTAATGCGATTTAAAGACAACACTTCAGATTTCTTTGAAAAGTTCAATGTAAAAAAATTAATTAAAAAGTTTGTTTGCCTTTTTTAAGTATCATTGGAAAAATTTAATATAGGTTCATACACTGGATTTCTTGGAAAGTAAAACTAATAATCTCAGACTGGATAATCTGGAATTTAATCTCAAAATTCTTCCATATGATGGGGAAAAGTCCTACCATTTTTCCTGGTATGGAAAATTTCAGCGAAGTTACATCTTAAGCTTGTTTATTACAACCTACTTAGATCTATATGACACTTTTCAAAGGGGTTTCTGCATGCAGTGACTGTCGTAGACTTGTGCTAATAGTTTGGTTTAGTTATTCAGATCTAATTCTTCACTTGATATCTGCTGCCCTCTTTCCTTCCTTTTCTCCTGTTTTTCTGTTGTGGTGTTGGGTTTTTGTTGGTTTTTTTTGGGTTTTTTTGGTTTTTTTTTTTTTTGTGGTTTTTTTTTGTTTGGTTTTTTTTGTTTGTTTGGTGGTTTTTTTGGTTTTTTTTCTTCTTATTTTTTTTTCTTTTTTTTCTTTCAGGGTTGTGGGGTTTTTTTACTTCTTTCTTTCTTTTACTTTTTTCTTTCTTTTTTTTTTTCTTCCCCAGCAGCCTCTCTGGAAGTTCTTTGCTGCTTCATAGAGCAGCAGACTATTACACTATTTCAAACACTGAACATGTAAGAATATCCAGCAATGGTTATTTGTCTTGAGGCATAATAGAAGTAATATTTAATAAACATGTGCATTTTTTCAGGGTATGTCCTGAGCTAAGTTTTGTGTTATACTGATCTAAAGCTAAAGTCCTAAGTAAATACCAACTGTAACACTGTATTGAGTTCTTGGTATAATGCTGTGGTAGTGGAAGTTCATTCTTGATGTAAATACAGGCTGTCCTTTGATTCCTGTATATAATTCAGTTCCTGTATAGTTTAAGAACACTTTAGTCACACATTTCTAATCATGGGTAGATTAGCTACAGTAGCATAATGTTTCCAGTGGATGTCTGGGTTTCAACAGGGAAACAGGTTATGGGGAGGGAGGGAGATCTAACTGTGTGCACTTTTAGATGTTAATTACATTTGCGGGCAAATAACTGTAATGCAAATGGTACTGGAGAAATACTGAGTGTGCTTGCTAAATTGTTAATGCACTACAAGAAGAGCCTTTTAGGTTATTTAATATGTACAGGATACATTAGAAAAACGTATTATGAATTCTAACATCTACAGATAGTGAAAGTCATGTTTTGATAGATGTTTGATGGAATCCACTATGCTAAATTTAAGATTTTCTTTTTACATTAATGTAGAATAATTTGTAAAATTGGTTTTGAAAGATTTTGTTACAGGGAGCATGTTCTGCTGAAGATTTTTTTAAATGTATTTTTCTAGACTAACTGCTGTATCTGACATATTTGTTATGTCTAACCTGAATAAAGAAAACCAATAGTTCTTTTAGAGTTTACCATACCCACTTCAGACAACACGAACCCCCTTTAAAAAAGACCAATGTATCTTACCCCTTAGCATGGATGGATACCACTTGTGACAAAGAGCTGTCACACTGGACTATGTGAATAAATATGAATGCCTACTTTATAACCTGACAATTTTAGGAACTTCCCAGTCCCCTTCTTTAACAACTTGAATTCTAACATAAGGTTCAGAGAGGGCAGAAGTAATTTATGGATATAAATTTGCAGTCTTTAAAACACATCCCAGCTGGGAGCCCGCTCTACAGGAAACAGTGACGTTGAGGAAGGGATTGTGTCAGTAGCCTTCGATCTGCTGTGTCCCTGTCACACACAGCCCTGGCTGGCAGCAGAGGGGGTGTGTGGGGACACACTGAGCTGTAACCAGACTGATGGTACGAGAATTTCACGGGCATAGGGCTTGCATGAAAAGTTTTTGGAGATGAGCGAGAAGATTAGTAACCTTGTGGCTTTCTCAGTGTCTTCTTGTGGTAATGGTGAAGTCTTGTGGTTTGTTGCAAAGCGACCTGGGTGAGAGCTGCGAAAGCCCCGTCTCAGCGGTGTGTTGTCAGCCTCCCTCCGGGCTGTCACACTGAGCAGTGCTGAGCCTGTGCCCTAAGCTACTAGAAAATATCAATACAGTTGGAATCTGTGGCTGTACATTGTTCAAACCCTGCCTTTGGCTGTAAAGAAAGAATTCCTGCTGCTACATGAGAGGGCTTGTTCACCGGTCACCTTCTGTTGCGAGAGTTACCTTTTTCAAAGGAAGAATGCCTTTTTAAAGCAATTTGATAATGAGGATGTCACACTTTTCCTTGTATTCCCCAAAAATAAAGCATTTTGTTATTACAGTATCTAGTATGGTTTTGTGCAGTGAAGTTGTCTTAATATTCTAATTTTTTGTAAGGGGAGGGGAGAGGATTCTTTTAAATTGAAAGAGGTGTAGGCAAACACTTGAGACATTCAGAAGAGAAGGAAGTCCAAGCTGATGGTACATTTGTTGTGACCAACGTGAAACTCTGTATGTCACCACATTGGGTTTCTTCACTGCTTGAAAGGTCTTGTCTTGTTCCTGCAGTTAGCTTTCTTTTAAATAATCAAAATGGGGGATTTGCACAAACACACCAGGGGAAAGCTATGTTTATCAGATGAAACATAGTTAATTTTATATGTTCCTCAGTTCAGGCTCTGTATCAGATTTGGTTCTGGTTTAAAGTCAATTTAAAGCCTGAATGTAAATTTTTTGAGGCCATAACCACTCAAAGGGTATTGGAGGTCCAGCATTATGTATTGGTGCCAGCTGAAATTTTTGTTCCAGCACTAGAGCTGTGTTCATCTCTATAGTTCAGCTACACAGCAATAGTACCAAGCAACTTCCAGCCATGCTTGATCTGTACCGATTACAAGTTTCTTCACTTTGAAGCTGAGAGAGAAGTGGACACAAAAAAGACAAGGTAAATATGCAGTCATTTAATGTAAACTGATTTTTTTAATTTGGAGTTGCATGCAGGAAGCTTTCTTTACTTGCAAGTGGATAGGTCATGCTTACTGTCCAGGCTCAGGAAGGCTTCCCTGTCTTCACAGAAATCTGTGATAAATTCCCTTTGTACTCAACTCATTGTATCCTGGCAAGCAAATCCTCCCCTTGCTACATGAGAAAGTATTTTATAGGTAATTCAGTATCAGTTTATTCCTAGGCCGAGCCCTGACTTTTTCCTGCTTGAAGAGAACAGCTTTATTTAGCCCTAAAGAAGTGATATTTTCAGAATCAATTGGTTAATTCATAAGCCATAATGTAACCCAGGCACAGTAGGGCATTCTGCTGGGCCCAGGGGGAGGGACAGCATGTCTGATGAGGCTGCCTGCAGCCGCTGGGGAGAGGAGAGCTCCTCTGAAGAATCTTAATTAGCCTCCACAATTGTGAAGTTTTGTGGGCAAGCAGCTGGTAGGACTGGATCAGGCCTTTACAAAAGTAGCCCTATGTGAATGTGGGACTTAAATGAACAGTCCCCCCCCTCTCCAGCTCCCCCAGCATTCTTGTAAACAGAGCACTTGTAAAACAAGCTCACACTGTGTAACAAACCAACATGAAAGACATTCAGAGGCGACTTGGCCTCTCAGTCCTTTTTATTGCCTTGAGAATTAAATGGCAGCTCTAATATTAGTTTCCTACAACTTCCCCAAACAGATTCTAGTTTCTTAAGGTACTCAGCTGCTACTTTAAAAAAATAAAAGAAATCTGTATTGCGTTCAGCAAACTCAGAACCACAGGATGGAACAAGCAGGTATAGCATTGGTTTTATTTCTCAAAGAATCTCATCTTGTAGCTGATTACACTAAAATATAGTGGGCTGGGGAAGGGGAGAGAGATCCTGAGTGTGGGAATAAGTAAATGCAGAACACTGTAGGCAACAGACAAAGCAGGTGTGATGGACAAGCAAGATAGCAAAGAAACATTCACTCTGAACTGCAGGAATCCAGGCCAGAGACCTGGGAGAGAGCCAGGCTGCCAAGAGTGTGGGCTGGAGTTGCCTTTTATTTTCTCTTTTTCTTCCTTTGCACGTCTTACAGTACAGATGAAGGCCAGGCTATGTTTTTTAAGGGTAATTTGCTCTGCAAACAGGTGGAGTTATGTAACATTGAAACCAGCACTACCTGCCTTTCTCCATCTTTTCTAGAGTGGCTTCTATGTGTCTGCTCCTCTGGGATGCGCTTGTGTCTGACTTCCCTTGACACAAACACCTGAGTGCTAATGGGAGTCAAGAATAATGGCCCTTCAACTAGCATCTGTGTAATACAAAAATAAACTTGTTCTCAGTTTGGCAGTGTTGTTTTGGTGGCACTGAGGACCCCATCCAAGATCCAACCCTTGTGGTACCAGATCCTGAGAAGCACAGGTGGTCTTGTCTGTTACAACCTCAGCACACCAGAAGAAACAAATACGTGAAGCTCAAAAGTGGGAGTATGCCAAAAAAATCTCCAAGCTAAACTACCTTCACAACTAGTTTAGATCTGCATGCACAGTACAAATCTCTTCAGAGCAGCTTGTTAATTCATAGTGTGAAAGAAACAGCTGTCCTCTAAAAAATTAAATACTGTAATTAAAACCTGTAATTTCTTATATCAGGCATTGGAAGATACATGTTAAACATCGGTCAGCCTGTGCTGCGGCCAAATAACTGCAATCAAACCACTGGCAGTGTTTCCTGGCCACTGATGTGCCAGTGCTCTCTGCTTTTAGGGAGAGGGTGATGCTGAGCTGGTGGTGGCTTGGTGGCTTCCTGCATGCAAGTGTCTAACTAGTTAGTTGTTCCAGTAAAGGAGGTTACTAACCTAGAAACAGAACTGAAAATCACCTCTTTACAAGAAAAGCTCCCCTATCAGCCTGGGCTGGGTGGTGCTTGGGCTGCAGAGGCTTGACCTGCACAGTGTTGTCACCAAGCTTGCCTGCCTGCTGCAGGGATGTCTCCCCTGGCACTGAGGGACTGAGTGCATCTTCTGTGGGTGCTGGCCTTGCCAAGGCCTCTGCCAACACACATGTGCTTCACAGCTCAACTTCACGGCTTTCTTCTGTGAAGAAAAACGGAGACGTGGTTGTGCAAAAGGTAATGCCTCTGCTCTGGCAGGTTGAAGGATGCCTCTGTATTTCCCGCTATGAAAAAGCTATTTCAGAGCTGGAGTGCCGTTCTCACAGATATACCAGTCCTGCTCTAATCCAGCTCGGACTTTTGCTTCCTTATTTGTACAACAGTCTGGAGCCCGGGGGCTGGAATGTGCTGTGCTCTGCCCAGAGCGCTGCTTCCCTGGCGGAGGCTGAGGCACCGGCCGCTGAGCCATAGACACTTCATCACAAAGCTGTCATCAGCATAAAAGCATGGGCTAGAGAATTAGAAAAATGTTCCTTTCCAGGTAATAGTTAAAGCAGGCTGTGTGCTGCTCCGTGTCGCAGAGTGCCTGCTCTTCTCCAGTATTGCAGAAGTGTCCGTAAGCTGAGCAATTAGGTATTACATTTGGCACAGGACTGAAGGAAGGCAATGTGTTTCCATGCAACCTTTGAATCCCTGTCTGCATTGCTTGTGTAGGGTGAGCTGTGAGCCAGCTGCCAAGAGGACAGCACAATCTTCAGGTTTGCATTAAAACACTGCAGCCGTAGGCCAGGATCATGCTTGTTGCTTTCTTTTGCCTGAGCTTCCCAGCCTGTCCCATCCAAATGCATGAAAATTAATAACTTTCTGTCCACCTTTCCTATTTATGGAGTACAAGTGGCTCTATGCAGCAAGCCAAGTGCTCAGGGCCCTTGGGTACAGCTTCTTACCCTGTATATACACAATTTAGTTAAGAGGGGGAGAAGACAGTTTATTATAAACATTGAACAGTGGGCGGCATCATTAGCTTTAAAAAATCATAACTAACTCCCCAGGTGGTTGTCCTAATGTGTTCTGGGCTTTCTTTGCATCCCTGAGATGAAAAGAAAGCCTGAGCACGTGAGGGCAGGATGCAGCACAACAAAACGTTGAGTGCTGCTGTTGGTGGCACAGCAAATTCCACTCTGCCAGCATCAGTCTCAGATGGCAGAAGTGCTGCCCATGTTGTACAAGGCAGAGGCTGGGGATTAGAGCCTTTCCTTCCTTCCTGCTGCCTTTCTCATTTGCTAGGTTGTGATCTAAGGCTCATGGCATGTTGCAGGCCAGACATCATCATTGTAGCAGTCCTCTCGGGTTTTAGAGAATCTATGAATGGAATTGGCAGTAGCCTCCTGTTTAGCCACCAGCTTCCTTGTTCCTACTTGGCCATTCATGGTCTATATCAAATGAAAGCACTCCTTGTGGCCAAAGGCTTCCTTCCCAATTTTGTCCTAAAGGAACACTGCTCAGTTGAGCAAACCTGTCCCATCACCCATGGCAGCACTCAGAGCCCTTGCTGGTGTGCAAATCACTCTGCTTGACATCTGTAGGGACATGTCCTTGGGAGGAGCAAATGCTCACATGAACAGCTGATATATCAAAGTGCTCCAAAATTTACACATCTACTTAGAAGTGTTGGCAAGGAGAACTGGCATTAATTATCAGGGAGGAAAGTGAAAACCATCCTGGGCAGCTGCACTGAGTCTGGGCAGAGGAGCTGTTTACTCTGACTCCTTTCCAGAACAACAAGTTTAGGTGATGTCAACACTCAGGTAGGTAACTGCAACTCTTGTTGTCCTTGTGAACAAAAGCTTTTCTGAAGCAACAGGGACCAGAGCAGTGGTAGAAAGTGCTGCTCCATGGGCTGGGCTGTGTGCAAGGGTGAGGGAGCCTGAAGCAGCACTGGCAAACTGCCTGCCTGGCTGTCATCAGGGCACTACAAAGGGACTGCACTGACCCCCAAAAACAGACTTTGGAGAGGGAAGAAGAAGAATTCCTTCCTTCAGGAATTGTCACCAAAGCAGCAGCCCTGGCACAACCTGCTGTTGTGTCCCTACAACATCTCACAAACATCCTGGACAGGGCCAGGGCCACAAAATGGGGAAGACCCTGTGGTTCCCCTTCCCTCCTCTTGTCAGTACCCTTTCCTCTGTGTCTCCCAGAGTGGTAACCCTGACAGCTGCCACGTTGTCCTGCCCTGCTCTGTAGCCTCCATGAGTAAGGTCATCTGGGCAAGAGCTGCCCCACCAGCAGGGCACTGGGCAGACAAGGAAAATTTGGAATTACCTTTCTGCTCACGGTGTGAAAGCCAACATTGAAGGACCATACTGTTAGCTACCCTGTGGCAGCTGGAAGAGGTTTTGGACACAGGAACACCAAATGCATCTAGCTTGATTATTATTTTGAAGACAAATCTTGTTGTGACAATGAACTATTTAATTTTGTAACAGGTCTCAGCATCTTATAATTATGTACAAAATATTCAGAACCAAGATTAAAATAAAAATAAGGTACTAGTGCATTTGGCTTCATCTAGCAGATTTGGCTGACAAATTAAAGGAACAGAGGCGCTATTTATTACTATTTTACACGAGCTGGTGATCAGCACTACACCTGCAACACCAGGAAGAGCATGGCAAAGCTGAACTTCCTGTCATTTACAGGAACCCGTGAAAAGCCTTTAATTTAAACCCTGTAAAGCCATTCAGTGGTAGTTTGGGATCTAGTAATGATTTCCCCACAGTACATTGTCGTATGGAAGATATGACCAATCCCATTCCTGACAAAATTCAAGATCTGCAAGGCAAAGCCTCTATTTCCCTTTTTGTTCACACAAAGTGGTCCCCAAACAAGCCACAAAATCCTGGGTGAAGTTGAAAGAGCTGGAAATTATAACCCAGGGCAGAGCAGATGGTACAAGTCAAAGTGAGTGAGTTACTGCTCCTTTGATCCCACCATCTGGGCCCCCTCCCACCTGCCCTGCAAACAAACCCTGGGCAAAGTTGTTGCCCGCCCCCAAAGCTCTGCTCCCCACCAAGCTGCCCAGCAGCACCTCACAGTCTTGCACAAACACATTTTATAATTAAAGCATTAAAAAGAGAGGGAAGATACAATTAGGAGGACTCCAGTCCTCTCTTTGCAACCTTAACCCTGTTCCTGTTCAATCTGACAGAACAGCACTGTCACCTTTCCCCAGGATAATGAACTTGGCTCTGTCAGACCCTTTCCTAGGGAGGTGAAATATCTAACAAATTCTGGGCCCTGTTACCCATCAAGCACAAATTGCTTCAGAATTGCCTTGACCTGATCACGTCGGTCTTCCTTGGTCCTGGTCATCACCCTCATTAAGACTCCTCTGCAGAGCACACTTACAAATGCTACCAGGGTGCAAAAAATTCCCTCTCCTCATCCTGCTCCTTGAGCCAGACCCTGGATGCAGCTCCCTGTGGGCAGGGGGCCCCAGCTCCAGGCACAACAACCAGGGCAAAGTTCTGGGTTGACCCTTACCATGATGGGCATGAGCAGGAGGCACAGCCTGGGCCAGGGTGGGCTGGATCCTCTGACTGAAGAGTGCTCTGGAGAGGACAGGCAATGCTTACAAGCACTGGGGCAAGTGGGTATTCCAGGAAAATTTCCAGGCCAAGTTCTCTCCCTGCCTGAGACCTCACATCCATTTCTGTTTTGCTGTCCAGTGGTTGGCTACAGCAGAATGAAGGTCACAGCTCAGTTTGTTAAAAATACCCACCCAATGATCTGTTGGATGGTATTTATCCTTTATTTTCCTGGTTGCAAGTAGTCCTGGAAGGCACAGGACCACTCACCTCAGTGAAGGCAGCCAGTTTGGGGATATGGTGTTTTTATTGCCACCTGCTTTCTCCCAAAAAGTGCCATGTGAGGGCTCTGATCTCCCTTTTAAAGGGATCTCACAGGCTTTCCTTTAGAGCGCAGCGAGGTCTCTGGCACGGAGCAATCTGTTCACAGCATAATTATTCTCTGCTAAGGCCTTAGAGACCGTGAGGCTCCTGACATTTTTCACTGCCTGGAGAGGGGTAATTTTTCATTGCTTTTCTGAGGACTCTTGTACTTTGCAACAGTAATGGAGCATCCAGCTACACCAAGCTGCAGTCTACAGTTTATTTTTATCTCTTGATGGGCGTAAGCTGAAGGACTTCCAGCTAAGATCAGGAAAATGGGGAGGTATAAGCAAAGCTAGTAAGCACATAGAAGAAGCCCCTAGCAAACCACAGACTCTATCAGGGTGCGTGCAACATCTTTTTGAAATTGTGTAATAAGATATGCTCTACTAAATACTAGGTAAAAAGTAACAGGAGAGACCGGATCTTGAGTTACATTAAAATAAATAAACTCTGAAATACAATCAGCATTACTGTACATGCTTCTAACTTTTTCTGTCTCCAGCTACAGATCTAGAGACCAGATCCAGCTGGTATGGGACTGTGTCAGCTGAGCTGCTGGTTGGGAAAGACATCACTTCATCTCTGGGATACATACTAAGGAAAACAGAGCTCAGAAACTGTACTTTGGCAGGACCTGCACATCTCCAGCTAGTTATGGCATTTTTTCACATAGTTTGTTTAAAAGAAAGTAACTGTAACAGAAACCACTCTTGCAAGCAGCTGGTAAGAAAAAACAAAACAACAGAGCAGAAAAGGATTGAAATTACAGCTCCTATTTGAAGGGCCATTGCATGAAAGAAGTGTTTTCAAATACTTCTGAAATATAACATCTAATTTAACTTAACAAAACAGATAAGCAACAGTCTGCAAGCCTGAAAAATAAAAAATCTGAGTTTTGCCAAACCTTTCCAGTGATTTGCAAAAGAGAGAGTCAAGCTCCAAAGAGGGAATTATTTCTGAGAATGAAAATGTACAGCAAAAAACAAACTCTCTTTTCATTTGTGTTCTGGTAGCATTCCCAGTGCTGCTGCTGAAGAGCCTAACACAGAGTATGGGGAGAGGGGGGAGGTACAAACAGGGCTGAGGGCACTGCCCTGGGCAGGGCAAATCCCTGCTCCCGAGACCACTGAAAGCCTTCCTGCCCTGCAATTACTTCTCTCTTGTATTAGACAATCTGCACTTAGGTGACAGAGTAAAAGCCAGTTGAATTTCTTTGGCACAGTCTAGACCAAAAATTAGGTTGATGCTCTTTGTCCAGACAGATTTCATTTTTCTTTTCTTTTCTTTTCTTTTCTTTTCTTTTCTTTTCTTTTCTTTTCTTTTCTTTTCTTTTCTTTTCTTTTCTTTTCTTTTCTTTTCTTTTCTTTTCTTTTCTTTTCTCTTCTCTTCTCTTCTCTTCTCTTCTCTTCTCTTCTCTTTTTCTTTCTTTCTCTTTTTTCTTTTTTCTTTTTTCTTTTTCTTTTTTCTTTTTTTCTTTTTTTCTTTTTTCTTTTTCTTTTTTCTTTTTTCTTTTTTTCTTTTTTTCTTTTTTCTTTTTTTCTTTTTTCTTTTTTCTTTTTTCTCTTTTTCTCTTTTTCTCTTTTTCTTTTTCTTTTTCTTTTTTCCCAACCCTAAAATTCAAATTAGGCTCCAGCTCAAAGCCTTTACCACCAGGGCATGAATGCTAAATAGCCTGTTCCCAGTCCAATCTGTTCACTGCTTGGCTAATGATTATTCTCCATAGAAACCTCACCACAGCCAGTTATTATTCTCTCTTCATGCACTTGTATCTCTCTTGTATTTATATAAGATTAAGTAGCCCTGTTAAGTTTTTACCTCTCTGATTGGAGCTTATTTTAACCTCAATTAAGCCATCAGCCCGGGTTTCTGAAGGCAGAGTAATAGCATAGCCATTATCATTCTCTCCACCTTTTGTATGAAAATGATGTTGAGGATTGGTTGCTTTGGGGATTGCTCTGTGGCAGGTAACCAACGCCGAGAGTCGGGGAGGATAAATGGTGCCAGACTCCCAGAGGTGCCGTGGCACTGTGTAATTATTGTTCCAGACAGCTGAAAGCAGCAGGGTTTCTGGTTCCCCTGCTTAGTTTCAGTCTGCCATGATTGCTGGCACAGAAAGATGCTGATTGTAAGTAAACATCAATTATGCCCTGGTACCCCACTGCTAACATCTCTGGGCTTGCAAGAAACAGAAGCACAGTTCTGTGCTTGGCTCCTACTACCAAAAAAAATCTATATGGATTTCAACTTCCAGGTTTTTGTCTTGCTAGGCCAAGGGACATTGCTCCTAAATTCCATATTCATGAATAATGAGAGTTCTTTGTATCATTGCTTATGCACTGTACTTCAATGCTGTTGCTAATATAATGACTAAAGTACTTATTCTTTGAAGAAGGCATACTCAGGTGATGCAGCAAGCAATTCTGTTATCTGCTCTGGAGCAGAGGAATCATTTTAGAGTCTTTAAAAGAAAAGAAAGAAAAGCAAGCGACCAACAAGGCAAATATAACTTATCAATCATCCTATATGTCAAGGTAATTCTTTTCAGATGATGTGTTTTTTTAAATGTCAGCCTATTCCTTACCCTTTTTTACGTGGCTTTGGGATTTCTTTTTTTTCTTTGCTAAAGGAGGCTTAAAAATGCAGAGCCCACAGTGTGGCAGACGACAAGCCCTGCTCCTGGGGTTGTGTGGACAGTTACAAAGCGATTTCCGTGGCACTCGAGATGCAGCCCCCGACGCTGATGGAATTTCGCTGTGCTGTGATTGCACCGCACTGCAGTGAAATGGGTTCAATTTGATTATCTGGCTATTCCATTTCGTCTGTATTTACAACCTGCCTGACCTCTGGGGGAAGGGGAGGACAGGCAGCCAGTCATGCTGGAGACATTTCAAAAGGTCAGAGCAATACGGCGTTTACCACTATAATTCACAGGCTCTACAATTCGGAGATAGTGCTCTCACGACAAAAACTGGCGGGTGAACATAGCTAATGTGAAATATTTATCTATTCCCAGTGCAAACACAGAAAGTAGAGAATGTTTGAAAAATTCTCCCCTTTCTCCATTTGGAACATGATGATGTGTAAGTGCATAAAAGCAGTGTGCAGACAATACCTTCTCTTTCAGAAGTTGCCCTTGGCTGATGCCAAAAGGTTTGTGTTTGACTGGCTACCTTGTCCACAGCCTTGGTGCTGATGTTAACACATTTACAGCCCCACAGGGATGATTTTGAGTGTGCTGTTGCTGTTGATGCTGCTCCCAGATGGGTGCTACCCTCTGCACCTCCACCATCTGTGCTCAGCAGTGAGGCCTCAACCTCCCTCCTGTGTTGTACCAGCAGCTTGGGGGTGAGTGGGAGCAGAAAGTCCTCTGCAAATTTTAATTAAACTTCACATGCAGTCCTCCTGTCTTGAGATACAGATTCATTAAGGTCATAAACAACCACCACTCACCCCAACTGGTTAGCTAATAAAATGGTGTGTTGACTCCAAAACACTATTTAAAAATTCTTGTATACTTTATAGGCCTCAGAAGTCAGAAAGAAAAGCATCTTCATGCTCATGAAGTCTGTGCAGCTGTCCATTTCTGAGATTTCCATCCCTCCCAAGTCTGGACCCCAGGCCCAGGTGGCCATGCAGTCTGGATCTACATTTTACACCTCTAACCTCTTTGTTCTTAAACAGTTTTAAGCAATCTCCCTCGGTATTGGGGACAGCGGTGCTGTGAATTATAAGAGTTTTATTTTGAAAACTGAACTAATTTTTGCTTGTTTTAAAATGAACACTTTGTATGGCATCCCCTGAGAACTGCTGTCTATCATCTTACATGCTATTGGATTAATATAATTAATTGGAGAGTGGAGTTTGAGAGGCAGCTATAGGACTGACTTCTTAGCATCTTTCATCTTTGCAGGAAAGATATTTGAAAGGCAGCCTAAGAGAGCAGAGCAGCTTAAAGTAAGGTACAGCCTCAGCTCTGTGAGTCAGCACAGATCAGCACAATGAAGTGGTTCACACAGGGAAGCATCTCAGTTAGATGCTGCATCACGTCCCAAAAGAATCACTTGAGGCTCACACTGCCTCTCCCTGCAGCTTCCATGAGTTCCTGGTCCTCTTAATCCCTAGCAGAGGTCTCTGGTGACACCCAGATCCTGCACAGAGCCAAGCAGAGGAATTTTCTGTGTGGGACAGGGACAAGCGCTGGCTTCACTAGTGCTGGTCAGACTCTTTCAGGCAGAAAATATTTTTTTGTGCTGCTCAGTCTGCTCCAGTCAGCACTGCATCACCATCTTCCCCCAGTCCTCACATGGGTATTTGATGACACACTGACATTATAGCAGCTTGCAGGGAGCGGAAGAAGAGGAAACGAGACCTATGTGCTGCTGAAAATGATAAACCAACTGAGCAAGGAAGAAAACATAATGTGCCAGAGGCACAGACCATGCTTATGGGCCGTGTTCAAGTCTTACCCAGAGCATCTTTTCTGCAACCCAGCTCACCATCACAGAGGAAGAATCCAGCTTGGACCAAAGAGCTCTATGGTTAGAAGGTGTTTGAAAGCAGCTTCTGTTTACACATAGAACTTTAAAAAAGCTTTGCCCCAGAGGAAGTAAATGCTGCTTTAAGGTCACACTACCTGGCACCAACTGTGAGTTTCCATGACCTGGCAGCAGGACGTGATCAGGCAAGGTGCCTCATCCCAGCTCAATCACTGGGACACTTCTGAGCTTTTCCTTTACGTTTTAAAGGCTGCAGTTTGCCTTTACCTCCAGATCCTTTTAATAATTCTCTCTTTTCTCTATCTCCTTCCATTTCTTTTTTGTCACCTTGCATTTTATATTTCCCATCATTCAGCAAGAATCACTCACCTCCCTCCGCCCCTTTCCCAAGGCATTTCAGCATTTATAATTATGAACACTGTAGGCAGTCCAAAGTTCTTTAATACAAGACCATTTTCCAGTGGATTATAAACCCATCACAAGCAGAAAGTTGTGACAGGTTTGCTGTGTGGGATTTCTACTTTGGTTTGTAATGTTTGAGAGGCACTGTCACAAAACCTTGCTCAGAGAAACCTCAGAAGGAGCTCAGAGGAAGATGCTGAGGTGACAGACTTTTACTGGGGAGCATTAGCACATCTATTGTTCAAGGCAGAAATTTAGAAACTTGCTGAGAGGTCTCATGTTAGTGATGGGATTTTGTAATTTCCATGCAGCTTGACCAAATTTGGCCATTTTTTTAGTCTGTGAAAACTTTCAGGCTGCACATGGAGTTTGCCAGCTAAAATATCTTTGCACTGAACATGCTGCCACTGAGGAGCCATGAGAGCCAGATGAGCTTTCCACACCTCCCCTTGTGGGGCACAAACGCTGTGGGGCAAAGGACCAAATTCAAGTTATTTCAGAAACCTTAATTTTAGAGGTCCCTTTAATTAATTATTTCGTTCAGTGACCCTACTTGAATCTGTGCAGACAAACAAGATGAAGATTCCCACTGTAACAGAGCCATTGGAGAAATTAATATTTACTGTATTTTTTACAAGAAACCTGTTCATATAACCAAAAATGTCAAAGGTATGTCTTCATTGTTTGTCAAAAGAATTGTTTAATTATTTATTACTGCATGCTGCATTGCCAAGATTTACATACTAATTAAAATAACAGAGTTGCTTAAAAGAGCAAGGTGATTTCTTTACAGAAAAAGCTTGTGTAACTGGCATAAGCTCTTCTTGGCTGGGCTCTGTCAAGGATTGTCTATAATATTACATTGCCAGGACACAGGGTAGAAAGGAGATAAGCCCATCAGGCTAAAGCTCAGGGTGGGGAATGCTGAGAAGGGTGAGGGACAGCAGCTGCAGGAGTTTCTCCCCTCAAGCTGTCTGGAATCCAGGCTCAGCAAAAGCCTTTGTAAAAGTAAAGCAAGGAGCAAAAATAACAAGGCAATATAAAAAAATTAAGACAAAAACACCCACACCAAGAAACAAATGCATCTCCAAGGCAGGATGAGAGAGCAGCTCAGGGAATTTTTCTGCAGATAGGAGAACTTGGTAAAAAGTCCCCAGACTCTCCATCCTGCAACTCATGCACTGGTGATGGGAGGATGGAGGATTGCATGGACTGTGAGTGCAGCCACAGCTCACCCCTGTGGGAGAGGAGACTGTGTTGTTCTTAGAGCTCACTGAGACCATGGCTGCTGCAGAAACATGCAACAAGGGGTCAGAAGGTACAAAACTCTGCCAAAGCCACTCTCTGCACTGTCAGCCACGTGCACACAGAGTGGAGCCAGAGGAAGGTGGGTGCTGAGCCACAGTCTCCAGGTGCGAGGTGGCCAGAGGGAGCCATCCGGGCCAGGTGAGGGAGTGCCCGTCAGCCACAGGAAGGAATGTCACACAGCTGACAAAAAGTTGCTTATAGAAAGTCTACTAAGGAAAAAAATACCCTGTAGTGCTTCTTGTTAATAAAGCTCCTTTCCTATTTTTCTTTATTTAATTCCAGCTGTGAGCAGAAGGAAAAGCTTTAAAAAGGAGGCAAGCAAACCTTTAACCCTGCATAGATTCCTCCAGGCTGTTAACAGCTCTCCAAACAACTACAGCCACACAGCCTTGACATTCCTGATCTTTTACAACAAACTGGGCATTGAAACAAGATTTTCCATGTTTGTTTCTTCATGTTACAAAAATTAGAAAGGAACAAAAAATTACAGGCTGCACCAAAACACACAGACCCAGAGGGACATTCCTGAGTGTCCGCCCTGTGCCTGACCCTGGTCTGGCACATGTAACTCGAGCTGCTCTGGAAATGCCAGCCATGTCAGTGGCCATCACAGGATTTCCTGCCAGGACTATAACTCCAGCAGCTGAAGAGCCACAGAATAGCTACAGGAGTAGCTACAGGAGCCTTGTGGTACAAATGGGCAGTCAGTGCCACCACTCCTGTCATCTGTGCCTATAGGCTCTCTGGAACTTTGCCCTGATGGAAGCAGAATCACTGTAGAGATAAGGTTGGAGGGGATTTCTGGAGGCCAGCCAGGGATGCCTAGAGAAGGCTGCTTAGGACCATGCCCAGATGGCTTTTAAACTTCCCAATGATGGAGGCTCCACCACTCTCCTGGGCACCCTCTGCCAGTGCTTGGTCACCTTCACGATGAAAAAGTGTTTCCTCACTTTCAGAGGAAGCCTTGCACTACCTAAAATATTTTGAGCACTTAGGCTTTAGGTTCTTGTGAAGAAGCAGGAGCAGAAGGCAATAAAACCCACTGTGCCACTGCCTCTTTGGTGGCTGGCAGGCAATGAGTCTCCAGCCTTCTCCCTTCCTATCACAATTTTACAGACTTGGAATAGTGGCTGTACCCATTGACAAAGCAAAAATGAACATTCATGCCCAAATTGTTAACAGATGTTGGGAACATCTCAGAAAACACATGAAGCCCTAAATTGGTCTTTCACTGAGATTAATATTAAAATGTCATCCCGGCATGGTGCAGTTCACAGCAATCTGCCAAGACAAAGAAATCCATTTACAAAGTTAAGACTGTGCTGTAAGTCCAAATAAGGGAAGAGAAAAATGGAAGTTTACCCTAAGCTATCCTTAGCTCACCTTACTGTGTCTAGATGTGGCAGGTTGTCAGAGAGCTCTCCAAGAGCCTTGGGAGCAGGTGTGCAGCAGACCAAGTTTTTCAGCTCCCAGCTGGGCAAGATGTTCGCAGACTGGAGCTCACTGGGAACCTCAGCAAAGCCTGGTTGGATTTTAAGCCTGTGTTTCTCCTGACATATTTAGGCATGGGGTGAATTTGCAAAAACTCCAGCACTACAAGTTTTATACAGAGAGCCATGAGATTTTTGTTACTCTCTTGCTGATCCTTCCAGGAGTTTTGGAAGAGTCTGAAGAATGGCTCACTAAGGAGACCCCCACAGAGCATCTTACCACTTGTTAGCTGATTTATGAAAGAAAGACAGTTAAGTGTCAGTTTAAGGGCAACACAAAAACCATGAAAATTTGCATTGACCGTGATTTGACACCACAAACTGCCTACTACGGGTACACAAAACCTGCCCTTGGGAAAGAATATTGCATTGGGCAAGAGTGAGAATGTGTGTAATAGGGCTGTGGATTCAATGACTTCAGAAGAAAATGAACATGTCCAAAGAAAATGGGGTATTCGAAGAACAGTTTAATCTCCTCCTGCATTTTGATGTTTTTGAAACTATCCTGGTGCAAAAGAATTCTCTTCAGGCACACATTTTTAAAGAAAGGCTTGGAGATGTTTTGCCTCAGAAAATAGTACTTATGATGCAGCAATAGAAGGAGATCACGATGGGCAAGAGCTGGTTACAAAGAAGGAAAAAGATAGAAGCCAAAGGGAGCTGGGAAAGGTCAATAAGCATGAGTGGAACACAAAGCAGACTACAGCTACTACAGCATCATTCTGCTCTTATGCCAGTATTTTACTTGGTTGAATATATTTTTTTTCTGTTCCCTGCAGCATAACCCACAAACAGCAGGCTTGCTGTGCCAAAAACCTTCAAGTAACATGCTGTATATTTATATCACTAAAGAAAAAAGAGGCCACTTCATTCATGGTACTTAAGTTGATATATTCAAGGCATAAACATGTTTTGAGTGACAAGGCTAGTAAAGTTATTTAGCCTTAGTTACCTGCTATGAAATTTCTCCAAAACTTGTGGCTGTTGCTACAGGTGCATACAGGCACAGCCGGAATACTCACTACAGCAAACTTGTGCTCTTGCAAGTCTCCACATTTGCACACATCTCTACACTCCCCACAACCCTCTGAGATCAAAGATACCACCATGTCCTGGTTCACAGTACGGCAGGAGCTGAAACTGGAAATGACACATTTAGAGGGTGGCCCTTTAGCGCTAGCACAGGCTTGGTGAGTTTCCACTTGTCTTGATATTAAACAGGTGTTAAACAGTAGGCAATTTTATAAGTTTCTTTTAACTGGAAAGTGTCTGGAAAGCAATGAAAACCTCACAGAGAAGTTTTTGTGAAATGTCAGAGGGAAACATCTGTTATTTGAAAACCTAATAGGAGGGAAGCACTGCAGTAAGAACTTTCTCTTTGGAGCGATTTTCCCATGCCGGGAAGTGCTCCGCTGGGACTCTCACTCTTGCCTGCCTGCAACACTGCTGGTTGAAGGTTTTGCCTGCAAGAGCTGTAGAATCTAAAACTGCCAGAGGTTCAGGCAGGACCTGAGCCACCAGAGAGCAGATGGCACAGCCTTCCTAGGAACACAAGGCCACACAGCTTAGCACCATTTTGCCTTTAATTTGTTGCATTTCCAGTAAAACTTGACCTTTAAGCACCACTGCTGTTCATTAAATTATGTTGCTTGGCAGGAAAAAAAAGGTTATTTCAGGGTCTGTCACTCAACTGAAGTCTACTGAGGGCATCAAGGATGATTCCAAATACAGAGAATAACAGGTAGAAATTAATCAGAAGCACTTACAGTATAGACAGATCCAACATTCTTTCTCTCAGCATGTACTACTAGCTACCACCCACAGGTCACTGGGCAAATCAGACACAGCTTATCTAAGGGATAAATTTGAGATGGCTCCTGAAAAGCTGTTGCTTCTGTTGCAGGTGCAGCCCTGGCTGTTTCACTAGGGCTCAGGGAGGGAAAAAGACACTTTTAGAGCATCACGTAGCTGGTGTTTCAGCCTGCCCTGACATCCTCTGCTGCCCCAACCCAAGGCACAAAGATGCTGTGGGTCCCCAGTTTGTCACAACCTCAGAAACTCTCGACAAGAGAAGTTTGGTGATGCAGTGGGTCCCAGGAGAGAAAAAAGGGGTTGCTTTTCTATTTAGACCTAAGTCTTGAACTACATCCTGAGTCTGGTGTATACCTCATTATTATTTATATACAAATCCAAGAGATCTGAATTAGATCAAGACAAGACAAGCAAGACAAATCATACTCAGATTCTCACTTCTCCAGTCATTTCTTTATTTTTCTACTCAGTCTGACGGTAGCAAGGGCTGGTATTCTCCCACATTGGGGGAGAGAGGTTAGCAGGGGGAACTGCAAAGTTTTTCTCTCTATCCTGTGAATAAGTGATGATCAAAGCAGAAAACAATCACAGTCTTGGAAGACTTCTGTTAACTTTGTTCAGCTTAGGGCAAACTATCAGAGCCAAAGAAACTGGTTTTAGTGTTGTGCTGTCAACTTTAAACTGCTTGATGTGACTGTTTTGGGTAGAATAAACAGCTTTTGTTTCACTCCTCTGCTGTACTTGGCTGCTGCATGCACTGGTTTATCGGATTAAAACATACAGATTAAGGGGATAAACTAATCAACAAACAGGCATGGAGCTCCACTAGGCTGGGGCAGATGGTGGTGCTTTGCAGGCTGCCAGCATAGCACCCACACCTGGGAGCATTGCCCCTCCTTGGGCACGCCTCTGTCAGGGCATCACACCATGGGCAACACCACGGCACACACCTGGGTGAAAAGTCACATCCGTGTTTTCTTCCCCTGGACTCTTCTTCTAGGTTTGTGTGGGCCCATTTGTTCTGTATCTGCACCTGCCTAGAGATCTCCTGACAGAATTTTAGACCCTGACCAAGTACTTGCAATATCTCTGCTGGAAAAAGCCTCAGGTGAACTCAGTCCAAGGCCCATGACAAAGCCCTATATATAGGACATGCAGGCATTGGTTAGTCACACATTTTCATGTGACATGTGGTCCTATTTAGCCAAACCCAGCCAATTGGCATGGGATGCAGTTAATGTAGGAGGCAAATCTTTACCAGACCCCCCCTGCACTGATTTCCAAGGGCACAAAGGCCACGTGCTGGTGTGCAGGCTGCTGGCAGCATTGAGGCACTAACTGACACTGGATTTTGCAACCCTCTAACCTTTAAATGACAAGAAAAACAAAACAAAACGCAAACAACAACAACAACAAAAAAATCCCCCTTGGCTTTGGGGGGAAGAGGAAAAGTGACCTGTGCACATATAGGCACTTTCTTGCTCAGGCATGGACTCAGACAGATATGCTGCTTTTCCTCTGAGTAATCTCCAGAGAGACCACGCTTGAGTTGTGCCAGCTCTTTGCACAGCCTGTTTGCTGCTGTGTTATATCCTCATGGTATTTGCCATAAGCCAGGCTCCTAAAAGGCTTAGTGTGAAGTCCCTTATAGGAAAGCTATTTGGCATTCATCTGCTGCTCAGTTCCAAGGAAGGTTACTCAGATAGGCTGCAAAATCATGATGTAAATACCTACAGCTTTACATTACAGAGCTAACTCAGCTCTGCCTATCCCAGAGCCTGCAGGACAAAGGCAGCAAGTGCCTCCACAACCCTCCTGCAAAGTGCTCTGTCCTCCCTGGTAGCAGAAAGACTGTTGTGTTCACAGAACATTCTGAGTTGGAGGGGGCCACCAACTCCAACCCTCAAGCAAATAGCCCCTACTGGGATTGAACTTGTGATACACAGACATCAGCTCACAAGGCAGGCAGTGTCCTTGAGCACAGAGGATTAACTTCATGGGTGACAAATTAAGAATAACCATCCCATCTTCATTATTAGTCTAAACAATTCAGAATGTAGCAGGAAATCTGGCCTCTGTAATTGCCTTTTTCTCCAAGACAGAAATCACACAAAATAAAAAAGCTCCAGCTTATCATCCAAAGGCATGCTTTTAACCTCCTGCAAATACACAAAGATGATGCAAAATGCCCATATTTTATCTGCAAATGTTATATTGGGCTAACAGCCCAGGCTGAAACAGATGGGCATAGGTTCTAAAAGCAAATAATGTGTCCTGAAATACTATTTCAGCATGTGTTCCTTTTAGAAGTATGGCCTAAAGATAAATTCTAGGTGCACTGATGGACAACTGCTTCACCTCTAAGCAAAGTCAATCCTGTGCTTTCCAGAGCCACACCCTCTGCTGCACACACTAGAAAGCCCAGCCCATTCCTACCTGTGCAGTGCAAGCCACTTTGTCCAGCCTCTGCCCTTCTGTCTCCTTTCAGCTGTCTTGATTTTGTGGACTGAAGCATGTGGACACTTACTGTAGGAGCCTTTTCCCTTACAGATGGCCCAAGTCTTGATCGAGGTCATGAGCTTTCATGAATGGCTTAGCCTTCACTAATTAGGAGCCCTTTTTTAAAAATATATATTTTTTAGGCTATACTGACATCTGCAGGTGCACCATAATGGATTTTGGAAATTAGACATGCTATCGTTGAAGAATCAGCCTCCAGGTTTGCAATGGAAAGGATGATTGCATCACTCTGAGTGAAAGGGCCAGCTCCCACGAGAGGGTGCTGCGAGCTGCAGTGGCCAAGCTCTGCTACCAAACCCTCTCTGGTGCTAAGAGCAGACTCACTCCTTGTTCATGGAATTGTTCTCAGGCCAGTAGATCACAGCAGACCAACTTTGTAAAGAACCTTCAAGGAGCAGCTGGTCAGAATTAGCAGAGAGTTGTGTTTAGTGATATTTTGCCTAGTATTCAAACCTGTGTTGACCAATGCTGGCCTTAGTTTAAACAATAGCCACAAAAACCTACATTTGGAAAAATGCAGGATATTGTAGATGAGAATGAGGGTCAAATTAACTTAGGTCATTGTTACTTGAATTTATAAATACACGCTGAAATTGTATTCAGACAGAGCATAATGTGTTTTACAAATATTCTCCATTTTCTACAGTTCTGATCTTATAGTGAACAAGTGAACCTCTCTGATGCTGGAGATGTCACTGCAGCAAGATGTCACACGTTCTTCAAAAGCAAGTGGGGTTCAGAGTGCCTTGCCTTTAATGAAGCTGTAAACGAAAAATCCATGAGAGATGCCACTTGAAATAGTTGAGCAATAGGTGCCAAGACAGGTGGGAATTTTTGCCACCTAATGCATGCCTGGAAGTCGCAGAACTGAAGAAAGCTGAAGCTTAACTACCCACAACAGTGGTATAACAGTTTTGTTAAGGTGAGTTTTTCTTAGGTACTTTCTTCATGAAGTAAACAAACAGAATCATTCTCATTTACCTTCCAAAGATTTTTCTGGCTTCTAAAAATATTCTATTACCAATACAAGACTCCCTGGAGTATCTCACCCTGAAAGTATTTCGAGACATGAGGATTTGGACCGCCATCGTGCTGCTTCTAGGTATTATTAAACTATGAATAAAGAATAAATAAATTAACAAGGCAGACTCCTTTTTTGTTAAACAGAGAAACTTCCAGTATCTAAGTTATGATTTGTTTGTCTCACATCAAATTAAAATTTAGGCTCTTTGCCCACTTTTTAGAGGACCTCACCAGACACTCAGGCCTGCCTGACCACAGGGACCCCTGAAGCAGAGGCCTTCGGGGACACAATTCCCACTTTATTCCTGCAAACTCTGCTTGTGCAGTCTCAGGACCTGCACCTCTGGGCCATCCAGACACCTTGTCACTCATGAGAGGGGCAGCAGGGACAGATCCTGGAAGCTGTTACTTTTTAAAATGAGATTGCCGTGGTTTGGTACCAGGAATTAGGAGATATACAGATGAACACAGTGAAGCAGAAAAAAGCCTGGGATGAAGAAACTACACTCTCTTACGTCAAAAGTCAGACTCTGCTCACTTTGGCTTTCCAGGTAGTCCTACTGAAGGTAAAGCAGATACTGGAGCAGCTAAAGAGAAGGAAGTTGGACTGCAAGTGTGCTAATGTTAGAAAGCCTTTCTCCCTCCCCAACCCAGCCACTCTATCTGAGTGCTGTTTCAGTGCTCCTGCAGGTGCAGAGCTGCATTTGTACCGTTTCCGGGAGCTGATGGAGCTGCTGTGTGCCTGGAGAAGGAGCTGAGGTGCCATTTCCCCTGTGGGCTGGATAGGAAGGGGCTCACCACCTCCTCTTCTGCTGAGGACAGAGTGCCCCAACCACAGCATACAAGAGGAGGCAAGTCAGCTAACAAAGCTGCACAGTGCCCGGCAGTCACATCCCAGAGTCAGACTGAAGCCTTTGAACAACTCTCAAAAAATTGCTGCAGAGCTTAGAAATGAGCCCAGCACGTGTTGGTGCAGAGCGGCAGCCAGCTGTGGGCCTGGGGTGTGTGAGCATGAGAAATGACCCTCTACTAACACCACACTCCTGGTGCACATCTCTCAGGGCAAGATGCACAAAAATGGTTTTTAAGACCTTATTTGCCAACTAGAAGTCATGTTCTTATGTTCCTAAGCTCTCTGCACGCTGTATGACCGCAGGGAGTCAAGCACCTCCGAACAAGGAGTGATGAAAAGTAAGCTGCAGGGTAAGGAATCACCCTGCACAGCAATTAGGAAACACTCAGATCTGTCTTGTGCACTGGCCCATGTACCCAGAAAACTTAGAAGTCCTGCAGAAAGAGCAGTGGCTTATCTCTGTCTGAGATTGACACCCTTGGAGCTACAGAGCCTATACCCCTCAGGCGGAGTGGTCTGCAGCCTTTTATAAATCCTGCAATGGCACATTGCCTGATGAGGTGGAGGCAGAGGTACAGCTCTCCCTGCCTGTGGCAGCTTCAAGAATGCCCCTGCTAGCCCCAGGTGCTCTTGCAGTAAGGGTCTGAGCTGAGGGCAACGTGGCTCTTCCAGTCCCCATAGCAGAAGCCATTTCTTTTGTCTCATAATACAGAACAAGGCTGGAGAGTTGGAGCCTGAGTGGATCAAAGAGACAGAACTCACTCAGCAAGTCAGGTACAGCAGCTCTGTGGCAGATTGCACTGAGTGTGAGCTTCTCCCTTCTATCCATTTAACCATCACAATGAAGTGCCTCAAATGGGGAAAAGTTGGTCCTTCTGACTTGGCTGCACTGGCGTGAGAGGCTTTCAAACATTCTATGGAGATGATAAAGGCTAAAACCTCTTGAGCATCAGCAAATCTTTACTGCCTTGGCTCAGTTTAGACTGGGCATCTGGACAGAGATCTTGCCCTACATGTGAGCTGTGGAGCAGCAGAACAGCCCACCAGCACATCCCAGAATGTTGGCAGCATGGATTCTCCCAGGAGTTCGTCACTTAGCCACAGTTTTGCCATGTGGTTGTTTGCATCCTTGGGCTCAAATTCAACAGTGCAACGAGCACCACCTCAAATGAAGCAGAGTGTCCACCAACCCACGATTTCCATCACATCTTCATACATGTGGAGAGAAAAGAAACCTCCTGTCTCTTGAATCCCACAAGAAAAGCTCTGGGGCAGATAAACTCTGTAGTACACATCATACATTGTGTGCAGCATGACTGATAGCTCTGAACACCAGGCAACTGAGAAACAAAGGGGGAGAGGAGAGGAGAGGAGAGGAGAGGAGAGGAGAGGAGAGGAGAGGAGAGGAGAGGAGAGGAGAGGAGAGGAGAGGAGAGGAGAGGAGAGGAGAGGAGAGGAGAGGAGAGGAGAGGAGAGGAGAGGAGAGGATGGGTGGGTGCTGTTCCCAGCAGTGGTGGAGACCTTGGGGGGTGGTGCCCAGGGGGACACAAGTGCCAACTTCTTGCTTCTCAGTGCCAGAAGGGTTGTAGTACAAATCACCCAGATGCATAAAAGCCATGACCCTAAAGGACAGGGCAAACCTTCCTCTTCTTCTGTTATGAAGATTAAACATTTAATAAACCCAGGAAAACTGATTACATGCAAGACCTGTTGAAGGCCCTGGGCTGAGGACCTGGCTCACTTGCTGACATGACACAGATCTAGTTCAGCAAAGAGGAACATGAGGGCAGGAAAAATCCTCATCCAAACTCTGCTTGGTGGCAGTGATGGGGAGAAAAGGAAGAAAAAAACCTGAGTCAGGAGCCAGAATGTATATTTTGGTTTGTGTTTTGCGATGGTCTAAACCTGAAGTCTGATCTGAAAGCCTGAAATGCAAGGAATTCAAATTCAGGTCCAGACTTCTATATGGATCCATTCCAAGCAAAACAAAAAAGGACTAAGTCTTCTGCTGTCTGAAGATTGAACACCTTTTTTTCTGCCAAACTGCCTACTACCAAGCATGCATTTCGCACAACTACAAATAATAATAATAATAATAAAAAAAAAGATGGGGGGTGGGGAGTGGAATACATTTACTTGAGTTTTAAACAGATATTAGATAGTCTAGATATGAAGGTGCCACCTATGCAGACATAAGACACTAGCCCAGCTCTGAAACTGGGAGTTTTCCAAGCTTTTAAAGAAACATTTTATATATTGTCAAAACAAACTACAGATAAACAAGCATACAACAGGTGAAAAATGTGACTGCAAGGGCTGTGATGACAGTTCTGTTTGCACAATACATTCATTTCAAGGTACTTGAGCATCTGTTATATATTTAGTTCCTTCCTGCTGAAGACAATAAAGCAGGTGAGCATCACTTACACCTAAGAGACCATATGTTTGTGAGATGCTGGGAGGTTCACTCAGCAGAGAAAGAAATGCATTGCCTTCAGGGGAGAGCAAAGCAGATCAAATATCTTCTTTGCACTTTATCATAATAACATTATTAATGCAAGTGATATAAAATAATGTACACAGAATACAGTGTCTGGGCTAAATGCTTCCTCTTCCTTGTTGCCAAGACATTAAAAAAGAGTCTTGCTTTGGGTTTTGTGGACAAATAAAGTATAGAGCAGCTGATTTCCTCTACCCTTTGTAATGAATCCTCTTCTGAATTGTTAAAAGGAGACACTGGGCATGAAAATGTGGTTTCCAAGTAGGTTTCTCCTACTGAAGAGAAGCTCCCTGATGCTCAGCTTAAAGCTTCAGCTGAGGACAGGAAAAGAAGAGGTTGCTTTGATTTGAAAATTCTTGTTTATGATACCCCATCCCCAGAAACACAGCAATGGCTGCTATTGCTCCCACTATTTGAGGTAATTTTTCATGTTTTAAGGAGAGCCATGATTAACCTTTATTCAAGATAATGTACACTGAGAGTACCATGTCCACTTTTGGACTGCCCAGAATGAGATGGACCTTGATACACTGAACTATGCCCAGTGGAGGCCACCAGGATGGTTGGAGATTGGTGCACGTGGACGAGGAGAGGCTGAGAGGGGCCTGCCCAGCCTGGAGATAGATGGCTGTCAGGGCTCCTGATGCTGTCTACAGCTACTCGAGGGCAGGGAAGAGGGAAGAGGGAGCCAGACACTTTTAAGAGGTGCACAACAAAAGGCAGTGAACACAATCTGGAACCTGGAAAGTTCCACTTAGCTAAGTTGGATGTTCTCTGCTGTGAATGGGGTTTGGGTGATATCTCCCAAGGTTACTTCTAAATTACATCATTCTGCAATACTGAAACTGGAGGAACAATCCACCCTCTTCACACCTCAGTTGTGATGGGAAATGCAAAAGCAAGGGAGAGAAATCATATGAAAACAACTATGCATTTTTTATTTGACTATATGGTGTCCAGGACAATTCAGCCAGAAGGGCCCAACTAAAGAGAGTCTTCAATTTCTAACTTCCAACAAAGCTTACCCAACTCAAAAAACTTATCAGGTGAATGTCCTCTTCATATCATACAGCTCTGCGGAGACAGACAGGTGTCTCAGCCTGGAGAGAGGTTACAAATTTAGAAATTACATTTAGGTGTGTGCACTAATTGGTCAAATGAGTTTGCATTAGTGTAGGTGCAAAAGCAGAACTCCAGAGTCATCTCATTGCAGCTGAAGAGGCTGGTCAAGTCATAACAGGAAAATATTGCTGGCTGTGAAGATACCCAGATTGATTGCTGAAGGGATTTTGAAGTCTTTAGGTAACGAATAAGATGATACTCTTCCAGCTCTAAGAAATTCAGGTCTAGACTGCAAATCCTAGTTATACTATGAAAACAGGAAAATTACCTCTGGAAGACATTTGTAGAGGACTGTGTTTCTATGTGCATACTGAAGTACAGAAGTGCAAGTGCTGTGATGTGACCTTTGACTACAAGTATGTGTAGTGGTAAAAAAAGGGGAAATTTCATATGAGAAAAGCCAATGGATTTACTGCTTGAATGGGTTTTGTTTAAAACTAAAGCACTGGTATTCTAAATAGTACTTACTGGGGGGGGGGGTGTGTTAATGTATTAAATGTTTGTTTAGCAAGGAACTGAATGGTATTTCCTCATTGTTGCTAGGGGGGACTCAACACCTTCAAGAGGTAACTGAGATCTGTGTACTGCTTTCTGGAAGGACAGAAGTGAAGCTGACATTTCAGGAAAGGGTTAAACAGAGATCCTCAGTAAAGGAGAGCTGGGTCGTTACTGTAGGACTAGCAGTAAAATGGGATTTCACAGGCATGCAAATCGGGAGGACAATTCTTACAGCTGAGCACTACCTCACTGCCTCTGCTTCCCTCTTACCAACTCAGGACAATGTTACCCAAGATACAGCCAGCTCCTTTGCTGGACAGGAGACCTCCAGCCCACCAGATAAAGGCCCTGAAAGCTGTAGCAGTCAGGCAGGACAGAAATGCTCCCCTGTGGAGCCAGCTGGCACAGGAGGAGAAGTGGGAACCACCACCCAGTCTCATGTCTCATTCCATGAGAAGCAATAGTGTAAACGAATCTGGCCCACAAACACTCATCTTTCTGCATGGTATTTACCAGCTGGGGGGTTCCCACTGACAGAAAGGGCAGGAGAAAAATCTCTGTGAGCTATGCAAACCTGCCAGCATTGTAGAGCTGGCAATTTAGGGATGCATCGTTAGCCTTCCCAGCCCCTGGGGACAGGAGACAGGCAGGCCTGAAAGGCATTTTACTGCCCCTGAAGGGCCAAAGGGGTGGTGCCTGGGGCTCCTGCTTTCCCCCGGTGCTCCCAGCAAGGCAGCGGTGGCAGGGGGGAAGCAGCCCTGGGGGGAGCAGGGCTGCTGGGCTGCTCTCCTCAGGCAGGCCTCTGGCGCTCCTGGACTGAAGCGTTTTGTCACCCTGGAGCATTTAGTGGGGAACAACCGAGCTGTACAAACTCCCCAGAGGAAAGCCAGAGCTGACCTTCACTGTGCCCTCTTGCTCACCTGCCACCTCCTCCTCCAGGCATTCAGCAGTCCAGAGCCCATCCAGCCCTCTGCCTGCTACTTATTTATTTATCTTGTAAAGATGAGCCTGGGACGCTTCATGTTTCAGCCTTTTGTGCCCTTGAGGGAGGAGATAATGGAAGACCTGGCAGGAGATGCACACACTCATCAGCCCAGGGGTCCCCCACACCACCTCTGGAGGGATCCTTGGGAGGGGGCCATACTGGTATCAATAAACATTTATCAGAACTGCACCGTTAAGCCATGTGCTTTTTAAAATAAAGAACATGAAGATAAATAAAGCTGGGCTAAAGCACATGTACAAAATTTGCAGGAAACACTGGAGACTTGGAGAAGCATCTTTCCTGTACCGGTGGGTTTCCTTCTGCATAAACACAACAATAAATAAGAAGTACTTCAACTAGCAGCTATAAATAGCATCTTGTGTGCACCCTTGGATGATTTACATGCTTGTCCTGGAGTGATTGGGCTGGAATGAGTTGCAGCCTGTTCCTCTTCCTACATGGCAGGAGTTCTCCCATTACCTAAGCTTCATTGTTTTTGCACTTTTTATTCCAGGGCTTCACGCATGGCTTGTTTTCTGCTCAGTTCCTTCCCGTGTCCAGCTTCCCCCTTGCCAGCATTTCCAGCCATGGAGATGACACCTGATGGTGAGCTGATCAATGGCTGGTTTCCTTCCTCTGAACTCAGCCGGTCCCACACACACCACAGTCCGTCGGCTTCGCAGATGTTCCCACTTGTTTTCATGGGATCTTTGAAAGCATTTCAAGTCCACCAGTGCCTGAATGAAAGTAATTCATGCCTGAAGTAAACGTGCTGATTTTAATCATATGAATCCTGTTGCAGAGAGGGACACACACACATGCATATACTTTACACACTCATTTCAGATGTGCATGTATGCATGTTTTCTCATGAAGGTAATATATTTCTTCCATTGGTTTCTCTTGGTATGAAACAGTATCTTCAGAGACAGGAAAAATCACATAGCATCGACAAGAAGTTTGTACTAGTTGAATTTTAATGGCAAAGGCACTAGTGGAAATTTCCCTTGGGAAAATATATAGCATCTAAGATTTCTCTGTACATTAAGGAACGTGCATAAATAAGTCTTGATTGTACAAATTGCTAATTGAGAAGATACAATGCTATCATAGCTGTAGAATTGCATTTGCCTTCTTTAAAACTTTGCTGCTACCTCAAGTAAATAAAGGCCAGAGAAAGTGAAGTACCTCAGTAAAACACCCCATTGTCCCAGAACAGGGGTTCCCGGGCTTTTTAATGTGGAGTGCCAACTCTCAGCCTTTCAAACTGCAGCTTCACAGACGAGCGCCGTCTCCTCTGCAACCCACATGCTGCTGGAGGTGGTTCAAAGACATATGGGGAGTGAAAGCCTGTTACAAGCAGCAGACAGCACAGCTTCTGCTAAAGGCCAGACACAATCCAACTGAGAGCTGTGATGCACAGATGAAGTCAAGGCTGTGCCTGCTTAGCCCAATGCTCTGTCAGCCTTGGCAACTCCCACAGGCAAGCCCAGAGTCGCAAGCCCAGAGTCACAAGCCCAGGGAGCTGTTGGCCGAGGAGAAGTCACCCATTGCTTTATTATTTCTTGTAGGAACATATGGAGACAGACCTCCCAGTTTATCCCTCTAGAGCCCTGTGAAGATTCCTGTTCCTCAAGCAGCAGTAGGAGCTGCCAGAGGATGTGCTTGTGCTGAGGCTCCACACAGCTGCAGGGTGCTGCAGAAGGGCTGGAGACACTCCTACTCACAATGGTTGTTTGCCTGCAGCTGGATTATGCTCATGGTTACTTCCAATGTCCACAAAAGGTTGAAGAATGCAGAGAAAACAGCTCAGACAATTGTTTATTTGTTTTCAAAAAAGGAAAAGTGGAGAACATCAATTCATAGCCAAGTACCCTTCTTTGGGACTAGAATTCAAGTGGTGTCTCTGCCAAAGGAGATGAATGCTGATATCTCCTGCCAGGCTGGGCCATGACACCACCTCTTGCTTTTGCCTCCCCAGGAGTGGCAGGGCAGACTTTCCCCCAGTGAGGTTCAGCAGAATTAGGGTCTCAACCTCTTTGGGCATCTGTCAGTAGAGGGCAATGTAGTTACAAACAACCGACCTGCTCCAGGTCCCCACCCAGCAGAAGGCATAGACCTTACCTAGTATTTTATATTGCCATGTGTGACCTAATAGTGTATCCTGCTGTTATGTGCCGTGTTTAACATACCAGCAACACTATGTCATGCAGCTGATACTAGAATTAAGGTCTAGGGTATTTGTTTATGAAGCAGGTTCCCTTGTGATCACTGCTATTTGTGGCAGGGGAAAGGAGGGGACACAGCACTGGAATGGGTTTCCAGTGGGCGTTTGTTTACTGTACTTTCGATGCACTGGTTTATCAGCCCAGGGAATAAGTTATAGCTTCCCAGCCTGCCTGTCTGGTTACAAATTCCAGTCTGTTCCTTCAGGCTGAATATAGAGAGCAGCTGGCTGAAGCTAAATGAATAATACTGCCTCACAAAACAATAGTGCTGGGCTCAACATGTTGCACAGACATCTATTTTGAGTTTGGATATTTAAAGACTAAGGAGGCATGACAGGCACATTTATGGGGCAGCAATTACCAAGCAGCCTGCAGACTGTGCCTTGGATGTGAACAGATTAACACCTTCTTCTCTGCGTGTGTCAAATACTCCGGTAAAGAGTTCACCTTTACAAAGAGAGTGTCTCTGAAGAGTTGACAAGTCCTTCCACTTCCTGTACACCCAGCATTTTCCTGTTTGATAGCCTTAAGCAGAACCTTTCTGTGCTACAACCTTATCTAAAATAAAGAGGTGAAATGTGCTGCTGTTATTTTACTCCATTCTGTAACTTTTATTGGTGGGAAATGGTAGAAAGACCTAACAGATCTTTCTGGTCCATAATTTTCTAACTTAATTCTAGTCTAATGAAAGCACTGAGAACCTCCTTAGCATGGAAGGTGCCACAATACTCAAAAGCAATCACTGCTGTTTGAAAGCCAATGGAAAAGGGAGGTAATTTTCTGCTTTTCAAGACCATCAGAGCTAGGACATAGCCAGGTACATAGGTTGCTTTTGGAGATACTTCACTTCTTTCAGTCCCATCATCTCACTACAGCTATGGATATCTGCATACACCAATAATCCAGAAGGAGGCTGGATTTCCATTTTTGGGTGCAACCTGATAACCTCTATTCATTTCAGACCAAGCTGAATGTCTGCAGAGAAGGGCTTTGTGGCCTGATCTTGCAGGTATGTACTGAAAAGCACAGCTCTCAGGACACTGTCACGACCAACTGAAACATTCTCATGCTGGGCAGTGCAAAGATGAGGCTTTAAAATGTATTTGTTTTACAGTTCCATGCCACGAAATCATATACAAGCAGTCATAGAAACTTGCCAGAGGTTTTTTAAGCTCATAGTAGCTTCAGGTACCCGGAACTTCTAAACTTTGACTGTTATTTTCAGCAGGAAGGAAAACTACTCTCAATTAAATGGTGCTTAAGGGAAAAATTCAGTCTTTCTTAAGAAGTTCTCAGGCCAGTAACTCTGGGGCTAGAGAAAGCTCTAGATCATAGTGGGAGGCCACTTTATAACACAGGTTTAGGGGCTGAAATAAAAATTAATATAGGATAAGAAAGCTCCTGGCCTAATCTCCAAGTAAATTAGCAGTGGACTGGCCTGCAGATAGCTTATGCACTGATGAATTAGTAGTTTCATGGCAAGTGACTAAAAATACCTTGTGACTAAAAATACTACCTCAGGAGAAGAACCTGAGATAGTTTGATAAAAGAATGCTAGGAAATCCTAAACTGTTATTCATGCCAGAATTTGCCGGGTTTTTTCTGCAGTTTTGAAACCAGCACTGTTCTCATGTCTCATCATGTAGTTCTGCAAACAGCAAATGACTGGGACAGTGAAAACAAGCAGTGAACAGAAAACCCCAGTGAAAAATATAGTATATCACACTTCTGACTTTTGTCTGAAGATGGGATGTGATCTCACCAATAATGTTTGGTCTCACCAATAATGTCTGTAATCACTAATACGGGCATGTGTTTAAATGCTTTGCAATAATAATAGAATTTATCTGAGGTTTTTGGAAAGCTGAAAAAATAAGTATATAATAATTTTTTAAGAAACAAAAATATTCAGAAATCAGGTTGTAATTTCCAGAAAAAGGAGAATCTAGCAATTTCAGTAGAATTAAGCATTCACAGCTGTATTTGTGCCATCAGGCTGACAGATAATTAAGGAGCATATTCCCACAATCCAACATTGCACACTTATTTACGCATATAATCTCTCTAAGGTCTCAATAAAGAGTAAAAAGTTTCTTAGTGGTCAGTTCAAAAAACCTAACCAGGACCTGTGCTCTGGAGCACATGCTTGAAAAGACCAACTCAGCAGTTAGCTTGGGTAGTGCCTTAGAACCACAGACTAATTTAGGTTGGAAAGGATCTCTGAAGATCATTTGTCACCCTGCTGCTTGGAAGAGGGTCAACTACAGCACATTGTGCAGGGTTTTGACAAGTTGTAGGGTCAGGGCCTTCTTCTGCCCTGCTGATGAATCAGGTTTTCCCACTGTCTAATTTGAATTTCCCATGTTGCAGCTGGTGTCTACTGCCCATCACTGTGTACCACTGAGGAGTCTGACTCCATCTGCCCTTTTGTTCTGCCCTTCCTGAAGCCTTCCCTTCTCCTTGCCGAACAAACCCAGTTCTCAGCCTCTCCCCACACATCAGCTGCTCCAACCCCCTCACCATCTCTGTGGCCTCCTCTGGACTCAATCCTGTTTGTTGATGTACTGTAGAGTCCAAAAGTGGACAGAGTGCTCCAGATACACTCTCATATCTCTCAGTCTGCTGCCTCTGCTTCATGCTCCCACAGTTGGCTGCCTTTGCTGCAAGGGCACACTGCTGCCTCATGTCCCACATTTGATCCACAAGGATTCCCAGATCCTTTTCTAACAAACCACTGTCTGTTTGCTTCACCCTCACTCTGTCCTGTCGTGTGGGGTTGTTTCAACCTAGGTACAGGACTCTTTGTCTTTTCTGAGTTTCATGAGATTCTTCTCAGTTTATTCTCCAGGTTGTTCAGTTAAGCCCTGATGTGCAGCAGCTCTGCCCTCCAGCATACAGATTATCCATCTCCCCCATTTCAGTACTGCCTGCAAACTGCAGGGACTAGAAGAAGGAAGCAGTTAGTGGGACAATGTGCATCCAAACCCCTGCAAAAAGCCATGTTTGAGGTCTTCTCTGGAGAACAACATAGCAGCAGCCATGCACAGACCTGTGAGTCAGCAGTTGGTACAGTCACAGCACCTGCCGATGCTGGGACAGCCAGGACAAACTTCCTGCCACTAGCAGACAGCCTTTCTGGGTGCCTGTCATGTTTCAGACAGGCAGAAGTGTAGGGCTGCCGTGACTGAATGTCTAGGGAATGTGTCTGCTCCATCTGAAGGATTTATTTTTGCAACAATGTAATATTAGTAGAGTAAGCAGGAGACAAAATGACATTATTTATTTTTTATCAATTTCTTTGCCATCAGACTGCGCTATGAATTTTTTTTCCAGCCCAACAAAGGGGCATGGGAAACAAGAATCACTAACTGAGCTGACAGTTTCCCCTGATTTCAGCCATTCCCTGTAGCGCTTCTTATCCAGATTTTGAGGGTTTTTTGCTGGGCCCAACTGTGTCCCCCACTGAAAAAGTTGCAGCTGGTACAGATCTGATGGGTTAAATGCCCTCTTCTTACCTCTGACAACGTTTTACTGCTCTGGAAACTTTTTTAGGGCTGTATGTCCAATAAAATTCAGTATCTAGACAGCGAAGCATACTGTGTGCAGAACACACAGTGCCTGACCTCTGCTCACCAGCCCCGCTGATGCTGCACAGCTCCTGGCCACAGCCTTCTGCCAGGGTGGCTGGGAACGGCTCTTTGTGTCCAGAGGAAGATACCAAACCTCTCCTGTACCAGGGAGAGCCATGAAACAAGAACAAACCACTTGTCCTCACCTCATGCAAGTGTTACTCAGCACAAAAGGTTGTGTGGTTTCTCAGGGATGCGATTACAAAGCCGAGGGGACGCACATGCTCTGCCTGTTAATCACCACTCGCTTGGTTAGAAAACGTAAATCTCCTCTCTGTATGCTGGGTTTTGGCAGTGCCAGCCACAGAGAGCTCCAGCTTCACCCTGCAGTGTGCACAGTGCTCCCTGACCTTGCACTAAATAGGCTCCCACCTGCTGCAAGACCTGAGGAACCACCTGGCATTGCTTGCTTATAAATAGCATTCACCTAATCCTAGCACCAAATTAAATTAGACTTAAAATATTCACACGGTCTACACCTGATTTCCTGCTAATGGCAGCTAACAGCTACCTTAGTAAATGGTTTTTTCTCTACTAGAACTGTCCCCTCCAAGGCAGATCTCACAGAACTCTTTGCCCTGAGCAAGCATGACTGGGATAAGGGATGTGCTCTCCCTCTGCCCCTCATTTGAGCCAAGTCTGCCACCCAAGCAGGCCACCCCTGAAGCCTGCTGGCTTTTTTTTTTTCCCCCAAAGAGATATCTTCAGTTTGGTATTTTTTCATCAAGCACAAAGTACCATCTTCTTTTAATTTTAAATATACATATGAAAAAAAAAAGACAAAAGAGATACCATTTGCATTTTCAGAGATGCTGGTAGGGTGTGTTACTGGGCACTTCTGAAAACACAAAATTGTATTTATTCAAAGTGTCTAATAGCTCTGTACCTTAAGTCTTCTATTTTCTCGGTGACACACTGAATACAGAGATTGATGACATGACTTCATGTTTTAAGAATTGCTTTATAATTATTTCTATATAATAATATGATAAAATATGTTGCTTTTTTTAGCACCTAACTTTGGTGTAAAAGGCAATTTGCCCTGCTAGACTTCCAAGGAACTGCTGCAGGAAAAAACAGCTACTGCCATACAGGTGGTTCAATAAGTAGAGCCTTTATCTGAGCAGTGTTATTCAGCCCAGGCTGCAGCAGCTGCCTCTGCCAAGCTGGATGATCCAGAAATTTGCAGGACAATCAAATCTGTTAGTAAGTGTGAATTGTGAACCACCTGGCTGGACCCTAACAGGCTGCCCCAAAACAGGAAGGAAACTTTGAAAGTTCTAGTTTATTCATTTATGTATTTTAAAAAGTCAACATTTCTTATTTTTATTTAATCTTGAATTCTGTTAATCATAATGGTAAGGGCAGGTAATTCAGAAAAGAACCCAAACCACCCACTATTATCTCCAACCTGAGGAAAGTATTTGTGAGTTCACTCTTTTGTAACAGTTTTGGCTGCCAGCTAAAAAAAAAAAAAAGTCATTATTCATACATCTCTTTTCAGAATCTCTCAGTATACGTGTCCCATATGGCAAGGTTTATGCTCTGGGATATCGTAAATATCAAATATTTATGCAGTTTTGGGGTAAGGGAAGACAGAAAGACTAAGCAACTGTTTATAATTCAGGTTCTGTTTAACCCATGCTAAAAAGTAGACATTCAAAACAATTGTAGAGGCAGCACTTAATCATGTCAGTGTTTAAGTCAGAACTATATCTCCTGGCAAGTTGGAACTGAATAAGAGGCACTGAAACCAGCCTTCACAAGCTCTATAAAGCCCTTGTACAGTTCCTTTCTGCTGGTAGTTATGAGACTTGCTCTTAAAGGTGTGGAAGATGTGCCAAAAAGCTGGATCCATGTAAACAGGACTTCTGATTTCATCACTTTGGAAATTATAAAATAGCAGTTACACTCAGGGCACCTAAGGAAATGACAGGCAAAGTCTGGAAAAACTGGTATAAAATATTAATTGTTTGCAAATTGCCTATTATTTGCTGAGCACTGTGTATAAATAGAGAAGTTGCCTGTTCTGACAAGCCTATGGACTTTGTTTTTTTAGCCAGTAGCATGAAGCCAGACTGCTGTGGCTGAAGGGGAACCACTGCTTTCAATTGCACTTCTCACCAGCAGACCTACACATTAAAAGCTGCTGCCTAAACAGCCAAACCACCCAGTAGGAAAGATGAAAGGGAAACCAGGATTTTGAAAACAGTCTTTCTGTTCCTTGCTTTACCTCAGAGACTGTGGACAAGCCAAAGGCTCATGTTCCCCATCTTTTAAAGGCTGGTGACAGCACTTTGCTGCCCTGCAAGGATGATGAAGATATGTACATTTAATACTCTGAGACTCTCTGGCACTAAAAAGAGAGAAGCATCCTGAACGGATACAGAGTAGACAGGCTGCCCTGGAAAGGAATGACTGAGGAATGTGGCTTAGTATTTGCAAATTATAGTTGACACTTTTTTTAGGACTTAGTATTTTCTGGCAATGATAATGCTCTCAAAGGAACAGACCTACAGTCTCTTGCAAATCATGCACTAGAGCAGATGTCATATTTCTGATACTTCTTTCCATTACCTTTATTTTTGGAACTCTAAAAATTCCTAAATCCTCCAAATCTAGACTGAACACCCTATCTGCGTTGTAGCATAAATATGCATAGCTGAAGCCCTGGTTATGACTGTCAATACTAACTAGAGAGCCCTAATGTGCTTAAATTTAAGCCCACTTAATTTGTAGAAAGCTATTCAGATGCTGTCAGTCAAGCTGGGAATCTGAAGAATATTTAAGTTGTTGATTAAGTACTTAACATTACAGGTTAATGCAAAATTGTCTGTCCTACTTTTCTTGTGGTTATATGGTGACCTGTATAAATACTGGAGTTCTGTCTCACTCCTTCCAGTGCAATCAGATCCTCACCTCCCCAGCTGAGGATCCAGGTCCAAAAGAGGTACAAATGTCTATTGCCATGCCAGGCTGCTCACTAACAACTCCCTTGTGCTGCCCATTTGCTCTCACTGACGAGATGCAGATATTCACTAAGGCAGGAGGAGGAAGAAGAAGGTCCTCAGAGCTGCTCCTCTTTCTGTACCTGTGGTGAGGCCTTGCATGGGCAGGGAGAAGGTCAGTGCCAGCAAATGGGAACCGGCACGTTATTCCAAGAGCCTGGGTTTTATTAGAGCTCTGAAGTGTTATGGGTCAAGGTGAAACTGGCAACACTAGATCCCTCTTTGCCCAAAACAGCTTCCATCTGAGAAAATCCTGACTCTGTCATCATTTTGCACATGAAAGTGGGAAGGTGAAACCCTCTCCCCTCTAGAGACTGGGGATTTGCGTGCAGGACACCAGGTCAACATCACAAAGCAGAACAGAGCATTTGTGCTGCCAGCACCAGAGCTTTCATGGGGAGGCTTTGATTTTTTTATCTTGAAGCCATGGGTTCTGCAACAGGGGTTTACAGGATGTTTTTAGCATAAAACAAACTAAAATATATACAAAACTCTCCAGCAACTTTCTAACCCATTTTACAGAGAAATGCCAGAAAAGATGAGCAAATGCCATGTAACAGTCTTAAAATCCAAAAGTTTCCCATTCTTGTTATGGGCTATTGTAAAATCTTGTCATTTTAAGCAGGCAGGCAGGCTGAATGTTGAGGCTGCCAGCACTACTTTGTTGAGCACCACACAAGCCAGGGCAGCTCTGTACTTCTGGAGTTCTCTCCAGCCACTCTGTTAGCAGAGCTGTGCTACAAAGCTCCTCTGCAGGTGTGTTTCTTGTGAACTTCATGCAGGCAAGAAGACCTTAGATGCCCTCTGTTCTCACAGGCTTGACTTGAGGTGTTTGGGGCCAGGAAGAGTTCACATTTACCTACCTTTGAGGTTTTTTACAAGAGATGAAAAAATACAGTGTGGTGGTTGAAACTCATCAACTGGTTGGATCAGAGATCATCCAGTGACAACATCCTCCACCACTTCATATGGTCACAGAACCCACCTCGTCTTCCTCAACTACTGGCATGCCATTCCTGTAGCTGCTACAACTGCCTGCTCTTCCATGTGACACCAGGGAAGAGTATCATTGATTTCTTGCCTGTTTTAATGGAGCTTAGCAATTAGAAGAGAGGTAGAAGAAACTTTGCCTCATCAACCAGCTCTCACAGAGAAGTACCAACTGATCCTCAAAGCATAACTCTGGCAGCAGTTGATAAAGATGAGAGATACAGACGTATCCATGGACTCAACATGATGGAGGAGTTCCTGGTACTAGTCAGGGACTAGAATTTTTGGGGTTATCTGCACAAACCCTGTATCTTTAACAAGTTACTTTCTCTACAGTTAATAAAATCAGATTACCATTTGCCTATTTGTCTCCTGGACTGTAAGGATTCAGTGGGTTGTTAAAATAATACATTTTTAAAACATGATCCACATGCTTGAAAATGGCCTAAAAATCCAGGTCTAGTAACAATGACACATGGAGTATGTGCCTTTGTGTTAGTTTAGTCTTAAATGTATATTGGAATTGAACCCAATGTTGTTTCCTTCAGTGTTACAGAAAAAAAGCTCATGGCTTATCTGTAAGTGTTTATTCTAGTATGTGTTCACTTCCCTGGTAGTAAGTTTTTTAACTGTACTCCCTGGGTAGTCAGGATGTTGGTAAATATTCATTGGCAAAAACATCCCCACATGACTGGAATTCACTCCCAGCAGGCATTAAATTGGAACAGAAGAACAAAGGATATGCCAGACTTGATCAGACCACTGGTCTGTCAAGCCTGGTACCCTGCCTCTGGCAGTGGCCCATTCTTTATGCTTCAGACAAAAGAAAAAAAAAAAACAATTTAAAAAAACAATGCACCTGTCTGGAAATGCATCCCAAATACTTAACTCAGACTTACTATCTCATCTCAAAGTAGCTGGGACTAGAGTAAGAGAGAACAAAATACCTTAATACAATATTGCAGGGAATGATTGTATTCACTTTACTTTTGCTTTACTTTTTTGATCATTTTTTTAAGGAGAGGTCTTACTTTAATATTTATGCAGTTCTGAGTATCCCTGACACTGTTGAAAAGGAGCTGAGGCTTCTCAGGGATAATTTTGTGGGTGAGTGTCTCAGAAATCAGATTTCACTCTGGCAGTTTGACACACAAAAACTGCCTTTCACTTACAGCTCAAAATCCCCTGAAGCCACCAACTTGGGTGGCCTCAGCAAGAATTGTTTGATTCCAACAATTAGGTTCTGCTTTTATTATTGCAGTTTGTCCTGTATTAAGGCTTCATCAGGAAGTCCTGCTCAGGACTCACTGTGGTGAACCATGCAAAGCCTGTCTTAATTTTGACACTCTCTGCTTTCAAAGGTTTTACTGTCCTGAGCAGAATCTGTGGCAAGTGTATGGAATAGGTAAGCCAGCAGGGAAGGTAGAGGGCAAACTTCTACATTCATCAGGAAAAAATTAACAGGATTCTCCCACACTGGTACAATGACAGATTTGATCTGCTCATTGGGTATTTGGTTTTATTGGCAGTGTCAGGAGAGAAACTGGGGTTTCAGTGGTATGGAAGCTGAGTGATGATTGCAGCCCAGGTATAATTGCCTTCTGGAGAAGATCTGAGGCCTACTAATGAAGAAGGTGCTCAGTACCCAGCCTTGGGTGCCAAATAGAGGCTCTTAGCAAACCCTAGACGTCCCCAATACGGTGTTCTTCATGGGCAAGACACAAATAATACATATAAGCCATATCTTTGTGCAGGTCAAGTCTCTTCAGGCCTGTGAGCAAGCAGAACATCTCTGTTTCCAGGTGAATAAGAAGGGCATTTAAACGAACTTCCTGCACACCCTGAATCCCCCTGCCTCAGGCCACTCTCAAGCACTGTAGCTGAGAAATCTTTGATCCCCAGTGCACTGTATCACACAAAGTGTATGTGTCATGAAGTCCTTGCTTTTGTCCCTAATAAATTGTAGCCCTGTGTGTCGTAAGCCAGTGCTTTGTCAAACCAACGTGTGTGAAAAGCGATGCTCACAAAGACGGGCGGGAGCCGCCGCTGGCGAGGAGTGACTGAGTGCCGAGGAACCAGGCCTGGTGAAAGGGACCGGTGCTTTGACCTTAAAAGCTGTTCTGAGCACGTCCAGTCTGCATGGGAAACTCAGTCAAGAACGGACATCTGTGTTTTCGGTCTGTTGACTTGTATTTGACAGCTTGGGTTTTGGCAGCCTGAAAAGATTAAAAAAAATGCAGCCCAGCCAAGGCTGGCCTTGCACTGAAGCAGATAGCGGTGAGGGATTAGAGGTGCAAGGGAGGCCGAGGTGCCAGGCACAGCGGTAGTGGTGGGCCCAAAGCTATGACAACAGCCACGCTGCTCACTTTTCCTCAGCTGGTAGCTGTTTGTTTGAGGATTTGTGCTGCCTGCCCCCTGGGTGAGGGTTTGCAAAGTGCCTGCTTGGAAAACATTTCCATCTGCGTTTCTGCACACAGCTGCCGGAGGAGAGGAGCATGGCCCCGGAGCCCTGACACTGCTCCACAGCCCTGTCTCCCCCGGGTATGCCCCAGGCTGGGTGACTTCATGGCCAGATCCAAGCTCTTCCCAGTGCCTTTAGAGCTGGTAGAGCTCTCTCCCTGACTCTACACAGTGTTCACCCACTGAAGGTAATTAAAAAAAAAAAAAAGAGCTCGCATATCTGACTGCCACGGGGTATAAAACTGGCTGAGAAGGAAAAATGTAGAGCCTCCAGTGGGTAATGAATTTCTGAGTCTGTATCTGTGCTCTTATTTGCTGGTAAAATTTTTTGTTTCATTGCCACAAGAAGGGAAGCAAGATTTTTGCCTGATTGAGCCTGTAACAGGGCAGCAGATTTAGAGAAATGTACTTGTCTGCTTTTTGCTGCTGGAAGCTAAATGCTGATAGAGAGCTGCATGAAATACTCACAGCAAGAATTTTATTAACTCCTGTCACTGCAAGGACTGTGTCAGGCCAAAACACCCTCCATCACACGGAAGCATCTACTGTTGATGAGCTGATGACAATGGCATGCTAGTGACAAAGATTTTGCAGGCATTTTCCTTTCCCCAGAAGCAAGAACCAAGAAGCTGAGACTGCTGTGTTGCTTGTGCATATCCTGGTAAAGGGGTACTTCTGTGCAATGACATAGGTGTTCAGAGTAGGGTTGAATGTAATTCTGAAAAACATTAGTTTGTTGGAAGGGACAATTGCTGTAACACCCAGCAGCATGTTGTCTTCTGCTGGTGTGATGGAGGCAGGAGCCAGCTGGAAGGCAAGGCTGTGTTGCTCCAGAAACCCACCCTGCAGCTGAGCAGCAGGACAAGCTGTACCTTCCAGACCTCTGAGAGCCTGTAACCATTCTAGCTCAAGGTCATTTAGCAGTAGCACCTGAGAGAGAGAGCATTTCTTACAGGCTAACTTGTGACTAAAAATGTTTTTTGACTGAAAAACTATTTGGTCAGTAAAGAGCAGTAGGAAATGCCAACACAGTTGGTAATTTCATTAATTAATTAATTTGTTAAAAAATGTGACTGGTAAGAGGGCAGGGTTACATTCCCAACATCTGTAACGCTTATAATAAACTACAGAATAGAATGGCACCATAAAAGCCCGGTTCTAGTCTCTGGCAAGGACAGAAACACTGAACATTTGGAATTATTTTTGATTACTCCTCTAGAAGAGCATGCACAGCCCTTATGGAGTGTCCAAGCTGCCATGTGGCTTGTTTGGGGGAGTCGTGAGTGTCTGAGCAGACATATGGTGAGGCGAGGAACCAGCCGGTGCGGGTTGAGGCAGACACTGCCAACTCACTTTCTGCTGCTGCTGGGCAATTAGGCACATCAGGAACTCAGTGAGCTTTTTTTCCCTCTCTACATGTTTGCAAGTGAAAAGACATAAAGTGTCTGCAGGGCTCATACACACTTTCCGTGCCATTGTCTTCCTCTCAGTCTCCCCTGGCAGTCACCAAAAAGTAAGACAAAAATAACACTGTTTGAGCTGAATGTATCTCTGTGCACAGAGATCATGTAATGCCTTCCGCAGCATTCAGGCCTTGCCTTGGGCCTGCATATGGCTCAAGGGTGAAGCAGCCATACAAAGGGGGCTGTTGTATTGAACAAGTTCCTTTGGCACAATAAAAGTCTCTGCCATAAGAATAAAGCTTCTTTGTGCCTGGAGCAGAGCCCTTCCAGTGTGTGCTGGTGGAAGGAACACCCCTAGAGACGGGGCAGCATCAGGCATCCTTTCCCAGCACGAGGCATCTTTCTCTGATGCTGCAGAGCACACAGCAGCATTGATTGCAAAGAGAGGCTACCGAAAGGGGCTTTCCCCTGCACCTGCCTCTGCCCCCCAGGCCATGGGCCAGCTGTGCCAGGGTGGTCATCTCATTGCTCTGTAAGGGAGCTTGGGGGTGTAAAGATGAGGACTCACTGCTGCAGGGTTGTCTCTGAAAATGTGAGGTGGCTGGTGTCTACTGCTCTGGTGCAACCAGGCCATCCTGGGACCTTTGGCAAGGATGCCAGACATGGCCAGGACACCAGGAGTTGGTAATCTCTTCTCTTGCACCGTACAAGGCCAGGGCTGTGGTTCACATGCAGCCTGGAGAGCTGGAAAGCTGGAAACAAGTGTTCATATCCCAGGCAGAGATGCCATTTCTTAAATGTTCTCCTGCTACTGGTCCAAACCCAGCTTGTGAGCTGAGGGGGCCCCTGCTGCCACTCTTCCCAAATGAAAAGCACTCTGTACAAGCAGGAGCACTTGTGAGGCTGGTGCTTAAAACCACAACTGAAAACAAACCATGTCAACAGAATATCAAACCAGACATTGACCACCTCTGAAACCACATGGAAGTCTGACTTCAGCTGAGTCTGCTGAATGTGCATGGCAGAATGGCTGGTGTGGTCACATTTCCTGTTGTCCCCAGGCCTGGGCACTGCAGTGTTGTGAAGCAGAGCATTCATCCAACAGCGCTGGCCAGGGGATGGACCAGCCTCTGGAACTTTGGTACGAATGCTCCCAGCGCTGCCAGTGCTCCCCAGCCCCATGGCTGCTCCCCAGCAGGTTGTCCAAGTGCTCAAATGTTGAGCTGGGAAGTGCAGCAAGACTTGATTCCATCTGCTGGCAGGGCATTTGTGGGTGGGCAGGGTGGTCCCAACCATTGTGGTATGCTGAGCTGTTGGGTGGCTGAGGGCAGCAGGAACTGTGGGCACCTTGGCATTTTGTTGAGCACTCCAGAGGTTTTTTATCTGGCTTTAGTTACAGCAGGAGCTGTGGTAGTTAGGAGGATCTTTCACAAGGGCCTAGGGGATGCAGGCAGAGTCTGCAGGTAGAAAGAAGTATTTCTGGGTTTCAGACTTCCCCTTGATTTGGGAAAGGGATGCTGATGGTGAGAAAGCTGGGCTGGAGAGAGGTTATGACCTGCCATGATTGCTCCTGTTGACACTGCATGAGACACAGCCTAGTCTCCTTGGCTGAAGGAAAGGCTGCCAGCTCCCAGTTCCTGTGATGGCAACGGCCAGGGTTTTGTCTGTGAGCAGCTACTGCTGTGCACCACTGGAATGCCTGGGGAATTTCTGCCTTAAAACCCACCCTGTCTCCAGAGCATTCAAGTGTCAGGATGAGAGGAACCAATTAGAGGGACCCATGGAGAGTGGGACAGGCTGCAATGCTATTCACTCCCGTCACTTCAAAAAGGTTTTATTTTCTGTATGTTTAATATGCAAATATTTAATGGGGTGTATTAGAGCATTGCAGCCATAACTTGAGACCTTTCAGTCAAGAGTAAACAGGTGCTGAGTCTTTCTTTTCAAGGCCAGGCACAGCTGCAAGCCTGCCCTCCCCAGTACATGATTATGGGATGTGCTGGGACTTTTTCTACATCCCTCCCCAACGATGCTGCACACGCTCCTGCAAAGACCCTTTTTTTTTTTTTTTTTTTTTTTGTCTTTCCACAAAAGACTGTCCTCACTGTTCAAAAGGAATAGGAAAAAAGAAATGTGATTTATTAGCTTTGGCATAGAGGGCAAGGTTTTGACCTCAGGTGTGAATCTGAGAAAAATACTATTTTCTTGACAGCCAGCCCTCTTGGAGTGAATTAAAACGGCTATTGTGAGGAAATGGATTAAAGCCATTTCGGCTTTTATGACAACACAAGCTGGTTACTTTATAGAGCATCTAGGATGTAGAGTCGCCCCAAGGTGCTTTATAATCATCGGTTTAAAGGGAGAGAATTTGCCTGCAGAGATGAATCAATGGGTGTATTTTATGAAACATTAATGACTGCTTTTGTAGATGTAAATTCGGGGGTATGTGCCTGCATCTCTCTGTGCTGTCCTGCAGCTGCAACTTAAGCTCTTTTGCTGTTAGTGAAGATCATAATCCAGCAGTGCAGTTTTGCTGGAGGAGCTCTACATCATCTTGTAATGTAAACAATATTGTAAGAGAGCCCGACAGCCCCACAGGATTTTCATTGAGCTATGATTGATGTGGAAAAGGATGGAGCTGCAGTGATTCTGCATCAGTCACAGCTCTCGCCTGGCTCTAAAACTGACCCTGTTAGCACAGTCTGACTTGGATCATTTGTCTCAGAAGTACCAAGGGATTTTAAAACAGCTGTGGATTCAACCATTTCAAATGGGAACATATTTTTGGTTTGTGGTAAGAACAACATAAACCGTATGTGTTTCAGAACTCGGGCCTCAGCATTCCTGGCTTGTTTTGTCAGCGCGTCTTTGCTCTCGGCAGCATTCACACATACAGGTCCATGGAGGCTTTTTTTGTTTGGTTTTGTTTTTCCACTTCAAGTCTTCCTCCCTTCTTTTTTCCTTCCATCTTTAAAGAAAGACAGAAAGAAAGAAAATGCATCACCTTTGCTTTTTGGGGCTAGGCAAGGTTTAAGCTGAGGCAACCCTTAAGCAAAGGGACCATTTTTTTGTTTTTCAACCTTTGTTGTATCCCTCATCTGATGTGTTTTCTCCTAAATGCTGTTGAATGTGCAAGTGCCCAGTGGCAAAAGCAAGTATCAGGCATCATGGCAGAGCCCTGACCACTGCCAGCCCTGTCCCTGTGTCCAGATGGGTAACCCATTTCACCCACGCAAAAATTACTCTGCTTTTCTACTCCTCAGTCCTTTAGATCACCCCTCCCCTTCTCCTTCAGCAGGTTCCTTCCCCACTGACATCTGTTCCAAGGAATGATGAACTGAGCTTTGGAGCAATTACCACAGTTTGTATTTTCCAAACCAGCTTGCAGCATGTGTATTAAAAACACCAGCATTAAAAGTCAACAGGGTGTAAAAGGTAACAGAGTCTCCCACCTCAAAGCTAATGATGTTTTGCCATGTGAACAAGAGCAGTGTATCCTAATTTGCAGGCTCCTTTCTCATTTGTACAATTTTGAGCTGTTGTTTAATGAAGCCCGTCTGGTTCCCGTGATGGGAAATTATATTATCACAATGCTCATGTTAAAGGCCTTATATTTCACCCCAAGCACCTGTGGCTGCACAGCAAGGAGGAAAGCTCTAATGTGCCAACTTGGATTCAGAATTTGAAGCAGGGAAAGGCTGTTTTAGGAAATGCTCCTCTGCCTTCCTTGCAGCCAAGCACAGCAGGGGCTGGGGAGCTGTGGGCTGTTGGGGTGCCTGTGGCCCGAGGCAGCTCTGTGCTGCAGCCAGCAGCTGGGGATTAATATCACAGAGAGAGTAAGAGCTGAGCTATTTCCGCAATCCCTTCACATAATGGATGTGAATGTCAAGATGTCGCCATCTGAAGTATGAGCACCTTGGAACAAAACAAAAAATTACTGGCAGTGTCAGCTTTCAGGAATGCTTTTCAGAGGTGGTGGAAAGCTGCACATGCAGCACTGACTTTCTTCAGCATCTTCCTTTCTGAATAAAGGGTGACCTCAGGCCCTCTCCTCTTCCTCCACAGGCAGACACACACAGGTCCCTTATAAACTAAACCCTATGCACACTTACTACCATGTGAGCAGCTCCAGCTATTTGGCAGGCAGTTTCTCAGGCAGGCACCCTGCTCGGAGTGGATTTGTGGCTCCAGTGTGTGTTCTGACTCTGCCAAAGACTGTGAACAGACCTGAGCATCTACAAATCCTTCCTGAGGTTTTATTCCCCACTTTGCTGCAGACTGCCCGGAGCTTGTGTCAAACATGTGACATGGGCTGATTTGGCAGTGCCCCACGTACAAACACACCCTCAATCTGTAGCTCCAGCACCAAAGCAAAACTGGAACAAAGTTTACTGCTAACCAGGAGATGGCTGTAATCACACTGGTACTGAACTGAAGCATTCCATGCTCAGGAGCTTCCTGCCTGGAAGTTTAAATACTGTCCACCATCAGCACAGTTGGTCAGAATAACCTACTCTGTGAGCTCTGATTATGCTGGAGAGCCATCTACTTTGCAGCTGTTAAAATGCTTCTTTCTCCATCTAGGAACACAGGCAGGGGAAGCTGCATTGATACCTCTTGGTCCTGGATGCCCAGCAAGCCTCTGCCCCCAGGGCCCTAGTACTGCTATATGACATTAGCAGGAAATTTGGCCTTGCATGTCCCATGGAAAAATGCTACTGACTTTGCAGTGGGTCAGCATGTGGGACAGTGCTGGTTTCCATTTGTAAGGATCCTGGCCCAGGCCCTGTAAGAGCTTTGTAATAGGGCCATGGAGAACAGAGAGGGAGTTTTCCTAGGAGCTCCTGTATTCGGTGCCTACACTGAACAGTTACTGATGTCTTAGAAATCAAATGTCTGTTATATCAAAAGAGCTGTGAGAATAAAATTTTTCTCTCAAATAGACACTGGCGCCCAAAAGTGCTGCCCAAAAATTGTCAGTAGGGAAACATCAAAGCTGGGGTATCCCTCCTTTATCACCCCGAGTCAGCTGCAAGGAGATAACTGGTACTGAAAATATGGGATGCAAAATAGGTATCAGATACTTGGACCAGTCCCTGTCCGTGGTTTGTCAGGATCCTTCAAGGGCTGAACAGTATTTCCCATCTCCCACCCCATGTCACCAACTTTCCCATCATGTAATGAAGTTTCATTTCCAGGAGAACAGGAGTGCCCTGGCATTCAGACCTGGCTGCCTGATTTGAATTTAGATTATTTCATCAAGGTAATAACAAGATCTGGAATCACAATCTGATGGAATAATTTAAAAAGCCATGTGAGGTCACTATTGCTTCTTACAAATAGAGCTTAGACATAATTTACCTGGCAGTAACTTGACCTGGAAGAGAGAGGTTTATCTTCTTGGCATGCTGAGTCTGAGTAGCTCGACAATCTCTACATAAATTTGAGATCTTTCATTCTCCAGCTGGTTGTTATTACTTATAATCTCTTAATGCAAAAAGTATTCCTTCCAGGGGCCCCTTTCTTTGCCTTTCTTACCTTTGTGTCTTTAAAAAAAAAGATATATTGCATGTTGGTTTGCCTTAGGATCTCAGGCCCATACCTTGCAATCATTGTAATTTGGTCACTCCACCTAAAACCTTTGTTATGCTTTATGTTTTAGGTGCCTCTTCACTTCTAAATGTTTCACTGTATTATCACATACAATTTTCAGGAAAGATTGATTAAGAGACCTACATAGAAAACATTGCCTTAGAGACACACCCCATAGCTTTGCTTAGAATCCCTTTTGTGAGGAGATTACAAGCAGAACAGCAGAATTGCAGGATTACAGTAGAAATGGGTAAAAATTTTTGCATGGATTCCTGAGAGAAGCCTGATCCTGACCCGTCTCAGGGTAGTTATGGTGCAGATCTTACACATCACACTCCACTCCTCTTTGGGTGTTTGAGACTGGCAGCGGGTTGCTGTCATCCCTCACTGTGTCCTTCTCCTCGCTGTATCTTGGGACACACTCCCTGTCTCGTCCCCTTCCCTGGTGCCAGCAGGGACTGAGCAGCTCCTCCTTACTGCCTCAGCTGCCTGCCAGCTGCTTCCTTCTGATGTCTGCAGTGCTGCCCCTTCTCCCTCATCTACTGCTGACATGTCAGGGGATTTCTGCTGCCCTTTGAACCTCTCTGGCTGCTGGAGCATGAAGTACCTCCTCAGCATTTCCATGTTCTAGAAAGGCTGGTTTCATTTCCTTTTTGGGGTTTTTGAGTTTTCTTAACTCCAAGAGGGCAGCCCACTGTGGGTTCTGCTTCCTGCTCCCTTAACCAGAAAGTGCCAGTGCAAAAAAGCTGCCTCATCCTCACAGCCAAACACCGTGGGGAGGCTGTGCCACCTTCACCATTGTACAGGGAATGAGGGAGAAACAAGATCAGCTGGAAGTGAGTTGAGCCTCTGGAGTCTGCCCAGGGTTGGCAAGACTCACTGTGAACTGACTTAGGTGTTCCATCCTGGTCACCAATGGTCCTACAAGCATGTGATGGCTGCCCTTTTCTGTGCAGCAGAGCTTCCCTCTGGGAATCCTGGAGGCATGGCACATGTAAGGTGAGTCCCAAAGGACTGGGATGCTGGGAAGCCTGGTGGGGTCAGCCTGACATGGTGCTGTGTAAGACCCAGCCCAAGAACTCCAAGGCAGCAGACCCCTGGTGTCTGGCCTCAGCTTCACTGCCAGAATAGGGTCAATGCCCTGACATGTCTGGCACCAGCGCTGGGCTTGAAGCATACTGACCAAAATGCAGCCGCCCTAGAAAGAAAGAAGCAAGAAATGGTGCTGCAGAACATATTTGCCTTCAATAAGATGTATTGTAATGCAAACACCCAGTTTGATACATTCTTTATAGTTGTTGCCTGGGCCTCTGCAACAGCAATATTTTCTCTTTTTCTCTGATTATCTGGACACAAGTCATTATCAGTATCCTTCCCATTATCATTAAACCTCATTTTAGCAATATGACAAACAACGGCGGCCTTGGAGATGCCAGTTTTAACATGACTATACCCTCACCCACACTTCCAAACTGGGACAGCTGAGAAAGACCTTTTATGTAAGATGATGCAGAGCATTACAGCCATCCCCATCAGGTGTTGGCTTTTTTTTTTTCCTTTTCTTCATCTTTGCCTCAAGATGTTGCAGTTTTAGCTTGTATTTGCTTTTTTTCCAGCTCATGACTCCACTTGTGACTGGAAGGCAGAGAGCTGGAGCAGCACTCTGTGATGTCTGTAACATTAGTGCAGGGCTGTCAGGGAGCAGACGGCATGTGACCAGGAGAGGCTAAACTGGGACGCTGTGATTCAGATACTCGCCTTCCCTATTTCTGGCTCTGTTTCCAGGCCCAGGTTCTGCCACTCCCTCTCTTGGAGGAGGAGGTGCAGGGCCACCACAGCCACCAGGGCCAGCAGCCAGGCCCCAGGCTGCACAGAAGCAGCATGTCCATGAGGATGAGCATTGGCCATGAAAGAGGAACCAGCAAGGGGACTGGGCTGGAAATACTCCAAGGAACACCAGTCCCACTGCAGAAGCTGAGGCATTTCCTGCTTCCCCAGCAAAAAGAAATGCTCGGCCCTGCACAAGGGAGCTGCTCCATCCCTTCTGTCTCCTCTCTCATTGCTTTTGCTTTTGCTGTGGGTTTCTCAGCAGCTCTCCCCACAGCCAGTCATCCCCAGCTCCTCCTTCCACTGCTCAGTCAAGTGACTGTGATGGATGGAAGGTGGAGGGATGCTCCTGGGGAAATTATTCAGCAACCTTCGAACTATGCAGAAGTGTACAACTTCAGCCAAGTTTTCATCTGCCCCTGGAACTTGCAGGTTATTTTTTATTGGAAAAGAGATTTAATTGAAAATTCAGGACTATGTCTCCTGTTGGGTTTTACCTATTATGAGTTAAAACATGTTGTAGGGAATTTTAAATTATGGGGCAGTGTCACACAAAAAGGGGCATAATTTCATTCTCATAAGAGCTGCCCACAGACATCTGAGAGCAGTGCTCTTCCTATACAGCCTGCCAGAGGCCCAAATCTAAAATTCATAAATTTACAAGAGGCAGAAAGCAGAAATAAAACTTGCTCACCAATCTGCACTGCACAATGTACTAAGATAAAGGGTTGTTCTACACAAAACACCTATTTAAGTGTTATCTGCCATTTCAAATATTACCAAAACACCTATTTAAGGTTGTTCTGATATTACAGATATTATGGATGACAAAATGGGGTGGAATTAAAGCCACTCTCCTTTGGTGTTCAGTAAGTGGCTCTGCAAGAAGCAGGTACAGCTCCATGCCTACAGGTACTTTGTGAAAGCTTTAACATGACAACAAAGACTGAAAGCCTGTGGCACAGTGCTGGCTGCTGGCAGCCTTTTCCTGCCCAGCCGGTGAACCCATTAGTACAAGCAGAACATCAGGGCACAACATCTGCTGGATTTCACAGCTTCTTCAGCCTAAACCCTCAGCCTAAAGCTCTTGATCAAAGGCCTTCCCAGCCCTGTCCCTCTTCCCAGTCCCTCTCCCTGCTGGCTTCAGCCTGCCCTGGCACAAGAATGGTTTCCCTTCTTTCCCAGTTTTCCTTCACAGTCTGTATATTCTTTTCTATCTCCTGTAAATTTCTCTTGCTGTCTGTGGCCTACCAGAGGTGTCTTTTCCACATTCTCTCCACTTTTCCTCCATCTCCTACGCAAATTTTTGTTCCTCCAGGGAAATGGCGCTTTCTGCATTTGAGCTGCTTTGCTCCCTGCCCATTATCTCTGCCCAGCTTTTGCTTCCTTCTTGTGTCTCCTGATGACCTCCCACAACTGAGTCCAGTTCCATCACTGCCTCCCTGTATTTGCACTTGCTTCAGAGAAACCTTCTGCTGCCAGGAAGCAGCATTAGACTCAAGAGGACCCAAAGCAAAGTGGAGATTTGGATATTCCTCCTCTTGGAGCAGATGGAAAGAATCTGCTTAGTCTGACCTGTGAAGAACCCCTCTATTGCCTTCCCCATGGCCAATAGCCCTAGTAGAAGAGGCTTTCCCTCCTGACTGCCTCTCTCTCTCCCCCTCCCTCCAGCTGTGTGTGCTCTTTGCATCTGGCTTCTCATGTTCTTCACCAGTCACCAACCATCCCTTCCTCTCCAACATCCTCCATGGGCTGTGTGTGTGACCTGCACCATCACCTCCCAGGAGCAGCCGTGCTGTTCTCTAACTGCCCTCTGCACCTGCCCAGCATCACCCCATGCCTAACACACACACTTTGAATCCTCCTGTTGCTCTTTGTCTCATATCAGACACCCACCAAAGTGGCAGGGTACTGCCAAGAAACAAAGGATCGATTATCCTCGATCCCCACCTGTTCTTCCTTGTGCCAGGTTTTCTTCTCCTTTCCCCACACTCTCCCTCACTCCATCACAGATTTTGTGTGTTAACATGCCCTGATTTGATTTTTCAGTTCACTCTGAAAGGCATAGTTCAGCTCTCCTCTTGGTCCTAACTGATTCTATTTCCTCAGGAATTTTTGTCACCTTTTTAAAAACCTTTCCTGCTCTCTCCATCTTGTGCTTTTCCATCTGCCTCTACACCTGCCACTCAAAGAACTCCTATTTTTCCCCCTCCCTCTTGCATCTTATGCTCAAAGGCATATTAGATTAGAAGAACTGGGCAAGCTTCTGTCTTTTTAGTTGCAAAAGTGCTCTGGTCTTGGCAGATTTCAGTGATGTTGTCACAGATGAATCTATTGCCTGGGAAACTGGAGCACCCCACCTGCGTCCTGCCCTGCCCTCAGCAGTGACACGCACTTGGACTCGGTTGGCTTTGTTGTAATTATTCTTCCAATATGTCTCTCTGGGCTTATTATTTATCCTATGTAGGATTATCTCTTACCTATTTATTTCTGACACTGACCACATCTCTCCTGCCATGCTGTTCCCCTTACCCCCACATTAGCAGATCTTTTCAGCTCATTTCTCAGCAAAAATTATGTGTCTTCTTCGTAAGTTTCTATTATAGTGCTTCTCTTTTCAGTCAAAAAAAAACCAGAGGTGACATGAAATTGAATATTTTTTGTGTTTTTCTCTGCATATTTGTGATCTCATCTGGAAGAGTACTTAAAAATGTTGCAGAGAATCTTGTTAGGACTAATACAATGCTGTCATGCAATTAGCACCATACTTATTTAATAATCTAGTCTTCAGACAAAAATTGCCATATCAATAACATTTATCAACCTCCCATAACACAAACCACCAAGATATCAATCCATCTTTTCCCTTCAGCCACTTGATACTATATAACCTCTGTTAAATGCAGCACATCTTGTGTGAGCCCTTTTCTTCTTCAGAAATACTGGTTTGCCACACCATTCATGAAAAACAACCCAGCCCAGGGGCTTTTCTCCAGTAATATTTGGTGTTCAACATTTCAGAGGAATGTCTAAGCTTCACTTATATGAAATAAAGTTATTTTTTTCCTGCCTCTATCCAGCAATGAGGTTATGTACTTAGGAAGAAAGCTTGCCTGTCGTGTAGTGTTGCAGTCCCTGGCATAAATACAGTTACAAATCTCACTGTTACCAGCACAAGGACTTAATAGTTTTGGTCTGACTGTTGCAAAAAGCTACCAGAGCCTAATCTGAGTGGAAAGCTTTCCTTTGCCCCTGCAGTTTCTGGTGCTGTCTGTCTTTCATCTCACTCCTTTTGCCTGCCCAGAGTGGGCTGGGGGCGAGCCGGGTGCGCTCTGCCGTGCCTGCAGCAGGGAGAAACCATTCCTAGTTCATCTTTCAGCAGCGTGGTGTGAGGGGCCAGCTGAAGCTCTATCAGGAATCAAAGGAGTTTTGTATGCCATGACTCTGGAGGAGAAACACATGCTGCAGAAAATACAAGGTCTAAAATAATAGACACTGGGGGGAAATAAAAAGCATGTCAGAGGGTAGATTGTTAAGCCCTCACAGTCAAATCCTGAGAGGTCTTTAACCATTGCAAGCAACTTCTGTTGGCTTCAAGAGGCCTCCAGGTGCTCATCTCCCTTCAGGATCTGTACACAGGGCTTTTACTTAATGAAAAGATCTTCACCGACTGGCAGGAGAGTGAAAGGGTTTTGAGTCCAATAAAATGATATTCCTGGATTTGTGGAGTAGGCAGCATAGACTGGGGGTTGTTACAGCAGTACCCGTTCCCCTGGAAATTGGGGACACAACTGGTTCTGGAAATGTAGTGTTGCTTCTCAGCTTGAAACAGCGTGTAAAACGGGGAACTAAAAGAGCTGCTGTCAGAAGGGCTGGTAGGTAGCAGATGCCTGTGTGGCTCTCTGGAGAGAGAAAAAAATCTCTTAATTCTGACGGATTTGAGCTCCTGACTCTTCAACAGACTGCATATTGTAAACCCTGAAACTTACATTAAAGGCAAAAGACACTTCCTTGTTTCCATGTGGTGTGGGGGGGGTCCCATATGACTCTTCCCAGGGAGGCAAAGTGATTGGTAATAAAACAGTATTTGAGTCCTCATGCATTCCACAAAGGGCAAATAATATTATTATTATTATCATTATTATTACTACCATTAGACATTGAACAGGAGTGCCATAACTCAGAGTATTATTTTCCGTAGTTCCAACACTGTCTGCAGGACACCTGCTCTCCATGGTCATTTCAAGACAGCTCCTGCTCTGTTGTTATTGGCTCCATACCAAGAGCCAGCAAAGCAAAAAAATTTTCACTTAAGCCCAAACCTACTGTTCTCCTGTCAGCTTCCCCATAATGTATTACTTCACCATGTCCTTTGACCTACTGCATTTCATTATAGAGAAATATAATTAATTTTGAGACACAGCTTAGTTCTGAGGTTCAAAACAGTTTCACGTGTTTTCTCAAACCACTATTTTTTTTCCTTCTTTTTTAATTTTCAGGCAGAAAAGGTTATGAGGGATAAACAAAGCACCACTCCTTCTAAGAGCTCCAAACACCAGCATGGCTGGAAGAAGCTAATGGAAGGAGGAGGATGGAAGGGGCAGAGGGAGGTGTCTCTCAGCCAGAACCCGGGAGCCAGAGTTGCTCCTGGGAGCTCAGCTACAGGAAGGAACGAGAGACACCACTACTGCCCAAATAACCAGGGTGTATGTGAGCGTGGATCTCTGCAGATCACTCTGGGCTTTGAGGGAAGATTTGTTGACCTGCTGAAGCTGCTGCTGCCCATAGCTACTTCATCATCTGCTCTTCCTGGGCAGGCTCCCTTATGGGGACAGCTCAGCCTATCCAGCAACACGTCCCAGGGATCCAGGCAAAGAGCAGCATCTTTTTCACACAGAAATCAAGACACAGACAGGGTATTAAAGTGACCTGCCATCCTCCTTATTCATACATTCATTCATGAGGATTTGTCATATGAATGATGACAAATCTTGTTGCTGGAGGAAAGTCGTACTTGTCATACCAGTAGCACCTGCTTCATTTGTGGATTATTGTCCAAAGACTGAGGTTTGAAGGGCTCAGGCCACTTTTCTCATATTTTTTTTCTGCAGCAGAATTGCTTGTGTTGTGGAACACACTCACAGTCCAACTGAGAGCAGGTGTTGCAAATCCAGCACATGGGTGCTGTTAATCCCACAGGAATTATTTTAGGAAATGGAGGGGGAAGGGAAATTGCATATAGGTATAGGAATTAACAAAAAATCTTAGTAAAAATTTAGCACATTTCTGAGGCATCCAGGGCCACCCAGCACCATAAGCAATCAGTAATTGGAAAGAGATCTATTTAGTAATAATGAGTGATGTACTTGGCATCCTACGTTCAAAGGGATATGATATGAGGTTTCTAGTCCTTACAAATTCAAGAGTAATCCCATATCTGATGCTCCACAAAAAGCCTTGATAACCCTTTCCAAGTCCAGTCAGCACCTTTGAAGTCAATGGCAACGTTGCCACAGTAATAGCTCTGAAGATCTATGTTGGCTCTTACCCTGCTGGAAGACCATCTATTTTGTAACACTCAAGTTCTTTGAACTAACAGCACTCCCTGGGTTTACAGCACCTGACATGTCTGCTGCCAAGCTTCTTTGTTTCTTTCTTACTGTTTTTCCAAAGGAGACTCCTACAACTTTATTTTTTATTGCTTTCAATAGAAAAAAAAAAATTTAAAAACTGGGTCCATAATAAACTTAATGTTTAACTTTGCAGGAATGTTATACAAACAGCCCTGCTGGGATTGGAGCAGCAACCATTTGCTGGATACTCATGTTTGTACATCCTCTTAGTTTAACTCATTTTCCTCAATGAGAATGAAAACACACTTCCTGAAAACACACTTGCTTGGAAACCGGTGGGAAAAAGTCTAGATTTAATATCAAGAAAGATGTAAAACTATTTGGAAAACTGACTGTGGGCTGTTTTTTTTTTTTTTTCAAAAAGTCAATATTCCATTGTCATATTGGGAGGATTAAATAATGTTCAAACAAGGTTTGTCACAAATCTGGCACAGACCAGGCAAAGGCAGTGGTCCAAGGCTATTACGAAAGCCATAGTTGGCATTTAACATCATGCATCACTTAAGAAAACAAGAAACCTCACAGCACACTTTGATCTAATCACGATACATGTGACAGCTGAATGCCAGAAGGTTCTTTGCTGGTTGCTCAGGGCATGATGGAGTATCCAAACAGCAGAGTGACCCCTGCCCAGGCCCAGCCTGGGGACTCAGCCTCGATGCTGTGGGGTGAACCAGGCTGTGCTCACCTGGCTGTGCCAGGAGCTGCTAAACTCCATGAGATTGCACACCCGGTCAAACTTACTCTTTGCTGTTTCGAGCATTTTGGGCACAATGAGAAGTGAACTTCTCAGTGCTGGATGCTCCTACAGATCCCACTCTGCCTTGGCAGTGCTCACACCTCTCATACTGCCCCAGTAGCCTGAACAGAAAATCTAGCACAGAACTGAGCTTCAGGCCACATCACAGCCAGTCTTTAGCAGGGGCAGAATAAAAGCAGTCCTGGAGTAACTGGTTGTAGGCAGGGACAGGAGAGCAGCTCACAATGCAGTGAACAATCTCTACATTTTCTTAATCTAAATATCCACATCATTATGACATCTGATAAGGAGGGGAAACCAATAGTAATTTATCTGAAGTGTTAAAGCCTTTTGAGTGAACTGATTCTCCAGCCTGTCAAGCACAAGTCCATGTAGCCAAGATTCACTACTCTTTTAGTACCCAAACTAAGATAAATGATCATCTTGAACACAAGTCATCTATACTGTTTCCCACAGGAAGATAAGGTTTGAATCCAAATTGATTCTGAAAACCCCTGAGGTATGGTCAGAAATCAAATAGATGTCAGTAAAAAACACTTAAGAGGGAAATGTCAAATGCAAAAGTCCCCAACAAACAAGCCCAACCTGCGGCCCTCATGAAGAATGACCTGCCAGGCAGTGCAGACTGTGCAGAAATGGAACCACAGTCTTTAGAGATCCAGCAAATGTTTGAATGTTTGGTATTGTCTGCCCACAGCAAAAGTGAAGGCAAAAGCTGTCCTGGGACACACACACCTGTGAGTGTGTTTCATGTAAAACACAGAAGAAATTATTGTGCTCTCACTGGCATCGGTGCATTCTCTGCGTAGTTTGGTGTCCAGTTCTCAGCACCATGTGTTAAGGAAAATGGATGGTCAAGGTCCAAAGATTCTCATAGCAAAGCCCAAAAATTTAGAAGATGCAATCCAAGAAAAAAGGCTCATGAACTGGGCATTTTTTGTGCCGAAATCGGAAGATGAAGAAAACTTAAAACTTTGCTTTCTGGCAGAAACCAGACCTCTTTCTACCCATTTTAAACTGGTGATGTGAAGTGTGATGTCTTCCACTCTCTGCTTTTGTTTGGTAAGGTTTGGTACAGAAGGACTGTGCAAATTTAGACCACCTGTTAGAGCATTTTCAGACCTTTTATCTGTCTGAGCCAGAGCTTCCTCAGATCAAAGTCCTGAAAGACTCACTTCAGGATCCAGTTTTGTGGCCAACAGTCATCACAACAGTCTTGGGTTGCAATGCAAGACGTAACCAAAAGTATGTATGTATTTTATTGCCATCTGTGGAAACCCTTTGGGGATATGTTTTTCTTTATCTTTTCTATGACCCATCCCTCATAACTCCAGGGGGATCTTCTGTTAATGGGCCAGCTGTAAAAACCAGGTGGAGCACTGTTCTTTATCTCTTCCATGACCCATCCTCCCTCCGGGGGATATCTGCTGCTAATGGGCCATTAAGGCTCACTGCAGGACTGATAAAATTACATCATCCCATTGTGAGATGCTCCACCTGGGGGGAGGAGCCAAGAATTCCTACCTGGATAAAACCTGAGATTCAGAACACCAGGACAGCCTGTTTCTGCTGGATTCCTAGAGGACGACTGGATCCATCTCACCACCACTGGACCTTCAGAGGAAAACTACACCCTTCTTCAGGACCCTCTCTGCTCCAACAGAACCACAATCTGTTGTTCCAGGAGGACTTAACTGGACTGCTACCAACACCCTGACCAACAGGGTGTCAGGTTGTATTCTGACTCTGTCACTGTTTGCTTTTTTTGTTTCTTAGCTTTTTCTGTAGTACTACATTTTTATTTTTAATATTCCTATTAAAAATTTATTTTTATATTCCCATATCTTTGCCTGAAAGCCCCTTAATTTCAATATTATAATAATTTGGAGGGAGAGGGTTTACATTCTCCATTCCAAGGCAGGTTCTGGCTTCCCCTGGCAGACACCTGTCTTTCCAAAACAGGAGAAAAACCAACTGCTTTTGAACATACCCAGTTGTCCAGGTATTGCATGATTTAGCCCTGAAATGCTGCAATAAAGCTGAGACAAGCTCTGGGACACGATGGTTCTTAGTCACTGCACCATTCTGAGGAGTGACTGCTGGCCCTTGGAGACACGGCCTGAACACACAGCGCTGGAGGTATTTCCAACATAGGCACCTTCAGTATGCACCTGCCAGGGCTGCTGGAAATGACAGTGTGCTGGCCTGTAGGCCTCACAGCTATAAATAATTCCAACTTTATAACTGAAATGTGATTGATTATATAATTACCTTAATGATGTAACAGTAGGGCTGGTTGGAGAGCAGGCCGGGCCGTCCGGGGCTCAGGCTGCTGTTGGCTGGTTGGTGTGCTGGGAGCTGGGATTGACTGCACCTGCCCGCTCATCTCTGTAAGGACAAGAGCTCTCAGTGCAGGGCTGTCACTGCATGATCCTCCTGTGTGCCCTTCCCTGCCTCCTACACCATTGCCATAACACAGGGAGACCTACATCTTCCTGGACCAGCAGCTGGGCTCAGGTAGCACTTCCTGGGGGAAAATGGCCAAAAGCCTGCAGCCAAGCATCTGAACTCTGTGTGCTGTGAAGCAGAGGAAGAATTGGAACAGCAGAGTGTTTATTAAAGCACATATAACAGGGGCACCCAGTGCATGGATAAAGAATGACATCATGCTGCAGTGACAGTGATGCGCAGGGTCTGGGGTTTCTGTCTGTCCTACAACAGAGACTCCCAAACTGAAGCCTGGGGCATCCACAAGCCCACCTTTTTGAAGGACCAAGAGCAATGTAGTGCCCAGCAGGGTGCACAAAAGAAAGCCAAAGAAGGCAGCAGAACAAGGGGAATGGCTGGGATAGGGGCCATTTCCCCTGCATGTTACTGCAGCCACTTGTCCCTGCAGGCACTGCCCCCTGTCCCCTGCTGGAGCTGTCATCACCAAACCTGCAGCTCACCCAGGGTGTGGAGCTGGCACGGACCCGCATCGACCCCAGATCCTGTTTCTGGGCCATGCTGACCAAGAGTGCAATCATGCACACTTCCTTCCACATTTATGCAAAAAGCATCCACCCCACACGTATTTCCACTGTATTTGAGGCCTTGTGAAATCTTGGCAGAAGTGGATGGATTTTGCCCAGAATACACAATTTAGTGCTAATTATCTCTTCCTGCTGGGCTTTAGAGCACAGAGCTTTCAGTTCAAGAACAACAGCTACAAGAGCTAATGGATTGCTCTGTTACCAGGAAGCAAACCCTTTGCAGAGCGTGGAGGATCCTGCCCTGCTGCAGGTCCCGGGGAAACTCTGCAACAATAGGAGGATGGAATTCATTAACTCCTCAGGGAAGGAGAGCACATCACCAGCATCGTAATTGCCTTCCGCTGGTGCTGCTGGGGAGAATACCCCAACACAAAAGAGCATCTCACCCTTCCCAAGGCATAGCAAATTATGTTGTAAATGTAGAAAAAGAAAATTCCCCTTGTTGGGTCAGTGAGAGGCTGCAGAAGAGAAAAGGATGGAAAAACTGTTGCTGTGATTCATTCCCTTCCATGTCACATACAGTAGAAGTCCATATTTTCTATGAGTGAGTGTATAGGATATGGATTAAATCGTTGCTTTCCAAACCTCACTTCCCACATGCACTTATCTCACATCCAGGATGGCCTGTGGGCCTCTCTGATTGGGCCCCACTGACAAACCTCTTTTGGTGATAGTCCCTGAGACAAGGAAGAGACTTGCTCTGCTCTGCTGGCAATTAAGCTGCAGGTAATGAATTAACAGCATATAGGAGTCATGTTGGGAGCCAATAATAATTTAATTCTCTTGCACTGGCAGTTAACCACCCAGCAGTAATCATTCCAGAGCTGCTCTCCACACAGCTAATTTTGGAGCTTTACAGGCCTACATATGGTGATCATTTGATTCCAATGCTGACATATAGCCTGAAGGAGAGTCCAAAGTACCTCCTAGCACAGCGAACATTTTGGCTGGTGGCAGCCACATCTTAGCTTTTCTTTCAAATGCAGTCCTTTTGGTGTGGATACTCACCTTCTCAAATATCCTTACAAGTGTAAGAAATAAAATACTGAAATATAGAGCAGATGCTTCAGTAACTTGGACTAGATCCATTATTGACACAGGACCAACATTACACCCTTCTCAAAGACACTTGCTCATATGGTGCACAGATGTAGGCTGCTGGTAGTGATCTCTAAAGCAAATGTGGGCAACTTCCAGATTTTCAGGTACCCTTTGTCTCCATTTCTTTTGCAAGATTCTGGACATTTTCTTCTCGTTTGGGTCTTTGTAGTTATCAGGTTAAAATATCCTTATTATTGCTGTATTTTTCTCCCTCTTGGAAACAGGGTGAGGGGAACACTGCTTGATGAATGGAACAACACCCAGCACTGGAGGTGAGGAGTGGTGGCATTGCCACAGGTCACCAAGATAATCCTGTGGCCTGTCTGCCCAACACACAGAGGTTTCAGTGGCAGCTCTTCCAGAGAGTATGCTAGTACCAGTGGGAAATGTTTTCATAGCTTGGAATCATGATCACCATCACCAAAAAGTAAAAGACTGTGAGAGTAAAAGGAGTGAGAATAAATCTTCCTGAGTGATCTTAGGAAACAGCTGTACAAAGCCTGACACCCTTTTGCTGAGACAGTTGTAAGCATCCTCCATCATGCCCAGACAGAGTTTCCTGTCTCGAGAACAAGTTGTCCAGCACAACTTCACTGGGAAACACCAGAAGAAAAAAAGTGAAACACCAAATTGATTCCAAGGAAGATTTTCTTTCTTCAGTGAAATGAAGGTAAATAATTCTGCTCCTTTATGACTGGTGGTTTTAATGTGAGGCATTGCACAACAGGCTTAAATAATGCCCAAGTATGACTGCATCCAGTTTTATCTGGCTGTAATGTTTTCCTTAGCTCATTGTGTCTCAGAGAAGGTTGGTTACAAAGAACAAAAGCCTCTTAGGTCTGCAGTCGATATGTACATGAACCCTTCTCACCTGACTGCAGTAACAAGCATGTGGAATATATATTGAACTCATTCTTCATAGTGTTTTGTTTCAAAACATTTGGAATTTAAGTAAGCTTTGTACTTTAACAAATAAATATTGAGCTAATTGCATTAATAAACACGAAGCAAAAGGCAGAAAATACCCTTCGTGTTCTGCATGTGGACAGCCTCAGTTTCCAGCATGAGCTGGAGGACGACCACGGGCAGGGACTATGGGGTTAATCAGAGAAACTGGACACCCTGTCCACCAGGCCCCAGGAAACCCAGCCTGGGCTGCAGAGGCCCATGTCTCCCAGCTCTCTGCCTGGCTGGCCTGCCCATTCTTCCACATTCTTAGCAGGGTTTGTCATTCTCCCTTTCTGTCCAGTGGTCTCTACCTTAGTACCATCCCAAGAGACAAGAGAGACTTGACCTCCACAAACCTGCTGCCTTCCTAATCCAGTGGAAAAAAGAACCATGCCAACCCCATCTTTGAAAGAAAAGCATTGATTTGCCTCTTCTCACGTAATATACATAATAATGAGTGCTCCACCAACACCTTCATCACTCATCTTCTCACAGGACAAGATGTTTATCCTCTCTCCTGTACTTAAAAAAAAAGAAAAAACAACAAATAAAAAACAGTTGACAAACTGTTGACAAACAGTTAACAAATCCGAGATGCAAGTCTTCACACGAAAAATAGAACTTTTTGCAAATTTTGCAAAAAATGATAAGCAGCCTGAAGCAGATCTTACTGGGACAGTCAGGCAGGGCTGTCAGACTTTAAACAGCAAGCAGGCCCAGAGATGTCCTTCTGCCTTCTTTTGTGCAGTGTCTTCAAGCCCAATGCCCTGGGGGGCCACAGCCATGGCAGAGGCACATCACACATGTAGGATTTAACGTGTTGCAGCAGAAGCGCAGGAAAGCCATGGTCTGCTTTCCCTTCAGGAAGTACAGGACAGCCCCTGCTGCAGAGAGCATCTGGAACTGAGCAGCAGGTGACCTCCATGTCATGGGCAGCGCTCCAGCCCCACCCACACGGCAGCAGCTTCGCTCTCCTAGAGCCCCTACGCTCCAGCAGCTAAGCATTACTGAAATTGGATCCCACAGCATGCCTGTGGATAATGACTTAGGCTTACCTTTCCTTAAAGATAGCGAAACCGGACCAAAGACAAAGATTTTTTTTTTTTTCCTGCCGTAGAAATTGTTTAGTTGTTTCCATCCCGAAGGTGATGTTTGTGATCCAGGAATTTTGCCTTCCTGTGTTCCTGCACAGGGGAAAAAGCAGGCACCTGGTTGTTTCCCCTGGCAGCTCTGCCTGTTGGCTTTGACAGAAAGGGACCAAGACCCCCTCAGATGCCCACAAAAATTGTTGGGTTTTTTTCAGTAACACGCCTAGGAGGAGGGGAAACAAGGTTGATCTTTGGGTATTTTTGGAAGCTTCACTGACCATCTGCTGGATAGCTATAAAGAAACTTTCAGGTCTGAAAACACTGCAGAGCCATACTCTTAGCTTGAAAGATTTCACATGGAGACTGCATGAAAGCCAGCAAAGAAATGGATATGGATGGATTTCTTTTTTGTTGTCACAGTTGATGGAAACAGCCAGTCTGTGTGTTGGCTGATGTGATGTAGACAGCAGAAGCCAGCTCTAATGAGGTGCCTCAGCCCCTCCAGCAGGCACCCAGAGGCCCCTGTGCCAGGTGGTCAGGGTCACCTCAGTGCCAGTGGGTCGGCACGTCCTTCCTGCCCACAGTTACAAAGTGAGAGATCCCAAAACCTCCTAATGAGCCTGATCTGCAGGCTGTGCTCTGAGCTCATCTCAGAGCTTCCAAAGCTTCGGTGGAAGAGATACCTCTTCCTTTGTGCAGCTGCTTGGAGCGAGAGCGCTTGGCAAGGACATCGTGCTGTGCTCAGGCTGGTGCTTCTCACCTCCTACCCCACCTGAATGTGGCTGGATGTGCATGGACTGGTTCTTGGGACACAGCAACAGCACAGGGGCATCTCCTCTGCCAAGGGATTGCTCTTCCCACAGGATCAGAGACAGGTTCCCTCTGGTGCCTATGCTTGTCTGTATGACTTGTGTCCTCTCTCCCCCTTCTCCTTTCTCACAGCTCCTGAAACACCGTCTAAAGAGGAAAACATCCTCAATAAAAGGAAAGGGTGTGCATCAGTGCTGCTCCAAAATACTTTGTGTCTGCTAGATTATGGTGATCAACTACTAAGGTGACAATCAAATAGGATGAGGTGGATTAAATAGGATGTTGTGTTCCTTCTCCTCAGTGAATGATTTTACTTTTTCCACATGGGCAGGTGTGGGGCTTGAAGGAGTGCAGTGAGCCCTGTCCAGCACAGTTCTGGAAAAGCACAGATTCTCAGGGAGAAATCCATGTTTTGGAGCACACACGGACAGAGGAACCTGAGTGCATCCCTGATCCAAGGCAAGGCCAGGCACCTAATATTCCCTTTGCACTCTGTAGCTTCCCAACAGAGATCCTTGGGCTTTATTCCAGGGTCAGGCCCTCAAGTCCTTTCTTATGTGCAGCTTCCAGTCCCAGCATGATGACGTCCTGCTGCCAGTGCCTCATTCATAAGCAAGGGAAAGTCCAACACATTCAGATTTTGAATCTGCTAAATGACTAATGGAGTTAATTGTGCCCTCTGCTCTTGTAGCAGCTTGAAAGCAAAAAAGAGGGGTTGACACAACAGGGCAAAGGACATTTTCTAGCTTTGACAATAACTCAGCAGCCCACTTTTGCCTTTGCAGAGACATGCTGCCAGCAGCCCGCTCATACTGGGGGTCCTGCTCACCTTTGTAATTTACTTCAGCTTTTGGTCTTCAGTCCAATCTTAAGCAACACTGTTCTTGGCTTCACTCTGGTACCTATCAGAACAAACAGAAACCCTGTGATGAATAAAGCAAACCCAGAAAAGTAGAATACCTGTAATCCAGAGTCTACTTTGTAGTTTTAGCAAAAGCAGCAGCATGCAAAGCACAGACCTAGGAGTGGGAGAGTGGTGAGGAACTATTTTAAGTCAAACAGCACAGGAAGAGGTTCTTAGCTCAAAACAAAAATGATCTTTTTTGATCACAAAATAAATGAAGTTTTTAGCAGTAGCTGGAAGTCACACATACAGGGAACAAAGGAGTTCATTTACACAACACTGCTTACTTACATTTCAGAGTAACCAATGTCAGTGCAGGAGTAAGAGCAGAGCAAACCCAATAGTCTGGGTTTAATTATGAGCTGTTACTGCTGCTGACTACAATGAGAGGATCTTTCTTAAATTGTTTCTCAACACTGATACTGGGATATGTGTCTTGGACCAATAAACTGTACATGTTGTTTCTTTTTGGGAAAACCAGCTTTAAATTAAAGTGAAGAACATTTCAGAACATGTTCAGTGCCTGCTTTGCACCAGTCTAAAAGGAGAAAATCCACCCCCAACATTCCTTTCTCTTGCTTTGGTGTTACTCGGGGAACTGATTCAGCTGAAAAATAATCCAGGAAAAATGGCTGGTTACTTGTTAGCTTGTTAAGGGTCAGTCCTGATGGGGCTGTACTGGGAAAGGGCAGAGGATGAGAGGGTGCTGGATTCTCCCTTCCAGCAGCAGCAACATTTACTTACACTGACTGCAATGGTTGCTGAATTGCAGACTCAGTGTTTGGAAATATAGCTCACAGAAGGTTTAAATGTGTGCTTCTGACATTCCCAGAAGAGCACCAGCATCAGCATGCTGATTAATCCATTAGCCCATGGACCATCTCTTCCTTCACCTGTATTGCTTGGGGAGGATGGCAAGAAAGGCTTAAGCCCACCTAAAACATTTGGACTGAGCTGCACATTGGTGTGGGAATATGAAGATAATTCATGATTACTTCCATGTTACAGCACTCACGAAGGACATGAGAAACTTGTGCTCACTTTTTCCATTAAACAAGGAGGTTTCAAGGCAGCACCCTCTGCACTGGCCCTCCGGGAAGACAAAGACTCCATTGTGGGGTTAGTTTTACTTTGCATGACAGAATCCCATATTTGTTTGTCTGGAGAATGAACAAATAAACATGATTCTCAGCCTCTGATGGAAATGAAGGTATCAATCCTGTTGGCAGAGTCCCATATATGGATAATGGCCAGACACTGTAGTTAGCACCATAATTCAAGTCTCCTGTTTAAAGGCAGTGCAATAGTAAATCACTAATTAGACATTCATACTTGCACTTTTGTGTTTGTTTCTTTCCTTTTATCTTTTGTCCTCTCAATAACAGCATGAACAAGAGGGTGACTGAACTAATGAAACCCACTCTCACCTTTCCTACCTCTCTTGGCTGGACAAGCAGTGGCACATGCTGGGTGCAGCTCAGAACTGTGCTGTAAGGGATGCAGTAATAGCTGCCTTTGCCTAGCAAGGACATTAGTTTAGTCCTCTGCCCTAGGAAGCCAAATTTCAGAAGTCATGCAAGGATTTCACATCTTTGACATGTCACCTTCCCTGCCAAAATTGGCCAGGCATAATCATCAGGTCAAAATGTAAGATGAGAGAAAGGGATATGCAGCACAAGCTCACAAATACCACTGCTGAGATCAGGACCAAAAACCAAGGTAGGTGGTTACAAGATATTTATAGCAAGGGAATGGTATTTCACAAGGTTATTTAATTTATTTCTGCCTTTTTTTTGCCTGAGAAATATATAATTACCCTAAATTTAGAGCACCTCAGAGATTATACAGCAGCATTCTTCCACTCCTTGTCACCACTGGTTATTCAGCAGAGCATCTCCATGAGCTGCATGACACTGGTGGTAACATGCACCTTTTGGGGGAGCAAAGACTGCTTTCCACAAGGAGAACTGGATATCAACATGCACTCAGAAAACTCCATTGTCAGGAAACAATGTGTCTACATATCTAAGCAGAAAGATGGGCAAAATGTATTTCAGAAACACAGGAAAGAGTTCATGTAGAGGGATAATAGGAAAGGCTAATTTGTGTACTACATGGGTATTAACCATGAGAAATCCCAGAGGAGCTTAAAATTTGTGCTTAGAAGGAGGTCTATGACTAGACCATGGTGCAATGGGTCTGTTTGAGGCAGTTCTACTGCAACGATGCCAGGCTGCTTTCTGTTTTAGTATTTTCAAGTGCTGGCTCTTCCAGCAGTAGACAGTCACTGGAACATGGCCACTGCACGAAAACCTTATTTACCCTCAGGAGAGACAAAGGATGCACAAGTGTTTGGGTGGATTTGGTCTATGGGGCAAAACTGACAGAACTGGGTAGCAGGAGGAGCAGAAGACGGACTTGAATAGCAGTTTTGAAAATACAGTTTAAAAAACAAGGAACACAAATGGCCTTGGACCACTGACCAGATAGTTCTTGTGATGAAATATTTGTATCATTTTTACATCAAATTTTCCAGCTATTTTCAATTAGTTTAATAGCAGTGAGCTGAACAGATTCAGATTTCAGTGAACTAAATATATTTCCATTATCAGAGAGTAGTCAGTGCAGTACTACCCCTACACATAAATGGTGGAGCAATAAGAACTAGATTAAATAAGATACTAAAGTATTAATTAAGTTTTTCCTTAATGTTGAAAAATCAGAATACTTTAATAGCAAAAGAGAAAAAGCAGATCCTACAATGGTTTTACTGACATAAGTAATCATGAAATGAGCAATTTCTGTAAAGAAGGGTGGAACAATTTGTATTTTTAAACATACATGCAATTTGCTGCACTGAGGTGTTTTTCCTCTCCACTCCTCTCCCCTGAGGATTGCAGGCGGAGCCTCCACTGGGGAGCCAAAACACGTGGCCCTAACAGGTGACCTCCACAAAAAACCTACAAGGAACAAGATGATATATTGGCCAGCAGGAGCAATAGAGAATCAGCAAAGCCTTTATTCTTTCCCCTCCGTAAAAGTCATTGGCAGAACCTGAGCTTCTTCCAGACTGACAGATTCTCACTGCTTCACATACAGCAGCATTCCCAGCATCAGCCTGTGCAAGGGGCAGCAAGGCACAAATAGCACTGGTTTCTGGGAACATTTCTGGAAGGGAATTGCTGCTGCCAACCAACCATCTAGCCAGAAGTCCCACCAGCCCCTTTTGTTTTGGCATCTGCTGACCCCGCATACGACACTTAAATTGCATACGAAGCCTAACAATGTTGGTTGGGCTGAATCAACCTCTGACCACAGTGTAAGAGGATAAGTTTGTCAAGTGGTGTAGCTGCTAATGGCTGAGCTCCCCTGGGCTGCTGAAAATCACAGAAATGCTCCATTTGCCACTGTCCTTCAGAATGAACTGCATGCCAAAGACAGAAGGCTTTCCCCTGTTAGAGTCCTCAGTTCTGTTCTCAGCTCTCTCTGAATAACCCTATTGAAGTTATGTTATCATTCATTAATTATTTCTTCTTATATTTTTTTTTCTTCTAAGACAGGAAAACTCACTTCACAATCACAGTTGGAAAAGATACAGAAATGGTGATAACATTCATCACAAATGCAAATGGTAGAATTCCTTGTTCCTTAGTTTATAGAGTGCCTCTCCCTAAGATCATGACATAACTGATTGTCTGGGAGACCAGAATGCCAATAACAAGCCAGATTAAAAAGATAAAAGGAGGATTTTAAAGACAATCCCATGTTTTGGGGAACACAAGTCACTACTCTCAAGAATTTGTCATTTACAGACTGAGTGGCAGCTTTTCTCTGAGCTTGAGTAATGTAAGCCAGTAGCTCCTCCAAAGCATGACTGGTGGCTTGTGCCTGAGGCATTCTTTGGAGCTGTCTAAATTGGGGAAAAGCTGACTTGAGGTCAGCTTAGCCAGCTTGCCTTGATAGAAGCCCCTCTTTTCCCTGCAATCCCAGCTGAGATCATTTGCCCTGCTCACCATTTAACTGTGACCACTGCAAACACTGCCTGGCCAGCAGGGCAGCAGCTCACAAAATGTGCTGCCAGCAGAACAACTCACTACAACTTCCAGAAGGGTCAAACCCTCCTCTCCTCTCTCCAACAAGGTAGTTGTGCCTTTTCTGATCACAAGGACTCAAACAGAGTCTGTACAATCTTAGCTCAGCATCTGGTTTGGAGAGGACCAGTGACAGCACTATGCTCAGCCAGAGCAAAAGAAGTTGAGAATTACTGTCCATAGAGATGTCCCATTATTGGATTAATTTAATTTGAGAAGGGAGAAGGATTCCAAGTACCCTTTTTGTGTACAGGAACTTGCAAACCTGTTGGGAGTGCTTGTTCTTTTCAGGGTTTTGCATGATTTTCTGATTAACTTATTTCTTGAACAATTCGGTTCAGCAGAATTTATTTTTGCACATTGAAAGAGCAAAATGCTCCCTCTATATCTTTGCAATAGCTTACCTGTCATTAAAAATGTAGAAAGCTTCACAGAATTCAAGAGATCTGATGATATTAATGCAGAATTTGGCCTAAAGGGAGAGCTGTTGAAAGGTAAGAGATGGGAATAAGACCCAGTCATCCTAAATGCTCTCAGACTGGTGGTCTTTCTTTGGGCCCAAAGATAAAAGTGAGCAGGATTTTCAGGTTGAAGAACAGAAGCTTGGCAGGAACAACACAAAGTTAGTGTAGGCACATTTCAGGGTTTTTTTTTGCGTTTAATAGTTTATCCCCTTCATTCCTGAATTAAGACAGAATGTAAATCTTGTGATCATTACACAAATCCTAGTTTACACAATGATGAACAAAAACCCAAGGACAGTCTCCAGTACAGAAATGTCAAAATATAAAAGCAGAATCAGAATCAGAGGACTTGAGGCCTACCAGGAAACCAAAGGAAATATCAAAATGGCATTCTCAAATACGTATTCTAAAGATTACTTGCCACTCTTCTCATAATTTTTAAAGCTCTTTTGGGGACCTGCCAGTGTCCCCAGAGGCAAGAACTTTACCTCGGAGAACTTTACCTAATTATAGGTTAATAATACAAGACCTTCATATTCGACAAAGTACTAGGACAAACTGTCAAAAAAGTGTTCCTTTCATCAGCAGATTTCATGTTTAGTCCTAACTATCAGTTTATTTTTTAATTAGAGTTTTTTAAAAAGCAGATTACTTTTTGCAAAGCAACAAACATATAATAATGTATTGTTTCCCCTAGAGACAACATATATACAATGTGTACGACAGGCATGATACACACAATTAAGATGACTGTGTGACAGATTAGTAACCAGAGGCCATGAAAGAGCAGAGGGATAAAACAAAAGTAGTAAATATTTGGTCACTTTTGAGAGTTAATTTGGACATAGAATTCTTTTGTGAGTTTTTTTGTGTTGTTGTTGTTGTTTTGTTTTTTTGGTTGGTTATTTTTTTTTTTGGTGATAATGAGACTGCAAATGTCATTATAGCAACTGTTCAAGAAAAAAAATATGAACAATAAGTGACAACATACAGACTTGAAAGATACTCTAATATTGACTTTCCACTATGAAATTTAGAGATTATTACAGCAGCAATTAAACAAGCTATTCTGCCAAGGAAAGACAAAAAAAAGAGTACTTTTTAAAGCACCAGACTGTGAACTGCAAAACAGACATCAAAACCTCTGTCCAAGCAGAGAATTGTGTGCACACTCATACATTGGTAGTAAATAAATTAGAAAGAACCCACTTTGAAGAAATGCTCAGCACAGTGCAGATTAAGCTCTTTTCTCTCTCTTCTTCCATCACCTATCTCGACTACAGCCTCCAGGACCAAAACAGACTTTTCTCATCCTCACACCATTTACTTCACCTCTAATTGTCTTCTGTACCCTAAGAAGTATTTTCATTTCTCTCTCATAGACTTCTATGTTGGTTTGGAGTGTCATGTCCTCATCTTTCATTGCTTTGATGATAAAAGCCCCAGAGTAGCATTTTGCTGTGGCAAAACCTGAGCTTCTAGTAGTGCCATATTTTCTATCTTGGAAATAGCTTTGATTTCAAATTGCCACTCAGTCTGATGGCCACCACCACCCCAGGTACACTTTGCCAGCACACACCTGAGTAAAGCGCTGCTTGTACAGACACTGACATTGGGTTTACCAGCAATAATTGCATTAGAATAATTTCACTCAAGAGTGTGAGTACAACAACCCTTGTTGTCAGTTGAAGCAATTTTTACTCAGTCTGAACAACAGTGCCTTTTAGGGTAAATATGTTATGTTGTGGGTTGATATGCCACAGTGCATTATTCTACTAAAATTTAAGGTATTTACTGAAACACATTGCAATTCTGAGATTAGCCAAAGTAACAAAACTCTCTCATTTCTTTTTCTGGCATCCATTAATCTATTTGGAATTCAATACAATATGTTAAAAAACCTTTCAAGCTCATCATACAGCATTGCTGAATATTGCTGTGCTATTGATTACACATACAGATAGGTTGCTCTAGAAAAACAGCATGTAGACAGCTATGCCACCAAAATCACCACTGGGATGCCTTTATGAGTATTACTGAAAGAGAAGGAGCAGTTACTCCTCCTCAATGCATTCTCTATTTTCTCTCGTCAAAGTTTTCTCTACAGCCTTAAATTCCTCTCTCTTCCGTTAGCTCAGGACCTCCAAAGGCTATGCCCCATCCCAGGGCTGAAACTTAGTATTTACTTCTGTAACAATCTTCCTATAGTTATTCTGTAACATTTTTCCTATTCTCATATTATAAGATAAAAGAGGACATATGACTGTCACAGTTTTGCAACCAGAACTGATTTTGAGGCAGTGATCTGTTATATTCTGGAGACATGTCAGTAGCAAAAGCAAAACCAGCACTCCAGGCACAGCCAGGCTCTGTCCCATGCTGAACTGCAAGGGCACTTCTCTTTCTGTCAGCCTGCTTCCTGACTGCTGTGCCAAGACGAGCCATGCATGGTGAGCCTGAGGAAGAAGCAGGCACAGACATCAGCTTGGACACACAGGGCAGCTGATGGACTTTTCATCTTGTGACTGAAGAACAGGTCATAGCACAGTGGAGTTTCATTAAAACTACACATCTCATGCTTGCTGCTCTTTCCCAACTTTCATTTATCTCTAAAAGACAGAACCAAAGGCTTTATGGTTTTGCTTTCACTTCTTTTTTTTTTTTTTTTTTTTTTTTTTTTTTTTTTTTTTTTTTTGGTGTGTGTGTGAAACTTACTGTCCCTGAAGCTGCTTGGCCATTAATTTAGAGAGGTCACAAAATCACAAACCCCACATGGCTCTCACTGATGGGGCTGGGAACAGCGCCCACATCCTCTAAGCACCTCTGGCTTCCACATGAGTTTGCTCAACTAAATGAAGACACGGCACAGTCTCTGTGTTTTTCAAACAGATAATAAATGATGTTACAAAGTCACAAACACCAAAGACCGAGCTTAACAGATGCAAAACTCAATCCATTTTGAAGATAAAAATGTTAATAATGTAGTGTGAGGAATGAAGATAAATTTTCTCCCCCAAAACAATGACATTTCCTGAGTAAAAGCTGCTTGGACTTTACCTTCTATCCAAGTTACTGGCATTCTACATTTAGCTGTCACTTACATGAGTGGGTTTATTAAACCTTGGGTTTATTAAAATTCTCTGTTCTAATACTAAAGACAACAAAATTTTTCCCATATCAACAAATGTCTCACTGGGTTTATTACCACAGACATCTTGGGATACAAAAAATATGAAAAATCTTAAAATAGTTTCAAGAAGGTGTGATTCATTACCTAAAAGAGAGCAGAGACCGTTTTACCTGTGAGAAATTCTGAACCACCTGATTAATTCTGTTATGATAATAACTGCAAGGCAATATTATTAATGCAACATAAATGGTTGGTTTTTTCAAAACCCATATTTACCTCAATGGTATTATGAAAGTAGAAGTTAACTTACAACTGCAGTATTCATATATTGTACAGCAAAATGCACAGGAAGTAGAATGACTAATATATGGCAGAAATATTTTGTATGTATTAATGTTGAGATAATAAGATTGAGAAATAGCCAAAATTTAGGTATGTGAATATAAAGTAACTTAAATGATGTTTGTGAACCCCCTGCTCCCCATATTAACAACTGAAATCCCATTTTAGGGATCATTAAAGAACAGAACATTGCTTAAAGAAGAGTCTGTAAACTTTGCTTGAACTGCAAAACATTGTAAGCATGCATAAATAATAAAATTTTCAAGCCTTTATACTTACATTACTGAAATCAATGATGGCACTGCATCTTTGGAAAGTTCAACATCAATATATACATCAGTCTTTCCATGGACAACTAACTTAGTAATAAAACAGTTGTGGACTTACTTCATTTAAAAGCAGTCTTATTGAAAAATGGCATTAAACAGTACATTAGATAGGTACAGAAAAATAAAAAGACCCAAAAGAACAACCCACTTCATTTTGAAAACTCAGTTGTTCTCCTGACACTGGTAAATCAATGAACTAATGTAGCAACCCGTGTGCCTGCACACAGTTCAAACCCTTCTTTGAACTGAACTTCCATGCTCCTTACGTAGCACTGAAACCCAGGACTGACACCAAAGCTGGGGCTGTGTCTCAGTAACTTCTCATAGAAATAATTTAAATGCACTTTCTGCATTACCAGAATAATGACAGTAAGTCAGACTTGTTGACGCATTTTATTGTGAGATGGGGAGTCTGGTAAAAAACTAGAAAATGACCATGATGTAACAAGGAACTTAAAAATGAAGTTTCAGATTTGTAACATACATACATGAATACAGGAACAAATTGGCACAAAAATGTTAAACATTGTTCCCAACACTGTTTTATAAGATTATTCTAATTTGGCTTACTAAGGAAATGAGAGTTTTATGGTTAGACTAATCTCTTAATAAAACTGCAGAGCATCATGCTATTAGTCACACAGTGAATTTCAAAATTTAAGAGCTTTATATTAAAAACTGGGTAAAGGTAAAATGAATTGATTGCAATTGTAAAATTAATACATTCCCATTTTAATTCTTCTGTTCTACAGTCCAAGGCAAGTATAAATGTTAACATAACACTGTTAAATCAAATCTCAATGCAAGAGAACCGATTGCATCTCTACTTTAAATCTTATCAACTTTCCAAATTTTCATACTAAAATATATTATTGTATTAATACAAACTACAGTATTATACACTACACTGTGTAATAAATAAAGAAATATAAAAATAAGACACATAAATATAAAAGTTTTCTAAAACTAAAAAGGTACATATGTCAGTAAGAAGGGTATTAATACTGCCAGGTTTGAAGACATACAGTACAAAATGTTGCACAGATCTATAAACTAAAAGAAATAAAATAATACTGATAGGTAAAAATCAGCTAACATTGTTAATAAATGGGGTCCATAATAACTAACATTTGAAAATACTTATGAGCCAGATAACATGTCATGTATGTGTCTGAAATTAAAGTAAACCAATAAAGCAATAAAGCAGATTAGAAAATTTCCCTTGTAATTATTGTAGAGAAATTCTGCAAGTCAGGTATTAACCCAAAATACCACCAAATAATTAAATAATGAAATATACCAGTGTTCTTACTTCTCTGATGGCTGAGTGTTTTTTCCCCATGAATAGTTTAGAAGTTTGATACAAATCAACAAATGCTAGTTATTGTAGGCCACACATTGGATAAAGGCTGCTTAGAGCCTTTGTAATACTGATAAATGGCACTTACAGCACATAGGTCTTGCATAAGGCCAAAGGAGATACAAAGCTTCATATCATATCCTTCATATTGTTACTACATACTCAAAACACAATTACAAACACTGTTTTTGACAACTTTCCTGTCCTTACCAGCATTAACACTGTTAGTCCCTGCAATCAGAACTCAACGACAATCTTCTCAACTACATTTTTAACCACATGAGTAAGAAACTTCAGTTCTTCTATCATCTTCTTTCTTAAGGCTAACAATACACTTTAAATGATAATATGCTCTACTACAACATCTAATGTCATAAACTGCTACCTTCTAGGTTGAATTTACAAAGGTAGCCAAGCACTGTTTGCAACTGCATTACACGTCTCTGCAAAAGGGAATTTTGTAGTGCAGAAGTTCTCACATTGTAAAACATAAGAAAATACTGAAGCGGATTTAGGAAATGTTTTACCATAAAAAAAAAAAAATCATATAAATCTCTCCCAATTGTACAGCTTAAAAATTAATCAACTTAAGAATGAAAATTAATACTGATAAAACAAACAATGCCAGATGCTTGTCTAATAATCAGGTTTCCTACAACCTGTTAAATCTTTGCTTCCAGAGTCACTGTATTTTTCTAATCTGCTTCATGTTATAAACTTGTTCCTAACTTTGAAAACTGTGTGAAAAATTACTAAGTTTGAGGTTCAGGCACACCTGGATTTCTTTTTTTTTTCTTTTCATTTTTTTTTATATATATATTTTTTTACACAGTAGTGAACAGAAATCACAGTATGCAGGCTACTGCGTTTCCATGAAAAGCATGTATAATATAGAAGGAACTTCATTACCAATTTTTTTTTCTTTTAGAAAAAACCTAGCATGTAAGCTTTATTCGTTATTTTCTTCTGACATCTGCCCATCATTTTGTATAACTTCTGGTTCTGCATTGCTTGCTTGCTTTACAGCTTCATCATTCTTGTTATCTTCAGCTTTCCCATCTTCCTCTTCTACTGCTGCTGCCTCTTCTGCATCCCCTACTTCTTGTAGTTCCCTACATTCTTTTTCTTCCTGAAGTCCCTCTATGTCTTTTTCTTCTTCCTCCTCTTCCTCTTTTTCACTGTATTCCTCCTCCTCCCTGGTTAGGCTCTCCCTCTCATCCGAGTCGATCTGCGAGGGGGATGCCCTGACCACCACGTGCTCGCTGCTCAGGACCTCGGGGCCCATCTCCTCGGGCTCGGCGCTGTCACGCTCCTCTGTCTCCCGTTTGCAGTAGGAGTAGCGATGGTTCATGTGTTGAGAGTAAGACCCCGAGTGTGAAAACCTCTTTCCACACTTGTCACATTGGTAGGGCTTTTCCCCGGAATGCAGTCGCATGTGTTCAATCAAATGGTGTTTGTGTTTAAACGCTTTCGTACAGATTCCACACTCGTGAGGTCTTTTACCTGTAAAATAAAGCACAAACAATTGGGTATTTTGTAGCTAAAGTTTTAAAATGTACACTGCTGTTTTCATTGTAAAATGCTGGTGGTGAACATATTAGCATCGATTAAATTTTATATAACAAGATGTTCTACTCCATGCATTACCAGCCTGAGTTTCTTTCTGGAGCCCAAAGGATGAAGGTGCAAGGGTATATTGTCACAATCACTACAGTAATTTGCAAGATTTTTTAGGAAAACTCATCATAGGAGGATAAAGAGATTCTCATATATAACTTTTAGCACAAAAAAAAGTGCAAATATAAATTAGAAAATGAGACATTTTTCTTGCATAAACTATTTTCAATTGAAACCATTTTAACTTTTCTATACTGATGGCAATTTAAAATCAACTGAGCTTTTACGTTGGTTTTTGTGCACCTGCCATGATACAGGTAAAAGAAAAATCATTCTAAAATGTAGGTTGAATGCTTTATATACAAAGCTTGCTGACTACACATGTATTGACATGAAAAAAATCAGTTTCATTCTGTGTGTTTCTGCTGTTTTCCAGCTATGGTCTTTTTTCAGTATCTCTCATATAAATTTATCAGGAGCCTAGCAGTGTTATTTTGATTTTAACATTTAAAGTTATTACACAAAACTACTTTGCAGTCTTAGCTCATACATAAAAGACAAAGACAGTAAGACATCAGGTTGTTGGTCACACGACACAGATGACCAGCACATCCATGTCATCTCATGCTCAGCAAGCAACAAGGAGAGTGTTGATCTCTCTTCCCAAGAAACAAGTGATAGGACAAGAAGAACTGGCTTCAAGTTGTGCCAGGAGAAGTTTAGATTGGAAATTAGGAAAAGTTTCTTCATCAGAAGGGTTGTCAAGCACTGGCACAGCCTGCCCAGGGAAGTGGTTGAGTCACTTAAATACCCCGAAGGTATTTAGAAGACAAGCAGATGTGGCACTTTTGGGACATGGTTTACCAGTGAACTTAGCAGTGCTGGGTTAATGGTTGGAGTCAATGATCTTAAAGCTCTTTTCCAACCTAAATGATTCAATGATTTTGAACATTACATTGAACTTAAAACTGGTAGGGGAAGAACAATTGTGTTAGAAAAAGGAGGAATTGCAAGAGTCCTAGGACAGAATAGGCATGAAATTCAATGTCCTTAATGAATACAACTTGAGAAACTTGATCAAGATAAAAAAAGAATTTGTTATGCTTTTAATTTTATATATGAGATAACATTAAAATGATAATATGCTGAAATATAATGAATAAAATAATTCAGCTACTCTGTGAACCAAGAAAGTAGAGCAGAATGAAGGGAGTAGCCAAACTAAAGAGTTTATTTTATGGATGTGGGGAAAGAGAGGATAACAGAGCCAGCAAGAAAGGAATATATAATATAAACCCCAATATATTGGCACCTAACCAATAAAAAAAAAAGGAATTTTTATTTTAAGACATCACAGAAGAAATAAGAGAGCAAGAGGTATTAAAAAACTCCTAAAGATACCAAAACTGGAGCCAAAAGGAACAACCATGAGAAATTAAAAATAAAAATCAAAGCCAAAAGGGTGTTCTTTTGTGGTTAGATTCTATGTCTAATGAATAGCTGAAGCTGTTAACTTCAGGTCAGTATAAATGTGGCTCAATTTGAAAATCCCTCATACCAGACAGTCATGCTGCTTTTCATGTACAGTATCTAATACATATACAATCCTTTTTTTTTCCCAATTTTTTTTTAATTTATAACCAGACAAGGTAAATTAGAAATAGTATATCCTCAGTTATAGGCTGCAGCTCACAGATGTTTATCCACAAGCCAGATGCAAAAACTCCCCTTTTTCTATTTGGGGTTTAGGTCTAACAAATTTAAAGAAAGACAGAAATGCTGTTCTGTCGAACAAACACACAAAATAGGGGTTTCTAAAGAAAGCCTAGTACAGGCAGTAAGGATTGCTTCACTTGCCTATACTGTCCCAGAACTGGATTCCAGTTTAGGTTATCAGTTACACGTTACCAAAGAAATAACGATCAGGAAAGTCTTTTCCTAGTACATACCTGTGTGTTCATACTTATGTCTCAATAATGAGCTGCTCTTCTGGAATATTTTGTCACATAAATCACATGCATACATCCCATTTTCTGTCTTTCTCATTTTTTTCTTTGGGGGTGTTGAATCAGAATCGTTTTGATCTTCTACATTGGATATTCCTTCTGAGCTAGTGTCTTGCCTTTCATCCTTCAGAAAAATTACAAAAAAACATTAAGGCCAATAAGAGAAATTGCCCACATAAACTGAAGCTGCTACTCTCATTCAATTCCATAAATAGCCAAACAAAATTGTTTAGACTTCCACAGTAAAAAAAAAAAATCCTTTGCTGCATTGTTCTGCTTTGCAGTCCCTGCCACAAACGAGATGCAGAATCCCCACTGGGACGGGCTTTATTCACATCCAAATCTGACTGTTAGCCAGGTCTAAGCTACACTGGCATGCCTTATTTTAGGGCCTATAAAATAAATGCAATATTACAGACCTGAAAAGCAGTATGTGGGAAGAGCAAATTTACCACTTAACCGCACTTCTCAGCCAATGCTGTTCACCTACCTTTTGCTGCCTCACAGATTTGCTGAAGTTAAAAGACTGTTTTTGCTGAAGTTTTCACAAAAAAGCTACTTAAGTTACCATTTGAATTTGCATATTTGACTACCCTCTTCCTCATGAAACTACCACAAGTACTGTTAACCCAAAATTTAGGGGATTTCAAATAGTTTCATTAGTAAATAATTTCAAAAATATAATTGTTGTGTATTTCTAAGCATTTTAAGTGCTAAAACTTCCTTGTAAAAGCATAGTATTTTCTACTGACATCAGCAGCATCACTCCACACATATTTCATCATATATTATCAAATCTGAATATAAAAGTGTACATGTTAGCTACATGTACATGTTAGCATCAAACTTTTAATATAAGCAGCCTTGTAACCCTTCAAGGCTCCTCAGTCTCTGGAAATACAGAAGCCTAAATAAAATGCTAGACAGCCAATTTCTAGGATTTAAGTGGAAACACTCAGCCACTTTTCTGTTTTGCCCTGTCCCTACCTTAATGTGCACAGGTGATTCTCAGGAGGACTGACCCTGATTAGATCACATCTGGATGCACCCAGGGAGGAACAAGCCAGGATACAGGAATCGCAGATGAAGATAAATACCTCCCTGACTTTCAACTGAGAATATATCTGCGTTTTGTTTATAGTGCTGTTATGGTGTAGGATGAATTCAGCTACTCTGCAAATCAAAAATGCAGAGCAGCACAAAAGGAGCAGCCAAAAGCTCCAAAGAGTTTATTTTCTGAATATGGGGAAAGAGGAGATACAGAGCCAGCAAAAGACAGAAGCCATGGTTTTATTTTGCTTTTTGATCAGGAGCATTAGATTGTCTTTAAAATAGTCAGCACTAATGTACTAGAAGATAAAATATGGAGAATAACTGAGTTGTCCACGCACAACAGTTTCTGTTAGTCTGGACCCAAGCTGCCTGAGCTAACTAGCTTTGCAGAGGGCACAACAGCAATATCTATTACCCATTTACAATCAAGTCAAATAAGCCTGATAGCTTGTATTTATATTTTTATTTAGTTGTCTTGATACGTTCCTGTTAGTTCAGCACAGATACAGATTGAATACATCATACATGCATCACATAGGAATATGGGGACTGAAGTACCTGATTTCCATTGGCTTGGGTCTGTTTTGATGGTGTCTCATGAACTGCAGGACTAACTGTAGAGTATGTATAAGCCACCTGTGGAATCAAAATGGTTTGCTTATTGGCAGCGAGAGCTCTCAAGCAGGGAACACTGTTCTGGTCAGCAATGGCAACAATTGTAGGTAACTGGGCAGTGACTGTAGGTATAGCAATATTTATGGGATTGGCACTTGGTGGGATTACATTTACAATAGGATCAGAGTCTGTAACACTGTTGTCCTTTTGTGGTTCTTTTTTTGCACAAGTTAAGTTCAAAGGTTCTTCTTGGACAGAATAAACACTGTTCTGGTAAACACTAGTTATAGTAGATCTTTCCAACAGTTCTCCATGTTGCTTTGGTAGTGAAAGGTCAAGAGGTTCTATTTGTGGCTCTTCTTGTACACCCTCTGCTGTGTACGTGTAACCCTGTGAATTTCTTGATGAAGAAAGGTTTAGTGGTGATGCAGATGGTGTGCTACTCTGTGAACCATTCAGAGTTGAAGCCTCTGGTGAAGTCTGAGATTTCGTTGTACTGACAGGATTTTGTGAGTTGTTTGTGCTGTTCTGGGGTTCACTCACATTTGTAGTTGCTGCTTGATCATCGTCTGCGGGACTGCTTAATTTAACTTGTTCAGGAGAAGATGGTCCAGAAGACTGCACAGAAATTTGTCCAGCTTGCATTTTTTCAAACCACTTTTTTACCACATCCAGTGGTAGGTTTACGGAATCTGCTATTTTTGAAAGCTCTTCTGCGCTTGGTTGTGCATTTAATGCATAATATGCTTTTAGGAGCGATAGAAGGTTCTTTAAAGGTGGCTGACCAGGAGACAAGCTGTTCTCCCCAGTTTCTGATGGGACAGGGGACTCAGGTTTCTCAGCTTCTGTTCCACTGGACTGGGGAAGCTGAGGAGGGCTTTTTGTTTCATAGTGCTTTAATTCTTGAAGTGCATTAAGATCTCCTGGACAGTCATCACAAAGAAGACAAGTGCTATCGTTGGTCTCTCCTTCAAAGTTCTTATCTTTCTCAGACTTCACTGTGAGATCTTCTGGTAATTTCTCATTTTTGCAACTATTTGCAGGAACAGAGTTTTCTTTTTTTAGATTTTGTGGAACAACCTGAAGCTGACTTGGCTGCTCCAAGCTGTAGTTGATGATAATTTTGGTTGTCCCATCTTGGTCAACCAAAGGAAGACTGATAGCTGAAATGAGGGAATGGCCAGCTTGTTGTATAGATGCATTGTTGATGGTTTCTTGTTCTTTGGACGCAAGATTAGCATGATTGTTTTCCAGTACTTGCCTTATTACATTACCATCCACTGCCACTTTTAGTACATTTTGAATGTCACTTAAATTGATGCTTATGGGAGACACCAGACCTACTGTTGGTAGAACAACAGCTTGCACCACACCCTGAGGAGAACTGGTTGCCTGCAATGGGCTACCACCACTAAAAACCCCATTCTGCAAAGGGGTTGAACAATTAATTCCTGAAGCAACCACTATGGGCTTGAACTCATAATCCACAGGTTCAGTTTTAATTTGGTTAAGAGGAAGCTGCTCTTGCAAAGGTTTATTTTCTATCTTTTGTCGTATCTGTGGTCTTGCTGGGCTACCTGGTGATGCAGAAAGGGAAGGGGAGGAGCACTGAGACATCTTGAGCCCTGACCGGGCTCGACCATTCACGGGCATCAAACCAATACACTTCTTACTGCTTATGTGTGAACTGTATGAACCAGAATGGGAAAAACGTTTCTTGCAGTTTGGGCACTCATATGGCTTCTCTCCTAAAGATAAGGAAAAAAAAAAAAAAAAAAAAAAAAAAAAAAAAAAAAAAAAAAAAAAAAAAAAAAAGCATGTGCCACAGTTAACCAGGTTACAGTGTAACTTCATCAGATAATAACTACCAGAATAATGACATCATAATGACCCCTCAAAGAGTCCTAGGGAAAAAAATTACCTAGTGAATTGAACAGTAAGAGTATAGCTCTGAGCCAAGGCTCCTTTAATAAGTTTGTGATCCACCAGTATCCTAGATATAGGATGGAGCCCACATGACCATGCGCTCCAATACTTCTCTATTCGATAATTACAGATTTCATTGAACTCCATTAAAGTAGTACCACCACTAACTTCTAATTTCTTAAATAACATTTCTTATGACTTTTCTAATAAATTGGCCTGAGTGTACTTTAATATGACTAATCTTGAATGATGACAATTACAGCCACAGGAGGAATACAAAGTCCTTATGTTCTGATTATTATCATTAAAATTCTCTAGCAAGGCTTCTAACACACTGAATGATCTGAAAACACTGAAGAAAAAACAGACAAGTGAAAAGGACCAAAAAGATGTCCCCATTCCTTCTGTGACAAGTCAAGTTTTCCTTAATTGTAAGAGATTAGGTTGCAACTGTAAATCTTGAGTTTTCTACATATTCCCCACTCACAGCTGAAGGCTGCAGTCAGTGCTTGCAGCATTCCAGAAGGAAAAAAAAATAAGGAAAACACTAGTATCTTAAACTTAGACTTACAAGACTGCTATTACATCAGTTATAAAGAGCAGAAATGACAACATCAGTACTCAGTTCAAAGCTTGATTTATTTACCACTGTGGATTCGTAGGTGCTCCTTTAGGTGATGTTTATATTTAAAAGCTTTTCCACATTCATTGCACTTGAATTTTCGATTACCACTGGACTGCGTCACATGTCTCTGTAAGAAAGAAGTCTTAATTATTGTACAGGACAGCATCTTGCAGATACACCTTGCATTTTCACATTGCAACTGAGAAAATGCAATACAAACCTGAAAAGAATCAACCATAATTGTCAGAGACTGAAGGTGGTCTGAATAAATCTGGTACAGTAAAAAGAAAGAAACAAAACAAACTCAAAATATAGTTGCCCCTTCTACTAAATTCAGATGAAGTTCACACTGACACGTTAGCAGGAAGTTCCAGGACATACGCTAATTCTACTTGTGAGAGCAAAACCATCAGGAAAAAACCCCAAGCCCACTACCCACAGAATATTTCATGCAGGACAGAGAAACAGTAGTCTAGAGACACCTGTTTAAACTTTAATCGGTTTTGATTTTTCCATTTACATGCTTCCAGGGCTTACTGTTGGCCTTAGATCCCTCTATATAATAATGCCACAGGATTGCTCAAGAGACGGTAGCTCAGCGACAATAAAGATACTTTTGGTCACAATTAATTTGCAAAATAAATGTAAGAAACTAAACCAAAACAAGTAAAAATATGGAGGGGTTTCCCAAGTACTCAACATCAAAACTCTTCACTATTTGCACTGAAGCTCTATGATTATTTTTGTTAGATTTTGCCCCGTGAGAGCACTTATTTTTAAGTTCTAAATTGTTCTTGTCTTTATTGGTATATTAGTTTAAAACAGCGCAAAAGCTAAGACAGACACGTAAATATATGTAGTATATACGTGACACGTATGTGCAAGATCTGTAATTTTCCCACAAACTGTATAAATCTATGAATGTGTACTTTCAAGGACAAAAAATACATGCACTTTTAAAGTTTAAGCAGCTTAATTACCAACATAAAACAGAGGAAGTAGGATTTTTTCTGTTCAAACAACTTACTAAAAAAACTCAACAGCTCCTTTTTAAGTAGAGCTCACTTGGCAAAAAGATACTCTACCACTACTGGGATGCAACTGCAGATTTTTGGTAACCAGGGAAAGCATTTTCATAAACTCATGAACAGAACTGTTCATGGACTCGGGGAACAAACACGCTGCCCAGCACCAACAGCAGGTGTGGATCAGCTGCCTCTGGTGTGAAAGCATGGGGGGAACTCCTACCCCTGGCTCTGGCCTGCTGTGCTTGGTAGCACTCGGAGCAGATGCTCACTGGGTCCTGGGGTTCTTCCTGAGCACAGACACGACAACTGCGGGCTGAGAACTGTGCTGGAGAAGCAGGCATGGATAAAACAGGATGATGACCCTGCTGTGAGACAGGCCTGCAGATCTGAAGAACCTGTGGCTGTGCAGGTTACTGCATGAAAGTCTCAACTCTCTGCTATGAGATACGCTGTCCAAATTATCAACCCTTCCTGTTCTACTCCCTGTTCTCCTTTAACAGAAGGCAAATTGAAATAAGATCATCTAAATTACTTCCACATACTCTAATTCAACAGTTCCCCAGGGAGAAGCATTTGGTTACGCCACAGATTTTACCTCTCCGCAGATACTGCTCCCACCCTGCTCAGAGTGGGTGGGCTGCTTCCTGCTTCTCCCCAGGCTCTGCAGTGAGGTCTCCACTCTAAATTATCCTGATTAGCACCTGACCCTCATTCCCGGGTTTGTCAGCTGTCTTTTGCTAGTTCACATGCCTTTTCAGCTCCGTTTAACTAAGTCCCTTGAAGATGATGTTCTAGAAGATTGTGGCTGACTCAATGCATTTCACTTTAATGATCCAACTGCAGTGAGTCTAGAGGACTGTGTCAGGATTTACTTAAGCCTGCCGAGAATCAGTTACTACCCTTTGACTTGAATTATACAAGCTAACAGATCTCAGGATATATACAGTTACTGCAGGTCCTGGACTACATAATATCAGTGCATGTATTCAATCAGTCTTTAAAATCTAATGCTCTATTTCTAAGGCATGGAAGTCCACATGCCACTTACAAAATTTTCAATGAGTTTTCCTGTTTTCCTGGTCATAGCCGTAAGGTGCTTTAAGCTTTCTGCTATGCAGTGTTTCCAAATCTATTTTGCTTTAGAGATTCTTACATTTGTAACTCTCTTCAGCTTTCTTGCTGTCTCTCATAATACTGTTTTATAAACAGTATTTTATTTTGAAGGATCTTCTTTAAATGTAACAGAAATCATAACACTTCTCCAAAGTACCCCCTGTAATACTTCCACCTTCATTTTCTCAGATTCAAATGGTTTTCCTCGTCTCAGCACTGTTAAAGCCACATTAGTTTGTGCCTGTGATACATGCTATATCTCTAATACACTGTACATCATTGCTGTTTTCTGCTCATTAAAGAATTAACTGCAACATTCAAAGAATATTCTGCACTCCTTCAAGGACTAAAAAAAGAAACATCAGCATTAAGGTCTGTAACTAGCCACTAATACATCCCTGCACCAAATGTTTACTGTACTTAGGAATGAAGCCCACCCCTCTCACACCAGAGAACAAAACTAATTAATGAAAATCCTCAAAAGTTATTATTAAGACAAAAATTACAGGTATATCAGGGGTTTTTCACAGATGGTTTGACCACAGTTTCCAAGAACTGTAATTTCTCAGCAGTGTGCACGACACTGAAATTCTGAAAGACTACCTACAGGTGTTTCATAAATTGATGACAAAAAAGTTAAAACAAATATAAGAAGCACTTTTTCATACTTTAACATCTCTTTTGGTGCTTCACATGTGAAGGCAAACAACACATGCAGCACCACCTCCTACCAACTGTTACTGGTGTAGGAGGAGCCAAGGGTGCTGTGAGGAGCATGGGAAGGAAAGAGGGAAGAAGGTGGTGCAGGATGGCTCTCAGCTCTCTGCTGGAGATTTGCAAATCTTCCCCTGGGGCTCAGAAGGAGGCCCAGTGTGCAGGTATTCCTTCCACTGCCTTCACTAAGCTAGATTTTCTTTGCTGGTTTCTTCTTTGTACAGAACAATTACAAAATTGTCACATGATGGACATTACCAGTTAACAAAGTTATCCAAATAATCTATGGTCAAGCGAAGTTCTTTAAGAATAAGACATCAAATTTTAAACATGCAGCTGTTTAAGATCCACAGCCAGGAGGTCTATACTTTACTAAGGACAAAAGTTCATTTTCCATTACACAAATGATGTAATCATGTATACCCAGCCAATTTTGAAGACATGACAACTTTGCAATAATAACATAAACAAATAAGTATTTCAAATTTGCCAAGTATCTAAATTATTCTAGTTTAAATTCTGGCTATGGCTTGAGAGAAAAGAACACACTTAAATGGGTGTAATATTGAGTTCCAGATACTCTATAGAAACAACATTAATCAAATCAGTTGTGTCTTCAAAAGTATAAATCCATTAAAATATTTTTGTTGGAATACAGTTTAAGGTCCCCTTTTTAGCAATTCTTCTGAGTGTGTTTACTCACTTGGTATTTTTTGTTTTTTTTTTTTTTTCATTCAAACTACATGCAAGTATGGGAAAGGCTTCTATCCCCCCCAGCTACTTTATTCTTATGGTTTTAGGCTTGTAACTGAAAAGACTGAAAAAAAATGTGGTAGCCCACAAGAAAAGCATTATATAAATAGTATTCATAGATTTTATAGTTAGAAATATAAGATGTATGCAAGATGAAAGTAACTTTTAAAGTGCAAGTTGAGCCAAAAAGGAAGCGAAAGAGAACTTAATTGTTCATGGGAAGCATATTTGAGTAAAAAAGAAGCGTCACACCAGAATATGTTGGGTGAGGTTATTTCAAAGCTTGTGAGACAATAAAATCCTTGCAGCGGGATGGCCGATACTTCTTGTACCTATTTAATTGACCTGTGAATGTGAACACTCAAGTATAAAAATGTATAATAAATTTTTAAGCTTGTTAAATTGTTGGACTTGGTGATAGTTAGTAGGACAGAGGTTAACAGCCAATATGTAAAAAAGCATCTCCTTTACTCTGGTTTCCTTAAGTAAAGCATCTTCCTTTACTCTGGGCTACAGGCTGTTGGTTTGCTGCTACCAGAAATGATGAAGTACCTTTACTTTTACATTCTGTTTTGCACTTTTCCATTATATTTGTCTACTGTTTCATTTCTGGAGAGTATCAGTCTTTCTAGTCTGTCCTCTGAAGGAAACATCTCCAAGCCTTTTAACTTGGTGCTGGGAAATCTGTATTTTTTTTCTCTGGACAATTCCTGACTGTTTCAGTTGGTTTCTGAGCATCAGAGTGCCTTTGATAAGGTATGGAAGCATGTGCTGGGGATGGATGATGGGACATTGTGGGGATAAAAAAAGAAAAGCAAAAGAGGGACAGGAGAACAGAGTCTCAGGATCTTCTGTACTGATTGGATGGTTAGCTCATGGAAGACATTCCAGGGACCCACGCCCTCAGGTCAGTCCATGAACCAGAGAAAACAAGCTCATAACATCTATAACCTTTTCTGTTGCTTCATTTAGTACTGAAATACCATATTTTACAAGCTAATTATTTGTATATTGTCTTACAGCATGAATTGTATTTAAAAACTGTACCTCACAGTTCAAGCAACACAATGGTTTGTTCCTTAAGGGCAAAAATACTACAGTAAATTGTGAATTATTTTAACAGGACGTATGGAAAAAAAAAAAAAAAAGAGAAGTGTTTCATTAAAGGCTTGAAATTAGATTTGAGTCATATTTTTTATGCAATGATAGCCAATGAACAGAAAAATCCAACAAATTACCTTAAAATGTAATAAAGCTGAAAACAACCCTACTGCCTAGATGAATGAAAACAGGAATTGAGATCTCAACCTTTGACAGCTACAGAAAAAGCCTGCCTTGAGTAGCAAGCCTGAGTGTGTGCCTTGGGACTGGACCATCAGCACAGAGATGATCTGCTGTGAACAGTTTACACATTTCTGCCCACATAACAAATCACAGCATTGCTACAGAGACAAGAGCCCTTCATTCCAAGGCCACTTACTGGATCTCTTCCTGATTTGTGTGATGTCATGTGGCGGTCGAGCTGCGTTCTGTACGCAAATGTGTAACTGCACAAGGAGCAGCTGAAGTTATCTTCATTTTTTTCATGGCGGTATTTGATGTGTTCCTTCAGAGAGGTGAAACGCTTGTACCCTCGATCGCAGTACGGGCAGGTGAGCAGTTGGGAAAACGCGTCAGGTGTTCCTACACAGGAGAGACAATGCACCAGACTTAAACAAACAACTTCCAGACTTACTACCAGCAACAAACAGGCTTTACATTTACACCTATTACTGTAAGAAAACATGCAGCTGCTGGAAGCTCCATTTGTTTTAGAGAAGGACTAGTGATAATTTAGATTTTTTCCATTGGTATTATGCAACCTCCCACACTAAGATTTAGTTGCCCCAATGTACCTTGGAGAGAGTCAGCACAATATGCTGATAGGACAAGGAGGAACGGTTTTAAACCAAAAGAGAGTATATGGAGACTAGATATAAAGAAGAAATTTTTCATGATGAGGGTGGTAAAATACTTCAGCAAGTTGCCTAGAGGGGTGGCAAATGTCCCATTGCTGGAAATATTCAAGACCAGCTTGTACAGGGTTCAGAGCAACATGATAAAGTTGAAGATGCCCCAGCTCATTTCAGGGGGGTGGGGCTTAGATGACCTTTAAAGGTCCTGTCCAACCCAAACCATTCTATGATTAACAGATATGTATGTGTTAGGAGGACATACTGTCTGCAGGGCAGAAAGTAGAGAAATCAAACGTGAGGCCATGTATATGAGTCTAATGTGATCTATGGAATCTGTTTTGCTGGCTTTCATAAAGTACTTCTATATTAGTACAGGGAAAAGTGAAACGAGATTGAAGCTAAATATTAATTTCACAAGTCTATTTCAAGAAGTCACCATTTATGAAGTTTTAGTTCCATCCCTTCTTACCAGCATATGTCTAGCCCTCTGCATAGTAACTCATTCTATCCTTGAAAAATTAATTTTTAAAGGACCAAAAAAAATTGCTTTATAAATTGATAAAGGTATGTTCAAATAAATGTAGGGCTTGCTGTATTTGATCAAACCATCAATTAATTTATAGGTGTGATATCCTCCAATGACCATACTACTCCTCCTTGTTTCAAGGCAAACAGAAAGCAAATGCTGCAAGGATGCTCCTATGAGCTGTGCTGAGCATGAGAAAGGTGGAAGGTCTTTACTGATTAACATTTTATGCTCTGACGCACAAGGGGCACATTTGTACATGCTGTCATTTTAAGTTTCATAACTGTAAGAATTATTAATATTCATAAAATGAACCAGTACTTTAGAAAGTACTTCTGAATTATTTACCTTCATGACCTCTTCCAGCAGTTATCACCACAGATTGATTATATGTTCTACGTGGTAGCAATTCATTCTGTTTGCGGGGGATTTACTAACTTCATTTTTACTGAATGTGCCACTGATCTTGCAACAGAGAAAAGCAGTCAGACCACTTCTCCTTATTACTAAAAACCACTGCTTTCTCTGTCATATGGGTTCTTTTACACTTGTTATAGTAATAATCAAAATAACCCCTACCCACAGGGATTTTTTTGTTGCTCTATCCATTTCTGCTTTTCCTGGTTTAGCTGAGTGGACCAAAAACAAAGCCATCCCCAGATGTGCAGACCAAGGATACTTCCTTTCAATTCTCTTTTTACCATCTATAATTCAACTCATCTGACGTAAAGAATACTCCATTTCAACACAAATACAACTCAGTGGACATGTCAGAAGAACATTAACTTAAATTCTGTTTCCATTGGAGGAAATGGAGAAATGTAAACAGTTACCCAAAGACACTAAAAACTCTGATTCTCTTGCTTCTCTTGTCTACTTTCCCAATTTGGAAGCATGCATCTTTATCAAATGTCACTATATTTTTGGCATTTTCTGTTCCAAAATGATTAAAACACTAAACATTATTATTCAGCATTGTCATCTTCAAAATACTTCTCAGTGAAGTTACTGGGATAGGTCCAATTTAAATGATCAACACAAATTTGTATTTTTAATGATTACATGGAAATCATATGGCTAATCTGTAAAAGTAACTTGACAATATGTGCCACTACAACCACATATTAAAACCTTAAATTAATGAATGTACTTTTAAAAGTAAAATCTATAATAGCATAAACACTCTGGAAGAGCAGAGCAAAAAAGGTTATCTTTACTTCTTTCACTGCTTTCCCTTAGACTCCAGTACAGTACTACAGCTACAAAGACATTTATCTGTACATTTATATTTGTTTCTTAAAACAACTAGAACACAACTCTGAGTCATTTATGTAGGCTGTTACTTTTTCTTGAAAAATCATAAAAATACTCCAATTGTCACAAGCTAAGCTGAAAACTTGAGAAAACACATAGAATGCAAAACCAATCTCAACAACATTAATCTTCAACTATTTCATGATGAAGAAATGAACAAAGTGTAACTTCTCATCTCACTCAGAATACCTTAAGCATGAAACTTCCTCATAGGAAAAAAAAAACCTGTATCTACTTCAAAAAAATATTATTATTTATTTTTTCACATAAACATCTTTGTATGAACAATGCTTTTTTTTATCTCTGCTGCTGTCCTTGTAGGGGATTCAAATCTCAAAAACCCCCAAAATCTGTCATAGACTGGCTTAAGACCCAATAAAAGAAATTCTATCTAATAGATCCATTTGGGAGCTTTGTTTAGAAATACAAAAAAGGAAAAAAACATGTTACAACTCTCCTTAGGTTATTCTTAAATAATACTGTACTATTTTCCTATTCTTCTATTACATTTAATAAAAAATTATTCTGTTCTTTCATATAATGATGTTGAATGGATTTATGAAAGCTTGAACTTTTCAATGACTTGAGGTTATCATTAAGGTACTCATATAACTGAATCCCAGTGCATGTCTTGTTTCACAAAATCAAGTAGCAATGCTTTTTGCATGATGATCCTATCCTCTTATAATTATTTAGCTAAGGTTTTTTTCCCTCTGTAGTTACATGTATATGCACTGCTGTCTTCTTAAGTACAGCAGAAGTTTTGGGTCAGTGAGCACAACTGATTTCGTAAGAACTGAACTGGTGACATATTTACCATTTTCATCCTGACCACTAGCTTCTGGCGTGCCTTGTCTCTGGTCTTCCTCAGGTGCTTCAGGGTAGATAACAGCTGTATCTTCTTGTTGAAGGAACTCTTCAACATTAGGGTCATGATTTTGCTCATTTTCTGCATCAGAATCACATTCATCTTCTTTTACTAAGTGTGAAAAACAAGGCACAAGATACAAAATTAAGTTTAAAAAGAATGCAAATGAGATTTAGTAACTCACATTGCCAAATCTCCCTCTAGCTAAAGATTTAAAAACTATTTACACATACTAGGGTAGGTCAATCTCTTTAAGATGCCAGATTATGCCATGTTTTAAAAGATCTGGTAGCATAAAGATATTTAAAAACTTGACTAAACACAGTTTGCCTCTTCAACTCAGTGCATTTTTATCATTTCAGATTTAGCTGTTCGTCTCAATTTTGCTAAAAATCTTAAATGCAACATTAATTCTGATTTAGGCCTTGTACTTAGAAGGCCAGTTTACCATCTTGGCTCCTGTGTTTGCATTTGTTGCTTTCAACAAATTTTTAATGTTATAAATAACTGTTCATTAGCACAAACTCAGATGATATTTAAACTCAGTAACAAACTGGCCAGATAAAAGCAGCAAACTTGAACTCTAGCTTGTTCTTTGGGGTTGGAAATAGCTACCAAAAAGGCTTCTGATCTAGTTAACAACCTTCAACATCTTCTTGTTAAAAACTTAAGGGAAAAGGCCAATGAAAAACTGTATTGCAAAATTAGCAAATAATAAATTAAATATTTTACTAAATGCTTTTACAATAAATATTTGATCCCAAGTATTTGCCTAAATACATTGTTCATAGAGTTTATTTTTACCATAGTGGAACATTCTGTGAAAGCTCTGCCTGCAGCACCTTAAATCTTGACAGATGTTCTCCACTATTAATGTGCGGCATATTTTTAATAGGAAGGAGAAGTTTTATGATTCATCTCTCAGTGTGAAGTCACATACTCAATTTACAATTTGACACAATCTTTTTATGACACGAAGCAGTCTCTCACATGTAGACTGTAATCCAATGAATAATGCAGCTCTCCATACTTACGTGAAGCAAACTCACTTTATAGGAACTGAAAAGAATGTGTGAAACTAGAGTTTAAAACGTATCAATGTTTCGATGTGAGGTTTTTTTTAAATAAGATTTACTCTGATATTATCTCCCTATCTAGTAAGGGCATTAAATAAACCCCCCAAAAACTTTTAAAAAGTTTGGACAGGGTATATATTAATCTTCTGTCAAGCAGAGAAATGGAAAAAATAACAAACCAACTGTTTTTATTTGAGTCTGAAACTGAAGTACACATTTTATTTTGCCTTCTGTGTAATCAGTACAGAGGAGTTGGTAATAAAATACAGTATTACCTTAAGTCTACTTTTGTATATTTCTTCATAGTTTAAAACACTACCTTGCTGACACCTACATGTAAGATCATTGCTATTCCTTGTTTTGCCCTTTGGAGATGCAGTGCTGCTGGAGCTGTGTGGTCAGTCCTTGGGAGGGAGGGCTGCTCTGTGTCACTGGCCACCTACACCTCCGAACCCTGGACACCAAAAGATGCCCAGACTTTTTTCCTCAGCTAAAACAATGTTTGTAGTTTAAGATCTCTAGCATGGAAAAGCAAAGCATTTTTATAAACAGAAGTGGGAGAAGTCCAAAAATTTCAGAATTATAGTCACCTAACCAAAATTCAATAGTACTTTATAAATAAGGGACTCAGATTAACAAAAAGATACCTGAACATCCAATTTCATTTGTCTGAGCTTCAGGCCCCAGGATTTCCTTTCTTTCTTTTCCAGCTGAAATAGCACATTTCACAAAAAGAATGAATATTTAAAGAAAACCCCACAAAACAACAACAATTATAGTCACATGCACACCAACAACTTAATATACTTGAGATATTTCTTCAGCAGTGCCTTCCATTTCTGCATTGTTTAGAAGAAGTGCATTTAAACACAATGTTCTTTCAAAAATATGGATGGCACATTATTTCAGCAGTGTGCGATCAGTTGAACTCCAAAGATATTTCATACCTAAGGAAACCAAACCTTAAAAGGAAGCAATACTAAACACACATTATGTGTGTTTAGAGAGGTGAAGACATAGACATAGTGTGTTTCTCCAGCAAATAGAGAGTCAGCTACTTAAATGACCCCATCTACAAATGCAGCCATCTGATACACTGGAATATTATTTCCAGAAATCAGAACATCATAAAACAAATGCAGTTATGTTATTTTCTCCAATTAGCGGTTTTCAGAAATGATTGATAATTTGCTGGTAATGTCTGCAAACAGCAACCTAATGTGTTCTCTTTCTGGCAAATCATCTGGAAACCACTTAAGGCTGTGATTGCTTAAACAAAAAGGGATTTTAAACACATGCTTCCCCTTCAGAACAACTATCAGTTCCAAGACTCGGTATGAGTCTGCAGAACCAATGCTGCAGAGCCAACCTGCTGCCCCAGCTCTGCCAGCTCTGCTGAGCTGCAGCCTTCAAGGATGCGGCATGGAAGTTTTAACTCACTACAGGTTGGTGGTTCAAATCAATAAATGGCCAAGTTGTTCTTCATTTTGGTTCACTGGTTAGCATGGACTAGGAAGTTCCCACAGGAAAAGCCAGTGCGGACATTTCCATCAGTACCTGGCTTATAGCAGAAGTACATAGGAAAGCTATGTTGCTTGGTTTGCTCTTTATCAGTACTGTGCTATGCTAATAGATGTGAAACTAAAGTGTTATTTCATAGTTTCATTATGGAAGCCTTAGATGCTTCAGACCCACACTCTAGAAAAGGCCATCTAGGTGATGCAGAAGGCTAGAGCACACAGCTGCTCTGACACGAAATGGCAACAGTTATACTTCTGTTTACCTTACTTCACTCTACTTCAGTGCAGGAAAAAAATCCTTTAGGTTGGCAAGTGAAAAGTCCAGAACATTCCAGCTTTTTAATTACAGGAGAAGCCAATTTCTCCTTTATGTGGAAGATGATAAATCCTAGGAGAACTTTTAAGTTCTCAGTTAGTACCAGTTCCTCAAAAGAAAATCTTAATTCTGCCTACTTTGATCAAAGCCTGCAGACCCAAAGTATCTGCAAATAGTGACAATTTAAACACATTTCTTGCTTTAAACAAGAAATGTGTTTAAAAGGAAACTACAGCTCTTAAATCCTGCTTTAATTTCAACTGACATCTAAAAAAAACCCCTTGAAAAACCCCAACAAACTCAAACAGCCTTTATTATATTGGTCAGTTCTTGATTTTAAACTAATTACGTTTTTGGTTCATGGTACGAGACTTGGTTCAGAGTTTGTAAGATGGATGACTGGGCGCAATGCAAATTTAATTTCGTAAAATCAAACATGATACAAACCCCCTGTCTTGCTTTAAGGGGGTTTTTGATAGCTTGATTTTTCTTCATTATAAAATAAGATCTACATGAGAGGGGAATATCAGTAAGTTATTACTTTGGAAATTTAAATTACAGTGTCTCCAGTAAATTCCACTGGATTCAGTACAAATAAAAGTTATGCTTCCCAAGGGAATGTCACGGATTTATGGAATTACAGATTAATCTAGTGAAGTTAAACCCTTTCTCAATTCTAATAATCCTAACCTCTGTTTGGTACTGTCTCTTCCCAATAGCTAAAAGCAGGGCATAAGACAGGGAGAAACCCTTTTCCACAGGGAAATGCTGTAGGATAATTAATAATTTGAAAAATATGAAGTAGATATACATCTTTATAGCTATGTATGGTCCACAAAGAAAGGCAATGTTGCAATTGTGCCCTCAGAAGCCCAGTTATCACACAGCTGGGAAGCAACAGAATGGATGTGATGATGGGGGAACAGATTTTAAGACAGTGTTCCACCAAGCAGAAGTCACAGCTCTGAGTTCCAGAGGAAATTCAAGCAACCTGCTAAATGACAGCTTAAATAGAGGTCTCCACAAATAGCATCTAGGTCATGAATATCCATCCTGATATTACAGCTGGACATACCAGATAGCTGTAAAACAGGTTCTTGGACTTCTACATCTCATCACTGCTTATGAGCTACTGCTTAGAGACACACTGTGGCTTCCCAGGGTTAAATGCTGATGATTTTCAGATGACAGGGAACAGTGTTAACTAGCAGCAAACATTCTTGACAACTACTGACATTGGCTGACAGTAAAGATCTCTGCGTGGATAACATAACTCATCAAACTGAAACCACTAGCAAAGTGGAAATTTTGGCTGTAGGCAGAAAGACAAACTTCACTGAAATTTCCACTCCAATCTTTATCTGTAGAGCAGGGAATATATTCCAAAGCCCATCAAGACAGTTTCTAATTTAAATTCTTCTGAGCTAATTTTTTGATACTCATGTAGCAAGCACTATTTACAGCTTGCAGTATTGGCTGGTTGGTTGCTTTTTGCTCAAAAAGATGCCACACAACCCACCAAATGTCAGAACACACTTTTGAGCATATAGGCTCAACCTAAAATTTGATGACTTAAAGGAATTTTTGAATTTCAGAAAGAGCTTAAACATAAATCATAACTTTCTTCATTTTTGAAGGTTATTTCAAAGTCTGGATTTTTTTTTTTAAATTTTCAATTTTTCAAAGTTATCTTAGGTCCAGTCCTGAGGCCTCCAGGTTTGCTAAATACTTAGAGTACATATTAATGCTAAGAGCATTAACAAAGTAAGTTTAACTCCTGCCTTTTTTTTTAATTGTAGCATAGGTTTTACTTCTAACTAAAGCAAAGAAAAATCCTATTAGGGAATCATTGCACACATGAATGCTGGCACACTGTCAACAAATTGTACAGGATACACATGGTTCACTTTTTTAAACCCGTAGGACTGTTTCAGTTAAACCTCTTGAGAAACACACCTTATATTTAAAACACCTGTTCCTAGGGTCTTTTAGAAATTCAGTTAGAATGATTGGAAACGGAAGGAAACTAATCTGATGAAGAAATGTTATGTGTGTTGTTTCTGTTCTTGGCAATTCATGAACAGAATAAATATGCAAAAAACTCATTCTGTCAAGTTCAGCTAAACCCAGAACTACTGAGTAGTACTTTACTGATGAAACACAACTTACAGAAACTGCTGTAGAGCATATTTTTCTAAAGATAATCACCAGTCTTGAAGATGGTTGCACACCATCTACCCTAATACATTTCCCTGTATGTGAGAGATCATGTATTCAGTACCTCTCTCTTCATATTTCTGACATGCAACCAAGACTGATGATGTGATTTTCAGCTCATACCTTTCCTTCTAGGAAAGCTATCAAAAGAGTAAACAGTATTCTACGCCAGGAAATCAAAGCTCCATAAAACCTAATGTAGCCTTCACTTCTCTCATACAGTCATTGCCAAAAATTTAAACTATTTATTTAAACAACCCTTATTATCAAATTAAAAAATCCTTCCGGACTGCTACAAAAGAGGCTTCAGAATACATAATTTTTAGAGGAATTTTTTGGTTGTTGAGCAAGCCTGTATGGCAATTAATCTTTTGTCTGGCTTCTAATGAAATTTTGTCTTCATTAGCAAACTCCAAAGCAGAGAAACATTGCTTATACTGCAAATCTACAACCACAGTAGAATTTAAAGAGAATTTTGAATTTTAGCAAACAAAATTTTAAAGGCTAAAAATGGTACATTTGACATAAGAAGTCAAAAAAGATGCCATCACATGTCTAGAGCCCTGAAAACCCCCAGAAAGTTGCCTGAGATGCTGTGTGATGGGTACATCACCAGAAAACATCCAGTCCAAGAAGTCTTGATCCCAAATATCTGGGAGCCAGTGCTCTTCTTCCTACCCCTTTTCAGGCTTCCTATACCTATGCCTGAAGGGTTCAAGCCCATACAGAGCCCACTTTAATGTAACTGCAATTTCTGACAGATACAGCCTGCAGGAGAACTAGGAAAGAAAACAAAGAAAATTACCTATCTAATAATTTAGCTCCAAAATACTCATTTCCCAGCACAGCATACCTTGGCAATAGCAGCTATGTAAAAACAGGCTGAGCTGCTGCTATTCTTTGAACTCTCAGCTGCTCCTGCTCAGCTGGATTGCAGTGAGGGACCATATGACTGCTTTCCGTTTATTTAGATGCGAGGTCATGCACTGTGTATTAAACCACCAGTGTTAAAAGGTGGATGCTAGGAATTGTTGCTGGAGTTCAGATACAAACAGGGATATGCTGGAAGACATTCTGTATCTTTCAGGGCATTAAGGCCAAATTCCACAATAAATTCCACTAATTTATGTATTTATCCCTATTTGGCTCAAAAACAAGCATGCTGTGTAATATTATGAAACTCAGTATCTGATTCCACAGTAAAAAAATGCCCATTTCCTGTCTGCTTAAAATTTTCAGCTTCTAAACATTTATCTTCTTCCAGTATTTTCAAAATGATGATTCATTATGACTTACACAGCCAGTTAAAAAACTAATCATCTAAAAATTATTTTTTCTGCCTGTGTTTTACAAGGAAAAAGAGAGAAATTAACATCTGATTTTTTTTTCCATTTTTTTTTTTACTGCTTTCTCCCCAAGCTGAGCCTATCCTGAACCTTACAAGGAGCTTTGGCAGAGACCTGCCAGGCAAAGACTTGAAAAAACCAAGATCTAGTCACTAGTCTCTCATTAGTCTTTGGAGTGCTTCATCTACGGACTGGAAGCTCTTGTTGGAGCTACTGGAATTAATCCACTTCTGAATCTGCTTCAAATAATAAAGGAAGAACATGAAGTAGGGTATAAAAAATATGTTATAAAATCTCTTTTTTGATTGTAAATATTACATGTTATTTCAGTCATAAAGGGACCATAAAAAGTTCTATTGAATCTTGATTTTTGAAACCTTTCTCTAGTAGTATCATCAGTAGAAATGAACATACCTTCATCTTCCCAGCAACTGTTTGTACTCCCTTCTCTTTCACTGTTTTCTGGTAATACTATATGGTCTGTTGGCAAGTCATCTTCTGGCACACTAGCATCACAGTCTGCTGCATCCGTTACACTTTCCTCTTCCACTATATGCAATTTATCTTCATCATCGGAATCTGAGTTTGCTTCTACCACATTGTTGTAATTGGTGACTGTGGAGAGACAAAAACAAAATACTGATCAATATACTCCTAACCAACAGCACTTTCAGTACTCTGGCCAGGTGGTCCACATGGGGCATCTCCGTGGGGTCACACTATTATTGCTTCTCGCCCCACGGGGAGGGCACTGCCTTGTGAGCAACTTGGCCATAATGTAGGCACATGAGGAGCACCTGCCAGCTCCTGGGCTCCCACCACCTCTCACTGTGCACACCCACCATAAGGCTGTGCAAGAGAAGGCAGCGGGCAACTCCGGAGCTAGAGCCACAGTGGAGCAAGAGAATTCCAACTGGACCACTTCAATGTGGAAGCCAGCATTGCTGTATGTCTCATTTATGATTCTTATGGCACTGAAGACCCCTCGGCCCCAGGCGGAGCACCCTTCAGAGAAGGCAGCCCAGCTGCTCCCAGGGTCCCATGGAGCCAGCCCCTTCCTGCAGGAACACACTGTGTACTCCCCCAGCCCAACTTCCCACTGCCTCCTCCTGCAATGCCACCCCACGCTCTGGCTGCGGGAATCACGGAGAAACAAGCAGGAGCAACAACGAGATGGAATTCAGAATGGCTTAGACAGGGAATCTCACATAACATTTGACCAGTCACCCTGAAAAGGTTCTAACTTCACTTTCTTAACCTGGAGAACATAGTGCAAGAGTCTTTGGACAAAGGATTACATGACAATATATATGTTTCTGTCATATGGGAGCAGATTATTATTAAAGTAGTCTTCATTTGTAAGCATAAAAGATCAGTTATGGCCATTTCAACTTAAAATGTTGAACTGAAAGGAACTGTAAGTAAACTGTATTAAGAAAAAATTACTTTCACAATCTGTTTAAATGTCTTGTACTTACACTGAAGTTAAACCATGAAACAGAACTACCTAGGTATAATTTCTTCACTGCCAAGTTTGAAGTTCGTACTAAAATGGTTCAAAAAACAGTCTAAGAAAGGGCATAAATTTATAGATGGATAAACACACAAAACTTGGCTACAGCACTCCTTCAGTGGTTATCAGACTTATACCTGGGAGGCACATAATCATGGTACTTTATGATACCTGCATGCTGTCACTGTTAGTTCACAAGAAGCCAGATTGATTCTTTTATGTGAAATACTGTCTATTAAGGTAGATAAATAGCAAACCAGACTCTTGCTCTTCTGAAGTTAGCCTTTTTTTTTTTTAAGTAGATATTTCAGTCATTTAAAAATGCATGTAACCAGGAAAAGTGAGTGAAATTATGAACAGATAGGCTGATATCTCATTTCCTTCCAATTCAGGAGAAAAATGTCTCATTTAAAAAATGCATGAGAATGACAAAAGAGTCTTTTGAATTTAAAACAATCATTCAATGTTTCCATATTTTACGTAGTGCTATTTGAAAAATGTAGTAACTCCCCACTACTCATGGTATTGACATCTTCTAAAACAGCAAATTTAGGCAAATTGCCTAAAAACTAGTATCTGGCCCATTTCAATTGATGAATTGATATTCACTTAATACTCTGTAACTGATTTTGCAAAGTAAAATAGCTACTGTAAGTGATGCTATAATACTGTGTGATATAGAAGACATACGAATATAGAAGACGCATTCCCTCACCAAAGCAGAAGAGATTTATGGATTTATTCTCCTGAGAAATGGTAAATGCATCTTTAAAAAAGTGTGAGAACAGACATAAAACAAGAGGAAGTGGAAAATAATTTTAGCTTTTTCTCTTGATTGAGTTTTACTCTGAGGCTTAGATGCAGAGGATTATTAATATAAAATAGCAATGTATTTACATTTGCCACACATAAAAGAGATCATTAAAGAGGGGGATCAAAATTTCAAGGGGTAAGTTCATATGTAGATAATGAATACTTGATTTTTTAAAAATAAATTTCCTGTTTAGTTTAGGAAATTAAGTGCCATTCTTTATATTTAGATTTAGAGTGGTTTTATGGAAAACAAAACCATCATCAAACAGTTTGTCTCCAAGAATTAGACTTACGGAGAAAAAAATATTTCTTCCTTCCTTATCAAATACATTACAGATATAAACTATTTATTATGGCTCTCTTCACCTTGAAATACTTCCATACATCCTGACTATACTCAAGTGCCAATTCTGCAAAAGTTAAAAACTTCTCCTTCCCCACAAAAAGCAAGGAACAAGTGGTCTTCAAGATTTCAGTTTCTTCCATTAAAAGTCAGTTGTCAACAAGGCGAGACAATAAAGCAACCAAGAAATCTGGCTCTAACATTCCTTTTTTCCTCTCCCCAAAATGTTTTGGGGATAATAAATCTGCCAAAGCCACATCTAAAAGGTCTCAGCGCATTTGGGGTGGCCAGACAACCCAGCACCAACCACAGCAGAAAGTCAAGCGCTTAAAATGACAGAACCAATTATATACCTACACATATTTTAACTAAATTATTACATGCTGCTTTCCTTCTGCAAGATCCTTGCCTCATCTAGTGCAGTGATAGCAAATATGTAGGGAATGCTCAGTTTTATGGAGTGAACTGAGAATTTGTAGCATTCTGCCTCATTTGTTTAGATTGCAAAGTGATTGCTCATACTTCTTATTCCTTCAGCCAGCAGTGTTCCCAAAGCTTCCCTTACAGGATGTTAGCCAGAATGGGATTCCATATTATATATTATAATGTATGGCATATGCTTATATGCAATATGTTGTAACTATATGCTGTATAATTATATGTTTATATATTTTATATTCTATATAATTTCCTTATAGGGTGTTCAGCAGGAATGCTTCAAAACATATAATTAACTGAACTGTAGTAGGATGATGCTATCTCCATTTTGCAGATTGGAACCTCACTGCTTAAAACTCACAAACGTCTTCTGGCAATCCTGGCATTGCCACATCAGTGCAGGGCACTTCAGGCTGTACTCTTCAGAGGACTTTGCATTTATACAGTGTTTTACACATTCAAAGCACACTTGTGTTCATTCCAAATGCAGCTGTGCCCAGAGCCCAGGTACCTCGGCCTGTGTGTCACAGCAACTAGAAACAGAGATCACTTCCAAGTAACTGACCTCCCAGAATCACATAAAACCTCTTTCAAAATGAGAAAGTAAACTCGAGTCTTTCTGTGGAGCTTGCAATCGCCCTGGAGAGTGCTTTTGATTCCTGCAGCCCTCTACTTAAATTACTACGCTTTCCAGCAATTAAGGCAAGGGTTCTGGAGGCAACAGCCTCCTTTAATAAACACCCCTGATTCATTCTCTGGGCAGCATTCCTCCTGTGAAAAAATAATGTGATCACATAATTAAAGATCTTATCATTATGCATACATGCAAGAGACAAATTAAAACAGTTTGAACAATCTTTATTTCGACATTTTCCAAATTTTTTTGAATGCTCAGCTTTCAAAGTCAAGTGTTTGATTTCAAAGAATGTATTAACATTCTTTAATGGAAATGATGGTTAAAAAAACAATCAAATCCTGTAATCCACTGTATTTTTAGCTAATTAAAATTAAAATCAAAATCCCATTACATACTGATATCTTCATGGCTGCAAATCTTAGCTTTAGCAATGCAGATTTGCTCCTGGTGCCCCACGAGACTAATGGGTGGTAGTAGGAAGCTGTTGCCTCCCATTTGCTGAGAGAGGTTTTGGCTCCATGTTTCACAGGAACTATGGCATCTGGCATTCAATTACAGGGGTAATCCTCCTCCCCCTCTCCTTTCTGCAGCTCAGTCTTAGAGCTAAATTTAGCCCTTCCCTATCTGTACATAATTTTGTGTGTTTTTTTCCTCATGTCCTTGATGTTTCCTCAGAATAGTCACCACTGAAAGAAGAGGACAACAAGCCCACAAGCCTTGCTCAATGCCTGGCGCCACAGTAGCTGCTGAAGTTGGGAGGAATAAATTTCATTAAACCTTTTTGGATAAAGATTGAAGTATACTCAATACAAAAGCAATATGTAGAGACAACTGCTTACAATCTCTGAAGGAAATTCAATTGACTATACATAAATGATGACTTCAAGGGCCTTCTAATTTGGCAAAATATTCCATGCAGAAAATAAAACACACGTAAAACCTTGCCTGGAACAGTTACGGCTTCCCTGTGAAGGAGCTTACAAGTATTTCAGACTTCAGTACTATTTACTTTTAGCTAATGTAATTTAAAAGTAGTGACTAGCTAAATAAAATAATTCAGCCTGTATCACAGAAATCTGGCACCAACAGCAGTCAATGTCTCCACGATGAGACACTGCTCTGTGAAAAGCCAGGACAATTAGAGAGGTTACATCACCCTCAGCCACCATGGCTCTAGAGATGGCCATCAGCCGCAGGGGACAAGCAGCAGACCTCTGAGGGGTGTCTTATCTTCAGCTGTAAAAGCTACAGAACATGAACCACAGCTGTAATCCACTGAAGACAGGTCACCAGAGAAGCACGTATGATGTATGACACACATACAGGCCTATTCTGTTCAATATACAGTATGACACCTCTGCAAAATTTTACATTATTAAAGTTTAATTATTAATGTCATCTGTACTTTCATAGATTAATAGAAAGCCTCAACAAACATATTATAAATTACACTGAAGACTAAATATTTGTTCAATAAAACCAATTTTTACATCACTACTATATAACATCTGAAATAATTATGAAACAGTAATTAAAAATATATTTTATGAACCATAATTACTTTTTCTCCTCTTGCTCACTTTCTTGATACAGTATCCTGGTTCTTAAAGAACAAATGACTATCTATAGTTGAAACTTTCCTTGCTCTAAGAACAAATGACTGCAAAATGAACTGCAGAAAATGAGCTTCGCTTTCTGGATTTTTACAGTCCTAAATGCAAAGCAAATGTATGAAGTTGCACAATTCTAATTAAAAAAGAAATGTGCTCAGATGGAAGTAGTGATTAAAGACTAAAACGGAGATACCTATCATTTTGCTGGTTGAATACAGGTGGGAAACTATGATACATATGTCTAATCAAATCAAACATGCCATTTGAAAGGAAAAAATTGCTAGTTGCTGATTTAAAACCAGTAAACCCAGGAAATTCAAGGTGAACACTAATATTGTGGTGATGAGAGATTATAGGATTCATTGTTTCCATAACATAACGGGTGAGTCCCCAAAAAGACAATTATTATTATTGCCAGCTGAGCAGTGATAGAAGAAAAGCTTCTTAAAAAGCTGTCCTTGATTACCTGCTCAGCACTCCCCCATCCAGACCTGCCTTCAGAATCATTAGATGACATGAAAGATGACATTCCCAACACAAGGAATGACACAATCCAGTTGATGTCACCCAACAAGATAAAAACATATGTGGTGGAATATGCATCAAAATAATTTGAGATCAGGCGGCAAGAGGACAGAACTGCACTAAAACAATGACAGAATTCCACAGAACTACGGCAAAGTGCCTAACACATAATACTGAGATCTGGAAGGCTGCTTTGAACCTGCTAAAACCTTTTGTTCAATACTTAACAATGGCCACTGTCCTTCCTGTAGAATCTGGTCCAGCGCTCTTACTAGCTGTCTTTTGTACACCTCTCCATACTTAATCCAAAAATCCTACCTATTTTCACTGAAAAAAAACCCAAAACCCCACAACTTTTAGGAATTTGTGAGTTAACACAAACGCTGTTGAATTTTTTAAGATGTTGAACACGTAACCAACACCATCTAAGTCGTGTGAGCTCAGCATCTCAACACTGAACTGGCAGGGGATGTAGAACAGCTGTGAGAGATTCTGATCTTTTAGAAATCCTACTTCTAAAAGCTCTTCCAAAAAAAAAAAAAAAAAACCCCAAAAAAAAAAAACCCCAAAAAACCACCCAAAAAACCCCCCAAAAAACAACCCCAAAAAAACCCCCCCAAAACAACAACAACAACAACAAAAACCGAACAAAAAACAAACACAAAACAAAACAAAAAAAACCAACCAAAAAACCTGTGAAAGTTCACACATGAATACTCCAAGAAAGAAGGGTTTGATTCTACAAACTGGAACAACTCCTGTGCTCTCTGAAGTTCATTCCTGGTTCATGGAATACTGCTCTGACAGCCTACAATCATCTCCTGGAAACCATTTACTCTCTGTCAGCCCACCTGAAAATCTGCTCCCATATATTATTTAGTTCTAGTGCAATATTTAAGCAAAATACATTGTGAAGTCTGAAACCTAGTCATTTAGCATTCAGTATTTTATACTTAGATTTTAGGGTATACTATTGATTTTGTTATACTCCTGAATGAAATGCCATACTTTCAAGTGACAAGCTGCCCAGTGTCTTTAGTAAAGCTAGACCTTTATGTTATTTTCATATTTTTCCTCTCAGTTTAATACATACACTTGGCATGCAATAATATATACAGAACCATGTTAACATCTAAAGCAGAAACATGAGAAAGGGTTTAAGAAAAAAGAAGGCATATGTTCATGTTTCTACTAAAATTCTCAGCTTGGAGTTTTCTGGCTTCTGGAATTCCTAAATGACTTGTGTTGTCCTCATATGTAAGAGCTTCATTTTCTGTGACTTTGTCTGCTTATTTCTTGAATTCATAAAAATTTTGGCATCCACATTAGTCTGAGGCAAGCGGTTTCACAGCTCTGTGTTGTGGACAGAATAAGTTTCTTCTGTTGATTTTGTACCTGCTCTGCACTACATGTGTCCATTGAACTGCCCTCCTTGTGTGCTCTGTGCTGTCCATGATTTCATACACGTCACTGCGCCGCCCTCCCCTACAACGCAAAGCGTCTTTGTTCTCTTGTTACTTACACAGAAGTTTTCCCACTGATCATTTCTGCTGCACCTCCCTGGACCTGCTGTTCTGCTGCATCCCTGTGTTAGCAGGGGGAGAGGTGACGATCTAGAGCTGCACTCAGCATTCATCTTGGATTAGAATGGCAGCACAAGAATGCACTGTTTTCTCCTCTATCCCTTTTCTAACAACATAACCATATTTCTAGGAGTTTTGTTGACTTCCACAAGTAATTAAGCTGGCATTACTAAAGGTCTTTTTATCTGTCAACCCAGAAGTGCTGTTCCTGAATGGTAGCAATCAGCTCAGAACCCATCACAGGGCCCTTCCTCAACATACACTCTTTCACTTCTATCCATCTAGAATTTTATCTGCCATACTACTGGCTTGACTATGTGGAAACACTGTCATTATTTCCCAAATAAGTACAAGCAACCCTTAGTGAAAATATTTGCTGCTTCACACCCAAGACACTGCCTCTATCAGGCAGTGTGATTTCCTGTAGCACTGGGATGGCCAGCAGCATTACAGAGAAGAGTGAAGGCAGCAAAAAACATTCCATTAGGTAGCCTGTTGAATTCAGTAAAAGTACACAATGAGATCTCATTGCGTGCAAAGTATGAGGAAACTGTATTATACTCTTAATTAAATTGTTCAGGAACAAAAACCATGCCAGAGATTAGTTTCTGGAACAATCAATTTAAAACACAATTTAAGAGCCTACTTGCAATTTTCAGAAAAGTCATTCTGCTTTTAAGAACAGTATATGTGCTATGACTGTGGAGAGTCTAACTATATTTTATATATAAAAGACTGACCTGTGTTGATGTATACTTGTGTAGATATACACACACATGAATGTGCTCACACAAGAAGGATGAAACTGGATTCAGTCCTTCCTCTGCCTGAAGGGATCAAACTTACATCTCCCACACATGTTTATATAAATATATAAATAGTTGGAAATATATAAGTCTAAATATTTATATGTACCAAGCACATTCCTGATGATTTTGTTTAACTCATAAAAACCTCTTTCAAAATAGCTTTACACCTCTTAACTGAATTCTAGTCAAATGCAGCTTGACTAGTTTGACACACTTTCAATATTCCAACAAATTAAAACCCATAAAATTCAATAATCTTAATAAGTACTAAATATATATAAATCACCTCAATATCCATGCACTAGGTTATGTGGTCTTCAGGTCAACTCAAAGAAACTTTGAGTTTAAAATAAATGCTTAGTAAGCAAAATGCAGACAAAAATGTGCTCTAAATGCTGTACCAAAAGGGCGACTGGATGTTTGGCTTGGCTTACCTGACACACAGTAGAATCAATGATGTAAATAGAATTTTTCTGCTTGTCAAATTTAAATCATGGCTTTAAAATCAATCAGCATTTGGCACAAAAAAGCCCCTGACCCTCAATGTTGATGGCAAAGTCTGATGATCTAAATCAGGACCAATTCCTCAGAATAAGGATAATGGCTACAGCTCTAGCACTACACTTGGACTAGTGACTCCAAGTGATATTTGGAGCAAATCTGGCAAATATTCCAGTCTCAGTGAGAGCATTTTCTATCGGTCGCCTTTGTTCTTATCATCAGGTCAGTCTTGGGTAACTTAGTCCTACATGCAAAATGACATTGGAAAAGGACAGTTTGGCAGTGTACTATTTGGAAATGCAGGATGAGCTCAAGTGGGGCAGACACGGTGGGATTTTTGCCACCACTGGTGGCTTAGTGCTACTTGTTACAAATGTACTTGTAACTCTTGTTACAAATGTATAGATCTTACAAGGGCAGGAAACTCCAAAAATCAACTCCTGCACTCGTATGAGAATTCAGCTGTATGTAGAACTGACATGAGTCCAGAGATAAGAAGCAAAGAGTATCCATAGACAAGTATTTCAGGTGTTCAGCTGTCCTGGGTTGTACAGCGGGTTTTGTGTATTCTATTTTCATCTGTTTGAAGGCAGTTGGGGAGAGGCCTGACGCCTCATCTTAATAGGACATTAGCACCTTCCCAGCCTGTACCTTCCCCCCCAGAGCAGTGCATCTGCATTTCTATCACCCTATTGTGAGATACATCACATCCCCTGGCAGTGGGGATGGGCAGGCAGTTTTGCTGTCTGGATAAACAGAGACTCACAGACACAAGAGCTGTTAGTTTTTCACCCGATTTCCTGGGAGGAAGACCGGACTTCATCTCACCAACAGGAGACTCCACCTCACCATCCCCGCACCCCCTGCTCATCATCACCAGATCCCCCTCCTCACCACCCCTGCTTTTCTACAAGATCATCTCTGCTCCAACAGAATCACGTCTGCCACTTCAGAAGGACTCACTTTTGGACAGCTTTTCAACACCCTGAATCACAGGGTGTCAGGTTGTGGCTCTGACTCTGTCAGGGTTTTCCAAAATTGTTGTTTATTTGTTTATTTGCTTGTTTGGTTGGGTGGTTTTGTTTCCTATTGCATTTGTATTATTAATATTCCTAGTAAAGAACTGTTACTCCTATCCCCAACATCTTTGCCTGAGAGCCCTTGATTGCAAAATTATAATTTGGCGGGGTGTGAGGGGTTTGCATTCTCCATTCTAGGGGAACCCCAGTTTCCCTGGCAGAAACCTGTCTTTCCAAACAGAGACATTAGCCTTAGTCCAAAAATAATCTTAGATACCAGAATACATACATACATATGTACACATACTTACATACATATTTTCAGGTTTGATGGCCCAAAGTTAGATTTGGAAATGAACACATATATCATAATACAAAAATAATCTGCTTTTGATATTTCTCTTATAGGACTCCTACAAAAAAGTAACTTAAATATAACTTTTACCATGCTGCTTTGAGACTCTTCATTACACTGTAGCTCTTGTGTGTTAAAAATGCAAGCTTTATAGCTTTGCAAAATTAAGTCTTTCAGTCTTTCAGTGACACAAAGGGACTTGCAATACTAAATTCTCTACTGGATTTGCAAATGGTGGTCATTCTAATGAAAAAAGCAAGCTATTGTCCAAATTTTCCCTCTTTATAGTCTCTGAATTGATGTAAATACATGCAAATACAAAAATTCTCAGTGGCAGCATAATTTGAAAAATGGTATTACTACAAGGTTCTTAGAGGTTTAAAAATACTATAAATGGTCCCACAAGAAAGAAATTAACCTTCAAACACAAGACAGCCAAAGGTGTATGAGAAAATTAACTGTACCCTTTGCCTGTTATCACCACTGCACAAGCCAAGGTTTCTACAAATGAGAACTTAACTCTGTGTAATCCCATGTCACCTGCTGCTGTCACGAAAAAGTTTTACAAAACTTATATGAAATGTAATACTTTAAGGAAGTATTTATAAAATCATGAAGCATGGGAAAAAGACCCATATCTCCTTCATGCCTTTTTTTTTTTTTTTTTTAAATTTCTATAATTTCACTGCAGCTTTAAACACTCAGAAGGGAGTGCCTCCAAGACAACTGAGTGCCATGAGTATAAAAATCAAGCATAAGACATATAAATATCTGAGAAACCTTCATCTTTTAGTACCTCCAATTACTGAACAAATGGAAACAGTGAACTAAACTGAAAAAAGGCTGAGAGGAAGAAATATGTCCATGTATTACATAGTCTGTTTAACTCTTCAAAAATTATGTTTCCACTGCTGTCTGTACCACTCTGCTCTATGTTCAAAATACTCTTAACTCCAGACAGTTGACATTTTTTTCTTTAAAAAACTTCTCAGATATTGAAAAAAATTAGCTAAGAGATGCATTCAGGAGATAAGACTATGAATTACTTTCTCAGAGACAGGTCTTTAAAAAGATGATTTATTATTACAGTAGAAATTAATCCTTGCACACAGAAAAATGCCACCAACCAAATATGAGCCACAGAAAATTGTCTCATCATTAACTGGCACTAGGTACCAATGGGTTCCAATCATTTGGGAAAATGTGGTAAGAGGAGCTTATTTGATTGCAGCAAGATGGAGGCACTAATTGTAAGATACATACAGGCACAAACTACACACACCAAAATTACGTACAAGTTCCCTCACACTGACCAACTTGCTGAACAAGAGTAATATCCTATTTCTGGCCACAACTGCAGTACAAATTGAACACAACTTTAACATGGTTGCTTTAGATTTATCTTCATTAAAGACTTAATCTGAGTAACAGTTTGATAATTCCCTTAAACCATGCTGAAAAACTTGACAGACACGTTTTCTACAGCCACAGCATTCTACACAAGAAGTTAGGTTAGTAGAAGCTATCACTTCAACCAAATCTACTCCATGATGCTACTCAATCCCTCAACCAATTCAGGTACCATTAGGCCAGGTTAATCCTTCAGGAAGATACAGCTGACATGTTTATATAAATGTATATCTTTCATAATACTGGTTATTTTATATAACATCATTACCTAGGTTTATAGTCAGCAAATATTTATTTCAGGGATAATAAAGACTACAATACAGGAATACCAGTTTGGCTTTAAAGTTTTGAGATCCTCTTAAATATAAGCAGAAGGATGATACTTCAATGGTACATTTTATACATGAGAATAGTCTATGACAGAAATATTTTCTCATCCCAAAAATTTTATGACTACCATAAGATACCACTAGAAAAGTCTTAAGCATTATGAAAATTTTATACATGGCACACATATCACTGAAATTAGTCACATGCCTTGTGAATCTCTGACATTATGCTTTACTCATTCCTAATTTAATAGAGCAATAAATGATGCAATTTTGAAGAGGTGTTGCATAACTATAATCTTAATTAATAAATTATCAAAATACATTTATTGAGACCACAGATTTATTTTCATTTTACATTTCACAATATTTTTTCCTAATCTCCAAGTAATTTCTTAAATATACCTCTTGAGAGACAGGTAGTTTTTCAAATGCACAATGTTTATCTATTTATTCTGACTATAAGTTCAAACACTCCAGTATTCAAGTAACTTCCCTGCCTGTTCCCTATTCATGAACACAGGAGAAGAGACTTTTTTTATTTGTCTATTAAGGTGACAAGTTGCATCTTTGCTTCACTCTAATTCCACATAATAACAGAATAGCACTTTTAATGGTGTTTTATGTCTCAGTTTTCAAAATATATCTCCTGACTTTTGGATTCAGGGTAACTAATTTGCAGTGATTATATGTTATTATCATGACAGATTGTTACAGCAAACATTTCTAATTCCCTTTTTTGGAAGACTACAAAGAAATGCTAGAATATCAAAATGTAGATGAACACAGTTTTAGCATGTAATTTGGATGATCTGGTTTGCTACACATAGCTTTGTACCTTGACTAACATGAAATTTATTATGCATATTCATATATGATATGCACATAATTTTTTGCATTTATATTCACAGCTAATCAACCAAAACACTGGCAGCAGAAAATTGCTCTCTGGGAGTGGTATGACAAGTTCCAAGTCCCTCTAATTTTTAACTGTCTACTATATTTCTGCAATACTCATTTTTACATTACAGATTTTTCACATTACTGATTTTCAATTCTTTTAAAATATGAAATCACTGACCATTTATACAATTTATTTGTGCGAAGTGGGAAATAAAGCAACATCTAAATTCTAAGTGTGACCTGTCCTCTTTGCAAGATAATGAACAGCTATCATTCCTAGGAATCTATTGCAGTGTTAAGAGCATGAAAAAAGATGGTCAAAAACATGCAAAGGATTTACAGCATTTTACTGGATTTCAAGGATACACAATCCCTGATGTTCTCTTGAAACAGGTGGCTACATGAGATTATGAAAGGCCTCATTTATCCTGTTTAAATGGAAAACTGAAGCTTAAGGAATAATTCAATTTTCAAAAGATGCATTCCATGAGGACTATATACATTGCTAAAATAGCAATGGGAAGTTTTTATTTTATACATTTAAATAAGTACTTTTATATTTATACAAATTAGAATGAAACTTAATTGGTTTTTCTGGTATTATATTTAGGAAATAAAAATATTTTGCCATACTAACCTCTTGAAAATAATTCTAAAGGCTATGAATGTATTCCATAGCACACATTAGCAAGATATTATTTTTCTCTCAACATCAAGTAATTTATGGGAGATGCTTCCAAAGCTGGGGTTATCTTCTTTGAAAGTGTAATCTGGATTTACTCTATTCCATTCCTGTACACAAACTGTTCACATATAGCTACTGAATCTCCCCACAAAGGCACTTAGACACAAACGTTTTGACCAAAACCTGGTAAAACCAGCTCTTTGGCTCCCATGTTGAAGAATAAGCCCTATCCATCTATTGCAGTATTTCACAGTCACTGTTAGCACATGCTTCAAGAGAGCTCTCATACCCAAAGAAGGTACGAGAAGAGAACACAAACCTTCAAGATTTACACAGTCATGCTGATACTGACACTACAGCTGCTCCCCATCAGAGATAAGGAGATTCAAATCAGCATTGAGAAAATGTTGCAAGAATTAAGAGGAACACACACAAGAGCCCCTTTCTGGAATACATTCATACATGTACTCTAACACCAAGAAATAGTAAATTAGGCACTACATAAATTAAAAAAAAAAAAAAAATCTCATTCAGTTCTCAATATAAGTTACTTAGATGAACTAGTAAACTATTAAATGTTCCAGCAAACTGTTTCAGACTGTTTCTCTTAAAATGTGAAATAACATCCTGAGAAAACAGCACCGCTAGCCTTGAAGAACGACACTCTATCTATCAAAACAGTCTTAATGAATAAGAAAATACCCTGCAAAGCCAGGAACTTCAGAGCAGACATAACATGATGACACGGTATTATCTCTGTCTGGACTTTTGTGGCAGAGAAAGCCGGGCAGTGAGAGGCTAGAGAGCTGAGTTTCAGAAAGGGACCTGGGGATCCTGGTCCATGGCAAGTTGAACCTGAGCCAGCAGTGCCCTGGCAGCCAGGAGGGCCAACCTTGTCCTGGGAGGCATCAGGCACAGCCGGGCAAGGGAGGGGATTGTCCCACTCTGGTCTGAGCTGGGGCGGCCTCACTTTGAGCGCTGGGGGCAGTTTTGGGTGCCACAACATAAAAAGACAGTGAGCTGTTAGAGGGTGTGCAAAGGAATGCTGTGAGGATGGTGAAGGGGCTGGAGGGGAAGCCGTATGACGAGTGGCTGAGGTCACTTGGTCTGTCCAGCCTGGAGGAGAGACTGAGGGGAGACCTCAGTGTGGTCTTCAACAGCCTCACCAGCAGAAGTGGAGGGGCAGGCGCCGATCCCATCACTCTTGTGACCGGTGACAGAACACAAGGAAATGGCATGAAGCCGTGTCGGGGAAGGTCTGGGTTGGATACCAGGAAAAGGTTTTTCACCAGAGGGTGGCTGAGCACTGGGACAGGCTCTCTGACTGGCAGAGCAATGGAGCAAGAGAAGAGCGCCATTGCCTGCCTTTCCTGCAATCCTGGACGCTGCTGGCACCCCCAGGAAGGGCTCCTACTCTTCCTGAGCATAAGGATTCTTCCCAAAAGGCAACCCTTGCCTTTAAGCCTTATTACAGTTCATTCCTGCATTTCTGAATCCCACCAGCAACAGAAATTCCAATCAACTGCTGAAAATTTGTATATTGCTCAATGATTTAGGAAAATGATCTGCCTCTCTCAAGAGAGGTGTCAAATTCATAAGCAAACTCAGTACAGGGAGAAACGGCTGTAACTGACCCAAATGCCAGGACTTCTAACATTCCTATGTATTTTTTACCTAATTTAAGTATTTATTGACTTTAAAGAAGCGATGGCCAAAAAAGCATTTTTACACTCAGAAAAGAAATAGCTTTCCTTACTGAACAGAACTGTAGTAATTTGGTCTGTAATGTGTCTGAGATCCAGAAAAAGCTGTTGTGCTTTGCTCTGCTGCACCTCTGGAGAATCTCCCTCAGCTGCTCTGCTTCATTCAGCCTCACATTTGTTTCTTCATAAACTCTAAAGTGAATTATTCCTTACACTATTTTGCATTTTCTAGTCACAAAAAAAAACCCCAAACCCTAAACCAACAGGAAAAAATATTTTTGATCTTTCACTCATTTGTTCCTACCTTAAAAAAATATGAAAGAGAGACTGCAGATAATTATTATTTATATATCATTATCCATCATTATTATTTGGAGGGGCAAATTAACTGTTGGCACAAAACAATGGAAGGAAGAAAAGAGCTGTTCTGATGTTCTTCAGTTAGTGTGAACAGGAGTGTAAAGTGAGCTGAATGAACAGTAGCTAATAAGCCAATGCTAAAACCTTTCTTAACCATTCATAATTACTTTTTACAGTATGCAACTATATGATACACTGAATTTCTACGAAAGCATGCATGCATGTCTGTGATCAACACATGGCACAGTAAGCTTGTAAAAGGTTCCTAACCAAAAAATACTTTAAAAAAATAAAGCAAATAAAGAAGATTCAAAACATCAATTCATAAAAGAAAAATAAGATTTTAAATATGATGTTGGAATTTACTGTATGGCAGGTGTGTTCCAAGACTTGTTAATGGTGATGAATAACTGTATTCAATTTAGTCCAACACCTCCAAATTCCCACTGTCTACACAAGGATGAAGTCAATAATTTTTGAGACTTTAGTTTAAAAGAGCTCATCTGTTTCATGCAACACTGAAATTCATACGTAAGGTAAACAAACAGCAATAAAGAGCAATCCAACAAAGGACCAGTTACAGAATATCTTAAACAGGGAGACTAGTTTCCAAAAAAAAAACAAAAGTCCCTATCCACCCCCATATTTATTCATGTAAATGACACATATTAGAGACAATCTTAAATTTAATTTTGCCAACTTTTTGTAAACAAATTGAAAAGACAATTGGAAAGCAACTTATATGTGTCTGATTTCAGATGAGTACTGAGGAAGACAGCAAGTAACATCTGGCAGTCACTGCAAGTCAAACTTTCCTTTGTAAAGGCCACTACAGAAACAGCTGAACCCTAACAAACCTCAATGTGTGGTTCACAGGTAAAACTCCTTTGTTTAGAAGGCAAAGGATTTTCAAGCTTACTGTATCAGGTCTCCTATGAAGAGACAGAAATTCTAAAAAGAGAGAAAAACTTCCAAATACCTTGTGAATTTTTTTTATTGCTTCACAGACAGCATCTGAGAGATTTTTTAAGAGCTATCTGGTAAAAATTACAAGCCAGAGAGCTACTGAAGACAGCAAAGGCAGTGTTACCTATAGCTACTTTAATGTAAGTAATAGTTTAATTTTATATACAGTATTGCTAGAACAGATTTTAGTTTTTAAGAATCTTATTTGCTCTATCAGAACTGTGCAACTGCAACACACTGATATGCTATGAAAAGGAAGAGCAGCAATAAAAATAATACTAAAAATATAAACCATTTTAACCTAGTTACTCCATTTGTGAATCTTAATGAAGAGTTGGCTGTTAATAGCTCAGACATTAAACATCTCTAGTCTTACAACCTTTTACTTCCTAAGGGAAATAGAACAAGAAAACATGGAATCTGAAGAATTCAAATGTGATCAGACCTGACTTCTGGATCTTCTAAAAAGAGGAATATATTTTCCAATATCTGATGATTTTTTCCAAGAACATACCCATCTATTAAGATATATCTAATATTTTGTTCCTCCTAAAAGCAGTTGAGACATCTTTATGGTTACAGGTGTAACTAAAATAAATGGGATCTCCTAGAACAACTGGAATTGTGGAAGGGACTACATCAATATCAGACAGTTTTTCAGGGGAATTAATTTTTTTGAAGCTGTGATGCCATCAGAGAAAGGGGGGTGCAGGGAAATGGACTGAGGATTAGAACACAATCACAGTCAGTGAGCAGAAGGCTGACTGAGAAGTCATCACTGAAAATCAACTTACTCATGAAAAATAAATGGCCACAATGAAGGTGGAAAGATGAGATGAGATGAGATGAGATGAGATGTTTAAAAAGAAAAAAACCCATAACTCTGCAAGGCTGCCTGACAGAAATAGCACTTCTGGGAAAGGTAGCAGTAGAGGGGAAGAGACACATTTCCACTGCGTTGAGGATTGTTTGGAAAGACTCTCTGCCCTAACTTTCCTTTAGCACAGAAAGTTCAAAACTCAGAGGTGTTATGGCCAGTATGAAAAGCTGCCTGGTAAAAAGTCTAATGAAATGGCTGAAAATATTATTGTATATACCAGTAATAGCCAAATACATCCATACTGCTCTAGGGATTCCAAGTTAAATCTACAACTTTTCTGAACTCCATGAATGTTAAGAAAGAGAATTGTTAGGATGAACCTTTGTGCTTAAAGACACTGTGTAGAAACTTGAGAGATCTGTTGTGGACTGGTAAAAACTGAGAGACAACTATGAAATCTCATCCTACAATTTTATTTTCTAAGCCAAACATGAGACATGAGGAGAAACAAATATTTCTTTCTGAAAATATGAGTCAGTAAGTTTACTCTTGCCTTCAGAACACCCATCTTTTTGAAAGCTGACATAAATGACATATTGGTTCTTTTTGGAGGACAAGGAAACCAGAGAGATAAAAAGCAAAGAATTTAGAACAGACCCACATGGCTTCACTTTACAATTTAAATACAACATGAATTAAAAAACCATTTAGCGTAAGAGCGAAAATCAACTTTGCTTTACCAGCTAGATTTAGATCAATTAGTAAACACTGCAGTCTAATAGGAAGCAACAGGCTTTGGCCACTGCAGGTAATCGCCGTGCTCCGGAAAGCAGCAGCTGTAGTGGTGCTGTAACAATGCATCATCTGGCTCGCTTATGAGGTCTGTTGATTAACAAACTCAAGGCCACACAAGGAAAGAGAAAAAAACCAGGGAGTGGAGTGGGTAATTAAACTTTTCGTTTACTACACCATGCACAGAAACACATGTGAACATTCCCTACGCTGGCTTCATTCCAGGTTCCTTCTCCAACATTACAATGTTGTAATACCACTCACATCTACTTAAAGACATTAAAAACCACAAAAGGAACCAAACTTTCTAAACACAAGAATAATTTAAACTCCCTGTGACTAGAAGTTTTGAACAATGGCAGGGACTTCTGAGACACAAGACTATCAGGGTGGTCAAGGTGATGTAGAATTTAAAACAAAAATTTCAGATAAAGTTAAGAATTTCAGATAAATAGTCAAATTGTAATATGCCTGCTGTACTGAAAGGATAGCAACACTGCCTCTTTAAGTACCCAAAAGTGATGTTAAACATACATGAGGAGATCAGAAAAGTTAGGAATCCTAAGGAAATAAAAAAAATGAGACACTACTTATAGTATATATTAAAGCATATAGTATATATTAAAGCCAATTCTATGATGCTTAGCTCAACAGCAAATTCAGGTAATATGGTTTTGGATGAAAAAGTACAATCTTAAGGCCTTTGCTTCGAGAATAAGGCACAAACAACGTAAGAGCAAGACAAAGTATTTCAGGCACTTAAAAAAACATACAGAGTTCTAGACCTTTGATACTCCAAATATTTTTTTCACATAAAATTCCACTTGTTTTGCAAAGCTACATACTCTTGACATATACTCTATCTACATACTTGAGGAAAACTCAAGCCATATGACATTCAGATTCCTTTCTCCAGAATTCCCAGGCATTTTGACTGACTACCCACAATGGAAACAGTCAACACTACAAACCAGCCAACCCCTGAGTGGAACTTCACATTCATTTTTGGCCACCTGAAGCAGAGTTTTGAGGAAGCTGAATGAACCAGAAGAGCTGAAAACAATATATTGTCATAATTTGAACACACCTAAGAAACAACAACCCTTCCCAGTAAAAAAGCCCAATCTAGTTTTTAAGAATAGAAGCACTGAAGATTAATTTCACAACATATTTATTTAAACAATATCTATATCCTATAGTAGTTCATTAGCTCAGTGAACTCTGAATACTAATTATGCACTATCTTATTTTAGTGCCTTATGGAGTAAAACCTGTGAAATTATGAACTAATGCTTAAGAAGAGATAACCTGTATGACAGCATTTTGCTAGTACCAATTATTCTATTAAGAATTCTTAAAGGATCTAGCAAAATTATACATTCTTTCTGTAATTCTACTGTGACTTATACCATTAGACATGATAGTGCAGTAGGATCAGTAAAATGTTTTTATAAATAAGCCAATCTGAAATGATGAATTTCTGCACCATTTATTAAACACTTTGAATAAACAGTTCTGATGTTATGGTCAGGTCACTGCTAAAAGGCAGTGCTGTAATGGAGAAAATTTACTACCAATTTTTGGTTGCAAGAAATTCAAGATGCACACGGAAGTCCCTGCAGTATTCTCACATACCCTCTCCAAAATAAGTGAAAAAGATTTATGTTTTATACTGTCACCATGGGGTGTGCAGACCTACAATAAACTACTTATTCCCACAAGCCAAGGCACAGGAATGAAGAGGGGCTTTAATTACAGTTCACCTTTAAAATGGGTCCACTAGGTCGAACGAGATACTAGCGATGGCAGAGCAAAAGCCAGAAAGTTATTTGTGTTATCAGCTGTATGGATAAACACTGATTATTATCTGATTATCAGTCTTATCTTCAAGCTCACTGGTATCTGTGTATGCTGTTACAAAAAACTGAATTACTTCAACGTGACTTGCAAATAAATAAGTCATGGTCCTTTTTTCCTTTGTTCATATTTTTGAATAGCGATGAAAAAATTTACCTGACTGCCTTCCTGAAGTTAGAGATATTTAGAACCCTAATCACAAATCAAAAATTTCAGAGACCAGTCTTACACTCATGAGAAAGACAGATGCCTGGCTGCTTGATCAAACACGTTTGGAGCTACAGTTTTTATTCAGAAAGAACAACGTCTGATTTTTGCAAGTAAAAATGCATTTGTTCACTCTTATTCTACTAACACACTATAGACAGATCATTAGGCACAAAGCAAGCAATTAATTAACTTTGTGCAGTTAAAGAAATAAACCCAAAACATTTTCTTTGAATAATAAAAATGTCAGCCACATATACCTGTTCTATGCACTTGTCAAAATGCAGCTTCCCCTCAGAAAAATGAGGTACAACTGAGCAGCATAAACGTTCCAACAGCAGTTTAGCAAACAAGGAGCTGTCAACTTCCAATAAGCTATTATTCACACCTCTTTAATCACTGCCACTGAGTCGATTATAAATAGCCTCATACATTTTTAAATAAGGTCATTCTGAAATGAAACAACAAAGAAGGTAGTAAATATTCCAGTACATAAGCAATTTAAATTCTACAACATAACAGGACTGTGTGTTCTCAAATACTCAGTTTAAAGAAAGCCAACAAAACCTTTTATTAACTGGTGCAGTGTCAGACACGTAATCTCTGTAAGATCAATAAACCAGGCCAATTATGTGGTAGTTTGCAAACAGATCTGAAAGAAATGAAACTATTAAGACTTGCTCACAAAATACAGCTTCAACGGCATTATTTACAAATATAAAGTAATACAAATTAAGTTAACACAATACACGGAACTGCATAAGTATATTATGCAAACATTTCATACGAATATGAAACAGTTTCTCTCTGTTTTCCCAGAAGAATAGCACAAAAAAACAACTTATGTACAACCCTGATTCATTTGAGACTGTTTCTTATTTCTCCTGAGATTTTAAATATTTAGACATTAATGCACAAAGAAAAGCAAGAAAAGATCCCCACAAGTAGAAGTTCTAATTTTTTCCCATTCCCCATATTTTCTGGGATTCAAGATTACTTGATAAAATTACAAATATGACAACACTGAAATCAATCCTTCATCAATTAGCTCATACAAAAAAATGATAAAAATTATGCAAATTTTTTTTTCTCAGAAGCACTATAATAGTTAAGTGGACCACAATTTAAAGATGTTAATTTAGCGCTACCAGAAAAAGAAAAATTAGTAGGAAAAAAAACCCCAAACAGTTATCATTTTACTGACCCCATGCTTTGTTGTTACTCTGAGAAGTATTGGAACACTTCTTCCTCTTACAAGCTTTGTTTTTTCTAACTTGATATTCATAGAATCATAGAATAACCTGAATTGGGAGGCATCCAAAAGTCCAGCTCCTGACCCTGCACAGGACAACCCCAACAATGCCACCATGAGACCAAGAGTGTTTTCCAAACACTTCAACAACTCTGGTAGGCAGTGGTCGCAGCACCAGATATGGGGAGCCTGTTCCAGTACCCAGCCACCCTCTGGGTTAAGAATATCAGAATATCAGAATTAAAAATCTCATTTTTACACAGCTTCAGGTCATTCCCTCAGGTTCTGTCACTGGTCACCAGAGAGAAAAGATCAGTGTTTGTCCCTCCTCTTCCCCTCACAAAGAAGTTGCAGGCTGCAATGAGATCTCCTCTCAGTCTCCTTTTTTCCAGGTTGAACAGACCAAGTGATCTCAGCTGCTCCTCATACAGCTTCCCCTCAGGGCCTTCCCTGCACCACCTTTGCTGCCCTCTTTATACACAGAGACTTGCCTGTGATTTTCAATGCCTACTGACACATTGCGCCATATCCACCCAAATATATGTAGTCCTTACCTTACACTGTGGTTCTGTTCAGAAAATGAGCTCCATGAGTTGCAGACCCCAATACTGCCCACTTCCCAAACCTTCTGAGGTATTTAACCCAGTTACAATTTAAGCCTCATTTATTTATCAGATTTAGCTCAAAGGTGTTTTATATAGTACACAGGCTGCTTTGTGTCTGATTCTAAAAATGCTATTATTTCCCACGAGCAGCAAAAATACCTAAATCTTTCTCCAGCCTCAAAACATTTCTTAATATTGAAATGTCATATTTAAGTATTCATGTATCTGGACAGACACAGGAGGCATCGTTCTTTGTACCTACACTTGGAGCTGGCCATGCCCAGCAGCTGCATCCCCACAGCACCATACCTAACTTACCACCCTGCTGCATCTTCTTGATATTTCATGGTCTCACCATAAAGCAAGAATGACCTCCTGCATAAAGGATATTCAGAAGTTCAACTCAATTAAGAAGAGAATCAACTTCAGAATTCAATTAAGAACTTCACAGCTATCAAAACATTTACCTACAACCACAAACACCCTAGGAAACTGTGTAAAGGATCCACTCTTTTAAGTCTTTCCCCACAGTAAGGTAGTATTGGTATTCTACACAGCTATACCTTCTAACTGGATTTCCATGTTTTAAATAAAGCACATTATAGTAGCTTACACAGTGAAGTGATAAAATTGCAGCTGATTACAGCAAGAGCTACATAAAAGCAAGGAGCAAGCTGTGCTATTTCAATTCCCAGACAATAAAGAAGTAGAAAAGTTTCAGATGTCAACAAGCATCTTAGACCATGTTCATTTCCACATTAAGTATGTTACTTTTTCATCTGGTTCACTGTCATCTCCCTCACTACAGACCTTAATGAATACTTTGAAAAGGAAATAGCTTACACAAAGAAACACACCCTCTCAGCCTTAATGTGACCAAAGTTTGATTCATTCCCCAAAGCTTTGGAAACTTATGTTTTCTTAGGTGTAGGCCTTCCATCTACCTTAAGTGGCATAATTTATTTATAAGAGCTAGTAGGCTGGTGTTACAGATAGCTGTAAGTTTTATTAACTGCCTTTTTTTTTTTTAACCTGTGTCAAAGGAAATGGAGCTATGCCTGAATAAAAACTAATTATTTTCCTCCAAAACCATGCACTATTGTGTACTATACATGTATGGATAAGCCACCCCTGATTTTTCCATTTGTTCTGTGTAAGACAATTTATCTGTACTTTCATACTAACAACTTCTGGTAATAACAAAGCCTCTTACTTGCTGTACAGTACACAACCAGAGTTTTCTGGAAGAAGCAGAGCCAGTTATACATGATTTCTTACTTGTATGAGCACTTTGGGAGGGAGGATTTCAAGGTTTTCCTAATATTAGAGAGGATATCTTCATGGAACTATTGTCAATAAAACAGAAACTTTTCTTCTCATCCAATATGTAACTAAGCTTATAACCTGGTAATTGGGAGAAGTCTAATGTTAAGAGTAGTTTCAGTGGTTGCTGTGAGCCTCATGATAATTTGCTTTTAGCTGCCTCACCACCTTACAGAAGCCATGGAAGGATACTGAGCTCTGATAAACAAAAGAAAGAATTGTGATACATTTCCCACCACAGTGAGAAGAGCAAAGTTTGGATTCACAAAGCACAATGAACTGGAAGGTGACAGGTCTGAACCCTTAAGATGTTTTAGGACAAGGTACTCAGCACTACCATTAGAGATCAAGAAAGTTGCATTCCACAAGCAAGTAGGAAAGGATCATGGAAGTGAAACTGAAAAAATCCCATGACCTTTGGGTACCAATCATGATGCTTTATATTCTCAACATCAAAAAAATCAAGTTCACCATAAAGTACAAAAGGGTCTAGAGCAAGCTGAGCCCCAAAACCAATGGAAAGCAGTAAAGACATAAACCATGAAAAACTTCTATTTGTATTCATTAGTATCAGATGTAACCTCTATAAAGAGTGAAAAAGAAAAAATACAGTTTGAGTTTTATAAAATATATCTATATTGAGACTATGGATATACAGATGTGTTTACACACACACACATAAAAATAGCTACTATAAATAATTATTTATGAGGTGCCTAACATCCTTAAAAATCATTGCAACCTACTTGACAGTCAACAACTATAGGAAAAACAATTTTATTGCAATCCAGCAAGGGGAACCACAGTCCTTGCTGTGTTTGTACGTGGAGGTGAGAACAGAAGCAGGAATGGAAAAGGGAACACAACAGAAATGATACAACTCAACTATGAACCAAATGAGTTAAAAATAAACTCAGTTCTCACATGACAGCAGAATATTACTCAGTATGTTAGGACCATGACACAGTAAATGGAGAAGAATACAATACACATATGAAAGCAGCACGACAGCTACACCTATATGGGCTGTAAAAGAGAATGAAAACCAACACTTAAGCAATAAAAACTTTAAAAACTAGCAGGTGGGCAGGCCACATGGGATGAAATATCAGCTAATGAAATTCAAGTATAGAGATAACATTCCAAAGAAGGTCTTGAGGCACACGCAAACAAGAATCTACACATGAACATGAGCTCACTTCATTAGAAACACCAACCAAAAGCACAGCCCTTCTTTCACCATACTACAATAAAATTATTTTTAATTTTATGAATTAATTATATTGAATTACCCTAAGGAATTAAAAACTTTAAAACCACAGTCTTGTCTTCTGACCTGCTTGTGAATAGCCCTGTTTAATTTCTATGTCTGACCCTACTTGCTTACTCATTTGTTACACAGTTTAATAGATAATTAAAATTACATTGAATTAAACAGTTTAAGGAAAGGTATATGCATCCCAGTCTTGATGCAATATCTGGATTGACATACAGTATGTTATCAATTATACCTTAATAATACTCATGCTCCACTGGATATGGCATCAGAGGAATGAGTAGCAAACATCTGAAATTATGTTTTGTTATTTTATTTTCCTATTTGGTGACTATGCAAATGAAGAATTTCACAGTTTTTAAAAATAGAATATATTTAGTGCTTCCAATGGATGCTTAGTGTACCCTGATAGCCAACTGCTTCAGGAGAGATGGGCTGCTCTGTAGGAGTGCTTACTTCTTCTCTCCAAGATTAAGTGGAATGAACGTAGCAGGACTAGCCCATATCTCAGCATCTAAAATGCTGACAACTCATAGGCACAGGTGGCTATGACAAGGTACCTAAGGAAGAAAATACCTGAGAGAAGATACCTGGCCATAACCTGAAAGAAAACAGACACTTCTAGGGTTATGGTGTACTTGAACCTTCTCCCGGAAGGTGAGAAGAAGACAATGCCTATCAGCAAACTGAGATAACTTCCCTTTTACAAAATCCATTTGGTTTTCAGTTTCTACCCCTGATCTCCACCAACATTCTAATTTAAACATACTTGAGAAGAGATGTCTGAACTTCCTTAAATGTGCAGAAATAGTGAGTGACACATGCAGAAAGCATGAGAGGGGACAGCAAACATGGCCAGGTTTCACACATTAGGAGCTCCTGCACAAGGCTGACAGTATTACCATCACTGGAGGAGCCTTGCAGAAAACTAAGGCCTGCTGCATACTGCAGAGAAAGGCCTGCCTTTGTATATAGGATCTTCACCAAGTAGAAGTGAGCTCCATTGGGTTGCAACTTGACTTGGCAGAAGGCAATGATAAACCAAAACCCTCATCAGTGTCTCAGCTTGTGCCAGGCTCAGGCAAACCCATCCTGCTACTTAGCTTGGCTCATTAGTGCAGGCATGCTGCTATAAACATACAGATCACCTGTTTCAAACTCATCCAGAGCAGTAGTGCAATCAAACTGGAATAAAAAAGAGTAAATCTTAAGAAATAAAACCAAAAAAGACAGCAATTTCAGCTAGGAGCTTCTAAAGCTTTCAAAGAGCTTCACCTTTCTGCTATGAACACCATATCTGGCAGATAACTCTCCTGGTAAGTCAAGCTCTGCCACTCCAAACCCTCTTCAGACCAATCTATAACCTAAAAGAGATGAAACCAGTGTCAAGGGAGTGTTCAGTCCTATGCCTTTCAAAAAAAGATTGTCTGTGTAGGGAGTTCAGTTTTGTCCTTCATTTCTACCCCTATGTTTTAGTGCTTGGGTCCCTTACCCAGTCAAGAACTACTACAAAGTAACAGTGGGAGAAGCAAAAGGTCTAAAACATACTGAAATACAAAAATTTGAGCATCCTAACAGGAATGTAACACAGGACGTCACTTTTCTTATGCTTCTTTGCTGCTGTTGTAACATTTAAAAACAATTTAAAAAGAATTTTTATTTAGAAATTATGACATTGATCAGAAATAATAGTTTATAAAGTAATTTTCCTCAATTTGAGAAGGTCATGCAAATTTGAGTTTTAGAAACTTATTACATCTAATCAAACTATAAAACTTTTTTTCCAAAAAAAAAAAAACCAGGCTACAGTAAGAGCAGAAGATAGATGTCTGGAAATTTTTATGTAGGTGAGTCTTTGGTCCAGAAACGATCTGCAAGATCTCAGACTTGCATGGACCCATGATCACAGTTTAGTTTTTCCCACTCATGTAAAACATTTTCTTAATCACTGGCCCCTGCTGTGCAATGCTTCTCTTCAGAAAGCCTCTGGTGCTTTCTCACGGCATTTTGCACCAGTGATTGCTGGAACACCTGCATACAGCAAAAGCTGCCAATGTGCTCTAAGAGAAATACATACTGCAAAGGAAAGGGATCCTTCTCAAGCTCAAAACCACCTTAATTGCAATTTTGTTTCCTAAAGTTTAGTTTTCTTGCTTCCAGTGTTCCCTACTCCACCTGTAACTAAGAAGTGCTCAAATTCCTTTTGGTTTTAGAATACGTTGTTTCCTTTGGTTTTTTTGTCTGTGTCTGCACTGCTTCTGTCAGATGACGTACCAGGTACAATGAATGTTTTACCAAATCCCTGGAGAAATGAATCAGGGTAACTAAATCAGGTATTTATTTAACTTGCCACTAGGTACAACAAAACAAAAAGGGGTACTGAATTTTCAGTTTTGAATTCTGCTCTCCAAGCCACAGGCTAACCTGGGCCATCCTACACAACTGGCTGCATTGTGGACACAGCAGCCCACATTCAGCTGTCCTGACACAGGGAGTACATCTTCTCTCAGCTTACCAGCAGGGAATTTCAAAGACAATGTGTACTTTACCCTCCAGAGCAAAGGAATTAAAGCAATGAAAAAAGGATCAATGACAGAATGTCTTAACGTGGTTCTTGCCAATAATACGAAAAGATGAGCCAGTTGTCAGAAAATATCCATGGGAAAGGTTCATTTTGCTTTCTGAAGTCATTCTGAATTAGCTACACACTGGTGCAGGTGGTAGGTCCACTGAGAAGGAATTCGACAGAGCAGTTTTTGCCTACTCTGTATCTTAGAAGTTATATACAGAGAATGATAAAAACACAGAATGGTTTGGATTGGAAGGGTCCTTACAGATCATTTAGTTCCAGATGCTGGATCTTGCACTTGGCCTTGTTGAATTTCATGAGGTTTGCCTGGGCCCACATCTCAAGCCTGTCAAGGTCCCCCTGGATCCTCCAGTGCAAGGAACTCTGCACCACAGAGCTCAGTGTCTTTCTGAGGGTGCAGTTCATCTCACTGTCCACGTTGCTGACAAAGATGTTAAACAGCACCATTCCCAGTGGTAACCCCTGGAATGTCACTCGCCACTGCTCTCCACTTGGAGATCAGCCCTTGACCACAACTCTTTGACTGTGACTAATCAGCCAATTTCTTATCCATTGACTGTTGCATCCATCAAATCCACATCTCTGCAGTTCAGAGACAAGCGTGTCTCGTGGGACAGCGTTCTATCCACACGTCCAGGTAGATGACATAGCTGCTCCTCCTTTATCCACCACTGCCATAACCCTGTCATATAAGCCCACTAAATTTGTTCAGACATGATTTGCCCTTAGTGAAGCCATACTGGCTGTCACCAATCATTTCCTTATCTTCCATCTGCCTTAGCATAGTCTCCAGGAAGACCTCGTCCATGGACTTGCTGGGCACTGAGATCTTTCTTTTCTCCCTTTTTAAAAATCGGGTTCTGTTTTTCCTTTTCCAGGTCCATATTTAAAGCATCATCAAGAAGAAATTAGCCTAAGATGAAAATACATCAAAGAATGATTTCTATACCTATTTCAATTTTTTAAAATCATTGTTAACCTCACACACTTAAGACAGACTACAGAAATCTTATTATTAGTAGGAAATGTCATTCAATTAATATGATACTCTTGAATTTAATGTACTGCTTCCTGAAGAAAAACTGAGGGCCATCAAGTATTTTAGGATCCATATAACCTGATTGCATGAGGAACAGAAGACATTCCATTGTAATAGAGAAAAAAATACTACACTATTAAAAGTAGTTCATTAGATGAAGTCTCACCTTTGCACCTATGCCAGAGCTTCAATTAACATATCAAAAAATTCCTGTTTATTAAACCTAGTAAAATATTTCAGACAGTAAACATGATTACAACTTTTAAATAGTATCTACATTTGAAGTTACTTCATCTGAATAGAATTTCACAGGTTCCCTTCATGTTAGGTTTGCAAGGCATAATGATAACTGTTTTTATTTTCAGAAGTTAGAAAAGTGTGCTTCAGAGAAAGCTTTTTTCATCTTTGCTTTTTAATAACTATTCTGAAACATAAAGGTGCTCATATTTGACTAAAGACAAAGAAAAGCATACATTTATAAGGCAAGCGGTAATGAGTCTCAAATTTCTCTTCCCAACTGGTAAGAGAGACTCTCACACAGCACAAGGGAGGTGAGGGGGGCTGAGGCAGAACAGAAAGTACCCCAGATCTCTGCCAGCTTTATAAAAGGTCAGAGCCTGGGGCTCCAGCTTCCTGGAGCTCCTGGGCTTCTGCTGACACATGAGAAGTGAGAGTGGGAAGGAAGGAATTTTCCCCCTTAAGTGAATGGCTCAAGAAATCCCAGGACAGGTGGGATGGCAGTGTCAAGACAGGCTTAGATGAAAAAAATCTGGAATCCACATCTGCAAGTGTGTATTTATGTTTACTTTATTAGTTAGCAGCCTAGAGTTTGTTCTGTATGCATTTGCTAGCCTTGTCTACTTAGACTAAAAATTGTTCTGAAGAATATCCTTTTATTTCCTGTACAAGATTTTTTTTCAGGAAATACTTACATGGCATCTCTTCCCCTACATTCGTTAACTAAAATTTGTGTACAGAGAAACCTTATTCAAACTGTTCTCTAAAAGCAAATTGAAATAGTCGTATTTAAACAAATGACAAAGAGACAGGTTTGAAGGTGAGAAAAAAATTTTCATAACACAAAGTCAACTTTAAACTTGAAACTATGAATTGATCTTAGAGATTAAAAAAGAGGAAGTGAAAAGTTAGTTTTGCATGGTACCATCTGAAAGTAAAGTTTCTATTAAAAAATGCTTACACATTAACTTTAGCTCTTTAAACAATTATTTTCTAACTTAACTTCAGAAACATTCTAAGAACAGACTGATAAGAAATGACACAAAATAAATTCTTCCTCCAGAATCAGTGAGTGTTAGATAACAGATCAACAGCTCTCTGCAGGCTGTGCCAGTTAGATTATTTCCAGTAATGTAATATCCTCTATACCCAAATCATAGATCATCTAGTTCCCACCTCTTGCCATGGGCAGGGACACCTTTCACTAGACCAGGTTGTTCCAACCCTCATCCAACCTGGCCTTGAACATTTCCAGGGATGAGGCATCCACAGCTTCTCTGGGCAATCTGTTCAGTGCCTCACCAGTAAAGAATTCCCTCCTAACACCTAATCTAAACCTACTCTCCCTCAGTTTGAAGCCATTCCCCCTTGTCCTGTCATTACACATCCTTGTGAAAAGTCTCCAACTTTCTTGAAGGCTCCCTTCAGGTACTGGAAAGCCACAGTTAGGTCAGCCCAAAGCCTTCTCTTTTCCAGGCTGAAAAGATCCCAGTTCTCCCAGCCTTTTTTTGTAGACCTGCTCCATCCCTCTAATCATCTTGGTGGCCTCCTCTGGACTCACTCCAACAGGTCAGTTTCCTTCCTGTGCTGGGAACCCAGAGCTGGACACAGCACTGCAGCTGGGGTCTCACCAGAACAAAGCAGAGAGGCAGAATCACCTCCCTCAACCTCATTAGATCTCTGTTATTTTATCTAACTTTGGAGAGTATCTCAATAACATTATCACCACAAATCAGCACCAACTTCATGATTCAGAACATTTCTGCAGGTGTGGCTGAATGCTGTGCCCAGCACACTCTCTTCTTGCTCTGCACCACCTACTGAACACACAACACATGTGCATGCATATGCCCATAAATTGAGAGAACAAATCATGATAGCACTTACAATTCTGGCGTCACAGATAAGAGACCAGAAGAAATATTCTAATTTTCAATAGTTAGGAAAAGAAATCTCTCCACAACACTGGTCTTTAGGTATGATGGCAATCTCAAACCCAAAAGTAAATTGTTTCTGTCACTTAAACAGATAAAAATACTGCTTTATAGCACTTTTTAGGAGCAGCTGTGCATTCACCAACAGAGAATTCATTTCAACACTGACAAAAATTTCTGCAATGAGCAAAGGAGAAATAGAAGTGGCAAATATTAGCATATGCATGACTAAAATAAGAAAATTCAACTATTTGTCAGAGGCATCTTTATGCTTAAAGCAGAACAGAAGAGGTATTTTGAGCTGTGCATAACTTCAAAAATGCAGCATATATGTCTTCTGATTTCACCATTTTTAGCTACAATAGAAAATACATTCATGAGCTTTAAAGACATTAATTACGGAATCACAGAATAAGGGTTGGAAAAACTCTCTGGGGTCATGGAGTCCAAGCTTTCACTGGACACCACCATGTCAAGTGCCATGTCCAGTCTTTTCTTATGCACCTCCAGTGGCAGTGACTCCACCACCTCCCTGGGCAGCCTGTTCCAATGTCTAATCCCCCTTCTGTGAAGAAATTCCTCCTACTGTTACAGAAACCTTACACCTTCTTTTCCAATGCTGAGAGGCATTTTGTTGTTGTATAGACTAATAGCAGTTGTCCCACTGATGCCAAATTGATTTTTACCTTTTTTCTTTATATATTCTCTGTATTTTTTACACTTATATTTGTAACCTATTATTGTATTCATAGTCCCAGTACTTTTCCCTACCTTTTCCATAGGCAGAAAGACAAAACATATTCCAGAGCTCCAAGCCCTGGGGGTACAAGGCCCTTATCCCATCTTGATTCTCCCTGGAAACCAAGGTTGAAATCAGCTCTTCAAGACACGATTTTATAAACAAAGTTTGGTTCCTATCTAAGGAGGGAGGATTCAGAGAGGGTTGAACCAGGGGAAATTACCTCACCACTTACATCTCTAATTGGTAATTTTTGTCAATTATGCTAATTTGCTAAACTTATAATACTGTATTCACCCTGGGCGAGAGGGGGGTGGGCATTTTGTGGACATTTTCCATACCTGCCCCTGGAGGCCTCCAATAAAGACCAGCCTTTACTCCTATACTAGACTTAACTAGACTAATATTAACTCCTATATGATCCTATATGATAATATGATCTCCTAAACTAATATGAACTAGAAAGTGTGTTTTTCATTCCTAGGTTCTCTAAGGCATCACCACCACATCTGAATGTAACATCCTTAAAACAATAATCTGAAAACAAGTGGGGGGGGAGGAGGATATAAAAAACATACTTCAGTATTGAAACTCTGATACTTAGCTCATTGACTGCTTTCCCCTGAAATGAACAGACTGAAAGAGTTTGTGGCTCTTGATATGACAGTATCTCATATGAGCATTTTTGGGAAAAATTAATGTTCTGACTGTATGATTAGATTCCAACAAAAAAGATCCAAGTGCCAGACCTAATATCTAGAATTGTTGCCAGTTGAGGATTTTACTGATAAGAGAATTAAATTAGACCTAATGAAGTTAAACAAAAAAAAAACAAAAAAAAAAAAAAGTAAGAGGTGGGCTGACTGCAGGTCCTATCCTCTCTCAGCACATCACAGCTATAACAGCAATAAAAGCAATAGTTCCTGCTACTGCTCACATTTAGTTTCTTATAGCTAAATTATAAAACACAACAAAACACACTTGAAAAATAATGTTGCATTAGATAATTAAGAGGAAAACTCTTAATCTGTTTGATTTGGGTCCAACTGATCACACTGCAAGGCATCAGATTTTGGGGGTTGTTGCAGGTGACAGGTGGATATTCACTGGAGAGCACGAACAGAAGGGGTTTGCTGTGGCACTACTTTGCCAGTTCCCTTGCCCTCTTCCATAGCTCTGCCAGCATCCCATGACAGCAAAGAACTTTTGCCCTCAAACCTTTACAGTTTAAAGATTTATTTGTTCCTAGGTTTTGCTATGAGAATAGGAAAACCTTAAAGCCTGAGATATGCTACTCTTCTTCAAAGCAGAAGAAAAAAAACTACTGTGGGTGAACAAGTAGCTGGAAAAACTCCCCTGATAACAGGCAGTATGCTAGGATGAAGAAAGAAAAATGTTCTTTACTTCTGCTTCTTCCAGGCCTTTGGCTAACTGAATATCCTTCCCAAGACAAAGTGGCAGCAAGATGGGTATCAACTTGCAAGCAGCTTTTCAAGTGTTCCACTATTCATCCAACAAAATCCACGCTGTCCTGCTCACTGATATTCTGTCCAATTTTTAAGCTTTTAATTACATTAAAAATTACTCTCAGAATCTAATACATTAAAATAAAAAAGTGTTCAACAGCCTTTGCAGAGTCAACAGAACTGCTATAAATATATTGGTCCTTGTTTTTGGAATGAAGAGAGAGCTCCACATCATCACAAAGAAGAAACTGCATGCCAGCTCCATGAGTCTGGACAGAAGTGCTCCTGGATTCTCAACATTATTAATATTCTGTTTTCAAAATGGCAAAACATAATTTTTCTCTTTTCCATCTCATGTACAAAGCTACTTGAACATTTTCTTGTTTATTATAACAATGTCAAACATCTGAGATACTTAGGAAGAGCAAATTCCTGTAACCAGTTGCTATGCTGTAGCTATTAGATGAGCAAGCCATACCCCAGGAAGGATATAAAGAAGCCTGAAAATTTAGAAGCTAAAAATAGTTAGCAGCTTAAAGCAAATCCAAAATTAATTGCATAAAACAGTTATAGTGTGTGAAGAAAGGACTATCAAATGTAGAAACATGTATTCAACTTTTGATATTGTGTTAAATTCCCCAATTTTAAAGGACATGTGACCAGGCATAACTGCTAGCTTTGAGATGTAGAGCAGAAAATCATGCACTTGAAAGAAAAAAAAAATAAAAATAAAGCAGGTTTAAGGTTTGGGTTTGGTTTTTTAAAGACTCTGAATCTACCTTGGATAATTTTTCTTTAGGTCGGTGCTTCATTTCCCTGCCTTTGTCATCTTTAGAAGTTGATTTTAAATTTTTATCTGCAGGACAAATTAAACTACTAGTTTCAATAAAACTATATTGCTATGACTGTACAATTTCTGGGGTATGTAGGACAGAAACAGGACAATTCAAAGGAGTAAACCCATTAGTTTTTATTTTTCAGATCACTAAGTTATTTTCAAGAATTTTGCTAACAGTATCTAGGAAAATGTATTAACAAACTTGAATTCATAATACAGTCATCTGTATCATCCTCAAGAAAGTTTTAGGGTCTACAAATTGAATGCTGAAAGCCACTCACTAGCAGCTACCCTCTGCATGGCATGTGATATACCAACATTTGGACTAATACCCAGCTGGGGAAACTAATCTGAAAAGTACTGAACATTGTAGAAGAGATAACAGCAGACTCAGCATATAAAAATAACTCAGCATAGATTACATGAAAGACATAATCAGAAGTTAGGCAAGGAAGATGACTGCACAGCTGAGGGGAAAATGGCAAATTCAGGTTGAGGCCCTATGATACTATACTAATTTTTCACTCCCATAACCACTTGCTATTTTTTCATGGGACTTTTGTCTAATTCCACATACAAGAAAGGCTTAGTTCTTCCACTAAGCAAGTAGGCAGATGTAATTTGCAAAGGCATGACTGTCAGAATGTTTGACTCCCAGCTGACCCTAAAATTGTGTGGGGTCTACTGCTCCAGCTGGATCACTACAAACCTAGGGAGCCTGATGGGATTCATCCAAGAATCCCTCAAAAAGCTGGCTGATGTCACTGCAAAACCTCCTCTCTGGATCATTTCCAAGAGGTCTCAAGAATCCAGACAGGTCTCAGGTGGATGGAAGCTGGTGGAATATTGTCCTAGTTTTGATGAAAGGCAAGAAGGAGGACCCCAGAAACTACAGGCCTGTTAGTCTCACTTCAGTGCTTGGTAAAATCATGGAAAGGAAGTATTTAAAAACATCTGAAGGACAATACAGTTATTGGTCACAGCCAGCACAGCCTCATGAGGGGAAAGTCCTGCTTGTTGAACCTGATTTCCTTCCACAACAGGGTAACCCTCTGAGCTGATCTAGGAAAGCCAGTAAATGTAACTCTCCTGACTTCAGCAAAGCTTTCAATACTCACTCACAATATCCTTATGGACAAAGCGTCCAGCTCACAGTGAGATAGCCCTGTTACACGACGGGTGAGCAAGTGGATTGCAGGATAGGCATGAAGAGTTACAGTGAATGAGGTGACATCAGGCTGGTGTCATTACTGGGGTTCCACAGGGATCCACCCTCAGACCGGTTCCCCTCAACAGCTTCATTAATGATTGAAAGGAACTAAGTAAGTTTGCCATTGACACTAAATTGGGAGGAGCTGTCAACTCCCTCAGGGGCAGAGAGGCCCTGCAGAGAAGCCACTACAAATCAGAGGTCTGGGCAATCACCAACTATGTGAAATTCAACAAGAGAAAGTGGAGCATTCTGCACCTGGGATGGAGCAAACTTGGATGTACGGACAGACTGGGCAATGAGAGGCTGGAGAGCTGTGCCATGGAAAGGGACCTGGGGGTCCTTCCCATCCAAGGCAAGTTGAACATGAGCCAGCAGTGCCCTGGCAGCCAGGAGGGCCAACCCTGTCCTGGGGGGCATCAGGCACAGCTGGGCAAGGGAAGGGATTGTTCCACTCTGCTCTGCACTGGGACAGCTTCTCCTTGGCTATTACATGCAGTTCTGGGTGCCACAATATAAAAAAGACATTAAGCTGTGAGTGTCCAAAGAAGGCCCCTGAGGATGGTAAAGGGTCTGGAGGGGAAGCCAGAGGAGCAGATGAGGTCACTTGGTTTGTTCAGCCTGGAGAAGAGAACACTGAAGGGAGACTTCACTTGATCTTTAACATCTTCATGAGGGGAAATGAAGGGGCCAGACATGGACCTCTTCACTCTTGTGACCAGTGGCAGGACTCAAGAGAACAGGACGAAGCTGTGGTGGGAGATGTTTAGGCTGGATATCAAGAAAAGGTTTTTCACCCAGAAGGTGGCTGGGCACTGGAACAGGCTCCCCAGGGAAGTGATCACAGTACCAAGCCTGACAGAGCTTTAGAAATGTTTGGTCAATGCTCTCAGGGACACAGTGAGATTCCTGGGGTGTCCTGTGTAGGGCCAGGAGCTGGACTCAATGATCCTGATAGGTACCTTCCAACTCAACATATCTCATGGTCCTATGATTCTTTGTATCCATGTACTTAAACATCTTCACAACATCACTTGGACATCATAGGAAGACTAGGCTTCACTTGATGAAGTAAGATCAGATTTAAAAACTAAATAAAAAAGCCACCAACACAAAACAATAATTTGTGTTCAATAATTTGGAAGTTCAAGTTTTTAAAAGTATTTATCATTTTGACAGCCACATACATGTGCAGATGCGAATTTTAAGAGTGCAGCTGTTCCTGTGAACACCAAGTGTTTTACAAAAATGACCTGAGCAGCAGCTACACAGCCAGAGCAAGCTCTGTTCATTGACCATTAAATGAGAAACAGATGTGATAGAAAGCTGTACATTACAGACCACTGTAACCACTACTGTTCCAGGTATGCAGTGGCCATGCTTCACATTTTACATAGACTCTTTCCTGCAGCTGGTGACCTGGTTCATCTTTTGGATTTTGGCTGCTCTACATAACAACTGCAATAACTCAGTGTCAAACAGGATCTCAGACTTGTACCTTGCCTTCTCAAAACTGCAAGTAATGTTGACAAATTTATTTTGTCTCTCAAGAGTTTCCAGTCAGAGACCTGAAATAGCCTTGCATCAATATCTTTGAAAGATACTACTCATTAAATCCTGAAGACAGATGAGACTGAAAGCAAAAGCTTGAAGACAAAGCTTTACCTGTATAGTAGTCTCCAGTACCTTAAAAGCTTCTGCAAACATTTACACTCCTATTCTCCCAATAATCTCAGTTGATATCAGCCCTGGAAAGGAGCTACAACCTGCTCCTTGATCCTTTCCTTAGAGCCTTCTCTTCCTCATCAGCTAGTTTCCAGGTCATGTCTTTACTGTTCTTTTACTTTAACGCACAGAATTCAAAGAGGTTAACAAAATATCAGAGTAACGTGACAAGCACACAGAATTTAACATTCAATTAAAAAATATGACACCAAGCCTTTTCTCACGTGCACACATGATTGGGCTAATTCAGGTTTTGCAGGCACTTTCTCCACAGTTTTTAAAACCTTTGGATTTTTTTATTTTCCTTTTTAGATGATATTCCAAGATTATAAGGAGTTAATGAAATCACATTAAAGAGACCCACACTCACGTCTGAGGTTCAGTAGCAAAATCCTGCTGAACAGAGTAGTTTTTCAGCTATGGATTCCATTTGAGAGATATTAAGGGCACCAAAAAAATGATCATTTTGAGGACTCCTGAAATTCTAAGAGCTATTATGATTAGCAGTCATAAAAATGTATCATTTATGTATTTAAGATAGAACACACCTTACTTACCAGATATCTGATGAGAGCTAAATCTTAACAACAGTACACATTTATAACCCATACTTGAGAACCCTGAATTCCAAGAGTATCCTTAGGGGTACATTATTAGCCATAACAAAACCTTCCTTCCTGGGCTTAAATTCACCATCCTCTTGCCACATATAGATACCTTTTCTCAGTTGAAAAACAAATGAAAAGTCTTAATGAAAGCTTACAGAACATTATGTTCAGAACTTAAGACAAATTGTTTGCTCAAATTTCACTTCATAAACTTTGCAAAGTCACTCCATAGCAAAAAGGAATTTATAATAGAGACACGAATCCTAAGGAAGAAACAGCACAAATTCCAGCACGAAGACTTAAGTTTTCACAAAGCAACAAGCAACAAAAAGAATAAACCAAAAACAAAACAAGGAAACAAAATCTTGCTTTTACAAGGTAACATGTTACCCAGAGGCAGCATACATTTAATACATATTTTAAATAATTAGTCATATATTGGTTCTAAGATTAAACCTGAGAGTCTGGAACTGCCGTTATAAGGAAAATCTGTTAAAGCAGATGTTAAAGAATTGAAAGGAAAAGAACAGATGAGGGCAGTATAGATTTTTGTCAATTAATACTTTAGAAGATAAGGAAATACTTACAGCTATTTTTAACCACAGCTTCCTGCTGTTTTCCAGACTTACATTTAAATCAAAGTGCCACTTGCAAAGTAAAACTGCAACTCTGACAACTTTCACAAGCTGAAGCTGGTCCAAGAAAAGAAAAAAAAAAAAAAAGAAAAAGAACAAGAACAAGAAAAAAACAAAACCAAAAACAAAACAAACCCAAAAAAACCCAAAAACAAACACCCCAAAAAAAACCACAAACCCAAACAGGATCCTTCTAACTCTTCTTCCCTAAACAATCTGTGCCATATCAGTTTTATGCTAGGCAGGAAGGATCCCAAGGGGTCATGTTTTCAGTGCCATAACATAAAAGTAAACACTGAAAAACAGGGGAAAGAGAGTATTGATTTATACAGGCCAAAAAGGCACAAACAGAAAGGAAGAAATAAGTGGTGTCAAGAAAAACAAAAATTAGCAAAATTTCCAAGCAGAACAGAACAGATTAAGTTGACTAGTCATCACACTAATTAAAAATGCTGTGTATTTTCTCTAGGAAGTGCACTAAAATACGTTCCTTTTCCGTTTTACAGGTGTACCTAATTTAAAACAGCATGAAACTTATAAATAGGAAAAATCAAATAATCTACTTCCTCAAGATTGTTTGTTGCTCCACTTGTAACATCCAATTCCAGGTCATGTACCATGCCAAAAATCTTCTTACTACCATCAGAAAAATTTGGGTTTTCTTCTCCCAGAATCATTGAAATTGCAACCAAAAAGATGGAAAAAAATGTATGTACAGCCTTAATAAAGAGGCCAAGAAACCCAGAAATGAAATAATTCTAACAAATCAAAGGCAGAAGTTACAAAGTATTTTTTATGTAACAGCACCTTAATTGGTTGGGTTTTTTTTCCCCTATGAATCACAGGATGACAGCTTTACTTTCAGAAATTAGCTATTTAAAAAGTCATAATCATAAAAAAGTACATATACACAAACAAACACTGTGAATTTAAGAGGAAGAACCTAAAAATCAGAGCACTGAAATGCTAAACTAGTTTTACACATAGTGAAACTTGGGTAAAAGCAAGTGTAATTCCAATAAAGGCACAAAGAATCAACCACATCAAATGCCTTTTGACTACTGCTATGGGCTATTGGTAAAAACCAAAACTATGCTAATGAAGCTTCTAAAATAAAAAGTTAAACATGGAAATTAACTTTCATACAGTAGCATTAATACAGAAAATTAAAATCTTTGCAATCATCCCCATATTCAGTGCTTAAATCATTGAGAATGTTTTAAGTGCATTTCATAATAGCTGTTTCATGTTTACACGACTCAAACTCCAAGCACCGCTGCTTATTTTAACACACTAAACAAAACAACTATGAAGTGTGTGACAGTTCAAGTAGAAATATGAGTTGTTAGCCATTAAAAACTAAGTAAGCAGCATCTCAGATAATTTACCACTATACAAAATAGATGTTATTACTACCAGTTTGTCACTGCAATATTTTTCCCTATAAGCAAAACCCAACAATGTTTAAAAAGGAGAGTAAAATAAAAAGGAAGAAAACCCCAGAAGATCTAAATAGAAAGGCAATGTATTTACAGAGCGATAATGAGAAAACTTTGTAGAGTAACATAATGGGGCATGCTAGATCACATAGAAAACATTCTACAGAGTATATATATAAAATCTTGTTTGACTTTTATTGTATTCAGACATTTTGATTTGGGAAGTTACTGGAGCCACTGAGCCCTTAGCATCTGCAGTTAGTAAGTATCTTTTACATTTTTCTCCATTTATGCTGCACAACCAAACAGCTCATCTGTCAGAGATGAACAACAAATCAAGTAATTGTCAGGATTTGAAGGCTGGAAGATGAATTATGAGGAGATGCCAAGCAGAGCATCACTGCCAACACCCACTGATCCTTGAAGTTGCCCAAGGAGATGGTGTATGATACCCAGTGGTGCTCTGCCCAGAAATGTGAGACTAGGAAGACTTGCCTAAGATGGAAAATTGCAGCACTCAACTTCTGCAGCAGGTGGGATAGACACGCAGCATGGGATCCACCAAGGCTACTTAAATCTAATTCATGGGCTCTCTAGCACACGGCGTGGTTAAGGGGGTCTTCAGGCCTGTGCGTGGGATGGGGATTGTGCTGCAGCTTCTCAGCAAGATTTCTCCTCACTTTCTGAATGACCAAGAGGGATCCAATTGTGTTGAGAAGCTTTCAGGTTCTAAGGTGGTTTTGGTGAAAGACTGGCAGCTCAGAATAGTTTCAGAAAAGATCTTTTGATATGAAGGTGAAGAGCTATTGGTCACCTTGGAGCCCTCAAACACAAAAAAGGAAAGCCCACGCCAGAATGCTCCATGCAGAAAAGCCTCCATCACACAAGAATCTCTGTGGAGCCTGGAGTAGAAGGTATGAACACACCCTCCCTCCCAGAGGGACCTCAAAAACTATACAGAGAACCAGTGAAGGACACTCCCTAGCCAGATCCTTAGTCTGGTTCAGGGCACACAGTCCTTATAATCAGATTCAATGACGCAGTTGCAGAAAACAAGGCAATGGTTTTGCTGCATAATTTCTATCTTAAAAGACACTAAAAATCTGAGTCCTTGACCAGACTTTACTAGTTTGGCTCTGGTGGAACTGCACACAGTAAGGGTGGGAGAGCAAAGGGATAGCTGTGCTCAAGAGGCAGAAGAGAGGCTTTAATTACCTTGTCACCATGGTTAAGGGATAGCTCCTTCTAACAGTGCAGCAAGGAACCAAGACATTGTTATTCCACAAGAGTTGCTTAAAATTATGCAGGCTAGAATAAAATTTAAAGATTGCTCAACATTCAAGTTGTTATTAGAACACTTTGTATTCACTTTTTTATAAAAAGTAACATCAGCCAATTTTGTTAGAGTTTTGACATAGTGTCTAATTTGAGGAAAATACTCAACATGGAGCTCATCTGTCATAAAATAGCTGAAATCATTTCAAGAAACCTGGATACAGAAAATATTTTAAAACCTGAGCAAAATACATGTGCTGAAGCCTCATCTTTGAGCACAGTGGCACCTGCACATTTAGTAGAAGAGGCCTGATGTGTTTAACAATATGCAAATCACAGGATAGGAATTGCCATTTTACTGCTTTCATCCCCTAGAATTGGCCTAAAATACATCTCCGAGGCACCGTGGGAATAAGAAATTTGTACATACTAACGCCAATCGAAAAAGTTGAGATCACAACACCACACAGCAAGTCTCAGTAGGTCTTTGCAACTTCATCAGCTAATCTGTCTAAAAACTGTGGACACCCTCAATATTGTCAGAAGTCTCTATGCTCCATTTTCCCCGGAGTAAAAGTTTCCAAGTTACAGCACCCAAACTGTTTTATACAGTATATAGACACTGCCCCAATAACTGAGTATCTTTTGTGCACTGGCATTATCTGGAAGAATACTGCCACAGCAGCACTGGAAAAAGTTTAGGAATTTTACTAAGAAAGTTTTACAATCTTTCTTTGAAACCATGACTTCAAGGATAAAGTTGGTCTTTTCAAAAATGAATTTTCCCCACAGTTTTAGCTCTTTGATTAGGTAAGCACTGAAAATACAATCCAGAAGCCAAAAAGTTTCTCCTAAGCTTTCAACTACTCTGTGCTGACACCTAGGCAACATAGAAAGGAAAATGTGATTAGAATGCAAAGGGCATGAATGAAGTGAGGAAAAGGAAAAAAGCAGATTGTAGCAGATGTGGTGAGTGGGAAGCTGCAGGAAACTGGCAAGGGAGGATTTGAGCCTACTTGGCAAGAACAGTGGGAACTGGAGGGAGGGTCATTGGAAAACCAAATCATGGAAAACAGGCAATTGACTAAGAGACAATAAGAAAAATGGCAGGTGAAGGACTAAAAAGCAGTTGGGTGAAGAGTGAGAATGAGGATGCTCCTAAAGTGGGAAAACAACACAGAGAAAGGCACAAGCAGGGACTATCACAGAGCTGGGAAACTGGGAATGCAAAGGAGGGGACACAGAGACGTGCTGAAAGGCAGTGGGAAGAAGACACATTCATGTAGCTCTTCTCCATTTCTTCTGATAGACACTGTTGAGATAGGGGCACAAGAAGATGGAACAAAGCAAAAAGGAGAAAAATTAAAAAGAGGTCCAAGGAAGGAAATAAAGAATGGTAGTCAGAAAAAAGGGAGAAGGGAACCAGGTAAGCTTCCAGGAAGATATTGGCACAGAATGAACGAAGAGAGTGTGATTGACACAGGAACTCTGAATAATGCAGTTACGTATCATGAACACGACTGAGACAAACATCCAAAGATGGAGCAGGGAGGGGTAGGGGGTATGAAAGCAAGCTGGGAAAGAGAAATTTTCATGCTCAGAGCTGCAGAAAAAGGAGAAGCTTCTATGCTTTTCAGAACATTTTCAAGTGGAATTCCTAAGTCCAAACTGTTATCTGTCTTCTCTCTTGGCAAAGGTTGCACAGCTTTCTAGCAAAACATGCCTTCTACACTGCAGTAGTCAGTGGAACCAGCAGCAACAGCCCAGGCCACATGACTTCACAGGGAATTCAGAGTTCACAACCTGCTGATCAACTGCATACACGCTGACAGAATGAAAGTGCAAAGGTATCAGTTCAGGCTGTTAGACACCGCTTTTCCCACCTCACGTGAAAATAAAGTTGTATAAAGCCATTCTTTATGTGGCTCTTTCCAACAAAACTGTATTCTCAGTGTAGAGGATGCATCTCCACTGGGAAAGAATGATGAAAGAAAGAATGAGTCACTGTCTGACTGTTGCATCTTTGGTTCATTTACTGCAGAACTTACAAAGTTGTCAATGATACCAGGATTGCAGCAAGACAGTCTCTTGCTGATATAACCTTATGCTATTCCAGTTTTTGCTACAGATTCTCTATTGACACCAAGCAGGTAATTCAGACCAAACTTATTCAAACCTCATTAATTAATGCAACTTTCTCAATTTTTTTCAGATATCCACCTGAATTTTCTTCTAAACAAACAGGTACTAAATAATCAACTGTAGCTATGCTAGCAGGAGTTATTCTTGGTATTGTGCAAGTTAAGCAGGTTTAAGCATTGAAGTATTTAAGAATGCAAAAAAGCCACCCAAAACTGATGGAAAACCTTCCCTTTAAAATTGCATCTCAAAGCAGCATTGTGAAAAGAGACAGTTGTGAAGTATTACAAATACCTATTTAGAAATAATTTTTATTTCTGAATAGTGCTGAACATTACACTGCAAGACACAAAGCAATACATGGAACAATAAAGTGGAAAACTGCTGTGACTAATTTTCCATTAAATATATACCACACATCTGTACCAAAACCTGAGTTATGTGGAAAAAATGCAAGTTATCAGGAACCTAAAAGCAATTCCCCATACACATACATAATACCTTCAGTGAAGAATCTGCGTTTGGAGTGGAAAGACAGAGCAGAAAAGTAGTGAGATACAAATTAACTATGTAGCTTCCCATTTTTTAACCTCTGAGTGTTCACTTACAGCAATAAAAGTTAAGGTGTTTTAGACATAAGAGCACATAAATCAAGAAGGAGAGGAATTTAAAGGGGTCTCACTTCAAGTGTTCTTTCTTTTTTTTTTTTAATAGAACAAGGCTTCCAAATGCTAGACTACAGTGTTCAGGCACTCTATTTGCTGTCACGCTTCTTTCAAAGCAAATTACATTTGACAAGATTCGGATATCAACAATTAATTCAACTCAAAGAGATATCTATGTTCACAGCCCACTTAAAGCATTAAAAGCTTCTTTTGCTGCTAGAGTTTAACAAGGAAAATTACCAGGCAAAAACCAGCAGTTTTTAAAAAAATCCTTTTCTGGTCAGATGTAAGCATTTGTTTCTCAGTCAGAATAGCCACAGATTTGCCAAAAGGCAAGAAGAAAAGGATGTTACACAGGGAACTCTTCTACACTGGAAATAAAGAACAGGTGATGGTGACTCACTTTACATGCATATCAATGGCATTACTAAGGATGAATTTCTTTGCAAAATATACTAGCCCTTAGTCCAAAATAAACTTCAAAACCTGTCAATCACTTCTAGAAAATAAATATAAATCAACAGAATTGCTGACATACTTTCTCCTCTTTTACATACACATGCATCCTCTTGAGCTCACTGGAAAAGCTTGGTCTTAAAGGTTTGAATTAAGATAAAAGAGAAACCCAGAGAAAGACTGGAATCCAACACATATTGTGTATTTAAAGTGGGTGTGTTTCACTTGAAAGAAAAAATTCCATTCCTGCAGCTGAAGACCAAACAGAGAACATAATTTAAAAGAAGTCTTCTCGTGAAGAGGGAATATTGCAGAATGGTATGTCTTGTCTTGAAAAAGAAAGAATTTACAGCAACTAGATGGACTCTCTGGAGTCTGCTGCACTCTGGTTCAGATGGAGAGTTGCTAAAAAGCCACTGTTCCCATTTTTAATGTTATATGTAGTCTCAGGGGGAATATTTGATTTGACAGTGAATTAATCTGTTCTTTTGGTTCTTCTTACAGGAGAGGTAATTCTGTGGTAGCAGCACCATGTAAAGCAACTATATTTGCAGGATTTTTCTTCCTGCTTGCATTACACTTGTCTCTTAGATTGTAATTTTTCTTTTTATTGTTCTTTCCTGTTCTGCACTGGGTTTTGCATCACTCATTTTAAATTAGATTATACTGGCTACAGACTAGATGAAATGTTGTTGATCTTTTCTCTTTATGTAATTTGGTAAATATGATAATCTGATATATAATGAACTATAAAAACCTTTTCAGTGTGCCTGTATCACAGTTTTGGTTTCGTTTAATGGTGTGTTATGGTATTGATTTCCTTGGAGATATAAACTAATCGCAACTGCAGTAACCAGGACCATTTGCCTCAAATAAATGCTTTAAATAAAAATCAAAACTCTAAGAGAAGTCAGGAGCATTGCTACCAGAATATCTGCCATGTTTCACTCTGGTTTCCTCTGCCCAATTCTTTCTATGCTAATGTTTTCGTTAACATGGGGAACAGCTACACAATTCACATCAGCTGATTTTGTACTTTTAAAAAATGGATTTTACATTCTTGATCTCACAATCAGCTGTTAAAATACATTAATGTTTGGTTCCAAAACATGGAATAAAAAACAGCTTAAATGAAATGGGAATTTTGTCTAAGCCCAACTGTTTTCCAATTCTGCTTTCTACTTTTATCTACATTTATACTCTATTTGCCATTTCAAATGTTCATATTGTCATTCCACCTCTTCTGAACAATGATTCTACTTCTCATAAACTTCTTGCTTAAAACACTACCTAATTTTTAAGCAGAAAACACCCGTAGTACTAGGTTCAATATCTATTTTCTTGTTCTAACTGCTACAACACAATTCCTTTTATTGCCTGAATTTCTGTTGAAAAATTTTACATATCATGTTAAGATTTTAATCTCTCTGAAAGATGAGATAACTGTCTGTTCTTTTGATGCATGTATTAGGAATCACAGACCGGCTACTTGTCCTTTATCATAGGACAAGTACTCTGCTTCAGTAGTAGAGTTTTTAAAACACTGAATTTCATTTGTCCCTTTTGCTATTCTAGCATGAAATCTCTCTGCAATTCCATGTCACCTTGTTTCCATGACTCAGAATAACTTCACATCATTTGCAAAGTTACTCTTTTTGCTCTCCATATAACTTAGTCTACAGCAAAAGTTTTCTGCATTTCTGTATCCTATTTTATCACCACTCACTTTTTCTGGTACCCTCAATTTTAAATTAAATTCTCTGCCTAAAGGATTTAAGAACCTTTCACAAGGGTTTTGGCTAACCATGTCAACTGTATATCCCCCTTGTCCACCTGTCTTGTGACTCTTTTAAAGAGATCAGGAGTGTGAAACCTGCAGGTCTGGAACTCTCTGGACTCATCCCTGAGCTGTACCCTCCTTCCCAACTGCCCCAATACTGAAGAAGTCCTGAGCAATAAATGTATTAAATGCCACAGATTGCTCAGTGATTTCATTCTCATGTCATCCATAAGGAAGACAACAAGTTACCTAGGGGACTGCTCACTCCCCCTACCTCCAAACTCTTAACAACCTGTTTCAGGGCAGTTTCCTTTTGCAAGAGAGCAGAGCTGGACTGAAGTGAACTTGCCCGACCTCCTATGCTGTGAACACACTTACCGAAGGACATCGCTTTCTTGTTCTGTGGCCTTATTTTCTTCAAGTGCCACTTCCATACATTAATCAGTTTCTAGTATTATAGAAAGCTTCTTGTTTCAGATGCTTGAAAAAACAGGCTTTAATAGTTTCAGGCACCTTGTAAATTGTTCCCCAGACTCTTGGTTTGGTCCTCTCTAGTGGTTCTGGATTAAACCTACTAGAACCTAATATACTTCCTGTTCCAAATGCTGGGCACCATTTGAACTTTATAAGGAAAGGTTATTTTCCTCTTTCTGTACTTCCACTTACTGCACCATCTAATCACACAAACTCTCTTGATCTTTCACACAAGTCAGCCACTTGCAGGTTATGTGGTGATTTCAAGACTTGAAGAAAAATCACACCACTATGGGCTGCCCCTTTCAATTTCTTTTTAGTTTTTAGAAACATTCAGACATTCCAGCTGGGGGTGGGAAGAGGCCTTCAACACAACTACAAAGGACTTGTTTTGGACAGTTGAAACATTCCTGCAGAAATGAAACATAGCCTGGTTGCTGTTAAGAGTAATTCCTCAATAATAGTATTGCCAGCATCTTCATTTGGGTTCAGTATGTCAATTAGGGCAAGTCAAAACCACTTTCCCTTGCAAGCTCTCCAAACAATCTGTCCGTGATATTTCGGCTGTCTAATGAAAGCATCCTACTGTGTACTGGCATACTGGCAACTTCTTGCACAAACTTATCACCTTCTCTAAAAGGAAGACCAAGCATTGCTTTGGGCTTTCTGGAATCTGCCAGTCTTGCAGTGTAATTTAAAGGGCACCTCCAGAGCTTTCAAATTATATTATCTGTGAATACAATCACTGTGGGCAATGATTTTATTGTGACCTTGAGGGGACAACAAAGTTCAGCTGGGGACGATACAATTGTGTATATATGCATTTATTTGCATATTAATGCCAGAGCACAACAGCAGCCTGGAGTGAAAGCTGTATCACCCCCATTCAGCAATCACAGCTTTTATTTTTGCACTTCTGCAGCTCACTTATGTGCTACATTCTCATGTAAGTACCTAATTAAATACATTATAATTTTTCCCCATTGTATACTGCGCTATAAGATACTTTGGTTTGTGAGAACTCAACGATGTTTACAACCAACTGAAACACTCCTCCTGAAAACAAATTCATTTGAGTTAAGTTTGGGCATTAATAAGATTAGTTTGTTTTTTAATAGAAGCACAGAAGATGTAAGAATATGAGTCAGATGTACTAATGATGCGTTTTCTTTATTTTATTTTAAAATTGTATCTCCTACTGACATAAGCAACAAGAATTTCATATTAGAAATATCTGTGGGAATGTCCATCTCCAGTCAATGCTATCCAGGTCAGTATTGACTGGTGGGAAATAACAGTGACTGAAACTGAATTTTTGGTTCCATGTAACATCAACACTTGTATCATCAGATACATAACTAAGAGATTTCAAGATCGATACATTGCAAATATGTTTAACCTGGATCCTGCAAGCGTCAGGCTGCACTGTCAAAAGGAGTATAAGGTCACGTCACCTAACAGAGATGATACAGAAGTCTCTGTGTACATATAAAGTTCTCAAGGGACAGCTTTATAGAACAAAAAATCTTAGCAAGAGTCATAAGCCATAAAAGAAGAATCACTTTCATGCATCTCAGTAGTGGTCACTGAGATTAAACTGTAACTACAATAGCACCCCAGCCCTTCTTAAAATAAAGTTTAAAGAGTAATTAAAAACATTTATTATCTACAGTTATTTTTACAGAATTCTTTTTCAGTCTTTCTTATTTACATGCATTTAATAATTTCCTTTGGTTTCTTCATGCCATGAGGCAAAATGTGAAGGGATTATTCGCATCCTAAAAGTGAAACCAAAACAATCCTACTCAAAGCAATCGTAAGTAAAATTGACAATAAAATTAAAGACATCCCTAGCCAAGTCTTGACATTTATTATACATCAAAGGTAATAAATATACAAATATTTTGACAGGATATCTTGAAGCTGTGAATTTTATATTTTCAAATACTCTGAATCAAGACTTGAATACTGAAGTCTCAGGTGAAGATTTTCAGTAGCTGTTTGAATGCATAAATATGAAGAACTATGATGTATTCATTAAACCCCATAATCCTTATCAGAACTACTATTCATCAATCCATTTTAGCAGCAGGAAATGTTTACCATGCAAAAAACTCCAATACAATTTACAGATTAAGGAAAACTACTTTCTAAATTGCCTGGTAAACAAGTCAGGTAAACATTATTCTCTCACATTGTCCAACCTGCCTTGGTAGCACCAAAGTGCATTGCTATTTTCCCTCCCACTTCTGAAATGCATATTTTTATTGAGAAGATTTCTAAATTTCTTACTTATTAAAAGAAAAATTAGATTTAAAGCTAAGTCACTGAATAAGCAAGATGATTCACTCAATGATAAACACTGGTAATTTTATCAGCATATCAGTTTCAATAGAAATTATAGATCATCTCCAGTCAAGAAAATTAGAGAATAGCTTTAAAGACCAAAAAAGTGTTAAAAAATGTTTGAAAGTCAACCAAAGTACACCTATTCTGTTGTATGTCTTTAATTGCATTGCTTTAGAAGAAACTTACCCCCAATGTATCTTTTTCTTTTCCTACCAGGATACAGATTTTTTTTTTAATTTTTGACTAATGCTTTAACATAAGTTTACCATGCCTTTTTCAAACACAACATGTGAAGGTTCATCAGCTACTGCAAGAAACAGAGGCTGCCAAAGTTGGTTCACTAGAAATGACCAAGCATTAGCAGGGATAAAGCAGATGCGGAGCACAGGGTGCCCTGTTCTGACACACCAGAGCAGTATCACACCAAGAAGACAGCAGACAACCTTTGGCCACATCCAAGGTCTTGACACAAGTCCCACACAAAATCATCCTGTGGTCCTCCTGCACAAGTAATAGCAAGATCCCAGCTCTGAGGTTCTGAACGTAGGCCATGGGACATTTGATACGGAACTAAGAATAGGTGAAACTGTGTATTACACACACCCTCAAAACCAAACCACAAAAATCCCAGACCCAAAAAACCCTACAAGATTGTACCTACTCATGAACACAAGAGGGGTAGTTAGAGCCTGTAGATCAGGACAGAAGACTGAAAGAATGTTGTTAATTTATGATGGGCTCAAGTCTAGAATTTAGCATGGTTATAAAATTGACAAGAATACAAACTAAATTTTAACAGACAGGAGTAAACACTATAGGCAGCTTAGGATAACTTCGCTCTCTTTCAGAGGCCAAGTAACTAGGACACAATGGAAATGTAGGACAAAAGTTAAAATTTTTCTATTGACAAGAAGCCAGAAGAACTTCTCTTACTCACAGATAGGCAATAAATATGAATTTTGAATAATTCCTTCTGAGTAATACAGCATGATCATTCTCTACTACCTTTCTTTCAATATAAAATATCCTAACTAGTCTGGCGCTAAACCTTTGCTTATGCAAAGTTTCTTACTCAAAGACATTTGAAACATTTCCTTGAAATTTTGTCTCCAAGTCAGTTGTTTTAAATTAAACTTTTTTAAACTTAAATATGCCTTTACTATCTATTCTTCCTCCCCATTTACATTTCACTTTCATTAACTAGTCATAATAATTGCATACAGTCATGTAATCAGAAAATTAATGAAATGTATACCTCAGCTGTCTTGTACTATTCTTTATTATTCATTATTGTGCATGTTTTGATACCTCCATTTAACTATTTAAATACAGACACATTTATTTAGTAATGCTCCTTCACCTAGTGCCATGGACACCTATTATATTTGACAGTGGTTTCTTGAGCGATGTTGGTTCCTATCTAAAAACTAGAAGTCTTCAGCTGGCCATAGCTTTGCAAAATTACTTTCCATCTCTAATATGAAAGCATGAAAGAAATAAAAACAGTGGTGGTAGAATCAAAATTTTTAGTTCTCAGGGTTTCCTCTAAATTACTTCAAAGAAGGAGGAGGAGAATATACGATCCTTTTTCAGGGACTGGGGGTTTCTCACTTCAACTTACATAGGAGGAATACAGATATCTCAGAGTATCAAAAGCAGTAACTGGACATTTTATAAAGCCATTTTATAAAGACTTAAAAATAAGTTAATAATAGAACTGCATTTTGCAACCAGAGGTTAGGAATGCTTTCAGAAAGGGCACAGGAGGGAGGGGAAAGAGTAGGAAATAAAATAATAAAAGCATTTTTAAAAAAGTATTTGGCTGAGCAGACCAAAAAAAAGAAAATATCTGGATACTACAGTGGCATCTGCATCTTCTTAAATGTATAACAGGATTTTTGAAATGTTAGCATTCTTTACCTATAAAGTATGTTAAGTCCCTTCTTCTACCTGACCTTTCTGATTTCTATTCAAATGCCTTATTTAAGTTGCTATAGCCCCTGCACAAGTGTCCATGTTGGGGAAGCATGTAGGTCACAGAACATACTGATGTGTAACTTCAGTACACTGAAGAATCTGAATTACTAATTTTTTCTTTAATTGCCTTTAATAATAATTAAATAACAAAAAATGTAGGACAAGAATTAGAATGAAATCTGTTTGCATACTACACACAAGCATTCACAAGTAAAATATGAGTACTGCACATATACAAGCTTTTCTCCTAATGGATTATTTATCTGGTATCTAACACAAACCAAACAAGAACTCACAGGAAAAACAGAATAAACACAATATTTTAAAGCAAATGGTGTCTACAGAGTTTTACATGAAAGCTCCAAATCTGCAATATTTACAAGCAGCCACTTGCTGCTGAAACCTGGGCATGAGTTATACATGAGAATTACTACTCACATGACAGTAGAATATCTGCATACCACCTCCATAAGGCACATTAATGTCACTTATTGGCCTCAACAGCTTAGTACTTGAACCTGTATTACCCAATACCATGTGCATTTCCAGCAGGCTGAACTCCCACAAGAAACAAGAAGATATTTTTATTTTTTAATATGAAATGTCAGCCAAGATGTGATCAGCTAGAATGCTTCTTCAATGTGACTCTTACAGTTTATTTAATTACCTAGAGCAAATATCTGCTTAAAGAATCTGCCTTACTTATATTTAATAAATATCACTGCTGCTTAAGTTTGTAATTCCCTGTTCTTGAACATTTCATACTGCTCACATACCCAAAACGGTAAAACAGTCCCATCACTGAAATTTTCAAAGTAATAACCAGCACAAAAAAGCCCAAATACCAGATGAAATTAACAGAGAAAGGAAACATTCACCTTAAACCACATACTAGCTATAAAAAGAAACCACACAAATCTTACACAAGATAATTTACTCAGCATTGAATTAAAAGGTCCAACATGAGAAAGAGATGACAAGTGTGACAGTGGAGTCCCCAGAAAGCAGACTCCAATACAGATACAAGCACATACAATGCCAAAGTTTGTTGTATCTCTGCATAGGCTGAGAGAAGTCTTGCATAAATATTTCTGTACAATTCTCCATGTCAAGATAGTACGACTGACAGTACAACTGCTCTTTGAAACAGCATGAAACTTCCTGAAGAATCAGAACTGAACTTTTAAGCACCTCAAAACAATTAACAACTCCTACCCAAATGAAATGAAAAACGTAAAACTTAAAATAAGCTACAAAGTGTCTAAGATCACTGCATACAAATAGCTGTTGACTAACAAATTCCCAAAAGCCACATAAATACCAGAACCACTCTTGCAAGCAAAGATCAGCATGTGAACCACTCTACATTTTTCAATCTGACCAAAAGATATAAGTTCTCTCTCCCCCTGCCCCGTAGCCTATTCTTTACTAATGACTGAAGATGAACAGAAAGACTAGAGCATTTGAAACTTAAACACACTGGTTGTACAAAAAAAAAGTAAATCTGTCAGCTCAGAACTGATGTAGGAGATATTCCTGTAAAAGGAAAATGCTTTAAAGGATGAAATTTTTATTATTGCAGAGATTACTTAGGCATCCAGTAATAAAAATATTAAATTTGTCCTTTAAAAACTGCTTTCTAAGACTCATACACACACCCAAGAGGCATAATATCCCCACAGGTAAGTCAACATGCAACAATGAAGAGTTACAAGGTTTTTCTGTGACACTCCATGTGGGACAGACAGACACCATGATGGGGAAGGAGGGCAGCACAAGGGATGTTATTTTAACATCAATCTGGAGAATACTATTGCAAATTAAATGAGAGAAACATCAGTGAAAAGCACAACAATCTTCTCAAAAAATGGATGAATCAGAGAAGCAGACTTATACTTCAGAAGTTCTTGGGTTTCAAGGGACGTCACTTGGTGTTTACTTAGTTCTAATTATTCTTCCCAAGCTGTGCATAAGGGGTTATTGCCTGGATCAGGTTTTTTGGCCACCAATTAGCACTTGTAAGAAAATGGATTATGAAGTTGTAAAGACTTTTATCAATGGAATGAAACAAACTAGGATTTTCTCACAGATAAAAAGATTTTAAGCACTAGATACCAAAATAAGTGACAGGGAAGAGATGGGATGGTTGACTACAAGCCATAATGAACTTGTTTATGCAAAGGATGGATTCTTATCACAGAGTCTGTTCTCTGAAGATGCCCATCATACAAAGTTAAGACTGATAAAGCACCATATCTCCATTTAAATTCTATCCCAAAATGTTATCCTTTCACACAAGTTCACCCCTCAGTAATTTTCATATCTTGAGGAATACGGAGCACATGAAGAATTCTGCATTCTATACAACTTCAGGAACAGCTCTGGTTCAGAATCACCAACACCTTAGCTTTGCACTGAATATCAATCCCATCAGCTTCTTAAAAGATCTGCTTACTGCTGAAACACAGTAGGTACGTAGGACATCCTAAAATGACAAGTATTCTGAGTTTTATTTAAAAATTTAAAAAGAGCATCAAAAATACTTTTTATGGTTAAATGTGTGATTAACCAAATATGTAACCAAACCTACACAATGCAACCTGCATCAGTACAAATATCAAATCACAAGTTCTGTATCTCCTAACACACCTCACAAGAAACACACTTTCACAGCAGTCTTCCTCAAAGACTAATGGCAGAGAGAAGGAATTCTGCCAGTATCAGTTCAGTTGTTGGGTTTTAAATTTCGATTTTTCAGTTTACTTTGCTTCTTAACACAAACAGAGGACAGGTGTAGCAGAACTCTACAAATACCTTGCTTTCAACTTATGCAAACAAGATGCTCATAAGACTCAGAGATCTGGTAACTCATATATTAAAACCCCACACACGGTATGCACAAAACTCCACAAGGAAATTGTTTCCTGAAAGACAGGGCAGAAAAAGATTACTACTCCTTTTCAGCCTGTGCATTATGAAATAGTGTCTAGTGAAAACCAGTATTTCCTTACAAGATATTACAGATGAAGTGACCAAAAGAAAAAAACAAGAATTAATTAAAAAAAATTTACACTTACAGTTTGAAGCAAAAAGATCTCTGACTCTGACAAGTTTATGACCTCTGAGAAGCCAATCCAAGCAAAATCAGAGCACTCTCAATCAGAAAATAGGGAAGAAAGATACACTGCTTGCTCACAGTCCTGTGCCATCCTGTTCCCTCACATCTTCTAGCTAATTGATACATGCAGCCTTCTGGCAATTCTGTTTATTACATTTGAACATGAGCTTTATAAATTTCAAAGCTGCTTATGTTTAGTAATATTATTCCATCCATGCACCAAAACTTAGTAGAATGCTCACCTGGGCTTTTTTACCTGTAACTTCAGTGTAGCAGCAGAAAACTAGGGTACAAAAGAGCCCATCATTTAGAAGTTACACACATTCTCCAAAACAGAACCTGTGCTGAAACAGGTGTATCACTCCTCCTCAGATATTTATGAAATAACTGTTTCTGTCTATACAATCAGAGTCCACTGAATGTCTAGTACTTTTAAGGAAAGCTTTATGGCTTAATGTAACAGAAGGTCCATGGTGCTCATGGACTAGGGCACTGCTGCCACTGACATGCTGTCCCTAGCCCAGAAACACTGAAGGAGGAGGAAGAAATTTCAGGACATGTATAATTTAACAAGAATCCTGGTCTTCTTTTGGATTATTTTCCTTAGCCAAATCATCCCAATTTTTCATCTGAAATTACCTTGGTTCCAAGCCTTTTAGAAATAAAATTTATTGATTTAGTATGTCAGAGGTGGGAGGAAAGGAAAGCCCTCAACAGCAATGTGAACATGAAAAACCCTTGTGGAATTATGGCTTTAAAGCCTGTTCAGTTTACTTTCTGGTTTCAAGTGTTCAATATGTAGTACGAAGAGCCATTAGGACTACAGAACATGGAAGTTATCTTTCTGACCCACTCCTGTGTAACTTTGCATTACATAATGGCACAACAGCAAGAAAAGGAGTCAAGCCCTCTCTTTGACAAGGACTCTGGCTCATTTTGTATTTGTTAACAAGCTCAATAAATATTTGAAACAGGACTATAAAACTATGCTAACAGTCTGACATTCTTCCCCACCCTTTTTTCCCTCCCAAGCAGAGGAGATTGGCAGGAGTTATTGTTGCTCTGCACAGTAGAGTACTAGGAATTAATGCCATCATCGTGCTGGACATAGAACAACTTTATTTTCACACTTTTTAACATCAGTGTAACACCGGCATTGCAGAGTCTCTTTCCTTAGCACACAAAACTTAAACCAAATATTCTCATTTATTACCACTGTTTATTTTCAACTGAACCATTTGATGAACCATTAAACCCACAGATACACAATATACACTTTAGCCTCTGTTTTAACAATGAATTTAGAATATACTTAACTTTCTGCTCGGTTATGCATGTTAAATATTTCCACATGACAAACATGAATGCAATAACTGCATCCAAGCCTGTTCCGTAGAAGAATGAGTGGTTTGCTACAAGTGTTCACAAATCAACTGAAAATGTGTAAAACCCACTGTGTTGGTGGCTGAGATCATCTAGAGCAACAGATGTTCAACCTGTACATTTGATCCACTTCCAGCCACTGACAACCAATTATAAACAAAATTCCACATTCAGAAATACATCAACCTTCTCCTGCAGAAGTCTCACAGCAACAGGCAAATTATAAAGCAAAACCCATGAGTTTATATGCCAGGTTGTGCAGGAAACATGATGCAGCGATTTCCATTAGTACCAACACTTGCACACATCTTTCAAGAGCAGGGCCTCTCTCAATAGTTTACAAGGACATTCTATAACTTGCTCAGCAACTGAAATTTGTCCAGCTTTCATTCCTTCTTCCTGATGCTGTTCTACACACTGACAAGGAAGATGGAAACAAAAAAAGGGAGTGAGTACCAGGGATGGTAGTTTACACTGAGAAATGCAATGCATACTGAAAGGATGTTTTAAAAACCCTCATAGTACCAAACTGATTGCGATATAGTGCAGACTTACATCAGTAATCCAGAGCACTGTTCAGCTTTAGTGTTCAACTGTGTTTCATATGGAGGGAGATGTTTATGGAAGTCAGAATACAATGCTTCAATCTGGCCCAGTAGCTTTATATTTTACACACCATGGGTACCAGCAGTAGACTGAAGAGAATAACTGCATGCACCTTTTCCTTCTTTAAATGTTCTTCTAAATCTGTTTTGTTTTCTGCAGCTGCTAATTTGTAAGTAAACAGTACCGGGAAACATTACAAGTGAGCAATGATTTAGTTGAAAGAAGCACAAACATATGGATGGGTAATTACTATAGAGACAGCTGAACAGTAAAGAGGGAAAACTACTTAAAATTTGTAACAACAAAAACTCCCACCAAAACCAACATGACTCAATCTTGCCACAGGTGTACCTTCACAAGGTATGGGACTGCAAACTATCAAATTAATATTAAACATTTGCAAAGCTTGAGTGTCTACTCTATGCTGTGTTTTATCATCCATCCATCCTCTTCATTGAAAACAAAACATGTAGAATTTAAGGGTTAGTCAAACTGCAACTGTTTATACTTTCCTATTACAGTGGGAGTTACTCATGCCTTTTCACAAATAGCTTTGAATAATTTCAACCTGTTCTCCAGTCAAGTTAGAGATGTGCAACAGCACTTGCTTGTGTACAATAAGTACAAGTGCTCAGGAAGCATCTGAAATACCTGTTCTACATTTCTTTTTAAGTTTTTCCTTGAAACATAAACACCTAAGTTGTAGCTCACAACACTTTCTTCAGGAACTGTTTCCAACTACTGAGATGAATAAATGATTCTACACTTCCCTCTGCATGGAAAATTGCCTTTTTAAGGGATAAAGTTCCTACAGCAGGCTACAGTTCTCATCATAATGCTCTTAACTTTAAATGGCTGCAAGAAGACACTTAAGAGTAGAACTCTTCAGGATGATAAATAGAAAGACCTAAATAATTAGAGATACAAGTGTAGGTTACCTAAACCAAGAAGATGCCCAGGTAGATGATAAAAGACAACAAACAGTACATATGTAAGCCTGTACTAAAATATTTCCCTGTGACTCCAAACATGAACAGCTTTCCAAATAATCATGGAACATCCCACATTGAAAAGGACCTGCAAAGATCACTGAAACCAACACCTATAAAATGTGTATTTAGCAATCCAGCAAATTCAGAAATTTAGTCACCAACTGCCAATAAATACCATCACTTGAAGATCAAAATCACATCCTGAATTGATTAGATGTTGGAATAATCATATTTTGTTCTGTTAATCTCCAACTTCCCTATAAGCAATGCAACTCAGTTAAATACAGAGGTAGGCACAGCAGGTTAATCACTAATGTTAATGAATATTAACAGAAGTCCCACAGATGACATTTGACAAATATTAACTGATACGAAGATATTTTTACAGAAATTATCTCCTTTTCCAATCTCCAAAAACACCAAAACACCACCACAAAACTAACAAAAATTGAGATAAATATATTTCAACTTTGAAAAGAGACAAGTGCTGCAGTTTTAAAAAAGCAAAATAGAAAGGTCAAATGTCAGTCTGAATTTGAGTATCCAAATTTAAGTATTAACCTTCATTCTGCCCTCTCATTCCTGCATCTCATCTAAATTAGGAGTCACAGATCATCACTATTTAAAATGGAACTATCAAGTCCAAAACCAGTTAATTATTTCAGCCTGCAAAACACATGCTCTTCTATGCTAATTAAATCCTGTAAGGACCTTTACTGGCATTTACACACAATCATATTAGTTACCACACCTCTCATCAAGAGCCCAGGACAACATAGTTACAGATCAAGGGTGTCTCCACACAGTCCCAGTAGTGTCCCAACACCATTACACTTCTACACCTCACATTTGAAACTTCTCTCACTTTCAGTGTGGTGTAAATACATATCACTTGTCAACAAGTTTGTAGGGTCATTATAAGCAAAACAATTTCAGCAAATTGATGCTCTTGGACCACTGGAAGGACAAGCCAAACAAGGAGGCAGCACTGGTTTTGCTGGCAGGCTTTTTCCTCCAGAATGACGGTCTTGTCAATATTGCTTAAAGTCAGGTTCGTCCTCTCTTCAAACTTTACAAGTTTGCACTGCAAGGTGTTGGTAGCAGGCAGCTACGGGGTTGGCTTCTAGGAGAAGGCACCAGAAGCTTCCCCTGTGTCAAATTGAGCCAATGCCAGCCAGCTCCAGGCCCAGCCCCTGCAGCAACACCTCCGGAATAAAACATTTAAGAAGAGCGAAACTGCTTGGAATAACATCAGTGGAGAGAAGAGTGAATATGCAAGAGAAACAGCTCTGCAGACACCAAGATCACTGAAGGAGGAGGAGGTACTCCATGTGCCAGAGCTGAGGTTCCCCTGCAGCCCATGGTGAAGACCATGGTGAGTTGACTGTGGCCCTGCAGGTCCACAGTGGAGCAAATATCTACCTGCAGCCCATGGAAGACCCCACACCAGAGCAGGTGGATGCCCAAAGAAGGGCAGTGAGAAGCTCATGCTGGGGCAGACTCCTTGTAGGACCTGTGGAGAAAGAAGCCCACGCAGAAACAGGTTTGCTGCAGGACCTGAGACCCCAAAGGAGACCCAAAATAAGGGAAATTATTTTAACTTCAGTAGGAGATCTATCTTCCTAGAACACGGACCCTCTAATGCTTTAGGACATGGACTAATGTAATTAACAGACTTGTATAATTAGTTCAGCAATCTCCTTACCCTCCCAGAATAGGGAACATGTCTAATTTGTCCTGCTTCCCGGCCCCACTCCCATCCTATGTGGATAATCACTTACTCTTTCTGCTTCTTGAGTCAATAAGACAATCCCTTATGTTGTGGAAACTACTGCTTTGGTTGCTTTACATGCCAGAGTGCAAAAGCAAATTCCCAAGCACAACTGTGAGTTCAGTGAACAGAAAACCAGCTGGTAGGAAAAAAACATGAATTACAGTTTTAAACCATTCTTGAGAACTGTTATCATTAACTTCATTCATGAGCTGAAGCCTTAAGGACAAGCAGAAACTGGGGAATCTCTGCAGGCAGGGGTGGTAGCAGTACATTAAGGGGACACAGGTCTGCTCTGAGACTACACAGTCTCCTGTCGAAGCATTTTTCTTCCATGTACTGAAGTGCCTTAAGATGGTACTTGAAAGCTTGACAAACACAGACTATTACAGCTTGAAGAACTTGGATAATCTGAGTATTTCTTTTAACTTTCTGAACAACTCCACTGCCTAGCTTTCCATGACCTTTACACCTACTAAAAGCTTTATAGCTGACAGATTTCACAGAGCAAGTATCTAAGATTATTCATCATTATTATTCCAATAATTTCTCTGTTTGGGTATGCTGTTACTATTTGTCATCCTGAACAGTGTGAGAAGAGGTTATTAATACAAACAGACACAGAAAGAGGTTCACACGTTTCTCCATGTGCCTATTTTCATGCTACTAAAGCCAGAGTATATCTGGATGAGGTCTCACTAGGAAGGTCTAGTTTTAGAGTCTTGACAGGTATGAATTATATATATTAACACCACAAAAGCCTTAATTATACTGACAAAAGCTGCCTTTCAAATTTACTTTGTTCAAGAAATATTGTAACGTGTACCTTTGTAAATTATTATTTTCCTAATGTAAGATTAATTTAGAAGTATCCTCAGTTATTACTAACACTACTTCTGGTTGTGTCCCCAGTCTACAGATGCTCACCATGAAGAGCACTACTCTGAGTTATACAGTACACAACAAAACATTTGTAAAACACCCAGAGGAACTCACTCCAACTCAGGATTTACTCAAACTATGAGTTGTTTTGACTTCTCCTCTGACACTACTTTAATGGAGTTAGCCAATGTGTTCTGATAATTTGCATTCTTGTTATATTGGGCATCTCTAGCATCACAGCTGGATTTAATACTAGTGAAACTATCACTCAAATTCTAATTGTCTGTTTAATTTGGTAAACAACCTGGTTCAAGTACTTTAGGGGGCTTTTATGTAGACAAGATAAACAAAGAATAGACTTGGAAAAAGTCTAAAATAATTATAATCAATTTTCAAAATGGCCTTTCTTGAGAGATTGTTCTCAACAGCCCCAGTCGATCACAACCCTTAAAAAAAAAAAAAAAATTAATTTCCCCATCACTTTATGGCATATTGAGTTGAACTTAACAGCACAATTACTGTATGGAGTTAGCATGTTCTCTACTGCCTGGGAAGATTCAACATTTTTTGCATACGTTTCCTTGAGTAGATTTAAGTTTTTACATGTCTTACAGCTTTTCTCTAAACTTTCAATGATATCCATACACTGAGAAGCAATCAGGGTAGCCTACAAAACACAGTTCACCAAACCCAAGTTTTAACTTCTGGTCATGTTTTTGTCTAAAGGCAACCTGAAGTCAGAAATTTAGAAAGGCATCAGGAACTAAACTCTGCTAAGAAGTTTCTGACAATTTCAAAGACTTTTGAAATAACATCATTTGGTCCATACTACTTGAAAAGACCATATTAACTTCTGTTAACCCATGGAGCAAGCAGTATATCCAAAATACTGAGCTATCTAGGATGACAATTCCAATATGAAAAGACTCTAAAAACAGATGAAATCCCTTTGGATCAAGCCTTTGAAGAGCTTTCCATCTAATTCTAGGGAAAGTCTTTGAAGTTGGCCTTAAATAGACACATGGAACTTCCTCAGTCATATACTCCACAGCAAGAAGCTGGTTATGTTCTTTGTTTACTAACAAAACAAACAAGTGATTCCACATTAATCTACAAAGTACTTTTAAAGACTATATAAAAATGGCAAAAAAAAAAGCATGAAAAGCAGCAAGTAATACCCTAAACATCAGATGAGTATGTTCCTGATAAATACATAAAGCAGCTTACCATTATTGTACAGAATTTTCCATAGTAACCTAATGCCTAACAGCCATCTGCTATAAGGGGTTGCATGTTGCTGACAAGGGGCTACAAACGACCTAAACTGGCTCTAAGTGAGAGAGTTATATTCAAAGGCACAGTGAGTGGGAGATGCTCTACATAAAGCATTAGTGAAATTAAAAAAAACACACTAACAAACAAATACCCACAAAAATGAAATCCCAAACCAAAACCAAACACATGCTCTTCATTCGCCATCAAGCAAACTTAAAGCCAGTGCCTATTATTGATTCAGAAGAGGGTGACTGATTACCAGAGCCAGACTGCACCAAGAACTGAACACAACACTCCATTTGAAGCTGATTACAGCACAGGAGTCAAAGACAGTAAAAAAAAAAAAGAAAAAAAAAAAAAGATGAGATCTACCTTTCCTCCATTAGGTGGATGTATTCTTCCTCATTACTAATCTTTCAGCACAGCAAGGAAGAGCAAGCATGGAATTTGTTGGAAAACAATCAGTGTTTATTAGAAGGACGCATGCCAAACCTCCAAATCCTACAAAGACAGTTCCAGCAAGGTTAAAAGCAGTCACCTGTTTCACTTTATCAGTAAGTCCCTTACCCATATTTGCACATTAGTGCAGAAAGAAAAAGAAAGGTGGAAAAATGACTAACAAAACAGCAGTGAGAGTAAGTGTAGAAACACTGGTGGTTAGGTAGAAAAAGCCAGGTTTTCTCACAACTAGCTTTGTTGAGATCAGCTTCTGCACCTAATAAAGCTTCTTGAAGAGGAGTGCAACATGAGACATGCATTGCACATCCAGGCAATTAAAGATAGGTTGGTTATGCTCATTTTAAAAAATGCTTATTTTTCAATACCTCATATCCTTTCATACTCTGAGACAAAATTATACAAGAAAGATACCCCTTATCCTCCTGACACTTTGACCATGCTTTCATGAAACTGGTATGTTTCATCCTTCAGCATATCAGTTTTGATTGCTTAACATTAGATACACCATGAGTTATTACTTTTCGACACCAAAAACATAACTTCTACTTCATTCAATGTAGGAACAATACAACTTAACTGAGGATTTTCCTAGTGGTGACTACTTTCATACATCCACACAACATAAAACCCCCTCAGCCTAGAATTATTCACTCCCTGACACACCTGATGGACACAGTAGTATGTGAGGATCATCACCAAGAACTCTGGGAAAAAAATATAAAGTCTCATTTTCTACTGCCATAGAAGATGAAGTTATTTAGTACATCTCTTGTCCTGGTTTAGGGCAAATTTGGGAGGAAATCTCCAAAGGGGGTTCCTCTGGAAAGCAAACTCAAATGGCCCCTTCTCCCCAGCCGGTCCAGGAAAAGAACTTCCTCGGAGAAAAGCGGAAAAAACTACTTATTCAACAAACAAAATGCCCACAAGCACAAGGAATGAATAATATGAAACAATAACACCACTCACTGCTCTGAAGAGAGATGGCAAACTGAGACAGTCCTTGCCGTGGGTGCAGCTCAGCTCCCTCAGTCTCTCACCAGCCCCACTCCCTCCGCAGGGCCAGGCCCGGCGGCCGCAGGTGCCAGCCCTCGCTGCTCCTCTGGGTTTGTCAGCCCAGAGCAGATTTAAACAGTCCCAAGAAAAGAAAAAAAAAAAAAAAATAATAATAATAAAAAAAAAAAAATAAAAAAAAAAAAAAATCCAGGGAACTTCTCTGCCTCAGCTAGCTAAAACTAAAAGCACAGGAGATCTCTGCCCCACCGCTGTCCGTGCCTCAGACGAACGCCGGAGCCAGGCCGTGTGGGAGTCAGGCAGTTTTCTCAAAACAAACTGCTGCTGCTTCTTTCTCCCCCTTCGCTCCCAGAACCATTTTAAAGGTACAGAATGTAATATAAAGCACAAACAGAACAGATGACTGAGGATATAAGCATCATAAAGTCACCCTAGGACAATCTGGAACCAACTCATCTAGAAAGGCTCAAAGCTGCTTTAACAAATATTGAATCACTGCACATGATACAGATTTTACATCTTGTGCAATGGAAGACATAAATAAAAAGTGTATTACAATTATTTATTGAAAGCATCTCTCCAATGCAAAGACTCAGTTAAATGATACTGCACGAGCAGCTTGCCTCCTAGTCACTTACAATGTTTTACATCTTCCACAGCCATGCAGAAGTTCTAACAGAAGCAATGCACCAGCATGCCTTTAATTCCCCAGCAAAGCCCATTCAACACATATCCGCACAGAGAATTCCCATTCTTAACACACAGGGTACCTGTTCAATATACGTGCACATGCTACCTCACATTGTGTCAATAACAGGTGAAAGAAAAACCTCTGTTCTAGTTTTCTAACTTGTCCTAGAAAGTACAGATCCGGAATCCCAAATGGAATATATAAGTGAAAAATGAAAATTTCTATCAGATTAAATTCTGCAGAGAAACAGAGAAGTAGAAATAAACAAACAAAACTTCAACCAAGGGGAAAAAAACCCCAAAAAACCCCCAAAAAACCAAAAACCAACCAAACAAACAAAAAACCCACAAAAAAACCCTTAAATTGTCCAAAGATGCTGCTCTCTGTCCACCAGACAAAAGTTATTAAGCTTCAATAAGCTTTTAGATAAATTCAGCGAAATGAAGATGCAGTTAGCATGAAAAAACCAAAAGGTTGTTCCTGGATTGCCTATCCACAACCAGCTGTGAAACTTTAAAAAAGATCATTTAAGAAATGGCAGAACAAATCAACATGTGCTGAAAGTGGTTCTGAGCACATCCATGCCCTTCAGGGGCATCACTATTCTAAAGTAAAAAAACTTTCAGGAAGGAGTGAGTAAGCATCGATCCCACGAAAAATTTCTAACAGAAAATGGAGAGAACAGTGGCAGCCAAAAAACCGTACCAAACACCTTACAAGTCTCATTTTTACATAAACATCAGAAACACTCTGGGATTTTTTTCTTTATTATAGTCAGAAAATACTCTCTAGTTCTTGTAAATCTGTGTCAGTTTCTAGGTCTTAAGTGATAAAAACATATACTAAAGATCCCTAATTAAGGGAAAAAGTCTCACCCTCAAGATGTGATGCAATCTCAATTTTACCTTTTTAGTGTGAAGACATCAGTCTTCAGAATTTCAAAGCAGTGAAGGCAAGGGAAAAAACTCCACACTTTGTAAGTTTCTTTTTATTCTTTTGAGGCAACCAAAATAACTGGCTCATTAGCAGAAATTACCTCCATCTAATGACATTAAAACAGTCTCACAAACCATTTCCTCCAGCAGCCCTTGTTGGTTAGTTTCACAGTGATATAAAAAGGACCTAAATCCCCAGGACACATGAAGAACCCACAGTCTGGATTTCCAGGCTTCTAGATCCTCTGTCGTTTACTCTTAGATACAAGCTGAGGCCTTGCACTATTTCCTAGGAGAAAACAAAGGCTTCAACATGAAGTTTATCACAAGCTGAACACAGAAGGATTACAACAGTGAAGAGTCAGAAGGAGTACAATTATCCCATGTACTTAATTTTCCCATCATGATTTGTTTTGCTATACAAGGATCCTCAGTGTAACGGAAAATACAAAAGTCCTTTGTGCAGAGGGCAAGTGTAGCTGAAATAGTGCCAAAAAGACTGACATGCTTCTTGCTCCATCTGCCTCCTAATAACCATAGGAGCAATCAGCCAGCTGTCTCTGCTGTTGATCTATAACGTCCAGAAGTTCCCGAAAGACTCACAGAAGTCCCCAAACCAACAAGCAAAACCACAATAAAGAAAATGTAAAGCCATTTTCCAGAACAGACTGGAAGACAGAGGAATCAACAGAAGACTGCAAGAAAATCCAAGCAAATTTTTTTGTTGTTTGCTTCGGGAGGATGAGAGGGAAATTTACCTCATGCTACAGCAAGTAACTGTCCCAGCAGTAACTCGGTGCTTGGCTAGAAGTGACAGTACTCTTACAGTGAACGAGATTCAGCATGACTATCACGACATTAAGAAAACAATACATACAAATCACTGTTTTAAGAAGCAATTATCTAATGGGCTTTTGTTAAGTGCTGCCGCTTTATCAGCAAAGCCTAAAGCCAAACAAAAACAAAGGGTTTCGGGAGGGGAGAGATGCCCACAACAAGAAGTCTACTGCCACCTTTCTCTTTTGCAATGCAACAGGGCATTAAATAGGATAAAGCCTAAACAGACATAAACGTAAAGGAGATCCTACAAATGTATTTAGTACCACCTCTATAAAACAATATTAGTCTACACTGTTTTGATCTGCATAAATGAAAGATATACTTAGCCACTGGAGGGCTCTTAAATCTGAAGATGTACATACTGGTGCCCTAATCCAAGAATTTTTTTACTTACCTTTTCAGGACTAAGAAGCACAAACTGTGACCCTTCAGCATTTACTTAACAGTACAATTACACTTTGATATCGAACCTATATACACGCTTTGCTTTTAAATCACCTAATCACCACAAAATTTCACATGGTGGTATAATGATAGGTGGAGCTTTTTTGTAATAAAGCAATAGAAGAGTGATCCCAGGTGCCTGATGCTAATGAAGCTGGAATTACATCTCAAAACTTGGGAGGGAAAAAGAAACAATATCAATTTTTTCCAAATTTACACTCAGTTCTTGCCAGAAAAATATTTAAAAGTGAACACAAAGACAAAACCCAGCATTTTCTTCACCCCCTCAGGTTCCTTATTTTTTAGCTGTAGTCTTCAGACTCTTTGCCACCCGGTTACTGGAAATGAGATTTCTTCTTGGCAGTATGTGCAACAATTGCATGTTCTATCTAACACAGGACAGCTCAGGCTTACACACTCTGCTAGTGATTAGAACTGATTCACCAATGTTTAATAGAGACAGATAGCTTGGGAAAGCCTCAGAAGCAGTTCTGTTTTAAATTTTATGTTCTAAACAGCCATTGAGACAGGGGAAAGAAGATACACGACATCCCTGCCATTGATACTAAAAGTAATTTGCAGGCGTTTTTTAGGGAAAGGATTACCTAAAAGGAAAGAACAACTTTTTGAGATTAAAAAAAACTGAAGGTATGTATTTTGATACTGCTCCTGAAATATTACACATGACTTGTAAAACTGATCAGTATAAGAAGCAAAAAGACAACACACAAGTAAAAAAAAAAATTGAAACAACACCAAAGCAAGCAAAACTAAATACTACAACTGTGTTTTCATGTTTGGTGGCAATAATTTGTTTACTTCTTGTTACAAAGTACATTTCTTTATACCACCACATGTGATGAAAATCTCTCTACTAAAGAATTGCCTGCCTCAACCAGCAGCATTATTGAAAGTACTTTTATACTTCTGCTCTTGCTCTCTTCTAAGTTCTGTTTAATGATAGGGTTGTTTCGGGTTTGGTTTTCTTTTGGCGTGTGTTCTTGGAGGCTTTTTTTTGCCGAGTGGTGTTGGGGTTTGGGATTTTATTTTTTTTTTGGCAGAGGTGTGTCAGGCATTGTATATGCTTCTGACCTGAAACTCAGAATCATGGAACAGTTTGGGTTAGGAGGGACCTTTAAAGGTCAAACTTCCACATGTGCTGCTATTGCCATCCCTCCCATGGTAGAATATAATGAAGTATTTTACTGTGACTGGTTGTAGCCAAAAGAAAAAGCATGCAAACTGTAAGAGAGAAAAGTGTGTTAGTTTTATACTTCCGATTCAGGGGAAGCTTTTAGCAGACTGAAGTCTAACTGAAGGAGTTTAATACTTTCTCAAGCTTGGTTTTTTGCTGTTCAAAGTCAAAACTCACAAGTTGCTTCAAGTAAGCATGGTGTGTTAATTAGTTTTAAACAGGTCATAAAAGAGTCATAGTTCACATGCAAAGTAATTTAACTATTCACTAAACTCCTATTCAATAGGCAATGAAGCCTAACAACTGCTTCTTCCAGAGGTCTAGCAAAGACAAGTTCCAAGCACTTCTGAAGTGAAAATGTAAGCATTGACCTTTGTTAGCAAAACACATCCAACATGGAACTCACAGCCAAACTGATTTCCCCACTTTGGCTGCCCCTCCAGCAAATGGAGCATTAAAAATCACTGTTAGAAAACTTAAGTGAATTTTTCCACAACTTGCCCAACCATAAAATGTATTTTCAGTAGGAGGAGAAAGTCATCATCAACAGCTAACAATTACAAAAAGTCACTGACAAGCTGTGTGCATTAAGCCAGTCTCAAATCCATAAACGTCATCTAACATTCCTCTCCCCCAATAGAGGGAAAGCAAATAAATGGAAGATGAAGAAAGAGATGGAAGTACAGAAGGCACACAGGGAGAGGCTCCTTTGAATGTAACAGACAGTTCTTAGATTTCTGAATCATGCAAATCCAGTGGCTTTAATATAGCTGGCTATGACAAGTGTTAAATCTTAAAATTTGTCTCTTTGCTAAAATTCTCATATTAATATTTTATTTTGTTACATAATACTTCCTTCACACAAAGCTAAGTTCCAGAATCTTATACCTTTATGTAATACAGAGCTTACAATCCCCATCCTCAGCCTTCCCCCACATTTCACATTAAATTAAGATGAAACTAGTGTACCTCATCCCTTATCCCACAGGACAGTCTGCCATAGCTCCTTTTGTGCCTCTTTCCCTGCACACTCCTTTCACTGCAGCACATATCCCTGCTCCGGAAGACAACCCAAGGCCACTCCTGTCTGACTGTACTCCAAACACTGGGAAATTTTTCTACTTTTCTCCTTCACTCACAGTGTGAGACAGAAGCAAATAAGCAGCTGAGGAGAAGGCCCAGTGGGAACAGTAAGGGATGAACTTACAAGAAAACAGTCATTACACAGTAACATCTTCAGCCCACGTAAGTGCAGGGGAATGGTGGTAAAATGCACACAATAAATATTTTTGAGAACATGGCTCTTTCTTCCATTACTTTTCTGGTCACCCCCTAATAAAGTCACCTCCTTTGCTGCTCTTTGACTAGCATGATGGCAAATGAGACTGTCAAAGGAACACTGAGACTTCAATAAAGCCTACAGCCTATCAAGACAGTGTTTATTGACACTTCTGATTTTTGATGTAGTCATGCTTGGCATTATTTCTTCAGTGCATCACAGAGACAGGAGATCCTTACAAGAGACTTAAAAACATGATTATGCTTGTCTTGAGACTGGCTTACTATTAGCTGAAAACAAAAGACAGTATTCAAATACTAAACTGTGAGGTTTACAAGAGAAAAATACAAAGTCAACGTGGGCTAAGAAGTAGAAAACGTCTTATTCCAAAGCTTTTAACTCTTGCTCAGGGTTGCTTTTTCACACCAAGGCTTTATATTGTATCTTCAAACATGTTGTGGGTCCCTACATTTGTATGGGTGTCTTTTCATTCCGCTTTTGTCAGCTACTATTGTCTCAAAAAAAGCACTGCACCAACCACCTGTACTTGAAGTACAATTTCTGATAATTTTATCCTGTTTTTCTTATGCTTCTTGTATAAAAACCCCCAAAACTTAGAACTGATATTTTTCCTCTTGAATTAACACACATCCTTAAGATATATCTCTCCTGCAACTGGGCTGGTTCCCAGAGGCCTGAAGCTTCAGGTCTGGGACATCTCAATTCCATGAACTCCCCTGTATTAGCTATGTCTGCCAGCTGCTCTTCTCTTTCATATATAAAATAATCTTTAAGCAGCATATGGCCTTGACTATGTGTGTATGTTCTGGCAGGTTCAGGCTAAAAGGGTTACAGGCCATTTGTCAAGCTGTATCACATTTCCTCCACACCCTTCCTCTCGTGAGTAACCCAATGCCGCTCACAGCCAGAGCCCGACGCTGAAGCACGGCCGTGACCGAGGGAAGGCCATTACTCGAACTCGGCATAACACACTGGTGCCCATACAGTGAGTCACGGCTATTAAAATCAAGGGCATGACACAGCAGAAGTTAAATTGATAAGGAATTAACAGTTCATCAGGCTTGAGGAGAATAGCCTGGCTCTCCAAAACCACAAGAGGTTAAGCCTCCAGTTCTTGTGTAGGACAATCACTGGAGCCACCATGCACCAGCACAGAAATGAGGTCATACTACACCATCCTTCAGATTCATAGGTGAGGAAGCCCACATTTCATGGACCTCAAGAATCCCATTCCACTCTGCAGCATGAGATCTGTAATTGAAGGGCTTTGCCAGCTAGATACAATCAGCCAAGTGATGATCTGCACTGTCTGCCTAGGAAAAGGACAGTTCTAATAACATTTACTGGCTTATCTTAATATCTCTAAGTGTGTTACAGGAAAATCAGTTTGTCAATATAAACTCCTAAGTGACTCAGGGAAGTTTTACTGCCATAGCTATATCAGTCAAGGCACCTGGCTATGCCTCTTGCCAACACCTCTGAAAGCAATGCAATCAGGATGAGTTTCCAATGCACTACTGTCTTCCCTTTGGAGTCCTACTTCCTCTGAAGTGCAGTAGTGTTTGGGGATGAGGATGGCTGGAACGTCAACTTCATTTCCCTCATCCACAGCTTCACAGACAAGTTTTCTGTACTTCACAATTAAATCTTTTTACTGAGCCAAACTCTTCCCTTCTAAATAGTTCCTTTAAGGTGAATCAATTGCATCAATAGCAGCAGACATCTCTTTTCTTATTCAAAACAAAGAAAACTAAAGGTTTATATTAACAGAGCATGGATGACAATCATAAGAGATCATGCTAAAAGCCTTTCCATGGGAATCATCCTCTTTCACACAGGTCAATGAACAGGTAATTTACAACACATGCTTCAGTATCAGGATAAGAATTTCTCCCACATCTTGGCTAGACACATTTAAAGAAAACTAATAAATTACTTCTTGGTATATTTAATGATGGTTGAGAAAAGTCTAAAAATAAGTGGATGCTTTCATACCAGGGAACAGGCCATTAAGTTTCAGAACTTGAAATGCACATAAATTGCCACACTATGAGAATGATCAAAGTTAGAGGCATTGACAAGGTGGATTTCCTCATTCATAGATGACTTACAGAAATAGTGACTGAAGTCATGGCAATAGGCAGTACATAGTATAAGAATACTCTGTAGATATCTGCTTTGATATCTACTTGGGGAAATAGAAAATAAGTGGTTTCACAAAACAACTTTGAACAGGTACTGCGTTTTAAAGGTTTTTGTCCAAATACCGTGGCAGCCTAATGCTTGAGAAACAGTATTAACCCTCCTGTTTTGTAAACCTTCAGAACATCCCTACTTGAGGCTCAGAGCATAAGGAAACAACGGCTGTACAATGAGACACATTAGCATGCAGCAACAGATTCAGGATTTTCAACTTACTCTATCAGCTCCATCCTGATTCCAAGTGACTACATAGCACTACTTGGACAATGACAATAAACCACAGTGTCTACCTTCCTGACCTTGCTGCAAGTTAGTTCTGAGATGCCCCTCTCCTGACATGAGACCAAGCAGTTATCTGTAGCAAATACTCTTGCCTTGGGATATGCTACTCTTGGAATTGCATACCCTTTTTCTAATGGGAAAGTATGAGCTTCAATAATAGTAGTATATTACAAAACTTGGCTTCTGCACATTTCTGTGCAGAATGGTTGTCTAAATTGTTAAGTATACTATTAAAAGCATTTAGAGCACAATAAAAGAACCAGCCACAGGAATGCCCACTCAAGCCTAAGTATCATTCCTGCAGCTCAAAAAGTTAAGAGCTCACCAGCTGAAGCACACATACCTTCACTTGCCTGCGGTCCCTCTCTCCCTGTTCACTAACATTCATTAAAGTGGAGCAGGTTGGAGGAAAAGCTGAAAACATCATGTTCACGTTTGTATCGTCTAAAAATCAGTCCTTTGGTGCTTCTTGTGATGCTGAACAAGCATCCATACAAATACCCCGGAAGTGCCAAAATATAAGCAGATTAATTTCTCAGGATTGGAACTGGAACTCTGGTAGGCCTCTCTACTGAGATTATTCATGGCACAGCATCATAGAAGACAATTACTGATATAGCCTGTCTCAGCCCATGGTTAGGCTGGAAGAAAGTGATGAAGGCAGCAGAATATTTTTATACAGTTAAATAACATAGGAGTATAGCAACATTTCCAGAAGTCTGGTTGTTTTAAACGGAATTCAACAGCAAGCTGCTGGACAATCACCAAACAGGTGCTAAGGTAGCAACTTTCACCTTTGGATAGGCAAAAGTACAGCAGAAAAGTTGTTTTCTCATCTTCAAAACACAAGTTGAGCTCTTCATTCACATCTCACCTCCACGGGAACAATGGAAGCTAAGCTGTGCCTCCAGCCACATCTCATATATTTTACTGATTGTGCTATTTATTAATGTAACAATAGCACGTGGAACCTGGAATCACAAACAGTAAAACTAATACCACTGAAATTTATTTCTGAATGTGAGTACCTAGATACTGAAACCTCAAAATAATGGACTCTGAACAGCTTCTTACAACCAGCTAAATGCCACACATCTTACTTTGAAATAAGCTGCAAAACAGGCTGAGAGACATCTTTGCAGTAGTTCGCTTTGTGGTTCGTTTCATCTATTCCAACCTCATTTAAAATTGGGGGAAAGGGAGGAGGGGATTGGGTTTTGTTTGGTTTTGCAGCTCAAGGCTATAGAAATACTCTTTATGGGACTTTTCCCAAACTCATATACACAAAACAAAAACTGCATTTCTGCATTGGGACAAAAACTGCATTTCTGCCATGCTTCTCATGCTGGTGACACAGAGGGCTGGATCTCTGGTAATGCTAACTGTTTTAGGAATGGAAAGCCTCCTGCAAATAAAACTTTTGTCTCTTTTTTCTTTTCTCTTAACAAACTGTAACTTTCCAAACCGTGCCTGACAGCTGCCTGCTTGCTACACTGAAAATCTGTTACAGTTCTTGGTATCAAAAACATTGCTAAGCATTTAAAAGAAATTCCTTATGGATCCCTTTCAGAAGTTATTCCTTAACTTTTTTGAACCTACCTAAAAACCTGCTGGACTATTTACTTGCTTCACTTGACTTAACAACTCTACTAAAGTAAGTGCAAACCATAAAGGTTAGAAATGGTCCATTATCATAAAGTGCAGCTTTGGTGGTTCAAAACAACCACTGGAAAATGGTGATCAGCTGTCCAGATTCCAGCAGACATCATAGCAGGAGTCTTTCTTTACCAAAAGTTGGTTGATATACCTCAAAGGATGCCAGTGGCAGGTATGATAACGTTGTTAGCAGTTAATTCAGTCACAGGACAAGAGATACTTTTCAGTTACCAAGACTGTTATTTAAACTTTTATCTTGATGGCACAGCAGGAGGAACTTGCTGCTGTTACTTGGCAGCAAAAAAACCAAAAAAAACCCCTACTGAAATGTTGAAGTCATAAGCAACAGGTTTGCTTCTTACATTAAAAGAAATATTTTTCTGACCTGCTCAGACCCTTATGAGATGGTATTCAATTAGCTAAAAGAAATTCCCATTACAAAAAAAAAAAAATATTACTTAATACAGATGTCCCTGTCCCCAGTCCTTCACATACAAATACTACACAGCTCTACATGATCATTAAAGGACTGTTCTAGGTCATTACTGACCTTACCAAAAAATTACAAGTTCAACTTCAGAGCACCATTTGAAAAGAAAACCAAGGCTGAGTTTCATATTTGTGTAATTGTTATATTCATCACATTTAGCAATTTACACAGACCTTTTACATTTGTACAGCTAGCAGAAGCTTTGTTCCTGTTTCACCAGAAATTGGGTTCAGAGCACTGCTAGAAATAAACCTAAACACCCCGGTTAGGTTGGGAACTGGAGCAAAGGGGGCTTAAGAGGGCAGGGAGAACGGGAAAGAAAGAGAAAAAAAACCTCACACAGGTCCACAAGCAGAAAGGTCCACTTGGACCCCAAACCCAAAAAGCATCCATCTTTTATCACCTTTGCAATAAAAAAAACCCCACAAACAAACAAAAAACAACATGAAAAAGCATAGCAGGAATGCAAAAACTCAAAGAAAAAAAGACAAAGACAGAAAGAACTAGTAAGTTGACTCAGAAGAATGTTTAGGATGAAACAGATGCAGCCTCTTCTAAACCTGAGTTGAGTTCCTCTAGCATAGATTCACAGATTTTTGCCGCTACACATGATCAACATCTCAGTGCTGTAATTATACCAGCAGAGACTGTTGGCCTTGATCAGTTCAGCTATACACACTACTGCACAAAGAACACACTAGAACAATCACATCCCTCAAAAGACAAAGTAACTCTAACCAGCTTACAAAACCCAAAACAATTTCCTGCCATATATGTCCTTACACTTGGAACAGAACAAATACATTAAAATCCCTACAATACCCAGAATCTGAAGATATTTTTGGTTTATACAGTTGAAAGAATAATTTTTAGCTGAGAACACTACTTTCCCAAAACTGAAAAAAATAGAACATTAAAGTAGCACACAGTTCCCATAGAGATTCCAACTTGAGCAAGATGCAGCTGTGGAAAGTCTATGATGCACGTTACTTGGACTAGACCAGACTAAGTAAATCAGCTCTGTTTAAGACTTCAGGAAAGAACCAGATTTTCTGAACCACAGTAACATTCTTGCTCACAGCAAAATAATTTGTAGAGGTTTATTGACATTGTAACTTTTCACTGTCTTTTGCAAAGAGCTACATTCAACACTGAACAAAATTGCACTGCCTGTGGATATTCCCACCCAGGTAATTCTTCCACCAAAAAAAAAACCAACAAACCAACTCACAAAAAACTTTGTTGTTTAATTTACAGGAGGATACTATTAATTAGAGTTTTGAAACAGTTCTTGTTTCTATCCAGTAAAGCTGGTTGATCCATGGGGTGCAATCTCCTGGAGTTTACCAAGCACAGAGAACTCCTGCCCAATACAGAAAGCAGACAGACTCCTGGGGCTGCCAGTATTTCAAAACTGATCCTGACCAACGCCAGTGTCCCTTGCCAGCTGTGCAATTAAGGGTCATGTTGGGCTGTGCTTCCAGAAGCCAGGCACCCTAGACGTGCTGAAGCACAGGGTAGATAATCCAAGAGCACACACATTCAGCAGAAAACCACCTCAGAGCAAAAGCAAACATTGGAACTACAGCACTGTAGGTTTACAACCATTATTTACTGGCTTACAGCTGCACTAGCAAGAACCTACAGAAGAGTGCATCCAAGAGAAGGACAGGAAAAAGATGACTATTTCACATCATCATCATTGCTTTGCAAAACAGCTGGCAATTAGAGTTGAAGTTATGCTGATGACCAGCATAGTTCCTTTCTTCTTTACTACTCACTACTACTACTTTTCTTCCCTTCTGGAAGATAACTTAAAATTACTAGATATGCATGGTACTAAAAAAAAAAAAAAAATGCAATCAAAGCCTTTCCAATGGTAATGTCAAAGATTTAAAGTGCATCAACACATGAGCAAGGATCAAAACAGTCACCTTTGTCAGTTATTCCATTCAATAAACAGCAGAAAGGATCATTGATAGTATCAGTAATGCATGCTTTCCCCTTCCACCCCAGTCAACAGCATCCCATGTTTAAAGCTGACTTTAAAAAATGCTCAAACACCTTGAGGGGTAAACAATAAAATACATCTTGTAACAGAAGGATGTTAACAGTACACTCACTCCTTGCTGAGCTTTCAGAAGCCAACAGCAGCCAATACATTGTAGAGTGTAACGATGTTTCTTCCCTATACAACAATCTAGATGAAAGAAATTTGGGATATCAGGTGTAGACCAAGAGGACTTCCAATTTATTATGGGCAGCTGCTGCAAATGTGACCAATAAATAGAACCTAGCAGACCCAGCCCCCAGACAAAATATGGCCTGGTGCATCATTCAAAAACTCAGAAGTCTGATATTTGAACATATAAGTAATGCAAATAATCTACAATTCGACCTGAGAGAAAGTTTTACCTGCTGTTCTTGTCTTATAACCCCAAGAATACACTTCTTCAACTGTTTAGAGTACACACAAAACTCAACAGTGGAGGTGGTGCAAGAACCAGCTATTAATTAACTTCACAATTTACCTGTTGGGGCAAATAACCCTGAAGAGCTCCGCTATCTGTGGAAAGCTCTCACAGACACCAATGCTGCCCACCAACCCTTTCACTGCAATGTTCTTTTGCCCTGAGAGAAGGATGCAGGCATATTCATTTTAAACAAAGTGTAGAAGACATACAGTCAAATTATCACAGAAAAGAACATTTGTGAAAAAGGCTCCCATCTTGGGGATGCATTGCACGCAGTTCAACCCAACTGCATTTGAGGAGGTTTTGCCCAACTTTTCTTCAGCAATCAGCTTTTGAGAACATTTCTCAGAACACAAATATGAGAATCTTAGATCTAGACTGTAATCAATTTCCAAATGTGCAAAGAATTGTGTGTCTCCTGCTGCTGAGATAAAAACAGATACCAGCACGATAATCTAGTCTACCACCTTGAGCAGCACAGAGACAAGTTTCAGCCACCAGCTCAAGAAGTCCATGGTTCCTGGTTGACCCAGAAACTATTATTTAAAAAGGCTTATTAAGTCAATTTAAAATATTCACTTATAGTCATCACAAACTAACGTTTGTCAATTCCCCAAATTTAACTATCTTTAAGAGCTGACACATAGAAGAAGCTATGCTAGAAGTAACTGCTGAGAAGCAATAGACATCTACCTTTACCTGCTCGAACAACCCAACTTCAGCTTTCACACTTTCCTCTGAGCTATGAGACTTACCACAACATTTCCTACTCTTCCTCCAGGTAAACTCAAAGTAGGCTTATTTACTCTTAGTAATAACAGTTTTGCTAAAATTTTAATGTAAGCTTGGTGTTTTGGTTTTGGGTTTTTTTTTTTGTGTGTGGTGGTGGTAGTTTTGGTTAGGTTTTTTTATATTTGTTTCACTTTGGTTTGTTTTTTAATATGAACACAGACACAATCTTTCCTGTATATCATGTTGGCAACAATTCTGAAGAGCTGGTACAAGAAGCAGGCATCTTATTCTAGCTTTGGTCTTCACTAGTGACATATACAACTGCAACACCACCTTCTTAGCATTTTCCTGTCAACAAGGAGCCATTTCAGAATCCTGGAAGCTCACAGTCAGCTGGCCACCAGAACCTCAGTGTCTTCCAGGACCATTTCAAAGGTATGCACACATTAGCAGCAGTGAGCAACTACAGTCTGAAAGACTTTCTAGTGTTTTCTGTAATTACATTTTAGCTGAAGCTCTTCAAGATTGTTCACTCACTAACTTTTCATATTGACCTTTTGGGGATTTCAATCTCACTTACTGCTACATATAGGACAAATTATTTTCAGATCAGCAGTTTCTTTCATATTATTTTTCATAAGTTTCACTATCAAACACATGGATTTGAATTCTTCAAAAGGGTATTTGGAACAGCTAAAGTATGTTGTTTTAATATTTTGGGGTTTTTTTTAAGTATTTCCTAAAGACTTCTTAAAATTAATACTAACATGAAAGGATCAGAAGAAAACACTGGATAGAACATTTTCACTCAAATATCACACTTCCAGATCATTGAAAGAATGTGGTGACATTTATACAGCTTCTTGTATAATTTCAGGAGATTTTGATTTCTACAGAAATAGATTAATATATTGTTTAGTCCATGAAATTAAATTAGTTCTTTTCAATGGAAATTTGGAAAAATTAATGCAAAACTTTTAATATAGTTATGCAATAGACTTATCTCCTCTGTAATTTTTGATAGGAATTTTTAACTCTCAAGTAAAAGCTATGACACAAAAAAACCCCAGATACAAACTGATGTTTCAAAGCAGATGGATACTACATTGATACAGTTATGGGTTGGAAGGAAGAAAAGATACTTGTCAGGCTGCTTGTATTTATATCTGCAAAACAAGATACTGAAGAAAAAAATCAGCATGAAGTTTGAGATACTGACCCTCTTAATCTCCTCCTAAGAAATCTACACCTGTAGGGATGGTTCAAACAATCCTATCACTTTTCCTCAGAATCTGAGATTTTGAAAGACCCAGTTACAGGCTGAATTCCTACAGGATGCCTACTCTGCCTTCCACCAGTCCCCTAGTTTATTACAGCAGTGCAAATCTATTCTAGCATAAATCTATTTCATTCCCATAAATGAAGTCAAAAGGACTTTAAAACAACACTCTACAGCATGAACACTAAAAGATGGAACAATTTCAGCAATAACTTTGTACAGTGTAAGAGATTTAACTAGAAGTATCTATTTGTTTAAACACCATTCTTCAGTTCTTGTCTGTGATGCCCCCCCTGCAGCCACTTCACTCTTTAAGTATTGAATGCATCCTGTGGTTACTGAGCACTCAGAATATTGAGGACACAGCAAAAACCAAGATGTGCACTCCAGCTATGAAGAAACCTTCAAGAAGGCAACTACTACTATACAGGAAGAAGAAGAAGAAGGGAGCAAGAAAAGACATTTTTGTGTCTGAGTTGCTCAGCTACACAACTGATTCTTCCTTGATCTGAAGCAACTAGTAATTACTCTAATCACATTGAACTTGGGGCCCTGAAAACTCCAATGCTATTAAAAAAAAAAAGTAATAAAAAAAAATAATTAAAAAAAAAAAATCAGTCCTTCGCAGATACATCTCAATTCGAAGATTCAAACCAGCTTTTCCCATTACTAAACTTCCCCACTCCAACACTCCAATGCCGCAGTCTCATTTATGATCACTGTTTCAGTACAGAAGCACTATTTACACAAACAAATTAACACCTTAAGTCAAAAGCTAGTTGTGACCATCTATGATAGCACATGCACCTGAACAAGAGAAAGCAGCACAACCTCATTGCTGCTTCCTCACAACACTTTGAGTTAGCACATAGATTGCAAGAAGCTCATTCCTTTTCTAGTAGGAGACACAAGAAACCTGACTTGAGTCAGATGGATTGATACCAAGATGTTCTGAAGGGGGATGGCAGGTAGCCTGTTACCCAGCTGAATGAAGATACCAGTCTATGAGTCCCAGAGAACTGAGTATTAGATTGTTAGAAAAAGTTCTAGACAGGTAATATCTTCAAGACATAGCTTTTAGCACTCAGGAATTTCAACCATTTACTATTTTCAAAAGAAAGTAATATAGGAAAGAACTCACTAAGGGAGTTTTAACAGTGAAAGAGCATAAAACAGTTTTTTGACTGGTAGAGGTAAAAGCAGTATTAAGGTGAGACACAGCTCACAGACAGTAAAACCTAGATTCAGGCATTTTTGCATCAACTAGCTGCTTAAGCTCCCACTACAATCAAAGGTATATTCTACCCATCCCTAAACCAGATACCTCTGTTCAGTCAGCTGAACCATTCTTCAGGTCCACTGGCTAGGTCTCTGCAGACTATAACGGGAGCACAGGCAATGAGCTCACACCCTGGCATCTAAATTTAGGTGCCCAAGCCTGTGAGCCAACCCTACAATTTATACAGCCAAAGTACATAGGCATGCTGATAGGCCAAACATACACATGCTGTAAGCAACCCCTGTGACAACAGTCCTTTAAAAAACCTTATCTCGAAAAGGACGTGGGGAAAAAAGAGAAGTCAGTAAGAAAAACTGCTAACAGAACAAGTTGAATTCCTGAACCATGTTCCAGACAAGTTTCAGTCAGCATGAAAAGAAAATAGTTTCTAGATATACATAAGGAGGGAGAGGTTCTGCCCTACAAAAGTTGTCTTCAAAAATAGCAACACATCTGAATGACTTCCAGCACACAACTGCTCAGGGAAAACATCCTTCATTCATGAACTGTGTGAGTAGGGAAGGGCTGACAGGGATGGATCTTTTTATTATAGTTGTGTCACATTTTTCCCAGTTGCCACACATATGTACATAGTATGGGACTTACAAACTAGAAACTTAAACAAATAATGGTCGAGTGAAAGAAAATAACGTATTCTAAACGATGCAAAATACCAAAAAAAAAAAAAAAAAAAAAAAAAAAAAAAAAAAAAAATCCCACACCAGAGAGCTCCTACAACACAGAAGCTAGAATTTGAGTTAGGGCATGCTCAGACACTGCAATAAGACAACAAAGCACCACTTCCCTGAATTGCCGTAAATTGACCACTTGTTCTTAATCTCTCCCAATTGTGAGATAACAGATCCACTTGTTGACAGAGCCACAGATTGCATCAATTGGTTGCCCATAGAATAACACTGGGACCACTTGTTTGACAATTATGCAGGCTAACATCCCTCTCCCTCTCAGTCCCTCAGTATCACAGTCAGAGGAAAGGACATAAGAGTGAAAGCAGCTAAAGCACAGACTACATTATTAACCCTTGAGATGCCAACAATTGGCCTACTGGGGTGTTGTCTACATCGGCTTGCTTGGCGAACAGGATTCTCCAGGGTAGAATGTGAGTGAAACCTCTATCTACAATTCATTCACTCTTTTTCTCCTTTGGGCTTGCCTGCCTCCTTGACCAGGAATGATTTTCAGTCAAGAAATCAAGATATTAAAAGCATAGATTCAAGCAGCAGTAACACAAAGACTTGAGCAAAATATTGCTGTAAATAACATGAGAGTGATTCTGTATTATTCTGCTGTCTTGAAGTCTGACAAAAACTTTTCTTCCCTCACTTTTACTTTTTCAACATGACCACCAACCCTAACGTTTTCCGTAAACCTTTACTTGACAGGACATTATTTCCTTCATCTAATACTTTGTCAAGTAATCCCAAGTAACAGCCTCTCTGTTATTTTGCCCGAGGACCTAAATTCGTAATTATTTTGATTGTCTTGCATCCTCTCTTAGCTACTAGGACAGGACTGCCTTCAAGAAATAAATCACATCAACTAACCAAAAAAAAAAAAAAAAAAAAAAAAAAAAAAAAAAAAAAAAAAAAAAAAAAAAAAAAGCCTGGCAAACAGTACTAGCAGTGTGGAGCTGTTGGCTTGTTTCAGTCTTTAGTAGTTCCTACTTAAATAGGATCAGAGCCATTTTTAAATGAACAGATGAGGTAAATTTTAATTTTCCTTTTGGAACAAAGCATTCTAAAACATAACCAAATGACAATAGTTAGCTGAAGTTCAAAGCAAAAACAAAAGCCCTGGGGCTGTCAGTAGCCAGACATTCAAGGGGACTCAACTCAACTATTCTCAGACAGAGAGAAACCTGGAGACAAACCCACCAGTTTCCATTTTGACATAAGGCCATTCACATGTTCAACACATTACATTGTTTAAGAGCTCAAAACTAGAGCAGAAAGGTAGAACATAGATTTCAGTCCAATTTGAAGGAATGCTTTATGCCAATGAAGCTTTATGCTTTATGCCTGGCCAATGCCAGGCCTCAGAAGGAAGACTTCCCAAATTAGCAAGAAGACTCTGCAGCAGCATGGAAGTTGAAGGGGCAGATGAGCTGAAGGACCCCCACATGGCAGGCTTCTGGTCAGTTACTCTACCAGGAGCTGTGGCTTTGAATGCACTTCTGTCTGTGCCTTTATGGTATCAACTATTCAAGTTAGCCTTTAAGGCACATTAGAGATATTCATTTCCCCCAGGCACTTGCACTTGGGACAGTAAGAGAAGTGTAAAATCCAACAAGTTTACATTCCTGAATTGTCAGCTGTTGGTAATACTGAAGTACATAGCTGTCTCCTTGAACTAGACTGCATTTGAGATCAACTGTGAAATCAGATCAGCTTCATACCTAGATACAAAACAGCAGGTTTGTTTCCTCTAGCAGTGCTTCTCCAGTTCAGCCTTTTCACTTCACAGCTGGTAGAGACGCTTCTTCAAATCCCACCCTCACACCACTAGATCCAAGAGAACACACCAGGCTTGGAAACCAATGGAGAAGCTGTGGGAGCATTAGTTACTAGAAAACCTCCCTTAACATTTCAAGTTTGAAACAGTCTGGAATCAGAGAACATAAAGAAAATAGAAACTCTTACACAGCATGTAGTTTCATAGCCCGACAAAAGAGGAGGGAGGCAGAAATAAAAGCAAAGCTGTTTTTACGTAACGTATAAGTGACATTTTAAGAACAGAAGGTTTGATTTACCAATTAAAAAACCTGAAACTGCAAAAGTGAACATTTGGCTCTTGCCCTTTCATTCTCATTAATACAAGCACAGGATTTTCTGCTATTATTTACAAGTACCCAAGATTAGTAGATGAGAGCTCATAAAAAGCTCTGACAAACACATCAGTTCCACTCACCTATAGTGGAACTGTTCAGCTTTCTTATACTGAGAAACAGCAAGTACTGTGGCATATTTTGTAACTTACAAGTTTACAGCCTGCAACTGTATAGGGTTTAAAGATGCAAGTTCTTGCTGTCATTAATATTATACAATTGAACTAAGCATGCCACAAAGAACACTACAGGCAGATTTGTAGGCTCTTAAATGCAAGCTAGTGACACTCAGCTGTGTAAGTGCAACATCAAAACCAAGGCAGGTTGTGACAGGGAGAGGGTACACAGTCAGGGTTGCATCCAAGCAAAAATGCACACCATGCTGCTCAGCCTGAGATTCTGAGCAAAATTATGCTGACAGTGTCAAACAAAGGCACTAAACATACTCCTTAAAGCAGCAAGAGATGATGAAATACCTCTTCTGCCCTCCTGCCAGTGGCTACTGCCTCCATAACCCAGATAGCTAACACAGGTATAGGTCCAGGCCTCCACTACTTTTTAAAATTATTCTACTGGGCTGATGTCTTTTACTTCCAACTCATGTACATGTGGGGCTGGGTACACCTTCCAGTGCTTCTGGGAGGAAAGCAGAAGCCAGCTCTGGGTGTTCATGTCCAGAGAGAGTGTGAGGCAGCTACTTGTCTTCAGCCATCTTGCCTGGGTCAGGCAAGAGAAGCAGAGTCCTGCTCTCCCCAAAGCACTCATTCTTCTCTCTTCCAAGATGGACTAAAATCACACAATTCCCCTTAAAAACAAACAAACAAACAAACAAAAAACAACCCAAACACCAAAAACATCCAGCTCAAGAGCAGCTTTTCGTGCAAAAGTGTTTTAAATCTGAAAATTGGGTGAGTGAAACATATTTGTTTTCAAGCAGAATGAACAGGTTTCTAAGTACTTATCCTGTATACTATGAAAAGAGAAAGTAAACAATGAAAAAACATGGAAGAAGTTGAAGAGAACTGCTGAGGACATCGAGCTTCAATGTTCAGTTTAAAAACTAAAGAAGTACACTCATAATTTCACAATTACTCTTAACAGGTTTTGTTATATACATAAAAAAAGACAGATCTCCTTGATATGAAATGTGCTTTAAATCTCTCAAGTTAATGAGGGTGAGTTATTTCCTAGTTTGGAAACCTTTAAAACACAAGGGAACACACTTTCTCCTTAAAAATACTTTTTTCAAAATTTAATTAAAAAATCCAAGAGAAAAAAAACTCCAACAAGTGCATATGTTAAGGTGGAAAACACTGGACAAAGCATCAGAGTTGGAAGCGCTCACCCCATGAGGTGCACAGGGTTCAGAGACACATTAAGTTGTTTCAGGGAAAGCCTCAGAAGGTGCAGGGTACACGAGCTGAAAACCCCCAAGTCAGAGAGAAATTTCCCATAAGCCTCGTGTGAAAGGCTGCCTCCTTATCCTCCAGTCATTGAATAGTGCTTTTCTTCTGAAACAAAGTGTATGAGGTACAGCGAACAAACTGTAAAGGTAACTAGGCCTTTTGTCATATAGTTCCTCCACCCACTCGTACTTTACTGCACAATAGCTCGTTTACAGATTCAGACCACTCCAGCTCCACACAGAAACAATCCTGTATTGTGAAGTGAATCTACCAGAGGAGTAAAATCTAAAAATACTGCAGAAAGTCTGTAACAATCATTTTGTAGAACTCTATGGTTCTTCCCTCAGAAACAAAGGCTTTCCCAATTTGAATGAGTAATAACAGACTTAGTCACTCTTTACTTGAGCGTGACTCAAGTAATAGCCTGTAAAAGCAAAAAATACATATGTATCATATGAAGCTGTTTATCTCCTTAAATAAAAAAAATACTTGCACAGAAGCAAAAGTAGTTGTAATGTGAATACCCAGGTTACTTCCTCTCCCATGTCCACTGGGGAGGACGACAAAGCACTTCGTAGCACAGAGCCATTCCTCCATGTGCTACTCAGGACAAGCTATAGGTGCTTGTTTACACCAGTGGGTAGGTGCAGGAGCTACAGAATAGTGATAGGTAAAAAAACTAGCAAAGCACATGGATCAACCAGCAATCTGACTAGTCAGCCATACATTAACACAAGTAAATCATGGGAGACCAGTTAGGCTGCTGGGAAAGTCTGGAAGAAAAGATGGACAAGCCTACCTACACTCTACTCGCACTTTCACCTCACAGAGAATGGTAACTCCATCCCCCACAAGCCACTATAATAGAATAAAGATAAACGCAGGGATTATGCCAAGTTGACCCCAGGCTTTGTTCTTTCCCTCCAAGCATATTCAGTGAAAAGGTCTAAACACACATCTGATTTGACAAGCATTCAGATTCACAAAGAACGTGGTGAAAGTGAAATCATACTTGGGGCATTCATGGGTCCCTATGTCAAAGGTCATGCAGCAGTGTTTCAGCTGCTGCTTGCTAAGATTTGAAATGAACTAGTTTAAACCCTCATTGTCACAAACACTGACATACAGTTTATGCCAGCCAAATATGTCACAGCATGTTTAGCAAAATTTAGCTCAGAGATAATATAATTTTTGCACGAACGTTTAATCCTCACAATTGGCAGTACCTCATCTGGAAGAGATGGATAATTTTCCTTTTTAGCCAGATTCATGTCAACTCACATAATTCATCTGCAGAATACTGAATTATTACCAGAAAGACGGTCTGACCAAACTATTTAAATCCTTCCCTCTTTACATAAAAAGCAAACCCACAGGTTCTTCTACCTAAATAGAGGTTAATTACTTGACTCAAACTGGAAAAAAAATCACTTAGCTAAACTAGAGAGCTCAAAAAGCTTTATCAAATAACTTATCATTGATTTTCTTAGTTTCTCAAATATTACTTGAGTTCTTCCAGCTGCCATTAAGGATATTTAAAGAAGGCACACAAGAAACTAACTTGAGATAGTAGTGGGCTGGGAAGCTTCAGGGCTACTAAAATTGGGGGAGCAGCAACTGAAAACCTGCTGAGAAATAACAACAGTGAACAAAAACAAATGTATTCTTCCAAAGCCTTTGTGAAGCTCGCTCTCAGCTCCAGGCAGCACAGTGGCAAGCCCAGCTGTCGATTCAGCAAGCTGCAAGACTGTCACTCCAAAACAGGTCACAGTTCAGCAAGCAAGTTGTTATTTGTTTTTACTGCCGATGAAGAGGTCTACACCCTAAAAAGCGGCATTTCTGAGACAGTGTTTTCCTAGGAACAACTCTGTTTTCTTTATGTCTTACAAATCATATAGCATCTTGCCACCAGTAGACATCTTAACTAGAGAGAATCCCAAACCTCACTTTATTACAGGAGGTGGTTTCACATAAGGATGTTGCCTCACCATAGCTGGCAGTCAGACACGTTTCTGTCACTTTGTCAGCAACCCAGACTGCCCCAAGCTGAAGAATAAGGCACCAACATCTCCTACTGCTACCACCTCTAGCTCCTATGCCAAAGCACTGGAGCACATCTGCCAAAAGGCAGCCTCTACTCCTCATGGTTTCCACCAAAGGGATACAATTTGGTAACAGCAGACACGGGACCGCCCCACTGACTGCTTCTCAAGGCAGCAGCAAGAGGGCTATGTTTAGTGGGACACACACCATTAACTGACAGGAATTAGTTGCATTACATGCTCTCATCTCAAACACCCAGGCATCAATTTAAATAACCTTTGGGCAGGAGACAGTCTTTATTCTTTTGACAAATGGGAAAAAAAAACCACCTCTGAAGGAAGGTGCAAAATATGCTTGTTCTTTTTGGCTAAGGAAATAGGCCCCCTAAATCCTGCAGATACCCCTTGAATCCTGCAGATCCTTCTCATCTGCACCTTTCCCACATGAATAACTAAGATTCCATTAAAAGGGGAAGATTGACATGATCTCCAAGACTGAATATTTTGTTCCAGAGCCCCCAAGCCTAAATGGAAACCTACATGTAGGCTTTCCATGAGTGTCCCACTAGCAGTAATGGAGAAAAACAACAACAAAAAAAACACTTCTAGAGGGTTTGAGACAGGAGAGATGACTAAAAAACATTTATTCTTTCTCACGTGAGGATGACAACACAAGCATCACAAGGCAATGCAGGCCTCACTTCTCTCCAAATCCCTTCTGTCCCCTGCTGTGAACAAAGCACACTGCTTTTCTAATGCCTGGCAGGTTGTGTTCAAGATGGTACAGAAATCTCTCCTGTTCTATCATGCTGTGTAAGCAAACAGCTTTGTCATGTTGGTGCAGTTGCTTACTAGTTTTAGAATATTCTGAGTTCTGTAGATGGCTGTGATGGCTACCAGATACTTTGGGAATCTGCGAGGTACAGAGAGATAAGATTCAGTTAACAGAACTTTAAAAAGCAAAAAAAAAGAAATAGATTTCCTTTTGATGTTGACTCATAATGGTGTTCTGGAAAACCATACAGCCAAAAGCATGTTGATATTACTGCCTTGGGTGTTATTGATGAGACTAATCAATACCTCTGATTCTAAGGGGAACGGACCTGAATGATTTTGAATACACGCTTCCTCCAAAAGAGAACTTGACAGCCCTTGTTCTCATACACTACAGGCTGACCCTGTACTAGCAGGACCCAGGACTGAGCATGACATTTCAGTCTCTGGAAGTTACCCAAATTTTAGAGTTCCCAACTGTATCAGAGACTGTCCATTGAAGTACTCTGTAATAATCACATAGGTTTTCCAGAACTGCATGATTTGCTCCAAGAAACCTAAACTACCTATTATTACAGCAGAGATAATCATAAGCCTTACTTAAGCTGAAAAACATAGATTTGGCTTTTTTTGGTAGCATTTTTCCCATCTCTAAAACATTCTTGCTTGGAAGAGGGGGAAGAATGGAGGGGGAAATACACTGTAGCTTTGCACATCTTAAAATCTTGATGTTGTTGGACAGCTGGATAAGCATGACAGGATTCACTACTTCATCCAGGAGCAAGAAGGTTGCACTGACTCATTTGATCTCTTTTAAGAGCTACTCAATTCTAGAATAAGGAAAAAACCATGAGGCTTTATAACATCTGTCTATACAGTACATCTAAAAGACTCTTCTTCATATTTGCTGGAGTGACCAGGATTCACACAGGGCCTACAACACATAGAAAAGATGGCAATAAACAATATTTCACATACCCTAACTTGTCTACTGCAGAAAAAAATTTATTCTACCTAAGAAAAACAACAGACAATTAAAAGACAGGTAAACTGCATGGTTCTGGGGTGAAGTGGAGAGAAAGAGTAAATCACTGTAAACCTGTGAGCTTCCACATCTTAATAGCACTGTGCTAGTCAAAGCTTAAGGAGGGGCTGGCCACTAGGATTCACAACAGGAAAACTGGGGGGAGGACACAAGGTGAAGGATACAAGAAGGCACCCTCCGGGCCTCTATTTTCTAAGCATCTCATTTTGTGACAAGCATTGCACTTTTGTTTGCACAAGGCCTTCTGTAAATTCATAGTTTTTACACTAGACACTTTACAGAGGAGCTGTAAAGAAAAGCTAAGCTCTTTCTGCATCCTCCTCACTCCAATCAGCAAAAGACAACCTGATTGCATAGTTTTAAAATACATTGTAGTTTGAGTTAAATCTAGCAATAAATATTCTGAACTGGTTACCTTTTAAACCTGAAAAACATGGATATACAAGTTTCTGCCCCATGCCACTTCAGGCACTTGATAGCTCTGCAGCTAGTGCTCTTAATTACCACATCCTAAACTCAGGATTCCAATCCTGCTGTACTAGTATTTGCCAACCAAAAATTACAAAGAGATCTTAAACATCAACCCAAAGGCTGTTATAACTGAGGGCTAATCCTGTTTATTAGCAGTAGGACTATATTTTACTAGTTCATTTTTAAATAGAGAACTTCAACCATACTAGTTAACCAAATGTTTACTTCCAAACTAACAAGTACTAGTAGGACCCAGAAAGTTCTCAAAAATTCCTTGCTTTAGTGAATTTTTTCTGAAAGGGACATTTAGAAACAGCGTACTGCTTGTTCAGACAGACTGACATACCATACCACTTGTCACGAATGAAGAGCAATCATTCAACTCTAGGAAGCAAGGACACTGAGTTCCACACATCCTATCCCACCCCTCAATAGTATATATCCCATCACAAGACTTATTCTATGGATGTTTGGAATATATTAGCACAGATCCTTTAATACCTGCAAACTTTCCTCATAGTATGGCATTCGAGTCAGCTATGCCACCATTCCAGCTTAAACAACACAGAAAACCACAGGTAAAACTGTCCACCAAAAGAATATATTTTTCTGTACCTAAATACTTTTAAGATAATGAAGCCTCAATTTCCCATACTTTCTTCTGATTAAGTGAAGATGATCTTGCAACTGTTCTGCCACTCTGCTCTTCTGCAATTTCCCATATCTGTCCTTAAAACAGCCATGGCACAATACAGTAGCCACGCCAATCAGGTCAGCCAAAGGCAGTACCCTTCTCAGTCTGATGTGCAACCATGAAAATCCTATAAAAGACAAAACCAGGTCTAGATGTTTTTAGTCATATTCATAAATGCAACTCTCCTAACTGCATTAATGTGCAACATACTGCTTTCAGGAGTGTCATTTAAGTCACAGATGTTGAAAGATTTGTAAAATATGTAGCTAACTCCTTCCCCCCTAAGAGAGTTCACTTTCTTATTCTTACTCAGATGTCTTTATATCACTTACCAGTGATACACCTCCCTTTCCATCTGTGACTGCAGAAACTAGTGGCTTCCTACTGTAAACCACAGCAATCACATGGGGCAGGGAAAGAGCAGACAAGAAAAACCCCGCAGATCTCCCTTAAACTAGTCTGGAATGTATTTTATTTGTCACCAGTTACACACTACACACTGTCAGAGATAGTTAACTAAGCTTTAGTTTTATCACCAGCTTCCTTGCTAAGTAGCTACAGTCTTCAGCACCATAAAAATGTAATATGATTATAGAAACAATTCTGAATGCAAAACAAAAATGTATGTAAAGAGAATTAATACTGCTGTCAAGGGAGCAGCATTTGTGGAGCTCTATGGTATAATCAGTTTTAGTTGTTTCCTTTCTCTTGGGAGAGGGGGGAGGAGGCAATGGGCAGCAGACTTTATTGGAGGAGAGAAAGGGTGCAGAAATTTTTAGGAAGGGTTTTTGCTTAAGGCAAATGGTCTGAGACTGAGGAAAGTTGGTGTGTAACACGCAGCTAAAAGGAGATCTTCAAAGGACATGATCCTTAAAACAAACAGTATTCACATCCAGAACAGTCACAAGGAGAACTGGCAGCAGCTAACAGAATGAGAAAAATAAATCTTGTTCAAACACTATTCCCATTTTATTTATTTAAAGTTGCAATTCATACATTTTGCTGCTGAAACATGGATTTCCAGAGTCCACTTCAGTTGTAACCACAGCAACATATTTGAACAGACTACAACAAGCAAGACAAACTACACCAAATGTCAGTTCAGAGATTTGATTAATTAAGCATTTCAAGACAAGTTTTCCATGTTTTAACAATAATCCGTATTCCATACACCAAATTGTTTTTATCCTGACTTACCAGTTAGTTTGGAAGCTCATATGTATCAGAAGCCGTCTTAATTTCCTGAGCAGATGCAAACCAGGAAGATCTTCCATTTAGCATAAATTAACATACAGCACATGGGGTTTTTTAATGGGGGAGATCACCTTTTAGAACTTGAATGCCATAAAACAAAAAAATCTTCTTGAAAGCTGAAACTGGAAGTTAGAAGTGCACAAGCAGCCACTACTGTGTCATTAAGCAGTAAACTATAGACAATCAAGAGGGCTTTTTAAACACCAGATTCTTACCATGGGTAAGTATAGCTTCAAAAAAACCCTGGTAAGATTCCCCATTAGTTTTTCTGCTACTAAGCTTCTGCACACAGACTCATTTATCCATTTGATCCAACTCTCTACAGCTTTATATTTCATAGCCTCCTCCAGTATCTGGATTCCCTGTGTCTCAGCCATGTTCCTGGCCCAGTTTTCTTCAAATCTGTATTACCACATCTTCCAAAATACTTAATAAACCTAACACACTTCTGCAGGGCAGATTATGTAATCCTGTAACTAAGCAAAACATTAGAGATTAAAAAAAAAATGAAAAGAAAGGAAAAAACCACGCACACCTGCATGACGAAAATGAAACTGAGCCATCATGCTGTTACTCCCTTCCTTCCCCCACACATATACAGCGATCAGGAATAGCAAGTAGTACATCACCGATTTAGCTCCCAAGTATATTTCTGCTAGAAGAACCATCAGCACTGCTCTGTAAAGCACCTAGGAATACTTTTGACAGTTGAAAAAAATTAAGTTTATTTTACACCCATTAACATGATGATAAACTAAAGGCTACTCTCTCCATCTCCCCAGCACAGACATCTTCCATGGCAGGCTTGTCATTTTTTGCTTTATAATGGAGTCATTTTATTGTACGCAAGAAGCCCCAGGCATTCTGTACAGCCCATTACTCTGCTGCCCACATTCAGATGGCTAATCTGCTATCAGCCAGAAGCTTGACAGACAAAAGGAAAAGGCAGGAAAACAGCACATGCAGCTGCACATGCGCACACACACTTCAGCTACAAAGTGTTCCGACAGCAGACCCAAGAATGAACAAGACACACATTGGATTGACAGTCCTACTTAAAACTGTGGCTGAAGGAAGATGCATGAATTCTTTAAAGGTAGACAGGTTGGGGAAACACCTAAGGGATAAAAAGCTTCATTAGGATGCCTATTAAGATACATTAAGGCACAAAGCTGGAAGACTTTACACAGTAAGCAAGCATCTTGGAACTTAAAAAGTCACAAACATTTTTGTTCTGAGAATTTGCTATATGAGACCTTTAAAATGCTTAAAAATATTGTCAAAAGTCAGAAAGATGAAATAAGAGCTAAATATAGGCAAGTGTAAACTATTAAAACAAGACATTTCACAAGCTTTCAATTTCAACACTTCTGTTTTCTTACCAGCTCAAACTGAACTCAATCTTTTCTAAAAAGCTGTACATACTTTCTATATGCCAAAGCATTGTGACATCATACATATGGAAAAGCAAATGCAATGAAATGATTTGCATACCATAGTGCACAACAAGGAGTTTTTTAATTACTTTTTTCCAGGCACATAAATAAATGGAGAAGGCTTGCAACTTCATACCAAAACAAAGAAAATGCCCATATTTGCTGTTCTTAACCACCTTACTTTATTTCACTTCTGAAGGAAAGCATCTTAGCACTGTCACAACCAGTACTGCCAAAAATACTTTTGAAGCATCAGATCCACAGACAACAGTTTGCATCAAACATCTCATAAGAATTTTCTGTCAGGATCATAAACCTCTGCCGTGTCTCATGATTTTTATTCAACTAAGTCTATTTGTATCCTTTACAGTTGGAAAATTCTCCTTTTGTGAACTGGCTTAGTTCACAGGAACAGAAAATCTGTCAGTAGTTTTATTCACTCACATGCTGAGGTAAAAGCCGGGCTCATCTTTTTAAGGTGTCTGTCTCCATCATGTAAAGACCACAGGAACTATGCAGGCGTGATTAATCACGTGGTGAAACAGAGAGAACTATGGTACGTTATACTGCGTGACATGTCACTGGAACTATTTCCCTTTTCCTATGCCACAATTACCAATTCAATTCTGCTTCTCATTTCTAAGGTATTATTTCACTTTTGTTCAGAAAGTCTCCAGCATTTTGATTGCACTACAGAACTAATTCTATCTTCCAATATTTGCTTAAAATCACATTTAGTGTTCCAGGAATACAGTACGTCTGTCAATTCCAAATCTGGAAAATGTACAAGGTAAGCCTTACCATGAAGGGCAGAAGTTTTCAGAATAATCTGCTCCAAAGAATAGCCTCTGTGGTTTTACTATCATTACAACACTTATGAACAAAAGTCTACCTTGTGTTACTACTGGGAGCATTCAAGCCAGTCTAATAGACTGAATTACTGGATATAACTACATATATAGAGAGATAGATGTAGAGATAGATAGATATGTATATACATCTACAAAAGAAATCCATACTGGAAATGCAAATTTACTTTCAGCACTCAGTAGCTAGAATGTATCAAAATAGGTTGTTATAACAAGCCATCCTGCAATCTGCTCCTATCTAAAGTTTAAAGTTGGCAAGAATACTGTTTTCTTGTTGCCTTTCAGACATGGAAGTTCTCAAATGCCCTGCTGAGCCTTGTCCTGCAGGTTGAGTACTTGCCTCCTTCTGCAGCCATCTGCAGCACCTCCTCAACAGCAGCACATCCCCGACAGCACTCTGCAACCTTATCTTCCTCTCCCACATGTACAAGGTAAGAAGGGGGAAAAAAAATACTACATTTGCATATGTAATTATGGTGCAGCTCAGCAGTGAGCAAAAAATTACTGGAAGTTGAGAACAGATATGCCCGATGACCACACCTTAGTATTTCAAATGAAAATGCTTAGCAAGGAAGGGGAAGGGACAGCAGCAGGGAAGGAAGCCAGTCATTACAGCTCCAAATCTGCTTCAAAGCCCTTATTCACCACCTCATGCTCTTTACCAGGCAAACTGTACCTAGGTCCTTCCTGTGAACAATAGCAGAAGAATGAATCCAGTAGCGTGTGACTGGTTCTATTTTGCTTGACTTAACCAAATAGCTGGGCCAGGAACACTATGGAGAAAAGGAAAGGCTATGGAAAAACATAAACAAAACAGGATGGAAGACTAAACAGGTTACAGATTCTGAACAATATCTCCTTTTCCAGTCTAAGACTCAACATGACTTACAGTAGATAACTTACAGGAACTTAAGAGAAATGATAAAATGGACTAGAAGGTGTGAAGAAGGAAAATCTGATACATACCTGCAAGCACACAAGGCAAAAATACCTCAAGGCATTAAGAAAAAAATTTTAAAGACAAGTGTGTCTTAGAAAAAGGGACAACTCATCTCCCTGATGCTTCTGGGCATTAATAAAAATTATGTTAGCTGAGGTGAGAAGGAAGATCTTAGGAAAATAAACAAATAAAAAGCCCAACCTGCTTCTTTAGGGATCTACCAGTTCAACAAAAATCAGCTTAAGTCTTGTAGTTAAGACCTGATTTTTCTCTTCTTTAGTTTGCCCTTTTTCAGATGGAATAGATTTCCCCAGGCCTTTTTCAAATCATGACACATTTGTGATGTTTTGTAATATCATTTTGGTTTCTTCCATATACACATCTGTAGATGGATGCCTACAAAATAGAACAGAAAATTGCCCTCACTGTCAGCTGCCTATCAAAGAGAATGGGAAAAGGGACATTTGCTGAAATAATGAAAACATTTTATATCACAATAACTGAATGTGGTCTCTAGTGTTGCTGGCCCAACTAGCATTTGATCCTAACAAGGACAGGCACACCAGTTCTTAGGTAAAAATACTCTCTACCACATCAGACTCTTAACCCTTTTGCTTCAAGTGTTGTCCATGAAAACCACTCTCAGGATCATGGTGAATGGAAAGGTTTATAACTCATTTATCTCTAATGATCTTGCCAGCTCCTTCAGTGTTCCTGATCTATCACTTGACCTGTGGGAAGCTAAAGAACAGAGGAGTTGCAGAAAGAGAGGACATCTACAGCAAAAGAAGCACAGAATACTATGCAGTTAGTTAAGGAACAGTTGTTTCTTTCCCTTCTGATACACTCCCATATCACAGAGAGTTCTTGGTGTTTAAAGAACTAATTTTACATGTCCTTTCACTGAAGAAGAACTACTGCTTGTATTCACAGATCCTAACTGAACAGGATGCAATGTCATCTCAGCACAGCAAAAATTTTCTTTTTGCTCTCTTTTTCAGTAATAATTAAGCACCCTACCACATTCCAAAGACTACATTCATCATTAGACATGTTCATTTGCTTTACACAGTTTTCCGAAAATAGGATCAATGGAACACATTGAAGGGAGAGCAACAACAACGATGCTACCAAACAGAAAGCAAATATTTGTAAGGAAACCAAAAAAGGATGCCCATTTTCAGGTTTTAACCTTTGGGTGACAGCAGCTGTTAACCAAACTGCTTTGAAACAACAGGGGTAAAGTCCTCACATCAAGGAGATTGTGACAGCTGGGAATGACAGCTGAAAAGGAGAGAACTGAAACAGGCTGCTTTCAAACAGTACTGACTTCTCAAAAATGAGAAAGCATATTTTTAGTTAACTTCTGTTGCTCTGAAAAAGAATGTTAAAATAAAAGATATAGTTATGTTACAGTAATGGCATCTGAGAAAATCAGAGTAAGGCAAAGTAGAAAAGGCTCCTTTCTTCTCTGTTTGTCCCTTCTGGGGACAAACGTACAAGTCTAAAGAAACCTGGTTAATATGGCCAGCACTACCCAACTGAAACATCTGAATCCTGCCTCACTGCTCCACACACAGAAAAATTTAACAAGTTTCTTCTTTCTACTGTACCATCACTATCCTCCTAACACATGAATGTAAGCTGTGAGGTACTCACACAAGGAATTGGACGTATAGGCCAAGATACAGGAAGACTCGGCAAATACATTTTTACTGCCTGAAAGGTGCTTACATACTGTGTGATGGAAGTAGTATTTTTCTCAGGAGTAGTGAAATAGATTTATAAAGCTATGCTGCATTTAACTGGAGTCAGTATTTTATCCATCACATCTTACTGCTCTTGACTGGGCTTCCCGTTCTCCTTGACTGTCACTCAGGAATATTACTTATCTATGCAAGAAAGAGATAAATAGATTATTAAATAAATAAATTGCAGCTCAGTAGGAAAAATGAAAGCAACTCTAGTCTTTCCTTAAAAGAAATGGTCACAAAGATTAGAAAGTTGCAACTGCGAACAGTTTTTTAAAATATCAAACTTTTGTTACTCTTTCCAACAGCACTAAAATAAGATGCAAGGAACTGAACAACCAGAAAAGCCAAAGACTGAAAAATACACGAGCATGCAATAATTAGCTAAAAAATCAACTCAAGAGTATTAGAGGCAATGGCTTAGAAAAGGCTTAAAAAACTTGCCAACATAACATGGAAATAGAAAGCGTTACAAAACAATACACTCATGAAACCCCCTACACAACTCAACAACAATTCCAGTATTTCAAGGCATCACCCAGTCAACTGAGGTCAAAGTTATTTACTGCTGTGATCTTCTCATGCAGCAGCCAAACACATTCCTTCCTGGAAAGCCAGCAAGGTGCATCAGAAATCAGGTATCAGACCTTCAGTGAGAAGCAGTCCCCTGCCTATTCCACTCTCCCTCCTTTCCCAGACTTGCTTTGCCTCACCCATCCAGCACTAACACATACAACCCTCTGCTCTCCAACCCTTGCTTGGGGGTTTGTCTATTTTTTTTTTTTTTTCCCTTTAACTAGTAAAGTCTTCAAACAGCATTTCCCTCAGCAGAAAAGAATCTCTACCCAAACTGATGTATTGCAGTGTCTCATGACTGGAGCTAACCACACATCTTCACAAACGAGGATACGAGAACACTCTTCACACCCACCTTTGCCTCACGCTGCCCAGGCAGGAGCAGCACCCACCTGCACCCACAGCCACTTCCCACACAGCTCCACCTGTGACAAGCAGCTGTGGTGGTAAAACCTAGACTTGCATGCGCTTATCCCAGTCAAGTTGACTTACCAGGCCTGGCACTTAGCTACACCATCCGGGAAATTTTTGTTTTGAGGAGGACCTAGGTTTTTTTACTTACTTACCACTTTCAAATATTAGAAATACCAGCAATACACTGAGACTGTTCAGTCATTACTGCCACAACAAAACAAACATCTGATGAAATAATTTCTGCCCAGATGTTAAACTCCAAGGAAACAGCCCCCTTTAAAACCCTCCACATCCCAGCAGGGGTGTTGATGTTAACAGTGTAGTCCTTAACTAATTCCCTCCTGATGTGATTTATTTTTGTCTCTCCTTGCATCATTGAATTTAAGGTTTGGGAATACAAAACACTCCAGAAGACAACATTCTACTTCTCTAGCACATCATTACATAGACTATGAAGACAGGACACATCACCAGTGAAAATACTACCTTAATACCATCTAAAAACAGCTAAAGACAAAATTGGGTTTTGCATCTTGCCACTTGTTTGCTGAAGGCAAAAATACTCCAATAAATACGAAAGAACTTAAACAATTAAGCTGAAAGAAATAGTAACTACCAAATGACAAAACTATTCTTTCCCTTTAAGGCTCTAGATCAAGCCAAACGCAAGGGTAGCCCTGAGGATTAAAAATGGATTGAGACTCAGTCTTGCTATGGACTTCCTGTGTGACCTTGGGTAAGTCACTTGAGAATTTAGTTCTCAAAAATAACAGGCCTATTATAGCGGCCAGAATGAAGCACCAATGTTTCTGAGACCACAAATGAAAGGCAGGGTTCTGCTTAGTTGCCCAAAACAGAAAAGATCCCATGTGTGAGTACTTCTGAAAAACGTGGGTAACAATCACCAAAAACTCAGGAATATTGATGTTAATCAACTGAAAGTTAATCTGGAACTATACTTTGCAATACAGTATGAAAGCCTAAATAAAAACAGAGTAATTGTTGGTTTTCAACCTCTAGTTTTGGGTATTCGAAACCTATCGTGAGTAGAATCCTTATGATTTTCAGAGATGCAGAATGTACCGTTAAAGATTGGGTTTACAGTTGACAAAGCACACCTACTCCAATAAGCTTGCAATATCAATTAGTTAAATGTTTTTGAAGTGACTACAAACAGCTAATGACTTGAGAGCAATAAGCTCATATTTTTGGTAAATAATAATGACTGAATTTAGAAGCAGGGATGCCTAGGAGGCATTTGGCCAGATACCATAGTTCCAGCAGTTTCTCTGCAATAGAGGGCAGTTGATCAAAAATCAGTTAAAAAACCCCAACAAGCAAAAAACCTACAACCCAAGTTTCACAGAAGTTAATTTTATTTCTTTACCACTGTATTATAGAGTTACACACACGTTAAAAATGTCTGACACTCCTTAGCAGCATTTTAAACTCAATTAAAACAGATGTTTCCACATGAGGAAAGGCATTACAGTGATATTTTGACTTCAGAGTAGTTCAGCCTCTCCCCCCAGCACTGGAAAACTTCTATAAGAAGAAATTACAGGTTAATACCACAACTGGAGTCTCAGTAGGGAAGGAAGCAGGGACCAGCTGTAGAACCCCTTCTTCCTGCTCTGCCCACAGAGGAGCTGCTTACAGAGAGCAAGGGCCCAACCAAAGTCAGTAACACCAATTAACAGGACCTGTCATAAAGCCCTAAGTCCACAGAAACCCTTCCCCATTGAGCCTGTCTGATGTAAGTAAAAATACTCAACAGAAAATTTGGACTGAATTCAAGGAAGTCAAATCCTCAGACTTCTAACTAAAAAAGCTGAGTGATTTCCATGAGTGAGAAGCCCATGTCAGAAGGAAACCTTTCATTAACCCTTTCAGCAGCACACATAGAGAGCTCTACAAACCAGGCAAACTGTTTCAGGAAACAAATTACCTTAAAAAAGGTAACTACTGCCTCAGGTAGTTAATTACTTTAAGACAGTCTGCTTCACAACTGTTAAAATAACAAGCACTGATTGCTGACTGAGAAATGAAAGAGATAGCGACCTTTTTAAGAGAACCCACGTATTTCAGAAGCTGACATTAAAATAGAAGTATTACGTATTACTTTTTTATAAGAGAGAAGGTTTCCTTGGTCTCAAACAGTTAATTCAGTTGTCCACGTAGACCTGTTCACTGTGCCTGGAATTTTAATACATTCCACAAATCCCAAATTGCAAATTTAAATTAACACTAGAGTGAAAACATGATACCTAGCAAAAAAGAAAGGAAGGGGGCAAGAGAAGACAGGCACAACAAGGAATGTTGTATCCCAAGTGTCACTAACACCTGACATCCTGCCAGTAGTTAACACCTTGGAGCTAAAAGAAATATGCTTTTGCGATATTCAAAGGGACTTACAGTCTTCACACAGTTCTTGGCTTTGTAGCAAAACTTTATATGAAATTGTTATCTGATAGAAATAAAAAGAGAAGAGCATCAACTGTGAAGCAACCAAAATAGCACTCTAACAAGTCAATCTACATAACCTTTTAGTGACAAACTCACTGTGATCAAGGGTGGATTATACCTTCTCCTCACATGTACCAGACAGCATGCAGAATTTACTCAGACTCATACATTCTTCTTTTTACCATCAAATATGCATCTGAAAACCTGAATGCATACTTGCATTATTTTCAGAACATCTATACTTATGGTTGATATCTTTTTACACACTAGGAAGGAAAGTTTGAAATATTTTGTTTGTTTTACTTAGCTCACAGCATTGCTGAAGAACAAGATGTATCACTTTTAGTTTTGCTGTTTAATAAGAACTGAGACAATCCCATAACATACATGAGAGAAGCTAAGAAAGCAACTAATCCTGACTGCAAACCAGCTCAGAATAAGAAAACCTTTGCTGATATTCAACGTATTTGACGTCTACACAGGAGTCTCACAAGAGTGTGGCTATGCAGATCACTGGCAAAAAATACCCAAACCATGTCTCTCTTTCCTCCTCATTTTTCTATCAAAAGAGTAGGAGAAGGGGAAGAAGTAGACAGGATGAGAGACTCCCAACCAGCGCTGTACTTCTGCTGTATCACAGTATCTCAACACTTTGTAAAGTGTTCTGCTGTAGCAGATGTTTTTGTGTATTGGCCAGAACTAAGGACAATGACACAGGGTAGTTTTCTTCAGGTAGGAAGTGCCAGATTTCCTTGTGAGGAGGCTTTAATGGCAGCACCAATCGGCTCTTTGCTGAGCTCCTGTAGGGAGCAATAAACAAGGTAGGAAAGGAACCAGCTCTAGAGTTAAGAAGATAAGACTGTCTTTCCAGCTAGATCTAATGCACCAGGATGGCCCCCAAACACAGAGAGAAAGCGGGGGGGGGGGGGAAAAATAAGAACAAAACAAAAGTTTACAGTGTAAGAATAGCTTAAGTTTAACAAGAGATGAAAAGAAGAAAAGTTTACAGTATAATAACTCAATGCTATAGCCCAGTATTATTAACTGGCATACTGGATGTCTAGTGCAATCTCTCTGCAATAGTCTCCTATTCTGTGGGAAAGTGGAGAGGAAACAGCATAAAAATGCTTTTGGTTTTCTGTGCTACAAATAAGCCAGTTGCTTATGCATCTCCCCTATGCCCATTCCTCATTAACAGAAGATATCTATAAGAACCAAGTGCATTTAGAGACTTTGGGGGGGGGAAAAAAGCCTCATACTTATTTATTTTAAAGGTTAAAGGGTTAACATTTTTTTCTATGCATTTTCTTCAGTAAATATTTGCAAGTCAAACATAAACCCACTGCTGAGAAATCTCTATTATCCAGATTCTATTATCTAACCGATCCTGATGCTCCAATGCACAATGACTTAAGTTGGTTTTAATTCCTCAATAAAAGGAACCAAAACCAGCCTAAATTAAGACACACTATATTTTACATTGCAGAACTAGTTGATAAAGACTCAGAGGCTTTTTATAACAAAGTGGATGCAGCAATGAGGTCCAAAAGTGATGAAGATGAAAAATACCTGGAATGATACTACATCTCATACACCTTTTGTTTTCTGCAAGTGATACACGCTACAGACAAAATGGTTTGTGCTAAACAGCCTTAAATCTGGTTTTCTAATATTAAGCACAAAGGAAAAACACTGACAGCAAGCGTGGTAAATAAATCCCTCCCTTGAGAACGAAAGCAGCAGACAGGAGGGGGCTGACATGCATGCAGGAGAAAACTAAACACCATCTTTTTTTTCTACCTGCACAAGTTGCCATTTGCTGCAGCAATCAAGGATCTTTTTTCCCCGTCGATTTCAAAAGCCAGGCTTTCAGAAAATTTCTCTCTCAAGTCATCTGTTGATATGCTTTAAGAGTATGGTATTCATATCACTGGATCTTTAAGAGAAAAATCCATTTTCTTTCCTGTTCAGGTAAACATGTTTACAGCTCCTGCACAGACGCTGGGTGGTTCAGACTCACATGTCACACATGTTGTCGTCAGCAACAAGAAAAGCCCCTTTCTCTGATCATCCACATTTTTAATAAGGTAAAGAGAAAAGCACTTTCCAAACTTACCTTTAGCACAGCCAAATCATGAGCTAAATATAAATATTTACACTAGGACAAGGAATTAATAACATGAGCGTGCAAACAAGAATACTTGCTAGAAAATGCGCACGGCAAAAATAAGAAAACCCTTTTAAGTTCAACGCAATCAAACCAACCCGTTAGCCCCTGGAAAGGCCGTCATTTATCATCACGTTACGCCCCGAACAGCCAGGATTAGAGAGGTGAAGCACCGATCGTGACTCCGATCTGTTTCGGAGACCGTTCACTGCATATGAAAACATCTCAGATCGCAGGCAAAGGCTTCCTATCTGTGACCCTGCACAGGAAATGCCACATAAAACCTAAAATTGCCAAGGAGGGTTACAAAATTGCCTACTCTACATCCTATTCCGAAGAGTCGTGCTACGAGGACCGAACTACTTCTCCATTTTCCAGAAAATAAGTACAGAGTGGGTGTTACGAGCCTTTATTCCCCCCGCCGTGTACCTTCCCATTGCATCTTAAAGTAACACACGTACCAAAGGGGAAAAACACCACCCCAGAGCAGCCCTTAAGTCTGAAATGTAAATGTAATTCCTTATATAGACTGCAGCAGCTGGTCACACACGCACGGAGAGCGGAGCGGGGGCCCCCGGCCAAACCGTTACCACCCATTATTATACAAACAGGTACCTCCGAAGCCAGAGGGAAGGGAAGAAACTTCGCCGCCCGCCCCCGCCGCCCGGGCGCAGCCCTCCCTTCCCCACCGGCCCGGCGGGGCGGCAGCGCGGCCGCGGGGCGCCGCCGGGCACCAACTCGCGGCGGGGCGGGGAGGCGCGGAGCGGGCGGGCGGGCGCGGAGCGGGGGCGCCGGCCCGGGGCGGCCGCGCTGCCCCCGCGCGAATCGCTGCCCGCTGCGGCGGCGGTGCCTCCCCCGCGTGTGCTCCCGGGTGCGCCCACTCAGGGACGGCTGGCGTCCCCCGCCGCTGCCCCCCGACAGGGGAGTGCCGGCCGGGGGCGAGAAGCCGGCCCGCTGCCGGGCGAACGGGGGGGAAACTCCGGCGGGCGGCAGAGGCGCTCCCGGGCGGGCGGCGGGGCGATCCCGCCCGCGGGGCCGGGGAGAGGCCCCGCTCCGCCCGGGGTAGCGCGCAGGTAACAAGTTTCGGAGTTGGGGCTGCCGCGGCCGGGCGGGCGGCGGCCGCTCCCCCGCCGCTCCCCGCGGGGCTCGGCGTCCCCGTCGGAGCCGGAGGGCGGCGGCGCGGCCGGGGGCCCCCGAGCTCGCTGCCGGTGGCGGGGCGGTCGCGGGGCGTGAGGGGGAAGCAGCGTGTAACGGTCCCGGACAGCGGCGAAGTGCGGAGGCACCGCTAGGCGGAGGAGGGAGGCGGCGGCGAGGGAGGCTCCAGGTAGCGGATATAACGGTGCGGAGGGAGCCGCGCTCCCGGCGAGCAGCGGCGGGGGAATTACTTTGGCGCCCGCCGACCTCCCCCCTGCGCGCTCGGGACGGCTGTGCCCGGCCCCCGCCCCGACCCCGCCGCCGCCCCAGCGCGGCCGCGGCGCTGCCCCGCGGGTGACTGACCGTTGTTGCGGCGCGGGTTCGGCTGCTTCCTGCGCTTACACCTGGGGCCATCCGCCATGATCCGCTCGCTGGTGTCTAAATGCTCCAGTCACCTCCTCCCCCGCCCGCCCCCCTCACTCCCTCCCCTCCCCCCCGGACCTGGTTTACGACACTGGGTGGTTTTACTTTTACATCACCTTCCTACACCTAGTGCTTGCCCGGAACCTTGTTGCCACGGGAGACGGGCGCTTTACGGCAGCGCATTTGAACGGCGGCGGGGGAAAAGTTGCGCCCGCAGGTACCGGGAGCGGCGGTGCCGCCCGGGGGGGCTCGGGCCCCCCGGCCCCCGCGCCGGCGGCAGCGCGGGGGGACCCCCGCGGGGCGGGGCCGGGGTGGGGGTGTCGGTGGTCGCCGGCCCCCGGGGCGGCGCAGGAGGATCTCCGCGGGGCAGTCCCGCAGCGCCGCGCTGAGGGGCCGGCCCGGCGCCCGCTCCGCTGCCAGGTGCGGCCCCCAGCAGCCGCCCCCAGGTGCGGCGGGGCTGAGGCGGCGCGGCCCGGCTCCCCCGCCCCGCGGGGCTGTCCCGGCGCGGGGCCGCGCTCCCGGCCCGCGGGGCTCGCACCTGGCGGGCGGGCGCACCCGGGGCTCACCGGGACCGAGGCTCGCCGGGACCGGCGTCTGCTCTTAAAGGGCTGAGCGAGAAGCAAACAGCTGGACCGCAGTGACGCCGTTCCCACCGTACGTGAAATGTGCCGCGCTAGGGCTTTCCTTAGTCATACTTCCCGGTTTTACCAGGAGGAGGAGAGGTATAAAATTCTGTGCCGTAAAAAAAAAAAAAAAAAAAAAAAAAAAAAAGAGAGAGAGAGCAATTTTTCATAGATAATTAGTAAGCAACCTCTGTTGTGCCTAATAAACTTACTTAATGTATTAAAAATTAAAACTATCAAACACTTGTACTATTTATTTACTCTTGCTTTTCACTTCAGGCAATAAAATAATTTAGCAAGTTTGCCTCTCAGCTTCCTTATTTATCTTTTTTTCCTTATCTTGGCATGATTCTGTAGAATTTATAGTTTGGTGCTTCTGGGGTGCTCTTTTATCTAAAGAAATTAAATTTCAGTGAAAGCATTTTTCTTAATGGGATACTTTCAGTAAGAAATTGATACACTACAGAACTTGAGGCCTTCAGCTGTTCTACATTGTCACATTCCACATGCTCTATATGTGCATTCTGTAACAAGTCACCTCATTTCATGGAAGCAGCATAACATGTCTCTAGGAATTGAGCTATTGAGCACTGTCAGTTAGTGGGCATACCTTGTTTCTGAAGCTCCCAAAATAGTCTGGACAATCAGAAGTGCTTAGAAAAAAGGTATTGGGCTAAAATGGATTCAGAATTAGGTAGAGATACAAAGGGTTATTTTCCTAATCAATTGTACCTCCGAAGTCTTGGATTTGGATACTCGCATGGAAACAGTGGTTGTGGGTACCAATCATTTGTCTGATAGATCTCAAAAAATTGTTATGTTTGGGTCTATTGTTTTTACATTTGTGTCTTTACTCAGTGATGGTTGGCTACTGACCTCAACATTTTAATAAGGATCTGCCTATAAGTGATAAAAGAAGCTGATCAAACAGTACCAAGTGCTTGATGGACTAACAGGAGTCATTCAAAGACATTAGATTTGGCATCAGCTGGGAGTACTGAACCCCAAATATGAGGATGGCTAAGAACTGCAATATGAAACCAACTATAAGATAAAGGCGAAACTTGTCAGCTCAAATTTCAAGTGAGTAAATTACAAATTTTAAGGCAGAGTTTTGTTTTTCATCATCCTTGCTTGTAAAGTTTCTGCGCAAAAGATAATCTGTGGCTGTGAAACTGTTTGCAAATGAGTGCTTAAGGTGTTGGAATTGTTAGATTATTTTATCTGTGGATGAATTTGAGGATGAGCCAAAATATGACATGCATGTTTTCATGCAAAGTTTTTACTTCCTTAAATTTAGGCATCCTCTTAGAATGTAATTGCAAATAAAAAATAATGTCCATAAACATATTTGTAGGTTTGTAAGAATATTCTCCTGCCTGCCCACACAAAGTTCCAGGCCCTCTTTAAGCAACTTTGAAGAGCTTATTTCTTTGAGTTTTGTTACTTTTCACTTCTGGATAAGAATTCTTGTCTCTTCCTTTTGAGCAATTTATGTTTCCTAACAGAATGAGAAGAGAAACAGTCTCCTGGTGTTTGTTGTGCTCTTTTTCCAACAGCCATAGTGTCTGTTTGAACTTGAGTCTCCTGAGATTTCCGAGCAGCTGGGAGAAACTGGTGACAACTCCTGCTGCCCATTAGTTTCTGAATAGCAGAACTGAAACTGGCAGGAACATTGGTACACTGTTCACTGCTACAGTTTGGATAAATGAGAAGAGAAAACCAAAGCAACCTTTGTATACATTAACTTTGAGACCAAGGAGGTCTGGAAACAAAACAAAAATCAGAGAATAATATTTTGCATCAAGTTATTGATGGCCCCAATCATGATTCATTGTGCAAAGTTTCTCATTCACAACTTGTAAATAGATATGTAGATAGGTTGGGGTTTTGGGGTTTGATTTTTAAACTTTGTTGTATTTAATCCAAGCAACTGGGCACTTCACATCTTTGTATACCAAGTTCCTGTTATTTCCTGTGCTAAATTAAGGACGCAGCCACTGTAAAAGCATTTTCACCTAATACATTCTTCTAATCCTGGATGCAAAGCAACTAGTTAAAATTCCTATTATTTTTGTTCTGCAATACATGAGCATGTTGTATATGTAATTTAAACTGGTTTATGCTTCAAGAATGGAAAATCTGGTTTTCCATTATGGTGTACAGCTTTCAGTCTGACTTTTCAGTCAAGGATGCAGGAATTAATTAATGTATTCATTTGCAAAATCTTAAAGAAGGGGTATATTTCTGTATCCTCCTAAATGTGGCAGTCTGGAGAAGATAACTCTTAAAAGAAAGAATTCTAAGACAGTGGTCATCCATAACAATTTCTAGTAACATAATTTGTATGGGAATTTAGGAAATTTTAAAAAGTGCATTGTAGTTAAAACATGAGACTGCAAGCTGCTGTACTTCATCTTTTTTTGAAATTTATTTCCATTGTCTGAAGATAAGAATTAAAATACTTCCATAGTCACACCATTTTATGGATGTTCAAAAACCAAGCAATGATTCTTACAGTTTTTTTCTATTTAAAAATATTCCTGTATGTTGTGTTATGACTTAAGATATCTTAAGTATGTATCTTTAAATAGAAGCAATCAGTTCCTTGTTTGTATTCCTACTCCTTATTGGTGCTTATGAAGTGAAGTTTCATGTAGGATCTTGAGTATTCTAGATTTAAGGGTGTTCACTTAGTTAATGAATTGAGAATAACAGTGGAAAACAACTCAGTATTGTTTCTTATTTATTGTTTCCTGTTTAATTTCTGATTTGTGGAGATACCTTTTTTTTTTTAATTTCCGTGACTGAAACTTTGTTTTCAATTCCATGTATTTCGTGGAATCTCAGTTCCTAAAATTTATTTTTCAGTTGATGATTTTTTCTTTTAGATTTTTGTTAAATGTGTTTTTACTCCTCCATAGGAATTTCAGTTGAAAGGTTTGTTAGGAGAACAATAACAGAAATACGCAGTTTGCTGCAGCTGAGGAACTGATCTTGAATAAAATGTTAATTTTAGAGGTAACAACATAGAGATGTAATGCCCTTTCAGATGGTCTTCCAATCTCTATTTATGCTTCCAAATTAATATAGTAAGTTTTGAATATTTATCACAGGAAGTTACCTTTTTTTTCACTTTCCTCATCTCATAATTTTATTTTCTGTTTCCATTCTTTACCATTAATTTACTTGTTCATTTAACGCTTGGAGCTTGTGACATCTAATAAATTGTGATATCTTTGCACAACTTGAGGAGATTGTACCTGCTTGAAAGATAGTGTGAGGGTATAACTCTGCCGTAAATGATCAATAAGTACATAGCTATAGATAGCTATAATGACTTGCATATATGCAACTCACTTTTCTAACATCTTCCTTATTAAGAAAAAGTGTTTGTGAAGGTCACAAAGGCCTTCAAACCCATTTTGTCTCTCTTGCTCTCTCTTTGCCCTACTTGTTGCATATTGTTTTTCTATGACAGCAATTAACCTGTGCTGATGCCTATGTCAGGTTAGTATGCTGTAAATAATGGATGTACTAGAACATAACAAGGACCTTCTCTTCCATTCTTATACTAAGTTTAACTTTCAGTGTGATCTCTGTTTCAGAGTCTTCAAACAAGCAAAAAAATTATTTAAGAAAAAACTTGAAAAGGTAATTTCACGTTCTTCATCCAAAAGGCAAATCTCATGTATTCAAAATGGAATTGGAATGCCAATTTGGGTATAAGTGGTGGATAGTGAATGGTTGCGGGGGTTTTTTGTTTCTACTTTAACACTTTATTTTTCTACCACTAGATGCAGTAGCAAAGTGCTGTTTCAGGTTGCTTTTTTTTTTTTTTTTTAAATTACTTCTGAAGCTGTGGCTGATCAAATTACACTTGTAGAGTAGTTAGATTGCCCACTTTTAATAGCAGCACGTTTTCCATTCATCTTTGTTTATGATGACTCTGTTAAGTGTTCTTATCTTTTATACTAATTAAACACTAATGCGTTGCGAATTTTTTCACATATGGATCATGGTTTTTTTGCTTCTGTAGCTTCCAATCTATTTCGGATTTAGTTCTTCAGCCTTCTTGCTGTTTGCTGTCACAGTTTTGTGCAATTGCTCATTTGGCTCTCATTTGGGGTTATTCCCTTTGTTATGATGTCTGTACAGCTGGCTCACACAGCTCTTTAAATCCCAACTTAAAACTGATTTCTTAATTGTTTCATTGCATAGTCTTCTCATTTGTATTTTGGGTTTTTAGTAGTTGAAACACATTCTAATGTTAGGCTTTACTCATTTGTTATCTCTTGTTTCTTGTTTTTTCTCACTTTAAGTGCATAATGCTTCTCCAGGGAATGTTTGCTAATACATAAAAGAAAAGCTGTTATTCTAGAGCTTGCAGAGTGTCTTCTGAATATACAGGATTAACATAAGGAAAAAAAAGTATGAGACTCTACCAAAACAAACAAATAAATACAGTTGAAAGTCTCGTTTTGCTTGAGAGACCTCAACAAATCATCTGCCAATGCCATAAGGAGAAACAGATACTGCAATGGTTAATTTCTGGAATGTGAAGTGAAGCTTTGGTGCACTCAGCATAGTTGGTCTGATTCTCAGGGTTGGCAAGGTCTGTCTGGTAGTTACAAACATATGGTGTTAAAATGCAATATGTTTGAAACTCAGATGCATAGACCAAACTTGTTGGAACTACAGAGCTGTGTAAAATTCTAGTGTAATTATATCTGAGTTGAGTTTATTGGAGCAGGGAGCAGCAGTTCAGTGCAAGCATAATCATGTGTAGATGCAGAATTGGAAAGGGGTTGTGATTCCCACGTAGGGCTATGCATACCAAGAATTTTGGGTCGCACTATCAAAAAGGAAAGCCTAGTTTGGATCCATCCAAATAATAAGGTTTTCTGTTTTCCATTGTGGAAAAAGAAGTCTAAAAAGATTTTATGTGGGACATCTAGAAAATGTCTTTTTTTTTAAATCCAAATATTAAAAGCCTGCATTAGAGCAATTGTTAAAGCAGAGCAGGTGGTCCACAGGTTTCTATGAACTAAATTATTTGAAAATTCACTTTATTAGGTTCCCTGTTCTTACTGGGGAGTTGAGCAGAGATGCCTGTGGTGGGCAGTATCTTAAATCCCTGGGCTTTAGATATAATGAAGAACTTTCATTTTCTCTTATTAATGACTAAGTACTCTAAAAATGACAAGAACTCCTGTGTCATCCTAAGAGAAGAACTTTAAAACACTCTCCATACCACTTAGATAAATGTTACGGCCAGATTTTAATATTTCTCCAGTTCCCTTATTATTTTAAGTATTTTTTAACCAAAAACATTCATCAGTACAGATGAAGACCATTTGAATTTTCTTTAGGAAGGTGAATTTCTATCATTGCTGAGTGACAATGGTTCAGATTTTTATTAGAAGAGGATATAATTGAACCTTGGTTTTTAATATCCTGCAGGAACTCGGTGACTACTGGGATTTCAGATTAGCGATTGATCATACCCAATGTTTTGTGCATGCTGGGCATCTTCTGAAAAGTCCAAATTGGTTGCAGAGGAGCAGTTAGGTAGAGAAAAACCAAGTTTAAAGATCTGCAGGTGGTTAGGTAGAGTGAAGAATTTGGCAGATTAGGGAATACCAGAAGCAGATCTTCACATGCCCAGAGAATTTACCTGGAAATCCTGAGTAACTGGAATTAGGTGGAAGCTGAAAATAGTAATTCAGAGCTTTTCAGGTGTCTCCAGGATCTTGACTGACCACAGTTTTACAAATACAAAAAAGCTATCTGAAGTAAAAAAATTAAAATTTGATTTGTTTAAGGTAATTTATTTAAAAGATTCATTACCTATTTCAGTAGCTGTTGGTAGGCCTTCAGTGGAGCAGTTGAGTTCTTGCAGATGATGTCTAATTCCTGTTTAGTAACGGTGGTAGGGGACCCTGTGTAGGACTCAGCTGCCTCACGTAGGTTTTACTTGTAGGCTATTCCTTCCTACTGCCTTTGCAGTTAGTGGGGACCTAGTCAGTAGAGCCTGGCACATCTCACAGGCACATAAGTAAAGTGAGAGGAGTTTCAACCTATCTCTTTCTCCTGGCATCACTCCAATCAGTGAGGTATATTTTCCTGTCATGAGGTGTTTGGGGTTTTGGATATGACTTAACTCTTCTGCTTTAATTTTCATTCCCAGTTTTGTCGGGTGAAAAGTCCTAGAATTTGTTGTGTCACCTGCAACAGATGTCTGTTTTGCCAAATATGTTTAGATACTGTTTCGTGACAAGGCCATCCTCTGTGGATTTTCATGTAATGTACCATATCTCACACAACACCAAAGGAAACAAAAGCGTTTGTTATGGCATGAAAAAAATTGCTTTTTTTCCCCCCATAAATATTTGAAATCCAGAAAAAAATGTTTATAAAACATCTGGGCAGTCTTAACATAGAGAGGATAGCTGTGGAGGCTTTATTCTGCAGAGATATGCAATTCTAAAGTTCAAAGTTTATTCCTGCAGCCAGATGTATTTGGATTCATCACTGCAGCATCTTTCAGGAAGAACAGAAAAAATTAGCTTAATTGTGTTAATAATAGTACTTCGGTACCATGCCATTTATTCTAAATAATGTCAAAAACTTCATGGGATTCATTGCTAATTTTTGGTGTTACATTAATTTGTAAAGTGGATAAACTTTTCATTTCAATAGTGTTCTTCACCATGAATCCAGGACTATACCTACCTTGCATTCTTCACCTTAGGCTGCTTTATCTTTAGTTGCTGATTGCTTCTTAAATAGTGCTCTAATCCTGAATAGTATTTATATGTTCTGTAATGTTTTTATCTTAGTATTATTTCTTGTTTAAATGTTTGTCCCAGAAGGTCTGAAAAATTATGTTTTCAACTCCTGTTAATTTTCCCTTTGACAGGTAGCTTATGGGCAACTATTTTTCAGGCTCTATTTCAAGACATTCTAACTACAGCCTAGTCTTAATCTGAGTCAAATCACAGTCACTTTTTCTGTTGAACAGTAATGCACTACATTTGTTTTACAGCCTCTGTAACTGCATTTTAAGGACATATGCATTGCTTGGATCTCCATTCTCCTTTAACTGATGCATGCTGGTATGAATCCTAAGCAAACTGTTTTGGTGCCTTTTTCCCAGCCTGTTTTTCCTCTGGAATAGTGATGGATAACCCTTTCTGTTGACTTGGGCAAGATCAGAGAAAAAAAAAAGCAAACAGACAGACCTGTCCACTGCTGTGACTACCTAGTCTGAAATGCCAAACTTAGCAAACAGGCCGTTCTTCATACATAAAAGAAAATATAGACACAGTACCCAGCTAGCCAGGAATCACCAAATGTACCAGAGCAAGCCCATGGCTAAAATGAAATGGAAATATTTAATGTAAATTCATCTGTGTGTTCTTTTACTTGCTTGCTACACAACGCTGTTTCTCATGTCCTACTACACCAGAGTTCAGGGTGCATTTCTTCATTAGCTTTTCTTACCTTTCAGAATGTTAAAAAATATGCAAAACAATTTTAGATAACGTTTATGGTGTATGTCTGTTACTACAATTTATCTGTTTGTATATATACACACATGCATGAAGCTATTTTTAAAGATTAGGAAGGTCACGAAGTCATGGGCTTGGCCTAGATTCATGATCCCTTGGTTATACCCACATCTGGCTGCCCCATCCCTTCCCAGGAGATTACTCCCACTGCAGCTAAGGCTGCTGTTCAAATCCCCGTGTATTAGCAAACTGAAAACAGCAGTAGTCCAAATTAAAAATGCTCCACTGGACCAGCAGCTGCAGACCCAGTCTTTCTCACATTTATTTGAAGTGGCTGAAGAGGTTACTGTTTCCAGCTGGAGGATCAATGTTCTTTTCAACTGCTCCAGCTATATCCAGCATGGATGGCAACATTACCGAATAGAAATATTAATTCTCCTCCTTTCAGTCAGAGAGTTTTAATTTTATCTCATAACATGTTAACTATATTACCCCATCTCTTGCTGCAGCTTGAGAAGGTGTCTCACTTGGCAATGTGTTAATGTATCTTTCCTCCTTGTTCAAAATAGTTTCCGAATCCTAATCATGCAGGTTATGCATACCCCACTCTGAAGACGATACTGGAATTTCAATGGAAGGCAACCCTGGGCAGATGCTTATGTGTGATTTTGACTTATGCAATATATGGAAGGTCATACATCATGTCAGACACATTTCCTTCATCAGAGTAGTCTTCCTAAATGCTTTGAGAAACTAGCTGAAATGGAAAATTTCCTTTACCAGGAAAAGTGTTTGAGGATTAATTTGGTCTTTTCTTGTTCCAACATCTACTGTATTGTTAACTACCAGCTAAGGGGACACATCTCTGTTGGGGAGTAGCAAAGGGAGTAGGTAGCAGAAAAGTTCCAAATACTTTTTATTCCACTTTTCTGATGAGAAAAGATTCCGTTTTCTCCAAACCTTTTGCTCTCCCTTCTCATAATCTTAACAAATTCATCAGAAAGCTCTTTTCTTCCTCAATTAAAAGAATGTTGAAAACTTCCCTTTTGCAGTCCTACTTGGATCTAAATCTGAGTTTGACATTTCATGCTACACCCATTTCCAACAGATGTAGGCTCGGTGGCCTTGCAATTAGGTACTCTGTTAAGTGATATCTAATTTTAGGACATGCCATATGGCTCTCCCTGTATTCTCTTAGATCGTGTATGAAAGGTGAGCATGCTGTTTCATTACAGAGATCCATTACTTCCTGAAGTCATGGGAAGATTCCTGCTTTCTCAAGAAGATGCAGTCAGTGCTCCTTGGACCACAATCCATCAGCAGGCTTTATAGAGCCCTTTTACATTCTACTTAAAGGTATTTACTCAAAAAGAAAATATAGGCACCAATTAATATCAGGGCATTGATCCCTAGCCTGAGAATGTAAGTTTCAGGATGAGTGTGTAGCAGTAATTTTTCTACCTTTCCCTTTAGAAGATGCTATTTGACATTAGGGACTAGTGATCTCCAATTTTTAAGTTGCTATTAATTTCAGTGAACAGACCTGTCTTCTGTTATCTGATCATCTGGGATCTTTTTAGAAGAAAAACATCATTCCATTATTAGAAAGAATATTTTAGCTTGCCATATTTAATCAAAACATATTGAAGCAAGATGCAAAGCAGTATCAGATAAAAGCTAAATTCCTCTCTTAAAAGCTAAGTATAACCTTCCTGTCTAAAGAGAGTCAAAGAGTTTAAGAAATTACAGGCTTAGGGTTATACAGAAAATAATAGGGAGTAGTGATTTAATTACGACACAGTTAAATATAATAATAAAACACAAAGATTAATATATATTGACTATATGTTAGGACATTTAGGGATTAAGATATACATTGAGCAGATTATCAGGTTTTTCTCTTTGCCTCTCCCACTAGGAATTAGATCACATTCCACAAGTCTAAAGGTAGTCACCTTGTTTTCATTTTCCATTACGAATTTTTCAATGCTGCTCTGTCAGGCTCTAACCACATGTTTTCTAAACAGAGTCCATCTGACCAGTAGTGAGTGCTCTGCTTGCTGGTGGTGTATCCATCACTGGGAGTGTGTTCCCTCCTCACCTGACAGCACTGCTTATCCAGCTGCTCCCAGAGTGGGAATCTACAGAAGGCACTTAGAGAGACAGGGGAAGCTACTCCCTGGGAATCAGGGCTCTTTGAGATGAACAGCGAGGTTGAGATGATTCTTCACCACATTCTGCTGAGTCAAGTCAGCATTAAGTCAATACATATTCTCTCCTGGGAGTCCTAATTACAGCTGAGGATCTTAGGAAGTTATAGGAGGAAAGAAAGAGAAGGGCTGGAGTGCTTTCATAGCCTCTTCTTTTGAATACCCAAGGAAAACACAAGGAGGGCCCCATTACTCATGGAACCCAAGAACTGCAATTGCAGATTCTACCCAGCATCAATCCCATTGATTTAATCCACAGAACTCTACAGAAGAAGGATTCTTGGGGTGATCAATTAGTCAGTACTAAATATCTACAGAACTGTCTGTAGTGGGCCTTACTAAAAGATTTGCCAACATCACTGTTCTGTCTCTTCTCGACACTACTGCTGGTGCTTGTCTCCATTTCTTCTTGCTTGAATTGATGTACATGGCACCCACATTTTTGGTTTTAGTGTATTTATTATTTTGTAACAGTTTATATCATTTTAAGAGTGTTTCAATGCAATTTGTTGAGGGCAATTAGCCTGTAGTTGCCCTTCAAGGAAGTAGAAATTAAAAAGCAGTTGTGGTCCTTTTTTGGAGTGACACAGCTGAAATAAATCTATTGCCCAAAACTGAACAATAGGTGAATTTGTCACGAGCCAGCAGTGCAGAGGAGTGGATGGAAGTGGATGTCATTGGCATACAACTGGAAAAGCTGCTTTTGCAAAGGCAGAGAGAAGTGACAAGAGGAGAAGTAAAGCCCTGCTCCGGGGAGAAAGTCCAGCAAAAGAACTTTGTTGTCGAAGTGATGCTTAAAGTGAGGCATGAAATGGCAAAGCAACACAACTGCCTTCTATATTTATTTAATTCTAGCAGAGCCATAAGCCAGAGGTTTCTGGAAACTCTCCTGGTGTGCACTTGGCAGCCAACAGCCTCAGGAGTGGCTCAGGCACCCGGGTGGGTGCCCCTGCCCAGCGCTGCTCCCGAGCCCCGGACACCCCTGTGCATCCCCCCGGGGAAAGCACCATTAGCGCCCTATTAGCAGCACGAGCAGCCAGATCAGGTTGGAAGGTCCTGCAGCATGAGCTGGTAATTAAGGATCCTCAATTAGGCAGAGCCTTGAGGCAAGAGGATGACCTATGTCTGGGAAGAACAGGTGGGGCTGTAAATCAGTGTAAGTTGTGTGAGAGCTCTTAGGGTTTGTTTGGGTTTTTGGGTTTTCGAGGGGATTTTTTTTTTTTTTGGTGGCTTAATTATATATGTTATATATCTTATATAATTATATTTATTACTTTGTATTCCTAAGTGGTTTAGAATGAATTGCTCCAAAATAGTGAAGCATAGGTAAAGAACAAGAGAATTCCCAAATTTTGAATTAGTAATAATTCCCAGAATTTTTGATAGACTGTTACAAAAAGAATAACGAAGCTACTGGTTGGGACATCAGGGAGACACTTCAGATAATTATCTGAAAATGAGCAGTATCTTGAATCTCTCAAAGTGGAAGTCCTATGGATTATGAGCTACATTTTCTGGCCCACAGTATCTTGTTTTCAGCCATTTTTTACTCTTCGTTTTTGCCCATTCACTTTCAGACATAACTAATCTCCCCTGGGTGGAGATTCCAGCATACTGCAGAAATTGTCCCATTGCACATTCCGTAATAAAAAAATACGCCACAACAGGTTATATTTAACAAGGAAAAGAGGAATAGAAAGTGGTACATCTGCACAATGAATATAATATAACATTGACTTGGAATTTCCTGACTTCAGCAGTCCAAAATAATAATGCATTCATAGAATTACACTTAGCTTTCTGCTTTTAAAAGGAAAATATTTGAAAGCAAATGTATTTTCATCTTCCAAGTTCTTCTGGCTCTGTGTGTGAGATAGTGGAAATAACACAGGGCTGTGTAACCACAGCAAACAAGTGGGGTGGGAATTCTGTTGTTGCTTGGCTGGCCCAAACCAGAGCAATAGTGAGGCCTGTTTTTTGAATTTAATAGGTAAAAGCTTTTTCCCCTAAACTCCATTCATTTCTATGGATGAAAATAAAATTACTCAGTTGTAGACAGAATTGGTGGTGACCTACAATTACTGATGTCTGGCATTTCCATTATAAGAGGCAGGGTTTAGTTGGCTATTTCAGCTGTTGGTTGGTTGAAATTTTACTTGATTAGACAGGAGCTTCCTTTGCCGGCTAAATCCTGCAGTCCTGACTTTTTCAAGTCAGAAGTTCAGCACAATTTTTCATCAGGACTTATCAAGCAATTAAGCAAAAATACATTATTTTGACCACATAGAGAATTTCTGTATTTTAAGCTTGTTTAAAATTTGGCAAAGAACTCACGATCTTGGTTGGGATGTCTTTTCTACTTTTTGTGCAAAGTCTCAGAACTTGTAGCTATTTGTACAAATTTAGTACATGGATGCCCAAAAAAGAAAAAAATATCCATCTACTCAAACATGCTCCAAAGCAGGGACAGGATTAGATCACCGAGATATTCTTGATTGATCCACCAGTAAAAGTGCTGAAAGGCAGCAGAAATATGTACATATTTAACCTCCCAGCAGTTTTAACTTTAGTGGGGCTTAGCTGATGAAATCCGTATTTATTTTCCCTTCCTGTTTTACCAGTAAAATTCCCTGGTATTTACAAAACTTTGAAGTGTAGATTTTATTCTCCCTTTTATAGATGAATTTTGCCTTTAACATCACTGTAAAACCAAAAACATGACCACCTGACTCACTGACTTCTTCCTAGGTGTTTTTCTGGAAGGAATTATCAGATGCTCTTTGGATACTGACATTTTTAACCATAATAATAAAAAATGTTGAAGATGTGTAAAGATTACATATATTTGGGATCTTGGTCAGTGAAGGTTATTTTACATACAGCACTGTGTCTTAGCTCCATTCTCTGTTAAGTCTCTTTTTAGCATCCAGCTCACTGCTAACAAATAGGGAGATTATTATGTAACATAGACAGAGGCTCTGGTACTTTCTTAGTGCTCTACCAAAGTGAAAATTTCTTCTGCTCTTCATTGTCCTTGCATCCTTCCCCCGACTCCCTCTTTTTTTTTCTGTCATCAATAAGATCTAAGAAATAAGAAATAAGTGGCCTTATTAGTGTTCATGGAAGCCATACCAATCTTTTGTTTCTGTGATTAGAGAGATGTGGTTTTTTTCCTTCACAAGTTGCACAATATGTCAATAATTTTAGATACTGAGTTTTGATACTTCACTATTTCCCATGGGAGTACTGGAGATAAGTTCACAAACCAGCAGGTTTTAAATAAGACATATTGCTCCTGGTTTTGAAACAGCTCTTAGAGCTGGGTGTGCTGGACACCGAACACCAAGGGGCCTGACGGACAGGCTAACGCTGCCTTTGCCAAGTCTCCATGAGAAACTGGTGGATTTTGGGTCAGGCCCTGGAAGTTGTCTTCTTCCATTTAACTGCAGGCTTGGAGCAAGCCTGAGCAGCTTTTCCTGTGGTGAGCTTAAGCGTGGGATCAGTGCAAACACATATGTTCTTGTGGCTTCATTGGATCCAGAAAATCTGGTGGGAGTGTGTCTGCAACCTAGTCGTGATTGCTGCAAGCTGTGAGCGTGACCAGGGACACTGCAGAGCTTCAAAACCTTGGGAAGACTGTGTTAAGGTTAATGACATTGGATATGCAACTGATTTACAGTATGCTGAAAGCATCCTTCCTATATAAGATATGGAAGAAAAAACAATGTGAACTGTGAGGTTTTTGATGAGTAAGTTTGGCACATTGTTGCATCCTAAAATTATCTGGGAAGTTTTTTGTTTGGGTTCTTTTCCAGACTAAAGATATAATACTGATTTTCAGCAACTAAAAATTGCAATGTGTAGGGTGTTTACAAGTTCTAGGATCTAAATCAAGGTTTTGTCTACCACTTATGTGATATCTACCTACTCCATGCCCTATTATTTAGTTTATGGGAAAAAAATGTGCTGGTGTTACTTCTTTTCCATCTGTTCCATAACCTCTGATATTGAACTCCTAAAAAGCTCAAAGCAGACTAAACAGGTCATAGACAAAACAGTAAGGTTGCTTTTCATTCATTCTTTAAATCAGATGTTTTAATTATAGCTTTCAGTTTGTTTGCTAATTAGAAAACAGGTCCACAATGTGGTATCTATCTACTTCCATTTGAATCAATAAACAGAGAAGTCATGAGAAAGGGACCTCTTCCCTTCAGGGAGTCTTTTCTTGTTAATGTTGACTCAGGTTGTTAATGCTTATTCTTGTCTCCTTTCCTCTTCTGCTTACTTCCCAGACTTTTCTCTTTCAGTTCCTTCTTGTTTCCCAGTGTGAGTGAGATTTGTTGCTTTTCACATTTGCATCTATGCATTTGTCCTTCATGTTTACCTGCTCTGTCATGAGTGTGCTGTATTTTTCAGTCTGCATTGTGAAAGTAAGGTCTTTAACCAGGTTAAATAATGCTTTTTAAGCCAGTAAAAAGTTCAAACATGAGTTTCATTGTAAGCAAAAACAAGAGAAATACTTTAGCTATAAATAATGAATATTTACTTTTAAATAACTTCTGAGACCTGTTTGGAATAATCCTGAAGGTTTGCCTCCCATCTGAAAATCACAGTGCTGGCTGAGAAATGAGTACTTCATGTGCTTTCAACTTGATTAAACTGAGATAAGTTACTAAATAGTCTGACAATTTCTGTTTGCTCTGTGCTTTGGATGACAGTTGGATTTTATAACTTCTATTTTATGGTTATCTGAATCCAGTTCCTGCAAAGACTTAAGATGTACATGTTACTTTATTTTGGCTAGCTGTATGTGTAGAGATTTTTTAGATTTGGGACCATGATTAGTTTCTTCCTTGCTGAACCTACCACTGTAAATTTCAATAGGGAAGCAGAAAAGCCCCTTAAGAAATTTTAAGGAAGCTTCTAAAACAATGATTTGAGGATGTACTATTTAAAGTGAATTGCGTCAGGTACTGGGTTATTTTGAAATGGAAGATGTCTGAATAACAGTGACCTGATTTTTGTGTGTACAGACTTGCTACCACACACCATGAAATTAGAAACTATTTGTAAGGGACTGAATAATCAGAAATTCAAATGTGCCGAAATGCTGTGGTGTTCAAGGGATGCATATCCCCACTTGTTTAAGTGTTAATGCTGGATATATTGAGTCTCTGCAGACTCTAGACACACCTTGCTTGTATTCCATGTTTCTCCTGTGTGTCAATTCTGAAGGGCTTTTCCCACAATCTGGAAATAAAGAAAGGTCAGTTGAAACAGATACCATAAAAGGACAAGGTAAAATTTTTCAAATTTTAGAGACATTATCTATCTTCAAATCCCCTCACTAGACCTACATTAAAATAATGATCACAACCCAAATACAGAATATTTGAACTGCCCTTTTCCAGGCCAGATGTGCTATGTTATGTAATGCCATTTTAGGGTGATTGCTGGAGCTTGGAGTAAAAGGAAAATGAACATATTGTAGGTATTGCTCCAAAGAGCAAACATCATAAAAAATGTTATAAAACACAAGGCCTTGAGCAAAACATTTTAGCAAATGTAAAATCTACACAGAGCCTTGCCTACATAAAAGCTGAATTCTTCAGTAAGGTGCAATCCAGCCACAGGCCCCAGAGCTTGCAGAAAGACAAAAATACACATCCCTGCACCCACTTTACCTGGACACATTGTAACTCCTCAGGACTCGTTCCTTCAGGCACGGCTCACTTCTAAGGCAAACGCACTACAACAGAAATTTTCTCCATATGCTTTTCAAAACCCTATTAAATCAAAACCATCCAAGCAAGTAGTTGTTGATACGCGTGTGCAACAGGCTTTCCAGAAATTCTTTGTAAATAAAGCCAATGTTTTCCACTGCTTGCTGGGAGAAACTCTGCTGAGTTCAGAGCACTGTGATCAATCCACGTTGCAAAGTCACAAGCAGAGAAACAAAGGACAATCACTGTCCATTTTTTTTGCACTGAAGATGCATAAATCAGAATCCATTTTCTTCACTGCTTCAAACTGCATTCTCAGGACGAAGTGCCAGTGTCCGGCCCCCATGGCTTATGTAGCTGTCCCCTCTGTCACTGCAGCCAGAGATGGGACAGCACGCTTGCCACTTGAAGCATTTCACAGTTGTGATCTCAAGCAGAGGATGAATGATTACACAGAGCATTTGAGAGGAAACTATACCAGGGGAAAGCCTTGGAGCATCTACAGCAAGAGACTGAACATGTAGACGGAGCACACCACAAGAGCCACTGCGCTCAGGGAGCATTTCCTCTCTTAGAAACATCTTTTCACTGTGAAGAAAATTTTCTTCCTTTTCAGGCGTTCTGTAGCAAGGGCAAAAATAGGAACCCAATTAGGCCTGGCTTCTCTGCAGGGAGGAGAGAGCGGGCGAGGACAGAGGGGGCTGTGCCGTGGTTGTGCCTGGGGCACAACCTGCGCAGGAACTCGCTGTCCCTCAAGAGAAATGTGACCTTTAGAGGCTTGCCTGTTCTCAGAGGGGATGGCAGAGCAGCTATCCTTGGCAAGAGCAGCAGGGGAGGCAGTATCTGAGCCCTGCTCCTGGAGGGGCTAAGCCTTGGGGTGTTTATATTTTAGGCCACCTTTACTTCCACCTTGTAGTCTCAGGATGAAGGATAGGATAAATAGTCCTTTCCCAACCTATTGAAGAGTAACCTGCTTCCCTCTGGGAGAGGGTCTCAGCAGTAAATGGGCAGCATTTGCAGGTTACTGAAGTGTCCCCACAGCTTCAGACTCTGTAAAGCTGAACAAGGGGCAGAACTAGGCAGGGATAGGTAGGTACCTCAAGCACAGCAGATACCAGTAATCTGCCAGCTCTTCTTACTTACACTCCATCTCTGTGCTAACTGGGCCAGTCAGATCTCTGACTTGGCCTTGGGAAGGCTGGTGTGCCTGCACAGCTCTTGAGTGTTGTTCAGAGAAGTCAGTGTGGGTTTTCAAACCTATTTAGTTCTGCAAATGTGTTTCATTGCTATGCTATTTCTAGATCTGTGCCCGTTGGTTTTTTGGGGGGTTGTTTGTTTGTTTGTTTTGTTGGTGGTGGATTTTTTGTTTGTTTGGGGGTTTTGTTTGTTTGTTTGTTTTTGCTTAGCATCAATAGCATGAATAGGAGAGATTTAGAGAAAGCAATTATATCTCCTGTCTGGCTTTATTTGGCCATGGGTTTTTGTAGTCTCATAAGGTAGTTTATTCATAAAATAAACTGCTTAACCTCACAGCCTCACTTTGTATGTATCCCAGTTTGTCTTTTCTGTGTGAGCATCCCAGTTATTCAAAAGATGTCAGCAGAGGTGTCCAAGGCATTGGACAATGGCCTGAATTCTTCCTATGTGCTGCCAGTGCTTTTCTGCATCTTATGATTATGTTTTGCATTCTATAATCATGTTTGTAATTTATCGGGACAATCCTGTCTCTGCTGCACTAATCCTGTGATCAGCCAGCAAGTTCATGCTTATCTTGCTCCTCTGTTGTTTCCATTTTGTTCTTGTTGTTAGATGAAATTCTCACACTTTCTACTTTTAAGTTTCTGCTCGTGTCTAGTACCTCAGTCCTCCTTCCTGACTTATTTTCTGGGGAAAAAAAAAAAGCTATGTTAATGATACCACCTTATTTATTGCTTTTCTTCAAGGCACTTGCATTTCATGCAAAATAATAATGTAAAACTCTAAGTAGAAGAATCAAGAGGCCTTGCACTTTTAAAAATTGCATTAATACAGAAAGTCTTGCTGTGCCTGCTGACTGCACCAGGGCAGGCACCTTGAGTAAAGCAAGTGATGTAGTGGCTGGCAACACACACAGAGTCTGCAGCTCACAGGGAATCACTGTAGGGAGTTTATACAATTGATTAAATGATATTGTGCACAGTCATCAAAAATGGAGCCTCACAATAATTGTAATGATGTGCTTTGATCTAATCTTTCCTTGTATAATATCAGAGGAACACCTATTTCTAGACAAAATAAATGTAAATGGATATAACTGACCCTGAGAAAGTTATCACTCTCTAGTTGTTGAAGGTGAGAGAGAAAATAAATTCACTGTCCTGTTACCAGTGAAATTTTAAAAACTCACAGGTGGAGAATTTGCTGCTTTTGGGGCTGGTGCAGCAGGTCTCTGAGTGGCCATGCAGTAGAAACAGCAGTGATCAGTGTGTTCCACAAAGGTAGGTTTGGAGAAGCATTAGAGATTTTATAGCAGCTGAAATATAAATAAAGGAGAAAGGCAAATGTCTGAGGATGAGTCAGCCAAGAGGTGAATGCATTTACTCATAAGTGGGCTGTTTTGTAGATCACATTGAGACTCCTTAGCCAAGATAAGGCTGCAGACTCTGGGCCTGAACTTTTTTTAAATCTTTGATTAATTGCTAGTGCATGATCCATCTGAAGTGTTCCTGTATCTTTCTCTCTTTCTTTTTTTCAGCTCCTATTTCTTTAACTTTCTGTTCCCTTGCCTTTTCTTTTTTCTCCGTAATTTTTTTTCTCTAATTAAATATAAATAAAAAGGACTGCATGTTCTGTGCTGTCACTTATGATACATAACTTCTGAGTAGAAATCCCACATTCAGTAGTAATTTTAACTGACAGATTGCAATTAAATAAAGATAGAAGGTTTATAGGTTTCAACTGTGTATCTGCATTTCTTGTCTTCTGTGTGGTTTTGTTTTCCAAGTTAACTGAATTTTCAGCACGTGTACATGTATAAATATTTCTGCTTTTCTATCTGATCAGATTAGTATTATTTAGGTCACCTCTAGTCAAGCAAGCCATGCTGGTATGGCAATGTCAGCTAGGGGAGGGACATGTTTGGGGTTTGGTTGGTTGGTTGGTTGGTTCTTTTTTTTCTTGTCTAACTGGGAAAAAATCTGAGTTTAGTGTGCAGTGAAACTAGAAGAATCCTCGAAAGGACACAACAAAAATTCGGGTTTTTTTTTTTTCCTTCTTCTTCTTTTTTTTTTTTTTTTTCCCCCTTTTTTTCTTTTTTTTTTTTTTTTTTTTTTCTTTTTTCTGAGGGGGTCATTTTCCTTTGGGTAAAGCTCCACAGGTGAGATTGGTCTTTTTCTCCCCTTTTCCGCCCTTTTGCAGCGGCTCCCGGCGGCTGCGCGGTGCCAGCCGGGCTGCGAGAGCTCCGTGCGGCGGCTCCGGCCGCGCTCGGGCATCGCTCGGTCCTTCCCCGGCCGGAGCCCAGGGAGCGGCCCCGGGGGAGGCTCGGCCGCCGCCGCCCCGCGCCCTGGCAGCAGCCGGCCCTTGGCGGCCGCAGAGCCGATGTGTTTCCCCGTATCCCGCCAATTCCAGGCAGACAGAGCGGCCGCGGGAACAGCTGCAGGGCAGGAAGCGAACCCAGAAAGAGCTGAAAGCTGATGTTGAGCAGCAGCAGCAGGCGGGACAGAGGATGCCTGCTGCGGCTCTGCTCCCTCGACCGTGCAGCGCATTCCCGGCGGGACCGCGGATGCGCCGCAAGGGCAGCGATCGCCCTCCTGCAGGAGCACTTCTGTGCTGAGCGTCAGGCAGGAGGCAAACCTGAGCGCGTTCGAGCAAAAAAAACCTCATGTCATTTCGAAAAGACTAGCTACAAGTTAACTACAGCTATTAACTATTATATTAACTGTAGTTTTCACTACAATTATCTTGGAAAGTGAAATTATTTTCTTCTTTAACCTTGTTGTCTTTTTGAGGAGAGGCCTCTTCTTTTATGGTCATTCCTCATTTCTTATGAAGATGATCTGCACCCCCAGGAGACCTGAAATATTCTCCCCAGTTCTGCATGGAGCAAGGTGACCCCAGCTATGGATATACTTTCCATAGAAGAGGATGCTGTGAAACAGGAAAATTTGATTCCATCCTGGGTCCTATTCACATCTACCTTGATAATGTCACTTCTCGTTAGCAGAAATACTAAAGACTGAGAAAATTCAGTTTATGGTACCCTGCTCCAGACCTCTGTAGCAGCCTGTATCACTGCAGCTTTTCTACTTTCTACTCAGTCCCTTTCAGTGTCAGTCCTTCTCACTGGGAATTTGTTATGAAGAAAAACCTTAAATGCAAACTACTTCCCAGGCCAGTAAGAAATATTTAAACACTTCAGGCATTCAGTCTGTGATTCAGAGATTTATTTATAAAACTGTTGATTTTGGGACACTAAACCATTGCATTTAAGCTGCAGAAGTGAGTCATATTTGTGGGAGGTAATTACTACCAGAAAGCACAACTAGCTTTTGTAGGTTTCTCTGTAAAATGTCCACTTATGATCCACAACTACTAAAAATAACACGCTTTGTTGAATTTCAGCTCAAATTATCTTTACAGAATTATGTGGCTTTATACATGTATTCTGTTTTCCTGACATATGAAGAAATAAATGACTCACATGCCTGAGAATTTATTTGAGTGTTTTATATGGACTGTCCTGACCAGGTAACTTGTTCTGCTTATATGATTTTTATGAAATGCAAAGACTTTGTGGTAACATCTAGAGAGAAGCCATTTAGCATGGGAACAGCACTTACAAGCAGTGTTTGCTCATCAGAAATATCTCTGATTTCTTGCTTCATCCAAACCCACAATAATCTACTCAGTCTGTTCTCTTCTCCATGGTTAATAGATTTTGGGAGCTGAGGGAGTTCCAGATGTCCAACACCTGCAGAAGCTACTTGCAGAGCTGAAGGGAACTTTCCTCATTATCCCTCAGTCACGACTGAGGAATTCAAGTTTATTTAACTTGTGGTCACTTAGCAGCACACCCTACTAGCAGATGAGTCAGATGGTATGCCACCTATCCCAAGAGAGTACCCTGCAACTGGGTTCAGAAAAATAATGTCATCCATCCTGGCATACTAGGCTTTGAACAGTTTTTCCCATGTCAATCAGGGAGTACTTAAGGTGCACCATGAACCCAAGCAGCCTTCCACTGCTAGCAGACCAAAAATGGAGCTGCTACCCAGCAGTTAAACCACAGTGCTCTGACTATCTCCTTTCCCTTCAAAATGGACAATTATAGAAGAGGCCTTCCTTTAAAACTGCTATTATCTGTTTGTGCGATTTGCCAGGAATCTGCTACATTTCCCAGGAATCTTGTGTCAAAATCATGGTCAGGAAGCCTTTTCCCTGTTCTCCCTGCTCTTCCAAAGTGAATCCAGGTCCCAACTCCATAGCTTTGGTGAGGTAATGGGGTCAGAGATGGGGTGCATGGGACCTGCACTTGCTTTTCCATGGCTTTCTGAGGAAGAAATCTAAATATTATCATGCTAAGCTCTAGCCCTTTGAGCAGTTATCCATCTTATTCTACCCATATTTTTTAGACAAATAAGCATTTACTTTATTTTTCATGGCTTTAAATATATATTTTTTTTCCCCTGGGATCAGGTTTTAATTACCAGCTGGTTCTGAACAAATGTGTTGCACTTGCCCATGGCAGCAGGCCTGGCTACCAGAGGGTTTGTCCACATAAAGTGAGCTCCCCATGCTACTGGGACACCACTGTGATTTACCCATTCAGGAAGAGGGCTGAGTGACTGTCACCCCACACTTGGAGACACCACACATTGAGGGATGTCAGCTGGTGGTCAGGAAAGGTCAGGACTATCTCTCATCACTAAGATTATCTCGAATGGTAAGAGCAGGGTGCTGATAATGCCAAGGTTCATGGGCTTGATCCCTAAACAGGCCATTAACTTAAGAGTTGGACCTAATGATCCTTGTGGGTACATTTCAACTCAGAATATTCAGTGATTCTGTGAAACCTGCTCCTCCCTGTGCTCACAGGGAGCTTTCAGAGATACCTTTGTTGGCCCCTGACTATTAGCATTGAAGTGCACTTGGGTACACTTTCCACGTTTACCTTTACAGGCAGTGGTAAAGGGCTTTTCCCACTTCCTAACTCACCTGGCCCTACAACACAGCCTCTTTGTCTTATTCCTCCCTCTGGCTGCAAGCTACTGCTCTGGGGTGGGGTGAGCTTTGTTTCTGTGGTGCTTCATGTGGGCCTCTCTATACCCTGACCCCACCAACCCCACCATTTTTAAACATAATTAGTAGGTACAGTCTCCTGTATATCACTGGAAGTAGGAACTCCTTTATGCTGTGGCTCCTTTTCTAACAGGAAACACCTTGCCAGAGCACTGAAGTGACACAGCCCAGATCCTGCACCAGGAGAGATTGACTCTGTGCCTTCCTGCTTCTCTGCCCTTCTGACTTTGGTAAGGACTGTCTACCTTTCCTGCTGAGGGACTTTGGCCTGATATGGAGAAGTGTTAAGAAAGGCTGCCTGCAGGCAGACAGACAGAATGATAACTGCACTTTGGTTCAGAATTTGGGCTCTGACATCTCTGGTTTATGTGTTTGTCAGGGGAGTCAGCAGAATTTTTTAAGCCAGTTGCTTCCAATGATTCACTTTCAGGAGACCTAGAAGTTTTGTGAGGATTGCACGGATAAAGACTGGTCATAGATTACTCATAAAAAGAAGATATTTTAGAAGAATAAATTAAATGCTAGCTGACAATCTGCTTGCCAAGTTTTAGTTCAGTAGAGTTGAAATGGCCAAGTTTTTAATGCCAACAATTGAGGTTTGCAAAGGAAATACCAAACCAACCTGGTGGAAAAAGAGGTGGACATTAAATTACAGAGCAAAGACTGCCTTTGCTTTGTAGGTGGAGAAATAAACAAATTGCAAAAAAGAAAATCAGTCTGAATTTTTCAAATTGATTCCTGTGCCTAAGCAGAGAAATGTAGGATGTATCACTAGTCTCAGAGCTCAAGAGGACGCTCAGCAAACTGCAGAGCTGTTGGTGAGGGGAGAGGGAAGAGGACCAATACAGGGAAGTGCTGCAAAAATGCTCAGAAGCTGGTGCTCAGTCTCATCATGTAAAGACTTAAAAAGAGCCCAGACCACAAATTCTTGACTGTTCTTATTTCAGCTAGTGCCAAACAGACACATTCTTTCATGTATGCATTAGTTTTTCTTGGATACAATGTCAACAATATATACTTGTCGTTGGACATTTGTGTAATTTTTCCTGTATAATGTGTAAGAGCATGTTCCTGAATTCCTGCAGCAGCAGCAGGCCAGCTAAATTCACCGTGAGCCCTATCTTCATCCAAGAGGCATTCCTCTGAAGTTGGAGAAAGCATTCACTGCGTGGGGACTGCCAAAGCACACTGGAGCAAGGAGAGCAAAATCTTCTCCTGAAATATTATTTCAGTCATTTCAGTTTTACAAAATGCAGGAGAAAATGTTGTACATTGCATGGTTAGACTTATTTGTCTGCTCCAGGAGGCTGAATATTTTTCATCCAGAAATGACAGAGGTGCCTGAAAAACCGCTTCTCAGAATTAGAAGGTTTGTTCTGCAGTGCAGCTTGCCAAACCACACCCAGTAATGGACATCAGAGAGGTCACAGTAAAGAATGCCAAGGCACAGGCACTGGTTCTTACACAGAACCAACCTAGAGACAACTTGATCAAGCAAATTCTGCACCATGCACATCCCCAACAGCTGTGCTGCATTTGTGGGTCATGGCAGAGACTGGCACCCAGTGACCAAAATTTCCTAAGAACCCCCATTTTTAACTTGCTGGCTCAATTCAAATCTTTCCTGCTCAGTTAAGCAGATGTGCTACAGCAGAGCATTTCTGGGGTTTCTGCTGTAAATTATTCATATCTGGGAAAAAGGCAGCACTGGGTACTGTTTGGGTACTCAATCATGTGCAACAGTCACCTGTATGTGCCTTTTGTGATGGCTGCAGGAATTTGCAATAGGTTGGTGCAGTTTTGCTTACTTTTTTGTTATGCTTTTTGTTCTTTCTAAATTTTCCTTTTATGAAAAATAATTAACAAATTTAAAATAAATTATGTTTTATCACAGCACATATCTAAATATTGTGGTGCAGAGGAATATACAGACTATCATTACTCTTGCTTAAGCAATGCACAACCTTTGTAGTTTCAACCTACCAAATAAAATCAGAGGTAAGTTTTACTGATTAAATGATCTGTAGCAGCAGGAATATGTTATTCAATTTTTCTTATATGCTCCTTGCTAGAGGTAAATGAGATATCATTGCAATACTGTTCACTCTGCTACAGCTCTGGCTGTGTCAGCATTTACATTGCAAACCTCTTCTTCCAGGGGTTTATAACTCAGCCATAAAATGCACTCCAGTCTGAAACTTGGCATACAATGTCTCAGTCTGGCAGTGAATTTATTTTACAGAAAGTAAGAACAATCCAATATCTGTTGGGCTGTGTCTAAGTTATAATTGTTTAGATTTTTAGCAACGGAGTGGCCTGCAATGTGGATCTGAAGAAGTACCCACCTGCCTGAAACATCACTCCAGCCTCACCCTTTTAAGGCCACCATAAAATCCTATGTCAAACTATGTCAAAGCCTGAAATGTTTTGTGAGATTTTAATGGTGCAGTAAGTTTAATTCCAAAGGTGGGGTTTCAGAAGTGTTGTGCTCTGCACTTCGCCAGGTAGTGCTGCCACTGCTCCCACTGCCAGCAGAGCTCAGCCAAGCTCCCAGACAGCTCTTCATGGTAGATAACCAAGCCCCAGGCCTCCTGTGATGGTGGGTAGCAATGTCTGCTTCACTAACCAAGCCCCAGGCCTCCTGTGATGGTGGGTAGCAATGTCTGCTTCACTAACCAAGCCCCGGGCCTCCTGTGATGGTGGGTAGCAATGTCTGCTTCACTTCTATGTGTAGCTTCATTCTCAGGTCCTGACTCTTCTCTCCTCTCCACTTCTTGCACAGAGCAGGAGCCCAGGCATCTCATCCCACAGCACTCACTGCAGCCCAGGGCTGCACGGGGAGCCAGGCTGCCTTCCACTGGGCCAGCCTTTCATCTCCTAGCAATCACGTAGGAAACAGTCCCATAAACAGTGGAGCTGTTAAAGTCAGGATCTCATGTTCAGATGCTGAGATTGCCATGCCCTCCCTGTGGCTTTGCTGGGAATGTCTGATGTTACAGTCCCCAAGGCCAGGTTGGTGGGCAGTGGGGAAGCAGCGCCTTTGCCACACAGCCACAAACCTCCTCCTTCTCCTCAGCAGCAGTTACACCCCCAGAGCCCTCATCCAAATTTTCCAAGAGAATTTCTGGCATTATGACAAGGCTTTTTTCTACTGTTAGGGCTGGAACATAACTTGGGTGTTTACATCCTTGGATTTGCCATAAAATTACCACTTCCAAAGGCATTAGTGCGTTAAAAAACGAATGCTACTAGAAGAGCAGGCAAAGGACCTTTTTATGGAGCACATCTACTCTGCTCTTGCTCCGTGCCACACCTCAGGCTTGCTCCTTCAGTTTCAGGAACGTGTTTTGGCTCTCTTTCCAGCCAAACCGAGGAGCTGAGTGAGCACTAGTCTGCCAGGTTTGATATACGCTCACCAACCAGCAATTATAAAAACCATTTGAAACATAGAGCATATACTAATACAAAGACTTGGAGTGATGCTGTTATTAACCATTAAAGAACATACTTTATTTAAATAGAAATAGAAAGGCTGATGAGATTTTATCTAGAATCCATCTTTAAGACAAATATATGAGATGTAGTTTCCAAATATTAATTCACTTTCATCTCATGATATTTCCTTTTGGAAAGCCTCAACCCTCCAGGTTCTCTCTGTTTCTGCACTGCAGATGTTGGAAGATTGTGATATTGATTGCATCTGTTTAAAAATGAGCAGTTTGCAACATTATCCTTAATCTAAGCAATATAAGACTACGCTCGGAGAAAAAAATCATAAATGTGGCTTTGAGCATATGCACACAAAAGTATAATTTTAATAATGTCATAATCTTAAAATATAACTCAAATAGACACCTAGTATTCTGTAAAAATGAATTTAAAGAAAAACAGACATGATGTTCCAACTTGCTTAAGCCAAAGTTTGCATTGGATGTACATTCAGGGCATATTTTGCCTGAATTGTTCAACTATTTATGTCATTTGGAAGGAGATTATTTCCAGTCTCCAGCAATGAAACTGATCTTCCAAACTCACTGGCAATTTCTATCACAGAAATAAAACCTCAGCAATTAGGTGATTAAGTCACTGAAACAACCAATTCAATCAAATATTTGGGTTCCAATGTAAAATACTTGTTTAATAGTAATCAAGCTGCTTTGCTGTCTCTGGGGAACATTAAGAAATGGGAAGAAAATAAATCTTAATATTAAAATATGCAAGCTGCCATAACAAGGATTATGGGAGAAAAACAGGCAAAATTAAAATACGACTCAAAATTTAAAAATTGAGCCAAATTTGTACATTGCACATTTACAGAACTCAACAGAGTTACAGTAATGTACCTCCTTCCTTCTGCAGAGTTTGTTCCATTAGGGTTTTTCTGGCCAGGGAATGCATATACATTTTATGAGCACAGTAGAAACACACATTAAGCAAGTGTGTTCATGGTTACACTGGAAAAACAGGGCATTTTTTCTGTTAAAATACCTTTTTTGAAAAAGCACAAATAGCTAAAGTTGCTATTGTCCCCAGTTTCCACTCATGAGGGAAAAAGACAGCGAAAGCATCCACCATGCAGATAGTTTCTGAAATGCAACATTAGCAGAAATGTTGAACCTGTAAATAAGAAAGTATTTTCATGACAGCAAAAATAAATCATTTAGAAATCTTATGAAATATTTGCTCCTATAAATTGTTAGACTGAGTCTGAAATTGGAAGAGGTAACTCCTTTGTTGTGATGTTATGGAGATAAGATGTTTTTCTCAGTGCTAAAACTCTTGAAATGACTGGCAAGATTCAAAAATGAAAACATAGATCTCAAGTGACAAATTGTAAGAAAAAAATGGCAAAGATTTTTCTATGAATGTATTAGATCACAGATTGACATTTTGAAGAAAATTAACTGAACAGTGTTTATTTTTCTGCCCAAGGCTTTTCCCCTGCTGGACTTAGGGGCCGTGTACAACAAAGCTGAAATGAGCATGCAGTTTTTCCTGCCCGTCCACCAAGAAACTGCAGCAGGGGTACAGCTTTTTTGTCCCTGCCCCACAATCAGGACATCAGCCCTGATGCAAAGAACTAGTGTAATCAGGATAAAGTCCTGTGGCTTTTGTGACATTGAAAGTCCTTGGTTTTGTCCAGACACCTAAAGCAAAGCCATCTGGGTTGTGCTGGTCCAATTTGTGTATAACATGAAATTAGCACAGCCATCAGCTGAGAACAGATTTTGATTGCTACTAGTCTTTAACATGTGAAAGGTTTTCTCTTTATTTGCAAGTTCTCTGATTCATTCCATTCTTCTGCTTTGTCTTTGGCCCTAGCTAGCAGTGGTATATATAAATTAGATTAATTTACCTTGCAGAGGTTGGCCCTCTCTGTAAAATCTGCAGGCCCAGACTAGCATGAAACCATATTGGATGTCCACTGGGTGCCACTACCAGGATTGAAAGTTATCACAATCTGGTAACACTCTTTCATCCATTGCCTGTTTGTGTTCTCTCATTTGCTTTCTGGTCCATGATTCCCAAGAGGTTTCTTTGTCATAGAACTGCTGCTGTCTGAGCTGTGGTCCAGCCTGACAGAAAGCACTCTTTCAAAGTTATTTTATGCACCTAAACAAACACGGGTCAAAGAATGGAGAAGAGCTTCTAATTATTATTCCCAAGGCTGACAAAGACCTTTTAAGTCTGAGTGGTCAGGTTTTTATTTTAAAGGCAATCCCAGATCAATATTGCCATGTGGGAATTTTGGGGGGAACAAACCTAAACATTTTGTGCTGTGATTCATGCATGTGATTCATTAGCATGTTCTTTGAAAAAGTTTGTGTCACCAGCTAGGTGAAAGTCATAAGTATCTCCCAAAGGATACCATCATCACTGTCCATTTATCTTCAGACTAGTGAAGTAAGCTGAGTTTGAATGCAAATCCCCCATGAAGGATGTGTCCAGGTCCCCAGGAATCAGGTCTGCTGGTGTGAGCTTCCTCTACACTCCTTCCTCACAGCTCCAAGCTGTCAAAACCGTATTCCATATACTCACATTTCCAAAATGAAGATGCTGACATGGTTGCACACTGCCTGGCCACCTGCCCATAACTCTCTTAAGAATACAGAAACTAGGAAATTGGATCAGACCCAGCCCCTTCAGCCCCCAGTCCTGTCCCTAGTGTATTTTAGGCTGTGTTAGAGCTCCATGGAGAAAGGGGAAACTACAGAATGAGATCCCTAGTACCCTCCCATTTTATAACAGTGTTTTAAGAAATTTTGCAATAAGTAGTTCACTTTGAAGCACTGGGCTCATCACGCATAGATATACATATCAGTTAGGACAATGTTCAGTTTCAAATAACAAATCAATTTATTTTTTCACTCAGCTATTATTTCAGCCCTGTCCTGTGACAACAGATTTCAGAGAGTAATTAAGAATGGTAAGAAAAAGGGCTGATGTTTGATTGTTGTAAACTTACTGTTGGATAAGCACTTTGGTTGTCTCTAATTCTGTTGTGACAAATAGCATCGAATTTTCTTCTTTTTTTCCCCAAAAACCATTCATAATTTCACAGATTTGCATTACAGCCATATAAAGGAGGAATAATTTCACTTCTGAAATTGAAAATCTTGGCCACAGCAGGTTCCCTCTACAAATGCTTTTCCAGACGTCTGATCCACATCACACATCCGCTGTTCTCTGCAGTTGTGCTGCCTTCTCTCTGAAATGAGATAACTGGGCCCTGTGCAGCACTCAAGGAGCAGGAGCTCCAAGGGCTGAGGCAGTGGCACACTGCACACTGATTTCTGGTCCTCTTGCTGCTTCTCTCCTAAGAGCTCTTGCAGGCTGCTTGTCCCTTTGGTTGTTGCAGAGTACTGCACTGGTGTGTTCAGACCCTGCTGTCTCAGGAACACCACTGGATTTGAGAGACATGGGCTTTGGGTTTTGAGACAGTGAAGAATTTTGGGCTTGTAGAGCTGCCCTTAAGTGTCCTGTGATTGCTAATTTCAACCAAAAAGCGTGAGGCCAGCATGTGGGGACAGAAATAGCTCTCCATTTTCATGTTGAGATCAGAGCAGGTTTGCTAACAGTCTCATACATGTAACACAGCTGTCACAATGAATCCCTGTGCACTACTGGCTAGCTCTGACTTTCTGGCCAGGACAAGAAGGTGCATGGGAGAGAAGGGTGCCAAAGATTTGAAGGAAAAGCCCATTTAATTTTTTTGTTTCAGTTTTGACCATAAAGCAAGTGTGTTTTTACTTGCTTTAACAAGTAAGTATGTTCACCAGGAGAAATGGCTTCAGATTACAATAATAATTTGTTTCTAAGAAAACATTTTATTAGTCTTAATTGTTCAGAGAGCTTTGGAAAGGTGATGGAGCCCATATCCTTGACCACAATAGCCTATCATTAAAGAAATTTTACCCTTCACCCCTGCAAAAAAAAGCGTAATGTAAATATTTCTTAGTCTCATTTTCTGTATTCCCAGTGTTGCTGTTTCTGTGTCACATAGGCTCTCCACATATAGTTAAAGTGCATAGGCTGAAAGAAACCCTTTGGCTCTGCCCTTTTTGTTATTTCAATGCTCAGGAATGAAGTACACTGTTTATGTGACTCCAGGTTTTGCACTTGTTCACAGGCTGTGTATACCGTTCATAAGCTGGGTTTATAAAGTGGAATGACCTCAGCCACCTAGTTTTCAAGCCCCAAGTCCAGATGTTGACACAAATCCTTCAGTCTCAAGCACATTTTTTTCTTTATGCTATTGATAATTTTTATTTTCAATTTGTATTTTTTTTCTTGCTACTTAGAAAAATGCATAATAAAAATTAAAGAAACTTGCCTTCTTGTTCACTGAGACTATAGTACTCCCTTAGAGGTAACAATTTCTTTCTTTCTCCTTTATTTACTTCTTCAAAATATGCTTCTAAGAAGTTGTGGTTTCTCCTCATTACAGAAGACAGAACTCTGTTAGCTCAAGATAACAGCCAGGTTCTGCCCTTATACAAGACATGCAATACATCTGGAGTGGGATCTGCAAGCACCTGTGTTGCCTAGATGAAGTAAACAGAGGAACCTAATGGAAGTAGCTTTTTACTCTATGAAATATTTGCAAATTCCAAATTTCTTGATGTCCCAGCATTCCCTTCCTACCACCCCTTCCACCCTCGAAAATCCCCCACCCTCTGCCCAAGGAAATGTTGTTATCCTTGTTTTATATTAGAAATCAGAAACATCTGACTTTCTAATCGGCCATGTTATCCGAACATCCAAAGCTTTCTCTCCTTCTATCATATAGGAATAAAAAAATCTTCCCCTCCTTCTTATCACCTGCTTTCATCCAAATAAAGATTCTTTTCTTTATTAATTTTTATTTTTTTTATTTTCCCCTCTGAGTAAAGAGTTGAAATTCTGGAATTTGTGGTTCCCCGTTTGTGAAACAGACCCAGACTACCTTGGAGGAATGTTTTAATAAAATGAATGGTTTCAAGGTAGGAGGTCATGCTGGTAGGAGGTCTTGAGCTAGACATTGGATATATGAACCTGCTTGGAAGCTGGGGGAGGAAAACAGCCTGCAAGGCAGAATATTTTGGAGAAGGCAGTAAAAGGTCAATCTCTGTGCACATGGTTCAGTGTTTGCCACAGGTGCAACAACTTTGTGTATCACTGCCTTTATTTTCCCAGCTTTGGCCCCAGCACTTGAAACATGCTCTTAGTAGGTTGTAAGATTAACAAATAGACTCCAGGAGTAGATAAAGAAGGTGGAGAGTCAGGAGAGATACTCTGAGTAGGGGGAAAGTAGGGGCAAAACCTGAATGTTTGTACAGAGCCATGGCCATAGCCATGAAAAGACAAAAATGAAGGTAAAGGTTTTTATTTACTTTCTTGCTCTTGCTCTCAACAGATACAGGAAGTTACAAGGAGTGAGTGAGACTTCAGCAAGGAATAATATCCAAACTACAGAACAAGTGGATAACAATGTCAGACAAATGGCCTGTTCCAGGCAGATGAGACTGCCCAAGAGGAAAATTGAGATACATACTGCACAGATGAGAAATCTGGCATCATCTATGAATTTGGAGACATTAAATATTCCCTGGTTAATGACAGGATCATTTGTGAGATATGTGCTTCCAGCTTGCTGGAATGATCAGTGAAAGAAACCATTCGAAACTAGAGTTAAATGCCTCAAAATAGTGAGGGCCACAAAACTGCCCTGGGGCAAAAATGGACACAAGGGCAGAACAGGACAGAGAAAGTCCTTTTCTGAACTGTCTGGAAAAAAAACCTATTCAGGTTGTGGGTGCAACCAGGTGAATGAAGCACTGCAGAACAGCTGGATCAGGTGGAGAAAAGCCAACAAGAGCTGGGTCACCAACCCATTCTCTGCCCAGTAAGGCAATCAAGGTGGCTCTTGAGACAGCTAAAGACAACAGAGCTGTTGTCACCAGGATCAGCCACAGCTTCTGCTGGAGAAGAGAGGATGGGTGGAAGCCTAGGCAGTATGTAAACAATCCTCCTGGGAAGAAGGCCCTGGGGATCACAGTCTCTGAGCGCCCAAGATGTGGCTGAAGGTCAAAATGGTCTCCCTGCCCTGCTCCACAGAGTGCACCTATGAGTGCCAAGCACTCTGTTTTTTTGATCATCTGTTTTTGCAAGACGATGATAAAGGACAGGCAGGTCTGCAGAAACAGGCACTGTTCATCCTCCAGTGCCAGCAGGGTCTGCCTGTGGCAGGGAGAAAACTCTCAGGTAAGCACAGCATCTGCCACTGAAGGCAGGTAAATCGAATATTGAAAAGAATGACTAAATAATATGATTATCCCAAAAGTGTAGGAATAGTGTGCACCTCTTGTGCTGCACTAATGGATGGATGAGCCATTCAGCTGCCTATCAGTGCCAACACAGCTCCTGGCAAGTGAAGCTTGGCAGAAATGCCCCTGGGCATCCGGCCAGCCAGAGAGGTGATGCAGCACCAGCATCTTGGGGGTATTGCAGACAGAGCTGTGTGACAGAGGAAGCCTGTAGGAATGTGTGTCTGCATTCTGCAACCTCAGCACAACAGTCAGGAGGAGAACACTAGGGCAAAATTAGCCTGATGCTAACCCTCTGCATCTTGTGTCTGCTGAAGGACAAGCCCCAAACAGAAGAAGAAATCTGACCATTTGTACAGACAGGCAGCTGTCTTCCCTCTGGAAAGCCCAGGGACAGGAATGGGGAGACCTTGAGGGTCTCAGTCTCTGTGGGACAACCAGAGCTCCAGCCTGCTGCCACAGAAGGATGACTGTGAACAAAGCAGACTAAATTTCAGCAGCCCTGGGCATTTGGTGACAAAGTCCCAGCATACTGTTGGGTAGAGCAAGACCAAGGGAAGAGTTTCTCTCCTCTATTTTCTCTAGGTCCAATAATTCTACTTAGAGGTTTTGATCAGTGCTAGTATCCCAGAGAGGTCCTAATGACATATGTAATTACACTAAGCAACTACATGACTTTTTTCTTTCTTTAGTACTACAGCAGAAAATAAAGCACTGTCCTTACAACTCCCAAGCTACTTTTCTCTGAGGAAAATAAATAGTATTTAACACATGATGAAACCATGTTGGAAATGTCCAGGCATCTAAAAAAGCACTGAAGAGCTCCAGGTGCTGTAGAGAGTAGAGCAGCTCGTGGTCACTTGTAGAAGGAATAGTGCCAAGGAAACTCCCTGTTGCTGCTTGGTGAGAGACCATCTGTGACCATAGCAATAGGCAGAGCAGCAGTCCCAGCAGACTGGCACCAGGAGATGAATACTCAGGCAAGCCAGTGAGTATCTCTGGCAGCCAAAATAGGATGCTCAACTGATGTAAGTCAAAGAGTGCGACCATTGAGTGATCAGGTCAAGAAAATACTAGGCCCAAAACAGTCAGAACTGATTTGTTCCATTTTAAAGGCACTACCTACATGGCCATGTTAAATTGTTACTTCTCTTTCTAAAAAATGCGCTGTGTGGAAGGCATTCAAGCAAGAACAGAGATCATGAAATGCAAGGTACATTTCTCAGTAGGTTGTAATGCACTGCAGCAAAATTCAAATAATTCAGTACCAGGGGAATTCGAGCACAAGTCCTCTTCCCCTGGGTACCTACAGAACAAGTGAAAGGCAGGAATGACAGTAAAGAGCCAGGAGCAAAAACTGCACAGACAAGAAGAGATGTCTACTTGGAAATACCATGCTCATGCAGCAATCCTCCCAGGGACAACACACCAGCTCAGCAAGAGACCAATGAGTAGCAAAATCTAGACCCCAGGGTAAGGTGACAGACAGGCTGTCAGCAGCCACAGGCATCACAGTGCTGGGATAGACCAGGGACTTGCAGCAATAAAGGGAGATGAGGGTAAAGCCACTATGGGACAGTGGGCAGTGCCTGAGTGGCAGACCTGCTGTGAGGCACGAGGCAATCTGCAGAGACACACGGGTGCTGGTGGGTGCCTGCTGGTACTCGGGGCAGCAGTGGAGATAAAACTGAAGACAGATCACCAGAAGGCAAATGGAGAGCAAGGCAGACATAACAAGATTTCAGGAATTCACTGATTTGACACAGGAATACTGGGGAAATGGATGTCCCAGGACACTGGAGGAGCCTGCATGACTGAAGCAGCCAAAGAGGCTTGAAAAGCCTCATCAGTAGCAATAACACAAACAAGATGGGGAAGGCTGGACTGAAGGGGGGCACACTTGAAAGACAGCAAGGCTCTATGTATTGTTGGACAGCAGCAGCAATAGTCAGAGCCAGGCTGTGCAGGGGTAACTCCTCGCTCAGCAATAGCTGCCAACACGGCAACAATAAACAGCAAAGAGGAGAGATTAACGACCTTTAAAGGTCTTGGAGGAGCAAGTGTGGCTGTGGAGAGGGGCGTGGAGGGGGCAGCAGGAACTGCATCTGCATTTGCTTGGCTTGAATGGCTGCAGAGTCTCAGGTTTTACAAGTGTTGAGTCCTTTCATGTTGTTGTCCAGTGCCCAGGACATGAAACACTTGAGGTGAAATCCTGCCCCCACTGAAGTTAATGGGAATTTTGCCTTGAGTCTGGTTTCTCTCTGCTCACACTCTCTGGTGTAAGGGAAGACAGATCTCACCTCAAGAGAGAGGGAGGGGAGAGAAAGGAAGCAAAGGAAAGCATGCATTAGTGCAGCTTTGCTGTTGAGTGTGTGCCGAGGGGACAGGGCTGGTGTCCCTTCCTGCTGGAGACTGAGGCAGACCCAGGGCTTGCTTGCTAAGCTGAACAGAAATGGGGAGCATAGTTGAGAGGGCAGGAAAAGCCTCAGCACAGAGAGAAGTAAATGGAGGGGAGAGCTGGCATGAGAAAAAAAACCACAAACTGAACTGAAAGGTGCAGCAAGGAACAATCAAAGAGCAAGGGGAGACCACCCCCACAGGGCAGGAGGGCAGGCAGGACAGGTCACCAAAAACACACCTTGACAGCACCAGAAAGCCCACAACAGAGCTGGAAAAAGCACAGGGATAGATTTTTTTCCTATAATACTTTATTTCAGTCTTATTTTTACTACATTGGCAAGGCGAAACACACACTGCTGTACTGCTGGAGGGGGTAACTTCAGAGTTCAGGAAAGTGGAAATGGGTAGGTTTATGTCTTCATGGGTGTCACAGGAAAAAGGCAACAGCATTACTGTGTGATACCTCAGCAGGATGCCTGAATCCTATGGGTTAGTAAAAAACAAGTGGCAGCAGCAAGGAGATAGGAAGATCACACACAGAGGGTAGTTCAGTGTCTGGAAGTTGCATAAGAACCCACTAGAGGAAAAGTAGCAGCTGCATGTATCTGAGCAGTGCCAATTTCTTTGACTCAAGCAAGCAGATTTCATTATATCTTTGGAAGAGCCACTGTGGAAGACACAAGAAGAGGTCCTTTCCTTTAGCTGAAAGCTAGAATTGTGATACATACAATTTCTGATTGTCTCAGTGCTGAAAGTGCTAAAAAATAGTCAGAGAGAAAGGAAATTCCCATAGTAGAGCTGCCAGAGACAGATGACAGCAATGCTGAGAAAGGTAAAAAAAAAGAACCAGAGCAAGAGAAGTCTGTGGTCAGACCTGTTTAGGGCTTTTCTTTTTTCCTTTGGCTGGAATGTTTTCTGATGGCAGATGCTCATTTGACTACATGAACATTCCTTTGTTGTTTCCTTCAGGAACATATCTGAAGCCAATTGATTCTTGCTTAGAAACCTCTTGTCACTCCCATGGGATGAATTTCCCAGGAGGCTGTGATGATCAAGTCCAGCAGGATTTTGGCAGCAGTGCCAGGGGTTCCTGTCCCACCACCAACAGCATCAACACTGGGGCAAGGGGCTGGGCTGGGTCACCACAAGCCCTGAACAGAGGTGGTGGGCAGGCACTGAGGAAGCAGAAACCATTCAGTTTTCACCATCCTCATTCATATGGAAAGTTATTTCTGGGAAAAAGTCTGGGTTTTGTGCTCTTTCTTCATGGACACGAGGGCAGCTGTTCTCAGTGCAGACACAGCTCCCAGTGCCTCATGGCCACTGAGCTTTGAGTGGAGCTGATGGTCTGAGCCCTGCCTGTCTCCTCACAGCCTCAGCTCATCCCCCTGCACCACTGCAAAGAGTTGTTCCCAGCTCATTGGGCTGTTGTGAGACATAATTACCAAGTGTTTATGAAGAACCTCATTCATTAGAGGAGCTTAAGCTATGTAAGTGCATATTATCATTTAGGATACTTCAAGATGAAAGGCACTTAAGTGCTTGACAAGCTGAGAAAGCAAATGTATACAGGAATCACAGCATTTGCCTCTGAAACGAAGCATCTGGGCTGAGATGTAACAACTGTTTTGGGCAGTGGTGTGAGGTGAGAACAGCAAACCCCTCAAGCTCAGCTAAGGATCTCAAGGCAGCAACAATGCTGCTGCTCAGGGCCCCAGTTGGGGGCTGCCAGAGGGATCCCAGCGCTGGGGTTGCTGTCCCTGCATGGGAAGCCTGAGCCAAGGAGCAGGCAGGGGCCAGCCAGGCACTGCTGGGCTGTTGGGCCCCTGCCAGGGGATGGCACATCTCAGAGGATACTGACAGCAGGTTTGCAGCTGAGAGCTTCTTGTCCTTGTTCTTTCCCCCCTAAGAAGAGGAGGAGGGAGGAGGGCAGGGATGGGAGAGCTCATGTGCCATGTGTCTGAGCCAGAGCAGGTCAGCTGGAAGGTGCAGTGCAAGTTCAGGGCAGGAAAGATTCATCGAGCCACCCTTTTTAAGACTATTTTGCATGCATAACTTTGAGCTGAAATAAATAGCAGCAGATGATTTAAGTCCCTTCCAACAGGCCCTGTAGCCTTTCAGAGGTATTAGCAGTGTGCTTCCAATAAGGAGTGCTCTGTTTGGCGTGATAAATCCGTGCTACACCGCACCTCCCACGTACACAAGTACTCGATTGCTGCAGCAAGTGGAGATAGCAATGAAGAGGCCTGGAAGGAAACCAGAAAATAGATTACTGGGGACTAGAGACCATTTAAAACTCACGCTGCAGTGAGAGTGAAGCTTTTTAGAGAGCCTTCATGAACTAGATGCATGGGCTTGCTTTGCCCAAGCCAGGAGCCTTGAAAAGCATGTATTCCATGGTATCATCAGACTTGTATATTGTTTCTTAAGATATGGGGCAAACTGTTCCATATTTGCCAGATGTTTGTTTCCCAGATGTAAATGCTCCAAATTAAGTTTTAATTCTGAGATCATCTATTTTTCTCTTACTAACTGCATTCTCTGAGATCTTATAGTTTTCCATCCACCTGGGCATGATTGCTCATTTTACGCCCTGCAATCCTCTCCCCTCCTATCAATTATTACTATTGATAGTAATATACTATTGATAGTAATATACTATTACTCAAACTTCTACAAATCTTCATGGTCAAATACAAAACCTTTCACTGGCCATTTTAACCTGGCTATAATGTATTTTGGGGTGTACCTGTTTTATTTTTTTTCACTATCTCTTTGATGTCACAATAAGAGCAGATGTTATATGGCACAACTCCTGCTGAGCTGAGTCCAAGGATGAGGACAGGGAGGGCACAGGGATCACACCCCAGCCCACAGGACAGCCCAGAGCATCCTCACAGCTCCTGCCATGCACTCAAAGGCTTTGGTGTCTGGCTGTCATGACCCCCACTTTTATCATCTCTGTGGCATCTTCTCCTGCCCCTGACATCTCTCAGCAGCCATGGCTGTTATCTTCCTCACTAGAGGAGGCACAGAGGGGCTCTGGTTCTGCTCTGTGCATGCAGGGGCCAGGGCTGTTTGTTATCTACAGGACCATGCATGAGCAAGGCAGTGCAGACCTTGCAGCTCCCCAGCCAAACAGCCTAAGACAAGAGTTAACATCTCATGGCATCTGTAGTCTATTACATCCACCTGTCTTGAAACTCCCTCAACTGTGAGTCTGGAGAGTGTTAAAACTTCCTTAGTTCTTGTTCTGCTGGACATCTCCATCCAGGTGAATCCCAGGAGAGGCATTTTACACTCTGCACCTCTGAAACATGAACTTTTTACTCATATTGCTGCATTTAGGACTAACAATGTTGGCCCACACTGATAAAGACACACTGACATGACAGTATATGTAACAATAAGAAATGAATAATACTGAATGCCACCCTTATGTGAAAAAATTCTGCATTATGTGCAGAAAAGGTAAATCAACGTGTTGTATAAAATTACAACATTTATTTTACAATGAAAGAGGAACACACAAGGAAACAAAGTGATTCTATCTTGTGCTAGCATATTGATGTATCTTTTGTCTCTTATTAATGTTTTCTTATGAAAAATCAGTGATTTAGAGGATTTATAATAGAAAAGGTCCTGTGATGCAACCAGTACCTTCAGCTCCATGGAACAGAACTGTAGCACCTTTCCAGGAGTGCCCTACACAGGCAGAGACTTGTTCTGAAGAAGATTGAGCTCCCTCCAACACTATTGATATTGAGCTTAATTCAGCTTAATTCAGCAGGATTCTCAGATACAGTTAAATTTCAGCAATGCAGTATTTCTTGTAGCCCAGGTCTGAGGCTTTTGAGAACTTCAGCGTCATGTAGAACAGTTTCTGAATATATTCAAGGCAGAATGGAGAAAATAAGATGTTCCCCTCTAATATGTAGACATTAGCAAGCAGGTGTCTGTGAGCACAGAACAAAGTGAAGAAAGAAAGGATGTGAGGAAAAATCAGAGAAAATACAAAATCCAGGCAATTGTCTTGCCTGGGTGAAGGCAAATTCACAAATGGTGTATGATAGAGTATTGAACCCCTAAACCTCTGTAAAGTCCTGGAAGTCTGAAAGTACTCAAGCGGAAGGCACAGGCAGACTGTACTCTCACCAGCGCTGCTGAAGCTGGAAGATATCTAGCTGAGCCTTTAAATGTTGACTATTCTGAATGGAGATATGAGAAACACACTTTATCTAACATGGAGCTTGGTCTGGTGTGCCAGCTTCAAAAGAACAGCTGCTGCAAGTGCATTTCCCAGGGGCTGATTAAACATCGGAAGGAAACTTCCAGAGTCAGAATTTACACTGTGAAGAAGTTACTTGAAAAATAAAACACAGCCTAAAGTTTAGCAGAATGTTTCTGTACCAGCTGCTCTTGGAAACTGTTGCTTCAATGCAGTAAATATTTCTTAATAATATGTTGTGTGGTTACATAAAAGAAGGAGAGTTATATTGAGCAGGCAGAAAGTCAAAATTTAGTAGTCTTTTTCTATACCAGCTTCACCGATACACAGGAGGGAAACAAGCACCCAAAAATTGCTAATGAGTGAACAAAATGTTACAAGTTTTTCTTTGGAGGTAACAAAATGTATGTTGTTCCACGGTTGCATTAGGGGGAGGAGTAAGAGAGGATGATGAAGGGAGATGGAATCCATAAAAAAAATTCCACATGGCTCAGAGAAACCAAAGAAACCCAGAAGTGGCAATAGGGTTAGGTTTGAAGGGGAGGAGGGGGGGGAGAATCCTGCTGTAGCCACTAAGGCTTCCCTGCTTGTCAGGACTGAGACTGGTGGGACAAATTCCCACACAAGTCACAAAATCTTGCATAATTCTGTGTTTCCTTCAGTCCACCTTCATTTACTTTATTTTACATGGATTGAAATGTGTGCGTCTTACATGTCGAGCAGCTGAAAGATGGTACAAGCCAAAGCAGCATGTAAATCACAGCAATTCATTTCCTTTGTGTCAGGCAAGCCCAAGAAGTAAAGAGGAGGCTAATTTAATTTAATGGGAAGTCTAATTTAATTTAATGGGGTCTAAGCTACACTGCTATCATATAGACACAGTCTAATCATGCCCAATGTTTCTCCAGTCCGTGCTGGTACAAGTGCTCCATGGGCACCTCTCACCAGTGTTACCAAGGCTGATAAGCTTGAAAAGTAACAGAAAGGGACATTTTTTCCTAAAAAATTGTATTTTTGACCTTTTCTGCAAAGACCTGTTCCAGTGTTTTGCATTAGAAAGTCTGTGGCAATATCCAGTAGAAAGAGGAGCTAGAAACCAGCCTCCCTTTAACCTGGGTAAGACCCTTTTCTAATAAGTTACTAGAGAGGTCTGCATTTCTGCCCCAGGATCAAAGCCAGTCAACTAATTTATAGAGTGTCTCCAGGAGAGCAGATCTTCCTGTCTTACACAGACAGACATTTCGGGAAAAAACCCAGCCAAAACCAAACAAAAAACCCCCCAAAAATGGAAAAGAAAGAGAAGACATTTGTCAGGCTGTGCTCAAGGGCAGGCCATTTTCTGTGCTGTGGGTGTATGGAGGGCTCAGTCCTGTCAGGGAAGAGTCAGAGATCCTGATGGCAGGGCCTGACAGGGTGTGTTCTTCCCTTCCCAGAAAGGAGGAGAGACTTTTCCAGGGAAATTCTCCAGGCTGGGCAAACCATGCCCACTTGATGGAAAGCAGTGGATGCTGTGTTTCCATTTGAGGCAGCTCCACTTTCCACCTGCCACGTGCCCTCAGAGCACCAGGGCCCTGAGCCCGTCATGACGAGCCCTGGGGCAGGAACCCTCCACTGCAGGCAGCTGCTGTGGGGCACCTGTGGGAGCTGCAAGTGCTGCAGCAGCTGCTCCTGAGGCAGCCAGCAAATTTTAATTGTCCAGAGTCTATCAGCAAAATCCTTTCCATGCTATGCAGGAAACAGACATAAGTAAAGGGTTTGCAGGAAACAAACAAAAGGAAAGGGTCTGCAAAGCCCAGCTTGCAGTTTAGTGGGTTCGTCCTTGTTTGTGGAGGTGAGAAAATGCACGAGGCTTTATGTGCAGCTGGGAGAAGCTGTGTCTTATCATTTGGAAAGCCACACTGGGGCATTTCCCAATGTTTCTTAGAATTTACTCAGCAAATGAAGCCATTATGGAGATGTAAAGGGTCATAGTCACAGTATAAAGAACTCCTTCAGGAAAACTTTGGGAATTTTCTTTGTATTTGTGGGAAGAACTTTAGGGCACGTCTAAAGGCCCTCGCATATCAAGTCTGCTCCTTTCCTTTTATGACAAAATAAAGTCAACATCTGCTGTTGAAGGGCGTTAGGAATATTTACCACACAGAAGATGACCTTGCAACACAGATGATGAGGTTCAAATACTGCAGACATTTGAAAGATTAATCAAGAGCTTTGCACTATATTTTTTCCAGCTTATTTTGGGTGTGAATAAAAAGTAACTTCATTAAAGTCAGTGAATTACAACAATTACCAGCATGGGAGAAGAATGGACTCTCTGGATAGACTCCAAGTTTTCATCATACCAGTTCATACCCTGTTTTCTCACTATGACCCCCTTTTTTGTTATTTTGTCAAGTCAGGCTGAAAGAGATTAAATCCCAGCTCCAATAACTGTTCAATAGTTTAAGATCTATAAAATATTTATGCACTCAGCAGCTTGCTTCTGCATAATAACTTTCAAAGATTGATAATGATCCATCTCTGAGGCTTTTGACTGATGGCATTAACTTTTAACATGCACTTATTTACTGCCCCTGATGCTTCCCTTCTCCTTGGCTGTCTCCAGCCTGGCAGAACCCATGCCACAGTCACACTCCAAGGAGTGGTGATGGGTCAGGATGAGGCATGGGTCAGGAGGGATGTGCATCCCAAGGAAGCCTTTTCTGCTCCTGGCACTGGGGTCACTAGCAAGCTGAAATCCTGGGACTGGCCTAACCAGGGACACTGTGGATGTGGGGTGTGCTCCCAGGAGGATGGTGCTCTACCAGCTACTGGAGGCAGCCACCAGCTCCATAGGGCTGGGAAAGGAAGCATGAGATTTTTCTATTCACCAGACAAGCCTCTGGCTCCCGCAGTTTCTCAGCCCACCCGGGTCTCCTTTCACGTTTGGGAACAAGTCAGCATCACATACCGGTAAAAAACATGGCCAGGAAAAGAAGAGAACCCCTATTTTAAGGGAAACAAAGCAACAATGGGCTCAGCCAGTCGTTTGTGGTCTGCTTGGCAGGACCCAGATGGCTTTTCTTCCCTGGCTCTGCACAGTGATGGAAGCAGGGCTGCAGCACTTAAGGCCTTGGCACCGTCATCTCGGTCGGGATTTGGAATTATTCCAGGAGGCCCAAGAAACCTACACCTCAGGCCAAAAACTGGGAATACACAGGGCTGTTCTGGATGATTTAAGGTAGATAGCAACAATTTGAAAATGCCTATTGCCTGGCTATTCCTTCAGCCTGTGAAAATGTTTGTGGAGGGTTCCAAGGTTTCAGCTGTTGTAACAATGTGGTTACTTCTCTTTAGGAGCTTGTTTTTTTCCCAGGAAAATTTCCACCTGCAAAAAGCTCAAAGGACAAAATCAGTAAATTCAAAGGAAAATCATCAGAGGTCTTTAAACCACTCAGTTACGAAAGAGCATGAAAGCTCCTCACTTTTTCCTCATTTCTTCTGAGCAATAAATTGTATTGGCTATTTCCCTATTTTGTGTTGGGATAATAACAAGATAAATAAAGGACAGAAATATTTTTGACCCAGGAACAAAGCATATAAAGCTCAACCATGTCCTTGAACTCACACATTATCATCTATTGTTTGCCATGGAGACCTCACGGCCATGACAGGATGTCTGGATGATGTTCAAGCAAGTTATTTAACCTCAGGTGGCTGCTAGCAAAACTGCTGTGCTTATGGTATTTGCCCATTCTGATGACACAGTCTTGGGTTGCTTATTCCCAGAAAATTATGAATCATCCTGGGTCACTTACTCTCTGCAGATTCACTTCTAGAAGAGACTATTAGTTTTTTAACATTTGGGGTGTTAAGCAGCATCCTTCTTGTGAGTCCTGCGGGGAAGCAACCACACGTATTTCCTCACATATATATGTTCCTGAAGAAGTAAGTAAATCCTGAACAAAATTTTCCCATAAAAATTTGATGCTGCTGCTCTAATTTCCAAATAATTATCAGCATGTGTAAGACTGCTAGAAAATATTCAGGATTAAAGGAGCTAATTGCTTTACATGTGAAACAGAAACTCTGAAAGCCGTTTGTAAATTAGAGTCACAGTGGCTTGAATCCACTCCTTTCCTGCATGTTTGGGGAAAGGAATACAGGTATGCTTTATTTTGACACATTCTGCTGATGCTGATTCTGAAAAACTCAGATCTGATATCTGTAACATAAATATGCTGGTCTTAGATAAAACTTTTAAGAAAATACATTATGGAGAAATGTGTTGGCATTCCCTGCGTGGAAATGAAGGACATACAAGGGCAGTTTAATACCACACCACACCCATGCAATGTTGATGTTTGAAGATGGAAAGAGAGATGTAATGGAAGCAAGACATGGTGCAAAGAGGAGACACAGGATGTGGTGGGAACCATGGCATAAAGGCTGCAATGCTGTCATGCTGAGAGTGAGGGCCTTGATGTCTGAATCTTCCTGCTTACCCACAACATTTACCATTGGCTCTTCTGCCTGGAGTCACACATTCCAGGTAAATCCTGGATTGTCAGGCCTCTGCAAACATTACATTGGAGGCTTTAACTGTGAGATAAAACTGGTCTTCAGATAGAAAATATGGCATTATACCAATGGAACTGTCTAGAAGTGAAGGGCAAAGTGTGATGACTGGTAGCACTAACACTGCTGCTCTCAATGTGCAGAAATTCACATATCTCCTGCTAGGAGGAGGAGATCCATGTTTCAGCCCAAATGGCTTTGGGGATATGTGTTATCTGAGATGTTTTCAGTCACAGAGTGAGAGTTCCCTAGAGAGACTGCCAGTCTCTTACTGCAAGCTGCATGTCCATCTTCTTCCACTGTAGTGCTCATGGTCACTACTTAGCAAGTCAGAAGCTCTTTCTGACTGTTTTCAGTCCAACATTTTATAGTTCTGACCAATTTCTAAACTCTCAGTTATGGTAATTTATGCTGTAATTTTCTTGACATTCACTATAAATATGTGTGTACAAGAGAGAAATGGAAAGAGAACAGGGAATATTTCTTTTCTGGCAACACTGTTATGCCACTCCCCTTAAAAAGGGGAAAATACATGAAGTTTATAAGTTCTGGCTGTTGGAAAAGTCCTATTTTATGTACCACATAAAAAAAAAAAAAAAAAAAAAAGTGGATTTATATTATTTCAATACTAACATTCCTGCTAAATTCAAAGGTGCAGACTCACGCCCTAAATAGGAAAATCTCTTGCAGGTTCTGTGGACAGATGAAAAGAAAAACAGTGTTCAGAGTAACACACTAACATGTATTGGAAAAATAATAGTCTTTAGAGAATTGCTTCAATAATTTCAGGATTAGCATTTGGACAAGCTGCTGATGTTCAGAAAATCCCTCTTTAGAACAACGAGACTGTGTGTTGGTGGGGAATGTGCTCCACTCCTACAGGGACAAGGCAAACATATGTTCATCCAGAGCAATGACTGTACCACTTCAGAGAGCTTTGCTTCAAGAGACTCTCATGACTCTCACTGAATTGAGCTTTTCAAATCCTACCAGACTCTTCTCCCAGCTTTATTTTCAGCCACAGCTTCTATAAGGATTTCATTAAATATTTGAAGACACAGCAAACTTCAGCAGACAGCTGTTTCCAGGAGATCTGTGCAGTAGCAATGCTTCACTTCAGAAAGTCTCTTGGAAGTATGGCAGTGGAGAAGAGCATCACCATCTCTGTATGTGAGCCTCACAGTGGAGAAACTATTATCTGAAGCCAAGATGAGATGTGCTTGTGCACAGGGGACAATGATCTTGAACACCAACCACAGACTTACTGCATTGACAGGGACAGGTAACTGCAAAAAAAGGAGCATAGCTGCAGTTTAAACAATCTATGAAAGTAGGTAGAGGAGCTGAGTTCAGTTCTTACAACACAAATGAGACACTGGTGGATATGAAAGGCTATGGGACTTAGTGATGATTATGGTGCCACCCAAAAAAAATATTTTAGTTGATTCAAGTCAGGCAATGCTTTAAAATAAGATGATTGGGACTAGGAACAGGATGCAGGAGGAGTTAAATCCAGCCTCCTTGCAGCCTAGAGAGAGCATGGAAGGGTTAGGTCTTGGCTTCTGAGTGAGATACCTAAACCAAGGCAAAAGGAAAGAGCAGAGGTGCTATTAGAGCTGGCTCAGAGCTTCATGTCACCAGTCTCTGCCTAGGCATGGCCCAGAGGTGGGAGCCTTCTCCAGAGGCTCAGCACCCACCTGAGCAGTGCTTGAGAACCAGGTGGCCATGTTGCCCCTTGACACCAGGGCAACTGGTTTTACCAGCTTTTTAGTGGTGGGAGGACCTTCCAGGAGTGAGAAATCTGATTTCAGATGCTGTCACTGCCTGAAGGGGTTCTGACCCTCATCTCCTGTTTTGAAGTGTTCCCAGCTGACAAACTTAGTGAGACAGGGAGTATCAGGGAGGCTGTGGAGTAGAAGAGCATTACAGTGGCCAAACTCCTTTGTGGATTTACCCTCACTCACAAGGGATCAGACCCTTGATTTATGGAAGGCTGTTGAAAATATTTTTTCTCTTGAATCTATCAGAAGTTATTAGAATTATTCTTTTAACTGTATGGGTTTGAACAACAGGGGAATCTGGCCTCATGGCAGTGAAAGACTGTTCCCTGCAGGATACATTCTGGAACTAATGCAATTTTCCCGCATGTTTGAATGAGATGCTATTAATATGTATCAAATGTTCACTTAGCAATAATTGTATCTCCTTCATTACTAATGACAGTAATGTTGCCATTTAGAAATTTTATTAAAATTTGCAGCTGAGAGGGTAATCCCAATTTAAATACTGCATTCCTACTTAACAGATCTCAGATCAGAGACAGCCCCTTTAATGGTTCTTGAGAAAGTAGAGAAAGTTGGATGCTCACAAATCGTTTGAAACCATTTGAAAAGCCATGCAAGCTACTTTAATGATTGTTCCATTCAGCATTTAGAAGAGCTAGAGTAAAGGTGAAAATCTTTTTTGTAATCCTTTGCACTGCTTCTGCTGCTCCACAGAGCTCCATCTAAGTTACAGGACCAAGGGCTCTTCCTACCTCTCACATTTAGCTGCAGAGCCTGTTGAAAGCCTAATCCCATGCAGGGGTGAGGGCTGACTTCATTTGTTGTCTACTGTGGTTTCCAAAGAACAAAAAAGGTGAAAAAAAACCTGGATCCCAGTGCTCTGGATGACAGGTCATGCACCAAGGAGCAGACCTGACCAGAGGTAGCTGGCCAAGCCTCCAGCTGCTGGGCTCTTCAGGTGTGGGTCCAGCCCTAGAAGTGAGACCAAACTTTTGGTCTGCTAACTCTTATACTTCTACAGAGGTGCAAGGTCAAGTGTGTGTTGCAGATGTCACAAGATGTAGAACACCTCAAACCCTGAGGTGTAAACCGCCTCAAACTCAGAATACTCTTTGGAAATTAAGATACCATCCCTTATCTGGTTCTTTTTTGACAGTTTTGCTACCGGGATTATTGGCCAGAGCAGTGGGAAGGCACTGCCCAGTGTCTGCACAGCCCTTCCCACCTAAGGTGACCAGTCCCACCTCACATTTTTTGACCCTGCACTCTTCAGACAGCATCTACACTCCTGCTAATAATAACCTTCCTCTATCTGATAGAGCCTCACAAGGAGCTGGAAATTTTAACTAACATCTCACATGCCTATTAATCTCTTGACAAATCAAATAAATTAATGGTGAAATGAAATCTTGTGCCATAAGTGGATGGGCCTTGTAAGGCTTAACTCAGCAAAAATACATTGAGATGTCACTCAGGCAGGCACCGCCAGAATAAAAGGGGACTTTCTAATAGGATTTTTCTCCCTCTTCAGAGTTTTCTCCAGCGCTGGAGTAAGCATTTTATTGGTCTTGCTGACTCACACATTCATTAGGAAAGAGCAATGTTTTCTGTTCTCTGAATAATATGCTTAAATAAAATGTTACAAGTACTCAAACGTATTAAAATATTTAAGAAAATATTCCATAATTTAATGTCATATATATTTCTTGGCAGCAGTGAACTCCAAGAGCCTGAAGTTGTAATTGAACAATAAATTTAAGCCATGATTTCAGCCCATGTATTATAGATGTGTTTGGGATCTTTACCAAGCTCCTTGCTGATACCATGTCATCAGAATTCCTGTTTTTCAGACAAACTCTTTCTGTGCATCTTTTATAGACAAGTCCTTATGTCGCAGCAGTAATAACTCCAAAGTCATATTTGGCTGTAATTTTGAGGTCTTAACATGTGGAAATTGGATAGACCTATGATGCTAGGTAGCATCATAGCTGATGCTATGCTGCTTCAAAGCTGAAAATTAGCTACTAAATTTATTTCTCTGATCTGAGAGATTTTTGGGTAGGTTATTTTCTGGCTTTTTATAAATACCTTAATAGCTTATTCACACACAGAACTGGCCATCTGCACACCTTGCTAGAATTTGATATTTAGAATATTTACTATTTTAAACCTTCAGAGATCTTTATCCACTACATACAGAGTCAGATTTAATAATTACAGACATCTGTAAAGATTATTGAAAATACTGTTTAGTAGTTACTCAGCAAGCTAAAAGAGGGCTCCTTTTCCTCTATTGTGTGAGAACACCCAAATTCTGGGTCTGCACTGGATCTATAGCCAAGTTAATCCAAACTGCCTCCATTCAGTTTATGCAAAGTACCTCTAGCTCAGGGAAATGCATTTGTGAGTTTGCAAGCATGTATGCTCAGATCTGTATTCAAGAGCTCGCCTCTGTGGTGGCAGAGCAGTATGCAAGGGAACAAATTTAGAGTCGGCTTCTGCTTCATTATTTTGGCTAATGTTTCTCTTTGAGGCTTCATAGGGCCTCAAGAGAAACTGCTCTGCAAAAAGTCATCTGTGCCCATGCCCTTCACAGCATATGAAAACTGACCAAAAAAAGGTGCCAAGCAATGGAGGTTGCCATGTAATGTTTCACATTAGGGGAAAAAACTAGCTCCTGCTATTTCTTACTGAGGGATTTGGGAGCTCTCTCCTCCAAAACCATCCCTTGAGGTTGAACATCTGTTGTTTCTGCTCCAAACCCCCTTTTCCTGATCAGAACTGTCGAGAAACTTGTGGTAAGACAGACCCTGCAGCCTGGACACCCTCGAGTCTGCTGTGCTCCGAGGCTGCCTGGTGCTCAGCCAGAGAATGTGACAGGCCACCCTTCCTCAGGGGTCAGGAGCCAGTGGCCAGCACAGAGCTCCAGTGGCTGTCCCTGTGTGTACCTGTGTGTGAGGCTGTCATTCACAGGAGGATTTTATGAGGATGATGCTGATGGGGTGCCCATTCACTCTGCAGCAGAGTGTAAAATGTCACCTCCTTTTCCTTTGCCCATACAATTTTGTTCCATAATTTAAAGATGTTTTGGAGACTCCTTATCTCTCCAATCAATGAGAGATAACACTTTTGTTATGCTGGCATGACTGACCAAATTCCGTAGCTGGAAGCTAGGACTGGTTCTGCATGAAGATCTTTTGTTCCCAAGAGCATGAGCTCATTTTTGGTACTGTAGGATTTCATCCCTTCCCTTTACTCTAGCCTCGAGGGCCATATAATTCTTCTTTTGTATGGTACTCGGCTATTCCTCTGTATTCATAATGTTCCTTAACATTAGGTCACCAGCTAATTCATCTGCACAGTTCTAATGTCTTTGACAAGGTCATTATCAAAATATTAAGACTTTGGAGTCTCTCCTAGTAACTTCCCTCCAGCCCCATATTTCTTTCAGGATTACTCACTGCCTCCTTTTCCTCCACACTCCAATCTCTAAGCCAGCTTCTTACTCACCTTTCACTTTCCCAACTGACCCCAGATTTCCAGTTTAAAGAAAGGATTTCCATATGACCTATAGTAAAATATCCTACTAAAGCCCGGATACTTTGTATGGAATATTTTCTTTATTAGATAGATTTAATATTTTATCTAAGCCAATCTGGCAGAAGCTACCTTAAAAACACTTCTGTTGCGTTTTATCACATTTTTAATTATGATTTTCTTCAGAATCTGTTTTAAACCATGAATACTGCTGAGACAGACTAATGAGTCTAGAATTAATCTGAGTACTTTGTTTTCCTTCTGAAGCACCCGTCCTGCCATTTTTTGTGCCAGTATTTTTCAGAACGCATGGATGAGATCATAGCGTTCCTCTGAACCAAGTGCATTCAACTCCTTGAGTTTTGTTTCCACCGTGATTTCCAGCTCTTTTTGCCATCGTCTGTCTTTTCCTCTCATGACTAAACTTATCACCCCTGTGGGAAACTGAGGCAAAGTCTGGATCCATAGTATCTCTCTTCCATTTCCTTATGTTTTATACAGCTGAAGAGCTCTTGCTCTTTTGCCTCAAGCTTTGTGAGATCAATCCCACTGTTCCTTAGTGGCAGTACTAGGAATACCTCTGCTCCTCTCTTTTTTTTTTTTTTTTTTTTCTTTTTTTTTTTCATATTGGTCCTCTTTCCAATATTTGTACAGATTTATTCTCTTTCTTACGTCTCTCCGTCTAGCCTAGTCTGGAGTAGAAATCTGTCTTCTTGCATTTTATCCTGTTTGGGATACAGATTTCTCATCCAGCTTTTGGCACATTAGTCCTGAGTGTATTTTCTTCACCTGCATGTTCAGAAGTCAGCCTTAAACCCCAGCTCACTGGACTTCTGGAGGACATGGGATGCAGCTGTAACAGACAGTGGTGTGTAATTCACCTCTGCTGAGTATCTAAATTTCTCTGCTGAGGTTTCAAGCTGCAGCTTGAAAGGAGGATTGTAGGCTATGGCTGGAGAAGGAAGCAGTTGCTGCAGGTGGCTGCTGGAGGAAACAGCCCATACTGTGATCCTGTCATGTTCCCAGGTGCACACACACTATCCCAGTCAGTCCTCTGCTTTGAAATTAAGGTAGAAGGTTTAGCCAAAGGCTTTCTCAGCCATTGGTGCTCTGTGTTTGCACATGACAGAAAGGAGAACTGGGAACAAGATTCACCTTGCAATGGGATGGGCATGAAACACAAAATACTCATGAAACAGGTTTTTAACCTACACTGTCTATAAGGACTATTGAAGATAATAATCTCAAGCTTCCTGACAAGGAAAAGAGCAGGAGCTCATGCTGAACCAGCACTCCAGAGGCTGCAGGCCAAAGCTCATAAGTGGCCAAGGTATAACCAGTGTAGCACAGGATGAAGAGGAAAATAATGGACTGGTGTCATTTGTAATGATGTAAAAACAATCTGAGACTTTCTTACTGCTACTCTGAATGTCCCAAGATCTGTGGCAGGGGCAAAACACTGGAGGGATTATAAACACATTCTCAAGTAATCATTGCTCCTGTTTTGGGATAGGGAGTGGAGGTGGTAAAGAAGTAGGTTTTAGTACTAAGTAACTGCCCTACTGAAGGGAGTCCTGGGGAACACTGAAGAAACCTTTTCTCCAGTAAAATAGCACAAAGTATCCCAGTAGAGTGGTGAATCCTATCCTTTCCTGGATTTCTGTTCCAGCGTTTGAGTCATTTATGTCACAGCTAAGGGCTGGGCTGACTAGAGCTCAGGAGTTTTGGTCTGCCTGGGTGGCAGAGGAGGCAGGAGGTGGCTGAGCTGCTGCAATGGGACTGGGTTGGGACCCACTGGCACCAGGCACCCTGCAGCCAGCGCCTGCCACTGCCTCAGGGCAGCCCTGGTCACCTCAAAAATAAAAATTATTTCCCATTGAAGGAGTGACAACTGAGCACTCAGGAGCCTCTGAAGAACTGCTGGCTGTGTCAGAGGGTGTAAGCAGAGCTTTGTGTGTGTTCTCAGGTGTCCTGGTGTACAGGGAGGGCTGATCTGTGAGCCCCACTCCTGCGCTGCTGGTCCCAGCTTGTGTGCTCTGGTCCTGCACACCCACAGAAGGGCTGCCCCTGTGTGAGCTCAGGGAAGATGCATGTGCTGGAAGCAGGGCAGGCTCTGCCCAGGCCCTGAGCATGAGGCTTAGAGACTCTCAGGCAAATGAGACTTTAGAAAGATAAATTTTTTTCCCATGCAGTAGTCACTGCAGTGTCTAAACACAGAGAAACATCTGTTCTGTAGAGAAACACACTTCGTTTCAACACCAGGTTCTTTGGAAACATTTATGTAATCAACAAAACTACAAGGCTTCAAATCTGTGACCCACTGTACACTACAGAGACTTCATGGGAATCATGAAAGCTGAAGTTCCACCTGATATGAGCTGTCACTGGGGTCAGCAGGGGCATCCTGGGCTGTACCAGGTGAGTGTCTGACCCTAAAGCCTTTAAAGCATATGAGAGTGTCTGTATCTGGGAGTTGTGCAGCACTGAGAACTTCTTTCTTATGATTTTTGTAAGGTGTCTTTCTATACAAACAGTATTGCAAAAAGGAATAAAAAAGTACAGCATTATACACTTAAGCAAGAAAATCTTATATTCAGCCCTTAAAATATTTCTGTACCTTCTGTGATCTTTGGATGCATATTTACTCATAGGACAATTTCCAGACCATTGCTGCTCTGATGGAAAGTGGATTTTTTTTTTGCTAAGCCATCTGTGGTTTTATTTCAGAAAATGAAACTTCATGTGTATCATTGGTGTTTTGATCACTGGATAATTTTTGTAACACAGTAGAAAGTCTGAACAAAAAAACCCCAAACATTACAAAGATGAACAAATTATAAAATTCTTGAAAAAAAAAAGAACTTTACATAAGAAAGAAAATAGAAATCCCACAGCAGCATCTTATACAAAATAGCAGCAAGAAATTCTATGATAATTTCCCTGGGAGGGAAAAATGAAAAAATCTAGTTGTATAAAATTGTTCTGCTGTTTATTAGGTTATTATTTCTCTGTCTAGTGCAATACCAGACCATGTTTAATAACTAACACAGACTGAGAGCTGTGAGGATGAGAGGGTTTAAATTTCTGAAATAAAAATTAAACTAAATTCTTTAGTTATTCAGAGCCACTGAACTAGAACACCATAGTACAAAATGTTACATTCTATCACATTCTATCAATTTATCTACCTTTTAGGCAAATTTATTGTTCTGCTTATAAAAAAAATCCCAACAGTCCTCTACTTGTCATACTTGATCATACACTGTATTCTTTAATGCCATGTGCATCGCTGTGAGTGCCTGTAATTTGCCATCATCCCTGAAGATGTTCTTGAAAATGAGATGTTTCATCTCAGTGGTCATACCCTGCTGACATTTTTAAAATAAATAAATTATCAGTTCTGTAGTACTGTTGTCAAGGTTTAAGAGGAATTTACATAGAATACTGTGCCTCTGTGAGAATTGTGAAACCTTAATCTTGAGTAAGTGACAAAACTATTATTAACATATCTCTAGGTAATGTTGTTTGGTCTTGATCCTCAGTGGAATGTACTTTTCATTAAAGTATGAAAGCAGTCCAAATATGCTTTACTCTCAGATATAGTATTAGCTATATTGTTTCTTGGAATGACTGCAATATAGAAATTATTCTAGTCTTACTCAAACGACTCTTGTGTCCCTGTACAAACTCTGGACTCTTTTATGATTGGCAAGATGAATGGAGACTGAAAGAAAAAAAAAACCTTGGGAGGCAAAGCAAATAAAAATGTCATTAAATCCAGAGGTTTCAAAGCAATGGGATGATTCTCAGTGATGTGCAATGCAGCTCCTCAGCTCTCCATGCACATCTCATCTGATCCCATGTTGGTGAATCCTCATCTCAGCTTCATCACAGGAGTGAGCTCTGAGAGTGTAAATCTGAAGTCAGCCCTGGGACATGGCAGGGTGGTTCCCACTGCGAGAAGAGCAGGCACCCTGTTTGTCAGAGTATGAACACACAGGCTGAGGCTGGGTCCCTGCAGCTCCCTCTGCCAGATGGCCAAGCAGAAAGACTGAACAGGTGGTTGGAGCCATCCAGGTATCCTCCAGAAAATTAAAATCCTTCCTCCATGCATCCACAAAAAGAAATACAGACAGCCCAATATTAAAAATACAGTAAATATGAAATGATTATAAATATGAAACATTTGCAGCAAAAGTAGTTCCAGAAATAAAAATAATCCTTTAATTAAAAAAAAAAACACCTTAAGTTTTTTTTCCAGTGTTTTGTCAACAGCCTGCCTTCAAGGGATTCAGTGAATTTATGAGGAAATAAACAGGATTTTTTATTACCATGTGGATAGGGAAAGGATAAATTACATATGCCCCTAAAGTCTGGAAAAGCTTCTTCTTATCTGATCAGCACAAACTGTAGTATGTGAATTCCACCTAGTGAAAAATAACAAATGACAATAAATGGTTAATTTCACCTGGGAAAAATTTAACAGTTGTGTTAAATCAAAATACTATTCTAGAAAAACAGGTGATTAAAAACTGTATTAATAACACTTTTGGAGTTGATTGGAGACATGTCAAAAAAGTAAAGGCAGGCAGGGTGCAAACAGGATTGCAAGGAGATTGAAACATCTTAAGACAGCTCATGGGCAGCCCTACAGAAGAAGAAAGTTGTTTCCAATAAACAGAAGGCTGAGCAGTGTTAACAATGGACTTGTTGCTGGCCTCTCAACACAACATAACCATTCAGAAAATAAAACCAGGAGTGAGGGAGAAGTTGGTGAAATCCTTGAAAGAGGAGTAAATTTACATGGAAATGTGGTTTTGAAATAGTTTCACTTCATTTCTTTCTCTCTCTCTCTTTTTTTTTTTTTTTTTTTTTTTTTTTTTTTTTTTTTGGCAAGAAGGTAGGGAGAAGGAAGCAAAGAAGGAGCCAGAAGGGGAGGTATCATTTCATCCTCCTTCATCTTCTACTCACCTTGTCCTTTGTATGGGCCATGGAAGACCCAACTGTAAACCTTGCAGAAGTGCCCAGAAGTGGCCATAAAGTACTCAAGGGGACTCTCAGCTTTGTGCATGGAAGCACCAATGGCTGAGGCCTCAGAGAGGTGTGTGACCCCTCAGAGAGGGATGGTGGTCCCTCCTCACACTGGCTCTGTAATAACTCGGTGTCCTCTGCGCAATTTCTGAGCCGGGGGGGACACTGTGGTGCAGCTGGGCAGCCTTCCAGGCAGCAGGAGCTCAAGCCTGGTGGGGGGTCAGGACTGCCCAGCAAGTGCCTTGGCACTGCCCAACCTTGGGGTTCCTGGCAGCTTGATAAAAAATTGCCTTGAGCTGTGTGGAATAAAGTGAGGGAGGAAGAAGAGGGTCCATTTCTGCAGGGAAGAAAAAATAAGGAGATTTGTGTTTGGAGGCTAATTTACCTTCCACCCTCTCAAAGGTGCAATTTCACATATGGACTCATTTTCATCCTAGTCTTTGGGAAGAAGATTGCTATCCTCAGATATCAATCAATACCTTTCCAAAACTAACCTAAAAGAAATATTAAATATTTGACAAAATTCCTCTTTTTTCCTTGTTTGTTCTCCCGTGTTCTGTGTGAACAATTTCAGCTTTTCCTTTTAAATCTCACAGCCTACAGCATACAGTAATAGCTCATTCATTATTCAAGTAAATGTTTCTGTAACTGGGTTAATAATAGTCCTCATAGCTAAGTACAGTAGTCTAGTTGGTAGAGTTAAAGTTCCCACAGTGCTTTTGTTTTCCTCAGTTTGTGGTAATATTCCCAATAAAGCCATTCATGGAAACAACTGTGTCACAGCAGCTTATGTGTAACACCCAGAGAATTATTATAACAAGATTTGTTAAACCTGTGGAGGAGGTTTGTAGTAAGATAGTTATCTGAAAACAATCTTTAAAAAAAACCCAAAACGTTGAAAGCTCTCATTTCAAGGTATGCTGCTTTCTCCACTGCAGTCAATTCCAAGACCTGCTGAGGTTACTGTAATATCTGAAGGTACTTTGTGATTAAAAGCTTCGACAAGTTTCCCTCACATAAAGCAAAAACTGAGGCGCCAACACAGGCAGAAGTGCTCAATATGGAGCCCACATTTAAAAACTGAGCTAAGGATAATTTTTGAAGCAAATACTTCAGTGTGTAGAAAATTGAGAAAATAATTAGTCTAATAAAGCACAAGAATCTTTATAATTTGCTAAGAATATACTAGCATGACATGGAAGTAAATGATGGTTCTCCTAAACTCATAGAATTCTCTGAGTTAAAAAAAACCAGTACATTAAAGCAAGATGATGGATATAATTTATTTAGAGTGTTGAAAAGCTTCCGATAGGATTCTGCCTGTGAGAATATGAAAGAAGTCTGGTAACAAGAAAGTGAAGTAAAATCTTGTCCTGGATTAACAACTGCTGAAGAGACAAGCTGGCAGTGGAAATAAGTGTCTGAAGCCTGAGGCTGAAAAATATTAAGAGTGAAGCGCCCTAAGGATGTCTATAAGGACTATTTTTTATCTATCCGTGTGCAGGTGACTATGTTGTACTTACATTACACAGATTTCCTTCATTTTCTATGAGGATCTGTTTACAACAGACAGCAGATAAATATGGACTTTGAGATAAGGAGTGTATCCATTAGGTTTTTTGCAGGTTTTGTATGTCTTAAGACAGACGTCTCAAGACTGTGATCATAGTTTCAGTGGATTTGCTAAGTACTGCATTTCCTAATAACACTAAGAATTTGATGAACAATGAAATGTCAAAATATGCAGCTGATAAAAGCTTGATCAGAAAGGAAAAGCTGCAAAGGATTGTTTGAAACACCAGACAACTCTAATACCACCAGTGGTTGTCCTAACATGATGGCAGATGAACTTGAACTAAAAGGTAATGCATTTGAAAGAAATAATTTAAACTACTCTGACACACTGATGGCTTCTGAATTAACCGTAATCTCTGGAGAAAAGACCTGAGCATTATTGTGAACAGCTCAGTGAAGATACTAAGCAGCAGAAGCAAAAAAAAAAAAAAAAAAAAAAAAAAAAAAGAAAAAAAAAAAGTGCCCGAGATGCTGCTGCGAGGGGATGCATTAAGAGAATAAGAATGTGCCTGCCCTGGTGCGCAGATGTGGATGCAGGTGTAGCCACATGTGCACTCAGAGGGGTGGCTCATCAGCCTCATTACTGTGTGCAACTTGAGATGCCACATGTACAGTGTGAACCTGCTAAAAGAACCTGTGAATAATTCATGGTTCCCAAGTGAGAAGAAGGGCTGAGGATGATGAAGTTGGTCACTTGTGTCTAGGAGCCAGCCAGTCTTTCTGGCAATGTACCAAAAGTTGAGAGAATAGGAAGGTTTGTGTTGGCATAAGGGGTGTGTGAGCACACAGATTCCTCACCAGCATTGGGCCTGCTGCTCCTTTTCAGGATATTTCCAAGTACTTCCTCCAAAATTTGCCCCTCTGCCACTTCCAACAAGGACCATGGCCCATCTTGCCTCTCATATTACTAATTATCGTCATACTTATGGCCTGGGTGCATAAACCCATATGGAAAACTGAAACAGTGCTCGTCAGGACTCATGAAGGGACCACCAAAAGGAAGGGCTGGGGGATGAAACTGCAGGACAGCAGTGACAGTGAGCAATAAGGAGTGGAGGGGAGGCAGGAGATGGCAGAATCCCATGGGATCCCCCTACCCAGACTGGACCAACCTCTCAGACAGCCTCTCTTCAGCAAGCTTTTACTCTGTCTCCAGATCTGTGGTGCACCAACATCCCTGACACCTTGCTTTACACCTAGTTCCCATTTAAGATAAAGAGAGGAAGCTCATAACTCTGGTTCAGTTGCAGTTTCTCTGGCTTTGACATAAGGTAACCCCTGCAAAATGCAAACTGAAGCATGGTTATCTTTTCTACCAGAAGGGCTAAACACTTCATTAGGTTTTTAAATGAAAGCTTAGTTTCTAGAGAATGCAGTCAAATCTGCTGGAAGGACCTAATTCTTCCCACATTTTCATGAGCATAGGGGATCAACATCTTTGCCAGTCAGACGCTCTTGTTCTGCTTGTCCCAGAAAACAAGGGAAAGGGGAAGCTTGCATTTACAAGATGACATTTTTAAAGCTGACAAAGAGAGCCATGAATAAGTAGGGTAGAGTAAACCTGTAGAATTCACTGAAGAAAGTTTTTAATGTATTCTGCAGGATTAGAAAAGCACCAGCCTTTCATAAAAGTAATGTTTGCCCCGCAGTAGTTACAGTGGCTGCAAATGATGTTAAGACCCAAAATGTTTTCCCTGGTCTGGTTGAAGCCAGAGGGGCAGTAGCAGGTATTCTCTGTTCTATGACCCTCCTCATTTATCATGAGCCTCCTCCCAGAGTTGTTTGCTGTGTCCTTTCTCCCTGGCAGTAATACTGTGTGAAAATCAAAGTTTCCATTAAACGAAGGGAGTGAATTTTTTCGTACTGTATAAACAAAATTGAAAATCTGACTCCAAAAGTTTCAAAAAAGCAAAAAGAACCCAACAAAAAAGCCAACAAAATTTGCACCTTTTTTTTTTTTTTTTTTTTTTTTTTTTTTTTTTTTTTTTTATAGGTCATGATATGTGAGTGGCTGGGTGTCAGCAATACTGAGAATGGCTTCTGGAGTGATGGGACCTGCATGGAGTGTTCCAATAGGCATGAGGAGGCACAAGTAGCCACTGACACAAAGGAGAAACTGAGGAAACAGAGGGAAGGGCTAGGAAAGAGAAAGCAGCTTCACATTTCCCTCTTCAAAAATACTCTGAAGAAGGCAGTGAAAAGCCTCTGAAAGAAGCTTAAATAACCCTGGAAATGACAAGGGAGGCTGGATTTCGAAGAACTGCTGAGCATGAAGATCAATAGCACCAAGGAGGACAGCTAGTCCTGTAGTAGATCAGGCAAAGGCTTCACCACACTGGATTATTTCATGTTTTGCCTGTGTGTTCACTTGGAGGGCATGGAGTCCTAATTTAGTGGGATAGCTTAAATACCCAAACAGCAAGAAGAACATAGTCGTTGGCCAAGCAATCATGATAAAAACGATCTTTTGTAAAGGTTATGAGCTCCTCTCTTCCAGAATTGCCACACAGGAACCAACAATAGGTGTTTTCTCATTACTGATGAAAGTGACAAGAGATTGCTGGAGACAGTGTGCTAGATTAGGGAAACCCATATTCCCATGGAAAATCAACAAGGATATCTGAAATCTCTGAAACCTGAAGCATATTAACTCAGGAGCTGGATGTGTCCTTTCCTATTAAAGCAAGTGAGACCAAAGGAGGAAACACTTTCTCCTTTAAGTTCTTCAGGAAAAAAAGGGCTAATGAGGAATTGACATAGGACCCCACTTTGAAGCATAACTCAAATAAAACCTTGCAATTGAAGCTGAATTAATGGGAAATGTCATGCTGGCTTTCATAATACAAACCATGCACCTGTCTCTATAATGCCATACCCCATCAGAGGATCCAGTGGTGGAGTCTGATAATGAGCCAACATCACACAGCCACACTGCTGCTGGATGTACTGCACGAGGTGTCAGCATCCTGCCAGCTTATTCCTTGAATAGGCATGGCTGATGTTTCCAGGAGCTGTAAGACATCTAGGAGAGTCGCCAACAGGGAGCAAAACCAATGCTGCCAGTAGTAGGATGGGATAGTGCCAAATTAGTACAGAAGTTCCTGTATGTGCCAAATAGCTTTCTAATTACATTGTGATCAGCAAGACAAAACTGTGTCTCTTTAAAAACATATGTCTGTATTCACAGCGGGTCTTCAATGCAGAAGGGGAATTTAGATGCAAAATGGCAGATAGGAAAGGCAGATTTGTTCTCAGTTTTCAGAGGTTTCTGGGCTTCCAGGACCCCAGTCGATAGGACTTCGCTCCAAAGAAGTCAAAGAAGAGGACAAAGAGGAGGTGGGATCTGGCAGATTAGAAAGTGGTGGGGTTATTTAATGTATGAGCACATATTGAAACAGGTGAGTCTGGCAGGTACCTTCCCACTAAAGATCAAACAAAACCTGTTAGGGTTATGTTTGTCTGCTTTTGGTTGAAAAACACATGTTCCAAACATAGCACTGGACCACTGTTTTTAATTTCAGTGTAATTTTCATATGAAATGTAGGACATACTTCTAAGAGCTGGGTTGCAGAAGCCTGAACTTGATAAGCTGGTCCAAATTAGAAGGATGCATCTGATTCTCGTTAAAAAGAGGATGCAATGGCTTTTGGAACAGATAGTGGATAGGTCTACATCATGGGGGATTTTACAAAGAATGAAAAGTGAATCATGTTGCTATAGAAATAATTATTTAAATATGTGGTAAGTAAAATTTCATCTGGATCCTTTGTACTCATTCAGACTTTCTTTGAGCTCCTCTGATGGGTAATGAGGCCACCATGCATCACAGCAATGAGCAGGTTGACAAGTACATGGGCTTAAGCCTCTGCCTCTTCCCCAGGCCATTACCCTTGGGGGCCAAGTACATTTTGTATCCAGTTAAAAAAAAAAAAAAAAGAGAGAGAGAGAGAACATGTGAATATATTGACTGCTCTGTGGATTTGCTGGGTTGTTATATTGTTTTTAATGCACAGTGAGCCGTGCTGCAGATCTATGCTACAGTAGCTACACTAGCTCCCTTTTCAGGCTCCCATGGGTTCTGGGCAGTGTTCAACAGCTGGGTTACTGCACATGGGCACCCCCTGAGATGATCATGCAGCTTCTTTCTGTGAATAGGAGTGTTTTGAGAATCAGCAGTGCCTAACCAGGCTGGAGCTTCAGTCTTTTCCCACTTCTCCACATATCCTTGGTTGAAGTGGCCTGATCCTTGTTAGCATGTGAAATAACTACATGGCTGGAGTAAAACAGTAACAGTGCAGGCAGAAACAAAGTTAATTGGTGTATTCAGTATGCCATTTTCTATTTCTGGGTACACAGGGTTTGTGCAGGACTGCTTGGACATAGGTACTATTTATCATACCCGAAAGAACATTTTTCAAGTTACCAGTGTGCACGTCATTCTGTGAGGCATGTGTGCAGATCCAGCACCTTGCAGCAGGTCCATGCATACAAAATAGCGGATATTTTATTTATTTTATTTTATTTTATTTTATTTTATTTTATTTTATTTTATTTTATTTTATTTTCCTTTTGTGGGTTCTGGCAAATCTTGTCACTGTCAGCTAGCATGAAACTACCTGCAGTACAAATTTCTGGGTCCTGCATAACTAGAGGACGCTAGTCCAGCAGGCTGCACTTCCCAGACCTGATGTGTAGTGCTCTGACAACCTGTTTTCTTTGAGATTTCAGGCATTCCAATATTGTGGGCCATTAATTGTAGAAATCTCCTGGCTTCTGTTTGAGGAATAAAAACAATTTACTTCAACAGGAGGTAGTCCCTTATGAGATACATCCAGCTGGCCACAGCAGGGATCAGCCTCGTCGTCTTTACGAGCAGGATATGTTCACATGCCAAAGTCAGCAGAAACAAAATAGATGACACATCCACACTCTGAAGGTTTGTATTCCCAATAAACCCAAGCAGAAATAAGACAGGATGAGGAGCCAGGTCCAAATCAAGCATTTAATTCAAACATTTACATGCCTGAGATCAAACTCTTGGATTACTGATTAAATCCCCAAAATGTTTAGGAAGGCAGGAGCTGCCCGTGAATTGTCTCATAGATATGTCTGAGGACATTTTGTGACATCTGTTGTACAAGCTTGGGTTTGTAAAACCCACATGCAAAACAGTGGGTTTAGACCAAACTGCTGATGTCTGAAATTTTCACTCTGCTTGATGTGAGACATTGCCAAATCTCCAGCAGTATCTGTGTCTGAGACTCTTTTACTTCCCATCCCACACACCTTGAGCTGATTTTTACTTGGACAACTTCTTGCTCTTTATACTTTGGGAGCCATATATCAAAGAGAAATCTGCTCAGGAGGAGAGGACAGGGATTCTGTCTGTTCTCTGATCCTTAATGCAGTTTTCATCTTGAGGTGATTTAAGTCCTTCTGTTCAAAAAATCTGACATCAGTCATGCACTCTCAGCCAAGCGAGGTTACTCAGGATTTATAGCACTCTGTTGTGTGACCACTGAATTTGGAATACTTTTGTGAGGATGATGTTTGCTGTTGTGATTTGGGGACAGTTCTGTCTCACTCTTTTCTCTGAGTTTTGTGTCCCTGCATCCCTGCACAGGAAGCAGTAGAGCAAAGAAGCTCAGCAGCGCTTTTCCCCGAGCCCTGCTGATGAAACCACCACAGGACTGCAAGTCACCTGCTCTGTATTCTCTTGGGTATGTTTGGGCAGCAATGTGCTCCTCACAGGTAATTTCAGAATTTCTGCTGGAGTTCCTTGCAGACCTGTGGAATGAAACCTGAAGTCCTGACCAAAGAAAGCCCCATAAGGCTCATGCCCACCTGCATGCCTCAGTGTTGGGCAAGTCCCAACCTTTTCTCTGGCCCCACACAGCTCCAGAGCGACAGCTCTGAGGGTACTGCATAGTGCTGGCACAGAGAGTTCCTTTCGGTAGCACCTGGAGCACCCAAGGGTGACTCCAGATCACTGCTGGAGGCACTTTCTCCTGTTTTGAACTAACTGGAATGGACTTCCTCTCTTACCACACTGTTGCATTTGAGGAAAATCCAGTGTCAGCAGCTGTCCATCACTGAGAGACAGAAACAGCCAGAACAGGCCCTAAAATGGACCTCTGTGCAAATCTGGCATTTCAGCTCTGAATTCAGTGGGGAACAATTGAGAGCTTCTGCATGCTCAGTGGATACAGCATGAGAGAAGGTGTCCTAGCTCTGGGGATTTTGTGCATTCATATCATTTCCAAACTGGCTCAAAGGGGTTGATATCTTTCACAGCAGTTATCCATGCCTGGGAAATCTTGTGTGATAGAAGATTCCAGACTGAAGAAGATCTTACACTGTTATTGTTGGGGTCTGTTATTGTTGGGCTGGGCTGTTTGTGGCAGTCATGAAAGATACGTCCGTGCTGTGCTGCTACAGACAGCTCCCTTGCCACACAAAATCTCTGAAAACAAGGGGACTTGAGGCTATGAGTGGGGACTTCCACAAAAAAACAATTTTGTCATCTGAAAATAAAGACTGATGAATAAATGGACTATTTCATATGTTTTCATGGGTTGAGTGCCTCTCTTTTCTGTGCTTACTATTTTTAACCTTCCCTGCTCACAGCACCCCAAGTATATGTTAACATTCTTTCCTTTGGATGAGCTAACAAAACATCTTCTCTGAATTCCCCTCAATCTGTATAGCTACATTCCTCCTTGACTTGGTAGAGCTCCAAGACACCATTCCACAGATAACTTGCCATGCAACCTGTGGCTGTGTGTAAATAACTGTGTATATATAGTGTATGTGGTGTCCTCTCTAAAGGCAGAACTGTACATATTAGGGCTGTTTAGAATTGACTAAGACTTGGTAAATAGATGGGGTTTGCACTTCTTTTTCTTTTTCCTCTCTCCATCAGAAAGAGACTAACTATAAATTGCTCATTTAAGAAAGGTCCATCCCTGTTGGATCAATTCTTTACTCTGGGGATTCTGTCTGAACTGCAAGTGAAAGCTCAGACCTAAGGTCTCTACATTTGTGTAAATGAGGTAACCATGCAGGAGTAGAGTAAGGCCTGCCAACACCCAGCAATGGGGGGAGGAGGGGGACAGTTCCTGCCTGTGGGCATGAGAGCAGGCAGCATTCTCCCCCAGGCAGGATGAGGTTGGCTGATGCCCACAGGGAGGTACAACTCTGCAATACTTTCCCTGTTCCTTGGGATTTAGAAGCACTGACAGATCTTTTCCTTCCACTTAGAAAAATTCAGCCAATAGTGAGGAGTGAACAGTGAATTCTAAATGGGCCCATTCCACATTAACATTCCATTTAACTATTTGTTTGAAGCCCATTACTGCTTTCTGTCACCATCCTTCCCCTTTCCTAATATTTTGAAAGTTTCCCTGCCCTCACAGCAGATCAAACCAGCCAGCTCCAGTGTCTGCTCTGTGGTCACCCAGAGGTGTGCAGGGCTGAGCTCAGAGCCCCATCTCAGCCCAGCTGCACGGAGCTGGCTCAGCTGGCTCAGGCCCAGGACGTAGCTTATCTGCCAACAGAGAAGCCACCCATGGATAATGGAAAGTGACTGCAGCAATGGAACGTGTTACAAAACTCCTACTGACTTCAAGGGAGCTGACCGGCAGAAATCACTGTGTACTTATACCAGGGAGGTAATCTGGGACAGTAAATTAATCTCAGCAGTCCTAGCTTCAGGGGTTCTTGCAGCTATTTTGTGCAGTTTTCCTTTGCATGGATATTTTTGCTATTAAATTCGTAATAACAAAACCAAACTTCTCTCAAACTGCTGAGCTGTGCTTTGTTTTGGGACTTCCAGAAAAACAGATGAACCCAGAGTTTAGTCTGACTCCCACCTGGAAGCAGAAACTGGTCCATGTCTGCTGAAAGCCTTGTGACACTCTACAGATTTGAATCCAGCTTGGCCTGTGATCTATGTCTGTGTCCACCTGTCTTCAAGTCTCATTACAGAAGATCCACCCAGCTGCAGTTCAAGGGTAAAACAAGTCAACTTTTGTGTATGAGCTGGACTCCCCATAATATCAGTGAGTCAAAATGCAAATATAATAGCCATAATCACAGCAAACAGTGGAACTTCTGGTTTCCTCTTTAGTCAGAGACCTGTGAAATTCAGGGAGGAAAGAGTAGCATGTCTACAGGAGGCAGGGAGCATGCATTTAGTAATTTTACTTTTTGCAGTTTAAAATGGGCCCAGCCCAAGCATTTCCAGGGAAGATCATATTTGTGTCCAGACCCATATTGGTATTTCATTTTTGAGTGTCAGTGGTACAGAAAACAACACTTGTCTTTTAAAGTTGAATTTCCATCTGTGGTGCTGTGAGGACCAGCTCTGTGATGAGCCAGAGAAGAGAGAGGAAACCCTCTGTATTTCTGTGGATTATCATGCAGCACCAGGAGGAAGTGGGGGAATGCTCTCTTTATAAAGGTGCCTGAGCATGGGGGCATTGGCTTTCCCTCCATGGCTGCAAGGGTTGTCTTGGCTTCAGCATGAGCTGGGTTGCTCCTTAGGAGTTGCCCCTCACCTCTTTCCTTTCTCCCACAGAAACTTCTCCTGGGGCGACCTCTATCCTGGCAGGGGACGTGGGCTAGAGAGAAGATGTTGCTTTCCCTCTCCCCTGCCTGCTTGGACCAGCACTTGCAATGCAGTGACTGGTAAGAGATGCTTCTAGAAATGCAGGTGGCACAGCAGGGGAGCATGGCCACAGCAGGGATGCCATTGCCCAGGTGGGACACTGGCAGGACAGCCTCAAGTCACCTGGGACAATTAGCTCTGGAGCTGCAGCTTGGCAGACACAGCCCTGCCTGCAGGAGCCACCACAGGCAGCTGCACCACCATGAGGAGCAGGGTCCCCATCTTGACCAAGCACTGGAGAAGGAAGCCTACCCAGTCCTTCCTCTTCTGCCCCAACTCGGTCCTCTGCAATTCCAGCTTGGAGACTGTCTGGCTCCCTCAGGGCTGCTGAAAGCTCTCTGGTTTTCAGGAACACAGCTGTTAGTGACCTGACAAAGGAACAACAGATTTGTTATGCCTACTTTATATTTTTATTGGCACTAGAACTGTGACAGGAGAAAGGGAAGGCCGTACTTCCTAAGAGACTGAGGAGTGAGTTACACACTTGTACATTGTCACTGCTACGGGTGGCAAATGGCCACAAGAAGGTCCTCGCTTGCTACATAGAGGCCTTGTAACCTGTGGTGGAAACAAAATGTACTCTGCTGGAACCTTCTGCTTGCTTTCACCTGAGAATTAGCAGCAAGGCAAAGATCACTGCCAGGTCTGGTTTTTGCCTCAGCACTGGTAAGAGCTTTATTGCTTGTAGAATTAAATACAGGTTTTAAATTGCTTTTCTTAAAGCAGTTTTTTCTCTTCATGCTTCCTTGGCTGCTCTTAGAATGATGCTAGTGGTCGGATGCACATATTGCAACAAGCATGAAAATTTGTAACCTTCTGTCAGCAGAGACACTTTGTTTTCCCTTCAAATGTTTCTACAGATGATGCTCTGGCTTCCCCTCTTGTGTTCCTGCACTAGTGACTCATCTCCCTGTCTACCTTCTGCCTACACACACACCAGGTGATGATGCCTCTCTGGGATGTTGAGCATGAAACCGAAATGATTTGCAGAATAAAGATTACATGAAAGTACTTCCTTTGTGTTGACTTCTTCAAAGACTTCCCATCTCTTTTTGTTCTTTCCCCCCATGTGTCTCTTCTCGTAATGCTCCATCAGATCTACAAATTAGCTTGGTTTGCAGACTAAGTTAACTTTCCATTGACAGCCAGGCCAGGGAGGTGCTTTCAAATATCTTTCTCCACCTCTCTGCAGTGGGAGGCAGTGATATCAGCTGGGGACCAGGAGAGAGGTGTATAAACTTCTGCAGGGAAGACAGGGAAGGGGCTCACTTGAACAGGGCTGCAGAGAGGTTGTCAGAAGATGAGATTTGGGAACACACTGCTCTGAAGCCTGCTTAGTTAAATGCAGGATCTGAAGGAACTGTCACAGTAAGATCCAAACCTGAACACTGGTGTATCCACACCAGCATCTTAGTTTAGGCCAGAAGCCAACTTCCAAAGCCAGTCTCCCAGCAGTCCTCCTTCCTGTGCTTTCTTTTCATTTGTGGAGTGGATCTGGAAGAGATGAACTCAACATCTTTTAAGTGAAACACACACTTAGAAACACACTCTGGAAGCCAGCTGTGGACAAACACATGTTCAGTCTGTGCCATGTTCCAGGTAGCACACTGTTTCCGTGGCGTGGCTGCTGAAATTTAGCCTAAAATTAATAAAACATCATGCCTTCAACATGGACAAAAGAATAGTGGCCAGTGCTCCACTGTGCATCATGCAGAGAAAATTTAATGATATTTGGAAATAAGACCATCTGTATTCAAAAAAGAGTGTTTAAAAAAGTTTGTGAATTGCCACTACTGGCAGTGAGAATTGCCAGTACCAACAGAGCCGTTGAAATGATGCTACATATATTGCATATGAAGTCTTTGTACATGTTAGCACCTTTTTATTCTCACTAAGCAAAAACAAACAAACAAACAAAACCCCTTTGCAATACATAGATCACAAGTATTTATATATATTATGTATGCACATAAAATCATCTCCCTGTGTATGTTGTGATTTTGAACACAGTGGATCTATTATTCACTCACGCTCATCCCTGTAAGAGAACATACAGATTCTGTAACATGTTGTTTCATCCCAGTACTTGGTTTGTACATACAAACTGTAAAATTACGGATGTATAACCTAAAAGCAAATAAATTCTTAGTATCTGAAACATAAACTTTGCTACTCCTGCTCTATCTTGCTCTAGAAGACACAGGATTGTGAAAAGCAGTAATAGTAGTAAAAGCTTAATTATTCTTTACTAATTACTGGATGAAATACATTCAATGTCAAGGGTGTCTGTAGTAAAACATGACATCATGTATGATATAATTAAATACACAAAACTATGTTTAAATAGCTGTAAGTGTCTGGCTAAACCATATCAATAACAACAACAACAACAACAACAAATCAAAGACAGTATTGACAAAGGCCCTTAAATCACACTGTTGTGTATAAAAGTTTTTCACAGAAATTGTGCTAATTTTAATTATAAATTTTATGGGGGGTTAAGGTCTATTTTGTATTTTTATAATTATTCATTTTTATTTCAATGTTAATAAAAGCCAACGATAATGTTATTTTGAACAGCTGTCATATTTGAGAGGGTGATAAAAAACCAGTTGATCAATGTATAATATTACCTTGTGATATAGATATAGCTATGGGTATAAAGTTACCTAAAGGCTCTGGGAAGAGCTATCTATCTACGGTGTGACCACTACCATATTTTGTGTCTTCAGAAATTATGACCTCATGTGGTCACAACAAAGTGTCTTAAATTGTATTTTCTTGATGTCAGCCTAACTTTAAAATGTTTGTGCAGTCTGACCAAGGTGTAGGAAAGCCTGTGGCTGGGCAGGAATTCGCAGTGGCTCCAGGCATAGGTTTGATGGTCAGCTGCAGCTTCTCTCTTCCTGCAGCTCCAGAGAATCTCAGCATTGCTCTTGCTGACAACTTTTCTCCTAGATTTCAGGATGGAGCGGACATTACTTACATTAAAGGAGGAACTGACATGATGTAAATGCTGCCAGACCAAACAGGAGCAGCGTGAGCGCAATGCTACTGTAATGAAAATACTCAAAAGAAGTGTCATAACTCGAATTAAACGACTCTACGTTATTAAACAACACAGACCTTGGATGACTTTTACTACCCATCGACCCACCTAAGTTTTAATCTCAGGTGTTTTCAGCTGATTTGAGATGAGGAAGCTGATCCAGCGCAGCTCTCGGGCTGAGAGCGGCGGCAGCGCGGGCGCATCCGGCGGCGCTCGGGCAGCAGCAGCAGCAGCCTGGCTGCCGCTCAGCTTTGTTCCTTTGTTCCCCCAGCCCCGCTTCCCTGGACAGAGCAGCCTCCGCGCAGCCTGCTCATGGCTTTGCTTTTCCCCCTCCTTGCTTGCTCACCTGCAGTCTCTGTTCACATTGTTTTATGGTTCTTTAGACAACGGGTTTTAACAGCTAAACATAAAAGCCACTGAGAGCATAAACAGGAAACTTGTGTTTAGGTGGGAGTGCCTAGGAATTTTATACTGCTGACCACAGAGGCCATGGGAGAAAGGAAATAGGAAAAACACTGTAAATACCTGGGTGACTAATGACTTGTGCTGCTCATCTGGCTTTTCGGAACATGTAAAGTTCAGCCTTTTCCAGGCAAAACAGCGCAAGGCAGGCACAAATTCTCTGTCAATACTCTCCGTGGCCCTCCGCTGCCTGTTTCCCTGCTCGCTCCCATCACGGAAAGCGCTCAGTTCCTATCAAGTCAAATAAAACCACAATAAATCGTCGCCCGTCACTTGAGGCTGCGTGCCCTGACGGCCGAGGGAGGGAGTGTGACACGCGAGGGTGCTCGCCTGCTCTCCGCGTTCGCACCGCCTAAGAGGATTTAGATGAAAGAAACCAAATTTGCAGCCCCCTGTTTTGTGTTGAGGCAGCAGCTGGAGTTTGGGGGCAGCGTGAGCCTTTGTCCAGCTTTGCCTCGCCGGCTCCCGAAAAGGTGGCCATTGTTCCCGAGGGGCCTCCGCAGGGCTGCTCCTGTGCCCGCTCCCTTTTATCGCCAGCCGCAGGGCTTGGGAGAGGTTTTGTCTTTTGCTGACAGCAGCAGCTTTGGCCGATCGGCATCTCCCACGCGGCAGCGCTGGGGTGGGATTTCCAGGTTGGCCATCTGCGCGGGGGGACCGGCAGAGCGGGGCGTTTTGGCCACCGCGCCATTCCCCTGCGGGGGCCGCTGCTGCTGGTGAAACCGCGACATCTGGTCACCTTCACCGGGCGTGCCGGCTCTGGTTTCACTGCAAAGCTGGGGAGGTTTCTCACACTCGGGAGCGGTGAAGGCAGATGAGGATGCTTCCCCAGGTCACGTTTCTCGGGGGGGAGCAGCAGCCCTGCGGGAAGGCACGGGCCCTTCAGCACCTCCAGCCTGGGAACCCCAGGGCCCTACCAGCAGCTTGCCTCAGTTTCCCGGGAGTTCAGCTCGAAGGATTGGTGCTGCAGGAAGGACAGGGCAATGTGGGCTCCAGCAGCAGGATGAACGGAGCTCCTCTGGTGTCCTTTATTCCATCCTTGCTGCTTCTCTCCCACAGCACAAAAACTGGCAAAGAACAACCAGTCCTCTTTCATCAAGCTCTTACTAAAACCCAATAACCTGCAGGTAATGCTGATGTGCCCAGGCTGCTTCAGAGAAGGACCAGGGATGTCAGCCCTGGAGCAGCAGCTGGATCTTGCTGAAATCAAGTGTGTTACTAAATAGGAGTGGAATTTCACTCATGGAAAGTTAAGCACATCTGTAAATATTTCTCTGAATCCAGGCTGGGGTTTCATCCACAATGAACTTGTCGTTTGATTGCTGAAGTGATATGATAAGCCATGGCAATGTTTGGCAGGGCGCTGGGGAGGACAGCTTTGTTGATAGCCAGGCATGATCACTTCCAGACTGTGAAAGCACTGAATTTTATCGACAGAGATGCATGTATACACTTGTATGTACATGTTACTTGATGTATACATGTATCTATAGTTACAAACAGGTGTAGATACAAATTGACTCCAGTTTATAGTAACATAGTTACTTGTTCCTATGCAGTTATAAAAATACGTAGTGAAGGTTGCTGTGATCATAAAACTGGGGGTTTTTGTTTGTTTGTTTGTTTGGTTTTTTTGTTTGGGTTTTTTTTTTTTTTCCTTTTTTTCCCGTCATGAATATTGTAGCAGTAAAAGATGCTGGGCTATCTAAAATATCTTCTTTTCCCAAGGGCAGCCACAGACCAAGAAGATAGCAGTAGAAGTTGTCCAACACTACAACTCCAACCCCATCTGGGAGGACCTGCTCAGAGCCTGTCCTCTCAGCTGGCAGTGCCTCACCTGCAGCAAGCACACATCGCCGCCGTCCAAGGAAATCGCTGAATGTTTCTCAGGAAAGTGAAACACGACGCTGCTGAGCGACAGCCCCAGTGCAAAAGCCACCGAGGGACTCAGGGGTGGCTGTATGGCAGCGGCGAGGCCCAGCCCCCGGCACAGCCCGTGCAGTGCGGGTGTCCTGCGCTCCGTGCGCGCTGCCCGGGAGGGATGGCAGCGCTCGGAGCCCAGCGGGGCACGCACGGCTAATTGGGGTGGCAAGGACAGCGCTCCTGCCTCCGAGCTGACTGCATAAGCCAGCTCTCACACCACGACCCTGAAGCTGTGTCCTGAGGACTGTAGTGGCCAAAGCATTTCTCAGGGTTTTACGTCTAAATCCCTTCTCTCGCACAATACTGAAAAGGGGCTCTGACCCAAGACTCTTCTCGGTTAAATACCCGAGCTGCCAAGCTACAGATTTTCAGGGATTCCTTTTGAAACTCTTCCACTTTGTACAAAGCGATTAAATATTCATTGGCACGGGGACTGGGAGCCGGCCTCCTGGATGAGCACCCCCACCCCAAGCCGCAGAGCCCTTTTCATTCCCATCCTCTGAATATTTAATCAGCTCATACAAAGCAGAGCGGCTTCAGCAGGGGAGCCTGGGAGAGACCCGGCAGTGAGAGCCACTGATCAGAGTGCGCAGCAGACACCCGATCCCAGGCGCCTGCTCCAAAGCAGGCAGATGAAGGATTTGAGCATTCGGCTCAGCATAACTGTGAGCGTGTTAGCTATTCACGGCGGAGGATGTGACACTTCCTTTCTCTTCTCTCCCCCACCCCGTCCTTTATTCCAGTTAGATGTGGTTTAACCACCTCAGAGTCCAGCAGGAAGACAGGAAGAGGAATGCTTCGTTTGTGTCCCGAAAACTGTACAAAATGAATGGATAAAAATTTGATGAGAAGTTTTTCAGCCATTCAAGCACCTCTCTTAATAATTCAGATGTTTGATTTTCTTCTTCAGTATGCAGTAAGGATTAATGCACTTTGAAGATGATATAGAAACTTTCGTTTCTGGAAAAGGAGAAAAGCCTCAGATTTAAAAAGAAAATCCCACACAGGAGTATGACATTATTACGTGAGCTTCTATCCCCCTGATTCTCTTAAACTGATGACTGGGACAGGCTTTGCACTGAAATTTCAGCATAGAGAGATTTTTTGCAGCCTACCTCTAATAAACAAAGTTCACAGCGGAAATGCTGACAGGCTGTGATCAAAGCAGCACCCTCAGGTGTTGCTGTGATATACTGCTTGCTTACTAAAACACAGCAGTTCAAACAGCCTGGCTGTATTTAATTGGTATATATAGTATTTCCAACTCGGGGAGCTCAACACCAAAGGAGGTTTCTCTTAGATCTTTCATTCTGCCATTGTTCTGCTATTTGCTCAGAGACCAAGTTTTGGGTTACATCTGGAACAGGGACCCTAGAACTATTCATAGCATTGCCTTGAACTTTATAGGAGGCTGCCTTGTGAGCACTCCTCTGCTGCTTCCACTCAGAAGTCTGTGCTGTCCTCTCCCCAGCTGTGGGGAGCAGCTCTTCCCCAGTGATTACTCAACATCTTTACTTCAGTCCCATCAACTGCATAGATAAAAAAATGACACTGACAGTATAACATAATGTAGTTGTAGTGTTTTTTAAGTATTAGAAAAAGAGAAAAACATCCAGGTGACGATTTTTTGGGTTTACCAGTGACCACTCAGGACTTGCTAGTGTCTGGACCAGTGCTTGGCTCCAAAGTTCACAACCCATCCTCTGAAATTCAGGTGTACATCTAAAACTTGGGCCTGACCACTGGAGATACAAGTTCATATATCCTCAGGGAAGAATATTTTTTTCTTGCCCAGTTCTCTCACAACATCTGTCACAGGCCCAGACCCTGGGTCTCAGCCTCAGTCTTCTTACCTGAGGAGCCCAGACCCCCACCACTGTCATGTCCCTCTCTCTTTGCTCAGTCAATTCCCACTCCTAACCAGTTGATACTTGGTTCCACCATCTGTTTGTTGTTTTCCTTTAGTCAAGTTTTTGCCTTCTTTCCAGCTGCTCCGAAGAATTCCTTGTTTACACTGCCTTAGTTCTGGCAGGGATTTCATCCCATCCCTGACTTTTACTTTGAGCACCCAAAGTTGGAGAAATCCACTTTCTTTGACTTTGGATGGAGTATATTCAGGCAAGGGTGAAGATGATGCTCATACCAGTTTTGTGCTCACACCAGCAGAAGCTGTGAGTGGACAGAACATGGGCAGTCACTCTCTGTGGACAAACAGCATCTTCTTTCAACCACTCCAGCAGCCCTGAGAAACTTGCATGTGTGCCCCAGAGATGGGAGGTATGGATATATTAATTCCTAAATTATAATATCTCTACTTAGCATGGCCAAAGTAGGTTTTATTCCGAAAGTTTCTAACTGGACCTAAATGAGAGACTTCTATAAAAACAGCAACAGGCATTTCCCAACAGAAAAGGCCAGTTTGCTCCACTCCTGCATTTTGAGTCACTGCTATAAACTTCTGAGAAACTGGGCCTTTTTGAATAAAAAGTATGTTATCATTTTTTTGGTAATATGAACAAAATGAAATATTTTCTCAATTCTTGTTCCAGGAATCTGCTAAACTGTTTTGACATTTTTTTTTCCCAAAAATTCTGCCTTAGGCATGCACCTGGAATATAAAATATCATCCCAAATGATTAAAACTTGACAATGTGTCAAAATGTGATTCTGTAATAGGAAATATTGTGCAAACATCATATTATGCCCTATTAGCCCTACTATTAAAAATATTTCCTTATGTGTAGCAAAGAGGCTTATACAAACCAGCACTTACAGATGTAGTCACTATTTCCTAGTGTGTAATACCCTAGTAATTTTGACTTTTTCAACATTACTGAATGCAACAAGATAACATTAATGAAATGATCCCTTGGTGAATTTGTTCTTTAAAAAAAAAAAAGCTTGCTTTGAATTATACTGTAAAAATGCATCTTTAAATCAACTAATTTCCATTTAATTACACGGATATTAGCTAAAACCAGCAGAGTGGACTTTTCAATTTTTAATTGTGAAAATTCTCTCCCAGGCTGAACTCTTTTATGCCAAGTTTCTGCATTGAACACGTTTTTACGGTCTAGTTATAAACCGTAGAAAAACAACGTTTATAGGAAATGTTGACACAACCTTAAATAAAGTGGTGCTAGCTGACACCTCTATATTTTCAATTTGGAGATTTCTATTGGGAAAATATAAACGCTAATGCAGTAAAGGAAGCCAACTATAATAAAACCCTCATAGTCTTCCTGTTCACCACATGAAGACCTACTTCAAAAAGAACCAACTCAGACTGGAGATGAGTAGAAGTTAACTGCATTCCTCTGAGAGTACTAAAAATTACCTGCAAGGTAGTTCAGCCTTACAGTTACTTGCAAGACTTCAGTTTAGCCAAAGTCACATGAATATCCACAAAAAAAAAAAAGAAAAAAAAAAAAAAAAAAAAAAAAAAAAGTGGAAAGAAAATGAGAATGTGCATAAGCTCAAAAAAAGGGTGCTAGTCCATTTATATCCTTCCTTGCACAACATAAAAGGAGGAAAATAGACTTTATAGCTTCTAGTGAAACAAATGTAATAGACACAGGGGAAAAATATAAAGATGGAAAGTGAAAAGTGAAGTTAGCTTTTCTATCTGTACCTTTTAATTCTGGCTCACCTAAAATGTATGAATAAAGGAAGGGCAGGGGCCTCTGCTTAGCCTCATTTTTAAAGATGCTGAAAAAAGTTCATGAGCAAAGATCTGGATGATTTTCAGGACAGCTTCTGAGTCTTGGTGACAGAGATTAGAAAGTGCTGGGTTGCTGACCCTGCTTCAAGAATAAAACCCAACCGTATTAGTGATATTCTGGATTTGAGATATAGTTTTGGAGGAAGGATGTTGGAAAAAGTGGCAATTTCAGAACTCAAATATGAAATTCTGAATAAAAAACAAATTATATTTTTTAAGGGATTTAAATTGTTCAAGCTTGGTTGCCTTCTGTGGTAAGATGTCTGGCTCTGTACATGAGGGGAATACAATGGATGGCATTTCCCCTGATTTAAGCAATACTCCAGAGATTATTTCCTACAGCATCCTTGTAGCCAAACTGGGGAGATATGGACTAGATGGCTGGACTTGAAGATATGTGATAAACTGACTGAATCCTCAGGGTCAAAGAAAATTAACCAGTGGTTCAGTCTAACAGATAACCAGTTGAGTTAACTGGATTTAACAGTGGGGCTGATGCTGTTTAATGTGCTCCTTAGTGTCTTGGACAATAATCTATAGTGCACTCTCAGCAGATTTGCAGATAATATCAAACTGGGGAGAGTGATCAGTATTCTGGAGGGCAGAGCTGCCATTCAGGAGGACATCGCCAGGCTGGAGAAATGGGCCATGAAAAAACTCTTGCAGTTCAACAAAGGAAAGCACAAAAGCTGCCCCTGGGATGAGCTTACCCAACACAGGAGAACAGCTGGGTTACTGCTGGCTCACTAAGAAAGGAGATGGCAGTCCTGGTGAACAACAGGTTAAACACGTCACCAGCGTGCCCTCTGGGAACAAAGGTCCCTCTGCATACTGGGCTGTGACAGGAAGGGTTCCAGGACTGACTAATCTCCCACAGAAGGGTAAAACCAAGGGGCCAAAGAAGTTTACATGGCCTTGACAACCATGAGACCTTGTATGAAATAATGTGTCCAGTATGGGAATCCCTGGTACAAGAGAAACACTAATACATGAGAGAGTCCAGAAGAAGGCCAGCAAGACATTCAAGAGGCTGAAGCAAGAGGCAATAAAGTGAAGTTGAGAGAACTGGCTTTGCTGAGCCTGGGGATGAAAAGAATCACAAGAAATCTTACTGTTGGTTTCAGTTACCTAGGGAATGGTTGTAGAGAAGGATGGGACTGACACTTCCTGAAGCTGCATAGCAGGAAGATAACAGGCAAGACAAATGTAAGAATGTGAAATTCCAGTTGGACATATGGGATAAAAAACTCACAGTGAGGATAGTTGAACAATGGCCAGGTTGCCCAGAGAGATTGTGATAGCTATTCTTAGAGATACTCAAACCTCAGCTGGGCAGGTTTACCATGCTTTGAAGAGCAGGTTGGGCAATGTGATATCCAGAAGACCCTTTCAACCTGAATGATTCTGTTTCCATTTGCTATTTAGAAATCATCCTGACTTGCCCGTTCAAGGGATGTCTGGGAAAACCAAGACTTTCCAGTGTCACTTCTGGCATTGACTTGCTCAGTGGAAAAGGAGAAAGTGGGAATGGTGACACTCTGAGCAGCAGCCTGCTGGCTCTCAGGCACCATTCAGATCTCTCCTTTAGGCAAACTGGCTGCTGATAGAGCTGGATACTTGCCTGCCTTTGAATGCCCAGCCTTATCTGTTTTTAAGGAAAGGTATGCTGAACTCTCTAGCAACATTAGAAAGTATTGGCCTGAGATTTTCTTTAGTTGCTATCATACCTAACCTTCACCTCTTCAGAGGCAAACACTAAAAAGTTATGTAAAAAGCCAAACTGAATCATCCTGGTAAACAACACTGACCTTGTCTTGGACCTGAAATGACCTCCCCTTACATGGCTGTAACCCACTCCACTTAATGCAGTTAACAAACTGTAGTCGTTTGATTCAGTGAGACACTTGCTGCTTTTACCATTACTTTTGTCTTGTCTAATTGTCTATTAAGAAGGTAATTTGGGTTGCACCCCAATGAAAATCAGACCTACCTAACCTTCTGTAGCTCCCAAGGGACCTTTCACTAAGGCTTCTCTGCGAGCAGAAGAGTTTTGGATGATTGGGGTTTTTTTTTAACCTTGCTAACATTTCAGCCATTCTGGCAGCAATTTATATCGTTTCTGCCTGCTGCCTCCTTCTTCTTCTGTTTTCCCCCATAGGTTTCACAAGATATCACAGTAACCTTGGCAAAAATGTGAAATCTACTTTAAGGTTAATGCTAAACTTCTGTAGTACATTATTTTAGGGTTTAAAAGAAAGATAGTAGGTTCCAGTGTGTACCTGTCAGTACTAAATGATTGTTCATTTCCTGTGAATTGGGAATAAAGTAATAACATACATCTGGTGAGCTAAAACATGTTGCTTATTTCTTTTTCCTCTCTGAGCCATATCCTTTACCAGCTGTGAGACATCACCATGCAGAATCTCCAAATACCTTTGAGGAAAATTAAAACAAAGGAACAGAGGGCTGGAAGGGACCCCCTGTGTCTTGGAGCCCAGTCCCCCACTAGCCCCAGGCCACATCACACAATGCCTTTCCTCAGCTGTTCTCATTCCATCTTACAAACCCTCTCGTGCCCCCAAACTTGCATGGGAAGTTTGCTCTCTCCAGCGTTGATTGCCCAACTACATAATGTCTTTCAGCTTTCAGTTAAAATACATTCATGGGCAGTTTATGCCCATTTGTTCTTGTGCCAACACTGTACTTTATCTTCAAAAGATCTTTTCCTTCCTTGATGTTTGACCTCCTAGTGTATTTATAGAAAGCAATGACATTCTGTATCAGCTTTTGTTTTGTTACACTAAATATGTCAAGCTCTTCTGGCCTCCTTATGCAAAATAGAATTTCCATTCCCTCTCATTACAGCTTTGCTGCCCTTGTTCCCAAGTAATTTTTGGCCCAGGGGCTGTAGCTGGACACAGTGATCCTGTAAAGGTTTCATCAACTTATTTTGTTAGTTGCTAACCGTTTTCTTGTGTGAATCAAGCCTGAAGATGACATGGTAAAAGGATATACATCACTAAATGTACTAAATACATTGAGAAAAATCCAGTTAAAGACTCCTTTCCCTTTGTTAATGTAATATTTCTAAATGTTAGACGCTTGTGGGCTTTGCAAGACAGTGGAACTCTGATGATGGATCCTGAAGCACAAGTTAGAGCCTAGAAAAAGAGGCTGAGGTATGAAAACATCAGCCATGGAAACGCAGTAATTAGAATAAAAAGAGTCCAAGGGAGAGGTGAAGTAGGATTTATTACTGCACTGCAATGGATGATAAAGGAGGTGATTAGAAATTAACTGTCAAATTCAATTTTTTACACTCTTCTGGCCTGACAAACACTTGAACATAAAAATACATATTTACATAAACAAAAATCTCAGCCTGTGGCATTTTCATGTCTTCCATTTGAAAGCACAAAGGATGGCAACTGAATATTTTTTATGCTATAAATACCATTTGCTTTCTGCGTATCTCCAAGTCAGAACTATAGAAAAATGTAACCATCTTGATTAAGTGGAGAATAGAAGATCCTTTGCATTTTTCTCCACATGCATTCAGTCTTCTCAGGTCTTGAGCAACTTAATGTAAAATTTGAAATTTTACATGCTCATTGTTCGTTTCTGAGGCATGACCTGAATAAAATCCCTGTGGGGAAAAAACCTCACAAAACAAAAGGTCCTATTGATAGTCTATACCATAGTATATAGTCTTTTACAGAATAGAATTTCAATGCACATATTGCTTATCATGGTACTGAAATAACAAATTTCTTCAGTCTTTCACAGCAGTTACAGAAATTTAGCATCTCTTTCGCTGTTTCTGCCAGCACTGAGCTATGCCCCAGTAGAGTAATTTTCTTTAGTGTAACACACCACATAAATATCATCGTTTTATCTGATGGCAATGAATCTTAGAGGCAAACAGTTCTTTTTCCAGCCCTTTCATATTATATTCATAAAGGCATGAGGGCAGCTTGAATGATTAAACATTAAGCTGAAAGGCAGCATTTGGTAGAGACCTGAATGGGGACCTCCCTGCTGGATTAAATGTAATGTTCTCCTTGCAGAAAATGGCTAACTCGGCTGCAGGCAGGAGGTGAGCTCCACTGCTCTCTGCGTTCCCAGGGAGGAGAAATTGTGGTTTGTGCTATTTCGCTTTGTGTAAGAAGCAGATTCCCAGTCACTGTTCAGCTGCAGTTGCATTAGGCAAAGTCTTTGTACCTCTGCTGCCCTTTGTGGTTCTCTAGACACGTAAGCGCCGTCCTTCTGCATGCAAATCTCTGTGTGTTTTGAAGATATTTTTCCTCTGTGGCCTGCCTATTGGACTGGCTGAGGCTCAGATTACAGAGGTATTCAGTGGGTATTAAGCACACACCGGTACTTTTGCAGGCAGGAATGACCTCTTGAATTTGGAGCTATAAAATGCAGCTACTGTGTTTACTCAGTTAGGGGACAAATTGTGCTCCCTGGGTCTCATATTCTCAGGTTGTTTGTAAACCTTTTTGATTTGGTTATACTACGTTCTGGGACTCAAATGGCATACCCTCCTGGGGTCTCTGCCTGTTTGAGACTCTCTTGAAAAATATGACTTGATTGGATCCTACATCTGCATCAATCACCCCTCCAAGTCTCTATGTTAGCTCAAGAACAATGTCTGATAATGGGGAAAACTCAGAGACAGTGAAACAGAGTTACTACATGAGATTGTCCCTTTTTTTTTTATTTTAATATCTTCAAATGAGTCCATTTCAGGAATTGAGAATAATTCTCTTGGAGCAATAAAGTTTATATAGCCAACATAAACAAACCTACGCCTGCTTCATGCCAGGAGAGGAGAGAGGGGGAGATATTTCTTTTGCTACCAACATAAGCTCTTTTGCTTGAGTAGTATTTTTGGCAGATGCTACCATATTTAACTTCCCACAATGGCACTGTTTATTTAAGGCCAATATAAAACATCCCTGGCCCTTCTCTTAGATTTTTCAGTCCCTTGGTTGACTCCCATGTATCCTTTTAAGCACATTTTTTATTGTGCCTTTGGAATCACTGCTCAGTGCTTTTGAACAAAATACTTCCAAACAACAAGAACTCCATCTTAGCAGGGTGAGAAAATAAGCTGTACATGGGCCACTGCTCATGGATTTAACTACTCTCTGTTCTCACCAGTAGTTAAGAAGAAAAAATAACTGTCAGACCAGAAGTCTACCTAACCAAGTACCTTGTCACCAACAAAGATCAGTTGTGATTATTTAAAGAGTGTACAAAAAAGCATAGTGGTGCTTTGGCTAATATGCACTTGAGCTCCTAACAATAATTTTGTCCAAAGCTGCACTGTTTTCTTTTATCAGACTGACCTAGGGGAAATTTAATTCCAGTTTTTGCTCTTTATTTCTGGTATAGAAAATATATTTGTAGCTGTAAATCTTTCCCAGATTTGCATTTGATTTTAAACCAAACGTAAAAATGTAGCTGCAAAAATGGGTTTCAAATCCTTATAGGAAGTTTACTAGGTCCTTAGGGACAATGGCTTATGGTCAGCCCAACAGTCCTCTGCTTTTTATAGAACACAATTACTTTTCACTCCTGATTTCAGGCTGAAGCCTCCTTCTCTACATGAGTGCAGAGGCACCATTTCTGTTTGTACCCATTATACCTAAGTTATTGCCTCTGGCTTCACATGTGCCAGGGTGGAGCTGTGCTCCAGCCAAAGCCGCTGCCTAAAAACATCCACCTGCTAAGCCAGCTGCCACAGGTCCTGAAGAGCCACCATGGGCTGCCTGCCACGAGGCACTGTGGCCTCAGCCACAGGACACTTCTATCCATTGGAGCAGGCTGCTGCTTTGGAGCTGGACAACTTGAGCAGTCAGCACTTCCCAGCCTGGCAGGGACAGCTGGGGAACGCAGTCTTCAGCATTCTTGCCTCTTCAAGCAAATATGTCGGAAATGGCTTTCTAGTGGCCTACTCACATCCTAATTTTTCTCCCAGATGTGTTATTTCTGTTTAACAGTACTTACTGTTGGTATTTTGGTAAACCTCTAGCTACTCAAATCTTCTGGTCATGCTTTTCTACTGCCTTCCACAGGTAAGAATATCACCAAATACTTTAATACCCTTTAATACCACCACCATTGTTTTTTTCCTGTGTTGTCCTGTGAAATACTGTGGGTGCCAAACACAACCCAAACAGCCATCTGCAGAAACAGTGTCTCCCAGAGGAGGTGCAGAATGTGCACAAACATGTGCTCTGTTTTCCTAAGGACACCTGCCAGAATCCTGCTGATGCACCAAGCATAGGAAAATATTTGGCACAAGCCATGTGTCCAAAGATTTCTCTCCTTGTAGGTAGTGGAAAATATTCCTTTCTTAACATAGTTCGTTTTTTTCAGACTCTCTCTATATAAGTGAATGCTTCTGTTGTTCTCTGCTGTGGTGTCCAATAAGCACAGCCACTTGTAGTTTCTCAGGTCTCTCAGAGAACTTATCCAGTCTCATTTTAGCTCTTGCCTCAAGGTGAATGGTGTGAACTGTTGTTATGCTGCACTCTCCCTGCTCTGTCCGGTCCTTCTGAGAGTTTCTTTTTTCCTCAGAAGACTCCCCCTAATTATTTTTCAGTTTTTTAAGTCCTTGGGCTTTCCAACAAATGCATCTTCTTAGAGGCACTAAGACTTTTTTAACTCGTTAATGGGCACTGCCTTCACCAAGACACTCATGAATTGTGCTGAGGTGGTGGCATGACCAGAATATTAATAAAGGAAGCATTAGCTTGCTCAAAAGGACAGGAAAGATGAGATATACTGCCCTGCATTCAAGGGTACACAGGTGTGCTGGGAGATCCAGAATGTGGAGGAATTTACTATCTCTGAGAAGGTAAAAGGGGAAAAGAATATGAAGGTTTTGATTGCAAGGATTGCAAAATTTTAAAACAAGGCAGACTTGAGGCTTTTTTGTCCAAAAAGCAGAATCAGCCAAAGGACAGGATATAATATTGAGGGATTGTAACAATCCAGGTATTCCTTAGTGAAAGAATTCAACAGAACACCAGTGTCCAGTGAGTTCCTGGAATTACTGGCAATTCCTGTTTAAAAGAGTGTAGGGTTTTCCAGATTTGAAGCTAAGCAGTAAAGAATGATGTGAGAATGTGAAGGTGAAAGATTACATATATAAGAGTAACCTTGGAGTTACAGGGTATATGATCCTTGGAAAGGCAAGGGAGAAGAGCAAAAAAAGGTGATGGACTAGAAGTGGGGAAGCTTCAATAAACTAATAGATAGCAGGTAACTAAGTGAACATAAGTGTCAAAGACAGCTGTAAGTTCCTCAAAAGATGTTGCTAAGCATATATTATTTCACATGAGAGAAACTATAGACAATGTAAAAAGAGAACAAACTTGTTAAGCTAGTTGCAAAAACATGGCCAAAGGGAGTAAAATGAAACACTTGCACAGCATCAACAGCACAGAAAATAGAGGGGAAAGGAGATGTGATAGAAAACAAAAATTATTCTCAAATAGATAAAAAATGCCATAAAAATGAGAAGTTTGTTGTTTGTTTTTTTTTTAAACCATAGGATCAGACTATTGCAAAAAAATTGATTTCAACATTAAGTAATATTTTCAGTAGTAAAGTACTAGAAAGCTATTGTTTGTGAGTAGGGATCATCACAGATTTTACATCAATGGAGGTTTTTAGGAAAGAGGAAACTGTCAGAAGTCATCTAGAAATAGTTCCTATTAGCAGATAAATCACTGGCTACATGACCTCTTGACTATCTTTCTAGGCATCTATTCAATTTTTTATAGAACTGTGCTTCATTTATTAATCAACTTTGCAATTGTTTACATACTCCCTTTATGCATATGTTCATCACATAAAGGCCTAAATCTTGCTTCTTTACCACCTTCTTTCTATGATTTTTTAGTATTAAAATTCATAGTGGTCCTGCTTTGGCTAGTATACCTCTAACCTCCTTAAATATTGGAACTCTTCCACCCGCTTTCCCTGATTTTTGATTGCAACATTTTCCAGTAATCCTACAAAAAAAGTAGTCTGAACTGGAAGTTCCATTATTGCCCTTTTCGTTCCTGCTGAGCACACTTTCCAGACACTTGGAAACTTATACAGTGGTGCTGTCCTTTAGCTCTTGCATCTTATTCCATGGACCAGCATTAATAGATGATTGGTGTTCATTTTTCAAAATATAATTATGAGAACAATTAGAAGAGCGAAAGAGTGGCACCAGGAGCACACAGATTGAATGTATTTTCTTGGTACAGAAGCTGATGCTGTTAATATTTAGGATTTTCATTGGAGTAGGTTGCAAGGTAAGAGAGAGAATCAGGAGGGCCTGATGACTGAGGCCAGCTCCCCTCCTTTCCTTAACTCCACTGTTTGTAGCAATTCATTCTTAGAGATTTTGACTTGTGCTCAATTTCCCTAGCAGCAAAGTTCATATGTACTTGATTACTTACACAGGAGACAATTTAACCATGAAAACCTCATATGTGAGGGATTAGCTGAGGGCAAAGTTGGGCTCTTAAACTCTTAATGTAAGTATGGTCATGACAGCACAGTTTGATTAAATTGAAACATTTCACTTAGCAAAGTATAGACTTAATTCTAATAATTTTAAAGGTGTCAAAAAGGAAGGAGTACTCATTTCACTCAGCACATAGAGTCTGCACATCCCTCTCCCTGAGGGGAACAATGAACAAACCTTGCACAGAAAAAGTAAACAATTACTGTTTCTGTACATCATTCATCTTCTGGTACTTGCAGTTTTTGTGGACACGTCTGCATGATTTCTACAAACTGTATTACACCTCACATAGAGAAATCAAGTTAGTGATACAAAGTTTTGTTTGAAAAGTAAAACATGCTGTTGCTTTGTTTTAAGATAAAATGTAAATGTTAGAAGTTCTCTCTTTTATTTCCTGCACATAAATGCTGCTGAGGATGCTACTGCCATCTCTTTCCCATTACAATGTTTTTGTCTCTAACCATGGTTTTCATGCTTAATTTTTATGTTTACCATCAGTCATGCAATTCCAATTGACATATGATTTGATTTTTCTGCTACATAAACCAATTTTACATCAGTGTAGTTCCAGTAACTGGGGCTACTCACGCCACAAGAAAAAGATGAAGCCCTTTTTTTGTTTTCTTTAGTTTCTCTTTCCTTAATCACTTGGGCCAGATTCTTAGCTAATTTAATTTTCCTCTGTTATCTTCAGTTCAGCTCTGTTGACATACTCTATTGGCAAAATTTGTACTTCATTGTTACAGGCAAATTTCTAAGTGAGTCTGTTAAAATTTCTGTTTCCATTCTACTGAACTCTTTCCTCTGTGTTGAGTATTTTGAGCTCTCTTCCTGCCTTTACAGGCACCCACGTGATTTGCTAAAATAATGCATGTGAAATTGCAGGCCGAATGTGCAAGATAGCTCCCTAAAAATAATCATCTTGAAAGCAACGGCTGGACTCAAGAAACCTCATTTATACATTTTATGCAGTGTGATAAATTACTGTTGCACTGTATTGAGAGTTTATCCTGAGAGTGACTCACGTGGATGGTATGAACTGCTTTACCCACCAGCTAAAAATCTGTCTTCTTCTCACTCTCTTCTGCCTCTTAGAGAAGGGGAAAATCAAGGCTGAGTCCTGACTGGTTCTGACTTGAGCAGCAGAGTGAACAGCCCTCTGTGTGTGTGAAGAGACAAAAAAGTGTGCAACCATCACCCTCCTATTATTGCTCACAATTTAAAAGCCAGCCAGCAGCAGGAACAGGAAGAGAAAAGGTCACAAGAGGACAGTGTCCATGGCCAGCATCAGGTTTCACAGAAGGGACCATAAGGGAGAAAATGAACAACATTTGGACTTAATTAAGGCACTAATCTGGAAAAATGAGGAACAGTTGAAAGCTGCAGAGTTGGGGCATTGTATAAACTTCTTTTCTTGATCACAAAGTAACCTTGCAGTAGCTTCTGCTACTGAGAATAAGGGAGGAAAATGTTGGTAGGAACAGGGGTTCTGAGGTCTACCCTAGAGCACTGTGTTTTATAGTGAAGTAGCATCAATAAAGGCAAAGGAGGGAGTACAAAAGGAAAGGGGTCTGTGAGAAAATGACATCCATTGCTTAGAGCTTTGCTCCCAAAAATAGTGCTTTCACATCTTTGAAAGTATGTATTTCTCCCAGAAGTAGCTTTTCAGTTGTCATCTTAAATTTTCTGCTAGAAAATTCTCTGTGTGCTTATATATAGTACATAAACAACAGGTAAATACTGAGTTATATAAAATAACATTGTAGATAATATGCACATATATTTGCTTGTATTTATCTCAAAAGGAAAAAAAGTTGGCACGCACATCTGCAAAAAATGAAACAAAAGAAGACAAGATGCTGGAGCTCATTCCAGCCTTTTCAAGGCCTATTTGCACTACAGCTTTGATTAACTAAAGGCAGAGGTATCTGATGTAGCTTCAGTACTCTGTGTTTTATCACTTGCTTGGATTTAACAGTGTTAAAGAGCAAAATTAGGGGACTTTCTTGCAGCCACTGGCCCACCCATATTTCACCATGAAAAGCACACAGAAAAACTGTAGTTCTGAGCATCCCAGCCAGACAGACAGTGAGAATGCTCAACCTCAAAGTGTGCCCTTTCTGCAGCTGAAAACTGGCGTAGTTATTCAGCAGGGAAATGCAGTTCTGCTCAATATGGCACTGGAATAAATTCACCCATTAGAAGCTACTTCACACATCTGAAGGTATTGAATAATCAGGGATTACAGTTAGATGAGTTAAATTAGTTAGATTACAGTTAAAATGGATGTTGAGTTTCTAAATACATAATTTCTTTTTCCTTCTTTATAGTCATAACATGGACTAAGAAGAGTGTATTTTGTTCACATGCAGAGGCAGATGTGCTACCAGACTGGGTAAGCATGTCTCATGCAAAACTTTCTATGGAAAAAGATTTCTAGCCCAGGATTCAGGACAGAGAGATGCTTACTGCCATAGCAGGTTTTTTGTTGTTGTTGTTGTTTTGTTTGTTTGTTTGTTTTTAATCAGCTGTTTTTCACCTTTTAGATTTACATTTAATGAAGGGAGTCAACTAATTTTCAGTAAAATCAAATGAGAAGTTGGATATTAGACTTTTTTTCCCATTCTAGTTTCCATATGAAATTTCTCAGCTATAGCAGTTTGAGGACCCCTAAGGCCACATCCTTATCTACAGAAAATGGACTCCATTAAAAATAGAATGATGTTGCTTTATGTCATAAATGGGGTATGTCCCTTGGTCCAGCTATGTCTTCAGCTGAGTTTTGGGCCTTGATTTTCCCACACATTGTTTCATATGCAGCTGTCTGGGCAAACCACTTTCCAAGTGTGCACAGAAAGCTGCTCAAGTACCCGACAGTAGCCTGCATCTATTTTGCATGATGAGTATAACAGATAAAGACAAGACAGACTAGAATCAAAGCAACCTCTTGTTCCCTTCCCATTAACATACAGAAAAAGCGCAGAACACTGATGTCTACTGAAGTAAAGAATTATATAATATTATTTTTATTTCAGAAAAAAGGAGTAGAGCTTTTTGATAGAAATATAAACTATTTGGTAAAGATACTTAGAAGTTTGTGGGTCTTACATGAAAATCCTGTTAAAATTATGTTTTGTGGCAATTCTTTCTAAAACCAGCTGTGGCATGCAGTAAATAGTACAGTTGTTGCTTTGAAAAAAAATCTGTGTCTGCGGTGGTCTGAAAATAAAATCCCACATCAAGGAGTTCACTACAAGTTAGCCCTGCTCACAGACACAGGATACTTATGCAAGGATGTGTGTGGAATTATTTCTAAACAATGTTTTTCTGTAGTTATTTTGAAATTAAAAATATGTTTCCCTTCTCTTGTTTTCCCATTGCTGGTGAAATGGGCTCCCTTTCAGCCTCAGCAGAGTACTGGACAAGTGCACTGAAAGCCCCAAACTTGCAGTTGAAAGGTGCTTGCATGGTTCACTCAGCTGGTAGAGCTTATTCTGGTATCATTTAGCTCAGATTTATGCTGATGGAACACCTCTGGGTGAAATCCAGGTTTTTTGAACTCAGGGTTAAGATTAACTCCAGGGACAGCCAAATTAATCCAGGTTACAGAGAAAGCACTGGAAATACCTTTGTTACTTATGCATTTAATTTAAACCAAGTGATCTAATTGTTGATGGGTTTCAGTAAAGCATGGCCCTACTGATGCTATTGAAGTCAACCTAGTTAATCTTGTTTTACATATGTGGGATTGGGATCAGAATTTGTCTAAAGAGACTTTTTGCATTCATTGAAGTGGAGGAAGCAGAACTAAAGGTTTTTACAGCTGAATTAGGATTTTAAAACAAGAGCAGATGTAGGGAGAAGGGAAGATTACAGTGAACTCCTCTGAAGCGTCCAGCCCACTAAGGAGCAGTTTCCCTTGCCATTGCCTCTGCCAACCTGTGTAGTTACATGCCATCCTTATGCTTTACTTCCAAAAGCCTCATCAAGGTACTTTCTGCATTTTTGTATGTCACTTTTCTCACTGAGAATACCAGCAAGCAAGTTTTCCACTCCTTTTTCAGCCCTTGAAATGGGTGGACAGCATTTTAACGTTAAGTAGTGTCTGTGCCAGCTACATGGGAACTCTTTTTTTCAAACTCTACTGTTGTCTGAGGTAAAGCTAGGCAAAGATTTTGTGCAGTAATCATTGCATGGACTGCCATGCCTGTGCATGGACTACTGCAGAGTTCAGTCCTGTTCTTCCCAAGTGCTACATTTAGTTCCATCTACGAGTCACTAATCCAAACATTGAGAAGGCACTGTCAGAGCAAATGAAGCAGAAAAGTTGCGCCCAAAAATCAGTGGACACAAATCTCTCTCCTCTGCTTTCTGAAGAGATGCCAGTTCCTCCTGTGTATACACCTGGTAGAGCAGCACTGCTCAAAGAAACATCTCAATCCTCCATGGCAACAAGCCCAGAAGCTGATATGCCAGCTCCAACCTGGTTAACTACTAACAGGCAGTACGGCACCCCAAAGAGCAAGAGCAACCTATTTCTTCTGCACTGGGGACAACTCTCCTACTGCTGCTCTGGTGCTGCAACACTTAGGTGACTTCTAGGACACAGATTTCTTGGGAATTTCCTTTACCTTTCTGACTATCTGCTAGGAGGCTCAGACATCTGAGTTTTGCTTCATTCACCACCTATTCCAGGAGCTCTGCTAGCTGGCTCAGTCTACAAGCACATCTCATATAGTGTGCAGTGGTTCCAGAAAAGCTGCTTTTCAGTGGGGTGTTTTTGTTTTGGTTTGTTTTTTTTTGTTTTGTTTGTTTTGGTTTGGGTTGGTGTTTTTTGTTTTGTTTTGTTTGTTTTTTTTGGTTGGTTGGTTTGTTTTGTTTGTTTGGGTTTTTTTTGTTTTTGTGGGGTTTTTTTGGTTTTGTGGTTTTTTTTTTTTTTTTTTTTTTTTTTGGTTTTTTTTTGGTTTTTTTTTGGTTTTTTTTTGTTAACAATATTCCCATGTCCTCAGAAACCTGATGAAACTACCAGACCAGCAAGCTCCAACGTGTGTACACTCTGATGGACACACTCGGCAGCATCCCCTACACTGCCTGTCAGCAGGTCAAAGGTGACATGGGCAAAATCAGCAGGTGCCAGCACAGGAATCACAGGAGTTGTTACTTTTAAGTCCAGTTTCCAAATTTCTGTAGTTTCTGGTATAGATCCTGGGATTCACCATTAGAAAAGCAACTATGGAATAGCCCCATGGAATATTGGAAGATTTATTAATATATAGACATAGAGCTGTAGAGACTGTATGATTAATAAGAAAACCACTTTGACTGGGGAAAAAAAAAGTTATGTGTGCACTTCTGTTTAATCTCTTTAATTACTGTAATTTCAGTGAATGACTAAACTAATCCAATGGAATAACCCCAAGTAGACATATCCAGGAATTTCCCACTGATGTCCCCCAAGGCATGCCCCCAACTTTTTGAATCTTTTCTCTCCATTGCTTTGTAAAAAGGACTTCTAACTTTGTACACTTTATTACTCGTCCTGTTTCAAGTAGGAGTGCCCCTAAAAAGCTTATTTCTGTCTCTCTTCTGTAGACCCAAGTTTTTATGTTAAAATTCAAAACAGTCCCTCTTCCATATGCTGCTTTTATACTGTGTATATTCTGTCATCCTAAATTTTACCAGTGCAAATTGTGAGACATGCTCTCTCTGCATGGGGGAAAGGTGTAGTTATTTATACATAACTTAGAACATGCTTTGGTATGTGTTCCTAGCTAAACATATAAAAAAAAGACAACTACCAACTCAACATCTCCTGAAAAATTTACATTCTCAATTCAGTGACATTTTTTATTATGCACCTTCATTTGGCTTAGTAGGCTATGCATGAAAGCATCCAATCTGGAATCATTAGTGACAGTTACTAAATTTCAACTTTTGCCTTCTGTTTCCAGGATTTTTTTTTTATTTTAACATAATTCTGACTATGTTTTCAAGTCTAAAGGATATAAATAATAAAAATATTAAACAGACATACATATACATCAGAACCTTTGGTTTCTTTGTTGATCCACCAATTTCACCTGTATAGGACTACAATTATATGTAAAAGGCTGATGTACTGAGTGTCAATATCAATTAATTAATGATGCTTTAAAAAATCTTTTTATGTGTCATTTGGGAAAAACCTGGTGATAGAAAAGCATATACTTTTTCCTTCCAAGAGTAAATCAAATTATGACTCCTTCACACTCAGCCTGTATTTCAGATATGTAACTATAAACCCATTATAGTTAATCTCTAGATATGGTGCTCTATCTCTCCATTTCATGTAACTTAAATTATGTAAAATGCATACTCATGAATTAAAATGTAGTTGTTGCTTTCTATGAAGAAAATAAACAGCAGGATATATGTTACCATTGCCATCACAGGGAGCTTTACTGAATAATTCCTTTGACTACAGTATGAAACATCTAACTTTAAACATCAGTAAGTGAAGTATAAACAAACAGACTGATAAAAGGCTTTCCTGACTAGATTCATCTATTCCAGTATCCTACCTCCTAGCAGATATGCAGGGAACAGTACTACAAGAAAAGCATATTTCACTACTTCTTTGGCATACTTTCCCACCTTCCACAATTTGTGGCCCTAGGAATACCTGTTGTTTTTTTCTAAATCTTTATTTCATATATCAAAATAACATTTTTTAATTAAATATAATAATATAGATACTATTTTTTATGTTTTATTCTTGCCATTATTAGACTAATATTTTCCTTCAGTTTCATTTCACAAGCTGGAAAATTCTAGCTAGTTTTCTTGTGCCGAACAGAAGTGTCCTCCTCACTTTTTATACGGACACATCTTGCTTCTCTGGAACCAGCATAGAGGGAAGAAGCTGTGGGAGACTTCTTTTCTGTCCTCTGTACCAGACACCACGAGGTTCCTGGCATCAGGCACCTCTTTTCTTCTCTCTTACATCTGCTAAGTAATTTGATGAGTGTACTAAATCTACCTTCATTTGTGTTACCATTACTGTGTGAACTATAATTGGTAAGAACTCCTTAGGATATCCTGCATCCTTCTTGTGACATATTTTACCCTTCACCCAGGAGACAAATTACCAAAACGGTTCCATTTCTTTCTGTTCAGGACACAGATGTCTTGGCAAAGGATTTGCACTGAAGAATCACAGCTCAGTATTATTGGTCTTTTCCTTCCTCTCACTGCTGGGCTGCTCATGGCCAAGAACCGGATGGTCACAGGCCTTATAAGCTTCTTTCTTTAACCTGGCTGCCCACGGAAATGAGGTATTTGCAACACTGATTTTCATCTGATTTTTTTTTTGTTTGGTTTTTTGTTGTTTTTGTTATTGGTTTGGTGGTGGGTTTTTTGTTGTTGTTGTTGTTGTGTTTTGTTTTTGTTTTGTTTGTTTTGTTTTGTTTTTGTTTTGTTTGGTTTGTTTTGTTTTTTTCCCCTGCCTGCCACTGCCCTGGTAGTAATAAAGAAATCCGCAGAGGAACTTTGTCTGAATCTGAAAGAGGAGTCTCAAAGAAAATGACATTCTTACTGGTTTTGCAGCAATAAGCAGGTCGGGGAGAACAGCAATATAAAATTGTGCCCTTTAGGGGGATTACTTGGACAAAAGTTGTGCCATCTTTTGGGTGGCAGCAGCTGGCTGATGACCCAGCAAGCTCCAAGCATTGCAAACCACGATACTGGTGTCCCTTGAAAGACTGGGAACATCAGGATGGTCCTCAATGCGATGGAGATAGACAAATATATAGGGAATCAAGATGCAGGAATTTTAAGACTACAGGATCTTCTCTTGCCTCATGCTACCCTTTTAAGAACATACTATTTATGGTTTTAAAGCTAGTCAGGTTTTGCTTTTGTATAATTTTTCCATTTAGGGATCACAAGACACTATATGAGCATTAGATCATTTTCCCACACACACCTTCTGAAATTACGCACTTGCTGTAACCATAAAGAAAACATGTAAACTGGATTCTTTAATTTAAAACAGCTATAGCTTTTCTTTGTGGACTTTATTCACTAACATATTTTTAATATACCTATGTACAAATAATATATATGGAAAATAAAATAACAGTAAATGTATCATCAATGTAAAATACTTAGATAAGAAACTATGAAAATTATTAGGGTTCTTCACTACTGACTGAAGACTATAATAGTTGATTTCATATTTATGTGTGATATGAATCCTGAATAAAGAATAATAATAAATTTTTAATGCTTTTAACATACTGATTTTCTAGGGGTTTCAGAGGACAGACTTTTGTTTAATCGTATTTCTGGGCTGTTGCCAGGCTGTCACTATTCCCCAGAGCTGAATCTCTGGACATCAGAGGTTCTCCCCTGGAGCTGCATCTATAGACATTAAAGATTCAGAGTCGTTACATACCTTAAGCTAGGAGAGACAGGGGACTTGGTCCTAATTACATCTTATGCCCATTTAAGGTTCTTTAAGCTTAATACAGAAGCCTTGATGCAAATGAAAATCAGGTCCTCAGTCACTTCAAAAGTACTCACAAAAAAAGGTTAAAATTCTGTTTAACTTCCTCTTCTTATCAAAGTCTTGGAAAAAGAGAGTATTTTCATAAGCACTGAGCACTGCATGTTAAATCTGAAGTCTGCCATTTAAAGAGGGTGATTGATTTTTCCACATTAAGGGCAAAATAGCAGGAAATCTGTGCCTCACTAACTCTTACACACATACCTGCTAGCAACTGAGAAGCTCACTATTCAAATCAAAATGGGATTTCTGGGTTTTAACTGTAGCATTTGAAGGGCTCAATTCCTTTTGCTTTGTCTTAAATTAAGAGCCAGAAATTATTTCCCCATGAGACTTCAAGTTAGATCTTTGCCAAGGCCATAGGTCACTTGATTGCATCCAGAAGTTTACTCTATACTTAGCTGGTGATGTGTCGATGTGATGAGGTTTCAGCACATGATACTTCTTAGTGACTGAAGCTGGTTCCCATGACTTTTAAAATTCAGTTGGGGAATAGGAGTACATAAAATCTGACTATGATTTTCAGGGATTTTTTTTCCCCCATGTTATAGTTTTTCAGAAACATAAGCATTTACCGGGACCTTTGATTTCTTGCTTTTATCTGTACACCATAGAGTGTAGAGTTATTAATGGAAATGAAAAATAAAACTGCCATGTAGATGCACTGCTGTGAAAAAAAAATTTACTAATTAAATGTGGAGTAAGCGACTATGATAAAACCTCTTGCTAACATATGCCTGGCCACTGTGGGACAAGAGGTCATGCTTCACATGCCAAGAATGACAGTGAGATGCTACAAGGGTTTGAGAACCAGTTGGAGAGTCAGTTCTCTAGTTCTGTGACCTCACTTCAGTGGGAACTGTATAAACACAGAAGTCGACCAAATAAATTTAGATGTATTTATAACTCTCTTGTGTAGTGAAGTACACTGAAGACAAGGGATGTAGAAATTATGGACTGCCAGTAATGGTAAAAGAAAACAACAACAAACACAACTTTAAATATATATTATTAAGAGCAGACAAGGAAAAAGAACTTTCCAGAGAAGACTGCCAGTAGCTCAGTGACACTCAGCTTTTTCACACCAGGATCCTTTTCCTATATGGTTTGCCTCTAAAAGAAACCTCCGTCTTAATTGTCAGTCTGGGCAGAACAGACTGGCTGGGATTCTCTGAGAAACCCTGCAAAAAACATTAAGGCTTCCCTGCCTCAATGCCTAACTGAAAAAGGAGAGAATATAGTTTTCTTGCTGACTGGGCGGCACACAGATAAGGTATTCTTATTAATTCTTTGAAACAAAAGAAAGAAATAGCAAAAGCTGCCTCTAAAAGTACTAAAGGACTGTATTAAATTTCTTGAGATTAAAATGACAGAAATTCTTTGTAGTCCAATCCCTTGCGATCCATTCACGTACACTCTGCAGATACCTATAGGATGGTTTAAAATGAATGCAGATTGCAATTTTCGTTAAAACCAATGGTCTGTCCTGTGATTCAAGAGCAATTTGCTCACCCTCAATGCTGCAGCTCTGCTAGACACAGCTGCATGTATGCCACCTTTGCACTCCCAGAAGGTCCTGTGCAAACTGTACCCTGGCACAGTCATCAGCAAGAAACAAAGTCCCAATGTGCAAGTCTTACACATTACAAAACTGAAACAGGGGCACTTCCCTGTATTACATAAGAGACATATTGCAAAACACACACACAAATAAAGGTTTTTATGAGAACATGTGATAAATCACCTAGAAAGCCAACAGTGATACAATGTTGCAAAAATAATGATGGGGCCGTAAATCCAAAGATGGGGAAAAAGGAAAGGCCAACTGTTTATTGTTACAAAGTGGCTACAGGAACAAGAGGCTGAGCTAGTCCCAGCCCCTCACACAAGCCAGAGTAAACAGATCCGTGTACATGGGGCCACCCCTCAGAACAGTCCGTTCGTGAGAGCAAAGCACCCACTGAGGGCGGTCAGCCCCCTCTTATAGCTTCAGTCCCCTCAGGGATTGGCTCGTTTTGGATCCTCTACATGATTGGTGCATTCTCTGGGCTCTCATTGGTCCTTATCAGGGTGCTTTCTACACCAATCATTCTTTCCCGCCGTGACTTGATTGGTTGGTTGTATTCACCAATAAGAGCTCTGGGTGGTGGTCTCAGTCTCTGGGTTGTCTGGGGGAGAGCAGAAGATTCCCCCCTCCCCTGGTGTTATCCCTTTAACCGCTCCATTACAATAGTAACTACATTCGGAAATGCCGTCAAAGCCTCTACAAACATTCGTAACTGTACATTGCAACATCATCTAACACTCACTCCAACAACGTTACAACTGCCAGTATGTGTAACAACTCAGAACCACTCAAAAAATCAACACAGTTGCAAATGGAAATCGAAACACACAGTCAACCTACTGATACAACTAATAAAAAGTTTCAACTCCTTTTTGTATCTATAACAACAGTGTATCCGTGCCACAGACCATCGGGTGTTAAAAGCATAGCTGTCTGTGCACGGTTCCTGCTCTACTCACTGCCTTGAACGGTCTCTCTCTGAACTGCAGTCTTCATTCAAAAGTTTATTTTTACAAAGCACCTCTTCATTGTCAGCATAACACCTTCATGAACTAAGTCAAAATTCTAAGCAAAAGCAATTTAATTCTTGTCTCTGGAACACAGTATACTCTTGCTATACAGGATTGCTAGAATAAGATACATAGTGGTTGAGTATGAATTGCAGTTATGAAGGGTGTTTTATACTTTCATTGAAAAAAGAGGTCATATTTGATTTTTTTTTTTCAGACTTCCAGTATTTGTCCCCCTTTTCAAGCTTCATTGACAGCACTACAGGAAGTTTCACAGCAAATACCTTTTATCCCCTAGGATGCATAACAGCTGGGCTGGCTGATGGACTTACAACTCTGCACATTTTTCAAATGTTTCCTTGACTGCTTTTTAGGAACAGCTATTTCTATAAACCTTTTGTTACTTCTAAGTTGCCCAACCTTTATGGAAATTCATCTCTAAATGAATAGGAAACTATCCTCACTACTTCTGAGTTACTAATTTCTATAGTTCCTATTTAATCTTGTGCTTATTCTCAGTTTCCCTTCACCTTCTTTATTCTGTTTGCAAACACTTATTTTCCCCATATTTTAAGTATAATTTCATTTTATTCTATCATCCCATTTAAAAATATTTTATTTCTGTATATATTTCTCTTATTTTTTCATTTTTAGAAGTTCTGCCCTTTTTTAAAGCCTTCACAATGTTATAGTTCTTTGTAGAGGCTTTTTAGTCTACAGGAGTAGTAAAAAACATTTTGTGATACTGAAAGAAGGGAGTTTGCTTCTTCCTGCTTACAAGCCTGCAGGTTTCCTCTCAGTCATGTGTGTTTCCTTGGCTTCTCATTAAGAAAAACAGAAGAAAAAAAAAAAAAAAAAAAAAAAAAAAAAAAAAAAAAAAAAGAGACAAGAACTATGTGTTCTTGGCTTGTCACAGTGTATTACTACCTTGAAGGACAGAGATCAACTTGTTGGGTACAAAATGAAAACTTTAGAACAACCAGCTTGTGGGTTTTTAAAAATAATTTTTATTTGGCATCACCAGTCAAGCCTTTCATGTTGCTGAAATCTACTGCTGTCTCTGAAAAATCAGTCAACCTAAGCTGGTACAAAATCAGCTCAAAGAGAGATTTTTCTTACTTTACAATTTCTTAGAAGCTTTTGAAAGTGTCACCTCAAAAGAAGGATAATAAATACTTAAAATATGTTCCTACTCTCTTCAATAAAACAATGATAAAGGACATAAATTTTGGCCTTCATAACACAAAAGCTACGTTGAAAGAATTTTAGGAGGTTGAGAAATCACATGCTGAGAATTTAGGAAATGCCAACGAGTCTGATTTTGGCTTTCATGCTCTTGCTGATGATACAGTTCTTAGTTATATGTGCTCAACTTAAAAAAACAAAAAAAAAAAAAAAAAACCCAAACAAACAAAAAAACCCACACCAAACCAAACCAAACCACACAAAAAAAAACAAAAACAAAAACAACCCAACAAAAAACACAAGCAAACAAACAAAACCCCCCAAAACAAAACAAAACAAAACAAAAAAACCAACAAAAAAACAACAGAACAAGAGGTGGACTAAATGAGCAATTACAGTGTATTTACTTTCTCTGTCTGGTCAGGTGGGTGATAAACCATTGTCTTGGTTTGGAAAGACAGGTATCTGACAGGGAAAGCTGGAGTTTCCCTTAGAATGGGGAATGCAGACCCCTCACCCCTGCCAAATTATATTTTTACAATTAAGGGCTTTCAGGCAAAGATTTGGGAATAGGAATAACACTTCTTTACTAGGAATACTAACAATACAAATGTAGCAGAAAGACAAAACCACCCAACGACACCAGCAAACAAACAACAATTTTGGAAAATCCTGACAGAGTCAGAGCTACAACCTGACCCCTGTTGGTGTTGGAAGCAGTCCAAAAGTGAGTCCTCCTGGAGTGGCAAAGGTGATTCTGGTGGAGTAGAGAATGGTCCTGCAGAACAAGAGCCCAGTGGTGGTGAAAAGGGGTCCAGTGGTGGTGAGAAGGGGTCCAGTCTTCCTCCAGGAATCAGGTGAAGCTGGATGCTTTGTCATTCTTGTGGCTCAGTTTTATCCAGGTAGGAATGGTTGGCTCTCCCCACTGGGTGAAGCATCTCAGAATTGGACGATGGAATGTGGAATGTACTGTTTTGGGGAGGGTATAGTTTGGGGATGTGTTAGTTTGGGGAGGTGTAAATGGCCCATTAGCAGACAACTATCCCCCTGGAGGGAAGTGGTGAAACAGATAAGAAACAATGCCCTACAGTTGGCCCATTGACAAAAAGCACCCGCCCTATTCCTCCCAGAGTAAAGAAGAACAGTGCTTTCAGGAGATGAAAATAGAATACACATTTTTGTTTTCTATAACTTAGGACAATCATACAGAGTGCTGTTGTTTTGACTACTGTGCTGACTACCCACAGTCCTGGATTCTCATCTTCTGTACAAATGAAGATATATGCTTTTGGCTTTTAATCTGCAGATATATATTATTGTAAGGGGAAATATTAAAATTAAGCATCTCTAATCCATTCCAGGATTTGGAATATGGTGTATTCATGTGTGCAAGATTATTGTGCTTGTTGTCCATGAATTTGTCCTTCCTTCTTCTATCTTCAAGTCTATCTTGCCCCACTTATGCGGACTGAAGTTTTTTTACTTCACTTACAGGACTCTGCCCAGTCTCAGTCTTCTTGTCCAGTCTGTATCAAGATAAGATCAAAACCATTATCTGAAAATCTCCATTTGGGCATGTCCTAACACCAGAGGTACTTGAGCTCATCTATCTGAGATAGTGCTGTAGGCTTCTCTTACAGTCAGAGAAGAAACAAGAACTTACAGGGCACCATTGATCTGTTTGAGACTGTGGGACTTAAACTGCTGCCCATGCTTCTCTGGCACGTTGTTTTAATACCCATTCACTTTGAATCTTATGCAAAGGTGTTTCTTAGTAGCATATTAACCACCCTTCTGATTTCCAGCAGCATTTGTTTCATATCTTTTCTTCTCATTTTTCTGAGCTGTAGATTTTGATCTGCTCTGTCTCTTGTATTTTTCCCCTGTATTTATTTTATTTGCTTATTCTGCTTATTTGATCTGGATCTTGTCTTCTTTATTATCTTAGTTGGCATTTCCCCTTTTTTTTTTTTTTTAATTCCAAAAGCAGTGTTTCAGCACTTAAATGTCTGACAGGTTAATCATGACAAAAAGGAATGTACTTAAATCTCATTATATTTTTCAACTTCAAAGAGTTTTGCTCATATTTATTAATGTATCATCACAATATTTAAGTCAGAATTACGAGTGCTGTTTCAAAGGCAGGTGAACTGAGGTGCAGACATTAAAGCTTAAATCTCTCATACATTTAAAAAGTACAAATAGTCAGCAGGAGGCCTAATCTGTAGGAAGCAGGAGAAGTCTGGTACTAAGAGGTTTTTCAAAGCTTGTGTTTGTATTGTCCAAGTTTCACAACTTCTTTGAGTCTGTGCTCTAGTGCACTGGATTTAAGTACCTTCATCATCTTGAAATAACAGTGTTCTGAAGTACTACAAACTTAACCACCTAAACCAATACCAACCTAAATGATTCGCTGCCTGGTCTAAAGCAAGGTAGTACTGTGCAGTAACACCTTACTGCATGTGGGAGGATTTTCTTTACAGGTGATGTAAAATTCCTACATGTAGACCCAAGTGCAAGAGAGAACAGTAGGGTAACAATTAATGTTCTAAAATTTCATGGATTATGGGAGAGTGGGAAGTATTACAGTTGTCTGTTGCTGCTGCTGTCTCCACAAAGGCTCTAGTTCACAGCACCACAGAACACAGTGGTTCACGTCTTTATGACCATGTTTTGGCATTTCCACTTGCACTGATACACAGCAAAAGCACTGCTGTGCAAACACCTCCATTGATTTAATTCTGAAAATATACCACATTGCTAAATACAAAAAAATTAATGTGAGAGTTGCAACTATGGATTTTTTATTACTCTGAATTCTAGGTAGTGCACATTAATACTGTACATCATAAAATTCTTAATCACGTAGGTATACTCCTCAGTTTATTCTGTCTGATAATACACTACCACTCTTCTAAATCATTACCAATGTAATCTTTAAAACAGTAGCTCTTTGTCCACTGTAGGTTGCAAAAAAGGAAAGTATTATCTTCAGATATGACAGCTTTCATTTTTTCCGATGGTATTGTTTATTTGCTACTGAGGTTTGCATACTTTCAATTCTAAGCAGGAACTCATTTATTACTTCACTTTTAAGAAAAACTCTTTCACAAATGCCTGTAAAACAAGATTGAGATCACTGGCACGCTTTTCTGAAAAATATTCAGGATCAGGAAACAGTACTACTGAATATTATAAGCTCAGATGTTGAGGTACTACACCACAAAAATTATTTTCTTCAACTAGTCACAATGAATTATTTTTCCCTGTGTTGTTTTAAAACTTGGTATTCCAGATTGACATTAATTATCACTTCTACAAAGTTTCTGGAGTAGGTAATGAAGTAAGGCTTGAGGAAAATTAGTACACCCTTTATTAGAAATGACAGATCTTTTCTGTGAATACTGAAAATAGTCTATACATGAAGTTTATATTGTCATTAGATCTCATTCCTTTTTCACCAGCAACAGATACATTTTTAAATTTTATTTTTAATTTCTAAATTTTATTTTTAAATGAAAACTAATAGTTGATAAAGGCACAAACACATGCACATTGGAAAGAATATTTTATGTCTATTCAAGGGGCATATATCAAGAACCATTGTGTGCTCATTTTGGCACATCAGTGCTTCAGAAAGGCAGTACATACAATGGATATAATAATACTTTTGCTTAAGCAACAGTTAGGACTTGTATAATTCCAAAAGCAATTATACTTATTTAACACCACTTGGAAGGCTCACCTTCAAATTTACTGTATTTGATAAGCTCTGTAACTGCAAACCACTTCAGCTTTAGTAGGTACATAAAGGTGAAGAATAAGTTTGTTTGGTTTTAAACTTCAGTTCCTGTTGAAACTGTAATGACTTTTAAAGGGAGCATTCTGAAGCACCAGAACAGTTATTTCAGACACAGAACTTCCAAATGGAACACATGACTGAAGGAAAGAATCCTATTATAAATGTTCTGAAATGACTTTGCACCAGTCAACCTGTTTTATCACCACAAATTTCATTTGCCAAGATGCAGTTACTGTATTCACAAAACTGTGGTTATATTCAGAATCACTAATTCTAATTCATATTTAATTTCAGGAAATCTGAGTTCAAAAAGCCTAAACTTTCAACTACTTTTTATTGTTTGGCTACACTAGAAAAAAGTGTCAGATACTCAGGATATCTGCTTCCTTAGCTGTCACTTTGCAGAGAGCTTCAGAAACAGGTTTTCACAAAACTGCACAAACATTTTAAATATATTAATTTTAAATATTTTTTAATTGTTAGCATACTGTCTATACCTAGACAGGTCAAATTTCAGCCTTAGTTACATGTAAAGAAATGTGAATATTTGGAAGACATTTCATATTCCTTCTATCTTCTCTCACACTGATTTCTTTTGCCACTTTTGGTGCTTTTGGATTTATTATGACAGCAGCATCATGATGCTAAGGACATGACAGCAAAACCCATAAGAATGGAATACTTAGCTTAACACCACTTCCTCCTTTCCCCTACTCCCACCTCCCAGAAGTCAATGCTTTTCCACAGATTCTTTGTTCCAGCTGTGGCTATGGGATCCTTGTCACCCCTTCTTCCAGCAAAAGGCTATGGCAGAAACCTGTGCTGAGTGCAGGCTCATGGGAGATGGGGGTGTCTTGGCAAGAGCACATGCAAGAGGAGTTCATGGAGGCAGTCCTGCATCACAGGATGAAACTGGAAAAGGACGTAGCCTCAATGTCCAATAAAATTTGAAGTGGTGCAGACAGAAGTCCTTTTCCTCCCCACAAGTAACATCTCTGTGGTAGAAGAGATGGTTAGAACAAGGTAAAAAAAAAAAAAAAAAAAGAGGCTTTTTAAAAAAAAATTCTGAATGTTGCTTCCCTTTTCTTTTCACACCTACATATTATACACTTTCCTGCTTTTTTCTGCACCTTCCCACCTCTCTCCTGCCCAAATAAGTTCTTCTTTCAGCCTTCTCTTAAATCCCATATTATCCTATTTCTCTCACACTTTCATTTTTCCTTTCAGAGAATTCTATAATCTATAGAATTATAAAACCATTTAGATTGGAAAAGACTTAAGATCATCAAGTCCAACTGTTAACACAGCACTATGAAGTCCACCACTATACCATGTCCCTAAGTCCAATGTCTTTCAAACATCTTTTTGAACATCTTTTAAATACCTCCAGGGATGATGACTCCATCATTGCCCCAGTATCCTGTTCCAATGTTTAAGAACCCTTCTGTAGAAGAAATTTTTACCAATATCCAGTCCTACTCTCCCCTGGTGCAATTTGGGGCCACTTCCTCTTATCCTAGTTCTTGTTACTTGGCAAAAGAGACTGATGACCACCTGGGCACTCACTGGCTCATGTTCAGCTGCTGTCCACCAATACACCCAGGTCCTTTTCCACCAAGCAGTTTTCCAGCTGCTCTTCCCCCAGCCTGTAGCACTGGACCCAAGTACAGGGTCCAGAATTTGGCTTTCTTGAACCTTGTACCACTGACCTCACCCCATTGATCCAGCCTGCCCAGATCCCTCTACAGAGCCTTCCTACTTTCCAGTAGATCAACACTCAACTTGTGTATGTAAACTGAGGGTGTTGGTCTCCTCAGTCAGATCATGAATAAAATTATTAAATGTGCCTGACCCCAACACTGAGCCCTGAGGAACACCACTGGTAACCAGCTGGATGTAGGTCCATGTCCATTCACCAACTCTCCCTAAGCCTGGCCATCTGGACAGGTTTTTTACACAATGAAAAGCACACCTGTCCAAGCCATGAGCCGTAGTTTCTCTGGAACTCTGTGGGAAACAGTGTCAAAGGCTTTACTGGTGTCCAGGTAGACACATCCACAGCCTTTCCCTCATCCACTAAGTGGGTCACCCTGTCACAGAGGAACAGGTCAGTCAATCAGGACCTGCCATGCTAGCTGGGCCTGATTACCTGTACGTGCTGTGAGGATACTCAAGATTATTTGCTTCATAGCCAAACTAAGTCTTCCCCGTCACAACTTTGAGGCCATTTCCTTTTGTTGCATCACTTGTTGCTTGTGACACTGGCCCACACCTCACTCCAGCCTCCTTTTAGGTAGCTCTAAAGAGCAATAAGGTGCTTCCTGTTCCTCCTTTTCTCCAGACTAAACACGCCCAGCTCTGTCAGCTGCTCCTCGTCAGACTTGTCCTTCAGATGCTTCACCAGCTTCACTGTTTTTCTCTGGACACGCTCCAGCACCTCAATGTCCGTTTTAAAATGAGAGCCCTAAACCCAAGCCCAGTATTTGAGACGTGGCCTCTCCACTGCCAAGTACAGAAGCACAATCACTGTGTTCATCCTGCTGGCCACACTATTGCTGATACAGGCCTGGATGCCACTGGCCTTCAAGTCGGCTCATGTTCAGCCATCTGCACTCCCTCTGACCTAGCGCTTTCAAGCCCCTTAGCTTATTTTCTAGCACAGTTCCTGCACTTTCAGAGATTCGTTTTTCTAACCTGCCCCTCGAAACCCCTCATCCCACCGCCTGACAACCATCAGTTTCGGGACCGACTGAGAGCTCAGCTCTCCGCCCTCGCGCCAGTTACTGGTTGAGACGGGAAGGCCTCACTCAGCACAGCGGTGCCCGAGGCCGGAGCTCTACATCCCCGGAGCAGCGCCGCCACATCCCGAGCGCAGAACAAGCTCCGGCCCCGCCGTCCCTTTCCCTCGGACAACCCCCGGCCGCCGACGGCCCCGCCCCTGCGCCTTCCCGCGGGGGTGACGCCGCCGCCCCGCGCCGCGGAGGCGGGACCCGGGCCCGGCGGGCGTTCGTAAGTTCCTTCCCCCCGCGGCGGTGGGGCCGCGGCCCGGGCTGGGGGCGGGCGGCGCCGGGGCGCGGCTGCCCCGCTCTCTCCCCGCCTGCGGAGCCGGCTGGCGGCGCGGGGCCGGGAAGCAGGAGGCGGAGGGGTGGCGGCTCCTGGCGGGGCGGGCGCCTTCTCCGGGCCTCACTCGGTGAGGGGTTCCTCGCCGGGCGCTGCGGCCGGAGCTCCGCGCCTGCGGGGCCCTTCGCTCGCCCCGTCACGGCCCAGCTGGACCCGCGGCTCGGCCGAGGCGCCGGGCGGCGCGGAGGGCTCGGCAGCGTTACCCGAGCCGCCGAGGTGTGTTGCGAGGCCCGCCCGGCTCCGGAGCCCGGGAGCGGCGGTGCGGGGCCTGCGGCGCTCGGCCGGGGCCGCCGTGTGAGCTCAGAGCCAGCGCGGCCACCCGAGCCCGGCCCGGGGATGTCCCCCCGCGAGTGCGGAAACTGCGAGAGGGCGTGACTGCTGTTGCCGGTTCTGATGTTGTAATAAAGACCCGCAGAAAGGCCGCGTATGACGGTTGCTACAAGTCACGACGGTTGTTTGTACAGCTCACGCTTTTTTCTCTGGTGGCCACAGAGCGTGAGCGCTGTGAGGGGTGGCAGTGGGGGCCTCCAGGCTCTGTGGCGCTGGGCCGTGGCAGCGTTTGGCTCCTGTGCGGTCCCTGCCAGCGTGAGTCAGAGCTGTGCGCCGAGCTCTTGACGCCGAGTCCTGAACGATGTTTCATAACCTTGCTGCTGCTTCCATAAAAGTACAACAAATACGATGCGCAGTCCTCTCGGGCTCCTTACGGTTTGGAAGGAACTGAGAGCCAAAGGGGTCCTGTGGCTGCAGAAATGGATCAGTAAATGGGTGTAGTGTTTGTGTATAACTAACCTTTCTGCTTATGAATCCATTAGAACTTTTAATAATGACATCAGGAACGTATCCCAGATACAAAGTGATCAGATGTATCTGGCATAGATAATATACGGCGGGAAGCATTCTGAAGTTGCATAGGAGAGTTTTCAAAAGAGTGTGCAAATGTCTGCAGTGTGGCAGATTTGAAACAATACAAAAGATTTACTTACTTCAATTTATTTTCCCCTAAAGTCATGCTCTATTAAACGATTTAACCTAAATTAAGATTGGTACGGTACGTCTTGTGCTCAATTCCTTTCTTCTCTGAGTTAACTTTTGGTAAAGCTGTTTAATATGTAATAAAGACTCAGTCAACAGCCTAGCCCTTAAATGCTGTATAGTTAAGCTAATTATAATCTTGAATTTTCTTGTACTGATTTATTTGAACGTGTAATATACCATTAAAAGTGGTCTTTCATGTTATTCCTTAATGAAAAGGAAAGAGGAAGATCATAGTAGTTTATGTGCAATTCTTTTTTCCCCACGGAACTATTCAGCAATCAAAATACTGAGCTGTTGTTCTTTTGTTTGTTTTTTCAATACCCTGATTGTAGCTAGTTATTTTTAGTAATAGTTTAACTTAATCTTTTTCAAAGTTATTTTTATGTAAGGCAAAATGCATCAGGGATGAGTGCATATTTTTTCTGCTTCAGTAGCAAGAAGAATTGGATTTTTTCCAACTTAGAGTTTGTCAAAAGACAGGAAAGGGAAGAAAGAAAGTGTATGACAAGTCATATGTTTAAAACATTTTTTTCATGATGATTTAATGTTCTTAGTATTTAATTATAAAGACATTCTTGGGTAAAGATGACTGGGGGATCAGAAGAAAACCAACACTATGCACATGTTTTTAGCTTTTGGGCAGGCTGTTCAAGAAATAGATTGTGTGGTTGCTAAAGTTGTAATTGAAGTGTTTTTCAAAGCATTTAATGAGGAAAATACTAGTTTCTCATGTTTCCTGCATCTCATTTGTGAGTGAGAATATCAGAATTAACAATGACAGGGAGAGCATAGATAAGATATTTCTGACTTTTTCATGTGAAGCCTTAGAAATTTGTAGTGATTGTCACATATATGTTTTTGATGTACAGGTTCAAGGATTATGTTTTGCTAGATGAGAGAAGTGTTCTTCTTCAGTGGCTTGGACTGTTTCAAGCATTTTTATGTGCACAGGTAAAACATTTATAGAAGTGGCTTAATGTTTTAAATGTCTGTATGAAACTTGTGATGGTTTTATGTATTTATTTGCACCTAAGGAGGTAGATGGTGTCAGGTCAAAGAGAAATAGCCAAATGTCAAAAGTAGAACTTGGATTGGAAGATGACTGGAAATACTATTGCAGTTGCAATTAAAGAAACTTTGGAATTTTAAAAGTGCATGATAAAATCAGAAATGGAAGAACTTTTATCAGTTATTTTAGCAATATTTATTCAGATATTTATTATTGTAATCTCTAGTCTAAAGTCCTGTTAATGTATGGTATGCATCAGAGGAGATGCTGTTGTGTTGTGGGTAAATGTGTTTTAGCAGAATTCTTGTTTATTTACCCCTTCCTAAAATGTTTATCTCTTCTGTTAAATATGATTTACTGTCCTTTGCTAAATATATTTCCTAAGATATTGGAACTTTCTGTTGTTTTTTTGTTTTTTATTTCCTTGAAATAGGGATTAAGATGGATGAGGTGTTTCATTGGTCATAGCAGCAACAGGACGTATAAGGTGGGTATGTTTAAAGATTACAGTTAGTATCTTTGCAGAGTATTTTAGATTTTGCTTCTGTGTCCATCTGAACACAAAGTTCAGTTTTTGCCTCTGTGTTTGAGTTGCTGTTTATTTGCTTATTTAAAATTCTTTAAGGTCAATGAGGGTGTACTCCATTGGGCTTGTACTCCAGTGAAACTAATTGTTTTCATAATTTCCATAAAAGATATTAGTGGTTTAGCAGCAGGAAAATATGTTTTGATGCTCATCCTTATTTGCAGTCAAGACAAGAAATTGACCTTATTTGCTAAGACTTAATACTTCATGTTGGTGTTTTAATTCACTTACAGAAATCCAGAACATGCTTTTACTTAAAATGATTTTTTAAAAACAAATTTAAAACATGACCTTATATTTTACAAGACTAACATTGCAAATAAAAGAAACAGTGCTGCTTGAGTAATAATTGAGCCCTTTCTCATGGAGGATTATTTGCATGTTGCTGTCAAGATTAAATGAATTACAGACTTCTTCACAATGTAACCACCATTAAATTATGACAGATCTTTATTTTTTTTTTTTAATTTTAAAAATAAAAAGTTGTGTTTTCTTTTTAATTATGTTCTTTCTTGTGCTGGTGTAACAAAGATTCTTACTGCCAGCTTTACATGGCATTTGGAGAATGCTGTTGTCTTTGTATTGTATTTGCTCTACCGCTGTTGGTCTTGTCACCTCATGAAACCACAGAACAACTGGGTAGAAACCATCCTATTCAAATATCACGAAGATATGTTAATTAAGTGTGTCTTTGCATTACTGTATTATATTATTGTATTTGCTAGTATTGGTTTGTCCCTAATTGGCTGATTAAACTTAGTGTTAGTAGTATTCAAGCATAACTTTTTTAAAGGATTGATTTCATGGGTATTTATAGTGTAATTGAATGTTGTAGGAAGTATTAGCATGGTTTGTGTAGCAATAATCATAATCTTCCAGTTAATATCAAGAACATAATCAAAACACCATAAACCTAACGGTAGCAGAACTGTACTGTGTATTGAACAAGGATGCAAAAGGGCATTAATTAATATCTTTGCTTTGTCATTTCAGTCTTTTACCATTTTAGGAAAGAATGTTTTCCTCACCTAAACTATGAACTGTTCTTTTTCTCTTTCATTCTTTTCTTGAATCTTTTTGAAGGCCAAACAGTACTGAAAGCCTTGCTTGAAGGGAGGCTGGCCAGTGTCCTCACTCATACCAGAAGAGGTTTAGTACTGAGCTGCCAGTACACTCTGAATTGTTGCACAAATGGAAAGGAAACAATGTAATCAGTAGCTCAATACATCTTTCAGAGTTGTAATGCATTGTAGTCACTTCATTTGTGGTTAAACTTTTATTTTTTGCAGAACAATGAGATTTTTTTCAGATAATCATAAAAAAAGTAAAACTATGGAGTATTGAACCATAAACATGCTTTTTTTTTTTTTTTTAAGTGTGACTTTTGCTTTCAGAGGCTGCTATAAGGTGTTAATTTCTGTGCATGCATCATGATGTTTCATTCTGTGGGTTAGCAGTTTATTGTTTTTCAGAAAGTCTAAACCCAGGATTGTGGATTTAGAAAAAGTGTCATGGTTAATGCCAAGAAGAGGTCATGTGGTGGGCTTCAGAGCTGGACTATCTCAGCCCTGCTGAAGAGCCTCTGTTGCAGCAAGTCACTGGAGAGACAGAAGTATTGTGGCTCACTTGGGTCTTTGCCAGGAGGAGCAGGTGCTAAAGAGATGGAAAAGCAGCTTGGAAAATTTGTTTGATAGGTAAAGGAGTGGGGGAAAGAAACTACTTCTGTCAGACTTACTAGGATCTATCACTGAAATTGGTTTTGGATATTAGGTTGGTTGTAAGTTGCAGTTCCAGGGAAAAATTTTGCTGTTCAAGCATGGGTGGCAGAGCAGTCAGAGCTATGTTTCCATACTCAGTCTTTTTAAGAAGCCCCTCTGTTACCAGTAGCTGAATGCTGAAATGTCTGTAGGAATTATTTATTTGTTTTATGTGATACCAAAGCAGAAACCAAACGAAAAAACCCCTCAAAGGTGCATAGTCTTAATTTTTGCTGCATTATTCAGCTGTTAAGGACAATTGCAAAAGACTGTATCTCTCCAAAGAATCTTTCTCTTGAGCCAATACTATGAAAATGGTGTATGGTGACAAATTACAGCTTAGACTGATGTCATTGCTGTTGTACCTGTGCTTCTTTGCCACTTCACTTTTCTTATATACATGTTTGTGGTTATTTGGGATGAACCGTAAAAAGTAGGGATTTTACAAAAATGTTACTGATTTTTATAGTTTTGAGTACACTTCAGTCTTCTGCTGAATGACATACAATTTAATTTTGGTGGATCTTTTTGGTCATGACTGGTTGGCTTCCCTAAGGGAAGACTATAGTCTGCTGATTGTGAGGGTGTGTAATCTCAGATTTCTATCAGGCTGCTCTTTCAAAGAGTGCTGCATACACCAAGACATGAAGTTCTGACAGTTTTTGCTCTTCCTCAGCTCAATCAAAGCAGAACTTCTGGTGAAGAAATAAGGTAAATCCATGTTTTTAGGAAGTAGGGCAGTAAAGCTGAACTACCCAACATTGGTCTTTGCTAATTATGTGCAGTGTCCTAAAGATAAAACTATATGACCCCCCCAAAATACTATTAGGGAATTAAAAAGGATAGTCCTGTTGTGTGTGTAAGTTGCAGTACTCTATGTATGGTGAATCAAGCACCTGGAGGTTACCAGCTTGCCAGAAAAATAATATGGATGTTCAGGGGATTGTGTTTCTTTTGTCATCAACAGATTTGGAGGCTTTACTGAAGCAGGAAAACAAATCAGTATTGGATTTAGAAAAAAGGAACTGTTCTGTATTACAGAACTCGAACTGAGACCACCCAAATGCCTTCAGCTGGTTTTTGTTATTTTCACAAATTGTTTGTTCTTTTAGCAGAGTGTTTAAAAGCTGAGGGTCGAATCAATCACACTATTATGTTTTATCCTAAATGACAATATTAAGCAAACTTTACAATATTGTTCATCATTGAGGAAAAAAAGTCTTATAGATTTAGCTTCCAGAGAAAAATAGTGATCTTCAAATTATAAATGTAATGCACTGTGTTTTTGGAAACTTTTTTCTAGTTTTGGCTGGATTGTACCTTGTAAGGGGCAATGCAGTACCTATTATATTTTATGGTATTTAGTAAGTTAATTCAGAGGTGGTATATATTTTCCATAGTAGAATAAGTAAGATGCAGAATATTCTTGTCCTCCATATAGTGTGAGTTATCTTTTTTTATTATAGTCTTAATTTTTCAAAGGGCAGGTCTGCTGTATTTTTTACAGACTTGTTTTTGTGCCAAAGCACGGTTAGTACCTGATTGAAGACCTAAAAGCAAAAAGTCCTGGGCAGTTATCTTTGCTTAGTGAGTGTTTGTGTTCTCTAAACCAGTGATTTTCTTCTGGGAAATAAAGATTTTCTTTCTTCCTTAGGGAAAGTACCCTAACTGGCAAATGAGAAAGATTTGCAGACTGTGGTGGGTGAGGTACAAAGAAGAAATTATGCTGAAGGACAAAAAAGCAAAGACTATCTGGCCCCAAAGGATGTCTTGACATGTTAGTAATGCCACATACTCAAAGTAGGGGGCTGTGTGTTAAAAATCTTGTTTCTTCTCTTAGCTTCTTATACCTGTGTTCATACTTGCAATCAAAGTAGATGAAGTGTGATGGAGTATAAAATGATATGGTAAAACTCAGTATCTTACTGTCATACAGCATGCCATCACAGTGGATGTGGTGCTGGATGCCTTTAAAAAGGATGTAGAGAAGAAGGGAATCAGGGAAGAGTCTAAAAGAGGAATCTATGGGGATGGAAATTTGCTTTTATAGAGAGAAATTGCTAAAAAAAATAGATTGTTTAGCCTTTGAAAGGCAGTGAATATGGAGATGTATAACACAGGTACACAGAATGATGAATTGTTTGAGAGAAGTAACTCAAAAGCTTTTGTTTTGTTGGTTCATGGTCTAAGAATAAGGGGACATGCTGTGAAATTAGGGTGGCAAAGTGAGAAAGGAAACCTGAGAAAGGGTATATTTTTAATGAACTGGTAACACTGAGCTCTGCAGTCTAGGGATAATTTTAATTTAGAAAAATTCTAATAGAAATTGGGTAAGTTGGAGTGCAGGAATATTTACATAGGCTCAGGTTACCTTTTCTCCTGAAAGAATATAATCCCTCATCTTTTTGGCACTTGCAAAATTACTTTTTTCTATCATGATTTTTAATAAAGCTTTTCTCCAAGCCATGTGTTGATGGTGTGAGTAAAGGAATTAAGTCTATCCCTAGTTTGTTTATGGGAGAAAGAGTTACAGCATCTCTAATTTGTTTGCTCTCTTTCTCTGTATTGGGTTATATCTAGATGAGATACCTGCTAGGTAATATGTCTTGTTTTCTTGGTAGGATGCACTGATTTCCTTTGTTTCTCTTGTAGATGTGGATATTGGAGAAGAGGTTTTGGGGATTAACATCATGGTCCTCATGAAATTGGAAAGAATTTACGTAGGCCAGTTGTTTTTGTAACTTGCTACTCGTGAGACACTCTTCTGTTCAGCTTTGATTTTTCTATTGCCTGGGCTTGTGCATTAAGTTGGTGTTCCTGCAGTAATTTAATTCAAGTCAGTACACAAGTTTGTTCTGTACCTGGAGTGATGGAATATTTTGGGAGGATGAAATGAGCTAACGCTGGCCTTCTGTGTCACCCTGCCAACTCTCAGCAAGTATGTAAAAAGTCATAAAAATAGCAGTGGGGGTATCTTAATTAAATGAGCATGCTTGTCACTCTGCCAGTCTTTTCTCTTGGCATGGTTCGAGTCCTAGAAACTGTTTGCTTTCGGTCTCTATCAAACTCAAATATAAAACTCTGTGATAAAAGCATCAGAAGCAGTGTTCAACAGGAGAAGGCTACAGAATCGGCTTTTTCTCATTCCCACTTAAATGTCCTTTTCTGTCTTAGCGCAGGCTGCAGTTTTTACTTTTGTTGTGTTTAGCAGCAGATTGAGTTAAATTTGTTATATTTGGCTCTAGAGCAGCAAAGAGCAGATGTCAGGGAGGTGCCGTGACAGGAATAAAAAAATTCAGCAGGCTTGTGGGAATTTGGGGGTGAGAGGGAAGTCTTCCTCCTATTTTTTCCATGCTAGAATCCGTATTATAACATTTAGAGCTGGCATCCAGTTCAAAACTTGCCGTGCTGCAAGGGTTGATGCATTGACGCAGACATTCTTTCCCACAGCTCAAATTGTGGAAACAGAGTTTATTTATAAAATAAAACATGCCTGTGAAATTATAATTGATACCTTAATTACAGAGAACTTGCCTGAAGGATGGTAACTTAGCAATCCGTGGGACATTTTCCTGGCTTAGAATAGCCACGATTTATACTGAAACATTTTCTCTGTGTGAATCTTAGAAATGGAATTCTCCTGTCAAGGCAGAAAAAAAACTTTATTAACTGAGAGGTACTCTGCCAGGGATGATAAGTCTAAAATAATGGTCAACTTTTAAATATTATTTAGGGTTGGAACATTTGGAAAGTAAGTCTTGCTATTTGGGATTGTCACTATTTGAAAAATATGCATTTAAAAGCCACCACTACATGTTGCCAGTCTTTACATAACCAGGTGGGTCCCGGATGTATGTGGAATCCTGGAGAAGTTTTTGCTTTGGATTATTTCTTTTCACTTTTGTAAATTACCACAATGCTCTGAAAGTCAGTGGTAGCTTCTTTCTTCTTTAAAGCTTACCTTATTAAGAGCCATTTCTGACACCACCTGGTGTAGTTTGTCAGTTAGCATCCTGATGGCTTGTTTGTTTCTCTTTCTTTCTCACATCTTTGTTTTTCGTTCATCATCTACTTGCACTACAAGAGTATATATTGCCACAGTATAGTTTATAGGAACATAAATACAATGTAATTTACATCATATTTACATCTATATAATTTTGATTGCAGGTTGCTGTATTTGAAAATTCTGCCAATCCTTTGTTGTTGTATGTGTAGAATGATGTACTTGATAATTTCTGTAGAATTTTTTTTTCTGTGATGAAAAAGTTTTATTTACACAGTGATATGGAGGGGAGGATAGTAATAAATCTAGTTTTCCTTGAGATGGTACTCACTGATCTTCTATTAGTGTTTTAGTAAACCATGTTGAGTCCTGCTTTGAGTCTTCTATTCTGGTGATGAAGCTGGACTCTTGTCTAGCTCTGGTAGTAGCTCTTATCATTTACTGGGGAGATGGGATTTGAAATAGAAGGAATGTATCTTATTGTGTATTTAGTAAGATTATGGAGTCTGACTTTTTTAAAAAGCAATTAGTGTAGTGGGGTCACTTGACAGACGCATCATATGTGTAAGGTATATAATGTACATACTCTGTTCTCCTCTGCAGAGTCCTGAGTGGAGTGTGCTGCTGCTTAGGTTCGAGAACAAACCTTCCCATGTCTGTTGCTGATGAACAATGTCAGTGCACTGCTAAAAGAACACAGGGCTACCTTGCTTGTTGGCTGTAGCATGTTGAGTTTCTTGGTTAGACAGGAAATTTCAGTGACTTGAAAGTGACAGGCCTGGAGATAATTGTGGTCAGAGATGCTCCAAGAGGATTGAGTGAAGCCTTTTGGATTTCTTAAACGATAAGGAAGCCAGATTTGATCAGCAGCTGCTGGGATGGTTATTCAGACACTGAGTTAGTCTAGTCCAGTGCAGGATTTTTCACCTCTGGCCAGTTTAGAGCATGTTCTGCCTAAGGTGAGCTGGTGAAACTAACAGTTTTGCTGTGCTTGGTTAACATCATTTGTGTTTGCCCTGAACTTAATTTCTTACAGATGCTTTTCACCTGGCTGTCAAGTTTCTTTGTTGTGTCATAAAAAAGTTAGAAAAATGGTTTTATTGTGGATTCTGTATTTAAAGACTGTGTTCTAACTCATTTAAGTAATTATTTGTAATATTTCTTTTACATAAGATTTTGCTTCAAAAGGAGCATGAAACTGTAGAGTTTGTTTAGGCTAGATAAAGGTTGTACCTGTTTTATTTCTTTTTTAATGATTTCATGCAGGTATCAGACCTACATTTATGTACTAAGAGGATATGCTTTGAAGATAGCTGGGTATTGTGAGGGGAGCTGGTCTAGGTGTTATTAAGGTAAAATTGATCTAATTCACTGTAAAAGCTTTGAAATCTTTTTGAAGGTTTTTTTTTTTGCATCTAAAAATCTTCAAATATTTGGTGTAAAAATATTGATGTTCATTGGAAAGTGAAATTTCTGTTCAATTTTGAAAGAAAGCTTTATCCATGTTCAAGATTAAAGTGGACCAAACTCTTACTTTTTCGATTTTAAAATTATTGTACACTTACAGATGTAGATATCTCTGGAAGATTTAGTTGATCAGCTTTTGGGAATCATATAGAACTGATTTGTTCTGGATAATTCTCTTCCTGTTCCAGGAATTTCGGAAAAGCAAAAAAAAAATCAAAAACTAAAAAGTCTTGATTATACAAATTGTGGAATAATGGATTTTAATTTGACCATCATCAAAAATGCTAGCCAAGGAAAAAGAATAATCTGTTAATGGTAATATCTAAGAATTTGTAAAACATCTTCCTCCTAGAAAACAAAATGTAAAAAAGTAATTTGTAAAGTGGACTGTACTTATAGACTATTGCAAGTTTCCTATCAGGGGAATAGGACAGGCTAAGTATCCTGGGTCTTATTTAACTGAGGGATTTCAGTGATGAGAGATGTAATTAACTTGGGCATGTAAGCCTTTTTTTGTCAAAGTGGAATTATGTTTTCAAGTGTTTGCTGTTCAAAAATGGAAATGATTTATTTGCATTGTCCCTTCATAACATTTCAAACATGTAACACTAGAAAGACCATTTCCAAAATATTTATTAATAATTGCAAAATTAATAGGTAAACCCAAAGAATTCATAGATATTAGTAATGGTTGAGAGAGAATAGCCATGCTTGCCTAATGGAGGATATTCACAGAGAACAGTTTCAGATGTTCTTTACTGGCCTCCCGCTCTCCAAGACTTGTGTGTCAATGGTGTAGTTACCTTATAATTCACTCTTTGGCAATTATCTTTAGAAAGCTGTTCTGGATTGGGAAGGAGAACATGTTTAATGTGTATACTTGCAGTGAGGAAGGCACTGGATGGGAATATTAACTTTTGTTATTGGGGACTGAATGTAGATGTCCCCAGAAGAGGAAGTTTTAAATTTCTGTTGAAATCTAGTCATATTACAAATAACTGTATTTAGAAGCATAGTAATTTTCAAAACTGGTATCTTTGGAATTCACTTTTTCATTTTAAAGTGGTTGCACAGGCCCAAAATAAGACATTTCTTACTTTAAGGTTTATAAAGCTAATTACATTTCTTTCTAGAAATAAATTGAATGTCAGTGACCTCCCAATTAAAGAGCATTACTTGCAGTGGTCACTAGAATCGTAGAATATCCTGAGTTAGAAGGGGGCCGCAAGGATCACTGAGTTCAACTCCTACAAGTTTTCAGATACAAATTCTACAGAAGTTTCACAAAGAGCAGATGTGGCCAGGTGAGAAATGTTGATTTGCAAAGGAATCCTATGCAGTGCCCACTGTTATGAGCCACAGTGCTGCTTCAGGGTGCAGCAGATGAGTCAGTTACAAATTCATGTGTTGAAAGGAATGCTCAGTTTCTGACACGCTGCCTACACTTGTGAGGTACAGGGAACCCTTCCCATGGCTGTTGCCACCAACTCATTTGCACATTTATAGACCTTGTAGGTAGCTCCTGGCTTCTGACAGACTTCAGTCACTTCACCTGGCTGAAAATAGGCTGTGGTTTTAAGCACATTGAACTGAAAAAAAAAAAAAAAATACAGTATCACTGGGAGTATTTTTGCTTTACATGTACAACTCCTTTGAAAACAGACTATCTTGCAACAATATTGAAATATTTTTTTCTGACCTATGAACAAACAGTGTTATATGCTATGGATAGGTTTGTGTTGCATTTATAGCTGTTGAAAAACTAGTGGCTCATCCACTGTTGCAGTTTTTTTGGCTAACATCTTGTATGAATGTTGTACTGCTGAATCTTTAATCTGCTGTGGAGACGGAAAAATTTAGGAGAAGTGACTTTAATCTTTGAAGAACGTGTGTTGACTGGGAAAGCTAGTTCAGTTTATTTTTGCAAATCACCAACCTTTAGAAGTGGGATTAAGTGAAGTGCAGGAGAAAATGGAACTTTCCCTTTGTCTCCAGAGTGAGGTCACATTGCTTGTCTCTTTTCAGCCTCCATCTCAGTAAAATAATAGAAAATATAATTGTTTCATGTTTCAGTTTTATCTCCTGAAGAATGGGAGTTACAGTTACTTGTGCAGGCCTTAATGTCAGCAATTACTTCTTGTCCTTGTTGCTTCTTTACTGTACTGTCTCTGCCCTATTTGCATACCCGTGTTTGAAATTCTCATGTGCTGCTTTTGTGTTTTCCTTTTTTTTTTTTTTTTTTTTGCTCCTTGATTTTACTTATTTAGAAATTCCACTGAGCAGGTAGCTAAGTAGACTTCAGCCATACAGGAATTGGTTGTGCATGTGGCTTTAGTGATGGCAAAATCCCACCCACCTTAGTTGTGGAGGCAAGGAAAATGAAGTGAAACAGAATCCAACAGAAGAGATTAGAAAAGAAAGGCTTTGGTAGTAAAGGAAGGTAGAGTGGAATGCCTGAGTCACAAGGTTGGAAGAAAAGAAGCTAAATTGATACTCTGGTTTTGGCACTGCAATATGTGATGATGCTGTTCTGATTTCTAATTTTAAGAACAGCTTAAGAAGCATGTTGCTTAAATAAAATAATTCACTGATTTTTTTTTTTTTTAATTGTAAAAGTATCTTTTAAGCTCATTTTTCAGTAGAGCAGATATACACTAAGGGCTTATTTTAGGGGAGCTTATTTTTGTTTAGTGAGGATGTATTCATAGTAATTTTAATAAATAAGTTAATAAAAACACTAGTGCTTGGTTGCTTTATTGCTCATCTCTTGTCTGACTGGGGTTATGTGCAGCATTAGGTCTTACTTTCCTTAGTGAGGAGCTTAGGAAAAAACCTTGTCTCACTAAAATGGGTCCCAGTTCTGTGTGAAGGACAGGCATGTGATCACTGTTCGCTTTCCAGTATCACACTTGAAGGCTTTCTAACTAGACTGAACTACAGTCAGATCACTCAAATTTCCCCGTGTCCCTAGAGAATCATTTAACCAGCAAATACATGGAGTACTTTGAGCCCATTCTCCTGAGTTATGGAGTTTATTTCAGAGTTTGGGAGATTCATTTTTATGAAATATGTAACTGAGAGAGTTAGCATCCTTGCCTGAATAATGCCCTACATATTTTGGACAGAGGTTTTCCATGACTAAATAAGAAAAAGATATTTGACCATCTTCTAGAGGGAGCACTGTTTGGTCAGCCTAAATTTAAAAGAAAACATCCAGAAGAGACAACTGACCATTCTTTTGTGGTGTTTGCAACTTTTTCATGTTTCTTCTGGGCTTTAATTATGCTGCATATACATGGCAAGAAGAAAGACCAGGGGTTTTGTTCTTTTCATGGAGGTGTAGCTTTATCACATCGTTGGGAATTTATAGCCTAGTAATATATAGTGTTTTTTCCATTCCTGCATTTTGCAATTGGTTTGTACAGCCTGGCAGCTAAGAGCTCACTTTTTCACTATTTTTTTTGGCATGAAAGGGTTACTGTTCACATTTCCTGTGTAATTTCTTCTGATCTTGCTGGGCTGTAATTACTTTCTTGATGTTAAACATTCCCAGGCTCCTATAACCTTCTAGCCTGCTTGTACTGGCCAAGTTTGTCCCAGGTGATCATGTGGGCGAACCTCCTGTTTTTAAGGATAAAAATCTCTCCTTCCTGTGTAAGATAGGCTACGTACTCATTTCTTTGCTGTGCAATCCCAAGAGATATCTTTTAAAAAATAATAATAAGGTAGCACATCACGCCTTTAGAGTCAGACTTAGCAGACAAAATACATGACAAATCAAGTGTGTGGGTTTAGAATTTGCTGAATCTTGGTTGAATGACTGCAAGTTCACATTGAAGATTATTTTTTCTTAATACGTTTGGAAAATAGGTTATGATATAAAAAAGACTTTGACTGTAGCTTCTTACTTTTGACCATATAATTGGCAAATCTTTTTAAGCTTGTTTGAATGTAGAACTACTTAGCTGAGCCTTCAGGATTCTTTTTTCTTTTGAATTCTTTGCAGTAGCTGCATATCAAAAAAAAAAAAAAAAAGGGGGGGGGGAACCCAGAATCTTACTCAATTCTGTCTTTCCTACACAGTTCAGTTATCCTGTACTTCTTCTGATTTTCAGTTTTGGTATATAAACAGTAAACCCAAGGTATTATTTTATTTTTAAATAGTAGTGACTGTATACTGCTGAAAAATGTTGACTTCAAGAGGTGTGGGAACTGAAGCGTTCTCTGTTCTGCAAAGGCACCAAAAGGTTTTCTGTGCTGCTCTTCAGTTTTAATGTGGAAGAGACACCTGTAATAATGTGAGTGAAGTTTGTTTTCGATGACCTTTATGCTGTTTTCTCACAATGCCAAGAAAGATGAAAAGTTGTGATGATAGCAGGGTTTTTTTAGGGTATGAGGAGTTGTAATGTACTGATGCATTTACACTGGTGATTGTTGTGGTTTTGGTTTTTTGTTTGTTTGTTTGTTTGTTTTTTTTGGGGGGTTGTCTTTGTTTTGTTTTGTTTTGTTACTGACAATGTAGTCAGTAACAGTTGGAGGTTCTCTATGGGTTCAAGAAGTAGCCTGAATTTTGATACTTCAGTAAAGAGCAATCTCATTATCTTGTTGTATCTTATTATCCTGTTATAGGTAACTTTTCTGTCATAAACCTAGTGTTATTAACTTGTGCATTTAATTGGCTGCTTTGTGAAATTCTCAGGCTGCAAGTAATTCTATTTTGTTTAGCTGTATTATTGTACTTGCAACACATGTACTCAGAAGTTTTCCCAGTAACTGACTGACTGACTGAAGTCTTGTGAATGTGTCACTGCGAGCTCAATGGGATTATGTGATTATACCTGGAAGAAAATGGTTTGTAGGTGATAAATTTGTATCAGTTTGAGCCCTTTTCGTAGATTAATTCTCATGCAGTCCAATGCCTGTGCTTTACTATATAAATAGAAATTAAAACAGTTGGCATGTGTGTTGTTGACTGTGCTGCTATGCTAGTGAATGACAGGAAGAATATATTTTAATGAAAATGTCTTTAATCTTCTCAGGAAGTCTTGAATTTGATGCCTTAGTTATAATTGGAATGCAGTCAGTATGCTGCCCAGTTCTTAATTGCATACTCCATCATGTAACTGGGAGCATGGCTGTCAGATCTATTTTTGTTGTTGAACCCAGATGTTCTTATGGGGTATTATACAATACAGAGAAATCCAGTCCTGGCATAAAGTATTTGTACTGTAGTTATGTGAAAAAAACCATGAAGCATGAAGTAAGTATAACTGGACAAAAAAAGATACTGCTTGTGATTTACACTCTCATTCTATTGTGGCCTGAGATTTGTTAGGAAATTTCATATGAAGAGGGTTTGCCTTTGCATATCCACTTGGGTGTGTGTTAAACATGTTGCAAGCATGATAGGCTTCCTGTGCAGCAGGGTAAAACTTTGGTTAAAGATTTTTTTTTTTCCAAAACAGCTCACTTTTGACTATGTATTATGAAAACACTGATGAATTTTGAGTTAGTTGAGAGGAAAACTCTCCTGAAGCCTGTTTTCCATCTAATAGGATGTATAGTTCATCTTGCCATTCTCCTTACCTGTTTAATTTTGCTTCTGCTTAGATGAAGGGAGGAATTACTCACTATTTTGTAATTAAAGGTAACCTTTTGAATTTACTTTGTAAAATACTTAGAATGTAACCTACCAGACTCTCCATTATGAATTTCACCTTTGTGGTGGAAAGTACTCTCAGTGGTAATGAATTTTCTTCCGTGAAAAATTTGTGGTTTCATAGTCTATGTGAATTGTCTCTTGCTTTTGTATAAAAGTCATGTTACAGGATGTAAGCTGGTTCTGTTTATGCTCTGTATGTGTGTGCATGTTGATCTTCTAGTTATTTAACTTAAAATTCTTGTGGACTTAGATGTCTGTAATATACTAGTGGCAAGGTGATGCCTCTAGCTGTGATGCAAGGAAGAATTGGACCTAATCTGTAGTGTATTTAGTGCAGAGAAAGAAAGTCTTTGGTTTTAACAAGCTTCTATAGAAATAAGGAATTATTTGAATTAGGGGAGCTTTTAAGCTTTCAGACAATGCAGTCAACTGTATTTTTATATTCAGAGTTGTACAAGTTCTCTCTTAGGGAGGACATGTAAATTACTGTTGTGACAAAATGCATAAATGTGTCTAGGATTTGATAGTAATTAATTCATTTTGCTTATCTCAGGAGAGATTAAGTGCCTCAGTTTGAAACTGGCTATAAAAAGTAAAATGTAAACAAATTTAACACACATCCGGTCTAATAGCACATTTGGTAGAACCGAAGGCGCTTTGTTTTCAAGTGCAGTGGTTTCTCACTTTCAGTGTTCACAAGCTGTTTAGTCATGGAGCTCCTCTTGACTAGATTTTTAAGGGCAGTTTTCATCTCCATGGCTTTCTTGATTTGAATTGTATACGGTAGAGTCTTTAAGTACTGCTAAAATGTTGAATTATGTTGTTTGCTATTGGTGCATGTAAAGAATCACCGAATATCCTGAGTTGGAAGGGTCACACAAGGATCATCAAAGTCCACCTCCTGGGCCTTCACAGGGCCTCAAGAGTCACACCACATGCTGAGAGCATTGTCCAAACACTTCTTGAACTCTGTCAGGTTTGGTGCTGTGACAGCTTCCCTGGGGAGCCTGTTCCAGTGCCCAGCCACCCTCTGGGTGAAGAACCTTTTCCTAATATTCAACCTAAACCTCCCCTGACAACTTCAGGCCATTCCCTTAGCTCCTGTCACTGGTCACCACAGAGATCAGTGTCTGCCCTTCCTCTTGCTTCATGAGGAAGCTGTAGACTGAAATGAGATTCCCCCTCAATCTCCTCCAGACCAAGAGATCTCAGCTACTCCTCATATGGCTTTCCCTCAAGGCCCGTCACCATTTTGGTGGCTCTCCTTTTTACGCTTTCTAAGATCTTTATATCTGGCTTATCTTGGGGTGCCCAAAACTGTACACAGGCCACAAGGAGAGGCTGTTTCCATGCAGAGCAGAGTGGGACAATCCCCTCCCTTGCCTGGCTGGCAATGCTGTGCCTGATGCACCAGGGAGACCCTGCAGAGAGATCGCAACAGATTAGAGGTCTGGGCAATCACCAGCCACATGAAGTTCAACAAGGCTAAGTGCTGGATCCTGTTCCTGGGATGGGACAACCCTGGATGTAGAGACTGGGCAGTGAGAGGCTGGAGAGCTGTGCCGCAGAAAGGGACCTGGGGGTCCTGGTCTAAGGCAAGTTGAACCTGAGCCAGCAGTGTCCTGGCAGCCAGGAGGGCCAACTCTGTCCTGGGGGGCATCAGGCACAGCCGGGCAAGGGAGGGCATTGTCCCTCTCTGGTCTGAGCTGGGGCGGCCTCACCTCCAGTGCTGGGGACAGTTCTGGGTGCCACAATACAAGAAAGTTACACAACTGTTAGAAAGCATAAGAAGGAGAGCCACAAAGATGGTGAAGGGCCCTGAGGGGAAGCCGTGTGAGGAGCAGCTGAGATCCCTTGGTGTGTTCAGCTTGTGAAGGAGGAGACTGAGGGGACTCACTGCAGTCTTGTGAGGGGAAGAGGAGGGACCAGGCACTGATCTCTTCTCTGGTGACCAGTGACATGAGGGAACGGCCTGAAGTTGTCAGGGGAGGTTTAGGTTGGGTTGTTAGGTTGGGTATCAGGAAAATGTTTTTCACTCAGAGGGTGGTTGGTCACTGGGACAGGCTCCCCAGGGAATTGGTCACAATACCGAGCCTGGTGGAATTCAAGAAGCGTTCGGGCGATGCTCTCATGGCACGTGGTGTGACTCTTGGGGGTGGTGCTGTGCAGGGCCAGGAGTTGGACTCTGTGATCCTTGTGGGTCCCTTCCAACTCAGGATATTCTGTGATTCTGTATTTTTAAGGGTTTTTAATTTTGTGGCTTTAGATGAGCAGAGAACCTTACAAGGTACTTAGCATTTTGAAAGATGTTAGAAAGCAGAAAACACTGTATCCTTATTATACATGTGTTTCTCCTGTATAGAAATTGTTCTCTTCTTGTCATCTGCTCTGATGCTCAAAGTAATTTTATGTTTTGTCATCTGCTAAATGTATTACATATTGTCTAAATTTTTTACTTATTGGAGGCTTCTTCTCAAATTCCTATCCAAAACTTCACATTTTCAGCTCAATTCTTCCATCTATATAAAATAAATTTGGCTACCAGTCTGTGAACTTTCATAATAGTTAAATACTGTAGGTGTTACAGTTATTGCAATCAACCACTTTAAAAATACTTGCAAATTAAATATGTATATAGCCAGAAATATTGAAAAAAATATTTACTTATTTATCTTTGAAAATAACTGTCATCAATGGAAGTACTTATTTTTTATATTCATCACAGGACTGTGGGTTTGAAGGAAACTCTTTGTCAGTGCAATTTTGTGTTTCATTTTTAAGGTTAATTTAGTTCTAACTTGTAGCAAGGTCATTGACATTTATATGGTATGGGCCTTGAGGCCTGCATGCAGCAAGTAAATTCACACAGATCAGAAATAGCTTAGAAGCAAAAGTCCAAAATGCCTTTGGCAGTTATCACCATTATTTTTAGTCTCTCGTTCTCCCTTCCAGTGCCCTAAAAAGAAGTAGTTGAGGTGGATGAATGAATGTTTGATACAGAGGATGATGCAGATTGTTGGCATGCACCCAGTGCACATCTCAAAACTACAAAGTTTACAACACAGATCTTACGTTTTTTCAGGACTAGTGAAAGGTGAATGACTTCAGAGAGGAGAAGTGAATGTGGTAGAAATAATAGGCAGGGTTTTCTGCTTTGCTGCAAGGGAAGTGGTTTTGTTTGTTTGTTTGTTTTACAGAAATATGTTTGGTAATATTCTCTCTATATTAAAACCCTTATCTAAAGGATACTGTATTCTTTGTCCAGGGATGTATGTTTCGCTGTTTAGTCCAAGTTTTTGAGATAAAGCAAAATGATAGATTAAATAAACAAATCACAGCTGTGTAAAGAAAATTATAGCAGACTGAAATAATTTGTATGTTAAAACATGTTTAATGAGTATTCACTAGAGAACCTCTCTAAAAAGGGGAGTGTCACAGCAAAACCTTACAGACTTTTCTGTGGTCTTGTATATTAAATGTTCTGTTGCCTGCTTGAAGGGTTCTCACCATTCACAAGACAAGTAGATGAGTACTGTCCCAGTGTTTTTTTATCTGAAGAAGATACATTGGAGACTTTTTATCAATGTAATTCAGATCCCAGAAAGATGAATAGTTTCTTAGAAGTAATTTTGTATTCAGTAAAGAAAAAATATGAGAATTCAGCCTGTTGCAGGTATTGGGAGCCTGTGCTGATAAATCACTTGCCCACTAATCAATTTCTGAATCTTTGAAAAGACTTCTTTATATCTATCTGGCACTTTTAAAACAAATAGAAGCTGCTCTGTTGTCTTCTGTACAGATTTTTCTTTCTGAGGCATGTAGAATAAATAGACCAGGTATTTTGCAGGTTGGGAGCCAAAAACAAGTTCTACATGCACATCTCTAATCTTTAAGAGAAGAGCAGACTTAAAAAGCAAGGAGTACTTGAGCATAAAAATGTGACTTGCTTGACACCTACTTGTTCATTTAGTTACTCCCAGAACAATTCTTCTCTTAGGAAACATGATTTGTTTGGTTGAAACAAGGTAAGGAAGGGAGTGAAGCAATACAGTTTTAAAGAATGGGGAGCTGATGATGGCAAGCACTGTATGGCTTGGAGACAGGAGATTAAGGAGGTAAAGTTATTAATAAAAATCTGTGGGCAGTAGAGTACAATGGAGTTCTTTAAATATAGAGGATGTTCTTGAAGGGTACAAAAGCTTAGTAATGATAGAAGTCCAATACTGGGCAAGGATGATAAATTTCTGCTGTGCAGTGAAAGGCATAATATTCAATAAATATTTTGTTCTGTATTCAGAAAGAGGCTGGATGATGCTTTTACATCTCACCACCTCCATCATTAGTGATGGGAAGAATGTATTATCACTGTACCAGCAACTATTAGTGTTAAATGCTTTTAAATCTGCTGCACTGACACCTACAGATACTAAAAAAGAAAAAAAAGCTTAGAAGCTGTATGAATTATTCATTTTGAGTTTTAACAAATCATGGAACAGTGCAGAAATTTTAGAAGAAGGCTGGAGGTGAAGGGGAACTAATGTGCCCAAATTTAGAAAGTATAAGAAGTGCACCTTGAAAAGGCCAATAGTAGTATGCTGTCAGTGAAGATTTAAAGAAGAGTTGCATAATTAATGCTGATGAGAACGGGCAAGTCAGACCTACATTGTACTGCTGCATGGGGTTACTCCTCTCTGTAAACTGATATTAGGCTGACTGGCCTGTAGGTCCCCAGATCCTCTCTTTTGCCTTTCTTGAAGATGGCTCTGTGCCATTGTCCAGGCTTTGGGAATCTCCTTTGATGCCATGACTTTTAAAGGATGATAGAGTGCATCCTTGTGGTGGCACTGATCAGCTCTCTCAGCACTACTGAATGCATCCTTCTGATCCTGTGGATTTGAACTGCATCTTCATCTACTGTTGCTAACACTATATCAGTGCCTCAGCCTCTTTCCTGGTTTTGTTCACCTCCTCTGCTAAGCATTAGGCCGAGATTTTCTTTAGCCTTTCTTTTGTGACCTTTGCCTTTCTTAACTCTGTATGTGCATGCTTGAACAGTGTCTTAAATAATTAGAACTCTGCTGTAATCCACAGACCCTGAGCATGACTAGCAAAGTTTGTATTCAGACATAAAGTAGGAATTAGTGCTGCTATTCAAAAAATAGATGTTTGGTTATTTAATTGCCTTAAGTGAGCAGAACTTCAGTGTTAGAATTTGAAGGCTTGACATGACTCAAGCAGTGTAGGTGTCCCACGGCATGGTTTTTATGGTAAATTGATGAAAAGGTACTGTGTGTCAAACCAAAAAAACCTAGTTGCTTTAAAAGCTTGGTCATGCTTAATTTTTTGCCTCTTGAAGCACTAATTCAGTTTGGTCTTGCTTAGTTTGAGATTTAACTGAATGCATTTGGAATACAAATATCCGTAGGAACAGAAGACAAAGCTGGAGGCCATAGAGAAAGAAGAATGTTCCCAGGGTTAGGATAGACTGCACACCACAGCTGCTTGCTGGACAGCATCCAGGAATAATTTTGACATGTTTATTTCACATTTTTTCTCCATGAACATGTTTTAAGGACACTTCATTAAAAATGTCCGATAGTCTTTGAAGCTCTGTGCCTTTAACATTTTTCCAACAACAAACAGGGTGGTGGATACAAAAATTAAAATTATTTTGTCAAGGACTATTTGCAGAATGAGAACAACATAAGCGAAGTCAGTGAAGACAGTCCTAGGTAACTAGGACAGGTTAGGTTTTGATTTATTCTTTCTTGTATTTTTAACTGTGTGAAATTTTTTTTAGTAAGTATGGTTCATCAGTAACATAGTGCTGATAGACAATAATAGACTGCAAGGAAGAGATTCATTTAAATAAATCATAGAATATGTTGTCTTTTATATTTTCTAGGAAAGGTGTACCAGTGCAACAGCTGATAATTTTATGTGTTTTTTAATGCTAGTCAATAAAGTGTGTCACCAAAACTAGCTACACCTGTGGAGTATTTGTGTCTATTTAAATTCTAATATTTGTGTTAAAAATGTATTTATACCAGATTGATTAGAAAATACACTCTGCTATGTTCTTGAAATAAATGACACATTAGTCACTTCAGCCCAGCAGTTGCTTTTTCAGTTGGATCAGAGTTCTGGGAGCTTCCAACCGGGGAACTGGGATATTCCATGCAGGAGAATCCATCAAAGTGGTGACAGTCCTTTCCCAGAAAATGAGAGGGATGTGACCAGGCAAAGAATGTGGGCAAACAGCTGAACTTCTCTGCTGGGGTCTGTGTGGATTAGTCTGGGCACAGCAGCAACAGGGAGGGCAGATGCTGCCTCGGCTGCCTGTGCTCAGCTCTCAGCTGGGCTGTCACTTCTCTGGCTGCAGCTCTCACGAGGGCTCCAGAGCCGTAGTTCACATCTTCAGCTGTGGATGTTGAACTGCCCTTAATTATGCAAGATGTTTTTGAGTGCATTGTTTGTGTGTTGGGAATTCTTTTTATCTACAAGTATAACATTTATGCAATATTCTTTAACACTTAAGCACCTACTGTGACAGAACTTATATAAAATGTGACCTTTTAATTTTTGCACTTCATTTGGAACTCTGGGTTTTATGGGGGTGCTTCAGTGAGATTATGTTCTAATTTGTCAAGTTACTGTTTGATGATTCTTCCGATGTAGAACAATTTATTATATGCTTGGGATACAGTAAAGGTGGATGGAAGTTGTGTAAGATGGAAGTTGCTTATGCTAGTCATTAAATTTTTGCAGAGCTTTTAGGTGTGACCTGTCAAGCACATACTCCTTTCTGGTGAGTAGGATCATGTTTGGGAAGCATAAGGTAAAACTCATAGTTGAGCAATACTTTTGATGTTGGGTATTGTTAAAAAAAAAAATAAAAAATCCAACTGTTGTATTTCCATCTCCGGTTTTAAAAGTGTATGTGTTCTTGAAGTGTACTGGACACTCAACTATCCAGAAAAACCCCCTCCTTAGCCCTGAAAGAATCTGGTCTAGCAGTGTTAGAGACAGAATTTGGGGGCAGAATCAGTGTAGCACCAAGACACTCGAAGCAGTTTTTAGTACAACATCTGATTCGTTACCTGTAATATTTTTTACTACAGGGCTATCTGCAATGTGCCTCACAACAGTTGCACATGCTCAAATGAATTCTACTTCAGTAGAACTTAGAAGTTATTTCTGAGTTCAGCTGAAGAAAACAGGCTTTTTTCTTCGACATAAGTCACTAAATTTTTCAGTGTGTAATTAAAATTAAGAGCTTTTTTTTTTTGTTTGAGAGGAATTAGGCCTTAGAATTTAGTTTGCTTTAATGGTCTTAGGCATGCGGCAGTGTTAGTTTTTTTGGTGCTAATACCATTTTCCTGTTATTTGTTTCTTTAACTTCTGTCTTAGGAGTTTGAATGCATGTTAGAGGTGAGCCTTTTGAGAGAGAATTTAAACAGAAAGTCATCAATTGGTAGGCAGTTTGAATTTTAATGTCTTGGAAGTACATCCCATCTTGGCCTAGGTAATTTATTGCTTGATTGGGCACAATCATAGAAAATTGCTACAATTTTTAATTTTTATTTGTTAGTTCTTGAATGCTTGTTTTACTTGGGTCTGTGAATTGCATGAACTTAAGAAACATACACTGCATTTATGAAGTATAGAGGATATTGCTGCACAAACTATAAATGCCACAGTGTGGCTTTCTTGACATTTTAAGAAACTTGTAATTGAAATTCTTATAGAAACAACTGTAGATGATGCTCTTATTTGGTACCATGGCAAAATTGAGTACTGTGTTCAATTTTGCAGCTGTAAAATCAAAAATAATTCCGTTGTTTTAGTCAGAATTTCAAAAGTAATTCACCTTGCAAAGCCTGGAGTGTTTTTTTGTTTTTGTCAGCTGCTGTTTTTTCTTCTAAGTAGAACATTAACAACATACCCAGACTATATGAAAATAATGAAACCCTATACAAAATCCTTCCTGAATGACACAGGAAGTTTTATCAGAGGGATGCAGATTAGTGTTGAAGTAACCCAAAATACTTCAGTCAAAATAGAAGAAGTGGTTGACTATTTCTTGTTTGGTCTCTGCAAAACTTAAGGGCCATCTGTGATTCTGTGAAGAATTCAGCATCACATTTCAAACTTAAATCAGTCAAATTGTGCGGGTGAATGTAGCTCTTAATACTCTAATTATTAATGGAATTTTTAGGGCTGTGTTATCTGACACATTCAAATATTTTTTTTATACGTGTGGTTATGTTTTGAGGTATCAAGTAGCTCCAAAATATGTTGGGACTACCAAATTAAACACAACTTGCTCTCCTTTCAGAATTGCAGACCTGACTTGTTCTTTAACAGAATCCTAAAGCTTTCACTGGAAGTTGGAACACTACTAGTAATAACTTATTCTTCAAATGTTAAAATTGAGGAAGATAAAAAAAACCCAAGTAAAATACAACTAATGGGTTTTTTGGTCTTTCCTGTAGTCCTTTCTAATTATTTTGGTTGGCACCTTTGTATGCTAACCTTGTTCTGCTCTTCGAAGTAGTATGGTCTTCTGTAGTGCAAAAACAGGTTATTCATTAGGTAAATAAAAAGTATATATGGCATTTTATTACAAAATACTTTTTTTCTCTGCCGATGACTGAAGTTCTCTTTAATCTATCCATAACTGATGGATTAAACTAATGGATTAAATATGAAATATGGGAGGTTTAGGTAATTCTGAAGTATGGTAAGAGCATTGCAGTAGGAATTGATGGAACAATCTGTCCTATGTATGTAGACTAAAGCTTGCTGTCATTTTCAGGCTGCCCTTTGCTGTCAGTTAATAAATACAATTTGATTTCTGAGAGGCAGTTGTTGATGTTTTCAAGACTCATCCAGACAAAGCTGTAAAGGCCAGTGTTGACCCTGCTATAAGCAGGAAGTTGGATGGGATGACCTTGTGCAGTTTCTGCCAACCTGAATGATTTTGTGAGTAGCTGTGTACACAATCACAGATGTTTGTCTAGTTCTGTGAAGTTTTAGTGTAACTCCACTGAAGTTGCTGTTTAGTGTTTGTGATATTGTTTATCTGAAAAGAACGCTAATGGACAGCAGCAGGTACACAGTGAGAGACAAAATACGTAGTCTGGTCTTATCAGATCAAAACAGTAATTGATTATGAACAAAAGTCAAAAAGTCTCACAATTTAATCAGGTATTGCAAACTGAACACCACAGTGGTGTGTTGCAATACTACTATGAATATTGCTAAGAGAAGTGTAAGATACATAGATTGTGTCTTATGAAACTGCCTTGTTGAGAATCCCAGCAAAGCTTATAAGCAGTTTGGACCCAAGTATTAATGAATGCTTAATTAAGAACCAGATAATGTGTTGGTGTGGAGGAAGATGAGTAGAAAGAACTGTGCTATTTGAATTTTAAAGTGATTTCTAGATTAGTCATTACCCACTAAGAATGGAACATGTTTCTGTTTCTTGTTTTGTTTTAAATTCTAAGTTACTTTGAATTTAAATTGTAACAACTATGGACAGCATAGATTTCATGTAGTATGTTATAAAAATGAAATTTGTATTTTCCAGAACTATTGTTTCTAGCTGTCCTAAGAATCAAGAACAAAAAGCTCTATGAATTTGTATTGATTCATCATTTCACAGTTACTTTCACACCAGTAATGACCAAGACTGTATTTTAGATCAGAAGCTTTAACCTTTTAATGCAAAGTAATGGCAAAGATGTCTAATCCAGACATGGAACTTATACAGGTCTCCAGTTTGTGGCATTCAGAGCACTCCTACTAAGAAGGGATTTACTGACAAAAACATCATATGACAATCTGGCTTTTTAAATTGGAAATTTGGAAAAAGAAATGTTATTTTTTGACATTCAATGAATTGTCTGATATTAGGCATAATAGTGACCATGAGTTGTTTTCTTAAATGGAAAATAGTTGGGGCTATTTATAGTCATAAAAACTGTTCAAGTCCACTTTATTTTAATAGACCTACATGTCATAAAATGAAGAATCAATATTTCACCTTCTTTAGCCTTCTCTTCTCCCAGTGTCTTTTTGAGAAATCTCACTTTTATACATTTTTTTGCAGGTCCTTGAATTTGCTTTTTTTGGATATAGTTGTAGTTGTAAGATAATAATTAGTGAGACTGTATGCTAGTTTGTCCACAATAGTAGAAACTGTGTGGAACAGCCTCATCTCTTGCAGTGTATGTGCTAGTCTTTATTCATACATGTGAAAAACCTTCAAGCTGATTGCAAAAAACTTACCTTCTCACGAAAAGCAATCATTTTTCATTTGCCTGCTATTTTAAGTTGAACGTTGATGTTGCCCTATGTTGTTTCAAAAATAAGCTTTTATTCTCAGCAACATGTTACTGAAAGTGGCATAGAACCTGTCGTGTAGGCACAGTTCCACTCTGACAGATGGGCAGGGTGTAGGCTTGCCAGCCAACCATTCCCCACATCACCCAGCAGAGTATGAAGGGAAGCATTTTTGTCCAGGATTGCCACTGTGGCATTCAGTGCATGTAAGGCTTGAAGTTCAGGAAATGCGCTCAGACTGGTCCATCTCACAGGATGACCAAAAGTTTAAAAATAGCTTGGGTTTTAGGTTCTGCTGGGTTTGTACTGTTCTGTTTCTTTTTGTGGTTCTGCTGAAGTCATCTAATGGACTCAGCCAAAAGAATTCTGCCATGGACACACATTTCTCTGTGATCAATTATCTAAGTATGGAAACATAAGCAGTGAGCAATTTCACACACTGTTGTTTGTGGCTACATGCATATCTCTTTGGATATAGAATAGGAAGACTAGGATCTGATACAGGATTAACTCCTGATATAAAAGTATGTAAAATAGAAAACATGGAGTAAATCAGACATTTGAAACTGAAGATGTGAATAGTGAAATGCAGAATATTTTTGCAGGTTTTCAGAAATTCAAATCAGCTGTTGGTTGGTTATTGGGGTTTAGGATTTTGGAGGGGTTTTTATTTTTTTAAACAGATTGGCTTAATGCCTTGTGCTTGATTTTATAAAGTAGCCAAGCACTACAGGGTTTTGGCAAATACATTTGCTTGAACAAATGCTTTTGTGTATTACATTAGTCAGTCATTGTTTCTGTCATTTTTATCTTCCTTTCTATTTTTTCATCGTTTCAATTATTCTTTTATTTCAGGTCTAACTTGGCCTTTATATAACGATGGATTTTGCCAGCTTTCCCGGAAGCTATGCTGGTTCAATACATTCAGGCTTCTTGGGGAACTTGGTTTCAGTTGAAAAGTTTCTAAATTATGGGAAATACTGTTTGCATGGCACTCATTTACAAGATGGCATGGTATGTGAAAGAACAGGTGTGAAAAATGAGGTGAATAAAATTTCTTTTGAAATACAACTGGGCATTTCATGAGCTTCTGTCAGGAGAATGTCTTTTCTAAACTGTACTAAGTATTTAATTTTTCTTTTTAGCTGGATGTTTTCCTCCTGAAATTAAATTACATAATATTTGACTAACACTTCTTTACATGCTTAGTTTTAAATTAAAATTCATAATTAAGCTTAATATGAAATTACAAGATTTGATTTAATGCTTTCTTCCAGTGCCTGAACTAATGTTCACTGCATTAGAAGGTGCAGTTGTCATTGAGAAGCTTTGTTCTTTTAACAAAAGGTACCAAAAATAAATTTGGTTAGGGTCATAGTGGTCTAGTTTAATACTGTTATGATAATAAGTCCTATAATTACTTTCAGGTAGTTCTTCCTTCCCAGAGGACGAGGTTTTTAGTTTTGATGTCTGCTTAAAGCATGAGGATGACAGTAAAATTAATGTCATAACCTTTACAGCCTATTTATCGCTTTCTCTGTAATATCCTAAAGGATTTTGTGTAACATCTAAAATAAATGTCTTAGTATGGACAAGCATCAAATTAGGTTAATTGGGTTCAACTGATATTCCTATTCAGTGTGTCTATCAGGACACCTGTTTCATATAAAAGACCTGTGGGTATCTTCCTGTGAAAATTGCTTTTAAATTATTACACGTATATGCTCTGCTTCCTTTGGTTGTTAAAGACTGAGTTACAGTATGGGATTTTTTTCCAGTTTGCTTGCTATTTTTGCCTCTTAAGGGATAATGAAATTTATCCTTTCATTCTCTGGTAACATAAGGAATAGTACAGGCATGATAGAGCTTATTTTATGGCATTAAGAGAGATTTTACTTTCTAATTCTGTCCAGCTTCAACTCCACTTCACTTGAAATTCTTGTAATAGATTTCTTTTCATCTCTGAGTAGTCATCAGCAGATTTCTAGAGAACTAATTTGAGTTCTGGAATACTGTGACTTGAATAATTTTATTTAGTGTCTTATGGTAGAGTCATTAACTGAGCAAAATAAATTTTAAGATTATATAGAATTTTAACATTTTTAGCATTTTGATAAGCTCTCAGGTGGAGAAGAATTTATGATATTGCCAGATAGAAATAATCTGTATCATCTTCTGTATTTGGGAAGAGCCAGTATTGGACTCAAATATAAGCAGGGAAGGGTGAAAGAATATTTGACTCTTCAATATTCAATAAAAATATCAGGACACACTGAATTATTAGTTGGTGATCAGCCTAGATTTTTTTCTGGATGTAAGAGTGTAAAAGAGGTACAAAATCTAATTAGTAATATTTTAGTTCTAAGCAGTCAAACCAAGCAAGATTTATGGGGAAATGGGGGAAAAAAACAAACCCCAAACCAAACCTTCACAGGGCAGGCGTAAGTAGTTTGGTGGATGTTATATCCTTTAAATTCCAAAAGTTTGAATCAGTGCACTGTACAGAACTTTTTGATAAGACTGTTTTATGTTTAGGACATGCATAAAATGTGTGTAGACAATAAATATCTGTTAAACATATTACAGCCTAGTGGAAAAGTGTCAGAAATGTCAGAGAAAGCATCAAAAAGGCAAGATCACAGTTGATGTGTTTGAAAACAGTGTAAAACACAGGACAAGTGCACAATGTTTATGGTTTGCTTTGTAAACGGTGTATGTACAGTCAAAGAAAACATGCTTTAATACTGCTATATGTATAAGCATGGATAGAAAAATTTGAAGGGATGATAAGAATTTGTCCTGATTTCAGAATTTTGAGCTCTTCAGTTTTTCCAGAAAGGGAGGTTACTTGATTAAGTATTTCCAAATATAAAGTGTGATGAAAGTTTCTTTCACATAAAAACAATAAAAATACTATTCATGAAGTGCTAAATGAAATTATTGATGTTAATTGCAGAAATAATGCTCTTTTAAAATTATTGTGATTATTATTAAGAGCAGGTGATCAATGTCTTTGTCAAATAAGCACTGGATTTTCTAGGTTAATACCATTACCTTGCTGCAGTTAAAGTTGAATTCAAATCAGAGATGCCTCTAAAAAATGTTAGAATTTATATGATCCAATTTTGTTTTGTAGTGTTAGGGTTTGTGAATATATCTGGGAAGAACATTAGAAGAATGTCTGGAGCTTCTATTTCCACATGGTATTGTAAGAATTGTTGATCTGTATCCTGAAGTCTGGTTTGTTATAATTGTAAAAGTAGATAGTAACTACAGGTGGGGCACCCTCTTAACATCATTTAATGCTCCTATACACAGGGAAAGACCATGGAAATCTAAAAAAAAAATGACTTTGAAATAATAATTTTGAGAAGCTTTATTTGAACATCATTTCTCATATTGTTTTTACAAGTATATGTGTTGCTTTAAATGTTTCAATATGTTTTGAAGTGCTGTAAATACTAAGGGGGAAGAAAAATTTCAGACTGATTCTCTGAAAAGCTGTTATTAATCAATATATCCTTCAAGAAGAATGCCTCACAATGTGGGTGACTGATAAGTTGGAAACCCACACTAGTTTCTTGAAGCGTCTTGCTGTTCGGAAATTACATTGATGTGTCCTGCTCCACTGTTGGATGTGCAGAGGGGGTTGTCTCTGTGTTCCTACGACATCAAACTGCATTTAGATGAGTCAATGTGTGTTTGAGTGCTCAGTCTGACAGCTCAGGGATTGGCTGCTTAAGTACCACGGACAGAGGCTCCTTGAGGCAGTTGGGGATCAGCTGATTGGCATCAGCAAACTGCAGCCAGGAGGTGCTGGTTGATGTACCCGAGCTGCTTGTTAGCTGTGGCTCAGAACAGAAGATACAGGCACCAAAGAGCATCACCTGTTAGCTGTGTGAGAGGTTTCCTCACAGCAGCCATGCTCAATAGCATGGTCTTCTATGCTTTGATGTTGAATGTTCTGAGAATGGAATTGGTTTTCTCTTTTTTTTTCTTTATTGCTACCTACAGAACCATCTTTTTCTCAGAACCTCACCATTGCTTTTTGAGAGTCAATTTCATGATAGTAAAGAGATATGTTCAAGGCTTATTTTGTTGGGTATTTGCATCAGTATTTGTCCAATGTGTTTCTGTATTTTACCAAAACTTATCTTTGGTACTGCATGTACTCAGAAGATGGGTCTTGAGTGCATGTCTGGCATGATCTTTATGCAAGATTCTCCTGGCTGTTAAACTGGTCAGGAAAGTCAGCAATCTCACATCTGTGCAGCTGGCTTTGTTTGTGGGAATGTTGTAGATGTGCACTGGTATGAAAGCCTAGATCTGAGTAAATCCCCAAGAAGATGTAGTTCCATTTGTGTCAGTCGTTGGACTTATCTGTTACCTTCCCAAAGCCTCCAGCTATATCAGGAGAACAAGCACTTTATATCCATTGTGATGTCTAAGATGTTAGTGGTATTCAGGTGAACCAAACTATTACGCAGCCATTCCAAAAGTTATGCCATTTTATGAAAAATAAATCTAAGTGGATAACAACAGTTTTATATTGTCATTATATTTTCCTATGTCTCTCTTACCTGACTGTTGAATCCCACTTCATCAGAGCTTGAACAGCACGCTCAACTGCACTGGAAGGAAGTAGCCAACTCTTAATTTACTGGGTGGCCATTTCATGTAAAGCTGCTTTGTCAAATGTAGTGTGTCATATCTTGTTGTAAATACCAACAGCACATTCAGTTTGGTTCACAAGAACATGGTGGTATCTTCACTGTAGCATCCGCAGAAGATTCTGCTGGTCAGAAAGTTATGTGGAATCCATGCAGTCACATAGCATCACAGTGGTTTGGGTTGGAAGGGACCTTAAAAGCCACCCAGTTCCAAGAGCCCTACCTGGGCAGGGAACCTTCCACTAGATCAGGTTGCTCAAAGCTGCATGCCTTTCTGAGGCATTCACAGCTTCTCCAGGAAAACTGTTCCAGTGCCTCACCACCCTTACAGTAAAGAATTTCTTCCTAGTATCTAATCTAAACCTGTCCTCTGTCAGTTTAATGCCAATACCACTTGTCCTATCTGTTGAGGCACTTGTAAAAAGGCTACTCCAGCTTTCCTGTTGGCTGCCTTTAGGTACTGGAGGGTGCTATAAGGTCTCCTTGGAACCTTCTACAGGCTGATCAGCCTCAGCTCTGTTTTCATAAAGAGATGCTTCAGACCTGTGATCACTGTAGGATCCTCCCCAACAGGTCCTCATGTTTGAAGGCAAATGATTGCTTAACCCTGTATTGTCTACGATTCTTCAGAATGCATTGTCACATTGGGATTCATGACTGTCCTCTTTCCTGGCTTTAAGAGGGTTGCCTAATTACAAGAAGCCTAAGTTAGTAGTACACAGTGTTGAAATATGGAGAGCACATATAGGGGTCCAAAGAAACGCTTGGTTTAAATCTCTGATGGTGTTTTCTTGAAAGCTATGGATATATTGAGATCCATTCTGAAATACAAATCTGGAAACTATTGCCATTGTCCTGTTCATTTTTTGTTAGTTTGTAACAAATTATCAGAGCTTCTAAGTATCTGTATTTCTTTCTAGGAACATTGTCGTAACTGTTAAAGAGCATAATGCAGAATCCATTAACAGTTTCTGCAGGTATAGTATGCTTTCTATGTTTTATTTAGAAATTAGATGCTTGTGATTCAAAATGTGAAAGAAATCTCATCATTATTAATCACTGTATTACTTATGTCTAATGTTCTGCTGTGGTATGATTTGGAAAAAGAAAAGCCATTACTGCAGCATTTATCACTTTAAACAATTACAATAGCTAAAATTGTTTTCTTCTTTAGGGCATTGCTAATTACTGTTAACACCTGTAGTTGAATCTTGAAGTGCATAAATCTGCTTCTTCTTTGATTCAGCAGAATTAAGTATTCAGATTTTATTAATTTTTTCTAATCCTCGTATGTTTGAAAATCCCTGCTATATTTGATCCCCATATTAAATGAGGTCAAATATATCTGCAAATTATGCTACACAATTAGCAGAAACAGGAAAATAAACATTAACTTTGATTTTTTAAAATGTCCTTTCTTCAGCATTCCCATCCTTACTAATTTGTTTTGTGTTTAATTCTTTCTTCTATGTGGTCTCTTCAAAAGTTGTCTTTCATTTAATTTAGTTTTCACTAGGGTTGATGTCTTGATTTTCCCCCCCGTTATTAGTAATGGTATTTGTGTATTCTCAAGTCTCTAAATGTGGAGCTGTAACTTCAGTTTCTTTTCCCTTTTGATCTGTGTCTCAATGCTAATATTTAAATATGATTTTTAACATGAATGTAATTTTTAATGATACTTAAATGTAAGTGAATGTTTGATGGATGTGACATCAGCTCTAATGGACCTTTCAGAACCATTGCTGGCTGTCAGTTAAGTTTCCGTTGTTAGTACTTATGTTAATTAAGAAGAGCACTATCTATTACTTAATTTGAAGCCTTGAGCTTTTACTGTCATGTAAGTTTATACTTTACCTGTTTTGTGAAGACTGAGTATTTTTATGATGCTGTAATAATTCTGAGGAAGCTGTTCCAGAAGCATGTCATTCTAATTGATCTTAGTTGATAAGTTCTGTGTCTCTTGGGACTGTTCTTTCAAGGAAGACAGAACTTACTGCTGGGTAAAGCTGTCCACTCCAGAGTGTGCTTCACATTCCCATGCTTGTGACTGAAGTACTCAATTCTAATACTTTAAGCAATTATTTAGTTTTTCCTTTAAGTAAGAGGAATTTGACCCTGGTTATAGTCTTACGTTAAAGCCATTTCTAAATAGGAGTGAGAGAATATAGACTGAGAAGCTGTTTGCAAACGTCAAATTGATTAAGCATGTGCTTTGAGATTTTTTGGAAGGCTTTTTCTTTTTTCTTTTAAATCAAAATCCATTCCAGTCAGTATCCTGTTACTAACTTGTACTCAGAGGGAATGGTAAACTTGGAAGTGAACTCCGTGTTAGAAGTCACAGAATATCAGAATAAGCCGGGTTGGAAGGGACCCACAAGGATCACAGAGTCCAACTCCTGGCCCTGCACAGCACCACCCCCAAGAGTCACACCATGTGCCATGAGAGCATCACCCAAATGCTTCTTGAATTCCACCAGGCTCGGTATTTTGACCAATTCCCTGGGGAGCCTGTCCCAGTGACCAACCACCCTCTGAGTGAAAAACATTTTCCTGATACCCAACCTAACAACCCAACCTAAACCTCCCCTGACAACTTCAGGCCGTTCCCTCATGTCACTGGTCACCAGAGAAGAGATCAGTGCCTGGTCCCTCCTCTTCCCCTCACAAGACTGCGGTGAGGTCTCCCCTCAGTCTCCTCCTTCACAAGCTGAACAGACCAAGGGATCTCAGCTGCTCCTCACACGGCTTCCCCTCAGGGCCCTTCACCATCTTTGTGGCTCTCCTTTGGATGCTTTCTAACAGTTGTGTAACTTTCTTGTATTGTGGCACCCAGAACTGTCCCCAGCACTGGAGGTGAGGCTGCCCCAGCTCAGACCAGAGAGGGACAATCCCCTCCCTTGCCCGGCTGTGCCTGATGCCCCCCAGGACAGGGTTGGCCCTCCTGGCTGCCAGGGCACTGCTGGCTCAGGTTCAACTTGCCTTGGACCAGGACCCCCAGGTCCCTTTCTGTGGCACAGCTCTCCAGCCTCTCACTGCCCAGTCTCTACATCCAGGGTTGTCCCATCCCAGGAACAGGATCCAGCACTTAGCCTTGTTGAACTTCATGTGGCTGGTGATTGCCCAGACCTCTAATCTGTTGCGATCTCTCTGCAGGGTCTCCCCAGTTCATGACCAGGAGCTATATCAATGTGAAATAATTATATTCTACAAATATAGTAGTCTCCATATATTTTTTTACAATGATACTTTTTTGTCTTTATATCAAGTACCAATTGTTTTTTAAATGTACCACTTCAAAAAATTGAAGAGGATTAGTAATTTGTGACAATTTATGTACAACTCTAATGTTGGTACATTCTTAAAAATAAAACTTTGGAAAATAGATTATATTGGAAATGAAACCTATCCATCAGTTACATTCAGTGTGGCATATTTGTCAGTGTTTCTGTATTTTGAGCGTGCTCATTATTTTTCATTTAAGTATGGAAGTAATGATTTTAGTGCAAGTTCTTTGAGAGCTAAACCCTTCACTGCTGCCATTTGTCATGTAATAGCAGGTGTTCTGTAATTTGATCTGTACTCCTTCAAGACATATGTATTTTTCTGAGTTTTAAAATATTTTATAAGAAGGGTGACTATCTTTTATGTAGCAAGCAATTGTAACACCATGTTCAACTAGATGCACTTTTCTGAATAATAAGTATCTAACTTGTCAAATTTTATTTTTTCCTAGAGATTATGAAATTATCATTTCATTCATATGACAACATAAGACATGATGACAATCACTGAAGCATTATATTTGACTATTCACACTCATGTTAAATATTTACTGTTGAGCAAGTGTTGGTATTTTTTATAATACTCCATAATGGCATACAATACCACTGTGCCTTAGTGAACTGAAATACCATTGGCATTGTCAGATTTATAAAATGTTTTTGTTAAACAACTCTAACATGTTATGTTAGAGAAATATTTTGCAAAATAGAAGGTTGTCCTGGTTTATTTGTCTAATAGATTTTGTCTTTTTAAAATATACATTGGAAAAGGCTGTCACATGCTAAAGGAATAGTTTTGTTCTTTGAATACGTTTATTTTAATTTTTTTAGAATCATAGGTCAAGTGTGGTTCTGTACATTTTGTATCCATGTCAGTATGGCTGTTTGGTGCTGGGAGATCTCAAACTTCCATTAGCCTTGTAAATGTGTTTCTTAGCATCACCTCTCACTTTGCTGGAACCCCTGCTGCCTTTATATCATTAACATAAATGCAGGTGCAAATAGCATTTATGTACTTTGATAGAAAGCAGTTGGAGACGTTTCACTGTGGGACATGACACTTTCAGATTGTGTGCATCTGTTCAAATAATGTATCCAAGCCAGTGACATGAATGCAAGGATAAAAACATCTGCCCCTGAGACCATTTGCCATACAGCAGATGCTTACATCTTTATTTATGCAGATGGTTTGTGTGATGAGCTGAGCAATGATGAAAGCGAGAAAGTTTGACAAAGATTTCAGGGTATTCCTTGGGATGGGAAAATGTGTTGGTAACAGTGCTTTGTTTTCATTTGCCTACTGAAGGAAGAACATCTAGTGTAAATACTGGTGGTTCTATTAATGTGGACATGCCATTTCAGGCACTGACTAGATTAACACGAGATCAGTAAAGGATTTTTTTTTTTTTTAATTTTTATTTTTAAATCTCAGGCACAATAATTGTACTGCAGTTATAGAAGATGCTAAATAGTTTAATAGAAGTAATTACTTCCAAACGGGAAGGCTCAACTGCTTTGCTTTAAGATGCTCTCAAGTTATACAAAACATTGAATTGACTGAGTGTTTGCAGAGGTAGAATGTCTTGAAATACTAAGCTAACTCGTCACAAAGTTGTTCAGAGGTTGTGTGCGGTGCCGTACCTGATTCTGCGGCTTGGGGGATTTTTCAGGACACACCGTATTTAGCATTACACATTTATTAAGCAGATAGGGTAGCCTGTGTGTTGTTCGGAGCTGGCAGTGGGGCGGTGGCCGTGAGCCGCGGCTCTGAGCCGGGCTGGCACCTGCGGAGCGGGGGCTGCCGGCGCGTCCTGCGGGGCCGGGGCGGCGGGACGGGCACCGACTCCCTCTGCTGGCCCCGCTCCGGGCCCTTTGTCCACCGCACGGCCACGGCCACGGACACGGCAGCTCATCGGCTCCGGGCTGGGGCTGCGGCACACGGCGGGATAAGGGCATCATCTCTGGCCTGCATTCCTGGCCGCTGCCATTCCTGTTTCCATCCTCTCGTTTGCTGGCACCACTGCCAGGCTTTGCCGATCCATTATCACCTCTCAGCAGTGTATTCCACAGTTCCTTTACAGCACATCCAGCACCTCTCGAGAACCAGCGCTGCCTTTAAACTGCATGGTGACTAGCATGGGCAAGCTAGCAATGGCAATAAAGCACTCCAAATAATTGTAATTATGCACTGGGGGAGGAAAACCGGTCAGATATTGTAATTTGTTTTCTGCTGCATCCTACTGCCAGTAAGATCTAGCTGTGTTCAAGTTCAGCAGCAAGTGATAATTCTATATGTTATGAAAACTAATGTTTGCCTAGCCAGGGCCATGGTATTTCAGAAAATGTTTTAGTTTTCCTATGCTCTGCAGATCCATGTCCGTCCTTGAAAAAATATACATACCTATTTGAAGCACTGTGGAGATCCTTTAATCTTTGTTTTTGTTTTAATCTTTAGTGGAATTAACTACAGGTAGCAATACTTGGCATATCTCAGCCAGAGCTGGGGAGTTTTTATAAAGAAATCTGGCTCATGAAAGAAAAGAGACCAAAACTAGAGCAAACAAAAACCTTAGATAGGGATTCCTCATTCAAAACTCAGACCACTTAGGTAATTTGCAATGAAATTACCTATTAACAAAATCCCCCAGAAGATACTCTCCAACTATCCTCTAAGTTTTAACAGTTGTTCTGGCTGTTTCTTTGGGGAGTGATAAACTTTGTGTATAGTCCATAACAGAAGAGTCAAAATAGGCCAAGCCAAGACTGGCAGTGTTTTGATCCTCTGTTCATAAAGGAACATTTTTGAGATTTGTACTAGGGAAGTCGCTATGCAGATGTTTTCAATGCCTCAAGTAAAATATGGTTGTTACATTGAGCCAAAGTGCAAATTAATCGTTTTCTCTTGCATACAGTCTTTCTTTAGAAAAAAGTGCACTGATTCTCACAATAAAAAAGTACTTTTTAGCAGGAATAAAACTTACTTCTTTGTTGTGTTCTCTTTTCGCACATCAGTATTTGCAAAAACAATGAATTTTGAGAGTAAGAGGCCTAATTCCCTTACTGAAGTGAGACATACATGTTTTCTGTCCCAAAGAGGGTTGAACTCTCAGTAAGATGTAGGTATGTTCTCGTTTTTGAAAGAAAAGCAAAAATCTGATCAGAAAATATTTTATAATTTTATTCATAAAATGATTCAACTTGACCTTTTTGTGCTGCATAATTTTTGAAGAATTTTGCCTTCATTTTTTTAGCAGTCTTGGTAGTTACTGTTTCCTGTTACTTAAGAGAAAATAAAGTCCTCTAATTACTACTTATGTTAGGCATATTGAATTTTTGTTTGTGTTGATTTGATCTTGATAGCTCCTTTAAAAATAATTTTATATTGACTTACTATTTAGGTCCATATCTTTCCTGAAGCTCACTGAAAGAAATTTCCACTGCCAATTCTCCCAGGAATTTAAAAAAATCCAATTACAGGTGTTTATCCCCACTTTCTAAAGTACCTAGTTTATATTTGCAATGCTGATGGGGTGTTATGAATTACTAGTTTATGACAAGTGCTTCCATCACCTACTTCAATGATTTTCTGAACAATTAGTTCCCCCAAGTGGCTGCATTACTGCAGCCTTGCTTTGCAAATCTTCAGGGATGGTGTCCTCTATGGAACAGAGTGCCTGGGCAAAACCAACAGAGATAACCACTGGAATTGCAGTGCTAACAAAATAATTTCCATTCTACTCAGTTGCATCCTGTCAGATCACCAAGTTTGCTAGATAATGCCCACTTGCAGGCTGACATGGTTGGTTGCTGAAACTAGCAGAGGCATAAAGAAGCTGAAATACAGTCTTTGATGATGTATCTGACAGTGTCTCTCAAAAAGAACTTCTGTGCTTAAATAGAAATTAAATTCAATCACTATTTGGGTGGTTGCAGAGGCCAGGCACCATTTTGAGCCTTTGGTTCTTATATTGCCATAGTGAGAAAAGTCTGTGTGTAATTTTTTCAGCTGTAAAGGTGGAAAAGGTTATTAGTAATTACAGATGCTTTATGTCTAGCTTTCCTGATGCCAGTTTTCATTTCTTGATGTGAAAATACTTTGATCTGCTTTAGACCTATTAATTTTGTTGACCTTAATACAAAATGAGTAGCTTATAACTTGAAAGACTCTGCCTTCAAAAAAATGGAAAGCTTTTAAAGTTCACAAACACTATATGAGAGGTGCTAAAAAGGCATGTAGATCTGGTAATAAATTGCAAAATTGTCTAAAAATCTCTTATGTGTATGTATTCTGACTCCTAGGAAGGACTTTGAAGACTTTCTTCCTTTACACAGTAGTACAAAAAAGGCTTTTTATAATAGGAGGTTGTGTTAAGCCATGCATTGCCCACATTATATATAGGTAGCTGCTTTTGAGTAGTGGTTTACCTATGTGTGGCTAATACGTTTCAGGTTGCAACTCAAAAAGGTTGCCTCAAAGCTGTTGGCCACTTGTTATTCCCTGCAGAAATAGTATTTCATACATATTTTAAAAGTTATTTGTGGTGGGACAATACAGAAATCTATGAAATCTAAATCTATGAAAAATCAAAAATTATGTCTTAATTATTACTGTTGCTAATATAGTGACTAAATTTCTCAATGTGTTATCTTGTATTTAACAAGTCTGCTTTAGTATGGGTACTTTTTATGTTATGGTTGTCTCTGGGGACAGAGATACTGAAGCCAAGATACTGATGAGAGTGATAGGCAGGTAGAAATTTCTTCCTTGTATCTTGTCTGAATCTACTTTTAGTTTAAAACCACGATGCTTTATCCTATTTCTGCAAGCACTGTAAAAAAGTGTCGCTGTCTTTGTTTTCAGCCCATTTCAGGTATTTTAAGATCCCAATTAGGTCTTCTTGGAGCCTTCCCCAGATTAAATAACCCCATCTCTCTCTCAGCCTTTCCTCATACGAGAGGTGTCCCATCCTTCACATTAATTTTCTGGCCCTACTCTGGACTTGCTCCAACAGGTCCGTGTCTTTCCTGTGCTGAGGGCTGAGAGCTGATGCAGAGCTCCAGGTGGGTCTCACCAGAGCAGAGCAGAGGGGCAGAATCCCCTCCCTCCCCTGCTGCCCATGGTGCTTTGGATGCAGCCCAGGACACCATTGGGTTTCTGGGCTGTGAGTGCACATTTGCAGCTCACAGTCAGTTTTTCATACATCAGTACCCCCGTGTTCTTCTTGGCAGAGCTGCTCTGAATCACTTTAGCCCTGCCTGTGTTGATACCAGGGACTGTCCTGATCCACGTGCGGGAATGTTCTGTTTTTCTAAAGTTCTGCTGAAGCCTTCTGATGTTTACTTTTTGTGGTGGAGTTTCTCACGCACTTTTCATGTAAATAATGATTGTTTTGCATTCCTTTCTGGAGGAAAAGAGAATTGATGGACTGTTAATTTGACTAGTGTGGTTGGAGAGAATAATTTTCTTCCTCCAATCCATGGTCACAGTTGGAATTCTATAAATGCTGAGGTCTGTAAATAAACTGCCCCTTTTTTGCCTTGGACATCTCAGTGCGTGAGAGTGTCGTCCATTTGTGTCGTATTGTGACACAGGAACTCAAGAGGTTCCCTGAAGGTCCTATTCAGGTCCCTCAGGATCCCATCCTCCAGGTGTCAGCTGCATGTCTCAGCTTGGTTTTGCCTGCAAACTTGCTGAGGGTGCATCAGTCCCATTGTCTGTGTCACTGATGGAGATTTGAAACAGCATTGGTCCCAGTACAGACCCAAGGAACACCACTTGTAACCCATCTCTATATGGCCATTGAGCTGTCCACCGTTACCATCCATCCAATTCCTTATCCATCCAATAGTCCATTTATCAATAGAGTCTGTACCCCTGCAATTTAGAGAAAAGGGTGTTGATAAGAACTGTGTGGAAGGCCTCTCCTATATACGCTTTAAAACAACAGAGGAAAGCAGTTCTGGAAGTTGAGAAAGTGGTGTCATCTAATTTGTTTTTTTCTTAAGTTATGTTAGATTTGTATAAACTTTGCCGTATATCAATATGTGGTTAATAGTGCAGAAAGGATGTTTCAGGCAAAAACAAAAGACTGAATTAGAGAAGAAACTGGAGGACTTCTTAAATGCAAACTATATACTCATGATCTTGGATTACTGTATGACTTACCTCTGCAAGATGACAGTTTATGTTAAAAATAGTTTTAGCTTTTTCCCACACTGAAAAATGCCACTAGAAATTTTAATGTTGAACATCCTCTTTAATTGAGTCCAATTAATGTTTAAAAAGTGTACCTTTGTTATTTAAAGTGCTCTTCTGCTAAGGTGAGTCTTTTGGAGACCATTTAAGGAATCCAGAAAGCATTCCACTGCTCACAGAATTTCTTGAAATGCCCTATAATCCTAATCCCTTAAAATAATAAATTTGCACAGACTGTAAAGAAGATCCTTCTAAATTATATAATGCTTATTGCACAACTAGCAAATCACATTTATGCTCAAATCAGATTTAATTGTATATAGCTTTAAAGATACAGTTTAAAGCTGCTAGAATTTTAACAAATTATTTTGATCTTCCATGCCTGTGGAGTACCAGAATAAATTTTCTAAGTGTATTTCCACATTCTATATCTTTGTGTTTGTGTGAATGATCCACGGAGATTTTCCAGTCTTGCATTAAACTACTTTGTTATATTGTTTATTTTTCTAAGCTAGTTTAAATTGCACAAAAGCACTCTTATGTAAACATAGTTATCAAATACTCTTTAAAAATTAAGGATTAAAAAAGTAAGAAATGTGGAATTCTTCTTTTGGCTTAAATGCTTCTCCTTTCCACATCACATATAATGTTGGTTACCTATCTTAATTCTGCATTAATTCCCATATCCTACCCTGACTCTTTGGCCCGGACGCTTTTCAAGTCTGATTTCTAGTCTTGTCCTTTTTCTGCTTGCCCTGTATATTCTCCTGTTTCTCTTCCACACTCTCAGCTCTGCAGTTCAGAGATAAGGAGAGGCCATTTCCTTGTTCCAACTTGGATGCTTGGACCTAAAGCTATAGTTCAGGGAAAATCTGGCCTAGCTTGAAGCAGGAGAACATTCAATAGAATGTAATCACTGGAAAAGTTAGCTGCTTGAAGTATCTACTGAACACATGCCCAGAGTCTACAGCTTTGCCTGATTTGGGCAGCTTTTCACAGATCAAAGAGACATTGCTGTGTCACATATGAAGGTCTTCACCTGATGCACAGACATGTCACTAGATTTTTTTTTTTTAAATGCAGACATACTAAGAATGGCTGGTATTTTCTGTTGAAATTAATTTTAGAAATTTATCTGATGCAAATACCCAGAACAGAACATTCCACCCAGGCAATTATTATTAGGAAAGGTAGAAAAAACTGCAAATTAATTGCTGTAATGTATAGAGCTGGACACTCATGGTTTGTAGGCTTTAATACTAATCTTACTTTGTATATTGGGTGAAAAACTGGTTTTGAATAAAGAAGTCCAAATTCTGTTTTCTATAATATCTGCAGTTTATTTATGCAGAATTATGGAAAGTGTAAATGAGCACAGAATTTAGCCCCTATATTAAAACTACTCAATAAAGCTGCTGAATCTTCATTTTTTGAATCACTTGTTTTGCTGCTTTTGACTGTCTGCCATGACACCGAAGCTAAACCATCCCATCTGTTTGCCACGTTAACCAGCTTTACTCAATTATTATGCTATCACCTTGCATTTGACATGTAATATATTAGATTTTAAAGTGTATTTTCAGTAGAGAAAAATGGCAAAGAACAAAAAGCAGTAGTTTTCTTAATGCATTAACTGGAAGTTAGTGTTTTATAGTGTTTTATTAAAAAGTGTTTTATTAAAACCCTTTTTCTGGGTTTTGTTGGTTTTGGGGTTTGGTTGTTTTGGGTTTTTTGTCCTGGGATCTATTTGTAACTGAAGCACTTTTGCAGGTGGTGTTTTTTTGCATGCTAATCCTGCAGAGAAACATTGTGTCCAACAAAGTATGCTGGGTCAGCAAAAGAAAGAAACTTGTGCTGGAAAGACAGTATCCACAGGTATTTAGTGTGTATGGAGGTTTGGCAAAATTCATGATTAACTATCATTGGCAGAAAAAGATCTAATGTGTGTTAGACAGTTGTGCCTTTTTTTGTCTTGCTCATAGAACAGATACTCTTCCTTTCAAAGTCAGCAAAAGACTCAGTAGTGTTAATATGCATTGAATATTCATTAATCTTCATGTGTATTGTGTCTTTTCCTTCAAAACAAAATGATTCTCTTTTTTTTGGTGTTATTTTCTCTTATATGTCAGTTCATACACAAATGAAATGCATACACGCACAACTGAGGTGGACCTACAAGAATTATTTAAAAAATGAACACTATTACTCAGTGGTTTCTGTGGTGTCTTTTTTGGTGGTTGTTTTCAAAATAGGCCAGATAGTACTGAAAATAAAATTTCTTCTGATACTGTCTACAGCATGTGAGTTCAGCAATATTGTGTGCTTTACATAGGGAATAAACTAAAGGAAGTACAAAAATAAGGCACATTAGGCTGAAGTAGACCAGACTTGGATGACTTGGGAAGGCAGGGGAACCAGGAAGAAGCAGCAACCCATGGAAACTGTTTCCTCCAGAGGACTCTTCTCAGCATGGCTCTGTCAGAGAATTTAATGCATCATTGATTTTTGTGTTGGTGTGTCACTGTCCACTTCTATACAATTTTAAGGTTATTTAGAAGGGATGAAAGCTTATGACATCCTGCAAGTATCTGAGGGATTTGATACTTGCAGGTCCTAGCATGGTAACCATTTATCTTTTAACAGAGACTTTTAAAGTAAATAGGTTGAACTGCATTTGGTTTAGCCTTGTGTGTAATTACTTAAAAGTAACATGTTGCTCCAACTTCACACTCCTCTGAAAGACTGAGGGCACAGCAGTTAAAAATGAGCTTCAGATATTAAATCTAATATTTTATTTCCTTTGTTATTAATGAAAACTTTAAAGAAAGTATAAAAATTGTTGCCTTCCAGTGAAGGATCTGCAGACATACTTGTAGAAAGAATGTTGTCTAAAACGAAGGGCCATCCTCACAAATGCCATTGCAGAGCCTCCCTAACTGAAGCTTCCCCTTCTTAGGTGTAAAACTTCATGGGATTGCATAGACACAAAGACTTTTCCTCAGGTCACAGATGACAAGTCAAAATGAGTCGTTTGAATCAGAGACAAAAATAATTTGGAAGAAATGGAATGCCCCTGAGAGATGCATATGAAGTTTCCAAGCTGCCTTTGCACAAGCTAGACAGCCAGAGCATATCCAAGTCCAGTGTGGTGAAGACATGAATTACTGTAGCTGCTGGGGTGCAAAGGAAGTTGAAACTTTTCACCAACTCTAAATGGAAAACAGAATTTTGATCACTGGTGGTACTTGCATGCTCTGGGTGGGGTCAGTAGAACCTCCAGTCTGTGGATTGACTGGCTGCTTTCTCCTGATCCAAGATCCTAAGTAGTCTTCCACCAGTTCTTCTAATTAGCTTTCCCAGTCTGCAGGCAAAATGCTAACAGAGCCTGAAGCATCATGGGGCAGCAAGTCTGCATCTAGCCCTTCTCTATATTTAGGCAGTGCCTAAGCAGCTTATACAGTAGCTGTGTTGAAGGGGAAGGAAGTGCAGAGTTAAATATTCCTTTGCTTACCAGAAGCACTGCAATGAATATTTGTGCACTAAAATGCCTAATGTATACTTGTGAAAAACAAAACAAAACAAAACAGTTGTACTGAAGGTTGGTACCAAACATAGCTTGCCTGGAAAACTTATGATAAAATTACACTAGTTGGAAAAAGTGTTTGTATAAAAATCCCTTCTGAAACAGTGTATCAATTCTTAGTATTGTGTTACCTATATAAGAAGGGTATTGATCTAAACAGACCTTGTTTCAAAGAGCATCTTGTGTTTGATATTGATGAAAGTCTTGACTTTTAGAGCAATACTCTCCTGTGGAATGCTAAGAAAATATGCAGAGATACTTTCTGTACAGAAAAGTGATTTTACTGCTTAATTTTGTATTAGGCAAGTCAATGAATTTGAGAAACATATGGTTCTTTTTAAAGCTAACGCCATACATTATTTCTACAAATATTTCCTCCTAACTTCAAATTTACCTCGTTTTTATGGCTGCTGTTTGTAGAGGTACAAACAGCAAAACTTCTACCTTTTCCTGTTACCATTAGTTGAAGAGTGGGTGTCTTGTAACTTGGAGTAGCACAGGTTGTATTCTGCTGAAATGCTGGCTTTCTTGAAAGTATTATGCAAATCAATGAATGAAAGTTTGAAATAAAAAGGGAGAGGAACAAGACAAATGAGGGAAAATGGAAAGAGCTTAATGTTGAATATTGTGGTAAGCTGAATAGCTGCTGATTTGGAGAAAGTCTTCATAGTCAGTGTACAACAAGCATTATCTGGAGAAGTAAGAACTGATTCTGTCCCCTAAAAGGTAAGTACCCTTATTCTGTCATCTGCTGTACTTAAGCTATATGGTTTGACCTGTAACTATCATTGAAGTTCAGGGCTAGTTTGGTTAGTGATTACAATACTTCACATAAATTATTGTTCTTCGCAGAAGTACCTAAATTGTTTACTCAAAAGCAACGGGAGGATATCTTGTAGGAAAAAAATCATCATCTGACTAACAGAAATCTTAACAGCTGAAAATGTAAAGATTTCTATATATTTAGTGACTAGATTAAAAAAAAATTAAAAGTTGAGACTAAAAAGCTCTGTAGGGAAACAATTTTAAACATATCATGTTTCTGCTTTTTCCAGGTTGCACAAACTGGAACTTATCCCTGTGAGGGGATCTCAGTATTTGCATAGGACTTCTAGGTGTTGTAGAGTAACTCAGTCTGCACAGAATGTCTAGAAATTCAGAACATCGCTACAGACATTGAGCAGAAGGGAAGTTATGGTGGTGCCCAGTAGTTTCACTTAACTGGAGTATGAAGAAAGTGCATAATGGACTTGGGGTTTGATGCAGTAGATGGCAATAAAAGGATCAAAGGCTTATGCCCTGCATAGTTATTGCTCTATCAATCTGCTGATCAAAGAGTTTTGAAAAGCATCAGATCTACTAAATATGAACAGTACAGTTTATATGTGATTGCTCAGGGAACCCAGCATGTCCTGAAGGCAGTGGCTTTACTGCACATGTGCATACCATGGATATACATATATATCTGTCCAGGAGTTCTGGTCATGAAACATGATAGGTCTGTAGCTTGCAGTGCTTATTGCAAAGTGTGTGACGTCTGAGAAGAACATCAGGATTAAGATAAATTTACTGGAGTTTCCAGTGTTGTTACTAATTCACAGTTACCTTTTTAAGTCCAGAATCATCTCAAAATGCATTTGTAATACAAGTCTTTAAAATGGCAGGGGATGGAAACTTTCCTATGGAATTATCTTACTACAATATTTCAAGGTTGCAGCATTTACTTTCACATGTTCTATTCAAATGTGATTCCTCTCTCAAATGATTTTTACTTATGTCCAAATTTCCTTTCTGCCTGGGATCTTTGTAGCTGAATTTGTAGTGGTTGCGATTTCCATTTTTCCAGGAAACCTCTTCCAGGTTTTGAGAACTGGAAGCGTCAATAATTGAATTTGGGAGTGGGTAATGAGACTGATCAATGAAATTGTAGTGGTACAATTAACTATGTATCAGCTCCTTTTCTGTAGAGTCTGAAAGGTCAGCGGGTGTCTTTGCTGCCTAATGCATATTATATCATAGGAATTTTATAATTTTCCTTTTGTTTGTTTTACTTATCCTCACATTCTTTACTAAAAACATTTGTGACTTTTACAAACACAAATAGAAACAGGAAGAAATTGTTATATAACCTTGATAAATTGCATCTTTCAAGAAAATGTTTAAATAACTTACTACAGTAGTTCTCTTGTGTGTTAGTGGTATATGAGTAATTTTTGAGATTGGGTATTTAACAGTAGTTCATTTCCACATATTTTTTCAACTCCTCTTTGATTTTGTTATACATTGTTTGCATGTTTTGTAGCAGTAATTTTTCTAAGACTTCATCAGGCAAACTTTGGTCTGTATCTGATAAAACCCACAAATTCTAAATAGTAGAGAATGTCTGAAAACTGACATGAGTCTGTTGGAGGTACGTGATCAGAGCTGGTGCTTAGAGAAGTTCTGTGTCATGGAGCTTAAATCATGTCCCTCTTTTTCCAGTAGAATATTGCCAGCATGCTCTTGCAGCTTTTCCAGGGCTGAAGAGGCTTATGGGTGTATTTGTTCTGAAATGTTATGTAGTTCCTAACCTAGAATGAAACATCCAATTAAGATTTGATTACGAGGAGATTTTTTTGTAAATCTGTGTTCAAGCGTGTTGCTTCAGACAGTACTTTTGTCTATGAAACTTATGCAATTCTAGATTTAATTTGGTGGTCATTTAAATGCCTACATATTTTTAATAAGCTTGTGTGTAATAGTATCCTTTGTAAGCAGTTTTATTTTTGAGAGCATAGTTTTTTTTAAAAAAATACTATGCATCATATTACATCTTTGTTGTGTTATTCTTACAGATAAACAGAAATCCTCTCCGGATATAATACAAGGTTTTCAGAAGAAAAGTCAGTTTAGGACCATTGCTCCAAAAATGGTACCAAAAATGTTAACATCTGGAGTGGTTTCTTGCCTTCAGTCATCTTTGCCTGAGCCAATGACTCCAATTTCAGCTTCAGGTTCTAAGCCCTTGATGGTGCCAGCTCAGAACTATGCAGTCATGCAGGTGGCTGCTCACAAGGGCATGTTTTCTCTGTTGGCTGTGCCATGTGTTGCTCCTGCCCTAACACAGCAAGTTCAGCAGTCAACTGTGGCCCCCTCTGAAAACCTAAAGCTGCCCATCCCCAGGTACCAATCTGTAAGAAATAAATTGCTGAGTGACAAAAAACTGGTACAAATCTCTAGTTTGAGTGCATGTAACACAATTCCTACCAAAGCACTGATCTCATTACAGACTTCCCCCATGACTGCTCTACCTGAAGACTGTTCTGAAGCTCATTGTAGTTCAGATTCAGCTGAGCAAGGGATGATAGCAGACTGTGACTCAGCTGAAATTGGAGTTGCCACATTAGTAAATAAAAGCAATTGTGTTGAATCTGGATCTCTTTTAATGAGCAAAACTGAAATTGCTAGCAATAATATTTCTGGACCATCTGTAGTTGAAGCCTCTCTATCCAAGCCAGCAAGTACAACTAATCCCATGAAACGAAGTCCACGCTCTGTGAAGACAGCATCGGAAACCACAAGTGAGCCACTCCTGACATCTGAGAAACTAAAGGAAAAACCCACAAATTCTGCAAATCCTGTTGCTGTCTTGTCACCAGCGGTTTTTGGCAGTACAATTCAGATGACTCCATCAGTACCAAAAGGAAAACTTCCTATTTTGCCTTACTTGAGAATGAAAAATTCAGTGCTCTGTAAATCGAAGCAGAATACTAATGTTATGGACATACCTGGTCATTCACTAAAACCTGACTGTGAAAAGATACCACCTTTGATGAAAACTAAAACCTTTGATAAGCAATTAAGTGTATCATTTGCACAAGTCCCCAAACAAACCACTCGAGAAAATACCTTCTCTCCATCCAGCAAAGTGGATGATGTCGACAGTCTTAAAAAATTGAACAGTGCAACCTTTAAAAGAAGAGGCAGGAAAAAAAGAGCCACGGAAGATTTATTGGCTTTTCAGGCCAAGCGAAGGAAATGCATCATGAATAAGTTTCGAGAAGGAAGAGAGAGGGCAAAGGTTGATATTCAGACACCTGAAGACAATAAAGCAGAAGCAGTGAAAAAATACCGCAGTATCAGACCAAAACCAGTGGTAGTTGTGCAGGCGTTCGCACCGCTGACTCCTGCTGCAGTTGTAGAGACGCCGTCTCATGAGCAAGACTTACTTTTAAATGGTTCACTCGCCAATAAATGTTTAAGTTCCAAGCACAGCGATGCCACATCAGCTAAATCAAGTGATCCAAGTAGAAACGCATGTTCAGCCATCCCTAAGCCACTGTACAGATGTCATGTTTGTAACCACACCTTCCAGTTCAAGCACCATCTCCAGGACCACATGAACACGCACACGAGGAGGCGGCCCTACAGCTGCAGGATCTGCAGGAAGGCATACATCTATTCTGGCAGGCTGCGCACCCATATGAAGCTTCATCACAACGAAGGCAAACCCAAAAAGATGGTGTGCTGTGAATTCTGTGCTAAAGTTTTTGGCCATGCAAAGGTGTACTTTGGCCATCTCAGAGAAGTCCACAGGGTTGTTATCAGCACAGAGCCCTCCACTAGCGAGCAACAGATGCAAGATACTTTGAAGAAGGGAGACAGGAATATGAAAGAGGCAGAAGAAGCTACAGAGAGGTGAGAGTTTTCACTAATTAAATACAAATGAAAGCTGGATTTCAGGTTGTCAGTGGAAATTCGTAAACCTCATCATTATGAAAATTGTTGCTTTTTTTCCCCCCAAGTAAGATTCCTAATGGTTTAAATATTCCATTTGAATCTAGTCAATCCATTAGACCAACCAGTATGTTTTAGCTTTAGCTGATTTATTAACTATAAATCATTTTTGACACTTGAATATCCAAAATAATTTTGCATATATTCTCGTAACACCCAGTGTATTGCCATATTTGAGTCAGTGGGTTTCTCGTGGTTAGTGCTCTAGTCTTCTGTCCTACCTACTTTGGGGCTTTCCCTAGAAGATAAGGGAACCAATTGCAGTAACCATTAAAAAATTAATATTTCAGTATTAGCTTGTAGTTTTTCCCCCCTGGTAATTATCATTATCCCACTTCCTTTTAGGAGGTGCTGTGAGCTAATCTGTCCTGAGTTTACTGCTGCTTTTGTGATCACTCACCCAAATAGAAAAGTTAATATGCATTATATTAAAATGGATAGAACATGCTTTTACCTCTGTATTATGATTTTGAGGTGAAATCCTTGATGCAGTATAAATGTTGGTATTTTTGTTTGTTCCACTGTACATTTATTTTCACAGAATACTCAGTGCTTCAATGTAACTCCTCACTGCAATACTACAATTCCATTTTACTCCTTTTACTTTTCATGGCTCCACTCTCTGGAGCATTGGTCAGAAACTTTTACAGTCTTGAGACTAAGAAGCATTGGTACTTTTCTGTCAGTCTTACTGCTGTCATTCAGTGAATCGTTCAGTTTATCTCTGTTGTTGGGGAATCTGTTTAATATGTATAAATACACAGTGTTATGAGGTCCTTCTTGTAGATGTTCTGAGAAGATGTCTGAGAAGATTGTCTTAACCAGGGACTGCCAGTGTGTCCTTTATACTGCAGAGCTGTTCTAAATCAGGGAGAGGGGCTGTCCCATTGTCAATTTGGTGTTCACTTTTCTAAACCATGTTACTGACTTGTAGAGGAGAAAAAAAAAAAAGCAAGAAGCTTTGAAATTTCACAGTTTCCATCTTGGAAAGGGAGGTGGTTTTGCCTCAAATTGTCCTAGATCACTCACTGTAAACAAGTAAGTTTCTCTTACTTGTACATTACAGGTAATAGTTATTTCCACTTTTCTAGCACAGCACTAGAAGTGCTGGATTTGGATTGATCAATTTGGATTGATCTCACTGAATCAGGAACTTTAACAAAAGTTATCAGCCTTTTATTAAAGGCTGGTGTTGTTAAAAGCTATTTCTACCAAGGTTAATTTTGGAGGAAATTCTTAAACTCAGAAGTGTCATTTGGTTTCAGATTTTTCCTAATCAACTTTACTATTATTTATTTAGTTTCTTTTTTTTTTTTTTTCCTCTTCTTCCAAATGAATTAGATGCTGTAGAAACAATGCCCATTTTTACTTAAAAGTGTTTCATGACTGTCATCTCTTCTTGGAACTTGTAAAGACAGAAATTGCCATCCCTCTTCACTGCATGGCTAATACTTAAATAGTTTGTATTTCCTTTTTTTAACAGGGGAAATAACTGCAATTTTGAGGACCTATTCCATAACCCGGGAGAAGTGAAATTACAGGTCAAATGTGGTCGATGCCAGTTTATTGCAGAGTCTTTTGGTGAAATGAAGTTTCACTTACTGTGCTGCCATGGAGAAGAGATTCAGGGAAGAGTGAAGGAAGGGGTTTTGCAAGGAAGCAGAGGAACAGAGGGGGAATTGGTCAAACATACAACCCACATGTGGAAACAGCACAATGAGAGAAGACGTTTAGCGAAGTGCAGTGCCCATCAGGAGGAGCTATATACTGTTCCAAAACCAAAGAGACAGATATACTTGCACCATCACAATAATGTCAATATTTTACCTAAAAGTGAACTGACTCAGTCAGGAAGTAGTGAAGCCTCCAAGGAGATGCAAAATGTGGGGTTTGGTACACCAAGGAAAAAGGTAGAATTTTGGTCTAAAGCAGGCTATAGCTGCATTTTATGCAAACAGTTATTTGGAAGAAAAGAGGATCTTTGTAATCATTGGCAGAGTCATCATAATTGTGAAGACCCTTCCACTTTATGGACAATTTTTACTTTGGTATCAAAACAAGGAATTATTGGACTTTCCGATAATGGTGAATATTGAAGCTCAACTCTACAATGCTATGAAAAACATTAAGTACCTTACCAAATTGTTTTCTCATTATCTTGCTAAACTAATTCAACAGATGTATCACTTCAAAAGTTTGTTAGTTGGGTTTCTTGGGGATTTGTTTTTAACCATACTAACCCTTATTTTGATGACTAGAAATGTGTTTATTCCATATCATTCCAGATGGGTATATGGAAGCTGATTATGAATCCTTGTACTTAAAATTCATGCTTCAGGAACTTTATAACAGCAAATACTCAATTCTAATGGTTAACCTCAAGGAAATATATTTGTGAGTTAAACTATAGTGTACACACAGAAATAAGTCAATTTATATGAAGTAATCTCAGTCTTAAATGGAATTACAAAACTTGTCTGGAAGTCAGGTCCCAGCTATGCTTCCAGATTTTGTGGTAAATGCATATTTCCATGCAGTTCTCATGATCATTTAAATGTGCATACATGCAGCCAGCACTCAGGAGCTTTATAGTCTATAATTTAAGAATTTTTAATTCTTGTTTTCTTGATTTCAGTGCATTGCTTGCAGGTGTTTTTGGTGTTCAGTTCTGTCCTAGTAACAGCAAAGATCTTTGTCTTTTAGAAGTAAAAACTCTCCATGTATTTATTTGCCTGTAGCTTTTTGAGTTGAAGATGAGTTGCCACCCATTAAGATGGAGCCCAGCACATCTCCAAGGGGGCAGGTCCTGTCAGGCTGTAAAGGGGTAGAGTTCTGGAGCTTGGTTTTAATGAAAAGGTAATTGAAACCATTGAATCCAATTTGAAATTGGTGTTTAAACTGCTTAAAGCCTTATGTTCCTCTGAATTATTTTGGGAGCAATAATGGAGGCAAATCTAAGAAATCACTACATCACTCTCCAACAGAAGTCAGAGCACATCAGAGGGCAAGCTGAAAAATATACCAGTGCTGTCCCTACAGTACTACTCTATTCATTCCTTCTTGTGGTCAGCTGTAATTGAGGGATTGCATTGATAGAAGAGTCATTCCTAAAATGGCCTGGGTTGCCTCTCACTGTTTTGCAAAAATTATGGTGATGAAAATATGAGAAGAGGTCTAAAAATGTTGGGCTTTCTGAGTGGGATTCCACAATATTTTGTTGCAATATTTTGTATATGTGTTTTGTTTTTAACCAGTAAAGGCAATTTTGATGACCTAATAGTTTTGAATGTGATTTCTTGTTGTATGGTGCTTTGCCCTGAAGTTGAACTGTAAGGTAGGAATCAAAAATAACAAAAGACAAAAAGAAAATGCCCACAGAAATGTACACCTGTACAGTTGCCTGGTAAGGTAGAAGAATTCCCATGGATTTTCAAAACTTCTTTCCTACTATCATGTTGCTATAAATTTTGATTTCTGGCTATTTCTTTGCTTTCATATATTGGGTTTTTTTAATGCTGAACTATCTTAAAATTATTATTTGTTCTTACTCTTGACACATTCATCTTTTAATGCCTACAATATATTCATATTTATTTTCACTGGCATATTTGGACAGGAATAGCTATTTTTGAAGTCAGAGTTTCATATCAGACTGAGGCTGTATTCAACTTAGAGTGTTTTGCATTTAGCAGCATTTCACCCCTGCAACTTAATCCTTTAACTTCAAAAATCAAACAGCAGGGTGTTTTCCATGAAACAGAAATGTGAGAACAATCCTTCCTTCCCATAGTTACACTGTGTCAAAGGGAAGTTCATTCCCAGCATAAAGCATGCATTTTACGAGTTGGGAAAAAACGTTTAAAAGTTTTGATCACGATCTTTTTTTAGAATGAACATTAAATCACTCATCCCAAGATATAGTTTAAAATGAGCTGACATAAATTCAGTGCTGAGCCAGAGTCCCTCCTGTGCAGGAACAGCAGCAGCAATGGCAGAGTGGCCCTTTAAAGTTGTTTTCAGGAGATATTTGTTAAAAACAGTGGTGCATCAGAGCCAGTGATGTAGATGAATTGTTTGGGGGTGGTCATCAGGCAAGAGGTGCACTTCCCCTTGAGGGGGAGGTGCAGTGATGATGGGAGGTGGGGGTTGGAATGAGGGAGTCAGTTGCATTTTCTTTAATAGAAATTTTCATGTGCAGTCTTTTAATCATATTTTTGTACTTCTCTCCCTTTCTCCATGCCAAATGGGTAAAGGAGTCTCAGCTTTCAGCAGTTTAAAGCCTGAAAACATGTTTTAAAGCATGGTTCTAAGCCACTTCTCAGTGTCCTCATAAATGTTTAAAATTAGAAGCCTTTTTTCTAAGCCTGAAAGCATTCTTATGTTTCAGGCTATTGCAATTATGGTAGATTATGAAAGGTTGGGATTTTTTGAAAATAGCTTTGCATTAAATACAGATGTGTCCTTTGTTTAAAATGTGTTTGTTTGGCATTTGTGTTCATTTTGATAAGATTGGAGGTCTGAAGTGAGCCTTATATACTGCAACATTTAGTAGCATGTGTTTGCTGTCCAGCAGAAGGGTTGTTATAAATACAGTTTGCTGTTTACCTTGAAGCTGGACAAGTTAACATCTGGTTTTGCACACAAATTATGTTTTCAAATTGTTAAACTGAATGTTATTATTTTTGTAGCTGTAGTTTTGTTCCCCTCTGATTTTTCATTAAGTCTCTCTTTCAGCTTCACTGTTCAACTTTAAAAGCTGTTCCTCACATGGAAAGTTGTTCCTTCATCATCACACCATAAATAATCAAAGCTGGAGGAGTTCCATCACTTTTCTGGCTTGCAGAGTATTGCACTTCTCCAGCTGCAGACCTACAGTTTCCTATGTCTAACTTGACATAGTTGCTGGCAGTAAATGTTTTGCTTCATTTATTTATTAGAATTCAGCTTGCTGTTTTTTAGCTCAATCAGAGTTTCTGTCATACCTCATTAGATACTTATTTTATCTACTATTCACTGAGCTCTTTAATAAAAGTGTCATAAGAAGGATGAACAGGTATTTAAAGGAGCAGATTTCTGCCTTAACTTCATGCAGATGATGCTGATGTTCAAGGATCACCAGCTTATCTGGGCTCAGCCGTGTAGTACATTGTATTTCTACAACACATCCACCTACACATGCATCTATTTTGGAACGGAATGTATACTTCAAATTCAGCTGTCAGTTACTATTATCAAACCTGTGCAATGTAGGTTTGTGATTGTTATGCATAAAGATTAAAATGCTATTAACTGTAGTAGGTTTACTTGTCAAATTCCATAGAGCTCTGAAAAATGAAAATCTCTGCATGCTGAGCATGACAGAGAAAATATCTGGTCTTATGAAGAAAATTCTGGCTTAAAGGTTGTCCTCATTTCAGTGTGCACTTTTATAGCTGATCTGTCACATTGCAGGATTTTCTCCACTTTTTATTAAATTGCCATAATTTTTCGTGTTGAGGAATACTGAAGAAGACCTGAGTCTGCAAGCAAGTTTCAGCAAAAAATGTGTCTCCTTTGCTCTAAACAAGTGGACACGTTCCATGGGCTCAAAAGAGTTGGTGGCATTACATATATATTATATACATATATATATATTTATATACACATATACATATGCACAATGTGGAGAAACATGCAAGGTTTGGGGTTCAGTGTATGACTTCATTAGGCTGATCATTCTGCAGTTCCCAAATAGAAACTAGAAATTCAAATGTAAAGCTAATTTGGTTTTCAGACTTGGGTGTATTTCTAATACCTTATTGACAAACCCTCAGGAAATCGTGAAAAATGACAATAACATACTTCTCTACTTGTGCTTTGTTAGGCAATTTTTGTACATAGTAGTACCAGAGGTGTTGTAAAATATGATACTGCTGATGCTGTCAAGTACAAAGAAAGCTTTCTCCCTTTTATATTTTTTTTTAAATTTTATTGACTTTTCTGTGTAAGCATTAGAAATGATGGGATAAATTATGATTTCTGCTACTGACAAACCCAGAAATATCATTCTGAAGTTACTTTGCAGAAACCTCCCATTTTAATCTAGAATAACAGATGAAATCAGGAAGAAGCAAATTCTATTGGAAAGAGATACATGAACAAAGTGTTCCATATGAGGCTCACTCTGCACACTTACACTGCTGTAGGTGATGTTTATAGATGACAGGTCTTCCACTGATGGGTACAAACAGTTTGTTCTTATCTAGAGTTACTTAGATTGGCCAGGGGAAATAAGAATTAAAAAATGTACATGCCTTCTCTTTGGCTTGAATTTTTCTGCTAAATATTTCTGCAGTTGTCCCAGTCCAGATTGTGGTCCAAGCCGCGAAGATACTTTCCAGGGGCCTTAGAACAGATTTCAGCAGAAGAAAGGGGAAGAAATGTGTGAGGGAAGTAGTGATGATGGAGATTTTGCATGTAAGTTCAAGCTTCAGTATGACTGGCCTTTGATGGAAGTGTCCTGGAGCCTTAAACTTCTCCCTTCCACCCCCTTTGTTACATCATTTCTGATTCCACATGAGGTACCTCAGTCTGGAGCACCCTCAGCTTCCTTAGGCATGAGCTTTTCCAAATGGCATAGACTCCTTTGCCAATCTTCTTTTGCTGTCTCAGTTACTTGCTGGTAGTTAGGTGAGCCACATTATGGCTGCTGAGACCAGCTGCTGCCAGATGTGAAATGTGGTCATTCAGCTTTCTGAGGAAAGCATCTTTTAGCTTTAGTCCATAAAAATGAGATCATAAGCTGAATCTGTGCTTAAAAAAGTAGGAAAATGGCTCACAGTTTCCTGCAGATGCAACACTGATAAGTAGTAGGGTTAAAAAAGTGATGTGTTGCTATAAGAAAAAGCAGCTGCTGAATGTGATTTGGGGTATTTATGTGTCATTATAAAAGACTAGAATGTCCTGTCACCTGGTTAGAATTGAATAATAGAATCAGAGAAGTTCCATAAAAGTGTCTCACACAGATATGATCACATAAAGCAGCAGTTCAGGGACACTGTGACTGAAATCCTCTCCTCTCCTCTCCTCTCCTCTCCTCTCCTCTCCTCTCCTCTCCTCTCCTCTCCTCTCCTCTCCTCTCCTCTCCTCTCCTCTCCTCTCCTCTCCTCTCCTCTCCTCTCCTCTCCTCTCCTCTCCTCTCCTCTCCTCTCCTCTCCTCTCCTCTCCTCTCCTCTCCTCTCCTCCCCTCCCCTCCCCTCCCCTCCCCTCCCCTCCCCTCCCCTCCCCTCCCCTCCCCTCCCCTTATGCAAAAGCCGGGAACTGAGTAGCTGTGAACACTCCTTTGCAAAATATTTCAAGAAGACAGTTGCAGGGGATGCTGGAGGCCAGCCTCCTGCCCAAAGCAGGGCTTAGCACCAGCCCAGGAGCAGAGCAGTGCTTTTTGCTTTTTGGAAGCCACTTCTGTTGCAGTTCCCACTGGTCCATTGCCAGTGTGAGGGTCATGAGTGCAGACAAGGCTTCAGTTTATCAGCTGACACTCAAGGCACTGTCACAAGCAATTTTTTTTTTTTTTTAAGAAAATATGACATTAGAGACAAAAAAAAATCCCCCCAACCCCAAATAAAGTTCTAGTTTTAGCTAGCAGTCCTTCAGTAGTGTGAACTTCTCTCAGCACAGCCTCCTGGTTTTGTTTCTTCAGACCATGGCCAAGCCTCTTTTCTATCCATTTGAAGCAGCTCACGCTCCTTTCTCCTTTGACTCTGCTTTTTCTGGGACTACAGGCTCTCTTTTTCACATGCAGTGAATAGACTGCTTTTTTTTCTACAGTTGATTTAAGACAAAAATAAAGCATTTTATTTCCTAAGTGCTCAGTAATTTTGTGCAGGTTCAGGTTTAATCTGGCTTTTGAACATACACCTGATCAAGGAAATCAATATACCTTCCTAATGCTAGGAGCAGTAAGTGACACAGTGAGGGAGGAAAGCAATAAATATCCCCGTGACAATACCTTTGAAGCAATGCAGTTGCTTGCCTTTCACTGAAAGTTTAATTTCTTCATGTTTTTAGTTAAAAGCTTTTAATAATTTTAACTGCAGCAAATACACTCCTATACTTTGCTATTCAAATAAATCCTTTTTCAGCTCCAAGTCCTTGGAATTTGAATCCTGTCCAGCCATATTCTGCTATCTGCCAATTCCTTGCTAAGTGCAAACCTGACACACTTGCCAATAAATCCACCTCTGTGCCATTTAAAGTCATCTGCTCTCTTTTCTCTGGAGCTAATCAAAGCTTGCAAGAAGACATTTTTTAAGGGAAACTGGCTCTAGGATTCAACCCATTTAAATTGCAAGGTAATTAAAAGAAATTGCAGTGAACTATAAAATAGAGAAATGGCATAGACTGTTTGAAAACTCACTTACTTTTATTCTCTTCTATGAATATTTGGAGACAAAGTTTTCCAGAGTAGAATTTAGGGGGTTTATTCTGTTTTATGTGCTACTCTCCTAATCCAGTGTTTAGACTCCCAAGCCCAGTACAGCAGAGCCCAGCCCTGGTTCTTAAGTTGATTGCAGCCTGTTAAACTGAAAGCACCATTTTATTTTTACCTTGTGAGACAGCTGGGCTGATAAATGGATGGGATACCAGCACTCCAGGAGACAACTGCAATGTCTGCACAGGTTAATAGTCTCATGTCTTTCAATAGCAGCATTTCCAGTGTCTTTTCACAGTCATGCACACACAATCACACACAAAATTATAAAAGGATTAAGTCTCTGGAACGCTTCTATCTTGTGTGTTAGTGTCACACTGGACAGTGTATTCTAATTATTTTTATTAAAATGCAGTAACAGTGTTATTATTGTGTTGCTAATATATGTATGGCTGTTTTGAACCCTGAAATACACCGAGGTCACATGAGTTCTTCCAGGAAATTGGATTAATTGTTGCATTGTTGGAATCTCTTTTTAAAAAATGTTCCATTCCTGTTGGTTGTAAGGTTGAAATGATATTTCTGAGAGTGATTTACTGGTCTAGCAGACAAGTCTGATGATAAACCTTTCCACTGGGATTTGCTTACATTAGGAAGCAATGCAGGTGGCAGTCTATTTCAACACAGAATGGATTTTCCCCCTTTCTTTCTGATAAATGAAGTGCTTATGTAAGGTGAGAGATTGAAAAAAATGAGAAACCTGCAGGCCTTAGAGGATCCATCTGAAAGCTCATGCAGGCAGAGGATGCAGGGAAAGTCTGCTGCAGTTTCTGTACCTGCTCCCCTCACATGGGAGCCCTGGGTGAGGCTTGGCCAGTCTGGACGTGCTGCTCAACAAAAGCTCCTCATTGCAGCCAAGGGTTTGAGTTTGGAAACACTGAGCATCATGTGCAGCATGAGAGGGTTTGCTGACACCAAACTCATTTCATCCATCACTTGGTAATAAATTGTTCCCACATTTTCATGGGAGGAACCCTTTATCTTTTGAGCTTTTGTCCTGTGTTCATTTTGTGCATAATAAATAGGATCTGGGTTTGAGTCAGTGCTCAGCGAACTCTATTCTGAAGCTTCATTGTATGCCAGACTGCTGCCTTTGGCTCCTGCTGATACAACCATCTTCCAAATGATTCATTTGGTGTCAATGACAAACATTTGATGGTTCTTACTGTCTAGTATCATATACAGATCTCCTAACAGTGTCATATTCTTAGATTATTGTAGCATTTGATCAAATTAGGCCTTTTAAAAGGGATCTGGGTATACTAATAGTGGTTGCTCTAGTACACATCTCTAGAGAAAACTTGAGATCTGACTTTAATAGTCAGAACCAATTAGGCTCATCCTTTTTTCTGCCTTCTCTCTGCAGTGTTCAGATGAATTGCATTTCTCAGGTGTTTTTCAGACAGTTCAAGAAGACTGTCAGGTCTCTGGGGCTCTCTGACTCCTGGGCTCTGCATTCCCACTGTCAGAAATGAAAAATAATTCTGCTTTTGCGGTTGTGTCCAAGGAAAGGAAGATGATAAATCAACAGGTTAGATTTAAGAGGGGAAGTACATTATTGTTTACTCAGCACTGAATAAGGTTTTGTTCTAGAAGATATGGTTGATACGAGGCGTAGGGAAGCATTCTCTGTTTTAAAGCTTTCCAGCTCATGAAGTTTTTTAGGATTCATTCTCACTCCAAAGAAAATTTAGGGGTTTGTTACTCAATATCTTTTCAGAGTCCCTGAAATGTGGCAGTGATTTTGAAAAACACCAGGCTGAAAAAATTAAGACAGGAAAAGGAAAGTAAACTGTAAGCAGAGAGAAACAAAGCTTCGAGAAAAACCCAACAAAAATCCCCAATGCATGCAGGATCTCTGAGTGCGAATAACTGCTTTTAGATAAAATTCATAGAGTGGTAGAGTGGTCTTGCTGTTCAGCTACTCTCATGAAACTGCAATATAATTGAGAACAACTTTTGAACCAAAAGAAAACATTAGATCTTATATTTTGAGGGGAGCTAAGAGGTTCTCCCTGAGGCAAGGGAGAGGTGCAGGTATGAAGTTAACTTGAAACCATTGTTCAGTTCTCTGTGCAGCATCTCTTTGCAAAATTCTTTTCTTTGCCATAGTAGTACTTTTCCATGGAGAATAGATGGTAGAACTTTAATCACTGCTAAGGCTGCAAATCGATTGAACTTTCAGTGTTTGGCAACAGGAGTGTTCAGTAAAAGAAAAGGCATTATAATGAAGCCCCAAGTCTCTCATCATTCACCTTTTTGCCTTTCAAGTTTTCTGCCCCTGTTATATCACTCTTAGATTTGATACATGAGTATCAGCTCAGCACAGTCATCCAGCATCCTGCTCTGAACAGGCAAACCCTATTCTAATAAACCTCTAAATGTATCCAAATGCTTCTGAAGACTCAGATAACACAGCAGATAGTGGCTTCCTTGCTGTCAAGTGGAAGTGATTAGTTTATTTCTAAACACCAAGCTTCTAAGAAATAAAGCAGTGTGGCAAATGCAGCCCCCTTCTTCTTTAACTTGGCTTTAATAACCTGCTGCACTGCAATGGCCAGAACTGTAATAGGGTGGGAGAACTCTGAGCTGCTCCATAACTCAACTGGTGAAATATTAATAGAATATATTGGAAGCATTTTCACAGCCACAAAGGCACATGTGTCTCGAGAGCAAGATTCATTCAGGAGGGCCCAAGGTGACAGTGCCTCTCAGCTTGCCAGCTCCCAGGTGAGCCAGGCACGGCCCATCCTGTGCCTCTCAGTGCCCTGTCCCAGCCTTGCCTTTCCCTGGTTGCAGGCTGCTGTGGCTGCCCAGGACTGGGTTTATTTCGTTGTTCAGCTGGCATGGGGTGGCAGTGTGGGCAGAGACTGGTGCTGTCTCCAGAGCCAGTTCAGCAGATCCTGCAAACACTTAAAATTAGATATTTTGGGAATGTCTGTGGCAGCTAATAGTATTCTAACTGCAAGCCTCTCCAGGATAGGCACTCGTGATATGACATGTGACAACCAGCCCCTTCTGGCACATATTGCCTGCTGGCCAACAGCCACAGCACTGGGCAGGTTTACGGGAGGATATGATGAGAAGGGAGAATTAAGTGAATTATGAAGCAACATATCTCTTCTAATTAATTTATGAGAAAATTGTGTGTGTATCAAAAAAATCCTGCTCCTCGTGCTGGTTACAGCAATCAAAACAACAAGACAAGAAATCTCAGTATAAAAACCTTACTTGGATTTCAGTGAATGTCCTCACTGGTCAGTTATAAGTAATTATGGGATGAAGAGTGAGTCTAACTAAAATGAGACAGAGAAAATCCAATGAATACTTTTATTTACTTAGTTATGGAGAAAGATGTTAATTTCTGTGTACAATTACAATATAAGTTGGAATAAGTTGACTGGCTCTGAACTCACCTACCACATTGCATTTTGCAGAAGATACTAAACCAGGGTAATAAAAGCATGATGCAATTTCTTCTTCACTTGAAGAAATTTAAAAATATTTCCAGAGCTGGATATTTATTAAGAGTGAAGGCAAAATAACTAAAAAGGTATACAGGTTTTTAATTGTATTTTTAAAATCACTGCAAGGGATTAAAAGGAAAAGAGTATTTTAGAAGGAAATTAAAAGGAAAATGTATTTGGTTTTCCATTTCGGGTTAAAGTCAGTGAGGAGTTTTTCCCCACTTCCTGTGCTCTCTTTCAGACATGGCACCATCCTCTCACCAAGACCCTGTGCAGGTTTACTGGGCTCTGGTTAACTGCAGTGGGGGTTGGCTGCTCAGGCAGAAAGCAAAAAGATTTCCTTATTGTCATTTGTGTAAAAAATCTCTGTCTCTGAGAAGAACAGCAGCAACTAATGCCAAATAGAAATTAATAAGTGAAAACTGACTAGCCATGCGTGGCCACAGTTATTTCTTTCTTTGAAAGTCAAAGACCACATGGTTTGCTTTAGTTTTTTTCCTCCCTCACACAGAGTTTCTCATCGTAGCATTGGTTATTGGTTGATGTCTTATAGACAGTGTAAGGAGATTCATTAAGGTCTGGAGGTGCTTTCAGGGATTTCAAATAGAGTAAAATTGTAATGTACTTTCAGAAATAGCCATGAAAATGTAATAGCAGTTTGGTATTCTCAGGTGTGCTGTGGTAAATGTTTTTTTTTGTTGTCCTTTTATGTGTACCCTCCTCTCCTCTGCATATCAAAATCCTTTCCAGCAAAATCCCTTTTAGTCATTCATTGTGTAAGAAACTTCCAAAAAGTATTAGAAATTAACAAATACCTATTTTTTTTTTACCAAGTGGTGAGCATCACAATTGACTGAAGTGCACCCATGGGCATACAGTTGAATCTCTTTTCCTTTGGGGAGATGTGTGTGCAGGGAAGGGGAGAGCACACCGAGCCTCTTGCTCTTACTTCAGCACTTCCCATTGCAGGCTCCATCAGTGCCCAAATAACAAAAACATGACTCACTGCTGGAAACAGAATATTTTTGTGTCCCACATGAAATGCTTTGCTAGTGAAATCTGGTACAGGCTTCATGTTAAAATAATCAGTGTGAAGTTCAGCTTGGTGTGTTATGATACTTCAACCCTCAAGCACTATGGTTAAGGAGAAGGAGTGAAGAGCACACAGGTCTCTCCTCCACTGAGCCCTGGGCCACCTGCAGCAGAGGGGGAAAGATTCTGGAGATGGTGGCAAGCTAGGAAGAGCAGAGCATCTCTTTCACTACCCAGCTGCAGGGATGGCTTGCAGTCTTGGCCAGGTTTTGGAGACAGTACAAGTGTTCACATGATTTTATTTTTTTGTCTCTCATTGACCACGTTAGGTGTGAGTGCCCTGAGCTGGCACTCAAGGAGAGACTGGCTGGCCCTGCAAACATCCCTGGGAGCTCTGCCCTGCTGGAAGGGCTGTGGCAGCTCCCACAGGAGCTGCAGGCAGCTGGGAACTATGAAGCTCTTCCAGTCCCTTGTAGAAGAAATCATGAGTGGCTGTGCATGAAGCTCAGAACAATAGTAATAAACTTCTCGGGTCCTAGAGTCTGATCTTCCATACTGCCTCACTGCACTGGTAGCTTGTAATTCTCTTGTGAGCTAAAGCTCTCCCCTTTTGATGTCAAACCTAGTAAGTCCCCTTGTGAAAGCTACAGTTCCACTTAGGAGTCTCCAGGTGTGTGATGGTATTCCATGGTATATCATGGTATTCCAGTCACCCTTATTAAACCGATTAACTTCTGTCAGATACACAGATTTCATTAGGGTTCTCCTACCTCTTTAATAAAAGGCATTAAATAAAATAACTTGAAATGCTGATCCTTCAAAAATGGTGGTACCTTGTTTTTCCTGATGGCTCCTCTCTCAGCACAGCCCAAGGTTGCCTTCCTCTTGGCCTGTTTCTGCCCATGACAAAAGTGCCTGGTTAAGTACCTGGTTCCTGTATGGCACCTCTTCACTGAGGTGCAGGTTATTTACCCCCAGTGCACCCCACTCACAAAAGATTGCTTGTCTTACTGAGGAATGGTGGGAGATGAGGTAGAGGATTGACAACTTTGGGGTGTATGTACCAACCTTCATGCCTTTCTTTTACTCTTGACTTCATAAATGCTTCCAAATCATAGTTCAATATTGAGAATAAACCAGCTATAATTGTTGAGATTGCTTGGGTTTCCCTCAGTGTGATGCTGTTCTGACTCACATATCAGTGTTCTTATTTGATAGGTGTTTGGCACCAGAGACAAGCGGGTCATTCCCAGTTTCTGTGCATCAAAATCCTTTTCAGGTGGTTTTTCAGGCACTTTCAGTTTTTCATTGCCATTACTGTTTCTCAGTTTTCTTTTCATGGCCCAGCTGTGTTTGTGTTCCTACACTTTCTTTCCTGTATGAGTGAACTTTGCATTTGCAATCAGTTTTGTTTTCAGAAACTCATTCAGTGTTTGCTACTGCTGAGGTGACAGGATAAGGTATTTTCCTTACAAGCTTCTTCTCCTTGTTTGGGGTGCTGGTTTTTAAACAGCATTTTTATGTTTATGGATAGAAATATTATGCTTGTCCCACACTCATGTTCTTCAGTTCAGCTGATGCCATTAAATTGTTCCACCAATATCTTAAAACCTGGCATTAGAAACTGAAAATCTGATTCAAATACTTACCTCAATTGCTTTTTCCCCCCCTGTCTAATTTAAAATAATTCATATTGTAAGGAAGTGGCTTCAACGTCTTATCTAGACAGGCATGAGCTAAGAGAATTTAGCTCTATTCCACAGCAGTTTCTGGCAGATGGAGCAAAACTCTTCCAGGCTCAGTATCAGGTGGGTGCAGAGATCCCCACTGTGGGCAGTGAAACCACAGAGCAGAAGGAAAACATTAAATGTTTTGAAACAGTTGTTAGAGACCCTGCAGAATTTATGGCCTTTGGGGGCCTGTGAGAGGTTTATGAGGCTGGAAGGTTTCTGGGGAGCACTTTTGTGTGGGCTTTTGCAGGTGGCTCCCCGAGATCCCATAGCTCTGTTGGCTGGAATTAATGTGCTGCTGGAACCAGTGCTGCTTTGGGTCATGATTGGCAACTCATGCCTTTCTGGGAAATTGGGCAATTCTGCTGCAGAGCAGCAACCACGTTCTGTGATCCCCTGCATCACCAGGGGACAGGCAGGCCCCTGGCAATGCAGTATCAGTATCGCTGAAGATTGATACACTGCTTTGGAAAACAACTGTTTGTAAAATGTCTGTGCAAGGCCAGAAGGAAAAAAAAAAAACCAACCTTTTATTCTGGTCAGTCTTAACTGAACAAATTTATTTCTCCAGGTGGTTTTGTTTTTCAGTGGAGCTACTTGCAGCAGTACAGAAGGCAGTGAGTGATGTGCTGCAAAAATCTAGTTTCATATGTGATCTCTTTGACTCTTCATCGGAGGCATATTGGATGTTTTCTGATGATTAATTGTTACAAATATTTAAATACCAACAGTATAATTTTAAGTGGTTTATTTAGCATAAGGCACAAAGATTGTAATGAGCCAGAAACCTCTGCAGGAATGGTGGCCATGTCAGAGCCTCCTTTCCTGACATGATCTTTCCAGTCCTTAGGAGCTTGCTAAAGCTATTGAGCACAGCTGGAAACAAGTGTCCTTGCCAATATGTTGTGTGCTTTTCATCCATTGCCCACAAAGGCTACATTTGCCCATCTGCCCCAACTCCCCCTGTGACTCCAGTGCAAAGCCAGCACATGAACCTGTAGCTCCACATTTGCTGTCCACAGGTGACTGCAGAGTTTCCTCCTGTGTGTGACCTATGCCACACAGGAGAAAATTCAGCCACACAGGTACCTGGCTGCTGTAACAAATTAATGACCAATCAGTTCTTGCAGACTGCTGGGTCTCCCCCTTGCAGGATTGGAGGCAACACTTTCAGGGAGAGTGAAGCTCCTGGCCTCTCCCCCAGCCTGTCTTGGCAGAGCCAGCTCCCAGTGCTTTGTCCCAGCCCATGCTGAAGAAGTTGGGAAATTCCCACTCTGGTCCTGGAAGATGGAGGCTGCTCTGACATTCCCAGGCTTGCCTCACTGGCCACCCCTGCCTCTCAGACGCATTGTTCTTCTGTCTTTCTTGTCTGTATTTAATACATGAGAGTGATGAGGGTCTATAGTATTTCACTGAACTCTTTATTTACAGAACTGATGCAAGTATAAGGGAAAGATTATTGCAGAGGGGTGGATGAGGATTTTCTGAAGTGGATTTCAGGGAGAATATAGGAATTGATAATTAAGCTTTCTGAATCACAAAAAACCTGGCAGCTAAAACAAGGGGCTATTTGGTCACTTGTAGCATAACCTGCCCTCCCTAAAAAGGTATCCATCCTTGGAGAGATTGTGCTACCTGTGTTTTAAGAGATATACCTGAACATGGTGATTTCTTGGGTTTTGTTCCCCATATAGTGTTAGCAGCTGGAGAGCATGATTTGTGATCATATTTTGGTCTTATTTTTAATTCATTTCCCCCACCTTAAAGTATTTATCAGCTGCTGTAACCTGTTGTTTCAGACAGCTGCTAGACCCTAGCTGATGGAGTTTATTGATTTCTGACTCTGATCTTGCAAATCTTATTTCAAATTCATCACCTGCCAGAGCCGTGCTGGGAAACTGAGCTGAAGAGCAGCGCCTTATGGATCAGGGAGTTCCCCATGGGCTTCCCAGTGCCACCTGCTGTAAGGCCCCTCTGCGTGCCCTGCTCTGGATCAGCCCTCCCCTGTGCTCAGAGAGGTCCTGGAGCCACCTGAGCAAACCCTGGCCCCTTTCCCCTGCTGCAGGCGTGGCTGTGCTGACACCCCGGGGTGCCTCGCTGCCCCGGGGAAGGGGAGCCACGAGGGGCTGTGCACAGCAGATGTCAGCTGGTGTGTTGGTGGCCCAGCTTGATAGGTGGCAAGTCCCCCTGGTCCCAGCCCACCTCCAGCCCTGCTCTCCTCACACACAAATTATGATCCCGTCCTCCCTACTGCAATGGAAAGCCTGAAAACCTGAACCAGATGCACGGCTTCACCTGAGTTTACAGACAGCTGGAAGCAATAACTCTGGGAGGTATAAACTGCGCCTTTCATCGTAATAAGATGTTAATGGGGGGAAAGCCCTGCTGCTCCAGGCAGGCCTCTATTAACGCTCCCGCAGCAGCTGGGAAAAAGGGATCCTCTGGACCAGCCAGTTTCAGCCATGCCCACACTTGTGCATCCCCCATGCCCATTGCTCAGGGCCGTTCAAATGTCTCCACGATGGTCCCCATCCCAGAGGCAGACTTGTTGTCCCTGCTCTTGTTGTCCCACCCAGCTCAGGGTCCCAAGATGTTTGGTGAGGCCTGTGGGCAGCAGCAGACAGGGCTCCTCAGAGGGCTCAGCTAAACAGCTGTTTATCATTGCTTTGGGTTGTTTATAGCATTTTGATACTCTCTTCTGCAACATTTTATTTTAAAGGGCCTTGTGATACTCCCATGCAGAGTGCATTGGAAATGCAGCTGCTCCTGGTTTATGCATTTCAGCTTAGGTCATTTATAATTTGGGATGTTCCCTGGACATGTGCCCTTCTGATGCAAGACCACATACAAGGGCATCCCTCACAGCCCATCACAAACTGGGATGATCTGCTCTTCCCCTTGTTTTCCATGGGAAGGAATGTTTGGGCCAAACCAAACTTCCCCTTCTTTGATCTAAAGTAACAAATGACCTTGGAAGGCAGGCTGTGATTTCTCAAGATTAAAGGAGCAAATTCAGCCAGTGCCACCCTCTGCAGTGCTCTGTACCTGTTCTTCCATCATAGGAAGTCCGCACACACGACAGGGCTCAGGTAGTGTTGAGGTGAGGAGGAAGAGAGGGGTGATGCTGGTTTTCTGCTGGGCAACCGCAGCTGCTTAGATTGTGCCAGATTTTCAGCTGGGGGGAACTGTGAAGGATAATTACCATCATGGGTTACCTGAGATTACAGGGTTGCTTTCTAACTAATGACACTAGGAGAACCAAGCAGTTGTTAATATTTAATCAGACTCCTGGCTTAACAATTGGATAAATGAGCTGTGTAATTACACAATTATAGAAGACATTTCAGTAGGAACTGTGCTGTTATTAATAGTGAAGGTGAAAGCTGGCGAACATACACTGTTCAGTCCCGTCAAGCATGTCATTAAAAAAGATCTTTAGCACGAGACTGTAACAACATGTCCTATGAGATGGTAAACAAAGGTTTCAGCTGCTTTTGAGATCAAAATTCCAATTGGCCAAGAGGTTTCAATGTAAGAAAAATACCAGACCAGCTGTTTTGTTGATGTGGCAAGATGTAATCAGGGGTAACTAGGGAACATCTAAATACGTACACAGAGTATATAATGCGTTTATGACTTTGCTTTATGTGTCATTTCTCAGCAGTCAGGCAATTATTTTCCCTAGGTTATTAATTTTAAATCTTTTAGGAAACAGAGAGGTACTTCTTCATTCATTCAGTGCTTACCTGCCCAGTGGAACTGTTATTTAAAATTAAATATTGTCATATACCACATACCTTAAAACCTTTTTTTTTTTTTTCCAAGTGATCTGGATTTGAAAAGATTGAAATAGTTGTGGTTATTCAGTGTTCCACTACATTGACTAGTAACTGTAATTCTTTCTATTGGGTCAATTAGTGGGACACTGGAAAGTTAACATCAGAATCAAAGAACTCATTGACCAGCATGATTGCAGTAGTGATATGAATCAGAATAATGCAGGAAATTGAATCTTTGAAATGCTTTCCACAATGAAATATTGTGAGGTGTTAATGTGTTTTCCCAAATGTGAGGTGATAAAAATAAGAAACAGGTTTGTTGGTTGATGCTATGGGCAACAGTCTTTTGATTCCCTCCTCTTCCCATCTAACATTCCTGAAAAGATCACAGATGATGATCTGGGTGGGTAGACATTGCTGAATTTCTGTGACCACTTCCAACTGTGACTAGATACCACCACCTCTGGAGAGTGTTTTGAGACCAGGGGAAGAAATGTCCTGTCAAAGGCACATGAATGTTTTTCTTCCAGAGATATTGACATTAAGAAGTCACGTAATTAGACGTGGCGTGCATGCTCCCTGCTCACTGAGAGCTGGTTCTGTGCCAGTGACTGAGCTGTCAGGTTCCCCTGGCACGTACTCACACATTGGTTCTTCTGTAAGAGCAATTTGTTCTCAGTGAGCTCATGCTGAGAGAAGAGCAGAACCCTTCAGTTATAGTGATGCAGAGACAACAGGCATAATTGGGAAAATAAGATTTACATATATGATATGCTGGCATAGATTTATAAAGGAGACACAAAGAAATGCACAAGCAGAACAATTTCTTGTAGAATGTTACTTTGTGATCCAGTTTAGTACAACCTGTTTCTCCATCTTCTTTCTTCTCTGCCTCACCTTGAGTCTGCCAATCCTCTTACCAAAACTGGTCCCACTGAAATAATTTTCCTCTATTCTGACTTTGTCGTGCACCTCCCTATGGATGCACGTCCATGGCTCCCAGCCTCACTTTTGAGTTTTGTACAGCCACGTGCTCTGCCCTCCCTCATCCTTGGCAGACCTCTCATGCTTGCCTGTGCTACCCAAGTCCTTGTGCTCCCCACATCATGCAGTGGGTGAGGAACTGGCTTGTGGGTTGGGCACAAGGGGTTGCAGTGAAGGGGGTGACATCAGACATGGTCACTAGTGGAGTTCACAGGATTCCATCCTTGTTGTGCTCTTCAACACCTTCATGAATGACTTGGACATGGGACTGGAAGTTTGCAGTTGACACAAAACTGGGAGGAGCTGTTGACTCCCTTTAAGGCAGGGAGGCCCTGCAAAGAGAACACAAATTAGAGAGAGGTCTGGGCACTCACCAACCACATGAAGTTCAACAAGGCTAAGTGCTGGACTCTGCACCTGGGATGGGGCAACCCTGGATGTAGAGACTGGGGAATGAGAGGATGGAAGGCAGTCCCTTGGAAAGGGACCTGGGGGTCCTGGTTCATGGCAAGTTGAACCTGAGCCAGCAGTGTCCTGGCAGCCAGGAGGGATAACCCTGTCCTGGGGGACATCAGGCACAGCTGGGTAGGGGAGGGGATTGTCCCTCTCTGGTCTGAGCTGGGGGAGCTTCACCTCGAGTGCTGGGGACAGGCTTGGGTGCCACAGGAAGGATATAGGAAGGATATAAAGCTGTGAGAAAGCATCCAAAGGAGGGCAACAAGGATGGTGAAGGGCCTTGAGGGGAAGCAGCTGAGATCCCTTGGTCTGTTCAGCCTGAAAAAGAGGAGACTGAGGGGAGACCTCCCTGCAGTTCCAACTTCCTTGTGAGGGGAAAATAAGGAACAGACACTGTTCTCTCCTTTCTGGTGACCAGTGACAGGATCCAAGGTAATGGTCTGCTGTTATCATGGAAGGTTTAGGTTGGATATTAAAAAAAAGTCCTTCACCCAGAGGGTGGTTGGGCACTGGAACAGGCTCCCCAGGGAAGTGGTCACGGCACAAGCCTGACAGAGCTCAAGAAGCTTTTGGACAATGCTCTCAGAGACAGGGTGTCATTCTTGGGGCTGTTCTGTGCAAGGCCAGGAGTTGGACTTTGATGATCCCTCTGGGTCTCTTCCAATTCAGCTTATTCTGTGATTTTGATTACTTCTAGTTTTTCATTATGTTGTCACCAAGAATATCTTTTATAAATAAAGAGATTTGAAGTTCTCATTCCTTTTCAAGACATGATTCCTGTGCCTTGCTGTCCCAATAGGATACCTCAGAATTACTGAGGAAACATAGTTTAGAAACTGAGGAACTGGGAGCCGTTATATTAGAACATTGCACAGACAAGCTGAAATACATTGAACCTGTTTGTTTGAGAACCCACCTCCACAGCAGCTTCATCCCATGAATTTTCCAGGCTGTATATTCCCCAAGGAAAGACCTATGTCACTTGGCTGTGAAGCACTTCAAGCCTCTATATCCCTGTGTAAGCAGATTCAGGGTATGGAAATAAGCAGCATGCAAGGCTTTCCACTGCCACCCTGCAGGCCCATGCTAGGGGCCCTCTGAGGGGCAGATGCCCACGGGAAATATCCCTCTGGGATTTTTCAGTGAGCAGTGTGGAAACTGTAACAGTGTCCAGTCTCCTCTCAATGTACTACTTTAGGGAGATGGTTTCATTATCTATAAAGCTTTTTATTGCATCATATCCCGTTAGTCAAGACATGATCTGTGCCCAGTGCTGCTGCAGCAGTTATGAAAAAGGCCTTTGCTGTTGGCTTTGTGGGAAAGTCCAAGACTGACAGGGGACATTTCTAGCTGAGGCAAGAAAAATTCTTTTATTAATTAATATTTGTGGCACCTTGAAAAGAGAAAATGCTGCATATGTACCTAAGTATTTTTCTTGTGCCAAAGTGGCTTACATTTAAATGTTTTGAAGCCATAATGATGTGGTCTGTCAATTCCTGATCAATTCTATCTATAAAATTAAAAATAAACCAGAAAGATATTGAGTCCTGTCATCTGAAGAGGACTCTTCTTCTCCTGTGTGTGGGATGTTCCCTTTTCTACCTCTTTGAGGTTTGAAGTCCAGAAGACTGCAGAGTCAGTGATCATAAAGTAATTACAGCACAAATACATAAAACATCTACTTAATTAAAATGTTAAAATATGAGCAATGTTTCAAGGGTGTTGCTTTGAAGGTTTCTGCAGATTTGGCTCATCAGTAATTGTAATTTATGCACTGTCTGGCTTTGTATGTTGCACTGGGCTACCTCCCCTTGTCCTCAGCTGAAACATGGACCATGGCAGCCTTTCCACCCTGTGCCTCCCCTGGCGGGACAGGACTCTCTGCAAAGGGAACACACAGTGACAAGTGCTGCACACAGAGACACAGATGGACAAGTGATTCTCAAAGAAAGATGAGTTGCTGTTGTTGTGGAGCTTGGGAGTAAATTTAGCTTTATGCCAAACTGGTACCTCCATTTCTGCAGTCATCATCTGCAAAGGCAGCTTCCATGGAATTTGTAAAATCAGTTTGTTTCTGTCTTTTCCTTTGAAGAAAGTCAGTGTCACCCAGACCTCACAGAGCTCGCAGCTGGATGCACATGTTGGCTGCCCTGTTGCATCCCCACTGAGCTAAATGTGTTTGTTTGCATTTAACCTACTTTGAAGGGAGGGAGTCTTACAACATACAATCTCTGTGTGGAGCCAGGGGAATCCTTCCATGGGTTCATCCCACAGCCCCCAGAAGTGGTATTCAGGGCACTTAATAAAAAGTTAGAGACACCAGCTATTCCTCTGTTTGACAACTCCCAAAAGAAAGAAATAAAAAGAGGCAGACAAAATATGGATAAAATTCAGGGTACATCCTAGCTTTTAATGAAAGCTAAGTATCAAAAGTAAATCTGCTAATGTGGGTGATGTAGTCAGTGGAGAGTAACCAAAAGGCTTACTGAACTTGCTTTGAAGGTTTGAATAAAGAAGGATTTCTTTCCATGCTTCTGGTCAATGGGCATGTTAAGTCAAATGCAGTCACTGGAGTGCAGGGAAGCAGGATGGCTGGGGTAGCCCAGGCAGAGGGAAGATGAGCGACAAGCTTGTATTTTGGCAAGGAGGTGGCTGCAAGTCTGAACTCATTTCAGCATAAAGAGACAAGTGAAATAAGGCAGTGTTGGGTTCTGCATGATCCACTAAGCTTTTATCTGTAGATTTTAATTTCTATTTGTAAAAGAATAGATGGATGTTTGTGGTTATGCAACATTTTTCTAATACTCCAACTGTGGAAAACAAACCACATCTGGCACATAAAATAACAATGAAGTTATCTGAAAGCTGTACTGTTCTTAAAAACAGCTACAAGTATGTGTTCAAATAACTTGCTGGAGAAGAACAGATCCAATTTGTCAGATGATAATTCATAAGCTTAGAAGGAGGGAAAAATTAAGCCAAAAGAAATATTGCACTTCAGAGAGTTCAAAAAAAGAAGTTCCACCAAACTTCTGTGGGCTTGCAAGGCATAAATTACACAAACAGCATTTAAAAACAGGAATGCAAAAATCAAAGAGCAAAATTAAAAGCTCTGTTCATGTTCCAGCCATGTAACAAGTGTGCAGCAGATGTCAGAGGCCTATGGTTAAGAAATCCTCTGGTCTGGATGCACAATTTCCAGTATGTCCTGCTGGCACGCATCTGAAGGTAGGCTGTAACAAATGCATTGTCAACTGTGTAAAATACACAGTCTGTGAGAGGGGGAAATAGTGCAAATCTGGCAATGATACTTTCCCTTGTATTTCTCTAACAAAGCTGTTATTTCACAGAACGAGGAGGCACCAGTGGCCTTAGGGCTGTCACAATCCCTCTCGGTGGTGTTTCCAGTGAAGCACAAGGTAACTCGCTGCACCTTAGAATGAAGCAGTTCACCTTAACTGCTGCTGACATTTGGGTTCTGAGGATGTATCCTGCTTTCATGGTCCATTATACCCTATCTGGTTGAAAAGACCTGTTCTGCCAAGGGCAGAAAGAAATAATAAAAGTAAAAATAGCATATTGGAGTAGTTTAGCTGAGGGAAATTGTCAAAAGACTATGGATTTATTTCTTTGGTATTTTTTATGTTTAAAGTGGTTTCTAAAGCTGCAGTCTGATCATGTTCTTAAAATATGTCAGACTTTACTTGTTAAGCAGTAGAAAACTACCCTGCCTCCTACACTCACAGCAGCAGGAGAAGCATGTTGTGATGACTATATAAAGCCCTTCCTGCAATTGAGTTGTTCTTAAGTGAAATATTTTTATCTACCAAACAATAATAAAACATCAGTCAATACCATACACAGATCCCAGATGAATGCAAGACTGAATGCAGATTAAAGGCTTTGCTGACAGCCCAGGCCAGGGTTTTTTCATGCAGGTTTGCAGGCTTAATGCTGTTTAAACAAACTCTCCTTTACATCACCTCTGCAGCTGCAATGGACCTCACTGTGGGAGTAAATTACACGCCTACTTAATCTGAGAGGGTTTAGATTAAAGTGAAGTGTCATCCCGGGGGTGGAGGGGATGGGCTGGCTGGGGAGAGGGAGGTGGCATGGGGAGATGCTGCATATGAGCCCGACATGGAATCAAATTAACTAGTTCTGCTCTGTGTACATTTTATTCCTCAGAATAGCTGTGAGTCTGAGCTGAATCCTGTGATGGGAAATGCTGTTTGTCAGCACCTTCATCCTACTACTGAAAAGGAAAAAGTATATTGACATTCAAGTTTCCAATATGTTTACTATAAGAAAAGTATTCATGTTTTGGAGTTGTGCATGGCAAGAGCAAAGCATAGGAAGGCAGGTGTAAAATGTGCTGTTTCGTGTTGGCAGCCACAATTTAATTTTTGCGGCAGAGTGATAAATGACAGAAATTCACAACGTTCTCCTGACTCCCTTGGAAGATGTATTCTATAGAATGAAAATAGAAGCACTGAATTATTAAGAATCGTCCCATTTACATATGAAAATTGTATGGTGTCACATTAAATACACCATATTAAGAGGTCAATTAGAGGCCTATTTTGAGTTAATAGAATTTGTTCTTTTTTTTATTTTACATTTTAAATGCAATATTTCAAGGTGTAGTGGAGATCAAAGGTGTAGTGAGATAGAAAGTAGAGTAATCCAGTAAAAGGCTGTTAATGCTTGAGGAATGGCTGAGAGCAATGCCAGCAGCTGAAATGGTGCAACGGGCAAGGGCTGAGCAGGCAGTGCCCTTCCCACTTACGCTGGCTCCCCTGGGCATGGGAGTGAGAAATTCTATTTTTAAAGTGTGTTCCCTGTATCTGAAGACCATAAAAGAAGGGAAAACACTTGAGCCCTGGCTCCCAAACACAACCCTCATTTCACTAAATCTTACAGCACTGCTTTAAATCCTATTTGGTTCAGTGGGAACAGAATATAAAAAAGTCCTGAGTGCAATATTGCAACTGGTCAAGGTACAATTCTTGCATTAGTCACTGAACAGTTGTTCAGATGCAGATTTGCGTTGGAATCGGCTCCAAGAGGAAATAGCTCAAAAGAGTTTCTCTACCCTTCAAAGGATTTGCTGCTCCTGTGATGCCCCTGGAATGTTAATGCATATGGAAATTGACCCCTTCTGTGTTAGAAGAGAGAAGATGGCTGCAAAAGGAGAAGCCTCTGGACTGAACAACAAGTCAATAAATGAGGTACTAGGAGCCTTTTGACATCCAAGGACAGTTCTTGCCCACAACACCCCAGGACCCTTGCTAACCCTCTCCTGCCACAGTGCCCAAGCATACATCTATTGGCAGTTCCACTGGTGACCTGGATTCAGCTGGAGAGAAAAGTGGAAAAAACGAATAGGATGGCTTTCCTACAACTGGCATATTCTTGCCCATGTGGCATAAATTGATGCAAAAATATACGATACTCTTCTTTTTGCCTGTTCTCTAGATAAGGGGCAGACTGAAATATTTGGAATGCTGTTTACTGTACATGCATGCAGAAAGGCAGTTTTGTCCTCAGACTTGCTACTTAGCTAAAGAAATGACACATCCAGTGCACACAAAAAGACACATCACACTGTCAGAAGAGCCTGGTGATAGTTTAGCTCACACACATCCCTATGCACAGACACTGCCACTGCAGGCACAAATTCCTCTTGATTCATCTTGTCTGGTCACAGTTCCAAAAAGTTTCCAAAGGTTTCTAAATAGTTTGGGTCAAGAGTTTCTTTTATTTTGGTGATTTGCTCCCTGCAGAGCTGATCATTAGTACCAAACAAAGAAAGCCACTTAAGGACTCCAATGCTTGTATAATGATAATTTGAAAACTATATTGGATGTAAGATTAAGAAGGTTGCATTTCCAGTTGGTTGAACCATGTAACTAGGTAGAACTCTTCTCTCTGCATCTATGGGACCAAAGGGTGGATGTCAGCTTTAACATTAAGAGGAAACTTTTCATCCAGTGCTTTGCCACAGATCCCACACCTCTACCTCCTTCTACTGCAGCAGCCAGATCCTGCACAAGAAAGATGTCAGCAACCAGCTTGGGAGTGTGAGCCACTCACTTTCCTGTAAGCTGGGCCACAAGACCACTCATTTCCTGGCACTTTCTGACTCTTGATCTTGTTCCACAGATTTTTCCTTTACAAACAACAGGGGGAAAGCTTTGGAAAACAGAAAGGAGAAAAAGGTCACACTAGAAATTCTGAAACCTCAGCAAATCTCTTGTTTAAAGTGATTAATTCAGTGACCTCTGACCACAAGGCAGACCTTCAATTTGCCAGCAGAGGATAAAAGAGTCAAGATCTGAATAAGTAAAGAGGGAATGAAGGGTGAGTTAAGCCAGTAACTGTGAAGGAACACTGGAAATAAAAATACTCAATGTATATGCTTCTTCACTTTAGTCCTTCTATTGCATGCAGTTTATTTCTGGATATGATGAAATATCAAGTACATTTATATTCTTTTTGATCTCTACTGTTTGATCCAGATCCAGCCAGTGGAGCAGACTGATGCTCTTAATGCTATTAAGTAGCACAGTCTGCATTTATTTATTTTTTTGGAATAGAAACTAGGAAAAGTGCTTGCAAAACAGTACAGGGTTAAAAGAAAATTAGGTACTCCAGTAGATGTTTAAATTTCCATCCTTCTTTGCTGAGGTTTTGTGTCCTAAAATATAACTATTTTTTTTTATAATGGAAAGAGACAAACTGGTTAGTGACATTGAACACTATTGCCTGAGTTCCCTGCAAAACTCCCACATAGAATATAATCTTTCATCTATAGTTATAAGCCTGTAAGCTGCTTATACTATTTTTAGTCTAAATTCACCTTTCATTTGGTTAGTCTCCAGAAATCCAGACCGAATTTGCACTTGGAAATTTCCTAGTCATTTCCAGTTAACACCATTAAAAAGTGAGAAAGGAGTCTTGAAGTAAATTGTCTCAGCAATGCACGTATTTTTGCAGCTGGATAGTAAGCAGACACCTCAGCATCTCCTTTGTATGACAGTTTTAATTGTACTGTCTTCTCCCAAATAGAAAGGAAGACTTGTGGGAAACTCACTTTGAAAATGCTACTGTCCAGCAATGCCAATGACATGAAGATTTCCCCATAACTATTTATGCCAGTAGCACTTTAAAATGAGAGTAAGAGTCCTTGGAGTAAGATAAAATGCCCAAATGGCACCTCCTGTAGTCCATTACTTAGCTAAGGTTCAATCACTAAAGGTTCACATATTGCTTGAATGATTTTCCATTTTTGTGTGTGGTTTAGGTTCCATTTGACACCAAAATATCAGCCCATTACTGATTATTTGATTTTATTGTAAGAATAAATGAAGAAGTGAAGATGAAATGTGTAATAAAACCCTGTCTTCCCACCACCATAAATGTTTTAAGATTCAGCCAATAACTTATTAGACTTCAGTCTTTTCCTCAAATAGAAAAACACTTCTTAAAGCGTGTATTAACTCTTATTTCTTAAGTGTTGCAATTTTATGGTTCTCAAAAAGGAGTCCTGAGAGAACCATTAACTCTGTTTATGTCCGCACAGCCAAACTGCCATTTGAGTTGTCTTTGATTAAATCATTATCTTATTTTTTTATGCTTTTTTCTTCCTGGAGACATAAGAAACCATTAGTAGCAGAGATAAAGCTGTTGAGAGTCCAAGAAAAAAAATGGGAGATTATTTATATTCAGCTGTCCGGTAAAAGATTAGAAATATCAATCATTATTTTATAATTTATAATAAAGGATGAGGTAAAAATTTGGCTTTTGACAGGTATGGTGTGATAAAACTAGAACTGCCTTTAATTAATATTTATTATTTACTGACCATGCTAAAGTGCATACTGATTTATAGAAAAATACACAGATAAAACCTTCTAAACAGGAAATTTATGTAAGAAAATTAATTGTGACAAAGCTGATGATGACAAGGAGGGTCCACATATCTCCCTCTCTTCCCAAGCATGAGCCTTGCAACTTCATGGAGGGCAAAATTTTCTCACCTTGTGCTAATTAAACTGATTAGTGTTTGCTCTGCTACATTTTAATGCTACTGCATTACAGCTGCAAAAAATAATCTGCTTATACTCAGAAAAAGATGCCAATATTTGCTGTAATATACAATATTCTCCAGATGCAGTAGCAGGAATTACACTGACAATAGCTGCAAATTTGAGTAACAGAAAAACATTGACACTATCAATCACAACAGAGCCTCAGTGGCAGTTAAAATTTATGATGTTAACCTTCTAATATAGACCTGTTAATGAAAATCAAAGATTGAAACAATACTGATTTATTGGGGAAGGCTCATGAAGGCTTTAATGAGAGCATCTTTCTCATTGAATGGCTACTTGGAGCAATACTGTTCCAGTATTGTCGGACCTTCAGTAGTTACAGCCCTTGCACATTGCCACTGCTAAAATTTTAAATGGATTTTTGAAAAGTTTAGGTTTTCTTCCAGAAAGGACATGAGACTGCTGATCTTCTGGTATTAGATTTGTGGTCTTAAAATTAATAGTAAAAATTACAGATCAGAGGCATGGAAGGTCCATTAATGTCTAAAATATGTGTTTAGGACCAAATTTAGCATGGAAAAACTGGGGGGGAAATTAATCTAACCATGCAATAGCCTTTACTTGTTTTCGCCTGTGATAGTATCACTAATGTCTGTCATTGTATGGGGCACTATTCCCCTTCATACCCTTAATGAAGGAACAAAAGTCACTGGAGGCCAAATTATGCAAATGTCCTTTTTCCTTACAACCTGTCCACCTTCATGAGCAATGAAGACCATTGCCTGCCATGCAGGTCACTTTTCCCCTGCCATCTCCCAGACTGGTTATTCGAATCCATGGGTGGCTTCTGGCCAGCTCACACCTTGGCACCTCAGGTGCCCTCAGCCACTGCCAAGGACCAAGGAACCACCTACAGGAAGGGTGGATGACAGTAGGAGGGTATCACACACCCCCAAGTCTTCTGCTTGAAGGGTTGTTTTTAAGGGAAGCTCTGAATCAAGGACTGAAATCTTTCACCATTCCTCCCATTCATTACAGGCACAGCAATCATGTGCCAGCAGACCCCATTATGCTTGGCAGATAATAAGAGATGTGTTGCCACAGTCCCTGGTCCTCATCTCAGATTTGAAGTATTTCTTCATAGCTCTTCTCCTACCTTTAAAAGGGTTGTGGCCAATCCCATAGCATTTTCTGAATGTTGGCTGTAACTCTACGTGAAATGTGACTTTTGTAAGTAGATGTGCCACAGTTAATGACTCCTTGCAAAACTGGTACAGCATGCAGGTGTCGGTGCTATCATCTGCATTTAACAGCTATAAGGGTCAAAGCTGCAAGGGAAGCTGGAAGACACGTGTGAAGGACATGGAGAAACATGGAGCTGGGATTAAACTTCCTTCTTTACCAGCCTTATTATTAATTGTTGGATCAAGCGCTACTCTCCAACATGGCTTTCACATTCTTCATAAATACAAAAATTTTCCAACCGATCAGCCAATAATTTGTCCTCTAAGATCTGTGCCCAAGTTTAAGGCAGCGTGACTTGGGGATTGAGGTAGATTGATTCTTCCTTGTCAGCAGTATTTACAAAACTGACTTTGGTTTCAAGGCACACACCTAGTAACAGCAAAGTCAAAGGGTGGTCATAGCTAGGAAAAAAGTGTTTAACATTTCAGTGCTGTAAGTTCTTCTATTTTAGTTATATTATACCTTAGTTTGTTTTTTCAAATTCTCTTTAAGTTAATATAAAAAGGAATTCAAGCTGAAATAGTTACCATCTGTCTGAAATAGGACAGGAAAACATGGTTACTAAAGAATGTTTAAAGTGTGGAGCAAAATAAAGTCCTGCTAATGGTAAAATTTCTGTCATTAACATTAAAGATTAAAGGCTATAATTTACAGGAAAATATATTGCATGGCTTATCACATTTTTAATGAAGGGTTCAGTGTTATAGCAGGCAAGTGCTGAGAAGAAAAATGTACCTCTTGGATTTTATTTGCTCTCTTGGGACACTATCCTATCATGACTGTAGCCAGTAGGATCAGCCAAATGAACACTAGGCAGTAAGTCAGCAGCCCCCAAAAGGTTACCAGAGCTTCTTCCTAATGTTACAGCAATGATTTGAAAAATTATTAACGCATTAACGTTTCACCTTTTGGTGGATGGTTCAAATCTACTATGGGTTGGTAGTGATTGAGAATGGTTCCTGTAATTTAATGTTTTTTTGGTAGTTTATGAAATGCAAGTGGGTGGTCTCATGCTGTGCCCCAGGGGAGGCGTGTCTGCATGAAGAAAACCCCCCAATAACTTGCCTCAGTTGGTGCTAATTGGAAACCTCCCCGGCAATTTCAGCAGGGACTCCCCTCCCTGTGGGCATAGCCTCTGAACAAGCTGCTACAGACCATGGCTGCAGCAGAGGCTGCTCTTAGGGTGTCCTGGCTTCATCAGCAAGACTTTGAAAATCTGAATTTTTAATTAAAGCAGCTTTGCCCATCTTTTGTGCTGACTCTTTCCAGGACCTGCTCTAGCTTTAGCCCCTTCACCCCTTTCCCTCCCTACATTCCCCAGGTCCTTCCAAGGGTGCTTTCTAACTCCTCATTCCCTCGCCATAGGACAGACTAGACTTCCATGTGTTTGTCTCACTGGACAGAGTCTGGGGACTCTGGGGGCAAGGCCTAGCCCAGAGAAATTAGAGTCTGCTCTCTTCACCTAATGTAATTTAGGGTGTAGATGACTTTTGCCCTATAGTAATTGACAATGAACCCATTCACTCACTGCCTTTGTGTACTTGATCCACCTCCAGACTGCACCCCTTGCCCACTCCCCCAAACCAAGATCCACGGCGTGTGTATATGAGGTGAGAGACTGCAAACAAATGTTTGCCATAAGGTAATAGGCACAGTGTCATGGTTCAGGAATGGTACTCCTCAGTTTAGTCCTCTCACTAAAAAGAGACCCTTCACCCCCTCCATGGGAAGTCTAAAAGGCAGAGATCATAGGTTGAGATAAGGAGAATTTACTGGAAACAGCAATGAGACAAGAAAACCAACAATAGTGGACAATGTTGCCATGTTTTTATGACCAGAAGCCACCCCCTTCTTTTTGAAAGCCACAGTTCCTTTCCCCTGGCCCTGGCAAGGATGTGAGGTGGTATTGAGTAACATTAATGTTGTGGTCCAAACTAGGGCACACTGAATGGCCCAAGAGCATGGAGGTCTGGCCAAGTGAGGTGGGCTCAGAAACACAAGGTCCAGTGCACTCCCTAAGGTTCACCACAATGACTAAGACAGCATTAGCACAACCCCAGGATGTCCTGGTTCCCTGTGTGCCTTCAAATCTTGTACCAATGGTAAACACTTGTCACGAGCACAAACACTGCTCTCTGCAAATCCTGCTTGTTTTCTGTGAAAAATCCTTTACCTGGTCTACCAAACTACTTCCCTTCCCACTCTGTGGTATTTTGCAGCTAGAAAAAATTATCAGGCTCTGGCTATGTGTATTTCTTGGGTGAGAGAGAAAGCAATCAGCACTCATGATTCTTTTTCCTTCTTGGCTAAATAGTTCTTGTTAAACCAACCTAAGTAAGGTGATTTGCAGTATGGATTTTTCCCATCTAAGTTATTAGAATAAGTTCAGTCAGCACATTCAACCCTAGTCTCTAGTGGTCCATAAATTTAATGCAACACTCAACTCTCCTTCAGTGTTTTTGGTGTATACTTGAGTTTTTCTTGGCACAGAAAGAAGCGGCAGGTGGAGTGATCAGAGACTTTTTTCCCGTCGAAGTGAGATTAGGGTTTTTTTTAGGTTCCTTTGTTCTGTAAAAGCCCTGGTCTAGCTCACTACAAGCCATCTACAACTGAGAATGCCATTTCTTTACTAATTTATATATTTAGTTTAAAACTGTACACCAGTCTCAGTGGAGTTGCTCTATTTATAATATACTGCTAAGAATTTTTTACCAAAGGGTTTTATGCACAAGAAGGGAAGGTTTTACTGGGATTTCTTTATTTCTGTATTGCACTATCAAAGGCAAACAGTTTCTTCTTTCTTTGCCCTAATAACTTATCTCAGCAAGAGAAAGTGGGACACCCAGGCTAGCTTGAGGCAATGGAAACCCACCGGCATCTGCTCAGGACAACACTGATTGACTTGAGCCAGGGCTAAGCTGGGTATGTAAAAGTTAAAATCTCCAGAGTGCATGAGCAAGTGTGCTTGGGAAGGAGAAACAGGAGAAGGAGGATTTGCAATGAGCTGTCTTCTCCAGGAATATACTAAATAGAATTCACCTGGCAAAGAAACCCGAAGAATGCATGCAGCTTTCCTGGCAGGTGCAGAGGCGGCCTGTGACATGATTTAATGGTATTTTAAAAGGCAAGCACTAGAAACAAATGGGAGTGCACTGGGATGAATTAGATGAATTAGGATTCAATGCGATAACCTAATGACCTCAGAAATAACTAATGACCTACCCTAACAGAAATGTCTGCTGGGTAGGGAACAAGGCAAACCTGCTCACTTTATTGATTTTGCTGGCACTGAAACCCCTCATTTGGGACATTTAGCAGGAACAGCTTATAAAAAGTATTGGCTGAAGTCCTCAATTTGTGCAAATTGTCTTGGTGACTTTGGCATTGGATATGTGACCCTGTGCCCTGCTGAAGCATCTGCCTCATTCTGGTAACAAGACAGAAATCAATGCAAGCCTAAATGTGAATGATATATTGATGGCTGCTGAGATATTCTTGTTTGTAGAAATCCTTTCATAGTACCAGGAAGAACACAGTTCTAATTTATACCTAGAGGTGCTAAGGACTACCCAAAATGTTTTATGTGTGAAGAAGTGACAGCAATGTTTAAAACATCTAAAAGGGTGACTGTGCTGTACAGGCATTGGTCTGGCACCCAGCAAGACTCCCTTCCCCTTTGCTTCTGTGCATTTAAAATAAGAAATGAATGATAGTGTAGCCAAAACTCTCTTCAAAATTAGTACTTTGCCCCAACTTCTTTTCAGTCTGATAATTGTTTTCACTGCATCAGTTCAATAGGAAAATTATCATGCTCTTGGCTGAAAAAACTGAAAAATCTCTGGGTGAATCAATTAAGAGATTGTGTAGAACATTGCAATTAATTTGTTTAATTGAAGTCCCTATTTCTTAGCAGTGGCAGGCTGATTTAGTGCCTTGAAGGACAGAGACACTCTTCAGAGATGAAGAGAATGTGCTGGTCACTGGAATGGAAATCCCCTTTCTGCAGTCATTTATGAGATGAGAACACTGAGACAAGTGTCCATAAATCTCAGCTTGGCCACTTGACTTGTCAGCAAGTGAGAGCTACAGAGGGCCACCTGAAGGCATCAGTCTGTTAACTCTGCAGTGTGCTCATCACAGCTCTGAGGGGCTCTGGGTGCTCTGTCTGGGGGAAACATGCACGTGTGCTCATTCACACTGCATGGTGCATGTCACAATGGATAACATGGCCTAAGTCTCAGCTTTCCATGGGATTAGAGCAGCTCTGAGAAGGCTCTGAGAAACAGTAGACAGCACCACTCCCAAAGGACCATGCACATATTCCAAATTCAGGTGGGATGGGGTGAGATCAGGTCCTCTCCTTTCTTATGCTCTTACCATGTATGCTCTGTATCAGCACTGGCTCATATTCCCTTGCATAACTCATTCTTTCTCATTGCAAAAAGTATTACTGAGCAATGAAGAGCTGTACAGCCATGAAGCCCTTGATGGTGAAATAGCACCTACATGTGTGGGTGTGGGTGTGTGGCCAGCTGACTGCAAAGTGTTACTGTGTGTGGCACGCGCAATTTAACACAGGTGGAAGTTCAGAGCCTGACCTTCACAATGGCTACATAAAAATGCTTCCCTTGATCAAACTCAGCTCATGATTTCATCTGTGGCACCTCTGGGGCACTGCCCTGGGTGTGGAAGATGTCTCTGTCCCACCGCAAGGCCTTGGATGCTGTGCTCCAGCAGCTGTTATCAGCTCCCTTAATTACTAACAGGTATGTTAGAAAGCATCCAAATTGTAATCAGACTGAAATAGAGTTACAACGATATCTGATCTGGGAATTTACTCCAAAGCTTTCCTTTTCCATGATGGTTTTCATTTCCTGTAATTTAGAGCTGGAAGCATTTATGGAATATCACATGGTTTTAGTTTACACAGGAAATCAGCTGCAGTTGCGGGAAGATACTGACTTAGGGGTTTTAGGGTTTGTTTTGCTGTTTTTTTAAGAAATGAAGATTGCTTCAGAAGAAAACATTGCAGATTTCTACCTCTGCTGTTTGAAGCCTGTGCCCTGCAAAGTGATCTATGATTATATAGGAACAAGCAGTTTATTTCTGTAACATGATAATCACTTAATGTGAATGGAGCAATAAATGCCTTTCCTTTTAGAGTGAAGAGATAAACAAAATGCAGGACAAGATGTGGAGGAGGGTGAGGGAAAGGGATGCTAGGCAGCTGCAGCAAGAAAAACCTCTGAAGCAGGAAGTATCAAATAGAATGTGCTTGAAGAGCCCAAGATGACCAAAACAGATTAAAATGGGAAAAGGTGGCTATATTTCGTGAGTCACAGCCTGCCTGTTTAATCACTGTCTGTGACTCCAGAAGAGGGGATGTGGAATAACACTGTATGATGCTGTACCACCCCAGGCCATGCCACAAAAGATTTCTCCACTCCTGGGCGTGAAAAACTGGTTCTCCCAATGGTGCTAGACATGCTTCTCTTTTGGACTGAGGTGCAAGTGCTGAATTTTCAATGTAGGAAGGAAAAAAAATCCCTTTTGAACTCCATTCCCACTGGGAACACCACTTCTCAACAAACCACTCCTCTGAAAGTGCCAGCAGAGCAGCTTGGTGTGCTCTGGCTAGAAGGCCAGGACAGGGTGGGCTGACATCCCTCAGGAAGCAGGCTGCAAAATGCCAGTTGGGAGATATCAAAGAGAAAGAAAGGCATCAGGAAGGGGGGTGGAAGCCAGCAAACTGCAATAAAAAATTCATCTCTTCCCAAAGGCAGCCCTGTCCGCTCCATGGGTCCCTTTGGTGCCCGAGCAGAGGGAGATGGCAGACTATGAGAAGAAAGAGATGGACTGTGTAAGTCAATAGTGACTAATGAACCATGTTGGAAACACCGTCACAAGCAAAGGGCTGGATTTGCAGGACAGCAAGAGCAGAGCTGTGCTGGCTGCTTGCTTTTAGCACACAGAGGTACATTATGATTTTAAATGAATCCAGAACAGCTGAGGCATTTGTGGACTAAAAGCCAACATAACCATGACCATCTTAATCATCCCCTTGTAAAATGAGCAGCCATATGCATGAAATCAGCCCATACATTTTATGGAATATCTGCTGTATGCTGGACGAGTACTTGGACTGAGGTTTATTTTCTCAGGACTTCAGCTCTTGAAATATACACTACATAACCTTTCTCTTCATAAAACCAGAATTTAGAGAGGGGAGGAAGAATTCCCCTAAGCTGTGCAATGCATGGCACTGCCTCTCACATGTCGCTGCACTTGACAAAGCCTAGTGCTATTGTGGATGCTATAAACAAGGATTCCTTTACCATCTTGCATGAACAGCCCTTGTCATGACAAAGAAAGACATTTAAACAAAGGTGACATGGCTTACAATATTTGTTATTGAGATATCAAAGCATTTACGTGTATAGTATTTCTTTGCTACATTTCTCAAAAGGCTGAGGTTTATCCAAAGGAACCTGTTCCTTGTCTTAAGCAAAATCTTATCCCAAGATACCTGCTCTTTAAATCACCAGAAAGGAATATTGCATTTCCTTACTGGTTGCTTCTCATCCAATTCAGTGTCAGAGGCATTGTTATGCTGCATTAGGACTGCTCAGGGCAGGAAAGCTCCTCCTTGACCATGCCTCTCTTGGGCTCTGGCTTTGCAAGGTTTTGTGCATGTGTTCAGCTGTCTGCACCAGAGTAACTCCTCAGGCGTCAGCAGGACCATCCATGTGCATAGTTTTGCATATGCATTGGTCTTTGCAGGACTGTGGTCTGATTGTATTTTATGTTGTGCCATATCCTGTAATGTATTACATTGTCACTGGCTTACATGTCTGTCACACCTTTCTTCAGCTCCTGGAGCAAGTAGAATGGCTCATGATGGCCAGAAAGCATTACTTGTGCTCACAGTCTCATTTTGGACTTTTCCACTCATTTCTCTTTGATCTTGTTCTATTCTGATTCATCAGTATTTCTGAAGGCTTCAGGCTCATTTTGCTCTTTTCTCCTCTCCGAGATCTGTACAAAAGCACTGGGGAGAATTCCATGGCCTGTTGTATATTGTCCCAGCTGCTGTGTTTATAGCTGCCATCACCAAGACAGCCCTAGAGGTCTGCACAAGATGCAGGCCAGAGTGGCGTGTAGGAGGTCATAGTGAGATGGGGTCAGTCTCTTCTCCCAGGTAAGAAGGGACAGGATGAGAAGAAATGGCCTTAAATTGTCCCACAGAAGGTTTACATTAGATATTAGGATTTTCTTTTTTTTTTTTCAGAAAGTGTTGTAACACAGTGGAACAGACTGCTTAGAGAAGTGGTGGAACATATCCAAGGCAATATTCAAATAATGTGCAGACATGGCACTTAAGGATGTGGTTCAATGGTGAGCCTGCTGGGGTGCCAGGTTGATGGCTGGATGTGGTGATCTTATAGGTCTTTTCCAACCTTAATGATTCTATGATGCAGTGTTTCAGATGAAGAAGAGAGAAAGAAAAATATACTAATATTTAGGCAGGAAAGTCAAGCCTATCTTCTTTATGGTTTTTGGCTGAAAACCCAGAGGACTCCCCAGTGCTCCAGTTTTTCTAGCTGTCTTCTGGAGCACATAAAAATCTTTGCTTCCAGCTATATGGAACCATAGGCTATTTTCCCATGCCTGCAAATGATGAAGTGAAGTAGGTTGGAGTTTTCTGACCACTTTCCTGACCTGCCTGTGAGGTGGCGCAAAAGCATACACAGCCCAGAGCTGGGACAAGCAGGATTCTCTCACTGTGTGAAGGAAGGTCAGCCCAGCAAGCATGGTCCTGAGAGAGGAATGAGGGAAAATGCAGTCTAGACCACCCCATGAATTGTACTGGAAGGGAAATGCAGTCAGAGGGGAGCTCACACTGCCTGTGTTGGAGAAGATAGGATTCAGCATCAGTTATTTGGAGGTTGTTATTGTCACAGAAGCTATGAGCAGCTGTCTACATGGGAACAGGACTTGGGGAGCAGGCTAATTTAGGAGAACAGGTGCTGACTTCGGTAATCAAGAGAGGAATGATTTTGAACTTGTAGATGGTGAAGGCAGGCAACCAGGAGGGCAAGTAAGCCACTGACAGACCCACCTGCCCCTTCCAGAGAAGAGATCTTTCCTCTTAGGGAGGTCAGCAAGAAAAACGTCCTTGCTGAAATAAAGATTTGTTTTTGGGCAACAAGAAGAAAATCATTTGATCAAGACAGAGAAGAGCTGGCCCAGAAAATATCATGTAACTCAGCTGTTGGGAGATTTCTGAGATGTTGGGGCCTCCAGAGCATCCCTCACTGAACTTTTGTGCTGGATATGTGCTTGCAGCAGCAGCTGCCTGTAGCACTGGGTATTCCTTCTCTGCAACAGCCTAGTGAAGAGCCTGGGGACAGAGGCTCCTGCATGAACAGTGTATGCTGGGGAACAGGATGTAGACCTAGGATGAAGAGCAGTATTGTGGCTGATCTCAATTTCAGTTTTTCTTCATCTAAGGGAGATTTCCTGGATGCTGCAAATAAAGATAGACTCAGGGGAAGTTTAATCACTACTTCTAAAACATGAATTAGCTCCCACTTTGGTCCTCTCTTCCCCTCCTCTTGGGATCAATCTGAAAGCTGGAGCCAGGAGTACAGGAGTACAGGACCTCTGTGCTCTTGCCTCTTCAGGTCCTCTTAGAGCGCCTTGTCTTAAAATAGTCTGCATGCAAACAGTGTCTGTTGGAACATGGTGAATTTGTGCAGAAGTATTTACCATCCTGAACTAGATTTTAAACAAATTGGCATTTTAATATGCATTTATTCCTGTTGCATTAGAAGAACCTGATGGTATTATGCCAGAATGTGATATATAATGATGCTGTTTAGCAGCAACTCTGTCATTTGCTGTTGTTGACAGTAAAATAAATTAACATAATAAACATAATTTGTTCAAAAACAGCTAAGTAAAAACAGATGGTTAAAATATTTTGGCAGGACCCGTTAGCCCAGGTTTGCATGTGTGTTTAGACATTAGTTCTGTTTGCAACATATGTTACATATTTTCTTGATCCTATTTAATATGCAAATACACACCCTCTTCCACAGTTGTGTAAACAGGTCCTTTACAGCATGAGTGATGGGGAGGGTGGGGGGAATTTGCAATTTTTCTTTCTTTTCTGTGTCAGGACCAATTCTTAGCTACGTCAGTGGGAGAGGAAAGTAGCCATAGTACTGTAAGAAACAAACAGGACAGAAGGTGGAGCATAACAACATATTTGTGTACTGACACAATGGATCTATTACTGGCTCCTGAGACCTCCTTGTGTAAGACGCTGGTTTGTTGCTTGTGCTCCTGACCCTGCCAGAACGTGCTGCCCTCACTGGGCTCCAGAACCTCCTGCTTACCTAAATCTCACTGCACTGGCCTGAACCCTAGCAGGATTAATGTCACATCTGGTCCCATCCTTCCCTCCCTCCTGTTTGTGAGGGAAAACGTGGGGGAAAAAAAAAAAAAAAAGCGGAGAAAGCAAGCTGCTGTTCAAGGAGAACCTGGTATTGGAAGAAAACAAGCTGGGATGAAGTTCATCTTTTTAACTATTTCTAAGCTGTGGCTGGACCGATTTAGGAATGTGGATACTAAGAAATTCTCATTAAGAATTGCTGTTGTTAATGTTCATATTTTAACATTTATATTAATGTTAATATTTACTCCTATAAGTTCTATGTCTGTGAGCCATTTTCAAGGTATAGGGACACGGTGGACTTGGCAGTGTTGAATTAACAGTTGGACTCAGTGATCATAGAGGTTTTTTTCAACCTAAATTATTCTATGATTCTATAGAATTTAAAGTAATCTTTGTGTTGCAAGAGAAACCAAGAGCATCATACCTGTAAAGAACTGTATATTTTATATAAATTTTATTTACATGTGCATGTGTACTTAATATGCCTGTAAGATGCACCTTTTAAACCACAGCTCCAGAACAGAAGCAGCATGGACACACAGGAAAAACATTGACCACCAGTACCTCTTAGCACACAGCTGCTTCTGGAGACCCTTGAGCCAGAAGGCAAAGGTGACCTTCAGTGCCCTCTTGGGAGAGCCCAGCACGTGCTCATACCAGATTGCACCAGCCACACGGGGTGAGTTTTGTTAATATGTGGACTAGAGAAAGAGAAGGCAGGGCAGGAAGTGCCAGTGGTGTGAGCTCTCTCCTTGAAGCCAGTAGAAAACTGTGCACACTTCAGGGTTTAGTGCATATGCACAACTCAATACTAAGTGGCCTCAAGTTGTCCATCTCCCCTATTTAGTAACCCTTTTCTTCACTCACCTCACATTTCTAGAGGGAGAATGGCTGTTCATATCCCCTTCTCTCCTCAGTGTCCCCAAAACCTTCTGCACCCCTCTGGAGATCTTCGTCTACCCATCCCCTCCAAACTCCAGCAAATATCAGTGTCTGTTTCTCTCCACACTGGCAGCTATCTTCTCCTGCCCCACATCCCTGCCTGCTGCAGCACTACCCAGTACCCTGGTGGGCAGTGCTGGGGAGGGTCTGGGACAGCTTTCTGCCCCTAGAGCAGAAAGGGCACGAGGGAGAGTGGGAATAATGCCACTCTCATCACCTCACATACTGTTCATGCTGCACCTTAAAGCAGTGAATTACAGCATCCACATCATAAGTGCCCAGGGCCTCATCATGCAGGGATGTCCAGGAAGCAGGGGATACTCTCCAGGGAGGTATGCAGTCCATCATTGCAGAAATATGTGGCACAAGGGAGCATTTCCAGAAGGTCCTCAAAATGTCACTGTCCCTTCCTTGCCTGGCTCTACAACATATCTAATATAAAATATTATTTGTGAAACTTCCTTTTAATTGCTGTTTAATGGCTCCTAATATATTTTGAATAGGCATCTTCAAGTTCATTTTGACATTTATTAGAAGCCATTAGATATCCATTTAATGGTGATTTTATGACAAATGTCTGACATAGTTAAAAATGTGATGGTTGATAAATTATAATGTGATGTGCTTTTGAGCATCAGGGAATTAGACTGTTTCCAAATGTGACTGTTTTTGATGTTGTAAATTAAATTTTATTTCTAATTGAATTATGTTTGTAGGCTCTGAAAGTGAAGAGAATCAGAAGCTGAAGAGGTAGTGGGGAAGCATATTCTGATGACAGAAAACATGGTCAGTCAAACCAGTGCAAGTCCTAGTCACTTGATTTGGGTGAAGGAAGATGATATTTGGAATAACTTACTTTTTAGATGAATGACCTGATCTTTCTTATCAGTGTTCTAGCAAGGACTTCCCCCTGCATTAGTCTGATAATTCGTTTATCACTTTTATTGTTGACTCATAGAGCATCACTCATTCTGGACCATGATCTCGTTGTGCCAAAGAAAGAACAAGTGTTTGTCTTGCACAGGCAGGCCTAGGTCTGAGGGAACTGATAGAGAATTACCATTATAAACAGCAAACACTGGTTTTTAGAAGACTTTTCCTTGGCATCATGGCAAAAGAGATTTTTAGACACGACTGATAAATGTTTATGGGAGGACAGGATGGTAAGTGGTAGAGGACAGATCTGTGCAAACTGACAATGGATGATACAAGGTGCCAGGAGATCACTAAGCTACAGGGTTAAGGTAGATCATGGATGTGGTTACCAAAGGAAATCTCTGTCTCAAGTTGCATGGAATTCCCACATTCACATTAATATGTGCACAAAGCAGTGGAGCAGAACCACAGGTATGTCTCAGATTTCGAAGTGAGTACAAAAAACATGCAGATGTGAGAAGAGGTGCTTTCTCACAGACCGCCTCTGGCTTTAAGGAGAGAAAACATTGCTAAGACCACTGTGCATGCGCTGATGGAAAGCAGGACTTCTTGGAGATGAAGATACAAGTCAAAGGACATGGTGTCAGGCAAGGTCACCTGGGTCTCCAGAGGAAGTAAAGAATCTGGATATGATGGAGGAGAGGGTGCCTTTGGAATTTGTGGTGTTTGGGATCAAAAAGATGAAGCAGCCTTGGGCTCTGATGAACTCTGGGGTCTCCTAGCCTCCCCCACCTCCTAAAGTAGAGTCAAATGCAGACAATCCTGACCTACTCTGCTGCTGGAGGGCTGAACCATCTCTGTCTAGTGGCCTTGTGCTTAAGGCACTCATCCTGTCTGTATAGTGACTGTGCCCATCGCCAAGTTCATTACACCCTCATGCAGTGGCACAGGTAAAATGAAGAGCTGCCTAGAAAAAGCACCTGGACGCTGACTGATTACATTTCACAGTCTGTGGGAGGAATGAAGAATGCCCTGAAAAGACAGTCACCTGGGGGCCAAACTCCTTGGAGAGCTTAGTTTTTGTCCAGTGTGATCCAACAGCTTGAGAGCCTAGTAGGACTGCCAGGCATATCTGAGTGAGCAAAAAGCTGATGGTGTGACAGCATTTGATTTGGCACTTGTGTGTAGTGGTGTGTTATTTTATTTGCCTTTTAATTGCTAACGGTTTGTTCTATGGACCCTAGTTTAATTCCCAGTGGCTTCACCTGTGTCTGCAGCCACCTGGGGATGTATGGCCATGGGGAGCTTTGCCTTGTTGAAGGCCATGCCACATCTTCAGTGATGTCTGTCTCTCTGCATCTCTGCCAGATGCAGGCAGCTTTTCACAATGCCACCATCACACCATGGTCTGTCTGACAGCTCTGCACAGAGCACACCATAGCTTCCATCGGGACGTCAGGCATGGCTTCATTTCATTCCTCATGTGTGGCTGAAGGCAGTGGTCACAGCACTTTGCAAGGCAGGCAGGAAGAAGCGCGGGTGTGACATCCACTGTTTATAGATCAGGTATGCTGCCTGCTCCTGCTCACTGCTTCTGGAGGATGCAGCCCTGCAGCCAGCTGAGGTGAGAGGGCCCACAGGTTCTTCCTCGCACTATAGAGACAGTAATTTTCCAAGCCTGGGATGTGAGCTCTGCTTAGCTACTTTACAGCACAGTGCACAGTGTACTTGCATTTTAGTGCTTCTTACACAGGCCTGGAGTCAAAAAACAGTGTCCTCAGTAAAACTGTGCATCTTCCCACCTCTAATATTTGGCCACTGGTTGCAAGCATGAACTAAAAGAGCTCTGTGAAGTAATTGTACAGGGTCAAAAGCTCTCCTAAATTTTTTTCAAATCTTCCCAGGTGGTTTTTCTCCAACACACTGAATGGGACCTGTTTTTCAAGCAATTGAAATTTTTTAATTCTTTCTATGAGTAAAAGTAATTTAGCCATTGACATAAGGGCCAGGGTACTTAATACGGGTCATTCTGGAATTATAAAGGCTTGAAAAAAAGAATACTTTACATTTCTACCACCACAGTACATGTGAGGGTCTTCAGGTTTGATAAAGCTGAGCTTTGCTCTTCTTGCCTAAGGGCTTATATCTGCCAGGACCATTGTAAGCAGTACTAAGGCATATTCATAACATATTAAGACACCTATGGATGAAAAGCTGGACATGAGACAACAGTGTCCACTTGCAGGCCAGAAAACCAAATCTGAGTTGCATTAAAAGAAGTGTGGCCAGCAGGTCAAGAGAGGTTATTCCCCACCTCTACTCTGCCCTTGTATACTTGGATATACTGGAGCACATGGAGTACTGCATCCAGGTTTGGGGATGGATCCAGGTCCTCAACACAAGAAACATGTGGACCTCCTCTGTAGAGGAAGGCCATAAAGATGGTCAGAAGGCTGGAGCACTGTCCTGGTTACAGGCAGGGTACAATTAATTTCTTCTCAGTAGCTGTTACAGTGCTGTGTTTTGGATTCAGAATGAGAATGGTGTTGATTACACACTTATGTTTTGGTTTTTGCTAAGTCTTGTTTATCCTAAGTCCAGGGCTATTTTTTCCTCCTTGTCTCATGCTCTGTCAATGAGGAGGTACGCAAAAGAAATTGGGAAGGAGCATAGCTGGGACAGGTGGCCTGAACTGACCTAAGGGGTATTCCACACCACAGAATGTCATGCCCAGTATATAAACTGCTGGCAGTTACCTGGAAGAGGGGTTGATCTGGGTTCAGGAAGGGGGTCTGGCATTGGTCAGTGAGAGGTGAGCAGTTGCACTGTGAATCACTTGTTTGTTTCCTTTTTATTATCATTGTTTACCATTATTATTTAATTTAATTTTCAATTCTTGAATTGTTCTGTTACCTCAACATACCAGTTTTACTTCAGTCCTCCTTGTTCCACTGGGGGAGGATGCAGAGAGAAGGGAGGGGGGTGAATGAGTGGCTGAGTGATGCTCAGTTTCCATCTGGGCTTAAACCATGACAAAGCATCTCTCCTACAAAGAGGAAGCAGAGAAAATTTGAACTTTTCAGCCTGAAGAAGGGAAAAGCTTCAGGAAGACCTTATACCAACTTCTAGTACCTAAAGAGGGTTTCTAAAGAGGAGGGAGAGGAACTTTTTATATGGGCACATAGTGCCAGGACAAGGACAAACAAAATTTAGTTTTAAACTGAAAGAGGACACATTTAGATTAGATGTAAGGAAGAAATTACTTACTCAGAGGACGGTGAAGCACTGGAACAGATTCCCAAAGAGGTTATGGATGCCCCACCTCTCAACCCCTGAAAGTGTTCCAGAGCAGGTCTGATGATGCTTTGAACAACCTGATCTGAGTGAGTGGCATCCCTGCCCATGGCAGACAGTTTGGAACTAGATGATTTTTAAGGTTCCTTACAACCCAAACAAGTCTATGATTCTATATACCCATGCTGTCACAAACTACCTGTAAGCAAGAGGTCTAAGAGCACCGTTGGAATAGCCACTCACAAGTACTCTGCCTTGCACTTGGACTGACCTGGGGAGTTAGCTCAAGGCAGCTAGCACATGTTAAACTTGCATTTTAAAACACCCTTCCAAAGTTCCCCCCAGCCTTGTAGACAAGCCCTTAAGTGTTAAATGGCTTACTGCAGAACAGAGAGAAAGTAGAAGCAGATCCAAGCTGATCCCAAATTCCACCACCAAGTCCTCCTATCCTGTGGCTGGGTGAAACCCAGCCCCATGCTGCCAGTCTGCTGGTCTGCCTGCTGCTCCACCAGGCACAGAGCACCTCACAGACCTCTACAGGCTCCTGTCCTTCTTCCTTGCCTTGTATGGAGATCCCCTGCACAAGGGAACTTGTCTTGGTTGTACTTCTCTGGTCTTTTTCTCTTTCTCTCTGACTTCTCAGAGAGAGAGGTTCTGGCCAAAGTTGAACACACCATTCCAGGAGAGGAAATACCATTATAGTGGCATCATGAGTGAGAGGGATCCTAGTGCTGTGTTAAAATGAAGCATGAGCCTGGGTACATCTGGGTTCTGTTCTCAGTCATGCTCCAGGTTTTCTCTGAAGTTTGGTCTGCTTACTCAGAGGCTCTATGCCACAGCCTCTGTGGAAATGGCTGTAATATTTCCCCTGCATCTTAAAACTATTGGGGTTGTGAAAGACTTGGATATGTAAATGTAGACATAATTAAAAATGCAAGATAGGGTGGATTAATTATACCCCAAGCTTCTGGTAAGAGAAGCCAAATATCTTGTTCTATGTTTTTATAAGGAAGAAATATGTGTTTGAACCATGCTGTGTATCAGGCTCTGCTCCCCAGTGCTGATGCATGGGGGCTGAGGCAGGGCTGGAGCTGGGAAAGCCATGGTGGGAACAGCAGGGACAGGAGCTCCCCCCAGACCTGCACTGGGGTTGTTGGTGCTGCTGCTGTGATTTAGTTAAACCTGAGGGTCTGATCTGACAAGCTGCTGAATGCTGGAGCTGCTGAGAGAGCAGGGTGTTGATTCCAGCCTGGCTTTCTAACCAGCTCAGCACGAAACACCTTGCTCTGGTGTATGGGGAAAGTTTGGTTTTTTGTTATATAGCCATGCTCAACAATCATGTTCTCTCCATGCATGGATAAGTCTGCATGACTGCAACTTGCATGCCTTTCTTGGCCTTGGGGGAAAGGATGAACCCAGTTGCAGATTTGACATGTTGGGGTTAACTTCTGACTCACTGGCAGCCAATGCAGTTCCAGCCCTGTTTCTTGTTTTGAGTAAAGAGAACAAAAAAAAGACAGCCCTGTTTGACTTGTTTCTGTAATAGCAGTTGATCTAGACTGGATTTTATCCAAGTCTTCATGTTATTATGCAGCCCAATACCCACAAAGCTATTAAAAAAAAAAAAAAAAAAGAAAAGAAAAGAAAAGATGAGACCCTTTAAAATATTGTAAAAACACCATATAAAGGCCTGCTTAAAATGTAAGAAATATTGAACTTCTGCCAGGGATTTTGGTATTTGAGCAAAAATTCAAATCCCATTACAAGGTTTGTTTATTGAGCAATTAAAAGTATCCTTAATTAAATACCAAAAATCCCCCAGTTCTACTGTTTTGATAGTGAGCTGTCAAACAAAAATAAAATAAAATATGCCAGCGTATGAGCAATGGAGCAGAGTTCATGCAGGAGGGAAAAGCCTACAAGGAGACTGATGGCAGTGGTATCTCTCTCTCTCATAGAAACATGCCAATGTAGAGAAAAAGAATGGATAGGGTAGCTCACTTGTGGTGTGTGTAAGAATTGGCTAAGCAGCAAAGCCCTTATTTTCTCTGGATAATTTTTTCCTAAGTGAGCAAATGCCTGCTTATAGAAATGTCAAATATTTTCCAAGCAAGGTTCCAGGTAGAGAGTGTTCACTTACATATCTGAGAAATCACTTAAACTTCAAACTTCACAAACAGATGTCAGTGTTTTGAAGCTGCTTGACATTATTAAAGATGCAGGTGGCCCATTGGCACTGCTGACTTAACTTTGGACAGTGATGGGCATTGCCTGGAGGTGCAGTATCTCATCATTCTTCCCAAAACTCTCGTCATGCTCAATGAGAAAAACCAGGCTAAGATGAACTATAAATCTCAAAATACATATTTTTAGTAAAAATTATGTGTGAAATCCGATTTTAAAAAAATATAATAATATTGATGTTACTGGTGTGTATGTCATTTTTCATGGGTAACAGGAAACACAGCAGATCTTTCATGTCAACTTAGGCCAAACCCAGCAGACTGTGAAACTCTAGAGAAGAAAGGGATTTAAAAATTGCAGTTTTGTCTCTCGCCTCCTGTTTTCTTGCTGTTCTCAGATTTCCCCAGGTGTCTTCTCATTTTCATCAGCTTCCAGCCGCCAGGACCTTGATATCTAATACGTTTTTAGAGAGCACTGCATCCAAATGGCCAGCACTCAATGACCAAAACATGCCTGATCAAGACTGCCTTGCAGGGTCTTGTCTCTATGCTGGCCCAATCCTGCAATGTGCCCAGCACCCTCAGCTCCCTCTCACTGGCACTCTGCTGCAGTGGCTCTAAGAATCACAACACAGTCTGGGTTGGAAGGACCTTTGGAAATCAGCTAGTCCAACCCTCCTGCCATGGGCAGGGACATCTTTCACTAGATCAGGTTGCTCAAAGCCTCATCCAACTTGACTTTGTACACGCCCAGGGACAGGGCACCTACAACTTCTCTGGACAACCAGTTCCACCCTCATCATAAAAATTTTTATCCTGATGTCCAGCCTAAGCCCTCCCTCTTACTGTTCAAAACTGTTGCCCCTTGTGCAGTTACTACAGGTCCCTCTTCTCTGGTGGCAGCAGCTTTGTTTTTGGCTGCCACACCACAATACTGGGAAAGGGAGCATGGTGGAACATAATATCCAAAGGAGCATTAATTTTCTTCCCCTGGGCCTCTGGAGCACCTACCCACGAGGCTGTACTCCTGCTCCCCCAATCAGTGATGCTCTGACAGGAAGCTGGGGGAGAAGGTCTTTACAATTCCTACACTCATGGTTACATTTAAAAAAACTCCTGGTATCTCTAAAACCAGACTTGGTGGGGTGATGGGTTTGTTTGGATCTTTTTGGTTTCCTTGTGGGTTTTTCTTAAAGGGTAAGTCCTTTATGTCCCAGGTACAGGGACAGCAGAAGCTGCAGTGGCACCATGCGTGTGTCTAGCCAGTATCAGGTGAGGTGGATACCTGCTTGCCCTCTTCTGCCTCTACAGGACACTGCTACTTGGCCTGCAAGTGAAGGTGGCCCCAAAGAGAGAAACGAAGGAGTGTGTGCTGGGCCAGCTTCACACCAGGTGACAGCTAAAGGGCCGGAACTTTTCTAACTGGGGAGGCACTTTTCTTAGAATTTGTTTTGTCAGGCTTTTGGGCCAAAGGAACTGGAAGGGATTGTTACAGGAATAATGCCAGGAGAAGCTCTGGAAAGCACAGTCAGGTCCCATAGATTTAATGTGAACCTTCTCAAGCTGTGTGAATTTGGCAAGTTGAGTTTCCAAGTTCATCTGGCTGAGATGCTGATGAATCAAAGAGAGAAATCTCCGTTTCACTTGGGTCCAGGTGGAGCAAGATAACTTGTTCTGGCAGCCTTTCAGTGTCCCAGAAATCTGCAATGATGTATGCTGAAGTGCGTGCCCCTACCCAACAGGTAGAGTTCAGCATCTGCAATAAACTCGTATAGCCTAAACCATGCCCAGAACAAAGTGCTTTTCAAAAGAAACTGGCAAGTTCTTACCATAGCCTTCAGCAGTTGCAGTTCAGCCAGCTGATTTAATAAAGGACTTCAGTGTATCTTCTGCTTCCAAAAAAGCAGATTTCCCTTTACTGTCCAAAAAACAACAGTCAACTTAAGGGAAAAAAAAAAGTTTGCAAATATGATTGTTTCCTTCAAACTGAGTGTTAGGCTGCTTTTCTGCTCAGCTGACATTGCTTTGAAACACACGTGAGTTTTTAATATGTTAATTAAATGTCATGTGTCACACATGCACTGCCCTCTTTTAGCACTCATTTGAGAGTTCTCTAAGGACCCTGTGTCCATGCCTGCACTGGAGCAGCACTACTGCCCATGCCAGCCCCAATCTCAGATATGTCTGGTGCAGCAGAAAATGAGAAATGAAGTAGAAATGAACATCACCACTTTGCTTTTCTTCTGGGAAAACACAGCTCCTTGGTAGTATCCTGGAAAAGTCTGGGATACACAGAAATGCTGAACAGCTCTTTCACACATAATAAAATATTATAATGATTTATTACATGAGAAACCTTTTGATTGTATTTCATGAGCTTCTATTATATTGGTTATTAGAAGAGAGACAGTCCTCATTAAAATAATTTCCAGAATTAAACTAGAAACATTATTGGAGATACTTGGGGCTATAAAAGTCTCATCTATGGGCAAGGCATGTATTGTTCCAAATGTGAAAGTACAAAAACCCTTTCAAATGTGAGGACGGTGACAGACTGCAGTAGTACAGTTTTCCAAACTGTAATTTAGCTCTTATCAAATCTTATTTTTAGGCTGTGCAGTATTTCTGTGAGCATCCTTACATATAAGAAATACCTTAGATAAGGTTTGGAAGCAACCAGGTAAAAGACAACTGAGTTTGTAGTAGCTGCTTACTCAGTTCTGCAGTCTGAAAATAAGGAAAGGAAGGGTTTTATCCCAGAGAAGCTGAGTGACAGCTTTCTTGTGCTTGGCTTTCAGATCACCTCAGGCTTCTCTCAAAACAATTTTATTTTCCATTTTACTGTGTATTTATTAAGTGGTTTGTGTGATACATTATAAAACCTGGAAAAACAGCAGCAAAATCTATTTTCCTCATGTTTTACCAATCTCCAGCATCACAAAAGCTTTGGCACAGCTCATCAGCAGAGCACAGGTGAGTGTCAGACATGTTTTCCTCCCAAGCCACACAAGAAAACTTACTGAAAGGTTGTGTGCTTGTGTTAGGCTGGACAGCCTGACAACTACACTGAATGACACTGGAGGAGTTTAACATAATTTAAAGCTACTTTGATCACTAATCTCATCATAAAGAAAGTTGTGGGCTTTTTCTACTTCCCTAACTCCCACTGATTTCATTGTCCATTGATGTCAATAGGAATGAGCATCCTGGGTGTGCAGTGGCAAGTCTGACATTTTAATGAGCCAAAATACAGGGTCTGAACAGCACTGAATACCCTGGACTTTACAGATTATACAGATTTAAAGGAATGGGAGAGGAAGAGACAGAGAGAGTGGAGAAAAAAGGCCCTTTTCTGCCTAGCTTTCTACCAACTGGAATGGAGAGAGCAATTGCCAGGTGATAGGATTGCATCCAAGCCCTGATTTTTTTTTTCCCTTTAAAATGCCTGTACAAGAGAGAGCCTACAAAAGGTCTGAATAAACATGAGGTGAAAACTTGTGGCTCACTTCTACTGTAAAGAAACATTAACTGTAGAACAAGGAGCGACCCTTCCCTGGTTTGATTTTCACTGTAATCCCAGAAATTAATTACAATTTGGTCACCAGGTACCTGATCAACAAACACTCCTAATAAGTTGTATGTTAGTTTCCGTGAAGAATGCAGTGTGGGATGAAGTCACCTCAGCACTGCCAGCATGCTGCCAGTGACATAGGTGATAGCTGACTGCAGTTAACTATCCCTTTTTATGTCCTCTGGACCATCCTCCACAAAACCCACACAAAGCAGGATGTCACACCTCCTTCGTTGTACAAGCAAGGAAAGTTCCAGACTAGGATGAGCAATGTTCTTCACCACTGCAGAAAAAGAGTCTTGTTACCTATTTTTGTACTCAGCTTGGTTCTGGTAGGGATTTTAAGCAACGTGATGAATATAAGTTTGGGGTTTTTTTTTTCTACAGAACAACAAGCCTCACAGCAAAAGACCTGAAGGTCAAGGTTACCTTATCCACTTCTCCTTTGCTGAACTGTCCCAACAGCACATGGCCTTGCTATTTTTTTTTCTACCTGGAGCAGTTTTGTGTACACCAATCAGACTTCTACTCCTCCTTTGGGAAACTACCTCCTATTACTTTGTACGTCTGTCCTCGCATAAAACACAATTTTCTCTGCCCATACATTTATCCGATTACATCTAATCTTATCCCACATGACCCACACTTGGTGTTTGTAGCATTCAAATACTTGCAGAGGGTTATCATATCCTCCTCCTTTAGTCACTATTTGGAAAAGTTGTTTATGCCAAATTCTTTCAGGCTTTCCTCATCCAGCTGTTCCCTCCCACCTTTCATCTAATGTGGTGCTCTCTGAAATCCTTCAGCCTGTCTGCATCACCCCGAGCCTGGGGTGTGTACAGTAATGATGGCAGCTGCCCTACTGCAGCCCCAGCATACCCCACTCTGCACTAAGATACCTCAGTGAGCAGCCCCAAATCACTGGCCCATAGTGCAACAAAGTCTGCTAATTGATGTTCCTGCTTTCAGATTTCTCTGTCCTATTGAGCAGTAATGTTTCAGACTATTTTCCCAAATACATCAACTTTGGTTTTCCCAGGCACAGTCTAATTCAATTATTTCCTGCACATATTTCCAACCTCCCCAGCTTCCCCCATACTATTGCTACATCCTCCCTTATTTGCTTTTGACTGCTTGGGCCGAATTACAGCAAAAGCAGATATGAGCCAGGATGTGTATCCAGGCTCTCTGCCAGCTATTTTGCAAAGAAATCACTCAGGCCATAAAATCCCACCTCTCACAAGTCATAGTGACAAAACGTGAGTTAGCAAATCACTTTGCTTTTTTCTAGCTCACCTGGTCATGCAGGATGGGCAAGATCAGCAGCAGTCACCAGCTGACCCATGCACTCACAGGGGCTTGAAGGTTTCTATCTCCTAGTGACTTGCAAGGTGCCCTTGGGTCCTCAGGGGAGATGATCAAGCATTATTTCCAAGCAATTATTTGAGGTTAGACACAAAAATGGATGCGTCCTGATTTTCAGATGCCAAGTGCTTATAGTTTCAATTTTGGCCACTGTAAGGAATGATGTTCTGGGCAAGATATGATCAAGAGTGGAAAGGTTCACCACCTTTGAATTTCACCTTTGAAATTGTTTTTGTGTAGGTGAATGTATCTTAGCAATTTGGGAATTGTTTGCTTGTGTGTGTGCATGTGTGTGTGTATATTTTAGCTTTGGAAGCAGAGACCAGGCAGAGGAGCATTAGTATTCCCTGAGAGCACAGGGCCTGAAGGAGCGATGAACAAGGGTCACTGAAAGTCTGTGGCCTTACTTGGGAGTGGGGTGGCCTGTGCTTTAGCCAGGAAGCTGTTGCATATTTTCCCTCTTCAGAAACAGCCTGAATCATCTCACACCTACACATAAGCTGCTTTCCAGGAGGTGACCTGCTTTCCTGAATCCAACCATTTAATCAAACTGGGGTTTATTTCTGCTTTAGTTCTTTATGTAAAGCTACTCCTGGTTCATGAACACTTTCAGCAGCTGTTCATGCCTTTCATCATTGCATTGCTCAAATTCCTTGGGGCTTTTCCCCACTTAATGACCAAGGTATTGTGTCTGCTGGGGCAAAGTAAGTGTTCCTAACTTCACCACCCCAGCTTTTAGAAAAGGGGCTCCTCAGCAGGAAACTGCTTACTTTTCACTAGATTACATGACTCTGCAAACTATTATTTACTAAGTCACGCTCAATCCATGCAGCATTCCCGGTACCCAGCTGCCTGATACTGGGCAGGCAGGGTCAGCTCCATGGAGTGGCTGATGGGATGTGGCCCACAGACCTGTAATACCCAGCACTGAAGTGCCTGGTAAGTGACATGGGAGTCACCTGCCCAACTTCCCCTGCATGAGCCTGGTTCCTTCCACTCTTCCCCTGCACCAGCAGACTGACATCAGAGGGGTCAGGAGGATGACCTGGAAGGTAACAACTCTGTAGCCTGTTAGTTCAGAAACCACCCCCAAATCCCTCCTTAGCTGCAGTAACAGTTTTAAAGGGCAAAAGCAAGATAGTGCTGCCTCCATCAGCCTAATCACAGCCAGGTCTGATGTTACTTGTGCAGAGGACATTAATGGAGATCCCTGTGCCTTGGGGTCCCTCAGGGAGGGTAGGAAGACATCCTGCACAGCTCTAGGCAGGAATCTGAGGAGTCCTGCTGCAATGGCAAGGGCTTAGGGCAGACATCCTGTGCAGAACCCTGGGTTACTGAGACACACTTAAACACATGTGGATTCCAATGGGGGGATTTCTCTCTCCTCACTCTCTAGTGGAGCCATGGGCTCCTTTACACTTAGTGGTGTAAGGGAAAAACCTTTTGGATACAGTTCACCTGACAATATGCCTGCTGCCTTTTGGATGTGGTGACTCCATTCCTGGAATCCAGCAGCTGAAACGAACAGAATTAGTTCTGCTGACTATAGATCTGAGCAGAGGTGATTGATTTCCCAGACCTTCCCTTAGCCACTGTGTGGAGCCATGAGATGGATTTACGTGCAAGATGCTCTGCAAGTCTGATGGCTGAAAATGGATAAAAAGGAAGAGTGGGCAGGCAGGGCACTGCGGTGAGCACAGTGATAAAGTCATTTATAGCCACTCTGACACACTCCCTTCGCTTGCTCATTCCTGTCCATCTCTTCTTGAGATGGAGGCAGGAGCAAAAGCTGAAGAACTACTGGGGCTTCAGCCTTAGCATAACCAAAAGTAAGGAAGGGGGACTTTGAATGATGTAACTTTCTTGGCCCTCAAATTGTCTGTGCTTACCCAGCACCAGAATCAGGAAAAATAGCCCAGAGGCATCCCAGCTGGTGGGCTGGGAACCAGTGCCGGTCCCCTGATGTCAGTGCAGTGCTGTGCCCAAGCTAACAAACCCAAGGCTTATTAGCTCAGGTGCAATGCCAGGTGAATGTGTCAGTACTGTCATCAGACCCACTGCTGCACCTGTGTGACACCAGGCTGCACCTTGTGTTGTTACCAACTCTCTGCACACTGGCAGCCCTGGGCTGCCCCCTGGCTTGGGGTGTGTATGACTTATAACCACTGCCTTCCTTCAGGCCAGATGTGCTGGACCCATCTCCCTCCCCACGAAAAAGTCATAGAAGTGAGAGGGAGGAAAGTCCCAGCTTGTTTTGGTCACTCATTTGGATCTATGCGTTGGAAGTGAGCAAGGAAACTGCCAACAACCATCAACAAGTAGTTCACCCTCACTCCATTAGTTCCCATGCCTTGGAAAAATATCCTTGCCTTCCCACTTGATGCTAGAGACTGCCTGACTCTTCCTAGGTATCCAAATGTGTCTTACAGTTCGAAATTTTGTGTTCCCAAAATGCTTTCAAGAGGCATGATGGATGCAGGTAACTAACACACACTGTCACTGTGCAGTGGGGCAAGAAGTCTGCTGTTGGTTAGTCTGTGTAGCCCATCCAGACAATGTTCCCATTGTAAGGTAAAACACGTTTGAACATCCAGCACATAAAGTACTTAAAAATAATAGGGGTTTTATGGTACAGTTGTGGTGTGAGGATGGGAGAGGTGGTCTCTCTGCAAACTGCACTGTGATCTGGCTGAATATTTCAGCAGCTGAATAAAAGCCCCCCTCCAACTCTTCTGCATCTGAGCACCCAAATAAGGGTGTATGTATTCAGCACAAGCACATCTCTAAACCCAAGCCTCAAACATGAGCAGGTGCTTCTCCCTCTCTTTTCATCATCTGAGCATAGATGATGTCTCCTGCCAATTTCAAAAGCAAGTGAATACAATGGTGATGGGGGCGAAGCAGCTGAGGGGTGGCAGGAAGGGGCCCTGCTTGACAAGGTGAGTGGTGCCTACTGGAATGGTGGGCAGCCCTGGCAGCTCTCTTTGTGCAGCTCTGTGAGAAAAGGGGGGGAGGAAGAGGCGACAGCAAGTAAGCAAGTTCAAAGTGAAGCCATGAGGCCAGCGAGTCACGGCTGATCTGTGCCAGCTGCAAGCTGCTGCTTCTCTAGTCAGTGTGCCAACTATTTTGCTGGAGTAGGGAAGAACCATTAGAAATGTGTGGGTTTGTGGTTGGTGGAGCTGGAGGAGGAGCAATGTGGATCTTCCTTACTGACACACACCCATCACAAATTCCCTAGCACTTGGCATTTGGTATGTGCCTCTGTGCACAGCCACAGCCTGGCTGGCCCAAACAACTGGGTCCTAAGGGAGAAAGAAAGAGCACAATTACTCCAAAGCAAGGAATGCCACAAAACTCCTGGGTGTGTCAGGAAGTCATTCCCGGAGCTGCCACATGAAACAGGACCTCAGCACTGGCTTGCTTAGACCAGCTACCAGATAATCAGCTGTCAGGGAAAATGCTCATCCCCAAAAGCTCCCCTGCTGAAGTGCTGGCGACAGCCTGGATTCACTCCTCTTCCCTCTCCTTTATGCCCTGTGCCATGGTCCCCAAAGAGCCACTACAGTTCTCAAAATAGAGTTCTGCCTTTTTCATGCACTTCTGGATGGAGGAATGTGGTTCATGCCAACCACAACTCTCCTCCCCAGGCTGGGATACGCCTGCATGGGGAGAAGGCTGGGTCAGGGTAGGTCTGACACCCCGGTGGGATGTCAGAGGGGCAAATGCAACTACTAAAGGCTTTTGGTGAGGGGCCCGTGCAGCCTTCCGTAGCGCAGGGCCAGGGTCACACGGCGGCCAAGGTCGGGCTGTGGCACTGCTTTGTCACCCCGCCAGCCTGGGGTCGAGCCGGGCACTGAGCCCAGTGCACGCAGCCATGAGCTGCTGCGGGAGAAGGGCCCCTCGGGCAGGCAGCGGCAGCCGGCAGCCCCTGTTTGTGCCGCTGCCGCCAGCCCCTCCGCACGGCAGAGCTGTGGCCGGGGCTGGTCACACCGAGCTGGCCGGGGCCGTGTGGCGATGGCCGGAGTTGGTGGGGCCGATCACACCGAGCTGGCCGGGGCCGTGTGGCGATGGCCGGAGTTGGTGGGGCCGATCACACCGAGCTGGCCGGGGCTGTGTGGCGATGGCCGGAGTTGGTGGGGCCGATCACACCGAGCTGGCCGGGGCCGTGTGGCGGTGGCCGGGGCTGCCGGGCCCGCCGGGCCCCGCCGAGCGCAGCGAGGGCCGCCCGGGCCCGCGGGCGGCGGCGCGGCGCCCCCTGCCGGCCGCGGGGCCACATGGCGCGGTGCCCGGGAGCGAAGGAGGAAGGAGGGAGAAGGGGAGAGCCGAGGCCGGGCTGAGGCGGCCCGCGGGGCTTAACGCCGGCGCAGAAGTTGCTTCCAGGGCCCGTGGGGAGGCATGAGGGGAAAGTGCGGCCGGCAGCGCATAGCCCGAGCGATTGGCTGCTCAGCCCTGCAACGCGGACCCCCGCGCTGCGGCGAGAGGCCCTCGGTCCGCCCGAGGGGCGGGCGGCTGCGTGTTCCCGTTCCAGCCCCGCACCGGCGCCTGTAAGCGCTTGGCCGGCTGGGGCGGGGGCACCTGGTGATGTGCCCCGAGGCAACACAACCTGCGTCCAGCTCAGGTTCGGCCTGAGGAGGGAGTGAGCTTCGACGGGGATGATGCGCTCACGACGATCAGGCAGCAGGCGGCCCGGAGTGAGCCCAGGTGGGAACGGCGCCGCAGCTCAGCGCCCTGCCTGCGTTACCTGCGTTCCCTGTGTGTGTGCTGCAGCGGCCGCTCATCCGCCCGGCCAGGCACCTGCTCTCGTACGAGCCGGCGGCCGTGACTCGTGATGCAGCATGAACACGGGATAAGGACAAGCTCCCATTAAATTCAAACAAGGCTGGCAGCCTCCAGCCACTTCGTAATATAAAATGAAAGTACTTTTAATCACTCTGTGATCACTCTGGCACTTTTCCAATGTTTTTTGCTCGTCTCTTCCCTCCTAAGAAGTCTCAATCTTTATCCCATCTACCAGGACAGTTTCCTCATTAGCATACACCCTCTACCAGCCTTCCCTGGGCTCTGGCTGCTTTCCCACACACGGCTCAGTCCCTTCTTTGGAAAATGGTGCTTTAAAGGTTTTCTAACTCTTCTGGAAGAGTTTGGGGAGGGCTTCAGAAAGAACCAACCTGTAAGAGATCCCTCCTATGACAGAGTGGGGAGGTTGCATGTACATGTGCTTCCAGAAGCTCCACTTCCACACTTGGTTGTGTTTGATAAGGACCATCTTGTTCTAGAGATAGAACATGGAAACAAATCTGCTGCTACCAGCTTCTCACAGACTACTGCCTCTTCTGTGTCATCAGAAATGAGGCAGATGTGGTAAGATTCTCAAAATACAAACCCACATACTCTTCTAGCACTGGGTCTTGTGGTATATGAGCATCATCAAGTGAGGTGTGTTGGGACAGGTAGTATCTTGTTTGTCCAACCAATACAGGCTCTTCATAAACCTCACCTTATGAAGTCTTTGCATATATTTTAAAGACAAACTGTAGATATTCTACAGTGGCATCTGTCCAAGCTGGTACCAAGACCAGTGGTGGTTCCAGAGGATCTCATCTTCACAGGTCATTCCTGAAATGCTCTAGCTTGTCCCTCTATTGCTCAGACTCAGGATTTTCTGTTCATTCTTGTGGCTGCCCTGTGTAATTTTGGTTGGACCTTCTATGCTTCATGTCGCTTCCAGCCTTCAGTCCTGCATCTGTTGCTGCAGAGACTGTCTTGGAAGACTTTGCTCATCCAGCAGCCATGTCTTGGCAGAATGCATAGCTCTATCAAAAACAAATAGCACGTCAACAATTAAGTCTGTTTTGCTGGAAATTTGGGTATTAAAGTAAACCAGAGGCTTCTGGATGAAGTCAAAACCTCAAACTCTTTCTGGTAGTTTTCCTTTTGTGAAATGTTGAAACTTCCTTATATTTATTGCATTGGTGCAGTGCAGTATAGTTCTGGTTCTGGTTTGCAGCCAAAATTTGAAAATCTTTTCTGAAATAGAGGATCATATTTCCCAGATCATTAATAAACCACTTGGAAAAAACGGGTGGTGGTGGTGGGGTGGGGTGTAGGGGAAAATACACCTCCTACAACTGTACACCAAGGTACCAGCAATCATACCAGCAAATATGAAAGTTAGAATTATTTAAAAAAAGACCCACATATTTAAATTGTAAAACTTCACTGAAATTAGGGTAGCAGTCAGAGTTGGAAAAAGAAAAAACATTAGAACTAGCAGAGATTTTACTTGGAAATGACTTACATAAATGACTTGAGTTCAAAAACAGCTTTCAAAGTGAAATAATAAAATATTGCCTGGGCCTCTGTAGATAAACCAAGCCAAATCAATTACTTTTCTCTCTATAAGTCATGACTACTTTATAAAGTATAGAGTGAGCAAAGAGATAATAAAGTGTTACCACTAATAATAAAGTGTTACCACTTCAACAGTGTTATTATATACAGCACCCAATTTTGGGAGTAGGAAGCAGGTGCCTTTCCTCACAGGCAGTTGCCATGACCAAGAGTAGTGATTGTATTGAGGTTATATGTTTACTGACTGCTTAAAGACAATTAATAGCCATGTGTGCAAACAGTTAACAGTTCATACAACACATTTCTAAATTAAAGGAATTAAACATCGGTGTTCTGCTACGAAGCACAAGTGGCTCAGCAATTGCCACTGTAAAATGAAAGTGCTGGTTAGCACAGCCTGGAGCACACAGGCTGCAGAAGGAGATAGGGGAGTGTAAAATTGAAGCCGAGTATGTATCAGTAAAATAGCAAATGGGGTCACTACAGATTGCTTTCTCTTGACTTCCCTTGCTCTTTCAGCAGTACATGCACTCTAAGGCTTTTCTCTGGTTCAGTAACTTGGCAATTCCACAGGCAGGTCCCTACAGAGGAGAAAGCAGAGCTTTGGGGTGGTTTAGGTAACTTTGCAGCTGTGGTGCCGGCAGTTCCTCAAGGCCTCTTCCAGCTTGGCTGACTTGGTAGAACCAGAAGTGTAGAAATGCACAACTGCAAGGGTTTACCAGCACGGGGCCTGGACTGTGTGTGCAGCACGTGTAGCACAGCCAAGGACCTCAGCTGCACAATCAGTACCTTTTACCATGAATCTCTACAACCAACTCAGTCTTTTGTTTGAATAGATAAAGGAGAGTATTCTTCACATACCCCAGTTCCTTACTGCAATGAGAGAGCAGAAAATGAATGTTTCTTTTACATATGTACCCTATCTTGTAGCAACAGGAGGTAAGAAATTTGCCCAGAGTCTGGTCCTTGGTCTGTGCTAGTCCAACAGGCTACACTGAGCAGGAGTGATTTACAAAGCTTTATAAAAGTGGCACTCTGTTGCCAAGAGGGCAACTATCAGTGGATCAGGACTGCATGTGAACGTGTCATGGGGCTGCCCTTATGACTGTGGCTGTAAAGACAGGATGGGGACATCTTTGCCCCTTGGGCTGTACATCCTTGTGAAGAGCACAAGATTTGACATGAAAATGTGAAGATGCAGTCCCTGCTGCTGATCTCATGTGCCTGCTGCCTGGGCACTTGGGCACACTGCACCAATTCTCCAAGGAATAAAGGACAGGGAGCACCCAGAGGCAAAGTACCAGCTGCAGAAAACATGATGGCGTGCAGAGTGTATGGTACTCCTCTTGTTCACCATTCCTCTGAAATATGCTGCACTTTAGGAGGAACACAGAGAGGATGATTTACTTAGCTTCAGCTCTAGAACCAGCAGCATTATGGGCTAGTTGCTTCTAGCAAGTAGCTTTGCTAGTTTGCTTCTTCAGTGGCTTTCCAGCTCTGGGAATAGTCCCCACATGACTGGCTCCCGACCCACACTGCTCTCGATGACCCCAGAGCACAGAGACATGTGGAAGAGGACTGTCCTACCCATAAGAAAGGGCTGCCAGGTAAAAGGCTGATGAAATCCTGCCATATACCTGCACATTTCCCACATCTACCCCCGAGTCTCACAAACTGGAAAATCCCACGTGAAACATTCTTAATACAGAGCAGATCTTGGGGCTGCTAAACAGAGTTTAAGACATCACAAAACAAGTGGCTGCATCCCTTTTCTGCTGGGATTAGCTGTACTTACCACGCAGTTATTTGGGCTGTACCTTTGTCCACAGACAGGTATTGTGCTTGTTCCCCTCCAAGATCAGAAGTCAGTGCCCAGTAAAATAATGAGAGCAAGAAGCCAGTACAACACAGAGCTTAATGTGAAGGAAAAAGAATTATTAAAATATTTTATTATTATTATAGGACCAGGATCATTGAATTAAGATAGAGGAAAACTAACACTGTGGCAGCACCATCCCACAGTCACAGGTTTCAACAAAACTTATCCACAGAGCCAATAGGAATGAGGAAACTGCACTGACTCTCTAGGCTGTTCTTTGGGCAGTTTTAGCTACTACCTCACCTTGATAGCAGCAGGAGTTACAGCTAGTTGTTACTCTCAGATTAGCTGTTCTTCCAGGTGCTCTTCTTACTCCACCAATCAAATTACATGAAAACAACAAAAATCATCCTTAATCTTACAGAGTATATACATATGAGAGCAGAGGAGAGAAAACAAACCTGGCATTTCAAGCACTGCACCCCAAATCCCTTCATCCCCATCAGTTCACCAATCCAATCTCAGGAGGAAACTTAGAAGTGTTCATCTACCAGGGGCAGCACGTCAGATTTGTATGGTCAACCTCATGTTGCTGCCCTTTGAGAAGGAAAGTGTCCTCAGAGCCAGTACTGACTGGCTGAGCACAGTCCTTTCCCTGTGCCCAAAATGGAATTCCCTGAAGCATCAATTGCTGGCAACCAGCATCATACTGGGAGCATGCATCAGGTGAACTGGAGCCTCAGTCGAAGGCAGGCACTTTGGAGAATACTATTGAGCTATTTCCTCCTCATCTACTACTTGATCCAAAAGGGAAACGTTGACTGGGAGTTAGAAGCATAGAGTGGTCAAACTGTTCTTCCCCATAGTGCAGACAAGCAGGGTTGATACTGTGGTGAGCCTGTACCCCCAGCTGGGCTGTGCAAACATTAGAACTCACCACAGCAACCTGCCACTGCCCCTTTTCACAAAAGCACCACAGGCTTTCACAGAAACTCAGAACCAACTTTCACCAGTTCTGCACATGGGTCCACAACTCCTCCTCAGCTAAGTACCTGTTTGGGAGACTGGTGGGACAGGTGTAGACAGAAGAAAGTTCTCCCAAATGATTAAAGATTAGTTTTGTTTTTTTCTCCTTTTATGTATCTCTCATTTTCTCTCCTCTTCTGCCTGCTGCATACAGCTAGCAGATTTTTCAGACATAATATTTTATTTGCTGTTTTGGCATACGAATGTTAACAAATCCTTATGTGGGCAGGAATAATTGTGTAATCAAAGAGCAATACTTTTAAGAGTCAGGATGGGGCAGTTTAAAACCGTAAGAAATATAATCATGACTCAATATCTGAAAGCTATGAGATTGACAGAAAACACAGAATGCCATGGTAGAAGCCAAAGGTGCTGCTACCATCAGTGAAGGACTCAGTGCTGGATCCATCCTGGAGCTAGCTGGCACTGGCTCTGCTGGACATGGGGGATGTTTCTAGCAGCTTCTCACAGAAGCCACCCTTGTAGTCTCCTGCTGCCTAACCCTTGCAATACAAACCCAATACCCATGGCAACTTGCAACACAGAAAATCACTGATTACACTCAGTGAGTCTTTGGCAGAAACATGTGGAGTGTAATTGTGAAAATAAATTCAGTTGATAGGCTTCTGTTTTCCTTTGGTGTTCGTTTTTAAAGTTTGTTTTAAAGCCACAGCTTTAAAGAAAGAAAAATAATTTGGCCACAGATAATTTCACCTCTTTAAGTTAGGGGTCTGGGCAGACTCAGAGTCTCTTCTCTGGCTGTCACATTGCTGTGATTACACAGCCATGCATACTCCCTGTAAACTGGACAGTAACAGAAATAGATTTCATCATCTCCTCCATAATCCTTATTAAGCATGTACTACCTTTTTCATGTGCAGGCTCCCTACACCAGAAACTTTGTCTAAACAAGGAGTTCCTGGGTGTCTATTTGAAACAAGCAGAGAACACCAGATAACCAGGGCAAGCAACCAAACTAACCCTGTCCCCCTATCCAGACAAGACATATTTCAGCTCTATTTCCTGTGCAGGGCTCTAAAACCAGTTCAAGAATATTTTAATAGTCCTTTGTAATTTCCAACCGTAAATAGCATTCCTACAGTGGAGAGGGAAGACAGCAGAAAGTTAAAGGATAATCTACAGGCCTGTCTATGGCCTTACACTGATTCGCTTTCAGTTATTTGGGCTGCTCCTTTGTCCACAGGCAGGTCTTGCGCTTGTTCACCTCCAAGATCAGAAGTCAGTGCCCAGAAAAATATTTCTGGCAAGAAGCCATGTTGTCAGCTTCACACTTCAGGAAACCATTTTGATAACAAGTATATAATGGATTATGAAGTATTTTCTGCAAAACCTTAAAGCTTTCCTAGGCAATGTTATGAGCAAAGCACCCAAGTAGAAAGTTGGGTTCTGAATCCCGGTTCGTGGAACTGGGCCATTAGATACAAAACAGTGTAAAATTTACAGGAACTCTGAGATCTGACAACAGTGAATTGTTTCAGTGCCTGCAGCCCCCCTACTGGCTCTTCTTGTCTTTCAGCTGAGATTCTAAAGCCTTTAGAGGTGAGTGAATGTTGCCCTTCAGCAGCACTTGAAGGACTGACAGTGTTTTCAAGAAACAAAAACAAATGATACTACCCTGCCAGAGGGAAAAACAAGGTCAATCATGCTATGCAAATCAGCTCTCTGTTGGAGAGAAAAATCAAAACAGAGGAACCTGCTACCCTCATGGTACAGACTGAACATGAATAATCAAAACCTAATTCCTGCTTGATTTTATCACCAGAGAGGGTGAAAGAGGAAAATATATGGGTGCAAAAATACTCAGATGAATACAGCTGTGACTTTGGGAACCTCTCAGTGCTTGAAAAATAATCTTGTCACTATAAAACCCTGCATTTTCAAATGAACAGTGCACCCCATGCAGAAGGTAGCTGAGGACCTCTGAGGAACTGGCATCTAAACAGCTTTTTGCTGGCATCTATATAAGAAACGTTCTGGCTCTGAATACTGTTCCTAACATTTCAGTTCTTGACAGAAACCAGTACATGAAAGGAATACTCCAGTGCTGAAAATTCACCTGTAATATCTCATGTCAGGTGAATAGTACTTGTGTATTTCTAAGTTTTTAATTCATTTACTTAAAGGCTTGGTTACAACTTACCAATCCATCTGTCAAAACAAGATTCACTTTAACTATGGAGCAATACTTACTGCAGATCTTGCAGAAATCCGCACCTTGCAATTCAAAAATCCCACTTCAAGTCCCTTGGCCTAGGCGAATGATAAAAGCAGCAATAGGCACCACCCCAAGCCAGGAGGAGCTCTAAATGGTTGCAAGGCAAAAGGAAAGCTATGCAGCCAGAAATGAAAATGTGAAACCCACTAGGATACCAAAGGAGAACTACACAGCTTATTATAGAAATGCCAAATGGCTGAAAAACATTTCAAACCATAAGCAAATACTCAAAGATTCAATGTCCTAATTAACTGAGTAAAACCAATTTTGACTTCAGTGCTTATTGAAAGAATGGACACAACGCTCATTTTCAATTCAAATTTTACTCCCAATTGCACAAAGGTTGAAAAGATTTTTTCAAAATTTGAAAACCATCATAATAATTTTGGTTTTGTATATAAAACAGGGAAACCCAAAGAATACATACAGAGTTGTGTGACTGACATGTTCCAACATTCAGTATTAAAGTTTTGCCCAACTTTATCTCATACATCAATTATTTTCTACATTATCTGCTTCTCAAATTATAACTCTGTACAATACCCACAGACATCTAAGATTAAAATATTTTGAGAAAATACTATGTTATAGAAGGTTCCAATGCTAGTACAGGTTACAGTACAAATTAATGACAAGTCAGAGCATTGCTAAGATTTTATTCAGAAGCTTTTACTTTCGGTTCTTATATCACAAAAGACATGTTTAATGTTTACAACAAGTATTAGAAACTGAGATGTTTTTATTTCTACTGTTATAAAAGTAACATAGGAGACTGTTGTAAGCCATCTTCAAAATGCAGACCAATCTTTTTTTTTTTTGTATATAAACTGTACACAAAAAACAAGGCACTATACATTTTTGGATAATAAAGTATAAAGGTTGATTCGCATAGTTTCTCAAGAAATCCATGCTATAAATACAAATGCTTTGTTCGGTTTAGCACCTGAAGCAGCACTGAGAACAATTCATTAACTATTGCAAAGAGAAACTTTTCAGAATGCAAAGGAGATACACATTGGTGGTATAGCTAATTCGGAACAAGCAACTGCCATCCAGCTACTTTTCTGTAGTTTTGACATGGAAGTCTCGAAAGTGAATATATATTGCATTGTTAAATACATACTTGTTCTATGTGTTTATATAAATATAAATTCTTTGTAATCCACAAACTAACAAAATAACACTTTACAAAGAGAACTTCTTTAAAAACAAAAATGGCAAATATTGGATATAGCCAAAGGACACCTGCAGTAGTAGCTCAAGAAACTACTGTTTAAGTGCATAGGAGAACAGAGCTTAAACACATTACCTTGAAGAGTCAAAATTGAATTCCATTTTCAAAGAGTTCTCTTGGCTTTTTATTATAATATTACACACCTCCAGATAGGTAGTCACTAATAACTTCAGATTATTTTTTTTATTATTTGTTCTGTAAATGTAGGGTACAATTCTTCTAAAGGACAAAGAAAGTGAGAGTGGACATCCCTTTAGTGCTCACTTCCATAAACATGGCTTAGAAAAGTCCTTTTGCCTTCTTCAGGTTAACTTGCTTCCAAGATGGCAGTGCATTGTATTCCTCTCTTGTCATCTCTAATGCAACCTGCATTTAAAATGAGAGGATATCCTATTAGCAAAAACAACCTATGAGTAGCACAACTAGAAAACAGACTTTCTTGCATAGTTAGGCATGGATGCACAGAGTACCACTGCATCTTACCTCAGAGTAACACTCTCCTTACCTCAAAGTCCTCATCTGAAAGGTAAATTTCAAGCTTCAGTGGATCAACTCCCTCAGGCAGAGGCCTAGCTAAGAGATCAGCTAATGGATACACTGTTTTACACAGCTTGGCCAACACATCCTCTACAAGTATTATCTGATTAGAAACATCAGCATCCTGGAAGGAGAAAACAGAGAACAGGATCACAATGCTGAAACCATCAACTGTGCCCATGGTCATCTGCAGATGGCATGGATAACCTGCCCTGCCTGAGCACAAAGCTGTACGTCCAGGTGTGCACACAGGCCAACAGACCTGCCCTACAACAATTTCACAGCTAAAACCAGGTCTGCACTTAGCAGAAGAACATCCTGTACTCCCAGAATCTCAGTTTAAAACTGAAATCTGTGTTTAGTCATGAAACCAGCATTTTCTACTAAGGATGGCTGCAGAAGACTTACAAAACAGAAAATGTCTTTAGTGTTGAGATGCCCCTTGACTGAAAGCTTTTAAAGCAGCCACATGTAATTTGGCTATGACTCTGAATCCCAGGTGAGGAAGTCAGTAACAGAGAGCCCTTGGAGCCAGCTGATCCTTTGAGAGGTATTTTGCTCCCCTGCACTTGGAATCTGAGGAACAGACCAGAACTACACATTGCTGCATGACTGAAACAGTTATTCTATTAAGCTCAAACTCTAGTGCATCTCTTTTTAAGAGATGATTCAGATAACACTTTCCTTCCATTTTTAACAGAAAAAAAAGAATATGAGAAGTTTCATGAAAAATAAAACAGCAATGCCTCTGATATACACATTCCCAGTCAGAATTTAGCCATGGTGGTGTTGGGGTTTTTTTTTTTTTTTTTTTTTTTTTTTTTTTTTTTTTTGTTTTGTTTTGTTTTGTTTTATTTTTTTTGTTTTGTTTTGTTTTGTTTTGTGTGGTTTTTTTTTTTTTTTTTTTTTTTTTCCTGTGCAAACTCCTGATCTGTGTTTTCTAAGTTTATCTTCTGGATCTTGAAGCTTGACAGTGGAAACCACCAATGTTACTGACAACACAAGACACAGTTACTAGCAATAGGAAACAGATTATGCAACAAAAAGATTTACCATTTCTGTGATCTCTGCGATGTCTTCCCTGTGCTCCCAACTTGGGAACATATTAGTGAACGTCAGAGGCTCTAGGCCAGCATGAATTAGATAGGATTTTGGGGGCTTCTTTACATTTTTTCCTAAAAACAGTCAAAATACAAAGAAAAGAGGGAGAAATTACAAAAGGTATAATATTTTGCAACCTCACCCACTATCCAATGTTACCTCCTAAGGGTATTTAATTTTTTCCTGAAAAGCTGAAGCAGTTTAAGGCAGAAAGAAGAAATTTCCCAGGATTTCTTTTTAATTGATATGGGACCTTTTAACATGTTTTTCAGTATTCTTACACCTGTCTTTTACTTATCTGACTGCAAAGATTAAAACATATATGCTGAAAATCCCCAATGGCTACTTCTAACCCAATGCCTTTCTTATCTTACAAACACAAACGAAAAATAGAGCAAGCAGAGTGCGATGGTCTGAAATTAGCCAAATTCAGGTAAATGAAACCTTCTGGTGTGCTCAGAAGAAGTGTCCTGCCAACAACCAACTAAGCTTAAGCTTGGAGGCTTAACTGAGAATGTTTAAACCGTTAACTTGTCATTCTGAGGTGTAACACAACAAATAAAGCCTTTCCACTGAGAGCATAGTCAAATAGAGTATCTTGGCAATTGGGAACAATGCTATTACTAGACAAATGGTTTGCTAAGAAAGAGTGGAGAATGTATCTTCAAATAAAGCTATGTTTATTGATAGCATTGGGGGAGCACCTTTCAGCTCAGGATAGAAGTGCATACATGGACAGGTGTGACACACTCAGAGCAGTCAGGCACAGCAGTCTGTTACCTTTGCAGTACCGGAGCACCGTCTCCATGGCGCATTTCCTGTCTGTAGCCCACCTGATTCGAGCTGATCCTGTGATTTTGTTCTCCACAGGCCACCACCCTTGCCACAGGTACACTTCATGGTGATTGTCAACAAGGAAGAGTGCTACACAGTCAGAAAATAACAAATCCATCATTAGCCACTTACTAGTTTTTGTAAACACCTAAACAACTCCAGTCTTACATGCTTGTCAGCATCACAACAGATCATTTCACATCTTACTACTTAATCCTTTGGTTAATCATCTGGCTAAACTTCAGCTGGACTTTGATTCTCTGATATAAACAATGTATTTTTACAGCAAGCTTCTGGGATACATACATACACTTAATTATTTCTCAGTATCTTCATCATGGAAAAAATACTGTTATTGCTTAGTACTGTATAAGCATCGCATGCACACATTTTCCTGTGATACATCAAGTTAAAAGTGCTTACAATTACTGAGACACTGCCCGATGCAAGATACAGTCTTCTGTTTTCTTGTTACTCAAGTATTTTAAAGAACATACCTGGCTGTGGGGCAGTGTAAAGATCCTCTTGCAAGAATGGCATGGAATTGATGACAGCAGGGTCTCTTGAAGGGTAAACATACTCAGTGGCTGAGAATTCTCCTGATGAACTACTGAGGCTGAACAGGCGGGGCGTGAAATTAAACTTTCCAGGATCTTTAAAGAACAAAAATTAAGAAGAGTCACAACAAAAAAAGTTAGACTTAATTGTAAAAACTAACAATACACTTTAAAAGTGACTGTACATTTTCTGGGTTTTGAAAAATCAGGAAAGACAACCAGATGTCTTGAGGGACTAGCAACAGCTGTAAAGAAGTCAAGCTGAATGGCTGGCTGCCATCAGCCTGAATCTGATCACAGTTAGTTACTATCAGCCATTTCATAAACGGCTGTTTTGCAGCTTAAGTGAAGCAAGCCCATCACAGAGTTAGCTGACAAATTTTCCACTTGGTAAACCAATTCCCCTGCTACCTTTGTTGGCAGTTTCAAAGCAAAACTGGATGGGAAATGTGTGCAGAACTGCCTCTTAAATCCCTTCAGAAGTGAAGCAAAATATATTGTTAACAGTGTTAACTATTGCTCTGTGCTGCCTGAAAACAGAGGGGCAGCAGAAGCAGGGGAGAACAAAATGAAACACTTGCTTTTCCAGCACTTTCCTTCTAGAACAGTATTACTTAACTCAGTAAGATTTTTGGAAGCATTTCTCTGAAGAACTCAACTACCAAAAAGCTCCTCAAAAACTTTACATTAAATCTGACAACACCATAGACTAGGAAGGTGAGATGCGAGTGCCAAAGCCAGGAAGGCAGCTCTACCTTGCAACATGCAGTCGTAGGCCTTCCGATCTCTCCTCCCCAAGGCGTCCCAGAATCCCAGGGGCTCTGACCCTTCATCACATTCATGAATCGTCACCTTGCTGCTGCTGTGCAGCCCTGCCTCCAGCGGACACCTACAAAACAAACAGAGTGAACTCAGTGTTCCTGCCCCAAACACACCTAACACAAACCTGCTGGCCACTCACTCGCATTAGTGGACCCCAAAGGTACCCTACAGGCTTGTTGCACACTTCCTGCAAACACAGGCACTTTGAAAAATGATCAAAAAACAAGACAGGGAATTTCAACAGCTATTTTTGTAGCATTTGGATCCCATTCCCAGAGTGAAGGAGATGCTCACATGAGTTCTCAGTAGGGATTCTCACTGACTGCTTTTGTAACAGCTGCTCTCCTCCTTGCATGCTTTCCCAAGTTAATTTCCTCTTACTTTTTCACAAGGCTGGATTCTAACCCTCCTATCAAATGCACTTTAATTTGCTATTCAAATGTTTAGCATCTCACTCCAAATGGACAAAGACTTTGTTTTAACTGTAATTAGTACTGGAGGAAGAATGTGGATGCCCCATCCCTGGAAGTGTTCAAGGACAGGTTGGATGGGGCTTTGAGCAACCTGGGTGAGTGGAAAGTATCTCTGCCCATGGCAGGGGGATTGGAGTTAGATGATCTTTAAAGTCTTCCAATCTTCCAGTTCAAACCATTCTATGAATCTATTAATAAATGCATTTAACCTCCAGTGAAAGCAATTACAGGATATGAGTTTTCTCCACTCTACCAAACCAATCAACCTTCACTCCTCTTCCTGACTAAGCATGCACATGCTGCACCTGTACTTAGAGGACAGCTTTATTTATTTCAAATTTTCTTTGAGTTAAGGCTACTTCAAGTAAATTGGTAGTCTATATAATTATCTCCAAAATATAGATCAGACACTCACTGTTCTTTTATTTTATTGGCTGCTGTTCTTCCTACATCCTTGGTGTGAGACTGTGCTTTGCAGCCATGCCACAGGTAGATGAGAGCTTTGTTGATATTGAGGACAATCATGGATGTCCTGGAACGCAGGCTGCTGCAGTGACACGCTACTTCAAGTAAGTTTCCTTCATTGGGAACTTCTCCTCGCACACAATAAAGCCTCCAATCACCTGGAGCAGACAGGAACAGTGCAGCACTACTATAAAATCACATGGGATTGATAATTAAAAATCTCTGCTCTGGAACAGCTGTTCTCATACTGGATGAATTTCACCTACTGAATGCCTATGTTGTGACAGAATGAAATAGCTAAACACCAGGTTTGGCTAACATTACTTCAGAAACCCTGTGCAGAAAAGATGTCTTCTGAAACCTTGCTACAGGAGTGCAAGTATTGAGAGCTGAAGAGCTTAACAGAGCAGAAGAGTCAAGTTCTGCTGTTTCATATGGTGAAGAAGGAAAAAAAACCACAGTATTCCTCATATTCAGTTCCTCTTCCCCTCTTGCCTCTTAGGAACATAAGGTCACAATCAAGTGAAAACTGGAACATCTCCAAACTACACTTCCATTGAAATTCTTCTAACTCAACTACCACATTCAAAGACTATGTTACAAAAAGCAATGATTGGGTAATAAAAGCTTAGACCTTTCTTTAGAGCAGAAGAACTGCTCATAAAAACAACTTTTCTTACTAGACAGTGTAGAAAAGAACATACTTTAAAGCAAATGGGCACTTGGCTTAAGTAAAACCAAACTAAATAAAATATATGTGCATCAATACAATCAAGTCAGCATGCTCTAGGGTGACAAAATCCATCCTCTGCTCAAAGAAGAAAAAGGCTACCTTGAAACAAAGCATTGCAAAGCTGTCTCAAGAGTTTCATGGCATTCATTTTTCTTTTCTACAGAGTGTGATAGTTGAGACTGAATACAAAGCCCTCCACAACAACTAAAAAAGGATTTTGGGGCAGAATTTACTTTGTGCATTTTCTTCTTCCTCTTCCCTTCTTCCAGCATGCACAATCATCCCTCCTTGGAAACACTGCAAGAAGCACGGTGGTTCTTTCCCTTGAAGCACTTGTACCTGGAAATTGAAAGCATCACTCTTCATTAAAAAAATAAAGGAAGTATACAGACTCAGGAAAACTGGTCTCTATGGATTACTAAAAATTATATAGTTATGGCCACCCATGAAGATGGCTTTTCTTCTACTTTACAACTGCTGACTATTGTTTAAATTACCATATATCAACATGCAATGGGTTCCATATGTGGCCTGCATATTAAAGGAAACCTCTAGCTGGAATCCAACAATTGAGTTTCAGAGGATAATGGAATACCAAATGAACTTTAATTTAAATTGGTTTAAATGAACCATTTTTTGAATTTTATGAATTTTTACAGAACCTGTCCACCTTGACTGATGTTCACTGAAGCCATTACAGAGATAACATAGGAACTGAAGTAGGTTCAAAATTTGCTGTAAAACTGGTTTCTATGATAACATGCATGTTCTTTGCTCACTAAACATTGCATTTGGAGTATGAAACTGATATAGCCACTTCCTAAATCAGCTATGTTGCAGAGATCCTCACACTCTTGATCAAGGGCCCTTGTATTTCTCCTTTATGAATTCCTGTCTTGCTGGTCATTTCATGTTGCTGTTAAAAAACTAATTAAAGCCCAAGTCTGCCTAAAGACAAAGCAAACTAGCTTGTCATCTCAGCTTCAAACTGCATTTGCTAGAATCTCTGCAAACAATGCAACAAGTATATAATTACAGAGTAAACAAAATGAAAATTTCCAATGTATTTTTTTTTTGCCTTGGCCTGCAGAAAGTGCTCTTCCTTAGCAGTAGAAAGAGAGTCCTGCTATCTGAACATGTACTTGAAAGGATGGCATGAATCTATGTAACTGTGCTTCACCTATTCCTGCAGAGAAGGAAGAAAAGACCTTCTCCTTCAGCCTTTTTCAGCAATATCCTTAGAAGCAGCATTGGGAATGACAATCCATAAAGGAGCTTACGTGTCTCCAGCAGTTGGAATAATGTCAAAAGTAATTTTGATGTCTGACTATTTGTAATGTCAAGAACATGTTTACAGAAAGGGAGGAGGCAAAAATGACAATTCCTGTTTACTGTTTGTGGCTCCCCAGACAGGCAAATCTTACCAGGTCTGCCATCTACGAAGCTCACCTGTGCTCCTCTTTCTTCATCAAGTTCCACTGTCATGAGTGCGGATGTTCCTTTCTCACTCACTGTGGAGTGCCTTCCTTGCCAAAAGAAATACACACATTTCTCTTTTCCAACAGCCCGTACTTGTTGCTCTCCTTTTTGTCTGCTTCCAACTGTGAAATAGAGAGCACATGCTGAAGAAAATATTCTGGCTATAGGTTTAAACAGCGCATGGTTTAATCTCATCTGCCAGCTCAGCACTATCCCATCCAGAACAGGAAAGAAAAAATATGCAGTTGGAGGAACATTAGGTCTCCAAGCCAGAGCGTCCCTGTGCAGAGCTGGCATTGTCTCCTCAGATGGATGCAAGCCCACAGGCAGAGATGCCTGTGTTGATTGGAGAAAGAGATGTAGAAAGACCTGGTACTATCTGGAGAAAAGTAACTGACAGCATTTGAGCCAATTTGCATGTGAAATGGCATGTCCAGTAATGTTACCAGAAGAGTGCATTATGGCTCATTTTCCACATTACACACTGTTCTTTGGCAGCAAGAGAGCAGCTGCTTTTTTTTTTTTTTCCTTAAGAATCGGTATTTAGTTGTTATGAAAAGCAAATAATGTTTACAGCAAGTAACATTCACAACACACTTATAGAATATTGCACTCTTTCCAGTGAATAAGGAATAAACAGGTAGAATTAAGTAATTTTTTTTTAAAAAACAAGAGTTTAAAAACAGATTTAAAAAAATGTTAAAACATCTGCCTTGATTCCAGCAGTGCTGAGCAGCATCCAACTGAAACACTTAGGAGAAAGCATCCTGTTTTTTTTAAGTTGAGAATACTCAAACCACTACTCACTTCTAAAATTTATGAGTTTCATTCTTATCTGTACATTCAGCCCATAAAAGTACTGCCTCCTACATAAAAATTTACTCTGTTTTGGAGTGATGGAATATGTTTTCATCCATTTGGATAAGAAGTCTGTTTACAGTTCAGTACTAGTGTTACCCACTTCTCCCAAGACTTACAAGCTTTTTTTATTTTTCTTGGATTTGCCAGTATCTGATCTCAACAATCCTGACTAAGACCTACCTACATTTTTTTGGCTAAAAGCCTGAAGCTGTATAACTTTGGGTGCTTTCAACTGACTTTAATATACTGCTATTTGGAACAATCAGTTTTAGATTGTTTGTCTTTAACTTACCACAAAACCCACCTATTCTTAGTTTAGTGCCAGAAGGGAGAGTTTCAAAGGGCTTATGGAGCTGACTGGTTCTCAGGCTTCACCTGCTGCTCTCAGGCTCTCTGTCAGAACACTGCTGAGCCTCAAATCCAGATCAAAGGGTTTCCAGCAACAGCAGAAGGATAGCGAGGGCAATGAGCTGGCAAGGGCTCTTCCTGTCATTGTTACAGATCTCCATAACCAGCAAAGGTTTTTCTTGTTGCTAAGCCTACCTCTCTTGCAAGACATTCAGACCACTGCCATTAGTCCAGCTGCCTAGTTATTTTGGGGTTAAGCTGTGGGCATAATTCTGGTTTAATGAACTGTCCTGTGAACATGTACACCACCAATGGCGGGTAAAAGCAGAGATGGACAGCATTACATTTGGTGTATCAAAAATGACAACTTCTTTACTTTCTACTGCTTTCTTTTAAACAAAATATGGAACTTTACATTTTAATGACACAGGAAGGGTAAATTAGCATCCCTAACCTTTCAAACTGTCTCATACCCATGGAAATCTAGGTCTGGATCTCACCACTAACAGCAGGAGTTTTAGCTGCACTTCTGCATGTTTCAGCAGGATAAAATGCAATTGTTCACTAACCTGTAGTGCTCACCATGTACTTCCACTTCACCACGTATGTGTCTCCCTCATGGAACTGCCCTATGCTTTGCTTAGGCAGTCTACTATAATCGAATTCCAGGATGTGCCAGACATCCACAGAGGCTGTGATAATTTCAAACTGCCTCCCATCTTCTCCTTCTACCAGTCCATAGCCCCTGCCAATATTCATTCCATCCAAGACCGTGCCCACAGTTGTTTGAGGCACAGCTACCATTAGCATGACATCATATGGTTTAGAGTCAGATCTGGATTCTTCCTGTCAGAAAACACAGAGAAGAGATTTCCTTGAGCACAGCATTTTTTTCTTCTTGCCCCACAGTTCTAGTCAAACATTTTGACTCCTGCATACTTCAGTACTTTAGTATCTTGTCATAATTTGATGCCCTGTCAAAGCCACATCAGCAATATTCACTGAGCTGAACTGGTTCATAAATAAATAATAATAAATAATGCACAATATATTATTAAATTTATATATAATGTATATAAACAATACATAAAACATCATTATATTATAATCTATAAATATTAATAATACAAAACAACTCTGTGGGTTTGCTGTAGGAGGAGATGTAGTGACCCACAAAGCTTTTATCTTTTGTCAAAGCCCACAAGTTCAAAAATGTGCTCTTGACCCTTGAGCACAAGCTTCCCTGACTGCCATCCCAACTAGGTCATCTAGTTTGAAATACCTAGCATGCTTATTATATGCACCTTCTGGTGAAGGGATTCACTAGAATTCTTCTCATTGAGTTTCCTCAGTTCTGTCCAATCAAGAAATTTTTCTTTGAACAGTATTGTCTCGTTGTGTTCTGTGAGTCTGCCAAATACAGCCCAGTCTGGGCGTCCTTGTCCCTTTCTGTGCAAGGGAACAAAAGATATAGAATGAAACACTGTGAAAAGAAGGCAAGAAAACAAAGTATGTGCAATGAGACTGAATTTGAGTTACAATACCTGGGTATGAGGGGATTGCACTCTCCTGGGTCTAGAGGATTTATATCACAATTGGAGTAGTCAAAAGTGCCATTCCACAAGTGTTTTGCCAGCTGGAATGCCACTTTTCTTTGTGCTAAAGTAACTTCCTTTCCATGCCATACATATACCTCGCTGCCAAAATCAAACACCAGCACCTAAAATCAAAACCAAACAACAAAATAATCAACCTACCATTAAGTCAGATGATACCCTGATCCTCCAGTTTCCTTGTGCTGAACAGAAACTCCTCCAAATTTGAGTTTCTTCAGTGAAACTAACAAGTAGCACTGCAAAGCAAGTAAGGGCAGGCCAATGGTCTCCATTGCGATGTCCAGTTTTTGAGGATGATTGGAAGCAAGTACAGGAATGCTGTGAGGTTTATCTTTAGGTGGCTAAAGTCACTAGCAGATTAGACAGCTCTTACTGCTAAAAACCTGGTTCTGTTGCATGACTGATAGCTGTCCAGTTTCAGCAGCTTTCTCTGATGTTTAGACCTACACCTTGTCCTACAGCCAGGGAAGGCCGACAGAACACACAATATAGACAAAAAGGCAGTGACTTTAATACTTCCAAGAAAATGCATCATGTCTTCATTTTAGGAACCTGTTCTCATTCTGACTTAGATGGGTGAAATGGTTGTTGGAAGAGGAAAGGTCAGCTAGGGATAGCATCTGCAGTTACTGCAAGTCATTATCAGTTGCATGTTCCTGCACTTACCACAGGAGAAGTAAGTGGCACAGTACCTCTTTTGGTTGTAGCAGGGTACATTTTGGCACCTTTCCCCAGTAGTCATCCTCAGGAATGAGTTTATCCTCCACCAGGCGGTAAATGCAATTTGTTTCTATTATTGCGGCTTCATACATTTCATCCTCTTCAGGACTTCCAGCGGCTTAAGGAAATGATTGTCAAAAATAATAAAAAATTAACTTCCAACTTACTTTACTAATGAGAACTGACTCTACTATTTTACTGTGGTAGAGCATCAGATACTGTAACTGTAACAATGCTTACACTGGTAATTTGTCTGTCCACCAAGGAGTTTCCAGAAGTCTTTGGCTGCGTGGGTATGGGTATTTATTCCTTCTTCTATAGTCTGTATATAAGAAGCTCTACAGCCAAGTTCCCTCTTTGTCTGAATTAAAGTTGCAAGTTCTGAAGCCTAAGAGATTAACAGTTATCTGAACAGGATTGCTTAAGTCTTTGGAATACCTGTGCAATGTTCTTGCTCAGTGAGAAGGCAAATGAGATATAATATAGCAAAGAGCAGAAGAAATGGTTATTATTTATTGCACTAAATAAACAGACACTAGAAAAAAAAGTTACAGAAATGCATTCATTCTTTCATTTGCCTTAAAGCAAGACTGATCTCAGTGGACATGGGAATAAAAAGGACATCCTGCAATTCAGACGATTTTTTTTTTAGTTCAATCTGTATCCTGAGGATATCCTTTTTTCTTTTGCAGCTTTAAAAACTCCACACTCCTTCACAAACGTCAGCTTTCATTCAGTGCATGACCTAAAACATGTTTTCAGGAACCCTGCATATCTCCCTGTCATAGACTATCAGCTACATGCCACTTATTGAGAGAACTGGCACTAAAGCTTAATTTCATCACAGACATATACTGCAATGGTTCTAAAAATAAATAATAAATAAAACCTCACAACAGTACTGACCTTTGCTTTTTCTATGACATTTGCAAACTCTCCTACCCACAAGAAACATAAATGTGGAGTTAACAACAGGAAACAGTCTCCGCTGTTCAGTGATGAGGCTCTTGGTTCAACTAATCTTGTTTGAACATGTCTTCTTCCTAAAGAGAAAACAAAGCTAATTATATTCCTTCAACTACTACTATCAAATGCCACGATCTGATTTGTTTTGAATGAAATACAAACAATCCCAGCACATGTAGCAAAATATGTGGAAACAGACTGTTTAAGAATAATTAAAAAACTACTATGGTGGAAAAAGAGTTTACTCACAGGAAACAAAATAAATGTTGTCTCCTATCAACTAACATTTCTATTATTTCCTGTTCTTGCTTTAACAACTCTGTGTCCTTCTGGAAAGAAATGAATTAAGTAAATGGCAGACAGCAGCAAAATTCCAGAACCTTTTACATTTAAGTGAAGCCACAGCACAATTTCTGTAGGCAGTAAAAAGTTTTAGGAATTTAGGAATTTTAAGAATTTTGCTTTCTAAAATCTAGCTATTTGCAGAATCAGATATGTTACTATGCATTGTAAGGGGAAGAGGAGCAAGAACATTGTCATGTCATTTCCAAGTTATATTGAACACTGTAGGAATGGGGCAGTTAAAAGATTTCCACAGGGGATAGCCTGAATTCATGAAATACTCTGTTTTCTCCTTGGGAAACACACACCAATGGACCAATGCAAACCTATTTGTAAGGTTTAACTTTTTTTACACAATTACCACTTATTTTTTTCAGGTTTTAGACATAAATCCTGATGATCTAGAACAAGCTAAGCATCTAAATGTGGTAGCAACTCCTATATGTCACATTCAGCCTATTATTTCTGGAAAGTGAAAGCAGTTCCAGCATACCTTTAATTTGCAGGAGCATTAGCTTCTTGTATGGCACAGCACTGTTGTTAGAGTTTTGCTCTGTTAGATTAACACTCCGCAGGCTAATGTTGCTGAAGTTCTCTTTGCTTGCCAGGCCAGCAAGTGCTACTTCTGAGAAATTTGAATTTGTAGACACTTGTACATAAAAAGAAATTGGAGGAAAGACAGACAGACATAAAAATAACAAAGTTATAATAAAAATTGGTTGTTGGATTAAAAAAATAATTACTGCCCATTATTTCTAGTTTTTCTTCTTCTTTATAGCAACAGCAAAGTCAGATTGAGCTCAGATTAACCACTAGCTCAAAAGATCTGTGGGTTTAGGATTACCTAAATTTCTAAATATCATCCAAGAGTACACTGTCAATGTCAGAATCATGCTATTTGGCAGAAATACCAACTTTGCTAGGAACCATTCTATCCAATGTTTTGTGAAGTACTGTGTAGATCATCAATGCCTTAAAAGGAATTAATAATAAAAGACAGTACAGAGACAAGGCTAATTAACAGTAATTCCCTTAAAATTTGGCTGAGAGAGTGTGATGCAACACCCATTTACATTTCAAAATCTTAGTCATGTTTTACTGTAAATTAACCGCCCAGATTCTTGGCTACTTTTGTTTATTGCTCAACCAAAGACAAGACAGTTTATAAATTTATAACTCAAGGAAATCCTTCTCATGAAATGGCAACAAAGGTTACATATATAGTTAGTGTTTTCATCAATACAATCAATAGTTAAAGATGATCTTTATTTAAGTGTAATATGGAAAACTTGTACCCCAAAGTGTACAAGTGGCTTGACAAATCTTTGAGTAAATTTTAAAATTATGTCTTTGCTGTCTGTCTGGTTGTCAGGAGAAAGCCACTTCACAAGTAAAACACCTTGTATAAGCCTTGCCACAAAGCACTGATCCTTTATGGAAATTAATCATAAGGAGTCAAAAAGGCTAATTCCACTTTCTGAGAGAAAATTAGGACCCAAAATTGAGGCCAGTGTACCTGAACAAAAATTCATCTATTCTTGCCAGCTCTCACCCCAGCATGACAAAGTTGGATCTGCTTTCCTTGATCTCCTGTCCTCACCCAGCACAGCCTGCAGGCATCGTGGCTCTCTCTCTCTCTGCACAAGGTGACTGTGCTAAAAATAAATAATTAAATCTATGTACAGGAGGTGGCTATAGGCAACTTTCTCTGAGGAAGTCACACATGCCCTTCTCTCCTAGACAGTCTACATTTCACCTTATACCTTAATCAATTTACTGCCACTCAGAGAACATGTTCCATTCCTTCAGTTCCATTTATTGCATTGGGACATTTTTTTTAATTAAAAAGGCAAGGTGTTGTCTTGTACAAATAATTCTGCTAACTCACTTTTTTCTACTTTCATTCGCTTTGACTCCATGAAGGCAACATTCAGTCTTTGCTCAGTATATTCATGAAGAATATCTTGTCTTGCTGCAAGCATTTTCAGGGGGTTTCTTGAGGACTGGACTCTGCGCGTAGGCCTAACTGCACGTTTGTGCTCTGCTACAGAAGATGTCAGCCTGAAAAATAAGTAGTGTATATAATCATCAATGAATTTTTCATTTTTCATTTCAGTGAATTTCTTGATGACAAGAAATCAGAATCAGTTCCTCAATTCAGGCAGGAGCATGACTTCAGAAGAAATGGACATGCCCAGTACTAAGATACCTGCAAGATGACTTAATGCTTGATACTTTGAACACTGCCCTTGTGTCTGCATTCAAAACAATAGGGAGAAAGTAATTCTTACTTTGGTGCATAAGGATCAAAGATGGCATCAAAGTCCTCATCAAGGTCCAAAGGCACTGAGGAGGAAGGGAAATCCACATGGCGATAAAATTTGGAAAATGTTTCATCATCATCCAGCTTCATCACCTCTTTCACAGATCTTCCTGTAACTGTCAGCACTGTCTCTTGCATCCCAGCAACTGCAGGAAAAAAACACCTCACCCAGTAAATAATCATACTAGAGTTTCTAACTCTAGAAAGGTAAACACAGCTTGTTTGGTAGTTGTCTGGGTCATTTTTTTTCAATGTGGTGTTTTGGTTTTTGTTGGGGTTTTTTTAGTGTTAGTTTTTTTTAATTGATGGTAGAAAAGTGTATTGATAAAGAATATTAAAACAATGTAACTGCTACTCATATGCAGTAATCATTATACAAAAAGGTAGGGAAATATGGCTAAATGAAAACTTAAACACTATAATGAGTTGCTATAATATAATGATGTAAGCATTTTAGGATCTTGCACACTCCATCTTGCCTCCACCTGTGTAATTCCTGCATTTGAAAATATCTGGAATCACAAGGGGAAAAGCCGCTACTTGAGACTAGTGAGTGTGGCACAGTCATTATCCTACACTAGTGCCTCCTGTACTGAAATGTGAACACATTCGTTTATGGTATCTGTTACACTACAAACTACACAAAGATTTTTGTCTTACAAATGGAGGACAGACACATGAGATGAAAACACCAGACAACTCTGGAGAACTTCATAAACACCCAAGAGGCTGTAAAGGGAGCTGATGAGCTGCTATAGAGAGTCAATTCTCAAAAAATCAAGGAAGTGAATGATTGTGCTTGGGAGCAGCATAGTATTCTATTTTGATTTTATTGGGTCAAACTACATTGAAAGATGTTTTCACTGTAAATGGCAATATGGTTCAGACTGGCTATGTACTCTTAGGAAATTTTGCCCTACAGAAAGATGTGTACATTGTTTTTAGAGAATTAAGTAAGTTATTTAGGCTCGTGATTTATTCTACTGTACATTTGTAATACAATTGAGAAAGGCTTTTCTTCTTGAAATTTAACAATGACTGAATCACAAAAATAAAATTACAAGTAACTGCAGTCTGAGCAAAGAAATATTCGGTTTCTGCTGCCAGATATTTTAACCAAGGGGCACTTTAATCAATTTACTAAAGTCAGTGGGTGGATACATTGCCACCCTTTGTAACTCTACCAACCTTTGTTATTCAGCCTTCCCAAGAACGACTCCAACTTGTCAAGCTTCATATCTGATTCCAACTGCATATCAGGCCTGGCTTCAATTTCTAACCAAACCAGAAAGTAAAATCTGTTAATTGACAGGAAGTAAATAAACCTGAACATATTTCAGCCATTTTTGTTCCTTACCTTCCAAGGGCTTTGTAACTGGAGTGGTAGACTTCTGCCGGAAAGGGGATGCTACTGGTGTTAGTGCACTTGGAGAAGCCAGGCCTGCACAGGGACACAACATAGGAAATGCAGCCATGAGTCAACCTGTGTTTCCAACAGAGATGATAGAGAAGCTATTTGGAGAAAGCAGATGAGCCTGGCCACTTCCTACAGGCCAGCACACTTCCCTAGCCTCCCCAGCCATTATATCAGAGATGGCAGAGGGCCCTGCCTGCTCCTTTAATCAACAGTAGCCTCAGAAACCACCCCATTCACAAGAACAAACCTTCATTTCCAAGTGTCTCTTAGCAAGCTAACACAAGATATAGGCCTTCTCTGGAATACAGTAATTTTGCTCCTTTTCAAGGTAGCAGCAGTTCATTCAATCTACGTTTTGGGCTCCAGCTGTACCACAAGTTACATTTTAAAAACATGGAAGTGTTCTGCATGAAAAGATATGTTTAGCAGGGAAGTCACCATGATCTTGCTAGGCACCTTCACCTCCACCACCCTCTTACCCTCTTTTTTAAATTTAAGCACATCTCTATTAATACTCATAACAGGATGCATCTGACTTGTGAATGCTGTCCATGGATTTCACAGTAATTCTTGAGCCCTGTTGGGTTTTTAAGAACACATGGAAATTGAAGTAGAAATGGAAGTTAGAGTCTTCACCGTATCAAGCACCACCCTCTCCTTTTGTTGTATTTTCCTCCATCCTTTTCAGTAACTATCATCAAGTAATTCATTCTGGACCCAGTGGATAAAATAAGGATGCATTTTTTTAGTTTCAGTTTTCATGTGAATCTACACTGCTCTAGTAAGAGAACTGCACTCTGTAGGTGTCGTGGGTAGAAAAACATACTGAGGCAAAGAATTGCACCCATTAACTTTTGTTGCCTAGACTTTCAGCAGATGGGGAAACAGACATTTAGATCCTTCTGTATTATCTATTTCCACTTAGCCATAGTTTACTAATTACTGAGCCATGTAAGTTTAAGCCTTTAGTTATTTTGATCAGATTGAACCAATATTGTGCTGGGAGAACATATACTAAACATGTTTCCACTATCTTTTCTGCAAGTCTTAGCAATATAATTGTCAAAATTGTTAAACTTGGAAGATAATTTATATTTGGAATTTAACTAGGTAGCTATTCCACAAGCAATTTTTCCCATTACCTAGGAGACCCAAAATTCCAGCAGGTTTTAAGTCAATGGGTAAAGCCTTCCTCAAGACACACTCAAGAGGACACAGCTCTTAAGCAGATCTACCAGCACATAATCCACAAGACCACACTAAGAACTGCTTAGGAAAGGATCACCTTCCAAAAAGGACTTAATAATTTCCAGCCATAAGAAGCAATTAAAATAGAGCATCTGTGCATATGCACATAACAAAGATGTTATTTTGCATTGCTTTCTCAAAATCTCTTAAGTTAAAAACTCATAATGATAATTTATTCTTTCAGGATATAAACCAGTACACATCTAACTAAAATCCCACTTGGGCTACCTTTATTGATTTCACTGTCATTGCATTATCTTGCCTCTTCAAAAGAATGATCATAGCACCTAAAGGGATCCTCCCATGATATTTTTTTTTCTCTCATTAAGAAAAGCAAATTCTACCACCTTCTTTTCCTTTCCAAAGACCAATCTATTTGCAACAACAACAACAACAACAACGACATCTCAACGAGCAGGTCTGTGGGCAACTAAACAGTTTTTCTTGGTGACCCTCCAAAAAGGGTTACTCTTTAAATAGTGACCGTCATTTCTAGCAGCAAAACCATGTAAAATGTAAGCAGCAGCTAAAATATATTACTAAGAGAGGTAATTCCTAATATCCTTTATCTGTTCATCTGGCAACAGATTGTGGCTTGGATTGCAAGCAGTTACTCATGTTGCAGTATTGCCCTTATCCTACAATATTTTTTTTAATGGCTGTTATTTAATTCAAGGTTCATTGTTGTTGTGTTTAATAACCAAGTCCTTGTAACAACCCAAACCCTCGTATTCATTAAGCACAAGAGATCAGTTTAGGTGCCTCCTTCCCAAAGCTATCATCTTCCCAGGCATGCTGTATGAACAGCTGCATTCCTACCATGTAGAGCCTTCAGAGACTCCTGTCCACTTTAGAAGAATGATTAGATCTGGAAACAGTGATTGAATTCAGGAGATCCCAAAAAAGTCAACATTGCTCCCTTGTCATTTCTACTCTGTGGTTTTATGCAGAACCAGGGAATCTTCAGCCAAACATAACACTTCAAGCTGTTGTCCAAGACAGCATCCATAAAAACAATACTTGTTTGCTAAATATTCCCAGTGATCCTAGGAGGGAGGGAAGTGCCCACAACAGAAACAACTCTATTTCATAACTATTCTCTGGAGAGTGCAGTTGGGTTTTCAAAGGAAGAATAAGTAAGAGAGAATAATTCAACTATGTCCTGTAGATTGTATTAGAAGGAAAACCAAAACATACATCCCTGTTCAAATGGTAGATTTCCATCAGCCAGCCAGAGCCCAATAATAAGTGGATGGCAGTGCAACGGTACAGAACAAACAGATCAATACCATGCCCACAAGAAACTAAAGTGAACAGCCTCATGCCATGATAGCCAGTTGAAGATAAGCAGTCTTCCTCTTGCTAAATACAGATGCTGTTTCTGCATAGCTTTAGTTTGACTTTATTTTGACTAGACAGATAAGAGGTATCTTATTTATATTGGGATCATTTCATCACTGACCTTTTTTTACCATTCGGCCAGCTACAGTGAACTGTGAGGAGTCATTGGCTGCTCCTTTACCCTTGGACTTCCAGGCTTCTTCTCGAGCTGTAATCAGGTGTTTCCTCTCCTCAATGGTCATTTGACTCTCCTGGTTATCTGCCATTCTTTGCTTTTTGGGGGAAAGAAAGGATGAGATGTTAAAAAAAACTTGCTGAAGACATAGCTAAAGATTGGATGAACATTTCAACTGCCAGATGCAGAGGGAAGGGAGCAGGGAACAAGCTGCTGAAGTGAAGTCACACACACAGCTTAGTGACCCTGTGATGCTTCCTTGTCTTGCTGCCCCATTACACTGTGAGTACAAGGTTTTGGTCTGTGCTCTTTGACCTTTTCTTGGGACTACCAGCCAGGGGAGATGGCACTCCTCTACAAAGCAAACTATTCACTCTGTGTATGAAATAATTTTCCAGGCCTTGTTTTTTTGAACCATGACTTGCTGCACAAGTGAGATCACTACTGACCACAAGCAGATGTTTTCAAGTGTGCAAATCTGCAGGTGGCACAGGGAAAACAAAGAATGGTGTAACTTCAGTGGGTGATTCCTAACCAGTCTCTTACAGTAACTCAGTTCTCCAGGCAGGATTAGCAGCCTCTCCAGAGGCTGCTCACTTTAGTTCTTAAGTCAGCTTGCTCTACTAAATATTTTTCCAAGGACTGTGATTGCCTCTACCACTCCTTTTTTTTTTTTTTTTTTTTTTTTTCCCTAGGTCACCCTTAGCTCTCCTCTTTTGCTTTAGAGGTTGGCAGCCAACAGCTGGAGTAATTAGAAGCAGAAGGTGCACTACCTCAGTGCCCTTCTCACACAGAAGGATTGATAATGGTACTTTCAGGAGGAAAGACTGAATTTACATACTCTGCAGTAGCTAGGTTCAGGCCAAAGGACAATTACTTTAATATACTTATCTTTAAAAACTATCAACATTTCAGGGATTACACTGCATAGAAATGAAACATAGAAGTATTTTTAGTGCATGGGACTGTTAACTCTAGAATTACTTCCAAGTTGATGCTATTCATCATTTTTCTTTAAAATTAAGCTTTAATATTGCTCTAGCTCAGAGAAACGCAGAAGGGAAATGCAAAAGTATGCACAAGCTTGTGAACATAAATATTCTTCTCCTTTCAAGACAGAAAGAAGAAAATTCTTACTTTTTATTTTCTTAAAAATCAATCAGAGTAAATAAAGAATTAGTTTTATATAAAAACTATTGTGACTGCAGGGGACACTAATATAGTGACTTTGTAGCTTTCAATATTTATCAGGATCAGTAGACATCAGCCAGAAGAATGAAGACAAGTCAAGAAATGGTTTGTACAATGACTAGGACCATGAGAGCCCTCCACTACTTCCCTCTAGTTCCATATATTTCTGCAGCCTTCTGCAGTAACACTTCCTCTCAATTTATAAGGAAAGAGAGCTGGACAGCCAGACAATATGACTGCAAGCCATGATAATCAAGATTAAAACCTCTGATTTTTCCCTAGAACTCTGAAATGTTCAACAGAAATAACAACATTCATGTCTATTCAGTATAATTTCCTCATCTGTCAAAGCTCTGAATGCTTTAAAGAAAAACATTCAAGAAATCTCTTTCATTTCTTCCAGTTTCTACCCATTCCAGTGTCAGCACAGCCACCCCGGGGATGAAAAATTGATAGAAGAAAACCACAACAATATATTAACGGAGACCTAGGCAGGAAATTAATAAATAACCAAATTAATGAAGCCACAAGTAAAATTTAATACACAAAGCAAATACTTTTAACTTAGTAAGGATGCTGACTTCCATTGCAATATGAGGGAAGTGAGGGAGAGGCAGAAAGAAGTAAAATCATATGGATTTATTTTTGGGTTTTTAAACTTACAGGAGTCTTAATTTTAGATTTTGTCTCCAGCAAATACCTGAAGCTTCAGGGTCTACAGAGCTACTGAGAATTCTGAAGATGCAGACCTAGAAAGTATGTGTGTTAATCACTACACACATGAATTGCCAGAAAGATTGTCAGTAATTCTGGAGCTGTGTCAAAGGATAAAAGAAAACAGCTGTTGGACAGGAGAAACAAACTTTTTTTTTAATGGAAGATTTCAAGCTGTTCCATTGGGCAAAATAGATTTAGAGTTCCTAACCAAAAAGAACACCCCCTGCCAAAAAAAATCACTACTCCCCCCCCAAAAAAACCCCAAAAAACCTGGGTGCATATGTTACACAATTTGGAGTACATCCATACTAGATCTCTTCCTAATGCATGAAGACTCCTACATTAATCTATTAATGAACAAATGAACTTAAAAATTATAAACTACATAGACATCAAGCAACTCAATTTCCCTTAACAGTCCTGCTGAAAAACAGAAGTATATGCCATGATTAAATAAATAATAATTTTCTATAGCTAGAAACTTAATATGAACCAATGCAACTGTCAAACGAAATGCCAGAAAAAATCCACCTGCTAGTTGGGAGCAGTTTAGAAAGCTTCCAGAATTGCCACATGGAGCATTTGTGGAGGAATTAACTGGTCAAAGCACATTCTAGTTGGGAGAAAATATGTTAAGAAAGCTAAAACTCAAGAAGCTTCTAAGTCCAAATTTTATTTCTAAGTAAAAAACCCAAATTATGATATGAAAGAAGAACCTCAAATTTGCAACTGTAGTCAAACCAAAAATTAGTATATCAAGAATAAAATAAAAATACCATAAAAACTTAGGAATAAAACAGCTCCAATGCAATTCTTTTCATTAAAAAGGTGATTGCTTTCAATGAAATATTCTAATTTATTGTGTACAATAGATGGATGTGTTCATTGACACCTTAGACAAAATAGCTGGAAAAGGAGATGCCCCAAAACACAAGAACGAATTTTAAAAAAACCTTTGAAAATGGGAAAATAAATAGGAGAAAAGCTCATGTGTGGACAATATTTAGAAGTAAAACTAAAACATGTAAGAACAGGTCACACAAGCTGTGGATTGTTCCAGACACCCATGGAAAGACTGCTGCAAAGACAATCAATGAAGAATCAAATTACCGGCGTGTAATTAATGCCATTCCACATGGCATTATGGAAAAGAGGTTTAATCAAAATGGTACGTTTGATGAGCTCGAGTATGATTAAATATATTAGCACAGTTACCTCTGATATCTTTAATATATTTGAGTTAATCACAGATGACATTCTGAGGCAGGTTTTTTTTGAGCAATATAAAAATACCAGAGCAGCTAACAGGCTGTAAACTGGTTAACTGACTGAATAGTTACTTCTAAACAGGAAAGAGCCATGCAGTGATCTGATTCATCCCAAATTTGATCAAAATGTTTTTGTGAACATGGAAAACAAATGATGTAGTCTTATGTCCTGAGAAGACCCTCATGATGACACCAACATACAGAAGAAGGATGAAGATAAAGAAGAGATAATCACATAGATGGTTGGAAAAAAAAAGAAGAGATACCAGAAAAGTCTGGTAAACCAGGCTTTTAAGAGAAATGTTATTTGAAAAGGGAAAAAAACCCCAACCAAAACCAAACCAACCCAGTCCATTAGGAAGACAGAAAAAGAAGGGAGACAAAAGCACCCATGGAAAGTTGTTCTGAACAGATAATCTGAACTGGAATAACTCATCAATTTCCAGATTCCATGCTTCTACCCAGGATGCTGACAATTTTGAAAGGTTTCAGGAAAGGGCTGAAATATTAAAAAAAAAATCTACCTCAGATTATATCAGATAAGTATGTATTTTCAATGAAGAAAGGGTTAAGAGTTACATTTAACACAGCAAGAATAATACCATATGAAAAATTACTTAATATTGCCAAGAATTTTCTGTAGGCTGACAGTTTAGAATTAAGACTGCGTGTTTTTCTAAAAGATCCTGTTTTTAGTCTGGGAAGGATTTACAGACTCAATGCAAGAACAGTTAGAAACAAGGATTACTTTCTCTCACTGCTTGGTTAGGTGGGATGATGATATCAGTCTTTTCTAGCACTGCAACACTTTTCTTGAGGATATGGCAGGCACTGCCCCATTCATGCTAAGGAAGGGGCCACATCCAGGCAATGCTCCATCCTGTACCCTACAGTTTTGCATTCCAAGCAGCATCTCCTTTAGGTGATAAGAACTGAGAAAGAGTGGTCTGTTAGCATGCTGGTCTGTGTTTAGTTTTATTGTTTGGGGTTGGGTTTTTTTTGTTTTGTTTTGTTTTTAATACAAGAAATAAGGTTATCTGTTTTCTGTGTAGAAGATCAAGACTGCCCCTACCTGGGGGAGTCCGAGCCAAGAATGAACACAAAAACCCATCTGTTTTTCAAAAGAGGTTTCTATTTAAAACCCATGCTATAAATTACATAAAAGAAGGATTCAAAAAGAATCTATTTGTTTTTTTAATACAAGTAACTTCTCTAGTTTAAGCTCTTAAGACAAAAAAGCATAAGGAGAACCCAGCAGTTGAATGTTCAAGTATGGTAAAAAGTCTCTGCATTGTTTTTCTCTGCAACTTTATATGGGCCTTATTATAAGAGAACATGGAAAGAAATCTCCAATGCAAACGTATGCCTTTCTGTTCAGAACTGGTTTGAGGAACACAGAACACACTCAACTCATGTTTCCTGCAAATAACAAAGTGATTAGCTATGCCAGAAAAAGAAATACACCCCAAACAAGTCTGCATGTACCTTCACACTGTGCTAGAAGGAAGCAGCTTCCTAAGAGAGCAGGATGTAGCTCACCCCAGTCAACAGAAAGATGAACACCTTTTCTGCTGTTTTCCTTTTAAGACAGATGGAATGAACAGCTCATTAAAGGACCTTCTGTCATTAGTGGAGGGTTATTATTAAATTAGACTATACTGCTATCTTCTAGATACATAAAGCTGGAGAACTCTGTCACAACAAAATTAATAGCTGATCTGAAGTAAGTAAGCTATATTAAATCCAGAGTTTATAGGAAAGAGGCAACACTAACACATTTCAGTTACTAAAAAAATTTCAGCCCAAAATTTAATGCTTAATTAAAAAACCTCGTAGTAAAAGATCATATTCAAAAACAGCTATGGAAGTGACTGTGGAAATGGTAAATATCAGTTGTCTAAATGTTTATAAGAGATCTAGGATGCAATCATCATCCTCAACCCAGCAGGGAGTACCTGCTCCTTGAATTCACTGCCATTACCCATGCTGGTCAGAAAGCTCCCTGCATGCAACACAGACTCTGGGAATGAAGAACCCAATGGACTCCTTGTAGTACAGGAACCACAAGTGTGAGCTGGGAGGCAAGAGAAAAGGAAGTGTAACACTGCAGAATTTGATTTGCATAGATCTATTGAGACCTTCCAGAGAGCTCTCCCTGTTTTTTTATGGTTTTCTGAAGCTGGCCTCTTTGACCACTTCTGCCTTTGCATTTTTTTACCTCTGATTATGGGAACCAGGTACAGTTTGCTTAGATCAAGGTCTAGTATTCCACTGCTCAAAGACAACCTCGTTATGCTGCTGTAGAAAGTTCATATTTCTCATTATCTATTAATTCTTCAAATTGTCTATGATAGAATTGCAGAGGTACAGATATGATGTTGAGCAACACTTCACATGAAGCTTCTCTAACACTTGCTGGAACAGCAGCACAACTCTATTCCCAAGCAAACACAGCTAATTCTACTGCCACAAGTTGCTTCAGGAATGTGCATTGATCTGAGTGTAATTTTCTGTCTCACTCTTCCCTCCAAAAATTACATAGAAAGTTTATATAGCATTTCACCTTCCATCTCCAAGGATGACGGTCATCAGAAATCAGAGAGCTTGATTCTTTCAAACTAGTACTACAGACCTTAAGGAAGAAAGAGAGAAAAGCAGGAAGATGGGATAGTCAGAGAGGAGAAGCAGGACATGCCAAGGCAAAAATCCTTTACACAGGGACTAGGAAAAAGCACTATGGGAAAGTCATCTCTCAAAAAAAGCATTTTTTTTTCCAGTCAGTAAATTAGATGATGTTATGTCTTACACTGAACATGCACGTTACTTACAGGGAGGTCAGGGTACACAGCCATTTTATTCTAAAATAAATGCTGTGTAGTTACATACTACTCCTTTTATACACACTTTTTAGCAACTTACAAGTTTCAAGTATTATAATGAATGCAATCATGTTTCCTTCCTTTAGTTTCTCACCTATACAGTCTAAAACAGATACAGAATTTTTAGAAAAGCAACCATAAGAGAAATAGTAGCAGAATGTATACTGGAGGAGAGTACACAGGATACTGGCATAACATTGTTTCTTTAAAGCTGCATTTACTGAGCTGGTTAATCAGTTAAGAAGATTATTAATTTTGTACATTAAAAAACGCGGTTAAAATGTGCTTACTTGAAATTGTTGAGCATTTAAATTGTGCAGACTTTTGCTCACCTGATTAATAGGTAGAAAAGGATGAAATTTATGGAGAGCAGGTATAACAGGAGAGTAAGTAGAAGCATATACAGGTTCCTATGACAAGGACAGAAGCAGAGCAAAGAAATTAGAAAAGAACTGGACTGTCAGAAATGGAAATGGGGGAGAAATAACTCCTCTTTCCCTTATTTCTTACTAAATCTTTTGATCTTCTAGAAATGTTTTCCATGTTGGAAAGCAGAGATCAAAAATGTTGTCATAATACAACAGCATGTTTACCAAAGACATTCCATGCAGGAATTATCCAAGTTAGTAACAATATCACTACAACCCAACACAGTACAAAGCAGCACAGCTGGAAGTTACACTTTTCATATGCTTATAATTTTTACATGTCTCTGTTTTCATGCACTATTAAATTGATGAACCATGTCAACCACAATGTGAATAATTCTGCTGCAAGTTTAATCAGACCCTGCTAAACATCAAGTCATCTATTTTCTGGATGAAAGGAAAGAATGCTTTCTGAAACTGGGAGACTCAAAAGCCATCTGGAAGGATTTGCTAAGCCCAGAGTACTCAGTGAAGGTGAGTTCACCTTTCTAAACACAGCCTACAAATAAAGCCTGCCCCAGAGCTGGGCTTACCCAAAGCTGATTAGACATGGCTTTATCATCTTTAATTCTTCTCCCTTTCTGTAGGTTAAAGCAAATATGGAACATGGCACAGAGGATGGATAAACACAGCTTATTTGAGTGGCTCAAAATGAAGCCATTTCAGCTTTGATGAGAATGTGATACAAGCACTTGGTGGATGCCATATACGAAATAAATAAAACTATTACCACAGCAAAAGACTAATATTTTGCCTAAAAGTCACTTTTCAAGGGCTTACCATCTATAAGATTTTTACACATGTCATCTCTGAGTAATTTTGAAATGTCTGTTCAGCCCTAGCCTTTAACACCAGGGCTGAGCCCCAATTTAAATGTAACGTAAGAATTAAGTGTTTCAAATGAGAGCCACTGCTTTAATGCAACACAATGCAGCTGGTAATCACACTAATCAGGGACTCTGTTAAAAATGGTTCACAATAAAATAGAAATTTTCATTCCAGTAAATCTTTCTATTTTGTTATTATGGAAAGATTTTGAAGTTGATTTTTCTACTTGTGAAGAAATCCAACAAACTGAAAGTGTTCCATTCAGCTTAAGACAATGAAAACAAAGATACTAAATTCAAAATATTTTTCCCAGAGAAAAGAGATTCTTTTTTCAGTAAGACATTCATCAGTGTATAGCTGTTTCCCTGATGTTAGAGCTATTCTTTGAATTGTCCAAATATGTTTTACCATATATATAAATAATTTAAGAAGTCTCACAGCTTCCAAAAAATTTTCCTCCTGTGCGCAGCAATCATCAAAACAGATGCTGGACCTCCAAGTAAATCTTAACTTTTCCCCTCATCTGTATCTGCTTGAGTTAATTCCTTAGTCTGTTTTTTTTTTTTTTGTTTTTTTTTTTACTGTTTGAGGTTGCTCTGTCAGCTTTTCCATGAATTTTGTGGAATTTTTCTACAGTTTAGTCTACATACAAATGAGTATAACACATTTGGATAAGTATCTCACCATGTAGACACCACACAGAAGCATTTTGACTAGAAGTGATCAAACAGCACTATTTAATGTAGGTATTTTTTTAAGAGTATGAATCTTTCCACTTTTGTAGTTTACATGAAATCTGAAGTACTCTAATAACTTCTTATTTCTGCAGCTATGCTTCAATAATCAAATCTCCAGAAAAATTTAGGTAACCTTTTAAGAGAGACACACAGACACACAAAAAAATCCTAAACAGGTGTGATAAATAGGAGCACCATAGTGCAACTAAAAAACATGAGGCATTGTTTTGAACCAGCAGGGCATGACAGAAGTTTACACACCCTTGCTGTTGATGTATGACTGCCATGAGTGGATATTGTCTAACTAGCTCAAAATTCAGTCATCAATACAATTCCTGAATTTTTACTGTAATCCAGCAACAGAAAACAAGATTCTCAAGTACACCAGAGTCCCCAAGTTCTACAAACAGACTTCAATAGCACAGTGCTGCATGGTCCTCAAAGGGTAACAGCTACCACGCTGATTACTTAACAAAACCAGTATTTCTAGATTTAAGGGCAGCTCACATGATGTCTTGCAAGTAGTGTGGTCACCTTAGTAAAGGTTTACATATTTTTCATGTATCACATAATGAATCAGCATCCCAAACATCAATATAGTTCATGGAATTGTGTATCTTACACATCCAAGTTTTCATCCATGGGCAGACACGAAAATCCTTTGATTTAGGCTCTAAATAGCCAAGAGCTAATATGAACTATCAGAGCGGGTGACCCAGTGTCACAGAAACTTCCCCTGCTAACACTGGCACTTCAAAGCTTGTATCCCTCAAGCACTTCATGCTCCCTTACTTGCTTTAAAAGCCTGACTCGTGCTTGCTGAGTGAAGCTGCTGCACATGGTAATGCAGCGGGGTGAGAAGAGAGAACAAAGGGTTTGTCTCTGCCAAAATCTTGGCAACTGTTCAAAGCTTTTTCTCAACCCCATTGTCTTTAGCTGGAGTACATTTGTTATCTGATTTCAACAGTTGTAATTTTGGAGACTAGCATGTTAAAAATGTGACCACAATTTTGCTTTCCTCCCTGGAACTATTTTGCTTTAGGACGTCTTTCAAACTAGCAGCTGGATTTTTGAACAAGTCTACAGGGCCAAACCAAAACAACCCCATGAACCAAACTGCAAAAATCAGCTTTATTCTTTTCTGTCCAGTTAACACAATTTCTGTCCAGTTAACATGACTGACATGTTCAGGTTCAGAATTATCCTCAATAATGACAAACTGTGTCCTTACCTGTAATGCACTGATGGAACAGGAGACTTCTTACTGTTTGCCTATACTGTTTAGTAGAAGCAGCATTTTCCCAACTAAATAATTGGATCCAAAGATTAATGTCCCCACTAGTAAATTTTGTAACAAATTTTATTTTCACCTGTCCTCTGTGAAGAACTCCTTCAGAAACTAAAGGCTTTTGAGACAGCCTACTTCATCTGCCTGAGAAGGGAAACAAGTCTACATTGTCCTGTACTTTGAGTCAGAAGACAGTCCATTTTGAAGTAAATCTCCCAGTCGTCCTCCTTTCTGCACTTTGGTTCACACTGCAGAATGCACAGACTTCTGCATGAAACCAAGCCCTGAAGGGCACTCCAAGATCTCCCTGTAACACCACTGCTGCTAAAGGCAACAGGACCAAACTAAATTTAGTCTGAAACAAAATTTCACTGAACCAAAACAAGCAAGTATGGCATGGTTAGCAGGTCCTCAGTGGTAATTATTCCGATTTACAGATCCACTCCTGCTGGGCAACCTAACTTACTCATGTATAGACATAATCAGAGTGTGCTAACAATGTAGATCTCCCTTTCCTCTACATCTTTCAACCCACCTCCCTCTCTATTCACTACCTGTTTTAAGACAGATAAAATCTTGGTTGTTCCAGTTCTGGCTATTCACAGACAGCTAAGTTCACGCAAGATAACCAAAAGCCAAATGGCTCATGAATGCTCCAGTACCTGCATTACCTCAGTGGCTCCAGGATTCAAAATTACTGTCCAAAAACCCAGTGTATGCACAAAGGTAACACAGTGTTAGGAATGTGACATTTCTACAAACTCACTCATACCTAAAACAACTAAGTATTGAGGCAATTTCAGTGTGGGGGCATGGAAGGGGGAGAGGGAAGAGGGGCTGGAGAAAGGGCTGAAATCATTATCCCTGTACATGCTGCAGAAGCCTTACAGACCCAGTTACTAGTTCATTATCTCTTGATGCGAAGACACTGTAATCAGTATTACATATCCCAAGACAATGAAGATGTTCTCATTAAATAACCTCTTATCTTGGGAGAATTGTTTTTTAAACAAGCCTGACAACAAGAGGAGTAGCAGGAGCTAGCAGCTAGTATTAGGCATGCCTGTCTAGTTGGATGCAGCTTCAAAAAGCAAAAGCATTTCAAGCAAGATGTTTTTCCCAAACAGGGACAGACTTACCTTCTTCAACAGCTGCTCAACCTCCTGCATCTGCACACTACGATCAGCGACAGGCACTTTTGCATACTCCTGCTTTTTGCTGAGCCTGCTCTTCCAATCTTCTTCACCACTCTTCTTCAGCAATGCCAACCTACAAGGAAAAGCATAAAGGTAGCTTTAAACACTGTACTTCCCATTATCCTCAAAAGATAACCTTATTGTTTCATTAATGCTGCATTCAAGATAATCTGAAATTAGGTTTTCTAACATTGACTCAGTTATTTACATTTCATACACATATACAAAGCTCACAAACAAACACCAAGCCTTATACTGTACATGTTGAATGGCAATCATCTGCCAAAACACAGACATCTAGACCTAGATAGACACTCCAGTTAATTTGTATCATCAGTGGAAATTGCCAATACAGTCAAAGGAGTCCAAGGTACAACATAGATCGTCCTAAAGTGGATGTATAGAAAGGTCAGGTTAATAACTGCTTTTTTCCCCTCCATTCTGTCACTAAGGTACAGCAAGTGAATAGCTTGGCTATGGATGCTTATCCTATAGATGTCCAAAGTTAAGAATATGTATCTTACCTTTGGTCTTCATTGTAGTCATTAAAAATACTTTAAAAATTATTTTCTTTAAAGCCCAAGAAGAAAGAGGTCTGTTCAGCAGGCACACACCAATTAGGTCTCATCATGCACATCAAAGGACAGCTCTGCAGTTACTGCTTTCATTACAACTCCAGGGGCTGAGGTTACTTACCAGACTCCCTGGGATGACTTTGTATCTCCTTGCTTAGCCCAGGCATTGCTGTGACACAAACCAGCAGCACCACTCCACGAATAATTTAATGCTAACCACCCTACAGCTGTGAAATCTATCAGCAAGATTCAACTTGTTTAAAGGAGGTCTTATATTTAAAATGTGGATTACATTTGATCTCAGTAAGTGTGATCTTTTCAAAGTGCTGTTTCCTAATCTTGAGCAACATTCTGAATATAGTACAAAGGGCTGACTGGCTGCAGTGGGACAACATGTAGATTTGCTTTGCTAGAATTATATTTGTCCATACAAACCCCAAAGTGGCTAGTTTTGGGGACAGGGGAAGTCAGTCAGGAATATGAGGTCTATACAGATCATGATGATCTTCAGTTTACCTTCCTCAGAAATAAACATTCATATGAGTTTTCTACCCTTCAGAAATCATTCTTAGTAATCCATAAAATGTGTATCTGCAGCACTTGTGCAAACAGTTGCACTGATCTACTAAATAATTTTAGTTAAGTCTTACAACATACCTTTCCCAAATCTACAGAATTTCAGTAAGAATTATACAAAACCCCTAACTCTATTAATAGTTGAACAGGTTCAGTAGTTCAACCTTTTCTGATCACAAGATATGGAAATTCTTTTTCAGAGATGTGATTACTGTTACCCTCACACCAAATCTTGTCTGGAAACTCTGAGGAGAAGGAAAGGATAGAACCAAAGAGGTCTAGGCAGAAGCCAAGTTTCAGGCAGCTGCTTCCTGCAAAAATCCAGGGGGTACAGCCACACTACTGACCTATTTGGGGATGATCAATTGGGCCTAAACAGTGACTTGAGAAAAACTAAGAATGCAGAAAACCAGTAAATCTACAGAATACAATGGCAGTAAGAATGTTAGTATTCAAGAAAGCAGTTATTTCCTCTCTTCCTGCCCAGGCAGGCAGTGCTGGCAGGCTTCACATTGCCTGGTTGCTTCATACCTCACGACACGGGATGAGTAGGGGTGAGGACTCACAATAAGGAGCTGAGGTCATGGTCATTGTTTGCAGAAAGGACACAAAATTTCACTGCCCAGAACTAATCTTCTGGAGTGCATCCATGCATGTGTGAAACTGTGGAGGAGACCAAGATGGGACTGAATTGCCATCATACAATGAATTACCTTCAGTAGCTATGTTGTCTCAAGTCAGCTTAGAAATGATCTGTGATAATTGAAGGCTTGAAGGCATATTGGTCAGCTTTGGTCTAAGCTGGGTTTGTTTTTAAAAATGTTTACAGCTACTCAGCGTAGAAGGCAGGGGAAAAAAGAAGGTGGTGTTTTTTGTGCTTTAAGCTAACATTACCGCAGGGCATTTGCTCTAGACCTTTTACCCAAATAGCCTGCTTGATCAGGGAGAGAAAAATCTGTAATTCTAAGAATACTTCTGTGTCTTTGGAGATTTTATTTTCTTCTCTGCCATAAGGATGGTTTCATGCCAGCCCTCCATTCTTCACTGGTATGTGTAATAAACAACTGACTCCTACAAGTGACAACACACATTCGTCTGTTTTGAGCAAGGAAATCACCACTTAAAAGAAACATGTATGCCAATAAAAACTTCACTGCTGTTGTAAAACCCAAAGCCACACAATTCTTTCGAACAATGGAAATGGCAAAAAGTCAGACTGCCCTGACTCAGCAACAACTGCATGCAGGACACCGTTTTGTATGACTAAAGATGCAAGAACTACTGAATTGGTTCCTAAAAGCAAGCCCACCAGCTCAGTAGTACAGACAAGGTGATTCTTTGGAAAGTCTTAGAAAATAAGGCAAATATTAGGTCTAGCTCTCAGATTTGTTTAAGGCTTGCTGCTTACTAGTTTCATTGCATACCTCTAGTTTTTCGCTTTTCATAAAGAATGAATAATCATTCATTCTTTATAAACTTTCACAGTTTAGACACACTGCTTTTGCCTCCAAAAATTCCTTTTTCAAGATGAAGAAAATAAGTTCTACTATTTTCTTGGAAAAAAAAAAGCTTTCAGTGTGTCTGCCCATCTTTGACAGCTTGCTCTGCATCCTTCCTTCACCTGCTAATGAGACAGACTATGTGAGGTCAGGATAGAATGATCCTCATCCCAGAGGAGTCAGGGTGGCCTCAAAGCAAAAACTTTCAAAGCTGAAGGCAAAATGCTGGATAGTGAATACTGAAAGGAAACAGAAAGGAGATCTGAACAATGGTTTTGCCTAAACAAAGAGAGTTGCATGAGAGGCCTTGGCAAAAATCCTGGCAAAAAATGTCCAAAATGACACACCTTTCTTCTGTGGAAATATTTTAATACTTTTGTTGCCGGTCACCTCCTTAAGCTAGAATAAACCGGACACAGGCTTGGTTTTCACATGTTCTCCCTTGGCTGCACTTGACCAGTTCTTTTCAGAGAAATCATAAATCCTGGAGAGCAATACGAGATATATAACTACAGAAAGGAAGTTGACTGTTAAAAGAGTGCATAAATTCAATAGAGTGGGGACCAGTCTGCATAAGAAAGTATTGCTCAGGCATCCATATATCAAAAGAGGTTGAAAACTAAGTTTAGGCTAGATTTTTCCTGGGAAGGTGATAATGATGGTAAGAGGATCACCAGAAATTATTCAGATGTAGCTTTTTCAAATGGTGATCACGACTTCTACAGTGGAGCTGACAGGATGACCTTTGGTCTCCATAAATGCACAAAGACAGGAGAAGAGAGTATAGGTGTCTTTCCTCCTTAAAATAGTCATGATTTTCATTCTTCTGTATAATATAAGTAATTCTGAAAATGTCAGCCATACACTCACTCTATAAGGATAGTATTAGTTCAGTGAAGCAAGTCTTTGTGGAAAATCACTTTCATCCAGACCAGTATTCATGCATCCTGCCCAAATACTATTGCATGTGTGGAAAAGTTGTTCATCCATAAGGTGAAAGAATGTCTGACACAGCCAGAAAAATCCACTGGATGGGAAGATGAAGCCAGTGAATATAAAAGGAAAAAAAAAATCAAAGTGTAATAGTTAATCTTTAGCAGAAATGTTCTTTGATGTTTATGAATACTTGGCATCAACTACAGCCAAGCAGAAGAAACTTACTGGTTGTAGTCTCTTAATTCTGGGACAGGAAGTATACTACAGTAGTACTTTGGAAGGCTAAAACATTTTGATACCAGCTCAGTCATGTACAGATGTTTGTGGAGTCAGGGTATACAAATTCCTGACAGGACAGCAGGTATTTTGTTTTGTCAGCTCTGGGACTGAGCAGACAGCCTTGGAGTCCTAATCAAAGTGGTTCCTGATTGTGTGACTGACAGGACTCAGTTCCTCAAGAAATCAACTCAGCTGAGGCATTAAAGTTAGGACTGAAACAGCTGCTAAAACCTGGACCGTCCCTTCCCTATGACCTCTTTCTCCCCACAAGGATCAGGGATGGTAGATCATTTACCACCTATAAACCACTGTCTTACTGGTCTTAAAGTTACTGGTCTTAAACCTCATCTGCCAAGACAATTGACATATTTACAGGAGGGGAATGGGGGGGAGGGATGAAAGTTGCTTTAAAACAAAACAACAGTAAACTGAAAAAGGTATGTACAACCTTCAAAAGGGGCACTAAGACTGCACAGCTGCTGTAGGTACCCCTGCATCCCCTTGAGTAAAGAGGTTGACAGGGAGTGGGGATGCTCTCTAAATGAGAATGACTCACATACCTCCCAGAAGCACATGAATTTAAGAAGCAAACTTCAGAATCATGTTTAAAAGAAAAAAAAAAAAGGTTCAGAACGCCTAATATCACACTCCCCTCAGTAAGTGAGGGAATAGTTTTACACAGTAAAAGTTTAATCAGGCAGCTATTTTCATTTATTGGTTCTGCTTTCACTGCAGGAAAACTGAAGTAAAGATAGGCCAAGTAATCATCATTCTACTCACTGGACTGCTACCATTTTGGGACTGAATTTATACTCTCAAAGTTTTAATTAAGTTAGAAAAACTTTTACAAGTACTACAGCAGCTATTGGCACTTCAATCCTGAACTCCCACTCTCTGCACAAGTGCAGGACTTAACAATTTGTTTCAGATCAGAATGATCTTGGGTTGGAAAAAGTGTTTCTAGTACTCCTATAAACCTGTCCAACTTTCTATCCTTTTAAAATCCCTACAGTAAGTTCCAAGAAGTCAAAATGGCAACCATATACTTTTGAAGTAAGTAAGTCAGGGGGACTCCCTCTACTCAGCTTATTTAAGGGACTCCTGAAGACCAACAAGAGATGGTTACTAAAATAAAGCAGAATCACATTATACCTGTTGTAACTGAAAGCAGAACCTGGAGAAGAATATTGAGTATATAAGTACAAATGCAATTAGAACACATATATTTTATAACTTTATAATTTTCTGAAATATTCATTGATTATTCAGGTGGCTCTTTCAAAATCAGGTTATTATGTTCTCTTGAATGGTAATTCTCATTCACCATCATCTGCTTTATAAGCATGTCAGGCAGATTAGCTGCATGTTTTTGCTGTTAGTAATAATAAAGTCTAATAATCACTACTTAGCTTTTTTAGAAACAGCTTTAAAGCTTCTTTTTATACCATAATGAACACCAACTGTATTTATAGGGATCATTTAAAAAAAGGAAGAGAAATTTAAGTACCTTTCCTTAATTGACATCGTTTTGCTGGAATTATCAAGGACATCCTCAGTTGTTTGTGCTTTGCTCTCTCCCATGGAAAACATCTCACAGGAATTCTTATAAAATTTGCCTTCCAATTGTTCAGAGAGCTCCTGCAGTCTACAGGATGCTGCAGCTGCTGTTTGTGAAACTGTCCTCATGGCTGATGTGCTGGTGAGTTCAGAAGAAGGCTCAGCGTGGTCTGCCCATTCAAAAGAGAAGTGCTGAATTAGTTCTATTCTCAAAGACACTTTACATTACTAACACTGGAGAAGCAAATCTGTATTTTAAACATTCACATCACATACTACTCTAACAAGGAGAAACTTCTGGCTGAGCTAGAGCACAAAGATTAATTGTGCAGTATTACTTGCTGCAGGGACCAGCCATTTGTGACTGAGGTTCACATGAAGCCTCAGAATATCATGTTCAATACACAATTCTGAACTTCATATGGATGAGGCAAAAACTGTTGCTCCCATCATCACACCAACAGGAAAACGAACAGATAAAAGTGACAGGGAACAAAGAGCAGGGAAAGAGAAGCAGACAAAATTTAAACAAGAAAATTAACTATTTGGTAAAGCAGTTTAATGCTTGAGTAGCATGCTAGGACATTTAATAGCTTAATAGAAGTATTATTTTCTAGGGAGGTGTTGGAGGCTCTTTTGTGTTTGTTTTTCCAAGCAGCAATTAAACCACAGGAAAAAACTGCCATGTTGAAAGATCAGTGCACCATTACAGTTATCCTTAAAAAAATATAAGTGATCTTCATTTTTCTTTTTGAAATGTTATAAGCACAACACCCCTCTGATAATATGACTGCTCCTATTATATATATATATCCCAGTCTCCATCTCCCCTGCAGTCATCAAAGGCTAATTGGATAGAATGGATACTGCTTTAGAGGAATACAGGCAGAACTGTACCTTCCTCTCCATGCCTGTGTGAAGACAATTACATTCAAAATAAATTAACTTCACAGGATGAACACAAAAATGCTTTTAGTGCTACAGGCTACTGTGATCCTGTCACCCGTCACAATAAAATAGAAAAGTAATAAGACATCCTTCTAAATTCAACATAACAGAAGGACTTATGCAATCACCAAATACACTGTTTACTTCCAAAGCACTTTATTTAAAGATGGGCAAGTTTATTTTTTAAGTTTAAATTATGGTGTGCATATAAAAATGTAATTGCTCTGAGAATTTCTTGGTTTGTATTTCATCACCACATTAAAGAGAAAATAATATTAGTTTTGCAAAATTAATTATCTGAAAACTATCCACTACCAGTTATGTATGCACATATGTAGGTAATTTCTAACTACACATGCACAGTAAGGCAAAAAATTAAAGGCAGATAATTGACCCAGAGCAGCAAGTTTAGTTTGTTCAGCATTTTGGAGGGCGGGGGCAAGAGAAAAATAAAAGGAAGACTAAATCTTAGCTTCATCATAGAATACCACTTCTTTCAAAGTAAATAAATCTGAATAAAATTGAGCCATCTCTAAAGACTGAAAAATTGAAAGAATAAAAAATAAAAAACTTAATACTTCACAGATATTTCCCTACTTCAAAGCAGTGTTAGAAAAAGGAAACAAAACAGCCTTGATAAAACTTGAAACACCATTTGCTGAATGAGACCACAGCAACAGCAAGTAATTACCACACCTCTTTGCCAAGTCTTGCTTTTCATAACACTTTCCAAATCCATCTTTTCTTCAAAGGACTGGCCTTTTTTGTCTTCCCATTTACCTTGCATGCCAGTATTGATTTCCTTCTGTTCCAGAGGCTGAAAAAGTGCTTGTGAACTCAACAGCTCCAAGCTACCCTTCCTCAGGAAGCTGTATGTTGTCTCTTTATGGTGGTCTCCTGTTTTTTCAGGAACAGGATGTGTGGTTTCTTCCTCAAAGGAGCTGTACATTTTAATTTCATTAGGTTCATGTGCTAGAAGCCTCTTTCTTTCTTCTTCATGTTTCTTTGATGCTCTTCTGCTTTCTAGCGCTTCCATTGGGGGCTGCCACTGTTCTGACTTGTGTGTGCGCTTTCCTGACGAGTCCCAGGTTTCTGCTGCAGGGTGGAACCTGGTGGCAGCGCTGGCACTCCCGTCAGCCCCTGTCCTCCCGGGCAGGTCCCCGTACAACGGAGCAAGGGCAGAGGCCATCGCTGAAATCGATGTGGCAACTGCAGATGACAGGGGAGCGATCTTCCCACTTTCATTTTGTACCTATGAAGGGAAAAAAAACAAAAAGCAAACAAACACAAAAAAAACCCCAAATAGGACTTAAAAGCTTTGAAATGATCAATTCCAAAAACCAGCCTAATCACATCAGTTCATCAGAGGTATGTTTTCATGTAAATATTGTACTGGATCAGTACAGACTAGAACAGGTAAGGAAAGCAACAGTGCCCCTGTAATTTGTCTGCAGATGGGTTATTCTACCCAAGGTAAAAACAACTGCATGTGAACAGCAACATCTTTAGTAACAAGGGATGTGAGTGGAACATGCAACAACAACATCGTGTCAGGGCTCAGGACCTGCAGCAGTGGGGGAAGGAATTAGTTCAGGTTCCAGATACCAGATGACATGCCATGTGCCCAGGCTAATCAACTCTGCATCTCAGCAGGACTCATTAGCTTTGGCACAGCTCTGCTCTTATACAGCTCTACAGCTCCCAGCTCTGGTGAGTGCTCAGCAGCAGGGAGAGACTGTTCCATGCTGTCCCAACCCAGGGCAGACATTCCTGATGCTCCTGACACATAAATCACCTTCATGTGGGACTTCTTCAAATATAAACATTGGCTGTCATCAGCAAAGTATTTGAGCCTAAGAGTCTTATTAAAAAGACTTCCAAAATTATTTTGCCAGCTCCCATGGTGGAACAATTATGTTTTCTACTCTTCTAACATAATAATTTTGTAAATTTTTCCTAGATGCAGTTAAGATGTGTATTTTTTTCTGAAATGCAGAGCTTTCCTTTATCTTCTCCAAAGGAGACAAAAGCTATGAAAGTGTGACAAACATGCCTCATACACATCTGGAGAAGTTTTTTGTTGTTGTTTTCTTAAACTGCAGAGCTAGTGAACAGTGTGCAAAAGGACAGACAAGATCACACCAGTAGGAGGAAATCAGCTCAGAACCTTAAATGTGCATGCAGATTCCATAAAACATGGACAACAGTCATTCATTAAGCAAAATGGAAAGCAGAGCAAAGACTGTTAGGTCAAAGATTCCAAAGCAAGATTAAGAAAATAGTTACCAGTTTATTTTTTTTCCATTGCATCTATCAGAATTAGAAATTTAGAGGAGAACAGAAAAGTGAAATCAGTTTTAATTAAAAGATATTTACACTTTCAAATATGCATTTTGGGAACATAACCTCTAGTTATCTATTTTGATAGCTCACTTTTGCTTCTTCCTAGAAAAGCCATACCTGCATCTCAAAACACTCCAATGAACAGTTCACTATGAAAAGCCTTTTTGAAAATACACTCCCATTGAGCTTGCTTCAGAGTCAACTCTGATTTCATTTGCTAGGTTCAGAAAGCTGATACAACATGCTTCCTCTGATTTTCCTTGCTTGAAAAGTGTGTTTGCTCTGTAAGTCTGACAAAGTAACGTGTCTGACACTTCTCCCCCATCTGCTTCAGCCTTTTTCTGTTCACCACCTTACTGGCCCCCAAAGAAGTTAGTGACACAATCATTAAAGAGGCCAAGCTGTGACAGTGATTGGCATGTGAAACGCGAATGGCAAAAGGACTGTGTATGGTCTGGAAATCTTGCTTAAATAAATCTGTCAAGCATTTATTACTACTTCATGTGCAAGCAAACTAGGCATAAAGTACAATTATAATCTGTACAGCTTTGCACCAATATGTTCAGAGAAATCCTGCTTTCTTACTATCCTGTTATTATAAAATATGGAAAAAATATAATCATCAATGAAACATATAGAAAGAAAAGGGTAGGAACTTTCTAACACTCACATTTATCCAAATACCTAGAAATATGACATGCACAGGAGTTGTGCTTCACTGTTAAAGTGATTTCTTTTAAAGCTGTAATGCAAAGGGACTGCTGTTTCTGCTATTGTGAATTGATCTAAAAGACCACTTCTGGGCCACTTTATGCTGAGGCTTTACTAAAAAGGCATTCCTTTGCAGTTCCAATTAGATGAAGTATTCCAGAACAGGAAGCCAAATATCACTGCACACATTAAAAATTTCTCTTTGACTTCCTGAATTTCAAAAGTATTCTGCTTTTAGGGGAAAAAATAGAGATAAAAATCAATGCCTCCTCCCAGAGGAAAATGACAGACTATGTCCCTACTAATAATGGAAATATATTGTGTTTTCAGGAAAGAGCTTGAAAATTACACATGACAAAGCTCCAAAATGCCCTGAAAATACACCTAAAGCAAAATTATGTGTGTCTTGGCTTTTACCCCTTTGATTAGGAATTTACTTTTAGACAACACGTAATACTGTAGTGGAAGGGACACACACTGTGAAAGGTACAACCTGCACTAGGCAGGAAGACAACATAATTTCAAATTACTAAAAAAGATACCAAATATCACAAAAAGTAGCAAATACCAAAAAATTTGAACACTATAGGGAATGTTGTTGCTCAATGTCAGAAGCCTGCTTCCTGATAAACCTTTTCCTCTGTGTATAGCCCAGAGCAAAAGAAAGGCCATCCTTTATGGTATCTTACACTGAAGCTGTTTTCTCCAGTAAAAAGAAATGCAAAAGAGCTATGATGGCACTTACCTGCTCAACTTCTCCAAGAGTGACTGGCTGAGTCTGGTAACGAGCATTCATTCTCCTGTGCCTCATATCTCCCCGATTCCTTGTGGAGATGGCCCTGGATACTGGCTGAGACAGTTTGTTAAACAAAGCCATCTTTTCTGCCAAACTTAAGGTGGAAGAATCTGGTTCCTCAGACTGATCTTGCCCCATTGCCTCTTTGGCTGCTCTTATCTCCTCTTTAGCTAAAATTTTTTGGTGTGCTGATGCCTGCAAGCTGAAGAAGCAGAACTGGAAATTAGTTTTGAAGAAGCCATTGCGCAGTTTTAAAATCTCAACCTGATAGAAGCAGAAGATCTGCACGTGAAGCACAATAGCCAATGTAATTTAGCAGCCTAAGTGGGTATGCAGTGGTTCAACATTGGCACGATGAATTCTAATTCAACAGCTGAAGATTTAAAAAAAGTTACATTTTCATTCATGAATTCATTTGATTAGGACACAACATTTTTTTAAGAGGGAACTCAAGATGGAAGAGAGATTTTACAGACAAATCTCTTTATACAGAATACAGAGCTAGGGAGAGACATTTAAGATGCCTTTAAGGTCCTACAGTGCAATTTATATAAAGTTCAATTTTATTGAAAGTGATTTGTGGATATATGATAAACAAACTTAAAAGACAGACAAACTCCAAGTTAGTGCTGCTTTTAAGTTAGAACAAATTACAATGACTTTTTGATTCTGAAGTGGAACAGAATTCAGACTGTCTTTTGTTTTGAATTATGTTGGATAAATCAACAACAAAAATTATTTTTGAAACACAGTCCATTGATTTTGAAGATTGACCAATGCTGAAGGCAGACATATTCATTCATAAAAGCTGTAACTGCATTTGTCTCTACAATAATGTATTTTATTCACCTTTTACTATAAAAGATTTTATTGTTCAACTTCTTCCACACTTACAGAATTAGTAGTATTCTCTAATTATTTTTTTCTGTCATGGTCTCTGCTAAAATTCTTTCATTCAGAAAAGGCAAACAGTATTCTGCAACTTTACCTATAGGTGGTGCAATTTCTTATATTTCCTTTAATTTTGCAAGCTAAAAAATATATGTAGAGACAGACAAAGGACATGTACTCCTTGTGAAATCAAGCACTCAGCTGTGCTATTTTCATCTCAGGATGACATTACCATACAAAAAAAAATTACAAGAGCAAAGAGGGTTCTGCTGTGTTTGCTCACATGCAAATTAATTTCTTTCAGAAGAAGAATAGACTTTTACAATAGGCTAAGTGTGGTTAGAAGGGTCCTGAAAACAGATGCTTGACAAAAAGAAGCTGCATTGCTTTATCATGCAAACATAAATGAAGTTGACGAACGTTTTAAATATTCTCAAAACATGTATTGACTTGACACATTGAAAAGGCATTCAAGACTTTAAGATGCATCTGCTATTGAGGAATCTTGTGCTCCATGTAACATGCATGTTTACCCCCCCAGTACCTGGTAGGTTGTACAGTGCTCTTAACTACAGTGGGACTAGGTACTCTTGTCACTACTGTGTGGGTATTCACAGAACGTGAAGCAGGGGTAGTTTCACTTTAAAGAATTGCCAAGGAGGGAAAATTCACAGGGAGAGAGAAGAAAAAAGCATTAAGAAAAGCAATACATTAAGTGTTAACTACAGAAAAGACCAAACCAAAACAAAACAGAAAAAACCAAACAGCAATTATTTTTAATTAACTGAGTTATTGCTGTGACATTTGCAAAATAATTCCAAACACTTTGAAAGAACTAAAAACCTAAAGGAGCAAACAGGCTGTCTCTTGAAGTTATTCTTAACCCATAAAGCAAGCCACCTTTCAGATGACCATTAGGTGAACATCCATTTAATTCACCATTGTTTAATTTCCCCCCAGAAATGATTTTCCCTTCTTCAGGAAAATGTCATGATATATGACCAGAGTGCAAGAAAAGCATTTCCAGAGAGTACCTTTGAGATTTCAGAGTGCAAAAAGTTTTCCCTAATACATTCCATAAGAAATTGTGCAGATTTCCCTCAGCACAAACTATCTTTTTCATTTGGGTTATGAAACAATGCTATGATTAATCTCGTTTACCTAATCCACAGGTTCCTAAGCTTTCTGCCAAATTACAGTTCATACAAGTTATGCTTTACTAGTCCCTCTACATTTAAAGAAGAATTTCAATATAGTTTCCCTTGTGGCTCTCAAGGCCCTTAGCAATAAATGTTTTCCTTGCTACAAAGTTCTAAGCACCACAGATATGGAGCTTATTCCCAGATTTGAAAGCAGAGCCAAGACATGCACAAGACTTACGTGGCTGCAATGACCACCTCCTCACTGGTAATGGGTTGTGTGTGAGACCTGTCCTGCAAACGCCGCAGCCTTCTCTCTACTGCCGAACTTCTTGTTGGTGGTTTGGGAATATTTTTCATTTCAAATGATTTTTCCATCTCCTAACAGGACATATGTCATAATCAAAACCATGGAAGAAAAATTCTGAAACAATACTTTCATCTTAGCTTTCTTGCATGCACAGCAGTGAAGTTCCCAAATGCCTATCTCTGAATTAGAAGCAAGATGCAACTGCACAGTATGAACCATGGAGTTAAAACTAACTACATACTTCTCTCTAAATGACATTCTTAAAGCAGGCTTTTGAGCAACAGGTCTACTGTGAAGGTGGGGAATGAAGTAAAAAAAAAAGTTCTATAGCTTGAACTTGGTTAACAGCATTATACTTAATTCTAATGCACTTTGGATTCCTTCAGCATCTTGTATTTGAAATGTTTAATTCAATCTCCTGTTTAGAAAATGCAATACTCACTCTAAAAAGGAGTCTCTTTGCAGCTACGCTTAGTTTGGCTCGGTCATCCAACTTTTCTTCATCTACACAAAGGGGGGGAAAAAAAGGAGGCTGAACATAATAAATCAATCTCATATTAAGGGTAAAGTTTTTTTAATATGAAGGATTACAAACCAGCAAATAAACTGGCTGTTTCTCACATTTAACAAAAAACTTATTGTGAACCCAGCTGTGTAAACTTTACCTGTTTTTACATGTATTGCACCGAATGAGAATTCTTGATATGATTTGCAAACAAATGACTTGTCTTCAGGACAGTTCAAGTCCTTTCAAGCCATATAAACAACACTTGATGAATAATCAAACTTACTGCATCAGTCTGTGAAAACACATGGACTAAGAAAGTAAAGGCTGCCTTAAGGGTCAATGAAGAGTACTGAACATCTATCTTCTACTAGCTGACCGTTCTGATTACCACCTTGTGTCCCCATTTCTCAGAGACTAAATTGGTATCCTCAGGAGCTGAAATCAGGATCCTCCAGATCCAAGAGCCAGCATCTCAGAGCTGCAAGGAATATCTGCTTTCAAATAGCATAAAGCATTAAATCTAAATATAGCTACTCATGAGATTACCTACTTAATTTGTGCCAGACTTGCCAAGGGTGACAAGAGGGAAATAGAAGCAAGATGGCAGACTGAATTCTGTAATTTAATAACCTGCATTTTGCAACTTCCTTAGCCAAAAAACAAGCTAGCAACATCAGTTTCACATTATACTACAGGATTTCTTTAAATTATAAGTTCTAGACCAGTGATTAAAACTAATCAATGATTAATTTTTTTCCCCAATAAGTAGGTTATTTATTGTCTAAATTAGGATAAAACCCAACCCCCAACTATATTGAAAAGTTTCAAGCCATTCTCTGCTTGACTTCCACTTGAAGTTTGGTATCCACAGACAGAGTTTAGGACTGAAATGAGTTTACAATCAAGTCTGTAGTAGACATGGACCAAGGAAAAGGGGTATTTCAACTATGTATCACAGGTAAAGATATTTTCAAGTGGATTTTTTTTTTTTTTGCATTATCAAACAGTTCTTCAGTTAATATAAAACACATCAGATCCCATTTCTTCCTTGGAAAACAGTACAGCAACATACCGTCAGCAGTTGGTATTTCTGCACACAAAATTGACCTAGTGAAAAATTATCAAACAGAAAAAAGTTAGCTGGAAACAAGACATCAAAAATGAAATTCAAATTCAATCTGAAGCAGCAGGACCTCAAAGTCTTAAGACTGGGAGAATTTATCTATTTTTCAGGTTTCAGCAGTGTCCACTTGGGAACATCCTTTAATAAAGCATAAAGGCAAGCAATTGCAGCCAAACTTAAATACAGTAAAGGAAAATTATTTCTAGTTCACCTTTCAGAAAATATAAGTCTAAGATTTGCTGCCAGCTTTTTAACATAAAATGAGTAGCTTTGATGGTTTACAAAGAGAGTAAATGATAAAGCAGAGTAGACAGAAAGGAAACCCTGTATATAAAACCAAAAGCATTTAACATTCAAACCAGACTGCTACAGCACTTTATGATGATTCACTCTTCACTATTTCAAATGGGAGGAATTTGCAATAAATTGGTTTTGTTGGGGGGAGCAGTTTGGTTTTCATTTTATAAGAAGCTATAATAAATGCTTGACTGTTTTTAGAGACACAGAGTAACCTTGCAAAATGTTTATCCTAATATATGAACAAATCTTTTCACAATTTTGTTAATATCCACCTGAGCCAGAATGCTACACAGAGCTACGTATGTGCCTACCTATCTGTCTCCTTTCGTTCTGCTGATGTTATAGGTTGAGTTTTAAATCTCTCAGAAGTCTTTCTATTTTCACCAGGAGTAAAATAGCGCCTGGCCTTTCGTGGCCCTCTTTCACGGTCCCCATTGGCAGACACAGTACTACCTGCTGTTGACATCTCAAACCGAGACTCACTTTCAAATCGCACGATAGAGAGCGCATAGGAAAGAAAATAGGAGAGAGAAGTGAAACATAGATGTAAGCATCTCAGCAACTCCCCAGAGGTCACTCTGCATGCTCCTCTGGTACCATGCTCAGACGAACACATTCCAGCTACCCCACATCACAACTCGCACTAGCAAGCAGAAGCACAAAAGCAGGATTCAAACCATCTCAGCCTCTGGTACACACTGGTGAGAGCTAAGCTGTGTGCTTTAAGTGCCGAACAACAACTGCTGTTGAGTGGGTGTCATTTTGCCAAGGACGTGCAAGTTTCACACGAAAATACGAGTGAAATGTCACCTACAGTTCCGTTTTCTTGTTGGCATTAGCAGACTCCAGAAAGACATTACGGAGCTGGGCAACAGAGACTTTTGTGTCAACCATGCCAATCTCACCATTTGGTGCATTTGCTTCCATACTCTCCTTACTTTTAAAAGGTTCTAGCTTAGTAGTCACAGTATAGTCAGACATGGAGCGAGTCAGGACCTTATGTTTTGTTGTTGACACTTTCCAAACAGGAGCCTTTGCCTTGTCGGGCTGCAATACAGATCCGCTCTGTATGTACATAAGAGCTTCACTCCTTTCTATGTTCTCAGGGGTCTTAAACTGCTGCTCAGGGGCCTGCCTCTTATTGCATTCCAACTCCCTCTGAACTTCTGAGTTAACTTTCGGCTTGCTCGCAAAGGAGGAGCTCCCCACAGGGGTCTCCAATTCTCCTCCAACAAAGAGGCCTTCATGGTTCTTCCCTTGCTTGCGAATCTCAGATGGCAGAATTGGCCTTCTGCCTTTGGAAGCCTGTTCACCCTCCATGGAATCTTCTTCATCAGGTTTTGCTCTGAAACCAGGTGCCTCTTTCTTTTCACTCTCCGATGCAGTGGCTGCTGAGGATTTTGTTCCGAGGCTAACATTGTCTGGTGGGAGGAGGCTGCCAACAGGGGTGTTTGCTGGTTCTTCTGCTGCCATCAGCTGAGCTGTGTGAGCAATGCCAGCAGGCTGAATATAGCCATGGATTGGCTGGCGCACAGAACTGACAGGCTGATTTATAACCCTATCAAAGGCAGACGTTTCTGTCTGAAGAGGCATGTAGTGGGCTGGCACTGGATGGGATTTTCTCTGAGATACTGTGTCTGTGACAAGTTCAGGGCTTCCACGAGCACTTTCCTCTTTCACCAATTTCTCTCTAACTTTTACTCTTTAAGAAAGAAAAAGGATTAAAGCTGTGAACAGCAATACCCAATCTGGAAAGGAACACAGACATCTACTGTGGGTACAGACAGCAACATTGCAGTAAAATAAAAAACAATACATTAAAATAAAGCAATCTTATGATGTAACCCCTTCCTCCCCCCAAGTCTTAGCAGTAACACTGATCAAAAACAGTCAAGTGATTCACGAGCCATTGGACATGCATGACTCCTGAGAAGGTAACTCCGCAAGCTCTGGGAACATACAGCATGTTCTCATGAGATCACAAGTGTGTTTGCCAATCAGCACATACCCATAGTCTCAAACAAACAAGATGATCAAAACTGCTTTTTATATTATCAGAGTGTTGGGTTCAGCCTGAAATTTCAAATTCCACTGGCAGTTGTGTATGCAGTCAGATATTTGAAGATGTCTCAACACTGGGAAGATTATGTCATGCCAAGATGTTGTTGCATTGGGGAAAGGGATGAAAAAACATGTTATCTCCACCTAGCCCTTCAGATATTTTGCCAGAGACTGGTTTAGTTGTGTTTTTGTGTATCATTTAAGACATCTGAAATGTGTAGTGTAACCTGTTTCAGTGAGTGAGAAAACGAAAGGGCAAGTCCTAAATGCGAAAGCAAAATTATGGCATCGCTGTTGCTCTTCAGAGAGCTCGCAGGAAAAAAGGCATTTAGAAACTGAAACAGGCATTCTGTTATAAAATGTTTCCTTACATTTTAACATGCAAAACTTGCAAAAAAACCCCCTTGTTCCCAGAAGTTACCTTACTTCAGTGTGTTTTCTAGAAACACCTCTGGACTTGTGCAACATCCATGCAAAACAGAGTTCTATCTAACCTTTCTAAACTGAATACAGCAGCACAGTGGCAGGCAAGCACGTGCAGCCAGGGGCAGCCTTTGCTCTGGGGCTATTGCTGCAGGTAAAGCTCTCCAGCACTTTTACAGCCTTGCCGAGGCTCAGACAGCTCACAGGGCGAGCGTCTGTAGATAACGCACCAAGTACTAAAAATGAAAGCCCTGTATTTCCTCCCCTCCCAAATGGGTATGAAAAAATCATTTTAGTTCTGAGGAAAGAGAGAGACTCAATCTCTCTCTCAGAGAGCTAGGAAACTAGCTCTCTGTTTGAAAGTAAGCAATCCAGCTCAAAGTATGTGCGATTCCGGGCTTGCTACCAACAGAGTTTTTGGAGTTTACATCAAGAAAAAAAAGCAAGATTTAGGGAAAAAAAAGGCAAAATATCTAAGAGAATTATTCAGGAAATCCAAAACTATTTGAAACACCAACCTTTGTAATATTTTGGTGCTTCTTATTGCTGAAGATTGATGCACTTGTCAGGGAAAGTTGCTTAAGCACATAAAGTATGTTAAGTCCGAAGAAGTATTCTTTGAACTACATGTACCAAGCATTCTCCAGAACATCCACACCAATGTTAGTACTGGGTTATAGGTATTACTTTAATCAGGAACAAGAAAAAGAGTCTTCCTGCAATGCTTTTCATGATGGGCTCACTGTATGTGTTACCAAACCAGGAGAAAGCAGCTGCCTTTAGCTTTGATCAAGACTTCATTTTACTTTCCCATGTATTTTTTTACTTCTCTTGTACTATCTCCTTTGGAATCCAAGGAGTTACTTGTAGGGAATGCTAAGACAGAATGGTGTACAGTATAAAAATATGCTGGTTTGTAGAGCACAAAATGAGATACAATAAGAAGTTATAAAATCTAGTGGAAGCCAGAATGATAGTAGCTGTGGAAGAAGCTTGGGGAATTTGTACTTCTCCATCAAAATACCAATTGGTTCTAAGTTGGAATAAAAGCAGATACTTCAGAAAAGTTTCAACAGCTTTTTATTCACAAAAACCCCCCACTTTCTTATTTGCTGCTGTTAAAGGAAAATTAAAGGGCAAGTGTTAAATGTAGATAGTATAAGGAAAGGGGAGGTTTGTAGTCTGTTAGCCACACAGCTATGCTCTATGATACCTGGAGGGCCAGCTGATAAGTGAAGGTGTGTCCCCTTCCGAATCTTTCTGAAGAAACCATTCAGGTTTTGCTTTCCCTGCACTACTACAGAAAACAGAACTTCAGGTACATCTCAACACATGCTCCCATTATTTCTCCCAATCTCCCCTCCCCACTGCTTTTAATTTTTGATTATTGAGTTGCAGAGGACTGTTCTAGAAAACAAAGGCAATGCACACTAATCTAATTCAAAGGTGATAAATTGTGAAAGAAACTATTATATAATCCCACAAACATACACAAAGTATTCTAAATACTAAAGATTCTGCAGAGGTAGCTTCACCAAGTCCAAAATTTGAGAAGTGAAAGCAACTACACAACCTTATTTTTGCATTTGCCATTGCAGGTCAGTTTGTATAAGGACATCTGAAAACCTTGTTAAAACCAATCTTTTAATTTGTGATTTAAAGTGGTAAAGACTGCTGCAACCAAAACAAAGTAATAACAGGAATTTAATGAAGTGAAAAATTCACATGGCTACATCACATTTCCTAAGAAATTCTCAGGAGCATCTGAAACCCCTGTCTTCTTGTAACCCTGTATCACAAATCTTCATAAATGCCCACCTGGTTAGCAGAAGGCAAATATGCTGTGCCACTGCATGACTTGCCAAAGGAAAAACTTAAGAAACAAAGTGACCCCCAATTTAATCTTGCCTTGACTTTACTCTGTTTACATTTTGGAGTTGAAAGCATAAAAAGAAAGAAGAGCTTTCAAAAGCCCTGCAGCAGTGCAAGAAAGGGTGTTTGCAAACTTCCTAATAAAGTTTCTCATATACCTTCCTAATGTTCACCTTCACCCACAATCCCCCAGCAGCAGTAGAACACATCAAGTACTTTTAACCTTGCAAGCACAGCATGTCCTGCCATATTAACATTTTCAAACTCACTCCCCAGAGGTGACAAGCATCCAGGATGCCTTCCATTACTTACAGCTACATCTGAAAGAACCTTTCCATTGAGAGCCATTTCCAGAAGAGCCATTTGGGATAAAAAACCCAAATTAAACTCCAGGTCATATACTTCAATTTTTCTTAGCTACTCTTTCATGAAAAATAGTTGAAAACGGTCAAACCAACAACTGTTCTGAAGATAACAGTGTATTCGATGCAAATAAGTTTGAATTTGAGAACTCACCTACTGTTGTCATTGAATCCAAATCTACCTTAGAATGCCAAACACCAACTGTTAGAATACCTTCTGTATCTGCAAACGTTTTTGAATCGCTAACGGAACTGACCAAGCAGGAGGTAAAGCCTTTTCACAGAAGCTAACTAGAAGCAGCTAGCTGGCTGGAATTGCTTTGAAGCACGGGAACTTCCTTCTCTCTTAATGTGTACTTTGGAACATTTTTATAGTGGGCATGGCCCAAGCAGCAATTATTTGTACTTGATCATTCATCCTTTGAAGAGTGCAATCAGACGAACGCAAGCCACGTTTTGAATTTAATCAGCCGTTTCAGAAGCCAAATGCAGGCAATGTCAAATGATACCTTCTCAGTGATGTGTAACTGGATTAATTATTAAATCTTCTTAGTATTAAATCTTCTTTGGTGAAGGCACAAAAGCTTTTGTATATATTCCAAAGCAAGTTGCATTGATTTTCCAATTTAGACTCCAATTTTGTAGCCTGTATATAATGTGGAACTGACTTCAGAACAGCAGTCACCTGAAAAACTGGAGTTAGCCATTTTTCCCTTGTCCAAATAGCCTTATAGGAGACCACCACAGAGTAACTTTAAACAGTCTGCATAGAAACAATGACTTTTTTACCACTCAAAATCAGGGACAAGAGTTTCAGAGAGGTTATTCTTACATCTCTGAATATCATACCAGGGAATACACACTGGCACTGAAAGTGTCAGGGGTTTTAAAGAATGGCCTCTTAGCAACATGGCCTTTAAAATACCACCTACTGCCTACATGTGTATCCTAACAAGAGGCCAAATCCTACATTTAAGCTCTTGGCTGCTTTAAGTACTACACCACATCTTAGTGAGTGCAGATGGTTTCCTTCAAAAGATAGACAGACAGTAATTAGGGGAAATTTGTTTTATGCAAATACTAACCCAAGCCTCATCCCAGAAAAAAAATCTGAAATTACAGATAATGAAGTCAGCAATTTGTCTAATATTATTACTTATTCACAGAATCACAGAATAGTCTGAGTTGGATGGGACCTTTAAAGGTCATTTAGTCCAATCTTTCTGCAATGAGCAGCAACATCTTCAACTAGATCAGGTTGCAGAGTCCCATCCAACATCACCCTGAATGGGACTCTGGGATGCTCCCAGGGATGGAGCATCTACCTTCTGTCTGGACAACCTGTGCCAGTGTTCTACCGCCCTTCTTGTAAAAAATTTCTTCCTTATATCTAGTATCAATCTACTCCCCTTTTAGTTCAAAACCATTCCTCCTTGTCCTATCGGAAAGGAGGAATGCCCCTATTAAAAAGTCTATCCCAATCTTATAATTACTTCCTGTGACACTGAAAGGCTGAAATCAGATCTCCCTGGAGTCTTCTCTTTTCCAAGCTGAACAACCCCAAATCTCTCAGCCTTTCCTCATAGGAAAGGTGCTCCATCTGTCTGATTATTTTTGTGGCTCTCCTCTGGGCTTGCTCCAACACTCTATGTCTTTCCTGTGCTGAGGACTACAGAGCTACAGATACAACATTCCAGGTGGGATCTCATGAGAGTGGAGTAGAGGGGCAGAATCACCTCTCTCAACTTGCTGACCATGATCCTTTCGAGGTGGCCCAGGACATATTCAGCTTTCTGGGCTGCAGGTGCACATTGCCAGCTTATGTCCAGCCCCTCATCCACCAGTTCCCTGAAGTTCTTCTTGGCAGAGCTGCTCTCAATCCCTTCAACCCCCAGCCTGTACTAGTACTATTGGGGCTTGCTCCAGACCAGGTGCAGGACTTTGCATTTGGCCTTACCAAACCCCTCATGAGACTCTGATGAGCCCACTCCTCAAGCTTGTCCACATCCCTCTGGGTGATATCCCATTTATCAGGAGCGTCAACCACACCACTTGGTTTGGTGTCACCTGCAAAATTGCACTCAACCCCCTTGTGTCATTGAGGAAGACATTAAATAATCCTAGTCCCCATGCAGACCCTTAAGGAACACCACTTGTCACTGATGTCCATCAGGACTCTGAGCTGTTGACCACTACTGCCTGGATATAACTGTCCAACCAATTCCTTATCTACCAAACAATCTATCCATAACTTTTCAATTCAGAGAGAAGGATGCTGTGAGGACTGTGTAGAAGGCCTTGCAGAAGCAGAGACAAAGATATCTGTAGCCTTTCCCTTGTCCACTGATGCAGTCACTCAACCATAGAGGGCCACTAGATGGGTGAGGCAGGACTTGTCTTGATGAAGCTGTGCTGGCTGTCTGGAATCACCTCCCTGTCCTCCATGTACCTTAGCATAGCTTCTGAGAGAATCTGTTCCGTGATCTTCGCAGGCCCAGAGGTGAGACTGACAGGGCAGTAGTTTCCAGTATCCTCCTTTCTACCCTTTTCAAAAAGGGGTGCCATGTTTCCCTTTTTCCAGTCACCTGGGACTTCATCTGACTGCTCAGATATCATGGAGATATATCAGCCAATTGCTTCAAGACTCTGGAATAGATCTAATTGGGTCCTATAGCCTTATTTTTACTCAGTTTCGTCAAGGAGTCAGGACCAAGATTTTTTTCTTACAGAGTGAGGGACTTTGCTTCCCCAGTCACCATCCTGCTGCCCACCCACTTACGAGGTGTGGAAAGAGAGGTTGCCATTAAAGACTGAGGCAAAAAGTAGCCTTCTCCTCATCCATTGCTACCAGTTTCGCTTTGACCTTCCATTTCCAGCTGACACAGCTGTAGAAGTCCTTGCTATGTTTTGCATCCCTTGCCAAGTTCAGTTCCAGGTTCACCTTGCCCTTCCTAACCTCATCTGTACACAACTAGGGAGCATCCCTATACTCTTTCCAAAACACCTGTCTCCGCTCACTGACTGTGCATTTGCTTCTTTAATAATCCATGCTGGTGTCTTTCCTTTTTTTCCTGATTCCTCACAACTGGGAACTGAGAGCTCTTGTGCTCTATGGAAAGCATAAATGGTCGAGTTTACACCAGTTACCTCAGTTTCTTAAAAACAGTTAACACTGTTCAGCATTATGCACACATGTTTAAAATTAAGTTCTCAATTGATATAATTTTTAGTTGCAACATTTTAAGTTTTTACAGTTATTACTTTTATCTTTTCACCTACCAAGAAATTAAAGACTTGCACTTGGAAAAAATGATACTTTAAAAAAATTCTTAGTCACACGTTGTTTTCAGTCAGCTTAAGAATTTGACAGTATTTCTATACCATACTGAGAAATTGTAATGTAAAATTAGTGAAAACTAATTTTTTTTTCCATTTGGAAGAATCTGGTTACCCTATTACCATCATAAATTTGTCAAGTCTGAAGCAATTCAGCATAGAATTTTAACTCTCCCCTTTGCCCCTTCGTGCACATATATGCCTGATCTCATCTGAAAGATTGACTATCAGAGTTCAAAAGGGTTTTTACAGTTTCACATCAGGAAAACAAATCAACTATAATTTCAACTGACCCAAGACACTCTTCATCTTTTAAATCTGCAAACTGTTTTATTTTGGCAAAATAAAGATATTCAAATCTTCACTGAGAAACAGCTTGCCTCTACTTGGAAGCTTCCAGCCAACAATTACAAGATATGGAAGAAAGAAAGTTAAAGAATTCTCTAACAGGTTATTAAAAACCAAAAAACAAAACACAAAACCCAAGGAGATTTAGAACCATAACTCCTTCACTTTCTAGTTTATGTCCTCCCCACAATTGGCCTAATTTTAGCAAAAATTCTATTAATATAAAGTGAAACCAAAGACACAGCTTATCAGAGAAATATATAGTCACTTCCTTGTATCAGACACACACTGATACAATAAACCCAACTAATCCAGCTTGAGACACCCAAAGCAACTAAATACATTCTTCAAGGGTAATGAATACATTCTCACTAATACTGTAGACACTGATGCAGAAGCCGATTAAGATAAAGGAATCCACAGCAAAACAAAAAATAAAAATCATGCTTACCTTTGTCTGCTGTTACTGTGCAAGGGCTGGTCATTCTGCAAGTGGGTCGGTGAGGCTGCCCGCTTTGGTGAAGGGAGGGACTCTCGGGGGGTCTGCTTTGGTGATATTGGCACTTCGTTATAGCAGGAAGAGTCTCGTCCAGAAATTGAAAGGGAGACAGAACTATCCAAGGTTGCTGAAGGGTCAGAAGCCTGTCTAATGGCACTGTCATCTGCTTTTCTAACACTCTTTTCATTTGAGAGGTCATTTTTATCTTCATGGCTGGAGTACTCTTTGGAATCAGAAATCGCACTCTTCGATGCCTTCATCTCAGTCCTGGACAAATAGAGGTTGCCATAGTCCTTGTTTTCGTCACCTTGCCTTTCACTTTTCACTCCCCTTCTTTCCACACTGTCAGTATCTTTCCTTGCCCTTGTGTATCTGGATGAGTAGTCAGAATCCAAATCAGAATCAAGAGATAGTCCATACTTTTCTGCCAGCTGGCGTCGCCTCTCTGCCTTGTACCTAGCTATTCTCTCTGCTTTTGACTCTAGTTCCTGGACATCCATGTTTGCTGTACTGTACAAGGGCTCTGTATTACCTCCTGTGGTTTCTGATCGGTATCTGGATGATCTCGGTTGTTTTTCTACAGAAGAATCTGAAGTTTCCTCCTCTTCATTTGATCTTCCTGTCAAAAGTACAACATATATGAGCAAGTCCTTCCCAAAACACCACTCAAACTGAGTGAACTAAAAGTTTCCCATTATCTTACAAATCAAAGTGACTGCACAGACACATTATATTTTTGCACTTTTGTCTCCAAAAGCACATACAATTAAGAAATATGTATTAGAAATAATTCTTCAGTGAGTAATAGTTCTCAATTCAAATAGTTATTTTAAAGTTATTTTAAAGCAATAAGAACCATCAACATTTTTCAAATAAGACAACTGGAGACTTAAAAGGCAAATTAAAAAAAACCAAACAAACAACCTGACAGAGCTCTTCTGTAGAGCTCTTCTCAAGGTCCTGCACAACTGACAGTGTAGCAAACATGAAGCAATTCAGCAGTGCAAGATGGACTGACCTGTGCCACTTACCTAAGTGGGGGCTGTATGGGTCAGTTGCACGCATGTATCTCGGTGTATCCTCCTCTAGTAAACGGTGCGTGACTGATCCTGGGCAGTTTTGTAGAAGCATAGGCTGTGTATCATTTTCAATTCCCTCTAAGCGCCTAGCTATTCTTTCTTTTCTGAAAAATATGTGAAAAATGTGAAAACAGGCATCTTGAAGATTTGAGGGCAGAGTTTCTATGAGGAGGTAACAAAACAAGCCATGTGTTTTGTTTCACAGGCCAAAGACTTTTTGCTTTTACCTTTTCATTTCCAAAAAATCTCGGTTGTTTGGTTCAAAGAGTTTTCTTAATTCTGAAACTGAGACAACAAAAGATTATGTGGCTTACAAGACAACATGTTTCAGAAACGTGCTAAAATGCTTTGGAATAAGAAACAACAGTCAAATAAAGTTCAGAGGTTTGAAATAGCTTTTGTCAGGAAATGAGCATTTTCTTCTTGTTTTCCTAGTTTATTAAGGTTGTGCTGTGACAAGTGCATTAGGCACATAGGTGTGACCATCAAGTACTCCTCCCTTCCACATACTTCCAGGCTAATCCCAAATCTGCTATGCCATCCTAGCAGTTTTCAAGATCTAGTGTATACTGGACAAGTTGTATTTTGATTCGCTGAAGTCAAACTTACATGCTCCAGTAACCCATTTCAAAACTAGGTAGTATGGAAAGTCTGCTTATCCTGTCTACTCAAAGGTCAGGGATTATGTTTAAAGAGAAGCAGTAAGGAAGAGGTGTGGAGGAAAGTAAGGAAGAGGTCCACTCTTCCTTACTTTCCTCCCCACCCTTATATTGATCAAACCCCAAGTGACTCATTGCTGATGTGAAAATAACCATGCACTGTCATGGTACTATTGCATGGTTAATTACTTGCTACTTAGCTAACTTTCTCTTGTAGTTTCTATTGACATACTTTCCTTCTCTTCCCCTGAACCCTTTGCTAGTGTTAAGTGCCAGCAGACAGCTGCCACAGGTCCACAAAATAGCAGTGAACCAAGGGAGGCACGATAGATGAAGTAATCCCTATATATACACACATATGTGCACGTGCAAACCACACTGGAGCAGTGAGTGCTACACAAATTAGTGCAGTGTCACTTCTTACCACCAGGAAGAGAAACTGTCCAGGCTGTCCAGGAAAGCAGAGGACTGGGGTGGGGGTGTGCCTAACACACAGGCATGCACATCCACACACCCCCGTACTGTGGCCTGAGCAAACACGGTGCTGAAAGCTGTGTGCACCTATTCTTGAGCCAATGCACCTCTGGGGTTCTAATCACGTTAACCCAGGGGTCAAAAGTTAAAGCAAGCTAAAGTCTACATCTGCCAAATTGGCAGAGATTGCCATCAGAAACACCTGGTGAGTCAGGAGTATCTAGCTGACATTGTTCCACTGCAGAGGTAAACCTATCAGCTTTCTTTTCTTGCTACCAGACCTCATTGCTCTAGATACTTAGAACATAAATATTATTGGAACACCACCCTTTTAAAGGTCAGATGCACCTTTTCTGCCTTCCCTCTGCTGCAAGAACTTAACGTACATGCCTTGGTCGGGCTTCCAGCTCAGCTGACTCATCCAGGAAGTTGGCTGTACTCAGTACCAGTGCTCACACCTCACAGATACATAGATACAACATTGACATTAACTGTCATTATCAACCTTACATGCTGAAAAGCCTGAAAATAGGACTACAGATAAAACGTGCAGGATCAGCAACAATGAACACATTCTGATCCTGAACCGACATCACAGCAAAGATGAGCCCTTGTGCTGTGTTTTCACAGACTTTTCTCTCAATGCATGAGCAGTTTCCACTGTTGCCCTGTCTACTCAAGATGTGTTAGCAGTGGAACTGTATTAAACAGAGAACTTACCCATTTGAAAGCAGCCTTCATTTCCAACCCACACTAAAGGAAATGATTCCTCATAAAGACTTTGCCTCCCCAAATCTACTCCTGTTTAATTATGTTCCACTAGCTCTCAGAGTTTTTCTGTTCCATCTGTTGGCTATGTATACACAACATTTTCAAAACAAAACCCGCAACTGTCTGTCTTCAGACAAGTCAAAGGCCTCCAGAGCTCAGACTTAGTGAAATCATATTCCATCCAAATCCCGTTTTTCCCCTAGTCACCAATTTATACAGTCACCAAACCCCTCATCAGAGATGATGGTGTGTCTTTTACACAGCTTTTGTAAAGCTCTAAAGCGTAGCTACATTTGTTAGTGAAAGTCTTCTCTCCCACCACCCCCAGAAAAGGAAACTTGACTATACATTGTCCACATACAAGAAATGTGGAACATCCAAAGAAGTCCCAAAGCATTAGTTCAACACTCTCTTGCTACATGCTAGCTGAAGTTCCAGAGATTTTTCTACCACTTTGCAGTCCTAAAAAGAGCACTGGTCTCATGAAAAATGTCTCCCAACACCTCCCCAAGCAACATGGGATAAAAATAGCGTGGGACTACTCTATGCTGCCTTACACTTTTTCCAAGCTTGAGATTACAGAAGTAATTTCAGCTAGGTTGGCCAACACCTGCAAATTTTTTTTTTTGTGAAAGCAATTCCAGCAATATTCATCTTTTGGTAAAGTGGTAAAAAGAAGTACAAAAAAAGAAAAAATATAAAAAAAAGATAAAATGCAGAAAGTCTTCTAGTCTAGTGGTTTCTTTTTGACGAATAAAATATTTTACTTCAAAACATAAAAACCATTTGGAGACATTTCACTCCCAAGGACACTAGTTGACCATTGCAAATTTAGGTGATCAGGTTTCTCCTTTTTAGTTTACAATTTGAATATGTTGGTGCCAGTTCCCTGCCATCTGTCCCTGGGATGTTTTCCCATGTGACCATCACAAACAACACCATGGGAATGCTAAAGAACATCAACACTTCTACCTACAAGGTAGCACAAAAATCTGACTCAGCACACAAGAAAAGACTAAGCAGCTTAAAATAATTAATTTCACAGTAAAAGCTCCTTATCTAGATTACTTCATGGCAACACACTTTGTAAGCACCATTGGTCAGTTAAGGGCAAGAGGAAGAACAGCCACAGCTCAGAAACAGCTCTGAACTTGGGGCTTTATTTTAGGATGTTGAGCAGAATGCTGTGGTAGGATACCCTCTCAGGTAAACTGTCAAGAGGCATCTTAACTGTGGTAACTGTAGTACTCTGAAGCAAAATTTACTTTGGAATACCATTATTTAGGAAAAACAGTATTGTTCCCCATGTTGTCCCAGAAGTAAAAACAAAAAGCACATGTGGAACACATCCTATACTTTAAAAACTCCTTAAATTAAGGTGAAATATTTCTTACAAAATATATATTTATAGAACTCTTTCAGAAACCTGCAACAGAATATAAACATGTTTATGCTGAAAGCCCTCTGGCAGCTGCAGCGGGAACATGAATAAATTGCAGCTATGTGACAGCAGTTTTCTTTTTACAGTACAGATGCTGTAAATACTCAATTAAGCCTTCTAAAAGTTCATGATAGAGGGGGAGCATGTACATTTGTGAAGCCTGGATAGACATGGATCAAAAGGTCACCTGCCAGAGGATTAATTTCTCAGAGATGTTAAATAACCATTGCAACACAGGTACCACACATTTTCAATTTGAAGAAAATTTAATACAATAGCAAAGCCTACCAGCCTCATTCCCACTTCCTCCTCTCTACAACTGGAAAGGTGATGGTCTTAAAACTAGGCTGGAGAAGCATTTATCTTCTGTTTATGCCAGCAAAGGTGCTGACATCTTCAGTGCCCAACAGCAAGCCTCAGTTCAGTCTGTATCAGTTGAAAAGTAAACATATCCCCTCAATTTCTCAACATGTGCAAATCTGCATCAAAATTAGGCTCTAGAAAGGACAAATAAATTGTATTTTCCAAAAGCCCAGGACTTCAAGTAGTTCCCTCAGAATGCTGTTTCTTAAGTCTGGTACACACCAAATATGATGCCTTTATTGTAAGAATATTTTTTTGAAAAATAGAAACATCCTGGAATAGAAATGAGAAGCAACTTACAGTTAAAGTTTCTCAAGTGAAGGTCCAATTAACTTGCTGACTACATGACTGTAAGTCTAAGTGTAAGGAATAATGAGGAACAATGTATTAGAGTCTGCTGCTCTCAGAAGTCTGTATTGTATGAATGCATATCAATCTCTTCCATAATTTTGCCAACAATGTTTCTTTCTGAATCTGTAATGATTGTATTTAAAAGCAAGCACGTCCTTTAAATAGCACTTAAACGTTATGCTGGAAGAAATGCTCCTTTTCAGAGGAACTCTGCAACAAGTGACATAAAAAGAACAAGCCAGCTCCTTTATGTTGGGATTACTGTGTTTAGTCTTGTAACTTGTCTGAAAAGAGTAAATATCACCAGAACATAACAAACACAATTTTAATCGAAGTTCTAAGGTCCCCAACATCCTTGAATGAAAGGAACATCTTTGTGCCTGCTGCACATAGTTTTTCAGTCAAATGTCACCCTGCATGGGTCAAGCACACTGTGATTTTCCCTAAATAATTCAAGATAATTATTTCTTGCCTCTACATCAACTGTGTCAAATGATAAACATGGAACTGCTGTTTTCTTCAGAAATTATTCAGATTAAGATAGAAGTTTGGAACAAAAACCCTAAAAAAACACCCAAACCAAACTCCCTATGTACTGCAGGCCCTTTAGCACACAAGACAAAAATTCAAGTGCAATGAGTTAGTCATGCAAGCACAGTTGACTCCACCAACCACCAAAGGGGCCTGGAAAGAGCTGTGACTCTTAACAAGTCAATACTTCTGAACCCAGAATTAATCTAACTGTACAAAGAAACACTCTGAAGTTTTGAATTTCCACTACTAAACTATTGAAACTAGGTAAACAAAGCTGAACTTTATGAAGCAGGGATGTAGGAAGGTCTCATAAAAGAGCATTGTGGTTCATCCCCCATTTCATCCTTCATGCATACTTCACAGGCAAAACTCATTTACAGAACATCTGTGCCTAAGTGATTTTAAATGTGCCTCATACTTGCATAGATGAAACTTCACATGCTGTTAAATTACCAGTTTTGTTCATAATATGTCTCCCTTACCTACCTTTTGGAAGTACTGCTAAGAGATTAGCATCAATATCCTTTGTGCTGTTCGCAAGTTCTTCTTTATCTTCTAATGAGAACTCCTTCTGAAAACTGAAAGCAACATCTGGTTTACAGAACTGTGGATGTCTCTGCTGCAAATCAAATAAACCCAGGACATAACCAATTTATTGTAAGATAGCCTAACAGAGATACCAAAGAAAATATTTTCCCTAAGAATGAGCTAAGAAATAACCCAAAGAAACTCAGAAAGCCAAACCCAACATAATTTGAAACTTGTTTGGAACTGACCGTGACACATTTTTGCATTAAATTACTGACTGGAGACTGCCTTCAAAACGCTCTACTAAGCAATTACATTTAAAATAATCTATATTGAATGGTTCTTCATAAATATTAAAACATGTCATCAAATGTAGTACTGGCATGTACACTCCACCTAGAAGCTTTCTGCATGACTACCCTGTTTTTGTTACTGCACTGTTCTCTGGATCTTACACAATTTATAATATGCTAATAGAAGTATCAGATAATTTAATTTATATCATGTCTTTTCAAAATAGGAAAACTGCCCATTTAGAAATAAAACATTTCTTTAAGTATCTTCTTTAAATATACAAATTTTAACTGTAAAATACAGGTGTCATAATGGTCTACAGCAGATCCCAACTGTCTACAGGGACTTTTTGGGGAAGTGTTCCTCTCTGTAAGCAAGATTTTTTTTATTCAATCAACAAAAATAGAGAACAGATTATTGTATTCTGTCATTATGACTATCCCAGTCGGCATAAGAAAAATTATAATGGTCTTAAAATCTTTAGTAAACTGTGTGTATGGGTGTTACAGATATAAATCCTCACAGTGATCCCAGGTTCTTCATTTTTTCACAGTAGTAGTGTGCTGTAAGATTTAAACTCATTTTGATAAGAAAAACCACACAGTCTTACTGTTGAAAAATCCTTCCTTAGAAAAAAATTTAAAAGTCTGCTTTTTTTCAAGGGTATGGATTCTGTACTCATTATTTCCAAATAACAATTCTCATTGAAAAGAGTTTTAACATATATTGACTAATATTCTTTATAAGTATGCCCTTGTTTATCATCTATAAATAACACTCCTTTTAAAGGTATTATGGGGAGAATAAAACCCTTGAAATGACAATGAAGAAACTGGGCTGTGTCACAACCAGGCACCATGCCACCTGCTGCAAATTGTCTCCAACAATTTCTGCACTTAGAGAAATTATTCCAGGTACTGCCAAGAAAAGCAGTGTTAGCCACTACAAAAAATAACAAATAAAAGATGGAGAGCTGCAATAAGCTGTCCATTAGAGAGAACTGTGTATCCTTACAGGGCAAACACACAATAACTGAACCAAACAAAAATCAAAACACAATGAAAAAATAGCACACAGCAACCACAAGCAAATAGATCCATGTGTCATCTGAGACTGGGCAGAGAATCAGACAGTTAACTGGATGCTCTTCTATGCCTGACCCCACACTGCCAACACTTATAATTCTTACAGACACACTTCTGGAGAACCCTGGATGGAGAGATACCCAGTTCCCATTTGAAAGCAGTTTCTACTACTTTTAGCTGAGGATGAGTTTGAAAAATGCAAATAATATTGCCCTAAGGCTATAAACCAACCCCAAATTTATTCTGCCAAATCAACTTAATTACTTAAGACAAAAGTGCTGAAGGATCCAACTCATGGCTTTTGAATACCTGAGCTTTATTTAGCAGTATCTCCACTTGCTTTCATAATGCAGTGCATTATGTGCAGCACCTTAAGTTTCCCTAAACAAGGGGCTTTGTACAAAAAAGCAATTTTTTGTACAAAAGATTGTGTGAACACCTACCACTATGCCTAATTCCTATGTGAGTTTCCAAGGGCAAAATCATGGAATCAGGACTGGCACTAGACCTGATGATTCTGTAAACAACTGTATTATTGGATTGCTTGTAAACTAGTTATACTCACTCCTGCTCCTCTCTCCAGGGAGTACTAGCAACTTTGAAGACAGAGATCCCTTACAACCTGTTTAAATGTCTGTCACTGGATTTCCATCCATTTGCTCTCCAGCCAGTGCTGTCAGTTACCTTACTTATTTTTCTTAATGGAGCTTAACTACCTGTACTCAGAGTTCTTGGGACAGGCCCTCAGTCTCACTGATTATCTGTTACAACGTTCTCAACTTATTCCAGTCTTAATTCATCTTTTTTTGTATATGGTGACCAGAACTGGGTAGTCTTGATTCCAGACTTGGGTCTTAGCAGTATCTTATGAAAATACGATTTTTAATAGAGAAAGCATTATTGTATGACTAAGTAGCTGAATGCTGGGATCTACAACACATTTCCCTTTTTACATATACACTGTACTGGTTGCTCAATCCTGCATGACAAACTAATATGTAAAGTCTTTGCTTTCATCAGTTGCAATGACACAAAAATTTATCACCCCCAATGCACAACTGAGCACTTAGTATTATTACATTACATCCTTTTTCTATTACTCCTCAAGGTCATCCAGTTCCTCCTGTACAGGAGTTTCAAGAACCTCCTTTATATGGAGTGTGGCTTACAGCCTTTGCTCACTCACAGATTTCATTAAAATCCCTTAAATAACCACAAACTTCCTAAGCTTAACCCTTGCTGCACTACACAGCATCACAGGTTATCTGCTTTGTGAAAGTCCCTTCACAAAGGGACCTCCTTTCCCTTACGGCCTCTTTTTCCTTTTCCCTTTGGACAGACTGTCAACTGTTATTGTTTACTTTTTAAAGATTAACAATTTTCATATACTATTTTATCCACAATTTAGGAGTTTCATCTCTTCAGATTTTTTTTTTTTTGCTCTCTCTTGGTAACCTGCAGGTGGAATTGCTTGCTTTAAATGTTTGCACATGAGAAAACCCAAATGTTTTAATCCAATGCATAATTTCATTGCTTTCCCATGCACAGAGGATTCAGAGACAGCATTGCTCTGAAGATGACAGAGTCAGGCCAAATAATTGAGTATTTATAGACACATACATCAAATTAGTTCTAAAATGAAAGTAGGCATATTTAGGACATGTCACAGTGTTCAATAAGAACATTCATTAGGAACCTAAATTGAGTTGGAATTATGTTAAGGCAATTTCATACAGAAAAAAAAAAAAGAAAAAAAAAAAGAAAAAAGAAAACAACCAAATTTACAGGAGGCTACTTATCATGATTTATAAGTGTTTTAAAAAACAAACTCGTAAGTAATTTCTTAACAAGACTTCCCTTTTTCCTCAAAGGGATCTTTCCAGACCTCTTCCTGCTTTATCAGTTTCTCTGCTGGAGGAGCAGTTGCAGCATCAATTCAGTTTCTTAAGCAAAGTCAGATAGTTAGACTTGGATTGCCAAATACATTGTACCTTCAAACTCATCCAAAACCCTCTTCTAGAAATACCACAACTACATCTAGTCATGCTGTAAATTTAGATGCAGATTCTGAGCAGCATCAATATGAATTTTTGCACTTAATAGCTAGGCTATGCACATTTATTATTAAAATAATTAGGGAATACATGAGCTTCTCTTAATAAAAACAAATTAAACTGGAAATTTGAAGGAATTCTTTCTTGAAGTCCCTAATAAATCTGGACACTGAAAGAGGAATTTATTGTCCTTTCCTTGCTTGAAATATAGCCTTTGATCATAGTTCATGAAATGTAATCAACAGCATGAGGTTCCACCACTTTGTTTCACACAGGACTTGTGTGTGGCTTGGCCTCAGGCTCCCAACAAACTCCTTATACTCTCAAATGTCCAGGAATTCAGATGATTCCTGTTAAAACACAGGCAACACTTCACAATCTCAATAGGTTTTCTTTAAAAACAATGTAAAAGTGTAAGATTAGTAAAGTACTTGACAGTCTCAGTAGTTGTACTGTTCTGGCAACTTCCAAAGTAAGTGCAAGCTGCATACTGTACATCAGGGATTCCAGGCTGAAAACTGCTGCTGCTGCTGCTGCAGCAGCATATGGTTTCTAAATAGCTGTCCCACTAACCTAGTTTGCCCAAAAGCAACCAGAAGTTTGATCCAAATGCCACTGGTAACAATGACCTGCCATCCTCATCAAAGCTATGGCATACATTAAGATTTTATGATTGAAGTACAAAACCCACTTGTACACCTGCCAGCTAGGTGCTCGCTCTTCACTTTTCTTCTCTTTACCTCCAGGAGAACTTCCTTCCCTGGACTCTTTTGTAAAAGGTCCATTTTACAGTCATGTCCTTTACTACTCTCATTGCTACTTTTCCCCTACCTGCTTTCATAGCACAGGGTGTCTTGTACACCTATTCCCTCCATCTCTCTGCAGGACCTAAGAAACAACATGGCAGGGAACCATGTGTGTGCTCTAGGTGTGTGCACTGACTGAAAAGAAGATGCAAACAAGTGCCTGTGCACCTCAGGCAGGTGGATTCCTGTGCAGCTGAGCCAATGAAACAGCTGGTTCCTGAGGCTTGGTTCCCAACTCCTGACTTCCTCTCTGTGCCATTGTGAATGAGTCCAGCACAAACATGGACACCCAAAGCAGCTGGAGCAAGGATGGGAAGAGAGAGGGAATGTGACCTGCCCCTCTTGCTCAACTGTTTAATTGTATCCCCTTACTCATCCTTGTGGAACTGTGCCCTAAGAACACAGACCATGAGGCAGCCATAGCCCTGCATGGAAGCAACATCACCAGTCCATTCCTCTCTGCAGTGTCTCTCTTCTTCTCTCTCTCCCCCAGACTGCTCCCTACAAGGATGTATAATTAATTCACCAACTTCAGCCACCTGCTTTTACAGACAGGTAAGTGTTCCAGGCTGGTTCACACTGGTTGTCTGTACTCTGCCCATGCCATGCAAGGAAAAATGGGCATTGCAATGGCAGGAAGCTCAGTGCACAGTGGGACTCTCGCTTTAGCAATGTCAGCTATAAAATTTAACATTATTTTAGAGGCAGTTGGTTTTTCAATGGTTGATCAGAGCATCTGCTCTAAGCAAAAGCTTGGTCCTGTGAGACAACCAATAATCACTTTTCCTGACAAAAGAAGTGTAGATTCAAGCAATGATGGAAAGTTACTGCAACCAGCCATCTTCACTGGGCAAGAAAAACTCGACCTTACCTTAATGTTCTCTTCCTTAGGAGCAATCGTGAAGGCTTAAATCTGATTGAGTTTCCTTTGGCAAAATCTGTGAAATAAAAAAAAAAAAACCACACCATTGTGAAGATGCTGTAATAAATGGGGAACTTTTGGTAAACTAGGTTATAGTTTCCAAGCATAGCCTTTTTCCCCTGCAAAAGCCTGTGCAGAGGCCTTCTCTCTAAGCAAAGGAGCACCAGCTCCTGGCATGCCCAAGATGGTGATAAACCAAAGCTTTGCAAAAATGAGTACAGACAGTAGAAATATCAAAAGCATGAAGTCTTTATGGAACTGCCATGTTCTATTCCTAATATTTGTGGTGTAGCGCTACAGCCTGGGGTGATAATTTAAACTCACTGTTTCCCAGCTTATAAAGTGGGCAATGGACATGTTTATGAAGCAGTCTGCAAAGGAGAAATGCTGCAAGCAGCAAGAGCCTTTTTGGCTGCAGCTTGGCAACACTATAAAAATTGCATATTCACTGCAGAAGCCAAGAGATGTCCAGCCCGAGGATCTGTTGCAAGAGTATTACACCATCCATGACAGAAATATTTCTGAAGATTGTCTACTGTTTGGAAGCTCCCTTTTCTTTTTTTTCTGAATAGCCTTACAACATGCATTTCACAGAGGAACATGTTTACTCTGATAGCAAAACCACAGCCTTAGGTTCAAAAAGCATGCATTACAAAGTCTCTGGATTCCCAAAACTGAGTGAACCCTAACAAGCAATGGGCAATCTCCCCACCCTCTGCTAGATTAAACTTTTTCCTTTCTGCAATCAAGTGCATCACCAGAGGGTCCAAAGGATGACCAGTGGCAAGGGGGACCAGTGTTCCAAGTATCCTCTCCCTCCATTCATCGAGGATGCAACCAAGAGACCCCAGAGCTGCCAGCCAGGGAGCAGGTCCTGGTCTGGGACTGCTGTGCAAAAACACATGGAGCTACTGACAACATAGTCCCAAAGAAAAATTGCCTCCTGTCCCCATCTGTATTAAATCTACTAGCCAAGAGCTTAAATTAATAAACAGCTGGACACTGACACAGCTATCATTTTATTTTTCAAAGACAGACTCAGACTTTAGAACACAACCCAAACTTCAGAGCAATTCAATTGCAGCTACACTCCTATTACTCTACCTCAGAGCTGAGATTTAACTATTTCAAGGAAGACCTAACTACAAAAAAGTATTTTTTTTTGCTTATGCACAGTATTTTAAGTCTGGGTAGAATGTCTCTTATTTTTGCAGAAAGGGTTTAATGAATCTTATGATAGCCGACAATATGGGTTTTAATTTAGAGAATGTACATTTTGTCTATGCATTTCAAAAGTTCTTATCCTCTTCCAATTCCTTCTGCCACCTCTACAGGTATAAAAATTGAAAAAAAAAGCTTAAAAAAAAGTAAACACAAAAAAAGATGATTTTAACAACTTCATAAAGAAGCTTATAATGTGCAAAAAGGCATTTTTAGGCATCTGCCACAAGTCAGTGCAGATTTCAAGCAGCTTTGCTAATAGCATTATTCAACTTTGATAGGCAACTTTTTCCTGTTTTTGTTAACATTCATTTTCTCTTTCCATTAAATAGAGAATAAAGCACAAAGATTACACAGAAACATCTTGTTAGACCAAACCAGAATATTTTAAGAAAAACAGTGTGAATGGTATATAAATCATTATATTTTACACTACAGCATTAAAAAGAATACTCTGAGCCATATGGATCCTCTAAAAAGGCCAGATTTACATTACTTTGAGAGGACTATGCACTAACTTCCAAAGCCCAGCTCAGTATCAGCTTAGCTAATCAGAACCAGGCATATCTTAAATTTATAGCTGTTCTAACAGGATGCAACCCATCCTAGAATTTTTGGCACTGGAACAGCTGTCCACCATGAAAACCACAAGTAGACCACAGAGAAATTCTGCCTAGCCCAGCCAAAACTGGGGAGGGAATGTGAGAACGGAAGAAAGGAGCCTGCATTGCTTCCCTGGGAGCAGGGAAGGAGAAGGGCGAGGAGGGGCACAGCTGGCTTGGCTCTTGTACCCCTTAAACACATTCAGTAACATCCATACACACCACATCTACAATGCCTCAAAATCATCTTAAAACTTTGCTGTGTTTCACAGGGGTGAGACCTGATCTTCCCCCACATCCTAAACACAGAAAAATGTAACAGACAATCAAATTCCATTACACAGTTTTGATATTTTATGTATTTCCTCCTGTTTAAATTAAACACCATGTGGGGGGGATTAAAGTCCAATAAAACTTACTTACCACAATATGGAAGTCTTAAATACAAACACAGGAGGAAAAGTAAAACAACTCTGCACCAAAAGACAATAAATATGCCCACAAAAGAAACATCAGTTTAGCAGAGTCTTATTCAATGGTTAATTTAAAGATAAAAAAATATCCTCACAGTACTCGAGAGACAGAAGGAAAATATTTACAACATAATTTTATTCTGTTTTTTACAGAAGAATTCTAAACATGTTCATAATCATATTATAGCAATTTAAAATATTTTTATTAAAAATTAAGAGTATTTTTACTTTAGTGTAAATCAGACTTGCTCACAAGTTTAACTGTTTGTTCAGTCTAGTTCTGCTCTCTTAGGCACAAACTACCTGATAAAACCACTATCCATAATCTAATATGTAGGAAATTTAAAATGCAGAATCTAAAAAGAAGTAGATGCAACCTTCCAGCGTTACTTAGTATATTTAAAGGCCCTAAGTCGGTGGCATGCTAAGCTAATTAAAAGATCCATCTAATCGGATCTTTCAAAAGTGTCCTTTAGGAACTAACAAAATAGCCTCGGTGACTAACTGCATACTGATTGCTAAAGTACCTAATGCAGCTGCAGGGGAGCCAGTCAAACAATATTTACACACGCAGACATATATACGAGAGATTAAACACACACAAACTGCATTCTCTGTTATCTACTCGGAACTCTTACCTTGCTCCTCAGAGTATTTAACATTTCCCAAATAGCTGGAGATCCAAGGATTTCTGAACATGGTTGCAACAAACAAAGGATTCGGCAAAGAGAAACTACAATAGCAGCTAATTCTCACCCAGCCACAGCCCTTAGGCCTGTCTTAGCAATATCGTGTAGAGATTTTTCATAGCACAGGACTGGAGCTGTCAGGCTATCGCGTCCCAGGGAGTACAGTAAATGCACAGCAATAGGCTGCAAGCCGGAGCAGCTCAAGCCAGTAATCAGATTACGAACAGAAATTAGGCACATGAATGCTAAAACAGATTGGGCACTGGTGATTGGGAGATTTATAATATTACCACTTCAAAGATCCAGCCAAATCACACATTATATTCCTGCAAAACGAATGCAGAACCCTTAAATCCTCATATTAAGAATTTAACCAAACAGAAAAAAAAGCCCAACAACAACAGAAAAAATGCCGAGAAGAGGAATAATTCCTTCATATCTCTAATCAGGATAAACTGCAGTGCTTATTTAAGAGAAACAGCACCCAAGCTGCCAAAAAATGGACTCTGATAATCATAGCATTATGCTTAAATTTTTGCCTAACTATTAGTTGGAACATTTAAAACAGACAAGATTTATGGATAACATATGAGCAAAATTACTGGTGGGGGTAGGGATTTAAGAACAGACACCACAGCTCCAAATATTTTAATTCGAGACAGAAGGTGAAAAATTGCACTAAAGTACTGTCTAGCTACCCTCTTTTTTTTTTTTTTTTTTTTTTTTAAATTTTTATTAAACAGATTTGATGGATTTGGGATTGAAGAGTTGGAACCCTTTTAGTTAATTTTGAGAGTCTGGAAATATTTGTTTGCAATGGTGCAATTACCCTGGCTCAGCTGCCCACACTGATGCCCACCTGATGGTCTAACACACACACAAAAAAGCATTATATGTGTGACTGAAACAAGTCCATGCACTTAACCCCATCCAAAAAACCCAGGAAAATCTACCAGCTTTCCTCCAACAGACTTCTTTCCTTCTGAAAGATTCCAGCTACTATCAGTATTACAGGCTGAGAGAGCTGGGGTGGTTCAGCCTGGAAAAGGTTCCAGGGAGACTTTAGAGCACCTTCCAGTATCTAAAGATGGCTACAAGAGAGAAGGAAAGGGACTTTACAAGGACCTGTAGATAGGACAAGGAATAATGGTGTTATGCTGAAGAGGGGTAGGTTTGCATATTAGGAAGAAATTCTTTATTTGTGAGGGTGGTGAGGCTCTGGAACAGCTTGTCCAGAGAAGCTGTGAATTGCCCCATCCCTGGAAGTGTTGAAGACCAGGCTGGATGGGGCTTTGAGCAACCTGGTCTGGTGAAAAGTGTCCCTGGCAAGGGGCTTGGAATGATGATCTTTAAGGTCCCTTTCCCAACCATTCTATGATTCTATGAGTAGAAAACTCTCCCCAGGACAGGGTTTGTCAGGACCATGAAAAGGTAGATTAGAAATACCAGGCGGAAGTTCTTGACTATTCTTACCTGTTTTTGTGATACCTGGTACAACAGAACCCTGATCTATGCTGGGAACTTCAATGTACAGACAAGATATAAGCAATGATGCTGTGAAAGAGACTGCAAAACCACAAGTGAAAAACATACTCTACCAAAAACCTGTTAATGGCTGTTGGCTCATCATGAAATTGTATTTAGCCTGTCTAGGTCACCAAAACAGTGTTCTTCACGCTAACAAGTTATTGCAATGGATAGAAGAACATGCATTCCATCTTGTCTAACACATCTGATATTTGTTTTAATCTATTTATTTTCTAAAAACATAAATCATGTTGGAGTTAACCTAATCAAAGCACCTTTTCTTAGGTGATCTTTCAACAGTCCAGAGCTCCCTGGACCAAGAGTCACTCAACACAAGGAGTATGGCCTTGAAGCCTCTGACTCATCAAGTAATATTAGTTCTTCAGAAATATTTGATGGTACATACCATGCTTCTTCTCTTTGCCTGTAACCTTGCTACCTCTCATATTTAATTCTAACCCCTCCCAGCACCACCAACAGAACACAAACCAACACAGCTGCGCACTCCTGGCCAGCTGTGAAGGTCTCCATGGACTTGAGCCTAATCTATACAAAAAAATGTAATCTATTGACACAACTCCAAATCAGCAAGTTAACCTGAAAATCTGGTGCTTTATGGCCTAGGCATAAGTGCAGGTGTGCTTAAAACACAAAAATTAAATGGGGCAGAACTAGCTAAGGAGCTGCTGGCAACAGTTAATGGGGAAATTCTGGACCAGGATATGTGTTGGTATAGCAACAAGAGACACCCTGTTCTGGAAAAAAAAGCCCCTTCTTTATCAACCCTGCTTGTCTGAAGACTGCTCACCTGATCTTGTGAATAGAGGTATTATTACTTGCAGCATTTTTAAGCACCTGTAACTCATCTGGTACAGAGTAAGGGAAGTTTCTGATAAAACGCAGGTAAGTATCACTCATTTGATAAATTTTGTGTCTGCAATCTGCTGAAGCAAGGTTGAAGAAGAAGTTAGACTTGACAGCTGAGCTGATGCAATAGCTCGAGGCTGCCAAGAAAGACAGTCCCAGCCATCGTTCCTCCTGCTGCAGAACCTCTGCTAGGTCCTGCTCCCCTAGTGACCCAGCCTTATGACTAAACTGGCAGGAAATACTCCCTTTTATTTTTGCTGTGTGTGCTTTTCAGGAGGTGCCAGAACAAAGAAAAAGGCACAGGATCTCACGATCAGGAAAGGGATCAACCCTTCTGACTAACAAAGGAGGTGAGCTCAGCTCAAATGTCACCCTCCTGTCTGGCAATGTCCCCCTACAACAGAGAGGAGGAGTATGGTTGTTCTTGTGGAGGGAGGGGTCAGGCTGCCCCATTTCTCAACATTTTGTCCCCAGCATCCTTCTGGTGAATGAGGTGCAGAAGGAAAAGCACAGTCAGCTGCAGAAAGACAAGAAAACTCCGGAGTACCTTTCACAATTGTGTGATTTTTAAATGGGTTCTTGCTTGTACTGTTCAGATTCTGCCTACTGTACACAGTAAGAGGCCAGTCTCCACAACTGGCTACCACCTGGGAAGAAATATCTGTGATAGCCTTTGGTGCAAATAGGACTCCCTTTCCTACTATACAGCTGGCAGGTCAAGAATTCAGGGGCTACCAAAGAGAGTTATTATAGGGGAAAGTAAAATATTGAAAAAAAAAAAATCTCTATCAAGCTCTTCACAAAAATACCTACAGTTTGGCTTCAAGATCTCTTCCTGTTTGGTTAGAAGGTGATCACCACCCATAGCTCTTTGCACAGTACCTATGATTTAACATTAATGTCACTGCTGTTGATACTGAAACTGTGCTGCTGTGCAGAATCTGCAATCCCAGAGTTCATTCAGTGTCAATTCAAGATGAGGGGTATGTGCTAACACTGCTTCCAGTATTAAAACTCTGAGATGTTGGAGCCTTGGGGTTATTACTGTAATGTTATGCACTTCACACAGATCATTGGGAATATTGAACTGACCACTTCCATCCCTCCTTTCCATCAAAAAGAGAAGTCTCTGTACTGGCCCTTAACCAGCTTTGGAAGTGGAGAAAAACAGTAAGAGTGCAAAAACAGTAAGTCAGCAGTGTCAACCAAGGGTATCAAGAAAAGAAGCCTTGGATTTAGCATTTAGCTGCTTGTTTGAAAAGAGCAGGTTTAAGAGCACATCTTTCCCAGAAGAAATTAATCTCCAAATACTTGATGAAGAAAGGAGGAAGAGCAGCTTGTCCTTCAAAAATGATCCAGTCTCCAGGACCTACAAGTGTGCTCAGCCAAACTCTGTTTTCAAGGCTGTGTTACAAATCAGTAGTAATGTTCTTGTCCCCCTCTGCCATCATTAATTCTTGAGCATTAGCAGCTTCCAACACAAGCAAACAAAGAGAGAACAACCGTTCAGCCTTCAGAAAGGGGGGCGGCCCAGCGGGAAGCTAAGTTTGCAGTCATCTGGGCTTAGAGCTCGAGGTTAAGCATGTATACATTTCAAATCTGAGACCGCTCATGAAAGACCAGCTGGCAGTTAAATGTTGTTCTGAAGCTTCCCACAGGAAGAGAAGGAAAATATCTTCCTTTCCTCTGGCAAAACTAATAGCTCTAATCAAAGCTGGAGTTTAAACGACTTGCAAAACACTTCACAATTTACAGACCTGCCAGCCCCAAAGCACTGAGGAGTTACGAACCAGGTCCCACCAAGATCAGGCCTTTTTTCCTCTTGAATTTTGATCACTTATGAATTTATATTTAGAAGTGTTTAGAAGCGATAAAGAGAGGTAGATACTTTGTTGTGACTTGCAGTTATCATAAAAGCAAAAATCAAAGAAGCCTATGACAGCTGTTTGAAGAAAACCTAAAAATAAAATAAAATTTTAAAGAAATCAACAATGCAGAGGAAAGAAAACCCACAATGACTGCATGGAACTTTCTGCAGATATGCTAGTTAGCTAAACAGGAATCTGAGCAGCACAGAAAACTGATATGATCTGTATAAATTTAATGATAAAATCATATTTTCATCCACTCTTCATGGGTAGAGATCTAAAGGAGCTCATGAATTTTATTCAACTGCTCTTCTGGCCAAGGTGAGCACCCTTAGAATAGCTAGTCAAAATGAGCTATGCCAGGATCTGAGATGCTGTGGATGATTGCAGGAATGGAGGTCAGAAGACTGGGCTGCTTTAGACCACTCTTTTCCATCAGTCCATCTGACCTTCCCTCCCAGCTGAGGTAGCTTCTCGCTCACCCCACACCACCCTGCCAGTTATTGGTATGCAGGTGTATCTTTCCAAAGGGAAGTGGCAAGGCACTCCCTTTTCTTATTTCCCCTTCCTCCCAGTCTCCAGCAATCTCTGCCAAGTTGTTCAAGAAGTCAGCCCAAAGCTGAAGGACAGGTCAAAAATCTCACAGAAGATTACTTCAATAGTACATTCATTTAAAAGCTCAAGTCATGTCCCAGCAGCCCACCTTGCAATCACAGTAGGTATTCTGGACTGGCAATGTCAGTCAGGTTTGTCTTTTCCATCCAAACCCCATGTATGTGGGGAAGTGGTATTTTCTCATTTCTTAAATTGAAGCCATTTGTATGAACTTTAAAAATAGGATAAAGTTTCCTGACATGGTGTCATCACTCCAGCAGAAAGCAAATATTACCCTTTCCAAATAATCATCCTGGCAAAACGATTTATGTTTGGCCAGTGATTGTGTTTTGGACGAGTCTTCAGTTTAACTTCAGCACTGCATTGCTTGTGTAGTGTACTTCAAAACAGGTCAGATGCAAAGAGATGAAAAAAGCTGATTAGTAAGATTTATAAAGGGGACTGAGGTTTGCAGTACAAAATGTGTTGAAAGAATATGGATGGTCTTTTTGTACTGGCTATTTAGTAATGTGCTCTGGGAAAAGGGGAACAACAGATGTTTTTGTACCTGCACTTAGAAATCCCCTTCCAATCTCCAGATTACTATTTCACGTTTCACTCCACTCATTAATTTCAGCAATTAATTACTCCTAAAAGGAGATTTTGGTACCTTTCAGTTTTGGAACACATTTCAGAATAAGGAACATGAATCTAATGTCCCCTCACATCCCTACCTCTCATATCACTGTTCACAAAATTGCACAACAAGACTGCAGCATAATTAAAAGATTTTCCTCTTTAGGAGCAGGATCAAACTAGAGGAGCTCCTTCAAGGAAGTTCAAAGGTCACATGCCCTTTTCTCATGTGGTAATCAGATATATCAGTGGGACACTATCTGAATTCAGTCACATCTATCTGTCCCTGGGCTCAAAGCAGTAACAGAAGATGTCAGGTGTGAGCATGGCCATTTCTGCACTGAGCAACTGGCTGGAAAGAAGGATAAAGGCAGGAACTCATCTCCCAGCAATACAGACAATCTCAATCATTAAACAGCTCAAGGACCTGGAGGTGACATGGCATGTTACCCTGCAAAACAGCACTGGAGAGCATTCCACACCAACAGCTCTCTGTGGAGCAGCTGCAGCTCAGACTGTGCAGGCACAAGGCTAGTCCCAGCTCTGTGGACATCCTTCACTGGGGTTGTGAAGCCTCAGCTTCTTCTTTGCTATTGCAGTGAATGAGAGCTTTGCTGCTGAGATGGCCCCAGGCTTAAACTGCTGCTGAGAGACTGTTAAACTTGTGTCTCTCAAAAACAAGCAGCCAAGGTTTCTAGGACAGGTTTCCCCATCTTCTGACACTTCTAGTGTCCGAAGAACCAGTATGAGGCTGTCTCCTTGCCTGGTACAGCAAGTGGCCCCAATGCAGATAGGTGCCACAAAAAGCCCTGCCACACTACTGAGTTTTCTCCTGGCTGCTCTTGAACACCTCTGCATGCGTGTAAAAGCCCAATAAGGGAGCAGAGAGAGGCATGCATACCCCTAGGAAGAATTTATAACAAAGTTCCTTGGCTCTTCATGATAGTCATCTAAGGAAAACACCAATTTTGTTTACCACTGTGATGTGACATTTCACAGGCCACATCCTATGCCTGCATACTTACCCTGAAATACAATTTTTCAAGCCTCAGGCAGACAGCAGCCTTGCAGACAAGAAATCCATGACCCCATCTCCCATCCTGTTTATGGCATGTTGAAATGCTTTCTCAGAAAATTAAATATTTATTAAAAGAAATAAAGAAAAATGCATGTTTTATTCAAGAGCTGATGGTCAAGGTAGGACAGCTCAACTAGAAGTACTGCCACTGCACTATGAAAAAGTCACATGCACAAGGTTTAACTTGGAACCAGCATGTCTAAGCAAAAATTAATGAGGAAAGAAAATGTAACCCAGTGATGCTGCAGTTCTGGAGTCTGTTCTCTAGAGAGCAGGTTTAAATTCATAGCAGCTATGGCATTTTTCTCTTTATTGCCCTCATTTACTCCTAAGGCCCCTGCAAAAATCACCAACATCCTTGGTGCACAAGGGGGTACTAGGAAGTTAATCACAAGTCAGTACTGAAGAGCCTTCCCAGAGCTGACTTGGAATGTTTGTACAGCATCTGCTTGTCTAAATCTACAGAGATTACACTAAAGGAAAAGCACAAATACTTTTCTAAAGGCTTCTTCCATGTCAAAGTCAGATTTTATGAGGTGGGTATGAAGCAACCTAGCTTAGCCCTGGTCTGTACACAGACAGTAGGTGCCAATATTCCCTTTCTTCTGGGAGCGAGGTAATTGCTTTAGCCAGTAAAAATCAGCTTTCCAATAAAGGGCATAAAACTGCATAGTAAGAGAGGAGAAACAAGTCCCAAAGTCATTAAAAAAAAAAAAAAAAAATTAGTTCCTCTCAGTCCAGGTACTCCTCTGAAAGCAGGCAGCACAAGGAATGAAGACACATTTCCCAGCAAAGCCCCTACAAGTGTTTCAGTACATGGACTGACAGCAGGAACTGGCCTCCTAAGGTTATAACCAAGCACATAAAAACCACGCCAGGAAAAGAACTACAGCTACTAACATCTACACAAAAGGATTTCACTTTTTAAAGCCACCCCTAGCATAATTCTTGATGTTTGCCAGGCAGAGTCAGCGTGTGTGACAGCCGGGCTCAGGCAGCAGCAGCTCGCTGTCAGCGCCGCAGAACTGGGCCGTATCTCCCGGGGTCTGCGCTCGATCCGTTCTGGGCTGCGCGTCTCCCGCAGCCTGTCCCGTCCCCAGACACGGCTCCAAGGCTTGCCTAATAAGGCCACGTGCGAGTTGACTGGCTGGCTTATAGGTCACCCAGTGTTTACCTTGCGAGCCGGCGGCAGCTGGAGCTCCCAGCCAGCCCAGCCCGGCCCAGCCCGGCCCGGCCCAGCCCGGCCCGGCCCCGCGGCACATCGGCGCTGCCCGGCGGGCAGAGCCCAGCCACGGCTCGCAGCTGAGGGGGACACGCTTTGGTTCCACCACAGGCGGCATGAAACTGCGGGAAGTGCAGGTAGAGTTTCCAGCACAGAGCATTGCGGGACCACTAGACTGAAAAAAATAATCGGGTTTCTCACTGCATGAATTGCACGAAAGTAGGGCAGCAGCGAAGGTACGAACAGCCACCTTCACAGCGCCAAGGCAGCAGACAGGTACTTGTCAAACACCAGAACCAAGGGAGCTAGATGAAAGCAAGAGAGAGGTACTCATTTCAGCACTACTATTTAATTATTTATTACTCTTGATCAGTTATGGTGAGATTCACTGCAATCCAGACAGATGGCTTCAAATGTAATGATTTACCCTCCATAAAAACAGCTATCTGGGCAAATAAAAAACCCCTTCTTCTGTTGCTGCCTTTGTGATTCAGTCTATTTTCTCCCTTACACCCCTCCTAAGGCAACTTCAAGATGCTGGATTTGGATACTGTCCTACCCTCTTTCCCAGCAGAGCCTGAGGAAAGCCACGGGAGTGCTCTGTGTTAGAGCTGGCAGGCAGAGGAGAGCAGCACAGGTCACCTCCTGCCACGGCTGCCACGAGACCCCTGTGAGGAGCCACGCACGGTGGCTTTTCCCTTAAGGTCAGTACAGACACTACATTTCCATCCTTCATCAAAACCACCTTGTAAGGTTTAAATACCTAACTAATACTATCAGATATAATGTTGTATTTATCAGCAGCAGCTAGAAAACTGCTTGGAGCATAGGGAGTAAAACTAAACTATGATTATCACCCCACTGAAGTAACCAAACTACCACAGTTATGTCCTGTTCCTGCTGTGAACCTGGGGTTCACGCTATTATATTTAGAAGAGATAAAATATATGGCCCATTCACTCTTCAAACAGCACAGATTAAAAATCCAGCTGATAGTTTGTAAGCTTAGCCATTATCATTTTGGGCTGAAGCTGTGCCCAGGTGCACACACAGATCCTGGCTCAGAATTGCCAATTTTCTGCTCAAAGTCTATTCTCACCCAAAATATGCTTCACTTATACAAAGAAATGGGGCACACACGTTCAAAAAAAAAGGACCAGTCAGACATGATTACACAAAGGTAAGTCCTAAAATAAGCCAACTCACTTTGTATCCAATTTGCTTAGATCAGCAGCACAATATGCTCTTATGGATATCAATGATGAATGCCGGAGGAAACTAAACAACACACAAGGAATGAGAAGAACTGCTGTGTGAGCATTAGACCTGTTAAGAGTTTTAGGATGAAGTCAAGATAAGCCTGAACTATGAAAATCAGTCACATTTCACAGACATTTCACAGACTTTCAGGCCGGGATTAGAGAAAAGCTATCGGACTTGCACTGCTTGCTAGAGGAAATGCATTCACCCATTTGTTTCAAGTCTCTCTGAATACAGACAGGCAAATCCAAAGTACCAAGGGAACACTACTTTGCCTCTTGGTTAAGAACGAGAATCTCAATAAACTTAGATACATCCAGAAGGGAACACCCTGAGACCCTCACAGGTGTGCTAATTTGACACCAGTTAATTTAGGATCATTTGTGTAACTGTACACAAGCAAAGGCTTTCAAATGCTTTCATGCTTTCACAGTTTTAATTTTAAATGGGAGATAATGTTACAGCTGACTTTTCTCCATTTTAACACTCCCATTTTTCATCTTTGCTCACAGACATTATGAATTCCAAGACAGGCTTCACAAAAGAATTTTGGAATTACAGCAATATCTCCCCCCTGTGCTAAATATGGGGGGAAAGGTAGAATTAACATAAAAAAAAAAAAATCTGTATTCTGAATATTTTAAATGCAAAAGGATACCTAAGTGGTAGGAAAGTCACCCTCATGAAGAAACCTGCCTTTTCACTGCTCAGGACAAAGCACAGTTACTGTACTCAGTTAAACCTGACTGGTGCACAGCTAGAGAAGAAAGTTCTCATTGAATTTTTCAAGAACAGGCCAGAAAAGCAATTTCAGCAAAATCTGTATATGCATATCAAAGGTGATGCTGAAAGAACAGAATAAGGCTCACAGAAGACCTCTGCTTAAATCAAGGCTGAAGAATATTTTCCACACTCAGTCCCCCCAAAAGGCCACCTCCTCCAGTAACCTTACAAGAATCAGCTGCCACCCCAGCTCTCAGTCACAAGAGAGGAAATACATCCACCATGTAATCACCAGTTATGTGCCGCAGGCACACATTCACTGAGAAGACAGATGGGGTTTCAGTGAGGTAACGGGGAGCTGTTCTTCCCCTGGTCTACAGATGGTCAGTTCAAGCTCAAAAGTAAAACATCATGACTTTGTTGAAATGAAATGAGCAGAGAAAACAGCCTACAAATGACAGAACAAGGGCAGTTGCTTGGGGAGCCAAGAGGTCTGTTATACTACAGGTTCTCAGAGCCACCTCATGAGCATACAGGGAACAGCCCCCAGGGCTGGTGCAATATTGATGCCTGTGTGATGGCTGGAGAGAAGCACTCAGTCACATCCCAGCTTTTACTGACACATGCTCAGCTGCATTTGCCCTAAAGTTCCTCTTCCCAAGCCTAGAACCACCATTCCCAGCTCTATTCTTTTTAGTCTCCTAGCTCTCATCCTTGTCAATCCCTCACTTCTGATTTTGTTTCTGCTGCCTTCTGTGTACTTCCACATTCCTCCTGTAGCCCATACTATGGGTAATCCCACTGCATTACTATTCTTCAGTGTTTCCAAAAGTACTTCCCCTTCCCCCTGGCTCTTCTGCTCCCACTGCAGATTCTCCCATTAGAGACCCAGTCTCCTCACTGGCTCTCTTAACCCACTTCATTTCATCTCCTCCACAAACCTGGCCATCTTTTTGAGAAGGGTTTTGTTTTCCTTCTCCAGGAGATTTCAGTAAAGGTCTGTCCAACCTAGCACACTTTATTAGAAGAAAACTGATCATGGGAAACTAAGGAGGTGTATTAGTGAGAGCTGAACCAACTGCAGTGCACAAAGCTTAACTTCAGCAGCACACTCTGAAGCAGGCCAAGAACCAGAAGGTCACAGTGTAAGCATGCTGATACTTTTGGGCAATTTTTTTTCTTGCAGGTAAATTTCCTTCATCAGTCAACTTTGTTTGTCCCATGAACAGCATTAAAGGAATGCTGCACTGTTTGAAGAGAGGCACTAAGCATGTGTAATGGAAAGAGACATCCCTTAAAAAAGAGAAAAGACAGGCAGCTTGAACAAATTAAGAGCTGGAAAGAACGGACTCCCTCAATGTCTTAATGGCCATTGGTTATTACAGTAATACACCAACAACCAGTCACAGACAGGGTGCTGGACTAGATCCTTGCAAGGCAAAGAAAAAATACCTTGCCTTGCAAGGTATTTGTCTAAAAGTGAGGCAAAACCCCTGCTGAGGAACAGTGTATAATCATCAAAATCCCAGACACCCACAGTACAATGTCTCCTAGCACAGTGGGACACAGCCCTGTGCCAGGTCATGCTAGAGAATGCTCAATGCCCAGGGCCCTGTCACATGTGATGACAGCCTGATGCTAGGCTGCCACAGCAGCACAGACCTCAGGAGGGGCTGCAAACCCCAGTAGGGAAATGGGGTATGTTCTGCAGTAAGACTTCTCTCTGCCACCACACTGTACTTTCTCCAAACCCAGGACCTTGCAGTTCTCAGGAGAAATGAGACATTGCAAGCCTTGGCGAATTTTGGGGTACAGGGACCCTAAGAAGCTTCCTTGTTAAATACTTCATCATCCTCACATGCACCATAAAGGCTGGGCCCACAGTTTGTGATTCAAGCAATGAAAGGCAGCTGTTAATGAGCTTCACTTCCTTGACAGAGCAGGTACTGGACAGACACACATGAAATTCATGCACCGAGTTTATTGTCAGCACAGGGTCCTGCCCACAGTGTCTACAGAAAAGGGATTCTTATGGCATGAAGATGCTTCTTCCTACACCAGAGAGCCTCTGGGAGCTATTTGGGAACTTCATTTTGGCCCACCAGCACTACTAGCATATTTACTATTGAGTTCTAGAGCTACATTCCACACAAAGGATGTTGAAGTCCAAGCAAGATGCTTGTTTTCCTCATTGCCTTTCTATACCTGGCCCAACTTTTAAGTGCTAATGGAAAAAACTGAATAAAATACAGCAGTACAAGAGTTAAGCAATCCAAGCAGCTTCTCTGAATGATTTAACAATTTGTAGTGCATACACATTTGAGCATACACATAGATTGCTTTGACTTAAAAAAATCAAGTTCATAAATAGTCAAGTAAACAAAAGTAAAAGGCTCAGTGAAGGATACATTTTAGGACATTTAGACTATCTTATAAATATACTGTTTGCCAGTGGCTGTAAGTCAAACTGCAGAAGTATTTCAGACTGCCATGGAAAGTATGCCTGCATTAAAACCCAGCACAAGAAACTTTAAATTCCTGACAGCATGTGGCCATGCATGAGATCACTGTGAAAAGCTGCAACATTTTCTTGAGCTGTTTTATTTTTGTTTCCTGAGAAGTTTGAAGCCATAATCAGCAGCTTATACCCAAAGTCTAGATGTAAAGTCAGCAGAGGCTGGACTAAGTCCAGGAGTTGCATTAGTTCACAATATGCAGGAAAAGAACAAAATCCTATCCAATGAGATCCAGAGCACTAGAATGCTTTTTAATGAAGGCTGAATAAAACTAGAGGACTGCTCTAGTGAGGACACTATATAGGGATTTCACTTGGATAGCATAATTTCATTTCTATAGTCAAATTCTCACTTTCTGCCCTCAAGGGTATGTGCATATGTGTGAAAGTATCCTATTAAACAATTTGGCATATGTAAGTTCTCAGCTGGTTACTTTTTTGAGAGCTTTTTTTGGCTAAGTATTATCATTATTTCTTGCAAGTCATTATAAGGAACAGTATGAGACCATCCAGTTTATAGTATTTCAAGGGTCTGTGGTTGTGTAAAACACACCTGAATAGAAACTGGATTTTACAGGAAGAAATGTTTCATTAGCTGCGATGGGTTTTTTTAGATTTTTTTTTAATTTATCAACTACTAGAAAATTTTATGTCAGAATAAACACACAACTCACCTATCCTGTCTTTTTGTTTTGCAGTCAGGATGCAAAGAACAGCAGAAGGAAACTTGGTAAGTAATCTCAAAAAATTACTTCTGAAAACAGAAAGGCAAGGAGGAGAAGAAGGAGTAAATTGAGGAATGCCAAGGTGAATCAGCTCTGGGAATGCCAAAAATCTACATTTAGTGTGGACTGCTCTCATGCTCTGTCTCAGAAGTTGTGTCTCTGTGGAAGTCAAACTGTTGTTTCTTTTTCCAGTCTGTGAAGCAAACCACTGAGGGTGTTCCAGGATCCCTACTTTGAGGAAACCTTAAGGGGAACATCCAATAGCAAACATTGTTAAATATTGTAACAAATTTATTCCTCACCACACAAAAATAAAAATAACATTGTATTTCTGTTTTCTTATCTGCAGGGCTTAACTGCTTCTGTTCATTGACTCTTTTTCCCTCTTTAATATCCTCTATTCTAAGAAAAATAAACAAGCATGGGCTCCGTACAGAATTTTTCAGTTTTTAAATTTGGAGACTGCAGCAGGCCTTTTGCTTCCTTTCAGTTACCCTCATCAAGAGATAGAGCTTGGAAAAGAAGATCTCAGAAAAGACTTGGGGTCCAATTGTGTTGGAAGAATATATATTTAACCCATTTTCATCTACTGAAATTGCATCAATTAACATCTTTCCCCTTCCCATTTTTAATCTTATCAAGTGTTATTCCAGCTAATTCTCTCTCTTTCCAACACAAGTATAATTAATTAATCAGGATGGAGTCCTATAAATACTCATATTTCAACATTATAGAGCATGCTGGCTACCTCTACCATAAATAAAAGCTATTTACACAATGTGCAGCCAACATACAAAGCCCCTATCTGTTAGAACTGAGCCATCACACTCCATTAAGCTCCAGTTAAGACTACAGCTTTTCTGTAACTTGTTCCACACCACATATCAGTCCAACACTGCTACTACTCCTTTTTGGTCAAGTATTAAAATGATGTATTAGTTTTAGCTTCTAATATTACCTTCCCTATGAACTTGCTACAGAGAGGCCATACTCAATACCCCCGATCCCCCGAGACCAGTCTGAGGGTGGTCTGGTGTCCATTTCAGGATATTTCCTGGGACTCATAAGACAGGTCACTAAAGCACTGGTAATACTGCTAAAGTGGTAGTGGTGGAGGGCATTCATAACTAATTACAAGTAAATTCTTGACAAATTTGAGAGCAAACCACAAAAACCTTAGCTCTAATGCTAGCCATGTGACCCAAGAGTTCTGTGACTCAAGTACCCCACGGAAGGGGTATATTTTAGCGTACTTTAATAGTTTCCATAAAACTACCTTCAAGTAAGCCAAGACACAGCTATGCCATATCCTACAACACCAAGGATTATGGAAGATGCTGCAGTCTCTCCCTCAATATATCCCACTTTCTGCGTAACTGCTCCCAATACCTGACAACATTTTTCAAATTGTTGGTTCAGCAGGTTGGAGGAAGCTGTCTTCTGGCAGAGAAAGACAAATGCCAGTACAGCTATACCCTTTCCTGGCAAGTAATTTATCTGAATTAAACTTTTCTGACCTCCTCCACCTACCCAGGGCTTGGGTTAAATTCCAGGGCTACCTATCCAGCCCCTGCCATACAAACAGGACACAGCTAAGTAAACAGCTTGGCCCTCCTAACGTACAGCAGTGGGACTCAGAAAAATGAACAGGCTCCTGGGACTCCTGACACCTCTACAACAGCATCAATCGTTTTGACCATCATAACTGATACTGAAAGTCAGTCTTGCATGATAAAGGCAGATACTGTAACTTTAAAATACACACAGAGGTCAATTTAGAGGGCATTTGTACAGACAGCCCATCAAACATAACTAAGTCAGATAAGCAAGCGAGAAGATTGTGACTCCTACTTAAACATATTTAATCTGACATTGCTTTAACTATAATATTTATCAATTTAGGATACAGCACTACAGAAAAATATTGAAAAGCTTTTCCTAAAGAGTTCTCCACAGTGTACAGTCCAACATATTGATAATGAGTGCATCAGATCTGTATTGAAACCACATTGATAACACAAATTAATTTAAATCTTAGAAGCACATTGCCAACTCTGATAGCAGCACAAGTGAAGCATCTGTTATTCTACAAAGCCTTGAAACCTATTTTTTTAAAACGTTTCAACACTGAATTTGCCTCTGCTTGAGTAAAAAAATAGATTTTTAAAAAGCTCACTAGCATTCAGGGCTTTTTGTTAGAATAGATTTGATCAGATTTTAGGAGTAAATACTTTGTGCTTAAAAAAACCCAGTAAACAAGAGAGTTTTAGTTGTTTGGTTTTCCTTTCAGCCAGTATCTTTATAAATATGAACTTGGCGTTAAGTAACTTCTTAAGTCAGCAGAGTAGGCTAAGGATGGCAACCAACAGACAAAGAATGCCTGAAACTAAATTAGTCTGATAAAATTCCTTTAGATAAAACCAACTATTTGTCTACAAATGACTGATGTGGCAATCATGATTCTCAAAAATCCTGCAAAACCAAAACCTTACAAAAAAAGGACAAAGAACTAAAATTTCCTATCCCCAAGATACTAAGAAGAGTCATGAGCTCATCAGGTACTGGTTTTTAACTTCCCCTTGTTTAACAGGCTGTGAAGTCCTTATCTCCTTCTACAGTATAACAATCATCTTCTCACCCTCCCCCCTCCACTGAAGGAATATCACACCAGCAAGCTCCTCTTTGGCAGTTCAATCTATGTCTGATTAGACAGAGCAGTTTTTCATAACTTCTGTTTAACCTTGAAATCTGCTGCTTCTATTTCAGACCTGATGAAGTGCTGGTGTGCCTGCAAGCTTGGCTCATTTTTTCCCTCCATACCAGCTGGTCTAATAAATTACCTCTTCCTAACAACCTCATGTTAGCTATGTCCTTAGATCATATGCAGCTAAACACTATTATGCCACTTCAAACTTGTATTAAACCATGACAAAGAGTACTGCTGGCTTAAGAAATAATAAAAAAATGAAGTCACTCAAATTACTACCTTGCAATACAGACAGTCACCTTCCTCACCCCTCACACAGATGAGGAAAGGATCACTTTTAAATGGTTGCCAGGAACTTAAGTATTTTCTGTTTAAGCTGCTCTAAATGTATAATAAAATATATAGACTGGACATTTTAATAAGTTTGAGGTGAGTCCAGGCCTGATGGTTAGGTTCCCTAAGTGTCTGCCAGAGAGAATGAGTTTAGAACACCCAGTTTGTGTGATTTAAATTTTAAAGCAACTTTTTCACTTAATTTGAGAAAGGGGAGGGGTTGGGGAAGGAGCATTTTTGTTGCAGAAAAATCACCTCTTTTCAGTCCATGGGTAAAAAGTCCTTTCTTTAAGGTCCGGCAGTTGGAGGCTCTAACTCCCTTTTCAGACATGCCTTTATTTGGAAACAATGCAGGAGCAGGCAAGGCAGGGCTTTTTCATGGATGCTGCCTGGCCACAGGCAAGCTAACAACAACTCGGCAAAACGAGTGGCAGCTCTGCACAATCAATACAGCCATATGCTCCTTGAACAAAAAAAAAAAAAAAAAAAACAAGCCTGGGGTTTACGGTTTAGAAAAGCAAAAAAAAACAAAAACCCTTTTGTAACTGTTTATTAATCATTAAAGGAAAGAGGCGAAGGGCTCCACAGGAACCCCACACAGCTGCCCTCCTTGGGACAGGCATTGCTGTAGCACAGTGCTACAGGACTTCAGGACTGCAGGGTACCTGCTCCGGAGCACCAGCACCAGCTGCACATCACAGGGCACAGTCCTGCAAGGCACAGGCAGCCCTGGCCGTGAATGGGAGGGGGACAGGAGCTGGCTGAAGTGCTGACAAACGACTCGATGTAAAACTCAAACTGCACACCACCAAAGTACCGAAATGCAGGAAGTCAGGGCAGCTCCCACACTGGTGTTGGCACTCGGCTGTTCCCGGCAGTACCTGCAAGATGGCTCCTTGAGATCACATCCCCCTTCTTCCCACAGACAGGGAGAAGAGACTATTTTTACACAGCCGCTGACCACTTTGACAAAAATAAATGGGAGCAAAACCTGAGGCCAGCCATCTTCCTGATACTGCTCTCTCCCAGGGACCTCAGGAACATTAGAGGCAGAAGAGACCAAGTGAGAAGAGCAGACGCCAAGAATTTGAAGTAATAACCTGACCTCAAGTGAAACATCAGAATCTGCTTGCATTTTCTTTCTCCACCCTGCTTTCTCTCACACCAAGAAAAACTCTCAGCTAGAAAAGCTGACATATCTTCAGAAGTTTTTCTTTCCTCCTTTGGAGAAAGAGACTCCATCAAATTCCATTCAGGTTTTCTACCCTACCTTCTTCCTTTCTAGTATTGCCAAGGTCAGATACAGGAACCATACAAAAAGGCATGAAAGCAAAACAGAAAGAGGAGGTATCTATTTAAAGGTACTTTCATCCTCTTCAGAAAAAAATCTTTTTGTTCCAGAAGTTGAAGTTCACACTCTGTACAATCTTTAGCTTGCAGTTTTCCCTACACTCCTGAAGCATTGGCTAAGTGCTGTTAAACTGAGCAAAAAATATCCACATCACTGCTGATCCCAGCACTGGTGCTGGGTGGACCACCACCACCAAGCTAGCCTCTCACTTCCAACCATTCTAGACCACAGTGTTCACAGAAACCTCTGGCTTCTATGACAGGAACCACTCATATCCATTCTCTGATATGGCTGGTTGATATGAGAAAAAAGGGGAAATACTTACTAAAATATTATTTTGCTAAGGAAAAGCCTAACTTTCCAACTAACACGGTTTTTCTTTCCAGTGGACAGATTTGTGACGAAGGTCTGGCATCTGTTCAGTTCTTCCTCTGTGACAAGTAACTTTGCTGTCTCCTGCATGGATGCAACCAGCACAGCTTTGTCTGCCAGCACGTGACATTCAAAAGCCTCTCATCCACACCAGTCTTGAACTTTGTTTTCTATCACAAAATACATCTTGCAAATGTATATTTTTATTTTCCCACCTGATCTCATGTATAAAGCATCTTCAGTAAGCAGGAAGAAGGTGGGCAGGACACAGTTTCTGTGTGGGACTTACGGCAGAAGTCTCTCTGACTCTTGTGGGAAAAGGCCTCAAGACTGAGCGGTGTGGAAGACCTCATGCTTACTTAATCATGCAAATTGCAGGATTAGGCAAGTGATAAATATGCTCCTCTTGGAGCACTCTGAAGGCCTCTGTCAAAAAGGCAGTCTATGTTTTACACCCAAAAGCAGACACTGCCTCTTTAGTCACCCTACAAGGGCTGCTGAAAGCTGAGGTCAAGAAATTATTTTCCTTCTCTCAAAATTGCATCACATCTCCCTAGATATTACCAATTTCCTGCTGCACTCCTGTTGCACTCCCAGAACTGATGAGAGCTTACTGCAATATTGTTTCTGATAAAATGTATTTCTAAATGTAAGATTTTTCACATACTCATGGCCACAAAGCACCTCTGTTAGGCTTTCTGACTGCTGAAGAGTTGCCTCTTCAGAAGAAAGATTTCAATTTCAAAGCAAGTTGGAATGATTTTCTAAATCGTCTTAAACCTTAAGAATCTATTTAACCTGGTTTGAGATCCACAGTTGTTTTCAGGTCTTTTGCTTGGATTTAAGAACTGCTTCATATATGTTTACTTTTTTTTTCCAGCTGTTTCTTGACCAAACCAAATTAACTAGTTTGGTTTAGATTTTAATTTTATACAACATCTATTTCTTCCTTCTATGGATCGTGCTATTAAAAGGGTCCTGTGGTAATCCCACAATTTTTAACTTTAATCACCTGATTCCAGGGTAGCTATAATCATGTTTAGTAGCTTTGCCCATTGCACTACTACAACACCATAGGAAGAATCACAGAATATTCTGAGTTGCAAAGGATGCACAAGGATCATTGAGTTCAGCTCTAAACTCTGAATGGCCCATATGGGGCCATATGAACCTACAACCATAATTATTAGCACCATGCTCTAACATGAGCTAATAAACATGAGGGACTGGCATTGGCATTTCTCCTAGGGTTTTAATCAATGCTGTCAAAAAATGCAATAGCAACTGATTGCTGCCTTGAGTAAGTAAAGTTAGTGAAGTATTAGTACTCCATGTAATATAGCTCATGAACACTACAGATTGCATATAACAATTGGCAATTTTCAGGAGAGTCACCACAGGACAACCCAGCCCTGCAGGGCAATTTATGACAAGTGAGTGAGCCAGAAACTGTAATCAATTCAGTGACAAAAATAAGCCTCAAAAGACAAACAGCCACTCAACCACTAGAAGCTGATTTATTTCCGCAGTAGCTGGATGTAAATACCTCCTCTTCCACTGCACTTCTTGCACTGCTAGACTCTCAGCTTAAGGAATATATTAAGAGACTGAGAACCTACATCCAACACTGTGGCTCCTTCTGATTGTTGTATTGTGTTAAAACTATTGTGAGAGTATGTACAGCCTAGTTTGCCAAGAACTTTACCACCTCTATAATTAACTCTGGAATCTAACATCATCGTTCCCCCAAGGTTCTCTTAAAATTTTAATAGCCTGGTTTATGAATATTCATTTGCCAGCATTACACTTCCAGGGATTTATGAAAACCCAATGGCATGTCAGTGCTCAGAGGTTCTATTACTTCTGCTTCTTCCTTAGCATATTTATTACAAGTCAGAAAGCGCATCAAGCCTGCAGTTGATCAACCATCTGGGTCAATTCATAGAGATGAAGTGGCACAGCAGACACCAAGTGCTGCTGCTCAGGGTGCCTATTAATCCCTCCAGTGGACATGATGCTTCTTCACAGGCCTCATCAGTTCTAGGCTATAAAAATGGTTTCTCCCTTATCTCCTCCTGTTTCTCTCCTCCTACATGCCACTGCAATTACAAGGCAAGCACACAACAGCCAGCCCTTCAAAGGCTGCTCCTATGTAAGAGAACAGTTGCCCAAACCACAGAGTTTATCAGATGTGTACAGGCAATTACTCCCCAGTCAGCTTGTTTCAGCAAGTGCTACAGGACAGATGGAACTGGCACACTGCAACAGCTAAATAAAGTTTGTGACACTTTGGTCCATTGCCAAGAGGCATAAGCATTTCTTCAGTATCAAAAGGTATAATTTGTCTGACAGTTTTTTGTGTTTTCCAAATTGTGACAGTGTTGAATGTCCACTGGCTTGGACATTACTGTATGCCACAGACATATGATCCAACCATTCCCAGATCTGAAGCATCTCCAGTTTTAAAAGGAGATGTTTTAAAATCTCAGTAAAAGTTCATAGTGCAGGTAGATCAGATGCTCTTATGAATCTGAATTAGGGCAACAAGTACTTAGAGCACAGCTTGTAAGGAATGTGAAATTCAAGGCTATATTTAATGCATTAAACCAGGTGTATATTAAGCCAGAAGCTTCCTCCTAATAGTCATGCAAACTGTAAAGCAAAACTAGAAAGCCAAATAGTGTCATTTCTCCTACATATTCCTTAGCTATATTTCTCCTTTGTCAGCAAAGAGGCCGCTCAGCAAAGCTCAGAACTACTTTTGTCATTTCCTGGCAAAACAAATTTAGTTAAAACTTTCTGAAGTTATTGTCAAGCCTTACAATAATTCATGCAATTACGTGATTTTCCCCTCAGCACCACTGCTTCAGAACAAACAAGGTAAGAGATTTGATCTGTCATAAATGAGCATTCCAAGCTTCTGGTTTCTGTTTCTGATCCAAATATTTACAGAACAATGAAAAGTTCTCAATTTGGAAGAGTAACTTCCAACAGCGCCATTTGGAATATATTTGTATTTGCAACATTTAAAGGCATCTCCAAAGAGAACTTGTAGACTACTCAGCAGGAAAAAAGAGAAGAGAAATATAAATAAAGAATAACAAGTAATAAAAAGGATATAATCCCTGAAGGGAAAGAGAGGAGAAATTAGAGATCAGCAACTGGAACAGTGAAGAAAAAAGGTCAGAAGTCCTGAAGGATGTAATCATGATCCTATTTTAAAAAAGGAAAGGCTAAAATTGTGACAGATACAATGGCCTATGGGCCAATCCAGAAAGTCTGAAGTACCATAAATAAAATGGCTTTGTAGAACATCATCACTTGATGCTTCCTCTAGTTCCCAGGTCACAGCTTTGGCCAGAAACTGGTGTTTGGGAAGATTATTGTGAATTCTTACCAGCGCCTGGGGGAAAGCTCTGCACTACAGGCAGTCCTGGACACTGGTCAGGGTACAGCAAGCACACATCACTGTGGTTGGATTACACTATTTCTGCTTGGCTTCTGTAAAGAAACCAGCTTATTTGGACTTGTTTTTTAGCTTCCTAGCCTTCTTTGGGGAGGAAATAATTTATGCTATGTCTTCAGAATACAAAGACCTATTGTCAAAGTCACAAGTTGCCTGTTTGCCCTAACCAGGAGAGATCCTTTGTGGTGCAGGGGGGAGGGAAACCTTTCATTTGCATGAGATCTCTGTCAGAAGCAGAATGGGTTTTTTTAACTATTATGAATATTTTAAAAAGCAACAGAAGTTTAAAATCATTTACTTCAAAAAATCGGAGCCATAAGCTTGATTGTTGCTTTGCTAAGAGCTACAAAAGTAGGTGAAAAAAAAATCCAAATGGAGTCTGGCCTGCAAAACTCCACCACCACCATCAACCGCCTTTATTTATTTATTTTTAGTGGCTTGCCAGTTAAATCATTAGCCTGCAACAAAATCAGATGTGGGTAGCTGTCAGCCCTTAAAGCTAAACAGCTAAAGCACTTGGCATGTGGTTTTAAGAAAGACTTAGCTACAATGGAAAACATGATAGGCTCGATAAAGCTGAATGCCCAATTTTTTTTGGCACCCAGTTCTCTCCTAGGATAGCCATGTTGGCCAGCTTCAGGGTCCTGAATTGTGTAAATATTTCCAAACATTTTAAGCCTGTCTGCCTTGCTGGACCACCCACAAGTACAGCTTGATGGCCATGGGAACAGTACCACAGTATCAACTACATTGGTTTTCACTGAACTCTACTGAATACACTTAACCTCCAGTGAACTGACAAAATCACTCCTCTGTGGAGGAAGATCCTGCCCAGCAGGAGATGCAGTAAGGCATCCTTTTGCAGGCAGAATGGCACATTCAGCTCTATCAGTTTTCATGGTTAGCTTCTGCCCACCAGTTTAGCAACATGCAAGGGACACGCTTGTGCTTTGCACCCCAGGTAACAGTGGAAGTGCTTAACATAAAAATCTATGTTTGTGGAAGCAACACAGACACCCAAAAACTTCATGGTAATTCAACTAATTGTTACACATGACAAGAGGGAAGCAATTCAGAAGTGTTAATCAGCCTGAAGTTCATTTCAACTCAAACCATTCATTGGACTCTGAAGTTGAGCAGCAGGTTGTGTTTCACAGACTGACTCAAAGATATGAATAAGGAGTAAAATACCCCCAGGTACCAGATGAGGCATTCTCAGGGTACAGGTCATGTAAGTGAAGTCATGTCGAGAGCGAGTCATTTTTGCCTCCTAGGGTGCAATCCCATGATGAAATGCTTAGATTAAATCTTAGACTATTATCCCAGCATATCAACCTTGTCTGCTCTCAGCAGAGGTGTCTGAAGATCCTGTTTAAACTAGCTCATTTATCCAATCAAGACAGGAGAAACAAAAACATGAGAGAGCTCCTCTTGTGACTCTTGGGGATGCTGCTGTGCAGGGCCAGGAGTTAGACTTGATGATCCCTGTAGGTCCCTCCCAGCTATTCTGATTCTTTAAGTGGCTCCCTTGAAGATACCTTTCCATCTCAATGCCTGGTCCCTAATCCCTGATCTCTCTCAACTCCTGCTTCTCTCCTCTCTGTCTCTCCAAAGTCTTGCACAGGGAGCAAGTGGCCTGCTCTGGAAGGCCACTCATGACACCAGGAAGTACAAGAAAGTGAGCCTAACAGTCCTTGATTTATCTGAAGCATTTGCTGAGAGGATTATGTGTGGAGTCACTTCTTTCCTGACAATTAACTTCCATGGAGTTGTGCTGTAATGACATTTCATTGTCTGCATTCAATCTCTCACAGGCACTGGAAGTCACTCATAAACTACTCAATTACTGAGCCCTAGGTTTCAACCAAAAATATTTGCCCATTTCATTACCAGTGTGTTACTTCTGTGCTGGCTTCAATCAAGCCGTAAAGTAGTTGTGTAAAGTGATATCAAATATAATTCATTCATAGCTACAATTCAAAATTATGCCCCAATTTTACTTATTTTTACCTATTTTTAACTAAGTCCAAACAAGCCAGCAGAGGCAAGTATATGAGCTTTGGTCATTCAAGAAATAGTTTACATACTTCTCAAATCAAAGGTGCAAAACTAAGTAATTTCAAGTAGAAGACAGTTCAAACTTAAGTCCTCATGACACTCTTTCAGAAGCATTACACAGAGACAAGTAGATCATGGGCAGTTTTAATATTGGGCTGGAAGACACAGCAGTAGACTTGGTCCAAGAATTAATACAGTGTCTTAATATACAAGAGAAGTTCTCTTTTGCATAAGAATATTAGCCCAACACTTGCACAACATATTTTCTTATGTGTCTTACCATCATTTGCTTAAGTCTCTAAATCAAGCAAACTGAGGCTCTCATGAGCACAGTATCACAAACATTTAAATGTTGACATCCCACCTGGTGAGGTGAAAGCACTGAGGAACTTCACAGAGCTCATAGGCTCTCCAGCTTTTATCTCTTCTCTTGCCATTCAACCTGAGCCAAGTGTTCCCTGTCACCTGCCCTACACACTCACTCCTACAGTGAGCAACTCTTTTCAAACCCTGACTCTTCCTCTGCTGCTCATTCAGCATCCATGCTGACACAGCCATGGTGAGCAGGTCTGAGCAACTCACAGGACCTGAGAAGTGGAAAAAACTTCTGACAGAACAATTCCCTGATCTGTTGGAGAGAGTAGCTCTGGAGCAAACTGGGAATGGAAAGGCAAGTGGGAAGGATCCCTAAATTGGTATTTTAAAGCAAGGTCTTCCTTGCTTTAATAGTGCTTCCACTATTCCTATCTGCCAATCCAAACCATCAGCTGCCTAAAGTAGTCAGAAGAAGAAAATTGGAAACCCTGGCATTAAACAAAAAAATGAGATCTCATTTTGAAACTTACTCACCTGAAGCCTGAATCCACTTCAAGACAGCCCTAAGCAGCAATCTACAAGCAAATGAATAGCAAGACCACTCTTGGCCTCTCATTTAAAGCAGGGCAGCTACAAAGAACACAAAGTCTCATGGATGATTTTATGTTTTTTTTCTGCAATTAGTAATTGCTATGAATCCTAGCTAATATGTCTGGAACACATTACTTACTCAGAGAACAAAATGTTGGACAGAAGTGTTGATACTATGTTTTCTCCTTTGACTTAACACTTACAAATTCTTATAGCCAGCAAACATACACAGTCCAAATAGCCAGAAACACGATTAACACCAGAAAACCTAAGTCTATGACTCACTCTGAGTAAGTGCCAGGATGGATCATTTTTCTTTGCCCACCTAAACATAGCTCTTACATATAAAGGGTTGTGACTTCATCTAATGACTGAACAGCAAAGGCTTCCAGCCTCCGATCAGAAGAGAAATGCCAAACATTTGCATATACAGGAGCTTCTTTTTAACTTCATAGCTCTTTCAGTCCCTTTCACAGTTCCTCTGATCTGAACACTTATCTCTTATCCAACACACTATGCTGTAAATGAGCATGCAATCATCAAGTCTGTCCTTTTGAGCTCTGATGTACTTCAAGACAACCATTTCTTGGCTACTTTTTAAAAGAACTTAACCTAGGTTTTCTACAGCCTAAACATGCCATTCCCACCTCTGTAAGATCTCCATCTGGACAGGTGACTGCTCAGATGCACACAGCAATCAGGAGCCCTGATGAAGGCTTGGTGTGGATTCCTACACTCCAACCCTGCTGGCACAGCACTGAGCCTGCCTGGCCCTTCAGTGCACAACTCTCAGCTGCTCAAGGCAGCAAGATGCTTGCTTCTCTTTGCCCTTTACAGACCTGTGTACACACACACAGATCTACCTGCCTGATCCCCACTCCTCCAAAATCCTTGGCAGGTGTCAGGAGTAGATTTACATGTCACTTAATAATATTTACCTTTGTCAGCCTATGTGGTCACTTCAGTTAGTCCTTATTGCTCCGAATAAGTCAAAAGACCCTTATCCTTTCTAGAAATGTCAACAAGAGGGGGGGAAAAAAAATCAAAGTTGTCCACACATCAAATGCAAACAATTTTTGCAAACAGATGTTTCTTCCACAAGTGTTCTGACTGACTAATGTTTTGGGTACAAAACCACCCTAGTCAGTTGAAATGCAATTCTAAATGATTGCTATGTAAGCAGAATTGACCACAAGAAAAACTTCTAATGGTTTTGTTCATTCTCAGTATAGTTGGTTGACTGAAAATGCAATGTTGATTTTTTGCAGAGCTACAGTGTCCAATAATTCCACATATAAACTGACATGCATTTTGACAATGTCCAAATTGCATCTGTCACAATTACATTTGCAGCATACTTTTAACATATCTGTGTACTGATAAACAGAGTATTTCAGTATGTAGAGCTCTATAACCAAAACATATTCTGTGCTATTTTTTAAAGTTTAGTTTAAGAAATGAAAGAAAAAAAAAAAAAAAAGATGGGAAACTTCAACCTGAGAATTTGGTATTTAAATGTGTAATGCAGCCTTTAAAGACCTGAGTTAATTTTACAGGTATGAAATGAAGTTTCCCATTCTAAAACTCAACCTTTATCTATAAACACGAAGTTTCCTTACTTGCCAAGCCAACCCTTAGTATCCAATCAGAAGGAAAGGATGGGGCTGAGCTGTGTTTTCAAAGTGTACAACTCTGTACAATCCACACACCTTTTGCTGAGCTAACTCAGGGAGTTAGCATATGTTTTTTGTTTGAAACAGGTTAGTAAAAACTAATTCTAGGGCATGCAGTAAGCTTTATTTGCCTCAGCTTCAAGTTGCTTAGAACTACCAACACTAAAGCCTTGAGTCTGCTTTGCAAATGAATTATATGCTCTGGATGTTTGACCACAATAATAAATACGTAATTTAAGGTTAGCTTTATTCACTGATAAAAAACAGCTACTTCTCTTCCCAATGAAGAGGTAAAAAAGTGAAATCTGGTGCTGCTGCAGCAATAACTGTGTTGTTGTTCAGCTCCAGTTGCCTGTGTTGAAACATCTGGCAGGTTTGTTCTTTTTTTTATTGGAACTGAAATGGAACTGAAGGATTGGAACTGAAGGCACGCAGGTGTTACAGTGACTGACACCAAAGCCAAGTGAACCCAGGTCTCAACTCCCAGACCTAACTTGTGGCTACAGGGTTAGCCTTACCAAACCCCAGACACCGCTGGAATGCCAACAAGCTGCCTGAAATGCTGCTTTCAGTAGGATTTCATCTTGCTTTCAGGGCCAGTTGCCACTTAATGGAAAATGACATTGAAATACTGTCCATTTTTCACTCTTATATAAACAGTTGGGGCAATTATTTTCTAAGAGTTAAAGAGTTATTCTAGCTGTCTCTGAAGCTTAACTGGGCTTCTTGTCAGAAATGGCAAGATTGAAAAAGTCACATGTGAAGCACATATGACTTGCATATTCTCTAGATCATTTGGTGCAACTGTTTTGAAACAGTAATCCACACTCCATCCTTCCACAGAAAACTGATGGAAGACAGTGCTACCTTTGTTTTATTTGAGGGAATAGACAGTAATTTTGTCTTAATCTAGGGCTAATGTAACAGAGCAAGAATGAAATCCTGCACATCTCTGCTGACTGCCGGGAATTTTACAGGTAAAAGCCACAAGGAGCACATTTGGCAGCCATTAACTCCACAGAAATATTTAGTTCTCACACTACTTTGGCACACAATATCTGGACTAACACCTTTTGGCACACAATATCTGGACTAACACCTGAATGCAGTCCCTTTGTAACAGACACTGGTAAGAGCAGGGCATTTTTTGGTGTCAAACGGCTCAGTCAGTCAGAAAATTGCACACTTCCCTCTGGTCTGATGGAGGCTCAAGTTGCTTTAGAAATGTATCTGGCCTTAAATATTATGACACATGATGCTTAATGTCCAAGTTCCTTGTGCTGATTTTTTGTGTACATGAAGAGAGACATGCCTGGAAAACCAAATAGTTTTAATCTGGGTCTTTGAAAACTGACTTTACAGATTTAATTTTTTTTAACTCTGAAAACTGGCATCATTAGAGCAAAGAGATACCATTCCATCAACTGAATCCAAATAAATCATCGAAGAGTTAATGCATAATTGCTGTACCCTCTCTACTGAAAGACTCCCTTCAACACACCACCATGTGAATCAGTGACATCAGAAGCATTTTTACCACCAGTTACCCAATGCATTCTTATCTGCTTAAGGCAGACTCCAAGTAGGACATGTTTTGCTCATTAAAAATCATGACCTTCCAATGTGTCTATTAACTCTAAAGTGTCTAGTTGGGAATATAGCAAAAGCAGGGAATTACCAAGGTGAGACCACTGTGCACACTAATTCCTTTGCAAGCTCTCTGTTTCTCTGCAGTAATCAAATGGAGGCTTCTCCAAGCAGAAACAGAAGATAGAAGCTTTTGCATTCAGCAAGAAAAATACACTGCAGACTGCAAGGCCTCTTCAAAGTGAATAATCTCAGCCACCTTTTACTCCAAACTATTACACAGCTTTTGCCTCTAGAAAATTAGTGACATTTCCATCCACAGCAGCCAACACATGGGGTGCAAACATGAACTCAAACAATGGCAATTTAAACTAAATAAGCTTGTGCAATTTTCTCCTCTGTATATTAAATTAAAGGTTTCATAGACACCTGATCTTGTGAACATGTTCTAAGATAGTAAAATGACAATGTTGCATTTAAAAACCCCCAAAACCACAAACCACAAATTCCATTCATTCTTAACCACCTTTTGCATAAACAAATGTACTAAACTATATACAGCTTTCAAACCACTTCATCAACATAGAGACAAGAGAAGCCTCGACTCATACTGTGTCATGATGTGTAAGACAAACACTTTCCAAAGAGAAAACTTGCAAAAGATTCCAATGACTGTCTAAATGTCTTGGTCACAAATGGCTCACCCCCACCATCTTTGAGTCTACCTGGACTGTGAAGAAGCAATGTGCACTACCACTTTCTTTTTCCTCTACTAGACAGTTCTGGGGAGTTCTGTGTACAGTTATAGTGTAATCTTTCTTTGTATACAAAAGTAAACACGGCATAGTTCAAGACAGATTAAAACTGCTTTTGGCCCTCCCTACCTTTATCCCATATAAAGTATCAAATACAAAGAATTTAGCAAAGAAATGTCAAGCACACAGCTATAGTCTTGCTGAATAAAGCTCAGAGAAATCTCAAATCCTCTTTCCTACTGGAAATTTTTGCCAAAAATGGCTTTTAGCAACACAATCGAGACAAAGCAACATGGGAGAGGCAGAATTAACTTTTAAACTGAGATAGGGAAGAAAATTTACCTGTTGTAACAAGTTTAAACCTCTGCTGCAAAAAGATACACTGATATTGCTACTTTTCATCAATCAAAATATTTCCTGCATTTCACCCTTAGTGCACTTAAGTCTGAAATTCAAGTTAAGAGCTTCTGCTCACTGTAGTATCTAACTTCCATATCTGACACCTCTGTGGTCTGTTTTAAGACTTTAAGGCATTGACACCTTCTAGCAGGTTTACAGGAACACGACGGGCATATTAAAATGGAGCAATTCATAGCAACTTGCTTTTTAAAATATAACTAGCAAAGGAAAAGAAAATCAGATCATATAAAAAAGGATGCATGTTAAAAATACTCATTTTATTGGAGGCAATGTAAAAACATTTAGAAGTCGGTATCAGGTTGAAGCACACATCTGTTATACAATATAAGAATTAAAAATAAGTCTGAAGGAGTATATTTATCAGTCAGTTTCTTCCTAAACCTCACTGCTTCTGCAGGTAGAAGGATTCAATCTCCTATAAAATATGTAGATACAGGTGATTATTTAAATATATATCTAACAAAGTCTGTGGGAGGATGATTCACTATATGGGACAGTTTATTCCATTACAATATTCCTATCACTAAACTCATAAAGTGGTTTTAAAATAGTAATGCTCCAGACATGTTCTGTCTTCTGGCATTCCCAGGGCTAAAACAAAGGTTTATGTAATTCAGAATAAAAATTCTAGATCCATTTGCTAGAGAAATACAGATTTATAATCCAAATAAAATGCAAGGCGGCCTTAAATTGCTAGTTCCTGAAAGGGAAATTGAGAAGCAGAAATTTTTTTTGCAAGGACACTATTCTTGTGTTTCAGGTGATTAAAATACAGCAGCTGGAATATCCTTGAAGCAAGCAAACTCACCTTCCAATCTCCCTGTCCCTTAGCTTCCCCATTTTAAGCAGGCTGGAATAAACCCACTCGCATTTCAACCTGACAATGCTGCAAATTTTCTCAAACAAATGGCTGAAGGAACTGCAAGCTAAGATATTGCTGCAGGAGAAGGTAAAACAGTGCCAGTAACTTCTACCTCTTCTACCTGCACTGTCTTGGTAATGTTTAAAACTAAGAGAATGGAAAATTGGAGGAAGTTTTCCTCAGAATGCTCCAAGTCTCCAAATAGAGAGAGAGAGTTATCCAGTGCAACAGTACTCACATGTATTTATAGAACTTTTTAAACACAAGAGAAAACTACCACTGAAAAAGTTTTGTTATTATAGAAGTGCTCTTACAGCCGTTTGTAGTACTGTGGCTAAGGTTAACATAATAAAACTGAAAAAGAGAAACACATCACACAAACCAACCAGCAACAGGACTCTCCATTCATAGCAGAATGAACTCATCTCCTAAGCAGAACCACAAGAATAAAAGCACAAAATGCCTTAAGGAAGGCTGAAGGACTGGCATGCACAGGCTGGAATAAACCCACTCGCATTTCAACCTGACAGTGCTGTGAATATTCTCAAACAACTGGCTCGAGCAACTGCGTGCAAGCTCCCCAAGTGAGGTGCTACTTACTTCAGAGTCCTGTAAAAAATCCACTTGTCTGCCTTTACACAAAGAGGACAGAAAGAAGATACAGATGCAGCAAAAGGGGTCAAAGTCTTCTCAAAATAGTTACTGATAACGCCTGCAGCTCTCTTTGGCCAAGTACTTCATAATTCTTGTTTTAAAGAAGTTTCTCGCGTCAGCTAAGATTCTTTTTCCAAGGAATTAACACTCACCCACTTAGAAAACAGAAAAGTGACTTCACAAAAGTTACCAAATATCAACATGCATGGCTGGCAAGTACATGTGCAGTCAAGATGATTCAGATAAGTCAGATAAATTTAGAACAGCGCTTTCCTAAAAGCATGCGTTCACCAAATGCAGTAAATATGCAGGAGCTATATCCAAGTGCTGATTCCAAACATCAGAGCAAAAAATTTATTAGTGAAAATCTCCTTTTAAGAGTTCGCTGCCATCTGAAGTCCTCAACAGTGTTATTCCTTGATCTGCCTTTAGTATTTCCATCCATCACTGGGTTTATCCACATAAAAAGCTATAGGCTCTCCAACCTCTGAGGACTAAGCCAAATGCAGTGTGGCAACTTCACATAGGACCAGCCTTTTATGGTTGGAACAGTAGAGCTTTGATACAGCTAATCTACCATAAATAGCTCTTGAAACTCAGAAGGATCAAATCAGCTGTTGCAACAGTCCCAGCCTGTAGCTGCTTCAAATCCAATTATACTGTCAACTCTGTCTTGCAGCTCTCCCTTTTATTCCCCCTGTCCAAAACATTTTCAGTTCTCCTCCTGACAGAAATTAGAAGCTGCTAAGGCAAACACAGCAAAATCAAACCCATTAAATAGATTTTGAAACAGATGCATAATTATTCTTACAATTACCATTAGGAAGACAAGTTTTATTCTCTTAAAAAACAGCTTAAGTATTTGATGCCCATAAAAAAAAAAACAGTTATCAGCCCTGACATATAAAATAAACACGTAATTTGAAATAAGCGAACAGTTCCAAGAGCAGCAAGTGCAGCTTTAAAAGGTGGGTAAAACTAAGCAGATAAACTTAATGGAGCACTATCCATGTCCCAGACTAAGGCATAAGCACTGAATTGCTTGCATATTTTTCTGTAACCTAAATACAGAAGTACTAGAATACCCTGTTATAAATCCTGGAATTACATTGAATTACAACGTTTCCTTTCAGGTAGTTGGAACCATTTTCCTGTAAAGAAGTTGAGGACTATAATTTAAGAATTCTCTCAGAATTAAAAGCTTCCAAAATACATGTTTACTAAGTTGGTATAACTGAAAATTACCACCAGGACAATAAGAGCATAGTAATTACTGAGAAACCAGTGCAGTGACATTGAAAAAAAGCAGGTTTGGATCCAACAAATCATTGGTGAGCAGTATTATCTTCATGGTTCACCTCACAGTGCAAAGAAACAGCGCACAATGCAAGCACATAAGTATATGCAAATAAAAGGTATTTTTTCAAACATGTATTATTAACATCCCACCAGTCTTTCCAAAACACTACATCCCAAAACATCAATTAGTCCAGTGCAGCACAGGAACTCTGGCACTTCAAAGGAGAAGAAGTGTCTTGTGGGCAAAGCCTGTACCTCTATCTCCCACAAGCATGTAAATTCTGAACATTGCCAGGGCATCCTCCTAAAATACTGGGCAGAACATCTACATCTAGGCATCCCCCCTTCTTATTCAAGCAAAGGTAAAAGAGGATTGCCAATGCCTGGTATGTAAATTGCTTTAAGGGCCTCTAGAAGCTACTCCAATGGAAGGGCCAAAATATAAAAATCATGATCTTCCACTTAATGGAAAACCCTCAGCCATACACCATTTTATTTGTCTTTGTGCTTGTGTTAAATCTTACCATCTCAGTTAAAGGGCCTGGGTTTTAACTGATTTGCAAAGTATGTAACATACCTTGAACACAAAAAAAAGTCACTAGTTACCTACAAAAACAGTAACAAAACAACCTCAATCAGGTGTGGGTGGGTGAAATGAACTGGTTTGGTGTCTCCTCTACATTGTGCATGAAGAACCCAGATGGGTCACCTTCTGGAAGTCTCAGTAAAGTCAAAGAGCTATACAAAGGCATAGACAGTTTTCTCTTTAGGACCTAGCAAATGCCCAGCTGAATCAATTCAGAGAGATGTGGGACAGTGAGCTTTTCATTAGCGTGGAGTAAACTCAGCATGTGACAAGAAGATAAAACAGACCAAGATCTGCCTGAGTAAGTTTATCACTTTGAATAGAGCTTGTAGAACATGTCACATTATGCTTCTGCATTGTGGTGAAAAAAAACTAGCTGAACCAACTGCTGACAAAAGTTCAACAGAGCTCTTAAAAATGCAGAAGGCATGCTTGCAGCTGGTATAGAGAAAGAGCAGCCGAGAGCATTCTGCCACAGCACAACCACTGGTGCTTTATGCCCTATCCATAACTATTAAAATCCAAGGTCTTTTATTACTGTGGAATTTGAAGGATGCAAGTTATGACATGGAAACACACCCCCTCTCTAGAAGCAAGACAGGGATTGCTTGTTTCTTTTATAGAAACCACTCTATATTCATTCTCCATATCACACAAGAAACTACGTTGAAGATTTCATGTTTGTACATAATTTTAAAAAATAAAAAACCCTGCATGTACTTTTTCATAGAACATAGGCTTCCTTGGCTACAAGCACATAAAACAGACCTGCCTACCACAGAAATATAGCAGTTTCTTCCTCTTCCTCCCCAATACAAAATTTCTGTCAACATAGAGGAAGCCACAGACAATCCTTTAGTTAACCACTATCCCTTTACAACAAGCCTAACATCTAACTATCAGCTCTATCATCAAAGAGAGTGAGACATCACACACTTCTCAGGCCACAGGTTCTGTCCCAATGAAGACAGAAGCACAAATTAACAGACACACTTTTGATTCTGAGGTCTTGCCTTGCAGGAGAGGATATGTGCTTCAATGAGTAACAGTCAAGAAATAACACCAGGGTAACACACAGTGAAGTGCACACAGCATGCAAAGTCTGGATTAAGCATTCTCTTATTTAACAATTCAGCTTCCCAGTTTACAGATAGCTTCTTTTCAGCTGGTGGGGGGGAGGGGAAGAAGAGACTTCCCAGAAAAAAAAAAAAAAACCCCAGACAAATTTAATAAAAAGCGACTTACCAGCATCCATTGTTAGAATCATGACCCCACTTCTGTGTCCCAGGAAGCAGGAAGCCTTACCCATCCAGTGTTTGCGAATGACTCAGAAGGACAGCATGGCTTTGTTTCAGCTTATATCTTCTGGCTCATTCACCCCTCCTCCCTTTCGTGGGATAAAAGTGTTGCCTGTGCCTGGCCATCCCCATTGGCTCAGCTAGGGGAACCTACCCATTTAGCACATTCAAGTTTCTGTGAGAGCCTAAAATGACTCACAGAGGATTTTCTATTTATCTTAAAAACATGCCAAACACCAACAACGTTAAAAAAAACCCCAAACCCAACACAAATGCTTTCTGTCTCTCTGGGAGAAGAAATCATTCATTCTTTCACAATCAGACACAAATTACAGAGATGTTATTGCCACAGGGATGAACAATTCACTGCACTCTGAATTGAGGAAAAGGTGGTAAATCAGGGAGGACAGTCCTACAATCTTCAGTAATCCTGAGTTCAGCTGCATTGTCTGTCCATGGGAATAAAGCCACATGTTTTGTGTCAAAGCCCGTGCCCCCCAACCCAGCTTATCTTTGCTGCAAACTGTATATAATCCCAAAATTAAGCATCTCCTGGTTTTCCAGGGAGGATTTTATTTTTAAGTAGGCAGAACAGTAAAAGATTATTGTCTTACTGAAGACACACACCCAGACTCTACAGGTTTAACTCTGCAGTGAGGAAAATTAAGTAACATTTTCTTAATCTCCAGGATTCTCTAGGTGCAATAATTGGTAAAATCTAGGCTCTGCCTGAAGAATTTGAAAAGCTGTTACAATCTATTTGTGAGCCTCCTCTCTAGTGAGAGAATAGTGTTAAAAAAAAAATAAAAATCTATCTGGTCAAGAGATACCACAACCCATTGCTAACTTTGATCAAACCACAGGACAGCCTAAAAAGTGCATTCGGGTGAGCATCTGGAGGGGGAAAGGAATTTGTTTCTATTTTGCAAAAACCTTAAGAACCTGCTGTCAGACCCCGAGAGGGAGGTGCTGTGTCCTGGCACCACAAACTATCAACAGACTTGATATCTGTCCTTAGGGATTCAGCAAGCACAGAGAATGAAACACCGGTGTTCCTTGCCTCTGATAAGAACTACCTTTTCTAAATAAAGTGTGGACATATTAGGCTACTGCCTCACCACATTACTCACCAGCAGATAACCTAAGATTCATAACTCTGCGATACAACCACAAGTGTATTTTGGAAGTGTTGCTTGTGGTTGTTGAAATAAACAGAACACTCTCTCTCCTGCCTCCTTCTGTTTTTAGAAAAGGTATCAGTTGCAAGTCACAAACACCAAGGTTTGTAGATGCTGCTAATGAAGTCAGAATCCACAATTCAAAGAAATTAGCAAAAGCAGTACAATTGAATCATCGCTTCTCAGATTTCTTGGCCCTCTCTCGCTTTGCAGTGTGGCTTTACAGCAACACATTTGAGTCAAAAAAGTTTGGGGGAATCAAATTTCTAAGGTTGAAAAATTCTGATGTTTTCTGTAGGGTGCTGCAATAAAAGCTTTGGGAAGAGGCATGAGTAATCCAGATCGCCAAAACAAAAATGAAATCTTTCACTGAGTGGAAATTAGGGACAAATCACCCAGGTGGACAAGCTGCTCCTCAAAAGCAAGTGCAGTGTCAGAACTGAATGGATTAGTGGCTACATCCAAAGTTTACAATTCTCAAATAATCAGGCCACTGTTTTGACCATAATAAATAGGTAAGGACATTTGGCAGCAGCCCAGGCCATGTGCAGAGATGTGTTTTAACTTTTGGGACTGATATCAAGCATAGCTTTTTTCTTACCAGTAATTATTAGTCTGAAGAAAAATGCAGCAGTAAGGAAGATTCTTTTGCACACTTTCTATTCCATCCTTTTTTACGTGACATCTTAATTAAAAATTTCCAGAGGTCTAAGTAAAATTCATGACAACAAAAATCAGTTTTGAGGATGCCTTCAAGTAATGCAATCCCAAAGCCTGGGAGAGACTGTATGGAGAAAATGGCATAACACTTGTTCTAACCAACAAGGTGGAAGGGAAAGAGCTGGTAGACCTTTGAGTACAACTGAAGACCTTGGCTATCTGCACAAGACACCAGGCTAATCCAACATTAACTCTCCCATCCTCAAGTAAACTGAGCATAAGTAACACTGCCAGAGAATATCTGGCACAGCAAGTGCCAAACAAACACATTTTAAGAAAAGCATTATCATATGCTGTGTAAGAGCAAACCACTTTCAACAGGGTGACATTTCCGGTAAACTTGGCTTTTGCAATAATCCCAGTACCACTCCTGGAACAGTAAAATGCAGAAGTTCAAACAAACTGTTCTCAAGACAGCAAAAAAAAATAACCTCAACTGCTGGGTCAGCAGTGGATTGTGAGGTACTGCATGCACTATTCTTTAAAATGGTGCAAGCATTAATAATTCAGCTTACAAAGTATTTGGAAAAGCAGCTGAATTGAAACCATAGTAAAGAGGAACAATCTTACTGATATCCTAGAAAATACACAGGCAATACATCTAATTGCCTTTATCCTCAGAAGGGAGAGGATGAAGTTTTTTTGTTAGGCTAACAAGAACATTAACCTGAAGGGGACTGCTTCACAGACATAGCATTTACAAAAGCTGGGCATCCCCAATGTTCCAATTCTATTCTAGATGGCAGAAATTAAACAGTCCACTGTTCCTCAAGCTACATTAGCCAGCAAGAGTTGGCTGGAATTTATGTAATAAAAAGTACACCAGTATTAGAAGGAACACTCTGTTTCCTCACATATAGTTAAGGCTGCTAAAGTGTCCAGCAATACAGCACAAGAACTTGCACATGAAGCCTTGACTTTGTTGACTTTGTGGAAGCTATGCAATATAGACAGCACATGATAAATGGCATGCTACTAGCAAAGTTAGCATATTATAAATTAAAAAAACAAACACCTGTCCATAAACTGTTTCTATTGTAATGTTATGAAAAGAGGGTATAAGTGACACATCTGATAGTGCACATTTCCCAGCCTCTAAAGTCAACTGGCCAGGCCTAGATGCAACTCCAGCAATGAAGCAGAAAGCAGTCATGATCTCCAGAAATCACCATTTTTTTCCCACAAGTTTTCAGTCTGATAACCTGAAGTCCATATAATTGCTTAATGAATATATATTATAAGGCCATAACAGGTACAGTAAATACTGCACAGTATTCCAAGATGGAAAACATCTGAAGACTATATCCAAAAAGCCCATGGCTTAGTTATCTGACAAGGTCCAGCTATGTCACATCAAGTGTGTAAATTGCATACTGTTAACAAACTCTAGTTCTGTAAGTTCTCTACTAAAATAAACCTCTTTTTTCTTGCTGGTTTTTTAAAATACAGCAGAATACTCATCAACATGGTCAAATAGCATCATCTTCTGAAGCTTACAACCATTTTATGGTTGGTATATACTAAGAAACAAGTTCAGCAAGAAATTCTCTGAAGGCTTGACTTGAGTCTTTGTTGAAAGAAGTTAAATCCATATTACCCTTAAAAAATTAAACTCCCATGACTTCACATGGTTTTCAGTACCTGCATTACTCTTGCAAGAACATGCTACTTCTGCCCACCTTCATTAAATTATTCACTGCATAGAAAGTATGCAGCTAATAACTATGATGGGATGTGCTTGCTCTAACATTTTCAGAGGAGACCTTATTCATATGCTTTAATCCTGAATTGTCTAGATTCAGTTCATGTTTTCCATGATCATGATCCAAATTCAAATCTTCAGGAATCAAGGTTAGGTTTTGCTTTTCTACTGCAAAGCCTTACAACTTTTCAAGATTTCTAGCACACGTAAGAGTAAGCACTGTTCTCAGCCTCTCACTTTCCTTCTCTTTAAGAAAGATGTTAAAACCAGCAGAAGATGATTTCATTCAAACATCTACTCTTTACACAGTGTTCTCCCAGACTTCAGAGGCTATGACAATCTGCAAGGAAAACAGCTCTCACATAATTCTGGAGCAACAACTGAAGTGGTGTCTTTCATACCTCTGAGAGAAAACTTAGGCTACATGTGGCAAGAGAACTAATAGGATGACAGCTCTTGCCTAGCAGTATGACCAGAATCAGACATCAGTTCTGTTTTAGGAAGGTTTAAAGATAGATCATCCATGTACTTTTTTTGCTGATTCAAAACCACTGAGACATTCCTGATCACGGCCAAGAAATCACATCTCTCCAGTAACAAAAATTACACAACTCTACAAGAGCAAGACCAATCCCACACTTTACAGAAATCTTGCAAGCTCTACCTTTGCAGGGCCAACTATGCACTTGGATACTCAAAAAAGGTCCCTTTTGTTCTTGGTTTGTGTTCACATTGGGAAATGCTTTTCCATAGTTAAGAATTGAAAAAAAAAAACCTGAATCAAATCTAAGTTGCAAATATTTAATCAAAAATACGCAACATGAAGAGTGGGCAACATGAAAGAATGTACAATTCTGTAATTAATTAAAATATTACATTTGAAGGAATTGTACATGACCTATAATGGTTGAAGCTACTCTGTTATAGGATATTTGGAAGAAGGAATAATAAAAAGACTGGAACAGGAGGTCCATCTTAGCTGCCTGCTGCCTCCCAGTGAATTCGGAGAAGGAGTTTCAGGAACTCTTATTGCCACTTCCTTATTGAATAACATTTCTTCCTAAGGCAGCATTAGTATCTTCTAGGTATTAAATACCAATCAACTTTTCTGAAGGTCCTATGGGCTTCTCTGGAATCCTAGCTATCATATCACTGCATTTTATTAAAGTACATATGCACTAGAAGGCACACACAGATTCCTCTTTAAATGTTTGATACAAACACCTCCAGAAGAAAAAAGAAGAGAAACAACAACCCATAGTTCTTGGTTCAGATCTGCATGTATTTTTCAGCAAAGGTTTACCTTAAATCCCAGCCATCCAGACCTCAAGGTACAATGGCATCACCTTGTCCAGGTGGCTCACAGTCCAAAGGCAATCCTTCTACAAGAAACAAAAACAACAAAGCATGGGTAAGAACCACAATGAATCCCAGGCTACAGCAACCATTTCAGAACTAGCAGGCAGATGCACAAACTGATTGACTACAAGAGCTATTGCAAGGTAGCAATATGCTCTAAGTATGCAGGAGAGCACATCGCTACCTTGCTCATTCATATAGACAAAAATGGAACTGTCCCTGAGCCACGCCACAGGAAGTCTTTATTATTATGTATTCAGTCTTTCAGTGAGGTCAAACAGCACTGGAGATGACAACAAAACCAGAAGCATCTACCAAAATACTATTACCCTCAAAATCTTCAATTTGAATCATCACTGGATCCAACTGAAAGAGCCAATTCTCTTTCTAGAACCACAGCGACCAGGAGACAGACCCAAGACTTCCCCTAGTGTAGAGAGCACTTGACCTATCAAGCAGTTCTGCAAACAACACTGCCACGTGACCTGATTTCTGATCCCCACACCTTCAACCACAACTGCTTTTATTTTATTCTTTGGCAAATACAAAACACTTCTGGCTGTGCCTGTAACAATATGTGCAGGTGATTCAGCCCATGTGGATACTCATGTTGATTAAGTCTTCAAGTTAGATTGTTTCAAACTAGCTGAATTATCCCAGCACCACATCGTCCTTAAAGATGTCAATCCCCTGAACTCATAAACTCATAAAATAACCTGGGCTTCTTACTCTATTCCATACCATATGCAGTTGTTTCTTTCCACAGAGGGTGAGGAGTTCTCCAGTGCAGACCTGAAACACCTGAAGCAGTCTGTGCTATTGCACAGATTATTGTCTCCCTCTTCTTACAGCTATGAGGTAAGTGAAATAACATTTTTACTCTTGCTCAGCTCAAGCTCAGCTCACTTGCATATGTTTAGGTGCCAAACATACTGCTTTCACTTTCACAACTGCTTTGCTCAACTTCTTTTTTTTTTTTTTTTACTCTTATTAGGAGGTACAAAGTGAAGTCATGATATCCTATGTGACTAGAGCAACAACTTTCAAGAGCAGTCAGGTCACTGCTCTGCTTCCTGCAGCTGCTGAACATGTCACACTCTAATAACAGCATCTAGAGAAGAGGTCAAAACAAAAATAATTCATTGAAAAGACAGATAAGGCAGCAATTTTGCCTCAGTTGGGAAAAATTCTGATTTTGGGAGACAAGCAGACCTCCAAACACAGACTACCCTAGAATGCATAGGGACAGGTAAGGCAGCAAATCAGTCTTGTCCCAAATGCTACATAGCTGTTCACAACAATCAAACTAAGACAGTTTTTAAGATCCACCCAAATTTATCTCTGTATTTCAGGGAGGAAACCAGCCTAGAGTTCAAAGAATATGGTAAACCACACACTATTTGTTTTCACATTTCCAGCTTCCATTCCCCTCAAATGAGCACTCCTGCACTTCAGAAGGGTAAATGAGTGGGCACTTCAGTGTGGTAGGAAAGGTGAAGAAAAATGACAGCCAACAATGGATAGTTGGGAGAAAGATTAACTAGTTTTTCCACCATCACATAATTCTTGTTTCCAAATTCCTTCTTGCTACTTAACCATAGGGTTGCCTGATTACTTCTGCTTTCCTGCTTTCTTTCTCTTTATGTATCAGTATCAAAAAGCAAACAAACAAAAACACACCAGAAAAGAAAGGATTTGAAATCCAGCTATCCAGATCTTGGTCAACTGCTTCAGAGATTTCCTGGAAGCAACTGTGAGGTGGGAAGAGAGGACATTTATAATGCACAGAACACATTAAACCTGGTGCACACTGCCACTGTCCCACAAATACGTTTTATTAATTCCTCCTTTTTTTGGCAAATGCTACATTTGTATATTGTAACAGAGAGAGAATACTAGGGTGCTGCAGCTTTGAAGCCTGTCAAAGTCTACCCTTTTAAAGGAACCTTGAATAACTGGTGTGAGTTGAAATACCTTGACAGAGCATTTTGGGGGTTTTATACATACATATATTTGCCTATATCATTATATTCTACAGATCTTTGATAGTGTCAGGAGTCTTATGAGAAGTTTTGGGAAGAACACATGACAAGACAAACGTAAGACCTAACAAATACAGAGCACCTACCAGGAAACATTAGAGATTGAAATCAAAATGTGAGGGCTGGCAATTGAATTCCAATCTTTCCAAGACTGACCTTGGCTGCAACTTTTTGCACTCTCTCTGCAGTTCATCTGAGAAATGCCTGGCATGCCACTTGAACCGTATATCTGATAACCCCTGTATTTTGAGAGTTTGGAACAAAAGCAGGAAAAGACACTCCAAATACTAATTTTTGCCTTTCAATGGACTCTTTATTATACAACAGACAGATACCAGAATTAGTCAGTACATCATGATGGAAAGACAGAACATGAAAATATCATTTGGATACTTCATATTATGAACTAGAAAGAGGGGCTAGTGGGTAGTCATCTCTGTGTAGCCACAAAGATTCATCATTTTTGATCCAAGATAAAAATAACATTTTTCTTCTAGACAAATATTCTTCTAGGTGCAGATAGCATCAACATTTGGACTGATTTAACACTTGACAGATGAACCAGGAAAGGCTGTCACTATGTGCAACAATAATAAAGCTGCTCTGCAAGAATCTGCAGTGATCCATCAGCTGGTTCACTAGGCTAGCTATAGAACACTTACACCACCTTCTTTTCTTCAAGATAAGCCTCCCAATTCCTAAGCTCTTGCATGCAGAACAGATTTTGATGAGTTCCACTGAAATTAAGGTTGCATGCCTCCAATCAGAAAAGCAAAGCAATTTTAGGATGTTTTATTTGTTGCTCGATGACTTATATCACATCAGTTTTGCAAAGCCATCACCTTTTCAGGCTCTTGCCCAACCAAATGAAGCCTAACACCACAGATATGTTTTGATAAAGCCTCATCTTACAAAGCCTTGGCACATTTTCATTTTTTACAGGAAAAAAAAATGCCACCTGGAAAAACTTGGGAAAGAGGTAAAGAGTGCAGTATCTGTCCTGTGAAGCCAGGAATCCTCATAGAGAGTTCAATTTAATCAGAGTCTAGCAGCTCCTTCACACTATCTTAGCTGAGGTGTTATCTTTCTTAATGCTCCAGAGGCACAGCAGCCAGGTGCAAAGGAGATTTTCAGACTGCTAGTTTTCCTTTCAGTATGTCCCCTCCCACTTCCACCTCATCAAAAAGAAAGACCACAAAGATGTTTATCAGTCCAGGTCTCTTGAAAACTCAGACTATCACTTAAGAACAGCAATATTCTGCTCTGTGCCTGCACTTATCCTCTACTACGTTGGTGTATGGCTGTAAACTCTCAACATCCAATAATCTTTTACTTTTCTGAAGCCTTTCAGAAGAGCTCTACACAAGAGTAAAAGGATACAGGCACTTTTGTTTCTAGTCAGTTCTCACAGAAAACTTTCAAGAGCTCAAACCCACCCTAGTTGGGTATTTCCACCACCTCACTTGAATTGTCATTTAGATGTAACCTGCCCCAGCCAGCAGGACTCTCCTTCAGTGCATTTCCCTCCCATTTCACCTCACGTAGCACTGCTGTGCCTCCAACATCCATCTGCTCTAGTGCCCCTGCCCAGTGATGTCTGCAGGAACAAACTGCTTTGGCACATTCCAGATGTTTAAAGAAATTCCTTATCTGGACAACTGAAGAAGACCTGCTGAGGAAAGAATCTCTGCAAGTATCATGACAGAATCATTAACTGTGCTTCCCTCAACACCCAAAAGTGAAGCCACCCACCTGGAAGTTACCAGCTCAGTGCTCAGGAAGCTGACACCTACTCTAAAAATAATAGATGCATGTGCAATTCTCCCACCATGCCCTTAAGAGGTACAGTGCACAAGCTAATGATGACTCCTGTAAATACCCTGGCATATAGAAATATGAACAAAAAGTCATGGCATTGCAATGAAAGATGAATGTTTGAGGTGCATGCTGGAGCAACTGTGCACGTTCATGCTTACCACATCAAAGTACTCTTATTGGTATTTGCCTTATATTTGTTAGGCAAGGAGAATTAAAAGCAGGAAGCTCAAAAAAGTCCTTTAGCCAAGAAAGTCACAAGACACTTTAATGTTAAGCTTTTTCCATAGTAACAGGCTACAGTTTCTCTTAGAATCTGGTTTCAAAGTTGATGAAATAGGATTCTGCAAGAAACTCTATACCACAGCACAGAAGCTCCCATCATACACTGACCTCTAGTGTAATAAAGACTCAAAACATCAGAAGTCTCTTCAAAGACTAAGAAAAATTATCATTTTTTTCCCAGCACTCTGAAGAGTATTTTCATGCAATAAAACAGACTGAAGTCAGAAGGGCCTCCCAAAATTACTCTCAATTGTTTAAGAAAACTGGAGCATGGGTGAAAGAAGCTACAGAACTTAAATTGTTCTACGGATGTGAAGTTCCTGCTGTGTTTAGATAAAGTAATTACATCAAAGCTGCATTTAACTTCTTTCAACCCAGCTGAATTTAACACCTACACATTCTGAATGTACAGATTTGTTTCCTAAGTACAGTTTTACGAAGCTAAATTAAAAAAAAAAAAAAAATTAAAGTAGATACACTCAGGTTGGGCAAGGCCTGCATCAGACAAATCAAAATTGGATCACCCCTGGTTCTGTACCAGACTCTCAAAGTGCCTGTGGAAGGGCAGCTGACTCAGATGTACTTCCTGGAGCCAGCACTGAAGACACGAACCTTGCTGGAAATGCAATACAGAAATCTGCAGGGGTCCTCGCTCCCTGGAGACACAAGGCTCTCAGAGGTACAAGGGGGTGGCCTCTGAGCCCAGGCAGACTGGGGTGAGACAGGGGCTGCTTGGTTTGGATTAGCAGCATTTGAAGAGGGTAAAACACAATCTACTAACACTAAAAAAAACACAAAACAAAACAAAACCAAAACCAAAACCAACAAACAAACAAAACCCCACAAAAAATTAACCTAGTTTCAAAAACTGTTTCAAACAAAAACAGTTTCCCCACAACTTTTAAGATTAAAGAATCTGCATTTTGTTATGAACTAACTAGAGTTTTATGACAAGAATTACTTAATTAGCACACAGCCAATTCTAAGAGAACAGAACAATTGAAATAGATGTCTGAATTATTTAGGTATGTATGCCACTTGTGTACCACTTCTGTCCACCCCCTATGTACCTGCCCCTGGACAACAAATCCCAGAGATGTTTCCTTTACTTCAGACCATTTCTCACACCTCCTTTAAAAGCAAGGAATCATTCACAGGCTGTTTCCAAGTATTTTCAAGAAGAAAAGCAAGCTCTCCCAAGTCTGGCATATGTGGCTATGTTGGAACAAGAGCTTTTACATACACTCTAGAGTAGGTGCTCTTATAAACTATCCTTTGAACAAGATTTTAAAAGCCTCAGAAATATTAAATTCAAAAAGAGTTAAGCACAGCATGAAAGCAGCCATCATAATGTATGAAGGAAGTTTTAGAAGTTATCTCAGTGGTAAATGTTTGAAACTAAGTTCAGATCAACTAGATGAGGTCCTTTACTATTTGCAGTCCCAGACTTGAGTCTGTGAAGATAAATTAGGAAGTGAGGACCAAATTTTTAATATTGGTTTCTAGCTGTGAGTATCAGAACTCAATAAATCCTTATCTGTAATGACAATATCTAAAAGATAGCTTTAAATTACTTAAAACCCCCATTACTTAACGATGTGTTCAAACCTACACAGTTTCAGACCACTTCTGAAATACATTCAAGTCACTAGGAAGATAACTATTAATATCTGCCACTTGCCTTCTGCACAGCAGTGAGCTTTTTACCAGATCAACAGTTGAGTTCCACCTCAACAGAAGATGTGACCTGCCTCCTGACTCAGATTTTTGAATATACTGTATCCTGCAATCTAAAACTGGCAGCCTCTCTGTCAGACCAAGGTGCTAGCACCAAGTATACAGGCTTTAATGAAGTACAGCACCCTTCATGCAATTTGGCAATCACTCAAGGAGAACAAGGGCTTCTAGCTTCTGGCCCAGAATGCTCCAGATCAAATCTTAGCCATAAGAATTGATGTTGTTTTCTTTTCTTTATCACACTTATTTTAAAAGCAAGCCCTCTCACTGCAGCTACAGCATGGAGACAAACAGTAGCATTTAAGATTTACAAGGATATTGGTCACCAAGTGAGATCACTTCAGGCAGAATTATGAATAAGATTCATGTTTTAATATGAGAGCTCCTGCTTTAAGCCATTTGGCCACATTTTGTTTGCAATACAAGGAAGCCAACTCAGCCACCCACTCACCTCACACGCAGCCCAAACATCACTCAAGCAAGAAACTACACTGAGGAATCCCTTTGGTTTATTAGAAACCCCTTCAGAGTTTAGCCTTATGCTCAACTACAATTTCTATCCAGAAAACAGTTTACCACCAACTAGGAAAGCACAATACCACTCTCCCAGCTCCAAGGGAGGAAGAGCTGAGGCCCAGAGCACACCAGACCCCTGAATTAGTGACTGAAGAACTCTGTGAGCAAGCTCCAACAGCTTGCACAACAGATCCTTCCCATTATATTTGACAGAACGTGTCCTTCCAACTGTTTTTTTCTCTAAATTCTTGTGTTTAATTCAATGCATGTGGTGAGGGGAATGACTTTTAGAACAGTGATGTGCACCAGTACACAGATGTTCCACATTTGTCATGTCACATGAACCTTGTGGCTAACACCCAACCTTTGAAAGTCTAAAAAGCCTCCTACATAAAAACCAACATGATATATTTGTTCCTAGAAGAACACCAGACAATATATTACTTTGCTGGAGACAGGTTTCTCCAATATTATCCTTCTTAAAAAAAAAAAAAAAAATCACAAAACCCCCCAAAAACACCATACAAACCAAAAAACCCACCTGCAACAAGATTTCTTTGATTTCAAGAAGTTTAAAAAAACCTCAAACAAACAAAACAAAATAAAACATAACCAGACACAGAAATTAAGTCAAGTGGTAGGTTGACAAGAGTTGTCAGAGCTAGGAGAAAGCTCTTCAAATTGAATTAACTGTAGTGTATTGTGTAAGAAAATGCACAAATGTTACATACAGTCACATCCAGAATATTTTTTTGGCTAGCCCTTTTTCTAAAGAAATTTAAAGACACAAGCAACACAGACAGCTTTATAACCAGCACAGAGCTCTAAAACCTTCACTCAACAAAGTTTCTTAGTTTCTTTCCTCCCAAATGAATCCAAACAGAAAAATAGAGCATAGAAACTGATGCTAGAATACATGACTTAAGCCCTCATAGCCTTACTTTCAGCACTGCTTTCATAATGTACATAGCTCAAAATGCTGTGCATCCAGAAATTTGTGTGCCTAGGACTGGTGAAATGCTCTATTCTAAATTCTGTGTTAGGTCACTGATAAAGTATCAGCTGCAGATTGTGTGAGCAACTTTGACCAACCGATTTTTTTAAACCAAATTGGCAATGTAATACTGTGCAATGATTTGTTTTAGGCACTAACTCCTGAGGTATCTTTATTAAAGGGCAGTAGTCCTTATACAGAAATGTGCTGTAGTTGGCAGATCACTACCTAAATCTAAGGAAAGTTAGCTCAAGTTAATTATGAATTCCTCAGGGAATGCACCCAGTTTACACCTGAAGATCTTCAGTTATGACCAGTTCAGTATGTTTGGATTTTGGCATACACTAGAAAGAATCTATTAATTCATACATCACTATTTGCAAACAAACAATAAATTCAAGTAGAATAGATCTAAAGCCACTTCCTACCAGTTACTGCATCTGACAGACCTGTGGTCAGCACCCTGTATAACACAGGAGAGGTTGCAATTTCCTGCTGACAGAAGCTCGTGTGACCTTGGCGAAGTCAACAGGGTTGGTCTGTGGCTCCATGGCAATCTCAGCCAGCTGCTGGCTGCCAGATTCCCCCTCCTCTCCCTTCCCTGCTCCACAACATGTTTGACCCTGCCCTCGCTCATTTCAGACCAGCAACCATAAAAATAATGTACATATTAAACACAGATGACTCAGTGAGGGGCAAAGGGGGAAGCTGGCACATGTGGGTGAGAACATGGTAGCCAGCCCCCATAACCCAGCTCCCAGCCCATCAGTCAAGATAAAGCAAACCCTTCAATTCCACAGGGTTCTGGTGAGCATAAATAACAAAAGGTTAAAAAAGCACCGAGATTCATATTAACTCACTGGAGCAATTTTTTTAGATTTTTTTTTACAAAGCACCCATTTTGGTGTAAGTCTTTGGCTTCCATCACTCAAATTTCTGAGCTCTGTAGGAACTTTGAGTCAGAGACTAAATGAAGTAAAATAAAGCTTACAGAGGGATCCATGCTGATGCAGAGACTCCAGGACAGGTCTGTTTTGCAGGAAGCTCCAGTACAAAGGATGTAAAAAGGAAAAGGCACAGAAGGGGCCTTCCCATACAAGATCACCATTTGCTGCCATTTCTGTCTGTGATTCTCTCTGCATCTGGGTGTGGAGCATTACACAGATTTATCTGAACAAGTACAAATTCCTGTATCAGAAGTACACATCGTGCTTTATCTCAACTGAACACCTAGCACAACAACAACAACAACAACAAAAAGGACAGTCTTGAGGATGTTCCCTAGATAAGGTGTCTCCAAAAGATGGAACTCACTCCTCCTCTCTCAAAGAATGGAGGAGTCACAATCCATTCTTAAAACACCCCAGAAGGAAGCTACAGTTTCCTATGATCTCCAGAGTGCTGGCTGTATCTCTATGGCTGTTGGGGCTGGCTGTCTCAAAGACCAGGCAGGATAAGCCACCAGTATGAAGTCCGTCAACTCTGTGGCTGAACACCTCAGCTACCTCTCTCCTCCAATACCCATGTTCTGGGAGCGTTTTTTTCTAGTGCAACTCTTGTATTCTTCTAGTGCTTCTATTGGCACAGCTGTCTTAGGGGGAGAACTAGATGGGATAAATGGGATCTGAACAGAGATGTATTAATAGTACCAAAGCAGAACAAAAAAGGTCACACCAATGCTCACTTTCTTATCCCAATCAGAATACAGCAGAGAGAAAGTATTTAACAATATATATTGTCTAGCAGAATAAGTAGCAAAAAGCTCATTGAACATTTGAAGACTATTTTGAACGGATTACTAAAGTGACCCGTTGGAAACACAGCTATGGGTAAAGAAATTCAGCACATATCTAACAATAAGTTTATTTCTTAAGGCATACTTTGTACAACTTTGCCATGTATCACCTCACACATACTTCAAACATTTAAGTATTAACATTTACCCCTCTGCAAAATCTTAAGTAGCCTCTGGAGCCTTTAGTCTTCTTGCTTATTTTTATGAAATCACATCACAAATAATCCAGTCTTATTCATGAGCAAAGCTCTGGAATTTTTCTCACTTAGTAGACTACATAATTATGGTAGAGATTATCTTGGCCTGGGGGGTTTGCATAGTTCCTTGCTAACTGTCTCTGCCATTAAAAAGTTTACATTGCTTAACAGTTTATTTATGGACTTAGGTTCTTTTGGTTTAAGATAACTGTCTCAAATTATAACCTAAGCCTTAGATCAGAGCAATTTTGTGGTGCACTTCATTGCAGCCAACAGCAGTCTTGTTAGTCAGTAACACAGCTGTGAATACTGTGTGTAGAATACAATAGCCTGGATCCACTGGAAGCAATGACATTACCATTCAATTTGCCAGTTTTGCATAAACCTGTTCAGAAGATACCTGTGCTGTTGGCAGGGTAGTGAGTAAACAGTGGGGAGAAAAAGCAAGCACGATATACAGATCTTGTAAAGGAAAAGTTATGTATGTTTATTACAACATAAAGAAACACATGGTAAGATTTTACATTTTCAGAGTGAAATAGTCTGTAGGTGACAAATTCAGTTTTGAAAACAGAAGCAAATGCCATAAGTCAGAACACCAGGAAGGCTGGAAGAGCCAGAGTTTGATTTGCATATTTAGTTGCTAGCAGCGAGAAGCTTCCAGCCAAACAAGTGACAGAAGAACATCTTTGCCTCATGTAACTCCTGGGAAAGCTGATTCCCACAGCATGTTTACTGTGATCCCCACCTGGAGCCTTATCACTGCTGGCAAGCTCAGCCAGCACTCCTCTCCTGCACTGCACAGCTGGGAAGGCATCCCCACAAGCACAGCCCTCCCTGCTCCACACACTTGAGAAACCGCAGGGCAGGGACATCAGCACATTCTGCCCTGCACTGGGGGTGTCCTCCTGCTTTTCCCCAGCCCCACCGAAATCCCCAACCTATCTGTCTAGGGCAGATGTTCAGCCTGCCAGTTAGCCAGCAGCAGGCAAGTGCTTTCTCTGAAACATACACAATGAGCACATTTTATTTCTTTTTATTATTAGGTTTTAGACAACCATGTTTCACTTTAAATGAAGAGTAAGGTGTCTTTTAAGGTTAGTAATGAGCCACTGAAAAGCTAAACACAGTGTAGAAAGGCAGTGCCCTCTCAGGCAGGTAAGCTGCTGTGCTAATGCAAAAAATAACTATTTGCATCACTGTTGAAATTCATCTAAGTTTAAATAAATTTCCTACTTAGAGCTGAAAAATCAGCAGGGAAAAAAAATCCCAAACCAACCCTCCGAACACAATACAAACAAACAGATTAAAACTTCAGGGTTTACAGCACATCTAGGAATCAACTCTTCAGTATCTTCCTTGCAGTTTAGAGAGTATGTGCTGTAGAACACCCACTTCATGTGTCAGCCAGCTGGCACGCCCAAGTGTGCTGTGTTTGTTATCTCAGTGACTTCTAAGCTGCCCTAGCACAGCTCTGCTCAGCCAGGCCTTGGTTAGTGCACTCCTGCTGAGGGAGTTACCTCTAAAATGGGCCAGCGTGCAAGGAAAGCAGTGGGAATCTCTCCTGACAGAGTGCCCTGGGACAGAAACAGTGGCCAGAAACAAAGACTATAGTTAGAGCTTCAGCCATGAGTTCAGAGGGCAAATCACAATGCTTGAGCCCTCACAGGCACACTCACTCCTTAATCTGCAGCTTGAATTCCTTCTACATATCAATTAGATAAACCAGAATAAAAGCCAAGCACAAGATGCATGAACTGGCTCATCGCACAAATCCAGTTTTTAAGAAGTGCTGCAATTGCTACAGGATCTGGACAGTATGAGAGTGGATATCCCAGTGATAAACAGTCCAAGTTTTACCTAGATCTCTCTATACACTGGATTGTACATTCAAGTAACTTCAGCAAAGTTGACTAAGACACACCTGGCAAAGAGAAGATTCCTTTTATAGCTGTAAGCCGGCTGCCTTTAACTCAAGTCACAGCCATCTATCCTAACACAGGCGAACACCGATGTCTCCTGAGACTTGCAGTCAATTGCCTGCTCAACTGTTTAGCTGAGCAAGAACAAGTACAACTTTCAAAATTTTCCCATAAACACCCTAGAAATGGAGCACAACTGTAATTAAATAAATGCCAATTTTAGCCAAAATGAAATATGATCTTAGATTTAAAGGTTTCATTATTTAATAGCTCCTTAACAACTAAAATGTGACATCAGAGATGGTTCCATTACAATGCCTGTCATAGCTCCTTTGGCAGGGGCATCAATTATGTAGAGTATCTTCTGAAAGGGTTGTAAAACCAAATTATAGCATTCTCTAGTCTTGCTGAATAGCCATGAAAGTGATATTTTATTAGCATGTAAACCAATGTCTCCTGCCAACCTAAAAGTACTATGGAGCAGATTTCCACACACGCTTAGTAGATTGTCATCAAAGTCCTCAAAACTAATTTCTCAGACATTTCTTCAGATTCAGAGACATTTGCATGTTCTAACTTCATAACAATAATAGGGTTTTTTTTCCTTTAGAACACACATTGCATTATGCAGATTACAGTTCTTAACCATCTCCACAAAAAAACCCATGCCTTCAATAATTCATTATTGCAAGGTAAATGTTATTTGATTTTCTTAGATTACCTCACTTCTCTGACTCATCTTTCTGCTGTGTTATCTCCTTATTGTAATTTAAGTCTATGGCATTCCCAGTACGTAAGTTTCAGGGTTAATACCAGGCACAAAAGTCTAGAGAGATACTCCTTCAAGCAAGTTTGTTCTCTTTCTCAAATCAATTTCACATCCATTTTGATACTTTACCATCTTCCTGAAATATATGAGAAATACTTATATATGAAAATATATGAAAATCAGATGCACCAATTAATCTCTAGAATGTTTACAAACACGACCTGGAGCACATTTTAAGTAAGGAACTGCTCAGTTTCCACTTAAATTAGTTACTCCAAAGCCATCAGCAGCTTGAAGTATTCATTGCTTTAAAGATGCTGAACTTCTTACATGCCAAGAAGTGGAGTGATCACAACTGTTTGCTCTGGGAGCACAGAGGAGCAGAGTTCCTGCATTCAGAGACAAAGAGTTGACAGCAGTATCACCTCTGAAATTCCAGCTCATCACAAAAACCACTTACAATTTTAAACTTGCCAGCACTTATCCAGAGACAGGTGTCCATTTCTGCAGTTCCAGAATTGGGGGGGGGGGGGGGGGGGGGGAGAGAAAATCTTTAAAAAGGCAGTTCTACATATAATAATTGTATAGCTTTGAACATTAAGTACTCCAGATTAGTCTGCTCCCAAAAACAAATTAGTCTGCTTTCAAAACTCTCAAAAAGTGGTTTGCTGGAGTTTTTTTTTTTTAACCCTCATTGGGTCTTTACCTACACAGACAAAATTTGTTGAGTCAATATCATTCACACAACTCATGTCCTCCTTCCAAACTCACGCTACTTCCTCACTCTGGCAAAGTGATTGAGGGGTGCAAAAAATGGCATACTAAAATGTGCATGCCCTTTTTTTTTTTTTTTTTTGGCCAGAAAAGGAAGATACTGCCAATATGGCTAGAGGAGAAGATTTGGTGGAGGTCAGGCAAAGGTTGAAGTGCTAAATGAGAATTTAAGCTGTGCAGACTCATAAAAAGTCTGCACAGACTAAAGTAGTGAGAAAAGTAGTCCCTTGAAATATTCCTGCCTTCCAGCAGCCCTTTCCCTAAAGCCAGTAAGAGGTCACATAATTAGGAATCCTGTTTTCCTCTTCTATTTTTCCACAGGCATCTCTCCTGGTCAGGTTATTATGCATCATCTTAAAATGCACAAGCACATCATCCAACTCCAACAGAAAACAAGTTATCTCAGCTACCGGGACAACTTGGATCAACTGGATGTGGCTGGTGTCTAGCAATGAAGTTTTTGGAGCAAGTTAAGGAGGAACACACACCAGAGAAACTTTCCAAATACCCAAGAACCGACTAATGATAGAAAGAAGACCATAAAATCCAAAATAGAAACAGCTGAATTTCCTACCAAAGACAACAGTCACTGCTAACTACAGTCTCTGTAAAGATTCAGAAATAGAAGGAGCATTAAACATTTGGTTCCCCCAGACAAATCAGAAAGACATGACTAATCATGCATGATCCTTAACCAGCAGGTCGTGCACTGGTCCATTCAGATCATCTCTTTACAATGTATTCAAGACATCCCCCATGTTTAGATTTATCTCCTGGACTTAAGCATCTTGTGACAGCACGACTGAAAACAACTTCCTTATTAATGGAACTAATTTCATTAAAAATAAATTCAATAAGAATTCCTAAACTTTAAAAAAATTAATTTTTTCAAGTTGCCCACTGCACTTCTGTTCACCTACGTGAATTTTCAAAAATGCTCTGTTAGTAACCCCACTGGAGAACAGAGGAACTCTTACAGAACTACAATGGTCTTTTGATCTGCAACACCTCAAAGCATCTCAAACTTCCTGAGATTTCTTCACTGAGCAATGGAACAAGACAGAAGACTTGCCTATACATGAAAGAGAAAGCCGTAGTTCCAAGATCTTGCAAATGGGTAGTACCACACAAGAAAGAAACAGAAACAAAGCAAAGGCAGTAGACAAGATGAAGCAAGACTGAAGACACCTGAAACATAACAGTGAATCTTGTGAATCAGGTGCACACACAAATAAATGGCTCTGAATACAGAAGATATTAAGAGGATTAAAAAAAAACAAAATCCAAACCAAAAACCAAACACAAAACATATTAAACAGGTTGCCATGAACAATCAAATAAAATCAGATCTTGTGCTCAAAGATCAGTTTATTATTTAAATAGAATGAATTGAATCAATAGTGCAATAAACCCTGCAGAAAATATAAAGTAGTATTTTCAAGCATAATCTGAAGAGTTCCAGCTAAGTTCCAGAAGCACATTTCAGGATAAGGCTCCTCCATGTCAAATCAATCAAGTTACACATCGGGCTGTGAGACACCAACAATAGCACTTAAACAACAGAGTGCTGCAAGCAGTGCTCAGCTAACAAACCCTGCAGCTCAGCTGAGCACTGAGAGCACCCTTGTTAACAATTAACATGGCAACATCTCTGAACAACATGGACTTTGCTACGGAGATATATTAACTTTGAATCTAAATCTCAGATCCGAATTATGCAGTATTTTGGACAATAAGATCACCAGACAACAATGTAAAAACAAACAAAAAAATCTAATGTCCATTTTCAGGACACTCCTCAAAAGAAAACCTGTGAAGAGGTTCATTTATACAAGTCACGTTCAAAGCAGTCAAGCAGTTGCACCTGCTCATTGCCAGATGGCTCTGAAATTTATTTCATCTACCTGTAATGCAGAACCACCCTCTCACATCTGGAGCTTAACAGTCATGAGTCTTCCCTTCACACACTGGATGTACATCTACTGCCAGAATGAAGTGAGAAATCAAATTGTTTTGGTTTGGTGGTTTGTTGTTTGGAATTCTTTTTGGTTTTGTTTTTTGGTTTTGTTTTTTTCTTCCCCTTTACCTCAAATACTTCAATTCAATACTCTACAATGAGGAAAAGGTTTCTTATGATGTAAAAGAAGATAGGGCCTTCTTCTGTTTTGTTAAAAAATGTATATATGAATTAGCCTGGAGAATAGTACAGCACAGCCTTCTCTAAAACACTGGAGCAATTCAACACCTGCAGCAAGCAAGAGCCAGCTCAGGTGTCCTTTCTAAATGAAGCCCAGCAATAATCTGGAGATCTTGGTCTGGGAGATGCTGTCTTCAGTCACAGGACTCCTGAACTGTGAAGATGATGTGCAGGGCCAGTGGCTGGCAGTCAGTTTACCAAGCTGTACCTGGGATGCCATGAAGTCAGCAGGCAGAAGCAATAGCTCTGATGAACTCAGCTGGCACTTCCTAACAAGCCAAAGCACCTGGAACCGGCCATCCACCAAGCTGTTCTGTAAAATCTGATCACTTTATTTCAAGCCAGAGTTTATAAATGACCAGCCTGTACCCTGCATTAAAGTGCTTTTGAGACATTAAAAAAATCCTGGAAGTTGTCATAATTATTTTGTGCCCAAATACGCATTGGTGGGAGAATTATTGAGCTGTTACAGAAAAGGCTAGGAATCAGATCATTGCTGGGAATATTTCCAACCAGACACTTGTATTCTGCTAACTCAAATAAGAAACTTATCTTCTTCATGCCAAAGTAAATTCCCAGCTGCAAAACTAGGTGAAAAAGCAGGCCTTCACTGGTGATCACAAGCCAAAGCCATCAGGTTCAATAGCATGTATTATTCTCCAGTAACCTTTAAGTACTCAGCCTGAGTTTAACAAAGCTTCCCCAAACTTTGTGTTGTTTGCATTGACTCATGTATAGTTATTTCAAATCTCCTTACTCCTTAGCATTTATTCCCCACTCTCTTTAATTTTCTCCACCAGTACAAAGAGATATGCTGTCACCATAACCATTCTAACTGCAAAATGCTGTAACTCAGCCTAATTTTAAAAGACGCTGGATGGTCTCATAGCATTTTTACAATCTGACTACAGTAAAGCATGTGCAATTTTAGGTTAGTAAGAGTAATAGGTAGTTACAATCCAACAGAGCCAAACAACTGCAACAGTTTCAGGCCTTTCCCAGCTGCAATCTTCCCTGCAATCTTTAAACAAGCAACATATAGAAACATAGTGTGGTATAGCAGCTACAAACACAAACGAAAAAAATCCAATTCCAGAATTTAAGCTTCAAATAAACACTATTTCAGGGTTCCATCTGAAAGCTTTTGTCAAATCAGAACAGGGGCACCATCAGAAAACTCACGTTCATCTACGGTCCATGTTCAGCAAAGTGAACTGTGCAGAGAACGTATTTTTTGTCCAGTCTGACTCTGTCCCCACTGCACCACCTCCCATGTGCCTTGGAGGTCTGAGTCCTTCCTTAGTTTACTAACAGCAGACACTGATCTGCTGATCCAGCAACCAAAATCTGAGAGAAAGCAGCTTGCAAAGATGAAGGGGTGGGCTAGAACCAGGCCAGAATAATCAGCACATGCATACAGCTGGGAGCAGGAAGGAAAGAGGGAAATGGGAGGAGAGCTGTTAAGAGTAATAAAATTTCATCCCCAAAAATGGCATTATTGCAAGGCCACAGACAAAAGAGGTTGTTCTAAAAACTGTGATACACGTTTCAAAGCTCATTAAAACTGTCTCTAGAACAAAGTTTGCAGAAGAGGGTTTCAGTGGGAGAAGGGGAATCATTTCTCTAGATTGAAAGAGTCTGCCCATTCTACAGGAGAGTTCTGAGGTTCCACAAAGTAGCCTCCTTATCCTGTGCACAGAATACTTGATAGTACTATAACAATATTGTACAAAGTATTTACAATAAAAGTCTGCAAACTGAACAGCTGTTGGGACATAAACCAGAGTTGAGAGAGCAGCTAACACTGAGGCTACTGGAAGGGAAAAGTCCCAAATCCCAAGGAAGTTGATGTGCAAGCCATGATTTCCAGAAACAAGGGAGGAAACCGAGAGCAAGACACCAGGAGGATGCTGCTGGGGCTGGGTCCCAGAAGCCTCGGTGTCTGCAGCATGAGTCAGTGTTAACACTCTTTGTGAGAAGCACCCATTTATTTTGTGCACATCCTTCCAGTACAGAAAGAAAAGCTAATTTGGCCTAGTTCAGCAAATTCTTAAAACTCTGCCAAAAGCATTGTCCAGATGACACAAGAAATAGCTACTGGCAAGATACTCCTCTCAGAATTACAGACTTTCAATGAGCTGTTTAACTTTTATGTTATTTTTAGGTTGTAGAAGGAGCAAGGGCTACATAGGTAAAGGCAAGAATTGTTCAGGCTTGGGGAAATCAGACTCTAGACACATCATGACAGCTGTCCTGCCTTAAATAGCAGCAGTAACGTTCCAGTACTTGAGAACCCAGCTAACACTCCAAAATAGTAGAAACTATAACACATTGATGAAGATATTATAAATCTGTTTCAAACAAGTAGCCAGCACTGCAAAAACAACAAAAAACCCGCAACACTTTTATCACTGCTAGCTTATGTGATTTGCTACATCTTTACCCACTGACCTTTCTTCTGACATTAAAAAAATAACAAGAATGTGCTGTGTAATTTGAGTTCTACCCTTGATAGTGTATTTGAAAGGAAAAAAAAAAAAAAAACTAAGGAAAACTTAGTTAAGAAAGGGTTTTACTTCACATGCAGTTTGATCATAGCTTATCATACCAAACCCAGAACAGGGATTTGAAGGAGAAAAAAGAGGAAAAGACTGAAAAAGATAGTACAAAGAAAAAGAGGGATGCTCAGTGAAGTCATAGAAGTAATTTTTCCAGTCACCTGAAACTTAAGCTCCCAGTCTGTAGTACACATCACATACTAGAGGTGCACAAGTCACAAAGACATGGCACACAAGCATTCCAAGGTGTGCACAGAAGCACAGTGTGTCTGTGTGTGTGTGTGTGCACTGAGTGACACTGCTGCAGGAGCTGCCCCACCACCAAAGGCCATTTCAAGTGCACAAGTTTCAGAAACCCTAACAAAGCAACTCATCAAACACATTGCTGTATTTAATACAGGGATCATGTTCAGTTGCTGCAACTGTCAGACTTGAGGGGGTAAAAATAATGGAGCAATAAAGATGGTCTCAGGCTTGTAGACATTTGAGAAGTATCCAAGCCTCAGCAGCATGCACACTACAAGTGACTGGAAACATTTGAGCAAGTGATCTTCTGTTTATCCAAAGAGAAGCATTTTTCAGAGCAGCTCTCCAGAGGCCACGGAGAAAAAAAAACCCAAAAAACCTAGAACATTCTGAACATTGAATACACAAAACTAATGACTGTTTTACAAGAGTTAGAAGTTTTCCGCAATAAGAATTTGTGGTTTCCTGTGCAAGGAAGAATGCCAATTCATACCAACATGTTCGTGGAAAAAGTTTTTTTCAGGGCTTCCTTAAGAAACGAACCTCTGTAACACCAAGATTACTTGCTTTGTTTCAGAGGTGATTGGCACGATTACAAGTTCTCATACAGGTCTTTGCATAAGAAACATTTAATGAAGTAACATTTATTTTACTGAAAAGATGCTGTCCTCATTTGTATGTTACTCTAGGAATCTCACAAGTCATCATAATTTTTGAAGGCAGTAATGAAGGTGCTCCGTTTCTTTATTGCATTTGGAAAGATCTTTCAGCTGAAGTTCAGCACAAAACCACTCTCATTCCTGGTTTCCTTACTTCACACACATAAATGGGCCTTTTGGGGTTTTGCTTTTGATGTCAGCAGCTCCTTGCTGGCAAGCACCTCCTGAGAGTCCAGAAAAAGCATGTTCAACCAAATATTGCTCTAAAGATTTCTTTTAAAAGGCTACTAAAGGTAGTAAAGTCCTTAAAAGGTTCTCTAACAGTAGGTCAGATGAAACAAAATCACTGGTACCTTCTTTTTCACAGCTCTCTATCTCTTACTGTAGGGCAGGTTAGGTTCCCAAACCAGGCCATGGAAATTTATATCTCACCTGGAATGTTTCATCTGCCTTCTCCCTGCCCACACAAATTCCTTGAAGTTATCTGTGGCTGTACTATCCCAGCAGGGTACACCACATAGTGCACTTCAGACATGAAGTTTATTACAGAAGTATAAGCTGAGCATTCCCCTCTTAAACCACAAATTTTAAGAACCTGAAATGCATCCCTAGCAGTAGTTAGCTATGCTACAGTTTGCTTTTATTAATGTAAGCCCTAGAAATTTGTTCAGTTGGGTTCAGTGCTACTTAAATTCAAAGTTAATTTTACTCCACGCAATTTAATTTCAAGCTAAAATAATTATACTCGCATTCCATACCAGGAATCCATATAAACAACTCTGTTCCATGCACCAGGCTTTTGCTTGCAGTAGGAAGCCACAACTACTTTGTTGCCAACCCACAAAAACAGTACAAAAATAGGCATTTGCATGCAAGTTGTCGAGTCAGGCATGCAACAAATATTATGGAGATAAGACAAACAAGTGTATTTCAGGAAAAACAAATCCTTTGCCTGTCAACTACTGGCATTCTGCAATACAACAGGAAGGAAGAGAACAGGCACAGAGGGAGCATCCAGAAGAGGTTTGATGCAATCCCATGGTCAGGGTGTTTATAAAGTTCTGGAGAGTCTTTACTCTCTGAGCTCTGCAAGGGTCAAGTTTTGTACAAACTCCTTTGAAGTAATATTTGTCACAGGATATACTTTGAACCACAAATGACAGAAGACTCTGACAAAAGTAGTTTAAGCCTAAAGCCAACAGTGTGATCTAAGAGGGGATACCTCAGCTAAGTAGTTTTGTGGAGTAAGGTGGGAGAAGAAGCAGCAGTACTGGTACTTTTCAGCAGTTTACACCTAAATGCTGACTACAGATGGGAGCACAGCCTCACTTGCAGCACACAAACAAGGCAAAGCATCCAGAACTCAAGTAGCTGTAACTGGCAACCCTAACGAGAGAGCCTAGCTACAATCCTTACACACATATCACCTAAGTAAAATATGTTTTTTTCTTTTTGTAATTTTGTTCATTATTGCAACTTTTGCTTAAGCAATCTTCTTTCAAAACTTTGAATCTTTCCAGTGATAGAGACAATTTTGTGTGATCTCTGGGGAGCTGTGCACATGGCAGATAACCTACACATAGGGCAGAGACTTCAGCCACACAACCTGTGAGATAACAGGCACCCAAACTCATCAGTGTGAGGACAACCCACACTAAGAGCTGCAATGACCACCCTGGAGAGAAATAACTTTAAGTACCAAAGTTAAGGATCATAACTCTCATAAACATGCAGCTTAGTGAAGAAGTGGCTCTATCTTCTATTTCTATCTTTAAATTGACACATACTGTAATTTTTAGACCCAGAGAGCAGTGGAAGAATCAGTGGAGTGAGGCAGGCACAACAGCACTTACCACTAGCTGAGCAAAGGAAATCATTAACAACAACAAAAGGAAACAAAGGTGGAAGGGATTAATTCAAGCTACATTTTCAGAACAGCAATTTTTCTGCTGCTGGAAATGATGCTCTCCTGTGCAATCAACAAGGTCTCTTCCTTCATTAAGCCTTAGAATTTTCAGCTTTCCTGGAGCTGGAAGGTATTACATAGACAGACGTCTTTAAATTGGCTGGGAAGCCAATTTAAGTTTAGAGGAAACTTTAAAATAAATATTTTTCCCTGTAGAGGACAGAGCAAATTTAAGCCAAGTTAAAAACACTGGCAGAACCTTTCATTTCAAAGAAAGAAAGAAAAACACCTAACAAAAAAGATTTCTCAAATGCTTTATTTTTATGCCTTCCCAAAACTTCCATCAATTTCATTAAAAACAGTCTTTGGAGGTGGGTGAGAGGGTAATCCCTTCTTTTTTTCCCCTCTATTATTTTAAACATGTTTAAGCAATTTAAGACCATTTAAAGTCTTTTCACTTCACTTCCCACCATGTTATGAAAGAAATATTTATTTCTCCTAAAGCCTTCAATAATTGAACACTACTCATTAATCAGATACTTCTTCAGATGTCTTCCTCCTCTGTTCAACTGAGGACAAACAAACACTTCCTTTCTTACTTCTCAAAATCCACTTCTCCCAATCTCCTCTATGTCCATTCCCTAAACTCATTCCAAAGGGGTTTATAAATTAACCATGTTAATTATAATTTAAATGATATCTAGACAGATAGCACTTAAAAAAATAAAATGTCAAGATCCTCCCCCTAATTTTCCCTATGACAGAAGTTTTTTTTTTCCATTCCCTACCCCTCTCTCCATGTCTTCAGTATCACACTTGGTTGTCTTCCTCTATTTTTGAAGTGTGGTAAATCTGCTGTTCTGAAAGAGAACCTTTGTTACCTGTTTTATAAAGAACTGTTCATACATGTAATTATTAAATCGAGAACATGCATTCATTTCTATATTTTCTGTGTTAACCAGACTTTTAGTATCTATGACTCTGCTCAGCTAGCATAACTATGTACCTAGTATGATCACATCAAACTATGAGCCTGCATTTCTGCTATGATTTCAGACAAATAATGATTTAGTGCTCCAACACTAACTTTGAAAAATTAACTTTCCAGAAGACAATTGCAAGCATCTAGCCAGTGTTCCAACTTCTTTTAAGACACTAGCATTAGAATGGAAAAGTTCAAACTCTCAGCCATTTGGAGGTACAAAAAACAGATCCTGAAACATGCTACCTTAAATCAAGAGACTTTTTAATGGTTTTGCTTTTGTTTTTACAGGCTCTATTATGAAGCCAGAGTCATCCCAGCATAATTTAGGTAGTGTTGATGTTTAACATGAACATGAAAGCTATAACCACAAGGATAGAGCAGGCCTGGCGAAAGGGTGGGAACAAAGGGGTTAGGGAAAAAGAAATTTATTTACAGTCACCTGGAAATTTCCTCTCTGAATAATAGGGTATTCAGGCCATTTACAATGGGTAACTTGGACCCTGAGGCAGAGGCAGTCTTTCCTGCTATCAGGAGCAAGAATGCACAAGTCATTCCCTTCCAGTCCCCTTCATTTTGAAACCAATAGCAAAACCATGAAAAACCACATATACATTTTTCAAATACAATCTGCATTAAATGTGATTTCAAGTGAATACCTGTTTTATCCCCTTGTATGGGAGTAAGGAATATTAATTAATGGCACCAGCTCAAACCTCTGAAAACGTTGCTTTATCGCTACCTTCAGCAGTCTCTTGCAGCAACCAAGGTTACACTCCTTCCACTCTAAGTTTTAAACTGACATTACAGAACAGGTTATGTGGTTAGAATAGTAACTTTAGTCAGGAACAGAATTATCTCCTTTTTCCAAAGGAGCTTGAATTTACTCTGACTTTTAATTTCTGTATCTCCAGGCAGATAGCTATGGATTCAAATCTGCAGTAAAGAGGAGTTCAGTCACGCAAAACATTTTCCAGACATTTCCTATCACTTCCATGGCAGGGAGAGCAGGCTGGAAAAGGCAGGTCTCAGCCTGTGGCTCCTCACCTGGACTGAGCACTCACTGCAGATACAAGACATGGCAGAGCCCCTGTTCCTTCCTTGACATCCAATCTGAGCAGTGCTGCCACCGAAACAAAAGTTCCCAGATTCAGTAAACAAAAGGGTTGCCTGACAAGAGAGCACAGGATGCCTTGTCAAACTGAACATTGTTCACAGAAGTGGTTAAACTAATGAGCTGTTGACACGGCTTTAAGGCACACCTTTTTTTAACCCAGTTCTTTCGGATTAGTTACTGCTACAATTTGTGGCTGTATATATATGTAAACATAATTGTATTTCATATTTGTTTCAAATCTACGAAACAAAGATTTTTTTATTCATTCTGTTCAACTAGTGACAAAGAAAGTTTCTAACAACTTTGATGGGGTAAGAACAGACTACTTTTGTTTTAAGTCCATTTGAAGCAGGAGAGGGGCTCGCAGCACCTAACATTTAACAAGTCAATTTTATCTCCACTAATACTTAACACCAGAGAAACAAATGCAGCTACAGTTGCCTGTATTAAGCAGCTGGCAAGCTCAGAGATAGAAAAGTTGCAGAACAGCTGGGAAATGTGAGACCCTTTTGAACACGCTGCTATATGATCCAAAATAATGGTACATGTTTACACACAACACAATGGCAGCAACAGCCAAATGCAGGTCTGGTGAACGGACTACAGCTGCTCCTTCCCTCAGACAAGGCACAGCAAGCAGATAAAAAGAAGTTCATAGTCACAAAATACGGCTTTCTTCTTAAAAGGCAGCAGTCTGAGATCCAAAATAGACAGCTGACCCTCCAACTGGACTAAACTGTACAAGATTCTGTATTAGAAGTTACCCTCTGAAACAAGTCTGGATTAGGGTTACAGAGCTTTCCAAGCTGCTGCTACTTTACCACCAACAGTTTCCAACAATGTGTTACTCAGACTAACAGGTTGCCATCTAACTTACAAAAAAACCCAAACTTCTCTCATGACAGTATTTTCCAGCTAGAGCTAGGAAGACAGCCATTTACAAACTCTTAGTATAGACTCTGACTATACATTAGTTACATTTCCACTTCAGAGGAAGGCATTGGGTAGGCTAGAAAGGAGGGCTTGAATAAACACGGGCTACTTTACATCTTTTTTTTTACACTGATGTTGCAGATCAGTGTAAAAGTAAGTTGGCACCTGAAGAGAGCACATCCCATTCTCACCTAGACAGAGGGGTGGCCCTTACTTTGTGCCTGCTTATGCAATAACTGACAGCGTGTTGCAAGGAGCACTGCTTGTTTCACAATTGCCATCTGAAGAAGACATAATGTTGTATGTGACCTGGCACAAAAATTGCATCACCTTATTTCAAGTGATCTTCCCAGTTTTCAAGTCTCAGAAACACAGTATCAGTGGTACCATCTGTCTTGCTCAAGACAAACCATGATTAAATAGTGCTAAGGAACTGGCTACTAATTTATATCATGACCATATCAGTCCTAATTATGCCAGGCACCAAAACAGAGTTAGTAATGGAATGTTTCAACTCATTGCATCTTAATTAAAACTAGTGTAACTCAAAAGAAACATTTTTTTGACTGAGAGAAGGAGATTGAAAGACCTCCACTGCTCCTTCCTCTGAACATAAACCATTGATGTTACAACCCCAGTTAGGATCTACTCAGAATAGGATGGTTAAAACTGGACAAAGACAGCTGTCATAGCAACAATAACAGATGCAGACACAATTTCCTTTGCTTTTACAAAGAAAAATGTCACTAACAGCCGTCATAGAAAGCAGGATTTTGAAACATGGGTTGTAAGACAACCTCATAACTAAGGGACTCTGCTAATGGCAAGCATCTCTCTCAGCACACTTAAGCAACGAAATGCCACATCCATACATTTCAATTTCAGACTTCAGATAAAGAAGTCTTTCTAGTGAAATTAAATTGTGAAATAAACCCCATCTGTAAGGAAATTCCCCATATTAATAAAGAAGGAAAATAAATTGAGCCTTGAAGCATACAGAAAATATGCTTCTTGTACCAAAACAGCACTATGCCAGGTACCCTTCCTGCAGTCAAAGAAGTGACAGGCACACTACCTTCAAATCCTACCATCTGTAAAGGTAAGAGCACAGACTTGCCTTTCCTGCTGCACTGACAGTGCATGGATGCAAGTGCTGCCATGCTGTGGCATTGAGAGCAATGGTTTATATCCCCAAGGGACCTCAGTGAGCCCCAGAGCCCCATTTACACCAGGGGCTTCTTCTCCAGCATGTGGAACCACTTCTGCTACTCAGACTCACCCAGTTTTGAGCACATGCCACTACTCTAGTGCTTCTAGAATCTTGTTCTCAAAATAAAAAAATTAAGAATGGAAGCTTAAAATGTTGCAGGATGTTGGGATGAGTTATGACATCAGCAAAGCTGAGCACAGTTCAGCAAACAGATGATGTTTAACAATTACAGGTAATTCACTGACAGTCAGCACACTTAAGCAAGGGATCTGGGATTGATCTGGACCATCCATAAGATGCACTGAACCTCTCCCAGATTACTCTCTGTACTTATCGTAATGGATCACTCTTTCAACCCAGCTCACATTAATAACCAAAAAAACAAACCCAAATTTTAAAACCCACAAAAGAACCAAAGAATTTTAGTTTCTTATCAACTAGTCTCCACTGAACTAATTACTGCTTAAAAGGAGAAGATATTTATCTTAAAACTCCAGTACTGTACTTAGCAGGTACAGACAGAATAAGTGTACTTTGAAATCATTTTTGGTTCCACTCTCCTCCTTTGTAGCCAAATCATATCCTGTAACTTATTTTCAATTAAAAGAATGAGAATTTTTGTGTGCATGAATGGGAATGCATTTCTGTATTTCTGAGAAGTTTTTTTTAACATGCATTTTACCAGTGGATATAAATTTGGGTATTTCACAATTACACTGGTATTCACCAGAGAGGAACTAAGAAAACAAATATTCTAATAGCTTATTCCTGATTTTACTATAACTGCCCACAGAGGTTGGTTTAGAAATTGTTGGGAGGTACATCTACACCAAAGTGTACTTGCCATAACAAAGACTTCCCTCCATGTAGATCTCCTGACAGCCGTGTCCCAACAGGCTCCAGATCATTCATACACATACCACGTATTGTTCAAAGCAGGCTTGCTTTAAGCAAGATTAAATACCTGTTCAGTTTGATCTGTCCCAGTGCCAGGATAAACTACACTAAACTAGTTCAGATGATTATCCCGCTGGGCACCAATGGCCTTTGAAACTCCCAGAACCCCAGAATCTGCTGCTTCTGGGAATTATGCCAGGAGCTGTGGGATAGCTCTCCACAGAGGACATTACAAATTAAATATTTTAGAAGTGTGCTTGTGTTTATATGGAACAAGGCTGCTCCATATGAGTCAGCATGGTTTGCATCCACTCAGAACTGAGCAGTGCAGTTGGGAACTATAAATTTTCTAGGGAAACAAAGGGTGTGAAATGATTCCCCCAGGGGAATACAGTCAGGCCGCACCTAGCAGGAGCTAACACTCACCTGAAGACAGGAATTTTGTTCAGAGCTTTGTTGTGAAAAAGTCCATGACTTTCCTCTGGTGACTGCAGAAGTTTCTACACAGGACGGACACTTCAGTCCTGCCTGTATCAGAGAGGTTAGTAATGATACCATGGGCAGATAAATTTAAAGGCATGCACATCCATGCTAGGATACAGCTCTTTAAGCATTACAATTATCACTCAACTACTTTAAAGTGAAAGCTGAAGCCTATTTCCTATCAGGATAGCAAATCAAAATTTTAACTTCATTACTTTGTTAGTAACATCCAACAGAGCCTTCAGACAGATAAACAAAGCAAACTGAGCAAACTACTCCAGTGCATCTCACCATGCCATTACCTATGGCTAGATGCATTTAAGGACCAGGCCAAAACTCTTTTATTGCGGCCTCAGGGGGCAGAGAAAAACAGGGTGACAACACAGGCCTCTCAGCATCTCACCAGGAAGAACATCTCTTGGCAAGAGCAGCTGTCAAGCCTGTGTTTCAGAAGCAGGGCACATTACCACTACTCCTTCCCAGTCTCCAGAACAAGCACTTCTATCTCATGAAAGCTCCAAAAGGACCATAAAGAAACCAGAACTGTTTCACTGAAAACTCAGGCTGGACCTCTGCCACTGCTGGTTACACAGAGTCAGTGGACAGCACATCCTCATCTCGAGCTGCACTTGCAGGTCTGAGGTAACGACACCTCAGTGTAGTTACACTGCACACAGTTCTGTTGTCATAAACCTCATCAGCCACGTGAATCAGTCAAGAGTGGTTTCAGTTTTCCGGTGGCTGCTGTTTTCATTTTAAACCCATGAGATCAAGATAGTACAGGCTGAGAACATTCTTCAGTATCATACAGTTTGGTTTACTCTTCCAGAAACACATTTGCCCATTATAAAAATAACCAGACTTGTTCAGAACATACTCCCTATCAGAGGGACTGCTTGCACAGCTAGAAGAAGTAGGTACCAACCAGGACAAGACTAATGTCTTTCAGCACATGAGATGCTATATGAGCTAGGATCAGTCTGTGATGACACTTACAACCGTCAAAGACACGATATCAAAACTAAATGAGTGATGTTCACTTCCTATTTTCATTCCCAGGCTTCATGCTGCTGCCCCCTGCCAAGTAATAAACTTGAGTACACTCAGTCTTCGAAAGACTACTTAAGTCTCTCTTGAAAGAGTCTTAATCCATGATCATGATCTATCACACTTCAATAAGTGTTATTAGTAGAACGGATGCAAAGGTGTAATTAAACAGCTCTGCAGCACTGGGTATCCACACGCTGTGTAAAACCATACAAGCACTGCACTGATACCTATCAGCACGCCCTACTCATTTTTCTCCTATTAATCACAATACCTAGCTGTTTCCCCCCTTTGTAAACGTCATATTGTTTTCTGAAGTTTGGACAAGTCGGGGCAAGCTGGAACCCCACTGCTGACCCATTTAAGCCAAGGTAAGTACTCAGACTCTCCAAACCAGCTCGGGGCCTCTGGGCCGAAGCGGTTCCGTGCACCACTCAACAAGCGCCCTGTTGATTCTGTCCGCTTTCCCGGTATCCTACTGAGCAGCAAGCAGCCAGCATCATAAAGTCCCTCTTTTCTTTACATCACACGTGCGCGCTGCTGCCGCCTCCGACACCTCTCCCTTTCCAGCTGAAAGAAGAGACAAAACTCCTTCGAACATTTCTCAGCCCCGCTGCGATGCGGCCCCTGCGCCGCGGGCGGCCCCGGGAGCGGCCCCTGCGCCGCGCCCCCCGCTCGCTGCTCCCGCGGGCACCGAGCCGTCCCCGCGGAGCCCCGCGCCGCCGGCGGCCCCGGCTGCAGCCCGGCCCCGGAGCAGGTGCTCCGCGGCGTGCGGAGAGCGCGGGGCGAGCCCCGCATCCTCACAGGCTGCCGCGCCCGGAGAGCCCCGAGCCGGAGTGACAGCGCGGCCCCGGCGGGAGCAGCGGGCAAGTTTCGCGCGGCGCCCCCGCCACCAAAGGCGCTGCCCGGGGGCGCGGGGAGCCCGCGGCGCCTCCGCCAGGGCGGCAGCGGCCGTGCCCGGGGCAGCGCCCGCGCGGGCTCCGCTCCCGCCGGCAGCGCGGCCGCCGCCACTCACCTCGCAGCCCGCGGCTGGGGGGCAGCCGCTGCTCCAGCGGCCTCGTCACTCACTCAGTCAGTCAGTCAGTCAGCCAGCCCGTCCGTCCGTCCGTCCGTGCCTCCGGCCGGTCGGCGGGGCGGAGCGGGGCGGGGGGAGCGGCGCGGCCGCGGGGGGCGGGGGGCGGCCACCTCCTGCCGGCGGGGCGGGGCCGGCGGGGCGGGCCCGGGGCTCGGCGCCCCCCGGAGCGGGCGGAGCGGCCCGGGAGCGGCCCGGGAGCGGCGGGGCCCTGCGGGGCCCTGCGGGTGTCCGGCCCCGCCAGGCACGGACCGGACCGGGACCGGGCCGGACCGAACGCGCTCCCGCTCCCGCGCGCCTCCCGCGGGCCCCGCTCCGCGCCTTAAAGGAGCCGCGCCCGGCGCGGCGGGGAGCGGCATTTTTGGGTCCCTTTCAGCGAGCCTGGCCAATAGAATCTTTAATTGCTCAAAGGAGAGCAGGCCCAACGGGAGAGCTCCAGTGCAGCAAAGGGCTGGGAGGGCTCGGCCGCGTCACTCACGCGTTTATGGGTAGCTCCTGCATTAGCAGCCTTTCTGGACACTGTTTCACTGTAGTGAACATTCAGAGACACTCGACTGTTCTCTTTATTAACTTGCACGACCTTACCAGGCTGTCTCAACCTGATGGAAGGGTTTGCTCCTACTGGGCTGCTGCAGATCCTGGAAGACCTTGGGGAGAAGGCTGTCTAAAGGAGCTATTCGATAAATGTCCTGCTTTCTCCCTGCTACTGGGGCCACATGAGGCAGAAGTTGGAAAGTCATCACCACATTTTATTTAAGGGATGAAACTTTTTTTCCCTCGGATGTACTTATTTAAAATCAAGGCATCATCAGGAATGTGGAAGAAATACAAATAAAATGTTACAGACTTCACCTCTGATGCGGAAAAGGTGTTTGTCCACTCAGTAAGAGGGAAACACAGCATTGAAACTGACTAATCTTAAACATCCCAGAGGGTAGAATCTTTTTATCTTCCTTTCACTTCAATCTTTTACTTTAATCCAAGATTTGGTAAGTGAATTACATGGATAATTCAAGACCTGCTTGATCAAGTCTTACAAAGCAACCTGACCAACAACACAGAATACTCAAAAATCTAAAAATCATTTGAGGAATGTGTTAATACATGGTTCTCTCCCATTCAGTTGCAAAGAAGAGCTATCTTTATACCTGTGTGAAGTCTGTGCAGAGAAGCAGGAGAAAATTTTACGGTGTGGAAACGTGCTGAGATGAGGCAAACCTAAAAAATTTCCCATCAACACTCAACAAGTATTTTACAAGGCACATTATAGCAGCTTTGTGCCCTAGATGAATTCAGAACGAATATTGAGGGCTTAGCTTGAAACATCACTGGGCTTTATAGCCTTGTGGCAGGGAGAGTTTTCTTAATTGCAGCATAATGATGTGGTGTGGGCACAAGCCTTTTGCCAACTGCTTGTGAATTACTTTGTGCAGATACATGAAACCCACATCAAATAGAAAGTATAGACGTGTCCTTCCAGTCTGAAGGAGAGAAGAAAGAAAACTACTGTAGAAAGGAGGTCAAACATAAATCATAGCAAGGTTAAAAGCCATGGATTAAAAAACTGTCCTTGAAAATATGGTTTATCCTGCTGCCTTTCAAGACAATTTATCCTGTTGTTCATCACCCCTATTTGAAACTCTCAAAGGCTTGTCTTCCCTTATGAAAAAATAAAATAAAATAAAATTTTAAAAAAAGGCAGCACCATCTCACTAGAACTGTCAACGTTTAGAGATGGAATTCTGATTCTGAAAAAAAAAATGCCCTTTAATGCAGGCCTGAAGAGAGAAAAAAGTGATTGGAATGCTCAATTTGCTTTTCTTCTAAATGGCATGAGGCTGTTCTTACTTGTTTTCAAATATCAGAATAGTTTCTTGATGGAACTTTTGCAACTGAAAACCTGCAACCCATTTAACCAGAACTCTGTTTTCACCCTAGCACAGAGCTGATTTGTGTGTCTGGATTTAGCTTTAGGCACGGTCCCTGCCATCTTCTGCCAGAGACTTTTCTTCTGCAAACTTAATCCATGATCCAGATACATGATTATTTCAAATTTACATTTCAAAAAGAGTAAAAGATTAATTTTAATTCCAAGGGAGAAGAGAAAGGCACAATGATGATGTTGAATCTTTTGTTCCCAGAAGAATCAGCAAAAAAATTAACAATATTGAAGAACTATAGTTTGGGTCAGACCAACCATCTTAATCCATGTCTGCTATTTTCTACTTCTTTTTGAATGTGTTAGACATAAGCATGTTTGATTTATGACAAGAGTCAAAAACATCTGTACTTTGGGGCACAAGCAAATACTTACTTGAACAATGGGCTCCCTGGGGAGGGATATAGAAAAAGAAATGACATTTTTTTGCAAATAATTCAGTATTTTCCACTCCATAAAGTATTTTGCTTTGTTTTGAAAAGTGCTCTGCAGAAGACACAATGACTCAATGCTAAAGGAGTCCAGCAACTTTCACCTTTATGTGACTGGTGTGTCTGTGAGCCAGGGTAGCACTGGGGAAATGCTGATACCATTTGCTGGCCTTGGAGTGACCCACGTGAAAAGAATTGGTCATCTCGGTCTCATTGGCAGCATACAAGTATTCACATCTTAAAAACATTTGGAACCGGTTGGCAGTCTGAGGCCTTGTCTGCACTGAGGATTAGTTCTGATTTCAGGAATTATTTTAGCTTCTGGTAAAAACCCAGTGTAGATCAAGTTGTGCAAATTGTGATCTGTGCTGCCTTCTGCATCAATGAATGGCTGATGTGGGGACTAGGTCTAACTGCAGGTGAGGCTGGAGGAGAGGAACCTTCTTCTGAGTAGTTACATATTCTGGATCAACTCTTACATATCCTGGATTAATATGCTTCAGTAGTTTATTTGAAGTTTTTCAGCAGAAAAGTGTCAAAAATATCAGAAGATAAATATCTGTAACTTTTTCAGCTCAAGCCTGCACTGGCTGGAGATTCAGTTCTGTAACCAGATGCTGTGCTGTATGTGCATTGACATGATTAGAAACAGGCTTGAAAGTAACATTTAAAATCACCAGTAAACTTCTCAGCCCTCAGTAAGCCAGGTCTGGGAATGAATGCTGTGCCCTCTCCTCTTACACCCATGATCTTGAATCCAGACATCTCTGCACTTGAGGGACTTTCTTGCCAAGCCTTGGAGCTGACCTCTGTGGCCGAGCACAGCTGATACACTGGGACAAAGATGTGCCTCACTGTAGAGCCTGGTGTAGTGTAAACTATTAATGTCAACAAAGAGGTCAGAGCAGTGAGACAGAAATAATGTCTGTTCCTTGTTTGCATGTATAGGGAAAACAGAAAAAAACTTTAAAAAGTAACAATCCACATTTCAGCTGCTTTTTCTAAATGAACATATTCAACAATGCAGCAGTCTAGTAGCTTTCTGTGCCTGTGGTAAAACTATGCCAAACTAGAGAAAACCTAGGGTCTTTTAAAATAAGGTGTGAAAAACTCTGTAGCAAGTGTAGAATTTTAGGAAAGAGCCAAAGCCTCTGTCCACCCTCAGAAGAGGAAAATGACAGAGATCTGGCAACCATAGCAGCCACCACCGATTTATTTACGAGTTCCTGGAGTTGGTCCAGTGTAATTATGGGCCTGAACTCCAGATCAGATTCACTTGACATTTGAGAAAGTCTGTGGAAAAGCAGCAATAACAAACTGATAATAACCATCCATCTCATAAGCAAAAAAAAAAATAAAGAGAAGAGAAGAGAAAAGAAGGGGCAGGTGGGGAGAGGGGGTGGCAGCATAATCCCCAAAAGATCTGTTTGTCAGGAGATACTTTCAGTACAAACTCCCATGTATTTTCTAAAAGGAGCTGTGGACAATGTTGGAGTAAGTCCTGCCTTATGTCAGTGCTATTGCAATTATTGCACTGGAAAAAAAAAGAAAATGGGGTGTGCAAGGAAGTTGGGAGAAGTTAGGACAGCAGTTTCTACAGGTGGAGTACATATTTTGTGGCCCACATGGCATTTATAGAAGCATGCCCATCACCTAAATCATCTTACCAAGAAGCTGTTGAGTTTGGAAAAAGATATTTGAAGAAACTGTGCTGTAGCATATGATTTGTTTTCAATTTCATGCACAGTATAGAAATACATTTTTTGTGCTTTACTGTTGGTCTCTGGTTCTGCTTGTTCATTTCAATGTATAACATAGGTGAGTACCAGGGTTAAAAAAAATCTTTGTATGTAAAAGCATCTGAAGTCTTATATCAGGATTTATATTCCACTTTTCAGTCCTTTCTATTTGAATCTCATCATATTGTTTTCAATTGAGGTTCTGTAAGACTGCTTTAAAAACCTAGCCCTCTGGGTATTTAAAAAAAAAAAAGTATTTTAAAGTAAGTTGGTTAATTCTGCTGAATGAAAAAGGCAGCTTCTCTGAGAAGGAAGAAGGCTGACATTTAGTTTACAGTTGTCTCGAGTATTTTGTTACAGGTGATGGAATTGAATTGCAAGTTATGAGTGAATGTCTAGCAAAGCAAGAGCAGTTAACTACATTTATGCTACGTGTAAACAGCTTTTCTTTATGTCAGTTTCAGAATGTATCACCTACATATGCACAGGTACAAAGCACTCCACATATGTAAAAGGTTTTCCTTGATGGAAGCACTCCAATTAGCTGCTTTCATCAAACAACAGCAACCAAATGTCAAAGTTCCCTGGCAATCAATACCAAGTCCAGTAACACTAGACAGTGTCTGAGAGAAAAGGAATCCTGGGTGAGTGAATGGGGTTACTGGCCCAGAACACGTTGCCTTCAAGTGACCTGCTTTGCCGTGCTCACCTGACTTCTCAGGAACTTCCTGCTCACAACTGGAGTGGAGTGGCTTCAGTTCTGCAGGAGAAAGAATATTGAAAAAGGGTCACAGCAGTATTTAGAACAAATGCAGTTCTCAGATACCTAGGGCATGTGTGCTGCTTCAGGTTAACATGGGAGTCACACACACTGAAGTGGTTTATCCTGTTCTCCCTGGTCTGACAGTGGTGCCATCTATTTCTGCTTAGGACTATAGGTAGAACTGGGTTTGGTTGGTTGGCTGGTTGATTTTTAATTTGGCTTTTTATTTAATTTCTTTATTTGGCATTTATTTAACACATTAGGTTATTGAGTTATTTCTCATAGATCTTGATGAGGTGGCTTAGTCTGAGGCACTGGAATAAGGTTAATAATAAAAGTTTGATATATATGGTAGGATTTTTCTTTCTTGACTACCTCATATCTGGCTTTTACCAGAAATGTCCTTTTATGTTTCTGGCAATTTTGTTGGGGACAAATTTGAGAATGCTTTCAATTTTCTGGAATAGTCTCACCAGAATAGCAACTCTGCCTGAGCTCCTGGATATCTGGAAATCCTAGACACATTCATGTGCATTGCAGATCAACTCTACAAAGTCTGCAGTACTTCCACAGTGTTAAACCTTCTGAGCATATGTTGCACAACCCATACAAAACCCACTTACTGTGCAAAGTCAGATTAACTATATAATTTATGTACATCTGATATTTGGATATGCCAGGCTTATAGTGATTTTCTGTTCTTCACATGCTCATAGAATTCTACAGAGTATTTCTTTGATGCAAATAAATTGACTTTTTATTTACTTGTTTGCGTGTCTCCCCACAATGAGACACTGTTACTGTAAAAAAACTGCTTTTTGCTTGGAATTAGTCATAAGATTCAGCAAGACTGTTATAGCTTGAGGTTGCACCCAAACCACTGAACTCAGTAGAGTGTTGGAGCACAGGGTCATGCTGAATGAAGCCTTCAGCTACTGGCAGCATCCGAAAAAGTTGAAAGCCTCTGTACATGTCCTTCAGAAAGTGGCTGGCACTGACATACAGATTTCAGCAAAGGCAGTGGGCCTGTTTGTCATGGAGTTTTCTTCACATTATTTAGTGTAACAGTTCTCATGTGGAGGTCACAGTTATTAAAATACAAAACTCTAGTGCTTCTAGAATAGTATGTGGGGGTTTGACTGTCATTCCTCAGCTTGGACTGCCAGCACCATCCAGCAGTCTTATAACAGATATTAAAATGTAAAACAATTAACATGCAAGAGGAGCAAAAATAGTAATTCTGTAATGACGGGGAACATCACCATTAGCAATTTCATTATGCTCCTCACAAGAATTTAGAGAGTTAGTGGCATCAAATATTCATGGTCCATAGTGCTTAAAAGGAACTGGACAGCACTCAGGGGCACCCCAGTGACTGCACAAAGCTGCGTGTCCTTGCACAGACACGGTGCAGTCATTTCTCTGACATGTGCCTGTGGCACAATGGAGATGATAATATCTAATGCTAATGGCTTTGAAATATGCAAGAGACCTAAAAGCAATTCCTCAGCCTTCCAGCCTTGGTGAGCTATGTAATTGTGGCAGGAGCTTGGACTCTGTTGAGGCTTTCTGTGATGGCACAGGCAATAATGAGATGGAGCACAGTCTGTGTGGGTCTATTCATGTGCAGGACTTCTCCACATGGAAAAAAAACCCCTGCAGGTTCCTTGTTTTAAGTCCTTGTCCCTGTGTAACTGAGCTTACCAGATCAGTGTTTTTCCATTGCCCTTCCAACTTCTGTTTCCACAGAGTTGCTGTTCTGCAAGGGTTGCACTTCTGTTTCCAACATTTCAAGGGAATATTCAATTTATAAGAAATGGTGTAAATAAAAAAACCAGTACTTTAAGCAGTTCACTCACAAAGTCTTAACATGCATTAGCCTTTCTTGAAAGCCTTGTATGAAGGCAAGGTCTTTACTTGCAAACATCTACAACTAGAGCTTTAGGTGCTTCAGTGTGTACAAACGTTGATTGCTTGTATGGGAGAGGATGAGAGCAGAGCTCCCACTGGGAGTCCTTTTGCTGCAGAACTGCTTGGGTTTAGAGAAAGGACTGTTTTGTACTACTTTGGAGTAACAAGGATTTTATTTTACATGGTCAAGTCATTAAACAAGTTGTATTCAAGGGGACAATGGTATTTGGGAATGTCAGTTTAATTTTCTTAATTGCTTCAACTGGAAAAATAGAAGGAGGAGAATCAGAAACACTAACTGTTTAATGGTGATATTTTTAGGTGAAATGTTTTGACTTTCAATTTAAAAGTCTCAGGTCAATTTTATAGTTGGTTTAATTTTTAAAAGAGCTGCAAAACAGTTAAGTGAATTTAAGCATGAAACAAAACACCTTGGAAAAATTACAACTTTGAAAGTTTTTAAATTTTCCCTTTTTTCAAAAATATTGTGGCTCACTGAATTAGAAGTCCATGACCCATTGTCTTCATGGGAGAGCTCTGACCACTGCTCAGAAATCCGGTAATCCTCTACATGAAGCTATATCTTCATCTCATGAGCTGGAGCAAGGGTCATTGTGGCTGAAGGAGATGGGAATGTATGGTCCTGAATGATCCACTAACAATAATAAGTTTTCTGGAGCACTCTTGTGCTTAAACACAGACTTTCCATAAAGCTCCACAACTGCAAATAGTTAGAAATATGTGAAAAGCACAATCTTTTAAAATTAATCCCTCCCAAGTCTTATAGCTGCCAGTGCCATATAAACATAAAGCATGATTAATGTTTACACTCCCAAGGAAAGCTTGGGTTTGTTGCAATATTTCACTGGGATCCTGCAGTTTAATAGTGTATGCATTATTTATTTTCCATCTTAAAGTCTTGTGTCAGCAACAGATATGAGAGCCACAAAAAAAAAAAAAAACAAACAAACCAGAAACAATGGAGATACTTCTTATGGGCAACCCACATCAAAGGGTAAAAGACTGTGGGAGAGGAAACTGGGCCTTAGAGTGACTTCTGTCTACAAGAATGAAAATGTTTGCAATCTCACTTGCAGTGTTTGTCTCAGAAAAGCTACATGGGACCCATCCTACTCCAGGCCACATCTCATCTGTGAAATAAAGATCTCATTTTTGGCTTGCCTGAAGCAACTTTTCAGAGGAATACAATAAGGTTATTTGAATAGGGAAGCCCTAATTTAAACAAGTAACACTCTGTACAACTCAGAGCTTTTTCAGCAAACTGAATTCCTGAAGGGACAAAAAGCTAAACAGAGATGTTTTGTCTCGTAATGAAATGCCCCAACCTCTTCTAGGACTAAATAAAACTTTCAAGGCAGGAATTTTATAGGAAGACAGTTTTTATGAAGTAAATTCCTGGTTACTACCAAGTGGTATAGAGAGTACTTTGGTGACCCAGCAGTTTGTTGTTGCATGATTATATTGTGATATTTCAAAAACATCATCAATGTCACTGTGTTGTGGGATGTAAATATTGTCTTCAGGATAAACTAATTTTGCTAATACTCTTCTATATTCACTGGTTGTCTACAACATAACTCAGGTAGCAAGATTAAATGGAAAACAGTGAGGGGCATCAGCTACAACTCCCAACCACAGGAATGGAGGTCAGTGTGTCTTTCATCTGAAAACTCAGTCTCTGATTGTACACAATTTGAGTGAGAACCACTGCACACATCTCCAAAACAATCTAGAATATTGTCACTATATTGTAAGCAGTAAGGCAGTAGGTACAAAAACTGTTTTAAAATACTTGCTTGTAAGTTCATTTGCAATGCAGACAATTTCACACACTTTTCCTCCAGCCCTAGAGGTACTGTTGCCAATGATTTGTGTCTGGTAGTAAGCAAAAGTAAAATGTGAAAACATAATAATCCCAGCAGTAACACTGTGTCAAGGAGTAATTTCCATAATGATGATAATTTTGTAAAGATCAGAAATTATTTAGCCATTAAATATTTACTCCAAACCAACAGTTAAAATACCTCAAATCAAGGACAAATTATTTTTTGCCTTCCAGTTGAACACAATTGTGAAGTACTTGAGAACTCTCAAAGAATACAGTAGTAATACTCAGAATAAAATAGTTGTAATGGAAGATTTTAAGTTAAGCTGAAGTGATTTGCCAGTTTTATGCTGAGCTCAGAGGCTGTGATTGATAGAGATTTGTAGCAAAAGACCTTGGTTCTTCAAGCTCCGGGATTGCTTCTCATTTTCTTCAGGAATTTGAGGTTCTACCAAGTGCTGTAATAGCTGGGCGTGGGTAAGAATAAAAATAATAATTAAAAAAAAAATTAAAAGGCTGGAATACAACATGATATGGCAACAAATATCTCTTCATTGATATACTCCAAATCTGGATACTGAAGTTGGAGATGAGCAAGGAAGCACCTTGGAACAAGGTTGGGAAAATCTGTGGACACCAGTTGCATTAACTCTGAACCCCATCATGTTGCTGTGACAGTGTGGAAGAGCCAGAACAGAACCAGCCACACAAGAGGTTTTTAAGAGCTCAGTGGGCTTAATGTCATGGGAAGGTCATAAGCACTGAGCTGCCAAACTGCACTCTGAGACCTTTCTCCTGCTGTGAACTAATGGCTACATAAGGTACAAGGCAGTGGAAAATCAGGTTCTAAAGCTACCCCTCATTAACTGCAAAATGTTTGCATTTTAGCCAATTAAAATGTCTCAGTGTGTTCAAATAATCTGTAAATCCATGATCTTGAAGCCTGTCCAAAACCAATAAAGAAAGCCAGTACCTGCCACAAATACGTCACATGTCAAGGAACTTTAAATGTGCTGCACAGGTCTCTATAATGAGCACATTTGGGTGGGATTGCTTGTAGATTCACAGATTTGGCCTGGCTTGAGCACACTTAGCTCTCTGCTTTGGAAACTGCATCCTCCTATAAAAGGGTGGGATCTTCTTCCTGTGCCTGGATTTCTGTGTCAGGTATCTTTACACTCAGGTCCAATTCCTTATATTCTTCTTAATCATTCTCACTAAAGCAGATAGCCTTCCCCAGTCTGATGTGATTATAATTATATTTCATTACTACACAAGTGAGCCATAAAATGTTATATATTTTATGCTAGAAGCAGCAAGAAAAACAATAATACTACTTCTCCTTGACAGTGCTTGCACCTACGAGTGGATGGAGTTTATGGTGTTTCGTGTGTGCAGATCACCTACAGAGCAAATCAAACCAAATCCAGAAGCATAAGGGGAGAAAATTCAGATAACTTAGAAGAGGCTGAATTATCATAATGAGAGTACTTCTGCAAGGCTACCAAGTTATTTTTCCCAGTGGAAATAATGCCAATAAATACGGAAAGGTGGGAGAAAAGTGTGTAGACAAGCAATAAGTCAGTAAGTTTGTTCTTCAGATGTCCACTGTTGTCCTGTCTTCTGCTCCTTTGTGACCTTTGGGACCTGAGTGAAAATGAGCAGTTGTGAAAGTTGGTGGAGAACTGAAGTTCTGTTTTCCACTCTTGTAAGGCCTTTTAATGCTGCACAAAAGAAAAGCACAAAGTGGCAAAGGAGCAGCCTGCTCCCAGCAGCATCTGAGATGTTCTGGTTGGTGCAAAAAAGGTGATTCCAAGGCAAACTTCTTTCCTGTCCCATTGGGACAGACAATCATCAGGGGAGTGTGCTGCTACCTTACATGTAAGGTATGCCAAGTACAAGATGTGGAGAACACTTATATAAATAACATTTATGGTACCTTTTAGTAAAAATTTATTTGAAAACTGAAATGAAAGAATACTTTGAAGCAGTTTCCCAATTTATTCATGGTGCTGGGAAAACATTTTCTAAATGTTCTCCAGTTTGAAAATGCTGAATCCTCAGTGGGAATACATCAAGGTGGAAATTTCATATTGGAAATATTCATGCTCAGTAAAAGGAAATTCGGTTAAGGCTCATTGCAAAGGTCTTAGAAAAATATTTTTCTTGTTTATTCCTCTTTCAGAAGAACTTTTATTCTTATAAAAGGCAAGCAAAACCCCAAAAAACTAAATTGCCTTTTGACTGAGTTTTAACAAAGTTATACATTTTCTTCAACATGACTTTTTTGAATGTATTCCTTTATAGAAATTTATGAATTCTCTGATCTTCTTCCCACTCCAAACCTGGATATATTTCAAAATGTCAAAATTTCCTGTGAAACAGAAGTTCCAGTTCTGCCACAGTCTTGTCTGTGGAGCCTTTAGAGTGGGAAATAGTGGTTAATTACCTTAACCCAAATAAATCCAAACTTGCAGGAGAGAAATAAAAGGGAAAAAAAGTTGAGAATAAATAACTTACACAGATTTTTGTGATGAGCATGTCCTCAGTAACTCAAGCATACATGCAATAGTCCCTGTAACAGAATTAGTTATTATAAATGGTCTTTCCAACAATAAACCTATGTTTGCCCTCAGACACTGTTGTGTGAAGGAGACATCACTGGTGTGGTACATGACATTCTTCTGGTCACTTTTTTTCCTCAGGCTGGAATGAGAAGACAGAATTTGTTTAAATCTGTGGCAAATATAATCACTCATAAAATCATGGAATCTGAATGTAACCATTTGGGGCCTTTTAAAGCTGCCTTGCTTAGCTTAGCTGTGCTATTTCAACTGCTCATTACTGGCATTCTTAAATATTCATCAACAAGCTTGGAAATCCATTCTCTCTCTCTGAACAATTTATTCACATAAAGCCTGAGACTTTTATTTTTCAAGTTAATTTAACTAGTGATTTCTCTCTCTCTTAAATCTCTTTTCAGAAGACTAAAAGACAGACTATCTAAGGAGGATATAACATCATAAGGCATTCACCTTACAGATCCTGCCTTGGAAGAGTGTGATAATTCAAGCCATCTGACCAAATCACCTCTCATTTCAAACAGTGCCTTGACCAGGTTTTATGCTGTAAGATGGACAAAGGGGAAGAGATATGTAGGCAATAGGAAATACAGCTGGATGACTTCTCTTACACCAAAGACCAGAGAGAGAACTGCAAAGATTAGGAGGAAGGTTCTGTGCTACTGTAGGTTTTTGGTTTTTTTCAAAGTCAAAAAGGAACCAAGATAAAGTTCTTGACTTTGTTTCTTCCAAGAATATGTAAATCTGGAAACATGAAGAAGTAACATACTATCTACATAAAGCATTTCCATTTCCTGGCTCCACCCATCTGAATTTACTGGATTTGGACCAAGCTGTAACTGCCAAATTTTTCTCTAACAGAAAATCCATCTGAGCAGAATTTAATATTGGCAGAGGATGTTTGGAGACATGTGTGAAAAATTACAGACCCTTTAAGGGAAGAAGTCACCCAATTAAAAATGTGCAGAAAATAATCTATCATACATTCCCATCAAATCCCTTTTGATTTCAAGTACCAAAATAATGACTGGATCAGATCCCAGTTGAGTCTAGAGCTGGCTGAACTGTTTGTTATGGATTTACCATTATTTTTGGAAAGGGAAAAAATGTGAATTGAGCTTTTTAATGTTTAATGTTGCTTTTCACCTACTTTCTTTGTGGAATACCTTGCATAAACAATTTTCAGTCCTTTGGCTCTTTGAAACAGCTTCCTTTGAGCATTTCCACACATTTATCTGTGTTGTGTGTTTGTACTCTCAAGTATTGTTTTTCCTCAACTGGATGACTCTTAAATTTAAAATAGAATCATAAATCAGGGGATAAAAATACCAAACTTTAACTTATTCTGCTTCTAGAGGGTAATGACTTTTCTAAAACATGTGAAAAGTTAGTAACCACAAGCATTTGGAGGAAATGCTAAATAAGGCAACAAATTAATAATACAATTAACAGAACACATTCTTCAACTTATTAGCAACTCTATTTGCTACTTAGGAAGCTTTTTTTGTCTTGCTCTGTAAATACTGACTCAACCCCACACACAATAGGTGTGATATTGGACTTGTAGAACAAAAGTCAGTGCAGTAGATTCTTTTCTGTTTGGCAGATAAATAAAAAAGCTGCAAAATAATTCTTTGAAGTTCTTTCCCCCTGTTACATTTTGTAATTATCATCAAAACACTTTCTTGTTTAGATAGAACTTTTTTTTAGACAGGAAAAAAAAAGTCAGAATAGTTCTCCTATTTTCAAACTTAGTATTTAATTTTTGGCATTCTTGAACAGAAACCTTTGTGTGGCATCAATGTGACCTGCTGTAAACATCACCATCCTAAACACATACATATCTATGAATAAATGGATTTGACATCCATACATGTCTCTATCTCCAAGTTTTCTATAGGAATGGAGTTGGACAAAATGCTTAATTCAGATTTGGCTACAGGCAAGTATTTCCCCCCACAAAAAAACCCTTATCCAGTCCTCCCAAACCTGTTTTTTGGAGTAAGTTTGAAATTACTTCACATATTGAACTCCTAAATTTGTGATTACTTGACAGTTCAACCTGAATTATTCCGCATATTTGTTCCAACCCCACTTCTGAAGCATGCCCTAGAGAGAGAAATGATCATATAGCACTCAATTCTCCATGTCTGTAAAGATTTGAGTTCTATTATTTCATCCCAAATTATGTCTGCTCTATCATAGCTTCAGGGTGTGTTACAGTTACCCCTTGCTCTGCTAACCAAGAAGAATGTGTCTGTTATTCCCCACATTTCTTTTGTGAAGCCAGTCACTGTTTCTGGGTGGATGCAGGAAAAGTGTCCACCTCAACAGATGTATCATTGGAAGTCTGAACAGAAACAGCCCAATGAGTTTCCAGCCTTATAGCTTCTGTGATTGATTAACCACAGATCAGTGCATTCCAGAATGGAAAACAAACAAAAACATGTCCTTCAAGAGCATCTTCTCTAACCTGTGTGATGCAGAGCTGAGAAATTAATCTAATATATGGTAATGAGAAATTTCCAAAGATCTTGGCTTCACTAGGAAGCTGCTGGACCTCACAAGCTTCAGGCACAGACTGTGACACATGGCAATCCAGATACAACCACTAAAGATAAAAGGACTTCATAATAAGTGTATTTTCTGTAGTTTATATTTCTATATTGGCAGAATTAATTACTTCTTGAAGCAATTAAAAAAATGTTTTTTCCTTGCACAATTTGTGGTAACCTGTCCCCTTGTGTCTGATTTGGTAACTAGTTCCAATATCTTTCGTAGAATCAAAGCACAATATCAGTTGGAAAGAGCTCCTGGAAGTTATCTGGCCTGATTTCCTGCATAAAACAGGACTAGCTTTAATATTCAGTCAGGTTGCTCAGGGTCTCATCCAGCTGAGATTTGAGTATCTGCAAGGATCAAATCTCTGCAAACTCTGTGGACAACTTGTTCTGGTGTTTGGCTGCCCTCAAGGAATATTTTCCTAATCAAAATTTCTTTCTTGCAGTTTGTTTCTATTGCCTCTTTGACTGATGACCTCTAAGATAAGTATGTCTTATCTTCTGTATTAAACCACCCAGTCTCTAGTTAGGACAGAAATTAGATCCCCACTTTCAGCCTTCTTTTCTCCAGGCTGAACAAACTCAACTGCCTCAGCCTCTGCTTTTAAGTCATGTGCTCCAGCCTCCCAACCATTGTAGCCCTCTACTAACAGATGTTGTATTTTTCACATTTTCTGCAGTCTCTTAGTGTTGCCACTTTAAAAAATCCCAAGCCATTGAAATTAAAATACATTTTTATTTGTGTAAACTCCAATGCATTTGCAGTAATCTGATCATCCCCCAAAAGGGAACTACTTGAAAAATGTAACCAGCTTTTCTAGTCATCTGGTCTGTGGAAAAGTGACTTACTCCAATGAGGCAGCCAAATTGAACAAGGACAAGAACCAAATTTAGCAACCATATCAAAAGCAGACATGCTTTCAAGAGGCTTAAGACTCCTATTTGATCCAGATACCAACCCAGGTGTTAGCACAAGCAATTTCCTAACTCCTGGTTTAAAGGTGAATGGAAAATGTATTTCTATTCTAATCTGTTCCAAATCTAAAAATAGGAAGGAGTGTGTGCATAGGATTAAAAATTATACATATATTTCTGAAGCCATGGAATGAGGGAAGGGAAATGACCAAAATTAGGGCACCAAGTCTCTTTTTGCCAGAAACTACAGAGTTAACACAGAGCATAAAAGACACGAGTGCAACTAAAATACTAATTCCTCTTAAGTTTCAGTAGAATGGCACCAAGGCAGACTGGCAGACTTTTATCCATAAAGGATTCTTAACTGTACATTCAAACCAAAAGAGGACATTGGCCGACCCCAGTCCTGTTTCCATGATCATGTTTGAAATGCTACAGCAGAATCTGGCACCTGTCTTTATCCGTCCCCACTCTTGCACGGGAAAACCACAGATTTGGTGTCAATCAAAGATCAAAAAGCTGCTTATGAACCAAAGTGAGGAGCGAGCACTGTCCTGAGGGCTGGGGTCACGGCGTGCTGTCCCACCAGTCCTTCTGGAAACAGGTCAGCAGCCAATTCGTGCTCCCTGCCTGGCTGTGAGCACAGGCTGCCAGCGGGGAGTGAGTCAGCTGAGCCCCGCCAGGCTTGCGGTCAGTGCTGAGCGCTGCCTTCGCTCTGCAAATGTTTCAGCGCCTCCCTGCAGCGTGGAGAAGGTTAACCACGCTTTCCAGAGAGTCCTGGGATGGGTGCTCATTGTGCAGGATCAACTGGGAACTGACAGTCTCAGCTTCCCCCTGGTCTCGGTTGTGCTCCTGGGAGGGAGAGCTGAGCAACTTTCCCGACCCCAAAAATTTCAGCCATGTGCTGAGGCTGACCCGGTGCCAACACTCTTCCTGTAGGTGATATGTTTTCATTTTATCCTCGTAATCTGTGACACCACCGACTGCAACCTCAGCTGCAGGGGAGAAGAGAATCTCTGCCAGGTATGGGGTTGTTTTTCACATGTAGCAGGATTTGAATCGTTTATTTAAGGAAGTGGTGTTGATTAGTTGTGTCACAGGACTCCTGCCCGTTTGGGGACCAGTGGGAGTCCTTTCCCATCCATTTTAGACCAGATGTAACTACTGGGGCAGTGGGTACAAAGAGGAAGTCAACATTGAGCTGGCTTAGTAGTGGCTTAATCTGACTACATTTCTAGGTTTTCTGGATATATGCCCAGAAAGCAAACCAAATAAATCATATGAGTTACTAAGAAAAATATTATTACCAAATAATATATTATATAAACGATAATAATATAAATTGATTTTGTATTTTAGAAGCAATATTTGTAGCTAGCTGGGCTGCTAATGCCCTGAAACTCGTCCCAGGTGCCCTGTACAAAGGCAGGAATTCTCTCCTGCTCTGAGTGTGCAGCAAGTGTAGCTATGGTTAATTTCTGCCCTGCTATGTACATGTTATGTTATTGAAATACATATGTGCAAGATGTCCATTATGTCCCAAACATTTCATATTTGCATGACCCACGCCCAAGAAAAAGACAAAACAGTGCAACTCCAGCTGCTTAGTTTATTTGGAAATAGAGCCTCAAGGCTTTTCCTTCCTTCCTTCCTTCCTTCCTTCCTTCCTTCCTTCCTTCCTTCCTTCCTTCCTTCCTTCCTTCCTTCCTTCCTTCCTTCCTTCCTTCCTTCCTTCCTTCCTTCCTTCCTTCCTTCCTTCCTTCCTCTCTCTTCCTCTTTCTCCCTTTCTCTCTCTTTTCCTCTCTCTTTCTCTCTTTCTGTTTCTTTCCTTCTTTCCTTCTCTTCTTTCTTCCTCCCTCCTGTTGGCATTGTCACTCTGCCTGTTTTGTTTTAAAAAAGAATTTATGCAGAAGTTTCCAAATGATAATTATCTGGGGAAATACTTGTGTTCTCTGGAGGTCGTCATTAAATACCTGTGGATTTACTTCAAAGGAGAGGGAAAGTTTAAATACAGAAACACTGGCAAATTAGCTCATTTCTAATTTTCATCTGCCTATTTTAGATTTGTAGCTGCAGACAAACATTAATGTAGGACAAACTCTGGCTTAAGGAGACACCATTATTTCTATGAGACGAGGGTCAGAAGTAAGCTCTGGAAACCATTTGTCAATAAAACCCTGATAAAACTAGGAAACTATTCATGTGGTTTGTATTCCCACTAAGTCTGTAAAGCACTATTTATCATGGTGACAGCCACCAAATAAATCCTCCAGTTATAAAGGGACACTACTAAATAGTTCTGACACTGCTCTGTTGAATTGGAATATCAAACACTCAGCTGAACCACGTTCTGGGAAGACACTAGAAATATCTCATAACCACTTAGGGAGGGGCAGCATATGGACTCATGTAAATGAACTTTACTGCACAAAAGTGATGTACAGAACAAAGTAACCAGTGATACTTGCCACCTGTTCAGCACAAAAGGATACCTTGAAATTAAAGGAGAGTGGGAAAAGGAGTCAGATGTAAAGGATACTTTCCCTGACGATGGTTTGTAGTGGGTTGTTGTCCCTAGAGAACAATAGATACATCTTACCCAGGCAGTGATCCTGCACACAAACAACAGTTGTAACGTTGCCACCACATATGCAATTCCTGATATGTTTAAAACATTAAACAGTTGGTCATCTTCAGTTGGGAAGAAGAGCACCAACAGCACCTGAGCTCAAAGCTGGAGCTTTGAGACAGGAGGGCCTTCATCTGAAGCCTGAAAAGGTGACAGCAAGTCTTGAGATGTGTGATTAATAGACTGAAACAGTAGAAGACTTTGACCCTCTGATTCTCTCTACCTTTCTCCTTGTTGAAAAGCTTTGGGCATACTCAGGTTGTCTTGGCTTTTGAGTTAGAGAAAGGCCTGGTTCCTCTGCCCAAAGGTCACGATATTGCCTGATTTTCCATGAGAATTTTCACCAAAAGAGCCTGTGCCAGCTGCCATAGCACTTTCTGGGCTAGTCTGTTCAAGGCTCTCCACAGGCAAGCTGCACTGTTCCCTGACTGATTATTTTCCCAGGCCAGGAGAGGAGCCAACACAGACCCCTTCTAACAACTGTGCAAAGAAAGAAACTGGAAAGGCTGGTACCCAGCATTGTTTTAAGTAATGAACTCTTTGAAGAAAGGAAAGCCATCAGTTTCCTGCTCTGTTGCTGTTGGATGAATGGGCTCAGCTTTTCCTCTCGCTCATCTTTTGCTCCTTGGTTTTCCCTCTTCTTACATCTCAGAGTCCTGAGTGCACTAAAAAGTTTGAATTGACCCCACCTTTCTTATTCCAACAGTCCCTCTCATCTCCTATTTCAATAATATTTTCCCCATGACATCCCCTGAAACCAGGTTTATGTAATTTAAGTACAGCAAATGAGTCAGAAAGAAATGGAGCTAACAAGCCATGCATCTATCATCACCCCCTCCCTTGATTTGTCTCTGGTATTATATCCCACAAACTTGACCATTGTTTGCTCTTTCAACTTGCAAGTTATTAAGGCCAGGAACTCAATCTTTGCATGCATTTGGACAGCACACCATTCAGCTGGGACCTAATTTCTGCTTGAGGCATTGCTATTATATTAATTACAGTAACTGAGAGTCTCAGGTGTGCTTTGGCTGGAGTTGAACCAGAAGAAAAAGCAAGCCTCTGGACTATAAGAAAGGCAGAAGCTTATTCAGTCCTAACAATGGAGTTTTTCACTTTTGCCAAACTTGGAATAACCATTTGTATTATTTTCCTGAAACAGTACAGCAGATTAGATTCCTTGCAGTAAGTCCTAGGGGTTCTAGCCCAAGGTTTTCCTTAGTGAGTTGGGCACAGAGCTGAGAAATGCCCTAGGGACACCTCCTTAAATCCTTCCTGGTACACCTGGATGAAAGCCATCTGCTAACAATTCTCTAACACCACATCCTACCTGACACACCTGCAGTCAGAGTTTTGTTCTGTCCAGAGCTTCACCCTCCAGGCCAAGTACCTTGACAAGCCCATTTTGTGCCCAGTTAGCTTCTGCAGAGAGCTTTAAACTCCAAATAGGGGTTCAGTGATTCCTTTCTATTGTCACTACATATCCAGGTATGACTGGAATTAAGAGCCTTGCCTCCAAGGCAGTTAGACAGTCTGCTATCAGCTTTTAGAAAAATATATTCTTTTGTCCATACATCTTGCATTTATTTTGCCAGGAGTGATACATCTATTGCTTTGCTAGGCAGTTATCTTAACCCTGCACCTTGTAGAGTGAGATATATTAGGTGCCACTTACCTTTGTACACAGGCATCAGTCACTTGTGTCCATGTGTATGGCAGAACTGCCTGGGCAGCCAGTGACAGCTCCTCTTCAGTGTAATGACAGGGAAGCACTTTAAGATTTGTTTAAAGCTCACAATCACTGGCTTCCCTTGGCTTCCGGTTTCAAGGCTGGAGCTGTCTAGCTGTTTTGACACAAGAATGTATCAAGGCAGAGAGCTAAGATGATGAGAATGCACAAACAGTCAGCAGGTTCATTAACTCACTTTCTGGAAATCTGGAAGTAGGGCTATGGATTAACCTTGAAGTCAGGAGACCTGGCTTATTCCCATCTCTCTGCCATTAACCCAGTTCATGAGCCTGGACAAGAGGTTTCACTACTCTGTTTTACCTCCTACTATGTTTGTTCTGTAGATAAGCAGGCCTGGTTACTCAACCCCATTGAATTCCTTTTTCAAATATGAAAACATGTTCACAGAGAACTTGTAAAGTGGTCTGTAAAGCTTGAATGGGAATGCCATCCCCACGCTTACCAGCCTGACTCAGAGAACTGTCAGATTTCCTAGGTTTTGAAACCCTTAATGGTTTCAAAAAGTGACATGGCAAGTCAAGTCAGACAATAGGAAGATGGATATTTTTGTTTCTGGATGTGTTCTCAGAAGATCGGATCCTTTTCCTAATTCTGCTTTTGTAGCTGGCATTGGCCTGAGGAAAATGACAGCTTGAGAACCAGAGATGTGAGGGAAAAGGGGATCTTGCTGGCACCACGAGCAGGGTCAGCACTCAGCTTAAGTAGGGCCTGCTTTCACCTTGTCTGTCTTTCTTTTGGAAAAGACAATTGGGTAAAGGGAAGCAGCTTTGTTTAACTTTTGAGAGATTTCTAAATGTCTTTTTGACAGATTTCTCAATATTGAAAATGTTGTCACAAAACTAAGCTAACATGGGAAACTCTTAATCACACTGTATTTTCCACATTTGGTTAATGATTCATCCTATTTAGTTTCTTCTGTGACAGTGGTTAATGCCAGATATTTCAGAAAAATGTGCAAGTAACTTTATAAGTAGATAGTCTAAGGTTAGGCTGCCCAAGAAAATTTTCTTTCTAAAACCAGGTAGCTGACTAGTGGCCTGGTCCAAGAAGGTTTGTTTCCCCACAGTAATGTTTCAAAAAAGGTGCAATGATACACTGATTCCATAGATTGCCTAATCACCCACTGAATTATTTGTTATTCCAAAGTACAAGTTATTAGAAACAGAGCAGGAAGGAATGTTTTGAGCTGTCTTGGTTTCTAACCTACTCAGATGAACCAAAGCACTGGAGAATTATTTTGAATGTCCTTCCGAGGGAGTAGTAAGAAAGTGTGATTCTTGAAAGTAGTTTCAGTTGCATCCATTTTGGGGGCCATAGCTCTATTCTCTATGTGTTCCCCCCTCTCTCTCTCTCTCTCTCAAAAAAAAAAAAAAAAAAAAAAAAAAAAAAAAAAAAAAAAAAAAAAAAAAAAAAAAAAAAAAAAAAAAGTGGCCAGAAGAAAAGCAGGTTTGGGTAGTTTTTGTAGTTTTCAGAGTCTGGGCTCAGTCAAGTACCTGAAAGCTAATGTTTATTTGGCATTTACATATACCCCATATTTCACCAGATAAAGAATCAGTAAAACACTCTCTCACATATTTTCAGCTCTCTGACTTCTGGCAGTGGCCAGAAACCCTGCAAACTGAGCTTTCTCTTGTGATATTTCTGCTTTTTTGGTCCTCATCCCAGAAGGAAATAAGAAGCATAATAAACATCTGAAAACTTACTTGTGGGAGGATTTCAGGTGTATTTCAGTTACAGCCTGCCTCCAAAGCAGGGTTCTTCTCTAGAAACATTCTAAGTGGATGACACTGACAGCTTGTGGGATAGGGTAGCTCTCTGCAGGTAGTTGCTTCCACTGCTTGTGGCTGACTGGAGTGTCTCCCTGATGAAAGAGAAACATTCCATTTTAACATTTTCACTGTAACTACTAGAGGGTTTTTTCTCATTCGTGGTTTGCAACTATCTTAAAACAGACATCAGCCATAATTGCGTGGTCTCACTATTTCTGCCTTTCAACCAATATATTTCTGAAGACTAGAAGAAGAAAAAAAATGCCCATTCTCATCTTCTCAATCCTTCTCAAAAATTTGGCAAAAATAATGTCCAACCTTCTGATGTTACTGTAGCCTTGAAAGGCTCATGTATGGGGACACCATGAAGCCAAAAAATACCTACTGGTCAGCACCAGCAGTATAACTGGTCACATTGTGTGCCCATCTGTGTGCTCTGGAGAGAATGGCTTCACGGTCTCCAGTGAAGCCTTCTAAAGCCTACTTCTCAGCTTTTCAAGGCATTTTCTATGCCTTGATGCTGTGGCAATGCCTCATTTCTGTTGTGTGAGTGCACTGTAACCTCACTGTAGTGATCTTCATGTAAGTTATTTTGTGGAATACACTTGGAGACCTAGTTGTCAAATTATTTGGTTCTCACAAATTACTGCAGAGACAAACATAGCCCAGGTAGGCTGAAAAATGAGCTAAAAGGATTAGCAAAGGTAGACTGTAGCCACCTTTCTGCCCCTGCCCATTAGCCTGTGCAGAAGCTGGTGTTAGCCCAGAGGCACAGTATCAGGCATTTAAGGTTCAGTGCCTTCGTAAAAAATGAAGAAAATGAAGAAATTTTGGGAGAACACCAGCATATTTATTAGAGTCAGATCAATAACTGATTCTAAAAGTGAATTTAAATTCATTAGTGGTGGAAGTGTACATCTTGAAAAGCTGCATCTGTTCAATTGTGGGAGATCCATTGCTAGATCATTTCTTTGTGTGAAGGAGATTTTTCCACATCTACTGATTCACCAGCCAGACTGGGACTCAGAAGGAGTGGCAAATTACAAGCAAGGTGGCAGGGGTTTTGTTTCTATTCCAAATTCTGGTCAACTGTCTCGAGTTTCTCCTGCATTAAATATTTTGAAGCCTCAGACACCAGCTGGGAGTTGGGCAGAGGAAGAAAGCAGACACACAAAAGTTAATGAGAAGCTGAGCTAAGAAGTTGATGTTTCCTGCCTAGGTAAGGGAAAGAGACCAACTCTTGCCATAACCCAGGGATTTTGTAGTGTAGTACAGCCTTTGGGATTTATAATTCAGGCATTTTGGGATAATGTTGTTCTGTCTTTTGCTGTAACGATCTCCCAGTGTGATAGAGTTACAAAAAGGGCAGTACATAATGTCGTTCACATTCATGTTTTCCGGGCCAGTTAAACAGGCTTTCATTTGTTTTTGGAGGAATCTATTCAAACTTTGGCAGAGCAAGTCAATAATTGTGAGTTTCCTTTCTTCCTCCCATTTGAAATCCAGTCTGGATCACGCACAGAGATGACATGGTGGGGGAGGAGAAGGGACCTCCAGGAAGTGAAATGCCTTCCACCATTAAACGAAGCAAAACGACCCCATTTCATGCACTGCCCTCCACAGCAACTGTATTAATGCAGCACTTCACCCTGTAACAACAAAAGAGAGAGGCCATCGCTCACCCTGCTGCTGTCCCAGCTCTGGCCCTTCTCTGAGCTGTTTTTTTCATCCACCCTATCCAGACAGAAGCTCAGGCTGTGGCCCCTGGAGCCATCTGTTCCAAGGCCTGATCCAGATTTCTGGCCCTACTGTGCCTCCTGCTACCGACATCTGCTCTATCTCCAGCATTTTCTGGGTGTCACTGCTGCTCAGCTGTGCCTTTCACAAGACACTGGTTTGCTCTGCTCTTGCACCAGCAGCTCACTGGAGCTCTGCCCCATTAGCAGCCACCAGCTTTTAGCACTGTGTAACTGAAATAAGCTGAATCCTGAAGGAATTAGGCAGGCTGCATGTAAAAGATTTATATAAACTTGCCAAGTAGCCTCCAGCTGGTAGGTGGTGAATGGAGATGGAGGATACAACCCTGGGAGTGCAGACTCAAGGAAATATGCAAAGTTGTTGTGGAACTTTCAGAAGGCAGTGTCTGCTCCCCAGACTCTAAATGAAGTCTAGCAATAAAAGAGGTGTGCCAGAACCTTAATCAACTGCCCCAGAAAGGTGAGCAGTTCCTGTATGCAGAATTCATCATATGAGCCTGGTCTTTAGAGGATTTTGTGAATATAGTGGTGAACTCTGAATAAAAACCTGATAAATTCCTTGAGGATAAATTGTAATTCATGGCCTTTTCCTCATTTTAGTCACTGAGTATTCACATTATTTCTTAGTGGCAAGCTGAAAAAAGTACAGTCAGGTAGCATGCACAAAGGCAGGGTGATGGCTGTTACCCATTTCACTCTGAAAGGTTAATTATGAAAGCTTAGCATCACTCACCAAAAACCTCACCCTCAATGTTGTGGAAGAAAAGAAGAAAAAGAGAAAGCCCAGTAACTAACAAAATTGTCCTGCACAAATCCTCTTCTAAATTTGATCTCTTGCATGCTGGATCCTCAATCCAACTACTTTGTTTATGCCCGAAGTGTAAACCTCTTCAGCTCACGTTGTTCTGCTTCAAGAGCTAATTCCATGTGATTCATGGTTCTGGAATGCCAATAAATATGGCTGTAACCATGCTTTGTTGCTGCAAATCATTTTGGCACAAAATTAGGTCTGTTCTTATCTTTGTTTCTGTAACTCTTCTCAAAATATAAAAAGCAGCTTCAGACCTGGCTTTGGCCTTTGGGTGCAAAAACAGGAGAAAAATTTTAAACCAATAGAAGTAGTTCATGCCTTGTTGAACCAATCTGCAGAGAGAGATGTGTGTCCTTGCCTCTGAAGCCCCCTGAAGTGGGAAAGTCTGTGCCCTCTAGGAGGACAACCCTCTGCTTCTGCTGAACAGCAAAGTATTGCTGTTTGCTAATTGGGATGGGATGGGATGAGAAGAGGGAGGCTCCAGTGGGACCCCAGTTAGGTAGGGGTGTGTTCCCCAAAATCTGTTCCAATGACATTTTTATGGTTAAATTTGTTGCTTATGAGTTACTTACGGAAATAAAGAGTGAATATTTAATAATCCTGTTCCTTTCCTCCCTCCCTCCCTTTCTACCTTCCTCCCTCTTCACCCACCTCCTCTGCCTTGCTCTTTTTCTGTTTCAAGTACAATTTTTTTTTTTGCAATTATTTCTCAAGAATAAGTTGTCGAAAAGTTCTTCGACTGAAGTGAAATCCCAGTCAGAACCATGGCAAAACCTTTTCCTAATAGGGTTGTCCATATCAGCTAGTTAAGCCTGTCCCTGGGGCCTGGAATGCAGTGCAGTAACATATCTGTTTATAAGCTAGTTGAGAGATAATTGTGTTTATCTAGTATTTAATCATTTGTATGAAATTTTACAAATAAATCAGTCTGTTGGATATTAGCCCAGTATGAATAACTTCTATCCAAAAATACAAAGCAGAAAATCACAGGCAGTGTAACATTCAGTCACAATTGGTCCTTTGCAGTTCCCTCATGAGTTCACTTTGGTTTACACGACGCTGAGAAAAGCAGGGCTGTTTAGGCTGCAGGTTTCTAGGCCTGACTTGAAGGGCATTGCACCTCAGAACACTGTGGTGTTGCACTGTCCCCTCTGACCAAGGGACTGCAGCTGGTGGCGCTGAGGAGGGGAGGCAGGATGCTCCAGACCACTGTCCTGGCACAAAGCAGATTCTGATTCTTCACCTACACTAGGTGCTTTGCTCTTGAGCAGTACTTTGTAATGAATGACCCTTTATCTGAAAATTGCTTCAAAGCAAGTGACTCTGGCTGGGAGCCAGCACATTTTCTCAACTACTGGAAGGTGTTACTTTGTGGACATCACACCTTTACATTTCTTTTTAACTACACCAAGTTCTTGTTTCTAACTGAAGTAACATGCAGTCCCAAGGCCCGTTTTTAAGCCTGGGTTCCTAAACCTGCATTTATTCTCTTAGCAAGAGTGAGTAACATTCTCAGTTGCTTCCCAAAGAAATGCAGGTACACATCAGTGTTACTTCCTGACAACAGATGAGTGTAGGAGGTCAGCTGCAGGGCAGAGCCATCCCATCAAAGTAAGGAAGGACAAAGACTTTTCTTTGTGTGTTTCTGAGAGAACAGAATTTCTTCATCCATGATTTCTACATGAAGTTTCAACAGTTTCACTGCAAACTCCTTGATAAGATTTAGGTAAAGTAAATAGATTGCTTTTTTTGTTTACAGCACGTGATGCAAGAGTGTGCGTTCAGGCCAGGGGAAGATCCCTAAATCTACTTATACTGGGTTTAGGCTTACACAGTACAAGGCTTTTACATTGTTCTCTAGGGTATTGTGCTGGGATTGTCATTGATGAGGACAATGCCCTTTAACTTCTTGTGTCTGACAGAACCCCACTTCCAGCAACTGAGTGGGCCACAAAAGGCAGCTTAAACAAGCCTCCAAAACATATTCAAATTTTAAAGAAAATTACTTTTTCATCCTTCTGTTGTGAAAGTTAAAGCAAATGCAATGCAAAGAGCATTATCTTTTGCACTGAACTAGCCTAGTGGGAAAAGCCTTTTATAAATAACTGGAAATATATAACTCACTACCATATATATATGAAATTTATTTTTATGCATGTGCTTTAACATGCGTATATACGGGTCTGTAGTTATGGGTACTGAGATGGCACTGAAATTTCTGTCCAACATAAAGAAAACCATTCTTTTTTGAACATTCCCTGAAAATTTGTCCCCAAAGTGGAACCTTCCTTACAGTGTAGCTTGTTACTGACCTTGGCTTCATAAACAGTAACTACCATCGTTGTCGTCATTGAAAGCAGCAGTCTAAAGGGGTCTAAAACTTACTGACAAGAAAAAATTTAGTTACCTTAACTCTTGTAACTTGCAGACCAGTCACCGCAGCACCCCAAGATAAGGTCCTTATCTTGGGATGATAAAAGATAAGGTCTGACTACAAGGCCATGCTGTGCCGGAGAGCTCCTTGACTCAAGTGCTTTGCCCAGATGAGCTCAGAGTGCTTTGGTCCAGAGCTGTGTCCATGTCCCTGCCCTGCCAGCAGCACAGCCCAAGAGCCCAGCACTGAGACCCTGGTCCTGGCTCTAGAGGCCCTTCCAGCACTGACCTGCAGTAGCAGCCAGGTGAGGACCAAGAGGTTTCTACATCGCTCAAAGTGGAGCTCAAGACTGCTTTTGATTGATCTGCCTCATGTGTGAAATTCCTTCTGGCATATAACCTAAGTGGTTCCAGAAATACGATCCTTCAGTGTCCTACCACCTGTCGTGTGATGTATGGAGCCACTGTAATCCTACCTTCATCCTCAGGGGAACATTTTCAGGCATATAGACTTTGATCTGTACTTGGATTATGCAGATGTTTCAAAATGAGTCTGAAAGTTATGGTGAGTGTTTCAGAACATAGGTTTTTGTTTGGTTCTGGAATGAGTTGGGCTGCTTCTCAGGGCCTCCTTAAGAAAGAACTTAATGCCAGATCAAAGGTTGTTACAGCACACAAGGATCAATGGATCCAGGAACTGCTACAAATTAGCAACTGAGGTTAAAATAAAAAGTGGATATATTTTTCTTAACCTAATATGAAATTGTTTGGAGTAACTATCCCAAAGTACATTAATAAAAATAAAAGTCCCTTAAAGGCTGCTGTAGGGATCCCTTTTACCCACGTTGCTGTTGGATCTCTGATGAGGACATGATGATGTGCTGGGGGCAAAATGGAGCTAAACTGACCTAACTGCTCCTAGAGAGACCACCTCTGCTGCCTCTGACAGCTGGAATAAGCTTCAGTAGTGACACCCATGGGTTTCTTCTGGTTAATGAGGAGAGGGAATGAACCCACTATATATACTCAGGCAGCATGAGGTGGGAAGGGAGTCATCCTTCCAGCATGCAGATGTCATAACTAGATCCTTCCCCCATGCCCAAAGCCCTCTGCACTTCAAAAGGCAGATTCCATGGTCAGAAGGCTGCGAAGACGTTTTTGCAGCTGTGGCACTGCTTCCAGTCCTGCCCCCAGCTTTACTGCAGCACAGGCATCCAGCCCTCCTCCTGCCTGTGGGGGTCAGCTTGGCCCTTTCTGGCCCTTGTGGGGTTGGCTTGTTGTGATGGCCTTCACACCTCAGGAGCTGCAGCAAGCTCCATGTCACCAGGGATGCTGAGCACGCAGGCAAAGGGGGGGAGCTGGGCCAGGAGTGGCTCTGAGGTTGTGCACATAACCAGGACGTGAGCTTGGGTAACTGGGCCTGGGTCCAGAGGGGGAGAGGGTTAGGGACGCCTTGTGTTTCTGTATTTGTGGGAAATGAATTGTGTGCAAAATTCCATCACACTCACTTATTTGAGAGAATATCACAAAGACTCAGTTCTGAATGCATCCAGAGCCCTCCTAGCCTTTATTCATGGTAACTTGAAGTTTCATTCCAACCTTTGATGCACTTCCCCACTCCCTCATTATTTAAAGTGTGGTTTTGCTCTGAAGACTGCCTGTATAAAATTGGCATCTGCTTCCTTAACAGATATATTCCATGTGTGAAATGAGAATACCGGTCTAGTGACTTCAATGGCAAGAATTTTTTTCACGTGCTCCTTTTTTGTGTTGGTGGTAGAGAGGCTGAGTTGCACTCTTGAATCTCAGGCAACAGCAGTATTGACATTCCCTTTTAACCCTAAGCTTTTAGCAAAATGAGAAATAGTGGACTATTTCCTTTAAAAGGAAAAGTGACAATGAAGAAAGTCCTTTTGGTACACATCTGTTAATGCATTAAGGGTATGCACTGGTCACAAATCACAGGAAAAATCAGACAAAAGGGGATCATATCTTGTTTTACACTTCTATCCCAGCCAAACATCCTTTCTTTCTTGCAGAACTTTTTGTACTGCACTATTGGGGTGCAGTTTTTTGACGGCTTATTTTACATCTTCTCTGTTAGCTCCCCTTGGCTGCATGGCCTCTTTCTCAAACACATAAGCCTTTGTGAAAGAGGGGCAGTAAAAATTCTCCCCCCTTCTTTCCTTCTCCCCCTACTTTCATCTGGGGTAGTGACACATACTTGTGTTTGATGTGGAGGTTCCTGTAGGCTTAATTATATGGTTTCTTGTGGAATGTAATCATTTCTTCAGCTATCAAGTGGTGGTCTCTGTGTCTGGCCAAAGACAGTATTAAACTTCATTAATTCCTGCTCAGTCAGATTCTGCACTCATTCATCACTCTGCAATCCCACAGAAGACAAAGAGGGTGCCTGGTGTGGAGGGATTGGGTACAGTGACATGCACCACACAGTGGTAATGTGGCATAGCCTGGTCTCAGGCAGTTTGGGGCTGAGCATGAGACACAAGGAGGGGAACCTCAGCTTGACTTTCACATTTAAAGTGAATCTTTTTGCTTAACAAATCAGAAAATCATGATCATCTGAGGCAGAACCTTGCCAAATAAATCAGAATAACAATATTAAATAATTCAGTGATCTTCCAATATTTTGCTTGAGAAATCTAAGCCAGGTTTTGTGGAATTGGAGGAAGCTGGCTGTTTTCTCTGGAAAGGTTTGTTGAGGGGCAGGGAGGTTTAAGGAAAGGTAAGCTCGCTAACCAGTGAGCCTTTGTAAAATGCTTGCTTGACATATGGGCACCAGGGATGGTCACACAAATAATGAAACATCTTTTTGGGTCTTGCTTGCAATCAAACAGGAAGTATGCAAATAATACAAGATATTTTCTCTATGTAAAGACTTGAAGGCCTGGCAGCTACAAACCTGGGTTCAACTTCATTTCTACTACCCTGTCTGTTGTAGGAGAGCATCCTGTGCAATGCTGGAGCCCCCATGTAGGTCACCTTCTCCCCATAAACCTGGTAGTAAAAGAGGTGCACCTCACCCTGAGCTGCCCTGTGCCCCTCTGAGCCATTAACGTCTCCCTTGCATGATGTGGGGCTTAGAGCAGATGGGGCTCTGACTAATACCATCTACACTAAGTCCCCTCTTATAGTCCCTTCCATTTTATGACAGACTTTATTACTGCAGCTGTGTGCTGGCCTCATGGTTTCAATGATTTTTTCAGTAATACTCTCAATCCCTTCCCTGCTCATTGCTCTGACTGATTGGTTCCTTACTCTCACATTAAATTATGTTACATTTTTCTGCAGCAAACTGCATTATGCTGTATTACAAGCTGGTATTTACCATCTGCTGGTCCAATCTCACTAACAAGCCAAAGCCTTTTGAATAAAAGGCATTTTAGTTTGTACTGCCTCTAATACCAGTATTCTCTATAGACCTGAAACACATAATTATTTCATCGAGTATTCTGCAAATAGATGCAGGCTGATGCCAGGACATCCTACAGAACATATCTGTGGTGACATATTTGCAGGATTTGGTCTTTCTAAATCAGACAGGTAAGACAAGCAGCTATTGCAGCCTTTTTGTTGCCCTCTTACAGTAATTAAAATCTCCTTTCACAAGTGCATTTTCCTTCCTTCTCGTGATCTGGTTTTTGATGTTGCTCCCAGTTTGATCAGTTCCATAAACCAATTACCACAGGCTTTCCCCCAGGGGACTGTTAATTGCTGACTGCCTCAGAGCCACTGGACCATTACGCTGCCAGTATTTTTTTAGGTTTCTATAAGATACTCAATACCACTCTCCACCAGTTTGCTACATCTGAACCTGATGGAGTCCTGAGAACCCTAAATGTCCCAAACCCAGAAGTCCCCAACTCTCCCCCCACTTCCCTCTGCAATGCCTGGAAGAGAAATAAGCCTCACAGCCAGATTCCTCACATGGAGAAAGATAATGTCTTTCAGTGTCTGATTGTCCCACTGAGTCTGTTTTAGCTTTGTTGTTTTCATTGATCCAAATTTGAAATATAGATTGGCCTAAAAAGGTAGGCTTCTAGTTCAGTCTTTGGCAATGGCAGTGGAAGGGAAGGAAGGGTTGTGATGATGCTCAGAAATGCTTAAGAGTTTGGAAGCATCTTCTTATCCCCCAACCCTCAGACACGGGGTTGCTGTGAATTGGGACTTTGAGAGTAAACTAAGAAAGGGTAAAGGCAGCCCCAGGCCAGGAGGGTATTGAGAAGGTCAAAGTAGAGCAGGTACCTCAGGCTTTGTCATGAATTCACATGCAAAAAGCCTACAGCAAGACATGTAATTTTAAAAGGAGCTAGCAGAAGCTAGCAGCCCAGGGAACCTGTGTCTGCGACTTGGTGCAGATTATTTCTTCATGCTAACAAATGTGCATTTTCTGCCATAGATGGGAATGTGTAACCCTTGAGCCCTGCTCTGCAGCTCCCTTACTGAAAGGGGTGCCTCTCACTTGCAGCTGCGCACAGCAACACAACAACCCCAGACTTGGCTGCACTCTCCTCACCCTGACTTCCACGATGCCCTACACCCCTTAACTGGGCTTGCAGTGGGGATTTTTAAATGGCTTGAAGTGTTATTAAAGCAGAACTTGTAAGAAAAGAAACAGCTTCTGCAGACTGAGGAATACAGTGTCAGCAAAAGTAAACTGTCTCTCAGCAGAATAACAGCATGTGTCAAATGATTCCTTATAAATATGTCTGTGCCACAAGACAAAGCACTACCACATTCATCTGATACATTTCAACTAGTTTAAGGCTTCAGTGTTTACACTGGTTGGTTGGCTAGACAATATAAGTTTACACATTTAAATATAAAAATATACCACTATATGTAATAATAAAAAATATTCAAACATTTTACTATAATAATACCACATTATAAGATGTTGTTATTGTGTGTAATATAATTATAAACATGTATATAAAAGCATGGGCGTGCTTTGAATCATTCTGCATGCTTCTGTTCAAGAATATGGGCTGAGTCTTCCCCCTTCAGCTGTACAGAATATGAACAATAATAAGTATGTGATTTTTCTGCTCCCTTGAGTCCCACCAGTGATTGTGAGCAGCCCAAAGGATAAGGAAATGAGGGAGAAGAGCCTGGATAGAAACTTGGGGGCATGAAGGTGAGAGGGTTTCTAGAGGCACTTTGGGAAGTTTGCAAAGTTGTGGTTTCACATTAATTCCCTTAATCATCTGCAGGCTAGGAAATTACAGGGAAATACTGGAAACTGCAGTGACACCAAGTGTGATATGGTCTACAGGAATATGCAGTCAGCTTTACTGACAGGAGTTATGTGTTCCAAAGGGCTTGGGAAATTGGTTCCTAAGCCTGTCTCCTGGGGAGGGTAACGTGTGGGACTCAAATATCCTCTGACCAAGTTCTTTCAGATGTTTCACTCAAGAAGGGTTTGATGTTCAGGATCAAATTTACTTATTAGTAGGTATTTGACACTGCATGGAATTCTGATATAATAGAATGATACAGCAACATCCTGAAATCAGAAGGCAAACAAAATAAATCAAGTTGGATATTTGGATTGTAATATATGATTTCCATTACTGGCTGAGAGCAGCTCAGACCCAATGTTCTCTTCATGGTCCATTTTGTTGGCTTTTAGACTCTGTGTGGGGCTGAACCATGAAATGGTTTCCCCCATGCTGGTGTGACTGGCTCAGGAAAACAATACTACCTGTTAATCATTCTAGGAAAGGCCATTTTCACAACCAGTTGACCCGCTCAACAGATACAGCTGTTTATCTAAAACGTAGGCCACCCTCTGGCCCTCTTTGTACAGCTTCCTGTACTACATCTGTTGTCTCTTCTGTGTGGTTTTCTGATCTTCATGAGCACATCATCCTTGCCCATCTGCTTCGAGCCTTCTCCCATGGATGAGTTTTGTTAATTGCCCACAGAAGTCCCCCATGCCTCAGAGCAGGCAGTGGTTCCACCCACAAAGTGAGCTAGTTCATACATAAAGCATTCCTGTCAGCAAAGGACAGAATCCACACTGGTATGTTTCAGAGACAGGATCCCACCATTTAAACCTAATTTTCAGTTGTTGTTAATCAAATAACAGAGGCTAAACTCTCAGTTCTGGTGGCAATCAGCAGCACCAGCCCATAACCCAGGCTGACCCTGTGCCCTGGGCACGGCTCTGCCTGCCAAGGCAGCATGTTCAATCAGCAGAGTCTTCTGTAAACTGTGCTGTGCACTGTGCAGCTTGAGTGCCTGCCATCAAAATAATAGTGTCCAGCATTTTTTTATGGGTGGTCATCTTTCTGGGTTTTGTGAGCCATTTTCCCCGTCTGGAGACCATACATGGCTATGATTTATGTATATTTATTTTCAATGGCCTATTCGCTAACCCTACAAGATTGTGCATGACACAGGGCATCCAAAACTCCTTTATCCCAGGATGAGGGAGGAGCAGAGGAAAAAAATGAAGATTAAACAAACGAGACCAATATTAAGAATCATTTTTTATAGCATTCTTTAGAGTGAATACACTTTTACAACATATTTTTCTCCTAAATGATGTGTTCAGGCAGAGGCCCAATGTTGTAAAAAGACACATAATTGGCACTCAAACAGGTCTGAGTTATTGCTTGGTTGGTGTAATTTTACACCTGTCACTGCCCATATATTTAGAAAGAGTGAAAAAGCCAGACCTGGGGCTGTTTCCCTGCTGGTTGCCTTCATGCCGTGCTGACATGCTGGCTGAGCTTACAGCAAGCCTTTGCAAAGTGCAGGGCCTGCAGAGGCCAGGCTGGGAGCTCATCTCACACAGCCTGGAGCACCCCAGCAAGTGCCCCTGGTTGCAGCCCCACAGGAGCTGCGTGGTTTTGCAGGTTGGCTCAGCTTTCCCTGGTGCCAATGCCCATCTCAGCGTGCCCCTCCTTGCCTAGGGCCGGTGGGCAGCAAGCTGGGAGAACCACCTTCTAAGGACACCTTTATTAGACACTTCTGAGTTGCTTTTGGTTTGGTTTTGGTTTGTTTTCTTCCCTGAGATTTGCTGAAAGTACCTAGTTTGTGACCTCAGCTGTTTTTCTTGAGCTTAAAATATGCAAATATAATAGAAATCCGAAAGAACTGCCAGCCAAGGGTGCCCAGACGTCAGTAGCATTTATATAGAAGAGTGCAACCCCAATCCTTCTTTAATTCACCCTCTGGTGGCTGGGAACAAAAGACTGGACAGGACCAGTTAAAAAGCTTGTCTCTCTCCCTGGTGTCAGTTTTAGGGTCTGAGTGAATTGCAGCTTGCAGCTGCAGGCTGGTGAGCCCCTCAGCCCAAAGCCAGAATCCCCCCTGGGAGCCAAGGTACTTGGCCACAGTGCTTCAGGAGCTTGCTGCAGGTGTCCCAGCCTGGGGAGGTCAGAGATGGGAGAAAGCAAAACAGCTGGAACCTCAGCTCATGAGCCCAGCTGTGCTAATCCCCTCTGCAGAAATGCTTGTCCAGGTACCTCCGGGCCCTGGACACTGCATCGTAATCCTCCTCCTTCATTTGACCCAGATAGATGATTACTTTTTAATTCTTCTTTTTCTAGTTAGTAAATCAGAAACAAGGCAGTTTTCTGCAGAGCTCCAGCAGTGATTTTCCTTAGAATCTTTCATATGGTGGAGCTGATGCCAACAATTGCTGTTGCTAATGCAGCCAAGGGTGGCAGGTTCAGCACGGGCAGCACAGCCTTCCTCCCATGCCAGGCTGCTCGGAGCCCATCCAGCCTTCCTGCATTTCCCAGGCAGGCTGTGATCCCTCTCCTTCTGCTATGATGGAGCTCTGGTTTGCATGGCAGAGAGATTTTGAGCTCCAACACAACCAGCACCACTTTGCAGCTGTTTACTTGTCAGATTCTTTCAACTGAAGTTGGCCAAGCAGCAATAATAGGTTGGAAAATCGGGGTATCATCCATTTTAATAGTTTTACAATGCTGAAAAAAGGCTGGCCTATCTGGCTGTAGGGCTGATACACCTCTGAATACAGCCTGTTCAATCAGACACAATCGCTTTGGTTTAAACATAATGAGATTTTGTTCAATTACTTATTTTGGATATTTTTCCTCTCAGTTTCTGAGAGTCATTAATTATATTAATTTTCTATTTTCCAAGTGAGTTTCTTTTCCTGCTGTGCTGAAAGGAAGAAAATTGTGTCTTGTGAATTGACATTTGCATTTCTTGCATGTCCAGATGGTAAGACTCAAAGGACTCCTGAAATGGCAGGAACCTTGTGACAGAGTCAGGCTATCAACAGGTTCCCTGAGGCCAGAGGGGAGCAGTGTAAGAAACAGTATTACACATACCCTATTTTGTCCCTCCTCAGCTTAAACTTTTCAATTTCCTGTGGCTCTAAGTCACATAAGAATAGGTCTCACCCCCCTCAGCTGAGCATCATTGCCTTCGTGTCATATTATATTCACACTTGGGACAAATACTGAAGACAGAGACCTGTGGATTACATTTTTATTTGTAAATTCTAGCCTAGAAATAGGCTAGGCAGATCTGCAAGCTCAAACTACTCAAAGTCAAGAGGGGGCCTTCAAGAGGGAAAGATTTCCCAGAACAAGCGTTCTCATTGTAAAAGCCTGAAATTATTGCTCTCCTGTGATTTATAGTGCAAAGGCCTTCAGTCTCACAGAGCACCTGGAATATTCAGCATTAATTCAGAAACAAAGCTGTGTGTTGTGGATAAAGCATATCTCTGCAGAATCTGTAGTATCAGAGTACCTGTACATATTTTACACACCAAAAGATTACCCTGAATGTGCTACTAATGTAAATCTATTTGCTGTTGTTGGCATAATTCACAAGCATGAAATGAATGTGGCTACAACAAAGCCCTCTGGCTGCTCCATCAATTACTCCTCATTTTCCAGCTCTGACTTGCATATGCTTGCATCTTCTCAGAAAAGATGAATGGTGAGAGATGAGAAAATTTAATTTACGGTTTCACCTCAAATTAAGTCTTAAGTGGCAAGTATTCAATCTTTAGCATTGCAATGAAGCTACAGATACAGCACAAACCAGCTACAGATACACAAACCTCCTGTGAGGGATCCCTGACTGTCTTTACCCTTGTCCAGGTGTGCCACAGTTCAAGCATGCTTCTGAACTTAACTTTTCCTCTCCTTTCTCCCTGACCCTCAGTTCTGCCCTTGGGGCTCCCCCACCTCTCAAGTCCACAAAACCAGTCCTGGGAAGTGTGTGGCCCCTGGTCTGGGGGAAAGCTGCTGTCTACTAGCAGAGCAGGCCACCCTGAGCCCTGAATCCCTCTGTCCATGAGCTTCCTTTCCTGTCCAACTGCACACTTCACTCCTCAATCCATGTCATGAATAAAATATGAGACCAAAGTTGGAGAGACATGGAAGTGATTCCTCCTCTGCTCCTGGTCTATTTAGACAAGCACCTGCAGTTTCTGTTTGGGTGCTCTGTATTCCTTTAATTTTTTTCATTTGGCCTCCAATTTATGACTGAGTCAAAATTCTGACACCTTCAGGTATAGGTGGGTACTTGGAACTCAACTGTCCTTAGCCCTGAGAGCTATCCTGAATTCCCTGTTCTTGAAAGTTAAAACCATTCTCCCTGCTGTCTGACCTCATGGGATTGCTGGTTAATTTTTATTCTTTCAGGGCCAACTGGGCACTGAAGCAAATAAAGCCAAGGCTTTGCTGAAGGATTTCCAAATGTTAGTAAGTGGCAGGCTTGCAATAGGAAGCAGCAAGTAACAATTCCCACCTGGGACCTTATCATCTCTGGCACCTCTGCAGTCACTCTTGTGCATATGTTTGAACTTACTTCTGAACAGAAGTGTGCAGCCTTCCCTTCTGTCACTCCTCTTCCAGGTAGCCACTCAATGTCCAGTGTACCAGAATATGTTTCAGACACCTCTGATAATGCCCTGCTTTTCAGTTCTTCCTTTTTGCCTGTTCTTTTCTGCTGCTACCTGAGGAAAATTGTTTTACCCATTACAGACACATCATAGTCCTGGTGTGTGTGATTCATTGAACTGTATATGGTCCTGTGCAACTGTCCCTGCAGGAGTAGACCCAGGCTCCCATTCTCTTTCCTCTAAAAAAGATATGATGAAAGCATACCAGAAGGACCACCAGAACATAACAAGAGATAAAGTCCCTGTCATCAAAGCCCCTAGACAGATGTTCCTTATTCTGACAGCTTGTGCAGAGAAAATGCAGCCATGGCCACTGGAGGGGAAAGGTTAAAGGAGGTGTACTGAATGCATTGCTGGGAGAGGCCAGGGAAGATTAGGGGTTTTATCCCTTTTTTATTCCCTGACATTCTCATGCAGGATCTCAGCACTGTTAGCAAATACCTTGTGCTACCGGAGGAAGATTTAACCTCCCAGAGCCTGCTTTTGGGACACGCTGCCTGCCCCTGGAGACAGCCCTTGGCTCAGGCTGCCTGTCCCCAGCAGCACTGGGGATGCCACAGGACTGGGCTCTCCAGCTTAGATCAGCAGGAGCAGTCCAGTGTAGCGTGAAAGCCAAAACACAAAGCTGGAGGAATGTACACAAAGGAGAAAAGGCAAAACAGTGCATTTCAGGATAACTCCTGACTGAGGCTCACTGGAAATGTAATCATGAGCCAGGCTCATTTGCCAGCACTGGTAGCTGGGACAAGTGTTTGGTCTCATCTTTTTCTATCACCAAACGAAGGCATGGAGCTCTGCTTGGAATAATATTAAGGGTTGATTGATTGCAGATTAAGAGCCTAAATAAAAGCTTAATGACGTCAATGGAAAGATTCTCATTGGTTTGAGTCAGCCCCAAGATGCTGCTCGACCGATGAAATGGATTTTTTTATTTTTTAAATGCAATCATTACAATGTAAAAGCTGCTGTTGGACAGAAATATCTCATATAAGCAGCATTAAAAAGAGGTTTGAAACAAAAGGATGGATTTAGATGTCCAAGACTGGTATTTCAGCACAGATGTATGCTCACATGATGTTTCATCACAATGTACTTCACTTTGTTTTCAAGAGGAAAAGCTCAGGTTCTCTCTCATAAATGAGATGTTCTTTATAAAGTTTTTTCTATGCTTCCAAGGACCTGTCTGTCACTGGGGAGGGCTTTACCAGCCCAGAGTGATCCTTGCAGTCTGCATGCTCACAGGAGTGTGCACAGAGGCATCGATTGCAGGAAAGACAACAGCCCTGTGCCCTCGTGCTGTAGCATATACTACCCACAGGAAACACCCACACTCACACCCAGATATTCATATAGCTTTATGTTACAGGTTATTGTCTTCTTTCTTCAAAGCTAAGGAATTTTCATGAAGTGTGTATACATCTGGTATTGGATTAATTCAAGGTTATGATAAAGAGATTATTTATAGCTCCACATTGACATTTGTTTATTGTGTAGATGACATCAGCATGCCAGACATTGCTTTAACTCAATATTTCCCACTTTTATTGCATTTGTGATCCTTTATATGGCCACAGAACAAATCATTAAGGAGGATTCCAGGAAGGATAATGAGTACCATAATACTTCTAAGCCTCACATACACTCTTTAGCTGGACTCAAATTCTTTTCATCTGTCAAGTAAAGTTGCAAAAAACAGAAAATAGTGTATGTTGAATGACACACTTGCTTGTAATCTCAGATTTTCCAAATCCCTCTGGTGTACCTGTTTCCCCCCTTTCTTCACTAATAAATTCTGACACTAAAACAGATGTTGCCCTCTAAATTCTCTTACATTATTTTATTTCCAAGCAACACTGGCTGCTCCAGGTATATTCAGTCAGAGCTAAATGCTCAAATATGTGGGCACCTTTGCCACGTGTTTCCTCTTCCCCTCCCCTGCTATTTTCCAGATCACAGTGGATTCAATCCTGCATCATGCAAGGGTGACTGGAATTACAGGATTTTAATATAAAGCTGTGATCAAATTTCTATAATTTTCTACAAATAAAACATTCCTTTGAGTAATTTGTTAAGGTAGAAAGGAAAATGTTTTTTTTTTTTGTTAAATTCTGTATTTCTGTTATATTTGCAATTTTACTACCAAAGCATGGAGCTGGACCCGAGCCTGAGCCCAGTCATAGCTGCCAAATTGGGAAGGCAGCTTTGTATTGCCAGGCTTCCCAGTGCCCTGTGAGTCCTCCAGCAGTGCCTGCACAACCATGGTCCCCAAACCCACCAGGGACCACCCAGAATGACACTGCCACCACCCTAGCTGCTGCTGACCCAGCCATTCCCCTCCACATCAATTTTCCATAGCCCAAGATCCAGCCAGCTCACCCCGTTTTGTTGTTGGGACTGGAGAGTTGTTTCACACAAGTTTATAGATTTGCTCATAAAATATCTCTTTTGAGTAGCTGCAGAAAGCAGCCTTTCTACCAGGGGAGTTGCTCTAGCCAATTTTCTTTCTGTGTGCAAAATTTTACAGATGAGAGAGGTTTATTTGTGCAAAGAAGGAAATGGATTGCATAGAATCTGAAATGTTTATATAAGAGACTTCACTAGCCCTGATCTTAGAGTAATTGACTAAATTAAGTTGCCTGAGATTCCTTTGCTACGTGGCATGAAATGCACGTGTAATTAAAGCACAAATGTTGTGCAACAAAATAATTTCATGCCTCTGTACAGCAGATCTGGCAGTGGAGTCAGAGGCTGCACAAACTGTGTGAGGGTGGCCCTGTGACTGCTGCTCAGTCTGTCCAGATTTCTGAGAAAACACCCGTTTGCCAGATGAGAGCCTATTGATCTTTTTTCTTGAATAACCCTTGTTCTTCTCCCCACTCATCACCTTTCTTTTAATTTTATTTCTGCCACTCTTTAATTTTTCAGAACTTCCACATTTTTATAATGTCTTGAAAGCTTAGGGAAACAAGGGTATATTTTAAGAAGTGGGGAAAAGTGCTATTCCGTGGCCACCACTTAGTCTATTATATTTGGCAGCAAATAAGAAACTAAAAGCTAAACTACCAAAAAGATGAAATACTTCAAAAACATTCCACAAATTGCAAAAAAGTGTAAAAAAATATTCACTTCAGACTTTGCAAAATGAAAATATTTTTTATTCCATTCTGGTTAGATTTTTTCCATTCTGATTTCTTATTGCAGCAACTAAAATTCATGGCTGCTTAGGCCTGAGCTGCTCCTCCTGGTGTGGGCTGAAAGAGAAAGGTTCACAAGCATCCGTGTGGATTTTGCTGGAGATTTGTCACCCCTGGGAAGAGAGGCATGGCTGATTGTCTCCCATGGGTAAGAAACCACATATGGTGGTTTCTCAGGAAAATGCATGAATTCAGAACGATTCTTGGAGCTGTCCTTCCCTTTATCTCATGGCCAGCACTGAGTCCTCGCCCTTTTCCTCCCCTCTGGTTTCCCTGACAGTGAACATGACTACCAGGGACCTGCAAGGGTGGTGGCCTTCCCTTGACCCATCACTGGATCCATTCCCTGGCATCACAGGGCAGCATTTCACTGAGTGAAAACTCTCTGTCACCTCGGGCTGGGGTTCACGAATGGCAGGAGGTCACTGCCTTTGCACTTTGGCAGCCTTGTTTGCATCTTGGTTTGAATGTGCAGAGGCACGCAGGGCTGGTGAGCAGGTCCTGCTTCCTGTGGGGACAGCTCTCGGGTGCCAGCTGGGTCTCCCTGGGACCAGGGGTCTCCTGCCAGGACCTCTTTCCTCCCCAGAGCAGCCATGCTGAGGGTGCAGCGTGTGAGGAGAGGCAGGCAGAGGGCTCGGCTCAGCAGGGCTTTGTCCCCCCTTGTGCAGTGTGTGTGTCACACACCAGGGCAGCACCTTTCCCGGCCGGGGTTCCCTGAGCCCGGACATGGCAGGGCTGTCCCTGCTGCTGGCTGTCCCCGGCACCCCAGGGACTCTCACCTGTGCTGGGACACGGTGCCTGCATCGCTCAGTGCGGTGAGAAGCAGCACAGCCTGGTATTAGCATCTCAATCATAAATAGGTGGCACAGAGGATCCTTCCCCGGGGGTTGTCTGCCTATAAGCACTGCAAATCCACACTGCAAAGCCTTCACTTCCCTAAAACAAATAAGAGTTTTGCCTGAGCAAAGGATTGCCATAAAAACTGAGCCAGTGCTGCAGGATCTGCCCTTTTGGCATCCTCATTTTGTCTTTGCTGCTGCCTACACACGTTCAGGGGACACCTCCAGAGCCCAGTTTTTGCTGTGTTTGGCTGCTAGCTGCCAGTTTTCCAGACTAAGATCGTACGTGATCTGTCTTAGGGACACATGACATGTAGCTTTACATCAGAAATGGTAGTTTGCCAACTTTAGGTATAATTAACAGACCAGAAAAAAAATCCCTAAACAATAACTTCAAGTAGCCTCAAGCCAGCTTATGGGTAGAATATTAAATAGACTACATTTTTCAGAGTGTATAGAGAAAATTAAGTCTGTGGCTGGGGAGTGGCTCCAGACAACCTGAGGGGAGCTTTGAAAGGCTCATTAGCTTTCGATGCTGAGATCAAAACTTTGCATTCATTGGGATGTTGGAGCCTCAGGAGGAATTCCTGGGCTTTCACAATTAAGACTCAGCCCAATAGCTCCTGTACTCACTTAACTTGAGAAAGAGAGAAGATGGCAGCTGCTGATGTGAGGCTCATCAGTGGCTCATGACAGCCTGTCCTGCCCCCATGATTAATAGGATAGCCATTCACAGGAGATACTCTCTGGGGATCCGGGAGATTTGGGTTCAGTTGTCAGCTTTGCAATGAATTCTGTGGAGTCTGGCTTCTCTTGTTTGCAATTCCTTCTCTCTGCCTTGTCATGTCTCCTGTGTTATTGAATGTAATGACTTCAAAGAAGAAAGAAACTCCTCTGGCAAAAGAGGCTGTCAGATCTCAATGCCACTTGGAACTAAGAAACACTTGTGATATAATTCAGTCGGCGCTGAACTCAGTGTCAATTAGACAAGAAAAAGCAGTGTGGGATTCAAAGCAGGACAAGAACAGAATGCAAAATATAATAAGAAATAATAATAATTTATGTGCATGTGAAGTCACAGAAAAATAGAGAGGAAGATGCTCCAACAATCCCTTATCTCGAAAATGGCAAAACATGACATTCAGTACCTGGCTAAAATGAAGGTGCTTGCCCTCCCCTACAAAGCCTGCTCTTTACCCCAGGGGGAAAAACAACTTTATTTTTGACAATTCTGTGCTGAGTGCTATTTCCTTGCTATCGATTTAAAAAAAAAAAAAAAAAATGAGACTATTAAAATTAACTGCTAAAGACAAAAGCTTGCTTTTTCCCCTAATATGTAACTAAGTAATTGGTTACCTGGTTGCAGCAAAGACTGGAAAAAAGTGCAATAAATTTAAGTATTTTGCCAACAGTTGCAACATCGTTGAACAGTGAAGCAGGGTGTTCCCTTGCCTTTTTCTTTCTACCAGTGTTTCTATCAAAGGGATTCCTCTTCCTCTAGATGTCACCTGGTAGCTACTGCTTGATGTGTGCTGTGTTTTCCTTCTCCCCGGAAGGACCTGCATGTCCCCCAGCCCCCGGGCGTTCTGCCAGCTGTGTCAGCTTGTCAGATACATTTGCTGCTTCTCTGTATGAGTTCTGGGTCCTCAACATTGTAGGACACCACCAGTTGCAAAGCCACCACGGTCCCTCCCCCTTGTTCCTGGTTTGCTCTTGTCTCTCTCTTGCCTCAGCCTTGCCTCCCTTTTTCATACTTGATACTTAATTCACATGATGTAGTTTCTACAATTTTTGTTTCCCTGTAGCTCCTGAAGTCCCTGGTTTAGCCAGGCTAGTCACCACCCTAATTAGGATGTTCATCCTTGCACTCTTACCATGACTTTCTTGAGGAGATGTCATCTCTCCTTGGCCTCTTGACTTTCTTCCATCCTCTGGAACCTCTCAAGCAGTAATTTTCTCCATTTTTTATCATCAGATATCCAATCTCTGTTAGAGAAGTTCAGTGCAGGTCTTGTGGGCGTACTTTTTCATTCCTATTCCCAGGAAAAAAAAAAAAAAAAAAAAAAAAAAAAAAAAAAAAAAAAAAAAAAAAAAAGAGAGAGAGAAAATCCAGACAAACAATTCAAAAGTGTAGATCTTTTCCTTGTCTTCTTGAAGGATTCCATACAGGCTTGGGAAATTTTCAGCCTGAGTCTTAGAGATGAACAAAAAAAAAAAAAAAGATATAAATTCAACAAATAATATAATGGAGCTTTCCAAACCTTCTGGCAGAACTTAATAAATCTGAGTTGCTTAGACACATATGTATCATACAATTATTTCTAGGAACATGGTATATATCAAAGAGTGTAAAATTTGCTTGCATTCTTGTGCAGACATATTAGAAGGTGTGAGAAGTATGTCCTAGTCAACAAGTGTGCTTTTATTTCAAAAGCTGGAATACATTATAATATAAATAAAAGAAAAGCCAGTAAGTAAAGATATTTCAGGAGGAACATAAACAGCTAATCCAAAAGTTAGAGTTTTCATTGCTGAGGACATTTTATTTCTCTGCGGGTTTTTTTTTTTCATTCCAGAATGAATATTGCAAATGAATCCTAATTGTGAAAAAATACAAGATGGTTAAAACATCTTAAAACATCTTATACTGACAAAAATGAAGACTTTGATTGAAATAAGCTTTTGGGAATATGTTATAGCTCATAACACAAAGAAAAAGACTGATGATGTCCAAATAGAAAAATGTTCAATGTTATGAAAATTATATCTCCATTTTTTTCCTTCAGTTGATTTTATTAATTGAAGGCCAAAAGTATCCTCGAGACAATTAACTACAGTCAATGTTATGCAAGTAAAATTTTTTCATTGGAAGACTTCCAGCCAGATCTCCATTTCAGTTCTGTAGAACACATAATAGATTTTTCCATCTAGTTCTATTCTATTTGATGCACTCAGATCTGTATTAGGCCCTCTGTTTACTGTGGGTGACATGTTCTATTAATTTAAAGAACAACTTTTTTTTTCCAGTTTTCTTGGTGCAGTTTTGCAGTTTCTTTCCCCAACCCGAGTTGCAGACCTTGGTGCTCACACTCTTGCTCTTGCACTGTGACATGAACTATCTGGTGCTTGTAACTGGGCATCTGCTGTGGGGACAGCAGGCACATGGGCAGCTCATCTGAGCCGTGAGAACGGGGATGGTCACACCTCAGGACACTCTGCTGTGGCCAGTGTGTGTGCTCCAGCCTCCAGCCCCTCTTGATGACTGCCCATGAAAGGCAGCAAGCTCCATCTGCAGATCCCAAGGTGGAATTCGACCCTGAGAGCCAAACACCTAAACTCAGGGGTCTCTACAGATGAGGGTGTCTGCTATCCTCCTGTCAGTGGTGATCTGGCTAAGGAAAGATGCTGGAGAGCCTTTGGTGATCACATTGGGACATGTGAAACGCCTGTCGAGCCAGCTGGTGCATTGGCCTGATCACTAAGGACCATAGAGGGCCTTGGACACCTGGAACACCTGTGGGCACAAGTGTCCTGATCTGTGATCTGAATCCTATCTCTAGTTGCTTAATTAAATGGTCAAATCCAAGAATTTGTATCTCTTGTTTTACTGCAAACTTTCCCCTTGCACACAATGCAATGGCCCAAGCTCTTCCAAGAACTTAATAACAGGAGTAAAACCCCCTTTCCCATTCCTCTATTGGGCATGTAAACCTAGATCAGAGCTGCAGGGCCACAGTGGTGTGCTGGCTTATCACAGTAGTTCCCATAAAGATACAAATTGGAACTGGGGACTGAAGAGCTAAAGCTCAAGGTAAGATACAGGGAAGTCCCAAGCTTTCAATGGTGTATTAAAGATGATCTTTTCAGCCTTTTAAGGCTTAAGAATAATCTTCTCTCCTTATATAATTTCACTATTTCATATAGATACAAAGTAATAATAGAGCACACGAGGGAACTTGGGTTGCCACAGGCATGGAAGTACCATCAGCCATTAAAGAGAGGACACAGCACTATCTGTGCAGCAGGAGCTGCAAAAGGAATTAATAGTCTGTTTCTTACTTCTTGTCATCATTGGTTTAACTTTCTCTACCCTTATTGTGCTCTACACCAGCAGTGTGAGGGAAATGGCAGCATCAAAACACCAAAATTCACATAGGTACAAGGTATTCATTAGGTATTTTCCACTGACTCTTCAGAATTTTTAAGGGGCACTGGCTGAGCACAGTTTTGATGTTTCTAAAGATGGACCCAGAAAAATTGCTGAGCAATCTTACAGCTGGAACCAGCAGCAAGTAAGACAAGGGGAATATTTTCTCCCACTGCCATTGATGAATTCATGTGTGAACAGTCTGTCCTAGCAGTTTGAGAGTTCCTCAAGACTGATCAGTGCCAGTTGTATAATTCTTGGCAAAGAAGAGTCTCACTACACATCTGTCTGGTCCAGCTACAGGCCTGATCAGGAAACCTCATCTCTTCAGCATCTGTCACATCACACGTATCTCTCCTACTGCTGACAGCTGCAAAATAAACATGGGGTTTCAGGGACTAGAGCATGTGAGTGTTCTTTTGGATAACAATTTGGTTCCAATTAGAGGTCAATGTTCCCTCTAATGTTTCCCTAATAATGTTAATATGTTTTTAACTAACCTCCATGAGGGAAATCTTTAAAGAAAATTGTCGTTTACTTTTTTAGTTGCTTAGGAATTGTGAGAAAAACGGATCCCAGGACACCCAGTTCAAGCTGTCTGCATGGCATTTAACTGAATGTTTGGTTATCTGAACAAGCCTTTTTTTTTCCCCAGCTAACTAAATGTCATATAGCTTAAAACTTGCAACTGTCTCAGCTGCTTATTCACCAACAGCATCATTATTATTTTCATCTCATTCAGCTGTAACAATGAATGAGGGACAAATTGTTTTATCATTTTATCAGAAAGAATGGTTATAGTGCACCTAAAATCTGATGACTGTTACTCTGTAGATCTGACTACATAATGCCTGACAGAGGAAGAGACAGGCAAGACAGCTGACAGCTTTCTTGCACACACAGCTTGCTGAAGAATTCCCACATGAGCTTTGCTTGTTCTCAGCCCATCCACGTTGATGGAAATGCCCAAGATCTAAGACATTGCAATTCACTGTACACTTTTGACTCTATTTAACATGTAAATACAGTGCCAGTAAGAGTCTTCAAGATGTATCAGAAAGGAATCCAATCATCAGCTCCTTGCTGTGAATGCAAAAACAGGTAATTAGAAGATCATACCCCCATGGCAGATGGTGCACAAAGAAGATTGGTAGGAAAATCTGCTTCAGTTACTGAAGAAGAGACAGATGACACTTCTGAAACTGTGCATGTACCAGTCACAGTCATCATCACAGAAGGAAATCAAAGAATGGGTACACGGTGATGATGGAAACATGATGTTCCCAAACGCAGTACATCGAAATGGACTTGCAAACAGCAGGGAATTGTACATTTTTTAATGCTGCTATACTGTAAGACATAAAATAAGTGACACACTTCTTTACTGTAGAAGCTCTTGTCTTTATTCTTGTGCCAATTTATGCTCATCCTGTTCTTTCAGACATGCTTGGTTTTATTTTGTTAGGCTAATCACTGGCCTGTACTATTATTCAAGGTCTCTAAAATGACATCTTTACCCATATTACTGGGATTCATTTTTTGAAAGGAAGAATGCTAAATTTTTCTGGTTTAGACATGGAAATATGTAGAAGAGAAAATGAAGCACAGCTTCCATTCTGTCTGAGAAAAAGGATTGCTCTGCAAGTCATGTTTGTATTTTCTGTGTACAGAAGCAGCTTTGCCATCTCAGTAAAACACAAGAAAAGCTGTATTGCTAACAAGAGGTACTACCCAGCACCTTTTGGAACTAAGCAAGCTCTGCACCATGCAGAGGGGACAGGAAAAGGGTATCTGTCTTTTTGACCAGTTCAGCGCTGGCTGTGTATCTATCATTGCCCAGTGAACAAAATTGCTGAGTGGAAAGTGGAAAGTGGATGTGTGGGGCCACACACCTACACACTAAGCCTTTCAAGGAGGGGTTGCTTTGCACTGCCTGGATGTGGTCCCATGTGCTGTCGAGTGCATGTCTGGAGTGCACTCACATTTGTTTGGAAGATTGTCCAGTTCACATCCTCTAAAACCTCTCTCTCATCACAAAACATGACACATAGAGACTTTTGCTTTGAAAGTCTCATCCTGGTCTACACTAAGTTGTTAATGGAGACACAGAGTTCAGGGGTCCTTCACTGTCCATTTACTTGGCACAGCAGAGACACTCAGAGAGCTGAAGGGCACAGTGAAACCCCACTTTTATAACCTAGCTGGCAATACTTCCACAACCTCACTGCTGTAAGTCTGATGGCATAATTGCCCAGCTTTAATGATGATTGCCTCCAGGTTCGTGAAGTCTGGCTCTTTTTATTTCCTTGAGCCCCACAAACCAGCTGTGACTGCACAGAATACAAATTAAGGTTATTTTATGTTCTACATCCATCTAAGGGCATTTTTCACGAGGCCCCCCCTTGCAGAAACCAAGGGGATATTGGCACAGACCCCACAGACTCTGAGCAGAGCCAGCTGCCTGCCCCACCAGCACCTTGAGACCCACCCTGTAGCATCAAGCCTTGCCAGTTGAGACCAGGCAGAGCAAGCACTCAGGCGGTGACTGATTAAATAAGGGTGATGGAGTATCCAAGGAGGCTGCCAAAATGCCTCATGATTAATCAAAATCTTAAAAAAATTCAGGGAATCTGAGTGCTGCAAAACCTCACTCTGTTTTTCATCTCCTGAGAAGGTAAACACATGAGCCTGCTCCACACCAGAAGTTAATCAGCTTGGGAGACCCTGGAGCCAGCAATCCTTGTAGCCATTCCCAAAGCAGGCCTCTGTCTTTTTTCTAGTGCACTCCCTCCTAGACCCTCCTAGGGCACATCCCTCAGCTTAGCTCCTTGAGCCCTCTACTCCTGGCTGTCTCCCAGCACCTTCCATAAGCTGTGGCTCTTGGGGTCCCCTCCGAGGGCTGTCCTGGGAGGTGCATGGAAAAGTGCCCCCACTGCACACGGGCAGTGGATGCACAAACACCCAACAGCAGAGGAAGAGGACTCTTGGGAGCACAGCGAGTACCTCAGACAGGGGAGGTAATCTCTTTGGCTACAGAAATGAGAGCAATTGAGTTAGGTCAATTTGCAATACAATATTTCAGGTGAAATCCAGCTCTTTTCATTCATGGAGGTTCCTCCATGCTCTTTCCTTCTCTCAAGTGAAGAAGCTTGAAGTATTCCTCCCTCTGTCACCTGAAATACTCCCTGATAACTCCAACTACCCTGGAACAGGGCAGTTGACTGCTCTGCTATTCATTCTAAGACACTAAGACCAGAGACCCAGCAGCCAGCATACCTCAAACACAGGCAAAGGGCAGGCAGGAGCTGCCCTTAAATTAGAAACATGAAAGTTGTAATTTTGGATAGGAAGATGAGCTGGTGATACTAATTATATTTGTGGTGGGATTGACTGAAAGAGAATGCAAAGTCAGGACGCTTTGTCTGCGGTCTTCTTGCACCCCTGACTGTCCCCCAGAGTACTTCAGGAAGACTGTGGCATGCAGAGCAGTTTGCTAATGACTATCAATTGCTTCATTTCACATACACCTGACTTGAAATTTGCTGACTCTGCATGTTTGCTTTTTTCCCTGCCCAGCAACGTCAGTCACAGGATGCTGAAAGCAGCTGGGAAAGCAGCAGGAACGCCAGCTGCCACCCAGAGCCAGGATCTTGTGGGGCTCATTTCTGCCCACAGCTGGCTGAAATACACCATGCTGCAGTGCAGGGAGACATGGAAAACTCTCTGGCTCATATGGGTTGTGATTTCTGCTTACATAGACTGAATAAGCAAGCACCAAGACAAAATATGGCATTTTTCTTTTAATAATTTAAGCTTACATGTCAATGCTTTGAAACTTCAAACAAACATAGGGGGAGGTAATTTTCTGTATGGCAAAAGATGTTGTAAAATCTCTGGGCTTGGGTTTGTGAGTAAATGGCATATGTTGTTCTGTGAGACCACAGACATCGACACATGCCCACAAGCTGCTGCTCTGTCTGGGCCCAGAAATGTGAGGGGCAGAACTGCATTGCTCTGGCTTCACAGCCATTTCTGTCTTTTTCTTTTGATCTCCTGTTTGTTTAGGTTCCCGTGGCACTTTCTCAGCTATGCTGTTTGTGACCACGCTGCTTGGGGTGCATCTTCTCCCCACAGAAACAGAAAAATGGAATAAAAGGAAAACAAATTTTTGTCAAAGTTTTGCTAATTTGTAGAGGGAGACAGACAGGAAATTTGTACGTTGGTCCTCACTGACACTGCAAACAATGTAAACTCCTTATTTCCTCCACAGCTGTCTGGAAGCTTGGCTCCTTCCACACAATGAAGGGAAATGTAATTTTCTGTTTGTTGTATTGTTGGAAGTTTTAGTTTTTACAGCTGCTATTTGACTCCCTCTACTTTTTATAATAGGCTCTTTTTTCTCCTCATACGCAGGTTGTGTCCCTAAAAATAAACCTTTGGAGGTTCTGCAGCACAGTCCCAGGCTCTCAGATCTGTGCTTGCAGTGGGGCTTGCATCTGGAAAGAGCAGATGAATCATCATTCTGGGGTGCACCTCATGCCCCAGCTCCTCCTGTCACTTCCCAGTGCAGGCAACCCCGAGGGACTCCTCTGAGAGATGATTGAAAACAATAACATCAGTAATCGCTGATCTGGATGCGCCTCAAATATTTGCTCTGTGATATAAATGCTTGTGGTTATCCCACAAATCATCCTTTGGACAAATGTTTTGAATTATCTGTTTCCAGGAATAGGCTCTGGTGAATGATTTGGAACAACTTTCCCAAACATGTGTGCTACCTCAAGCCACAGAGATATCTCTGCCACACAGGTATCCCCTGCCCTGCAAGCCTGGCTGGGCTGCAGCATAGTCTCTGATGGCACCCCAATGGATGAGCAGCTTTCAGGTCCTGACAGTCTCCTAGGTCCATTCCTGTGTTTTCCTCAGGGTGCAGCAGCATCTTGTTATCAAATCTCTCCATATGAGAAAGTTCCCACAGAGTGGAATTTGATCTGACCCTTGTAATGATCTCACCTTTGCTCCAGTCTGCAGACAAGCAGCCCCAGCTAACAAAGTCCTTAGTGCCTTACAATACTAACCCTGGCTAATAAAACAGGGAGAACTATTTAATCACAATAAGGCTGCTATGTAGACATAAAGGCAAGATTAATAAACCATTGTCAAGCCCAGGCTAAGTCAATAAAGTGGAACTGATTGAAAGCCAGGACAGCAGCCAGGTAATGATTAATCTGTATGTGTGATACTGAGTTTAAAGACCAGCTGTCACTTGAAACCTGTGCAGATGCATGGGGTGTCTGGGAGGGCACCACAGGCTCTTAGCTTACACCCTGCATGGAAAGCAGGAAGAGCTGCATTCTTTGTGATTAACCCAGCTTGAACTTTGAAATCTGAGACCCAAATATTTACAAGAAAATTACAACTAAGAAAAAGTTTTGGTGTTCAAAACGTCCTTTAGTTCTACAGTGAGGGACAAACTTCCTATGGGGTTTGGGGCAAGTCCCTTCACCTCCTGGGACTTCACTTTCCCATATTCAGAGTACAGTTCTTCCCCAAACATATTTCCTTTGCATATCTTATTTCCAGGGCAAATTGGTACTCAAATTTTAGAAGGGAAAAACAAAAAACAAACACCAACACCCCCCCCCCCCCACAACAACAACAACAACGACAACAAAAAAAGAAAGAGAACTAAAAAATACTAAAGCCTAAAAGCCTGAGAGAGTTTTCCTTTATTTCAAAGAAGAGCACAGCTGGCCAGAGAAGTAGCAAACACCTCCTCAAGCTCAAAAGAACTCTTCTCCTAAATATTAGTAGTGCTTTGTTGCCCGGTCCACACAATTATTGTAGGAGAAGACTCCAGTTTCCAGGAATCACAACTTCACAGCTTAAACTTAATATGTGGGGAAAAAAAAGGTCTTACATTCTGAGGGCTTTAACAGAGCTGTTTTCCCCGGGATTGTCTGGCTGGTAAAATAATCCGCTTTCCTCACCCCAGAGAATCGCCAGGGTCTCCAGAGGGAGACAGGGGGGTGAGGGATGTGGCACCCTGGGTGAGTTGATGACCCAAAGGTGCAGCGTTCCCACCCCGAGGCAGCCGTGGGGAGAGCCCCGGTGAGGGCGCCCACAGGATGATCCCACCCTGCCCTCACCAGTCTCTGACAGAGCAGACAACTTTACCCTTGTGAAAGTGTTTTAACTTAGGATAAAATATTGTTTTACCCTCTGCCCTGCTGCTCAGCGTAACTCCAGCGTTAGATTTCATAGCTATAACAAACCTCCTCAGCAAACAGCTTTTAAGGTCTGCTTCCAAATCAGGCTGGATAAGGAGCGAGCAAGCTCAGTTTGGTACAGTGGCAGATTGATTGCCCCTTCCTCTGCCTCTGCTCCCCCGACCCTTGAGAGAGATAGGACTTAGTGCTTCCTCTTTACAGCTTCCCCTGAACTAAGTGGATGTTAGTCGCTGCATTTGCATGGATACTTTAAGTGCTTACAGCCAGGACAAAACCTCTGGAATGTTTAAATCTGTGGGGAATTCTTCCCTGGAGGACAAATGCAGCCTTGCTGTGACTGCACGAGGTGTTCTCAGCTGTGTCACCCCTGTGGCAAACAGCGCTGAAAAAGTTGCTTTTGCAAGGTGGCAATGGCTGGTCAGACTCCAGGGTGGGGGTGATTCTCCCCACAATCCCTCCAAAGTGCACAGCTCCAGTGGCAAGCAGAGCTGGCAGGAGGGGAGGAAGGGAAGGGAGGTGATGGAAACTTCCCAGGGCAGAGTTACTAAAGAGCCTGAACAGTCTCTGGTACATCCAAGCACAAGTAAACTTAGCAATGAGGGCCCTGTTTTGTCTCATGACAGCACCTTCAAAAACATCTCAAACATTTGTTTTTCTTTGTGCAGCCTCACATGCCACTACCCAGCACCAACAAATACAAGCTCCTCACTTTTTAAGCACAGCCTTATGAGGAAATATTGTCCCAATGAGCTGCAGCCCAAGCCTGGCATAAAGATAAAAATGAGCACAGGAATAGCAGATGAGTGAGAGTGTGTGCAGAAAATCACAAGGAGAAGTAAGACAGGAGCAACTGCAATGACAATGGCTCCCAGGAGCCTCATGGGGAGAAGAGGTTTTCAGATACTGAAAAATTAAGGTGATCTCTTAGAAAGAACTTGTGAGGTTTGTAAAAGTTGTTTTGTGACTTCATAGACAGAGATGACCATCAAAAATGAGCAGGTACACTTTTTAATGAGGTGAATGCTGTCTCTGCTGCAGCAGCACCTTCCCCAGAAGCTGTGCCCTGGCAGGATGTGTCTGGTGGGGCAGAAGCTTTGCAGAGCTCACAGGAAATGTGGAGCCAGCAAGCCTGACCCCTGGGTAAGTATCTGCTCTGCCTGACTCTGGAGAACAGGTGCTCAGCATGCTCCTCTGTTTACACCTACTGGAAGAAATCACCACTACTCATCCCAAGCCACTACTAGTTCTGCACATCCTGGCCTCAAGTCCCAGGCTTCTCAGGCAACTCTAATGCCAAGGACAGCAACACTAGCTGAGAGAAGCAGCTGATGAGCACCTCACATAGACCCAAAACCATTAATTTCATTGAGGTTAAGGGCAGAAGATCAAACTCCCTGCAAATAGGTACTTAGCCAGTAAAATTTCGCCTAGTTACTTGTCGCTTGAGCTCATAACCATGAATTAGACAAGGACACACAAATCGTCTGGGAATAAATCTACTAATTGCTATCAGCAAAAGATCAGGAAACACCCTTATAACATCCACACACAATTCCACAATCAAAATCTCCTTGCAGGGTAACCAGGCAATGTCATGTTCATGTAGGGAAAAGGAGCTTCACTGTAGGCCCAAAATAGGCCCTGGGTATATAAACAGGGAGAATGGGGAATTCTTTTCATATTTCACATCCTGTCTTCCCAACTCTAACAAGTTCCTCCCCCCCCAGCCCCTATGTCATGATGTGCATCCCTCCTAACATCCCCCTAGAAGTGCAGAGAAAGGAATTGTATTACCCTTATTCTAACAGAGATGTGTCAGAAAAGAACTTCCATGTTCATCTCCAATGGACATCCACAGGGCTCTAGCAGGTCCAAGACTTCCTTAAGGCCCTATTTCACTCCATCCTGATGTGGAGCTCCTCATAAGGCCCTGTGAGCTGCCACTGGAGTCAAGGCCTCAGTCCTTGTTAGAGCCACTGCTTGCCAAGACCATGCAGCCCTCCCTGAGACAGTCACCAGCATTTATCTCCATTCCCATTTCCATTTGCAAAGAGCAACCGGTTTGAAGGGAGGGGAAGCTGAACCCTCCGTGCTGCCAGCAGGACCATCCATCAGCTGTGAGGGTCACAGTCTCATATCTGCACAAGGACAGGGGGTTTGTCCTGTGCCTGGCCACCAACAGGCACTTTCCTGGAGACCTCCCCATGCCCCAGGCCTCTTGTGGTTGCAGACTTGGCAGCTGGCAAAAGCCAGCCCCAAACACACAACTTTCCCTAAATACTATGTTTTTCAGGGTGTTGGTTTTAGCTGTTATATTTGGCAAGTTTCCTTCATTGCCTTTAGCAGCAATGACTTATTGATAGGAGGGAAAACTGAGGACATTAGTGGATTATTCCAGCTCCCCTACTTTGTCTCTTAGACACACATGCCACTCCCTTACTACCAAACCCTGAAATGGGGTGATAAGGACTGGTACTCAGGGCAGTGTATATCTGTATTTTTTTCCTTGTAGAATATTTCTAGGATCAGACTTCCTTTCTGTGGCTTGGTTTGTTTTAATAACACTCACCAGCTTCTTGGTAGGATGAGATGTGGGGTAGATCAAAAGCTTCACATTTCCCTGATGGGAGACATGTGCAGAGTTTTGTCCTTCTTAAAACTAAAGCTGGCATTTCAAAACTTCTTCTTAGATGCCAAAAAGGTAGCTACAGGCTCATCAGAGCTTAGGTCCTGTGTGCTGTCCGTGTGTAAGGATCTCAATGGAGAGATGTTCTTTGCCAGTTTGTGAAAAACTTGATCTTATTTCTACAGCTACTTTTGAATGTTTGACCACACAAATACATGGTCATAAGAAAAAGGAAATAGGAGGTGGAGGGAGATGGGAAGAGGAGAGAAGATTCATCACTTCTTCCTATTACAATTCTTTGATCTCTGAATATGGGTTGTTACCTCAACATAATGATTTGGGTTGAAGGTTTACAAGAAAGTCATGTAAAACCCTTTCCCTGTTCTGAGGAAACAATGCATGAGTTGAAATAACAACATAAATATTCGACTGGGACATAAGATGCTTACCAGAGCCACCCAGTGAGTTGGCTTTTATTCTGGACCAACTCTCTGTTCTGTATTTGTGAATGTCTTTCATCATGGGATCCTTGGCTCCAAGAGATACCACGACCTACCACTGCTGTGCTGATGGCAAATTAAGGCTTCCTGTGCTTTATGTGCTGAGCTGTGCTGCACTCCCCTCACCAAGCCTCCTCCAGAAATGGTCAGGAAACACCTCAGGGTGGAAAACATAGGACAGGAAAGTCCTTTGGGGGACTGATTCCTGAACACAGTGGATGGACTTCATCTCACTCAGCTGCTGGAAAAACTACTGTGGAACAAGTCCTTCCCATTTCTGTTGTCATTAGAGCAAGTGAAAAGAAATAGAAGAAGTACCCAGGGTCTCCATGACCTGGGGCCTCCTGGAAGCTGAAATGAATCCTGCTCTCTAGAGCAGGTTTTGGTCTAGCTTGCTGAGAGCAGGGGTTCACTGCCACCCTTTGTCTTTCAGTTTGTTCTTCATACCTTGACTTGTCTTTTGGGAGCTCCCAGTGTAGCCCAAATTAACATCATCTGGGTTTTACTCTGAAAATGGGTGTCTGTACAAGAGGAGTGGTTATTCCCAATTCCTAGTGGTTTGAGACCAGCTGGTGTAGCTTTATAGAAGTAAGTGCTGAGTGCCCTTCCAGGAGCACTGTGTATGCTCTGCAGCTCAGCTGAAGAGACGAGGAGCTCGCCAGTTTAGCTGCAGCTGCCTCCCAAACACCACTTGAGGATCCAGGAGAGGCAGGAACACTTCTGGTGCTGCACACAATCGATGAAATTTACAGGACAATTTCTGTCTCCAGGAATTCACAGTCCATATTGAGACAAATTTGCAGTGAGAGGTGTCATGACAATTGGGGACAGGGAGAAAGGAGGAAAGTTCCTGGGAAACAGGAACTTTGCTTCAATGCTGGCCTTTTAGCACACTGTCCTTTTGCTTAAAGCAAACTTTTCTTTCTTCTGTAACGATCTCCCAGCACATCCCACTTCACTCCTGTTTATCTCTGTCAATATGCTTATATTGCATTTTTAGATACATAATTCATCAGCTTCACATATGGTTTTAATAAGCAGTGGGTATCTGCACAGAGTGGTTGCAAAGAACATCTGACTGATTGCATTGAGGAAGAACGCCTGGAACCGGGGTTGTTTTCCCAGATCAACATAGGCAGGACATATTTGAGACCCTTTTTTTCTCCACTCCTTCTCATCACATGCATATCTTCGGGACTCAAAGTCTGGACAAGCAGAACATCACAATGTCAACCAAGGGAAGATGTAAATCTCCTTAAGTAATTTTTAATGAAAAAAAATATTGAGTTTCTCTGAGTGCCATAGTTTCTGGGTGGCTGGTTTTAACTTTAGCAACCCACACTTAAAGGGAAATTTTACTGTCTTAATGTATTCCAGATGCTTTCCTAGTCCCAGATGAAAGCTCTGTCGTCGTTTACGGCTAATATTTTTGTCAGCAGTAGAATTTTATTGTAATACCCCATCTCATTTGTAGTCACAATTAGTCATGAGAGAAACTTCCTCTACAAGTAATCTTTGGGTCACTCCTTGAGTGTCCTGTCTTACTCTATTTAATTAAAAACCATTAACTGCTTGTTGTGTCCAGGACCTGTCTATATAATGCGTGTATACAATGACTTTTTACCTGATGAAAACCATTTGCTTCTAATGTTTGGACTAAAAAAATAAAGTTATACTCTACAATAACAATAGCTGGCTTTATAACAGCTCTCTGGTGAAAGGAAAACAAGAGATTTGCTTTGAAAATAAACCTCCATGAACTTGGATCGACAACAAGGGACATGCAGGTTTACTGCAAAAACAAGTAACATATTTCATGCTGTTAATCTTTGATCGGGTGGTAGTTTCTCACAAGAAGAATAGTATTTAAATGTGGCAATTTTGATCCTTTGTAGTGACTGATGATCTGATTACAGAGGGAAGGGGATTTGGGGAAACAGTAGAGCAGATTATCAAAACACAAGTTCTCTGGATGGAAATCTGGAGACCTTCATTATTAAATGAAGAGCAGCTAGAGTAAAAAAATGTCAGTACATGATGAGCTCCACATGATATTGAGTTTGTACACAAGTTGGAAGCTGTTCTGCTATTTTTTCCTCCCTACTGTCTCTGAAGATTACGCTGGATTTTGAAAAATCAAGTCATGTTGTTCCTGCTCTCACCTCACTTCCTTCCCTGAAGGCTGAGAAGAGCCATGGAGATGCATGCTTTTCCAAGACTGTGGCCTGCTCCTGGGCCAGCAACTCAGCACCAGCAGCAGGGTGCTGCTCTTTGGAAAAGGAGTCTTGTGCAGTCTGTTAGCAGTTCAGGCTGCAAACAAAGCATTTTTTAACAGAAGTTTCTTTTTCTGTTTACAAACATGGTGACAGCAAGATTCAAAGTGTAAGCTAAAACTTTATTAGGAGATAATTATTATCCAGACAGCAACTCAAATGACATCAGTAATGAGATAAGGATTTGCCATGTTTCTTCGGTCCTGTAGCTGCAGCTGTGGTTGTATCTTCATGAAGTGGTGAGTAAAATAATTTTCAGTGCATCTGAGCTCTTCCCTGTGTGAAGTTCTTCACACGAACACAATGGAAAAGAAGGGAAGAGGGTGATATTCTGCAGCTATAGTGGATGTAATGAGGCTGCATATCATAGAGACTTGAAGAGATCACCACTCATCTGACTGTCATTGAGACACCAATGCACTGTTTCTGAATTTCTTTTGTATGGTGGTACTGAGCACTGCTGGCAGCGTCAGTGACCACATCTAATTAAGGACAGGGCAGCTGCATCTGCAGGTGTTCAGCAGCTGAGTGAATTTCACAGACTTACATTGGAAAGAAATAGACCTCACTAAGTGGACCACACCTTATATACCTCCTCCTTTCGTTTTGGCATCATTACCATCATCCATGGGTTGTTATTACACGAGCACAAAACTCTTGCAATGAGATGAATGATGACTGACAACACCAAACAGGCATGGCAGCAATTTATGAAGCTCTGCTCTTTTTTACACTTGTGGTTAAGATGGTCATTGGGAAACCTCATCCCTAGCTACACTGAAATTGCACATCAGTGTTACTACTGACTTAAAATCCAGCAGACCTGAGGTATCCTCTGACAATGAACGGATGAAATCACCACTGGACATTATGTACTGCACCGTCTTTGGACCCTTTATGGCTTGAGTCGCTCTGATATTTTTGAAGAGAGAAACCTTCTAGGTAGTTGAAACCTGCATGATAATCTGTCTTTTCTTTGTTACTTTCTACAAGCCCCATCATATCTGTGAGCCATAGGCTGATAGCTGCTATGTGCTTGGCACTAGTGTGGTCACACATTGTGAGTTGTACTGCCTTAGGAGAGAGCCAGGAGAAATATCAGATTTTGCTGGATGCAGTTCAATTAATGGGATGAATTGCACATAATCTGATAGTTAGCATCACCTCATGGTACATTCATGGACCATTTCTCAGCAATCCCATATACCATATTTCTCTTGTTGTCTCAATTCCCTCTTATTCCCTCATATTTCCCTTTCTTAATTTTATTCTTTCTACCATGCCTGTCAGCCCAGGCCTGCAGACCACCACCCCCTGGAACACCCCTGAGCCCCTCACTTTCTACTTGTGTTCCCCATATACAGGGTGTTGGTGTCTTTCAGCAAGTAAATAATTTTTGTAACTTCTGTAGATATTCCCATTTGGCAACACAGTGGTTGATACCCCAGCCAGTATTGGTTGGAAATAAGGCACAAATGTGGAACAACTCTTTGTTTAGTGGGATAGTCAGAGGCATTGTATTTCCATTAGAGATGATTCATTTCCTTCTTAAGTATACATTGCTACTGCTGTTCAGTATAATTCAGATTTTTTAAAAGATGTTACTTATATACAACCTTAGCCTCAGTTGGTTTCTTTTACAATTCATAGAACTCTGTCTGTAGAACCCTGCTGCAGCCTGTTTAGACAAAGAAAATGTTATTTCTGTCCCTGCACATGAAGAGAGAAAGGGCATAAAAAACTTAAAAGTATTTTAATAAATTGAAGAATATGACTGAAAATAGGGCTTAGACCAGTCCCTAGTACAATTTGCCTTAAACATGGACAAACTGCTTGGTAATTCATCTTCAATCTTTTGTCAGTAATTTTTCCATGAAACTGGTTGAAATGATTAATGAAGTTTTGTTTGCTGCAATAAAAAATGTGAAATCAGGTATTTAAAAACTAAAATATGTATGGAATGATACTGCTTTACACCTTTTCTACCTTTGCATTACACTTTTAAAGTATGACTTGAACATGAAAGAATTTGCTATTTTTGTTCTCTCTTCCTTTCACGAGTTGTGTGAAACGTGCGAGTTCTCGAAGAGCTCCTCAAGAGCCTCTCCTGTGATGTTTACAGTAAGTCAAATAACAATTGTTACTACCCTCAATTATCTGCACAAAATGGTTTCTTCTCTTGCTTTCAGGAGTGCAAAGTTCTTTTGTCTATCTTTGGGGGCATGTCTCTTGACAGGACAAGAATGTTACCCCAGCACCTGCTGTCATGAAAGCAATTTACCTGAGAGGTAACTTGAGTAACCCAAAGTGCTCAGACCCAGTTTTAACCATGCAGCTCTCCTTCCTCTGCACAGCCTGTGCGAGTGGCATCACAGGCCCAAGTGCCTGGTCCAGACTGGCATTTGGCCTTGGTGTTTTGGGACACCAAAATGTCCCTATGTTGCATACAGTGAAAAGACAACTGCCTGCACACAAGATTCATTGAACCTTTGCAAGAAAACCTCCCATCAAATGCAGGAGGGGAGTATTTTCACTTTATGTACTCAGCCAGAAATTTTCTCCCATGAATGCCATTCTGGCTTCCCACTGAAAACAAAGATCTGTATTATTATTATGCTGTAACTAGCAAAGCCTCAAGCCCCAGTGATTCTCATTTCAGATGTGGAAAAAGGTGATGAAAAATGGAGACCCTCATCTTGTGTTTTATTTGCTCTGTAACTAAGTCTGTAAGAATGCTGTGATTTTTCTCCCTGTAGAACTCTAACACAGAAAATCCAGCTTTACCAGCAGTTGAGCAGCCTGGTGTCACCATGTGAAGACAATTCTTCCTTTCCTTCTCATGATCCATAAAAGAAATAAACTTTTTCTGATATAAATATCTGGTGTCCTCCTGCACAGATAGTCATGAACTGCTCTGCCAGCAAGTGATCTAACTGGACTGGGTAAGTGCTGAACACCCACTGGGGGCTTTTCTCCCAGGGCAGGCACTGACCTGGGTCTTAGTCATTTGAGCAGCCCCCAGGTTTCATGTGACAGGGAGAAAGAGCCTCTTTGGGACCCTCATCCTGTTCCAATCTGTCTGAGCTGGCACACAAGCTGGAAGGGTGCTGGCTGGAGGAGAGGAAAGGAGTCTGACAGGCAGAGTGCAACCACAGCAGCATCATTTCCTTTGGAAAGCCAGCTTGTCAGAAAGTGTACAGGCCTTCTTTTTCTAGAAGGATTTCTTTCTGCAGCTGCTAGAAGCCTGAAGAAAATCTTCATCCCTCTTGGATTCTCTTATTTTACCATATGGGCATGTACATGACTTAAATTCATCTTATTATACATTGGCTCAAGTAATGGGTTGAACTGGGAGCTCAGGATAGAAGCATGGAATTGTGCTGTGCCAGGAGAGAGCTGTGAAGGTGTCTCTGTGGAGCAGTGGGCTCCCTCCTCATGAGTGCAGCAGCCAGTAAGCCCCCCAGGGCGGGGCTGTGCCCAGGGGCAGCTGGCCATCCTGCTCATGGAGATGTGAGAAATGCTGCTGCTCCAAGAGAAAACTGAGGGTGGTTGCCACAAATGCCAGGGTAAGGCAAACTGCTTGCAAAAGCCCCTGCCAGAAGAGCCAGGGAGAAGGGACTGTATTTTGTTTACACATGTGCAAACAAAAGACAGAAACTTGCTATTATTTTTAACCCAGATGGACTTTAAGCTGTACAGAATGGGTACAGCACAGGCAGCAGGAACCCACAGGCCATATAACATGTAGGTAATTAAGGCTATGGGACTGAATTAGAGATTCAGAGAGATGGAGCCGCTGCAGATGGGGTGAGCAGTGACCCTTGATGGGCTCAGAGCCAAAGCTGCCTAAGGAGCTGCACAGATTTCACATCCAGCAGGGCTGTCCATCCAGCTCTGCCAAACAACAGCCTTCAGAGCAAACAGTCCAGGTGGACTCTGCAGAGCTTCCCTCATGTTTTGCTTGCCCAGTAGACCCATTCTGTTTCTGTGCCAACCACAGACAAAAAGTGGAGTTTCAGCACAAGCTCTTTGGAGAAATGAAGCCAATCACTCCGAGTTTGTGGCATACAGTACACTTTCCCTGCCAAAGTGGAATGCAGCTTTGGAAGGGCAGAACCTTATCATGAAACAAGCTATTGTTTTCTCTGTTTGAGTACAAGAAGATTAGTGATGAATCAGCTTTTTATGAATGCCCCTTTTCATCCCTTCTCTATCTCTCACCTGTGTCTGGCTTTCAAGACAGATGGTGTAACTTCCTCTGCAACTTCAGTTCCCATTGCTCACTTCTTGTCTTGCCACTGGGGAACATTCTCAGGTAGGGCAGCTCATAAATAATTTTTTTCTTACAATTGCTCAGTGACATGTGCAGCCTATAAACAATCCTGCAATGTTGAATAAGGACCTAATTCAAGCTGGTGACCCTTCAGCATGAACAGAATACACTGAATAAAGACAGCTGGGTTATAGATTCTGCTACTTTTGTAAAACATGCTTTATATTAAAATAAATGCATTAAATGTGAACTTAGATATGATCCTAAACAAAACCAATGCAAAGTATGAGTATGAATTGCCAGACACACTAAACTATTAGTCAGTTGCATAAATGGGTAAGTAAATCAATATGCAATTGTCATTTCAGGTATAAAAAGTATAATGTAATGAAATTAGATGTATTACAGAAGATTCTGCTTCAGTCTTACTCTGTCCATATTCATTGCTCTGAAATAGTTCAAAGTTTCTTTCTCTGAAAGTAAAGACTAGTGTAATTAGCAATCTGTTTCTGCAAATGGCATATGCAGTTCCTCAGGACTTGCATCATTAGGGTTGTGTTAAAAAAGCCTGGATACTGCAGAGTAAGGACTTTTTTTTACAGAATGGAACCCTATTAAAAGACAAACATTTCTTTCCCCCCGAAGGTCATGGGAACTGTTTCCCATAGAGCTTTGCCCAGGAGTTTCTAGTTAAATGGCAGCCATTTTATTAAAATGTCTGTTTTCTGTCAAGGAAACTTAGCACATCTTTAACAGTCAGAAAAGGCTATACAAACATGTGCTATAGCAAAACACAGAATCCATATACATTTGCTAATAACATGCTCTGACTCCACTGATAAAGACAAGTTTATCAAGCCCTGGAGTAACCATTAAGGAGCCTTGCACTTGACCAGAGCTTAAGACTGGGAAGAAATACTGCTGGAATAATGTTATCTCTACCCTTACCTTAGGGTTAAACTGTGGTAAATGACATTGTATTTGTTATTAATGTCTTATTTTGAATAGTGACCGTTATGGTAGGAAGATAGAGGGTTTCTTTTCTTAATTGCAAAACCTGGTCGAACAAAGAGCTTGGAGTCAGACCTTGTGAGTGTCAGACCTTCCCACAGCAGTGCAAAGTCACTTCTTCATCCTGGCAAGCCACTCAGCTACTCCATCCTTCCTACACTGAAACTTGTATACTCCACACAACCATCTGAGCTCCTTCCTGAGCTCCCCACTGGGATTAGCTTCTCACATGCTTGCTCTCTTTTACTCTCCCTTCCAGTACATACAATTATTTGAATTTTCTAACAACAGACACATGTTATTATACATTTAAAAGAAGGTAACATCAAAGAAACAGGGTTTATACTGAGGGCAGAAGGTGATGAGGTATTTCCTGGGGAAGTTCATGCTACGGTCTTAGAGCTGTAAGATCTTGTTGTTTTGGGGAGTTAAATCTTTGGTAACCTTAGTAGTTTGTGTAAGTTCATGTAATGTGTGATGTTCTTTAACCTGTGCTTAGTATGCAGTATGAGTTATTTGGCTGGAATTTGCATGGCAGCACAATGACAGGAGAGCAGAACACAGGCTGTAAATTTATGGTAAACAAAAGTTTCTCAAGTTCCCACTTGAAAAGACGGATTTCTTCAGCACAGCACAGACAGCCTTTGATACACCTACCCTAAGGCACTGCTGAACCCACCTTCAGCAGCTTTTGCTGTCAGGCCAAAGATTGCTTCCCTCTGAGTTTGTGCAATAATTCAGTAATAACTGAATTAGCAGTTAAATAACTGAATATCAGTTAATAGCTGAAGTACCAGTTAAAATACTAACACAGTATAAATATTTATTGCTGTTGCAGGGTTTGAGAGACAACTATTAAATTCACAGCTATGGACATCTGGGACTGGAAGAAGATATTCTGTGACTGTTGAGAGGCCCAAGAAGTGGCAGAAGAGAAGGCAGGAAAGATAGGAGACATCCTGGACTTCAGCAGAGATCTCGAGAGAAGGGAGTCACTTGGTTTGTACAAACTGGCAAGAGCCAGGACCTGACCAAGAGACATAGGATTAATGAACAGGCAGAGAGGGAGGTCAGGCTCAAAGCACAGAAAATACTGCAGAGAAAAGAGAGGCAGGAGTAGGTAGAAGCAAAACGGATGCAATACTGAAGGAAAGAGCACTCAAGCATTGTCCTCTAACTGGACAGTTTCCAGATACTTCCTTTATTACAGGATGAAGCCATTTGTGAGGAGGGGCATGCAGACATGTACAGACTGAGGTGGAGTGAGGGCTTTTTAGCACCACAGCAGGGAGAGCTTCGTAACCCTGCAAGAAATTTCATATAAAGGGGCCATACCATACCCCCTTTCTTATTATTGCAAACAATAAGAGAGCTGCCCAGTACCTGTATGCTCCTACCTGGCACACTGTGAGGGACACACGAGGAAACAATGAAACAGAATAAGCACTAGAAGGAGCCAGATGGAGCTGCCTCGTTAGAGAGCAAAAAGAAGGAGCCCTAAGAATAACACAGTGAAAAAGCAAAAGGAAGCAGAAAGCCAGGAGGAGCTGGAGGTCACATCTAAACTGGGATGAAGGGAGCTTGGAGAGCAAGCCAAGCAGAGCACTGGTAGCTGCCATGTAGCCTAATGACTCATCACCAGTGTGTCTGGGATATTTCCATGAAACTTATTTCTTCTGTGGTGGACCAAGGAAATGCTGGTCTGGATCATAGTCACAGCCAGCACCTCCTGTGGAATGGCAGCCGTGGACATGGAAGAGGGAAGCTGACATTAGGGAAAAGATGTTGCAAGGAAGGGTTTCCCCAGGAGTGAGGTGACATTCTGCCCTATGGGCTCAAAGTTTGGATCCATTCCACTGTTTAATTCTAGCATGTAAGTGGTTATTACTTGTTTTCAATCTGATACTTAATGGTTTGGAAAATATCTTTGAAAATATATTTTTGAAAATATCTTAAAGAGAGCATTCCCTCTAGTTCCAAAGTAAAGAAACTACCAAGTACATCTTCTGTGTCAGGAATTCTCACTTTACCTCTGGTTTCTCATCTCAAAATTGCATTTTTTTTTTTTAGCTGAAGAAGAAGTCACTTCAGGATTAGCTGTAAGAAACCTCTGAAATGATCCCTGAATGAGCCATAACCCAGACCTGTTTCCACAGAAGTTCCTGCTGACTTTACCTGTCATGCTTTCCTTTTATTATTTAAAATGTTTTCTTTTTCTAGTAAGAAACATTCTTACATTCTATGCTGAAATTAAATTTTCTTGGAGATACCTTAACGCTCTGCATGGAGATTTTTAGTTCTTCTAATTCTCTAGGAAGATTTTAATCTGTAGTTATTGTTTTTGTTTCATTTGGCATCTACATTTGGGAAAGAGCCAAGGGAGGAAGTGACAAATCCATCAGCTTAAGACAGGAAACACTGATTTCAGGGCTGTGCACATCTTGTTAGAAGTTCCTTTCCCCCTTGGCTATTTTGTATTAACATCCTTCCATGGGATAGTTTCTCATTCACATCATTAAAATGTACCATCACAATGTTTATTCATCAAAAACTACTGGAATAAGTCTAATCTTGCCTGTTGTATACCTCACCATATTTACACATCACCCAAGACAGCAAACCTTCATGGGACATGGGGGCATGACTGTGAATTAAACATAACACAGTAATGCAGCCTTACAAAAAGAATGAATCATTTGTATAATTGCTGTCCTGCTTATAAACTATTTTGCCTGGAAGACACTAAGTCATTCACAAATACCACCTTGTCCATATATGTTTCTAATATATTTCTGTAGGTTCTTTCCTCCTTTGCCTGTGACACAATGGAAACAAGCAGCAGTCACTCACTCCAGCACCTTACCCACCAAAAAAAAAAAGTGTATTTCAGCATTAGAGAAAGGAAAGTTTTCAGTTTGCTTCCCTTAGTAGCAACTGGCAGTGTCTTGAGACCCTTATTACAGAAGAAAATCAAGTGAGAATAACAGCATTAAGTTATTAAGTTGTGCCTAGCAAAACAGAGACTCTTTGCCCTGAACAGAGACTCAGAATAGCAATAAAAACATTGCAAAACAATATAAATACCACTGTGATTAAAAAGTCTCCCTCTAAAGCAAACAAGTCCGAGCACACAGAAGGAGTGTCATATCTAATAGCTGCCCTGGGTTGCACAATATCTACGTCTCTTATTAGGAGCTCTCACCATGCCCCAGAACAGCTTCCACCAAGCCAAAGGCATTTTAGTCCCTCGTTACTGGTCCCAAGAAGGCTTGGTGTCTCCGTGTGTGTCCTCTGAGCCTTCCTGCTGCATTGCAACACTGGCAGGGGAGCCACAAGGCTGGGGGTGATCAGCAGCAAAGTCTGGAGCGAGGCTGTCAGAAAGAAAAGGAAGATTAGGATGAGAGCTGCCTTGAACCAGAGCCAGCAGTCCAACCATGGTACTTACACAATAAATAACCCTGATGACAACTTTGCTCACCTTTCAGCACTTGCCCCTTTTAAACAATTCTGTAATATCTTGTGCCCTTACTATTAACAACGTATCATTGTGGGTGTTGACATTTAACCTGTTTGTCAACAGATCCATTTACATCTCATTTTGCTGGCACCCCATGCAAGAGGCAGTAAGTGAAGAGCATTTTAGCACAAGTGATGAAAGATGTCATTGCTGGTGCCCTTTTGTGCTGCCTGCACTGCTGTGAAGTATAGCAACCATTAGTAACAGGGATTGGAGTGTAATGTCTGCTTTCACCCAGCAAGGTCAAAAATTTATTGTTCTGACCTTTTCTCTCTCCTCTGATGTTGGAGTGGACTTGGGTCATGTTTGCAAGAAATGACATAAAATCAAATGGAGGTTGATGCAAGTTCAGTGTGAAGTGATGCAGAGAAAGGATTCCACCTTTCCCTGATAAAAATGACTTCAATACCTTTAATAATGAGGGCCATGAAGTTCCACAAACTTTACCGAGAAGGTTGTAAGGGTGTTGAGTGTTTCAAAGATGCACACAAGACAAGGTAATTATTTCAAGGAGATCTACATTTATTCTTATTTTATAGTTTCTCAGATGTGTTGCTCAAGGTCTCAAATATTTGTTTCAAGAAAAGCAAGTCCTGTTATGGCATAAAGATCTATGTTAATTAAACCAGCCTAAATTCTAAGTGCTCTGCTCTTAGCAGGCTATAAACCACTTTGAATTTGTTTGGGTTAGTCACTTTGCACACGCAGGCTAGAGAGACACACAAGCCCTCCTGCTGCTTTCCCCTGATCTGATCAAGTTGGCTTGGTCAGACTGCTGTCTATGAACCACTGGAGGTTCAATGTACTTCTCCTACTTTCCCCTCATTCTTATTTTTAAGGCCAACCAGAGTTGAACTATTCAGTTGAGTTGCTTTTCAGCACCAGAGCCCTGTGGTGTGCACAGCTGCTGTACAGTCTCCAGCACTCTCCTCTCACCCTGTCACCAGCAGCTCGGCATGCAGGGAGCAAGAGTGCTGCTCACACCAGGGATGGAGGGCAACTGCCCAGCCATGGGGAGGAAAGGGTATTTTAGGGACTGTTGGCTCCTCTCTCACTAAGCATGACAGACAAGAGCCACAAAGTTCAGCCAAGATCAATCCCTCCAGTGCTTATGACTGGGGATTAGCTCAGCCCATTGCAGACACAGTGGCTCAGTGAGAAACCAATTTCCAAATAACGAGTTGCTCTGTGGTCTCATTATCTGGAATGGTCTTTTTTCTTCCCCCCTCTGGCTTGATGAGTTTTTTAGTTGTATTTTGTTGGGTTTGTTGTTCCTTGGGTTTTTTTGGGTTTTTTTTTCTGCAAAGAAGGTCAATGCCAGTCCAGCTGCCTCAGACACACACATTGCAGCTATGCAAAGATTCAAACATATACTGTCTGTGAGGCTGTAGTACAGCTGGCATTTAATTTTGGTACAGCTTGGTTTACTTCTAATTTATTTTCTAGCTGTTTCCCACAACAGTGAGACTCCACTTTGACAAGGAAAGATTTAGAGCTGTTCTGGACACTCGTAAAACACGTTTATATGAGAGAGATGCAGATTTCCTGAAAATTTTTTGTGCTGGTGGTTTTTTGGCTTTGTACCTGTAGATGCTCCCCCCGGCTGCAGTACTACAAGCTGAAGCAAAAGTAGCCTTCCTTGAAGATAATCTTTCCCAAACTTTCTGCTAAGGATGCATAACTTCATCAATTCCCCAAGTTTTAGATCTGAGTTTGGGACTTCTACCAGAAAATATAACATCTATTTGTGTACAACCTATCCATTTTAATGTGCATACAAGCTGTCCTCACTGTCAGAGACTCCAGCAAGCACTGTTGTTTAACAGTGTCTTTGGAAATACCAAGTCATACGTAAGCTATGAAATAGGTTGTTATTGTTATATAAATATTTCTAACACATTTGAGCACTAAGCAATTAATACAAATACATTTTGTCTCCTGTTAGCTGAATGCCTCGGTATCCCATGTTCCCTCTGCAGTTCTTGTAGTCTGACATGAGATACAATTTGTACCAGCTTGCCCAGGGCAAGGAAGCAAGAAATAAGTTAAATGTTGCATATCTTTTCTTGCTGCTTGTTATTTCTACAGAGAACTTTCTCCCTGCTGTGCAATTTCATGTCCAAATTTCCTGCCAATACCACAGGATGCTACAAGTGCTAACTAAAAGAAATGCAGGGATAAACACAAAAAGAGGAGATAAATAGGGGTTAGCAAGGATAACAAGACAAATAGGAATAGCTGTTATAACAAGAGTTCTAATCCCAGCAAGACCACTAAGAAACAATATTATATCCAATAATGTTCCTTGTCAAATCTAATGGATTATACATACCTCAGCTTCTCCTTATATAGATATAATTCACTTCAAATTCACTTTGTAAAACCATGAGACAGATACACTAAACACCTACCACTGGCCATCTGACTGTCCTTGTTGCAGCTCGTGACCTGCCTGGCATTCCACTGTGATCCTCTATGTCCATACTCAGCCCTTCCTCTCTGGCCAGGAATGCAGAGGCATGGAAACCCTCCTAACTATGGGGCACATTCAGCTTTGCAGGTACATCCCCAGGATCGGCTCAGCAGCATGTTGTTTTTGTTACTACAGGTGGCCAACATTTTTCCAGGCAGTCTGACTCCTCTGTGAAAACTGCATTTTTAGTGCCACTCAGTTTTCAGAGTGTTGGCTTTATATGGAACAAGTGGACTCCTAGAAACCATAAGAAACCATAATATTTTAAGTTTTGCCATTCCTAAATTGCCACTAGATAGAGCTCCATGCTTCTCTTCCTCGAGGTCTCCCCCAGCCTGCTAAGCCCCTCGGGCTTAGGGGACACTGACGCCTGGGACATCATGTGAGGCTTTGTCTGGCATGGGAGCTACACCCTGGCAGTGGAATGGGCCTGTGAGCTGCTGCTGTGAAATAAACTTACCCCAGTGCCTGGTTTTCAGTGAAAGAAAGGATCAATTTTGGTTAATTTTTTTCGTGAACTTCTTTTTCCATGTAAAAAAAAAATAGTTTTATACATCATCATGTAGTTCTTTACCTGCATTGCAGACCTCACCACTACAGGAGCTGCAGGGCATTACCACTCATATCAGAATATGACACAATGTTCAGAAATACAATATTTAAAACATGGGTTACCCCACTGGATATTTTATGATTTTTCTTTTGCTTTTTGCTTAGCAATTAGAAAGTGCCCTTTGTTTGTGTTTCAACAGAATTACTGTAGTAGGACACACTACCAAAAAAGGCAAGAAAAGAGCTTTCATGCAAGTCAAGGGTTCTCTTTTTAATTTTCTAGCAATGACAGAGTCACAAAATAAGACTATTGCAGAGGCAGACAGTCTGGAGTTTGGTTAATCAGGAATGAAAAAAAAAATCTACAAGCGATAACTTGCTTTTGTAATAAAGATTACCTCAAAGCCAGGAAACATTATGCAGTAAACTTCTCTTTGTTTGCATTTCAGAACAGTTGCTAAAATATTGCTTCTCTGTACTTGAAAATAACCAGTGCACGTCTTCCCCTTCCATCCTCAGCATGGCTTCAACAACAGATCAGCTCCCCTGGCTTAGACCTGAGCTGCCATGCCCGTTTGTCTGTGGTTTGTCCCCCTTTTGCTGTTGGTCTGGAAAGGAAAGGTGGAAGAGCTGGGAGAAGACAGCCCCATCCCACTTCTCCCAGCCACCACCAACAGAGCTCCCAGAGCAGATGATTTCCTCGTCATTGCATGACTAATACAACCACAGGCACTTCAAGTGCATGGGAATTTTTCCAGCCAGTGTTCAGAGCAACCTTTCTTCTGGGGAGGGTCTTATGACGTATTTTTTTTCCTTTCAGTAAAAGAGTTGGCTGGCACCATTGGTGCAGCGTGACAGGCCTCAAATCTGGCATCAGCAGAAAATGACTCTTCTTGAATCTTTCATATACCTTGAAATATACCTCCAAACAGACTACACTGATGGCAGGGACAGCCCATACATTTCTGCATTTTCTCTAGTTAAACTTTGCCAAAAATGGCAGAACCGGTCATTTCAGGGTTGCTGCACAAGAACTCACAAGACAGAAGCCTTGCTAGGCTGTGCAATACTCGCCACAGCACAATACCAGCAGCATGTGGTGGCAGCTTACAAGGTTGGAAAGAGCCATTTTAACTCCTGCATATGCTGACACTGCATTTTCAAGTCCCTGAGCAGGGTTAACCAGCTCCCTGCTGAGACCCTCATTAGGAGCAGCTGAGGCATTGCTGTTTCTTCTCTGCCTCTTTTTACATCTGTGTTTTATGTTTAATATGCTGTTTCTATGTTCCTGAGAAGTCTTGCCAAGAACCCCCCCCAATTTATTTAGCTCTCACATCTGATTTGATTTGAAGCTTCTCAGCCCCTCACTCTTGGGTCTGGCCAGATCACTGGAGCATAAGTCACAAGATTTCTTAAAAAGAAAACTGCAATAAAAAAGCTGATTAGACAAAACTGCTGAAAGTCGTCAAGAATTAATTTACAGAATATATATGATAGCTTCCCAGAATGGCATTCTTCCAACTGCAGTGTGCCTATCACTCCAGTCAATGATGGGACAGATTAGCCACTGAATATGAGAAATGTTGCATTTTGGTAAGATTTGACCATTCCTTTGAACTTTAGAAGTTCATGATGCCTGGCAAGTTTGCACCTCAGTGAACAGCTGGGTGCTGTTCAAGATCTGCATGACCCCAGCAATGATACCTTTTATTTATAAATGTGACCCATGTGTGCTTCGAGTACACGAGCTTGATAAAAATCCTATCCCAATTACAAAAACTGAACAGCATATTAATTACTAACATTGTCTCAAATGAGTTCTAAATAAAGGACATTGTGGTTGTCTTCAAGGCTGATACTTAAGTATGAAACTCAGTTTCATGCTGGAGATCCTCCACTGTGTGCGGCCAGACAGGCTGCTGGCACACAGCCTTGCCAGCCCAGTGGGAATTCAGTTCTGCAAAAACCTCTAAATGATACTACTAGCACCAGCCCACAGATGATGTCTCTGAGCAGGGAGCATCACTGACTAGTCCATAAGACAAATATGTCAGTGAGCCTTACAGAAACACTGCAAAGTCTCCACAGGGTAGAGTGGCAGTGTGTGGCTACAAACTTGTCAGTAAAGACATGGACCAAAATCAGTCTTAATACTTTTAAAATAAGGGGAAAATGTTTTTAAGCTTTGAGGCCTAATTCATGCAAGCTTACTTTCTAACTAGCTCCACAATGTCCACTCCACATTAAGGAAAAAAAAAGTATTCGATGAGTGAGGAAAATATTTATTGTGTCTGACTCTCTGAGTTTTACAGAACAACTTAGGAAAATTACAGTCAGTAATTGCTCAGATTGTAAACTGAGTGTTTGGTTGTTTGTAAGTGGATCCCTGGTATTAGGGTTTAGATTTAGGACCAAACTTGCAACAGAAAAGATTGTTTTGTTTGACTTGTTTCCTACAGAGGTCAAAGACGGGAGGCTATTTTTTTTTACAAATCCAAATACGTATCGAGTGATGGTTAAAATAGGAAAATACCCCAGGAGCTCTGACCTCTCTGCATAGGTGCAAATCTGTAATTCAGCTGGATTCATACCGGAGCTATATTAACCTGAGTGCAGGTCAGCAGGTGGCAGGCAGGGCAGAGTGGGGCTGTGAAGGGACTGGTTAGAGCCCGGGCGTGGAACCGGATCTCTGCCTGCGGCTGCTCAAACTGGGAGAGCCGGGGCAGGCACTGGCGGCCGCTAAATCAGGGCCTTGTGCATCGATTTATTTTAGAAAGTCCAGGGCACAGTTACTGGGCAGCCTAAATATAGCTCTGCCAAAATGGAAAAACAATCTGGATTCCTTCAAGCACAATTAACAAAAGTACTTGCACCTCGGAAGTCAGGACATGCTCTTCAACACGTGAAACTCGGCTCTTGGAGGAAAGTGGCAGCAGAGAGGGGACAGACCCCAAGCACGGACTGGGCTTCCACTGGGAACACAGCAACAGGTACATGCAAGAGTGCAAAGCAAGCTGACTCCCAGCACAGCAATACCGGAAAGACCAAAAAAAAAAAAAAATTCTGTAGAGAAAGCAAATGGTAATTACATGTTTCTAGAGCTCCCATTCTCCAAAAACTCGCTCTGAAGCAAGATGTGGAGGAAATATGGTTTTTACTTGTGTAAGCAGCTCTTAGCTAAATGTCTTCTTTTCCCTCCCCCTTCACTACTTCTCTAAAAATCCCTTTCCTTACTCACACACAAACAAGGCTGGTGCTATATTAGTCTTCTTGACTCGGTTAAAAAGCGATTCAAGAGGATCACCCGGTGGCTGAACAGGCTTATGCTGAGAGTAAGGCAGGAGAGAACAGGCTCTCTGGTGGCTGGGGCTGGGGGAGAGCCCTGGCTCTCCCGTTACAGCTTGCCAATCTTGGTCTCTGCTTTTGCTCAGAAAGTGAAGTTGAACAGGAAATTATTGTGCTGCATGACACAGAGAAGTACATTATGGAGTATTAGGAAGATTATGTTTATAAAATGTTATTTTTTCCACTTTAACAGTTAAAACCTTTGGACTTGTTTTCTTAACATCATTTTCATTTTCTGCAGTTATTTATGTTTTAATGCTGTCCTCCTCCAAGGAGAGGATCCCCTCCTCTCACACTAATGCATAACCTCAGTGTCCCCATGAGAGCCCTGGGGCTGAGGGAAGGGAAGGCGAGTTCTGACACAGGACAAGTATGTGGGGAAACCATCCCCTTGTGCCTCTTCACTCCTGAACCCAAGCCAGAGCAGAGAGCAGAGAGCAGAGAGCCGGGGCTTTGTGTACCCAGCACAAGGAGCAGATGGGAAGGCTTTAAAAGTAAGGGGCTAAGTGGGCCCTTCCTCCAGTGGGTGCAAATATGCTCTCACCTCCTTCATCTTTCAGAACTGGTCTGTAGCAAAGTGCTGGTATTATAAGAGGCCCTGCGACACTGAGAGTGCAGTTTAAACCAGTTCATCCATTTCCAAGAGTAAGGCTAAAATAAAATACACACTGCTCAGCCCACAGTAAATATTAACAGCCTCCTTTGTAGCCTCTCTGATGAGCCTCCTCCAGCTACCCCTATGCTGCAGCAGCGGTTTGGCATCGCCATTACAGATATACACCCTTCCAAGAACATTCCCCGAGTTCAGGGTCACACTTGCCTGAGAGAACTTGCACTTCTCACACACTTTATAGAGACAGAAGCTGCCCAGCTCTCGAGGTACCCCAGCAGTGAGCTTGCTGCACTGCCCTTTGTTGCTGCATGGCACTGGCCCAGACATGTGCCACCAGAAGCCGTGTTCCTGCTGCTGCAGGTGCTGAGCAGCTTTGGACTGCCCCATGGTTCCCCTGTGCTAGGCACATGCTCCCTCACGGGGTCCCAAATGTCCCTTTGCCAGCAGAGTGGCAAGGGACAGGATTCAACATCCTGCCTTTAGCTGGAAGTAAAGGACAGAGAACTCAGTGGGGTCTGCCCAAAGGGAGAAGGGAAGTTTGATGAAGAGGAGGGGGCTATGTCTGTTGGGGTGGATGGGATATCTGGAGAAGGTGGAGGACAGCCACATCCTCACCAGTGCTACGGGTGCTGGCAACTGGCTGCTGAGCTCCAGCTGTGGCTCTGGGGTCTGGGGTCCGAGTTCTGACCCTGCCCTAGGCCACAGGACCCAGGGTCCTGGATTATCCTATGGGGAACAGGGTGAAACCCACCTCTTGATTAGCTGTTGGTTAATTAGGCTGCTGTACCCTGGGTGGGACAGGGGTCCTATAGGAAGGAGATGGAGCATCTGGCTGTACAAGGCAGCACAGGAGGGTTGCACAGGGGTGGGTACTGGCCTCTCCTGGCCCAGGGGCCTCATTTGGTAGCTACAATATTTAGTTGACATATTTTTGTATTGTTTTAAAACACAACCTGAAGATCAACACAAACCACTGTGACAGGCCTGAAGCTGAAAGGCAAGACAGGGCTCATGGTATATCCTGGGTGCATGTAGGTCTAATTATTGGGGGGACATTAACAAAATAATCTCTACCAAAGCTTATAGAACTCCCAAGACATTGTCTGAGAGAACTATCTGACATTTTTAGAGTGTTAAGGCTATGGATTTTTCATTTTTTTTTTAGAGCTAAACATGTGGAATGCATACAATGTACTTCTCCATCCTAATTAGCATTTTTATTGGCTAAACTGTGCCTGGCCGTAATAGTTCTAGGAAACCCACTGATTCCACACACCAGGAGGGCCCCAAGGAAAACAGATACACAAAACCAATACAATTACACAGGGTTTAAAGCAGCTTCCACTTAACCAGTGAGTGGTGTAATACTAATCTAAAAGCTTCAACCAGACTTTGAAGTAAAATTTGACTGCTGAAAGAGAGAGACAGAGAGAGGAAGAGGGAGAAGAAAAAGCTCAGAACAGACTGTGCAGACTGGAGCTGCATAAAAACTGCTGATCGAACACTTTGATTAGTTGAGTGCCACTATTTGAACTGAAGGAGAGCTGAACCTCTGTTTGAAAGTTGTTTCCTTCCCAGATGCAAACTCAGAAGATCACCTATCTGCTTGGTATTTAATTTGCAATATTGATGTGCCAAGCTGCTCCCACACACAGTAAATCAAGGAGCAAGTAGCCAAAGATAACTGCCAGCCCATACGGACAGTGACCCGCTTCATTGATTACCCAAGGAAATGTGTCCATTTTGAAAATAGAAATGGCATTTTCCTTGCTTGGTGGCACTAAGTATCTTATTACAGCAGGACTGTCTGAGTCAGAGGCCTACTGACAGCTTGGGAGAAAAGTGTCCAGTGCCCCATGGCTCTAATTCAGTGAAAGCCAGACTGATGTAGATGTAGGCACTCACATCTCTTTAAAGGACAGAATATACTGCAGTGATGCCAGACATTCTCAGGTGCTATTTATGTGTGAAACAATGTGACTGAAAGGGAAAAGAAAAGAATTTTGACATGCTATCCATGCCAAATGTTAAGTGCATTGCTGCCTTCTGGAAGCAAGCAGGGTAATCCTAAAGAGGTGCATCTTCCCAGACCTGCTGGGATGCAGCTGGGTTGTCAAACACAGCCTTTGCCTTTGTTAGGACAGGCCAGAAGCTCAAGAGATGAAAAGAAGGAGATACCTGTTCCATCAACTACAGCAGCACCTCCCCACTAGCAGCTGTTGGACACCTAATCAAATAAAGCAAGCACAGACTGGCCTAACACTTGAAACACACTGTTGACTTCATGTGTCGCTGTCATCCATCCTTGCATGCTCCAATGCCTGCAATCTTATTTTCATGTCAGGCACCGGAAAAACTATTGTCTGTGAAGCTGAGCAGGGCATCATGTGATGAGGTAGCCCTGTAGTGTAGCACTGCCTTTCTCAAGCCAGAAGCTTTGCACTCAGGACTGAGATTTTTGGGCTCTGCTCTGTCTGAAGTCTCCTTGATCTGCTTGCAGTTTTGTTTTACTTCATTTTGCTTCCTTTAGTAAGTTCTCTAAGTGACCATGTATGCAAAGTTAGTTTGTTTTATTTTTGCACATCTTTGCATGCCATGGCCATAGTTTTACAGAGACTGTAGTTATTCTATGAAGAATAAGCTATTTTTGATCAATACAATGATGTGGTGTAGGGATGGACAGGTCGGCCACAAAATCTATGAAGAAGTTGACAGGATGCAGCAGAGAGGATCACAGGCACAGGATGGCAAGAGAGGTGGCACAGGATGGCAAGAGAGGTGGCACAGGCTGGCACTGGTGATCCCACAGCTATAAATATCTCTCCTTTCAATAAAATTCAAGTAGAGTTAGTTCAATGAAGTGTGGAACTGGGAAAACATGGTTTTAGAGTAAAATAAGAAAAAGAAACAGTACTGAACATATGGAAAAGGTAGTACATATAGTAAATTTCAGAGCACATGGAGCTGCAGACCAGTGCAGAAAGAGAAGGGTGTGAAAAAAGCAAGTAAGGAAACTTATGAAAACTACTCCAAGTGGATCTTAGATCAAGAAAAGAAAACACCAGCAATCTGAACATCACGATCCTCCATGCAATACACTCTGGATGTCCCTGACTCACTGCAATGCCCCAGACCCACCAGACTGAGACCACACACCTCAGGGCATGGGGGAGCAGCCTGACACCAGGAAAAGGGGTAGAAATCAGGTGTTGAGAAAGAATTTTAACTGCACTGCTACTCTTTCTTTCTCTATAACAATTAGACCTAGACTAGCAGTGATTTTCAAATTACACTTTGAGTTTCCAATAGTACATGGTGAGCTTCTTCTTCACCTGCAAATAAGATTTTTAACATAAGAATTTCTGGAATCAATTAAATGTGGTAACATTGATAGAGAGGACATGGTTAGGAAAGAGCCTACTGATCTCTGATATTCTCTGGGTTTGCTCTGGCTGTCACAATTCCCCTGACTGAGATGTGGTATGGGGTGAGTTCTGGGGGCTGGAGGAGGCATGGCTGGGAGCTGCACAGCACAGCATGTTCCTGGATGAGGGAGAATTATTTCAGCAGAGAGTGGCAAGCTTTCATCCACCATGAGGAAATCACTGCCTTTCCCAGGAAAGGGAACATGAATTTCCTCGGATTCCACCAAGGAAACAAAATTCCTGGGATAGATGAGCTGCAAAACATGTTATTAGTGCTAAAATACTGAAGATCAGGCCAGAAAAGATGTTGTAGCCAAATTAATTTGGAAGGGCTAAGCTGGATTCGTAAGAGGGAGGCTAGCAGAGGATGGTATGTGTATAATTTGTAGCTTAACCCAGGGTGCAGTGAAATAGAGATACCAGCTCTCAAATCCTTCATGGTTGCATAGAAAACATTTAACATGATTTAACAGGACTTTTTAAATGATCTTGAAGTTTGTTTTTTCACAAGACCTTTGCTTCTGGTGTTTTCTTCATAGACCTTCCCCTGTCAAATTGTTGCCAAAACTCAGGAGGATGCAATTTCTTCTTCATGTTTCCTGGGAAATGAAAACCACTGCAGTTCTGTGGGGCTAATCTAATACTAGCAGATATGTAGTCTTTAGCAGTCTTTAATCAAGTCCCTTTTTTTTCCCCCTGTAAATGAGGAAAGAGGTCTCTGCAGTTTCTGAGTTAGGGCACTTAGGAAACAGCAAGTGCAAAAACCCAGAGGCTTGGGAGATATGAGGGCCAGTGTTCGATGCAATCTCATGCAAACTGCATCGCATAGAGCACTGACTACAAGTTCTGTGATCACAGCTTTTATGAACTCCAGGAGCTGCAGTGTGCTTTGAAATCTTCGTTTTTGGATAGACATACCTGGATGCCACATCCAAGTTAGCCTAACCAGCTCAGTGGAATTAAACCTATGGATATCATCCAGCCTCAATAGAAGCACAAGTCTGTGCCAACTCTTCAAATGTGCAAACATTTTTGAAGGCCATTGCCAGTTTTTCAGTATCACAATATTTAGTCTAATGGTCAGACCTATTCCACCTGCTTTACAGATACACGGAAAATCTGGTCTTTGCTCCAAAGGCTTTGTTTTCTGTACATATGGATCTCATGCAGGCAAGTCTGATGCTAGAATTAATAGTCTACTAATCATGTTAGCTTTTACTTTTCAGCATATGCTGATGCCATATTTCTGCAGTCAAGTTATCTATAACATGATGGATAATTTTGTCTGCTTCTAGTTTTCAAGTAATACTGGGAACATTTTAGATTTAATCAAAAGAACCTGGCATTATTCTATGGTTTTGTTCTTGACATTGCTTTCATGGTTCAAAAACATTGCCTGTGCCCAGCTTTCTAATCTTAATAGAAATTGTTCTGGGTATACCCAGAGTTTGCAGTCTCCATCATTATGTGTCAGCCTCACTCAAGGGATGGGCTGGTTGTCCATTACTTGCTGCAGAGCCTGGACTTTCTGTGCTGCCAACACAGCACCAGGGTTGCTCTCACAGTGTCCAACCTGGTGCCTTGGACAGGGTCTGCTGGGGATGAGAGAGGAAGAGGGAATATCCCTCTTTGAGTCTTTCTGGAAGCAGACTAACTGTAGGACCCATTGCCGTGCTGAATTGCCCTCCCAGAGCAGCTGTGTTGAGGAGGGCAGGCTTGCCTGTGCTGGCAGACAGAGGAGCTGGCAGGTGCAGCATCCTGTGGCACTGTCATGGTCCTTGCACAAGTTGGGCAGTGTGATGTCAAAGGAAAGTGCTGTGGAATGTTTTGTGGTGGTATGTTCCCCCTCCCATCCTGTCAAGATAAGTCACAGAGCAGTTCATTAGGTTCCATGTTTGTTGATCTAAGGAAGACAGAATGAACTAAGACTGATTTTATTTGGCTGGAAAGGGCCAAACAGCAGCTAATATTAAACACCATTCATGTAAAGCAGGGACATTGGTACTGAAAGAATTATAATTTAATGTGAACAGTAATAAAGCGTTCATGAATAATACATTTTAAATTATTACCTGGATATTGGCTGGCTGGAGCTCCAACATTAGCCCATATTTCTCTGGCAGCATTTAACCTTGTCACTAATTTGGGGAATTAGAGGCATTTGAAATCCTAGCTGAAGGGGAAATATGGGTAGACTTCAAACACAATCCTTGTCTCATTGACTCACTGTTTTCCTTTTGCTCGTATAAAGGAGAGTAACTGGTAAAATGAATTCTGTGAATGAAGTTCATAAAATTAAGTCAACTGAGTCTATGGCCTCTCCACACATTGAGACGGGCCTTCCAACAGCCCAGGCCATGGAGTTTGTTCAAAGTGCAGGAACTGTTTTCCTGTGATACTGCAAGTACCTACAGCAGCGCTTCTGCACTTCATTGTGCCCAATGCAGCAGACAGCAAATTCAGCCCATCTCTTCTTAACTGTGAGAGTTTAGGTTGGGATTCACATAGAAAACATCCCACTAGCCAGAATTTTCCAGGCAATGGATAGGGGAGGCAGATAACACTGTAACATAGAAAGGGACACACTTTTCCCATTGACAGCACAAGTAGCTGTATCCATTTTCAACAACCCTAAAACTTTGCAGGTACCTCCTGCACAGCTGCTTCTTGCACCACTGCACCTCTAACAAGTGCTTTAGTAAGACAGGGTACAGCTACAGATATTTCTGAATGCAGTGGAGATGTGAATTTACAGTGTCAGTGTAGTTGCTAGTGGCAACTTCTTGCCTTGGAGCAGATTTCCCTTTATGATTAGGGAACTTTTCACTTACCATAGGCTGTGAATGGGATCTTGCTGTGGAAAACATGATGGGATGTACATGCATGTCCCCACAGTCACTTGTTTGCATAACTGTACATTTAGAAATAAGAGCTGCAACCCGAGAAGGGTTTGAAATAAGTCCCGCTGCTGCCCAAAGAACGCTTTCAACAGACTTTCAAACAGTGTGTCATGGGGGATTTGTAATCTGTTTTGCCATATAAACCACTGTGGCACCCGTTTCAGCCTGAAATAGAGTTTGTAGTTAAAAACACTGTGCAGCTGTAATACAATAACAAAGCAGTTCCTCTGACTAAAACTGGCCACAGTCCTTAGTGTCTTTTCTCTTGCTTTCTCAGCCACACCCTTCCCTGAAATCTCCTTCTGGGTTATGCAGCTGACCGCAAGTCCATGGGGTTAGTCTATACCGGCAAAATGATTTTCCAGACCAGAACATTTACAGTTTGATATCTAGATAAAGAGTGACTCATTTTTGACTCATGAGTAATGCCTGACCTTATTGATGTGCTCCCTGCTGGTTTTCAGAAATTGAGCTATCAGGGGAAATACTCATCCTCAAATTCCCAAGTGCCATAGTTGTCACCAGAATGACAAATTCACACCCCCACATCCCTCTTCCGCCGTACCCCAAAATGCAGCCCTTCAGAGGCTGAAACACCTGCAGCCTTTCTCTGAGCTTGGGTACACACACAGTGACAGCTGTTAACTTTTCTTCCAGCAGCCATACACACAGTTCCTGCATGGCCACCCCTCCCCTGCCAAGCAATGCTGTGCGATGCTGTGCATTACTGTGCATTAATTCAGGATTGCTGTAGGGTTAAGCAGAAAAGACATTTTGTGTAGGATGTATTCTGTTTTCATCACAATATTTTGAAAGTAAGGGAATGCATGAGAATATGTATTTACTGCAACCCAATAAATTTCCTCTTCTTTGTTTCAATAAGAAAACCACTAAGTCTGCAGCTAAATATTCCCCAGATTTTTTGAAATTACTCCCAGACTGAAACTCCTGTGCCAGCCAGGCATTTTCACAGAAACAAAAGCAATAACGAAATTGGATTATTAACATTGTGCAAAAGCTCAGTTTTTCAAGTGAATGTGTTGGAAATGCTCATACTTTCAATATCTTTTCCTCTTTACCAGTAGTAATAAACCATGTAACTTAAGGAAAGAAGATGGAACAACACACAGTACGATGTGGAAAAACTTTAGTAATTCTCTTCAGTGCTCAGAGATCTCCCTTTAGCAAACTTGCAGTCCACCTTGCAGTCCACAAGAGTGCCTATGTGCTGCAGTAGCTCTACTAGACCAGCATCCACTTCAAGGGATGAAAATCCACAGGAACAGGTGTCTCTAGGCCAAGCATTCCAGTAAGTGAAATTTATTGTTTTAATATTCCCTTCTCCCATTTCTCAACCAAGGGATCTTCCATCACTAAATCAACATGACCAGATTGCTACAGGAAGACAGAGAACAGGACAAATGCAGACTTTCAAAAATTAAAATGCATTCAAAGAGGTCTTCTGCAATACTGAGTTTTACTCTGGTACCAAGATAACTCAAGAGCTACTCTGAGACCAACAGAAGAAGGAGGTATCAATAAAAGCTTGTTACTGGTATCAATTTGACAAGAATGGATGAAAAATCATCCTCATGTCTGCATTAAAGATGGAAATCTGAGGTCCTGCACAAAGCAAGACCTGATGCAATCTGATCCCTCCATCCCAGTGCCTTTATCATCACACTGGTCACAGATGAAGGCAGGAGGGTTTGAGGGTGAACATTTGCTTAGTACTTTTCCACTTTCTTCATTCCCAAGGCCAGAAGGATAAGAGCATCACCTATCCCTTGTCAGTCCACTGGCAATTCCTCACTGCTAAAGAGAAAACTGGGCTTGACAACACCCTGTCTTATGGATGGCCCAAATGTACTTCCCAAGGGAGAGGATAGAAATAGCACCTTCATCCTTCTCACATCAGCTGTCCATGGGGGAGCCACTAGAACTGCCTCTCCCTGTAAGTGGCCCATTCAACTCCTACAGATACTTGAAAGTGCTTTATTACTGGTAATGCTGAAGGAGAGTAGTGTCTTATGGTGTGTAGTACACAGAAACAGGGTAAAAATATGATCCAGAGGGTTTACAATGTAATTAAAGGGTTTAATTCTTTACATACACTGTAAAACTGAAAATCCAGGCTAGGTGCATTTGAAAACAAAGCAAACCAGATAAATGTGAGCTGTTTCACACTAGACTATGGGTATATTTATGTGGAAGACTGAACAAATAAATTAGTGGGTTTTTTTCTTATAATGTAAATACTCCCAAGAACACTGGAGATCCCAGCAAAGTCATCTGGATGGGGATATAATGCAGTGCAGATGTGAAAGTGCTTGAAGGGAAAGAGGGAGTGTCCAAGCCTTTCCCAAGACTCTCCTAACACCCTTATAACAGTGATCTGCCTCAGTGTTGTTGTTGGCATGGCTCACTCAGCAGCCATCACATCCCAGCTTCATAATTGAAGCTACAGGCCCAATTCATTAAAAGAAGATTTATTGGTGTTAGGAGGGTTTTGTCATAGATCTTGTTTTCATAAATGGGGCTCTACAGTGCATGTGATTTACAGAGGAAAGAAAATCTGAATTATCAGGAGAAGTGCATGTGAGCAAGGTTCTTGGAGTGAGAATAGTTTAGTATGGAAATGCAACACAGATCTGGAGAAGGAATTAATTCTCTCCTCTTACCTGCTGACATCCCAGGAGATGTCTCAGCAAGACAAAACTCCACAGAGGTTATGGTGCTCTGCACACCACTCTGCTTCTTCTCTCTCCTGTGTGCTCCTGCAGCTCTAGGGGAGCTGGCAAGGAACGGGGCAGTCCCATCTCCCACTGCTCTCTGCCTCCCCAGTGTAGCTCTCCTGTCTTCAAGAACTACTCAGCTAAATGCTCAGGCCCTGTAGAAGTCTTCTACACTTGGAGTGACTTTCCAGCCAGACAAGTACAGCCCAGCAAGATAAGCAAGGGGAGCTGCAGCTGTAGTGCAAGTAGCTGTGGGAGCTACAGTGCAAGAGACGTGCACGGCATTGAGGTATGGCATAATAAATAACAATGGCAATAATAAATAACAATAGCAAGCAGGGACCTGGTCAGTGTAAGCAGTGGAGTCTTGAGTATGTCTCATCCTAAATGGGTTTCTAAAGCATCAGGGTCTCCAGTAACCCCCCTCTTTTCATTGCCTACCAAGGGAGCCAGGGTGCTGATTGGACCCAATTGAGGTGAAGTCCCTCCATGGGTCCTGATTCAAGCCCAATTGCAACCTTCAAATCGCAGTTGCCCATGAGGCAGAATACAAACAGCACAGCTATATACAGTGCTGTCTGTATTGGCAGAAGCAAGACAATGACTGGATCCAGACGGGGAAGTCCTGAGGACAGACTAAAACTCTTTTAGTGCCTTTCCCTCTTCCCTCTCCCCTAAAAAGTTTATGCCTATTAGCCTTTATGTCTAGAGTGAAAAACAATAGAGTAAAATATCCTGTCCTTTCACTGAACCCTTTATATTTATTATTAAAATACAAGTAAATAATTTTATCAAAAAATGTGGAAGCTTCTAATTTTTTATGTGATTTTCTCTCGAAATTCATAAAAGGCTATAATGTAATTAACAAAGCCAATAGTAATGTACAGCTTAGTATCAGATATGTTGGAGCTGGTCAAAATCCATGACAGCCAGGAGTTAACAGGCTTATAGAAGTGAGCAAGGGAAACTGTTACCTGTTTTAATCACAATGTGATAAGTATTTTGCTCTTGCAGATCTGATGTGCTGCAGTGACCTAAATGTAACACACAGCTCCTCCAGAGGGTGTCCTGTATACAACCAAGCAATTTCCCTGGCCAGATCTTGTATGTACAAGTGATTTTCTGGAAACATTCTTTCACATCTTTACTTAGGGATATCATAATAGGCCAAAAAAAATTTGTTGGCTGTTTAATAAAAAGGAAGTGTGAAGTGAAGCATTTACTGCCTTTAAGTTGTTCATACTTGTCCAGCAATCAGGAGCTGTTTTCCAGAGCCCCTGCAGGTGTCCAAGTACACATTGAATTTGACAGCATCTATTGTTTATGCCAAGCAGTAGATTTTTAGGGAACATTTGGAAACATTCACAGAAAAGGGAAATTTTGGACTTGTGCAGTGAGTGATCTTGCACAAAACCTGAAGCTAAATTTTACTTGCCCACTGGGAGAACAAGGTGAAAAACCACTCATATGAGTCATGAATTAATTCAACACATTTAGTGTCTAAATAGTGCATATTAGATATAGGTTGCTCTTCAATTGCTTTTGACCAGGGAGTTATCCACTGAGTAATTTCGATTAAGCAAAAATGTTGTAAATAGTTATAACTTGCTTGTGGTCAGTTCAGAAAGAAAAAAAAGTTAAACCTTGAAAATAAGATCTCTATTCCAAAAGGTTTATTCTGTTCTAATCACATGGCAATATTCAGGTATATCTAGTTAAACCCCACTGGCAAGCCATCAGCAATAGAACACCAAGAAAATCAGCCTTGGTGTTTCAAACCCATGTTTCTCGTTTGCAAACCAAGAACCGTGTAGTAGAGGGGAAGAACTCTATTTCAAATTTCAAATGCAAGCTGACTGACAACAAGCAGTTACCTTGGACAAACTCCACAGCAGTCATTCCAGGGATCTGATGACTTAAAACCAGTTTTAGATCAATCGTATTTCATAACCCAGTTTTAGGGCTGGCCTTTTTCTGTGTTGGAACAGTAAAACTAGAAAAGGATTAAGAAGCTTGCATAATAATTAGCATTCCAGCCTATTGGAGTAGTATTTTGCCACATAAAATTTCTATTAGATGAACAATCCAAAGGTTGCCAAGATGAGGATTCAAAAGCCAGGCAATACCAGAAATAAGGTAATTATGCTCCATTTCAGAACTTTGAATGACACAGCCAGGTTTTCCTTCTGGGGAGTCATCACTGTCTTCCACAGAAAACACATGGTCTGTGTAATTAGCTTCTCCATGAATGAAGATCCCGTCTGTACTCACCAATATAAATCACGACAGCTGGAGATTGCCAGAAAATTGATTCTTCTGTTTGACGTGTGTTTTTTCTGATTTTTCACAATTTTTAAGCCTGGCAGCTCATCTGTCAAAAGTACAGCTATTACTGGCTTTCAGTGGTACCACCCAGCTCTTCGAAGACTGCTTGAATGAAGTGCCCTGCATCACCTGGGGCAGAGGGACAGGGGCAGTCCATATTTTTGGGCCAGTACCGTCCTTTCTATTCCTGTCCTTCCTGGCTGCAATATATGCTTCCTATCTGTTTGTGCTCAAAGAAGATGGATTCTGTGAGGTTCTAAAATCACAGTCTAAATGTATCTTAAAAACTACTCTGGTCTTTCAAAAGTATTTCTTTTTCTCCATGCTCTGCACTATAGTCAGTTCTTTTGCCACATTGCGAGCGCTTTCCAAAGAATGGAAGAACTGTCAGTCATCCCACCACCTATACAAGAAAGACCACTCAAGAAATTCAGGCAATGAAAAAAACAGCATTTTTTGATCCTTAACTTAGATCTTGAAAGTAGCTTAAGCTGGATGTCATGAAAAATCTCCTGCTGAAACATTTTTAAGTTTGTCAAAATCACAAACAGGAAGACTGGGGATTTATAAAAGAGAAAACTGTTCAGCCCAAATAATGAGTAGACTTGCTACATCTCTCCAAAATAACACTTTATGTAAGATCTAAAAGCATTTCTCCACACAGGGTTCAAAGCTAATAAGCTAAGGACTGGTGTATTTTAAAGACCTAGAAGGACTGCAGAGAATCCTCTGCATCTTCCTCTAGACATTCACTGAGATTAGACTGACACCAAGAGTTGTACTGAACTAAGTCCACAGCCAGAAAGTGATAGTGTCTCTTGCTTAATGTGAATAGCAAGTCTCTTCAGACTGTATTGCTAGATTTCTGTTCTACACTAATGTTCCGTAGGACTAATTCACAGACCATAACTGATCACTTATTAGATCAAGGTGAAAACAAATACTCATAATTAATCACCTTCTTTCTTTCTACAGTAAGCTTCTTCAAAATGTTACTGCTCATTTGTAGAAAGCCCTGTTTGGAAGAGAAAGGAAAACCATTACTTTGACCCTGTCTGTACAGGGGTACAGACTTATTTTTCTGAGGCCTAAAATGTGGAAACTGAAATAGGAACTCCAACAAGGTTCTGGTTTAAATACCTAATGTAAGATATGCTTGAGTATTTATCATCCCAAATTATGTTTCAGGTTTTTGGCTTTATACTCATGCCTATCCTTTTGAATTTAGTTTTCACTGATACAAGTTTTCCTTGAAGCCTCTTGCACTGCAGGAAAGAAGAGCCCTCCAAAGTTGGTTTGTGTAGATTTTTAAAACTGGCTTACATCGTAGAGCAACAGACACAGCTGCAATAAAAGGGCACTAGGCTTTTGATCTTAAAAAATAAACAAAAATTAATCTGAGTTTAAAGAACACTCACTTTATGCAAATAAATTTGTGCAGAAAAATAGAAAAATCCATGCCCTTTAGAGACCTGAGAAAGCAGCCAGCGTGGTTCTGCAGGAAGCAGCCTGCAGGTGCTGGGAAGTGGCCAGAGGATCAGATTTGCAGCTGATAGACTCAGACCTGGCCTTTAGTACAGTGGGAGCAGGAAGTTGTGCCTGAGGAAGCAGTAGTTGTCCCTGAAGAGGTTTCACCTCTTCCTGGCTTCAAGCAGAAGGGGGCTGCTTGGCTCTTTCCATCACATGCAGATTTCTATCAGGCTGAGTTTTGTGTTTTTCTTGTAAAAAACATAGACTTAGTTTGAGAAATATTTATTTGGAGGTTCTGTCTGGCAAGCATTTCACTCTAGGGCAGTCTGTGCTCTGATTTTGGTCAATCCAGTAAAAAAAAGTCAGATAAATGCTGCTGGAGACCTGCAGAGGAGAGACTGATACATTACTCATTTGAAACAAGAGTGGCTTCTTTTTGCAGGACTTGTAAGCTTTTTTATTTTTTTAATATCCTGCTATCATGGATCATGGCTGTGGATTTTCCCCCTCTTCACTATCTTTCATCTAAATATCCTGCCTTATCAAAGGCAGTATTAGAAGCTGAGGGGAGCAGGGGGAGACAAAAGTGCAGTTGCCATGTGTTTCTTCCCACCCAGGTAGATCTGGGTTGCCTGCCCTTCATCTCCTTAGCTGGTAACACCAAAGGGACCAGCATAGGTAAAAAATGTTATGCCATGCCGTGTGACTTGCTGTGTGAATTCCAAGGCCTATGTAACAAGCCAAGGCTGACACAGTGCAGACAATGTTATGGCACTGCCTGCCTTTTGTGTCACTATAGAGAAGGAGGTGGAACAAGGCATTTGCAAATCTCCCAGGAAAGAGAAAATAGGTAGGCAGCTGGAAAAACAAACATTTGAAGTAAAACAGATGAGAAACAACATAGAAAACATACAATAAATATGTAGTGCTATTACAACATTTCTACCTATAGATCTCAAAATGCTTCACCACTTTATAAGATGGAAAGCACACCTATTGCCATGCTCACCAAATGTGTTTACATCAGAATCCAGGGTGAAAGATTACCTCCATGCTACTGCACTCTTTCAAACTTTGAGAAAAAATATGTAAGTGATGGGTGAGATTAATGAGCAGATGAATAATTGATTATTCCATTCAGTGGGTGTTCCCAGTCATCCTGGAACACAGCTCCCCAGGAAAGAAATACCAAGACACAGCTTTCTTCATCCAGCATGAAGATAAAATGCCTAATCCCTTCCCAGCTATTCTTTAGCCATCTCCACCCAATGAACAATGAAGAACAAAGCCAACCTCAATAGACTTTTTAGCCCTCAAACTATTTTCTACACAAGTGTGAAATGTCAAGTTTTCCTATGCTGGATCTGAAACCACAGGATTGGGATGGGACAATTTAGTCACAGTAAAAGTCAAATGAGATTATGAGTTACATGTTTGGGACTGGAATATAGGATGGTTGGCATGAAAAGAGCTATGGAGCTCTGGCTGCTAGGTTCGGCAAGTGGGTAGAAACTGCACTTAAAGCAATTTTGAAAACGGTGTCTTATTGCTCTGCTTCCGTCATTGGAATAAACCCCATGTCTTTTGACATATTCATTAAAAACAAATATCATGAGTGTCGCGATTGCTAAGGTTGGAAGCAACCTCTGGAGATCATCTGGTTCAACTCCCTTGCTCAAGCAGGCCACCACTTGCCTAGGACCATGTAGAGTTACATGGACCACATAGACTATTAGAGTCTCCAAGGCTAGAAACTCTACCCCCTCTCCAGGGAACCTGGATTCTCCTTTGCCAGAAGAGTCCAGCAGCCTGAATTATCTAATTCAACCTCATAATTTGTGTTGTACCAGACAGAGAAGAGTGTGGCTGCCAGGCATTGACTTTTATTTCTTTTTATTAAAATTTCAGGGAATGTCTCTGTCTTTCCTTCTAAAAGAATCCTATTTTGTATTAAAAAATTGATATTCTGTAAGACTAGGAGAAAGTGTGTCTGTATAGGCTATTAGTAGGTGTAGACTGATGTAGGAAACACAGGGTTTTGGACAGAATGCAAGGTGTAAATGAGATCAAGCCATGCATGATACCAAGGGCAGGGAGGGATGGCTATGGGAAGGATGGCAAGTAGGGTACTGTTAAGGGCTTTACTGAAGCGTCAAATGTTGATGATGTTGTTTTGGCCAAAGTGAGAGCAGAAGCATTTTGTACAGAACCAAGAGCTCATGTCAGTGAAGTAGACACAGAAGTTTTTTAAGGTCAGTGGTAGCTGGTGAATGTGGTGACACTACTGAGTAATTTCATGCATGTTGTGATCACTTCCTAATCCTGAGAAATCCTCTTACACTGTTAGTTGCAGGTCACCCTTCCTTTGGGGAATCTGCTGAAGCAGATGTGTCTCAGGGATGCTGAAATGATAATATGTTTGATGGCAGTAGATGGATTTGCCACCTAGAAGCACAACACCAGGTGCTGTATTGGGTGTCTCTGCAGACCTGATGGCAGCTGCTGACACCAGGTACATCATCCCAGGTAGGCCTATCCTAAGGAGGGCTAAAATGGAAGTGGTTCAGGACAGACACAGAATTGGCACAGGGTGTGGTTCTTGGGGTGCTCCTGTGCAAGGCCAGGAGATGGACCTCAATGATTCTTGTGGGTCCCTTACAACTTGGGATATTCTATGGTTCTATGACACATGCCTCACAGGTAAATTCAAGGAAGTGTGAGCTGTATTGAAAGGTTTTCTGAATTTTTTGTCCTTATCCAGGTCTGCCAAACTATGCTTCTAACAGTATGTCACAGCTAGACCAACAAGCCAACACACCTTATATACGTGGCCTCCCTACCCTCATCTCCCACCAGCTTTTTCTGCCCCTTGTTCACACTCCAATTCAACAGGACTTGGACCCAACAACCTATTCTACCTGCCTGCCACCCTTCCCACTCCATCTGTGAATGCTCCCGCTAAAGTTTCCTGCGTCAGGCTGTTTTGCGGTCAGCAGCCCCGCAGCCCGTGTCCCCGGCTGAGGGCTGTCCGCAGCCCGTGTCCCGGCTGAGGGCTGTCCGCAGCCCGTGTCCCCGGCTGAGGGCTGTCCGCAGCCCGTGTCCCCGGCTGAGGGCTGTCCGCAGCCCGTGTCCCGGCTGAGGGCTGTCCGCAGCCCGTGTCCCCGGCTGAGGGCTGTCCGCAGCCCGTGTCCCCGGCTGAGGGCTGTCCGGCCGGGCACGGCCTCTCCCGCCGCTCCCTGAGGGCCGCGGGCAGCGCCCCGGGCGCCATTTCCCGGCCCGCAGGTGGCGCTGCTGCGCCGGGCCAGGGGCAGGGCTGAGGCGGGCGCAGGTCGCCTTTTGCCTCGGAAGAGAACACCAATATGGGCAAACCAAAAGCGAAGTAAGTTTTCACTGACGAACAGTCTTCTGCGGAAAAGAAACAAACAGGTGGCCAGGCGCGGTGGCAGCCTTCCTCCGCAGGAGCGGCGTGTGGGCTCCCTGACGGCACCGCCGGCTGTGGGAAACACGGGCTTTCCCCCGCGGGTCGTGGCTTTGGGCCGGGACGCACCTGGGGAGGGGTCGGAGCAGCTGCGCATGGAAAGGATGACACGAATTAAGGCAGACACACATCATAGCCGTAACTTTTGTCTCTGTTAACGTGAGGTGGATGAAAGGTCCGTGAGGAGGACGTGGGGAAGGAGATTTACCGCTGCCTTCCCAGCAATTTCTGCTGAAGAGCACCGTCGCACCCGGCTGCAGAGGGACAGTGCTCAGTGTGAAGGGGGCACACAAGCCCACAGCCACACTGAGTGGGTTTGTGGCTGGTGGGAGACCCGAGCTCAGCTGCAGCTATTCCAAACAAGATACTCTCCTGAAAGCAGTCTGGTTTTTTTATTGCCCTGCCTGCACATAAGTGAGCTTTGTACCCCTCGTGTCAGCTCGATCTCTTTGCATCACCACCCCCCAGCTATTATGAGCTTCTTCAGTTATTTATGTTGTTCAAATATACTGACACTGCCTAAAAAAATCCTCAGGGCAGAGCTTTAGGAAATTGGTCAGAAATCTTAGAAACTGAGTCATTTGGAATGGGTTGAACTTTGCCTTTTTTTCTCTCTCTCTGGCTGCCTGCTGTGTGTTTGTCAGATAGGGATTGAACTGAGAAAGGGTCTCGGAGTTCAAACGCCTTCCCTGCTGCAAGCGAGGTGGAGCAGCATGGCACAGGATGCAGCTTATCACAGATAACAGCTGTGTGTATCAGGGGTCTCCGCTTCCCTCTCCCATGCTGTTTGCTCGGCTCCCTGCCTCTCCCGTGCACGCTGTGTGAGCGCTGTGCGCTAGGGGATGGATTTCAGACCCATTAACAGCTATCCAGCCAGCTAGTCAGTGTCACGGGGCACATCCTGCTGATTCAGCAGCAGAGGGGTGTTCCTATCTCAGGGGGAAGGAGAATAAAAAAGAAATAAATTTACTTTGCCTCAGGAGCCACGAGTTGCACCTTTCAACCCTGTCTGGGTGAAATGTGGGCTTACACTACAAAACTATACTTTCTCACTTGCATAGCTAAAGTACTGTAATTTCTAAGCCATTAACAAAACTGTACAGATATAAATGCAGTCCCAAACACTTACCAACCATTGAACTTCAGCTGGAATAGACACTCCATAGAGCTGTGTCCACACCAGGATTTGGTGGTTTGAAAGTTTGAGGGTGGGGGGAATATTCAGGTACTCAGATCAAAACCATGAATAACTACTTTTGGGGTAGGGGGAAAGGGTGTTTGCAAAGACCATTTCTGATGGTTTGAAATCAATCCACCCTTGTTTCGTTGCTCCCACTCCTCCTTCCTATTGTATTCCTCCTTCCTATACAATGGAATGTATTGGATTAATTAATACTCTTTCTAAATCTTACCAAAAGAATTATCTCAGAATTAAACAACAATGACATAGCCAATAATATTTTGACAATAAAACTGCAGCAAAAGGCGCAATGCTCTCAATGAACATCCTCTTATTGCATGAGTTGACAAAATTCCTGAATTTTGTTTTTAACTTGTCCTGGAGAATAAAGGATGATTTTAACATAAGGAATGTTTTTGTTTAAAATCTGTCCTGGTGGCCTCTGTGCGACTGTCCTGACTCACCTCCCTGCTGTGCCTGTGACTCTTGGGGGCAGGGAAGAGGGCTCTCTATTTTTGGCATGGTGCTGAAATCCTTCAGGGTTGGCTGAGGTGTCAGAACTGTATGAGAGCTGCATAGGGTAAGGAGGATGTTGCAGGAACATGGAGCTGTGTCTGCACAGAGAGGGAAAGGAGTTGAAAAGTAATGCAGAAGGCAAAAAAATGGTTTAAGGATACTTTTCAACCCCAGGCACTCAGGAGGAGGCTGAGAAGGGAAGGAAATAAGCAGCATATCATGAACTGAAGAGAACGGTGACATTTTACAGCAGCCGAAGATCTCCACCACGGTGTTTGTACTCCTTTCATGTGGTGTTATCAGAGCTCTTTGCAAGAGTTTATTATCGTGTTCCCCCAGACAGCAAGCAGACAGCCATCCTGTGACCCACATCCTGAGTTTTACAGCCCTCCTTGTCCTGTGCCATCTGGGGTATTTATAGTGTGACCCACCACTGGGAGAGCAGAGGACTTCCTTTATACTCTAAACATTATGCTACAATAACAGTGAGAAAATTGGACAAATGACAAGCTTTCCTGCCCAAAAAATGTCATAATCCCCCGCCACTACAAATGATGTGACGTGGCCAGGTCACCGTGCACATGGCTCTGTGGGTTTCAGGGTACTGGTGTTGTTACTGTGCTGACAGGCTAAAGGCTGTACCTGGAGCAGCACATGGAAGGAAAACACGCTGCAGACTAAATCACGTAGGGAAGGGGTAAGAGGAGAAGCTGAAGTTCCCTGGTTAGGGCAGCATCTGCCCAGCCCTTCCCAAAGACTGGCTGTTGATGGCAAAGTGGCCTGTATTGATGTTGATGGTGTTGATGGCTACAGCTGGCATGTAAATACACTGCTACAGAGCATAGTATAGCACCTCAAAGAGATTTTAGGAATTTTTCCTTTTTTTCTTTTTTTTCCAGGGATTTGCCTTGCTCTTAATTATTGTTGCAATAAGTGATCTTCTTTTAAGGGATAAAAGGAAGGAGTTGGCTTCCTTCCTTTCTGCATCATCTCCTGAGGTATCACACTTCTGCAGGCTGATGTTAGCACCTCACTGCATAAATGGTGCAAAGGGATTCCCCGGGGGGCTGTTTTTCTTTCTACCAAGAAAGGGACAATTTTGAGAGATAAAATAGCTTTAACTGAATGTGGTAATGTACCATTGTTGCTCAGAAAGGTCAAACAAAGAGGCTGTGAGAGGTCAATGGGAGAGATAAAGAAGATGAGGTGTGGGTAGAGTAAGATAAGAGATGAGGGTCTTATGCGATTATCAAGGGTCAGGCATGTGTGGGCTAAAGTGGCAAAGGGTGAGTGAGCTGGTGGCTCTCCCAGTTTAGTGCTGGAGAGGGGACAAAGCGAAGCCCTGGATCTGGGAGGGTTTTTGATTGACTTAGCAAGGAAACTTCTGAGTGAGAGCTGAGCAACCTCTGCTCACCGTTCGCCATCACTGCACTTTCCCACTGGTGTGCTTTGCAGGCCAGGGTGGGCCTGAGCACTGACAGATTTGCTTGCTGGGATAACAGACTGTGCTGGCCAGCCCCAGCCCCTGCTGGTAGCAGCAAGCAGAACCATGCGGTGAGAGTGCTGGCCAGCTGACATCCAAGAGCAAAAGGGAGAGATGGCTCCCTGCTGGAGCATCAGCAGGGGCTGGCATCAGCCTTGATATGGCAGAGAGGATGGGGGATAGCAACTGCAGAAAGGTCTCTGCTCTTATGCTTTCACCTTTCCTATGGGGCTGTGTGTGGGTTCCCCAACTTATGACCAGCTCCTTTCTTCAAAATGTCCGATCTCAGTGTAACAAGAGAGTTTGGACCCTGGGGACTTCTGCCTTTTGTAGCTAATAGCAAATGGGCCCTTTCTGTTATGTACATCTGCAGACATTAATGAAAAACATGCTTGAATTGATTCAGGGATCGAAAGTAAGGTAAAGAGTAGAAATAAAAACCCCCGTGTATCAGCAATTGAAAAGAACTGAATGCCTGCTTTCTCCTACCAGCAGAAAAAAATCTAGAAAAAATGGTTTCTAGAATCAAATTGCGTGGAGGTGAGATTATGCTGAGCTAGAGATTTTTAGATTTCAAGTAGGTGAGGAAGGAGAGGGTATAGTGAGATCAGGTTGGCTGGATGATAGTGAGCAGAACTGCCACAATGATTTTTATCTTCAGCTTCCTGAAGCTGTTGGGTCTTTTGTTCCACAGGTTTGTTGGTGACATGTGAGAGGTACTGAGATGAATCTACACTGCTTCTACACAGCAATGCATGTGAGTGTGACAGTAAGGTTTGACCTGCTTATGAGCTTGTGAGCCAGTGACAAAAGACAGAGCTGCATGTTCTAGCCATGAGCAACCTAGATTTTGCCTGGGGGAAAAAGAAATTGTATTAACTTGATAACCTAGCTCTCTTGAAGTCCTATCAGCACAAATACAGAACATGCCATTCTTTACTGCAACATAGCCAAAGTAAACTATCCCAGTGCCATATCAACTGCTGCAATGGGAGGGGAAAACACATGGAGTGGAAAATGCTCTGGCAGCATAGGTTTGGCCGGTGCACATGGCTGGTTGCCAGGCAGTAAAGGAGGAATCCACCCTCACACAGAGGCAGAACAGACCCTACAGGTAGCAAACAAACAGAACACAACCTGGAAATGAATGTCTGTGCTGGTCTGAGACAACATGTATGTAGAAAGAAATTCTTTAAAGTAAAAAATAAATTCTGTACTTCATGCTGTAGACACCAGGCTTGGAAGTAGCAGACCCCTGGAGAGTACTGCAGCCTTTTAACACCTCACCGATACATTTATCTTTCTTGAAGGCAGTGCAAACATCAGAGCCCATGCTCCATTCTACCTCATGATAACAACATCAACAACATCACTGAGTAGTGTACTCATGCAAAATCTTTATGTGGAAAATGTCTTGTCTTGAATAACAGCACCCCTCTGGTTTACATGTAAGCTCAGAAACAGTATTTGCATTGTGCAGTAAAAATACAAAGATATTTCTTAAAACACATTCATCTTCTCATATCATATAAATAGTATTATAATTGCTTACATCTATTTCCTCTATTTTTTATCCCACTAAATCTGCCTGTGGACTAGTGAGAGAAGAAAACCAAGGCAATGACATAGTATAGTTTTGGAGAAAGGCCACACTATCTTAAAAGTCAGTATGGAGAATTATCTGTATTGTATAAGGACAAAGACACATGGATACTGATTCACTGTCTAGCACATATATCTCCTTGTTTTCCTTCCAGGTCAGGAATGGCTTTCAGAATGGTTCTGATTATTTTCTCTGCTGGTCCAGAGTTCTAAAGAAAGCTGAGATTGTGGCTGTTAAGGGTAGAAAGTTCCTCCTTCATTTTATAATATGTATGCTATTGTGGTTTCTCTTGGCTGGGAAATTTCATTTCTATTTCTAATCTCAGCCATGTGTCGGTCAATTCTGATTTAGGTTCCCTTCACCCTCTCCCTGCTGTGCAGCTCTGCATGCCATATTGCAAACATATTTTTCAGCATGGGTGGGAGGTAGCACTGTGGTTTGGGCTTTGCTATTGGTATCAGGATTTCTCTTTTTCTTTGTTTGAATTTTTTTTTTCTTTGAAATTAGAATTGATGGTAAACAGATTTCATTTAGTCCACAGGGGAGGGACAGTGAACATTTTCATGCAAATTTGAATAAGAAATCACAATTTTCCAACTTTTCTAATTAATTCAATGATGTAGTCATCATCTCATTAAATCTTCAGCTTGGACCTTTATTTGGATTATGCAGAAGAATGGAAGTTTAAATTTTGTAGACTCCACTTGTAATTAAAACCCACTCCAGTAAATTAGGGCTGAAGCACTGTGGCTTATTGCCAGTGGATGGAAATAAGGGGATTGTTTGATCCTCAACCAAGAAAATACCAAAGTCTTCCAAAAGGACAGCTTTACACAAAACATTCAAAAGTCTGACAAGCTGTCAGTTCTCTCCATTCCTTTTAGCACTGTTTTGTCTATCTTCTTTGAGCTGAAGACTTCTGCCAAGTAAAGATTCATTTCTCACATATACTTGCCTTTATCAGATTTTGAAGCTGGACAAAAGGATCCACTTAGCAATTGCAAGAACTCTTGTAATTTAAAATGCAAGAACACTTGATTTCTGCATTTCTCACAATCGCTCCAATGTTTTTTGGTTTTTTTCCTTTGAAAGGAGGCAGTGAAGAAGATATCAACATTTTCACCCAAGGAGAAGATTGAGCACTATAAAATTAACATTCAGCTGGCTGTCCATACGGCAAAGGCAATAGAATGCCGAATCTAGATATTTATATTAATTTGTGAAACTAAACAGAAATATTTTACAAAATTCCAATATTTATCCTTAAATAAGATTGATATGACTGGTTATTTTCTAGGGATGAGAGGTTAATACTGTGACTTTACCAATTTAAGCATTGCTGTCCTTCCTCTTTTCCCAGAATCATTGGATGTTTCAGTACAAAGACTTGCTCCCCACACCAGGAGCTGAGTCAAGGAAACTTGATGGTTTTGATAATGATGCTGGTATTTTCAATAAAGACAAACCTGTGGTATGAAATACAACAGCCCTTCTTATGCCTGGGGAAGGCTTCTCGAGTCAGTATCTGACGAGTGATGCTTGGTCAGGTGTACTGTGTCACTAGGCATTCCTGTCACAGGAGGTCTCAAGTCATTCAGAGGCATTTCCATCCTTTGCCTTCCCATCCCCTCCTTTAGCTGTGGTGATGGTGGCATTTCAAACACTGAAGAGCTCTGCTCAGACCGCACTTTGTCTAGTTCCAGACGACTCTAGCAAGGAGGATGGCGTGGGGCCCGCAAGCAGCGGTTCTGCAGGGAAACCAACTTTCCGCTGGCGCTCGGGAACCGCAGGAGGGAGCGCGCTGCCCTCCCCAGATGCTTCGCCCCTGGGCAGAGCCCGCCCGCCCCCCGCTCCCGCTCCCAGTCCCGATCCCAACCCGCTCCCCCTGCCCCTGCCCACCGGGACATGCCGTCCTGCCCTGTCCGCGGGGCTCGGGCCGTTCAGCAGCTCCGGAGTTCTCGGGTGGCTTCTCCTCCTCAGAGAGGAGATAGGAGCCTGGAATGTGGTGCTCGTTTTTATCTCCCTGCCACCAGCCGCTGACACTGGCATCAGCCCCTCAGGATGTGACTGTCCCTTCTGGATTTCAACAGGCTAAAGGGAAGGAGATGGCAGGACCTCTTTAGCCATCCAGGTCCTGAGTGCCCCCATTAAACATTTTTTAAAATGTAAGAATCTGTCAGGTTTGGGGGTTTTCGCACGAATTTTTGAGAATGCTCATGAAACCAGTATCTCCCCCCGACCTCAGCTTACCCGGCTTACAACAGCGTAGCAGCAGCACGAGCTGGCTACACAGCACGTCGTAAAAACGTAATTTCTGAGGTTCTAGCTCTACTCTTCCCTCTAGAATAAAGGCAGAGTTCCTCACTTTTCACTGTGCTTGCACTGCACGAGGCACTGAAAGCAGCCTGCTGCATCCTCCACCTCTGCACCCGCTCAGCCCTGAGCTCCTGCTGTTGCCATTATCAGTGAAAGCTGTTGCCAAGACAGTTTTATGTACCCACTGAGACAGGCACTGGCAGTCACCATTTACTGTTTTTTAACCATATCTGGTTTAAAGGGGGCTCTCTGTTGACTGCAAACTGGCCAAAGGTTTCTGGAAAGGTGGTTCAGCTACAGTACCATCCGGTCTATTCCAATAGCTGACCTATGGCATCGACACTGTAGAAACACTGAGGCAAAATTGTTCAATAAAGTGTACCCTATGGATTTCTCAGTTGTCTGCATCATAGTACCAAATGAAACTATCAGTGTTGTTAGAGGAATACACCATTTCTAAAAGAGTACTATCTCTGCTCCTTTGTCCACTGGTTAGATACATACTACAGCAAAACAAAGGTTACCCACTTTTTTCGGTTTTAATTTTTTGGGGTTTGGCCAATAAAACTTCCCCTGCAATATGGTTGCCTTTTTTTTTTTTTTTTTTTCTAAGACCTTGGATGTTTATGTGCTTTGGAAAAGTAATTACTTGACATGACTGATGAAACAGACACACTGCAGAATCAATTAACCTATTCCTATCAGAAGAAAATAAAATGCACAGAAAACTTTTGGTCCATGTAGATATAAACAGAAGGTAACAGGAATGCTTATGCAGGACAATTTACAGTTCTCCAGCAATCAAGGTTAAATTAAAACTTTCAATTAATTGCTATGCATCTCAGCTTCATTGGTAAGGGGCAAGATGAGATTTGAAGTTCTTTCACAACTGGTTTTTATGGGCAGGATTCAGGTGGGGAGGCACCAGGGAGGAAGAACATGTTTTGCAGCTATTTACAAGTCCCCAGATGTCCTAGATGGTGATGAAGAGGGTGAATATAGTAAGAGTGGTAGGAACAGTTTGTCAACAAGTTTTGCTACACAGCATGCACAAGAGTTAACAAAATAAATTATACACCACATTTTCTTTTCAAGCAAGCTTTAAATAGTCCATATGTAACAGAATCATGTATTACAGACAAGAAATTCTTGCTGCCAAAACACAGGATGAGTGTTTTTCCCGATCGTTCTTTCCAAATTATAGACTTAGGAAAAAAATATTTCAAGAAATTACAAGATTTTAAAAAATAAAATTATGCTAAAACCCAGAAAAGGCCAATAGAATAGACTGGTGAAGTACATGAACAAGTCATTGGAAGGATATTAGTACACAGGTAGTTACAAAAAACATACAGGAATGGACAAAAAGGCTTTTAAGACACAGATACTAAGCAGGCTAATTCAGGATCAAAGGGCAGAATGCATAGGCTTTATTATAAATTCCATAATTCATGCATTTGTGTGTGCAGGTAAAATATATTTAAAGCCATGTATTTAAATGCCATCAAAAAGACACCTGAACCTCTCCCTAGAACACCTGGTGACTTCAGGGAAGAACCCCGTTTTGCTTTTTTTTGTGCACTGGCCTAATCCAAACTCATAATCTGTAAAAGGGAACAAAGCATAAGAAAGCAAGCAGGTATTTTATCTGAGCCACTTGGCAACATTGGGTCAAAGATCCAAACCCACTTTTTGGTAATCAGTGTCCCTGGAATGGAATGGCAGCAGCACCAGCCTGGAGAGTTCTCAGTGTGTTTCAGAAAGTGGCTCCAAGAAGAATGATCCAAGGGTTGAGTGGGAAAAATTAGAAATTAACCCTGTGACAGATTAGATAGATAGATAGATAGATGGCTTTTTTTTTTTTTTCAGAACAAAATAAGGTAACACTACTGAGTAAGTGGCAATATGGTGTGTGCATTAAGATATACAAGTGAAATCTGCTTGGGGCACCTTCACTCAGAGGAATAAGTCTTCTTAAAATATAATAATAATAATAATACTTCTTTATACTTGCCACTTGTTAGCAATTGTTTACATCGTAGAAAAATAGATAGTATTCTGTAACAAGAAATATAGTTACTTTGTTAAAATGGGCTATTTTAAACCAGCTACTATTCTTTCATATAAAGAATTTCTAAACAGCAAAACAAAAATAGGTAATACTGAGTGCAAAACAGCCAGTGGTATACTTTGCATTGGTTTGAAACATAGTTGCCAGCTACTATAATTACATGTTCTGTACACTGTACTACAAAAGTCTTCCATGTTTTAGAAGCTTTTGAGGTTTTTTTTGTCTTCTTTTCTAGGTGGCAAGTAAGTATTTAATCCAAGTAAGTTCAAACTCTGGAAGTCAGAGATAATTTCACAATCAGTCTTTGCTACCATTCTTTCACATTCCTTCCCCCACACAGTGCAGCAGCACTTTCTATTTATGGCCAAAAATCCCTTAAGATAAACAAAGTTTAGAATGTAGATACTTAGAAGTTTAGCTTATAGATTCACATTCTTTTAAAATAATTTCACTAATCTTCCACGTTTACATTTACACCAATGTAACACCTCAGTTGATGCATTTCATCATCCTTGCTAAAGACTGAAATAAAGTTCAGATGAAAAATCTTTGCCAATGGTAGGTATTGTCTTAAACACTACAAAGCCAGATGGTTCCAATGCAGAAGTCAGATTTTTCTGTGGTCTCCGCAGGTTTCAGACATGAATAGCTGATTCCTAGTGGCAGTGGTAAAGGCATTATCAGTACACCATGAACATCACAAATGGAGACAATTTCCAAACATTAGAGAACAAAAACCAAACAAAAAGCACCCGAAAAAAACCATCAGTGAAACATTCTTAGTAGAGCAGAAATTTCTCTATTCTCCTCTTCATTAATCTCACACCTTTTCAACTTTGGTGGGGTCATACGTATCTGGGAAAAAAAAAGAAAACACTATTAATAATGTATTGTGAAATCTATTCAATATTGCTAGCTGTGGAAATGACACATCTTTTCCCTCGTCTTTATTAAAAAAAATGAGAAGCTGATAATGGACTTGCTGCATTAAAGATACATATCACATTCTTGACCCAAATTCTGTATTTTTACCAGTATAATTCGGGAACAACTCTGATCAAATGCATGAAGATAGAATTTGGGAAGGCGTTGGGTAGGTAGGAATGAGCACACTGAATGCTAAGTGATTACTTCCAGTTTTCAGGTGCTTTGACAGGAAGAAAAAGACATAAGATCTGCTCCCCCTTGTACTGAACACTAAGGAGCAGTAAATGTTTTGAGCATCCTAGCAGGGTGTGTAGGGCTGGCTGAAGGAGTGATTATGCCATGCAGTCATCAGGGTCTTTTCATTTGGTTGCAACTCCTCCGTTTCAGATTAATTCAGCAGAAAACAGGAAATCACAGCTGCGTTGCATTCACTATGGTTAGTTATTCTGTCTCGCTTCAGTCTGCAAAACTGCAGCTCATGTTTCAGCCTTATTCACTAAAGCACTGGACTGGTTTATTAACACTCTCCTTCATTTCCAGCCTCCCTCCCGCCAGTTCACGGGACATACCACAGGTTGGTTTTCCTTTTCCCAAATCCCTGAGGACACTCTTTTATCAGATTTTTTTTAGTTGGATTTATCCCACTGCTGGCCATGAAGTGAGCAGACATGAGCCTTTTCCTTCACCCTCATTACTCTGGGACAGGATTGCGATGAAAAGGCTTTGCCCTGTGAGGTCTGCCTGCCCAGTGCCATCATGCAGACACCTGACTTGCCCTTGGGGTGCAGGGTCATGGCGTGTAGGAGCCAGGGCTACCTAGGGAGGAGTCTGCAGGCACAGAGGGGCCCCGACAAACCAAAGCAGCACTGCAGCCGTGCTGCCGCGTGCTGCTTCTGCTCTTACGCAACCTGAGGATCTGTGCTAACCTTAAACGTCCCTCCCGTAGGCTGTACTCCCACAGCCCTCGCCTTTAAACAGCTGAGCATGAAAATAGTTCCACACATAAATATGACACTTTGGAGTAAAACGTTCATCCTCAGGACTTTCGTGTTGATGTGAGTGAGTATCTTCATTCAAACATAAAAAGCATAAAAATCCTCCAGAGAAATTTTTGCTCCTGTGTGCAAGTGTCCATCCGCTACATTCACACTCATGTCAAGGGGGAACTGGCTAAGAAAGGACTTCTGGATTTGGCCCTAGTGGGTGAATTTGTGGTGCAGAATCTTTTATCACTTCTCTTGCCTACCCTCCTCAAGCTGCTAGTCCAGCCAAAAAAGGCATCTGTGCCAGCAACACCTATGATTCTGCTAAGCCTTTTCTGGTATTTCCAGACACCATATGAATGCAACAAATCAAAAGGAATAAAGTTTTTGAGGACTAGTCTGCTCTAGGATAATGCTGCATCTTTTTAAGCTTAATGCACTGAGGGTGTATGAAGATGCCTCTAAAGCAGTAACATTTTTTGATTGTAAATATTTTGCCTAAACTGTTGGAACATAAAATTCTGAAGTGTTCTGTGACAGGCTGACCTAAGAATAAAAATGGATTACATTTTAGAAACCTGATTTTCCTAAGGCCAGACTCATTCACATTATTACCCACACAGAATTACCCACAAAATTTCAGGTGCTCACTGTTCCAGGGAGTGGCAGGACAGGGGTAGGGAGGAAGGGAGAAAACCAGGCCACAAGATATGGAGCCTCTGCATGGCTCAGTATAGTCCCTGAAAGCTTACCCATGCCCTCAGCATCTAAATCAAGGATACAAAAGTGCCAGACTGACAGGCCAGATCACCCTTTTGATGAGGGATAGACACTGGAGTTCTAGCATTGATACAGAAATGTTTATTCAACATTTGGTTAAGCTCATTCAAAATGCTCTTTACAGAAACAAAGCCAGATTAGCAGCCTCATGTCTTCCAACAGCAAAGGAGAAAAGACATCCAATGCATTTGGGAACACTTGGAGATGTTCTCCTAATGGCAGTATTTGCATAGTAAGATGAGCTTCTTGCACTCAGTTTTGGCAGGGCTTTTACTCCAAGATGACTGTTCATCTGCCAAGCTACATTATACATGTGAAAGCCTGTTTCTGCTAAGGGCTGCAGCCTCTGTGACAGGCCCAGTCTGCAATTATAAGACTAACATCACCCTACCTCGCTCCAAATAGTGTGGCCTTTTAGAACAGAATATTTGCTCTTTGGAAGTAAAAAATACAATGGTTTTCCAGGATTAATTCTCATTTGGGCTTTCAATGGTACCAATGAGTTATTGTGGAAATTGGAGTGAGACAAACACGAATCTACAGTCCCTCTGTAAGGTGAAGCTTTTGGGGCCATCAACAAATTAGGGTCTCTTTGGACAGCAAGAGAGGCCAGTGGAGGAGGCACCTGCCCACCCCATGTGTGTCACCCTGCCGTGCAGGACACGCGCAGCAGGAAGGGACATTCATGCCATCCAAACACGGGGAGGGCTCTTATGGCTGTGAGGGAACTGCTGCAGTGGGAACACACTGCAGAATACAAGCCTGGCATTGTCAGCAAGAGGGATAAATTTAGACCTAATTTACTGCAGAATAACTCTCCAATAAAATGCACACAATCTGTTTTGATACATCCCTGAAGTCATGTCACCACAACAGTTATTTTCTTCACTACAGCAGAAACCCCAAGGGAGGAAAGCATATGAAATGCATGTGGGGCATACTAGACCTGATGGGTACAAGAAAGCTGAATCAGTCTGTTCGAAAAATCTGGTATGGAGAAATACAATTCAGAGCAGAAAGAGACAAAGATGTGGGATACACAAAAAGACATGGAGAAAAAGGCTGCAAGGCTGCAGGAGTCAATACTTAGAACCCATACAAGCATTTCTTTTTAGTTGGAAATGCATAAGTCCAGTTTAAAGTATACTCCATTTAATTTCAGTCCCTCTGTACTGGAAAACTGTAAACAGATTCATATCAATGAGGTTAAATGAATAACCTGTGCAGATTTCAAGGTAAAGTATCAACTGTAACAGAAAGGATGGAAAAAGGAAGGAGAAGATTAATACTAATTTAACAACTTTCACAGTATGTTTGCTCACTCCAATTTACTTAATGGACTAGGCAGGTGGCCTGGGAGATTTATCTATCCCTTTACACACATCTATAGCAACAACTTGTTTTCAGTTGCTCAACAAAATGCTAAATGAAAACTGTTTTAGAGAGAGAACAGCTCATGTTACTTCAGGCATGCATATGGACTACACAAGTTCATCCCAGTTCCTGTTTCATAGAGATCAGAAACACCAAAAAAAAAAAAAAAAAAAAAAAAAAAAAAAAAAAAAAAAAAAAGAAAGAAAGAAAAAGGTGTTCACTGAAAAAGTCAATTTTCTATTTGTCCTGGGGTCAACAATTATTCTCAACATCTGATCTGGAAAATATTCATGAGAGACAGAGAATTTCCGAATTTCCAGGCTCCTATATGCAGCCATTTCCCAGAGGCTTTATAGAAGAACATCAGATTTTTATTTTTAGTTTGTTCTGAACTATGATATAGTATGTGTCTACTTAAGTATCAGAGAGGGAAAAAAATTGGCATTCAAGGAGCAGCTATGATTAAATCACCACATGTTCCCAAACACTGGCATTAGTGTGACTGTCTTTGAACTCCACCGTTTTAGCCTGGCCATTCCCTGAAACAATTAGACAGAGATAAGACCTTAGGGAGCACTCCAGTCTCTGAATGAATTTCCGTATCACAAGTGAATTTTACAGCAACCATTCCTAAAATGGGACCAGAGAACACTCATCTTTTCCACAAGGAGAGCAAAGTGGGTGGCTCCCAGATGAGGATAGTACCACCTACAGCTTGTTACTATTTGAGCAGCATTACGTGGGCATGCAAGCCAACTGATCATGCCCATTACATAAGGAATGAGTACCTATCTGCATCTCCCATAACAGGGTCTTACCTAAAGAAAAATCCCTGTCGATCTTCTTCTTGTCAATTCCACCTAAACATCCATTTTCACTGAGAGAGATAACACGCTTGGAAACAGCCCCTGAGCTTGCCAGTTTGCTTTCTCTCTCCCCTGGTACCTTTGACAGCTTCTCCTCATCCACCTCCTCCCCTGAGTCTGCACTCTTAATGCTCAGACGTCTCATCCGCGACACAGAGTCAACTTCTTTCATTCGCACCAAGCGATCCTTGGCAGTCCGGCTGGGTGGAGACGTGAGCTTGCCTTGGAGAGTCTCTATCACTTTTGAGGTGCTCCTCACTCTCTTTTCTGAATGCTGATAAGCAGCTGACTTGCAAACCAAGTTTTGGTCCTCACCTTGGCTGGGACTCACGGGTTGTTCCAGAACTTGCTCAGTTACCAGTGGTTTAGCGCTGGCTTCCTGGTGAGTGGCCTGGCATTCATCAGGGTATAAAGGTCGTCCTCCTGCTCTGACAAAGAGAGCACTCTCTGTCCAGCCACACTTTCGTCTGCCTTCATAAGAATCTTCTTTCTTTCCTTCTTTATTACTTACTGTGCTCCCTGTCGTTGATGACTCAAAGTCCTGAGCACCGTTTGAAGGGCTAGTGCCTGGGTGGGGCCCAACACAGTCATCTGGAAGGAGAGACTCCACTGCTATATCTATACCTAAAATTCTTGCAGCTCTTGCCTGCAATGACTCATTCACAGGGATTTCCACTGCATTTGCATCTGAAGAGTGATCAGAGTTGTTAGCACCAAGTTCTGGGGCCACATCAAGTCCCACTGACCTCAAATCTGGCTCAGAGCACCTTTGGTTCCTCTTTGTTAGTGATAAGCATACTACTGACCCTCTCTCTAATACCCTATCATTTGTGGGAGTTGTACCTTTGCTCAGTTTAACATAGTCTAAGTAATTTTGATCTTCGCTCATCTCCTGCAAGATAGGGTTATTGAAAGGATTACTGTGACATGAACTACTTGGGCTACTGGACAAAACTCTTTTGACAGGGCCCACGTGAACTGGTTGTTTGCTTATTCTGCTCTTAGCTTCCCCCATTTCTGTTATCAGACTTCCATCTGCTGGCCTGACTCCTTCACTGCTCCCTCTTGGCTTTGAGGAGCCTTGAGAGACAACGTATCTTGGCTCGCCACCATGCTCTGTCCCCATGCTCCAACTTTCAGACTTACTTTTAACCCTTCCTGACCTAAATACAGGCACCTCTGGCACAACCATTTCTGATTTCCCACCATGTTTTGGCTCCTGGCTTGATTTCTCATTTTTGGACTCCCTCCTCTGCCTAAAGGCACCTGCCTGCAGAGGGGCTGTAGCACTTTCCAAATCTTCTTCACTGCTTGTGCTCTCCTCCTGCCCTTGCAGCTCCTTGTTAAAACTTTCTAGCTCACTTATTGCATCCCAGGGACGGCGACTTACAGGTTTCAACAGGAACTGCCCAAACGGTTCTTTACTGTTGCAGGGAGCACCTGGCTCTCCCTTAACTACATCTCCCTTGGAAAGAAGGCCATTTTCCCTCTCTTGGACAGGCACAGGCTGGCTCTGGTGGGCTTTTGGGGAGGGAGACTGAAGGACTGAGGTGGCAGTTCTGGAAAATGCACTGTTGCTAGACTGGCTGAGGTGTGTCTGGCCCTTCATACTGTAACCACTCTGCCTGCAGCCTCTCCCATCAGAAGGTGACCCTGTCTGTTTTTCCCCCGCTGTGAATGCTGTACACCCCGGGAGTTTTGGAGATAGCGGTTGGCCACTATCAGGCTTCCCAGGCTTTGTACCATGGAAAAACTGTGGGCTCTCAGGTTCTTCAGAGAAGCTGGTCTGTGTCTGCTGGTCTTTGTACTGATCACCTGGCCAGGAGCCAGAATATTTGAGCTCTCTGTGTTTTGTAGGCTGAATAAATCTGAGGTCATTCATTTGTTTGAACTCTTCTGGTCTCCACAGCTCTTGTTTTTGTAACTCATTTTTATTGGTCATGCTTCCTGTAAGCGCTTGTAACTCCAAGTCTGTTGAAGACATACTTAAGAGACTTTGTTCTTGCAAAGCCCCATTGTTATCAAACCTATTCTTATCAGGGCTCTGAGTTATGTTGTTGTTCCTATCTGTATCTGGCAGATTGGATTCTGATTTAACTGGGATGGAGACCAAACAAAATATAGTTTCATTCATTTTTTTCTTTGAACTCTTTTTGCTCTGCATCCCAGTTCCAGGTTCAAACTTTTTCACTTTTGTAACAGTCTCACAGGTGTTGTCCATATGTGAATTTCTTACAGAAAGTTTGCCTTTCGTGTACTCTGTGCTGGCTTCGTTACGGGGGCTGTGATTAGTTGCACTACAATTGTCTCTTTGGTCCGGCAAGGCACAATTTTCCTGATCTCGGATGGATGGTGCCAACCATCTGTTGCTATGGGTGGAGCTGTCGGAAGTTCTTTCTCCCTTTGCAGAACTGGACAAGTTTGATGCATCCACAAAGGCACTGTTGTACTGTACTTCAAGATTTCTCTCTTGCAAAGCACCAGAACTGGGACTACATGCATTTTCAGTGTGGTTAGAGTTGCCCTGCAGACCTTCCAGCGGTGCAATTTTAATATGCCGTATCCGAGGATCATCAAAGGGAATATACTGAACGGAACGCAGGTGGTCAGCAGGGCGCCTTGCATGGCTTTGCTTCCCATGAGGAAAATGGTTGTCTTTGCAAGGGTCACCCCCCACCTCAAAAGTATTCATGGCTGGTCGTTGGCAGGGGACAACCCGCTCTGCAGGACCCTGTGGATCACTGCTGGCGCACGTGTTGGTGTTAGGCACTTCACTGGGGGAATGTGGGGTCACGTGTTGGTGAGGTGGGGACTTGTAAGAAGGAGGAGGTACGTACACTGGGGGCTCCAAACCAGAGTCTGGAATGCCAGCGTCTTGTCTTGGCTCATTGACTTTGGCTAAGTAGGAGATTGGTTCCTCTTTCTGATAGTGGTCCTGGCAACCCACGGTTTCTGCAGGTGCCCTAGTCTGCCGCTGCAGTTCATAGGATGGAGGCTTGAGAGGTCTCCCATACTTGGGCTTCACCAGGGGAAGGAAAGGGCCTCCTGTTCCATGGTGCTTGGCTGGCTCCACACTCAGTCTGTTTGGGGGATAGGAGGGTGTTTTACTTACACTGAGCGAGTTGTTACTGTTGGTCAGGGAGGGCATTTCCACGCACCTCATGCTCTCAGGTGAAAGGACCCTCGGCAACGACTGTGATTTCCCCCTGCTCTGGGTGCTGAGTACATTGTCTCCCAGGGTCAGCGAATACAGCTCTTGAAGCAGCTTCTCCCTGTCACCCTCGGACATTTGCCTCCCTACTTTTTTTGGCTGGTTCCAGCTTTCTACTTCCAGACTTTGCCATTTGCAGTCACTGGGCACTTCACAGCTTTCCTGCAGGCCACTTCTTCTGACATACCCTGTACCTGTCCCCACCTTCAGCTGATTCTCCTTGGGGTGCCGGGGTGCCCCTGGGGATGCAGCCAGGCCTTTCATCTCCACACTGGCCTTCTGGGAATAGCCCAGTAGCACACTGAAGTCCTGTCCTCGTCTTCTCCAGTAGGCAAGATCTTTATCAGTCTTGGGCTGGGCAGACCATGCTAAATGAGGCCTGTCATAAACCCTGGAAAGAAAAAGCAGTGTCAGAGGCAGTGTGCACAGGTGCCTGTTCTTTCTACCATGGGTAAGGCCATTAGGAGGTCAAATGATGAGTTATGCCAATGGGGTTTTGTGTAATCTATTTGCAATCAGATGACAATTTTAATGAGAGGATTTAAAAGTCAGTCAATTAACACGAGTAAAGGAAGGTACAGAAGCTCTTTTGACATCTTGTTAGCTATGCAAAGATGTTAGAAAGAGAGACAAACGTACACGGTTACCTGCTGTGCAAACATGCACAGCCCTCCTTGATGGACATTAGAAAATTCCCTGCCCACAGCAGGGAGCTTGGAACTAGATGATCTTGAAGGCCCCTTCCAACCCAGACCAGCCTCTGACTCTAAGAAGCCATTCTAAAACCAGAAGTGACTGTCTTGAATTACTTCTGTATCCTGCTAAATCAAAATCTATAGACATCAAGGACACTACTGCAATATTCAAGTTTAATAGGATTCCAAGAAGCAGAGGTAGGGAGAACAGGTAGATGTCTGTATTTTAAGATTTCGTAAGATATAGTCTGTAAGAAACATGATTTGCATCCTGGTAAAAGTGCTGAAATTAAACATGTCAGTTCCAGAATTGATTCTTGTTCATCTTTCTGAGGGAACAAATTTCTTCAGGGTTCTTTCAATTAAATGACACATGTCACAACAATGGTTCTGTATCAACACTGTTCTGAATAAGATAGAACCAATATTTCAAATGTAAAATATTTCAAAAGAAGTATAAAATTCTTAAATAAAAGAATCTATTAGTGAAATATGAAAGACATTAAACATTGCAGACTACAAATTCAGAACACAGATTTACATGAACAGAATAGGCTCTTTTTCTGTTCTGAACATAGTGTAAACTGTTTCATACATTCCTGCAGACCAAAATTGGTATCCTTCTACATAAATAATTAATTTTCTACTTGAATTGCATTCTGCTATTCTTGTACCTAAGGTGTCCAACAATATAACTGCCTTTACACTATGTGGCTGCCACCAGCATAAGACTGGAAAGAAAAATCAAAATTGACAGAAATAGGACAAGTATGTAGATAGAACCCAAGAATTTCTTCCTCTTCCCTCCACCCCAAGGTATATAAACAGTGTCATCTGGCTCTTTTTTACTAAAAACAATGATCTATTTAAATAGGAAGACATAATATAAGTCAAAATTCAGAATGAAAATTAAGCCATCCAGATCCATAGCACTTTTCTTTCATGTATATTACCTTCATCCTATGAGTCTAAAAGTTTAAAACCAGACTGGGATAAGGAGCATCTTGTTCCTATTAATTCAATTGGATTAAGATTGAACTTCTGAACAAAATGTTCTGCCCCTGAAGCATGAAATACAGTTTGATTGCTGAACCCCAAGAAGGAACAGATGTCTTCATTAATCAATGAAATATAACAGGACACCTCCTATATCAGAATCTGATTGTAGTAACAACCAGCACTTCCATGTGGAAACATACAGCTGAACAAATGCTGTCTTCTACCTTTTCATCTCATCCCCATACTGCTGTGGTGCCATTTGTATCTGTGTTCACAAAATGAGGTGAGAAACAGGATCCAGCAAGAGTGAGGAGGAAGTGGATAGGTTGCTCTTTCTGATTGATTTTATCCATCACTGTAAAAGGGTTTACAGAAATTGCAGGAAGTATGGTCGTAGATTCCAAGATCAGAAGAGACCATTACAATTATTTAGTTTGACATCTTGCTCAGCACAGGCCATCAGACTTCTTTGAGATGATTCCTGCTTAAGTGATAGCATCTCTTAGAAAGGCATCTAAAAATCCTGATTTTTAGATTTCCAGTGATGTTGCAAAGCTTAATTCACCATTTAAAAACCCCATGAAGTAACCCAAAACACTTCTCAACATTTATTAAAAGCTGATTAAGAGATTAAATTTATTTTTAAAGGTTAATAACTAGGCTCCAGTAATGAACTTCAGAACATAATACAATCCACCTTGTAACCTGTATTATGTCATCATTGCAACAAGAGTGTAAAAAAGACATTTAAAAGGAGGCATTTAGAGCATTTTAAGCCCAATTCTTTCTAAGATCTACTCATAGGACAGACAGTATCCATCTCTCTGTGTCCTGGCTAAGGCACTAGCCAGCCTCTATCAGCGACCCTGTAAACTTCTGAAGATGACACTGCACTGTGCAGTGGGAAGAGGATGCTCCAAGGACCCTCCAGTACAGCTCCATCCTGAAGTCTCCTCTGCTCTCAGTGATGGAGAGCAGCTCCTGCACAACTGCATGCAGGCACAGCTGGCAGGCAGGAGGCAGTGGGGCAGCACAGCACAACCACACTGCAACTGCAGCAGAGAATGCCTCCTTCCAGGACATGTGGCACTTCTGGCTCTTGCAGTCAATGAAGTGGTGGAAGGCGAAAATCCAAGAGCCACTCCAAGTTTAAAGTGCTTCACTGCAGCCTCAGCAATGCTCGATCTCTGAATGATGAGTACCAGTCATGGTGCAGCCTTTTGTGCCCATGACATATCACCAAAGAGAAGACTTCACAGCCCCTCTCTGCAGCAGCTCATCTCTGACTATGCCACTATACAATTGTGTATCTCTCCACGATGTGCTGGTGCTGACACACAAAGAACTGCACACCCAGACACAGCAGCTTAGTGCCTGCCAGGTGGGAGGAGGATGGAGCCAAGGATGGAGCAGTCCCATTGGACTGACTGTGGAGATTTAAGTTCCAGGGGCAGAGTGGTCCCAAGGGATCAAGGAAGCAGATTTTAACATTTTGAACTCTTTTCTAATAGGTTTGCCTCTAACGAGTATCACATTTGCTCTCATAAAATGCTTTGAATTGATTCTATAAAGTTAATTTAATTAAAATGGTTTTAACCTCCCAAAACTATTTCTAGTTTTCTGTGAATTTTAGGCCTTTACAAGAAATGAGCTCATCAATCTGCATTGGCTGCATGATCACATTTCACTGAGCTGTCTTGCTCAGAGCTGTGGGTTGAAGCTGCCCAATTCCCCATGGGATGTTGGACCAGCAGGATGCAGATAATGGGGCCAAAAGTGAAGGAGTGTGGCACAGACATCAAAATCCAAACCCCCCAGAACTGGGCCACTGCAGCGCTGTGTAGGGAATGCCTGTCCCTGCTGCTGGCTGCCAGCATGGAAGTGGAAGGTGTTTGGGCACTCAGTAGCTCATCCTGCATGAGCTGCAGGCACTGCCATAGTCTTTGTGACCCACAAAGAGCACTGTTAAGAAAGTCAGCAAGGTGGAAAAATTTTCAAAGGGCTGCTCTGGACACTGGCAGCTTCTGTTCTATTTTGAGATCCTATCCTCACATACACTCTTCTGGGACCCAGCACTGGAAAACACCAGTATACTTTTATAATTGTTCCAGCAGGTGATCTCATTAATGATGATATCTATTTATCGCTAAATTTGCTAGCTACTAACATAGTTCCTCCCACACAAACAACTAAGCAAAGGGCCTCTTCTCTCTACTTAGAACAGAAACAGGAGGGAGTCCTCCTGTGAAGAGAGAACTCTCATCTATACCCGTATACTCTCATCTATAGGATCAGCTTTCCCGTGTTCTTCGACTTGTCTCCTCTTCCAAACCTTTAGTGTGTAGCCCCTGAATACCCAGTTAAGCCAGGACAGCCCTCCCACCATTTACTCCCTCACACTTTGCCTGAAGAACAACAGGATGGAACCAAACACCACTTCCCCATTCCATCAGGGCATCGCTCTCCCCTCACAAGCAGCAGGAGCAGTGGCCATGAAGCCTCTGCCCTCCTCAGCAAGGTTTGATTAGCAGAACAACCTTAACAAGCAGAGACAACAGCATCATCCCCTGCCATCACAAAACACCACAACCTCTGCAAATCTGCCTGCAAAGGCAGCCACGAAGCTGGCAAATCACTCACTTCCATGGTGTATGGGAGGTGATTAGTTCTTCTACATCAGTGGTGTGAACGAGAGTATGGTGTAGATAATTCCCTGGACAAGGAGCCTAAGCCATGCTCTGAGGTGCTGTGGAACTGTCACCATCTGTGAAGGACACATAGCCTGTTCAGGCCCTCTCCTGCTCTGTGCTGACTGGGAAAGCAGCACCAGGAAATGGTGGCAGGAAGCCTGCAATGCCCAGAGAGTATCTTGCTGGGTGCTCAGCTCCTCTCTGACCCCAAATCATCCCCAGGTCTCTGCAGTGTGCAGTGCTTTCCCAGCATGGGAACCAGAAGCTGATTTCCCATAGCAGTCCAGAAACCAAGCAGAGATATCAAAATGCCTGGTGGAGTTTACCACCTATCACAGGCCCAAGCACTCCCAGCTGGGCCATCACAGGTACCTTCTCCTCAGTTTTAGAGCAGCTCACATGCACATGGCAGCCTTGTGACGTGGGAGTGGATGTGGAGAGGGACTGACACCCAGGGCTCAGGAGCTGACACGAGGTGCTGCAGTGCTGCAGCTGCAGCTTCCTTGGATCCGGCCTGGAGAGCTCCCTCCTCCCTTCCTGGACCAGCTGGGCCACTGTGTCACACTCCACGCCGGAGGCACTCCACACTCCCAGGCATGGCAAGGAAGGGATGACACAAAGGTTTTTGCCCAGCTGCTAGTGCCTTGTGAGAGTTCCCAGTAGGCTCACTGGGAATCAGAGTTTGCTGTAAGAGTAATTGCAAGAAAATATTTCTATTTGCATGAAAGTGTGACAAAGCCATTTCCAGAGTTGTGTTCCCTATTTTATGTAGAAAAGCCACTTTTAAAAACCAGGATATAATATTTTACTGTGCTGTAGACTGGCAGCTTCCACCCCTTGCATTTAGAAAGAGATGTTTAAATTGATGCATCCAGAGGAAATGGAAGCAGGGAGACAGCAGCTCTCCCAAACTTCTGTGCATCCACATAGGCTCTAACAGGGTGCAGGAGCAGCAGTCCTGTGGTAGCTTCCAGCCTTGTACAGCCAGATCTTCTTCACAACAGTATTTCTCCACACTGTAAACTCAGCACCAGCTTCCTCAGCACCACTGCAAGCTCTCTTCCCGTGCTTCAAAACCTTTCTCCCTTTCATTCTTTTTCAGTATCTTTCCTCAGTTTTTTTGCTGTCCAGTTTACTTCATCCAAACACACCAGAAAGAATCCTCCCAATTACCTTTACATCTGTGTTCTAGCCTTCCTTCTCTAGAATGGATGGTTCCACCTGGAGACCTTCACCAGGACTTGCTGTCTTATGACTGCTTTAGAGGGCTCACATCTTTTCCTGCCCATTATTCTAACTGGCAACCAGCAGCCATTCCTGCTCCAGGCAAACAGACTTGCAAGGGGAAAAGATGTGAAGGGAAAGAGCAGACGAGCCCAGGAGGAAAGGGACATATGGCTTTGCCACATGTTACTGAAGGTCTTTATAAGAGGACGAGCTCCCAAGGCGACAGTGTTTTTTTGCCCTGCTTTCAGTTTCAAGCCCACTCGGCAGGAGGAAGGGGCTTTTCCTTGTAAACCATCATCATACTTGGGCTGGCTTCCAGTCCTGCTCAAGCCCCTTTCCTTTGTTCATCTGCAGCACTCAAATAGCTGCAGAACAATGGCCAAGTGTCGGTGTGTACACACAGCTCTTCCTGCCCAGCCGGCCCCAGCCCCGGTGTGCACGTACTCTGTGATGAGCAAGCCATGGCCGTACAAGCACATTTTAGGGAGTGACAACAAGAGCTTCCATTGGCTTGGAGCTGTTTTAAAAAAGAAGTGCACAGGCACCTTCGCATGCTTACTCCACAAAAGCAGCACTAAGAGACCAAGCAAGTCCTCAGTGCATGAAGGAACACCCACCAAGAACTGCATGTGGTTGAATCCACAGTAAAACCTGGGTGTGTAAGTGGAAGAAGAAGCTGGGTGCAGTTTTAAGACTGAAGAAAAGGAAGACCTTTTTCCCCTTTTCTTTCCCCCTGTGCTAGAACTAAGCTTTCCTAAGTCCATCAGAAAGGCCTCTCATTCAGACCACATTAGTAAAACATGTTTTCCCACACTCAGCCACTTCCCATTATCCCAGTATTCCCAAAGGCCTTTCTCTAGCAGAAGGTGAATGATGTGTCACTGGATGTGGACATCCAGTGAATGGAAATGGTTACTAGGATGGGAGCAGGAAAGGATCACAGGAAGATGGTGTTAAGGGTTAGAGTCATGATAAGTTATCTGTCAAGTCCAAAAGAAAGAGAAAGCAAAGCCATGGCATGATGCTGAAACTTACCCCCCTTCTGAAGTATGAAAAGTGGACAAACCCTGAAGGTCATGGTGGTAACCAGGACCTGCTTGCCTCCCTTGGCTCCCATGGCTGCTTTCAGTGCTGCTTGAGCTGGTTTTCACCAGAGGTTTCTTGCTGTAGGCCCCAGCTCTGGATTCTGCTTCAATCCCGTTCAGTGCTGTTCTCTGAGCAGATCTGTTCCCTGTGAATTCTTGCCGGTATCCATCATATCTCTTCTCATATGAAACAGGGGGATTCTTCGACAATTTGTATCCATGAGAAATCAGGAGGTCTTCGACACTGAACATGTTGTGCTGGTTTCACTCACAGCTGTGCCTTCAGAAAGCTCTTTCCAGCTGGACCCATCACTGCAAAACATAACCAAAAACAAGCAAAAGTCCACTTTAGACAAGGAAAGATACCCTTGATCAGCCAGTAGGCTACTGAAGCTAAAAGTTTCATCTCCTGTCCTCGGTTTTTCACCCTCTTAATAAAACAGATGAAGCAAAGTGCATGCAGATGCTGATGAATCATGTGCTGTCCTTCCCTAGACAATACACCTCCCTGCACTCAGCCAAGCAGCAGATGCTGTGCTGCTGCTGCTGACTCAGTCCCTTTCACTCAAGAATTCACTGGTGATTGCAGCTTTCAGATTTCACTAATGTGATCTCAAAATAAAAACTTTGCACTGGAGGTAAGCCCACAGCCTGAGCAGACATTTCCTTAGAAAACTATTTTTCTCCAGTCATGGAAAGGTGTGCCCTGTATTATGTTTTACATTGCTGCAGGAGGAGGGGGTGGATTACAGAGCAATAAGCCTCACCCTACAGCTCTGCATATTCCAATTAAAAGAAAATGTTCATATGAACAAGGACAAAATATGCATAAGAACAAAAACGAATTATGCAACCACATGAGAAACCCAAGTAATATGCAATACCCCAGATCTGTAAAATCTTTTTACAGATTACTTTCTTTTCTCCCTGCATTGGCCTGCTGCAATCCTCAGCTAGAATAACACAAAACCTAAGATTTCAAGTATGCTGTTTTACAGCACACTTCCATTGTGCCACATGACTCATGATGCCCATGTGTATTTGTATCTCAAGGATCTGCAAGACACAGGATGGTCAAGATTTTTCTTCCCAGGTGACAGCCCTCAGTTTTGCACTGACTACAGCAAAGACCCAGCAAACTGAATCAGTTGGCTGAAAACAGTCTCTATTGTCTACACCGCTCTCACAGCTTATTACGGCAATTACAGAATACCCATTCATCCAGGGTTTTAAAAGGTGTGGAAGATAATGTTCTGTTCTGCAGGTTGTACAAAACAATGGACCCATCCTGATACATTCCTCCCTGTTTGAACTGTGTTACCAAAAAAAAGAAATTTTTAAAAGGTGGATAAAAAGTGAAACACACAGAAATAGATTTAAGTATAATATAAACCACAAGGTTATTTTCCCTGCATGAAGAGTTCATTTAACACATCTAATGAGTCCTGCATGTCCTGAGTAGTAGCAGGTCCACCCGAGGATCATGAGCTCTGCACTGGCAGCTGCTTGAAAGGAGGCTGTCTCTGCAAAGATCATGACAAAAAGGTGCATTTTATACACTGGTCTTTAATGCTCTTCTTGGGCATGAAGAAAGGGAGAAGTCTGTTCACTACTGTTCACAAGGATTTATTTGAAATGGAGCAAGTACTGAGATGGCAGTTGCATATTTATTAGTACTAAACCTCTCAGGCTACATATACACAGAAGTGGATGGATTGGTGTGCTATACAAACCAGTTTCTGTGCTGCAGCGCTCTACATGTTATGGCCACTTTTTTTGGCTATCAGTGCCCCATCCATTTTCTGTCCTGCCTTGACTCCTGGATGCTGTGCCAGCTGTGGAACCAGTCTGGCCAGCTGCTCTGGGCCAGCCTGGTGTGCAGCTCCTGGGCACCCAGGGACCTTCCAGCCACCTCTGCGCTGTGCTGCCCACAGTGGCCACGGCACTCACCCGAGGAGAGCTCACAGTGTAGAAAAACAGGCACAATTTTTATGCAGAGCCACAATTTAACCTGAAACACCACAAAAGTGGTTTTCCAGTCTGAGAGCCTCCTGAACACCTAAACCGGTTTGTCCCTAGAGCTTAATGAATCTCCTCCCTTTTCACAAATGTAACACTACACACCCTTTAAAAACAGAGAAATAAAGCTCTGTGCTGAAGATATTAGCCCCTGCTAGAACAGAACTCCAAAGTCCCAGTAAGAGCTCTGAGTAGGTGAGCCAGCAGCAAGTACAAGCAGGCAGAAAGCAGGGAGGAGTGGGACCCTTCCCTCATGGAAGGAAGGGAAGGCTTTATGGGTTATTTTTGAATGCTGACCTAAAAAGCTGATTTTCCATCTACCCCCTGCCCAGACTGTGCAAGGAGCCAGGTATGAGCAGAGCGAAGGGAACAGCTGGCTCCTAGAGCTGTTCAGCTTCTAACAGGAGAAAGATCCAATGTGACTTCCATAAACAGCAGAAAGCCCATGGAAGCACTCACAGGTGCAAGGAAGAAATGTGCTTTTCCTGCTATTATCGGGCTGGCTTGGAGAAGAGTTTAACCTCCTCTCTGCCACCCACTGCAGCCATCAGAGAGGCAAAGGTGCGTGGGTAAGAAACCTCCAGCATATGGGGTTTACTCTGATCCTTCTTTTGGCGCCAGTGGTGAGGAGCAGTAAGTGGAAGTGTGCCATGAGGAACTGGTATGACCGTCTCTTCCTGCTCTGCAAACTCACCATGTGTAGAAGGGGAAGCCCCATGGTGTTATGTGCGGTGGGGAGGCCCGTCCGGGAGCAGGATGCTATAACTATGCCCATCACAACACTGCAATGGGAACAACCAAGGAGGAGAAGCCTGCTCCATGCTAATGCCAAGCTCCAAGGAGCCAGTAGCACCGTGGGAGCTGGCCACTAGTTGGGACATTGTCGGGACACAGCCTCAGAGGACTGTGCAGAAGTCATGGGGAAGTAGCATCTCCTGTACTGGACCTGATCAGGGACAGGGAAGCTGGAAGTACTGCCTGATCAAAGCTTGCAGGACATCAACCATGTCAGCACCAATCATCTGCAATGATACTGGCCAGCTTTCTGAATCTGGCTGGAGTTCTGGGACACTCACTCCACCCTCCCTTAGATAAATAAACCTAAAAAATAAAATCAAAGGAATTGGATTGGCAGGAGTAACAAAACCATTGCTGCAGCATTGCCATGTAAATAATCTGTCAGACTGGACCGCAGAGTAAAGGCTGTGCAGAGCTTCTAATTTGAGGGAAGATCAACAATGTTGCAAAACAGTTTGTTTTTCCAGCCGTCATGTGTTTTGTTTGCCAATGACATCAGTGCTCTCTGATAGGGTTTGCTTCCTGAGGATGCCTGCTATCTTGCCAGTGTTTCCGACTTGTCCCCAGCAGCCGGTGCAACTCTGCGTTCATTGGGAACAGGGGCCAAGATTTTCTCTGGAAACTTCTCAACAGCACTCTCAGATGCAAAGAAACAAGCGTGAAGGGCGGAAATCAGCATCAGCCCCCATGCAGACAGACACAATGGAGACCCACAGCCTGAGCAAGCAGGACACAATGGGATCACCAGATGGAAACGTCATCAGAGCACCTCACCTTGGGGTGCTCCGTCCATGAACACGGCTCTCACCTCCGGCCTGAGAAAAGCCCAAAGTACTCCTGAAAAACACCCTGAAGAAATTTGGTGCTAGCTTCCTCTGAGCTGCCTCTGGAACTCATTCTCAGTGGGAGAAACACATTGTTTTCTATTTATGACCTGCCTTTGTCCGTAGATTTTTTTTCAGTGGCAGGGGTTCCCAAGCCTTGTTATTTTGGGGCAGGTACCACCACTATATGTATGATGACCAGTACCAGTGATGATGAATGCCAATACTTGCAGCAATGGCAGAAGCAAGTCTTACCTCCATGCTGTGAAATGACTTGCATGGTATTGAGTGCCCCCTTCATGGTACTCTGAGCAGCACCTTGGCAGGCTCCTTCCTTTAGCCCAAGTTCCAGAGAGTGTCCTGGCACAGCAGACACATATTGGGTGGGAGAGCTGAAGTGACAGAGGATTTGGTCCTGGCTTCCCTCTGTAACATCTCTCCTGCCCTCCGTTACTTGAAATGTAGGGAAAGGTGGTAACCCTTTAACTGGCTGAATACAATCCCTGAAGTTCTTCTTGAGCATGATTTGCCCTGCCCACCTCTGCAGAAATATTTATAACAATAATGTAAATTATTTTGTACAACTTTCAAGAAAAGAAAACTGAAGGAACATGATTCATACCACAAAATGAAGAATACAACATCAAGAATTGCCAAAATCAAGGCACCCTGCACGGACATAATATTTACTGCAGTCTCTAATTACATGACTTGAGGCTACTGAATTCTGCAGGAGTCCAACCTCAATTGGTGTGCAGGCTGTGCAGGCTAGGTGATGGTAGTTCTTCCTGAGCAGCTATTCAAACACTGCTCTGAAGATATAGTTACTAACAGGCATCTGAATTACAAAGTGTATTATCTAGATGGGTCACACATTAAACTAGCTTATCTTTACTCATGACTGGGTGACATTATTCCCATTTCATATCAGACATGTGCCAGACAGAATATTTATGCAGACAGACTAAAGTGAAAACAACCCTCTCCACTCTAGGCACCCAGTCTGAAGTGCTTACAACCTGATTTTTTGAAGGACTCAGCTTTAAAAGTGAACTATGTACATTCAAAGCAACTGCAGCAAGAACCTAGTGTTTTTGCACATGAACCTAAGTGTGCCATAATAGCTGTCCACACAATGAAGACATGGAATGAGCTAAAAAACTGGTTGCAGCAATTTGTGTACTGTGCTTTCCTCCATCCCTCTGTGCATCTAATCCAATACCAACACTTTTTGTCCAGGAAGCCCTGCCACCCCTGTTAACTCCTCATCAACCAAGTACCAAGGAAAGGAAGTGCCTCCCTTTCCCCCTCCCCACACTCACCAATCCTTCTTGCTGTCCTCCCCGTCTCCTCCAGGATCCCTTCTCTGCCCTCCTGTCTCCTGGTCCCACCAGTTGAGCTGCTCTTCCCACACAGCCCACCACTGTGACAGTCAGCCCATCCTTCCTCCTGCACCCCTCACAGCTCCTGCTGGCCAGTCCTCAGCTTGCATCCATCACCCCAATTTCTTCCTTCCCCTCCTGATGAACACCTATTGTCCTGTCTACACTTCAGCAGAAGCACCTCTGTGCCTGCTCTCTGCTCCCAGATTTGAGACCCCATCTCACCTGTACCTGGAAGAAGCAGGAGTTGTCATTACAGGGATGATCCCACTCCAGCAGCACAGCCCTGGGCCGTGGCTACACAGGCATGCTCTGCTGGCACATCCCTTGGAGCAGCAAGGGCATGAGCACAGGGCTGGGTCACCAGTGGGCTGTTCAGCACCAGAGCCTTGGGTGTGCTGATGGATGGGGAGAAAAGTCTTCAGAAAACTGAATAATTTGAAACGGAGATGAGTCTGCCAAGAACACGCACTGATGTCTCCAAGCCTTGTCACCACAGATCCTGTTCCTGAACATGATGGCACCACAGATCTCAATCAAAAAGCTGGAGGATTTCTTTTCTTTCCTCTTTCTAATGTGGGCAAAACAACATTCCTTCTCTCCTCCCCTCTAGTTTTTCTTGGAAATGGTTGAATTGGTATAGCTGACAATATTAAAATAAACCTAGCCTGAGAGAGACAGACAACCTGAAAGTCTCAGATCAAGTGATAAAAGCCTGACAGACTAGAGCAATGGAAAACAGGTTCTTATGGTTGTTTTAATACTAGATGGTGCTACTTGCTCTGTCTAAATATAACCCTGAGCTACATCCCAGGAGACTATCTAAGGCTTTGGACATTTTAATTGCTCCTGTTTTCTCACTCTGGCTTTGCATGTGTGCATATAAAACAGCCTATCAAAAGCACATTAAACAAGGCTTTTACCTTGCTAATTTAATCTTTTGCAGGACAATAAAGTCAGATGGGACTGTAACCAGCAGGCTGCAGTGGTGCTGTGCATGCAGCCACTCCAGAATGCCATGCCCCTGCCCTCTGCTATGGAAACAGCCAGCACCACATCCAATGACTTGTAGACACACACTCCATTGGGAAGATAAAATTAATGTGTTTGAAGAGCCTTCAACAATAATGTTCACTATGATCAAATGTTAATTAATGCAAAGACACTCTAGAACACAGGAGAAAGAGATTGGAGAACACTAATGCAAGCTGGATGTATCCATGGTGGGTAGGAGTAAGGAAGGAATAGGGAACTAGTCAGGGCTGCCTCCAAGCCACGAGTAAATACCTTCTAGAAAATTTCAAAGGATAAATGAAGGGCAAGCATATTATCTAACTTCAAACAAAAGGGGGAAGGAGACAGATCTGGGGTATCATAGACCAAACAGCCTTGCTTTGATATCTAATCAGACAAATTATTATTCAATTCCCTTGTAAATACTTTATAACAAGTGTTGATTTATCATGGAGCAGGAGGGAGCAAATGTGCGATCCAAGAAGAGTTTCCATCTCCCTGCTTTGCTGCCTTGCACTGCAGCTGCATCATGATAAAGTCATGAGAAAATAGAAAATACAGACTTGTCAAAAACAAATTAAGCCTAATCTATTTAATTTTTTTCTTTGATGGAGCTGGGAGCATAGTGACTAGGGAGGAAAAAACAGTAGAAGTCACACGTTGGAATGAGGAAAGCTTTGATGAATGCATGTGATAGTCTTACATGCAAACCAGGTGAATACAATTGAGGTATAATTTACTGTGGGCAGCATACAAATGCTCCAAATCTGTACTCAAGGAACAGCAACAAGTCCAATGTCAACTTGAAGAGACACATAAGGGCTGTGCCTGGGGTCTTGCTCTGTTCAGTATTTCCATTAATAACTTGTAAATTAGGAGGAAGATTACAATTACAAATCTCTAGGGAATGCTGTGAGCATTTTCAGGCATTAAAATTAGAATAAAATCTTAATAAATCAGAGACCCAGTCTGAAATGAATGACTGAGTTTCAATACAGGCAGGTGTAAAAAAACATGTCGAAGAAGAAGGATGTCATGCAAAAGTGTCTCTGGGGCTAGAGTCACAAAGAGGGAATACATAATTTGACTCAATGATCTTAGAGACCTTTTCAAACCTTAACAATTCACGGTTAGAGCAGTGCAGGGCTTGGCACACACAGGTGAATAAGCTTGGAGATATATCAAGAGGAGCATCACACATCAGGCTCTTTACTCCTCTCATCCAGTTTGGGTCCCACCTCAAGCAAAATGCTCACGGGAATGATAAAAAACTTAGTCAAGTGTGACCCCTAGAGAAGAGGGTACGAGAAATGGGCTTGTTTAGTTGGAAAAAAAAGTAGAGGAATGAGGTGAGAGAACAAATTTTAAATATGTCAGGCTGCTAAAAGCCTGCGATAATCTTGTCCTACTCCCTGCAGATGTGGATAACCAAAGGAACTGACTTAGGAAGCAGCAAGGGTGATCTAAATTAGATATTAAGAGGAACTATCTAGCCATAATGATAGTTATCCACTGTTTATGCTGGCAGGCTGTGAATCAATATAGGTTTTCAAGAACAGACTGAATAAACATCTATCAGAAGTGGTGCAGATGAAGCAATCCTGCCTCAGAAAAAAGAGATTTGGGATGGAAACTAAACTTTTTAATATTCTTCCTCTACCTTGCCCCCCAAAATTTATTGTTTTGTTGGCATGCCCCACACATTTCCAAGAAAATCAAAATTCTTTCGTACAAGTCTCTCAGTGTTAGTCACCTCACCTCAAATTCAAGGGACTTTCCCCTCTACCTTCAGCCTCTCTGCTACAACTCTTCTTGCATCCTCCTTTCCTGACATCTCTGCATAGCAGGGAAGAGTAAGGAGGGTGCTAAGGGGGAGCAGGTCTGGCACAGGGGTAGAAAAAGAAACTTTGCTTTTCCTCCAGGGATGGGAGGGACAGGGAGGCTGAGACACAAAACACACACTACAGGTTGAAGACTCCGGAGCAGAGAAGAGGCAGCAGATGAGCAGAGGCACCACAATGGGGTCCTGACCAAAGGACTCTTATCAGATCATGGATTCGCACCAGGCAAAGCTTCAAGAAAGTTCCCATTACAGTCAGTGCTGTACTGAAGGCTTCAAAGCCACTAGTGCTACATGCATAATCATCTCTGCAGACTACATGGGAGGAAGACGTGCCAAAGTCACTGCTGGAAGATAAGCCAACTTTATGTTGGCTCTGCATGTCTTCCTAGGCCAGTCCCTCCCACTCACCTCAAAGAAATTAAAAAGAAATATGTGAATTTTTGTGTTCAACTCTCATTACCTGCGGGCAGGAGAGTTCACATTTTTTCTCTAACACAGAGATTCACAGACAGTGAAAATTACAGCTCACATCCTCTTTGCATTCTTTGAGCAAAAGGACCTCACTGAAATCCTGGAGGCACTGTGCCAGAGAACAAATTAATGATACAATGTGTCTCCAATAAAATTAGGAAGTGGGGAGGATGAGAGGAGCAAGTCTTCAAGAGTTTATTTAACTCTCAGAAAGTAGTTATTCCTGTCTTGTATCTCACCAGTGCAGATGCATCTGCAAACCCACCATGGCATGAGAGAGAGTGCACAGAATCTCCCGGGGCAGATCTCGATGAGTGACTGCTGCTCTTCAGGTGCTGCTGTTTGTTAGGAGGTTTCAGACTCTGCCTTCTCACATTTGCCAAGAAAAAATGGTCAAGAGATTTTTTTTAAGTAATGTGAGTGTTTGAGTATTGGGTTCACACAATGATGAAAAACATGTCCAACTGTGAGTGGATGGGCGTTGGTATCCAAAATAAGTTTGATTTTTAAATTGGCCATGGACCAATCCAGGCCTGACTGAGCACTGATAGGCTGAGGCTCTTAAGCATCCAAATAAATGTAAAGGCATAGCAGGGATGCATGCATCCAAGCATGCACAGATACCACTGTTTGTATTAGCTGGTTTTCAACAGCTTGCTTTGACTGATGATAGACCAGAACATTGGTCCACTGAAATCGGCCCAGATTTTTTTCAGAGAAGAGGCAATTGTTAAAGAGCACTCACTGATACTCTGTGCTCCAGATTTAACCAGTCCTTACACCAATTGGCAGCATATGGTGCATTTCCTCAAATGACAGCTTTTGTCTGTCACAACAGGAGAGCAAAATAGTATATTTATTACACAAAGCGTAATTAGTCAACTCTTTGCCGCCCAAAAAGGAACTGCAGAAGAGGATATTTTTTAGGACTCAGATGAAAATGTTTCCATGCTGTTTAGTTTTGTATGGAGTAGTCCTCTCTGGTGCAACAAAGCACAGGGAATCACATTTGTTGCTCACATCTTAAAGTCAAGATATTATGGGCTAATCATCCCACCTAAAATACCTATGGGCAAAGTCTTAATAAGCTGCTCCCACATTAGGCCTTCATGCATAAGTATTATTTTTTGTATTTTTTTAATAGAAAAGCTTTCCATCAGTACAAGACAAAAGAAAATAAGGAAAAAAATATCTCAATAATAACTGTATTAAATCTTTCAAAGCAAAAATTTTTAATAAGGGATCTATCACATGGCTGAACTTCTTTGAGGTGACAGTGACATGACTTATAGAGCCTGGGCTCTGTGATCAAAAGGATTACACACATTAGCATCCTACTAATCACAGCAGGACAGGCCGGCCCATCAGGCCAGGACTCACGGAGGAGGGATCCATAAACAAACACTTTCTCCTGCTCACAAATGTGGCTGGGAGCAGAAGCGTTCCACGGTTGGTGTGGTCTTCTCTTCTTTCAAAGAGATAAGGATTGTGTCTTCTGGAGTAAATAAATTCTCAGCATAGTCTCACACATCTGTTTGTTTACTCATTTTTGGACACACTCGTTTCAGACACTCCTCTCCTGTGCGTTATCCCTTTTATATTACCCTTGTACGTATAATCAAATGCCCTCTTTTCCGGACTGACCCTCTGCTTCTTCCTGTATTACAGACGCCTTTGATCTTTCTTTCTTGGATTTGTGTGTCCTGACTGGTAGTCTCAGCAGGATTTCCCCCTGACCCCTCGCTCTACCAGAAAATAAAGGCCAAAGTAGCATTTTTATGCATTGGCATAGAAAAAAACTAGACAGACGCTTGAGAAGGTTACACACAAGCAATGGTGTGCTGCTGATGAACTGTGTGTGCTGGGCAGAGCTGCCCATCAGTAAGGTAAGCCCAGGCTGGTGAAAGGAGACCCACTTCCTGAGGACAGATAAGCCCCCTGGACCAACAAGGTGAGCAGTCATCATCACAAGGGGGAAGATGGACCATCCTAAAATTTCAGAAACAGCTGTTCATTTTTCTCCCTTCATCACACTCTTAGTGACTTGCAAGGTGCCATGAGCATTTTCAAAAAGCAGAACACAGCCTTTAACTTTTTTTTTTTTTTTTCCTTTTTTCAACTATCTCAGATTTTTTTTCCTTGCCTCACCGTTTGAGACTGTCCAAGTTATGGCTGACAAATTCCATTAATATCCTAACTGTAATACTCATGGGCAAAGAGGCTAATGCGGCTTTTTGTTCCCTGCAGGCACTGCCAGTACCAGAAGAACCGAGGGTTATTTCTAGGTAGATGTGAAAAGATGCCATCAGTTCACATAGAGACCTTAACAATCGCATCAGGACTGCTGAAAGGCTGACCAGCCCCTTCCTTCACAGCTGGAACTGGTGAGTAAGTTTCCCCAGCAAGCCCAAGTCCACTGGTCCTTGCAACAAAGCACAATAACAAGGCTGCAGAAAGCAAGATAACCCTTCCACTCAAGGATTAGAAAACAACATCTGAAAAAAACCAAATAAACTGGTGTAATGGCTTCAGCAAGAGACCCAGAGGATTTTAGAGATGCAGCTCGTGGCTTGGTCAACACATTGTAAACGGCAAATTACAAGAGAACAATTGTTTCATAGCAAGTTCTCCCACCCCTGAACTCCCTCAAGGTTAATTAGGATGGCCTCTGGCCAAATTAATTAGAGGAGAAGATTTGGGCAGGACTTTGCTACGCACTCGTAACTAGTTCCAAGGTGACCAAGAAGTTCAGAAATGCCTCACCTTCCAAACAGAGCTTGCTTGGCAAAAAACAAGCTCTCATGTGCCATGTCATTCTTCTGACAATCAGGAGAAACACTTAAAAGTAATGTTTCCCTAACTAACAGCTAATGTAGAAGAACTTTCTGCATCCTTCCCACTGAACAATATGCCCTTGTTTATTTTCTGTGTGCTTTTTAGGTCATAAGAGGCCAGTGAAGTTATGCATCTAAAGAACAATATAGTACTGTAATATGCCAGTTGACACACACAGCCTGGCAGGCCCTGAAAGATCTGTCTTTTCCAAGTGCTGGCAAATACATGTTGGAACGTGGAGAAATACTGAATATCAGCATAGGAAGGGAGGATGCAGAAGGGCCCAGCCTTCGAAATGACAGACTAAATTGGTATTTTAGTTGGTGCCCTGGTGGCACAGCTTAGAGATGACCATGCCTTGAGGGGCACAGACATGCCCAGCTTCTCTACCCCACGGCAGCAGTCTGCCTCATCTTCCTCCTGTTCCTGCTGCCCAAAGCATCCTTGAAAAAGGGAATAGCTGGCAGGACCACACTTTTTCCTCCAAGTAGTACCATAGGGAGTGGTAATACTGCACAGCATAGTAGGGTAGGGCAGATCTAGCCTCTGTGATTACAAACCAAGTGCTGGCACAAATTAAGGCTCTGCAAGTGGCTGCATCTCTGATCTGTAGAGCCCTTCTCTGTCATTAATCTGATATTGTTTAGTTTGAAGCCGGAAGGTTGCTATTTTCCTTGTGTCTGTTATCCACAAAAAGCAACAGCCATTCTGGGCAGAATCGGAACTTCTGAAGTAACAATGAGAAACTGCTTCAGCTCACGCAAAGAAGTGCAGTTGAATACTTTTCAGCAGGACACAATTCTCATTGTCACTAGCCAAGATTTAATGTCTTGACTTTGAATCAGCCTGACTACTTAGAACAGTTACATCGTGTGTTCACTTAAAGACATAGGCTGGAGTAACTTAATGTGTAGTCCATGCCAATAAAAAGCCATTATTCTCAACACTTGACAAAAAAAAAAAAAAAAAAAAAAAAAAAAAAAAAAAAAAAAAAAAAAGAGAGAGAGAGAGAGAAAGAGAGAAAAGAACCCAAACAACCACCCATCCTTTATAGATGCAAGAGTTCTTTGGCACAGATCCAGTGGCAGACTAAGGCCATGATTTGCAATTCTGAGGCAATTATGAAATGACATAACAGCACAGATCTCCTTCTGACAGAACAGCTGGGGTTTTTGTCTCCTTTGCAGCAGGACGTGGTTTAAAACAACCACCAGAAAGTAAAATAACCCAAAGAGCCATTTGACTACTGTGTAAATATCGGAGTATAGATAAACACCAAGAGGGGCGGCACTTGGTGTTTCAGACCCTGGTGCCACATCCTCTCGGGTCGGTGAGAGCCGGCACCGAGCCGCAGCCGGAGCCCCGCTCCCGGGCGCAGGGGACCGGAGCGACCGGCGGTGAATGAAGGAGAGCGGCTGCAGCGAGCGGCACTCAGCAACTTCCCTGGGACCTCAGGGCGAGCTCCCGGGGGAGATGCCGGCAGAGAGCCCCGCCGGACACGGCGGTCGCGGAGGCGAGAGAAGAACGAGCAGGTGCAAAGGATGGGAAACCCGAGGGATGAGCCCCCCGCTGCCGCGAACCGCCGTCCGCTCCGGGACACCTCCGAGCGCTGCCGTCCTTCCCCTCCCCGCCTCCTCCCGCTGCCCACCGCCCCCTCCCCGAGCCGCCGGCACTCACCGCTCCGGGCGGCCGCGCAGGACCCGCGGGTGGCGGCTGGGGCCGCCGCGCTCAGCGGCCGCGGCTGCGGGAGGCGCCGAGCCCGCGGCGGGCGGGCGGGCGGGGCGGAGGGAGGAGGGAGGGAAGGAGGGAGGGAGGGAGGGAGGGAAGGAGGGACAGTGCCGGCGCCCCGCCCAGCCCCGGCCAGCCCCGGCCCGCCCGCGGGGCAGCGGCGCATCGGGCGCTGCGGGAGGCAGCGGGTTTGCTCCGAAAAGTTGAACGGGGAGCTCCTGCCTTCTCTCTCTCTCTCTCTTCACAACTAAGCACAGCTCATGGCTCAGCTGAGATGAACGATATCAGCTTTCTCAGCACAAGCTGAAGGGAGGACGGGTCTATCAAGGATAGAGGGGGACGCGAGCAGACCTTTCCAAAACTTGCTGTTCTTGCTGGCACCCGGCCTTACACCCAAAGGGCTTCTCTTTAACGTGGTTTTCAAGCGTTTGTGAAGCATTGTTGGTTGCTTGCTTACCCACCTCTCCCCTCCCTATGATTTACTCTGCCTCTAAAAACAGGTGAATAATTTGCAAATCTCTTTTGGTTTAATGGCATTCTCAAAAACAAGTAAGTTTGTGAATCATTTACTTTAGTAATTGGTTGGGCCCATCAACTGCTCGCCCTGTCTTAATTGACTTTTACCCCAGGCTATCAAAGCGTTTTTACACAAGTTCATAAAATGAGTCGTATTCAATATGTGCTCTAGTTAGTAGTGAGAAAACAAGGGCAGTAAAGTTACATGATGAGTCCAAGGTCATGGCAGAAGTCTGCAGGAGAGCCCAGAACTGAACAGAGGTTTCCTGGTGCCCCGGTTTCACAGGGCTCTGGGAGTAATCGTCATTGACCTGCTTTTCTACGGACATCTCCTTTTGTCTTGCAGCAGTGACGGTGTGAGCCTGCAGCTGCTGACACATGATGCAGACATCAAGGACAATGCCACCAGCTGCAGGGGGACCTTGAGCAAGACCCCTTGCACCCTGTCCCTGCAGGGTACCTGCAAAGTTCTTCGTGGCTTTGCTGGTTGGGAAACCCCTGTATTTTCCCGTGGTAAAGCCTTGTAGCTGACAGAGTAGTCAATCTGGAGGTTTAGGTTTTGTCACAGAGCAGCTACATGTGGGTGTGACAATAGCAAAGGCTTCCACCAAGGAAACCGTGCTGCCACAACTTACAGTTTATTATTTAAATATCTTGACTCTGACAAGATAATTAGAAAGTTCTGGGTTTTTTAAATACTTGTCTCCTCTGTGTCGTAAGAAAAAAATTTCCACAGTGATTTTCTTGTTGGCATGGCTGCAGCTCTGAGCTGTTTGTTCTCCTTGGTTGGAGGAGACAGTCCTGTTTACATCCCTTCTTCCCAAGACAAAAGCTTTTGCTCTGGTGGGGTAATCATGGTGTGCCACACGGAGCAGGCCTTTGTTCCTGGAACTCACAGCCTTCTGTTGGGAAAGCTGCTTTGGCCCTGGATTTAGGGGATAGAAAGAGGTGGGGAGCAGGGAGTACAGGCTGGACAATTCCATTGGACTTTTGACCATTTGAAAGTGGACCAATTGACCATTTGAAATTTACCATTTACTGAAAAATTGTCAAAGTGAAGGGACATCTTTTTATCTTAATGATGTCACAGCCTGTAAAAAGCATGATAAAAGCACAGAGGACAGTACATCTCAGGATCTCAGGGCTGCCTCTCTGCACCTGGGGCTAACTTTTGCTACATCTCTTCTGAGAACACTATGTGAGCTGCAAAGGGGGGTGCAGTCCTTGGAAGGCGGCACTCCTGCAGATTTGTCTGGAGTTCTGCAGTCACTGAAGATTTCCCCCAAGCAAAATCAAAGGACCTTGAAGTTAAAAAAAAAAAACCCCAAAACAAAAAACAACCAAACAAAAACCCCAAACAAACAAAAAAACCATGAGAGGAAAAGCTCCTAGATAAAGAAAACAGTGCTCATGCTCCTAGGTCTCCTGTTACAGAGAAAAACCTGAAAATGGGAGATGAATATGGCTCCACAGTCAGACACCGGAAAGCAAACCTGATTTTTTGAGACAATAGGAGGGATGCCTTGGGCTGGATTCACAATTAACAACAAATAATGGTTGGCAGCCCCAATTCATGTCCAAGGGGGATTGCTCAGAGGGTTGGTGTAACACGTGAAGCTGTTAGTCTGTGATTTGGGAAGTCTGAGGGCTGAACTTCTCATCATCAGTGCAGCTTTGCTCTCTGTGCAGGACTCTCTTTGCTCCTGCAGCATCTTGCTCTCTGCCTCTTAAAGAGCAAGTTCTTTGGGCAGATGTTGCTTCTTGTTTTTTCTTTGCCCAGTGCTTGGATCAGTGGGGTTGTGGTCTCTGGTTGTTTCTGCAGTGCAGACTGTGACTGCCAGAAGGGCAAAGATGAAGGAAAGCAGAGAAGGCAGGAAAACAATTCTGCCTTTTGATGGTCAATGTGCACAACTGATGGAGCACTGCTCCCCTGCAATGCCCACAGTCCTGCAGCTGACTGAGGAGATCTCCCTCTCCTGGCTCTTTCCAGAGAAGAAGACCATTCCTGAGTTTAGGGCTTCATCTTTAAAAATGCTGGAAGAACATAATATGGCTGAGAGAGAAGCATACAAATGGAGTTTGCGGAAGGGAAAAGAGCACTGAAGCCCCTGTCCTGCCATGTAGGACTCCTAAAGTGGGTAAAAATCAGTGTGATGGAGCAGGGTGACTCAATGGGGCAACAGAAGAGAGAAGCGTTATTGTCCCTCTGCAAGGAGAAGGGCAAAGAAACCGTGGATCAAAAGCTGATGGTGGCTGTGTGCACAAAGTTGAGTGTCTGGACAGGAGCACAGTGGGGCTGCATGAACCCAGCAAGCAGTAGAGCATCCCATGTGTCACAGCAGGCAGGCTCAGATCAGGATCCTGTGGGACATTGTAGAGCAGGTCTGCGTGCCTGGGCAAGCAGGGAGCAGCAGGACTTGGCTCCTCAGGAGCTGAAGAGCAGCGCCTGCAAGTCTGGCCTGCAAGTGGCCATTATGGACAGAAATTGTGGAAAACAGAAACACACAAACATGAGCAAGACAGGCCAGATGGGGGAAATACAGATGAATTAATTTACAGGGAAGGGAAAAGGAAAAACATAGAGACATGCTGCACACCAGCCAACTCTTCAGCAACAGCACTGCAGCGTGTCATCACTGTGACAAGTGAATGGGAAGTTGTGCTCTGCTTGGTGCAAGTTATTGCTGCTTCATGCCTTTATAATTCTCTATGGCCTCAAAACCTCCCTGACTGGGAGTCCTCTGTTTATGTTTTATGTCCCGTCAGCAGTGTCACTGCTCAGGATCAGAACTTTCCTGCCATTCCTACAGAACTTGTCATGGGCTTGGAGCCTCATTTCTGTAGGTGATCATTCATCAGTGCTTCTTACTGTAAAAGCAAGCATACTTTTTTGTAATTTGGTGGGGTTTGAAGTGATTAGGTGCATTAATTACTCCCCAAAAGACTGTAACAGGTTTTGTCTTAGATCCAGTTGCTGGGAAAATATTTAGGAACATATGCTGAAATCACCACATACCTGAAGTTTACCATAACTAACTAGCCACAGATGTGCTATTAAACCCCTGGTTATTTTTTCCTCTTGTCCATCCTATATGTCATGTTATAGCCATAAGATATTAAACTTACTTAGAACAGCTGTTAGTCAAAAACAAAACAGCTATTACCTTTTTGCAAGAAAAAATTCACATTGCTCATCCCAACAGTAATCACCTGTTTATACAACTGGCACCTCTTTTTAGCTTGGAACAGAGGAACTTCAGATATTTTATTGCTACATCAAGGGAAACACTAAGCATTGCTATGGAGAAAGGAAGGTTTTCATTTGCCAGTTCTCTGGTGCTTTAGCTGTATTTTGACTTGGTATTCAGGGATCATTTTCTTGACCTACTTTATTGCTTCCTAGGCATCCCAAAAAAGCAGATTAGGTGGGTGTGTATTGAGTAGAGCGAAATAGTTCATGATGTCAGGTGGTGACCATTCTGCAAAGATGATTTAATTCACAGCAGTTGCTGTTTGTGCAAGGTGTTGGGCCACAGGCTGCTGGGGAGCAGAAATTTAAGTGTAAGGACTAAGCTATCATGTCTGTCAGATATACCTTAAAGTCCTAAAGTATGACACATGAAAGTGTGCTAGAGGGAGGAAAAAAGGGGGAGGGAAAGCTAAAAAAAAGAGACTAGTTAACACAGAGGAAGCATACACCCATATCGTGTGAGTTCCTGAACATTGTGAAGACTGACGAAAAGGCTGAGGGGTGTGGCACACAAATTACCCTGCAGAATTTAGGTGGTTTACATTTGGGAAAATTAGGTAGTGCTTCCAAAACTTTTGAAGTGCTAAATATTGTTAAAACAATCCTTACAGCTCTTTCATTTAGGGATTTGGCTCAGGGTACTCAGAAAAAAACTAATGAGTTTCTCATCATAACACCCAAGAGAAATGGGAAGTTATCACAATAATTATCCCTGTCACCCAGCTGAGGAACAGAACAGTTAAGCCTTGTTTTTCAGGAGTGTTTCTTGACCAAAATATTTGTACAGTCATTCAGCTGAAAAGCTCTTGAGAAGGATTAGAAGCTCCAGCTGGCCTCTCAGCGTGGTGTCGAGGGGAGGAAGAGTCATCCCCCAAAGGTAGGGGAAGATAAAAGGAGAAAAGTTATGCAGTAGCAAGGCATGTTGGTGTTGGATCTATCCTACTTTCCTTAGTTTAAAATTTGAATGCTTTCTACTTCAGAGAAGACTAATTCCTGCATTCACTTAATAATGTACTATAGATTTGATAGTGTATGCATTATGTACCAGGGAACAAAGTGGTACAATACAGATGTTATGGCAGCTCCATCCATCTCCATGAGGCTACACATAGAGGCTCAGCTGTGACTGCCACATAGGCATCCCTGCAAGAGATGTGAGCTTCACGTGATGAGGAGGGAAGGCTCACAGACACTGGGAAATGTCAGCTAGGAAAAGTCCCTTTCCATGTACAGGTTTTAGCTTGATTTCTGCAATAAGAAGAAATTAGTAGGAGCTGTGGATCCCATTAACATCATTGTGTGGACTAGTGCATGAGGAAAACAGACTTCAAATGAGCTGAAAGAAAAGCAGCCTTTGGTCAGATCTCATGAGGTACCACAATGTGTTGATGATGTCTGTGGAAATGCCCACCTCACATTTAGTTGTGAGTGCTCAGCAGTCACCAGGTCATGCCTGATGTCCAGTGTAAGTCTAGTCAAGCAGTGAGTTTCACCCTGTCCTCCCATCAAATATCTGGCTACAGCTCAGCACCATCCTGCTGTGACTCCAGATTTACTGTACCAAATTCTGATACTGACCTGTTGGAGTTACAGTGAAGATTGAAAACAAACTGAGGTTACCCACAGACATTAGCTAAAAATTCTTTGCCTTTTTCACTAAATAAATTTCAAATTTATTTGGGAAAAAAAAAATCAACTTCATCTTCAAAACAGCTGCAATCATATTCTTACTAATACAGATAATTTAACCTGCTAATACATAATGGGTGCTGACAAGGTCTTTATTTGGGAGAATAGACTCTGAAATAGTGGAGAACCTGGGGGAGGAGAAGCACAAAGGCCAGAGTGATAAAGGTATGTGAAGTAATGTAGAAACCAGGGAAGTCTTTTGGGAATGTCTCCTCCCTTTCCTGAACATATATGTATAAACAATAAGCTGGAAGATGGCAAATACGGTACAGATAAAAGTATTCTTATTTATTTACACTGATACATCTAGGCTGTGAAATCACTGCTATTAAGAGGCAACTGAAGCCCCAGGGTTTATTAGGAACAAAAGAAAATATATACTGATGGCAGAAGAACCTATAGCTACAGCAGTAAATACCAAGAAATAGTCTGGAAAGGTTTTACTTTTCAAAACTTTGGTCAGACTGTGATTATTTGGAAGATAAAGGAAAGCTCCCCTGGAGCAGGTTACCCCCTTCTCCCAATGCCAGTCTCTGCCACACAGAGAGGCTCAGAGGTGCTGAGGCAAGGACACACAGCAGGAGGGGCAGTTGGATCAGTGGCCATGGGCTGTGGGCCTGCCATTGCCATGATAGCCCTCCTGCTTGCCCTCAGGAGGCTGGAGATAAACACCTGTGAGTGACTGTCCACCCTCAGCACTTGCCATACTTTGGGTACCAGACATGGTGGGGCCTCTGCAGCGAGCCCTTGCCTGGGGAGTGCAGATTCCCCAGGAAGAGGAGAGCATCCTTGAAACTGTGTTTTAATACACAATAAAACCTCTCTTTTTATAAATGCTTTGTGTCTCAGTTTCTACTAGGTCCATAAGGACTGAATTAATATCTATTTAACTGATTTCAGCTTATAGCTGTGGTAATATAAATTTTCAAATCTTAAGTTTCAAAAGGCAGCACTGTGCTTTCTGAAATACTGCCTCCCTCCAGTGGATCTACATGAGCTGGTTTTATGAGATCAAGGGAGAAAGCTACCTAGAGTAGGTTGTTTGGGTTTTTTAAATAAGAGAATTTGAGCACAGTAGCAAGGGCAGAGAGTGAGGGAAGGTTTGTTTGTAATGGGAGCACTCAAAAAGTTCAACCAGAGTTTGCAAGACCCCTTCATGTCAGCGCATTCCCACAGAGAGCCTCGCCCAAAAAGCTGAAATTACAGTCTTTCTTGGTTAAAGAAAAAAAAAAATAGGAGAATGGCTTGTAATTTTTGAACTGGGAAAGCTATGTTTATCTTTGGAAAACCAGCCCCTTGTAGACGTGACTGTCATGCAGGGTTAAGGAGCAGGCAGAAACCCCACAGACAGACGGGCCTTGGCCCCTCAACACCCAGCACCAGGCCTCTGTCTCCTTGGGGATGCTCCTGTTATCGATCTGATGTAGAACAGTGTCACAGCTTTCCGTATCCAAACACATCTTGACACTGGAGATTGCACAGATCCCAGGCTCTGGAGGGAGGCCAGGGACGTGCACCCTCCCCAGAGCAGCTCCCCGCCGTGGGGAATCGTTATCAGGGAGCAGGGACGCGTCACGGCCGTCTCGGATGGGCCGCAGGGTCAAAGGATTATGACTCAAATCCATTCTTCATAGAAAAATCTTTTCTAAGTGCCTGACTACACTATGAAATCACACAGGGAGTGTGCTGTTATCTGTGGGGGTGGTACAGACCCACCTCTGCTTCATGTGGAAAACCAGAAGAAGAAAAATACAGCTGTGCAGAGCATCCCTGCTGTACAGAGTCAGCTTTCTAAGCTGCTTTCCTTCCTTTCTACCTGCTTGTAGACAGGTTTTGTGCAGGGAGTGGGGATATGTTTCAGCCCCACAGTAATAAACTTGCCCTGTGCATGTATATTTTAGTTTTGAATTTAACTCTTACTTGCTCTCTTATTCTTCTGCAGGTACTGATATCATCTCCATTTCTTATCTACTCTCCACTGGAATTGCTTTCTGAAGAGATAGCAAAGGAGATACTTTTTTGGAAAAGTACTGGTATCAAAAACTTATCTGAGCAGCATTATGGAAACACAGTTTTGCTTGACAACCTTTTAAGTTACAGTAACTGTGCAAAGGATTGCAGCACCAGCATGTCAGCTTGCACTAGACTTCATTTGGATTTGAAAGTCATTGAAATATTTTAGTTATGTTGTAAAAGTTTATACTGATATTACAAAGAAATCTTTCTTGGAAGGCAGAGAAATTCAAACTCTCTTAGCAGAAAACTTTCCTGATCAACCTGCATTTTTCTATTTCTCTCCTTCCTTCCTTCCTTCCTTCCTTGACCAGAGAGAAAATGGAACCAAGCGCCAAAATAATAGAAGAATTTTTTTAGACAAAGGCTCATTCAGATTAATCAAAAGGCATCCATATGCATTTTACTAGATGGGTTTGTTCTGAGGTCACCTTATGCACAATTTATGCAGCCCCCAATTCACTAAAGGACTTCCAGACTCCTCTGTCTGAGGAAATTACACCTCTACCTCACCATATTTTCCCTACTTCACATGAGAAACAGACACCACTGAAGCCTTATTTATCACATCCTTTCCTTCCCTGGATCAAGCTTCACCCCTGCCATTTGGGCATATTGCAGCACTGTGATACAGAAGCATTGTGCAGGCATCCCTTCGAGGTGACAGGCTGTTTAAAGACCAGGGTGCTGTGGGACATTTACACCACACACACGCTTTAATGGCGTTGCCACTGTGCCCAAACCCAGTCACCCCCTCAGGCAAGTCCCTGTTCTGGGGGTCCCACATTCCCCTGTCTAGATGTGAGACCTCATAAGTTCTGCCTTCACCTGACAAAGATCTGAACGTAGAAGGAGATCCTTTGTTCAAGCTGTCTTGGAGTGCTCTGGGAGAAAAGCAGCCAGCCAGCCTCTGAACGAGCAGCTGTTTGAAAGGACATTAAACCCTCCCCTGTATGTGCAACTTACAGCCAGGCAGCCTACATCAGAGAAGTCAAGCTGCATCCACTCCAAGGGAAAAGTTAAAATAGAACTGAATCTTCTTACTTCAGCTCCATCTTTTGTTGTGCCCTGCAGGCAGCGTTCACCTGAACGTGTATCCTCCAAAGTCAGAGTATACTTGCCTAATGTGAAAAATGGCACACACAGGCCTATCTGTTTTATTCCCATCAGCCTCTGTCATCCTTCTATTTACCATGAACTTAGTGGTCATGAGCAGCACTATTAACCATGTAGATACTTAACATTTCAAAAGGGAAGCTGAAGAGCAAATTGTGAAAGTTGTCGGGTCCTTACAAGTGGCCACTCCATATTTGAAAATAGAGGCAAACAATTCCTACAGAACTAACAGTACTGCTTTAAGATGCTGTTATCCTCTACCTGCTAGGATCCATCTTTCCCTCTAATAGAGTCAGATGTATGGATAGTGGGACCTGCATACTCATTCAATACCAAGTCAGTGGTTCTAGCCTGGATGGATTTCTGGACTGCACTGGGCCGAAGGTTTTGCAGTGAAGGAAGTTCTGTTGAGGGGTGTTTCCTTGTACAAGTGAAGGAAACTGCTTGGGGCAGTGACACCATAACCCAGTACAGCTGTTTCTGCAGTGATCATTTGTTTGCATTCTAGGATGCATTAAAATAGCATCTTGGAGCATTTCTGTTGCTGCTTATCCTCTGACTGGGCTGTTGTTAATGCAACACTCACTCAATGAAGTGTTTGGGATGAAGTCCAAAAAAGCACTTAGGTGCCTAAATCCAAGACAGTGATTCACAGCTGCCTAAGGACTTAGGTTCCCCCTTTTGTATGCCCCTTCCCTGAGTCTCCTTAAAAACCTGGACTTCTGCAGTAGGTTGACTCTAGGTGCTGTCATCTTGGCTTGGCCAGCAGAGCCTGCCTGCTGTGTCTGTGCTGTCCAGCCCTGCAGATGAGGTGTCTGTGCTTGGGATGCTCAGACCCTTTGTGGATGTGACAGAGCTCAGAATTCAGCAGCCACAGCTTCTCTTGCTCAAACTGTGGCCAGTGCTGGTCTTTCCAGTTGGTACAGCCACCGTGGGGCTCTTTGCAGCCAGAGGGTCATGAAGAGAACAGCACAAAGGTGATTTTATGCTGATGAGGGAGGAGGCAGCCACTAGCCTGGCTTGAGTACATTTCCCCCATGTAACTCTCCTTCTCCCACTCTCTAACAGGGCTCCACAGTAGAGGTGATGAAGATACCTTTCACAGAAAATGGGTGATTTCTCCTCCACTGTTTTTGTTACTGGTGGCCTGATAGGGAATGGCGGAGTCAGGTCTGGCATCGGCTGCTTGTGTGGAAACTGGATGGGTCATGGGATGCCAGGCTCAAATCCACTCATACTGCCACCCATCAGTAGAAATCTATACAAGAATAGCTTAAAGGCATTCCTAACAAGGTACAAAACCTCCAACAACCAACTCCTCTATTACATTGCAGAGTGCCTCTGTCCACGTGCCTCTTTTCTCAAGATAGAGCTCAAAATACTTAAAGAAATCTGGTTATCAAATTGCAGTAACTTACAGGGAATGAGAAAGAGCACAGTTGCTTTTCTACTACAGTTTCTTTACCTTGCTCTTGAAAAAGCCACTTACTTCCAAGAGAGCTCTGAGTAGATGACAGACTGAGGCACAGTGCTGGGAACTGGTTATTTGGGATGGCAGCATCACTTGCTGCACTGTGTTTGGGTGCTCTGACATTTTGACCACATCTTGACCACATTCACATGTCCTGCCATGAGATTATTACATTTTGCCAGGTTTCTCTTCTTTGATAAAGCAGTTAGGGCTCTGTGTGACAGACACTGCACTTTTCAAATACAAATCTCAGGTAGGGCTGTAGATGCAGAGGCTGTTTTCCTCATTAAGCCCTTCAGTTACTGCTCTTTACCTAAATCCAAGCTGGGCTGTAAAAGGCTTAATCGATGCAACACATTCACTCCTGATGATGTCAGGGAACCACTATGCCCATCTAACAGACGAGCTGATCTGCTAGCCAGTAAGTTTGGGATGACAAGCAAAGTTTATCATGTTAAACCAGATGCCATCAGCACCCTTCAGTTCTGCAAAAACGCTCTAGTTCTTCAAAAAGCTATTACTGAGATGTGTAAGGAAAACATGAGATCTGAGCCACTTCCTGCTCCAGCCTTCTGCAGTTGGCACCTCTTCCCACAATCAGGAGAAGGGCCCAATGTGGAAGCATGTTTCTGAAATGATTTCAAGGATGAGACTTGGTGTCTTCTCTGCCTACATGTGTCCTTGGCAGGAAAACTGCAGAGCAGGAGAAGAGGGAAGATGAGAGCTACCGTGGGACAGAAAATGAATCTCCTGTAGATCTGTCCATCCATGTATGTCTGTCTGGGCCCCATCCTCTGGCCCTGCAGTGATCCATATTTCAAGGGGGCCATGATTCCTTCTCAAATTACTGCTGCTGGCAGAACAGCAGAGCTGGCAAGTGAGCTTTCAGGAATGTCTTTATCCTTCACGATCCATATGAAATAGGTCCAAGTAGTAATATTTTTTGGAGAGCCAGATACACAGATTTTTCAAAGGTTGGGAGCAGCAAAGCACACTATTAACAAAACAGTCACACTGCTCTTGGTTTTGGTCTTATTGTGATAATTATAAGCAGAAGTTTTCTTTTGTCTGGTCAAAGATTCTGCTGCTTCAAATTTAGAGCTGTCAGAGCTGAGCAAGAGGGCTTCATTCAATGGATGGCATTATCTGCTTCAGTGAGTGCCATCATTCTGCTTTGGTAAGATCAGTGGAAGAATAAAGAGGAGCTTGTCTGAGGACCCACTTTCCAATCCACTGTTAACACTACTGTAGCTCAGAGTGGCCTACCAATGGTGTCTTGGCTTAGAGAAAAAAAAGATTTTTTTAGTATATATAAGCATATCCATCACTGTATACAATGATAAAAGCTAGAACAACTTTAATTGTAATATTTTTTATTAATGCTGACTTATTTTAATGTGGTGCCTTCAACAGGGAGAGAAAAAGGACATACTCTCAAAATACTGGGAATTAGATACAAGGAAGAAGCTGCTCATAATGGTCATTTTTTATGCTCAGCCAAACATGAAAAAAGTACCTTCTGGCAGCATAAACCTACCTAGGAGTGAGGATTTTGTTGATAGTCAATAATTTTCTCTTCAATTTTCAGCTGGTAAGTCTCAACAGCTACTATTAAGAATCAAAGTCTTGATGCTCCAGAGGCCCAAGCACCCACCATTTCACCTCATTTGTAATTTAACTGGTTTATAATTTACACTGTGATGTCTCTTTTAAAGGAAAACCCAGTGGAATTAACCAATACTCAGTTTCAGGTGCAGGAGGAAAATGTGCAGTGGAGCATATTTATGTTAGAGACAGACTTTTGTGCCTGGGTATGCTGCAGTGGATATTGCTGAAAAGGGCAGCTTTTCTGCAAAGTTCTGTTATATCCCCTCAGCAGGAAACAATTATCTGTAATACCAATTTCCCGCAGAATTTTGCAAATCCTTCCCTACAGGGATTTCACCTTTCTTTGTTTCCCCTGCACAGCACAGAAAGTCTGACTGCAGTGATACAAAATCAGATCTGACTCATTTTTATTTTCAGCCTCTGGCAGCTGAAGGGAATAATCTCATTTTTGACTAGAAGGAGATGAGCAAACAGGGTAAGTAAGGGCTGGTGATCTGAATCCCAAGAGAACCTCCAGCAGTTCCCACTGCCTCTGTTTTGTGATGAGATGCCCTAAAGGAGGGGTGGAGGATGCAGTGGGGTGGTCCCTGCTCTAGGGGCACTCATGCCTTGGAAGGAGAAGGGGTCTAAATCCAGACATGCCAGGGCCTCAAAACATCTGTGGGAAGGGGCAGTGTCATAACCAGTGCCTGCTTGGAGATGCCCCTTTCAACACCTTCTCTCACCCCACACATTGTCTGAAGACCATGAAATCCCCATGGCAGAACCTGTGACTACCTTGAACCACTGCTCTTTCAGCTGCAGCATAGTGGTGTTATGAGGAGGATTACAGCCATGGTAACCAGGGTGGAGTCACACTTTCAGCAGTTTTCTGCATTTTTTGTCTTTGTCCCTGTCCCCTCTTCCAAAGCAAGATATCTCCCTGCACAACTTCCTGACAGTGTGGGCACAGCCCTGCCTGTGCAAGCAGTCCTAGAACCAACCCACTGCACATGGGAGGAGTCTGCCTTTTTCTCTCACCCTGGAAAGAAACTGAGCTCAGTGTGGGGGTGCTCAGACTCCATAGTGGGCAGGACATGCCCAGGGAAAGAGGATGTGTGGCGTTCACTGGGGAGGTGGGCATACAGAAGCAGGAATGCTCTCCTCAAGAAGTTCAGTATGTTTCAAGCTACTGTATAGGGAGGTTTCCCTGCATAATCCACTTTGTTCCACCTCTATGGACATTTTTAGAGGCCTTGGCTATGTGTTTAGGGATGTGGGTACGGTGAGCCTGGGACAGTCCACTCTCTTGTCCCCAGAGTCTGGAAGCCCAGCAGCAGTGGGCCTGGCCCACTGACTGACAGGGACAAGTAACAAGTTGGATTATTTAGCTGCATTTCCCACCAAGAGGAGGTTTGTGATGCTGTGCTGTCAGTCCATCTGCACTGGGCAGCGTGTGGCTCTGCTACAGCAGAGGTGTTCCAAGGCCATGAAGTCCCCATGGGTTTGGGACACGTGAGGAGCTGGCTCTGTCCCAGCACCAGCTGCCCATTGGGCAGGAGCTGCTGGCAGGGCAGGGGGGCTCAAGGCAGTGGCTGAGGCAGCACCCAAGGCCAGACCCTGCAGGAAACCCATCTGACAGGCTCCCAGAAGCCACTCCATCACTGTTTGTCCCTCTTCATCCTCAGCTGTTTATTAACTCCAGCTCAGCTGACCTGACATTCAGGTAAGCCAAATCTGATTTTCCAGCTGAGGGAGCCCTCAGATCCTCACCGTTTCCAAACAGATTTTGTCAAGCAAAGCAGCATGCCCAGCTGCCAGCTGGAGCGAACTCAGACCGTTGCAAAGCTCTGGCTGAGAAACAGGGAGGAGAAGGAGCACAGGACCAGCCCTGCATACAGCACATGGGTCTGACCTGGGATGTCCCACCAGGGCCCATGGGTGGCCCAGGGTGCAGCTCCTCCCCTGCATGACGGGCACAGAGGGATGTTCACCCCTCTCCAAAATGCAGAGTGCACCAGAGTGATGTTGGTGTTGGGGTCCTGGGGCCACTCTGGTGAACAGGTTTGGTAAGGCAGGAAAGGCAGGAGTGGCCCAGTCTTTGGGGATACAAGAGAGATGGACAAACAAGGTGAAGAGACCCCCTAAAATATAAAGAACCCTTTGATATTTTTTGATTGTTATGTACCTGGTACTAAAGAGGGACAAAGGAAATTCAAATTTCTTAATGTATGTTTTTTTCAAAAACTGTAGACCTAAATTACAGCTGTTTGGTTTTTTTTTAAATACACTACAAAATACTTGTTCAAATGCAACCTTTTTGTGCAACAAGTGACTTAAAGGAAAACAGTGACAAAAGTCTAGTTTTGACAAGAAAATATTTAAGTCGCAAAAGTCTGAGTAGCTCTCCTCCCCACTGCCAATGCTTTCAGACCTGCTCAAAGCATGTGCATGTGCATGTGGAGCATGGGATGTCTTTGTTGTTGGCCTTGAAGGTGCAGGAGAGCTGCCTTGTCTCCACAGCAGAAGTGAGTATGGAGTAGGCTGCCGTTGTCCAAGAAGTGTGAGTACTTCTGTGGAGACACACAAACCCACAGCACAGAAATTTAAAGCTATGGAGCAATTCTGCAGGGCTGTTAATACAATCTGATATTCAGCCCTGATCATCCATTTGTATTCATGGTCTTTTTACTTGTCAGACCTCTCTAGCAATCTTTAATTAAAAAAAAAAATTCCTTTCCCTCTTGAGATCTCAGATGAATGGGGTAAAAATGTCATTTGCATGATAATCAAGGTTTCCTTCGAGGAAGGGGTAGGATCTGGATAAATTAGCTACAACTTGGCAAGAGTGGAATATCCATCAAAAGTTTGTCTTCTTAATTCCTGAGTCCAGGTGATCACAGTGCCAATTTTGTAGATGTTGGGAGAGCAATAGCCTAGTGAAGATGCCCCACCTTGTTCTTTTTGCTCTCACTCTGCTGAAGTCTGTAAAAGGGGTTGGTGGCACCAGATTTCGGCATCTTTGTAAAGGATTTCTATTTTTCAGTCTCAGGGTTTAGTTGTAGTTTGAATCTGAACATTTTTCATTCGGTTGTAGCATAGTTGCGATGTCCCATGACGTGCCGCAACATTTCCAAAAATCAACTACAGCCCAAGTCCTTTGTTGACTTGGAATACTCCTGGCTCTTTCCAAGTGCCATGGGAGAAGCAGGGATCACAGCCCTCCTCCACAACACATCCTTGAGGAGGATGTAATTACTGAATTGTGTTTTCTGCTGGGCGTGCTCTGACTGGCAACCCAGCCTATGACAACTTCATAATAGTGGAAGCCTATCTGCCAGCAGTACCAATAAAAATAAATCACCTACTTGCCTTATGCTCCGAGTAGATGAAAACAGAGTCATCAATGGTCTTAGTGTACTTCTACACTAACTCAACGCCCACAGCATTCCTTTTTTAAAATCAAATTGCAGGATTTTGAGAAGGCTACTATGTACTGGAGTACAGAGAGCTGAAGTTCAGTGCCTATGAATTATGAGGTTACAAAACATTCATTGTTTGTTTAAATACTGTTTTTTCAAATTAGGTTTGCATGTATGAGTGTAATGTTTTCATTGACTAGAGCAAAGCACAATAGACCACCCACAATTTGGGAGGGTGCCACGAGTTTGTCCCTCTGTGGGCAGACACCACTTAGTTTTTCATCCCCGTTCTGTCAATATATCTTCAGCCTGGCCTTACTTGTTCCTTCCAGATGAGCTGGAAGCATATGTGGATCACATAATTTTCTGTGATGACCTCATATACAGTAAAAGATGATTTTAAATTGAAAGTCCTCAAAGCCTGTAGAATTGAGACCTGTACCACTGATCCAAAATTCAGCTTCAGCATTTCCCACTCATTCAGTGTGGGAGTAAATCAAAATTTATTCCTCTGAAGTCAGAGATTTACATAACTTTAAGGCAGGGATGAGTGAACATACCTCATCTGTCAAGGGGGAACCACATAGCAGGTTAATTTTTTTATGATATTCTGGGATCTCAGCTGTTTTGCTGTAGTTTTGTCATCATCCCTGTTACCAGTCCTCCTACATTCATAAAAAAGTAAGTGAGCAGGCAGCCAAATACGACGCACTGTGTGGAGGAATAGCTTCCTCTCCTGTTGCATTGAGATAAAATTACATAACTCAAAGCCACCAAGGGCACAACCCCTGGTTGTATTTCCATCTGGAACATATGTCCTTGCCCCTTCCCCCAGCATTTGTAGGGGAGATGCTTGGACAGGTTGTTATTTATGTCGGCACAAACTGGTGGTACCAGGCATGCCTCTGTGGCGGTGGAGGGAAGTATTAGCCCCAGCATCATTGTGAAGCATATGCATGTGGTGAGATAATAGACATCTGGCAGTGGGGAGCTACTGGAGCTCTGTAAATCCCTTTGGCTTGTAGTTTTGTGCAGAAAAGCTACCTCCAGCACAGTATATGACCATACAGGCTGGAGGAACAAATTAAAGGTTATGTTGGTCCTTACAAAGCACAGAGCTGTTTAATGCTGCTTTTGGATCCCCAGCTTGGCCCTTGTGCCCAGATGTCCCCAAGGACACTGTTGCCTAAAGAGAGACACAGGGAACCCTCAGGTGTCTCAGGACTTGCTTGTAAATCTCTAGGGTTTGCATTGCTGCTTCACATCTCAGGATTTTAGCTGGGCCAAGCAGCTCAGCATCTGCCCTTGGGCTGTGTATCCCACCTGAGACCCTGCCCATGATGTGTGCTGCCTGCCCGAGCCTCCCCCCAGGACAGCCCACAGCCACAGCCTCATCACACGTCACTGCCAGCACCTCACTGTCCAGGATGTGCCCACCACCTTTTGGACCTGAACAGATGTGAATGCCACTTCTGGGATAGGAGAGATGAGTGTTCAGGTCCCTGCTCCAGGTGCAGGCTGTGCATTGCATTGCTTTTTAGGATACACACCTTAAACCCCCGTGTTTGTAACTCAAGGTTAACATATTCTTATTTAACAAGTTATTCTTATTCCAAATCATGAGATTACAAACACCATTAAATATTCACCACCAGTGAGAAGCCTGAGAGAGGCGAACCCACTGTGGAACATACCATGATTGGTCATTGCCAACATAAGATCCCTTGGGATGGGTGCCGGATGAAATTCAGCTCTCTCTTGCACTGCCCTATAGCTAAACCCACTTCAGTCTGCAACCCCATGCATGGCTTTATGTGGTAAATTGATGGGATATTTGATCTCCAGTACTGAGAATAGGACTGAAATGTCTGATCCCAGTGCATGATATTCTGCAAATATCTATTTGAGTAGCCAGGTCTGAGTAAAAGAAAAGAAATCAAACAGAGGGATATGGAAAAATCTTTTTATGCCTATAAAAGGATCACTTCAAAACCACAGGATTTTGTATAGGAACCTTTTTCCTTAAATAGTAGAAACAGTCACTGGGTACATTCCATGAGTGTAAAAAATGGGGGTTAGACGAGAGCTGCTGTGTACAGCAGCAGTTTCCTCTCCTTCCATCTCCTCCTTTCCTCCCCCCATCACATGTGTACCTTGTCTTGTCCCCTGAAACTGTGCTTGTAAAAAACATGAAAACAGTATAATTACTATATATATATTTATACACACAGATATAATCAAACCCATACCCATATTTGTATATATGTATAAATGTATATGCTGTGTAGTTAAAGAGGAACTGCATGGTAGGATTTTTCTGCATTCTTCATGAAACACCTTTCTCACAGAGATGAACAAAACTTGGCAGTAAATTTTGCTGGGTATCTAAAACACCAGCTCAGGCTCCTCCTGCAGGTTCACACCTGCAGCCTCCTCCTGCCACCAGCAGCCAGAGCCAGGAGTATAAAACCCAGAGCTCTTTGGCGACAGGCCAAATCCTGCCAGGCAAAACCCCGCTGACATCACAGGGATTAGATGGCTGGCTAATCAGGACAGCGGGATTTGTGTCAATCTTTTACTTAGGATGCAAGGCTGAGGCCCCCAGTGGTCAGTGAGGGTGCTCTGGGGCTGTGAGGCACCTGTTGTCCTTGGGGGTGAGCAGCTATGGGGGTGGCACTGGGCTTTGGGGTATCCTGTGTGCGCTGCCGTGGGAAGGAGCAGGAATGTGGGAATGGCTCTCCCAGGGCACAGGACTCCAGCACCGCTTGGAACAAGGGTCCTTGCCCTGCCCTTTCTGTCCCTGGGGTCCCAGGCTAGCAGAGGACAAGAGGAGACAGAGGATTTCTGTGACTCTGGGGTTCATTGGCCCCATTGTCTCAGAGTGGGTTGGGGAAAGGAGTCAAAACATTTCCATCTCCAAACTGGAGGAAGGCTCAGTCAGGACTGAAACCTTTTTGGAGGGATTTTTGAAAAACCAGGGTTGTGTCTTTAGTACTCTATAAGAAGAGTCTTGTGTTCACATTAATGTGATGAAAATTTCAGGCAAAGGGTTTCCAGGGATTTAGTCTGGCTGCAGTCCATCATTCCATCCCATGCCTAGGTGAATCCTTACAGATGTCTGGATAACCTGTTCTGAAAAACCTTTAATAACAGAACCACCACAGTCCCTTGAGACAAAGTATTTCAGTGTTTTACTACACTTACTATTAGGAACATTCCTTAAATCTGTATTAAATCTTTCTTAACTCCATCCCAGCCAGACCCAGTACACACCCTAACTGAAATTTTAGCATGTGGCTGGATATCTACAGCAGGGACAGAGACCAGTGGAATCATTTTATTGTTGATCATCCCTTTATGTGCTTGAAAGCATTTTTTTCTCTCTTTATATTTATTTCTTCAATCAAATCCAGTTTCTTTAGCCTGCCTTCCTGCACATACCCATATATACCTTTTTTGAGGAATACCATCTCCTTCCATAAGAAAAGTCTTCAGGTGAAGTTTCGCACTAGCAAGGGGAGCTGAACTGAGGGAAGAGAGATGTCTTAGAGGCCGTATTTCTATCTGTGTGGTATAGAGTGATGTTTGGGGTTTTGTTTGCAACAGCATGACATTATGGGCAGCCCATAACCCATCACAATCTGTGGCCCTTTGGGACTGACCAGAAGCCCACATAGCCAGTGCCAGCCTGTGTCAGGGACACTGGGGAAAGCTGTGCAGTCATCCCTCCCAAACTGCATCTTTGGGGTTTTCAGTGCCTGTCTCCAATTTGTCATTCCAGCAACCTACAGTCAGCACAACACCTGCCATAGCTGCAACAAGCACATTACTAAATTTCACGTTGCCTAAGCTGTCACTGAAAATGTTGGTTAGTCCTGCTGTTAGTCCTGGGATGAAGAGAGATCAGACAGTCCCATTCTAGGCACTCCCTTGGTCAGCAGGGAAGTACTGACAGCTTTCACATACAAGTTTTTAGTGGCTTCACCCTTCCCACAACAGTTTCACTCAAAATTCTCATTTCTGCTCATTTCTGCTGCTTGCTTGTGAAAGGGCTGACACTGTCATGGTTGCTAAAAACCAGGAGGGAAGTGTGCTGTGGTGAGAGTGCAGACACTTACTCCCGCTCTGTGTACTGATCTAGAAAACACCTCCTGAACATTTTTTAATGTGACCTGGCAGCAGACCAGGGTAAATGGCATGGTTTTTTTCCAGTGCTTTGGCCCAAAGTGTATTTCAGAGACTTAAAAGAATAGTCAGTCAATTAACTGTGATAAACGAGACCATTTGTCACCAGCATTTTCACTTTTCTTTAAAGTATAAAACAAGATAATGAGCAGGGCTTGGAGAAATCCTTTGTGGAGTTGGAAGCCAAGGTCACATGATATACAGAACGGATTTTCTGCCTCTCCCATCATGAGAATGTGATCTGACAATACTCCCCCTCTGACACAGAAATCAGAGACAATGTTAGGAGAGAGGGGAAAAAATCACTAATGGTTGAAAAAACAGTGACACGTTGCAATGAAGATAGGAAAAGAAATGCTCTTATTTAAGGGCAAAATTGCCCCCACTGCAGACTTCCTGTTGTAGGTGCAGGTCAATAGGAACACTGACACAGAGACGGCTGCACAGTACCTGCATCTCACAGCAAAGCCTCAAGCAGCAGTGTTACCCACACATCACCTACTCAGAAGACAGCAGAGCATGTATCCAGGGCTGGCAGAGTTTGATGGAACAGATGGATCACCCAGCAGAGGGGAAGGGACAGAGCTGAGATGGGCTATGGGAACTGTGGTGTCCTGCAGAGTGTGAGGGAGTCCCAGGGCCTTGGGGCCCCAAGTAGTGGGAGGGCATTCCTCCTGTAACGCCCACAGGTACACCCAGCACACTGGGACACCCCACCCAGTGACAACCACATAAGCAGTGCCACACAGGTATGTATGGCATGCAGCCCACAAGAGTGGTGGCTCTCTGATAGTGTCTGCATTACTGCAGGTTTGTATTTGTGACTGGAGGCTAGAGCTGGATATGAATCCAAAGCTGGAGTGTCTCCAGCTCCCTTTTGAAAAATAACACCTTTCCTTCTGGCAGGTTACCAGAATGTGTTTCCTTCTGCGTGCTGTTCTTTTCTATCATGTGTGTCTAGGAATTAGGAAACATTTACTCCAGTGTGTGAAACCTCTCTGCACCTGTGGGACATGAACATATTGACTGTATTGGCAGCACTTCACGCTGCCCTGTTTGCCACCAGGTCAGTGTTACCTCTGCACCCTTTCCCCATCTCCCCTCCACATGCACCCACTTGTGTAAGAAATTACTCCTTTTTTTCTTCTTAACCTGTTTTCTCAAACAATCATCAGTTTATACTGAATATATTGAGCCTGGAGAGCCAGTAAGTATGGTTATGCACAAATAGGAATGGATATTTAAGGAGCTGAGACCAACCACTGACAGTTGGTCTCTACAACCTATGTTTTATTTATGTCTGCTCTGTGCTGTCTTGGCAGCATTTGATTTAGCTCTGGGATGAAACCCCTGACTTTTTGCAAACATGGACAGCCTCACACATGCCTCTGACATTAAATAAGTGATACACATAGTGCAAGGAAACATGTATTTTAAGAAAACTATCCAGATGCACCAGCAATGGAAGGTGTTGAAGTATCTCAAAATACTAAGAATTTAAATTATGTTAGAGAAAATGCAGACCGGGAGGTGCCAGTCAGGTACCAAACAAGTAAATGCCAAACACACAGTTGAGTTGAGTCACTGATTCAGCACCAGGTTAGACTCAAATCCATGAGTTTTCATCTGATGATGGGCTTTGTGCCTGGCCTTTGGCAGGGACCTGTGCAGAAGAGTGCCCTCCTCAGCACCCCAACAGCAGCAGCCTACAGCCAGCTTCACCCAGCTGAAGCTTTCCTGCATTGTAGTGGCTGCCAGAGTTGGGCTCAGTGACCTTTGGGGGTCCCTTCCAACTCAGGGTATTCTGTGATTCCATGATTCACATCAGTGAGGTCTGTGCCCGAGGGGATCTTTCAGATGAGGTTTCAAGCAACATGACTGGATCCTGTGCTATATTAAACTGCTGGTAAGAGCAGTATGTCTGTCCCTGCCCCCACTAGAAGCAGGCTCAGCCCCAGCTCATGAGTTGCCCTGGCTGTAGCTTGCTGAAAGTGTGGGATAATCCTGCTGAAGCCCTTGGTGGGCTGCCCATTTCCTCTCCTTCCAACTCGCTTGCTTCCAAAACAAATTCCTGTTGCAAAAACTCAGCTCCTTTCAACTCCACATTCCTGCATGTAACACCATCCCTTTGAAAAGGTGGTGAACTGGTACAACTCAGTGAACTCGAAAGGAAAATGATCTCAAATAATTGTTGGAAGCGATTGGAAACAAATATCTCATGAAACAACATGTTTCCGAGTGTTTCCAATAGCAGCAGATAGCCACAGTGGAGACTTACCATGGGCAGGCAATGGAACTGTGGGAGTCAATGCCAACACCATTCCCCTTCTGATGGCCAGATCTCCTGGGATGGCTGCCTGTAAGAAGAGGCAGTTGAGTGAGGGTGCTGCCACCATCCATTCCACCAACAGCGAGGGAAATCCCCCCTGCGATCCCTAGCTGTGGCCCAAGGGAGAAACCCTCAACCCCTCCTACAGCAGAGACTTTCTGGCATCCAATTCATTTGTTTGGGTTTAAAGAGGAAGACATGGAGAAGGAGGGGGAGGGTCAGACTCCCTCAAGTTCAAATTTACTGCTTCAGGAAGATAGTTTCTCTGCAAACTCTTTCCACAGTTTTCTTCTTCCTGTTATCTCTACAGAAGGTTGAGCATCTTTAAAACTGCATAAGCTTCCCTTAGGGAGGCTTGTTTTCAGATCCCTTCTCAGCCCAATTTGGAGCAGGGACATCAAAGGCAAGGCAAATATGGTCCCCTGTTAACTTGGATCCATTTGGAGCTGGTCTGGGCAGTTCCAGCTTGCCACAATGTTCACAGTCTTTCGGAATATTTACTTATCTGACCGACAAGAGAGTTATTTAATAAGTTATGATGTCTGCAGTTTTGTGTAAACAATTTACAGTGCCGTGATTGATGCTGGATGCTGTTTGTAGAGAGGCAAGATGGACTGTATATATTTGGCTTCAGTTTGGAGAGTTCAGGCTCAGGACTGGGCAGTATTCTACCTAATAAATAACAATAGTTAAACATTGGGACTCACGCTGCTTCAGTGCTCACAGAGCCACACAAACAGGGCTGAATTAAACCAGAGCAGATGCTGGCCATGCAAACACCTGAGATCTTTGCAGGGGTGCCTGGTACAGTGGTCACAGCTCCTGGTTGTGCTTTTGCCCCATGCCTAGATTGTCCACAACCCTCCAGCACTCACTGGGCAGAAGGAAGCAGCTGGTTTTGTGGGTAGGACAACCAGAACAGATGTAGAGCTTCACACTTCAAGCTGCTTCTCCAGATCCAGGAGGGTGAAAGTTGGGAAGTTAGTATCACCATGTTCAGGAGGCAGCTCCAGTCCTTGAAAGAGTACAGTGAAATAAGTGGGCTTGCTTCTGTTGGCACAGCTTCAGGTCATGCTACATGGCTGGTTTGCTCAGTCTTGCATTTTTCAGGGTCTTACATCAGGTTCCAGGGGGCTTCCAGGAAGAGATGAGATTCCTGCTGCAGTCCTTTGGGTCACGTTGCCAAAGCCCCTTTTCTGGGGGAATACCTTCCATTACAGGTGTGTATGACCATGAGAAAATTGCAGAAAGGTTCCACTGGAGTGACTCAGGAGTGTGATTGCTATGAGTTAGGTGTGTGTGCAGCTCAGCTGGTGAGACAGTTATAGGCAAGCAAGAGCCCTCATGAGACACCACAGCAGAAAAGAGAGGGCATGGGCTAACATCAAACTGAGAGGAAGTCAGAGGCTTTCATTCAGTTCAAAGTAGAAACAAGTTCTTTCAGTTCTGAACCATCAAAGTGTTTAGTTTCTGGAATTAAGCAACCTGAACATGTCTGAAACAACAGTTTCAGGACCATGCAGTTCCCTAAAATTTTCTGTAATTTGACTTCCTGACAAATTTGTGGACAAAGGTATGATTCTCAGAAGATCCCCTGAAGTGGAACTGCCAGGCCCAGTGGCTATTCAAGAGCTGAAGGGCAAAAGTTTGGAATGAGAGGGAAAAAAACCAAAACCTTTCTAGCTATCAAGTAGCTGTTCAGATTGACTGGTCCAGGCAAAAAAAATTTAAAAGCCTTTTATTCTGGAAATCCTATTTCAGACACACTCACTGTCAAAGGTCAACTCCAGGTGCTGTGAGTAAATAATGGCAGGAAATTAAAAGAGGGAATTAACCCTAAAACTGACACAAGATGTCTGGGTGGATGAGAGCTGGATAAAGGCTCTATGTACCCATGCAGAGAAAAATGCACTTCCTCTGGACAGATAAAAGTAATGAAGTATTGATTTGAAATTATTGAACTGTGATACTTCATCTGTGTTGCTGACCATGGCCTTGCCTAATGGAGAGAAAAGTGCAAGGAGGTCTTTCCCATTCAGACTGGAAAAAGGAAAAGGATGTCTGAGGCACACGCTCCACATGTTGCATTCACCATGGGAGGAAAGTAATGCTCAATACCCTCCTGATGTTCAAAACTGTTTCTGCAATCATCTTCAGCTGAGAAAAGGCTGATTGATCTCCCAGCTTCATCTCTAGTGTTAGCACTAAAAAGGCTGTATCTTTTCATTTAGTCTGTTGAAATCTGCAGAGAACAAGAAGTTTGGTCTCAAATGCAGCCTGCCTCTTCCCCTCAAGGGACCATCCAAAGTCACACTGCACATAGCAAAACAAGTGAAGGTTTTGGGGGGACCCAAAGGTCAGCGGGCTGATGGCACCACTCTTCATCTCCCTGGAGATATGTCTTGATGTAATTTATGATAAAGAACTGGGGCAAGAATAAAAATGATTCAGAGAACCTTTGGTATTTCTCCCCACTTCAGCTCTATGATTAAACCCACACAGCCTCAAATGAGGAGATGAGCCTCAATTATAGCTAAGAAGCAGCATAATGAATTATCTTCTTTGCACTTACTTTAGCTGGTGAGTAATTCAATTTCCACCCAAATCCATGTTGACTATGAAAATTTAGCCAATAACTGATTCATCAAGATGCTGGAAAAATGTGGAATTAGAAATGCAGAAGAAGGGCTATAGCTCTTCTCCACTTAAACATTGCTAATCTAGTGCAAAAATTTTAACAGATGACTTTAATACCACCAACACCTCTGTGCAAGTCCACTTTTAATGAAAGTTAAATACAAAAAAATGGCCTGCAAAATGAAGAGTTTGAATTCTCTCTTTTTTATACAATAGTAAAAAAATTATTTGGGATAGTGAGTCCTTCTTAGATTTGCAGACTCCAGCCAAATAGTAGAGAGCATGTTATATGTTTTATGTATTTTTAGGGTCTTTTGCTCAGAAAATTCCCAGAGCTGCAGGTTATGAAGTTACAATTTAAATACTATTGAAAAATATCAGCAGCCTCAGCTTTCTCCTCCTCCCCAGCAGTTGTGAGCTGCAGAGGGTTGGCACTGCTGTGTTTCCAGCCTAAGCCGTGGTGTGTGGGCACCAGTAGGAAGAGATGGTTCACAGAGCAGCTTTCCTGCATCCAGGAAAGGAATCTGTTCCTGGAAGTTACAGGATTGTTGGGTTCCTGGGTCAAGAACAACATGACTTCTGAAACTCTGCTCTGCAACTCTGGGAGCTGCTGCAACAATTGGAGGTCTGGGTTCATAAGTCCTGTGGAGAAGGAACTGACTTTCAGAGCTGCAGGATCTTCAGCCCTGGCAGAAGGAGCTACTGGCCCACAGCACAGTGTTCAGGCAGAAAATCACTTTAATTAAAATTTTAAAATAGTGTTAAAGGTCAAATCTGTACAGCAATTTACAAAGATCTCCAGGGATGTTATTGTTTAAATAAATATTTAAGGGAGATCCCTCTCAATTTAAACAGAGTGATCAGTAGCATGTGAAAAGCAGCAGCATTTGATTACACATGTTCAAGAGGCCAAAACAATCCATTATGAGCAAAGGTGTTGGAGGTGGATAACATAATTTTGTTTGCTTCTGTATCTCTGAGGGAAGTTACTGACAAGGGAATTCCTGCCTCATGCCAATGTGCAGCAGGGGTGCAGGCCCTGGCAGTCCGAACCAGTGGATGCACAGTGCAAGAAAGCCACTCTGCAAGCCTCACTGGCATTCTGCCTGGTGAGGTGGCTGGGGATGGAAGTGCAAGGTTTAACTCCACAGGTTGCTGTTACCCAACACACAGCAGCAGGACTGTGTGCCCGAGGAGAAGGGGAAAAGGTGGGTATGGCTGGTTGTGCACGACCCATCCCATGTGTTGGCCAGTCTCTGATGAACACACAATCACAGCCATGATGGCAGAAGGTGCCATTGCAACGTGGGTTTGCTTTACAACCCTTCTTGATTTGATTGAAGGTCAGGGATGGCAACTTGGGTGAGAGTTTATTGTGCGTGGTGGCTACAGAGCTGGAGCCACCTTCTGTGGTGGGATACAAGGAGCTCTCTGCCCTCCAGGAAGACAATGCCAAGGGCATTAACACCCAACTGGTAGTAGCAGAAGAGGAAAAGAAGTTCACTGCTGAGGGACAAGACATGTAAATAAAAGTGAAAAGATGCTCAAAGGCCATCAACAGTTAAAAGCGCTCAGTGAGTTTGGGGTTTTTAGGAACCTTTGTGTGTCATAAGTCTCACACATAGGCTTGGATTATGGGATTCACAAGGGTCTTATAAATGAATTGATACAAAAAGGATGTGGGGGAATCACAACATTCATCTCACTGTGGGAAACCTGAGTTTATGTCTGGGTAGTAGTTTCCCAAATTCACGAGTGCAAAAGGCTGAAATGCTCATCTTCCTCACCCTGTGCTAGCCTCCTTCTTTTGAAAAAGGTAAGGCCTTTTTGCCTTATCAGAAATGAGTATTTCTTTCCTGATATGACTGTGTATTCACTCCCCTTCTGCATCTGAATTGCAAGACAATAGAGCACATAATAAATCACTTTTCCAAAGTGTCCCTGAAACTGAAGGATTCTGTAAAGGTCAGTCCAAGTGACACATGTTTCGTGGATGCATTTGAAGACATGAATACAGATCCCCTGTATTAAGCAGGACTTGATCCACATAGGAGAGCACTGTTTGGATTACCAAGATGGTCACTACAAGAGTACTCAAAAGGGCTATGCCTTGATAGGAGACAAAATCTATACATCCATTCATAAGCAAATTTCTTGATGTTTCACCCTAACACACATCACTGGACAGCAGAATAACATGAAGGCATGTTTATATTGAAAATGCATTTGCAGGAAAGTAGCAAGCTTCTCTCAGGTCTTGGATCAATTTGATTCTCTCAAGCCACAGGATCTGGAGACCTCAATCTTATTCTACAATTACATTCAGAAATCCAAGATTCTGGCAAGGATCAGGAGAGAAGACTTGGCCCACACAGTCTGTGGAAACATCAGGGTGTGCAAAGTAGGTAAAAACTGATAATTTGGGAAAAAATAGCATTAATTTCTGAGACAAAACAATTCATGATTCACAACTAATTGAAAACAAATGAGTAATAGTATTACACAAAAGCCCCATTTTGTTCATTGAGGAACTGCATAATTAATTGCATGTACTTTAGTTTCCAGCAGAGGCAAAGTCCCAAGGCACAGTGCTATGATTGTTGAACTAGTCATGTTGTACATACTGGTTTAATTCAGACCAAAACTGTAGGAAGAGCATGGGATCCTCTGAGTAGAGTCTGAGCTTCAAGTAGGTCAAACAATTCATCAAGCAGTGAAGGTTTTGGGTTAGCACCCGTGAGGTGACCTGACTCTGGCCCTGGGCTGTGTGCAGTGTGAGGAGCTGGCTGGACCAGCTGGGGTGGCAGATGAGAAGGCAGCAGCTCTCCTAGATCTGTGCAAGAAACCTTATGCACAGACCTGACTGCTTCGTTCATGGTGCTGCTCCAGACTTGTAATCATCTCATCAAAGTGGTAAGAGCAACATCCTCCTGGGTTTATTTATTTTGTGACAACTTCCACAAGGACATCCCCAGTAAGTATCTCTGGTCCTTCAACTGCCAGTCTCTACTCCACTCATCCCTACTCATTCAGCATCAAACTTTAGGGATGTCCATTTTCTACTTTGACCCTTGGAGGAGAAGCCCATAACTATCCACCACTCCTTTTCCTTTTCTGTTTCAGTTCTCCCACAAATCCGTGCTTAAAACTCCTGGTTGTGACATCCTTGACTAAGGCAAGGCTGTAAGTGTGCAGCAAGCGCTGCCTGCAGCACTGGCCAAGGCTGTCTCACAGCTTCTTAGCACTCCTTCCTCTCTCTGTAGCTGTCTGTAGGCAGCTCTGATCTTCTCACACCGTTGTCACAGCTCCTGTCCTTCTGTTCTTTGTTTCTATACAGTCTCACAGAGCTGAGCCCTGATGTGCTGATGAAGATGATGAAACTCCACTGCCTGTGTCTGTGGAAGGAGGGGCTATCCAGGTTGCTCCATAGTCTATAGTCATAAAAGATGTGAAATAAACCACCTTCCCTGCCAATCCAGCAGGAGTGGAAAGAAGCAGACTGCAGCTCTCTACCTTTTGATGTGGAAATCACGTCACAATGAACACTGAGATTTTGCCATCTGTCTCCAATGTTGCATATGCATTGCATACAAAAATAGAATAAGAATACTGTAATGAATGAAAAATCCATGAGGCAAGAGATGCCAGAATTAGGCCTCCATTGTCCTATGTGTTATGGTACAATTGTTAATTAGATGAACACACGATATTCTGCCAGAGGTCTCAGCTTTATCTCATGGTACTGGATGGATTTTTTTCACAGGAGACATTATACAGAATTTTGTTTTTTCCCTTAGAGTTCAGTGTAGTCCTAGGCTTTATTTTCTTCCCAAGTTCTCCTCAATAAAAATGAATGATTTTCACCAAAACTTGGAACTACAATGACACATTTCCCTGTAGTACCTGGGTTCTCCACAAGTGTCTCTGAGCTCTAGTACCTCTGTCAAGGGTGGTGGTTCTTTAGCCATTTGAATAAAATGGAAACAGAGATAGGCATGTAAGCAACAGTTTGACTGCACCAGGTACCAATTTATCAGGATCTTGGTCACTCATTCCAGCAGTACCCAGGGGGTGACCAACAGACACGGGGCTGTGCAGGAGTGTTCATCATCACACTGGACATGCTCAAGGCAGAGCTCCCACCAGCTCCCATCCCAGCAGTGGACATCAAGAGCAGGGTCTTATGGCACATGCAGACAGTGAGGCAGCCCACAGTCACTGGCTGCAGACTGGGGAGAGCCTCAGCAAGGCCTGGCACAGAAGACCCTGCAGGGAGAGTGGGACTGAAGCCAATTCTGAGGTAGCATTCATTTTCTCAAGAGGGGACCAAGGATTGGGCAACTGAGGTTTCATATCAAGCTCTAGTGTGCCCAGACTCTCTCTATGGCTCACACCTTGACACACACTTTCCTGACCTGCTCTCAAGCCCCCTGACTTCTCATTTGTACCATGTACTCCTCATCTCATTCCCATGCAACCCTCCAGCTTCAGCCTCTGAATACCAGGTCTTTGCTTAGCCCAGCATTGCCCGCATCCCTGTTTGCCACCAGACTGTGACAGGAAAGAATCAAAGTGTTGTTCCCTGCATGCCTTTCCACTGACCATCAACTCTGCCCTGAGCAGCATTACATGAAGAGCCCATCTTCATTCTGCTCTTTAAGCTGAGATGACTCTTGGATTGCAGAGGGAGGACCCGGGCCCCTGTCGTGCTGTGGGTGAGAACAAGGATCTGCAGGAACTTGGTAGCACTGACTGTTTGCACAGGAGCATTGGGGTCAGCACTGGGAGCTGCTGGGATGCTGGGCTGAGCTCACTCATGTGGGAAGGAATCTCACTCCTCAGCCTTAGCACGCCCCTAAGAAGTTGCTATTTTCTCCCTTCAAAGGCTATCACTAAGCCAAATTGGAGAAGATTTAAAAAGTTAAAAAAAAAATCACATTCCTAACAGAAAGCTGCCAAATTTCAGATCTCAACTCCAGAGCACAGAGGGATAAAAAGTGTCCAAAGAAAGGATCACTAGGTTCCCCCCTCCTGTTTCTTCCTTTCTTTCTTTTCCAGTTGGACAATTCCTTTTTCCCTATGCTCATTCTTGGAATGGACAAAACTGGCTGGACACTTTTGGCTGAAATTTTCCAGAAAAGAACTTAGCCCAAGGCAGACAATCAAGTTGGAAGAGCTCAGTCTAAACTTTTCAAGTCTGACAAAGTTACAAGCAACAGCGAAGGCGGTCCTACGGCAGGCCAGAGATGAGTAACCTTTATCACAGGAGCTGCACGCGATCCCTCCTCTGACGCACCCAGAATTATAATAGATGTGATGATGCTTCATTCAGGTGCATCTGATCACGATTCAGATATGTCAGCAGGAAAAAAAACTTTAAGTCAGTCATCCCACTGAGCCTTCCCACACCCCTTCCTACTCGAACAGCTCTTTCCATCTAACAACTGATCACAGAGAAAAACACAGCTCCCTCGCCTCCAGTATTTGCGAGCCGTGTATGCGAGCTTCGGCTTCTTGGATAGAGGCAGCTGATGCTAAAATGGGATTGCTCTCTGAACTAATGTATTCAAAATTAATAAAAGAAATAAAACAACACACTCCTCTGGCATGTTCCCATGCATACTTTCCATAAAAGTTAATTTTTCCACAAGAACAAGTTGTGAGTTTGTGGGGGTTTTGCACTGAATCTTGATATGGAGCTTAGAATTCTTGGCACTGCTTAGGACGTTAAAATGACATCAGCTCCACTTTCTATATTGGAATTTTATAGTTCCTGCCTGACCGCATTTCTTTGTTTTGCACATGTTCTCTCTCCTCTGGGCTGCCTCTCTGCTGCGGTGTGCTCAGAGAATCAGGAAAAGCGGCGTGTTTGTATTCCTTACTTACAGCCCTGCTTGTCCCTCCCTGTGCTGGGCACCCAAGTGATAAAGCTGCATTTCTCCCCCAGGACAAAGCAGCACTGTTGGCTCAAGGGATGAGGGCACCTTTTCCAGGCACAAAGCTCCCCCACAGCATGGCAGCTCTGTGCTGAGAGGACCTGGCGTGCAGGGTCCTCCTCTTCCCTCTGGCCAAGCAGGAGTGGAGAGCATGCTGCCATGGGGAGTGGCATGGTTATGGGACAGTGGGGAGCCCAGTGACTGCACACAGGACAATGTGAAACCAGCCTGTCTTGCCCAGGGAGCAGGGGAAGGGGAAAGGGAGCATCTCTGTGTGCAAAACAAGCCTTTCTCCAGCACTGGAAATGCAGCACCTGGAGCAGCATTTGTTCGTGCTACCCTGATGCAAGTGCCCCCACAGCACAATCATACTGTCCCATGCCTTGGGGCAGGGAGGGGCAGCTTTTTTTTAAATTAAGCAAAAACGTGAGTAACGGTGTTTCCATATTCCCCAGCAGTGCCACCCTCTGCGTTTGAACATTGTGGTGCAGAAGGACTGATGGATAGTCAGGATCCCCTGTGAAAAACAGCACGGGGCTGGGAGAGTTAACAGACTCTGGCACTGGGAGTACAGTTCCACGGGCATTAGCACAGACATCACGCTTGTTTCCTGGATTTCAAATAAAATAAGGATTCAAGGAAAGATGATGCTTTTCTACATCCCCTGTGACTTGGAAAGCAGTAACAGCAAATAAAGGCAGTAAATTATCTGGCACGGTGCATCCAAACATTCCTGAAAGCACGGTTCCACCGTTACTGTAAGAGTCACGCTGGAGCAGCATTAGCATAGACTCTGTAAACAGACTCTGCCATCCTCGGCACAGCCTCAGCCTCCCAAAGGGGATTACAGCAGCTGGACAAACCCAGGAGGGACTGTACCTGGCAGTTAGCAAAATGCCAGTTCTGCTTCAGTCTGGCTACATCACAGTAGTAGCCGGGTTTGCTATTCCCTACATGCTCAGCTTCTCTGATGTGTGATGGAGAATCATTGCTCCTTGCTTCTCCCTGCAAGATTTGTCATTTCACTGTTCCACTGCTGTGTGGAAATAGCCAGAAGACCAGACTAACATTTCAAGCTTGTGAAGCCATTTGCCAAGCACCTCTTGCTCTATAACAGCAATATTTTTACAATTGCTTTTGCAACAGCCTTTTTGCAATCATGTTTATAAGCTCCTTTACAAACGCATGCAACCATATACAGAATGCAGAAAATCTTTACCTTGCTTGCCCAGAGGAGAGAGCCTGGCTTCCTCTCATGGATCAAAAGTAGGATGAAAAACAAACCCGAGAAAGACCCTTGAACAGACTCATCTGCTGAGAGTTGCTTAAATCCCAAGCCTGCTCCTGCTCGCAGCTCTAAGTTTGTGCTCTGAATAGAGGCTGTGTTATTTTAACCACAGGATTTCTAGTCATGGGGGAGGAGAGATGGATTAGGTACGTTTGCAATCTAATGCTTCACATTTACCTCAACTGAAATGAGCTACTTCTAGCCTCATGTAAATAAGTACAGCTAAGATATATATTTCAAGACCCCACTAACCAATTATGCTTAAACTAACATGCTAAATAACTGCGGAAAATTCCAGAGGAATAAGATAACATACTTTTGTGTTCTTTCCTAAATAAAAGGCATGTGTGGAATTTCATGCTAGATACTATGACAAGTGAGGGGCACAGATGAACACCACAAACTAACCTATGCAAGGTGCTGTACCTCATAAAACAATATTCCTAACACCTGTTTGCATGTATTTCAGCAGGCATCCCAGAAATTTACATTTTCACAGCTTGTAAAAAGTACAGATATGAGGATCTGAATCTAATATTTCAAAAGAGCAAGTAAAGCTCTCTGAGTTAATAATGCATGATTTTAAAAGGTCACGGGGTCTGTAGTTCTGCAAGAGCACAAACATTAACCCACTGAACCAGTGCCACCTCCAACAGGGATGTAAGCTGGATACCCTCCTGCAGCTCATGGTTTGCTACGGAGAGTGTTAAATGCAGGCGAAATATTGTGCCTGGGACAATTGATTGTGGTTTTGTTGTTTAACCCAGCTGAAAGTCTGCCTTCCTTTCCTGGTTTATGGCACTTCAGTGTCACAGCTAAAGTGATTGCAAAGCTCAGCTATGGCCCAGGCTTCTGTGGCCACTGCCCAGGCTTACATGGTCACCTCAGAGCTGATGGAAAAGAGATTTCCTCACTTTCTGAGATGTATAATTTGTAAATAAAACATATTCTTAAGCTTTGGGATGAACTGAGAAAAACAATTTGAACGCAAAGGACTAGAGGCTAGTGGACAAATTCCAATTTGTCTTTGACAGCAGAGGCTTCAGGAACACAAGTTTAATTCCATTTTGGATAAAACCTGGCTCTATAAATAACATTATCTTACACTTACATAACGCTGTTCATCCCAAAGCGCTGCCGGGTGCTTTGCAGATGTAATCATCCCTTCTGAAAGGCGCGGGCAGGCTCCCGGCCCGGCCCGGGGGATCGGCAGCGTCGGGGCCGGGCTGCGCGGGAGGAAGGCAGCAGAGCATCCAGCAGCAGAGCATCCAGCAGCAGAGCATCCAGCAGCAGAGCATCCAGCAGCAGCCCGGCTCCGTTCCTGGCTCCTGTCCCAAAGCAGCCCAGCTCGGGGGTGCTGAGGGGACTCAGCTTGCTGGGTCACCCAGGCACGGCTCAGAGAGCTCTTTCTGTACAGGTCTGGGATCTTTAACAACCAGCAGTGGTTATCAGAGCCTGTCACCGCGTTCAGCCTGCAGGTTCCCCAAGTGGACTGAGGCATCTCCAGAGATGCCAGCCTGCTTCTCAGAGTTTAGATGGAGCTCTTTGAGCTTCCCCTGATGCATGATTCACCCTGGCTCCCCTGAGCTTGGGGTTTTGTGGGGAAAATTGGTAACGTGTTGTGGTTTAGCCCCAACCAACAGCTAAGTAGTAAGCAGCTGTTCACTCCCTGCCCCAACCTTCCCAGTGGGATGGGGAAAAGAATCAGAAAAAGGCAAAATCTGTGAGTTGAGGTAAGGCCAGTCTAATAATGGATACAAATTTTTCTTTTTTAAAATAGTAATTATAGGAAAAATACCCAATACAATTGCTCACCACCTGCTGGTGATTGAGCGCTGCCAGCCAACTCTCTGCAGTTTATATACTGAGCATGACATCCTGTGGTATGGAACATCCCTTTGGCCAGTTCAGGTCAGCTGTCCCAGACATAGCTCCCCCATGAGAAACTGAAAAGTCCTTGACTTAGTGCAAGCACTGCTCAGCAACTCCTCTAACATCAGTGTGTTATCAACATTATTCTCATACTAAATCCAAAGCATGGCACTGTACCCTCTATTAGGAAGAAAACTAACTCTGTTCCAGCTGAAACCAGAACAGATCCCAAGCATCTGTGCCACAGGCAGAGATGTGCACCTGAGCTAGACACAAAATGTCCCCAAACCTCCCATCAGCTTACCTCTGGATCATGAACCAACTTCTCCTTCCACCGCTCGAGCAGCTCACTCCACCCAAGCTGGCTTTCCTTGGCTATAATTGTCTTAACATCAATTCCACTGATGTTTTCCAGCTACAGGCTCTACCTCACCCTTGCATGGGACCCCACAAGGAAATCAGGCATGAGAAATGCTCACAGGGCAGGGACAGGGAGGAAGCTCCAGCAGGAAGAGCCCAGGTCTCCCAGTTTTCAGATACTGTTAAGTCAGGGACCAGACCACTGCACCACAACACTGCAGTCTGCCAGAGAGGACTTCTCTTGTGATCTCTGTTGCACCTGGATGGGGGATTTTGTGTGTACAAAGAAAGTTTCTATGCCACAGATGGGTATATTTTTCATTTTTATTTAGCTAGTTCAATAGGAAACAGCAGGAGGAAGAGAGGCCAGCAGACTCTGCTCTGCAGCTTGACCTGAAAAGAGTCCATTTTCCAGAGAAACTAAAAACACAAAACTGGGAGGAGGGAAAGAAAAAATAATTTTGAATAAAGTGAAAGCTTTTGATCCTAATACATGGTTTGGTTTTTCCAGCTTATCTCTTAGGTCAGCCTGTGCTCAATTTACAAAGAAACAGCACTTTAAAAACAAACATAGAGGAAATTTAGAGTTTCATTTCTGAAATGTCAAGGCAAGACATTTCAGCATTCCGCATAACTCCTGTTTCTTTGGGATGTGGACAAAAGTACTAACAGAGGGATGGGTTTAGTGTCTGTTTCCTTTGTTGTCCTAGACAAGTCAACAAGCTGAACACAAATTCACCACCAGTTCCTTCAAGTTCACACTATTTTGCAAAAATTTCCCAATATTTCAGTCTGAAATCTTTGCCATAGTTAGACTCTGACACAGCATCCAGCATTTGGAAGTTAAACACCTGCTCATTGATGAAGATTTTATTTCCATTTGTGCCTTGAGGCAGCTCAGACCTGCTCCCTGCCTGATGTATCCTGCTGCAGTACAGACCATGAACACGCTGCCTCCGAAACAAAGGCAGCTCTGCAGTTCCCTTTCTCTCTTCATTATGGTTCCAAGCTGGAATGAATGGCTGTTTCCCAAGTGTAAACAGCAACAAGTCATTCCTGGCCTGTGAGAGGAGCATTCCCTTTCAGCAGCCTCATGCAATGCTGATATTTCTGCACTGTAATCACACTGGCTGAGGTCTGGAAGCTGCAGTGCTCACCTGCCTCCCATTAGAGCCTGCAGAATAAAACACAGCCTGAGCTAGACCTATTTAGGGATTCAGTTTTGTACTTCAGTCAGCATTTGTATGAATTGAGCAAAAAAATGAAAGGAAATGTGAAGCACAAGGAACTGTACAATGAAGTACAATTTTGCAGCATCAAGAACTCCTACACTGGCCACTCCTTCTGAGGTAATGAGATGAAGAATTCATAATGGACATTGTTGGTGGAAAATTACATGTTAAAGGAACTTGAGTAGTTGCTCATCTATTTTTGGCATGTTTTCTCCCTTTTTTATATAGTGAACTGAAAACTGGAAGTAAAAACTTTCTATTTCTTTTGAATTGGGGAACTGCTTCTAGAAGTGATATTGCCAATCCACAGTGTTAAAAGATCATCCATTAGGATTCACACAAAACTTTGTGTTTGATCTAGAAAACATCAGCTTTTGGGGAAAAAAGCCCATTGGGAATGGTAACAGACCACATTTTCACACTTCTGCTCTACAGTTTTGACATCTGGTGCTTCTGTTGTAAAAGAAATCAAATGTTTTCTTTAGTCAAAGTACTCCATGAACTGAGGCCCTGAACCATCCCCTCACCATATCAAGCACAATAAGACACAAAACTCTGACAGTTGCCAAAACTAAAAGAAAAGAAAACAAAGGGAAAAAAGTGAATTTAAATTCATGCATCTGAATTATTTTCTTTCTAGATTGCAGTGCTTGCTTCTATTCTGTTCCATTTCTAAAACTACATCAATTATGACCATCAGTGAACATAAAACACCAAATGATGTGACAAGCTAACTGAACAAACTTACAGTTAATTGCAGGTTAATCCAGGCAATTCCACCAAAGAGCTTCCCCTTAAATGAAGTGTGTGCACCTTTGTTACAAGCCCAAGGGAAAAAGGGTGGGTTCCAAGCCCTGTTGACTGGCACTGGAGTGCTCTTTGGCTCATTGACCCTACGTGGGCATTGCTTCTGCTTTCCAAACTCAGAGGGTCTTACCCCTACTATGAGGAAGTGGCTCCCAACCCATCAAGAGGGATGTCCCAGTTAATGGCACTCAGACTCTGAGCCTCATTCAGGGTTATGTGGGAGACAGCTCATTGCATGCAGCCCCAGGCACCACAGGGAGGTGGCTGGTCCAGGATACTTGGGGTGGGGGTACCCCAGCCTGGCCCCAGGAGGCCCAGGTGTGCTGAGGAAAGGCAGGGACCTGCTGGTGTGAGCTGAGCCCCACAGCCAGGCCCTGCAGGCTTTGCCATGAGTCTGGCATGATGAACAACTTCAGCTCAATCTCCTTCTGGAACAAATACTTATGGAGGAAGGTTTAAGTTCCACAGCTTTGCCCTGCTTCAACAATCAACTTCATTTCATTAGGTAGAAACCTCTGAAGTTGTGCTGAGTGTGTTAGTACACGGCATTGGACAAACCCTGAAGTATCTCATAAACTACCTGTAAGTGGTGCAGGCTCTGCTCACCCTGCAGTGCTGGGTCACAGAGAACTGCAGAATCCAAGACAGAGCTGCCACTGGCAGTGGATCCATCAGTGACAACGGGTAGCACCTCTGGGATAACACTTAAGAAGGGGGAAAACTGCCAGGAATAACAGAGGAGAGAGGAATGAGAGAGTAGGAGGAAGAAGAAGGAGGTACTGCAGGTGCTGGAGCAGATTCTCATGAAGCCTGTGGTGCAGACCATGGTGAGGCAGCTGTGTCCCTACAGCTCCATGCTGGGGTCCAACTGGAGAACCCCACAATGGGGTCCAGCTGCAAGATGTCAGGATGAAGTCCCTGGTTTAGCTGGTGCATTCAATGAGACAGAAGCAAATAACAGAGGTCAGAGGTCCTTGTTCAGATGGAGGTGTCAGGGCACGTTGTGGAGAAAACGTAGGCTGAGAGGAAAGGAACATAGGGTTTCAGAGGTCCTGAAAGTAGAGGCTAATGAGGAAAACAGCAGAGCTCTCTCCTAAACTTAAGAAAATACTGGTATTCAGAGAAAGGTGTTGTGGTTCTTGTTAGGTAATAAGAATGGTTTTCTTGTTTCTCTCACACCCCTGATTGCAGGAGCCCAGGGACCTCTGCCAGGCCCCAGTAACACAGACTGCAAAATAAGCCATGTTAATTGGAAGATGCCATCACACAGCCAATGTCTGGTGGTCATTTTAGTTTTTCACTCTATACCATGAAAGCAAATTGCAAAACCAGCCACCTGGAAGGGAGTGGGTCTGGCCTGATGGCTGCTCCTCTGGGAAAAGGAGTAATTGCTGTTAATGGAAACAAGGGTGGGTCTGACAGAAACTGGAGTCCTGTCCCATGGCCTCAGTGGCTCCTTGGCTATTTTCGTGTGACAGCTCTTGATGATTTCAGCAAGGCAGGGTGTGTTCATGTGGCAGGGAAGGGGAAAAGTCTCTTTTTACTCAATCCAGAACTGCAGCCTGCATCTTTAAGAAATCCTCTGTTTGTGTGCCTTGCCTTCAGCTACTTACCTTCGATTACTTGTGTTATAACTAGCCAAGGGGCTGTCCAGGATGCAGTGTGAAAGTCTGTTTGAAGGAAATCCCAAGCCAGAGATATTTCTGAATAAAAAGGCAGAAAGCCTGGCACCACACCAGTGCCTACCTCTCGCACTGCCTGCAGAGCAGTGCTCAAGCCTTGCATTTGTTTTCCACAAAAAAAGTTACATGATATTACAAGACTTGAGGTAAGATGCTTCACTGATCTGCTCACAGGCACTCTCCAAGCCTTCACCTCACCTAGCAGCTCCAAGGAATTTGCTCAAAAATGATGAAATGTGCGTGGAAGTTCTAGAACTGTACCAAGCCCTGAAGCCCTTTGCACTGCCCAGGGTGGGTAGGATGATGTGGGGCTGTCTCTACCTTGTTACAGTCGTATCAGCCCTGACAACATCTCCTCTTAGAGAGAATCATAAAACCATTTAGACTGGTTTAGGCTGGAAGCCAAAAAACTGTCTAGTCCCAAACCCCTTGCAGTGGGCAGTGAGCACCCAGGTTGCTCAGAGCCCCATCCAACCTGGCCACAAAGCTCACCCCAGGAAACACCAAAAGGCCACAAAGGATCTGCACAATCTGCTTTGAGCTCCTTTTTCTTTTTTCCTTGTTCTAAAGCACGACAGCTAACCCAAAGCTAAATCTTGTCCCTCTCAAACAAGTAAGAGGCCTGAATAATGTACTTTGTTCCAGACATGAGGATTTGATCCCCAGATGTATTACAGACTCCCTGCATCGCTTTTGGCAAACCACCTTTGATGGATTTTCATACACTCAGCACTAAAGCCAAGTTGTTATAGTAACTATATGAGGCAAGATCCCCAAAAGATCTCATTTCCCCATGTCCAGAGTTCTTTGGATAAATTAGCCCATTATTTTACTTAATAATGGAAGCTCAGCTCCTCTGAAAACCTGCCTGTACTTGGCAGCCCCAAGTTCTTAGTAAATTTTATCCCCACACCTCTCTGCCTCCATTCCCATCCATATAATGAAATAAACCATCTTTCCTTGCAGCCCTTTGTCTGGCTTTTCTGTTCCAACCACAAAGGCAGGTGGTGAGATCTCCCTCATATAAGGTGTCCTAACCTGTCTTTCATGGCAGGGCACAAACCTCTGGCACACATCTTCCTGCCCCTGTTATGCAAATACACACAGTTGGCAACAGGAATTAAACTTAAAAAAAGTAAACTGCACAGAGGAAGGACACTGGAAAGTGAAAAAAAGCATCATGTTAGATTCCTCTTCGATGCACTTTAATCAGTTTTCTCTTGTAAGATCCTGAGTGTTTGGGACCTATTTCTGCTGTGTACTCTTGGAAGATTAGAAGGTACATTTCTTTCAAAAGGCAGTATAAGTCTTCTTTGGGTTTTTAATAATGAAGATGAATAAGGATGAGCATGCTTTCTCTAGGGTAAGCATCAGAAGGAGCAAAACATCAGAAGTTCCCAGGAGGTAGAGAAAAACTGCACTTAAGGTCAGAGCAAGTTGAACTTTCATCAATTTTATGGCCATAGCAATTTTTTTTTTTTTTCCTAAAACTCACATTTAGCATAGGATTTCTCAGGTGCTGGAACTGCTCCCTCACAACCTAAGGTGCAAAGGTCATTGTACTCTATGCATTGCTCCTAGCAGACCAAAACTCATTCCTTCCTTTTTGTATTCTAGAAAGTCAAGCCTCACAATGTGGATGTGCACAGACTGGCAGTGCACAAGTGTTTAGAGGCAAAGGAGAAAAATAAGGTGAAGAACTTTTGGGCAAAGTTCTGATAATCAGACTCAGATGTGCACTAAGACCAAAAAGCTCATAGTAACCATTCCCAACAAAAATTACAAGAAAGCAAGGTAAAATTAAGGAGAATAATGCAGTGGCTGGCAGATGACTTCCCAGCTCCACCCTTCAGAGACACAACTTTCAGGCCTGACAGGGTGGTATTTTTGAGATCTTGAGTGCATTGTAGAAAGTTGTAAGTGCCAGTAGCTTCTTCTAAAGCCAGGGCATTTGGCACTTCATGGGCCAAACCCTGCTCTGAGGCTGTGCTGTGGATGTACTGGCACTGCCTGCCAGGGAGCTCATCACAAGGCAGCTGCTGACAGAATCAGGCTCAGCCCTGTGTCACCGTCTGCTCTGCGTTCACCTGCCTGCAGCAAGTCAGAAAACCCACAGGCAGCCATAAATCTTAATCTGGGCACTCATACTTCAAACTGGTCCTTTCAGTATGAAGAAAGCATCCCAAAAAGATTGCCAACTGCATCCATGGTCCATGTCTTCACACTTCACGGAGCTGCACTCCTGTGCTTGTCCCCTCGCTACCACGGCAATCCCAGTGCCAAACCAGCATTCCAGACATAGTCAGGTGTACTGGTTTGAAAGCAAAACCAGTAAGAGACTCCAAGGCAGAAATACAATTTAATAGGAGGGGAAAAAAGTAAAATAAAATAAAATAAAAGTACAAAAGATCACTGACAGAGTCAGAATACAGCCTGACATCCTGATAGTGAGGATGGTGGTAGCAGTCCAGATGAAATGGTCTTGTTGAAGCAGTGATCCTGTAGAAAGGTCTGGTAGCTCTTGTCCTCTGGGAATCCAGTGGGTAAGGGCTCCTGTGCTGTCCCAAATGCCAGGTTATATCCAGGTGGCAATGCTTGGCTCCTCCCCCTGGGAAGGGCATCTCACAATGGGCTGATACCATTCCACCAGTCAGGCAGTGGGTCCTTGATTGGCATTAAACAGAGAGAGCTCCCAGAGGGAGTTACCTGTGAGTCATGGGGCAAGGCATTGATGGCCCATTAACAGGAGATAGCCCAGAGGGAGGGGGCAAGGGAAACACTGCCCCACCTGCTTTCAACAGCTCATGAAGATGGTGACAGAATACATACTTTGGGCACATCCTACATTGTAACCTAGGACATCAGGGAGAACCCCTGCACAAGGGCAGTGATGCAGTGACACTTCCCATTACACAGAAGTGTCTATGAAGACAGAAGTGTGAACATTTACATGAACAAAATCAAGGTACAAATTTCTTAGTTTTGTGTGTTACCCCTTTGTATGGATGCTCCTGAGTTTGAAGCTGGGGTTTTTTTAACTGTGAGTAACAATCTGTGTGGATTTCAGTCCTTACCATCCCCTTTGCATTTCAGATTTCTACAAAAAAGCCCTGTCAGGCTGCTCTGGGCTGTATGCAGGGAGTAGCCTGGATACAACATCTTTTGCTTTTAGCAAATCTCTTCAAATCAGTTTAAGACAAGAGCAGTTTGAAGCTCTTACCCTCTGAGAGAGAACTACTTGGCAGCTCAAATGAGATGAATTAGGCCAGGGTCCAGAAGATGTAACATTGTCACAGCAGGGTCAGTAGCCTTAGCCAGCATCCTGATCCCTGTTTGCAGATGGGGTGAAAAAACCACTGCACCCTGTCCTCAGCCACAACAGGAGATGAGTGAGATATCACAGGCACTTTCTTCTCGGAGCACCGCTGGCTCTCTGGGCACAAAGCCAGGCTGCTGCTCCCCACTGCTGCTTGGTGTCTCCCCTGCCCAGAAGTGATTGAGCCCTAGCCCAAGGATGTCCATGGAGAGGAAGGCAAGGTAGTGTGCTGCCAAAATTCAGGCCGCCACAACATTTTCCATTATTGTTCAGATTTGTCTCTTGGTCTCATCATATTTTTGATTTTCCATTTTGTTTGTCTTCCTTTGAAGGAGATATGGTTGAATTTGTTAGGAATTCTCAGAAGCAAAACAGTCAGCCATTGATGATTCCCATGCATCTGTGTGTGCTGGTGTTCCATAATGATTTATAAACGGATTTTTTTAAAGATTTGTATTTGAGACAAACCAGAAAATCAAACCTCCACTATGAGAAAACTTGTAAGATTTGAAAAAGCTGAGGAAAGCTCTGTTGTGTGGAAGCAGAGATGCCTGCCTGGTTTGCCTGCAGAAGCCTAACTTCCCTAGGAAGGTTACTTGGAGGAAAGTGGAGAGGGAACCCTTAGGGAAAACCAGATCCTGTTTTCAGCCCTGCAGGTGTATGGGCTGTTGTGGAGTTCTGGGGCCCTTTGGTGCAGAGGGGTTTTATAGCAAGAACTCCCCTGACAGGGTTTTAACTCCCCTGACTGTTGCAATCTGTCAAAATCAGCACATTCCTGAAGAACATTCCCATTTTGGCCAACTGGTATCTTCAAATGGAAGAAAAGATTCAGCTGGAAAATATCCAACTGGATCTAGACCCCACCATGCCCTGCACTGACACACTGTTCACACACTGCAGCCTGGCATAGCTTTCACCAGTAAATTAATCCAAGAGAAGCCTCTAATATGAACCAGAAGCAGCTTTGGAATATTAAAACTCTGTGCATTTCTTAGCCAACCCAGGCAGTGGTATAAATGTGACCATAGCCAGTCCACATCAGCTCTTGTGGTGATGATGTGAACCCATCAATAACTCCCAGTCCCATGGAAACCAAGCTGCCTGAAAGCAAACCTGCTCCTTCTCCTCCCATTTTGCTCAGCTGATGAGCAAAATGGCAGAGAATAAATTTCATTAATTAGACACTCACAGCCCCAATTGACATTTTGCTGCCCCTTCATGCCTCTTAAGGAAAAGAAACACAGTGTTTTCTGCATCAATCTGAAGAGAAAATCATTCCTGAACTTAGGAAAACAAAAATCAGAGCTCCTTTTTAGTTTTGTTTCCTAAGCATCCACAGATATGAGATTAATCATAGCATCGCTTTATGTCACCCAAACTTGAGTTTCAGGCTTTTTAACTGAAATACTTGGTTTGTTCCATTTTAAGTTAAAGGAACAGAAACCTGGGAGGTTTTAAATTGTTGTCTTTAAGACACACTGTATGTCATTGTCAGATTGATGACTCAAAGAGCAACTCTTGACCTGTGCCTGATTCATCTGACTCTGCTACCTCAGAAGTTCACAGCAGAATGATGAGGGTGATATGGCTGGTGCTGGTGGTCTCAAAACCACTGGCAAATCCAAGTTCATAGCATCAAAGTACAGAGAATCCCTGCCACAGCCAGGATCCAAGCACTGTCCTTTCAGTGACCCTGCTCTTTTCACAGCTTCTCCATCTGCTGCAGTCTTGTGCTGTCATGGTGTGTCGTCCTCCTCCCTCCCCGCTCTCCCACCACTGGTCCCTTGAGGCTCTGATAAAATTTGGGAGGGGCTGCTAAATGTTCAGGAGGCTAACTGGATCAAAAAGTGAATCTTAAAAATTAAGGATAATCCTCCCCCTGCAAAAATGTGCCTCCCATCTATCCAAGTGACAGCACCCTGATGCCTGGGGGATTCTGTGTTTGCACCTCATGTAGCAGGCTCTGGCTTTCCTCTAATACTCCAGCTCCTGGAATAATCTGATTATATGAAAATGCCTTACGTGAAAGTTTATTTAAGGAAAATATTAGTTGCTCTCTTGTTTGAGGAGAAAAGCTCAAACATATGAAATACAGGGGGTCAAAATCCAGGAGACAAATTAAAGAGCTATCGGAGGATTTTTCTCAGCTCCCCCCTCAGATTGCCATTGCTTGTGAGGCGCCCTCTCACTTGTGAGACCTTTGTCTGCCTGTTAGGAAGTTCTCTAAACCACAGGCCGTGTGCACATCTGTGAACTACAATTAATACCATGTATCAGTCACAAGTCAGCACCAGGCTAGACTGCAGGGCTGGCTGTGCTGGGAGGGGCAGGCACAGGCTGAGCCCAGGGGAGAGGCTGCACCAGGAGTGAAGATGAGCAGCAAGAGCACAGCTGTGCACTTGGCAGGAGCCCTCTTGGTGAGGGCAGTGGAAATAGCACAGGTGTGTGAGGAAGCACAAGTTACCCAGGAGGGACAGCGAGGTTACACTCACCCAAGCACCCTGTGGAGGTGTCCTGAAAGTCAGTCCTGCCTCAGACAAGCCAAAGTCTCATCCTCTCACCAGGAGCATGTATGCTGGATCCTCTTTTATCCCATTTCAGTCAGACAAAACCAAATTGCTCTTTAGTTTCTCCCAAGCGTTTTCTTCTGCATGCCCAGCTGGTGGTCACTGTAGAGAAGAGCTGGCAGTGGATGTGGTGTAAGCAGATGTTGCCATTAATGTGCTGTTCATCTCTGGAGCAGCGTGGTGCTCACAGTGCACTGGTGACATGGAGTGTTTCTCATCGGGCTCACTGCTGGGTATCTGTGTTGAGTGGTGCTTGCTGGACTCCTGGTGTGAAGGCAAGGCCACCCCATGAGCTGCTGGCTATGCTGGGGAGTCTGTGCTGCAGGAACAGAGGGGCTCAGGGGGTGCATGAAGAGCTCACACCACCAGCTCCCACTCAGGCTGCACTGGAGACTTTGGTGCATCACTCTCAGCTTCTACAGCTTCAGCATTCGCAAAAAGACTGGTCTCACCAGACAGAAAGAGGTATCTCAGAGAGAAGATGAAAACCCTTAATGATTTCCTTGAACAGATGATTTTTTTGCATTTTTTTGCATCCTTGTCTGAAGCTCAGCCACCTGTTCTGGCCCTGCAGGGGCAGGATTAGCTGACCTTCAGGGCATGTTGCAAGGCAATTTGCTTCCAGGGCTTTTCCTGGGGCCGCAGGGAGGGCCAAAGCAGCTGCAATCTGCAGCATGCCCAGCTTGGGGGATGCAGCACTAATAAACAACACAGTTGTTGTGGTAGTGCTTGAAGCTATGGATGGAGACAGCTGCTCTCATGCACTGGGATGCAGCACCTTCACTCTGCCTCTTCCTGGCCAAGCAGCTTAAATCCAGCCATGGTGTCGAGCCCCAAGCACTTCTTGCTGCTCACAGAGCTCCCTGGAGAGAGGAAGGGCTGGGGAAATGCCCTGAGAGCCAGAACTGGGAAGTGAGATGTCCTTTTTCAGCCTCCATTCATTAGTGGTGTTCATTACCCCAACTTCTGAGCATTCCCCAAACACGTCCTGACCACTCAGCAGGTGAGGAGCTGACGAGAGCAGAGCAAACACCTGGTTCATGGTGAGGGCTGTGCCTGTGCCCCTGCCTGAGCTGAGCCACCCCAGCAGAGGCAGTAAAGCTGTTCTTACTCTCTCCTGTACACTTGGAACACTATCCATGTAAATGCTTCCACTCTCCCATCTCCTAGAGAAGTCCATCAGCAGTGATATTTAAAAACAACAACAACAAAAAAAAAAAAACAACCAAAACAACCAAAACCAAACAACGAAAAAAAGAAAAAAAGCCCCAGAAATTGGACCCAAAAAGTTTAGCCAGTTTAGAAGCAGGTGTGGCCAAGCTAATCAGCCAGAGGAAGAGGGCCAAAGAACAAGTGGTCCCACTGGTCATATCTGATAAAAAAAAAAGGTGTTAGGCACTGCAGGATTATCCCTTCCTGTGGATCCCCAGCCCCTTGTGGAGCGTGTCCTGGCTGGTGTCTGCTGCTGCAGCTGTACTGCAGGGTGGTTGTTTGTTTTGAGGGTTATGGTCCTGCATTGATGAACAGAAGTATTTCCTTCAATATTTTATTTATTTATCTTTCAGAATAACATACATAATTTTGAAAAATATAATTCCTCTTATAAAGGTCAGCTTTTTAAATTACCCATGTATTTCAACATGGTATTGGAAAATATCAATATAATGAAAATATTGTGTTTGAAAGCCTATAACCAGCACAACTTTGGTGAAAGAACAGCAGCTAGGTATTTTTGGCTGGGCAGTTGCCATCATGGGAGTGCCTTGCAGTTCTGTATCTCAGATTTGCAGTGTGACAGTACCTTTACAGGCAAGGTACTCCTGCCAGAACAGTGAAGGGACTTATCTCCAGCCAACATAGTTTCTATTTGTTCATATTGGAGGACCGACAGCAAAGTCAAGCAAGAAATATTTTCTTTCCCTTTTCTTTCTCCTTCTAGTTTAAACAGGAGGAAGCCGTCTTAAAATGACTTCACTTCAATGTGAGATGGGAAATTGCTTAAATTACTACTGTGAGGAAAAAGAACAAAATAACAGAGAGGACACCAGGGAAAATGAGGGAGAAAGCAAGCAACATTTTCTTTTTGCTGTTGGTGTAATGGGCAAACTACACACATGTGCTGTTTGTAGGGCTTCTGGAGATTGCTCCATCCAGTCAGGCTGGTAATCTCACCCCATGGAGAGGTGGTTTTGGAATGAGGCCTGGTGCCACAGAGGCAGGGTCACCTATTCCTCCAGGACACCTGAAAGGGGCTGCAGCAACCCCAGGAATGCAGGATATACTAAAAGCTTTTTTTCTGGTGTGCTTTATAGGACTCCTGCCCTCTCTGTGGAGACTACATCTGAGAGATGAAACACTCCCCTAAAATTAATGTGAGCTTATGCATTGTTACTCGATATCTAAAGGACAGCAGTGGACTGCAGCTGCCCTTAGGGCTCCTCTCACCAGAGATGCCACAACTCTGCTGGCATCTAAGTCCTTCTGGCAGCAGTGGGAGGGAGCAGCAGCAGCAGCTGATGGTGGTACCCTGATTGCTCATTTGTGGCCCTTGCCGGGGTGTGAGGAGGTCGGTTCAGCTGGTGTCACCGTGGTTAACCTGTGCCAGGCAGAGGTGGGAGGCACCCTGTCTCCATGCCAGGAAGCCAGTCCTGCAGGACCAAGAGCCATCTCACCCTGGTGCATGTCCTGGGTGGACACCAGATGGTGCCAAAGGCTGGAGGGGTAGAAGGTGGGTCAGTGCTCTGTCATGCCAAACGTGCTGCCAGCCCCACACCCTCCTGCCTCCCCTGCTCTCCTCAAAAATGTGTCAGAGGCTTCTCTGCCTGCCCATACACAGGAACCACAGAGAGCCGTGCAATGGCTCCCTTGCAGCGTGGAATTCATGGTTCAGCTGGGAATTGGGAGTTTTACCGGGATAAGGGCTGAAGTGACAAGGGCTTGTTTTGGCAAGAGTGGTATTTAACAGCTGTCAAGGGTACTGACTTGGAGTAGGAAAAGCTATTTATGTTAAGCCATTACAAAAATTGAAAACGATTTAGCACTAATACCTACATTTCACTTCACTCTCAGTGGAAGATGTAGGAAAAAACTCCGTGCTCTCAGCTTTCTGTTTAAATGGGCAAGTTTCCGTAGGAAAAATCTCTGGCCTGCTAATAGCTAATCCAGAAATTACTCCACTTTCTCCCAGCTGTTCTCCAGCTCTCCTTTCTAGTTAGACATACAAGGCAAATCAAAGAATATCCAGCTACAAAATGATTGATTAAACTTGTTGTATTTCAGGATTACAGCCTTGTCTGAAAGAGATTTTGCAAAAATTTTAGTTCTGGCAAAAAGATAAGAGGGAGCTCACTCATTGATATAGAGGATGGAAGTGCTATTTCACTGAAATTAAAATTGGGGGTTTTTTCCCTCTATAAAATGATTCAGATAATCAAATCTGAGAAATAAAGGAAATATCAGTTTGAAAAAACACACAAACATACCTTTACCATTAATCACCCTTTATTCCCTCCAGGGCAACAGCCTTCCTAGTGGTCTTGCTATCATTACATAAACTCAACAAAACCCATAATGCCCATGTCAGTGGCAGTGATGCTGAGTGCTGCAGAGATGGTGTACAAGGTGTCAGACAACCTTTGACAAGTGTCTCGGGTTGTACAAGTGGACAGAGAAGAGCAGATCCATAAAGCCCCCTCTCACAGCCTCTGGGTGAACATAAACACTAAATGGAGAGGTGCTGCAGAACACACACCTGAGCATATACAGAAAATTCAAACAAAAGAGCCAGGGAAAGAGGGAAGAGACTGCAAAAAGAAAGTGGATTTTGAAATAAAATGTGTGGTTGGAGTTGGGGTGTATCAAAGCTACCATAGCATAAGGGAACATGAAAGAAAATAATGCATGTGGAGGTTTGTGGGCATGGGCAGTGGCATAGGGCATACATGAGTAAAGGAAAAGACCTGAAATTCATTTCAGAATAGAATACATGTCCTTGGAGGGCCTGCAAATCATCCAGAGAGCATGGCTTGCTCTGCTCACTGGCATTTCTACCAGCTCCCCTGGAGAAAATCCTTATCAAGAAGCTGATTTTCAGTGTGACCTTAAACTGAAGTGTGTAAACCCTGGTCCAGAAGTGGTTTCCTTCAGTTTCTGCAAGTGCTGCAATGGGAAAGCCACTGAAGCCGTCATAAGCACTCAGAAAACCCCATATGGAGACCTGGCATCTCCAGGCTGGACCAAGATTTGGAAAAAAAGATTTTGTTTCCAGATCTGAGGGTAAACTGAAGTGTGACATTGAAGAAGGCATTCCACCCATCTCTGCTTCCCTTTCACCATATGTAAAATGAGCATAATTAACATTTCTGTGTTGTGCTTTCTGTTCTACTAAAAAAAAAATAATGAGTCCAGTATTAATTATCATTGTTACTATTACATAGAAAATAAATTAGCAGGTCAGATCCATTCAGTGCTTTATACCAAAGGTACTGACTGTGTTTCCCATGTGCTATATGCATGAGATGTGGCAGAAATCCTGCTCTTCCTGTCAGTGTAGCCACAGGGCTCATGGACCCGCTGTCTGTGAGCTGGAACCACCACCCCTCGCTGGTCACATCAGGCAGGGGATCTCTCAAGGAACATGACACTGTTGGTCACTTTGGACAGAGGAAGATAAAGCTGGTGTGTAAAGAACAGCCTCAAGCCCTAATGAAAGGCCAATATCCAACAAGCTCTACCCAACCCACTGATTGCAGGGACAGAGTGTTTCTTTAGAGGATTTCTTTGTCATCCCTTTAGCATGAAAATCTTTCCTCACAAATCAGCATTCATTGTCACCTACAAGCTACCTTAAATATAGTTGTAATATTTTGTGAAAGACTTATGAGGACAATCACAAACTGAAGTAACATAACTGACCTGACTCTGCTCTCAGCTGGGATTCAGCCTGAGGCTGCTGCATTATATTAGCTTGGGTTACCTGAAAAGAAAATGCCTTTGACAATTGGGATGGATTTGAAAGGCACTGCAATATATGCAGTTCAATGGAAATGGGAAAGAGCATCCTTCACCTCCATGGGCTCTGCCTTAGAGACAGGCAGCCCCTTGCAAAGGAGCATTGCACATATCAGTACTCGAGGCTGGCTCTTAACTCACCTGACCCATCCTCTTCTGTCTGTGCTGCTCTTTACAGCCCTCACCCAAACCATCTGCCCTCTCCATGTTCATGCTCTGCACCAGGCATTGGAGCAAAAGTGGACCTTTTAAAGTGGGTTGTCTTGTAGAAACAGCTTCACTCTCAATACTGTCCCCAGCAATTGGAGAAGGTGTGATGTCTTTATACAAACATACAGTAAGCCTTAAGGTTTGTCTTTGAGGAAGACACACGTAACAGGCTTGTGCATAACAATGCAATTTGCTTAGCAGGTATTATCCTTCTTAAGGACTGCTTTATATTTCAGGATCAATGCTAATTACAGACACAAGGAAATGGCTGGAAGAGCAAAGGCTCAGACCTACCAGATCCACACTATGAGGTGACTGCAGGAATGCCTTTCCACAGACTTGTGCTCAACAGCTGTAAGTGCTGGAGATTTTCTTAGCAAAGAAAGAAACATCACTGGTTGGGAGCCTTCATTGCCTTCAAGACTCTTCTCCAGAAAGTTGTTTGATTTCCCTTTAACTTTACCTGAATAGACATGTTTTTTAAAACACAACAACCCACTATCCCATGGATCAGTGATGAATAACATGTGGAAAAAATAGCAACAAATAACTGCAGACAATGATGGTTTTGTTTATCTCTTAAAGAAACTCTCTGCTCTTGAAGAACTGTGCAAAAGCAAAAGCTAAGTCACAGCCAATTGGTAGTAAAACTAATGGAAAAGAAGTTCAATAGAAACACAGGAATCTCTGTCAAAACCAGGCCAAGGAAGAACAAAAATCAGCAGTTCTGTGACAATGATATTGTCTTCTATTAATATATAATCCACTATCACTTTTGAAGCAAAATGAATTTACAAACAGGTTGAAGTTTCTCCTTGCCCACATGAGCACAAGTGGTAGGACACCAGACAGTAGGGCTGTGTATGCCATGTCCCATGGGAGTGCTGTGGGCCTGGAGCTGGCTGGGCCAGCCCACATGAGGTCCCTGGTACAGCAGGGGCTCTCAGCTCTGTCTTCTGCTGCTGGCTGTGGGTCAGGCTCAGCCAAGCCCCCTTTTCCCCAGGGGCGGATGCTAAACCCCAGTAGCCAATAGAGCACAAGCTGGTAATGCCAACTCATCCTCACCCCATCATGCAAGTGAAGGAGACACTTTGGTTCCCAACTGTTCATCCTCCAGCTCTCACCTCCAGACCTCCCTTCACTTCCAGCCCAGATAAAATGAGCCTATCTGACAATCTGTGTCTGTACATCACATTTTATGCATTTAAATGGGAAAACCTAATAGACAGACATCAGAGATAGGTTTTTACGGGTGAAGTTAAGGACTGAGGGGACAGGTCTAGAAGGGACAGAGCTGGAGGAGGCAGGATGTAGGGACATAAGGCTGGAGGGGACAGGACTGGCAGGGACAGGGCTAGCTTTACAGGCTGGGAAAGCAGGTATCTCTCAGCTGGATCTCTGCTGCTTGCTCTGAAGTGCCTGAAGGTGCCTGGATAGATGGGATGTCAGCAATCTCTCCAGGTGCTCATTCCAAATATGTGAACCATCCACTTACAGAGAATTCATTGTCTTTTTTTTTGTGCTCCCTTCCGCTCTGCACATTTCTCAGTTGCTTTGCAGAGGTGGCAATCCAAATCCCTCATGTTGGCACTGGAGTTTTGCCTGGAGGCTGGACTAAGGTGTAGGCAGGTACTCCTGGTTGGGAAAGAAGAACTTCTCTTCCTTCCCTTTAGCTGCCACGGGAATGGGAAGAATTCTGGGGACCCAGCAGAGAACTAGACACAGCCCCACGGCAAGCAAGGATTTCTCTGAGTTTTCAGACGTAGTAAATAGTCCCAAGAGCTGATGAGGGGAAGGAAAATGAGACTCTCTTGTTTTGGTCTCAGTCAGTCTGCTTGCTTGCTTCTTGTTCACAGTGTCCTGGAGAAAGGCCTAGGAGAGAACAGGCACTTCTGGGTGAGATTGAAGTACACATAAATGGTGCAGGTAAACGATGTCCAGGAAGAAGGCTCTCCAGAAAGAACAGCCAGAACAGGGTGAGGAGGGGAAATAGCAGTCCAGGGGGAGCAGGGTGGGAGGGGTGCTCCAGTGCCTGTCCCCAGGGGCAGGAGCAGTGGCCAGAACCACCACTGGTGTCACTGCAGCTGGGAGCAGGTCATGCTTATTTGGGTGTCAGCCTCATTGCAAACATGGAGTGGTTAAGGAGACCCTGGAGCTCTTACCCTGGACACAATAAAAACAACCCCTGAAACGACAACAGTGCCACACCCCTGTCAGGGGCAGGGAGCTCACTCCCCAGCTCAGACTGCTGGGCTAGTGGGATGTAGTGGCATCTTGTGAATCCTAGCAGCAGCCTTTGCAGGAAGGGTTTGGGAAGCTGGGAAGCACTGAGGAAGTATGATGGGCATAACTGCAAGGAGTGATAACCATTCTTTGTAAAACAGCATTTGAGGTTCTCAGAGTGGTTTTGGAGTTTGTCAGAGATGAATTCAGGAGGCTGGGATCACTGCCTGCTTGGGTGGTTCTCATCTGACTAAGCACAGATATTATTTAAACCTATCCTTTAGGCTCCCTTTGAAGCCAACACAGAGAAAATAAGAACTTTAGGGGTGCAGTTCTCCTTCTAAAGAAGAGGTCTAAAACAGGAGACAAAAATGGATCTTCAAAGTACCTGTTTCCCTCAACTGAGTATAAAGAGCCTGTGGTGACTTGCTCTGCTGGAGACATCCTCACTGCAGCTACCCAAAGAAAGGCAAGGCAAACCCCACTGTAAATTAATCTAAAGAGAATAAAAATGTAATGAGAGAGCTCATCAATCTGGAACAAAAAGGGCAGCAAAATCTAGAGCTGGATGTCAGAGGATGGGAGTAGTAGATCAAAGGGAAGGAGTTTTAGGAATGACATTAACCAAACATGAGAGAAATTTAGCATAGACTGGGATGGATTTTCAAACCCCAGAAATTTTCCTACAATGCATTTTTAAACAGAAATATTCCAGTTCAAAGGCAAATTAATTCAGGAAACCTCTGGCCTGATCTGCCTGGGAAGTCAGAGCAAATGTGTATAAGAGTGTCTTCTGATTTTGTATTTGGCAAATCTAAATGGTAAACTGAAGACAGGTTTCACCAGCTTTAGTACATTTTAAAATTTGCAAGTTGCTGCAACACAGTGATGAGAACTGGGTCTGATGGGCATTAGTAATGCTGAGCTCATCAGGGCTCCATTTGCTGTATCTGCCACTCCTTCACCAGGGCTGCTGGAAAGAAAAACACTTCTTTGCTTGGACTGTCCAAAGCTGCACCAGGAAAGCAATTATTTTGAAAGGGAAATGACTGAAATAATTCAAGGTTTTGCTCCACAGAACAAAAAAGGGACACAATTGAAACTTGGAATGTTGTGGAAAGACTGGGGAAGGCTTATTCTCTTGACTGAGCCACCCTCACCTTTTTCCCATGTAGGTACTTACTGCTCATTCAGACACAAAAATGGCACAGAGCTGTACTTGGAAAAAAGGGCTGAAACGTCAACGTCACAGAAAGTCAGGCAAGCATGTTTTTCCAGGCCAAACACTACAAATGCATTGTTTAGGAAAGGCTGAAGTGAAAGAGGGGCTTGAGCCAGGGCAGCAGTGAAGTGCAGGGTCCCCACAGCTCTGGCCACATTTGGCTGGTCTCTGCCATGGCAGAGCTGTGTGCAGTGCCTCATGATGCTGCCACATCCCACAGTCCAGCTCTCCTAGAGGCATTTAGAGAAACAAGCTGCTGGCTCTGACATAACCTGTCTTCATCTCACAGTTTTCTTGCTTAAAAGACTGAAAAGAGAAAGTTTCTGGCAGCAAGGGCATCCCTCTCTTTTAACCCTTCATTTTATCAAACTGTGTATGTTGTGATTTTCCCTTTCTTCTTACATAGGGATGGAATTCCTCTTCCATGTGGAAACACTTCGAGAACTGGGGCTGTTCACCTGGAGAAGGCTCCAAGAAGATCTTATTGTGGCATTTCAGTACTTGGAGGGAGTCTATTAGAAAGATGGGGCACACATTAAAGCAGGGCCTGTTGTGATAGGACAAGGGGCAGAGTTTTTAAACACTGGAAGGAAGATTTTTTTTTTTTATTACGAGGTTGGTAAAACACTGGAACAAGTTGTCCAGAGAGGTGATGGATGCCCCAACCCTGGAAACATTTAAGACCAGGTTAGACAGGGTGCTGAGCAACCTGAAAAACTTGAGAATGTCCCTGATCAGAGGGGTTGGACTAGATGACCTTTAAAGGTTCCTTCCTACCCAAACTATTCTATGATTCTATCTTTTGAATTATTTTTTTGTCTGCCTGAGAAATGTATTTCACAAATTCTTTTTTTTTTTAATATGCATGCATTTGTGTATATAAATATACACACCTATGGCATGTTATTTCCTGCTTGAATACACTATCTGGGGTAGGGGGCACTCCCCAGAGTCCTTTGGGAAGACTCCTGAGCTTCCTTGTATACAGAGAGAAACCACAGCAGTGTAGTAGGACCTGTTGTTCACTTGATGGCCAACTGGGAAACTATGAGGCCACCACACCTGAATGTTACACAACCCCTCCTCATGCACATGGTCACTTTATTGCTGCCCCACCCCTTTTTTGGCTGTCAGCATTGCTCCTCCCAGGTCTCTCTGTGTCTCCTTCAGTGACACCCTCAAAATGGCACAGCCTCCCCTGCAGAGCTGTGTTCTGTCCCTAATAGCTAATCACTCTGCCTAATACCCCACATGCAAATTCCTCAGTCACTGCAGATTGCATTGTTATTTTGAGTAACTGAAGCTGGATATTAAAAAGATCTGTTTAATCTTTAAGTCTCATCCCTTTTTCATATGTAAAGATCAAATCCCTTTTGAGAGGCCACACTAAATATTTAATGTTATATTACACTTGATCTTCACCAGAAGCCTCTCAGAAGGTATTTGTGAAATCCTAGGCTTAATTAATAGTTGCTTTTCTTAAATTTTTCCCTTTTCTCTTTTTCTTTTTTCTTTTCCTTTTGCTTCCCTGTAAGAAAGAGCAAGTTGCCTCTTAAGAGGAAACAAACAAAGGGAAGCATCCTGGTGCATGAAGGATGGAAATGATGGTGGCAGTCCAGCCTTCCTCCTCTCCCACTGCTCTTGAGAGACACATTCACCATCTGCTCCCTCCAAAGTGCAGGTTTCCACACACAGCACTGGTGCTAATGAGAAACATCAGGATCACTCCTGCAGAAATTATAATTATCCCCTGCAACTGGGTGATGATTTTAGTATCTTCCAGTGGGAAATGTGTCACTGAAGAGCAGACCTAACAAGCAGTACAAAAAACATCAGCTGAGCCAATGTTCTCAGGTACTAATGGGGGAGAAATGCCAGATTTCCTCTGGAAAAGGAGGAGCTGTGTAAAGATGTGTAAAGCCCATGTATGGTCCCTGGTCTTCCAGGGACAGCTTCAGAAAAGCATTCACTGGAGAGCTGTCTGTGCCTTCTCCTGCCTGTCTGTTGTGGGGCTCAGCACCCACCCCTGGGCACATATGGGCTTACTCCAAAGGGTTCCCTTTGCTTCACCTCCCCCACACTCAGTGCAAGGCAGAACAGAGGAGTGAGTGTCCCCTTGGGCCCCTCCAGGGGACTTGTGGCCAAAGATCAAACATAGTGCTAGACTTCTATGGATGGAGGCAAGTCTGATGTGCAAGGGGCATCCCAGAGGTTTAATCTGTCCAGCACAGCACAAGCAGGAAAAACATTGTATGTCCATCAAATAAACAAGAGTTAGGCTCAAACTTGTCAATGATTGCCACTTACAGGAACAGAAATGTTAGTGCCATACCAGTCTGGTACTCAAGGGTGAAAAAATGCAATTTTATTTTGTATGACAACACACAAAAAGCCAAAAGCAAAACAAACAGGCCAGAAGAAACATGATGGAATGTAAAAAATTCTTTCTGGGCTCTTTCCTTCAGATTTTAAACACATGCCCATCACGTGTATTTAGATACCTACCCTGCATATATTTGAGATACTTCCAGTCATGCATTCAGAAAGCTGCCCTGCATATATTTGAGATACTTCCACTTCTCACATGCTAGCAGCTCATTAGTTGGGAAGCCAAGCCAGTGTGTGGCCAGGTGTGAGCTGCGATTTCCCAGGGCCATGTGGTGCCCAGATGCACAGGGCAGCCTCCCACCACCCTGCACACACAGAGTGTGCTGGGATGGCTCCTACCAGCCCTGCTCTTCATCACAGAGTGGTGTCAGTCAGCACCAGCATTGCTGTCACCAAAAGGGCTCTGCTTACAGAGACTTGGGGCTTTGAGCAGCAGAGTTTGTTGTGCCTCGTGTCTACTAAAGCAGACAGTCTGGCAGGGGGGTTTTTGCTGGTACTAGGTCTAGCAGATGCTACAAGTGTCCTCCAGGCAGGAGAGGCCATGAGGAAGATCACTTTGCAGGAGCAAAGCCCAGATCTGGAGTCTCTCTCTGGTTGCAATCTGGCTTCATTGCCAATCAAAAGCCCCAGGGACAGAGTGACCACATGGACCTGCAGGAAGAGAAGGAAGGGGTAGATCAGCCCAGCTGGTTTCCCCTGCCTGCACCACTTGCCAGGCAGCTCAGTGGTGTCCTCTGTTCTGATGGTGTCTCTGCTCTGGTCCTGCAGAGCACCTGGCTGCCACAGTCAAGCATGGCCTTTGTGCTGTTAAAGGTGGAATTGCTTCAGGATGCCTTGGTTAACAAAGGAAAAGTAGCAGGAGGAGGCTTTTCCCATCTGGGAGGGAGCGTGGGAGGAAGTGTGGTGGGTGACTCACACAATGCCAGCCCAACAATTGCAGGAACTTGCTGGAGGAAATGACTAAAATAGCCACGTGGGGCAGCCCTGGAGAGAAGGCTTCAGATAAATAACCAGAACATGAAAGATGAACTGCGCTAGGTGAGGGAAAGTAAGCAGGGAGGAGAAGAGAGGAGGTCTCAGAAGAGGATGGTGGAGGAAATGGCTGCCATCATCAGTGGCAAAGGACCCTCCATGGTGGTGGCTTGGAGATCAGCATCAGTGCCAAGGATTGCAGAAGGACCCTGGACTTTCACAGATTCTTTAGAACAGGCATTTCAGTTCATCCTCGGTTTCTCTTGATCTGGACTAGGCAACAACTACATGTGCCAAAAAAAATTAAAAAAAAAAAAAAATTAAAAAAAAAAAAAATCCAAGCAAAGGCTTTTCTTTTCTCTCCCTCTTTCACTTTTGGAAAAACACAGCCAGAGACAAGTTGTATCAGCCTGCACCAGGAGGGAAAGTACTTCCCATGTAAGTGAGAAGAAAGGTGCAGCCCCATCCCTCCCCTGGCCAGGGAGGCAGAGCTGCTGCCCTGGCACTGAGAGCCTGGAGAGCCCAGCTCTGTCACCGTGCCTGCCTCGGCCCCAGCCTCAGGAGCACCAGTGGCTGTGTGCAAACTACACGAGCCTTTGCAGAGTTTATGATAAAATAGGAGCTCTAATAATCAACCTCCCCCCAAAACAAGTAAACAGAGGGACAACACTGCACCAGCCTTTCTTTTCAAGGAGTTCTCCCTGTTGGCTATTACTGAGATGAATTTATTTCTTCATCATAGATATTTCCTATACAAAATATATAGTTTAATAGCTTTGATCTCTCCACATGCAGTACTTGAAGCTGATTCCAAGTTTTATACAGCTAAACACTACCATATGCTCCAAGAACTCCGTTCAGCCTTCTCTATAAACTAGTGTAAATCAGAGTAAGAATGTGAACTGCTTCTTGCCAAAATAGAGGGTGTGCCTGTTGCCCACGCTAAATTCCTTTCTTCATCTCTGCTCTGCTCACAGTTAACCTGCAGTGTAGCAGCCTGAGTTTATGTGACACCCGTTACATCCCATACAGGAACACTGCAGCCTTCCAGTGACTCAGAGAAATGCAGACCAAAGATTAACAGTCAACATCACCAAGTCAAGGAAGTCTTTTTGATCCTGGTTAATCCTTTCAGCATTCTGGTTACATTTGTTTGTCAAAACACATGAAATCTTGGGAAAAAAATGGGAAAGGGGATCATCTACATGACATACAGGACAGTGAGCCTCTGGAAACTCATCTAGTCCTTCTGCATTTCACTATCCACAAGGCCATTTTAAGCACAGGGGTATCAGTCATTAGCATGACATCCCAGTTCAGTCCCAGAGCATCAAACATCCTTGTCTTTGTAGGGAAATACATCCTTCAGCATCTTCATGAGGGGATGAAGCCAAGGGCTGGCATGGGTAGCAGGGTCTCATTGCTGCTGAAGGCAGCCAGTCTGGTAAAAATCAGATTGAAGCTGAGCCCAGTTTGTCCTTTGAGTACTTCAAGATTTGTTTCTGAAGGATGCATGCTAGGGCTAAAATAAATAGCACACTTCCAGGAGAGTAAGGAGGGAGAGTTAAAAATCCCACTGAAGGAGAAACTCCTGGGTAGCCTGGGCTGATAGAAGACATGCAAACATGTGGGCAGCCAGGGGCTTGGACTATGGCTTTAGTGGGGATAAGAACTTGTACCAAAATGGTTGATGCTTTCCATGGTACTCAGCTGCTGCAGACAGCAAGAGAACCAGGCTCTGATGTGTAGTGCAAAGCTGTGTGATTTTCCTCCATCCAAACACCCTCATTCAGCTTGGTTAGCATCAGGACCAGTGCATATGGAGCATGGCTGATGCTGAAAATCAAGTGGTTTTTGGAAAACCCTCTTTTTCTTTGCTTAGGGTGAAGCCCTGCTGTTCTGGAATTTACAGCATAAGAGACCACACTTTCCCAGGGCAAACACAAAACACAAACCTATTGGAAACAAGGTATCAGGAGCTTGTGTGTTCACCAAAGGGCTGCTCTCCACATAAGCATATTGTCCTCCTGCAGTGTCCCGGGGCTGTGAAGGGTCAGAGCCCTGCGTGTGGTCCCTTGATGTTGGTGGCAGCTGTGAAGGCAGGGCTTGGCTTTCAGGGCTGACCATTGCCCTGCTGCACTCAGAAGGTGATCCAGTAAGGTTTCCAGACACTTCTCTAGATCTGTCCCAGTTTGGGTGCAGATACCATCATTTTGATCCACTGAGAAGTGGGATTTTTGCTGTTCTGTTCTGTGGAGAGGCCTGGAGCACTGGAGGAGCTTGTCCTTGCCCTGCACCAATGACAAGAAAATCAAGCACCTCAAGAGGGGAGGAGGACATGGATTGATTGATTTGATTTCAGTCTGTGCTGCTTGCACACACTAAGGGCTCTTCACAGCAGTCTGAAAAATCCACTTTATTAGAAAATACAGAAACAATTAAGCACTTACTGCTGTTTACTTTTGCAATAGGAACAATTGATCTTTCTTCCTTCTGACTTCCACCTCTAACCCTAATTCCTTGCTCTACACATAGCCAAGCACAGTTCAGACAGGGGAAACAGTAAGAGAGATTAAGATTTTGGACTTCAGTTAGAAACATAAATCAGCTTTGAAATAGTCACATTTTTTGGCCTAACTAAAGGAAGTCATCTGTACAAAACAGGCTATGGCCACTTTCTTTGTTGTAGCTAGGAATATGCCAACTTCCTGGCTGCTGGAAAATGCTTCTTTTTGTTGTTTTGTGGTTTTTTTTTTTTTTTTTATGGAATCGTGTAGCTGGCAATGCTTGAAGAGAATCTTAGATCAGGAGGAAGAAAGAGGCACTATAAAGGCACTGCTGTGGCAGTGGCTGATGGCATGGCCAGGCACAGAACCCACACAAGAAAGGAGCCAAGTGGAGGATACAGCACAGGGTCCTCATCTGTAAATGCAGCACGTTGGAAAAAGAAAATATGCCCCATAATGCCCCTGTTCCTTTGGGCCATTTATTTTCATGGCTTTATTCTGTATTTGCCTCACTGGGGATGACACATTTCCCAACACTGTGTTACTGGTGGATTTTCTGGAGTCGGCGACTTCCAACCCATCCCTTGTGAGCTGACATGTAGGTCCTGGCATGTCCTGGAACATGAACATAAGCTCATTACCACATCAGCAGAACCAGTCCCTGTTCCAAGACCTGCCTGGGGGTCTCAGTGGCCTCCAGCATGGAACCTCTGTGCCCTGGGGCTGCACAGCTGCTGGCACAGCTAGCCCAGCATCTCACATCACTTGCCAGCAGAAAGTTACTACACTTCTGAAGATGGGTAAGAAAAGTAAACTATTTACTCTGCTTGAACATATATTAAGCTTTCCCCCTTTGGCTTGTTGCTTCTTCACCCAAATCATGTCACTGATTTAGGTTATGCTACAGCCACCTAAAAGAGTTGCACCGACTCAGCTGAAGTGGACAGTGAGAATGACCATGATTTCTACTGGAACAAAAAAATTCGGCACCAAGCCTCCACCTCATGCATGACAAAGACCAAGAGAGACACCAGAACAGCCTTTGGGATAATTACTTTGTCTGTGAGAGGCAGCAATATTTTTTTTTTTCCCCAGGGAAGTGAAGTTACAAAGTTATGATTTAAATACTTCATGACTATAGCAATGGGAGGGGAAGTGCATTGGGGTATAAAACAAACAAAATGTCTCATGGCAAAGAATAGCTGAGAAATGTGCAGGAATTACAGAACTTCAGCTTCACATCTGTTCTTAAATATATAAAACAGCTAAAACTCCACTGGACACTTTCTACTGACAGATCTGAACCTTATATTAAAACTATTCTCTCTCTGTAACCAGCTACAGAAACTTCAAAGCAAAATGTACTGTCCTTCACTTTGGTGTCCCACTGTCCTTTAGCTACTTAGTGTCCCACACGACACTGATGCTAGATGAGACTATTGTTGGACTATTTTAGAGCAATCACTGTAACAATAACAATTGTCACAGCGAGCTCTAAAAGGCTTCTTCCCTAAAGAGGGAGCATCTCCTGCAACACAGTGCCTACACAGCTCAGTGGCTTTGAAGACAGGGAAATGCCATCTTTTTTTCTGAAGCCTGGAATACAACCACCTTCCCGCTGGCCATGTGAACACAGCTGCTGCCCAGAGAGACTAAGGCTCTGAGAGCAGAGCTCAGAGAGGGGGGACACTGCCTCTGTGCTGCCAGCACTGACATCCTGCACTGGGTTACCTCAGCCAGGACACCAGCCTGCTGACAGCACTGCTCAGGTGCCTCTGCTCACCTTGCAGCAGCATATGCTGGCCTCCAGGCACGTGGGCTGTCCACAGTGTCCTTCACAAACTGCTCAAACACACACAGACTCTTTGATTTTGCAGTTTTTTGTAGGCTTCTATGTTTTCATTGCATTTCTGAATGGTGATGATATCCCACGGAGCTCCAGAAAAAAATGTTGTATGATTACGGGTGTGATCATGGTTTGTGATGTATCATTAGGGAAAGTGAAGGGATTGCACACGGAGAAGGTCAGGGAGGGCAGAACCAGGGTGGTGTGAGTTACTGGGGGCAGTTTGTCTCTGGTGGCACTAGAGTGTGACACAGATCTGAAGAGAGATTTTTTTTCATGGAGTAAACGGAGTATAAGCTGGTTCTTGGTGCAGTTAGGTAAGGTGTCCACTCTGACCTCCCCTCCCCTCCCCTCCCCTCCCTAAAGCAATTGACCAATCTTCACATCTACTTGGAGAAATACAGATAAATATACTGATATGATATCCATATGTCTATGGATCCACATAAAAATTCTGCTGGTCCAGGCATCTTCCAATGCAATTCTTATTCCTCCTGTATGGCAGCAAGGATCTTCGGGGGCAAAAGCCTCCCAGAACAGGGTTGCAAGAAGCAGCCGTACCACCATGTCTCTACCCTTCCATCTCCAATATCCACCATGGAAAAGGACAGCAGTCGTGCAACTGTCACTGCTCATCAACATCCCAGCACTGGAGAGACACAAAGAGCACCAGAATTTACTCTAATCGTCTCTATCCATTGAGTGTGGTTGCAGAAAGTCAGATGTGATCAACCTCAGAGCACAAACGATTGCTGCAGTGCTTCTCCTTTGTCACGTCAGAGGCAAAACAGAGGCTGTGTGCATCCAGTCTGTTCCACTGGAATCAGTGCCACAGAACAGCCTGGCTCAGTACAGTGAGGCTCCTCCTGCAGCAGGCAGTTAAATAGTTAATTTGGTTTCTACCCCATCAGTGTCCTCCACAACAGTTTCTGGTGACTCATTTAACAGGTGTTCTGCAGGGTGTGCCTTGGCAATGGGATTATCCCACTGGGTTCTGTAGAAATCACTTGCTGACCATATGCAGATTAATACAGGACACCAGGTAATTAATTTTCTGTTACATGAACAAAATTAAAGTGCTTTATCGGATGCATCTCATTTTCTAACCAAGCCTATGAGTTAGGATTTCTCTTCCTCCAAGTTCATGCTTTAGAATGTGGAATTGAAATCTTTTCAGAAGAATCCCAAACTGGCAGGGGCATGGGCTTGTAGTTGGAGACCATCAGTTCTGTCTGTTTACAGGTTCAGTGTGCCCATTGTGTATTTGGCTTTAGACACATGGTTTATACTAAATACAACCTGCTCTGGGCCAGCAAACACGATCTGGGTGTGCAGGAACAAGCTGGGGGAGTGTAAGTTGCTACATTTTTTTTTTTTATTATTATTATTTTTATTTTTTTTTTTGGTCCTATAGCATGGGTAATGTTTTCTCAGACAAAAGATCTTCTGTCCAAAATCCAACTGCGCCATGGCAGAAACTACAGAAGGATCCTGTCTCACTGAAAGAACTGAGAAGGAAAAATCTGTCTGTGTGGGGCAAAAGAGGCAGATTTTAGCATCCAGACCAGACAGGAAGATGGGGAGCAGGCTGGGGCCGAGGCAGGTTGCTGGGGTGATGTGGGCACATGCAGAAAGAAATGAAGCGGGGCTCATCCTTTCCACAAGCCCACACATGGACAGGCAAAGGCCAGGCCAATATTTCTGAAAAGGCTGCAGTGGTATATTAATGCAGAGAGTGTTCTTCTGCTTGAGGAGGCAAACATAAAAGACAGACAAGCACTTTGGAAAAAATCCTGTCATTTCAGACTACGCCTGCTCTCTGGAAGCGTGAGGACCAGCACGCTTGACAGCAACCACCAGGAACTCTTCCCCAAGCCTGTCCAAGGCTTGTCAAGAGCACAGTCAACTCAGGCCAGGCTCACAGTGGTTGGGCAGGTGGGCTGCCATGCCATGCTGTGATATCACACATGGGGCAGCTGGGAGAGGGTCCCCAGGGAGCAGCTCCACAGCTTGCACCAGCTCCGATGGGCATACAGTGCTGCTCTCTCCTGCCATTAGCACATTTTAACATCATTAATCTTTCAGGAAGATCCTGCAGTATTCTAAAGTACACCCTGGTTAGCAAGTTAAATTTGTATGTTTAAAGAGAGTCTTTTCACCTTTTCACTATGAAGATACAGCAACAGTACTGCTTGCTGGGGATTTGATGATGTCAGCACTGGGGATAGGATGAGGTAAATGGAAAATCTTCACCAGAGCTCACCTCCTCTGCAAAATGAAGCTGAATTTTTCAAGCATACACCACAAGGGTTTAAGCATGGAACTCTTGTGTCCCTCAGAGCAGTCAGTGTGAGTCCATGCACATGCTACTCTGGCTGTGTTCTCTCATAGGTACTGAGGGAGGAGGAGGATTTAGAAATAAGCTGCTGGAGGTGAGTGGGAGGAAAAGGGAGGGAAGGTAGATATAGAGGTTATAATTACATGAAAACCTGCCGTTGAGGTAATTTTTTTTCCTGGAGAATACTGTAGAACTGAACAGGGAAAAAACCTCAACATGCTGTGAGCACTGCGGAGAATTAAGAGAAAATTGCATCCTTACTGTACAATGCTATAATTACCCTGAGAGCAGAGCAAGAAAGGCTTACTTTCAGTGGTCATGTTAGGGAACATTTAAACAAGCTGGACATATGCAGGCCCATGAGACTTCATGGGATGTGCCCATGACTGCTGAGGGGCTAGCCAATGTCCTTGTGAGGTCACTCTGTAACCTTGGCAATCTGGAGAGATACCTGAAGACTGGAAGAAAGAAAAGAATTCTCCTCTTTCAGGAGAGCCAGTAGTAAGATCTGGGAAACTGGCAGAGAAGACCAATGGTGTCATGGCTGCATGAGACAAAGCTTAGCCAGCAGTCCCCTCTCGTGCCTAGAGTGTTGTGTCCAGTTCAGGGTTCACCATGACAAGAGGGACATGGACACACTGGAGGGAGTCCAATGAAGGATCATGAAGTTGATTACAGGACTGGAGCCATCTCTTATAGAAGGAGAAGTTGAGAGAGCTGAGACTGTTCAGCCTGGAGAAGACTCAGGGAGGATCTCACCTTTGTGTATAAGCACCTGAAAGATTTACAGGAGATGGAGTCAAGTTTTTTTCAGTGGTGTCCAGTGACAGGACAAGAGGCAATGAGCAGAAACTGAAATGCAAGAAATTCTATTTAAACATAAGAAAAACATGTTCTGCTGTGAGGGTGGTAAAGCCCTGCAGCAGGCTGCCCAGCAAGGTAAATGGAAAAAATTGCCTCCATCCTTGGAGACATTCAACATCAATGGGACACAGCCCTGGGCAATTGGTTCTAGCTGACTTGCTTTGAGGAGGAGTTGGACAAGATGATCTCCAGAGGTTCCCACTGGTCTTATCCAGCCTCATCAGTCTGATTACAATGTTACTTGGCTTCAATTTGTTATGATTTTTATATCTTCATTCAATGATTGATAGAATGACTTTTTTAGTGAATGTTTTTTGTTGGTAAGTAGCATGTGATACACCAGACTTTGTCAGCTCTTAGCCCAAATAGAAAAGTCTACAGCTCTTCACAGGGATTAAACACTGCAGCTACTGCACATACCCAACAGGTCTTGAAAGAATTACCCAGGAATAATGAGAAATTTGTAGGAAAACGTAACAGAACAAATGGCAACATTATTCTGGTTCATGCTTACAGGACTGTGAACAAAGCTTCTGGAAAGATTCTTTTTCAAATTCAGTTTCCTTACAAAAAAAGATTCAATTAATGTAAACCCAGGATATAGAGAAATCCATGGAGTGGTGGGAAAGATTTCCCAGTTCACCTGGGATGTGAGCAAAGCCCTTTCTAATCAATGGCCTCATGCTCCACCCTCAGGAGAGAAGTCCAAGCAGGTTGGTTCAGAGCTTGTAAGTAGTGCTTCGGTGTCTTCGATGTGTGCTCCTGCAGAAGCAGCTATTTCATGCTAAAAATATGTATTTTTAGCACAGCAGCTTGCAGCCTCATGCTGAGAGAAAGAAGCTGAGCCAAGAGAGGGAGGGCTGATGCCGCAAGGTCTGTGGCAGGCAGAACAGATGCATAATTTCATGGTGAAAGAAATCACCTCCTTATACAAGCTGCCTCCTTTATCCCTCCCACTGCTATTGGTGGCATTTGTCTTTCTAGAAAGTGAGCCTACCGCATAGAAAAAGTAATTTATCTTCTCCTTTTAGGAGATGTTTTTGCTGGCAGAGCCAGAGATCTTCTTTGCTTTTCCAAGCACTTGTGGTGGAATGTTTCTAAACACCCTCAAGTGGAGCCCATCAGTGCAGTCATTTCGTGGCTGGGAGCACATGCCTGGTGGGGAGAAGTGCTCAGCTCTGTCAGCCCCTTGCATCTCTGCTGCTGCAGGGCCATGCACCCCGAGAGCAGGACCACCTGCACCCTGTGGTGCCACGTGGAACTCCACAGAGCCGCGACGAGGGGGCTCGGCTGTGGTTCAGCTAAGCAGTAAATGTTTTTTGACAAGGAACAGCAGTGTGAAGTTTAGTCTTCTGTGCTGCACTGAAGTCATCCAAAATTATGATCTGCACCACCACCCCACCCACTGAGTTGCTACTCCTGGGAGCAGACCACCCAAAGTCTCTCTCTCAGTGCATTACAGGCTACTGCAAGGTCATGTCCATGTTGTCCCTACACTCTATGGGATGGAGAGCTTTCCAACAGACTATTTGCCATCACCAAGGACTGGTTATGTTTAAACTCCACACGGATAGAAGGTTTTTTTTTTCTCTATTAATGCTAATGATAAACTTAAAATCTAAAGAGGAGAGAGTGTTTTGCTGTCTTTTGACTGTCAGGATCTGCCTTTTCCCAATTGTTGAATGTGCAGAGGAGAGACAACATTTATCCAAAATGTGGACTTAGCACCAGAAAGGTGTAAATGGTGCAGCTGTCCAGCACTGACTAAGCTGGTAGGTGAGAGAGGAAGTATATAGAGAGCAGGAATTACTTACCTCAATGACAAGCCTAACCAGCACAAGAGAGAGAGCAAAGTAAGTTTCAGAGACACGTGTGAGCAGGCAAGAAGAGGGAGGATGGCACAGGGCCGGGCCCTGACTCATGAGATTTTAACATGACAAAAAGCATGAATCAAAAGTCAGAGAAGCACAAGAGGTTACAAGGCGGTACCTGCCCTGGGCTGTGGCTGGGCACCTGAGTTCCAGGGGGAACTGCAGAGGGCTCACAAGTGGGATGCTCTGTCCCCAGCTGCAGAGGAAGCCATGGATGCACCTCGCCATTTGGTGTATCCCTACCTCTCTGCTGGGCTCCCAGAAAATGAGAGGTGAGTATGCAGAGGTGGTGGGAGCTTGCAGTGGCACTGCCAGCTGAGGCTGAGTGACAAAGGATGATGGAGGCAGCTGACTTGCATGGGCACTCACTCGGGCACACATCACACAGGGTACAGATGCCGCAGCTGCTTGCAAGGGCACAGCTCCTGTATATGCACATGAGACAGAGCAGCTACAGCACAGAGAGAAAGCAAACCCCTAAGGATCCCAGAGATCACCCAGGGGAAAATGGAGCTCCAGTTTGTAATGCAGTGATGTTTCAGATGAGTGATGAGCAAAAGGCCTGTGTTTATCCAGCGTGAAGCTAATTGCTTACAAATATTAACCTTCATTTTACAGGCCACAACCAAACTGTCCCAAGAATCACATATCGAAAAGGTATGGGGGTTTCTCTTCTGGACTTCACCATACAAGAAGCAACCATTTTCCAAGACAGGAAAAGCTTTCCTCTTTCTAATTGAAGTGGATTATGAGAAAATTAACTCACTGGCACCTGTTTTGTAATCCAGGTGCCTGTAGCAAGCTGGTTCTCACCCAAGGTCCATCAGCAGTGCCTGCACTCAGGCAGTATAGAGCCACTCACATGCTGACAGCAACCATCTGCCTGCCTTTGCTCTCTGGTTATAAAATACAAGCAAAACTTCTTCAAGCTGTGTAAATGCCTTAAAAGGCAGAAAACAGAATTAACACAGTTTTCATGCTGTCTGTGTAAAAAACGTCTTCTCCCTCCAGTGTTGTATCAAGAGAAAACATGCTGTGCATTGTATCCCTGACAGGGTTGAGCAGCATACAAACACTCCCATGGACTTTGCAGATGAGGATAGACAAAGGAGGGAACTGGGCCCTTTCCATGTTAACAGATTTATTAACTTCCCTCAGCTGGAATTTCCATTTCCAGGAAGAAATAGAGCACTTTGCCCAAGGTTTCAGAACTGGAGCAAAACCCAGGAGTGTCACCACAATCAGGGTTTCCTCTCTCCCGTTTTGGAAGGTTGGGGGTAATTTTCTCTGCCAACAGAAAGCAGAGCAGTCACGACTCCCATCCCTAGGGACTTCAGATGAGCTGGGGAATGCAGCTTCCCAGGGAATCCCCGAGGAGGGGCAGTGGGGGAGGATGCTGAGGTCTCTGTGAGACACACGTGAAAAACTTCCCTGATTTGCGCTGCGGCTTGTTCAAGCATTGAAGCGTAATTACTCCCAGCTCCAAAATCATGTTGGATGAGGATAGAGCTTTTCATGTTACCTCTTCGTCAGCTGGAGAAGCGAAAGCTGCCGGGTCCGTGCTGCGGCACAAGGACTCTGACACAGGGGGATTTCCCGAGGAGCGCGGCTCCCGGGCCCGAGGCTGGGAGCGGCTCCCTGCGTCACGGAGGCTGTGTGGGCACGGCAGCGCCACAGCCGCGCTGGGGGCGGCTGCCTCAGGAATAGAGCCCACGTCAGTCTTTTTCTGACTAAACAGAAAGAGAACATGAGTTATTAGAAACTGGCCTGATATTTACTGCCGGCAGGCTGCAGGAGCTCAAAAAAAAAGCAGAAGAAAACCGAGTTTTGTAGCTTCCTGTGCTGATGACGGAGACGGAGGAGCCGGGAGCGGGGGCTGTGTCCGGGACGCTGTTCCGGCCCCTCCCGCAGGGCTGGGCCCGCGCAGTGGGCACGGCGGGAGAGGGGGCGAGGGCAGCGAGGGCAGCTCCCTCGGTGGCAGCCGCCGCTGAAAGGGTGCCAAGCTCAGCTAAAGGTGTGCGAAACTCACCTACAGCGTGTGCAAACCTCAGCTGAAGGGCTGTGCAAAGCTGCTGCCTTCGAGCAGCTCGTGAAGTCGCTCCTGAAGGCGCAGCACAAGATTCTTTCCAGAGGCATGGGGAAAAGTCCCCAGTGTTTTCTTGTCTTAGCCTGCCCAGAGCCACCAGAGAACACGGGCATTTTGCTGTTGGGAGGTTTCACTGGAGGATGAAGTGGCATAGCCACAGTCGCTCTCTGGTAGTGCAAGAATTGCATGGTGTTAGGCTACAGCAGAATTTAATATTTTTATTTTTTACTGAATATGGGAAAATTCCCCTACTCTACCTCCATTGATCAACTATGTAAAAAAAAAAAAACCACAACTTTTATGTAGATGTATATAAAACGCCTCAGAACTGTGAGAGGGGAACAAGAAAACTTCGATGAGCAACTGAGAAATCCAGCTTTGAACAATGTCGGGATTTTGATCATCTTCTCAGCAGCACCTTTCCTGCCAAAGGAGAAAATCAACGGGGACTCCATTTCTCTTAATTTTTATAGGAATCAGACCAAACCTAGCACTTCCTAAAAGTAGCTTTATTTAGATTAGTGCATTAAGTAAATGCATATAAAAGTAGCCTAATATAACAGCAATTATTACACCATCCAAATCTAAGTACAATTTTTATGCCTGGCAGTCAAAATGTGTGATAATTATTTAGCGAAAGATGTTTTTTATCCTATTATGCTATTTCTTGTTCTGGTTTTAGAGATATTTATATGGAAAGATTGGACTGTAGCACATCATCTATATTCTTTTCTTTTACTTATTTCAGCAACAAACAGTAATGGCAGTTTTAAAGAAGGCTGTAATAACTTATGTAATTAAAAAAAATCACTATTATTTAAACATTTGAAATAGTCATCCTATGCTTTTATCACAGCAACAAATGAGCTATTTGTTGGATCAGTTGGATCAAGTTTCTAGACAACTTCCCGTTCTTCCAGATATACACTGGCTCATTTACAGGAACAAAGACCAAACTGGAACAGACAACTGGCTCACCAGACCTACTGGCCATTCATCACAGCGTGATGCTTCAGCAGAGGACATGCTCCGTTTCCTCTTCCCAGCATAAACTAGTCTGTAATTGATTTTTTTAGTGAATTTTCAAAGTTGCTGAAAAGATTTGGGAATCAACACTGGAGCCCTTTGAAAACTCAAGTTCATTTACATACAGATGCTTCTCTGTGTCAGAATGTGCTGCTCTACTCTGTGTTGGCATGCATTTCACATGAGAGTGCAGCAGCAGCAAGCAAGATCCCCTCCTTTATGTCTTTCTTCATAAGCAAGAACAATCAAGGTCCTCAGCTAGGGACTATTGTGGAAAGGCATTAAACTGCAGATAGTTCCACAAACTATCTAGGACTTTAGCCCTCCTAGAAGAGAAATCTCACCTTTGGGCAAGTACACAGAACTTCCCTGTTAGGTGGTTTTTTGGGTTGTTTGTTTTTTTGGTTGTTTTTTTTTTAATTTTAAAATAAGCCTCACCGGCAATAAAAAAATAGATTCAATTGAATTCTTTTGATGAGGCTGAACTAAAATTATCAGTTACCACCCACTTCCCTTCTGAGCTGTGCTGCAGCCTCAAATCATTGCTCATATTGTTATTTCAAACTTATTATCACCTGACTGGGTATCCTTCCCGTATGAGACATTTTCATAAGACACCAACAAAATCCAGAGAAAGTAATTGTTATGAATGCTTAGGACTGATAGAGGGAGGAGAACAGTCTCATAGAAGTCCACATGGTGCTAATAAACACGCCAAGACAAAGTATGATCACAGACAACATTATGTCCAGCTGTCAGGATTTATTTCCTTCTTTCAGAAAGAAAAAAAAAGGTACATGGTCTGGTCTCTGATCTTGGAACACTGCCTCCAACTTCTTCAAAAATCTATTCAGCTCTCAAGACACGTGACAAAGAGAGAATATTTTTCCTTGAATGTGTGTGGTGTGGAACCTAAAAGAAAGTATGGTTTGGGCTGTAATGTTTGTCACAACATATATTTGAGCAACACTGTAAGGTATTTCATATTTCTCCCACTGGTATGAGAAGAAGTTGACAGTTAATTTAAACTGATGCATTTAGATGCATTTAGATGCAACATCCAAACATAACAAACAAAAGCAGTCCCAGGGTCCTCCATTGGAGCACTCACATAGGGAAAGAGAGAAAAGCTTTGTTCTTCATCTTCAGTAACCAAAGGCTTCCTGGAAGGAACAGACATCAGGGGAGAGCTGGTAGGTTCCCATAAAATGACATGTTGTTTTCATGCATGATGTGCAATGGGGTGTGCAGCAAAATGTTTTAATGTGTTAAAAAAATTACCTTCCCAAAGCCAGTTTTGATTGAACAAGCAAACCACAAATTGACTGCTGAACAAGTTTTTGATGCACAGACATTAAAAGGCACAAGGCTGCAAGAAAAGTTCTGAGCTAACCAAGTTAACTGTCAATTTCCTCAGATTTTTAAGTACATCATGTACATCAGCTACTGTAAGGAATTCATACTAGAACAGCAAGACTGAGTATTTCCAAGGGCCTTCTCCTTGGCACAGAGACAGACTTTAATTGCAGAGCTTGGGTAAAGAGTAAATGAGCTCTTTAATGTGAAAAATTAAACCTCCTCATATACAGACAACATCCAGCTCTGCCAGCTAGACAGCAAGTATTTGACAGCAAACTGTTCATAGCCTACTTCCATCAGCAGAACAATTTAAGTTATATCAGTATAAGCTTTTTGCTGTCATGCTTCCCATTCCCAGACATCTTTGTAAAGTCTGCTAACAGAGATGCCAACATATCCCATTCTGACCTACATAGCAAACAATTGGACTTGTGTTCCTACTGTGTTATCACCAAAATGAATCACTGTCATGTCTCCTCAAAGGTCTGGCAAGATGGAGACTTTTCTGCTGGGAAGTGTCAGCTGAATCCTGCACCTAGTGCTCTCATGACACCAACTGCATACTTTGTGTTTATTGCAGAAAAGAAAAGCATCCAGCAGAAAAAGGCTCAGCATTGAATTTTACTCTTTGCCAGGAAAAACATTGGAAGAAGTGAAGCACAGCACTGAAAGCTCTAGCTTAATAAACTCCAAGAACAACAAAAACAACAAAAAATTCATTAATCTTTTTTGAAGAACAGAATAAAGATGCTAGATAAAAATGTGTGCACACACACTGTCTTGGGTCTTTCCAAACCAAGACACACACCCAAACCCATACATTGCGCAAATCGGAGGAATAGAAATGGCCATGCTACAGAAAAATTACGGATATCTCCTGCTGTTACTAGACTCAGGAGGAAGAAAGTCTTGCTAAGAATGGGATATGAAGATGGCAAACCATTCTTTGCTTTCTCAGGCTTCAGAAGCCCCTTGACTTCTAGCTTCAGAAGGCCAGCTTGGCAATTAAAGGTTGCTACTGACTTAGAGAGATTAACCCCAACAGAAGTCATCCCTACCAAGAGTGAGCAGCTGGCAGTTGTTAATATTTATGGTCTTCTGCTGCAGTGGTGGGTAGGATCTAAAAAAGTGCAGGACATTTGGACTAGGTGTCTTTGAATCAAGCCTGCATTAACCTATGTGATCTGAAGCTTCTCTCTTACCAGCATTTGGAGCATAAAATCCTATCACTTATGCCTAACTGCCACATACTTGTAACCCTATACATGTGGGATAAAATTAAATCAAGACAAACAGAGATGCCTGTATTCCCCCTTTATAATTTATAAGGATAAAATGCAAGTTTTTTGCCAGGGCAGGGTTCAAGAACTTTAGATATCTAGCTAGAAAAAAATTCTTCTCTTCCCATTAAGAGATATCTCACAGAATTTGTCAGACATCCAAAGTGTTATTTCTGCTCTCTTCATTAAAAACCATGTTTTGTAAGTGACAGAGACATTCTCTTCACAGACCACCATTTACTTAAACAAATTATTAATCATAAAGTGGTTCTGGAAGGCAAGAAGTGCTCCATCTCCAACCATGACTTGACAGCATTTGGTTTGACCTTTGTTTTGTTTGGAAAATCCCCAAAGTTAAAAATGTTTGTTGAGGGAGTTGAAGCTGGCTGACAATGAGATTGGCTTTTTCAGGGGTTTGTTTTCTTACTTCTTTGGTGAGCTCTGTAGACTGGGGCATTTAAGACCAACCCTTCAAAAGCATTGCTCTTTGAAATGCATCCTCATTTCAGTAATCTCTGCCTGCATCTGAGGAAGGAAAGCACCAGATATGTTGTTCTTTATCTTATCAAAGATTTCAAAAGCACAATGGAACAGTAACTTACTGAACAATTACTGAGGACATGTTTTACTTTATTATTTATTTCGTAGAAGAAATATAAAATTAATTGCTGCAACACAGTTCAAAGATTGAAAATACTGTCTACAGAAAAACTAGTCTACAGTAAAAAGGAGGACTGAAATTGTAACAGCCTAAGTGGCAGAAGTGTTTAAGTCTGTCGCTAACTGTAAGCATTTGCATTCTTAGGATAACTGAAAGTGATAATATTCCAGATTCATAAGCCAACTGCAATACAAACCCTCTTAAACATGGGGTTTAGAGCAGAACTGTAATCACTAAGATCTTTAATGTCTCAACAAAACAGATCATGGTCATTTCAAATGAGATCTTACTTTGCAAGCTCAGACATCAAGCAATTACAGCAAACCCCATTTTGACTGAGTCCAGAGATAATTGTCAAAAGGAAGAGCTATGAATCACCTAAAGATTCATAGAACAATTCTATATATTTTAATTTTGGAGTCAAAAAATCTCTGAATTTTATTTCATTATGGAGTTGGTAATGCTTCTTTTCTACATCTACTGCCATGGCTAAGTACTCACCCTCCCATGTATTAGATACTGCAGTTTCCATTCAGAGTATGCTCTCTGAAACCCCATCCCTCTATAAAAGTAGTGCACCACTGGATTACAGAAAATTAAGGCAGGGAAACAGCTTCAAAGAGACAAGGCAGTGATACTTGATGTTGCCGGATTGTTACATGTGTTAGCTTCCCCTATGTAACTACTTTTGGTAATTAATCTAATAGTAAGTACCATTTATCTGATTGCCTGAACTATGAAGCCTCCATGTATTTTCCCAGTTCTTTCTCTCATCCTGAAAATCTCTAGAAATTGCTCCTAGAGAAGGGCTTTAGAAAACCAAATTTAAGATAGAAATATTCAGAAAGAATGTAAGTGCTACAGCTCTTGACCCCAACAATCCAACTTCTAACATGTTTACCTTTTCTCTGCAGGAAAGCAATGTCTTTCCTCTGTCCAACATGAGAAAAAGCAAAACAGAATTATGAAAATTGTTCCATCTCTTGGAGTCAGCACCACAAATGAGAGGCTATGCCTTAGTAATTTCTAGGGCTTTTACCTCCTCTGTTGGTCTGTGAGCATAATACCTACAAGACATATTCTGGGAGTTGTTCCATGCAAAATTCCTGTACAGGGCTGCACTGTTTACATTGACTACAAATCTGTATGCACAAGAAATCTCAGCATGGAAACAAAAACCTATCTCTGAAGTCATTCTGTGAAACAAATCAAAAATGGTTTTCCCCATAACAACAAGGGAAAACAGAATGAATCCTGAAGGGTAGAGCGCCTCTCAAAAATCTGCAGGGAACTTCTGCTCTCTAATATACGAGAGTGTATTAAACAAGTCTCTCTCCTGAAGAGACTTCCCAAAAATACATGTTCAATAAAAGTGAGACCCATCAAGTCCAGCTAATTGATCCCTCTACGAGCCATGGGAAATGCAGTATGGAGATTCAGTCTACACAAGAAATTAAGCAGTAAAAAAAATTACACTGCAAAACTATGTTTCTTGAATACAGCTGTATTCACTATTGCTTCTCGAAATACTAGGGGAAGTGAAATACTATTTTTTTACAGGTCAGATACAATGAAAAGACAATGAGAAGCATGAAAAGAAGCAGGGAGGTCCTCCAAGAGAAAGCAAACCAATCCTCTGCTTAAAGAAAGTATGAGAAACAGGTCTGCAAAAGCAGTGGATCAAGACTTTCAACTAAGAGGATTTATGGAGAAGGAGATTTTATCTCCAGGCACAGGTTAGCCTCAAATAAATCCTAACCCTTGTTTTAAACAAACTGACCCCAAGTTACCCATGATGTTTAGAAGAATTTAATACTAGAAGAGAACCTTGGTGGTAATTTTGTGATAAGCAAGGGAAAACATTGGGAAGAGAACTTTCCAGTAAACAGCAGGACTTTACTTTGAAAAGCTTCCTAATTGTTGATTCATCATATGTCCGAAGCAGCCCAGGCTGGAAACATTAAATTTTCTTCAGCTGAACGTGGCACAGACATTTAACTAGTTTGTTTGAAAAATTATTTCATTAGAGGTTCTTTGTCTACCTTTTCTTTTTTGAAAGGTACAAAATTCCGTTAAGCAAAAACATAGCCTGTACCTCTGGAGAGTATAAAAAAAAAAAATTGAACTTGCAAATTTGTTTCTATGAGGGAAGTCTTGCTGTTCTAAGAACATAATTCCTCAATGACCAGAGACCCAGCACAAGCATGGAACACAGCAAAGTTGTGGCTGAGAGCCTGACTGCTCTAGACCTAAAAGCGACACAGCATCACAAACGTGTCAGATCCAAGTGGGACAGGTTCTGCTGGGCAGCGGCATCCTGTACCACACTACTGCACCTCTGGAAGCAGCAAGGTCCCAGAGACACAGCGCTGTGCCCTAAGATGATTCCACAGCTGCATCCCTGTATCCGTATGCCTGTATTTTCTGGGGGTTTTCTCCCAGTGGAATACACCAGTCTGCTACTCAAGACCTCTTTATTTTCCTGTAGAGCCTTTTGGAAATTTATTTTTAGTCAGGATTTGAGTGCTATGAGGACTTTGTAAGCTGGATATGTACATGGCCATATCAAAGCCATCAGCTAGAGCAATGAAGAGGACAACCATAACCCCTAATTACACCAGGCAGCTTCTGGACACGGATTGAGAGAAAAGGATACAGGGTGACAGGAACAAAGGGGACCTCAATAATAATAAATCCTTATGAACAGGTACCCACCTAAAATCTGTACACCTAAAATGTACAGATATAAATGTGGGGCAGCCCTGGGAACAAGCAGGAGGAGCTGGAGCTCCTTGTGCTGTTACTACAACACTGTGGAAATAACAGCTATGGTAGGAGGGCTTGCATGTGATGGGACCACTGTGAAGGATGGATACGAGTTCCTCTGGAAAGAGAGGGAAAGAAGGGAAGACTTGGGGCTTTCTATGTGAAGGAGCAGCTTGAACACTCATATTAGACAGCATTTTGATTGAGAGCATGTTTCAGGATCAGAAAAAAAAGCCACTCAGAGTGACAATGATGGGGCAGCATATTTCAGCCCAGCCCACCCAGGTGATGGGGACAGTCAAGCACTAGAACAGGCTGGGCAGTCTCCATCCTTGGAGATTTTCAAGGCCTGACTAGATAAAAAGTCCTGGTCTAATCTCACAGCCAATACAACTTAAGAAGACAACTGAACTAGGTTCAGAGTTCTCTCCCAACCTGAAATATCCTGTGATTCCAAGTCTAAAGAACAGAATCCGAGACAGGAACTGTAGCAAGATGTCTGTTTTGTGACAGTGCCTTCACAAGCATGGCACTAGGATGCTCACCCAGGAGTCAACTGTAGGCCAAGGCTGCAGATTCTCAGGAAGTTATAGAGGAATGAGGAACAGTAGCAGTTGCAACAGAACCTATTCCTGCAACACTTGTGAGCATCAAACATCTAGGGAAATAATCCCTGGCAACAAATGCTAACTTTGAAGTTAATACCCCAAAGCGTATTTTCTCAGGACAAAGAACTTCCAAATGTTTTGTTTCCCTAACCATTTAAGAGCCAGGAAATATGAAACTTGGACTAAAAAGTATTTCCAGTGGGGGAAAGGGGTAGAGGAACAAAACTGTGTTGAATTCACCGGTGTTCCTTACCTGTGACTTCCCAAACAGCCCCACCATACAATAGAGCAGATCAGCACCACGTTTGAGAACTAACTAAATCTTACTGCCTTGCTCTTGCAGAGACAGTTTATATGTTTCTGGAGCATATGAATGAACTCTCAAATCTAGATCATAATCGTAGTCCTTTCTTGACATACACCCAGCTCTTGTTTTCAAAACCATATTGATGGTTTCTGCGTATCTTCAATGTAAGTCTGCTGCCCTCAGGAAATGATAATCATACCATCTCTCTTAATTTCATAAATACACCCCAAGTCTTCCCACAGGTGGCTTCAGTTTCACTCAGCCCTTCCCCAGACATAACTCATACTTTAGGGAAGCTAATGGTCAACCCTCCACCTCCTCCAGCTACAGCATCTTCTAGGAAAGCTGCCTGCTGAGCTTATTTACATCACCAATGACAGCTGATCCTTGCAGCCTCTAGGCTTCAGCTCCCTGGCCACCAGCTCCCTTGACTTGCAGATATCTGAAAAAATAACCTGTACATTCCACTGCTACAACACTGCTTTGGGCTTCGTTCTCCTCTTTTCAGAAACTGGCCTGCAGCCATGACCAGGGTTCAGCACTGTTCCCAAAAGGGACAGGCAGTCTAAACAGAAAAGTGATGCTGAAAGGCGCTGCATGTACAGTAACCATGTTCTGCCCTGCCTTTTAAGGAATATTAAGCGGCTTGAACATCTATAACCATTTACAAATAAAGCTTGTGCTTCAGCATGGCTCACCCATATAACCAAAATACAAAGTTCACTGTTACTTATCTACGAGTGACCTGTACCTATGTGCCAAAATTCACATAAATTCTTTCCTACCTATGTCAGTGGATCACTGTGGATATAATGCAATTAGGTAGACAATGCCACAGTTCTGCTGCATGCTTCTGTCCCTGGTAACCCATATTCTTATTATTACACTACCACCCATTTGGTTAATCTAAAAAAAAAAAAAAAAAGAAAATTTAAAGGTACTTGATTCTACATAGTCTATTCCTGGGTAAACTGCAGACAATGTACCTCTAGGTTCTGTAAAGATCAAGGCAGCAGCAAGCTCCTTACAGAATCTGTGTCAAGCTTGCTTTCAAAGGCTTTGTGTTTGCACCAACAGCAAGTTACAATGAACTTCCTACTAGCCTCCAAAAAGAAGTTCTAGTACAGGGATTTAGGCAGAAAACTAAGTTTCAAATTCAAGGCTCAATCTTGAAGAAGTTAATATGAGAATTAATTTCAGCAACCAAGATAATGACTATGTGAGTATTTAAGAAAACATCTATGAATCAGAAATGGACACATGTAAGTATTATTTTAAACTCTGAATAAACTTTTATGGAATTGACCTGAAGATCTAACCCTTTAGTTTGCCAGCTGCTAGATGATACTTTTCCTTGCCCAGTTTTTACAAGAACTTGGAAGTATGCATTATTGCCCACAGTACTTCCAGTGAATAACATATGACAGAAAAAACACACTTATAAATTGTTCAGATGACACCATTAGGAAAAAGTCTACACAAGGTTGTATACCAGTGCAACATTAAAAAATCTAAAAGTACTGAAAATGAAACAGCAATAATAAGATTGATGTTTCATCTATATGATTATCCCCGAATACAGTAATTTCCATTACAGAATTTCTGTTAAGAAAACAGAAAGTGCTAACAGTGCTACCATTTAGTCTAATGCATGAGTGGGTCTCAAACTGAACAGGTGAAATACTCACAAATGTACTTTTAAAGTGTGATATTTGCCTGCTCTCCATTTCCCATTTCCTTCCTTCCCTCCCCTGTCCCCCTTCGTCTGAAAAGACTTCTTTTTGTGGCAGATGCAAAGAGAACTCAATGTTTTAAGTCAATAAAAAGCATTGACTCTGCTGGCCCAACTGATCTGGAAGAGGGACAGTCAGTGGTCTACTGAATATCTGAAAATCAAAACAGGAGTGGGAACAAGACTCCAGCATAATCCACGACTCTCTGGATCTCTGCCTAGGACAGATCCCTCTGCAGGAATGCTTTGATGTCACCTAGTAGGCAGCAGCTTTGGGGAGAGTGATGAAGCAAGGAGGGCATCCAAGAACCCCTGCCTGAACCTGAAATACAGGTTTAAAGTGAAGCTGAAGGCAAAATAAGAAACAAGTGTGGGTGGAGACCAGTCCTGGGTAGAGAAAACAAAGGAGAGTTAACTAAAGACATTTGAAATCAGGTGGTAAACACAAGAGCAAACCCACTTTTCTAACACAAACCAGCAGCACTATCCTTGGACAGCTGTAGTGGTGCAATGCTTTATGAAACTGCACACCTGACTATCTAATTCCATTCTCTTTATTTTGTCTTGGCACTATCTACATGAATGGAAAACAACTGCAAAACCAGATACATGCACTTCGGTTTTACTGGTTTCCAAAACACGACTGGATTGGAAACAATGGTTCCAACACATCAATCTTCTTTCAGACTGTGGTTTCATGGAAAGGTGTTGTTTCTTGAGCTTTTTATTAGCATATCATTTGTATGCTAGCCAAGAGAATTCCCAAAGGCTTTTTCCCATACTGCTCCTGTCAGCCTTTTTTACAGAAGAGTGCCCAATTGAAGGCTACTTCCAAAATGCATCTGTAAAACTTACATTTGAATACTCTTCATTCATAAAACAGATGGAAAAGTGAGGTGTAAGGAAGAGAAAAATGTACAGAAAGAAAGCAGACCTGTACAAAAATCATCACAAAAAACCAAGATTGCTTGATTCTCCAGTCCCCATAATAGAAATATTAGAAGTAATGTTCTTTGGACTGCGTGTCACATTCAATTCCTAAAACAGAATATTAGCTATCATATTTCTGTGCTTAAAGTCATTTTCCCACTGCTTTTTGTTGACTGCTTGCATTATTTAACTTTAAAGAGTCCAAGAGGCTTCTGATTGTTTCACTTCCTATTCCTTTCATCCTATTCTTCATCTTGCTGGAATTATTTTTCCCAAACGGTATCAGTAGACCTGCCAGTCCCCAAGGTTCTTTATTGATCATTTGCTGAGTTTTATCTTCCTTCTGTAAAATCCAGGCACTTTCTCTGGCCATAGCTATAAATTTCTCCAGCTGTGGCTGATTAACATTCTTGCTGATATTAAGGTCTTGTTCAAAGGGATTCCAGATATAAAGAGGAGACGACTCAGGCTTATTTACTTCCTTTCCCTGCAGACAGCATAAAGAAAAAGCAAAAGTTGCATCTGTACATTATAGGCTGAACAAATAACAAATCACATGAGTTATTACATTAGAATTAGAAGTGTTTTGACCTATTAGAGAACATTTTACAAAGCACACAGTCATTATTAATCAAGTTAATTTTCCTGTCAACCTGACTCTATGATTGCTGCTCTCTGAATCCTCTCAGTGGTGGTTTTCTTTGCCACATTCAACTTAGACTTCCATCAAGGTAAAGAACACACAACTACAGCTTAGCCTATCTTTTTGGCCATTCTCCCATTTGCTGTCCAAAAACTCTCAGACCTCACCTACTGCAACCTCCTGCTCCTAATCTCCCATTGCATATGGGCAGCATCAGTGTGTCATATTAACCTGCAAAGCCCAGTTTGATAAAATATTGCATGCACTTAAACTGTTCAAACCATTCCTCCCACACTGTTCAGAGAGCTCACGGTGCTGGTGTAAGTGAACAAGATTGCTTTGTTGGCTGAAATTCCTCCCAGTTTGGTCTGTCTTTTAAGCACAGAGCTATTCAGGTCATGGTCCACTGTTAGGCACCTGGTATAGTACAACACAAACAGCTGACAACTATGTAGTTTGTTATTTAAATGCACTTCCATCTCAGTGCTTATCAGTATTTCTTAGCTGACTGGTTCTGTATAGCAGAACCTCTTCAAGCCTTTCTGCTGCAAGCTCTAGCAGGAATCCACCAGCTCCTGCTGGTCCAGGAAGTGCCTATCTACAAGTTACATAGTCTTGCCCCAGGGCCAAGAGCATTGTCAGAAACACAGCAGCAGCAGCAACCTCCCCTGACCAGCTCAGGCTCCACAGGTGTTTTTGCTTGCCTTTTTCAGATTTAATAGCAAACAGAAGTTCTCCACCTAAATAAATCAGTCTCTAGGATCAATCTGCAAGAAGAGCTCTTTAGCCAGTGATCCACAATGCCCAAATAGGAAACAGAACAAACGGGTGTCCACACAGCAATGTGGCACTGAAACCCTGTTCTGGAAGCAGCCCAGCAGGAACAGGTGTGAGTTTTGGAGGTTACATTTTCATGTATTTCTTTATACCTGCATGCACACACAGATCAATAGGATGACTTAACCATATAAAGCAAACCCAAGTGCTAGCACAGAATTATCATGTTATGGCATGCTTACTGAGCTGCAGTACAGTTACTGTAGGCTGATTCAAACTGCAGCAGAAAACTGCAGTGCCAAAAGCACACCCAGAACTCAGCTGTAAGTTTTAATGTAAGCTCTGGTTGGGTCTGGACTCCCAACTTTAAATGTAAATCTAGTCAGCTCACAGGGTTTGTCACAGACTTTTGCTATGACAGACATCATGACATTTTAGAAATTTTCCTCCCACAGAAGCAAAATAGCTTTGACTTTTAAAAACTGCCACTTTTATTACAGGGCTTTTCAGTAAAATCACACTAGCTTTGCATAGTTTCTGCTTTCCAGCATATCCAAGTAATGACACTGTAAATGTTCTTAATGGTATTGTAAGTTACTGGGCTCCAAGAGGAGAACACTCCTCCTTCACAGAAAGGACTCAGTTTCCATATAAATGTATTTTTTATATATAATTAAAGATGACAGAAATTGTTGCTTAGCATATGTAGTTTGTCAAACGGCAGACAGAGAAATTCAATTGATAATGATGAGCAATTGAAATCCATTTACCTTTCGAAGATTTATGGAATTCCTTCTGAAATCAAAGTTTCCAAAATATTCAAAAAACTCACACAACAGTACATCTAAGGGAAAGAAAAACAAGAGCCATCAGTAAAACGAAGGAAAAGTTTGTTTTCAATATCCTCATAAAAAAAAGAAAATTGATGAATATCTACCTACCAAGTGTTTCTGTATTTTTTGTAGGTTTAATCTTCCTTAAATCACTAACAAATGAGCAATCATATCCTCCAATTATATGCTTGTCTTTTTCATCTGCAAGAAAAAGTGTGGGCATATTTTGAAGTAATAAACAGTAAAATGCCATTGTATTTAACAAAATTCAGAAAACAAACTGAAATCAATGCTACCATATTACACAAATCAAATTAGGAATTCACAAGTGAACTTTCAGGTTAAAATTCAACTTAAATGGTAAAAGATTTAAAAGAAAAAAGTCTATAGATGGGCAAATGAAAAGCATCATGAGCTAATGGCATATTTTTAAAATCCTACAGGATTGAGATAAATGACATCTTCACATCTCTGAAAATACTTCTTATAGGTAACAAACAGGATATCTCTGCATAGAGGGCTGTATTACACACTTAACAGCACAACTCTGTGAGGTTACTACCTACATGAGGGCTTAAAAAAAATCAGACCCAGAGTGTTCGCTGTCTTTTTCTGAAAAACTTCAGAGAATTAGGAACACTCTTGTAAATATCAGAACACGTTTTATGTATAAACATTTCTACAGAATTCTGATGGAAATGTTTAAAATTATTTTAAAGCAACTGAATACAGACCTTTTTCTCCACTACAAGCACTCAAAGCTTCCAAGGAATCATGTCAATAAGCAGAAGACATGAGTAAGGAATCAAGAACTTGAGGAGTCATTCTCTATGCTTTCATACAAGTCACTGAAGGTAACACACCCTGAATGCTGTGTAAGAAACCACCAGAATAGTTTGTGGAGATACAAGAATTATTTGCAAAGGGCCTGAATGGTCTCAAGGATTGGGAGAAAAAACCACAGCCTTTCTTTTAAGCACGTGGTATCTATAAAACAATACACATCATATCAGTCTGCACAAAATCCTTAACTCCAGAAATGTTCAAGACCCTACAAGTCTTCTAAAAAACAAAATAAAAAATCAGCATAGGAACACTGAACAAGCAAATTACATTTAATTATCTAAAGGACAGAATAAGTCTAACCCCTCTAAACAGAATAAGTATTGTATTGAAAACGGATTTATTTTGCCTTTAATAATGCATTAATACATGTAAAACTTGTGTATTCCCTTAAACTTAGAACACACATAATATTCATTAGTATTTGAGAGTATAAAGAAATTGCTTCCTTTATTTATCACTTTAGGTAAAACAAATGTGCAATAAACAATAAACTGCAATAAACACAGAAACAGCAGTGCTGACCTGCCAGTTCTTTAAGTTGGTCTAGTGTTGGAATGACAGGTGGTGATCTCCTCTGCAGAAAAAACATGACCATCATGGTCAGGGAGAAGTTTGTAATCCAGGTACCAGGAGCACTATTTGTAAGTCCATGGACACGGGCCCAACACCGTACAGTGAACACTAATGCTCGTACACGGGCATCAAGGCAGCCATAGATATACAGGAGTTCTGAACTTCTAATTGCAATGCTGAAGAAGAAACGGGAAGACATATAAAGGATGAGAGAATTATGAAGCATCAGATGCAGTGTTCAGTATTCATTATAAGAGAAGGGGGCTCCACAAACAAACAAACAAACAAACAAACCAAAAACTTTTACACATTTTTAAAAATAATCACAGAATAATAGAATGGTATGGGTTGAAATGTCTGGAATTGTCCAGGATTAAATACCTGGTAGCTTTCCATAGCAAGAATGATACAGTTTTGGGCAAATAACATGCATTTGCACTGCTTCGTGTTTCCTCGTTCCACATCACAGTGGGAGGAAAAAACCCTCAAAATAAAAAACCACCATCAAGTGCTGTAGAGTCAAACTATGCAGAACTGAGGTGAAAAAAACGTAATTTAGCCACAATTGCCTTTGAGGTACATTAAATAATATCTCTATCCAAACATATCCAAAATACAACTTTTACCACTTTTATCTGAAAAGTAATAAAATGCTGCACTGAAAAATAATTTAAGTGCAGAGATACAATTAAATCCACTAGACAAGTCAGTTTCAGATGATTACTGCTTAGTCAAATTGGAAAAACTTGATTAAGGGCCAACTAATCTGGAAGGATAAAGGTTTTCAGATGGATCAGATTTTGATCTTCTTCTTGATCCCACTGTCATATAACCATTCATGTATTGTACAAATGAGAGGGCAAGAAAAAGTAGAGAAAAAATGGAAGTGCTGTATGAGAGCAAAACACTTTAGTTCAGTTTTAGCCTGAAGTGCTAAAAGTTGTTCTAAAAATTCAGCATAGCCTTTTGGGGATATTTACTAGGTCAAAATTTTTTAACACCTGGGCTTCTTAAATTTCAGCTATGAGGTGCTTTAAGGTGTCCAGAGAGACCTGTTTCTAGTAAAAATGATAACAAGACAAGACATGCAGTCCCAAACAGCCAAACTATCAGCAGGGAAGCTGTACAAGGAAGCTTGTACAGAACTACATTCTGGCTTTCACTGTGGCTTCACATAGAGAAGTAATTTCATTGTAAGAAACTTATTCAATATTGCCTTAACAACTTCTGCATACTCTGAAACAGAACTTCAGAAAACTGAGTGTATCTGATCTGATTGTATCTGCTGCAGACCAATCACAAAACTGCACTAAAACTCGTATCACAGAATCACAAAATATTCTGAGTTGGAGGGAACCCACAAGGATCACCCAAGTCCAACTCCTGGCCCTGTGCAGGACAGCCCTTCGAATCACACCATGTGCTGAGAGCATTGGCAAAAAGCTTCTTGAACTCTGTCAGGCTTGGTGCTGTGACCACTACCCTGGAGAACTTGTTACAGGGCTCAACCAGCCTCTGAAAAACCTTTCCCTAATACCCAACCTAGATCTCGCCAGACACGACTTCAGGCCATTCCCTTCGGTCCTGTCACTGGTATCCTGAAGAATAATCACTCATATTTTTATATTCCCCAACAACAATGAAAAGGGTCGGTAACTCATTTTCGGCTACGTACACTTATGCCAGGGTTGTTTACTGGAGCGAGGGGGTTATTTCCGTGCTTGTGGGGACAGCACAAGCACAAAAGGCCCAGCAGAGCCGTTTCTGCGCTGGGCCGCCACCGCGGGGCCCTGAGGGGCATTTCTGGGCAGCGGGCGCCCCCTAGCGGGCGGGAACACCGCCGGCTCCCCTTCCCGACGAGGGAATTCACCCGGCATCGAGGGATCTTCACCGCAAAAAGGTAAGCGGGCCCTTAGGAAGGAGGAAAGGACACCAAAATAACTAGAAGCCAGATCACTAAAAATTAAGCGTTCTGGAGCTGCTTAATCTGAAAAACGATCAAGAAAGGCTGTGCATATGCCAAAGGGAAGTAATGATTAATAAACCCTGACTGCCTTCTTTCCAGTTTTATAAGCCAACCTTATTCCACAGACTGGTTTTTGAGTCTTCAGCTTCAGCTAGCAAGTATTCCCTATGCTGGAGAAAGATAACTTAAGGACATCAAACTCTAACCTCCAGAAGTCAAAAAATAACCTTTTTACTTTTAGGACCACCATGCACATTTGTTAAGAACACGCAAAAGAGAAAACTAAACAGTTGATATTACAGGTTTTCAGAACACCAAGTACATCAGAATTCTCCGCAAACTTTTTAAAACCAGGTCTCACCTGTTGCTCACTGACAGATCACACTGGAATCCTGTCGGCTGATGGGAAAATTTCACCAGAGGGCAGCGGGCATTGAGGATCTTCTGGACATTTGCACACCCAGGACCAAAATTATCAAGGCAGTCACCAATCACAGAAAGAATCCTCTGAGTTGCTAATCTTTCCGATGGTAATCTTTTCATCTGATACTCCATTTCAAAGGGACCTTTTTTCTAACATGGAATTTTAAAAGCAAGATGTTAGCTCTCAAACAAAAGAGACATTTAAAAATACTTCTGAAAGACCACCACGATTTGCAACGGAGCTTGTACAACTAGAACTGAAACACAAGAATTGTTCAAAGCAATCCGCTGAACTTAAAATAGGTAAAAATATATTACTCTCTCTTTTACATTCTTTTCTGGTGATTCAATTCTTCCAGGCTAATAGTGATCAATTTACAATAAAGCTACGTGTTCAAACAGAAGTATAACAGTACTACTCATTACTGGCTAAAAAATGTAATTCTGGAATTACCAGGAGAGCATAAATGCTCTGACTGCAAAGAGAAGCATACAATTACAGAGAGGCAACACAACCAAACCATCAATAATTTCAAATTACTGGTAATTCCATGTCAAATCCTCAAAGAACAATGCATTATTAGTAAGTCAAGTAGCAGTGTAAGAAAAAATGTCTTTTTAATTTCAAAAAATGATAAAAAAATTAGTATGCAAATTATTTAATACTTCAAAATTAAGATACGATTCTGTAAGATTTAAAATATTTACTTCATATCATATATAGTTTCCCTGAAAGACAAAAATATTGTAAAGATATATTCTAACATCAGAACTTAACTTCTCTGTAGGTCTTTTTATTTTGATTTGCTCTATTTGTAGTTTTTACCTCAATAAAATACTTGTGAAATCTCTGTTTTCTTTATAGTGTTGTGTTTTTATGACAGCTAATTTTGTTTGCTAATCCAATACTTCACACTGACTTATCCTCCCCCTTGGAACATGTCATGGGTAAATGCATACTATACAAATAAAATTACAGTGATCTAACAGTAACTGAGATACAGAGCACGTTACTTTGGTTGTCCACAAATTAGTGACCTCACAGACAGGTGAAACAATTCAGAAGTTATGGACCTTGCAACCTTTCCATAAGGTCACTTCAGGGGCTGAATTTCTAAGTCTCTCTGGCAATGGCCGAGGTGACTGTTCCTGCTCCCCTCCTGCCAGCCCGCGTGAGGCGGAACATGCCAGGACAGTGGTTCCTAATCCCATCTGGCTGTGCAGCTGCATGCTACACTAGGGCTGGCTCTAAGTGAAAGGAGCCTATAACTATAACATCGAGGCAGTTAACAGGAAAGATAAAGACAGGGGCTCAGCTGACCTGTAGGTGAGCTGGTGTTGAGATTTTTTTTTTGTGACAAAAACCACAATGGGCCTTTCCAGACAGCACCTCGCTATCTCACAAAAACTGAATGAAGACTGTTTTATAATGATAAAGTAGATACTCTTATCAATTAAAAAGAACCTTTATATACACCTTTGGTGCTAGCTAAGGGGATGAAGTACTGATACACTTGCCCCAGCCCTGTGGTTCTTCCCCCATTCTTGTCATGTAGACAGAAACAGCAAATACTAAGTTACTACTATTATTAAAAGTAAACTGTTCCTTTTGGGTCAACCGATACAGTAACCCAAGCAAGAAGCACAACCGTTTTAACAAAAACTGCTACTCTAAAAATATCACAGCCCTGTTTTAATTCACTAACTAATCTCCCAAACTGCCCAGGGATTAAAAATGCCCTATCTGTGGTCTAGCATCCACTCTTAGTAAAGAATGTTCCCACTTCTGCCCCTTTCCTTAAATTACAATTAGTAATCAGTTTGCCATAAGGCTCAAAACCAGTTATTTCATGTAAATAGGTGCTGAAATACCTGATCCTCCTCATTGCTGGCACTTCCTGAAAGGCTGCATAAGTGAAGAAATCAGAACATACTTTTCCCACTGCTGCTAAATCACTTTGTAACTTAACCTGCTTCCCCTTTGTCTCCTCAGAGTAATGTCTCTCAGCCATTCACAGGTAATCAGAGCTGCTGGTAAACTCACTCATCATCAAATACTCTACATTTCACAACAGAACTTCTATCTCCACAAAGGATACATACTAAAGAAAACAGATAGTTACCAAACATTTTATACTTGAAAGTTATTCCTTCAAAATTTAAGAGGCAACTTCAGTGTTTAAACATAGATTTTAACACTCCATACACACGATGATCCTTCTCTTCAGCTGACATATTTGCTTTCATTGTGATTTATCACTGCAATAACACTAAAAACTATATATATTTGAAAGATTATTTCTTTAAAAGTAACTTACATGGCAATATACAAATTGTACAGAAAAGCTGAGAGAATTTTCAATCTTCAAAACTTAAGCACAATGGCGTGTCTTTTAAGGAAAACAGAGCTAGTTTTTCCCAAACTATCTGTCACCACACAAACAAAGAGAAAAGTTTTCACAACACAAGAATCACTTGATTATTCATTCAGAATCCGTGATCTGTAAGTATTCACCATGACTATCCCACATCCTGAGCTTTCACACCTTCACACACTCAATATGTGCCTATAAATATATATACACCTCACTACATAATCCAGTAACTTTCCTCCTGGAGCATAAAGTCATCTCTTTAAGGTAAGGAACCGACAATCCTCCCAAAAGGCAGATGTGCACATATGCACAAACTTACTTTGCTTTAAGACATGGAAGACCCTAAAAAACAAATCCAACCCTTAACAGAGCATGGCTGAAGCACAGAAGCTACAGAGAAGAAAAGTAGAATGGAAAGGTCTGACTCTGATGAAAAAATTCTGGGGGATTAGGGTTTTCTTCATAGTGAAATTCACCCTAATAGTGCAAAATTTATGTAAACAGCAAATCATTTTCTTCCTGTTGCAAAGAAGAACTCATCCATGTCACATTCAGTTTTTGAAAGTCTTCAGATCCAAACATTCAAAAAACTTGTTCACACTTTGTAGTATGAACCCATTTAAAACCTAAATAAAAATAAACTGATTCCTGTGTGTGAAACAGCAAATAAGCTGCTCTGTTGAAGAAATCCAACAAACTGAAGATGCACAGCATAATCTTACCGTTTTTGTAGCATGCTTTCCTGTATCACCGAAGTCCAAAAACATGTCCACATCAGATCCCAATTTGCCAAAGGTGTTGACTGAAGACCCAAATGGCTTTACTGTGCTGTCTGGGAAATATGCACATGCAAAATCCCGAACAAAAGAGCAGGCCAGAAATCGCAGCTTGATGTTCTCTTCTGTAAGCTGATACTCATTCAGTAGAATGTACATCTGACTGCTTATCTAGTTCAGAAAATAAACACTGTAAAGATCCAATGACCCATTTTCCATTAACATATATTTTCATCTATTTAATATCAATGCAATTAGAAGGTTATTTTTCAAAATTTCAAAAATGTTTCATACAGAGAAATTATTCTCATAATTAAAATTAATTATTTCCTTTATTTATTTATTTATTTATTTTAATGTTGGAGAACCATTCCCATAAAATATGAATGTGAACATATTATGTGAAACATAATATGTTACCATTTTTAATAACAATAAATACCTTTACAAATTTCACCTGACCACTTGCAAATCTGAAATGAACATGACTCATTTTTAATTAAGAGGGATCTAGAAACTTCTACTTACGCTGTCTGCAAGACAAAGCTTTTCAATAAGGTCTTTCACTGGAATGTGACACTGAGGAGAGAGGTGAAGTGGTGTGCCTTCAACGCGTTGGCTCACTGGATTTTTCAGTGTGAAAGTAAAAAGTCTTGATTTAAATGGGACAACATGATGCTCTGAAGCACTTGGGATCCCAACAGCATCTTGCAATGAGGCTATACTGCTCTTTTCTGAAAACTCTATTAACGCATTGATGCCCTAAAACATTAAGAATGGAAATACAGGGTGAGACAAATGCATATGATGCTTGAACTCGTTGTACTGGTATTACTCAGATGTTCCTGGAGCTACTGAGACAGATTAATATGACAGCCCTGAAGCCAAATGCTAGGTTCCATATCTCAAAACATTTTAGCTGCTTTTTCACAAGAGGTTAAAAGTATTTAAGATGTGTTATTCTTGGCAGCAAGCGCCAAACATAAAAGTTCTTAACCATATTCATCTTCACAACTGAAATACTCCACAAACACATAAAAAAGAGCTATCTCTATTGTTAGAACAATGAATGGTGCTATGTGAAAGTTTCAAAGATTTAGTGCAAAACAGGTTTCTGGCTATTCCTTAGAGATGCTGCTTAGCTGACTTAGGAATAAAAATGCTGCTGCTTAGCAGATTGTGAACATTAGCACAGATAAAAACTGATTTAATACATTAAGTGTATATAATTTGCTTAACTTATGTATGAGGCCTTAACCAAATTTTCTTTCTGGTTATTTCTTTTCATCTAAGTCTAGATTTTAGTTCACATTGCTAATTACTTACACGATTTTCAAAAAAGAAATGACTCTTAACATTCCCATGACTGGATAAGTACTGCAATAATTTTTTTTCATTAAGTTTTGGTGGGCACTTAATTAAAACAGTCCGTTCAGCTTGATCCAGTCGTTCTGTTTGGACTTCAGCAAATGTCTTCTTTCTGGTACTGATTTCAGCATCTGTGAGAAGAAACAAGCATCAAGGCTATGCAAACAGAAAGATGTATGGCTGGTTTTGGTACACTTAACCTCTTCCTCTGGATTGAACAACTGAACAAAGGTTTGTTCCAAGATCATGACAGCAAAAATAAAAAGAATGAAGAACAAATGAAGGACAATGAAGAATAAAAGAAAGAAAGAAATGTATGTCTCTCATAAATGCATACATTTGTAATAACAAGGAGTAGGAAAAATAGGAAGAAAATGATACTGACTTCCCTCAATGCTCAGGCAGCTTCTTAACACAAGGAATCTTTGTTCTTAAATTTGCTGTTCACAATCAAAAAACTAAGCACACACACATAAGAGTCTGGAAACGCCAGCTAGGCTGTGAGGCAGCTCTAGACCTTTGGCAAGCTTCACTGAAATGACAGCCTCTCCTCATGACCACAAAACCAGCACTTCAGAACAATTCAACACTTGCTATTTTTACAACTCAGCACCTTCCTTTACAGTAAACTCCTACTCAAAGTTTTCACTTAATAATACACTTCCATCTACCCCAGTACAATAAACCCACAGACCAGTCATATCTCACTGCACTACTGGCAATCTGTACTGCTGCTGACAGCCTCCAGAATTCACATGGAACAGAGATGCTGAACACCCAGAAACATGGAACTTTTTTGCTCTTTGCATACAGGCAAAGGAGCCATCTCCCAAATCTGAAATCATGACCACTTCCCTGCATAGCTTTCAAACTAATCCACTGACCACATCACATCAGCAGAGCTTGTGAAGTTGTTGCCTGTTAATACTTTCCTTTTATCATTCAGATTTGGAAGCTGGAGAGCATTTCCCAGCAGCTACCATCTGCCACAGCGACATTCAGTACATAGCTATTCTATGGTTTTGGTTTTGAAGAATTCATGGAATATTGTGGCCTCAAGAAAACATTTAAGTATCATTACATGGCAGTTGTTAGTATTACTCGATAGTATTTATTTTTTAAAAATCTTTCACTTTGTAGGTCTACTGAGCTCTCATAGAGGCTTGTAAATAATAATTACAATAGCTCTTTCAACAGCCTAGTTTTATACAGCATTTTTCATCAGAAAACTAAGGAAGCACTTTATGAAGATGATAAATATCACGGTTGCCATAGAAACAGAGAAGGATGAAGTGACCAAGATGCAGAAAAGACAAGTCCCATGGATGGGTGATATGACCAGGGTGTCTCTGCATTAGGCCAGAATGGCTGTGACTTTTGCCTCATTTACTACCTGTACATGCTTAGTCACTACAGAGATGATGTGATCTCGCAACATCTGGCTGTGCAGTCTGAGCATGGCACTGATGCACAGCAGCAAGACAACCTTCACTAGTTCTCAGCTTGTACTAGAGACCCAGCGTCAGTCACACGTCTCCTATACCTTTCTGAGGGGGTCTCTCAGGATAAGCCCCGTCACTTGATTCACCTCTAGCTGGTATCTACGTTTAACAAACCGAGTCCGGGGCACTGACAGCGGACTCTGGCCTCCTGGGCTGCAGCCCGAGAGGGCCCAGGCCGACCTCACTGCCCGGCCGGGCTGCCCGGACCCCGCGGGGCTCCTCACGCCCGGGACGCGGGCATTGCCCCGGCGCCTCCGGTGGGGCCGAGCGGGACAGGCGGCCGCTCCCCTCCCCACGCCCCCCGGCAGAGCCGGCTGTGCCGCACCGAGGCCCGCGGCGAATGCGGCGCGGCCCGGCGACCCGTCCCTACCTTCCCCCGGCTCCTCGGCAGCCGGCTGCGCGGCGGCGCCGGAGCGGCCGAGCCGGGCGTGCCCGCGGGCGCCGGGGCCGGGGAGGTGCAGGCGGCCCCGCAGCAGCGCCAGCGCCGGCCCTCCCGCACGGAGCGCCATGGCCGGCAGGGCCGCGCCGTCTCTGCGCAGGCGCCGCGTTCCACGGCGGCCGGCGCGGCTCAGCCGGCTCCGTGTGCGCGGAACGGCCCCGGGCGCTGGGAAGGGCTGGTGACGGCCGGGGCGTTTGGGCGCTCTGCTGGGAGGGAGCACACCTCACCGGCCAGCCCAGGGTGCTGCGGGCAGACGGGACAAACAACTGTCAGCAGCGTACCCTGACAGCCGGGAGGGCCAGCGGTGTTCTGGAGTGCATCAGGCATCGCCAGGCAGGCAAGGGAGGGGATTGTCCCGCTCTGTTCTGCACTGGGGCAGCCTCACCTTGAGGCCTGTGTGCAGTTTTGGGCACCACAATATAAGAAGGATATAAAGCTGTTAGTGAGCATCCAAAGGAGGGCAACGAAGATGATGAAGGGCCTTGAGAGACTTAAAAGAAGCAGTTGAGGTCACTTGGTCTGTTCAGCCTGGAGAAGATGGAGGGGAGACCTCATAGAAATCAACAGTTTCCTCATGAGAGGAGGAGGGATGGGCACTGATCTCTTTTGTGTGGTGATCAGTGACAGAATCCGAGGGAATGGCCTGAAGTTGTGTCAGGGGGTGTTTAGGTTGTGTATTAGGAAAAGGTTCTTCACCCAGGGCGTGGTTGGGCACTAGAACAGACCCCCCAGGGAAGTGGTCACAGCAGGAAGCTTGAGAGCTCAAGAAGCTTTTGGACAATGCTCTCAGGCTGATGGTGTGATTCTTGGTGTTCTCCTGTGCAGAGGGCCAGGAGTTGGACTTCAATAATTCTTGTGGGTCCCTTTCAACTCAGCATATTCTGTGATTCTGTGAGCTTCCCAGGTGAGGCCTGAGGCGTGGGTGTGAGCAGTTGTGTGCCCTGTGTGAGGAGACACCCTGCAGCCCAGGCCAGGCTGGCCATCAACCCCCGCGTGAGCCCTGCCGGCCAAGGGCAGGAGGGTGAGGGTGGGCATGGGGGTGAACCTGAAGATGGCCAAGGTCATGGGGGTCTAATACAGGTTTTGGCAGACTGACTACTTAAAAAAAGGAAGTAAAACCTTTGGCCTGGATCAGCGATGTTGTCCAATGGGACTAGAGAAGTGTACTTGGCACTAGTGAGGCCACACCTTGTGTGTGGTGTCCTATTCTGGGCCCCTCAATTTGGGAAGGACATTGAGGTGCTGGACTGAGTCCAGAGAAGGGCAACAGAGCTGAGAAAGGGTCTGGAGAATGAGCTACGTGAGGAATGGGTGAGGGAGCTGGAGTTGCTTAGCTTAAAGAAAAGGAGTTTGTAGCCAGGTGGGGTCAGCATCTTCTCTCAGGCAACCAGTGACAGGACAAGAGGACATAGTCTTAAGATGGGCCAGGGTAGTTTTAGACTGGACATTAGGAAGAATTTCTTCACAGAAGGGGGGATTAGACATTGTCATGGGCTGCCCAGGGAGATGGTGGAGTCACCATCCCTGGAGGTATTTAAGGAAATACTGGACTTGGCACTCAGTGCCATGGTCTAGTCAACATGGTAGTGTTTGGTTATAGGTTGGACTTGATGATCTCAGAAGTCTTTTCCAACCTAACTGACTTTGTGATTCTGTTTGTCTGGTCCTGGGCCAGGGCTGTGAAGGCAGAGCTACTGCAGTGAAGGCCACATGTGGGATCAGAAATGAGGTGTTTGGGGCAGAGAGCTGCAGGGCACCCAGCAAGCAGTCATTGGTCTGCAGCATGGTTTCCCAGGCATGTAAAGAAGAAAATTACATTTTCTTTAGTTTTTAAAAACAGTCATTTATGTAAAACTTGTGGGCACATCTGTAGTGTATGTTAGGGCACTTTGTGTGTTAGTAGGTTTTCAGTGCAGCACTGTATATACTCCTGGCAGCCTCCCAATAAGTCAGGGTCTGTAAGTAATTGCTATGACCTAATTATTTTGGTTTTGTATTCTAGGATGATCATTAAGACAGAGAGCAGATTGCTTTTAAAATAGAGCATTTCAATTTATATCCTACTTATGCATGCCATGGAGTACAAACTTGTGTTTCCTTCATCTCTCCATGGTGAGTTTCCTCTGGAATCCTAAGACTTGTCCTGCCTAAATTCATTGATGTGGAGAGAGGAACTCCTCCTCTTTCCCTCTTTGAAGTTGGTCTAAAAATAGAAAAGGGTTTCATTAAAATTAATTGTGGGTTTGGAAAAACTAATAGCGCAAGCAAGTTCCTGAAAGACGATACCCAAAGTATCGTAGCGTGAGAGCTGCTGCACGTTAAGGATGTGTAACTTACCCTTAACCTCCCACCTTCAAGGTGCTGCCAATCCTGCCCTCTCCTTGGTATGGCCCCTCCTATAGCCTAATTTATTCATCAATCCTGCTTCTCTTTTTTCTTTCTATAATCATTTTTAGCTTTGTTGCCTTTTTTTTTTTTCTACAATTTTTTTTTTAGCAAGTGCACTGGGTGCTGCAATTGAACAAGGTCAAGCTCAACGAAAAAGACACCTATTTCCTTATGGAGGCTTGCCAATGTATTTAACATCTGTATAGACTGGAGAAGAAACCGTGTGTGAGCAAAGGTTAACCCTGCTAGCAGAGTTCCATATACATAGTTATGATGCTAAGGAAAAGAAGATCCTATAGTGAGTCTAAACCCTTGCACATTTCAGAATGTCATTTGTCACATACTTTGGACAATTTTGAATGCCCCAGGAGAGGTAGCAAACATAAATCTTTGAAACAAGGGAGTTAGGGTATTCTGATAATATAAACAGTAAAGGAGTTGCATGAACTACTAATAAACACTGAAGCCTAAGGTGAATGTTTGTCCTGAAACTTCATAATGATGGCTTTGCCATTGACTTCAGTAAGCAAATAGTCATTACACTGCAGATAATGAACCAAAAATCCATCTTGTGTCTCTTGACACCTTAAGACAGATTCAACTCATCAGCTCCTACTGCTGTGGCAGCTGGTTTTGTTAAAGGTGCTACTTATCTCCTTAAAAACGAACTGACTGAAGAGGAGCTATTGGACGGCACAGTTTTGCAAGAATTACTTCCTTATGGATAAGAAATAAAAAGTAGTCGTGCCCAATTTTAGCAACTACCCAACTCACTCTACTGTGTCCCCGAGTATTTTAATACTACTGCCACTAACAAATTCTTCACATTGTTGTTCTAAATTCCACCCGCGCGTCAGCTGAAGTTTGATTCAGATAATGTTTAAACTCTTCGGACGCTGGTGGACGCCCTCTAGGTGCGCACGGAAACACGAGGCGGTAGGAAAGGGGTTTACCGATGCCACCGCCGGGGACAAGCCATTGCCGCCGGGCGGTGCCACCGCTGGGGCAGGAGGCGATCGCTGGCCGCGCTTGAGGCCGGGTTAGGACTGCGCAGCGCTTGCTGCTGCCGGGAAACCCAACTAGAAACCGGGGCCGCCCCGGTCCCCCGCCCTCGGCCAGGGGCGGGCGGTGCTACCTGCGCCCTTCCCCGCCCCCGGGAGTTCCCCGCGGGAGCCGGCGGAGCGGCGCGGGCTGCGGGCGGACGGGCGGCGCGGGCTCTCCCGGCGCCCCGCGGGTGAGCGGGGACGGGGCCGGCGGGGCAGGGGGAGCGCCGGCAGAGCCCTGGCGGGATGGAGCGGAGCGGGACGGGGCTGCGCTGCCGGGAGGAGGCGGATCGGGTCCCCGGCTGGGGCCGCGGCGCTGTCCGCGGCAGGTCCCCGGCTGCCCTCGGCCTCCGGAGCTGCGTCGTGTGCCGGGGGAGCCGCCGGGGCTGCGGCACCTGCGCTGCTGTCCCCGGGGGCTGCAGGGCAGGAAGGGGCTGGGGCTGGGCTCTGCTGCTGCCAGCGCTGGGAGAGTCGCGGATTTTCTTATTCCAAGGGAATACGTGAAATGTTGTCGAAATTGAAATTGTTGATATTTCTTGTTCCTTAATAGTAGAAGTTTTTTGGTTTTTTTTTTTTTTTTTTTTTTTTTCAGAGGGATTGTGTTTTCCAAGATCTGTCGATAAGTTTTCTTAAAAGTAAATAAGGGCTTTTTTTCATTTCTAGTGGGCAGTCACTTGTCACTTAGACCAGAATATTGTTCCCTAAAAGCAGCACAAGAGATCTTTATTATGGGTGTGTGATTGTGTTGAGCCAGTCTGTGCAGTTTGTGGGTAGCTTTTTTGGGGGAGGAGGGGTGTTGAGGTTTTTTGTCTGTGTGGTTTTGGTTTTAAAATTTTATTTTTACTGTAGATTTTGTTCATTTTTTTTCCATCTTTGATCCTTGACACACAAGAAGTCCAACAGGGGCTCAGAAGTCTGGTGTCCAGTTACTCTTTTTTAATATGATGGATATAAGGATGGTCCCTGGCAGCACACTTCTTAGGCAAAGGGGGTTGAAAAACTATGCAGAGAATAGAGAAATTAACCTTTGGCCTACAAATTACTCACGTGATAATGTTGAAATATTGGCAAAACTGGGGAAAGAGTCTTGTGCTTTGGCAACTGACTTAAGTGTTTGCATGCAGTTTTATTTTTCCACTGCAGGTAAACCCATATTTTTAGCTGAGAATCTAAGTAAAGCATGCTTAGTGATGTCATTTCTTCATGAATGTAGATTATATAGGATGATTTAGAATACTACATGAGTGTCCACCACTGACACTAGTACAGGATTTTAGGGATAAATAAGAATGAATTCCCCACTGGAAAATGGACTTTTTTTTTTTTTTTTTTTTTTTTTTTTTTTTTAAATCCCTGTAGGGGAAATATAATATTAAATTGCTGCATAATTTAAAAAAATCAGCTTTTATAATCTAGACACTGCTTTTATTGTGTAAACATTTAATGCTTAGACTTTGCTACGTATAGGTAAAAATAAAATCATTTAGGTTGGAAAAGACCTGTAAAATTATCAAGTCCAACCCAGCACTATCAAGGCCACCACTAAACTGTGTCACATCTGCATGTATGTCTTTTAAATCCCCTCCCCCCGGATGGTGATTCCACCACTTCCCTGGGCAGCCTCTTCCAGTGTTTGACAGCTCTTCCAGTGAAGAAATTTTTCCTAATATCCAACCTCCCCTGGCACAACTAGGGGAGGGTTTCCCATTTCCCCTTATCCCATCACTTGTTATTTGAGATAAGAGACCAGCTCCCACCTCACTACCTCTTCCTTTCAGGTAGTTGTAAAGGTGAAGGGTTTGCAGCTTTTCTCAAGCACTAAAAGCACAGAACTGAGAATATGCAGGTTATAGTCACTTCATGTTATTCAGAGCTTTTTGGGTAGTACTGAAACTGCCAAGAGTATTACTAGTATTGTGCTCTAGTTTGGGAACATTTTGAGGAACAGAGCAGAACTGGCACTTCCAAAAAGCTACATTTGGTCTAATCTGTACAGATGTTTTGTGCATGAAAATGCTGTCAGAGAGTAAATTAGTTTAATTGTGGTATGTATTTGTCTTTTTCCACGAAAGAGCATCCAAAAGCTCATGTTTTTTTCAGAAAGTCCCTCAGGACTTTACCTGACAGGTCTCTTGGTTCCCTTTATGACAGCACTGTTGCTCTTCTTTTGAGCCACCCCCCCTCCAAAAAAAAAAAAAAAAAAAAAATCCTGCTCTGGGGAAAAATAGAAATCTAATTTCTCTTAAAAAGTAACCATGTTTAACCATGTTCAGGCTTTGTTAATAGCCTATAACTTGGTCATGGAGCAAGTTGAGGTGATGGGGACTAGAAAACACCCACAGCGTCTTTTCCTTTTTGTGACCTCTCTGAGCACACAGGATGCAAAGCCTGGGCCTCCCCATTCAAGTGCTAGTGACCACGAAGTTTCCAACCTGGCTGCCCTAATGCTGGGGGTGTGGGTTGGTTAGGGCTGGATGAGCTGATGCTGGTGAAAGTCTCTGTGCCTGTTTGGGGGGTGGGGGGGACAGAGTACTGCTCTGCCACCTCAGTCACAGGGTTTGGGTCTGAGTTTGAAAAGGAACAGGCACTCTCTTTGCCTTTTCTGATGCTGCATCTGCTGTCCTGTCCTGCCTTTTGAATTTTCAGCACGTGGTCTGATTTCTTTGCCAACTCAGACACGTCATTTTGCTTGGTTTTCTGCACATTAGAGCTGACGTAAATACTCTAACCCATGAGAAATATGTGCCACAAAGTTTCTACGTCCTTGTGGTGAGGGTAAGAAAGATAGTGATCGTAACCAGAAACTACCTGGGTAAATGCATTGCTCCATGGCCTCAGGGGACCGAGTCTGCTGCTTGTCCTTGAGATAAGGTTTTGTTTGCTGCTTTTTTTTTTTTTTTTTTTTAAAGTGTCTTTTTGCCTAGTTGTTATCTTTTGCCCAAAATAGATGATGCAGTGGATTACAAGAAAGGGAAATGAGAGCTCTCTAAGGAGGGCATGCTGTAGTCACTTCTGGTAAAGGAAAAGAAGGTCCTTCTCTTTGCTTAAGCAGGCATGATACAGAGAGAATAAAACTCGGGACCTAACCATGGAAAAACTATTTTTCACTACTACTTGGAAATCTGGATGATACAGTAGCTTGATTCTTTCTTGAGTTGTCTTATTTCTTCTGTAGAAAAATCCCCTGTTATCTCAGCCTTGTGATTATTAGCTCTTCTTTCCATGAAGCAAATGAGCTATATGAGTACAAACCAGTCCTTCTGCTTGAGCTGGTATGCAATGGCTTTATTTGTTTTGCTTTTTTTTAATAGACTGCCACAGAACACTGTGAAATTATCATCAGTGGTAAATACGGGTTCAGAAAAACGTGATGACTTCAGGGATTCTATTGAGATGTTCTTAAATGGTTTTGAGTGATGTAATCAGGTTAAATACAAGGTAAGTGCTCTAGACATTTATATGTTGGAAAGTATTTGTGTCAGTATTTTAATGACTGACCATGCATACATTTTTAACTTGAATTTGTAACTCTCTGGAGTAGAAAGAGACTTTTTGGGAAATTGAACCCAGCTTCCTGTAAATCCATTCCAGCAAAATAATTGCAAAAGTAACCTAAAAAGTTACTGTTAGGATTAGTGGGAACAGAACAAACTGCTGGAAACCACTTCAAAAGCTCATTGCTTTTATGATAGCTCAGTTTCTGACTTTCTCTGAAAGTCAGGGTGAAAAATTCAGTTCAAGTCTAGTTCTGACCAGTTATTTGCAAAAAAAAAAAAAAAAAAAAAAAAAAAAAAAAAGATTTTGTATGTCAGGTGGCAACAGTTGTGCTTTGTACAATGATACTAACAGATATTACTAGTGGAATGACCTTGCTTTGTGACCTTTTCTTCTTTCTGAATGCATCACATAAATTGTCAATACAAACTTAGACATAAACTAATTGAGAATGTTATTATCTCTCTTTGTAATTCTTTTCCAAACAATGAATTTCTTTGTTTGTATTGAGGGCACCTTCATTTTTGCATATCTATCACAGTGGTGTATTCTTACTGTACCTGTTCCTTCTAGGGAAAGCTTTATCGTAATAAATTCTGAGAGTGAATGACAGGGGAGGTTAATTAATAACTTCTAAATAAATTTCATTAGCAAATATTTCTCCATTTTGTCTTCACCCAGGATCCTAATTGCTAAAACAAATTTAGGTGAGAAGTGTATTCAAGTTTGTTTCTTTTTTTTTTCCAGGAGTGATTTTGCAAAGTGAACAGTAATGGAGTATATGAGCACGGGTAGTGATAGCAAAGAGGAGATTGACTTGTTGCTAGCTGATCTAAATATGTCTGAGGTGATAGCCATCATGGAAAACCATTATCCGGGCGAAGACATTGCAGTCTATGAAGACAACTTAATTACAATGTGTGAAGAGGCAAATCAGAATGATGAACGTGCAGAATCATTACTGTTTTGTGAAAGGGAGGTCTCTTTGATGTCCTCCGTCAAATACGGGACTGTGGAAGACCTGCTTGCTTTTGCAAATCAGGTGTCCAACACTGCAAAACAATTTAAAGGATGCAGACAACAGGAATCTGGAATCCTCTTGAATATGGTATGTCTGTTTTCATTTTACTTGTCATTTCACAGACCTTAGGAATTAGAAATTTTTAATGACTCTAAATAAAGATAGTTCCCAGAGTGACAGGCTGTGGTCTCCTGTGCAACCCTGGGGCTGGAAGGGGTCTCTGAGCCTATCAAGTCTAATGCCTGCAGTCTCAGGCAGCTATGGAGAAAGGTCTGTTGTTCAGAAGGATCCATTCTGTTATCTCCTAGTATCCCTGGAGGTTAGAAAGCATTTCTACTTGAATTCTACTTCTATATTGAATACAAACTTGGGACAAGCAGTCAAAAAGCAAAATCTACAACTCATTTTGTCCTTTCAGTACTTAAATGGGTCTTATAAAATCCACAACTTTTATTAAAAAGAGAGTGACATTTTAGAAGGGTGTGTAGTGATAGGACAAGGAGGAATGATTTTAAGCTAAAAGCGTAGAGATTTCTTTACTCTGAGAGTGGTAAGGCTCTGGAACAGACTGTACAGAGAAACTGTGGATGCCCATCCCTGGAAGTGTTCAAAGCCAGGTTGGATGGGGCCCTGAGCAACTTGACTTAGTGGATGATGTCCCTTCCCATAGCAGGGGAATTGCAACTAGATGATCTTTAAGGTCCCTTCCAACAAAAGCCTGTCTATGATTCTATGGATTATGATGGTTTAGAGGTCTGGGAAACAGTAATAATCTTCTAGTACCTTGTGTTCATGCAGTAAAATGTTCATTATGCAAACTCCCAAAAATAAAGATCTAGGATCTAACGATACAGTTCTTAAATTTGCTCTATCTGCACAAAATGTCAAAAGTAGTAATGTGAAGAGAAAAAAGCACATACTGTCAAATGTGATTTTAAGAGTTACAATATCATGTAATATCTCACAGTGCTAAATTCAAGTATATATGTGTGTTGTTTTGAGATGTTAATTTTTTCCCTAAAATTGTTTGTGTTCTACAAGCATCTCTGGATATTATTCTGGATATTATGACATCTCTGTGTCACTAAACTTTTGCTTAAGATCAGTTTCTCTGGGAACAATCAGTGTTGCAATGGAATTCTATTTATGTATGTTGGTGTTGCTGCTGTATTTTTTTAAGATACCTTACATCTATAATCTTAAATATCTTGCATGTAATATATTTTATATCAGAACACTGGTTGCTTGAGGCTTACTGGTTACTCAGGGTATTGCTTTATTCTGATTTGGAGGGAGCATTGCAGTATTGCAAAACAATCACTTTTCAACTCTGTAACATTGAAATGACACTTAATAGTATTAAATATTTCCTATACTCGGGGTAGACCCTGTTCTACATACTCATGGTTGTTTTGCTTGCATATTGGTTCTGCAGATGCATACAATTGGTATGAACCAAGTACTATTAGGTGCACGTGATCCCATTATGCAACTGAGGGTTGGAGGCAGGGCATTACCTGTGCCTGCATTTCAGCAGGGGCATTTCTCTGTAAATATCTACAGCATTTTGGTTATGGTCAGGAGTGTTTCTGATTGCCTGGTGACCCTCACTGACTGCACTGTGGCTTGCATCACAAAGGGTCTTGAAGTGCACAGGCTGGATTTCTTTTAGTTAAAACTGAACTGAAAGATGCATTGCAGCAACAGACAAATGTTCATAGGGTCAGGCTAGGAACTAGTCCTAAAAGCCTCCTGAAAACATGAATAGTGTGGTGGTTGTCGCTGTCTTGCTCTGCAAATCAACTCTGCTCAGCGTCTCTTCCTTTCCAGGATAAGGTGTAACCCATATGGATTAGTCTCAAGCCTTTGAAATGCAGAAGTAGGCAAGCAAGGTGTACAGATTGTTAGACATGTACAGATTGCTTTACCCTGGCTCTAATAAGTAGAGGGAAGGCTTGTTCTCTCTATCCTAAGCAGAATATTTTTTATTAAAGGACAAGCGCCCCGTGTCCCCTTAGCCAAAGGTTAAGAACTTGTCCTCCCCAGATTTAGAAACTTAGAAGAATTAATTTATTTCATGTAGGTACAAATCACAAATGACAATTTTAGCAGTTAAGAAGGTATTTTCCTAATTGAAAAGCATGAAGGTAGATCAAGAATGAAAGATTATATGTTACATCTTAAATAGAAATCTAAACCAAATGATCTTCCTGATATGCTTTTATCTTTAAAAGGGTAGCTGAAGAGCTGAGTATTTGAGGCCCTGTGACAGACATGAAATGATAAATATCCTTGAGGTGATTTTACATCTCTTCAAGAATCTTGATAAAGTAGCAGTAAGGAGATTAATGATATTCCAGATACTGGCTGAAATAATTAAAAGCATATTCATAGGGAATATTACTAATTTTGTAGCTGAGAGACTGAAGAAGCAACATCAGAGATCAAGCAGTACTCACATGGCTTTAGTTGTTTGGTCTCTCTTTGTCACACGCAGAGGGAGGGAACTGTTTGGGAGAAGGAGTTAGAGCAAGATACTGATGTAGGTGCCCTGAATCCCCTCCTTGCCTCGTCGGTGATACAGAGGAACCAAAGCTCCCAACGTTACCCACCTAGAGCAGGCAATGTTACTCCCACTCTTTTTTTTTAAACTATGGTATGAAACTAGAGGAAAGTGGCTGGTAAAATCAAGGCAGACTTCTTTGACGTTTTACTAAGCAGCAGAAACTCCAAGACAAGTTGGAAAATTAAACTCCTAGCAGTACATGTGATGTTAGGAAATGCTGAAACTCTTGCTCACATTGTATAAGATAACCTCTGAGTAACAGGTATGTGGCATAACAAGTTAACAGATTACAGGAAGGACAAACATGTGCAGGTAAATCTAATAACAAGAGGTGGGTAATTTCATTAACCCAGCTGCTGTTGTTGTTGTTTCAAGACAATTAATTGCAACTTACACTTCAGAAGTTAGTCACTGGAGAGAAACGTGGATGCCTGGGCTGTGAATGAGTGCCACACCTCACATGCTGTTCCCATTTGGTGTTACTAAATAAAGACTGCTAAGCAGATCATGTGCATCATACACATAAGTGATGTATTTTTTCCCACTTTATGTATAAAATTAATTAGATTTGAAGTAGTTTTATCTTCACTCTGGTTTTTATTATTTATTTAACTTCACAGATCACACCCAAGAACGGGCGCTATCAGATTGACTCAGATGTGCTCCTGTTTCCATGGAAGTTGACTTACAGGAATATTGGGTCTGATTTTATTCCTCGGGGAGCTTTTGGGAAAGTCTACTTAGCCCAGGACAGAGAAACCAAGAAACGAATGGCATGCAAACTGGTATGTTAGTTCAGTAGTTTTATCTCTGAGCAAATATTGTATAACATACTACTTACAGTATATTTTCAAATATATCTGCATCAAATTCCACTGTTGGCAGATGATCATCTTGGTTTTGTTGGCATAAACAAGGTGGGGGAAATGTACACTTCTGTTATCTTGTTTAATTTTTTTTTGCTCTAAAGCTACAAATGTTTCAGCATTTTGAAAGTATTTAGAAGTGTGTGTAACTGGCACATGGGCTGTGGTGCAGTGGATTTTCTACTTGTCCTGCTGTCCTGCTGTGGTAAAATATCAATGTGAGATCCTGTCCCTGCTGAAGGTGGTAGCAAAACCCGGCTGCTGCAGAAGTTTTAGGTTCTTGTCCTTTAACTGAGGTGCTTAGACTTCATTTCCTTTACTCCAGTGCCAATTAAGTCTCTGAGAAGTCAGTATGTGCAATCTTGCTGTGTTTTGGGCACTGTCAGTTAAGGTTGTGAGGTGCCTCAAAAGAACTGCCGAGTACTGCCCTACTTTTATGCAAGCCAACATTTTCTTTCAGCTGTGCCTTTTAACATAATATTTTGAATTGAGCAGTAAATATTCGGGGCCAGTAAAAGCACACCTGGGACATTGCTCTACATCCCCCAGCTCATGAATAAGTATCTGTATTAATTCTGTGTGTGAAAGAATTGGGCAGGCAGCTGTATGTCCTTCTCCTGCAGCCAGTGTGTCCACACTGGGACAGATTGTTAGCTGCTCCTGCATAACCCACTGCAAAATTAGAGTATCCTAATGTTTCTGAAAATACAAACAGTATTTTGCATTGAAATAAATGAGCCTCTTATTTGGTTCACAGACACAAGTCCAAGGGAAGAAAACTAAACAGAGCAGTAGTAGCTTTTCTGTGTGCAAGCAAACACTGCTTTTATTGTCTCAGTAATCTGCCATCAGTACTTTTTAAAGAAATATCGTGCTGCTGGCGCTCCCTTCAAAGCAGGTTTCATTTCTGGTAAGCCATAAACCAGTGCTGATAAGGACTGAATTGAGGTCAGTAATGGGCCTGAGCACTGCAAGCACTGTCAGGTGGGTGTGTAGTTCTGGTAGTGCAGATGAGTGCACAAAGCTAATGGAAAAAGCAGTGGGAATTTTATCTCATTCACCAGGAAGTTTGCATAAAGCTTTTGCGTAATCACTGGATTTTGACAGGAATAACTCTTGCTACATTGCTTTCTCTGGAAGATTGCATTTTTTATTTGGGCATGATTCCAAAATATCTCTCAACTTCTAACAGGATGTCTCTCAGCTGCAAAGGAAGAAAAGTCACAGGAGCAAAGTGAAGTATTTTAACAAGTGGATACAAGTGCTATACTTCCTTCTTTTCTGTTGATCTATAGGATAATCAGTGTCCACGTGGATAACTTGTTTTTGTTAGGGATAACTGTGGTTTTGTTTCAATGTCCTAGGTCCCAGTGGAACAGTTTAAACCATCGGATGTTGAAATACAGGCATGTTTCCGTCATGAAAACATTGCTGAATTATATGGTGCCATTTTGTGGGATGAGACGATCCATCTCTTCATGGAAGCTGGAGAAGGAGGATCTGTCATGGAAAAGCTGGAGAGCTGTGGTCCTATGAGAGAGTTTGAAATAATTTGGGTGACAAAGCATATTCTGAAAGGACTTGACTTTCTCCACTCCAAGAGGATTATCCACCATGATATCAAACGTAAGTCTGTGTGTTTCCTTGGGGCACTTTCTGGTCCTGGCTGGGCTGGGGCCCTGGTGGAGTCCCTGGGACTGAGCTGGGGCACATGGCCTTACATCTCTGAGTGGGAGGGATGGATAGTGCTTTACAACTGGCAAGGTCAGGTTCTGGAGGTAATAGTTACTTACACTATTTATCAGTAGTGAATTGGTAGTGAATTTATTATTCACTCAGGCAGAGAGGGTAATTAGAAAGTTGAAGATCCTATGCCATTCATGAGCAACTCAATTTAAATAAAAACCTAAAGAGTGAAGTTATAAGTCTGTGTTCAACCAGAAGTTTCCTGCTTTCAATGTAAATTCATTCTGAGTGTTTCCATGCTCACCTTCAACTTGCACCTTCTTTTAGGTTCTACATTTTTATGCAGCTGTTCCTCACTTTGAGACACTTTGGAAGTAAATACATAGTTTGTGCTAGTTTTTCTTTTCTTTCAGCAAGTACAGCAAATTTTAATATGTTTGCTTTTAAAAAACTCTATATATTAACATGTATAAATAATCAAACATATTGACGTTAAGCCTAAATTAAATACACTAGTATTTAAAATTCAATTTTAATGTGTTGCATTTAAATTAGTATTAAATGCTGTTTCTCCCAGTACCACCTCTGCCCACAGATAGATTAATCTCTGTGAGTTTATTTAGCTAAACTTGAGAGTTTAAAGTAGAAATATTCAGACTGAAGCATTACAGTAGTTCATAGAAGATGATTATTAGGAATTACTAAAATTTTATCTCAGTTTTGCGTTTTTAGTTTTTGGTTTTTTTAAATTTAGTATGGGTCAGTACTCTAGATGTAAGCCTTTGAGTTCTGACAGCTACAAAACTGCTTATTTTTTCCCGTAATTTTTCTTTCTCATTTGTAGTAGGAGTCTTCCCTATGGGGTTTATTTTAATTGGCAGTAACAAAGACATTAATTAAACAATCTAAAAACCAAAGCAGCCCAAAGCCTACTACATCTATGTAGCGAACAGGAGAACCAGCCCATTGTGAATATGGTGGATATGAGTGTGTTTCACTTTTTCCAGCCTTTTCCTGTGTTGGTGGGTGCAGGGCAGATGGGGAGGCAGAGGTTGCCTGGGGCAGATGTAGTTGCCCAGAGGTTCCCCAGGGTGAGCCCTGACCAGACTCCTGCCTGTTTGGTGCCAGGGGAGAGCTGGGCACTCCAGGCCTGAGGGGGAGCCATGCCCACTGCCTGGCAAGGCAGCCTCCATGCAGGGAGCAGTGTGTGTTTTCCCTCCCCAGGTGGAGCCAATAGAAAAGGCTGTTTCCCACAATCTCTGATTTCTTCCTCACTCTGTTTGCTGCTTTTGAGCTGCAATTGAGTCTGTTCTGCTGATACAGAAGATGAGGATTTTATTGAGAGGAAGAAATGCCCGAGCAAGGAAGGGGTTCTGGGGAGGTCTTCAGTGCTGCCACTCATTTTAATCCTTGCTTGCAGAGCAGTTAAACCATCAGGCTGTTTGGTGGGGGGTGCTGCAGCTGGGGCTGGGTATGGTACCAGGCAGGCAGCAGATCCTGCTGCACTGTGGCCCTTTGTACCATCTATTATGGGGTATTTAAAATCCATATCTTCAAAGTTGTCCCTAAAATCACAGATTTACATAGTCTATAGCACTGGTAAGGAGGCAGCTGTGTGAAGGATTGCTTCAGGAATCAGCACTGCTGAAATCAAGTCTCTCCTCCCACTGGGTGGTCATGGTAGGCACTGTCAAGACAGAAAATGGCCCACAGTTTCCTCTAAGAGAAATGTGTTTCTGTTGTGTAACTTGGAAACTTCATTTTTTACCACAGCTTCTGAAACAGCAAACAAGAATTTCTCAAGGCTCACAGCACTACATTCTTAAATATTTGATCAGAAATACAGCTGCAAGCAAAGCCTCTGAGTACGAAGTTGTGCCTTAGGCAGAGTTTTATGAAGGAAAGTAAATTAAGCTCATAGATACTGCTGCAGTTCAGAGGGATTTTGAAATGCTCAGTCTTCTATTACTTTTACAGCCACTGTCTGTCCTTTGTCATCACTGAGCTGCCCTCACGGACCAGGGCAGGTGACTGGTGTGGCTCCTGTGCCCTGGTTACTCTCTGTTTCTGTCTTCACCTAAATTGTTGCTCTAGAAAAACCTCTTGGTGAGCAAGTTTTGCTGTTTATAGCCAGAGGTGCAAAGCATGATCTCCACCTTGGAGACCATTAAACATCTTCAGAGCACTGTGCTGTGGTGCCTATCAGTCTTCTACCTTCCTCTTCTACCCTCAGCCTTTTTCTCTCTCCCTTTGTCTTTTTTTAAATTTTAAGCTAAAAAAAAATGACCAAACATTGATTCTTTTACATAAACCAGTCCAGTTTAATTTTTAAGATATGATTTAAAATTGAGCCAAATCATTACCAGACCTATTTTGGCTAGAAGGATATTGGCTGTAGAGAATGGTTGTGCTAATCTCTTTCCCTTTTCAGACTAGCATCTGAAGGAAACAGGAGTGTTGTAAAATAAATACCAAACGTGCCAGACACTTAAATGATGTAATTTTTGTTTTTCTTTTAGCAAGCAACATTGTCTTTATGTCGACTAAGGCTGTTTTGGTGGATTTTGGCCTGAGTGTTCAAATGACTGAAGACATTTATTATCCCAAAGACCTTAGAGGAACAGAGGTAAGAAGCTGAAGGTACAAAACCCCTTATATTGCATTAGTCCTATGGTTGTGGTGTTTAGGTTCAAATTTGAAGCTGGAGGGCTAGCAGCATGGGTAAATACTATAAAAGCTATAAAAAAGTTACAAACTTTCAGAATTTCAATTATATTTTTATTTTCAATTTGCTGAATGGAATGCTATGAAAGCCATGTCACTTTCTCTGCAGTCCTATTTGTTAGCAATTATTCATTGAAGTCAAGCAGTCAGGAGGGTTGTTTGCAGTGTTTTAGCAGCTGGTCAGAGACACCTCAAACCGGAATTTGTTCTTTGCTGTAGTGAAGATTTCTTCTGAGATACTCGCTATGGACTGTGGTAACCTGCTCAACACCATACTTTGATTCCTCCTTCAAAACCACAGAAATTACAGATGTCTGGGTTTCATCCCTTAGCCCTTCTAAGCTCTGTTCCCCATCTCCATGTAACCCTTTGGTTTTTCAGAGGTTGTGCATGGCACGGTTCATGATTATCTGGTAAAATTGCATAGACATTAGAATGATGGAGGTGGGGTCCTTTTCAATGTTCTCAGTGGCTTTGAGATTCTGCACACCACTTGGACTGCATTCCTGCCCAGTTGTTTCCAGGGCTGGAGTTTTAGCTAACAGCCAAGCAGCAACAATTAGCTTGGATAGCTGCTCCAGATGTGGCATTTGTGGTCTCTCTTGCTGGAGGAGATTGTTTACAGGAATGCTTTAGTTGAAATGTTGGCACTTACCCTTTTAACAGTCTTTCATATGTGTAAAGAGGAGATCCTTGTGTAACTGACAAAAACCATTTCACTTTTAGAAGGGTAGGATAAACCAAGATTTCACAGAAGATCAGGTTTGTTTATCTTTTTCAAGATAATTGAGAAAACACTTGGATATTTGTTTTCAATGTCTTTCTAGTCAGGGGAATTAAGAGCTTAAAATGCTTGCTGAACTGGAAGCAGCATGCTTTCTGGCACTTCATGTATGAGCTTTGTGGGGTTTTTGCTTTGGTTTGGGATTTTGTGTGCTGTTAATGAGAATAAGAACAGTGGTGGGTATGAGTTGGTAGGGTATTTCCCAATGATGGAGATGTGTGTAAACAGGAAATTTCCATGATTGTGGAGCAGACTGGTGAGGATACACTTCTTGGTCTTGGAGGACAGGCCAAGGTTGTATTAGTAAGAACAAGTGAAAAGTGAAAACGCTTCAGTGTTTTCACTTTGCCAAGTGAAAAACACTTAGTTCTTCATTTAATAGGAGGAAAGTGATTCCACACACTTTAACACCTGCAGTCCTGTCCTCAGAAAGCTGATAATTTCCCCAACCCTGAAATATGGCCGTGTTTGGTGTTTGCTGTCTCAGGGAAGCAGCAATCCTGCTGCAGGGTCACAGCCAGAAGTGAGGTTGGAGAGACAGCACTGGGAAAGGAGATTTTCAGGTACCAGTGAAAGACTTACAGGCTAATGTTCCTGATGCTTATATAGGTTTTTCTGCTCACAGTCTTCTTTTAGGCCTCTTCCTCTCCACAGTGCCTAATCCTGTCACCCACAAATCCCCTCTGTAGTCTGGCTTTCTTGATTTTTTTTTTCCTTTTTCAAAGTAAGATCTTAACTCTCCAAAGTCCTCTTGAGTTTTGCACCCTGTATTATGCAGCCTTAAGAAGGGGTGCAGTTGTCCTGCTGCTCCTGCATGTAATTGTGCAACCCCTGGCTGGAGCTCTGTCTCTGCCACGCAGCATTGTGCCAGTGAGCTGGCTGGTTTCTCTTACATCTGGTATTGGCAGGGACTTGTGTCCTTGGGGGAAGTGGCAGGTGGAGTAACCTTTGTCCTGTGCATGTTCTCTGGGAGTTAGGATTTTTATTATCTTCTATAGCACAGAAAGTCAGAATGTAGTGAATCTTCTTTGTGTTTATGAAAATGAGTAGTTACAATTCTGGGCAACAGGATTGAAAGATAGTTAAATTTTGTTTAGATGGTGCAGCATGAAAAAAGACTGATGTTCCTGCTTTTGTGTACAAGTCATGCAGAACATTAAGCTGTGGTTGTTATGAAACTGCTCTACAGGAAATACTTTGTCTAAGCAGTTGCTTCGCTTTTTGTTATGTTTCTGTCACTTTGTTAAAATATGTAAGCCTCAGTTACAACCATTTGAGGTTAAAAAGTTGTCTGCTAAAGTTTATTGACTGTGGAAGGTATGATTCATTTTCAGGAATGCTGAACTAAAACTAGCACAGCATGAAGAAGGGACTGGTTCTCAGCTGGGCTGTGACACTGGTCTGACTGGCAGGCAGGTGCCAGCCCACCAGTCAGAAGGAGTGAGAATGGGAAGTCACCCATGGCTTGAGCTGTCACTTTGTTTACAACAGACTCTTAGATCAGTCTGTAATCAGAGCTTTGGAGCTCATTTTTGATTTTTGTCCCTGTGCAGTCAAGGTGCATCTTGACTATTTTCTCACTTTTAACTGCAGACAGGATCTTGTGCCAGCATTCTTTTTTGAAGGCAGCTGCTTTTTGCTTATGTAGATTTCACTCTGGTTGCACTGTGTTTGCCAAAGACTTCTTTTTACAAAATTAGAACTTCTTTTCTCCTTATGAGACTTGAAGGTGAAGGGTGCAGATGCACTGATTCTCTCTTAGCCCTGAGGAAAGCAATGGATAAGACAGTAGCAGCTGCAGACACCTGCTGAGGCTTTGCACACACTTCCAGTCACGAGTTCTATTTGCAGATATGGAATGTAATTTACTGGGAAATACTCCTTGGAATTTGCATGAGCCCTACAGTCTTTCTCAGTCTGTGGTAATAAGCAAACCATGTGGTGATGACTTAACTTCCTGCCCTTGTGTCAGTCAATGGCTTTTAATGTGATTCTTTGTGTCAGGATGACTTGAACTAATTAAAGTTTGTTTGAATTCTTTAGAGGGAAATTGGGTGAGGGAAAAGTAGAAACCAGAAGCAAATATGGTAGCTGGCTAACCTGGTGTGCTGTGGGCTGTGCCCATGCTGTTGAAACCTGCTCCCCAGGCCAGTGGTGGTGGCAGAGCTGTGCAGGGTGTGCCTCCTGCATCCTGCCTGTCTGGTTCTCCTCCAGCTGCACTCTGAGCTGCCTGTTGCTGGCAGGAGCTTCCAAGATCCTTCTTCAGACTCTTGGCAAATTCAAATGTTTCACTGAAATGTTTGAATGGAAACTGTTTTGGTTTCCATCAAAAAAGATTAAGATTTTTGGTTTGAAAAAAGGTCAGAAGAGGGATTCTTGCCTTCATAGATGTTCTGGGGGTAACCTGATGGAAAGGGCCCCTAACTTTTACTTTATGCATTGCCTAGACCTGGCTTGTTCCTCATCATCCCATTTCTCAGGATAATGCTCTAACATGCAGTTTACTGGATAAGAAGGAGGGGGTAAGAAGAGTAAAGAAGACAGGAAGGTGCATACCTGCTCAGAAGGGTTGTGTAGTATTCTGTGTAACAGGGATCTGAGGAGTGGACTCCCACCCCCATCTGGGGGGCTGTCAGTACAGTTCCCCCTCTCTAGCTCATGCCCAGCCATTGTTCAAGCAGAATGGAGCAGTCCCAGCAGTGCCCCACAGAGCAAACTGCTAATTCAGGCACCTCCTTTTGCTGTGGAGGGATGAGGCTTCTGCTACTCATCTGAACAAGGCAGAGCCATGGCTTGAAGCTCAGCCTTTCACAGCTCAGCTAAGGCCCATAGCCACTGACCTTTGGCCTGTCTGAGGAGGGCAAGCCTGGAATATGAGTTTTTCCAGGAACTGTCTCTTTAGCTGTACTCACAGGCAGAACAGAACAATTCTATTTCTCAGTTGATGCTTGCAGGTACTGGTGGGATGCATCCCTTCAGAGGGGGTTTCCAGGATCACAAAATGTCATTAAATCATCTTTGGTTGTTGTTTTCCCCTGTTAAGTAATTTTTTTTTAACTGTTTTTCACAGATTTACATGAGCCCTGAAGTTATCCTTTGCAGAGGCCACACAACAAAAGCAGACATCTACAGCATGGGAGCTACTATCATTCATATGCAAACAGGCATTCCTCCCTGGGTGAACAGATACCCTCGTTCTGCATATCCGTCCTACCTCTATATTGTAAGTGTCCTTAGCAGAGCCAGCTCAGTATCTGTTCAAGGGTTTCCTCTACTCTTGTTGGGAAAGCTCCAGTCATATAAAAACTATCAAAATATTTGTCAGAGAGATGATATCATCCTTTTTGCTTCAGGGGAGGGAGGGAAGGAGGGAAGAAGTGGGTTTTGGTCATTTAGGGGAAGACAGAGATTGAGCTGGAGTTGTCTCTGTGATTTGTATTTCAATTTACAGGCCTTGGGTTTGCTGGAAGGACAAGGTTAGATCAATCTGAGACTTGATTGAAACAAACCCATCTGTCTTCTACTTGTCTTCTTTCCTTAGAAGTTGCAGATAAAAACTGGAGTCTTGGCAGATTTGATTCTCAGGTTCTTCCAGTGTGGTACAGAAATCTGGTGAATTTGCATTGCACTGGATTTTAGGCTTACTTGAAGTTTCTTTGAGTTTTTAAATTTATTATAAAATCTGATATCAGATTTTATGTAGTTGCAGGATTTTGTGTAGCTGCATGTTCTGTTCTACTTGATCAGCCCTACGTAGGGAGGTGATGAGTCCTAATTGGGGAATTCCCAGACCACTCGTGGTTATCTGTGACTTCCTCTTCCACTGTTTTTGGAATAACTGTTTCCATGGTCTTTTTTCATTCCAACAGATACACAAGCAAGCTCCCCCCTTAGAGGATATTGCTGAGGACTGCAGCACTTCCATGAGAGAATTGCTAGAAGCAGCTCTGGACAGGAATCCTAATCACAGGCTGTCTGCAGCAGACTTACTGAAACACGAAGCCTTACACCCACCCCCAGAAGAGCAGCCACGGTGCCAGAGTCTGGACTCGGCGTTGTTTGAAAGGAAGAGACTGCTCGCGAGGAAGGATCTGCAGCTGCCAGAAAATATTACAGGTAATGGGATCAGGCTCACTTGCCTTGTACTTTGTAGACTTTACTTTGTGTCAAATCTTGATTTGCATGAGTGGTAAGGAACCAACGAAGCTCAAAACACATCTGGAAAGTGACCGGTGAAATCCCAACCAGATGAGATCAGACCCCGAGGTCATTAAGTGATCTGTGAAACGCCCGCTGACCTCAGTGGGGAGGAACTTAGCCTGAATTCGGCGGGGCTTGGGAAGGGCTGGCTCTTGGAAAAGCCGTGGCCATCCTTCAGGACACTTCATGAAGAATAGATTGTTGTCCCAAATTGATTCAATTAGCCATTGTACTAGCGATGTTTTATAGGCACTCTTGATTTGTGCCTATAAAACAATGACAAAGTCCAACAACCATCAGCAAATCCAACACTTTTAGCCTTTTAAAGTAGAAACATACACACAAAACCATAACTAATGTTGCTGAGTGTCAGCAGTACAAGCCCTTTTTGTTTAAACCAAAAATGACTGTGGGGTAGAATGCTATTGCCCTTGTGCATTAATGAGTGCTTAATGAAGGATAATACATGAGCTAGGTAGGAAACAGCCCTTGCAAAGCCAAGCAAGATTTGGTGCCAACAAGCTGCCAACAGGCTTCAAAATGATTTTCTTCTACTTACCAAATACACAAGGAGGGTTCTGACAAAAGGCATTGAAAGACTCTTCTCAGACAAGTGGTTTATTTAATTGGGACAAGTATTTTGAATGATATCTGTGCAACGTTTTGGGTGCTGTAATGCATAATTGTTGCAACAAAATCACTGAAAAAAATCAGTCGCGGTTTTTAAATTTAGAATGGCATTGTACCTTCTGGATTTTGCCTTGGGGGTGCATAATCCTTTGGCCAGCTCAGACCATCTGAATCAACTCTTTGGAAAATGAAGAGAGTATTTGACCATTAAACTTGGACTTTATTATAGGTGCTTGAGATTCCAAGACGCTCACTATACAAGTATTCAGGGGAATTCTGCCACTGCAAACCCAATCTGTCTTTTCAGACCTTGATTTAAAAGGAATAAAAAATCTGAAACTGATGGTCTTGTATTCGTTCTTTATTGTCACACCCAGACAAAGATGATGTCATGTGTTTAGATGAAAATTTCCCTATGAGGAAGCAGAATTCTCAGATGGCAGAAAGTTATCAGGTTTTTTCTTGCACCAAACTCTTCCTTACCACTATAGCTCAGAGGATGAGAAAGCTCTGCCTAGCTGTCCCAGCTGATGGAGGCTTTTTTTTAAGTAGTTGAACACACTTGCTGTTTTCAGTTGCAAAGTGCATCCCTTTCTTTGTCCAAGAGTTGTGGTTGGGTTTGTTAGATTTTATTTGAGGTTTGACTTACGTTGTACTTAAAAATTTTCTAAACTACAGAGTAATAAGATCAAATAACAGGCCAAATATTCCACTAATATCTACTAAACACAAAAATGAACTGATACAGCTAGTTGTGCTGTAATGACATGGTTTCTCTATTTTCTTTTTAGATTCCTCATTGTGTAACGGGAGCATGGAAGAGTCAGACCTGCTAAAGAGACAAAGATCACTCTACATAGACCTTGGAGCTCTAGCTGGTTACTTCAATATTGTTAGGGGACCACCAGCCTTAGAATATGACTGACCCAGTAACATTTTATATTGACGGGTCAGAAATGGACCTCTACCTCTTAAAACTTGATTTTAAGACTTGATTTTCCAATTTGTACATAAAACTATTGCCATTATAGGCTGTCAAATGTGAATAGTGTTTAATTGCACAGATGATTAAGCTAAACCCTTAGGGGCTGTGATAAGCTGATCCCATGCAGTGATGTCTGTGTGTCTGTTGGTAGACCAACAAGAAGATGGCAAAAAGAACACTGCTGGGAATGTCTTAATCCAGGGTATCTTCCTGTGCTGGGCCTTGCACTTTTGTAAAACTTATAATATATGCTTGCAAGTAATGTCAGGAAAAAATATAATATAACTGAGCATGTGGGCTGTAAGATTCAGTCTCTCTGAGCTGTCCTTAGAGAAAACCTTCCTGCCACCCCCACACCCCCAGAAAACAACAAAAAAAGAGAAATGCTTGATTTAACCAGTCAAAGACTGGTTCAGTCTTGTTCTCTCTTTAAGACTTCGTCAGTCTGTAGTCATTCTTAATGAAAATCAGGGCCTCTCATAAGCTGAGCTAATTTCTACCAGCTGTCTGTGGAGCCAGATTATCACTTGTTTACAGATGTGTTTTCATTTTGCATCTTCCTGGGGCAGTGGGAGCTAAGCAGGAGACTGTCCCCTTCTCTGTGGGTCGAAGGAATCTTTTACTGGCAGTATCAGTTAGCTTTGGGATTTGCACAGCAAGTTGGCCCTGACAAAGTATGACAGTGACTCCAACTCCTTCCTATGTTGCAACTACTGCAAGGGTATCTATGATTGTTTTCAAGGGTAGGTTTCAAATGTTATTCCCTATTGGTAATAGTGGGCAGGCTCCAAACTCTTGCTTTTTAATACTTTAAAATTGTACACATGTATAATTGCTGTGCGTGCTATGGTTTGGAAAGCGTGTCATTAGTGACAAGCAGTGTTTATGTTCCTATGGAAATGGAATTATATTGTTCTTGCTGTGCCTTGTACATTTGAAACATGATGTTTTGGATGATAGTAAAACTATGTAAACTGCATAGTTCTGTACATCCCATGGGATGAGAACGTAAACTTTTATAAAACTCTTTCTGATGCTTAGGATGACTCTTTATAAGCATTTGTGTTAAATGGCATACTGTGTATGTTGTACACTGAATCTTTTCTGAAGCACAGTCTCTTTTTCATGTCTGTTATTTAATGCTGCTCCTCTCTAACACATGATCTTAAACAGATGATTTCTAGTTTGATACTGATATGGTCAAATGAATAAATCCAGCTCAGTGCCTTGAGACGTGGTCATTCTTCCTTCATCTTCAAAAACAGCCTGGGGCTGCAACTGCATTTGGGCCAACACTCCCTACCATGGCCCAGGTACACTACAGGCATCTTTCCACTTATTGGGAAGTAGGGTGAAGGTGATTGTTGATGGATTTTGGACTCTGGTAATAGATGGTAAGTATTTCTGGCAAAATCTCTTTCTCACACCCCAACATTCCTTATGGACTGCCTGGATGTTGCACAGCAGTTGTGTACAACATGGAGCACTTCAGTCCTGATATTAATTCCTGCAAAAAGTGCTGTTGGGAATAACCCACTTGCTCTAGTGCTTTGTGCAGAATCTGTAGATGACTAGTTGCTTGGAGGAGAGCTGTGTGAGGGAGGCCTCCTAGTATTTGTACTGACTAGTGATCAGGATATTCAGGGATCACTTTCAGTGTGGCTGACTTAAAGAAAACATGGCCTAATGGTTTGAATGGTCACCTTTGATTTCAGAGACCTGGGTTCAATTTTATGATCTTTTGCTGATAGCTTTTGAAGGAGATTCATAGAATTAGTAGGAAGCAGCTTTTCAGGTACCTGGAGGTGGGTTTATAATCTCTCCCCCAGTTTCCCTTCTATAAAATTAAGGTGTTTATTCTCACCAGACAAGGGCTAGGGGTTATGCAAATGCTTGTTGAGTGCCTGTATATTTCAACAATGAGATCCATGTCAAAATTGCAGGCTGCTAGGGGTCTTTTACCTTTGCTTTAAAAATGTTACACTGACTTTTCTTCTATTTTTTTTCTGTAATGCCATTCTCTGTTTCCCCACCCACTTAAATATTTTAGCATGGAAATCTGCTTATGGAGACACTATTTAATACAAGCTCTCTATTTCATATTTTGTGGAGGCCCCTGAGCCTGTAAGGGAGGTGTCTAGGCTGATTCCTTGGAAGAATCCTCATAGCTTAGGATGAGCAAAAAGGTCTTTCTCTGCAGCACTATGTTAATCTACCTCAGTTTTGCTTTCCCCATTGGCCCGTGGGCCTTGCCCACCTCTACGGTTCACGGATGTCCCTAGTTCTGGAGGTTTCTCCTTTCCCTGTTTCCCACTGGTTGTGGTATCCCTGGTGGCCTGCCCCCCTGCCCCCTATAGGTCACTGCCATTTGCCCTGCCCTTGTCCTTCCCCTTGCCCTCAGACCATTGGTTCCTGACCCCATCCTAAACCCTGGTTGATCTGGGTTGTTCTCTCCCTGAAACCTTTGGTGTATGTCTGCGAAATAAACTGTGCTGGAGCTTACACAGGAGGCCCTTCCTGCCTCTCCTTGCTGAGCTAGCCGTGGTGTGTGGTCTTGAGTGCTCTGCTTGTGTGACTGCCCAGGCAGCTTCTCCAGAAGAGACGCTTTTTGGAGAAAGGTAGCAGCAACCACCATCTATCCCGCCACACTGCTACAATATTTGGGTTTAGTTATGGCTGTTATAGATCTTCTTATTAAGAAAGTAGGAAGTGACCAGGTTATCCAAAATAATTACAATGTATGTATTGCCAGACATAGGTAAAAAGGTTTGGCTGAGTGAACCAATAGCTCTTTATAGACACATCCACATGTCTAAACAGTGTGAGGGTTTCAGGATAAGTATCACTTCAGAGGGCTGGTACGCAATCAACAAGCAGCTGTTCAGGTATACTGAACACCAAGCATTGCTTCCAGCTCTGTCAGCTTTCTAATAGCTGAGGACTATTTCTCAGATGAGCCTTGGGCTGCAGCATAGCAGGAATTGCTCTCTGGAGCAATACATCACATCCCAAACATCCCACATCCCTCAAGCATATCCCTAAGTAGTGATCCCTTCATTGTGTAGGTTCACTTGTTTATACCAGCACCTGGGGAATGAGGTCAGGGAAATGAACTGGGTTGGAAATATCCTGGGAGGGGGAAGATTAGTCCTCTAATCTGGTTGCCTGAGCAGCTGTGTACTCAGAGCAACCAAGGCTGGAGATGAGGGGGAGGGAATGAAAATGGATGGTGGGAAAACCCTGTGATTGTAGCACAAGCCCCAAGGTTTGGCTGGTCAGCGCTGAGCCAGGGAATTTTGCAAATGGTTTACCTCTGTTTGTGTTGATTTCTGGTGTGTAGTTTTATTTTCTCTTAAGGGAATACTGAGACTCATGCTAAACTGCAAAGGAAAACACAAGTGCATGGGGAAACCTACTGCTCACAAGAATTGATTGTGCTGGTTCTGGCTGGGGTAGAGATAATTTTCTTGACAGTGACCAGCCCAAGGCTGTGTTTCAGCTTTTGTTTGTGCTGAGAACAGTGTTGATAACAAGGGATGTTTCTGTTATTGCTGAGTGGGGCTTGCAGTGTCAAGGCCTTTTCTGCTTCTCTCTGTGTCTCACCAGCGAGGAGGCTGGGGGTGCACCAGGAGCTGGGAGGGGACACAGCTGGGACAGCTGACCCCTCCTGACCCAAGGGATATTCCAGGCCATTCAATGTCATGCTCAATGTATAAAGCTGGGGAAACATTCTGAGTGAGGGTGTTTGCCTTCCCAAGTCACAGTCATGTACATAATGGAGCTCTGTTGTCCTGGACATAGCTGAACACCTTTCAGCCCATGGAGATGGTAAGTTAATTCCTTGTTTTGCTTTGCTTGTGCACACAGTATTTGTTTCGCCCTTTAGACTGTGTTTATCTCAATCCATGAGTTTTCAGTCCTTCCCATGCCACCAGAAGGGAGTGAGCAAGTGGCTGTGCAAGGTTTGAGGGTAAATCACAACACTGATGAAATTAGGGAGCCAAATGTACTTTTTATTCTCCTGGGCTTAGCAGGTTTCTTATCTCAGCCTGTGACTGTGGGACTGAGATCACCATGATGCTCCTTAGCAAGGCTTTCTGATGCTTGGAAGTTTGAGAGAAGCTGCAATAGAAGTACAGAGCAGTTTGCCAGCCCTCCCTATGTGCAGAGCTGATGGGAATGGGGAGGGAGGCCCCTGGCCAAGCATTAGTCCCTTTGTTGGAGCCTTGGGGAAAATTGTGCATTGCTCTGGCTAATTGGCAGAAGCAAAGAAGCAGCTGAGGAAGAGTCACTGGAGGTGTGACCCTGTCACAGCTGGGAAGGCCAGGTTGGTTGTCTGGGAAGGACTGGGATGTAGGGAGATGCCTGGTGCTGTGTGTGGCCAAAATTGGGAACATTTGCATGGCTGGGAACAGCTTCCCTTGGAGCTGTACCAGCTGCTTCCAAGGCAGGCTCAGACACCATGAAAACTTTCTTCACTTCTTCTGCTTTGCTTTGCATCCCTTGCCCAGGGACTTTGCAAATTCCCAACACAAGAGCACCAAATCACTGGTTGGAGCTCAAGCAGCCTTTTCTTTTCTACAGGAAAGGCCCAGCAAGATTCATTTCCAAGACTGTTACCATCCAAAGCTAACAATTCAGGCAAGGTGAAAACATGTCTTCATAAATTGTGTGTTGACCAAACTCAGGCAACGCCCAAAAAAAAATCCAGCCAGACTTTGGGAGGGGCTCGTTATAGTCCCATGGGTGCATGTGTGCTGCTTGATGCTGGTCACCAGACACAGCCATACTGACAGATACTGGGGCATGGTGACTCACCAGGAAGGAGGCGAGCTGCTGTGACAGCTTTGCTCACCTGCACCCACACCTGGTAAGGCAGCAGCACGTGGCACCTGAGCAGGGAGGTAGCATGGCCACAGGGGCAGTCTGAGCGTGTCCAGGGGCAGGTGGGTTGGTGCAGAGACAGGCTGTGAGAGGGAGCATGCTCCCAGAGTGAGGTGTGCAAGAGAAAATGGCTTTATCTGATCCTCATCAAAGCTACATTCAATGGCAGCCTCACGCTCGCCCACAAATTGGTCTCAAGTGTGAACTCTGTTCCTGTAGGAGTCCTTGTCAGAGGAGGGATGCTACCGTGGTGTCCGTGCACAGAGATCACGCCCCATGTGCAGTCTGTGGCATAAAGCATAGTTTTGTCAATGTGAAAAAGTTAAATAATTAGTGATGTTTGCAAAGTTTTAATCCTTCCTGGTGCTTACAGCAAGTCACATGCTGAGATGTCATGCAGCCAAAAAAGGGTGAGAGATGGAAATGAGAGAAGGGAGGGACTCCATGAGGTGTATCTGCAGCTCAGGAGAGGGTGGCAGGAAGGTGTCCATCAAACCTCCAGAGGTGAAGTGCCACAGTCAGTGCTCAGCCCTGGAGCTTATTAAGGCTGCTGGCAGTGCAAAGGGTTGCCTTCTTTAACTCTCACAGTAAGTCAAGGTCAACTTTTCTCCCCCTTCCCTAATTGTTTAACCACAGCTGACACCCAAGTATTGTGCACCCAAGCATTGTGCAACTGCTTGCTCAACCCCTCCCCATCCCTGGAGGGAAACACGAGGGACTCAGGAAAAGAGGAAAAGAAAACAATACTTACAGGTTGAGACAAGAACAGTTTAATGATTGAAACAAAGTAAAATGTGATAATAATAATTGTATTTTTTTAAAAAGAAAATATAAAACAAAGAAAAAATGAGTGATGTACAATTCAATTGCTCACCACATGCCAGACAATGCCCAGCCCATCCCTAAGCAGCAATTGACACCTTCTGACCAGCTCCCCTCAGTTTATATACTAAGCATGATTTTCTGTGGTTTGGAACATCCCTTGGCTCAGTTTGGGCCTGGCTGTGCTCTGTCCCAGTTCTTTGTGCACCTCCTCACTGGCAGAGCATGAGACACTGGAAAGTCCTTGACTTTGTGTAAGCACTACTTAGCAACAACCAAAAACATCAGTGTGTTATCAACATGAGTTTCATTTTAAATCCAAAACATGGCACTAAGAAGAACTTGGTAGTACCAGCTATTAAGAAGAAAAAGAATTTAAAAAGAGTTCTATTCCAGCTGAAACAAGAGCACCTCTCCCTTAAAAAAAAAAAAAAAAAAAAAAAAAAAAGAAAGAAAGAAAGAAAAGCAAACACAGTTTGCCCAAAGAGGAAGTCTACAAAACCCATGTGAATTTCCAGTGTAGGTCTTCTCCCTTTGTCAACTCCTCTCTTGCCTGTTCAAATTGCAAGTGAACAGGAGCTGGTGCATGTGGTCCTGGTACAGGTGAGCTCATGGCAGTGCTGACCCTGAGCAGAGCCTGTGTCTGTATCCCACCATCCCTGCAGATGCTCCTTCAGGAGCCTTTAATCACTAGTGGGACAAAGATCCCCTCCAACAAATTAACTGTTTCTCCTTAGTTTTGTGCATATTGATAGTTTCTGAGCCTGACCTGGTGTCCCCATCACCCATGCAGCTTCCCTCCCATCTCACTGTGCTTGCTCTCCCTCTGCAGCTCTGTCTGGTCCACAAACCACTGTCTTCCCTGCACATCCACCAGCCTGGTGGCCCTCTGGCACAGATGCAGAGGGACTTGTGGGGTCTGCCTCTGCACTGGGCCACCAGCCCCTCGGATGGCATCTGCCAGAAGTGGCACAGGTGGAGGTGTTTAGAGACCCACGGCCCCTTCTCCCACTGAGCTCCTGCCACTGTGCCTGGAGGTGGCCATTGCAACTTTGTCCTGAGCAGAGCCAGCAGCATGGCCACTCCCCAAGGACGACAGGAGCCCAGTGACACTTTGCTGCCACCCCCGCAGATGCTGGTGGCCCAAGGACAATCTGGACCCTGGGAGCACTGGCACACTGGGGCTGGATACTGTGAGGAGCGTAGCAAGAAGCCAGCAAAGGCTTCCACAAAGGGATGTGTTTGAAAAGTGGTCTAAAGATCCCATGGGATGACTGGTCTAACTGGCTGCCTGCCCACCCTGCAGACCCTCTGAGAAGGGACACGTATGCTGCTGTGGGTTTGAGTGGAGGTGATTTTGAAAGAACAGCAGACCAGATATCACTGTCTCAGGCAGAGGTGGCCTAACACCATGGCATTTCCAAGTACACACTGAGTTTTCTTCAGGGAAAATCAGACCATTTTCTGCATAAGAAAGGATATTTTAAAGCAAGCAACAGGTACCCTTTGAGGTTAAGTTGGTTCTTCCTTAGAAATATGAAAACATCTTTGGCTAAAACATATCAGCAACTCATTTTGCCAAAAGAGCAACATTTCCAAGAAGGGAAATAAGCCAAATAATGTCAAAAATGTTCGGGAAGATCTGTCTCCCTTTCTGCACTGTTTTGTGCAAGCAATACCCCAGTTAGGTTGTACATTCCAGCCTTGCAGACAGACTTTAATATTAACTGTGGCATCTTCACTTGGCCTTCTCTGTAGCACGTGTGAGTAAGTGCAGATTTGATAAGAAGTCAGATATTACCTGGAAGGAGGAGGCCTCAAGGTGTGTCTCTGAGCACACATGTCTCAAAAAGAGGTGTGGTATTTCTTTCTGCACCCATGAAATTTCTAAATGGGGCTAGAAGCATTCCCTCTTCCATGGTGAAGGGGGAATGCCTTCCAAAGCTGATTTATCAGGTGGTTGCTGGGGCAGTGTTGCATGTTCAGACCCCTGAAGTCAGAATTAATGCACGTGCTTGTCCCTGCACATCCCTTGTTCTGGCATACCAGAGGACAGGAGGGACCACCCACCAAACCTCTCCATAGGCAGCTCTTGGGCAAGAGTCACTTTTTTTTTTTTTTTTTCCTCCAGACCACTTGTTAGGACACATGGAAAACCAAACCAGCATGTTAAGAAGGCTGCTGGAGATGGGCAGCAATAGAAACCTTTCATCATTTAGCTGCCTGGGGAAAAGAGAAAAATTCTGTATTTATGCAAGGAAATACAGTGCTCCTTGCAAATTTTAGCTCCTTGTAAACTTCAGCTAACTCCAGCTGTTGTATGCTGGAATTTGGTCTTCCCTTAGACTCTAATGTTTTGTATGCCCAGCCTTTGCATGTCAGTAGATACTATTCTAGATTTTGCAGTAGTGCTGGTTTACAGGACTTCATTGTGCCTTTTTGATCAGTAAGGCTCTTATTCATATTGAGGAGGTATTTTACTGAATTGGATAGGGCTGCTATAAGAAAATGTCAGAGTCAAGCTTCTCACAGGAGTAATTAATACCAGAAGCCATGAAGATAGATCATCTCCGAAATTACACTCTTGGTGTGGTATTTGTAAGTGTTGTCCCAGCAGAAGCACCTCTGCCCCTGAAAGATTAAGAAACGAGGCAGAGGTTAGACACCAGGGATGTCCAGCTAATAAATATGGGCCTGCTGAGGATGACTCGTCTCTTGAACATTCCCGGATGGTTGCTCCTCTCCCAAGTCCCTTGAAGGATTATTCAGCTGAAGTCATGCACTGACAGTGACATAACAGTTTCAGACCAGACTTTTTAAAATACAAACAAACAACTGCATGCATAAGATTGCAGACACGAATTCAAGCCTAATTTATAAGGTCACTTTAAATTTGGAAATCTTTATTTTTACAGACATGGGGATATATTTTCAAAGCTTGAATGGAATAGTCCAAATGTGTGTGACCTTGCAGTCTGCCCCTTCTGGAGTAGGGCTTGGACTAGAGATACTTCCTGATCCACGTGGACCTGAACCTTGAGGGAAGCAGAAAAAAGCTGGGCAAACTTGCACACTGTTGCCCATTGACCCATGTTTTGAGACAGAGTAGAGGCTGACACACAAAAAAAGAAGGCACAAAAAGGCAAACCTTACCTCTCTTCAACATTTGCCTGCAACATTGCCTCTGTCTGATGTCCCAGAGCATTGGGATCCTTCCTCTTCTGTGCTTGATCACCTCAGCTTCTTACCTGATCTTGCAAGAGCTCAGGGATGGATTTTATAAATTTCACCTTCTCAAGACAGTGTTTTTTATCCTCTGTCCCTGCAATTGTCCCAGGTTTTTCCTTATGCCTGGATGAAGCTACAGAAGGACACTTGTTTCCCCCATTCAGGAAACTTTTGACAAGCTTGGCTTTTTCCCCCCATGCTTTCCTCTGCCTCACTCTGTCACCTTCTGTCCCCTCTCCCCCAAAGTCACTGGGAGAGGGACAGCAAGGAAATCAGTGCCTTTAGGAGTAGTAAAGCCCACACCACAGCTCTGTGGTATGAAAGCCACTCCCCTCTCTCCTGACAGCCCCTGCAGGGTTTTCCTGGGAGAGAAGGCAGGCAGAAAGCCTGGAAGGATACAAGCCTTTGATAGAGGTACAATACTTGGCATAGATGCACCATGTACCAAAATGTGCTGAACAGCAGAAGTGATCTGTGCCCTGTGCTTGCCCTAAGACCACTGCCCTGACAGTGCTGTTTGGATACCAGATACTTTGGGAAGCCAATGGTTTTAGGATCAGATCCTATGCTACCCCCCAGCTGGTGCTGAATGGGGCTCCCAGCATGTCTCCTGTGGGGGTACCAGCACATGGCTGTAATACAGAGTCGAATGATTTAAGATTATTTCCACTCTCCAAGCAATGTCAGTGCCTCCACCTCATTTCCTCTCAAGACACGAGATAGTACATCCAAAGCTGTTCCAGTGCCAACATGTGAGTCAAACTGTTGGGTGATGCATGCACCAAAAGGAAATGGGGATGCAGAAGCTGATCAGAGACACAGGATGTAGTCTGAGTCTGTTTATATGCCTGGGGCATTTACTCATAATATCCACATAAGTTTATTTTTTATTTTAAATAAGACCTTTTCAGGCCTTTAATTAGCACTAGCTAGCAGGTCTCTCTCTATGCCAGGCTGAGCAGGCTGCTGTTTCTCACCATAAAGCCCTCATCTTCTCTAAGAGAAAGAACAGTGCAGTTTGTGCTACCCCACCCTCAGGAACCCTAAGACACATAGCTTTGCTAGGGTGATTCTTTCATGTCCCTTGCCTACATCCCACCAATCTGTATCTATCTAGGCAGCAAAACAGGCAAGCTGCCTGCTTTCAGTGAGCCTGCTCCTGCCCCAGCCCAGCCGTGGCAGCTGAGCTGCCTCCTGTCACTCAGCCACTTGAGCCCTGAGTCCCTCATTTACAGCAGTATCCTCACAATCACCTCCTCCCCAGCAGCCAGCAGCATAGTCCTGGGCATGCACCTCAGAAACCCCATACAGAGCCCACCTGTTTCATGTCTGCTGGGTCAACAGGCAGCCACATACACTCAGGGAGGTATGCTGCTGCTAGAGATGAGCTTCACACAGCTTTCCATGCCCAGGTGATGCATGCAGGATTATTCACAACCTCCACAGCTCCCACAGGCTCACTCCTGGTGCATCGCTGACTCCCTGAGTCACACCACTGGCTGCACAGGCTTGCTGCCAGGAACAGGAGATCTTTCTGTATTTGTCCTGGTTGGTAAAAGGTCTCCCTCTCTGAGAGGAAAGCTCTGGCCCTCAGAACTGCAGGGGCAATGTAGCTCTCTCCAGTTCGGGCTGGGTATTTCACAATGGCTTGTGCCTTCCCCCAGTGTGGTTCCCCGGCCTCTGAGGTGCTTTCCACAGCGAGGTTTTGGGGAGTCCCTGAGGGTTGGTGGAGATGTTCTGGGGATCAGGCCTTGCTGCAGCTTAGACAGAAGAGAAAGCTCTAGTGTGGGGCAAAACAAAGGGAGTAGATGCATAAGACAGAGACAGGAAATGGTTCAGAATCCTAAAAGATGAAAGGAATAATTATCATTTTGTCTAACCCATTGCATAAAACAAGCTAAAGGACTCCTCACAGAAACTCCTTCAGCTCTTCTGCCCTGCCCTGCCCCTGGAGCAGAAGGGATGGAGAGCAGTGGATGAAGTACTTCAGGAATGCAGGAAGACCCAAATGCCATGGCTGAGGGAGGGATCCCAGCTGTAAAAACTGGCTTCATGGACATGAGCTACTTGGATTTCTTCTGAAACACAGGAATGCAGGAGGACCTGCACTGAGCAGGGCTGGGCAGTGTGGGCACTGTGAGCACCCCTGGGCTGGGGCAGGAGCAGCAGAGGGCCCTCTTCTGCCTCTGCTGATGGGCAGCAGGAAGTGCTATGTTGGAAGGACTCAGGAGCTGCTTGTCTTGGGTCCACTCCATGCTCCCAGTGTGGTGCTGGCCACTCTAGCAGCCACATCCCTGTCTATGGCTTCATCTGTCTCATGTCTCCACATTTCTGCAGTCCCAGATCCTGTCTGCTCTCACCCTTCTCCCATATGGAGCAATGAGACCCAGGCTTTGCCTTCTCTCCCAGGCTGCTGCTTGATGCCCCAATGGTTTTGGTGTATTTGCAGCAGCTGGAGTGAGCACTCATGGGCTCCAAAGTATTAGTGGGCTCTTGCCCATCTTCCCTGGGACTTGCCCACCCTGACCACCAATGTTTCTTGGACAATGTGAGCCCACATGAAGGAAGAAAGGCAATTGACCCCTCAGCAAGGGGCTGCTTCCATTTTGCACCTTCTTGACAATTTTCTTGGAAAAGTCTCTTTCAGGCTGATGTTTTCTTATGCATGAGATGAATGCAGAAATGAGGTAGCAGTGAGTAAAGTTTGCTTTCAGACTTAGCTGAATGCAGTGAAAAGGTTTTGTTGTTTTTTTTTCCTGTTATATTTTCAAGTGCCTTTCTGTACTCTGGTAAATCTAGGCTAGTTTTATTTTCAACCTGTATAGCCTGGGGATTTCCTGAGAGCTGAAAGGAGGAAGGTGTCTGCAGCCAGATCCTAAAAACAACATAGGAACTGATGTCCAGCACCCGATCAGCTGATGCCAGCCCAAGATCATGTCTAAAGGCTGTCTATTTTTCTTTATGCCCAGACTTCCCTAGAAACTGGAGAAAATCTAGAACTACAGAGAAACTAAGAGGATGTAATAAAAATACTGTCAGGGAAAATGTCTGTGCAGTAGTGCTGGTTTTGTGCAACATCCCCAGCACTGCTGCATCACACAGCAGCCCCTGCACAAAAGAGGAAGGGTTCCCACCAGGGTGTTCTTTCTCCACTTCATTTAACCCATACTCTGCAGTTTGTTTTAATAGCCTTTGACTGACCTTACATGCCTCATGATCACTCTCACTTTCCCTTTACACTGTGAGGTGGCCAAGGCATGAACCCGTCTGCTCAGAGCCTTGTCCTTGCCCCTGTAGGTTCCTGCTTACACCTGAAACTCTCACTCAGCTATTCACTCTCAATTCATCCCATTAGGGCTGGAATCTTTCCACACCTTCTTATTTCTCTCAAGAGGTGCTTCTCTGAACAGCTTCTCATGTTCTGTTTGCTGGAGGTTTGGACAGCGTATAGCCTGTAAGCTTGTTACCAACTTACACCTGGATAGGGAATTGCCCTGCCAGCCCACAGCCCATTTTCTGCTGCTCTGGCTACCAAGGGCTCTGTGGTTTTTTCTCTCCTACATGATCTGTGAGCACCTGTCATGAAACCAAAGAGACACCTCTTGGTCATACAACAGCTTCCCCCTAGAAGAAGGGGTGAAATGTGGCAGGGACATGTCTGTCTACAGAAGGGATGGATGTCACACACTGGACCTGCACCTTGGCACATCCAGTACACAAGGGAAAATAAAAACCTGCTGGTCTCCAAAATTGTCATTGTTGCCCCTTCTCAGGAGAGTACTATCAAAAGCAAATTCAATCTTAAGAAATTTATAACAGATTCCTAACACTGCCTTGCTAGAACTTCTTTATTGCAACAAATTGATTTTTATACACATCAAAATAACTTTCTTTCCCATTCCCAAAGTGAGGAAATCTTTCCATCCCTTCCCCTGTACTATTCTCTTCCCTGCTCAATATTGACCCTACAGTTTCAAGTCAGACTTCTGCTGCTCTTATCTGCTGCTGTACTAGCTGATTTCATGTTTTTCACTGGAAGATCAAGATACTTCTCTGTTTATTACCTTGGCTAACTGCATTTATGTATGATCCTTCCTTCCTTCCTTCCTTCCTTCCTTCCTTCCTTCCTTCCTTCCTTCCTTCCTTCCTTCCTTCCTTCCTTCCTTCCTTTCTTCCTCTCTCTCTCTCTCTTTCTCTCTTTTCTTTTCATTCTTTCTTTCATCACCATATTTCTTAATGGAAACAGACACAATTCTCTCATTTACTGTAACATTATCAGCATGACTACTTCCTTTCTCCTTTATGCAGTCTTGTTCTCTAGTCTTGCCCTCTAGTCTTGCCCTCTAGACTTCTTGTATATCCTACTCCTCTATTTTACTATTCTCTTTCTCTCTAATAAGAGTAGGCACAGCAAATTAAGTTTTTCAGCAATTGAGACTTGGAGCTGAATGGAAAGTTCCTGTGATGACATGTCAGAGGCTGCAAGAATAATTCTCTGTCCAGATCTAAGTTTCAAAGTTCGGGGTTTTTTGTTTGTTTGTTTGGGTTTTTGTTGTAGTTTTTGTTTTAGTCGTTGTTTGTTTTTTGTTTTTTTTTGTTTGTTTGTTTTTTGTTCTTTGTTTTGTTTTGTTTTGTTTTGTTTGTTTTTTACTTGAAGTATCAACTAGGATCAGCTAGGACAGATGCAGTCCCTAAAGGTTAATCTTTCAGCTACACAGATTTCATGTTGTAAATGTCTTTTAAGTTCTTACATTGCCAAAATGTCATTACAGCATGAAGTATTGAAATATCTCTTTGTTTTCATTTTGCATTCCGGGCTTCACACTTCTTTATGTGGCAAAAAAACTCCCCTGGACATCACCTAAACTTCTTTGCTGTGAGTCTGCTGAAGGTCATACTGACCTTCTCCAGTACGAACAGTTATTTGGTCTAACAAAGAAAACCCACAGGCTTTCACTGCTCTCAGATGATCTTTGCACTTTTAAACCTTCTCTTGGTGTCATTCCTCTCACCAAACATGTTTGCTCTGCACAGAGACATGTCATCCTCCCTCATAAGAACTGTACAGGCAGATAAATGGGTCTGGTATCAGTCTCCATCTGGACCAGTTGTTCTTTTGAGTTTTTATTCCTGAAACCTCTTTGTTTGTCTTTGATTTCTGGGTCCAGGCCATCTTCACTGCATGGCAGCATTGTACACAGGGCTGATTTAGAGCAACAGCAAAAATCAGAGCCTTTCTGTTGGATCTATTCCAACAGTTCTTATGATATTTGAATGACCAAAATCACCAGAGGCTGTCTCAAGACTTGGTCCCCCCATGCATCTTTGGTCTGTAGTAGGAGGACAACTGGGAAGACAGCTGGGTGAACTGTTGAAGCACAGCTGTTCTCTAGCCAAGGCACTTCAGCATTGTTTTCATCTCTGCCAGTGAATCTCTGGGTAGCTAACACAAATCTGTACAAAAGTGTGACTCTGTTGTTACTCAGCTCTTACTTTGGCAAAAATTAAAATTTATTAATATTATTATTAGTATACTATTTATTAATATTATTATTCATAAACACCTGCTAGGCAAAACTGGGACTGAGCTGTGGATGAAATACAGAGCAGGTATTTGAGAGGGAGGAGAATTTGTGGCTAGTTCACAGGATAGGCAAGTGTCAAAGTTTGATTTGCCTTGATTTGCCTTTAGCTAAGCACGAACCAAATTATCTCATAGTGTCCCTGTTTTGTTTCTAAAACCTCCTGACTTTGCTTGAACCAAAAATATGCCTGAGAAAAGGTTTTCTTTCTGTTTTTCACTTCTGCTTTTGGTGGTAACTGGAAACCAGAAGCTCCAGCATACACGAAAATGGCAGTGATGGGAGAAAGAGAATTACATTCGCTCCTTTGAACTGCCAATGGAAAAAAAACCCCTAAAACTTCCTGGATTGGTCTGAGCTTTCGGTGGAGCCTGAAGAGAGGAGGTTGATGTCATTGCAGTTATTTCTGCCAGGGAGACAGGTTATTTGCCTCCAGTCTGGCTGGGGAGTGCTCACCTAAATGTAGGGATTATCTGAGTGACTGACATTGACTGTGAATGGCAAAACCACAACTTTGGAGCCTGAGGGAGTTTCCTTTTCCCTTTTTCCCAGGTACACATGTAGGGAGGAATTCTCAGGATCTTGCCTTGGCACCAGGCAGGGAGCCCAAGCCCCTGGTTTTGGCAGAACACTGCTTGCTAGGTCAGCCTGAGTCCTGCCAGGGTAAGCAGGGGTTTGTGAGTGGTTTCACTGGTATGAAAAGCAGGTGCTGCAGCTCCAACCTTCCCTCAGACAACCCTCTAGAACTATAGGAAGCGCCCAGCATCATCCTTGGCCCTGGCAGGAACCCATCCCAGACAGTGGGTGAGTTTTTGGTGCACCAGCCCCTGCCTTTTGAGGTAACATTCTGCCCTTGCATCCACACCAGATGCACCCTGAGGACTTCGCCCTCTGTCTCCTCAGTGCTTCCAGCTGCATCCAGCCCTCTCACCACTGGGCTGTGCCTTTTCTTGCTCCCTTCTCAGGTTGTTCCTGTGTTTCAGCTCCCATTACCAGTTTGAGGAGCAGGTTGGGAAGGACACAACATGGTTGCATTCTCTTTTCCTAAACCACCTTAGAAACACAGAAATGTGCTTTTAATGGCTTCTGTGATGTTCCAGGATTTCCAGCACTTAACCATGTCACAGTCAGATGCTTGGTGGGAACTAACACACCTGGATTACCACAAGAGGTGAGAAACAGTACCAGAAAACCCCATAAAATTCTCTCAAACAGTCCTAAAAATATATTTTCTAAAAAAACACCTGGCTTATGAACAGTGACTGAGGGTGGGGGAGTATGTGGTTTGGGTTTCCACTTCTGGGGAAAAACAGTGCAACTATTTGGGCTGTCACCTGTGAGCACCATCCTGATAAAAAAAGCCATGCTGATACCAGCCTGGTAATTAGGGGCACATGCCAGGCTCTCTGCCCCAGCACAGCAAATGCTCACCAATGTATTTCCCCAGGGACCTGCAGGGCAGTGCCCTGCCTACTGGGCCTTGCAGTGGTTGAGCCTCTTTTGCAGGGGCAATTATCTTTGTTCTCATTGCCCCCAAAAGACTCTTTCTCCTGAAGGTGACCCAGCCATGGCTGAAAGGGTGGTTCTGCAGCTGCTACAACTCCCTCTCTGTAGCAGGTTCTCAGGACATCGGTGGGTCACTTCTGCTGCCAATACCTCGGTATCCATCTGCACTTTCCTGCTCATAAAGCCATTGAGAAGATAAAAACTTGGATGTCTATGCAGATACACTCTCTGGCTGAGACTTGGCGCTTAGAAACCAAAAGACTGTCATCTAGACCATGGTCCCTTCTTTCTGTCTAGCTCACTGGGCCCAATTTCATCCATACCCTCCTGTGTGATGTGGGGATTCAAGGTATATAAAACAGACAGGACACTTAGAAGGTGGTACAAAAACATGAAGCCCTGGCAAATTGCTTTTTTCCTTGGTTTCACCCTGGCACTGAAAGGACTCACGTCCAGGCTGCAGAGGTCACCAGACGCTGCCTGTCCCTACACTCCACCTTGACTCCCAGGAAGAGACAATCTGTTCTTAAGGGCGTCTGTTATTTCCTGAGTTTCCTAGGGAAATCTGGAGCAAGGGCACGTATGAAGGCTGACAAAATATATCCCTGCAGGTCTGTGAATATCATGTTGAAGATGTGATGTGCTATGGAGACTGGAGGAGCAGGGGTCAAGTTCCAGTGCCTCAACAAGTCCTGCTGTCCGTGCTGTGAGGCAGTGACCTGTCAGCACTTACAGATGCCAATTCTGCTCCCATAGCAGAGCCCAGCAAGCAGCAGTAATATAACAGCTTCAGTAATATTCAAAAGCTGTTTCAAAATTAACCTTTTTGTGACTTTACAGTTTTGCCTTACCAACAAAATACCAACAATTCGCTCAACCCATTTTTTAAAAATTCAGTTGGAACTGAAACTCTCTGCAGGTTGTATGACAGCAATGAATCACAGGGGTCATTTATACAGAAAAGCAAATTAATCATGATTACAGTATATAAAAAGGAGATATGGTTCCCACAGCTTCCTGAGAGAGTAATTTAACTCAGAATGGCAAGAGACTTCCCTGAAGATGGCTTTTATTTTATATAAAGTTAAATTTAATCTTTCTTTTCTTTTCTCTTTTCTTTTCTTTTCTTTTCTTTTCTTTTCTTTTCTTTTCTTTTCTTTTCTTTTCTTTTCTTTTCTTTTCTTTTCTTTTCTTTTCTTTTCTTTTCTTTTCTTTTCTTTTCTTTTCTTTTCTTTTCTTTTCTTTTCTTTTCTTTTTCTCCTCACCCTTTTCTGCGTGGAATTAAATTAAGCCTAAGACCGAGCTCAGAATGGAGATGCCCCAGGCCAGTGATGCAGGGATGGCTGACTGCTGAGAAGGCAGCATGCTGCAGCCTAGGGGTGAGCCCAAGGACTGATATTCCCAAATGACGTGGCAAATGCCACTCTGAGCACCTCAGCATTATTATTCTGGTCCGTTGACCAAGCTCAAGTTACCCAGCCAAGTTCAGGAGCAGCAGCAGCAGTAGTAGTGGAACGTGATTACCTTGCATTGCCTCGCTGGCATACGAGAGGCCCTCCAGCTACCTCTGTATGTCCAGCACAGCATGCTGGGTTCTTGCCTTGGAACAAAGGTATAGCATAACGTGGCGTATTGGCTCCCTGTGAAGGAAAGGGGTGATGGCCAAAGCTGAGAGACCCCTCAGCAGCCCAGGCTGCAGGTCCTGCCCCGTTAGGGTTCGGCTAAAGCCTGAACCGCAGCCTTAGTAAACCCTTAGGAAACTCCGACTCGGTTTTAAAACTTCTATCGCCATCTAGTGACGTCCTTGCGACAGCCACATATTCGGGAGTGGCGCGGCTGGGAGCAGCGAGGCCGGGATCTCCCGCGGAGCGAGAGGAAGCGCGGCTGGAGGCGGGGCAGCCTCCCCGCGGGGCACCGCGCCAGCTCCCTGCTTTCCTTCCCTGCCAATGCTGCGGCTCCCAACTCTGTCTGAGCCTGCACAGGTGAAAGGGACGACCCAGGGGCTGCGTGCTGCCAGTGAGTAGCTGTAGGTAACACTTTGTCACGCTCTGCTCTGCGTGGCAGCCGAGGGACACGGATCAGAGCTCCCCTGCCAAGGGGTACCGAGTGCTACCTTGGTTTAAACCCCAAGCGCAGCGTGGTCTCCTTTGTGTTTCATGGATTAAATTAGAAATACAAATATCCTGACAATTTGGTGTTATAACGTTTTATGTGCGTTACTGCCACAAAATATAGAACAAACTTCAGATGCAAGAATTAACGTGGCTCAAAGAGGAAAGAGGAACCACAAAGCACATAAATATCCTCTATGCAAAAATAAAGCCTTTAACCTATTAATTAGAAAATGGTAAATACTTCTCAGCTCACCAGTGATGTAAATTTAATCTACCACAACTGAACTTTATTAAACAGAAAACTCTTAAGACATAACTCAAGATATTTGTGCAGTAGGAACAGGAGATCTAGCTTCATAAGATGAAAAAAATACACAAAAACTTCAGTAAAAGCATCATTGTTATGTCCTTCCATGCTACCTCACCTGGTGTGGTTCACACAGGTGGAATCCTGTGAGCACACCCCTGCTATGAAACTTGAACAAGGAGCCCTAGGCCCTGCTCCTGGCACTTGTCCCCATCCCCATGCAGAGTGTGTCTCCCTCCTGCCTGCGACTAGATCTGATTCTAAAGTGCCATCACAATAAAATTGAATGAATATGAGAGTGAACAGGCAAGGATAGGGAACTGGAGAGCTTTCTGCTGCACTGCTGCTGAGCTTCCAATCCCAGCCCCGCAGGCTCAGTGTGCTGTGAATGGACACCCTGAAAACTGTGGCTTGTTTTCCATCCCATTTTAGAGCCCAATCCCATTTTCTTTTGAATTGTCTCTTCTTCCATTCCAGTCTCTTCCTTCATCTACTTCCCCTTGGGGTACTCAAGTGCATCTCTGAGCTCTCACTGGTGCTGGTGGCTGGATGGCACTGAGAGGTTTCCAGGCACAGCCCTGATGCTGATTCACCACACTGCTGTGCAAATCCAACCAGCACTTTCTACTCCCTGCACCTCTGCTGATATGCAGCATTTCTACTTCTCCCTTGAGTTTTTGGTATCTCTTTCCTCCAAATGACTTTTGCCCTATAATAACACCACCCAGAGTTTCACCAGGTGTGACTCAGCCCCAGTTGGTTCTCTCTGCACAGCACAGGAGGAAGCAGATATTTGTTCTTGTAGACTGACATCAGACTGGCCACAGCATGTTTCTGGTGCTGGGGTCAACACTGACAAAACCACATTTTATAACCAAATGGAAAGTAATTGGGGAAGTAGAGCAGGGAGGAGGTTTCTTGGAGACTTGGGAGAATTTGCAAACTTTATGTTGAGACATACCTGGAATTTCTAGTGAGATCACTCAGGGTGGAGTGCAAGGGACAAAGCTGCAAAAGCTGGCATAAAAATAAATAAACTGAAGGAAGTGGCATTTGAAAATAAGGAGCCACAAAATGCCCAATAGGTGCAGAGGTTTTCCAGTGCATTCCAAGCCAGCAGTGCAGAAGGAATGTAAAATGGTAGCTTTGACCCCCAAACCCCAACCCATTTATCACTGAAATCTCTCAAAATACAAATGTTGATTATTGCTGTTTTGCCCAAAGAGATCAAAAGCTTGGATGTGGTGTGTTCATTCTGAAAGGCAAAGGAGTAAACCTAGAGACCAAATATTATACATGATACCTCCTTCAGCATTTGTCAAATAACCTCAAGGTATGAGAAAATATCTTTCCCTTGCCAATCCCAGCTGTTTCGGAAGACTTTGTGACCAGAAAAAATAACTTTTCAAGTCCTTCTTGAGTATTGATCCAATTCTTGTTGGTAAGAGCACTGGGCTGGCCCTGGTTCTTCCTCACATGGCAATGAAAAATAATCTAATTATTCCTTCTAATTGCAGAAGGCCATCTCACAGGGTGGCAGTATTTTCTTGTGCTGTGATTTAATGGGTTTTTAGAATGTATGTCCTAGGAGAGGACTGAAAGGACATAAGAAAGGATAGGAAGTTATTCTGACCTCTCTCACTGGTGACCCACACAATCCCTGAACCTGCCCTCTACCACACCCCTGACATTCACTGTGGGCCACCCACTCCATGTGTGGGTGCTGGGCAGGAGGGCAGCACCCAGGGACACTTCCTGGAGGCCCACCTCAAAACCCTGCTGCAGCCAAGTTGCCCTTCCCAGGCAGAGAACAGGAGAAAAAATGTTGCATCATTTCATACTTCTGAGTTTTCAAACACTTCTCCAGCATTTGTTGAGAACAGGGTTTAAAAAGAGCAGTGGTTCTCAAGCTCAAACTGTGTTATGAAGGAAAAGGTCTGTACAGTGTGTTTTGAGCAAAGATGAAGACATTCCACACTTACAGGTTGAATTTGCTGAATGAATTGGTGTCCTGTAACAAAAGCATGCAAGCAAGGATAAATTAAGTCAACACCTGTGCTTACGCTCATATGGATAGATGATATTCCCAGAAGGAATCAGAACTTATCCAGGTGTTATCACTCTCCAACCATATAAACATCACCTTGCTTGCACAGCCAGATACAGCCTGCACAATACTGTTAACCTGTTGACATATTAAAGGGGAACTATGGATTTCCCAGAAGTCTAAATCACTTCCTTGACAACAATGCAAGGACTTAACACATGTGCAACATATCCTGCTGCCTCCCTCCTTCCTCTGCAGACAGGATCAGGAAGGCCAAGCAGAGCCGTTTTCTGCAAACAGCTTTGCTTTGTTGGCAAAGGATTCCTGTTCCAGGTAAAGAGAAATCATACAGCAAGAAGATCAGCCATCTTCTCTCAAAAAAATTATTAGTTTATAAAAGACTGGCCAGTAAGTTCCTCTCTGTCAGACTATGATGCAGCTTCCTTCAGCCTGCAAATTTAAAATCACCCTTTGGCTGCTCTGCTCTCTATACACTACAGTCCTTTCTAAATAACATTTGACTATAAAAGGATCTGGAAAATCAAACAGAGTTTACAACTGGTTGATACAGATAGAGGAAACTACATAAAGATAAGTGCTTTCATGTTTCAATAGCAACAACAAGACACATAAAAATAATCATCAGTGTATACGTCATTTCCTTGAGGTACAAACCATTGGTCCTGTCTTCTACAAGCCTGGAACATGTATCTTGATAAAACTTGTACACAAGCCACTTACCACTGGCACCTTAGAAAAGCTTTAGCTTGCAGTGGTTTCCACTGAAAAAGTCCTCAGTCTCTTGTGGATTTCTGATTTTTTTTCCACTATTAATATTTTTTTGTAATTATGTTGGTTTAGGGGCCGCTAAATCCATCATTAGCAGCTGATTTTAGAAGCAGGCCTTAAATACATGTAAGTTTTCACAAACTTTGCCTTGATCAATGTTTTATACTGTCATTTCCTGTGAACTGGGGGAAAGTAGTCGAGTTTTTTTTCATCATTTCAGCACAAATTGTTATGTCCATTGAGGACTAAATGAAAATAATACATTTACCATTGAGATTTTTGTTTGGAATTGAAGTGGGGAAGAGCTGAGATTGGGAGGTTGGGACACTCTGGTGGTTTTCATGCTGGATCTTCTGGGAATATCATACTGACCTTTTCTGCATAGGTGAGCTCACCAGCCAGGGAATCAGGGTTTGGGAACTGGTTTTGCAAAGGTGCTTGTGTGTCTCTTCTATAGACAAGCATTTACAAGACCAAACACTGACAATGCTTTCATTAAAAAACTAAAATCTTAGAAAGCTTACAAATCTCTAACATGAATTAATTTGGGGGCTGAAAGAAACCTCAGTGTCTGATAATCTAATACATACCAGCAAAAATCTTTCTGTCTGATGTGACTCTAAAGTGAAAATCTTCGGAGAGGGAAATTAGTTGTTTTACTTAAAGGCATTTTAACTGTCCTCTAAAACACTTTATACAACTTTCCTTCCTCTTTAAATAACAGCACTTCTCTATTTATGTTCTTGCAACACTAAAACTTGCAAATTACCCCAAATTCTGCAATAGCTTGGAGTTTTTTATACTCCTTAACTGTTGGAGTCAGCAAATATTTATAAGAATTTTGCTTTTATTTAAAAATAGCCTGGATTGCTGTGAGATGAGACCACTACTGTGAAGTTTGTGTGCCTTAAGCTGTCAAAGGCTGGAAAACCACCCCATTATCCCCTGCCTGCATTAGCAAACTTGTTCTCCAAGCTGGTGCCAGGCCCTGGAGGGAGGCAGGCCTGGCTCTTGGTTCCCCAGCACCTCAGCCCTGACCAGGCCGATTTCTCCGTGCCCAGCTCTGAGCTTCCTCTGCGTTCTGTGCGTGTCACCGTGCTGTCCCCACGTCTGTCAGGGGTCATCCTGCCCTTCGCATTCCACTCGGAATCCCCGAGCTCCACTCCGTTCTGCCGGAGCACGGCCGCGCTGCCTTTGCCCGGCGCTTTTCCGGGCGCAGGTTTTGAGGGCAGGAGGGCCTTTCCCCGCGGGCCCCGAGGTTCGGCCCGGTGTGTGGTGGGGCAGACACCCGACAGAAGGATGTTTAACATGCTGTCTGAAGCGGGCTGAGAAGATAAAATGCGTATCTGCTTGCATCTATAGAGAAAAAGCCCCACGGGGCCCCACCCTCGGTTTTTTTCAGCTGTGTTTCCCAGTCAGCTGTGTTTCCCTTTGCAGGCACCACTGGCAAAAATGCACACCTGGGGGCCTGGAGTAGATATTTAAACTTTTTATGCTGGGTCCTTTGTCCACATTAGAACTTCCTGTGGTAACCTCCCACTCACAAAACCCTGCAGACAATGGGATCATAAAATCATAGAATCACTAATGTTGGAAAAGGCCTCCAGTATCCTTGGGTCCAACCTTTGGTTGATCACCACTTTGTCAAATAGACTATGGCACTGTGTGTCAAATCCAGTTGTTTTTTGAACACTGCCAGGGGCGGTGACTGCGCTGCCTCTATGGGCAGCCTGTTCCAGTGGCTAACAACCCTTTCAGAGAAAAAAAAATCCTCCTAGAACCCAATTTTAACCTTGACCCATCTTAGGGCTATGTCCTCTCATCCTGCCACTGGTTGCCTGGGAGAAGAGGCCGACCCCCACCTGGCTGCAACCTCCTTTCAGGCAGCTGTAGAGAATGATAAAATCCCCCCTGAAACTCCTGTTCTCCAGACCAGACACTCCCTCAGCCATTCCTCATGAGTCACTCTCTAGACCTTTCACCAGCTTCATTGCCCTTCTCTGGACTCCTCAGTGTCCTACCTGAGCTGAGAGGCCTAACTGGATACAGCACTTGGGCATCTCACCAGAGCTAAGCACAGAGGGACAATCACTTCCCTAGTCCTGCTGGCCATGCTGTATTTCTAACACAAGCTAGGATGCCATTTGGCTACCTGGGCACACTGGCAGCTCAAGTTAAGCCATCAGTCAACCAGCATCCCCAGGTCTTTTTCCACTGGGCCACTTTTCAGCCACTGTCCCCCCAGCCTGTAGCCCTGCAGGGGTTGATGTGACCCAAGTGCAGGACCTATCACTTGGCCCTGTTGAAGCTTTTACAACCAGCCTCATTCCATGGATCCAGCCTGTCCAGAGCCCTCTGCAGAGCCTTCCTGCCCTCCAGCAGATGAACACTCCCACCCAACTAAGTATCGTTCACAAACTGATCAAGGGTGCCCTCGATCTTCTTGTCCAGATCATTGATTGAACAAGATTGGCCCCAATACCAAGCCCTGGGGAACAGCACTGGTGACCAGCTGTCGACTGGATGTGTCACTGTTCACCAACACTCCTGTGCCTGGCCACCCAGACAGTTTTTAATCCAGCAAAAGTCCAAGCCAAAGGTTGCCAGCTTGGTTAGGAGAATGCTGTGGGAGACAGTATCAAAATCTTTACTGAAGTCTAGGTAGATACATCCATAGCCTTTCCTTTGTCCACTAGCCCTTTTATGACCAGGTCACCCGGTCGTAAAAGGAGATCAGAATAGTCAAGCAGGATCTGCCTTTCTTAAACCCCAGTTTTCCTGTCTGTGCCATGTGATGACACTCAAGATAACCTGTTCCATAACCTTCCCTGGCACCGAGGTCAGGCTGACAGGCCTGTAGTTCCTCAGATCCTCCTTCCAACCCTTCTGGTACATGAACATCGTGCTGGCTAACCTCCAGTTTTTTGGAACCTCCACAGTTAACCAGGACTGATGATATGATGAAGAGTGTCTTGGCAAGCTCTTCTACCCTTTGATGGAAGAGCTCTTCTCCCTGCACCTTCAGGCGAATCCCATCCAGCCTCATAGACTTGTGAGGGTCTAAGCAGCTCAGCAGGTCACTGTTTCCTCCTGGATTGCAGGGGATCCATTCTGCTCCCTGTCTCTGTCCACCAGCTCAGGGGACTTGTTGTCCTGAAAATAAACAGTCTTTTTGTTAAAGACTGAGGGAAAGGGAGATTAAGTACCTCAACCTTGGTGACAATGTTCCTCATCACTCCAATAAAGGACGGAGATTTCCCTTGGCCCTCCTTTTGGTGTTAATGTATTTATAAAAACATTTCCATTATCTTTCACAGCAGTAGCCAGTTCTTGCTGAGTTTTTGCCTGTGTTGAGCCGGGATTCCTCAAGGCTATTTTCCATAGGATCTCACTGGGATGGATCCCAAAAAGTCAGCTTGACCAGTTCTGCATCACTTGGAGGCAGATTTCTTCACTCCTTACTTCTTCTGCACTCTTTCTTTCCAAGAAAATGGCTGTGGGGACAACAGGAAAGTGTTTCCATGCCAAATAATTAGTTATTTATGGGAAGTACAGGAAGTCCAACAACACACACTTATGGAATACTTTGAATCACATGAGAACTTGTTTTAAAAAAAAAAAAAGGGATTCCCCACCTCATTCCAATGATCTGTGCCTTCATATGGATCTTGTTTATCCATATCTAAGCCCTCTTGGAAACCAGATATATGCTGGGATTCAATGCAATAATGGGGCATTAAGTGCCAGAGATAATATGTTACAAAAACCCTTTTGTTCATTTTAACAAAATTCTTAAATGGGTAACTTTTCTGTTTCATTGAGTTACCCAGTTCCAGTGTTTCCCATTGCTTGTTTTTGTTTTTGTTTTTTGGGTTTTTTTTTAACCTCTGTCATCATTTTCATTTCTGATCTTTCAGCTTGCACTATCTCTGTATCACTTCTTGTGAAAGATTGATGGAGCTGTGGTGAAAATTTTCTTGTCAGGGTAGACTTAAGACTCAGAACATTTTCAAACACTTTCTTGTTGACTTTGAGTGAACCGTGACTACTTGTTTTAGATGACGTTTCTATCTGTGGATATCACGACATTTTCATCAGCCTGGGGCAAAATCACAAACCCCTTAAACTGAAAGAACATACTGTTGGTGCAATTCAGTTCACAGCTGAATGTGGGTGTCTTAGTTGGTGAGGTGAAGCCTTGCCATGTCCATGCTGCAGCATAAAAGGCAGAATAAAGGACCATAAACCCTGTAAGCATGTCATGATACTGCAGCCACTATTGTGCTGTGAAATGAGTAGTCAGAAACACAGCAAGGGCAGCTTGGCAGACGTCAAGTGAAGCAAATATGTGACTTCATCCCTCTTTGCCACATACAGTGGAAGTTCAAGCCCTGTTGTCATCGTGCTCAGTGAAGAGTGTTGACACCTGCCTTTAAAGGGCTGGCACAACTTGCAGACACATGGTGACCACTGCAGATGGTGGCTGGAAGGCTCAGTTATGCATAGTTATGCAGGAGCAGCATCAATCAGCACTAGAAAATTGGCTTTTAGAAGGTTTTTCTGACCTGGGGGGATCCAGCTCAGCAATGTACTTGGTCTGGACATGTGCAGGTGTCTAGACTTTGTGCTGTGCCTTTAGGAGTTCTACTCAATATAAGAATAATCTGGCATGCTTTTAAGGGGAGAAAATGACCAAGGCAAAGCTGTTCCTTCAGCTGAAGGATATGAGAGGAGACACTTTTATAACCATCAGAGTAATCCTAAACAAATCCTGAAACTTTAATGGGAGTCATATTAGCATATTTCCTGTAGTTTGTAATATTTATTTTGATATATGTTCAGAAAGTTTATGTAATATTTTTCATGCATGAACTATTTTTGGCAAAATATAGAGATCTTCACATGCATAAATTTCCTATTATGATTGGCCAAGCTTTAATAAATGATCTGTAATAGAAAATATTGGCTATGTGTTTGGAACAGAGCTGTGTCAGGACCCAGTGCTCCAGCATGGAAATATCTGCTTATTACAGATGATCTGACCTCAGCTGGCCTTTGTGTGAAGATACAGAAATTGGTCTGACCTGTGGCCCTGCTTTCTATCCAGAAAGCTTTTCCAGGCTACTCAAGATTGCAGTTTGAGGAGCTAAATTCCTCACTTTTAGCTTGTCTGTCATTTTCCTGTGACTGTGAAACAGTCAAATGGGGACAAAATTTGATCTCACTGTCAATCATGCAGGAAATCATATCAGGAAAGCTCACTTTCATTAGAAAAAGTAATTCTGGATTATAGTCTAGATCTGAATCTAGCTTGTTTTGTCCACTAGCAAGAGTGATTAATTTCTGTAACCAATTGAAAACAGTGCAAGGAAATCAAAAATTAAAAAAGAAAGCCGGAATTAACTAAGTAATATTTAGAAATGGGAGGTCGTATCTCCTTTCATACCCATGAGAAAGCAATGCCCTATATTTTAACTCCACTTAAGTGAGAATTGTTTTGCATTAAGTGCATCTCTTCACAATGATCAAACATTTCAAGTGAAAGTGAAATTGAAATGGTTTTATTAAAATATGAGAGAGAGGATTACAGTGCTTGATGTCCTCAACCCGCCGGGTGCTTTCCCCCGCGGGTCCTGCTCACAGCAGAGCATAGAGGGGCGCTCCGAGCACATCCGTGGCTTTCTAGCACCATCTCGTGGGCAGCCAGGCCCCAAGGCCAGCTCAGCAGAATGCTTTCCCCTCGTTGCAAGTTTAAACAAACAGCTTTGAAAGTCTGCGTTTTACCTCTGGAGTTTTTTTCCCATTCATTCCTTACAGGCGTTGTTCCACAAAGTGATGCACTGATAGGTGAACCTCCTTGCAGCCACAGTGCTGCTGAGGATCAGCCCTTCATGGGAACTTGACAGACTCTGAAAGAAAGTGAATAGTTTGTAAGAAAAAAAAAATTGACAAAGCTGCTACTGATCTAATTTTGCTGCCTGAAAAACACGGGAAAGCCAGTTCTAAGTAAATATGGAAAACAAACAACCTCCCTGCCCCAAACCTCCCCATAATCCTCCAAACCCCCAAACTCGAACTAAAACAATTAAAAAAAAACTTTAATTTTCTATGGTTTATAATGTGGCTGTCACACTCCAAAAATGTGTCAGGATTTTCTGGGTGGTTTTTCCCCCTTTGTTTTAAAATGCACAAATCATAAACAGAGAACAGATGAGACTTGGCCACAGCTGACAGCATATATGAAAAGATGCAGTGAGCAGCAAGAGTACCTAGAGCCTCTGAGTGCTCCTGTAGCTGGAAGTGGTTTTATAGTTTGTGCTGAAGACAAACAAACTTTCAACTAAGCTTTAACATCAGTTTTGCTCAGTACATATAGAAGAACCAGGCCAACAAGCACATTTCAGCAAAATCTCAGCCCTGATCCCACTCAGACTACTCTAAGTATGGACAAAGAACAAACGTCATTATCATCAGAGGAAGGGATTCAGATTCTGTCTGAAGACATACATAGAAAGGAGTATGTAGGAGAAAATATGTAGGAAAACCATGTCCTTGTTTGCTTAGCAGCACTCCTCATGGCACAGGGCTCTAACCAAAGGTTAGGTTATGTCACAAGGCCAGGTATTGGAGGCCTTGAAGCTCAAGTTGCCTTAGTAGATGTGTTAGCCACTCAGTTTCAAAGCAGAGAAAGCTCTGAAATTTGGTGAGAAGATTGTTAGAGGCATTTCCAGGGAAACAGAAGAATGGTAGAGGTCTGTGTACAAGTGACTCCTGCTCTGGAGAAGCTCTCTGGGTGCTGTTGGAGCCAGCACAGGGCTTTCCCTTACTGAGCTGTTGGCTACTTTAGGCTTGTCCAAACCTGTGCTTGGAGATCCCAGAGGCTCTTGTTGTTGTACCTATCTCAAGCTTCATCAGGCACAGAAGATCCAGCCTCCTGGCTTCAGTTGAGTGGGTTGGTTCAGGGTTTTTTTTTGTGAGCAGAACAGCACCCAATTTATACAGTCCTGATGCAAACATCAATCTCAAATAATTAGTGCATGTGGCCAGTTAATCATCTTGCTGGCTCCAGGTGGAAACATGCCAAGATATTTCTGTAATAGTGAGTCCATTACATTTACATTTGATTTGCGTTGGATGTTCAAATATTTCTGTATCCTAGTCCTCCACCAGCTCTTACAAGTGTTAAACATGTTTTGGAAGGAGCTGGGCATAAAATATTTTTAGTTAATATGTAAACTCACATCAGTTTTAGAGTAATTGAATCAATTTAGGTCAAACTTGATAAGCTATTCTGATGAAAATTGGTGGGAATGTCTGGAAAGTGTATTAATATATTTTTGTTTTGAAACCAATCTATATTTAAAAATGAAAAAAAAAATAGCCCCAAATTCTGCTTTCTGATTGGCAGTTGGAAAAAAGCTAATTTTCACCCAGTTATGCCAGAAGTTATCAGAGTTTTGTAACCTAGTAACCATGTCTTAATAGGAACAAAAATATTTTTGTATTATTTGTGGTTGACCCTGTGATGGCTTCTCACCAAGGGCTGTCACAAAGGGGTTTGCAAACAAGAGTCTTGTGATATTCATGGTACCTCTGAAGAAATTGTTATGACAATTTGTTGTCATATGTTATGCAGGTGACCATGTCTGCCAGATCACCTTTGAGGGCTGATAAGTCACTGCAGCAGGAGGAGAATATCTGTAAGATGAGAGGCAGAGTTCCTTATAGATAACATCTCTGACAGTCTCTGGCCAGGAAATTTCCATGGCAGTGTTAATAAACTGTCTCAGCTCTCACCTGATACCATTCTGGTATCATCAGTATCACAAGGATCACTGTGAAGAAGTTTGTCAGGTTTTGCCCATTTTCACACCTGTGTGCCTTGCTGATGCACAGCCATCACATTTCTGATATGAGTACTGGTCATGCTCATAACCTGCTTGTAGCATATGGGACAGATGAAACAAGAAAGTAAAATGTAGTTGGCATAGGGGTATTGCAATCCAGCACCCATGGACAGTCATTTCCTGCATTTCCACCAGCCTTGCTCATGACCATCTGATAGATGATACACTTCTGTAAGTGCTCTGGCTTGTGCATCACAAGAATGTGAAGCGTGTAAATTCCCCCCAATGTACCTATATATTTTATATATAGTGCATGATAAATATTTAAATCTGAAAAAAAAACCCTGATTAGTTTAATCTATCCTCTGGTCATGGCCTTACTTCTTGTTCATTATTCATAAGGATTTGCTGAATAACATAGGCAAACCATTTTCAGACTATGAGTTTTCTGGGAAACATTCACTCCAGCTATTCACTATTCATCTTTTGTGGTAGCAGACTGGCTACTTAAACCACACAGTGGTCTTCCCCTAGTTCCTAACTGGGTATTTATAAACAGTAAAATAAAGGCAGACAAATTGTGAATGCTTCTCTTTGATTGCAAAGATCCTTGTTTGCCTGCCTATGTGGGCACGTGTCCCAAGAGCAATCCTGCCCGGAACTGAGTACATCCGTACAAACACGCAGAGATCTGGGCTTTGGGGAAAGTTCTGTCAATGTGATGGAGCACAGCCTGAGGAAGATGTGTTTCAGGGCATAGAACCTGCCATATATGTTCTGGATGGGATCTAGAAGTTCTCATGTTTACCGTGCCAAATAATGTTGCTTGTTCTAAAATTCAAGGCTTTGTTCTACCTGCTTCCTTTTTGCACCCACAGGGATGTCTGTTTGGGTGGATCTTTCCTACCACCTACATCCCAGGTAAAGCTGCGATGACAACATTTAAAATCATTGGAAAAGGGAGAGATAGAGAGATATTCATCATTGGAGTTCATGTGAAACAAGACTAACAGTCCTCCTCCCCACTGAGCTGAAAGAGGAGGAAGCTGCCTTCCAGCATGCTTGTGTTTTGTTAGGCAGGTCAGGATCCATGTTTGGCTGCCTGCTGCTCTTGGCCAGAGGCTGAGAATCAGGGAGAGAAGAGAACTGGGTTGGGAAACCGTGCTACTCAATGTGATCTGGACCTCTGGTGTTGTCACTCCAGGGACAACTCTGCAAAGAAAGGTGTACATGTAACAGCTGCTCATGGAGCAGAGACTACCTAGAGTAACATTGCTGTGCAACACCTCTGGGATCAGGTTCTGAGGACTTCTTGGCTCCTACAATAGATGGTTTAGGGTGGACTTTGGGTATCTGGAGAACTTTAAAGCAAAAATATCCTTATGTATCCACACAGCAAGTGGCTGGGGATTTTGCAGATTGCATTTCTGAGTGCATTTGAATTCTGCTTACATGCTTGTTCTTGAGGCCATACCTTTTATCTTTTTGGAGCCTAGACAGTATTCTGGGGCAGAGGATGATGGACTTGCTGCCAGTTAAGACACTCATTTTCTGTAATTTATTTTGACTCGATTTTATCTTTGTATCTATTTCAAGGCTTATTGCAGAGGCCATCATCATCATAAATAACTAGATGGAGAAAGAGGAATTGCCATGGTGATGTACAAAGCAAGTAGTTTTTGATCTAATCAGTTTTTATTTTGAGTACTTCAGGATCTGTAATTTAATTATAAAACCACAAGTTGGATTATTGATCTTGTTGAATATGCATTTTTACTGCCACAGAGGCAATACTCCCACAAACCAACCCCCACCTTGGAACATAAACCCACTTCAGCAGCTCCTTGCTTCTCCCAGAACTGCAGGAAAGGTAACAGTGATTCTTCCTCCCTCACCTGCAATGTTTTTCGTGGGCAGACATCAATGTATTTTATGAAAGTGGTACATTCAAAGACAGTGACATGGAGACACAGCAAGGCAAACTACTCATAAAGCACTAATTGTGTTTCCTTATGCAAAGCCCTGCACCAGAAGGCACTGGGTACCAAGAGGGTTTCTCCTGTGCTTTGGGAGAAGATATTGCCTGAGTGTGACAGTGAATCAGAGCCAGGATTATGAGGTTACAGCAGAGCAAGGCGATGGAGCTGTGCTTACACTTCTTTCCTCAGTGGTATCAGCACCTTTTATCAGCTGAAGGTATCAGCTTCCTCAGTGGGATCATAAAGGAGGAGAGGAAAGGCTGCTGCAGACAAGGAAAGAAATGTGAGTTCAAATGTAGTGCACTTTGCAAAACATAAGGCTGAGCAGAGAAACCATCAGGAGCATCCCTAAACTGTGTGAAGGAAGATAAACCTTTACTTTCCAGGCCAAGGACTAAATGAGAGGGGTCTCAAGGCATGGGGATGGATCAGCACTGGGGGTGTCACACAGCATGTCCTTCTTTATCTGTGTGACTCCTGAGTTACTCTGCTTTCAAGTGGTGAAGAGCCAGACCTGTCCCCAAAGTGGGATTTTGTGCATACAGAAATCTGTCTCTGCCTCTACCAGGAGAAGCTGGGACACTGAAAAAATCTGAGCATTTCTTTAGCCTGTCCAGGATGAATGCCAGAGTTTGAACAACGTAGGCTGATGGACTGGGCTGCCCAAGGGCTGCAAGAACTGAAGGTGAGGTGGACTGCATCTTTTCTGCAGAGTCTCCATGAGGTGGATCCAACAACTCTGTAACACTGTGAATGAAGTCATTGGAAGAGAATGCTCCTTCCTCTGCAGATGCATCCGTGAGATCTGTGGCAGAGCTGGCCAGCGAGTGTGCCAGAGAGCTGCACTGCATCTGCTGGCCCCTGTGATGAGGCACCAGTTTCCGTTTTCCACATGAGATGTCTGTGAACCCATGACCTTGTTAGTAAAAAAAAATTCAAAAAAATTAAAACAAGGCCTCATTTTGTGTCCCTGCGAGATTCCTTCAATAGTCAGTTTTCAACCACAGTCAACAAAGTACCTTATGTTTATCAAGGCACATTTTCCATTATGTATACAGACCTTTGTGGTTTTTTTTAAATTTGAAAGGTCATTTTAAGAGCCCACAATACTTCTCTGTTACGTAGGCCCAGCAGAATTTCTGGAAATATTTAATTTGCGTACTGTGTTGAAAGCTCTCAAACAAAGTGCACATCATTTAATCTGTTTATAGAACCCCTTGCTTCTCCTAAATATACTGGCATTCTTTTTCTCAACTAAGAAAGCCTTACTTTCTTTTATCATCAATTTTTAGTATCTCATCATGAGCATGAAGGGATAGTCAAACTTGTTCAATCCAAAGAAAAATATCTGAGGTTTTCTGTCTTCTCTCTTTAAATTGTTTGTTTGTTTTGTTTTGTTTTGTTTTGTTTTTTGTTACTCTGGAAAGACTTTCTCAAGGGCTTGGAAAGACACAAGGTTTAAAAAAAAAAAAAAAGAAAGAAAGAACAGGCACACTGAGGTAAAAGACTCTCTTAATATACATAATTTTCAGTCTACTTTGGTAGGCTACAAAGAGTGAGGTCCAACTACACCTTCAGTAGTACCTGAGAAGCCTGTTCAAGAAGGCAGATTTGTTTAAGCATCTCTGAGGGCAGCACTGGGCCCCAAGTCTTGTTCTCAGCCGTGGGCTCCACTCTGCTGTGGTGAGGTCAGGCCGTAAAGAAAGGTAAGGAAAGGTCGCAGAACTGGGCTCTGGGCTGGGAGTAAGTAGTTCCAGAATTTAATTTGGCCATGGAAATATTCCCAGCACAGCAGTATTCCCCCTCGTTAAAGAAGGGAATATTGCTGTAGCCCATAACCTCTGTAGGGGAGGAATTAACTTTTCAGCTGAACACTGAGCTTGGATAGGAAATGAGCTTAGTGGGGTCTGCGTGCTAAGGGACCCGTGTGCTTTGATGCAAATACTATTTTAAGATTCAATCTATGCACAAAGTAACACTGGTCAATCACAGACCAGGAATTAATTACTGTGAAGTGGTTCCCAGCTAAAGAATATCCTTATTAGTTTATCATTCCTTCTCTGGATGCTTTCTAATGTAATGTAATTGTGTTGAGTACTAAAATAATTATTGAGATGAACTGTAGAGCTTATTTTTCCAGATGGAGTGTGAGAGAGGGCCTTTCTAGCTGCTTTGCCTTGCTTGTGAGCAGGTTCATCCATGCAAAGATGTGTTTTGAACTTGATGGTAAGCATGAACGTCCCAGTGTGGGGAATCATAATCACAGCTGCAGCAAAGGTCTATGGTCTCCCTATGCAGGACTGCAGGATTTGGGAAGTCTGGGGAGGAAATGTGTCCAGAAATCATCAAGGTTTTATTTCATTCTGCCTTTCCTTTGGTTTTCTTTTCTTGCTTTGATACGAAAAATAAAATAAAAATTTAGGATTAGTGTGTACTTACAGGTTAGATTTAATCCTAATAGAAGTATAAATAAAAGCTTGGTATTTTAATCTCTGTTTGATCACTCATTCTTGCATGGTAATTTTGCAGAATATACACTAATGCTCTAATGTCAAACAAACATGCTTCCCCTGAAAGTTTTTTGAGAAAACTGAAGTAACATTTTCTGATATTTGCTCTGTAATATTGAACCTCTGTGGTGAAAGGATAAATTTGAGTCCTGAAATTATTCTTTCAGCATTCATACAGATTACTGGAAATGGAAGTACAATTTCTGCCAGTTAATACAGATGAAGCATAACATTATGACATTCTCAGTTGTTTAATACGTTTTGTTTCTAACTGAAATATGGCTCATCTGCTAAATGAACCGAGACTTAGTTTAATCTTTTTTGGAGTGCTTCTAAATCCAGATCACTCTTCTTTTTTGTGAGCTTTCACGAGTCTTTAGAAGTTACAGATTGCCTTCAGATATATCACAGCAAAATAAGACCAACTTTGATTTTACGTATGTATAAATATTATGATTTACAATTTATGACTGAGGCATTTCCAATTACATACTTGTTTATTAGAAGAAATGCTGCCTTTTTGTTTAAGAGAGTAGTCTGGATATATGTAAAATAGAATGTGTGTCACCCTGTTTTTCTCAGCTGTTTTTGCCTGATTTTTCTTCATTCCTGGGGAGGATTAAGGAAAAGGAGAAAAGATGTTTGATGTTTCAGGGTGATGTTCTTGATCAAGCCTTGTACATGCTCAGTTTGTTGAACTTTTATTGCCATTTTAGCAGCTTTGTTGTAAGTTCAATGCCTTCAAAAGCATCCTTCCTTCAGTTGAAATACCAGGATTTTTGGTCCAGGTTCTGGTAGAAGTCAGAGTGCTCCAAGGGTCTCTGCTGCCCAGAGTCTAGTAGAATGAGTGTATTTCTTTAATTCTATAGCTAGAACCAATGTCTGTTTGGGTTATTTCCATCCTTTACAGAAATACAGTGCTGTACCCATTGTGCCAGAGGTTTTTCTTCTCTCACCATCACTGCTGGAGATGCAGTTTAGTGGCAGAGCAATTGTAGACTCCTGGTTTGACATTGTCAGCCCAGAGCCTTGGTGCTGACCATGTCACCCTCTTGGTCACTTTCCCCAAACACCGAATTTTCAGTTTTCCCTCTCATTTGGCTTCTCTGCTTTTGCTGACTCCTGCAGTCATTAGTTTTGCTGTTGTTGACATATTTACTCCATTTTCTGTTGGATTATTCCAAGCATGCCAACAACTTAAATGAGTATTTATTTTAAACAGAAATCATCAGGTCATTGCTTTCACTCCTCCAATAAAACAGTCCAAGAGCGGCTTATCTTGTAGGAGTTTTGTAAATGTTCATTATGAAGAAATATTGTGTCCTACAATACATTGCAAGGAAATTAGACTTCTCCTCATCTCTGTACTGATACCATTCTGAATGATGGTGCTGAAGTGGCAACCACTTTCTGTGTAATTTTGACCTCTGATGTTCCAGAAGAATTCTGCAACATTTTGAACCCCACAGTAAATGTAAATAATTTTCCACTTTCAGATATGAAATCTGGGCAAACATCCCATAAAGCAGTGTCATAGTGTGTTACAATAACTGACTTATTTGTGAACATGAATGCAGAATGGTTTGTTTTATTAAAATTTTGCACTGAGGCTTCAGTAATGCTATGTATTTGTTATTGTATTGCATACTTTATTGTCCTTATCCTGGATTTTCTTCATATAGAAGAAAATACCTCTGAGGTTTATTTCTTTACCTGTACCTCACACTCTGAGTGATGCTCCCTCTGCTTCTCCTGATTAAGAAGGAGATGCCATTTTTATGTTGCTTTTTGAAAACTCTCTCATAAAAGTCTCCTTATTTTTCTCCACCACCAAGGTCCAGTTGTTTAAATGTACTGAAGAGAAAATGTAATTTCAGAAAGGGACCAGTCATGGTCCTGGTGAGTGTTCTCAGAAATTAATTAAGTATGGGGATGGTTTTGCAAGGTCATAGAATCATAGGTTCACAGAATCACAGAATGGTTTGTGTTGGAAGAGACCTTAAAGATCATCTAGTTCTAACCCTTCTGCTGTGGGCAGGGGCACACAAGTGTGGATAAAAAATTTAAGGAGCAGTTTAGAGAGGGGTGGTCACTAGTCTGTGTGAGCTGTTGAGGTGGCACAAGAGCCATTCTCAGCTGCCCTGTACCTGCATGGCAGAGGATGAGGGCACTTGAGCTAAGGTCAGACACTCTGCAGAGCAAGTCCAGGCACTCATCAGCAAGTTACAGACAGTGCTGCACACAGGCCCTGACTCTCCATCCCCCACCCTGCTATTTTTAATCAGAAACTCTTTATTAAATTTTATTAAATTTATTAAAAATACTTCATTTTATCTGGACATTCATATCTGTTCTAATCAGGACAGTAAATAGGACACAATTACAATCAGATTCCACTCTAGTGCTGGTAAAAGCAACAGAAACAATTCTCCCATTCCTGTTTTGTCCCTGTTTAATCCTACTTAGCTGCTTCTAGTTGCCTCAGGGCCTGGAGAGGTATCGTCCATCTCCTACCTAGTGTTGATCCAAAGTCAGGCCAAAGTTGCTGGAAGGTGGCCTGGGTGGCTGGATCAGTCTGAGGTACTTCCCTACAGGACAGGCAAAGTGCAGCAATGAACTGCTGTGGTCACTGATGGGTCACAGGCATTTGAATGCCCTGGTCCTCATCCTTGCAGAAAGTGCCCATCCCAGCGGAGTTGCTCAGGAGAAGAACATGTGAGTAATGCACTGAGTGCACTGATGGCCCAGGACACAGCGAGCACCTCCATCACACTGCCTGTGTAGAACATGTTGTATTGCCAGAAAGAGCAAGCCTTTTTTCTTTCTTGAAAACCATTTCTTATAAATTAATTTCTTGTAGTTAAAAAGTGATTGTTCCTCACCTCACTGAACAGCTATTGTAGCTTCACACTCTGACTGGCTGGCAAAGGCAAACTAAATGAAAACCTTGCACACACAAGTATGTCTGCAGGAAGATTTATTTGTGCTCCTGTCCACATGATTCATACTTGCTCCAGGGGAAAAGCTGTAGCTGAGAAGGGGTGCTAAGCTACTGTGATTTTCCATGCCCTCATAGAAAAGAAAATATCACTTCTAACCTTTTATTTATTTTTTTTCTGTCCCATTTAGAAAGAACATAGCTAGAACAATAGTTAGCTAATCCAGACAATCATTTCATTGTAAATCACCAGGGTGCAGATTTACAGTCCAGGTATAATTGTTTTGGTTCTGTTTCTTCACTTTTCAGGTTAAAACTGATTAACACAAGCTTTCAGAAAATTAATAATTAATATATAAAAAAATTAAATGGCTCATAACTGGGACATGGTTTGCTAAATATCAGCCTGGTGAGATGTTCTGTAACAGTGCAGGAAGCTCCTATGTATGTAATTACAAAGGAAAAGCTGACAGACCTTTAGCAATTACTTTGCAGTAATAAATTATTGTTATTAACAGATCTTTTCATCCATGGATCTCAAAGTACTTTAGGAATATTCTTTGACAGAATGCATATGTATGGAATACAGTTTAATCTTCTTTATGCAATATTGTAAAAACAGCCAGGTCTGGACACTCTCTCCTCAGCATGTGCTGTGTGAGAGACTCAGATTTAGGGACATTGCAATGCCAGAAAGGCTGGGAAGAAGTGTTCTAGCATGAGGATAAGGGACCAGATGAGACAGGTATGTGATGGTAAGTTTCTCTAGAGAGGCACCTCAATATTTAACTTTTCACAGACCCTGACAATGTGTCCTAAACAGCGTCAGGGATTCAAAGTATTCAAGAGTATTTCCCCCCTCTTTTCACAGCATGGTCTATACATTCTTATCTCTTTTGTGGCATCAGGTTGCAATGCTACTCTGTAACTTGTGAGAATGCTGTTTGCTATGGAGGTATTTAATCCCATGAAATTGGGGTGCCAGAGCCCCTCATCCACTGACTTCCTCTCTACAGACACAGTGAGGATGTGGTGACAGCAGGAATCTGAAAAAAGTCACCTCATCCTTGCATGCAAAATGCTAGGCCTTTGTTTTCATCTTCTTTGCCAAGACTTAAGAAAACGCAATGTTTTTTATTTACTGACTTAATCCCTGGCCAGCCTCCAGGGAATTGGGGCTGAAGAGTCAAAGCAGCTGCTTGTGCTCAGAGTGTTTGGGTGAGTTTAAGGGATTGGGCTCTTGGAGAAAGACCTAGGCTAGCACAGGTTGTGCTTGAGTGGCAGGAGCCTCTCCCCCACACATCCTTCCCTTCCCTTCCCTTCCCTTCCCTTCCCTTCCCTTCCCTTCCCTTCCCTTCCCTTCCCTTCCCTTCCCTTCCCTTCCCTTCCCTTCCCTTCCCTTCCCTTCCCTTCCCTTCCCCACAAATACAGCTCTCACAGCTGTGAGAAACAGCAATTGGCAGCCAGCCCTGGGGAGGTTTCAGGCAACATTTCCCTTCTTCTCTTTGCTTACCCCTTCATTTAACAGGTGTATTTATTAGATGCCATACACCCTATGCAGCATTTCACAGTTTAGTCTTGGGAAGGTTTTATTAATTTCTGACTTGAAAGGCTGTACCCACAGCTCGCTGAACAATTAAGTTAGTCTTAAATGATCTGTTTGGAAAATATGGTACATAATGAATGAATGAATTTAAGAACACATTTGTGGCATTAAAATAAGCCTTGCAGGGAATATATAAGACTGACAGATCACCATGAGAAAAGGCATAACAAGGAGAACCCCTAGCACAGCTACCTGGGTCTAGAGATCCCAGCCATGGTGTATATCCCAGTGCTTCTGGACAAGGCAGGGATGGCTGTGCATGTGCTGTTAAATCTTCCACTTGCATGTCTTAGCTCCCTGAGCTCCTCTACTGTGACAAAATTGTCACCTTGTGGTGACAACACACACAAACCAACCCCAGTGCTAATTTGCTCCCATGGGCACCTTGCCAAGGTGGCTGGCAGACACTACACTCATCACACATACCTCAGTGAGCTGTACCACAGTCACTCTATGCAATCCTGGCACTTAGTCTGCTGGAGGACTAAGAAGTCATGAAGCCTTCCTGAATCTAAGCACATAAAACTGATGGCAGGGTCAGGAATCCATAACACACTCCTGAGAAGAGCACTTTCTCCATACAGCACAGATGAGCTAAGAGATCAGGTCATGTCCAGATCATCAGCTCACCTCTGTGAAACCGTTCAAAAGTGGCTTTGGACCAGATTTAAGTACAAACTAAACATCTGTCTGAACAGCAAAGTTCATCGTCCCCAAAGTCAGTGCTCCCCTCCCCACAAATGAATCTTATTCGAGGGGAAAATGTACAAGCAAATAATTAATTTTGGAGTCTGTGGGTGGCCCCTGAGGTGAACTGGAGCTCTGAGTTTTACATAAGCACACCCCCACACAAACTCTGTCTTTGCTTCAGATCAGCATCAGCGAGCCCACGCACATCTCTCCCGGGGCCTTTGTGCAAGACCTTTATCCTTCTACCAATGGGAAAGCCAAAGCCCTGGGGTGAAAGACAAGTTGAAAGCTAAGATCTGAATGATTTGGCAGAAATTGGAGCTATTGCAAGATTTTCCAAGATGAGCCCACTGGGGGACTGGAGAGCTCATGATGATTTAATGGCTTAAAAGAGAATGGGGCTTAATCTAGACCATGTGCTGAGAGGAGCTGCTGAGCATGGAGGTAGAGTAAGGCAAACCCACCCTGACTACAGTGACTTCACTCTCCACATCTGGGTGGCTGAGAAATTGCATCTGTCTTCCTATGTTCCTTGTTTCAATATTCAAGCTCTGATCCAAGCTTTCTTTTTGTGGTCAGACCCTCATACATGTGCTGACTTTTGGACCCCAGGGGTCCCCAAGGGTTCCTCTCTGGGGCTGCAGCGTTTATGATGCAAGGTGGGGGAAGGCAAATCTTTCATTGGCCCTGAGCCAGGCCAGGCATGCAGGGTCATCCAGCTCCTGTAGATGATGCTCAGGAAAAGCAACTTAATCCTGCCAGACATGGCTGCAAGCAGAGCTTTGGCACCTGAGCTGCAGCAAAAGGGGCCTGTGGTGGGCTTGTTGAAGGCACACACCAGTTCCATGGCTCTGGAGGGAAGGGACAAATGTGTGGCTGTTAACTGCAAAGGCTGTGAGAACCCAGGACGCAGAAAAGAGGAGGAAGAAAGGGAAAAGCAGTCACAAGCAGAAAAGTAGGAACAGACCAGTAGAAGAGGACTTCTGAGGGGTGTGGGGCCTGGTCTTCTGTTCCTCCCTGCTTTTGTTCCTACAGCTCCCTACGCTCCCCATCCCTGCTGCTGCTATGCCCAGCCACAGAAGAAGCAGAAAGAAACCATTGCATGACTCTGACCCAGAAGTACCTTTTAAGTACCCAAGATGGAACAAAGCTCTTCTGCTTTTTCAGCATAAGCATTGTGAATTTTATCAGTGATGCTTGGCCTGAAAGAGGTGCTTGCTCAGTCTTGCTGAGTTTCAAAGTTCTCCTCTGAACCAGAACAAGTACAAGGCATTAGAGAGAAAACAGATCCCCGCAAGGTCCCAAGCCTAGCCCAGAGGAATTGTTTGCAGGGTAAAACACAGCCTCAGAGAGTCACAGTTCCTTTGTTCATACAGCTGAGAAATAGGACACTTATTCAAGTTTGTCTGCTCAGCCCTCAGCCCTGGCTATCACTAATCTCAGTACTGCTGAGGCATGGATTTTGATGGTGGTTTACTGTGCAAGCTGGAAGATCTCACAGCTCATAAACCATCTTCAGCATCCTCCTTAGGACATGACATTCACTTCTAGATAACAACATGCTCTGGTTTGGTTTAGGTTTTGCAAGCCTCTGTAACAAGAAGCAGATCCATCTCACTGGCCTCAGGGCCAGTCAACAGCTGGTTAAGGGGACTGAGGCAACGCTGTGTCAGCCCCATTCACCATCAGCATGTGAGGCAGACACACACACAGCCCCTTCCAACAGAGGTGTCTAAATGAGGTGGGTGGACAATCTCTGAAGCAATCTACTCCATCTTTTCTGTAACAAGACCTATGGCAGCTACACCTCTGACCACAGGGCAGGATGGGATGATCCCCAAGCCTGCTTGCATGGCACAGCCTGGTTCCTTTCCATCTGTAGGTGCTGCAGTGGGGCCAGAGTCACTGCTTACAAATGGTGCCTGCCACAACACACAGCCACAGGTGGAAAAGACTGAAACATCACCCTGGGGACCAGGGTGAGCCCTGTGGTGAGGATGTTACCGGCCCTGCAGCATCCTCAGGGGGCCAGGGCATTATGAGGTCAGGGGGGACAAAACCATAAAGGATAAGATTTGCAAGAATCCCAATTTGGAGAGTCAGCACCACAAAATGCCAAAAAAGCCACAGAGCCCTTCTTATTGCTGTGAGGGGTGTCTGAGTCTGTCAGAGTGACTCCTGAGGACAGAGACCATGAGAATGGTGTCTTTTGCTGCCTGGATACATTTAACTTCTGACCTCTATCAGCTGTCAGATTAGGAGGGGTTTAGTCACATCAGTCTGAGCAGGAATTAAAGCCAAGCTCCAGGGGTGAAAGGGCAGAGCCTTAAAGGGATCACCTTAATTGACAGGGCCTCTTAATCCCCCTGTTCTTGTACATTAATCCAAATATCTCCAGTTCTTCTTCTTAACCTGTTTTCATAAAGTAAAGAGAATTATACTTAATGTAACAAAGCTGGGTGTAGGAGTAAAGCGTGACCTTAGCCCTCCTGCAGAAAGGGTTTGAGGCTGTTGTGAATGCTGCTCTTCATCCTGGTCACTCCCCAGCCCTGCCCCAGCACTTTGAGAGCTGGAAATGATCAGGCAGCTCCTCCTTGTCCAAGCCGTGGCAGTGAAGCTGTGCAGGACAGGGCTGTTGTTTGATGTTCCATTTGCAGTTTACATTTATAATGGCAGCACCCTGATAACCTGGGTACTTGAAACGGGCCCAAGCAGAGAGGAGCTTAGAGCACACCACATCCATCACCTGACAGGCCTGATTGGTGGGGCTGTGCTGCTCAGAACATCCCTCTCTACTGCAGGAGCCAGCATGCAGGACCTGGAGGCCCCCCCACCTTCAGGGAGTCATGAAGGGGTGAACACAAGAGAAGTGCTGGGGTTGTTTTCTTAATGTGTGATACAGAGAAGATTTCAGGCTCTTTGATTATCACCCCAGAAACTTCTCAGGCTAAAAAATATTGTCTTTCCACGGTTTGAATACTCACAAGGAATGATGAGCAGTAGCCATTCACATAAAATAATTTTTGGAAGCAAAGTTGATGTGCAAAATTACTCCTTTTGCAATTTTTTTTACAGTGAACTCGTGAAGGTTGATCATCTCAGAAGGTTTAACTGAGGCCTCAAACACTAAATGATCTCTGTGGGCAGTAGGAAATGTACTTGGTGCTGGTAGCATGGCAAAATTAATTTTCAGCTGTTAAATTAAGACATTAACAGGTAACTAAGTTGTTGAACTATCAAGGACATGGGTTGTGCCTTCATGTGCCTTGGTAGTGCAGCTATGCACTGTCACCAGGGGTTCTCAGTTCTACTGAAAGATAAACAGGCAGAAAATGTGAGATTCAGCTCCTGAATCATGGGGAGGAGGCAGAAATCCCATGCTTGGTTTACATGAGTGTCACAACTCTTGACACTGACTGAATTTTAGGTCTTGGAGACAGTTCCAGTGGTGCCAACCTTCAGGACCACACTGGCTCTGGGTGGTTTCAGTGGTCATCACTTCTCACTGCCAGCCAAAGCCAGCCTAATGGGGGAAAAAATATCCCTGATGCTGCCTCCTGCCATCCGTGTGCATTGTCCTTTGTAGCTATCCTGGCTTGTTCTGGTAGTGGGAAACTTACCCTGCAAACCCAGCTCGTTTCAAAATACATGTAAGGCATCTAGTTTTTGCTGGCATGGTGGGGAAAGCCACAGAAAATTGTGGAAAGAATGAAGTTTCCAGAGGCAAATTTATTTTGTCTTAGGCCCCTGAAACATCTTAGTTGAACTAACTCTAAGTGGGCTGAGAATAAGTTCTATCAAAGGGAAGCAGTCTAAGAAATAGTTGTGGATAAAAGAAATATGAAAGCTGTTCAAAAATAAGGAGAAAAAAAAAGCCTTTGAGTGGGCTGAAGGAAAACAAACACAGATCCCAAGAGGAGGAGGAGAGAAGAAAAACTAATGAAACAAAAAAGTAGCTGATGAAAACCTGGTCTTACAGAGGGCAATAATATTTTTTGCTGCTAACTTCACTGGGCCAGGATTTTATCCACATTTTCTAATCATGGTGATGGTCTTTTCATTCCAAAGTTTTCTTCCATGTCATGATTCATCACATCTCCTGTCTGGACATGCAGTAGCACAGAACTCCCATTTAGTTTGGAAAATACTCTTTTAATGGAACGAATCTCTCTTGGAAAAAAAGACTTCGTTTCAAATGACAGGAGGAGGAGAGGAAAAGTTCATGACCTCAGTCAAATTTTTGAACCGCGTGAACACACAAAAAATAATTTGAAAAGTTCATAAAACCTCAATTTTCAGCAGATTTGCCCATCCAAGTTTAGGCTCGTCAGGGCAGAAGCCCCAATTCCTCTTCAGATCCAGCCCTGTGAACACAGTGACACTGATGCATTTTATGAAAAGCCTGGCCAAAATCAGAGCCCTGGAAGAGGAGCTATTTGGGCAGCTGAAGCAAGAGAAGGGAGAGCCAGCCCCTTTGAAGTTATCAGCCAGGGGAGGCGTTGGATAAGCCCAGGCCGTTTGTAATCAGATGTCATGAGAGGACTGTCAAAGAAATCTCCCCACACTTGCCTTGTCACTGATGGTATCTCAGGGCAGATAAAATAAGAGCAGCAGTAAAAGGGAAGTCCAAGCCATTATCTGCCCACACCTGGGCTGCCAAGGTGCCGTGCAGAGACAGCTCCCAGCATGTCTGAGGGCACGGGAGGGGGAGGATGCTGAGCTGCAGGGGGACACTGTCCTGCAGCCCCAGGGAGCACAGCCTGCACCACTGCGGTTGGATCTATTGTGGAGAATTTGTATTTGCAGCCTTAACTTTCATCTCCCTGTGAAAGCCAGGCTGAAAAGCTGTTTTCTTCCCAGATAATTGGGAAAAATTCATTACACCTTTTTTTTTGGGAGAATTTGCAGAATACTTTCACAAGGCTGCTCACTACTGCTCTCCCTGGCATCCAGAGTTCTTTTATGGGAAGTAGATTCACAAGCCACTGAACCAGCCAAAGTCTCAGTTTTGGTGTCCTTTCCTTGTGCATTTCTTGGAGTTGAATAAGTTGAGGTTATGTAGCAGCTTTTATTTTGTGGAGGTATTTCTAGGCTCTCTGTACAACACGCATTTAAATCAGCCTGCAGGAATGTGATGCCTTGAAGTGTTTTCTACTGCCAAAACCTAATAGGAACTGGCCATCAGGCTTGAAGAGACAGATGGATCAACAAACACATGAATTAACAGTGCTATCATACTTTGTTTTTCTTGGAAAGCAGGGCTAGAAAGTCCAGTAACCTGTTCAGAGATCTAGGGTAATACCATGTATTACATCATCAACCCTCTTGGCCCTTGTCTGTGAGGCATGAGTTGTGCATGGGCATTGTACAAGCCCAAGAACCCTGCAGCAACCCCAGATGTGCCCAGAGTCACTGCAACAGTTGCACGCTTTGAAATGACCCTTGTAAGTTCTGGCTATATCTCCATGGCTGTTTTGAGACAATGGCATGAAGTGCCCAGTGAGTCTCCAACCAAGGAACCTCTGTATTATGACCTGGTAAATTCTAGTCCTTGAATGTTTTGGGGTGGGTTTTGGTTTTTTCTCTCAGCAGTGGGGAGACCCTTATGCTGCTGCCTTGGAAGTCCTCTGCAGACAGGGGAAGGTCTGCTTGAAGCTGGGATTTAAGATTAAGCCAGTGCTGTCAAGTGCACCTTTTAGGAATTTTTTCTGTTTGGTCTTTGGGCTTAGTGATGCTTTGTGCTGATGTCCTACCTACACATAAACTCTGTGAGCAGATCCCTCTATGGGAACTTTGCTGAGTTTTTATTACATCCTGAATTTCTTTGCTCCAAGAAATCCAGCATCATTCGAATTCTGGCCACCATGCACAGAACAAGGGGGTCCACAGGATTGCAGTGGTGTGAAAAGAGATCTTGACCCCTTCACTATATTTAACATAAATCAAATGTCACAGTGGGCTGAAAATCCATGTGTATTAACCATCTTCCCATACTCACTAAACTACAGTAACTATCTCCCTGCCCTTCCCCCCTCTTTCTAATAGCAGTATAAATAGTCCAAAGGTCTCTTGTCAACACAGCTCCCAGACTTCTAACTCTTTGAGGGGCAAATGCACTTTGTTTTATTACTTGTATGGCATTCCTCAAAGAAGGGGACTTTGACCTTCTTAAATTCTTCCTGGAGATTAAATACCAAAACCAGCAGTCCACAAGGGAATTAATAGACAGCTTCAATACACACAGCAGGACCTTTGGAGGGGGTCAAGTTATTAACACACTGGGAAATGTAGATTGTATCTTCCAATGCAGGGCATATCTTGCATTCTAAATCAGATAATGACAATGGGACACAGAGAGCTGCATTTCTGAGATGAGTTCTGCAGCTCTCAGCACATCGTCCAGTTCTGGGTATTTTACCAAGGACACAAACTTTGCTGACTTTAGAAGTCTTCACGTTAAAAGGAATGCATAACAAACCTCTCCTTTTTTGAAAAATTATGCCTTCTGTATTAACAGTGGGCCCATGTGGCTTTATTTTGCATTAGACAAGGAATCTTACCTGGGGGCTTAATACTTATTCAACCTCCTACTGCCTCAAAACAGACAACCCTACAAAAATATTTGGTTAATATTTACATATTTAAGGAAATTAATGTCAGGCATTGAAAACCCTTTAAAGGTATTTTTGGTGCAGTTTTGAACAATCGAAGCTTGCAGAAGCAAAATTTAAGCCTGATGAGAGCTAAGTGGTAATGGAAAACTCATTTCAGCTTTCTTGCTGTTCATATTTGCACTGGAAACATGATTTAAAATATTCACTTTAGGTAGATAAGCCAAGAAAGAAGGATAAGTGATAGAATCAATAAAAGGTTTTAGATTAAGTCACCATTTCTGTAAAACCTTGACACTTGAAAATGTGACAGTTTAATAGCTCTCCCTTGTTTCTGAACTGCTGTTCACCAGTCTGAGGTTTTACCTTTGAAATTATGAAGAAAGGGATAGCATCTTACAAAGTCACCTTTTTGTTCTTCACCTCCTTTTGCTTTATGTATTTGGCCACTGCTGAACAACACAAGTTTTTGAAAATAAAAACCAACCCTACAGTAAGTGAAAATCATGAAAAGAATGAATAGGCTGAAATATATTGCTTGTTATGAAATATTCCTTTGGCATGAATTGCAATAAACAAACCAACATCCATTCCAAAACAGCAGTAAACAAATCTTTACTACTCCCTGATTGCCAAAAATCTCACACTACTCAAGTTGACATGGAAAAAAGCATTAATGTTAGTGAGGGGTGAATTTCAGGAAGGCTGGGTTTGGTCTGGATAAGCATATCTGACGTATGCAAGCCTTCTGGGACCCTATAAAAACAAGCTTTCTTGGGGTATTTCCTGCACTTCTGGTTAGGTTGGAAATGTCATGACAGCTGGCTTTGCCACAGCCCTTGGGCACTCCAGGTTGTGTTTCTGGCCGGAAATCAGTGAAACAAACATGGTTGGAAAGAGAAGAAACCACAGAGCAATGCTTAGAGCTTCTAGAACAATTCCAGCCAATGTGCTCAGTGTGCTCTTACATGCACTTGGACACAACAGCCGTGTGGAAGATCAGCTCTTCTTCCTCTGTACAGAAAAAAAAATTGAGGAGTTGATGCTTGAAAAATGTTTTCTGTCCCTCTTCTAGCTGCATGCAGGACGTACAGATATGCAGGCCAGCCCTTACTGCTCTAGACTCTGAGCATATGAAAAGCACAAAGGCAAATGCAGTCACAAATCCCTCATGCATGCCCCCATTGCTGCATAACCTAACACCTCTTCCACCTTCTCCTCTTTCCTCATAAATTTGATCTATAAAATCCCAGTAAACAATTTTAAAAATGAATTCCTGACATATGGAAGTCAAATTTTAACTACAAGTGATTACACATTTAAATCCTAATCTTAGTGGACCTTTTAGGAAAAGCAAAATACACTTTGATTTTGTCCTGGTGATAATATTAAGGCATATTATTGTTTGTGCACCAGTCTCATCTCATACAAACAATAAGATGTAGTGAAACTGTGAAAACCCTTGCCTTCTGGGTTGCTAAAATTGCATGGGTTCCAAAAGGCAAATGAAGAGAACAAAAATCTAGTCATGGCACCAAAAAACTTGTACCATGGTCAGAAGCACCTTTGCTACAGACTGCTGGGTGTCAGTGGAGCGTTCAGAGGCTCTGTCCATCTGTCCTTGCTGGTTCTGTGCTCTCCCTGTTCCCTGGGTCCTCTGTGAGCACCAGGTTCTCCAGGAGAGCAGGGAAGAGATCTCACCACAGGAGATGGGTTGCTGCACTGAACCAGTCCAGAAGAAATGCCCCTTCTCTGCCCTTTCCACATGAGCATCAGATTTGCTCTTCTTGTTATGTTACATTTTGTTGTTTTTAAGGGGCTAAGCAGTGCTGTTAGACACAAATTTTTCTCCAATAAGATTTCTAGATATGCCCCAGATAGTTTATTGCTCCTGAACGAGCATCTCCAGCTGGAGATGTGCTCTTTACAAAACATATTCCAAGTAAGGCCCCCAAGCTGAAGTCTCCCTGCACTGTAAGCCTCACAGGGCAGTGTGCCAGCCATGGATCATCAGCTGGGTTGTCACAAACATCTCCTGGAAATACCTTCTTGGTAGTCTTGAAGAGGACTTGCCATCTCTTCAAGTAACTGGAAATGGAGCCAGATTGGCTGCCTTCTGCTGTTTTCACAGACAATCCAGAGAAATAAAAAGATTTTTTTTTCCAAGGCAAACATTCATAGAAATACAGCTTCCCTTGAATATACGGGGATGATGAAATGCAGTGGGGGAAGGATGCTTTTGTATTTCTTAATGGTTCCTCAAGCAGTTGGGCACTGCCCTTCCCAATGGGAGATTTCTCTGTCATTTTATCCCCCTTTTGGTTCCTTTGGCTGAAGGACTGAGGAATTTGTGCTGTGCCTGCTTTGCAAAGTTATGCTTTGAGCAGGGCTTTTGGTGTCGAGCTTCCTCACAACCTTTGTGTCAGGAGCACTTGGGTGTGTTTGTCCCCTTTCCAGTGACAGGAGGGGTTAACCTGTCATGAATCTCAGAGGGGACAAGGCACACCTTTCTCTGTCTCTGTGACTTGTAGCTGTATCTGTAAAACACAATGAAGTGTTAAAATACATGCCTGGCCTTTGATCCTGGGGCCAAATGTAGTTCTGGTGTAACCTCAGTGTCTTTCCTAATGAAAGAAACTTTCATTTCCTCCAGGAGGCTGCTGCAGGATTTGCTCACAGAGTGGGCAGTGCTTTTGGCTTCCAGCCTGATTCCTTAATATCCCCTGCTCCTCCATACACATCCTGGGAAAGAAAGGTGTGACCAACCTGGGAGCACAGGGGCAGGAGGGAGGCAGCAAAGCAAATCTGTCTGCACAAGGCTCAAATGCCGTTGTCCTTCTCATAAAGAGCCAGTTTAGGTTTATGAACACAAAGGCCTTTGATGTTGTTCCTCGGCAAATGGTGCCTTAAAGGTAATAATAGATGGTTTCATGGGCTGAGCCCTGGGCTGGGGCTTGGCAGCAAATGCCAGGCGAGCCATGCTCCTGGCAGAGATCTCCTCAGTGTGTATGAGCTCTCCTGAGGACAGCCATGAGAGCACTCCAACCTCTTCCAGCCATCTGGAAAGGGGGAGATAGCTGCCTCCCTCACAGGGTCTCACAGAGCTGTGCTGGGATTTGGATGGTCCTTTAAGGATAACTTATTTACCAGCTAACATTTGCTAACTTGTTCCACCCCTGCGGGTAGAATTACGTGTGGGCAGCGCAGGCAGCTCCAGCCTGATGTCAAACCTGTGCCAGGAGGAGCTGCCTTCCCCTTGGCCCCTTGGCTCTGCTGCTCCGAGGCACACCTCTGGCCTGCCACTTGGCTCAGGGTTTCTGTGGGGCTCGGCTGTGACTGGATTCCAGCAAGGAGTTCTGACACTGCTTCTTGCTGTCAGCCGCCTCCCAGCCCTGAACAGTGGCTGTGTGTGAAACCTGCCCGGGGGCTGCTGTGCCAGCTCCCTTCAGGGGCACAAGATCTTTCCTGGGGCTCTGCACTCCCAGGCACACTCTGGAGTTTCCCTGTCCTCCTGCAGCTCCTTCTGGCATGGTGGGGATCTCTGCCATACACCCCCCCTCCACCCTCCCTGACCGACGTCCAGGGATTTGTGTCCTCTCTTGTTCCCTTCTGGCCCCTTGGAGCCACTGGCTGAGGAAGATAATAATTCTGGAGGTGCACTTGGTGCAGGCAGTGAACAGGGTGCCAAATCCTGTGAGGGAACCAATGTTTTTTAACAAGGAGAAGGGATAAATCCCTGGTTTTATGGAGCTTTACTGCTCTTATTGAGGTGTCAGTTAATGCTGCTGCATCTCCAGTGCTCCTGCCCTGTGCAGTGACTGGGCTGCTTCCCTTGGGAAGGAAGGGGGGAGCATGTGAGTGTGTGTGTGTGTGTGTGTGAGAGTGCATGTGTGTGTGTGTGAGTGTGTGTGAGTGTGTGTGTGTGAGTGCATGTGTGTGTGTGTGGCTGAGTGCGAGTGTGAGTGTGTGTGTGTGTGAATGTGTGTGAGTGCATGTGTGTGTGTGGCTCAGTGTGTGTGTGTGTGTGTGTGTGTGTGTGTGAATGTGTGAGTGTGTGTGTGAGTGTGTGTGAGTGCATGTGTGTGTGTGTGTGTGTATGTGTGAATGTGTGTGAGTGCATGTGTGAGTGTGTGTGGGTGTGTGTGTGTGGCTCAGTGTGTGTGAGTGTGTGTGAGTGCATGTGTGTGTGTGTGTATGTGTGAATGTGTGTGAGTGAATGTGTGAGTGTGTGTGGGTGTGTGTGTGTGGCTCAGTGTGTGTGTGTGTGTGTGAGTGCATGTGTGTGTGTGTGGCTCAGTGTGTGTGTGTGTGTGTGTGTGTGTGTGTGAATGTGTGAGTGTGTGTGGGTGTGTGTGGCCCAGCGTGTGAGTGTGAGTGTGTGTGTGCTTCAAACCGTGTAACAGGAGATTGGTTCAAAGCGCCTCCCCAGGACGCTGTGGCTGCAGACGGACACTTTGTCCATCCGTGCCGTGGAGCCATCGGGCCCTCCAAGTCCCGCTCCGCATCCCAACCCGAAGCGAGTCCCGTTTCAGCGGCGCTCCCCTCCCCACCCAGCACATAATGTTTCTATTGTGCCGATCCTGTTTTTCTGGGGAAGCGGCAGGGATTTAAATATCATAAAGGCAGAAGCTGGGCTTTGATATACTGTCACCAAAAGCTGAATACTGTAATTTTCAGCAATTTTCTCCGAAGTCCCCTTCAACCTCCCCCTCTCTCCCCCGGCCCCGGCCCCCTCCTCTCCCCGGGCCCCATCCCGGTTGCTCTTTCCCTGACAAGCCGCTCTGCTGCTTCTGCCGCACGGTCCTCACTTGGCAAATTGATGTGCTGCTGCTGATGAGAGACAGTGGGTTACTGTGAGCGCAGGCTCTCTCGTCTCCTCTCGCCATTACACCCTGGCAACATCAAAGGTCCACTCATCCCGTTCCCATCTTCCCGGGGGTCCGCAGGGCCCGGCTCAATCGCTCGGTTCAAAAGTGCAGGCTGGCTGGGACAGGGACAGGAACAGGGACAGGGACAGGGACAGGGACAGGGACAGCCCCCGCCCCATGGCCACCATCAATGTGCCCATGGACAGCACTGCACACCTTCCCCTTCTCCTGGCATTAATTGCTGAATCGGGAGGGTAATCCACCTTCTCTCACTTCACTCCTTTTAATTTCCATCTGAGGCAAATTTCTGTAGAAAGAGTATTTTTCCTTCTTTTTTTTTCTCCCCCCAGATAACTATTTAATTTTTCATGATCTACCCTCCTGGGATCTTGGCGTTCCCCTGGTAGTAACTATGCCATTTGTTTCAGCCAGTAACAAGATACTGTTCTGAAAATTAATTCTGATTACTCTGTGAATTTAGACTTGAATTCATACATGCACTTTCTGTGGCAGAGAGAGATCTCTGTGATTTCTCCCTTCATAACAATAAATCTTGCATATGCATAAAGGAAAGGTAAAGGGGGAAAGTGCTGAAGATCTGCCTGTTATTTGCCTCTCAAAATGTGTTCTTCTGGTGAGAAATGTTTCTCTATTTAAACCATTTCTGGGCTTTTGTAGTGCTGTGAATAGTGTGTGGTGAGATGAAGGGAGCAGCTGTCAGCTGTGGTGGTACCACCCCAGCTGCAGAGCTCTCTCACAGGACAAGGCTCGGTCCCTGGGACACACACCTCCGTATCCCCTCCCAGACTTTGGCTTCTGTAAGCAAGGTGCCCAGAACCCCTGGCCATGCAAGGCTGCAAGGGAAAGACAGCTCCTTCCAAAATCAAAGTGCCTTGTGTCTGTAAGTCACTCCATAACCAGCACTCATACCCCATCCGTAGGTGCCCTGCCCAAACAGGAGTCAGGGAGATGCACAGAGGGTCTGTATACTCTCCCTGTCATTCCCTGCCTGAATCCTTTGTGACAAGGAGCAGTAAATATTTCCCTTTACAGCTGCACAGGACCCGGGAGGCTGTTGGATGTGGCGGTGGTCCTTGCTGTCCGCACAGGGGCCGGCCACCCTTCAGGACCAGCAACACACACCCAGAGAAGCTTCCCTGAGAAAAAGCAGAAATCCATTCCTGCAGCTATGAAGACCTCTGCTACCATGGAGGCAGCATCCCAAGCTGTTCCCACCAAAGGGATTATATTGCAGCAAATCTGCTCCTGTTCCCTTGGTGCTGTGTTTCATTGTGCTTAGGCAGTGGCTCAGTTTTTCTCTCTCTCTTCCACTGCTGGAACAACTTGAGAGTTCTGGCCTCAGTCCCGAGGACTACAGTAGCTCTTCCTCCCGGGAGAAAGTGGGACAATCTAAGGATACAGAGTAGCTTAGAGCAGGAGAGGGTTGTGTTTCACCCTGTGGAGTATTAACTGGTTTTGGTATTTTATTCACCTGAGCTGCCCCAGCAGCCCCCAAGAGAGACCCAGACATCCACACCCTCTGCCTCACATAAAGCCTCAAGAGAACACAGATAAAATAACAGAAGAAAGACAAATGTTCCAGCAGCCAGGGCCGTTTGCCGTGTGGAGCTGGGCTCATCCTTGCGCTCTTACTCAGAGTACAGACAGCCTTGGTTCCATCTCATCCCTGCTCTCCAGCTCTTTCCCCACAATGGAGTTGAAGAAAGCACACACTAGCTGAGCTTATACTGTGTCTGTGCTCAGATTTCTTCCTAGTTGTCCAGGGTTTGCAGAATTTACAGTATTGTAGCCTTATCAGGGAAGAGCTTCATTGTGTGCCAAAGTGTGCGTGATTCCAAAAAAGAACAGACTATTCTATTAACTACCTCTCTGAGTATATTTTCATCTAAAGCAGGCCCTACAAAGTTTAGCAGTCTCCTATGGGGTTTTGGAGCATGTTACTGGAGGATCTGTTAAAATGTAAAAGTTTGCCAAGGTTACAATTGAATTAAAACAGCTCTGAAGTTCCCAACCATGCCCCTCCCATTACCTCAACGGGGTTTAAGTACATTAAAGAAACAAGGAGAATGACAAGCCCATACAGCATAGTAGCGTCAGAGTTGCTGGTATTAAGACACTGAATTTCATCCTAAATGTTTCAATTTGAGTCAGCAGTTGAGATCAAGTCCTTGGATCTCAGTGATTAAAATCTTGCTTCAGGCATTCCTGTTGTGCTTTTTTTTCCACATAATGACATAGTTGCATGTAATGAGATGTTAGCAGCTCATTCACTGCTTTACATCCTCAATCTGTCATGGAGGAGAAAATTGCAATTTCTTGACTTATGCACTTATTAGTGTAAATGTAAGTTAGTCATGGCAAATTTTGAGAAGTCTAAACTTCAGAAATTATGGTAAGAATGATGAAAACTCAAAGGTATGTTTGGAGGGAACTACCTATTTTTGGAGACCTTGGCCTCAGATTCAATTAATTTCATGCCAGATGTATGCCTCTCAAAACCCTGCATGGTTGTTTTGAAGGGCATGGCATGCTGAACAGGGAACTGATTAAGCCAGTCAGAGCACTGTGAGGTTCAAACCTTTACTAAAACCCTCTTCTCCATAACTTGTAGGAAAAAATCCCACAGCACAATCAAAGAGGTCATTTGGGGGACAAAAACTAAGCAGTAACCAGGAGCAGGTCTTTGCTTGGGGGTAAGGACATTCACTCTTGAATTTGCAAGTATTCTTCTTGCAAGTTTGTGCTACTGACAGTATTTTTCCTGATAGAGTCACCCTAGAGTCCAGTGTATGATTTAGCCCCCCACATGCAGGCAGTTAAATGTAGATGTCTGAACACTAGATACCTAAACTCTTATCACAGGTGATGGAGAATCAGCCAATGTGGCCAAGAGATTTGGGTCAGTTGCCTAAATATGACCAGCTAGTGCCATCAGAGATGATTGAGGGTATTGAGGTGTCTGCACTCTCTGGGTGGTACCATGCAGGACCTGTGGAGACCTGACAAACAGACCTGCAGCTGGACACCACCCTGGGAAACCACTTCAGGGAACCTCCTGGTCTCCACTGTCTCTTGGTGCCTGTGTTTATTCACTAAATTGATTACAAGGAGCTCTGTGCATCCTACAGCTGATAGACAAGAGGTACCTACTTAAAGTGAGCTGAACCCCACTCTGAATGTTTAACTCTGCCTAAAAGTACACTGTAATTAACACAGAAAAGTGTAAGATTGACACTAATGACCCCGCTGTTTGCGTCCTGCTCCCTCATCTACCTCTTCTTGAGAGGCAGGCATTGTGCCCCATGACAACATCCTAGATCTCAGGGCCAAAAAGGTGGTTCTGTGAGCACTTGGAATTTGGGAGGGATATAACATAAACCAGTTCATTTCAGTCTTCTCAAGAACAAGACTTTTTAGCGTGTTGAACCTGTAGTAGTATGTGTGCCTTGAGCCTGCTTGATGCTGGTGGATGAAGCCACTACCTGAAGATCTCTTCCAACACTCTTGTAGCCCCTCCAAGGGGAAGATTTCTGGGAGCTGTTTGGTCGTGGCTCACATGCTGATGTGCACCCTGGTGAGGAGTCTGGCCCTCAGATGAGAGCTGAGGACATGAGGAACCTGAATGGTAGGTCCAAACAGCAACAGCAACACTACAGGGGGAAAAACCAAACGGGGTTTTGTTTTGACAATATAGAAATAATTTGCATTGCCAATGTCAGAAAAATGTATTTTACACAGATATTTACCAGAACTTTTTATTTCTTGAGAAACTTTGGCTATTCAAGCTTTGTGCTCTGAAGGAAAGCACACAGTCAATGAATGTTTCTCAGGGTCAGAGTCTGAGCTACTGCTGCCTGCTGAGCAGCAGCCCAAGTAGTATCTAGAAGCAAGAGAACAAGGGAATGTTTTTGCTCTCATGTTTTTCTCTCTCTTATGTTACACCACTCCTTGTCAGCCCTGCATTGGTGAGTACAAAGTACCTCCTGGCCATGACATCACGCCACAGAAAACAGACTAATGAGGCAAAGGAAGCGAGGTTCACTTTTCTGCAGGCAGGCTGGCTCCAGTCACCTGGTTGTAGTTAAAACAGATCACACTGAGCTGTTCTGCTTTGTGAGAGCTGAATTTCATTCTCTGTTACTGGATGTTTATCTGATATCTTGTAAAAACTGTTGTCCATTTCTCCTGCCTTTAGATCTTTTGCTTTTATGAAATTCTAAATCTACAACTCTGACCCTTCAGCAAAACCAGTTCACTTCATCAAATGAATCCTGTGACTTTGATTATGTAGGAGCTTTCATTAAAAGGGTCCAAAGTAAAGCAGGCAAGGAAATGTCTTAGTGATTTGCAGCAATGCATTGAGAAACAAAAGGAAATGGATGGCAGAGATAAGGAAAATAAAATAGCCACAATTTTTTAATAAGGGAAACAGAATTCCCCCTGAGGGTCTCTGTTAAACTGCTCTTTAGTAAAACACAAGCAAAACGCATAGTAGTGGAACTTAAATACAAAATATTGCCAACTTGGAGCAGCACAATGAAATTTCTAATAGCCAGAAAACGCTGACATGAAGGCATTACCAGAACATTTTAACCTCTACATAATAGTGCTTCCAACAAACAATTGGCTGTTATGGATTCAAACATAAAACTGAAAATGCCATGTCCACTGCTGCTAGGATGTGCTGCAACAGCATCACATTTTGCCCTTTGCTTTGTTATTTTAATAGTGAACTTCAATTATGGCACAAACATTCTGATTTTTTCTTCTTTGTCCACATTATATTTTGCTGTTTTAAAGAACAAAACTGTGGATTATGTGAGTGAGGCTAGTTTTGTCTTCCCTGGAACGATTACTTAACAAGTACCAGTGTGCACTGCAAGGTCAGTATGTTTACAGAGGGATCTGGTTGGCACATGATACCAGCACAGACTGTACAGATGAGAGCACAAAACCAACCAAGTTTTCTGACAAGCTCACCCATAAATTCTGTTTACTGTTGTCCATGTACTGTTGTTACATGGATTTCCTTGTAGCTTAACATTAAGTGGTTGAGAGAATGAGGCTGATGTTTGGGATTTTGAATATCTTTTGTGGTTTGAGCATTCTTGTAAAAGTGTGTTTGATTGTTATTCCATTTACAAACTCCTTTATGAAAATGATCCAAATAGCCATCAGAGAGCTGCTGCCTTTTGTGAAATCTGGTAAAAAACTATACAGCAATGCTGCTTATGAGTTGAATTTTTTTTATCTTAAAGGTTAGAGCAGATTCCAGGACACAGTAGATCTCATGTGGTTATTTTTTCAATTCCTTCAACCAAGAAGAGTACAACTTCCCCCCGCCCCCCGCCCCCCAAAATGCTGTGTTACTGCATTTTTCAATATCATCTGTCTTCTTGTAGCATAGCCAAAAGAACTGATGATACTTCCAACAAATATAAAAGTCTATTTTGCCACTCTCCCATTTGAAAGGTGCTGAGGGGATTTTGTTCAAAGTTTCCACAAAGATTACTCCTCTAGCTGGGACCAGCATGGATGACATCAGCCCAGAATAGTTTTAAAAAGAGCAGCATGTGGAAAGAAGGAGATCAGGATAAAAAGTGCCCCATGGCCTTGAGGGAAAAATGAATCTGGCACAGATCTGAAGTAATTTTCCTGATACAGTTTGCAGCAACCCCTGTTGTGCTAGCCCATGGGGGTCTCAGCTGGAGGTAGCCAGGGCATGGTCCAGCCAAGTGGGAATCAGCCCCTGGGGCAGGAGAGAGGGCTGATGATCCTTGCAGGAACCACAGCCCCTGCCCCACTGCTGCAGCAGGAGCCTCATGAGCAAACACACTGAGTGTCCTGGGAAACTGTGAAAGGATTCATAGACATCAGGCCAAGAAGAGTCCATTAGATCATCTTTTCCTCACTGAAGGCCAAATGTGGCTTTCAAATACCTTTTAAGAGCCACATGGTGACACACCCCTTTCCATTAGAAAGTCTGTGTTCTCAGCAAGGCACTGATACCCAGGAAAAGGAGGCCAGGTTCAATGGCTTTTGCAGTAAACCCACACTCACCCACTATCTAATTACTTTGGAAATCTGATTAGAATGTCTGGGATCTAAAACATGAAGGATAGTTCCCATTGTCATGCAAGTTGGATAAAAACACTGAACCATGGGGCCCATGAGACTTCCTTCATTCCAGCTGTTAGATGTCCAGGATGGCCTTCCCCTCTGTCTCCCACACCTACCTTCCTCTGTGGAGTCCAGGGAACCCTGTCAGCATCAGCAGAGCTGACCTTCTGTCCCTTTCCCTGTGGAGAGTGAATACAGGGATCGTGGAGAGCAGCAAGAGCTTTTTCCCATGGAATGGCACTCAGCCCTGCTTCGTGGAGACAGGACATGCAGCAGGTGCTGGGGACAGTAAGCTGAAGAGCAGAGCTGGTGATGGCAAGCTGTCTCATCCACAATGGCGTGGTGAATATGGCAAAGCCAATCCAGGGCAAGGTAAAATCTGATCCTGGTCCACCTGAGGGGGAGCAAGGTGCCATTGATGACCCCTGACTGCAGGGTTTCACTGCAATGTCCACTTTGACAGAGCCCCAGGAGTTGGCTTCCACCACTGCAGACTCAGAAAAGTGTCTGGACACTGTTCAAAGATGTCAGGAGCTGGAGAAGCCACCATTTCTTCTGCTTGTTTATTCTGATCGTTAATCTCCTGTCACTGATTAAAAGTTTATAACTAATTTCTCAGCTGAATTTGCCTGGAGTTAAACCTAAGCTTTTGGTTCTTGTTATGCTTTTCTCTCCTGCAATAAAGAGTTCTGCTGTGCCTAGAATTTCTGCACATGATGGTATTTATGCCTTGTAATCACATAATTGCTTGATCTTTTTGATCAGGCCACCAGAGTGAACTCCCAGTCCCACAGAGATATCTCAGGGATAGCAGTGCTGAACAGAAATGCTAGTTTTGTGCTAGCCTGGCTCCACACACAGCTGAGTGCAAGGGACCAGGTTGCCCTGGTTAGCATTACTGATACAGGAGCACAGGTCATGAATACAGGTGATGGTTTGGAGATCAAACTCCTTGAAAGGATTAAACAGATTCCCCAGTCTCTGTAACAATATTTTTTTTTCAGTGACGATGGTCAAACTGTAAAACTTTGCTTTTTCAGTATTTCCCCTCCTTGTGAACTACACAGGTGTTTCTTTCCTGCATCTTCTGCTTTGTTCACCCTTCTTCATCCTTATGAAAACACAACAATATTTACTGCCTTATCCTGGTTTAGATTAAATTACAATGAAGCTGCCAGGCTCTCCCTGGGGATTTGTGTATAAACAATTGTGTTTCTTTATGTAAGCTCCAGGATCAGTAGCAGTAGCAGCAGGACTCCAGCAGGCAGGGAGCACAGCCTGGAGAGGAGCTGATGGCAAGTACCTGACCCTGGCCTGCACACACTGGGACCAGTGATGGTGAGTGTGTGTCTGGGTGTGTAAAAGAGGGATGCAGAGAGCCCAGGAGCAGATGCAGAGCAGGGACAGGCTGGCAGCTGGCATGCCAGACCACACAGAGTGACTTTGACACAAGGAACAATTTGGGAGGCCTTCATAAGAAATTTCATTTTGAATTGGGAGCAAATAATAATTGTCCCTGGTAGCACAAATCATCCTGTGCTCAATGCACTCTCTGTAAGTCTGTAAAGAAAGGGTATTGCACTGAGGAAATAACTAGAATAATTTTCAGTTTCTTTTTCTAATAAGTATAATCTGCAGGATCCAAAAAATCTGGCTACCTACATTCAGGTTGGAAAAAGGTAATGGCATTTTGCAAGTAGCAAAATAAACAGAGAAACTGACTTTGCAGTGGTACCTTTGGTGGGGATGTACTGGTGCTCTGGGGTAGCTCCTGCATTCACTCTACAGATGGATCTGGCAGCCCAGCTTTGTTCACTGGAGTTGGGAGTGTGGGGCTGGAGGTCATGGAGCAGAGGACCAGCTCTCCTCTCTCACCTCATGGATGACATACCAACTGTGTAGCAGATACACAGATAATTCAGTCTCAAACAGCTTTTCAGAAAATTACAGCTGCGCTGAAGGGATGGCTGGCTGGACACACAGCTGGGTTTTGGGATGGTACCTAACACTGATTCCAGCAGCTCCAGCTACCTTGCTCCCAGCCCCAGCATCAGCAGGCAGCTCTGGACACAAACAGCCCTGCTCCCAGTGGGATGAGCTGTGGTCTGATGGCTCCCAAGCTCTCATGGACCACAAACCAGACATCAGCTAAATGACCATTCCTGTTCTAGCAGCAGTTTCTTCACATTGGTTAAACTTCTAGTGTCACTTACCCTCCTTGCAGCTAAAAATAGTAGTTGCAACATCAATTAATGAATTTATTTTTGCATTTCCTTTACCTCTGAGAATGAATGAATTCATTTTTTAAAGTGTGGTACTGGAAAGATGGTCAATGCTCTTGCATAGCAGCAGTAACTTAAAAACATCCCAGAAGAATCTTTCTTTCTCTCTCTCTCTCTTTCCTTTGTGACAGGAAAAAATGTTAAAAAAGAGTCTCCTAATTTAATTGTAGCTAGAGATTTCTGCCAAGTGCATGTTTATGTCCAATTTGAAAGATGGGGCGTATAATGGAAGTGTTGAAATTTTCTCAAGGAGTCCAGAGCTGTTTGATGACATACACTACAAGGTCAGTCCTGTTTGCTGTTAAAATCAGTGGTAACACTTCCTTTAAATTCATGGGGAAACAGGATCAGGCCCTCTACTTAATTTGTATCTGTCTTGGTAGGAGGTTTCTTGTTCCCTAAAATGTGCCTGTAGATGATCTCATGATCCCTGTTGCCCATGTGTGCTGGCAAGGTCCTCAAGCACTTACAGTGCTCAGGCGTGACAGTGTGACAGATCACCTGCAGTCCTCATGTCACTAGAGGGGCTGCAGGCTGGGGTATAGTGTTTTTGCATAAGCATTATCAAATTTCCTCTGCAACACTGCCATGTAGAAATAAATGGAAAAACTGCTTTCATCAGGAAAACAAAAGAAACATACTTTATGCCTTCCTTGGGATTTCGGGTGGATGTGGTTGAAAGGAAGTTCATTACTCTGTTTCCAAATAGAAGTTATACTGGACATGTAGGTTTTTGCCCTAAGTGAAAGGGAAGAGACAGACTTTCTGTCACACCTTACACAAGGCAGCTGCCCTGTGTACTCAGAGCTCTGCTATGAGTCAACTGCATATTTTTCTGAAGAAGTTACCAGAGTTTTATGAGACGTGGCTAATCCCATCTAGAAGTAAACACAGTTCCCCTAGTGTTTCCATACCTGCTGCAGGACTCCAGCTACCATTCAACTATTTGAGATATTCACCACCTCCAGAACACACGCAAAATCTGCAACTAAGTCACAGATCAAAATTTTGGATTTAATTCCTGGTACTGTACAGAAGTAGCCCCAGATTTTCCTTAGAAAAGGAACAAATAGAATCTTCCAAAGCTTAAAGTATATTTTCTGTTAGGAACTGACATTTTAATCTGAATGAAATGTTGGCTTACATCTCTACACCCAGTCTTGGATTTCAAAGGTCGGCAGTGTTAGAAGGTAAGGTTTTGATTCAGACCCCATCTGCCAACAACAAATATGTTGCTCTGATTTTTTCTCTTCTTTCCTTTTAAACACAAGAACAGCCACCACAGCATAATCAAAAAATACTTCTTTGTAATTTTGTACTTTCCCAAGCATTCAAAGAAAACAACAGACAGAGCTAATACTCATCTGTGGTGACAGCCACTTCCACCACCCTTTCTCTCTTTAACCCTCTCTGTCCCTGCCTTGAATCCTCCCCGCCGTGAGTTGCAGACATTTACACACCAGACATTTTCTTCCATGGCACTGTGGCATTTTCATGGAGGAGAAAAATTTTGTGTTTGTGCAGCACCCTCAACTCCCACAGGGACAGCTTACACTACTGAACAGCTGTAAGTTTTACCTGGCAAGATTCTGGGCTGTGTTTTGTTGTGTTTTTATTACAAATACATAAATATAAGGTATTGGGAAGCTTGCAGATTTTAATCAGTTTTTGAGGTCTTCCCTTTTTCAGTGTCTTTGAAAATAAAAGATAAATCAGCTGTGCCCAAGGGCATTGCTATCTACCCAGCTCTTGACCTTCACCCCCGTGCCCCATCCCAACACACGCAGAAGAGGCCCTGGGGAAAATCTTTTGAAGCTGAACCCTAAATCACATGTGAAAATGGAAAATCAAGTCCATTAAAAAAACCCCAAACTATATTGTTAAAGTTATTTTAGACCTTGTGGAATGTTTTGGGTTTGCAAACACTGACTGAGAAGCACTGTGCAGGGAGGGGGAAGCTCTCCCCTTGCAGCAGAGGCAGCCCCTGTCAGCACAGCAGAGCCAGGACTTTCTCACAGGTCTCCCTTGCAGTGCACTGCCCAGCCTTTTCTGAGGACAGAAGAAGCAAAGACACCCTATTTAGGTACTAGACTGGTATAATTCATATCCATTACAAGCAGGCTGTTTCTTATAGGAGCCCATTCCCAGTGAGGGACCTCCTGTCACTAGTCCTGGACAAGGACTTGCAGACCCTCCAACAACTCCTAAACATCAGTAACAGCAGATGACATCAACACCCCACCTGAGCTCTCTCTAAGTCCTGGCCAGGAGTGATGAATTGAAATGGCAGGTCCTGCCACTGCAAGTGTGCCTGCTTTGCTGGGACAGCCCTGCTGAGCTGAGTGCTGAGTGTGCAGAGGACTGTGCAGTTCTCACCACGGGGGCCCTGAGCCCACTGGCCACGTGTGCTGACACAGTACTTACCTCACCTCTGCACAGCAACAAGGCTGCTCCTACAGTGAGCCAGGCTCCACCAGCCCTGCCACAGGATGCAAACCCAGTGATGAGTTCAGTTGCAGTGGTGGGGAGGGGGGACCTGAAGGCAGAATCTTGTCCCTCAGATTAGAACGTGTTCAGATTTCAATGGGTAAGGCCACTGTTCTCTCACAAAATGCCTTGGGACTTCAGACAACCACAAGTTTATGTGATCATTGGAATGGTCTTCTTGCCCCATTTCCATTTTCTCAGCTTGTTGGTTACTGTGCTTTCACTGTCTTCCTAGGTTACAGCAGCCCAGAGTCACAGAGATGCTCAGGTCTGAAACAACCAAGTCCTGTCGTGTAGACTCATCAGAGCATTTCATTGATTGTGTCAGAGGTTCTGGGAAGAATTGCTTCCATGCAAGGCGCTTCTAGCTAAGACACTGCAAAAAGTTTGGGAAGGAGCTCTTTGAAGGCCTTTGAAAGCCAAAGACAGAGAGATATCTTCAAGGGTTAGCCTACTAGCTGATGTGCTGTTTACTGGACATTTATTTTTCACATGAGATATCTTTCTGTGCAGTTTTCCTCCCTATCTTCCTTCCTAGTCTCTCCTGTGAGATGTTTTGCAAAGGCTGAAGCAGTGAAAGTTGGTCTGCTCATTCCCACCCATCTGCAAAGCCCTGCAGTTGCAGTTCCTGCCCTCCAGGGTGGCGGTGCTGCCTTTGTGTGACAGTCCAGCAAAGGGCAGCCGTGCCCCCTCAGGAACACACGTGGGCCCTGCCAAAGGAACCATCCCTGAAGCCTCTCACCAGGCATTCAGTCCTTGTGGGTTTCTCACAATTCTTTTGACACAGGGAATGTCTTCAGTTGTGCTACTCAATAGCAGGGAAGATGGAGGGAAGCACAGCCCATGAGCATGACACCAGCCTGGAACAGAATTCGCTCCTGCAGCACCAGACACTGTTGTGGGGCTGGATGCTGCTTGTTCTCCCCACTGCAAGGCTGCCTTCAGCTTTATGTGCTTGAATGGTGCCAGGCAGGCACCCTCATCTGCTTCTGCAAGGCCAGCAACAACCAAAGATGAGTGTTTTCCTGCAAATTCTGATGTCCTTGCCTCTGTAATCACACATGAGAGAGATGGAGGGAGGGGAGAAAATGGGTGGCAGACCCACCTCTACTTTTGATATTTCAAGATATTTCAATTGCTTCCTGCATGTTCTGCTGTTGGGAAAAAGAAAAAAAAAAAAAAAAAAAAAAAAAAAAAAAAAAAAAAAAAAAAAAAAAAGAGCATAATTAAAGAGATTTTCTGTCTATGCAGAAAAGGAGGGTTCGATGGGAACACAAATGGGAGGTCCATTGCCAGCCCACCCCCAGACATTCAGTATTCTCTTAAATCAAGATGTCTGCTGATCAGACACAACAAAACCCTTCCCAAGCCTGCCTGGGAGCTCCACACTCTTGGCAGACCCCAAACCAAGAGCTGGATGTTTCTGGCAGTAGTATAGCCTTGAGTGATCACTTTCCCAGCTACTAACCCCACAACTAGGGTTAATAGTTGGGAAAGTAGTTGGGATAAATGCAGGATGCATTTATCTCATCCAGCTCCACATCACAACCCACCCAAATCAGGACTGCTTATCTTCCACTCACAGTCAAAATACCCAGAAAGCCCTGGTATCCCAGGAGAGGAAAGAATGGATATGGGGCAAGGGAAAGCAGCTGGCCTAGAGATTCAAGGTGAAACTGAGGAACATTTGTGGACAGTGATGGTGCCTGAAGTGTCCCTGGCAATGGCCATGATGACTCACTCCCCAGCCTCAGGAGTCAGTGGGGCTACCCTCACCCTGCATGGACTGAAAGAGGAAGTGGACCCAGCCATCCACCACTCCCACCTTTTTGTGGGCACAGATACTGAGCTGAGCAGGTTGGACCCTGAATGCCCCCCACAGCCAGGAGGAGAAGTTAGGCAGAGAGAGAGGGCTTGGTTGCTGCCTCTGCTTCTGGGGCTGGCTCTGGAGGAGCAAGGCTGTGTTACCCCTGCAAGGGGGGCAGAGGTGCTGTGGTACCCCTGCAAGCCATCCTGCAGCAGTTATCTGAAGGGCTGTGGTCATACAGCCAGAACACCACAACTGCTGAGCTGGAAGCCACCGTACTCAGCAGTGCCATCTGCCACAACGCTCTGAGCTGTCTTCTTGTCAGTGCTCTCTTACAAGGCCGTGCAGAGCCCTGGACAGGAGCGAAGGAACTCAGATTGTGCCACAGCTGCCATCCATGGGGACAACCTTGGCCTGTAAGGAGAGGGTGTGGGCAGATGGGCCCCTGTACATTCCAGCCTCTCTTCCTGGAGCACGTGAGCTGGCTCACACCGACTGAACTCCTCTGGCAGCAGCAGCAGGGGAGCTCTGCTCCTGCAGAGCTGCTGGTCCCCACGCTCTGGGATCCCAAGGCAAAAGGTAAAGTGAGGTGTGAGAAGTCAGTAAAGCAGAGTCAGACATCCAGGGCCAGCTCCCCAGCAGGGAGTGACACAGCTGGCTCTGGTGACCTTGGGATGCTCCTGCTGTCTGTCAGGGTGTGCACGGAGGCACGCACGTACACAGGGGCTGTGCTGGACAGCCTGGGCCACAAACAGGTTCTATCAGTGCAGACAGAGAAAGCACAGAGCTTCAGGCACTGCCATTTGGCAGCTTTCTGATATCAGCAGTGAGAGGTCAGGGGTTCCTTGGGAACTGGAAAGCTGACAAATGTGACCCACCAAGGGAAGGGCTACATGCTTTAGCTGCTCAGACATCTTGGCCTCTCCCCCTGGTGCTGGTCAGCCTCTGAGCAGAAGCTGTGACATTCACTGAACTTGTTGCTGTTGGGAGGCCACACCTAAACTCACTAACCCTTAGCCCTGGTGTGCATGCACGCTTTGCCTTTTACACAATCACCTGCACACACCATGAGTCACACCCCACATGTCCAGGAGGTTTGTCTGAGAAAAGGCTTCAAATCGGCACCTTAACAAAGAGAGCTAAAATAGGGGCATATTTTATATCTTATGTTCATATTATAGGATATTTACAGAGGCAAGTACCACTTTCTCACTTAAAATATCAGAACAGTTTCCAGTGCCTCCCAAGAACAAAACTCAAGTAAATTTGTGTTCAAAATGTTTTTAATTTCTACAGGGAGTTGCCATGAATAAGTGTCAAACCAAGAACTATCACACAGATCAGTTGATGAGCAGATGTAAGAGATTAGTAACACATTGGTACTGGATTAGATGTTGCAAAGAAAATTAGCAAGAAGGTCAAGGGAATAAAAGAAGTAGGAACATGCCCATTTTTGTCAGGTTTGTGGTGAGACCCCAAAGAGGTTTTCTGTACATCCCAGAGTGGTCAGTGCTTGTTCCTGATGTGTCACATCTCCAGCTGAGCCAATGAAAGCTGCTCTTTCCCCAAAGGGCTGGTGCCACCACACAGCCAAACCAGGGCCTGTCCACACAGCAGGGTGGAAGTTTATTTACTCTTGTTTTACCATTCTGCTATCTCTTTGTTTTCAGCCATGAATGCTAACAAACTTGATGAGAATTAGAAAATCACTTAGAAGAGGAGCAGCAAAAGGACCTTCCCTTTTATGGGACCATTTGCTTTAATGTAAACTATCTAAAGATAATAACAAAGATAATAACAAATGATATTATTTGCTCATCTTCTTATTACCAAAGTACTTTTTACCAAGCAAAATAAGGTTTCAAACATATTGGTAATATCTCCTGTGGATTAAATATTAATCATTATATCGAAGTAATAAATACAGAAATCCTGCCTAGTTATTCAGACATGCAAATCCCTAATTGTGTGGGAAGCTGCTCAGATGGGCTTTAGTTTCAGCAGGAGACAAAATGCCACAGAGCCAGTACAGTATCTGTGTCACTACAAGATTTACAGCCTGATTCCCTGCCTGGAAACAAAGGAACAAATAGCTGCATGTCACGCACTGAACAGAAACATTATGGATTATATTATTACTTGAGTTTCTACAGGACTTCTCAGTGGGGGAAAAAAAATTCTATTAATTCTCTTTTACGACTACCAGCAGGGCAACGTGAAGAGAATAATCTCCTCCATTTATAAGGTCTGGGGGCCTTAAAACCTGAATAGCTGGCCAGGAGCCTTGTCACAAGGTTTGTCTGTTTCCTTTTCTTCATAAAACTCCTATCTCCATTAATCTGTGTTTATTTTCCTTCTGCTTTTTAATTTGCTTAATGGACTTCAGTTGAAGTCTCTCCTAGAAGTCAGACGAAAGTAAACTCTGATAAATCCCTTGGGACTTAATAGTCACAGTTAAGCACTTCTTTGGATTATTTTGTCTGACTTTCATCTTTGCTGTTGCAGAAATGTCGGCTGCCTAGTACAGCAGCCCTAACCCCATGACTTAAGAGCCTGGGAACGAACTGACAAAAGATATCCCTCTTTCTTTCTTTCTTTCTTTCTTTCTTTCTTTCTTTCTTTCTTTCTTTCTTTCTTTCTTTCTTTCTTTCTTTCTTTCTTTCTCTTTCTGCAGGCATGGAAATACTACAAGACTAGATTTAAACCCGTGACGGGCAACTAGGGTGTCCTGCATGCATTTGCCCCATGCAGAAACCATGTCAGAGGCTCAATGCTCTGTAAGATGCCAGCCTCTGCCAGTGTCTCCCACTCCCAGACTTTGGTTTTCAGGAGAGGAAGAAGGAAGTTCCAGCTGGGCAGGAACTGCTGTGCACTGTACTGGACCCAAGTTGAGTGCTGGGGAGCACAGCCTGGTCTGGGCAGCTCCAGGTTCAGCTCCCTGAAGCCAGGTACTGTACTGGAGGTACCAGCTGCTCCTCCATTGCACAGCCTGGCATTGCCTCACCTCAGCTCCCAACACAGGTGGGGTAAGGAGGGCATTTCAGACATCAGCTTCACGTGGAATCTGAACTCTGGCAGCTCTTAATGGGCATCAGAGCCCTCCTGCAGGAGACGACACCTGTGACATTTCCTTGTTCCCAGTCCTACTGGCATCATCTGCTCATTAATGTTTCACGTTATTAATCTATTTTCTTTTCAATGGGCAGGCTTTGAATGACAGCCAACATCGGTATTAGTCTCTAAATACCTTTCTTGTTAGAAGTCCAAATCCTTTATGTTCTAACTCATATATTACTTTCTATGTAGTGGATTTATTTTTGCACAACATTTATTCCTGCAGGATTTGCTTAGTCAGAAATTGCATTGTATAATTAGGTCCCAGCTGCCTATTTCTAATACTGAACAAAGGTTTGCTTTATTTTTAACTTCAGCAATTTACTTTTTCATTTAAATTCTCCTATGTATGATAGACATAAGTAGTTAGGTCCCATTTCACCAACCTTTCTATTTCATTTGTCTAGTGATGAGACTTTAAAAAAAATACTTCTATGGTTTTTCATGTTGCTGCAGCAATTTACACATTTCCATTCATAGTGAAACTGAGGCATGAAGCAAAGGCAAGCACTGAGAGCTAAGCTGTCTGACTGACAAAATGGGCAACTCATGGGCCCATTGACTTCTAATTCAGATTTTACTTCTATTTTGGCCCAGTCTGAATCTAGATGGAGGGCAATTTGTTCCTAAAGAAAATTTCCAAACTCCTTGGGTTTTTTTGACACACTTTGTAAAGTTGTTAGCTGTGAATGCATAGGCTTGTCTCTCAGATGCATTAAGAAGGTGCTTGTGGAGAAAGTAATTCTGGACATTTTTGTGAAAACACATGCTAGAGGATAAGCTGAACCATTGGCAGGCCCCCTATCACAGTGTGTCCAGCCTTGACGACTTTGCCTTGGATCTGTTTTTCTTTCCTTGGTTTAGAAGGGCCCCCAGTATGCCAACCATAAATCCCAGCAATGCCTTCATTGCAACACACAATATCTGAGTGTGTTTCCTTCTGGTGCTCAGTGGTCACCCACTGAGCTCAGCCTGCTCCTTTGTAGCATCATCTGTCAGCAGTAATGAGAAATTAAGGGCTGGAAGTCAGCAGGGTGAGGACAGGTGGAAGGTACAGCCCTAGGGTCTGAAGGCTTTATTTAGAACAGGGATCCAGCCCTTAAGGATACCACCAAAGGGACTGTGGCAGCACCACAAGGAAATGTGCTCTGTGGAATGACTGAAGGCTTTGTCCAACTGTGGTGGCTGCCACCACTGCTACAGAGAGCAGATAAACACAGGTCAGGGCACAGGGGAGCACAAAGCTCTGCTGGATGCCAACCCCTTGCCAGGAGAACATGCCCATGGTTTGCTCTGCAGAGGGTGGTGCTGCTGCAGTGCCTGCTGCTGGTGTCCAGCCTGGCCACGGGCCAGCACAGGGTGTCTGCCCTGCTCCACAGGCACAGCAGGGATTAGGGGGGCTGAGCAGCCAGTTACACAAGCTGATGGATCTCCTGGTATCCAGTGGAGACAAATGGCCAGGAGCCTTGTTCTGGAGTTCTCAGAGCTACAACAAAGGCAAAGGTCCTGTATCTTCTTCTGTGGAACTCACACCAAGCAAGGAAAAGCTGCACAGCTTGGCCCACAACAACAAAGCACAGACTGGACCCTGCTCAGATGAGACATTTTCCATGGGTGGACAGGAGCCCCTGTAGCTTATTAGTCTGGCTCACTGATCCATGCTCTGATGTCTGGGATCCTGCTAACAAAATTATCACATCTAGTCAGAGTCAAAGATGCTTTGTGGGAACCATGAGTTTCCTGTCTTCTTTGCATTTGTGAAGAAAGTCTTTGTCATGTTCCCAGGGTAGAAGTCACAATTTGCATTAGGAAAATATAAACAAAGTGAAAAGATTGGCCCCACGACAGAGCCAGCACAACAGATTCAGGAAAGTACTAACTAAATGCTTCACAGTAGGCACATTTTGATTTGTATTTATAAGCCTTTTTGGTTTCAAAATACAGTGTTCTCTCTCTTTCATCTCCAAAACCCACTCAATACAGAACAGAAACATAGCTTTTGGCAGTCTTCATTTTTCAGCTAAACTTGTTTGTGTTCTCTCTTAACGCTTGAAGCAGAGCAGTAGCAAATTACATTACTGCTTCTCAGTTTGTAACACACTTGACCATGTTTTTTCAATAAAAATGACACCACTTAACTTTGCTGGGTCAGTAATGAAGCAGCAAGAAAGATTTTGTTTGGCAAGAAAATGTAGCTGAGAATCCAGAGCTTCTTACAACTAAGGCAAAATAAAGGATTTAGGTTAATTAGACAATTTATGAGCTCTAAGCTCTTCCTTCAATTTGTTTTACGATGAAATGTATCACTGTGGCCACTTTAAGCAGTCTTCCACACGCTATGGGAATATTTTTCTCACTGTGCCAGCAATGGTGGTGGGCAGACACTGTGGAGTAGAGCTTGTCCTTGGGGTACCAATGGGAGCATTTGTGTCTGTCTAACCATGGAATAGGTGTGTCCCTTTGACAAGGACTAGTACCACAGTCAGCCACAAAGACCTCCCATTGGACACAGCCAGCTGAATAGAAGGGGCAGGGAAAGGCTGTCCATTGCTTCTAGGGCCATGTCAGCTTGGTGAAAACATCTCTGTTATGCAACTTTTCTGAGGACTCAGATTTCAGTGTACCTCACCACCATCCTGTTTCCAGCTGAGGGATGAGTCAGCTGAATCCTTCCTGGGGATACTAGTTAGGTTCTCTGAGGAAAACCTCCAGGGTAATAAGCCATGTAACACTTCTGGGAAGAGAAAGCTTCTTCCTTTGCATAAACCTGCTTTTCTCTCTCTTTTCCATCCTTTCAATCTCATGACATCAGCATCTCTAAATGTGTCATCATACCTGGAAACAGACAGTAGCAGATCTCACTTGAAGCTGGTTTGGTGGCATCACAGCACACGTGATGGCAGCCGAAGAATCATGTTATCATGTCATGCCATTTCCAGTGGTTCTTTGAAGTCAGCCAGGCTACAACCTGCATCTGATGAGATGCCCTGAAGCAGCTGCTCAGGCTTTGAAGAAGGTTCTAACTGAGCCAAAGGCACAGAGGGTCCATGAATCCTGTGTTGGCAGGAGATCAGCCCTGTCTGGGCAGGGGGTTTGTGACCCCATGGGAGCACAGATGGTCCCGTGCAGCCTGTGCCAAGGGGCAGATGCCATGTGTCCTTTCCCAGGGGATATGTAGAGCTCTGTCAGGGGGCCATGTGCCACTGATGAGTTGGGGTTTTTGGAAGTGCCTTTCCATGCCACCTGGAGCAGAGCCACAGGGACCAGGGACTGGCATCAGCTGCTGCACCCTTTTAGTTAAACCAGAGACTCCTTGACACACTCTGCCCTGGGCCAGCACCAAACCCTTGATGCATTTGCAAGGCACCAGCACAGTGCAAAAGGCCTGCAAAAGGCATAATTGCACCTCTTGCCTAAAAGTGAAATTTTCTCTGGCCTACAACAACTCTCCTTCATGCACTATAAATATTTGGGGGATGACATTGGCTTCAGCAGCATATAATGGCAGTGGTACTGAACCTTGTTACTGGGAAATGATCTATGTTGACAACCATGCTTTGGCTTTGCCTTGAATTTTATTTTCTGCAACTGACTTGGCATTTCTTTTGCAGTGTCAGGATTTTTTCTAGTCACAACTGTCTGTTTCATCCATGTCCTTATCTCTTAAGAACAGTGCTTTAGTTGTGGAAGGATTGTTGGGGCTTGTCTGAACTCCAGTAATTTTGATGTAGAGGTTAAAAGCAGCACTTTGTTTTATACTTGAAGGGGGGGTTCACATATAACTTTTGAAAGGAAGTTCATACACAGTTTGTTTTTTCTGGCAAACTGATATTATTCATTTATTTTTCTTATTATTTTTATTTTTATTTTTCTTCCTTTTATTTTATAATTTTCTTCAATTACTATAATTTTATAACTCATCAATTAAAGTCATGCAACTAAAAATCTTGATAAAAGAAGCTAGAAATATTTGCATATACACACACAAACATGCAGGCATGTATACACACACACACACACACACAATCTTTCTTTTTTTGCAATGCAAACTGTTTCCTAATACTAAAAATGCAGAGGGAAAAATAAGTTATAATATGAATTCTCTTGAATTAATGACACTCACACATTCTCAATTGATTAATGGATCAAGTTTTTTCTTGAACAAAGTTTGTAGTTTGTTAACTGCCTTCTCACCTGTCTAAGAAAATTACTGAAGGTGCTTTACTGTGACTGTTCTTGACACCTAAATTTCACATTCAATATAATACTGAAAATGTTATTAGCTTAGAAGGATATTTGAATTTATTTGTGGATTGGCAACAGAGAAAGTAATGTTTGATATAAATTTCCTATTTATAAAGGAATTTAGTGATTTTGGAGGCCGAATGTTTATCTATGTTTATCCATGAATACCACATGAATTAACTGAATCAAATCTCTTAATACCACATGAGAAGGATGTCCTCCTACAATTTTTTCCTCCAATAGAAAATGAAGATAAATATTTTGGGAGTTTGTCCAATTCTGATGGTTGAAAAAAAAACCCAGAAAGTTTATCTGCAAATAAAGAAACAGATTTCCAATTTGTTGTTTGTTAGGGGTTTGGGTTTGGTTTTTTTTTTGGTTTTTTGGGGTTTTTTTCCCATTTTCTTTTTCCCCTCTACTTTGGTGACAAAGAGTGGCACTGGAAGAGATGATCAAAGAAAGCATTACAACAAGCACCATTTTTGGGTCAGCCACAGCCACAGCATCCCACCCTTCCATTTACACCAGCTCTGAATTTGGCCCCTTGGCACGAACCAGGAAAGCCTTTGCCTATATCCTCCTATCAACATCTGTAAACATTAAAAGCTTTCTAAGCTACTCAGGGGTTAAAAATGTTCTAGTAAGTGTCCTTAATAAGGAATTCAGACGGTTTCTGTTTGGTTTTAATTATGACAGCCTTTCATATAGGTTGGAGGGGCTCCTGGCTCTGTCCTGTTGAGACATTAAAGGTCCCTTTGTTTAAGAGTTCAGAGCCAGATCTGAGATCGCCTGTAGTTCACCTTTAGGATATGGAAAACTGCTGAGACGTGGCAGGGTTTGATGCTGGTGGCCCCTGCGGTGGGAGCTGCGGCACAGGGCGCTGTCAGTGTCGCGCTCCCCGCCGCAGCCTCCTCGCTCCGGCCGCGATGCTATCAGCATTCCTCGCTGGAGCCTGTCTGAGTGATGGCTGATTAATGAACTGGGGCTACAGCTATCTGTGAGAAAGAAGAATTGCTTGTTTCACCCATGCCACGGTCCTAATTGGGAAAGTCTGGTTCGCTCCATGTACAGACACCAGATACACAAAAAGACTTTTTCCAAGATTGCTGCGATTTTCACTATCTCTCCCTTGCAACACCCCTCTCCCCAGGAAATACAACAACCAACCCTGGAATCTCTTTCTGAGGTAGGACTAACACAACCCTTCTCCTTAATAACTTTTATGATATGAAACACAAAACACAAACTTGTTTCACAAGCACTTTGACACTGAAAGTCTCGTGCACTATTTCATCTGGAGAAGTAACAATCTTGCAAGAAAATACTGCAGAGATCTGTGTTCTGTTGCCTGGAGACCCTGTAATTTCTGTCTCTATATGAGATGCATGCCTGCCAGCTTATTTGCTTTTTCTTTGCTTATGTGGTACAAGAAAATCAAAATAAAAAGCTGAACATCACTAGCCAAGATGATCAGCCTGTGGCTTCAACTCACGTTGTCCCTCTCCAAATGCACCAATATAAGTGTTGGAGCTTCCACATTTCCAGCCACTGTTCAGTGTGCTACAGATCCTGTCAGTGAGGGAACAAGTCTCTCAAGAAACTTGCTGGATTTGCTGATGTTACTTCCCAATTTCTCTTGGCAACCAATTATTTTCTCATCCATGTTACACTTGGCAGACACGTAGGTTTTCCAGATGGTAGACATGGCCTATGGTTTGCCTGAGAGAAAATATCACTGAAACATAAGGCAGCAGAAGTTCAAATCTGAAATCTGAACGTAGCATTAAATCTATACTGACATTAAGTGTCTCTGCCATATGTGCCCTGCTGCCAGACTGAAACATTTGGGGTATTTCAGTTATGTGGAAGATAAATTTTTTCTTGGTTGCACGCAAGTGAAAAATACACCAGGCATCTTCCTGGACATTTGGTTCTCTAGAAGGTCTCCTAACTAATAATTCTCCCACCAGTGATTTATGAGCTGTAGATGCTTCAAACTGTGCCTGTTTGAAGGGCAGTATTACATCAGAGTGTCAAAAAGACATTGAAAGCTCTTGAGGAGTCTTCAGCCACTAAAAATGTCAATTGCATTGACTGTGATAGCAAGTCCCACAGGAAATGCAAGATTTCTGCCATGTGGGTGAGTTAGAACATAGGTATGCTGTCTGGTCTTCTAATCCTCTGCCAAATCAATAAGTTCTTCTCAAGAATAGGATTTTCAGCTGCAGTATAGGGAGATACTGTGGGAGGCTTAATGTAAGCTGAGGAGAGCCTTGGCTTTGCAAAACCTCTGTTAGCCCAGAGCCACCTGCAGAGTGTGGCAGGAGCCCTGCCATTGGTGCAGGCACTGGGCCAGCCTGACTCCTAGTTCCCAAATTCCCTTCTTCAAAGGAAAATCTGAGTAGGTCATGTACTTCAAGAAAAATATCTGCTTTACTAGGAAACTGTATTTTGCCAGGATGAGTATGTCTGATGAGCTCATCTTGGTGTGCTGTGCCGTGCCACAGCATCTGAGACGGAATGAAAATCCCTGTCTCTGGCTGTGTGCTTGTTTTATCCTTTAATGTAATGGCTGGCAGTTCAAAGGAAACCTTTGAGCCTCAAGTCCATACACTCTCAAAACACATGCACTGGGCCAGTTTCTGGGTGTTCCTCATGGATCCCAGAGGCAAGTGAGGGACATGATGATAACCTCCTTCCAGATTCTGGTACTGTGATGGGCTTTGCAAAGATAAAATAGCAGCAGTATTATTTCTAGATACATTGAGACACAGCAGAACCTGAGGATTAGGGACCTCTGAGCTCAGGGGCAAAGCTTTTTCTTCTGCCATGGCCACAACCTGCAGCTGATCCTTCTCTGCAGGGGATGCTCCAAGTGTCTTGGTGGCACTGGCCTTCTGGTTGCCCTGCATGCAATTTTTGCAGAATCTGCTTTCAGAGGCCTTGTTTCTCTCCCCTGGGACTGTGTCAAACACTCCAAGCACTTGGAGAATCAGAAAAGCACTGTCACAAGAACATCAAACAGAAAGGCAAAAATGCAAGTTACCTCAGTCCCTGTGCCCATGTCAGCTGACTTGGCTGCAAAATGCTTCCATCTTCCCAGGGCACACAACCTTCCTCTACTAATCAAACCTTCTTTGATTAATCAAACCATCTTCTATTAATCAGTACACTGCTGCATAGAAGACATAAATAATTTTCGAAGATGGCAAGGGTGTCTCCACAGCCTCCCAAGAGGTACCAGGACACGAGAGATGATCCAGGAGGTGCAAAGTTGTGATGGTGTGGAAAGAGTGGGACCCTGGCTGCCCTCAGACCCATGAAGTAAATGCTGCTACTTCCTGAACTGCAATGCTGGTGTAACTCAGGTATTGTTGTTACCTGCAGCATCTCATTACCAGTCATGGTTGTTTTTCATTTGAATAAAGTCTAAATGGGGAAAAGAGGATTAGACTCAGGAAAGGAGGAAAGGGTGAATTTGTCCCTGATTTATACCTTGTGTATCTGCACATTGCATACTGCATATAGCTCAACAGGGATTAGCTTTTCCAATGAGGCAGCCTGCAGAATAAAGTTAAACATCTGGATATGTGTAGGAACAAGAGCTTTGTTACATACAAGGTAAAGCCAGAGCAACTTGGAAGCAGTTTGTGCTCGCCTTGCTTAGCTTTGTGTTTGAAGCTGTATGTAGTCTATGCTTCAGCCTGTTCCAGCAATATTCCCACTCCTTCCCAATCACATTCTTTGGGTGGCAGGCTTAACGCAGCCAAAGTGCACACATATCATCTGGGGTGGGCAGCCTGGTTTAGAGATTTCAGATGTTGGACCTTCTCAGGGGGACTTCTAAGGAATTGTATTAACAAAGCATATGGAGTCAGATTAGGTAAACTCAGCCTTCCTTGGAATCCATCTCCTAGAACTTCACCAGCAGCTAGGAAGTACTCTTCCTAATGGTGCCAGGGGGACAGCTGGAGGAGGCTCCACAGTGTCCACTTTTCCGACTGATCTCAATGAACCTTTGTGGTTCCATCAATGCCAATGTGAGAACATTTCCTCTGAAGTCATTCGTGTAAACAGCCCGAAGACAAACCCAGAGCATTCAGCTTTGTTCCACAGGACAGGGACAGTAGCCTGACTGTTGATTTATTTAAAAGAAGAAAAACAACAACAAAAAATGTCGCCAGGAAGTTGAATGACTGTCAGGAAGCACTCACTAAAGGGGCTGTGTTAAGCAGAGTATGCAAAGCCAGCAAACAAATCCACTGCTTTTTAAAGTAACACTTTATTTGTAATTCTTACAGCACATTTTACTATTCTGTTGGGAATGTCAACTCAGCTTAAAATCAAGTTTTATCTTTTAAAAATGTTTTTAAGCAAGGAGTATTTCTTTAAGACACATAGTAGAAAATGGTTGCAATAGTTTCATGCTTATATGTTCCCATTTTGTCAATAATATTTTTCCCACTGTACCACGGCCAGAAATGGGTGCCAGGTTCAGGAGTTCAGAAGTTATTTCTGTATCATGTGGAAGTTCTGCTAATCAGCTGGTGTTCTGTGATACAGTGGAAAAGTTCAGGGATGTTAAGCTGAAGCACTTTCATACAAGACTGCTGTGTTTTCTCGTAATATTTGAGCTCCCCTCAAAACTCTGGCTTCAGAGATTTTCTGTCCTCAAGACTCTTTCTGCCCTTGAGGAAGACAGGTGGGAAAAATATCTAGCAATGCCAGAAACATGGACATTATTCAGAGCAGGATAGAAAATGGAAACAAAACTCATCAACAGTCTATTCAGCAAAGAACATGTCCATTCAAGGTCAAAAGTTTTATTCTATGGGTCATTCTGGGCTTTTTTACCGGGGCGGGGGAGAGTCCCACAGTTAGGGTACTTTCTGAGAAGGGAAAATAACCCTTGTAAAAACCACACTTTCAAATGAGCACGTAGGAGGAGTGAAAATGTTCAACTATGCTCAGCACTGCCTTGCATTGCCAGCCCCTTGGCTCAGAGCAGAAGTCCTTACTCCACACAGTGCTCAGTGCTCCTCTCACCAGAGCCCTCCAGCAGGTGCTGAAGGAGGGCTGCTGACTCCCACGGCAGAAGGAGACTGGCCATGGGTCTGAGGTGCCAAGTACCCCTTGTTTTCACTGCCCTGCAACCCAGTTTGTTCAGAGCCCCAGACTGTAGAGAGCCCCAGTTTGTTTAGAGCCCCAGTCTGTACAGAGCCCCAGTTTGTGCAGTGCCCCAGTCTGTACAATGACCCAGTTTGTTCAGAGCCCCAATTTGTTCAGAGCCCCAGTTTGTTCAGAGCCCCAGTTTGTGCAGTGCCCCAGTTTGTACAGTTCCCTGGGCTCCAACAGTGGGTGAGAGCCAGGCTTTGTCCTCATGCAGCTCAGCTTAGGGCTGGTGACACTAGCCCTCTGTGCCAGCTCTGATCATCTCCCTCCTACCTGGAGAACTTTTGGATCATATGTAACCTGTGCCCCCATAAACCCTATAGAAAAGAAGAGCAGAATTCCCTCTCACCCACTCTCATTTATCTGTGTTTTACCTCATAGCTTGAAGAGTTTATTTGGGGTCCAGTTTGGTGAAACACCTTCCTACACATTTTCTGTACTCAAAAAAGTAGGCATAAGCCTAACTAGATCCTGAAGCTTGGCTCTATCAGGGTCCTTTTGGTGTGTATTTCAGTCCAGTGCCCACCCACCACTAATTGACTTGAAGATGAAATGCTGAAACCAAGAACTGGAGAAAGATCCTATTTCAATGTCTGATACAACCCTACATGCCACTGAGCTTCTATAAACATAGGATTCTGTCTCGATTACATCAGCATAAACCAGTTCAAACTATTCATTTGAGAACAGAATATTTAATTTCATTGAAAATTGGAACTGCAATTTCACATCTCTAATTCCTGTAAAATAATAAAAGCAGTGAATCAAGAATGGACTGTTTTGTTTAAAATGACATGAATCAATAGAATGAAAATCTTGGTGGCACAAGTGATAAGAAAGTGTGCACAGTAGTTTAGTATTTGAAACATTCACTAAATAGACATAGTTTAGTATTGTATGGAAGAATCTTCCCTGTACTTTTGCAATTAATCCAGATACCTCTTATCTACTGCTGATGCACACTTGCCAAAGCCACATTGCTTTAACTCCTTGTTGAAATGTTTTAATTCAATGTAATTTCCAAGTGGGTTCTATTATTCATTGATTCAGAAATATTCTACTTTACACAGAGTTTTTTTTCTGTGTAAGCACCACTCTCTCAGGGATGAGGCAATCCTATGTGGACCAGCACAGCATATCTAATGTACTCCTTCTTTAAAAGACCACAAAAATATCTTGTTTCTTGCCCCCAGAAGGATTTAGCAGTTTCTTTTCACAGCTCATATTGTCCCAAGCTCTTGGGACAGGCTGAGACTAGCTCACCATGAGGCTGAGCTGGGAAAAAAGGGGTTCCTCATCCCCTTTGCTGGGGATGTGACAGTGGTGGTGGCACAGGGCTGGCAGCAGGCTGCAGAGCTTTGTTCAGGTCTCTAGACCTGGCTACCCACAGGTGGCTGGAGGTTCACCAGTGGGAAGATGCACACCGTGTCTCCAGCAGTAATTTATTTAGGAACTGGACTAGATGATCTTTGAAGGTCCCTTCTAACACAATCCTATGATTCTATGATAACTCTTCCTGTGACTATTCCTCTTTGTCAGCATGAATGCTTTTTTTATTTCTTCTTTCTTTTTGTTTTTTGAGAAAATATCTCCAAGATGGCAGTCTGAGATCTGGACTTGCTGTCAAAGAACAGCAGGCAATGAAGTCACAGCCTGTCCACGGAGCAAGCCACAGAATTTAGGACCAAATGCAGCAACATGGCCACGTTTTCAGTAAAAGACCTTCTCTCAGATGTTAAACCACACGGCTAAGGTGGTGCTGATAAACCAAGTACTCCAGATAAGAGATTAGTTCTGAATACCACCCCTGGATTCCAACTTGCTGCTTAGATATTGTGATTTTAAAACCAGAGGGGGATGAATCATCAGACTAGATGGTGCACAAGTTGGTTAAAAATGGTTAAAGATTTCACTTGTTAGCTTTCTCTGCCTGCTGGGCAGCAGCCATACAGGATTTCTTCCCCACGCTGTGGCACTCATGATCCACTGTTCCCTCACCAAGATCCACCACTGACAGTGCCTGGCCCGGGGTGCAGTGATTAGGAGGAGAGATTTGGAATCTGATACTCCCTAGGATGTCACATGAGAAGGAACCCTATTACTGGGGCTGGTATGGATTCTGCTATAGAAATAAAATAGCTCTGAAAATGCTACAGGTATTTAAATTGTTTGTGAACATAAAAACTGGATTTCATAGGATTAACACTGCAGGGTGCTCCCACTCTGTCATCCTGACCACTCAGCCAGGAGGAACTAAAGCTGCTGGGGTGATTTTCTGAATCCCATGGAGTAGCACGATGGAGTAATGATTTAAAAGACACACTTCCCTCTAACAGGACTAACTCTCCTGTTATTTCTCGTTCCAATGACTGTCAGGCTGTGTAAAACCAGCCAGCTCTTCTTTGGCACAGGCTCCCTCGGCGCCCTGGGCAGAGGCGTGCCCAGCCAGCCTGGGGAGAGAGGAGAAAGCCTGCTGGGAGCCGCAGCTCTCCATTGCCTCCCAGTACCTATGCGAGGGCAATTCCAGGAGCTCCCACGGCTGCTTACCCGGGACCCAGCAGATGGCACTCCTGGATGGAGTTTCCTGGATGGATCACAAGCAGCAGCTGCCTCCAGCTGCCTCAGCTGCCCCATGCCGGCTGCCCTCCCGGGAGAGGGCTGCGGGCCCAGGCCCGGCTGTGCCCGGGCAGGCGGGGGGAGCTCTGCCCTGCCCGCCTCATCTGAAAACCTCTGCTCGAACTGCCCAGGAACACGGCTCAGAATCGCTGCCAGCACCTGACACAGCCCACCCGTTTTCTGGGGGCTTGTCTTCCTCTGCCAAGGAAAAAGAGCCCGAGCTTGGCCTCTTTGGAAGTCATTCCTGGCGGCTCCCAGGAGCCTCGCTGGGTCAGACAGACTTTAGATGAGAAGGCAAACCTGTGGGCTGCTGGTTGGGCTGCACAGTAAATACAACATCCCAGAAAGGTCTGGAGAGGTCAGCATCTCAAACGCCAGAAAATCCTGGAGTCACAGAACAGCTGGGGTTGGAAGGCGTCTCTGGAGATCATCCAAGCCACCCACCTGCTCACACCACAGTCAGCTCCAGCATGTTGTCTGGGACTGTGTCCTGTTGGGGTTCTCATCTCTCCAAGGATGGAGACTCTGCAACTTCCCTGGACAACCTGCTCCCATGTTTGACCCCTTCCAGAGTAAAAAAATTTTCTGGTATGTTTAGGTGGAATGAGCTGATTTCATTTTTTTCGACAGTCTCTTATCCTGTCACTGGGCACTGCTGAGAAAAGGCTGTTTCAAACCTCTCTACTAATCCAATCAAGTATTTACACACATGACTAAAATCTCCCCCAAGCAAAGCCTTGGGGAATTTGATATTTTTTCTTATGAAACTGCACCAAAATTTAGCAAGCCCAGTAAGGAATCTGTATAGAAAATACAACAGCTCTGAAAAGTCAAATTTATTAGATTGTTTATGAGCACAAAAACTGGTTTTAAAAAGAATTTTGAAGGATTAGCACCATAGAGTGTTCTGAGCTTTATCATCCTGTACAAGTAGGCAGGGTGCTACTTAGAGATCATCCCACTGGAAGAAGCATTTCCATATTATGTTCCAAAGCACAGGGCTGAGATCACAGCAGGGTGCACATCTTAGCACACAGTAGGCATTTCTTTGTTTTAGGTAAAGACAGACAACCCCAGAAACTGGATCAAACTATTCCCAACTTAGAGGAAGAGATTTCAAGCCTGGATCCTGGGCTCCTGAAGTCTGCTGTTGACAGATCCAAAACAATGAAGGTTTTTGTGGAACTGGGGCCCAGGTGCAATGCTGTTCAGTGGGGTGAGATGGTTTGTTCAAGCTGCTAAAAATGCTACTTAGTTTGTTTCATCCTTTTTGGACCTTGCCACTGTAAAAATTAGCTCCAGATAGCAGGATAGGTTGGGAATTTCTTGTGTTTTCACTTGACAAGCATTGGCTCCTCCAGATAGAGATGACTGCATGCCAAGCCATGATATTCTTCAGAGAATGATTTAGTAGAGATTTATTTATTTATTTCTATGCTCCATCCTGCTTGTTTGCCATGGAAATCTGCCCGGGGTGTTTGTTTCATGTCTCTTGCAATGAGATGTGGAAATCTGCCTTCCCAGCTTTACCAGAGCACTCCCAGCCAGTACTAGGAGAGAGTGCCAGAGTATAACAGCTCCTACTACATGGGAAATGCATCATCTGGCTAAAACTTGCTCTTTGGTAGTCCTCTCTTCCTCCACTTTCTCCCCCTTCTACACCTCCTCGTCCTCCTCCTTGTCTTTTAGAGTTGTTTTTAATGACTAATTTGATTTCCAAAAGAAGCAAAGTGCTATCTTGCAGCCCTGCCAAGGAGCCTTATCTACATATTATTCCTGAAATGTAGATTTCTCTTTAGTCATGGACCTGCACTTACCACGCTTATTAGTCCCACCCCCTCAAGCTGTTTAAGAGAAGTCTTACAACCCACTTTAATCCCTGCTTCCTACCAAATGGAGATAAAAAGTCTTCCCCAATGTATTTTTTAAAGCTGAGCCTTACACAAAAGACACTACAAGGCTGTTACTACAGTTTTTATTGTGTCCAGATACAAGACCATGTTGAGACTCTGGAGGCCTTCACATGTTGCATGTTGAGACAACAAAAGCAAGTGAGAAAGGGGTCTGATACAAACCTTATCCTAGCATCAATGGAAGGATTGCTGTCAGGTGACTGAAACAGGTTCTTTAATCACAAATTCAATTATTTGAGCCGTAGGATTTTGGAGTTTATTTCGTGGGTTTCTATATATTGGCTTTCAACATTTCATGCAAATCAGCTTCTGACAAGGAGTGTGAGACTGTCCCCCATATACTTTTGACTTTAGTTTAGGTAAATCTCTGTATAAGAGCATGAGCTGTATGTGACCATTTATCTGAGTTTCAGTAATGCTACTTCACACTAGAGAGGAAGAAAGATGCAGCAGTGGGGTTTATAAGAGTTACAGTTGGTGTCCTCATTATGGCATCATTGGAAAACATCACCACAGATATTAACAGAAAAAAATGCTGAAGATATTAGAGATAGATTCAAAATATCCTGAATGTTGCATTAGATTCATTGAAATGGCACTGGATTTTTTTCAATAATAACTTAGTGAAAAAACATTAAAGGTTTGTCCCATGCCCATCTTCAGGTAACATGAGACTGATCAGCCTGTAAAAAATCTGTAAAATCCTAAACAGATTTCTACAGCAGAAATATGACTATGTCACAGGACAACACAGCTTGTCATGGGAAAAGTCTCTGTTTGCCAGTCATGTACCATAGACATCCAGCAGCACATCTGAGCAGCAAAGATGTCAGAATGAAGACATCTTGTTCTGTTTGCAGCTGGCCATGAAAGTATATAGATTTTGTTTCACATTTCTTCCTCCTTTCTATTGGTGAATACATTCTGTGGAGGGATGGCAAGCCAGGGAGTCTGAGGTAAAAGTTTTCTATAGTTGGCAGGAGAGGCTGGGAAAAAAGGGATTAGAGATCTGAATGTTTATGCCACTTGATAAAGTCAGAATTTGAGATCCCTCTTCTTGTTCTTAGCACGCTCCAACCCAACTGGACATGCAGATTCCCACACAGAGCTTTCATCTCTCAGGCTGTCCAGATGGACCAAATTCACACTTGTCAGTGCCAAACTGTAGCCCCAAGCTCTGCAGGGTAGTGTGGGAGGAGACCAAAGTACATCCATTTCTACAGTCTTTTCCCAGGCCTCGTAAATCCAGTTGTGGTCCTGGGTGTAGTTGTGCATCCAGGCTGCAAATTAAAGCTTCAAAGGAAGCCAGTGTGAACTGGTACCTGTCCAGTCAGGCAACTTGGAAAGGCACAGCATAGAAACATGAGCTGGTATAACAAGTCAGCAGAACACTTGGGTTTACCTGAATCATCATCATACCTTACTAATGAAGTTGGGGGCTCAGCTAGCAGCAGACAAACTCCCTGGGAAGTCAAGATCCCACAGTCCTAAACTGGCCTGAGTATTTTTACTACTTCTCAGACCCTGAGATGAGTAAACACACAGGCAAGATCACTAGCCCCTTGGGACAAGAGTGTATGAAAGTCAGTAAGAAGCCACAACTAGCAAGGAATGTGAGAGATCCTCAGTGATGGTCTTGAGGTGCCTGAAACAAGAAGCAAGCAGAATTCAGGTGGTTGAACTCACTGGACTGCTGAACTTTATCTCCAGGTCTCTTGGCTTTTCACCTCATCACACAAACAACATCAGGAAGAAGGAAGCAAGAGCCCAGGTATCTCAGTGCTCTGACAGAACCACGCCTCCTGTTTGTCCTCTTTTGTCCACTGACTCCTGTGTGTCAGGAGTCACTCCTGTGACTTGGCTGTGCTGTGTCCACCCTCAGGAGCAGGATGGAAGAGCCCTACAACAAGTTGCTCTGGAGCATAATTATTAGGATTTTCTTGGGAGAGATGAGAACTCCTTCCACTACAGCCTGTGAGGGACCTTACTACACCAACTGTAGTGGGTAGCGGTTCTTCCAGTGCAGCCCTGGAGATGCCTTGAATTCCAGAATTTATTGTATTGCTTTGTTCACATTTTTATGATTTATCAAGTTTCCTAGTGAATTTTTTTGATCAATCTGAAAAGGCACCAAGTTTTTCCTGTAGGCTGGGAATTATTGCTCAGGATCTTGCCTTTGACTCTACTGGGCACAGATCCACAATGGTATGTGGTGAGTTTGCAGACATCTGTCATCACATGGTATCAGTGGACTCTGCTCTATTTTTGGGAGCCTTTGCCAACAGTGCCTATCTCTGTTTCCCTGGGACTAGGTTTTTGGTTTTGTTTGGTTTTTGGTTTTGTTTTTGATTTTTTTAGATAACCCCTAAATTAGGGGCACACAGGGCTGCAAAGCAGACAGGGTGTTAGGTCATCATAGCTTCTGATGGCTGTAACAGTAAATTGAGATTTTTTTAGTTCCTTCAGCACACAGCCTATAGGAAGTCAGACACATGCACACACATACACAGCCTGTCAAGCTTGGGGCTTTAAGACCCTGGTTTTAACAATATGTGTGACCCTTTCCTACAACTCTTCAACCAGCCGGTGAAGGCCATAGATCGAGGGTAAAATCTGCTCCGTGATACTGACTAACCACTTTAACATTATAAGACTAATCCATGTTTCTGACATGAGATGTGGAAACAGATTTGCATAAATGGGTGAGCCTGAGAATCAGCTTGGAAAAAAATAGTTCTTGTCTCAGAGAAGCGAGCAGCAAGGCAATTCCGTGTGTTATGTTTTACATCAGCAGACTGCCACATAGCTCCTCAAGCACCAGACACTGTTGAGTGGTTATTTGGGAGCGGACAGACACACAGCAAGAAAAGGAAAGGTTTGCAGGCAGCCACAGGCTAGAGGCATGCACTCATCTCCTTGGTACTGTGAAGTGATGCATATGTATAACCCTCATTGCCTCATTTGACACCTCAGCAAGACATGTTTGCTTGGCCTGGACACTGTTAGAGCAGCCACACATATCCTGACAAGCTTCTTTGTCCCTTCCTGTGCTGCTGCATTTGATATATGTGTCAAGAAGAGATAGGCAGTCTGTGTTTAGTTTGCCCCCTCCATTCTTCCCTTGACTCTCCATCTTAGTGCTCTTTCCACACCACTGTTTCTCATTCACAGTCCAGCTCAACATAAAAAAAAATATAAAATAAAAGAGAAGCAAGTGCCTCTCAGACCCCACTGTTACAGTCGGGCAGCTGCATCACTTCAGTGTGGCCAGGAGTAGCTCTAGTAAAAGCTGGTGGATGGGAGATGGTTACCTGCCTGACCAGTTTGGTATCACTGCTGGCATTTTGCAGCTTCTGGAGATGATGATGCAAAGATACCTGAATGCAAAATCAGCTCAAGTCAATCAAGCCAGAGCTGCTGGCATCAGCCCTGAGGGGTGGAAGGGAGGTGGAGGCAGAACTTTGAACCATCATGCAGAGTATTTCACGCTCCGGGGTGCCGGAAATCCTGCTGCTCTGCTGTGGAGCAGCGCCTGCCGCGGAGGCAGCCTGGGCTTGGCTCCCGGTGAATTTACCCTGCAACAACCAGGTGCACCGAAGTGCACTCCTCCTTTCTGCAGGAGCCAACCTGGGCCAAAGCTGAGTCTTTGTCAAGTGGTGCAGGTGCCTGTACATCACACATCAGGAGTTTTAGAGTACTGGGAATCCCAGCCCTGTACATCCCCTGCTGATGGGGAGCTGTCTTTAAATCAATGCCTATTTAGCATGATCTGTCTTTAAAGCCCTGAGTTAACTTGGCTGACAGCTGCCTGACAAAGGCATTCATTATCCCGAACGGGCAGGCAAAGGCGTTTGCTTAACATCGGGTGAATCAGCAGCGGCAGCCCAAGGATGTGCACTGAGAGGCTCTGGGCCCCCTCAAAAAAATTCACAAGACTTCACTGCCTCACATGCTAATGGCTTCCGTGCCCAGAGAGCATTACCAAAAGCTGCTGGTAAAGCCCAGAGAACGTTACCAAAAGCCCAGAGTGTGAGAGAGATGCCCGGGAGCAGTCCTTGGAGAGTCTCCTCCAGACTGCAGGCAGGGAATGCCCGAGCGATGGCTCAGCTGGCCCTACCTCCCCGCACGTGAAGTCTGCTGGGATCTTCTCATGCACATCATGCCTCTAATATCTTTTCACGAGGAGGCGTTTTCCTATCCATTTCTGCAGCTACGTGTCTGAAATGCACTCAAGTCAGGTAAAGCAATTCGCTTGTATTTACCTGTAGATCAAAAGCTGTTCTGATATTCAGGTGTATTTGAATTACAATTAAACTCACAGCCGTAACAGCCCTTTCCACGCCCGTGTTATCACTCTGGTTTGAGGCAAGTGAGTGGGAGTTAGAAGGTGCCTGAAAGTATGGGCATTTTTAACTACATGAATGAGTAAGCAGGAAAGGGTTTGGATTGCAGATGCTTTAGTTCAGCTTAGGGGCAGACACGTAGGTAAGCTTCCCTTAAAAGTCTGAACAACTGCAGTCCAGATATGTGCTGCTCCTAGGTGAACACTTCCCTATCTCTTCTTCAAACACAGCAGCTGTGCATTTGTGAGAAGTGGTGTCAAATTAATAGTCAGTAATGGCTAAGAGCTGATGAATCTCTCAGATGAAAGGCACCATCTAATTACAAACTTTTGTCATTGTTATTATGAAGTCAGCACTTAAAGAGCTGTTAGCCCTAGAAATTTTATTTTTTTTAATGTTTACAAGATTTTTTTAAATGGTTTGGGTTCTTGTATCTCGCTAATGTTTTATTCTAAGGCTTTTGGGGTTTTTTCCTTTTATTTTCTTTTGGCTCTTTTCTCTAAAAGAGGTTTTTGCCTTTTCTGTTTCACGAGATTTCTCAACATGCCATATAGGTGGTAGAGACAAGTTATTTGCACACCCACACTGAAAATGCTGCCTGAAAGCTGGCTGTATTTCCAGGCATGCCTTAGCTGAAAATGCAGTATTTGAGCCTAATCTTTTGTTTCTTAACAGTGTTTCTGTAAACTGTAGTGCTTGTTTGAAGTGGACAACACTTGTGAAAAAAAGGTGGAAAAGTTCTTAGAAGTAAAAGTTGATCGAGTCCAGCAGTGATCTGGTTTGTGCATCTGTGTATGCCTGGGAGTGTGTGCGTGCAACGCCAGGCTGCAGCTTGTAAATAAGAACCACAATAACAAGGGAGATATAAAATAAACAGCTCACAAGATCAAAGAGACAACTACTCAATATATGTGAAACAGAATATCAGAAGAGCAGTAAATTCAACCAGCCTGGAAACTTAAACCACTTCTATGTCAAGACCATGGCCGGAATAACTTCACAGAGCTTAGTGGTGAACCAAGGACAAGTTTGGCACAGGATGAATTTTTTGTTCTTGGGTAAATTGCGGCAAAATGTTGAAATTATTGTTACTGAAGTATGGTTGGCTCAAACTGCTGAGGCTCCAAGCAGGAATTTGATTGTTGTGAACAGAAACTGCATGCAAGGTTAACAGAGACTAGTTTAGACAGTGATTGCTTCCAGTTGATTAAAGTAAGATAGCCATCCTGCTGAAAACGATAACTGAATTTCCAGGGCCATTCACTCTCAGAAGGCTTCAATTAGACTACTGTGAATGCCTTCCTCTGCACTGGAAACCACACTGCTGCTGCTCTCTGAGCCACCTTGACACTCACATGGGCTCTCACCTCCCACTGCCATGTGTCTGTACAAGGTGGAAAGACACATCTTCAGCTTTCAGATAGGGGAAACATTTTCACTTTTGATCCACATAGCTGTTTCGCTTGGTTTGCTACTACAGTTTGGTAAAGTTTCAAACAGAGGAGCTGAAAACTTTGTCCTTGAGATAAAAAATTCTGGCCTGTTGGGTTTCCTCCTGCAGGACCCCAGTCCTGGGCTGCATGTAGACACACCTCACAGTTTCCCTGCTGTGTCTTCAGGGCAAGTTCTGTACACTGCTGATGCTTTGCTGGGCAGGTACTGTGTGGTGGGTGATGGAACTCTGGGCTTTATGAAATCACAGAAATAATCCAGATACAAAAGTGCTGAGTTCTTAAATGAACAAAGAGCTTCAGACCCCGGGGAGAGTGTAGTGATTCAAAATTGTTTGAGAAATATAACCCTGGAGTATCCCTATTTCTTTGTAAAGCAACAAACAATGCCATCACATCTCTGAGTTTTGTGATTCACTCTGCTCCTTTAAATCTCCACCAAAACAGGTGGCAATGATTGCAAGTCTTTCTATTTTTTTTTTTTTTTTTTAAGGTGAAAAGGAAAATTTATCTCAGTCCTAAGAGCTCATGTATGAAAGATGCTCTTAACCTGGCAGGCTTCTGAAAAGACTTCAGTGCTGCTGTTCTGCAGTAGAAACATAGTGGAGGAAGGATCTGCAAAGCCTTCAGGATCCCAGTGATGCCAGAGAGTCCTGGTGTTTGACTGATTTATAGGCAGCCCTAAATTACTCAGCTTCCCCTTGCTGATAAGACTTGACTTCTACTAAGTCTGCTTTGTTTAATCCCACTGAACAGCAGAAGGTTCTGCACTTCTGAGGAGCATTTACTTGTGAACTTACTGATAACACCTCCTCTGAGGAAGCAAACACTGACAAAATAATAGTTCCTCTGCTGACCCAAGTTATTTAAAACACAAAATAACGAGATTATGTTACCTATTATTGGATCTAATAAGAAGCAGCGTGAGATTTAATTTCCACGGTGTATTTCAGTGATCTTGTTATTTCCCAGCACTGAAGCACTTAAGTCCCAGCCATCTCCATTAGTGGCAGCTGAATGCCACGGTGTAATCCTGGTAATGGGTCAGGTCTCAGAGCAGAGGACAGAGATGAGTGTCTCCAGGGCTAATTCTTGTTTATCCAATGAAAAAGTAGAATAGTGGAAGTAGCAGGTAATGTATGCCAAAGAGAGGTGCAGAGTATAAATGAGAGTGATAACAGAAATTCCTGCTTCCAAGGTTTTCCTGGCAAAGTAAGACTACAAGATGCCATATTACAGAGTTTTGTTATTTTAACTTTGCTGCAAGACATACTGATCATACAAGTAACTCCCATCTGAAAAAAGGATGGGATTTTGACCTGTTTCAGAGTTTTTCTCATCACTCTGCTTAGTATTTGCCAATACTGCTGTAGAATTGCATTGTTGTATGGTTTATTTTTTTTAGTTTCGTCCATTTTAATCTGTTTTGTTTCTATACCCATATTATGCTTAAAGAAAAGTAGTATGGCCCTGCATAGCTAGAGTTTTTTTCAACAAAATTATCTTTAAATGTTTGCACATTCAGAGCTTTTTTTTTTTAGTAAGTCTTAAATAGGCCACTTTTTTTGCAGTTCAGAAAACTATTCTGCAATTACCCTTACATTTATTTGTCCTTATCCTGAACTGTATCTTTTTTTCTTCCACAGATACCTTTCCCAGCTGCCATCTTTTTGCTGGGAAAGGTATTTGTGGAAGAAAAGCCATTGATTTTTATCTTCAATGCCATCTAAAAAAGATATGCATGGGTTTATTCATGTCTGATGTTAAACCAAAACGATAATTTGGAAGCCACATATTCAGAATGTAAATGACTCATCTTTAGGTGAAACTGACCCTAATTAGATCTAGATCAGCCATCGCTTGACAGAGAGAAAGAAAATTCATTTTCTCTGAAATGTGGTAATGGCTAGGAAACTAGCCCCAGAACCTTAAATTAAAAGCAGGTTTTAACATGCTGGCTCCATTCCTGCCTTCAATATCAGCCTCTGCCTGTTTTAGTTAAATAAATGGTAACAAAAGAAGACAGACTGGGTGACGTTAAATAAAGAGAAATTTAAGAGAGCAATTATAGCATTAAAAGGGGCCAGAGGTGAGGAACTATAAACTTTGTGGAACAAAGTGCAGCATCGCAGTTTCTCCAAAGCTTTGTTCACTGAAACCTTGTTAGTTCTGGTCACGCAAGGCTGTTTGTGAGCAAAGGTGCCTGTCCCCAGCCCAGGGCAGGAGCCTGCTCCCAGCATCGCTCTGGCCACGCTCCTGCTCTGCCACTGCCCGGCGCAGGCCAGCGTCAGGGGTGGGATGGGACGTGGCAAGGGTGGATCCTGGAGTGGTAAGTGGCTCTGCTGGTGTGGCATCTCCCTGAGCAGCATCTTATTCTGCTACTCCGTCTCACTTTTCATTTCATTTCATTTCCATAGCACGAATGACTTGCTCTTCTTCCCCAAAATCCCAATGGCTTTGGAGAAAGGAGTTTGCTGAAGAATGAGCTGTTTCTCCCACACACAGGTTTTGAAGGGTTTGTTCTTGGGTAAATTGTGGCAAAATGAAGGAACAGCCCATCACAGTCACTTAGAGTCCTAAAAGAACAGTTCTGACCACGGTCTTTTGTAATGAAGTCAAAGATATCCCTGCAAAACCAATTGCTCTAATAATACATGGTGGGCAAAGCTCAGAAGATTAGGAGCTTAATTCATATAAGCATTCAAGAAAGATGCATAAAGGAGAATTGAATTTTAAAAAATCATCTGGGCCTCACTTGCTTTGAAATGTGATGCCTTTGTCATGAATGAAGCTATTTAGGCATCTCTGTTCTGTGTGCATGTATAGCGAGACATAAGAAACATACTCATGACTAGAATAGGTCCGTAACCTGATGTTCTTGAGTAGTTCAGAAGACAATAAAAGACGCAGTTCAATGCTTTCTGAATGCTTAGTTGCAGGGGGGATGATGTGGAAAGGTAAAAGCTTGTTCATCAGCTGGCTTTTGTGCTGGAGCAGAGTCCTGCTGTGCAGTCATCACTCATCATCACCCTAAGCAAACCCAGATTTCACACATCTTCCTTCTGGAGATTAAACTAAAACAGATCCATACTCTGGAAGCAAAGTATTTTATATCAGCTAGCACAGTATGGCTGGACTCCCTGACCTAACAAGTCCTGTCAAGGGCCAGGGAAGGCATTCCCAAACAAACATTTAGAAATTAGGATGTGTACCAAAAACTCATGAAATTTTTAAGATTGACAGCTTTCATATTGTTTGCTTTTGCCTTCTGCTTTCATACCATTTCGAGTGCAAGGCTTCCAGCTTTTGATAGCTTCGAGGGATGGAGAAAATAAATATTTTCAATTAATTATTTAAGCTCAGGATCTGAGTATTTACAAAGAAACCATTAAATAGTAAAAATTGCAGTGCTAGATAAAAGCTGTTGGAATCTTCAAGAATCTAGTGCCAAAGTCAGGATTGCTCTGATTTGCTGGATACTGAGCATGGTAGAAAGGGGGCAAGGGGGAAAAGTGCTAACATTATTATTGATCACATTTTCAAAATCAGTTCACATGAAAATTAATTAAAACACTTGTAATGTCAGTATTTAATTCAAGATTCTGTTTATATGCTAGAGTCTGCAGTACAGGTACCTGACAAGTGAGACATAATCAGTTTGGTGTGAGATCCTTGTACAAAGAATACCTGCATCAAGGTCTCTTATGGGATCAGTTCCCCTTGTGGTTTTAAGGTAACTTTTACAAATGCAGGACGTGTTGAATTTTAGAGAACTCCTGCTGCTTTCTGGGTCCTGACACCTTTAGCTATCTGGAGTATTTGCATCTTAAAATATTCTTAGAATGTAGAAGAGCAAATTTTATGGCCCTAATGGCTTGTTGGTGAATTTCAAAGTGGTGTTATCAGCAATGATGCATAGGTCTGGGGAAATATCTCTTTTCCATCACCCAGGAAAAAAGGAAGGGCAATATGCATTGGATTCTTTAGGAAAAATAAAAATTAAAGCACTTGTTCCAAGCTGATAAAGTTTCCTTGAAAAAATCTCTGTCCTCCACAAGGCTTTACCTCAGTGGGAGCACATCACCTCATACCCCTAAGATTTCTCAGGAAATCCTGTCTTTTTCCAGGCCGTGCTGGTACTTGGAGGGCACTCCTGACAGAGGGCAAAAGGATATCAGGGTATCAGGGTTTCAGATTGTTTGGGTTTTTTTCTTGGTGTGGGGTGGGAGAAGGGAGAAGTATTCTTTCAGTTTAAGGGGATTTTCTCAAACTGGTTGCACCACTAAGTCCCGTCTCATGCTCCAGGTCCTATCTCAGCTCCTAATGAGTCAGGCTCATTAAGCTGGTTCCAGCTCATCCTGCCAACACATTTTGCTGGAGCTACCTACGCACTTCACTCTGGGCGTGCTATTGAGAACTTTGCCAGATTAAAACTTTTACTGCTCGTCTAAGAACTGCTCATCTAAGATTTAATTAAAAATATCACATTTTTTCATATGTGTATTTCAAGATGATGGAGTACAGGTTTTTCAATATTTGACAAACAACAAGGAATACAATTATCTCTAATAACAAAACCAAAATGGTTTGAAAGGCAGGACCTTGTGAGTTGAGGCAATGATGTATACAGTCTTTTACAGCATCTTTCTTATACGTTTTATGCTTTAATCTTATGCATCTACTGCAGAGGGTGGTGTTCTGATGTAGCAAAGGACAGGACATTTATTAGCAGAAACAAAAGGAATTTAGTCTCTGGTTTTTAGGTATTAAGAGTTCTCTATGTCCACATCCTGAGAAGGGCAGCTATATCAAGATAATCTCGTTGTTGTTGCTCTGTGTATGTCAGCTCCTCCATGACTAATGTGTCCCATATTCTTATCATCCAAATCTTGACATCAGATGGTTTCTTTTAGAGTGGGATGTGATTAAGCATTACCAGCACAGAGAGCTCAGAGATCAGCTTGCATGCCTTACTTTGAATGAGCCTGTAACACTGAGAATAAAGACTTCCTGAGGAGGATGAAAACAGCACCCATATGTAATATGAAACACTGGGTTTTGAGCCTGCAGAGATCCTCCTGAGCCCAGAAGGACTGGATCCTGCATGTCCCTGTGAATCCCAGCATTGTGCTTGGACTTGCAGAATGACTGCTGTAGCTGCCATGCTGCCATCTGTTTACCTTTAAGAAGGATCTGAGCAATTCAGGATGGGGTGAGTGGTCCATATACCACATGATGATAAAGTAACAGCAAAAGAAATTCACTAAGATCAAGAGACCAGCTTCTCTCAGCATGTGTCACTGGATGAAACCTGACTTAGCCAGAGCCCTCTACAGTGACTTTTTTGCCCCATACCCTCCTGGTCAAACACAACAAAAATAAAAACCCACAACCAACATAGACTTCTTGCTTATAATCAGCCATCTCCCAGAGACTGTACAGCAGTGCCACCACTCTTGAAGATCACAAAAGCTTAAAGCTGAACACAGGTTTCCCCAGCCCAGCTGCTGCAGGCAGCACTGCTGCTGTTTGTGCCCATGTCCATCTGCTCCCTGGCACCAGAGATTTTGTCTGCAGGTCACCTAGCATGGGGGGATTTACACCTTGAGTAGCCCCCAGGCTGCTTCTATGAATACCTTTTCCTCTAAGGCTTCTCACAACTTTGTTGTTTCATCTCTTCTTTTATATATATCTGCAGCTTCTCTGCTATGAGATTTTTTATAGAGAGCAAATCCTATCTGCCAGTGTTCTGAGGAAATGACAGAACAGGTTAACTAGGGTGGAGGATTTTTCTTTACATATAGGACACTTTTTCTAAAGACGAGGCTTAAAAGATGAATGATTTGATGAGTTCAGATCAGGTAAATTAATTAAAAAGTACTTTTGTTCTTGGAGAAAATTTTCTCTCTGCCACTCTGATGTCCCTGAGAAAACAAGATGAAGAACCTTTTGATTTGATGTTTTAAACAGAACTTTGTTTATTCTTTTAATCAGAAACTTTTTTAACTCAAGGACTTCAAAAAGAAGCGCAAACATTTTCAGGGATTACTCTGAAATGAAGGGTTCTCTTAGATGTTAAATCAAAAGTTTCGGATCAAGTCTCCTTGTCTTATGTTTTCTTGTTTTTACATTGCAAATTCTAAAAAAGTCCTGTGTCTGTTTGACCTAAAATTATTTTTCTTATCAAGCAGATGTTGCCAGTCTCTAGCCTAATATAGGTGTATGTTCATGCACTGATCAGTGCTCTATAAAAAGTAGTAGTGCTATATTGGTCAGTGTCTGATGTATATGTCAGTAATGGCTTTGTTGGCTAGACTGTTTCCCACAGAGGTGATGGTGATTTAGGTGTATTCCAATTAAAAAAACCCAGTCATACCCTGTGAAGTGTGGCCCACTGTTATAGATCACTATTTTGCTACCATACCTACTGAAAGATCAGTTCTGCATATCTGCTTTTCTACCAAACTTTGCCAAAGGTCATGAAAAGCATTGTATAAAGTTCATTGAAGAGGTGTAGGCATGTGATTCCATAGCAGCTTGAACGAATCTATTGCTGTAGAGACAAAGGACAATTTTCTCTGGGCTGCTTATGTGGATAGTTTCACTTGAATTGGCTGTGTTCTTGGTATATATGAAAAAGCTTTAACCTCTTCAGTGTCCCTCTCCTTTGAAGTAGTATAAAATGTCTCTGTTCCTTTTCTTATGCAAATGAGCTTCCGGGGTTCCTTTCAATGCAGTTTTTATATAGCACTTCAGGTATGATGGTTCTGCTGGCTTTAATTACAGTCCTGTATGGAATTAACAGTCAGTTATTATCAAATGATGGTATTACCTGTTCTGCCTCTTCCCATTTGCTTTTGATCCTATCCTGTAGTTTGCCTATCCCCACAATGGAGTAGAGTGCATCCTGAAGTGAGACTTTGTATTCCATGGATTTTTCTCCAAAGCCAGTGTTTGCCCACGCTGCTGATGAGAAACTACCACTCCACAGAGGTGCATGTGCTTCAGTATTTGTCTCTACTTCATAGTTATGGTTTTCTCTTAGATTTTCCCAGTTGTGTCAGCATGTGTGGTCCAGTGACTTGGCACTGTCACATCCATCTCCTTTCTCTTTTGCTTCTCTCTTGGCTGTCACTAGGTCAGAAGGTCCCACTTCATGCAGAGAGACCTCAGAAGGACTCCAGTCACTCGTGGAGCAGCCAGCCAGCCTCGCTGCTGTGTGAGACTCAACACGGGGCAAGTTAGCTCTGCATCAGCTATGGAGCACCCCTCGGGCAGGGACTGTCACTGTGATTTCAGAGCTGGGAATATCTCAAAGAGGTTTGGAGAATGCATTAAGAAAACAATAAGGTTGAAGGCTTGCACGAAGTCAGAAAGTGCCGTGTGGGAGGTAGGCATAGCCTGAGCTCAGCCCCTCCACATCCCTGAAATGCCTGACACCCTGTAATTATAGGCTCATAGACATAACTTGTACTCAAAAGTTTCACTTCAACCATAGATCCACAGAGACAGCATCTCATTTTTGGTGTAGCCATCCTTAATTTCTTTGACCTAAGCTTCCCAATTGTGTCTTTTGAATTTGGCATTTAATACAAGCCATTCTTTTTCTCCGTTTCCCAAATAGTCTGTGGAGCCAGACTAATCGCTGCTCATCAAATGCCCATTGTGTTCCTATTTCCCTGTCCCATGGTAACAGACACTTTTATTGTGATTATTCATCTGCTGTTCTTTCATTAATGAAAGATTTAGATTTTGCTGCCATAAGGCCTCTTCAATAGCTTTATGTTATGAACACAATTTCAAACAGAACTGATATTGGCTAGCTTCTTACTTGGCCAGTGACCATTAGAAATGTCCCCTTCAAGGACTGATGATGTCCATTCCCTCTTGACATGCTAGTTGTCAACCTACTGCAGCCTACATGCTCCTCAGGAAGGAGTCATATGGGAAAGAACCATCATTATTTTATAAACATGCCCCCACCATGAATTCTAATGTGAGGGTACTTTGAAAAGTTCCCCATATCTTTGAAGTCCAGCTGAATCCTGTATGTATTTGCTCTAGTCTGTGCCAGATTGGACATATATTGCCTGAACTGTCATTGGGTAAGCCCAGTATGTTGCATGAGGAGTGTGTTTATTAAGGGAATGCCCATTCTCCTGCATGGAGTCTGTCATCACTGCCAGATCCCTGCTGTGTCCCCAGGTGAACTGGAAGTCTTACTCTGCCTAGAAGGCTGCATGCAGATCAATTCTCCATACTCCTCATCCCAGTCTACTTTTCTCTTTAGTTAAAACCAATCCTGTTATCTAGAACCTAGGGAGAATTAAGATACATTTACCCTTTCATTGAATAAGTGTATTTATGATCATTCTTGCTAACATAACATTGTCCTTTCCAGGAAGACTACCTCCTGGACTGCTTGCTCTCAAGGACTGTCTGTCTTTATAGGTCTGGCTTGGGATATAAGTGTGTGATCTTTTCAGGCACAGAGACCACCATTTAGACTGAGTTATGGACTATGCCCTTTGCCTTAGTTTATCTGAGGTCTTCAGTGATAAAAGAAGAAGAAGAAAATCTGTCCCTGTGGTGCACTCATTTTTATAGACCATAGTCTTAAAAAAGAAATCTGTTAGTAGTATGGTGATGATGGCATAGTTTTAATAGGGTGGAAAGCTATCCTTCTCTTAACCCTTGAAGGTTAAGTTGTCTTTTTCTAACCCTGAGTGAGTCCTCCACTAAGTTCTTCACTCTCTCTTTCACTCTTTCCATTCTGTTCCTTCTTCCCCTCTTCTTTAACCCCTTAGACATGCACTTTTTACATTGCAGATTAAAGAGTAGGTCAGACTCTCCTCAGAAGAAAGGCTCAGTGTCCTACTTTTCTCTCTACTTACAGTCATGGAAAGTGATGTTGGAGTTACCTTGCAGCTCTGTCACTCTGTCACAGACCATGCACCCGTAGCACTGAGATGCAGACAGTCTCTTTGTTGTCTGCCTCCTCTTTCTCAGGTTTAAGCTTTTTCCCACACATCTTTTTGCCATGTCCTTTTAGCTTCATTTTTATTATTGCCTGTGTCTCTGTGATTGAGCCTTTTTCATGGAAGCCCACTCCACCCCTGTGTCCTGTGTGCAAACTGCCTCAGCAGGGAGCACTTCACAGCTTGACCAGGCACCTCTGGAGCCTGGGACTTCTCAGGAAGTCAAGGACAGCTGTTTTCTGCCTGTAGTACAGCAGCATTTCCAAGACCCCACCACAGAGCAGGTTCCTCCAAACAATTGTCTTCACAAGACGGTGCCTGCCTGAAACTGCTTCTAATTGGAGTGTAAAGCAAAAGACCATGAGAGAAACAACAGGTTCACAGCATACAAGAAACTAGTGAGGTAATACCCAGGGAGCAAATGTACATAGTGAGATAATGAGGCTGCAGTAACCTATAATGAGATTATCCCCCAGAGGCTTGTTTTTATAAAAATTCTAATGCACAGTCCAGATTTTCATCCCACTGCAATGCTCACTGTGCATTGCTGCTGCTGTCCTCCAGGTATGAAGGCCTGAAACAGCCCTGTTGCTTTTGAGTTTTCAGAGGAGCAGAAAGCACCAAAATGCCTAACTTTGGACAGGGGATTGCATTCAGTGTTTGCAGAGGATGGTGAGAACAGCTCCTGGGACAGACACGAGGAGAGCAGATTCGGCCTGCCTGGCCCAGGTGGTGGAGATGCCTTTCAGAACTCCATCTTTCAGCACAATTCTCGTATTCCAGCAAGTTGTCAGCCTGCTCTTTGAAAAGGCATCTGTGTAACTCTGTGAACACAATACACCAAGCGGGGACTTCACACAGATCAACCCCTTTTATGCTTTTCATCTGGTGCATCATTCTCATTTTATAGCAAAGTCACTTGAATTTGATCTGAGCTGTCACAGCGAGGGAGATTCTGCAAGCTTTGAGGATAATAGATTTGTTTGAGAAAACAAATGTAGACTCTTTCCTAAGCCTTGAATTAATTTGGTTTTCCCCCAGTAACTGCACTCTTGTGACAGCAGTGTGGCCTGTAAAGAAAGCATTTAATATTTTCTAAAATCCTTCAGTCCTTGACTTTTCTCTAAGCTCTCTATATATACAGACATCCATAGTCAGACTGACTGCTCCTTGTTGCCCTTCTTGCTAGAGAAGTGTCAGCCTGGAGACAACTGGAGCATTTCTGAGATAACAGATGTAGCTCCAGTTTTGAACTGTAAATAATATGTGAGGGCTGAACTGCTCCAGATCAAACAAGGAAACTAAAAAAAAGAGGAGGCAAAAAAGTAACATGAGGAAATTCTTGTTTAATTACGAGCATTGGATAGACTGGCATAGATACTGTGACTATTTAAAAAGAGAAGCCTTTGATAACTTAAGGTCTTTATTTTGCTAATTGCAAAAAGGTTACTTCAGTCTAATCAGTTCCTCATAATAACAGATCAAGCATATCATCACAACCCTTATCTACATAAGAATATGCACTAGTTCAGCTCAAACTGGTGCCGTGTGTTGCATGAATATTCTTATTTAATTTAAGAATGTATTTCAATTTATTATCAACCTGCCTTGAGCTCATATACAGTAAACCAGAAAAAGACCTGTCTCAGGAGATTACTGAGTTAACCACACACTTTCAGAGCAACTTGTCTCACAGGATGTGGTTCCTCTGGCAGTCTGGTAGACACCTTTATCTGAAGTGGTCACCACAATCCAAGTATCTGGAGTCAGTGAATCTAGGGCACAATTCATTCCATCCTGAAGCAGATGTATAAATGAGATTAGTGTAATTATACCATATGGACATCACTCCCTCCCCATTGTTCCTAAGTGGAGCTAAAGGGGACAAGCTCAGCTGAAGCGCTCTTGTCTCTGATGCTTTGCACTTGGATCATGTAATTTGACCTGTCCTGCTTCAAAGAGGTAACCTGAGCCAGACTGGACACAGGGCCCAGCCCCATGGTGAGGTCTGAGAGGGCAGAATCTGACACTGCTTCAGGTGCTGGTGGGTCTGTGTGGGGCTGCAGAACACAAGTCCTGAAGTATTTGGTTATTGACTAAAGGCAGGGACAGCAGTGCCCTCAGAAATGGCAGAGAGAGAGAAAAGGAGCCTAATGCCCAAGTGCAGTCAGCTTATGAGGTGCTCAGGATGTTCACCTGACTGCAGAAAGCATCTCTATGGGCCTCTCACATGTGCTAGGAATGAAGGGTGGTACATTTGCAGTAGTGCTTTTACAGGAGAGGAGGACAAAGACATGCATGATCTAAATTGCAGAGGAATGGAGATAGCTGAACTCACAGGCCAGTGGGCTCTGAAATCTTTAGGAGGAGAAATAATGAGGGGTATCAACAACTTTAAAAATGCAACCCTGGCTCCAAGGATCAGGCAATCCCCTTGAGGGACAGCTGTCCTTTTCCTTCTGTCTCAAGAGAGACAATGTGAGTGATGGAGTCTGGAGGTGTAGTTAATGTTTGAAATTACTAATAAGAAACCTCAGGTACCCTCTGCTGAGTGACCTTCCTGTTAACTTTTCCTTGCAGTCAAAACTGTGACTTGTCAGGAGCAGCAGATCTGCTCCTCTTGCATCCTCTCCCTGGCCTCCTCCAGGGCTCACGCAGGCAAGATAAAGACTTGTAGGACAGAAGAAAGAGGGAGCTGCCTACTTGATATGTCAGCAGTTCAGTCTGTGGCCACAGCTCACTCATCCCCTACAGGCTTCTCCATGAATGGTCCTGCAGATACACTGATCTTTCTTGAATCTTGTAGGTTTTGGAAAGAAATCTATGACTACAGGTGTTCAGAAGGCAGAAATTCATTATTATGGGAAATATTTTCAGTTAATGATCTTTTGGTCCTATTTTCTCCTAACAGGAGAACCCCTCTACCTTTTTTGGAACATCCTATTCATAAAAATGTAGAAAAGATGATTCCATATGGAGTTATGTGATGTTCAATTCTGACTGTAAAAATTTGAGAGATATTCTCCTTGTTATTCTTCCCCTTAAGAAAAAGAAATGGTAACTCCAGAGAAATAGATTCTTGAAGTGTTTTGATATAAGTGAATAAGCACCATGTGTCCCAAAATGGTGGCTGTTGCTTTGGTTGTTTTCTGATCTGTTTCTCCCCAGAAAGAACTAGGGATGAACTTGGGAGCAAAATCTCATGGGATATTAACTGTCTTTATGGAACATGTTAAACTGCTTAGTTCCTAAATGTTTGCCATTCTGATTGATTGGGTAGGAAAGCTGCAGGTCAGAGAGGCCAGGCTTGGGGTTTGGCAACCATGGCCTGTAGCTAAGCCTAGCCTTGCTGATCCAGGATGCTACAGTCCTGGAGAAGAACATCCTTCCCTGAAACTTTTAGCCAAAGATAAGATGCTGGACTTAGTGGTCTTGCCTGGTGGAGGGGATCCTGTGGCTCTCACAGGACAGAGTGAACTCCAGTTCACATGGAGTACTGCAGGTGAAAGAGAAAAAAAAATGAGAGCCCACAGTGAAATAATTTTCCAGATTCAATAACTAGGTCTAATTAAGTTCTGGGAGAACTTTAGAAATTCCAAGGGCTTCTGGGTGTTTAAATTTTTCTGACATCCTTCTATTATCTGAGATATTAAGGTAGTTAAAGCCTGAGAAAAATGTAAGCTATGTCTGCATATTTTGTGTGGTGCTATCAGTTAATCCGAAGGCTTTCTCAAGGAATCTGGTTCTTAGTGTGGGATTTAGAAAAATTACATTAATGTTCCTTTCCCTCCAACCCTACAGCCATTAGATTTAAGTTCAAGTCTCTCCCAGCTTGATTGCTGCAAGTTCTTGCTCTTGTGTTTCTTGGCACTCATTCCTCTCTTCTGAGTCTGCAAAATTGCTACTGTCCACCTTGCCCCTCTCTCTTGCACTCACTTCATCAACACCATCCAAAGCCATCCCATGACTGTGCTCTCATGTAACTCAGTCCTGGGTCCTCCACAACCCAGCCATGTTTTACTCACCCACAATTTTGGTCTGGATTCCCATTTCAGACCAACCTCTTCCTTGATCTCCTGCATATCCCTGTTTTCTCATGCGATTTTGAAGGAGATTAATGCAGCAAAAGAGGTCCTGTGGCACCTGGCCCAAACAGTGAGGAAAATCAAGGGTTAGAGGTAGAGCCTGTGGTGGTTCTTATGACTCAGGAGGAAATTGCTTCTGCCCCTTTTCCTGAACCCACCAGTGATCGAACCAGCTGTGGCCCAAAACTGCAGGTTAACAGAAGACCTGAGACCTGGAGTCCATACAGTTCTTAGGAGCATAGCTAAGAAGGATTAGGCACTGCAAAAACTAAGGCAGCAAAGTAGCCTCCAGCTTCAAATCCAGCAGAGCAGGTGCTGCAAATCTAAACCCTTGACATTGGTGCCTTGGTGCACAGGGCATGTGATGGAGCTGGCAGGATGAAGTCTTGTCTCTCCAGACTTCCTTTCCCTGCCCAGCAATGCAGCTTTGGACAAAATGGTTTGGGGTCTGGGAATATGGGCTCCTTCCACTATTGCCTTGTGGGTGCTCAACTCTGGGATCAGCTCTCTGGGACACAGAGACCAGTCAAACTTGACCCAGTGCATTTTGTGGGGTGGGAGGAGCAGAAGGCTTTCAGTACTGATTTACTGAAAGGTGCAATAAAGACAAGCACTCCATGCAGGATCTTCCCCACCCAGTCCTGCAGTTTCAGCCATCACATCTGAAGGGTGAAGTGGTAGCCTTTATATGACTCTGCAGCAGGTTTATACTGCAGAGCATTGCAGAGTTCTGGCTGGCAATCCTGCTGCCCACAGGACCTGCTGGGGCTTGCTAGATTCTCCCTTGACCTGGGTACTCTGCACTTTTCTGCATAAAACCCAGCCAATGGAAATTGAATGTGGAAGTGCACTCTGATATGTCCCAGTGAGATGGAGGGTAAACCCAGGTTCCTCCGAAGAACCACCCTCAGTAAATGGCAAAGGAGAGCACGAAGAAAAGAGAGGCACAGAAGGGAAAGTAAAAAATACAAGAAAGACCAGCCAGGATGAACGTCAGTAACTGACAGAAAATATACTTCTGAACTCTCAGAATTGTTGCTAAGAAAAAGGAAAAAGAAAAATTAAAAAAATAACAATGTTTAGGATTTTTTGTGCCATCAAAGAGGTGCTAAAGTGGCCAAATTACAGAGAAGGATTAAGGGCCAAAATCAACAGCCCATTTTACACCATGACAACAGCTCGCAAGGGTCTCTAGGAAAGGAGAGGAATTATTTAAAGGTCATTGGAGTAGCTAGGAGTTAGGAGATGAAGCTGAACATCAGCTTGCTCATGACTGATTCAGATTCCCTTAAGTCACTGCTTCCATTGATGAACCCAAGCTCCCGAGGCTGAAGGACTGTATCAAGAAAAAAAGGACATCCTCTTCTGGGAAAGGCTGACAACAGACAACAAAGATGAGTGCCTTAGGCAGGGACTTGAGCTAACCCGCCCAGCAGATTATTACATTCTGCCAAATTGTGCTAAAAGCAAAAAGCCTGTACCAGGCTCTCCTCCTCTAAAGAGCCCCCACAGGGAAAGGGGACAGGGTATGTTTACAGCAGGGAACTTCTGTCTGGTTGTCATGGCAGTACACCATGCTGGTCTCTAACACTTTTTTAAAGCAATATAGAAAAGAAAAAAAAGTAATAGGATTAGCTGGCTAGTTACATTGATGAGGCCTAAATGTGATTAGTAATTCAAACTCATTCTATTTCTGTATGATGTTCTCAGACTGGAGGTCACTTTTCACAGAAGAGAGATGTTGTTAATCATTCTAAGAGCTGGTAATTCTCTGTGTCTAGTTTGATGTGTACTAGAAATATCTCCTGAAGTTAGAGGGCTTTCTGTTGTGGTCCCAAGGGTTTAATTTTCTGCTGGTATCTTCTTTACTACAAACAAAGCTGCTTGACATAATTACATGGAAAGATCAAATTTTGTTCAGTGTTTTACTATTACTTACTAAGGAGACTTTTTCATCACAGGCTAGAATTCAACTTGACTTAGTGATCCAAAGTGAATAAATATGAGCCCTCTAAGCCTAATTTAACACAGGTTTCAGTTGCACATACAGAATATTTCTGACTGTTTGAGGGAGAATAAAAAGCTAAAATGAAAACAGTCTTCAAGTGTTATTTTGTGTACTAAATATTAAGGGGTCTACTTTGACCAGGATGATGTGATGAATGCAATATGTGTAATGTTTTTTGGTATTTCCCTGTTTCAAGATACATCATATAATCATTGTTGTCGTGTAGCCTATGACATCAGAGACACAATCCAAATGTGTTCCTTCCGCAGTAGTTTGATATGAAGTGCTTTTGAGAGACACCTTCTGCCAAGGGAAAATATGCTGAAGGTTCTTTCACAAGAGAGTACCAAAATATTCATAAGGTAAATGGTCCTAGATAAGCTGCAGCAACCTTAGCAGTTTGAGAAGTATCACTGCAAATGGGTACAAAAACACAAAGAGTGTTTGGGATTCAAAGACGTGTTTTGAATTTTGTACAATCACTTGTATACAGTACACGTTTTGTTCCCTGATTTCAACACCAAAATGGGCTGCCACAAGGCTTGGAGCCCTTGGGGACATTTGAGTGCTGTTGGGCCATACTGGCAATGCTTGCTGTGACAGTGACATGTTCAGCACCATGACAGCCTATTTCTGAAGTATCAAACCAGAGTGCATGGGTTCAAAACCTGTACCAGGACTTAGGAAACAGGGTGGTGCTGTTCTTATATTGAGCAAAGGCTGAACAAAAGGGCACCAGTAGGTGCAGAAGCCAAAGAGCACCCAGGGTGCCTCCTGCTGAGGGATCTCAGATAGATTTTTTTCTCTGCTGTCATTACTACTTTGTTCTTCCTAAATCAGTTTCAAGTCCCCTCATAGTCTTGCAGCTCTGAGAACTGTTCTTTTTTCCTCCCAAGAGTGGGATGGAAAAGACAGGGTGGGCATCATGCAATCAGGTGATGCACAGGATCTGGGAGAGCACAGCATTCCAACCAGTCAGGATCTTTTGGGAGCTGCTGCAGGAGCCAGAACCACTCGGAAACCTGTCCTGGGAGCAAGAACTCAGAGCCTGCATGTGCCTCAGAGGCAGCAGGGGCAGCTTGACCAGGTGTGCCTCACTGAAATGAAGAAAGAAGCTGTCCTGCTGGGGCTGGATAAGATGCCCAAGAGATGTCACCTGCAATCAGTGGCAGCAAATAGGACAGCACCTTGGCACATCCCACAGCCTGTACTCCAAGTCATCTTGATCTCCACTTGTGGTCACCTCTTGGGTCACTCTGCCACCAATTGCCTGGCATTTGTGCCCAGTAACCAGCCTGTCCCTTCTACCAACCTGCAACCCAGGGGGCTCCGGGGGATCCCAGCACGTCTTTTACCACTCTGTTGACAGAACAAGGTACATCACTTGAACTTTGGTCACGGAGTACAGATAATTTGAAACAATGAAGGAATATTTTAATCAGTTTTCTGAACAATAATGAACAGATTTATACATTTGTTTAACAATCAGTCATGCATGAGATGTAACAATTTCCAGTTCCTGTTTCTTGTCTGTCTTCCTGTTTTTAAAAATATTCAATAAAAAGAAAGTATTGCTCAAAGGAAGGATTTAATTGTAACTACCTTTTCATTGCCTCATCTAGAGTGCATAAAACCCCATTTTACGCTCTGATATTGATAAAATTTTTGGGTACTAGTCCAGATACTTTGACAGTATTCCAAAGTAAGTGGGTGAGTATTAAAGAAATTAGTCTCGGTCTATAGTTTTATAGATCAGGGCAGGATTATTTCAATTTAAGTAATTGCATAGTTGATATGGTTGCAAAAACTACATGCTCAAAAAAAATCAGCTTTGCTCAAACGAGCATTTTATTTGACCCAATATGAGACATTTCATCTACTTTTCATGAGATAAGACCTTTTAAAAATAACTTTGCTGGCTTTCAAAATGAGTTTTTGAAAGAAAAATGCTGTTTCATTTTAATAGCAGCAGAACAAAAAGATTTGACTTTTCTGATCTTCTTTCTCTAAACTCCATTTCTGTTCAAAATTATTCATTTAATTTTCTCCCAATTCACAACTGGATTTAAGAACAGAAACATGCCATCTGGCCAAATCCATGACAGATGTCTTTGACTTCAGTGTCCTATTATTGTAGTGACAGGCCTTGCACCATGCTATCAGGGAGAAGTAGAGAGGAAAGAAGTCTCTAAGAAGTAGAGGATAATTTAATATCACATATTTTTCACAGTATCCCAGACAATACAACTGAAAACACACTAAATATAAAATCCCTACCAAGTAGATCATAATAAATTCAGTGCTGAGGCTTGATGGAGTCTCCATACCAGAAATCTCTGTAGAAGTTTAATTATTTTACCAAAAGTGGCAGAACAAGACAGTGCAATTTTTAATGGAAATGGAAGGCACTGCTGCCATAAAGAAGGTATTCATTCCCTAGATTTAAATCATATGTTATCTAGGGAAATATAGCCATATTAAAGGTGAGGTGCTTGAGACTTGCAGCAACAAGATTGCTACTTCTGCAGAGGACCTTCCTTTATAGAATCATGTGAGCCAACAGTTCATTCTGTGAGAATGCAAATCTCATCATTCTATAATTATTAAAGGCAGCATTTGATTTTAAATCTAAGATCTGGGTCTCCAAAGGAAAAGAAAACAAACAACTAAATATGGAACTATAGGACAGATCTACAACAGGATGAACAGATTTCCAAAATACTGGAAAGGTCCTCTGATTTTCTAATGTTTACTACATAATGTACATTTCTGCTTTAAATTCAGGCTCATCACTGTGAGACACAGATAGAAGTAACACCTTAACTTCAAATTTGTGTTGCTTTGACAATCATGGCCTTGTTTGCATTGCAAAGTTAGAACCTTTTTGCAGGTGTTGCTGAGAGACATTTGGGCAGAGGAGGAGAATAGCCAAACATTTTTGCATCACTGAAGATTCGAAGGCTTTTTGGGCCAGGTGATAGTCATAGGAGCTGGATATTGCTGCTAAGTGTTTAATAACGTAAGGTTATATGTAGATATATGCTCTCTATTTGTGTGATTGGATGCACATCTTACAATAATTAACACTGGGAGAAGTGCCGGGCGATGTTTACAGCTGGAGCCCAGGGCAGACACGTGCACAGCAGTGTGCTGAACTGGGGCCTTGCACAGGGCACTGGAGGTCTTCCTTTCTCCAGGGAAAATGAGTGATCTTTGTCCATGGTGGAGAAAGGAGGATGTTTGCCCTGCTAAACTACAGACCTTTAATCCAAATTTCTGCACAGGGCATGGAGAGTTGTCTTCTACTTTCCCTAGGTTCTCTTCCATCCTCATGTGTGTTGTTGGTTCATCAGCAGGTGGGGATTTTAAATACAGCACCCAAGTTACCTCCTGCAGTCAGAAGATACATTTTTTTTAAAGCTGTGGCTCATTAATGATGGTGTTGGTGCTTGCATAACGCCTTCACCTCCTGCAGCCACTACACACAGTTGTTCCTTCTCTCTCCCTCAGACCACGAGCACAGAAGAAAGTTACCTTCTGCCCTCACAAGTTTTGTCTTACCTCTGTTTTCTGTATTCACCACAAACTTGCTGGATTGGCCCATAAGAATTTTCCCACAAAACCCATTCTCCTGATGCCCCACTGGTTCCACCAGCCTTTTTTGTGCCATGTTTCCACCTACCCTTAGTGCTGCCCTTTCTCAGCAGCTTTTCCACGGTGCTCAGCTGCTGAGCCTGGTGCTCCATCCCAGATTCTCCCGTTTGCCCCATATGGGACTGTGGCTTGGGCCGTTCTTGTGTGACACAGAGAGGTCTCTTGGTAACACACATGACTTGCTCGAGGCACTTGGCTGTCTGTACAGACTAACAGATTGCTTTCACTCCTTGTAACAAACAGGACATTCCTCAAGTCACTATCAAAATCCATGGAGTGTGAGAAGGGCTGCTCTATTTCACTGGTTTCTGTTCTTCATGGCTGCTGTACTCCCTCCCCACCCCAGTGCCTGTATGCTGGGCTTGCCTGTGCTGTGTCAAGTGACCAAACTTTGCCACATGTTGGTTGGCATCTTTCATCCCTCCCCTCAGGAGAAAAAGAAGTTGTGAGTATGTGTGTTCATAATTCTTTTGACTACCTGTGCCTCAATATGCATGTTAGGTCAAAGAAGTGCTCCTGTACAAAAAGCAGGAGAGAGATGATGGGCTATGTGAGTTTGGGCTGTGTGAGAGGCTTTGGGAGTTTGTTCTGCCAGAGTTTGCTCCTGAGACAGTTCTGTTTCGTACAGAGACATATAGAAATTTAACTGTGCAAAGGGAATGGTATTTACCAGAGTCCTCAGTTGGAGCCTGGGGTCCCTGCACCCGGAACCATACATACGACTTGATAGCCAGCACAGAGAAAAATTAATGTTTGTGCTTGAGTTTACAGCAGCTCATGCTACTTGATACTAGCAAAAATTTCAAACAGCTACATATGTTGTGCTGCCACAGTGCAAATAAGAGACTTGACAGGTTCAGTCACCACTAAGTTAAGATTTGTCAGATTGATGTTTCCTTGGAGATAACAGGATGACCATCTCATGGCTGAACAGATAAAGGGGAAAGCATGGCTATTTCCACATGAAAACTGTGTGTGAAATGAACTAAAAAAACCCAAATGAAATTCAATTAATTCACAATCAGCACAGAATGCATGGACTCCAAGTGGAGACTGAAGACTCTTATCTGCCAACCTGTAGATTCACATTCAGTTCTAAAAAGCCCTTTTCCTTGCCTGTGTTGATTTTGATCCAAATTGGGATCATCCTGCTGGTTATGATCCATATATGGCTCTGGATTGGAAGGACTTTCTGTAATCTACATGTTGTTGACGTTTGATTCATGCCTGCTAGGGCATTTCCCCAAGAGGAAGTCTTTTGGTTAATTTCTATTGCAATGTCTTGAGGGGATTTTTCCTTTCTGTGAGCTCATCAGACCTCACAGCAAAACAGAGCCAAATATGTCTGGCATTTGGCTCAGACAAACCATGAAAACGGGTGAGCAAGAACGGGGTGAAGCTCTAGCAGTGAATCAGCAGCAGTGCTCTGTGCTGGGGCCATCAGTGAGTGAGCACACAGAGGATCATGGAGTAGTTTTGTTTGGAAAACACTCTTGAGATTGTTGAGTCCAGCTGTTAACCCAGCACTGCCCAGTCCACCACTAAACCATGTCTCTAAGTCCCATAAATACCTCCAAGGATGGTGACTCCACCATTTCCCTGGGCACTCTCTGTACCAGTGCTTGATAGTGCTTTCAGTGAAGAAATTTTTCCTAATATCCAGTCTCAACATCCCTGGCACACATAAATGTGCATGAACGCTTAAATATATGCAAATGTGGAGAGCATCGAATCATATAATCATAGAATTCTTAAGGCTAGAAAATACCTGAATTATTTTTTTGCCTCTGTAGAACCCTGTACTTACTGCCTTGCAGTACTGCTGGAGAAGCTGCTGGATGCATAGCAGTGAGCTGGCAGGAACAACAAATGTACAGACAATTGGGTGATATTTGAAAAGGTCTGGTTTCCCAGGTTATATGGTCTTTAACCTCAGCCATTATGTATTTTTGCCAAGTCCCAGAATATTTGTTTGAAAGATCATCAAAAAACTCCTGACAGTTTGTGCACGATCAGACTGGGACTCTTTGGCATGTGTTGTCTGGGTGCATTCTTTGTCTGGTCTTTGATACCAGGCTTGTAACATGGCACTGGCAGAAGACATTAGAAGTCCTCAGTCTTGTCTCCACAAAAAGAGTTATAGAGACTAAGGAGTTAACAGATCATGGAGCTTTTCTGTAACAGACTTAGAAAAGCAGAAACCAGGGTTATTTACTGTTCCCACACTCAGAGAAGTTTTAAATTGCTAGGTTAACTAGCCATTCCTGAAAGAAATTTTCTGTGCACCAATGTATTCTTTGTGGTTGAAGCAAAAAATTACTTACAGATAGAGCACTACTTCTTGCAAAGAAAAACTTCAGCCAATGGAATATTTTAAAATTCAGCTGTGAGGTCTGTTAGCTTCTTTCTGGCTGGAAGTTAATTTGATCTATGGATTTTCTGCAGACAGATAAAAGAAACGTCTCATTTGCTAATGACATTGTCGTGGATATATGACGTAAAGTAGAACATATTCAAAAACTGCCCTTAGTTCTATTGCAGTGACTGCTAATGGCACTGAGGTGTAGTGTAAGCACACTGCAAGCCAACTTCTGATGTCAATTACATCAATGTAAACAAGATTAGAAATTGGCCCAAAACTATGGGTTTAAACATGACTGTCTTGAACTTCATTTTCAGGACAGATAATGTTTTCAGGGAAAACAATGCACTTGTTAATTTTAGCAGATTTTTCTCAGCACGTGTTGGCAACAGTTCTAACATATTCCTAGCACTTGGCTTTATTTTACTGCTCATTCTATCGCCTGAGCAGCAGCACAAATCAGCCTGTCAGATGAGATACTTCAATGACCAAAACACAGGTTTGAAGGCTGGGGACCAATAAGGGGAGAAATGCAAACAACTGTCATTAGGCATGGATTTCATATTTTGTGAATGACATATTTTCCTCTCTGGTAGGTCTGTACCAGGACTGCTTCTATCCCATCTGCTATTCAACACTTAGGCTGCTTATTATTAGTTGCAAAATCCATAACACATTTCAAACAGACCAATGGTATCAGAAAACTTGCCATCATGCAGGAGCAGAACAGTCCAACAAGATAAGAATGAATTTGTTTTCTCTGTCCACTGTAATCTTTTGGGATACTATAAGAATGGCATTCCTTTGACTTCTTGAGTAACTTACATACTTAGAGAAAAGAAATACCATTTCTCCAACATATGAAGTGTTGTAATACAAACCTGAATATGTCCCAAGGAAAAATAATTAGGACAGCAAAAGTCTCAGACAACCTTTTAGCAGCATTTTTGCCTTCCTTTTGAAACTTGCTAGGAGATTTTAGTGATAGACTTTAATAAAGGCAATATTGCTCCTATAAATGTTTCTTAGCTAACCCAAAATTCAGGCCAAAAATGTGGACGAAAATGTTCTTTCCAGACAAGATGAGAATTCCTAAAGTGCAATTTTCAAACAAAAAAGAGCAACCAATTTGTCCTCACAGAAGGTAAAAGATCTTAAAAAATTACCAGCAAGCATTCCAGTCCAACCCAAGTCAACTAAGTGCAAGGAACTAGCTAAGGATCACAAGCCTTTACATGCAGGTAAACATGTGAAAGATCTAGTCACTAATGAGAAACATCTACTCCCTCTATCTGGATTTTGTGCTGATCCTCCATTCACTTTTTTTTAAAGAAAAGCATTTTCTGTGCTATAATTTACAACAGCTGGAACCAGTTTGTGTGTGTGTGTATACGTGCATGAGAGTATGTGCTGGACAAAAGAACATTGCCAATATGAAAAGGAGTAGGATGGGCACTGTTTTTGGAATTTGGCTCCAAAGGGGATATCTAATGATATGAGAAAGATTAAGTAAGTGGAGGAAGCTGGGGGATCCTCTAGACCCAAGACTGCTGCAACATGGGTGGGCTCAGCGGGGTCTCGGCACATCCTGTGTTTCCAGTGACCCTGGTTCAGGGATTTCACAGCACTGAGGAACAAGAGGGTGGGTACATTCACTGCAAAGGTTTCTTTAGCCAAAATCATTCTGGGCTAAGGCCTGGCCAGTGACTGATAGCTGGGCACAGTAATTTTAATTTCTTTTACGTAAACATAATGAGATGTTGTTTATCATTTTCCTGAAAGTTTTGGGGTTGAGATATTGGGGAAAACAAACAAAGAGACACTTTGCGAGCTCTCTGAGAGCAGAAAATTGCTCCCTTTGGCATGCTGTGACAGGCCATTTCATTTTAGCTTTGCTGAATCAGCTTAATGGGGAAAACTCAAAACTCATTGCCAAGCTCTTATGGCAATTTCTCTTTACCACAGTGGTCACAAACAGATGTTGTTATCCTCTGTACTGGGAACCAAATATTCCTTGGGGCAGGTTTTGTGTAGGATGTACTACACAGAGAATGCAGATTACTCCAAAATTAGGGGAAGGCTGAGAGTTAGGCATGTACACAGTGGACGTGAGCATTTGAGCATGTCACATGGAACACACAGGTTCTATCAAAAGCTTAGGTGTGTGACATCAGCCAGTGTGACACCAAAACACATCACTGCCTGTGCTGCACCAAATGCAGCTCTGGAGGGATGGGGCAATAGCAATGGTTGTTTCCCATATTTTTACCCCCTCAGAATGCCCTGAGTGAAAGCAGGATATACAAATTAACCATCTTCCTTCCATAAGGCTGCTGCAGCAGATCGACACAAGCCATTTGTATAAATGATAGACTGGCTTCCATGGGAGGAGGTGCACTAAGCAGTTCAAAGCCTAGCAGAATTAGCCTTCCAAAGGGGCATAACCTGACTCCCATTCCCAGCCCCAGAGGGAGGCAGAGATTATATTCAAGGTCTTAGCATTGGCCTTTTGCTGCTGGATGTGATACTGATGCCCACAAATATTCCTTGGGACAGGTTCAATTTTTATTAGGGCAGTTCACATGGGAGAAAAACACACATTCTTAAGCATGTTATTTTGAATTGCATACAGGTATGCCCTATTCAGTATTCAGAAGACTATGTAATGATGCTATTTTGCATATGATAATTCTTTTAATACAGACAAACACTGTGCTTGCATTTCATGACAAAGTTGCCCATGGATCACTGTAAATCACTCAGGAATTGCAGCAGCCACCAAGAAACACATGTGAAAAATTGTTTTTAGAGGTACAATCTTCCTGTGATTATACACTAAAGCTGTTGGGGGTAAAGTCCTCATGAAACAAATATGTCCAAACTTTTGATTGAGAAGAACCTTGGAAGAAACCCTCCCTGACTGCTGAGCTTTTGAAAAAAAATTACCATCAGAACTGTGTGAGCCACCTACATCCTTCCTGCAACTCTCATATGTGTGAACTGGAGTAAAGCATATTCCATTTGTACATTTCCCACTCTTACTGCATCAGGCTGCTCCTTGAAAAACATCCCAGCAGCCCTTCATCCCTGAACTATCCTGTCCTTGTCTAGAGATCAGATAGCATCTTTCTACCCTTTGAAAGACATGCAGGCTGGAGACATCCCCAAGGCACTATTATCTGCAACACATCTAGCTGGAATACCCAGGAAACCTCCCTCTACAACCATCCAAGAGCCACTCTGGCAGTCACAGTCACATCACCTGAGGTGGGATTGAGGCCCCCTCACAGGGACACACTCTCACAATGAGACCATGTTTCCCTACTGGCTCCACCTCAGGTTTCCCATAGCAGAGTGTCAGATGTCCCAATCCTTAGAATAATAATTAAATCTTGGTGCAATATCTAAATAACAAAATAACAACTCGAGCTGGGTGCTTCCAGACAGGGAAGTTTCCTTAACAAAGACATCCACAACGTGAGGCATCCTTCTACTTTGTTCTTTGCAATCAAGGGATTAGAGCAAGACTCAGCACAGGGACAGCCCAGTACTGAAGGACAAATTTCTAGTTTTCAGGTTCTGGGGTGGCTAAACAAGGCAGAACCTTGGTTGACTTTGCTGCACCCTGTGAAGTTACCAGTTTGTCTGAGCAGAGGAAGATGGAAGGCAAAGCACACCCTGATCACCGGCCACCTCAGGTCGGCTGTGCAGACAAGCTATGTCAAGGCATGAACTGGGTCCTCCAAAATCTCTAACATGTCCTCTTGTCCTTCCTGACCAGTAACTCCCCTCACCTCCAATCAGACCCCCTTTGTCATTCATTTTGCCAGCTTTGTATCAATTGCACCCATGTCCAAAAGAGCTGTTTCCAGCAGAAAACCCATAACGTGGATCATGGGTTTTAATTAACATAGCATTACATACTTTATGCCTGAATGCATGCTCTAATTTATGAGTAACAACAAGGATGTATTCTCCAAAGAAAGTAATACTTGACTAAATTGTTCTCTTGACGTAAACCCATAATTTAAAAATTATATATATTTAGAGTGCAAGTCAAAACAGGAAGTTTTGCATTCCCAAAGCGGATAAAGATATTTCTGAACTTAAATATCTAGTGATACAAAATTGCCATGAAATGTCTCTCCCTTCCCTGCCTAACAAAACCACCCTTTACCAAATAAGCCTGCTATTTATGGGAGCACTTTGCTGTACAGGCAAGTTTGCTCTCACTGTCTCTTTAAATGGAGAAACTGGAGATTTTCACATTCACCATCTGTCCAAAGAGGTTTTTGCCACTGGAAAGTGCAAGCATATCCACTAAAAGCAAAGCACAACTAGCACTGGAAAACCATTTATAAAAGTTTAGATAAGAAAGAAGGTATCAGGGAAAAACAATTCAGAGCAGAATTGATTCAGAGCAGAAAGCACCCAGTGAGAGATACACTAAATGCAGAATTTTGCATCTTTGCTAACACTTAGAGCTATCAATCCCATTCATCTACCATGGGGGCAAGTCATAATGGAACCAGTGTCTCCATTAGCTCTAAGCCATCTGGCACAACTGGTTTGGCTGCTGACAGACATGTGGCAAGGATCAGGGCTGGGTGCTGTGATGCTACTGCAGGAGTGAATCTGAACATCAGGTGAGAAACACTAACAGCAAAATAAAACACGTCATAAACAGTGGGGAGTAAAAAAGATTAAATTATGGCAGGGATCAGCTGATAGGGACACAGGTGGTATGCTGTCTGACTCCTTACTTCCACTCAGGGAGCCTCTGTGCAATCAACCCCTTCAGCAGCCAGGAATCCTGCCTGCACAGACTGCAACACAGAGCTGCAGGAATCACTCCTCTCTTTCATCACAGAGTTGCCTGCCTGCAGCATTTACCACCAAAGCAAAGTAGTCTGTCTCTAAAAGCATTTAGGAATTCACAAAGCAGCAAAATCTACATGGATGTGTGTAGGTCTACACATGCATGCATATATGTATATATTATATGTTTTATTTTTGTCAATATTTTGCATAGGAACTGGTTGAGCAGGGGTTAAAGCAAGACCTCACAAAATGTGTTCCAACAGAAAAGAGTGAGTCTGGCAGGAGAGCAACTAGAGACACTGGAACACCTTTTGCTAAAAGCCTAAATCCCAATGTAATTTCTGATTCACAATATTCAGATATGTAATACCTGAAGTAGTTACTCAGAAGAGACAGACCCGTTGCCTCAGTGCTCTTTCCACTACTTTATGAGGCAAAAATTAGCACAGAACTTTAACCCATAATTAATTCCATGGCAAATTCATATTATTATTGTACTATTCTGTGGAATTGCGAACCAGTAGATTTCTTTTCTATTGTATTTCTACATTTACTTCAGGCAATGTTGCATTACTACCCAAGTTTTTTTGAGTAGGCATCCTGGAGGGATCACCTTGTTGAGCTGCCATTATTTCCCAGAAGTTCTGGACACATTTCTCCTTACAAAGACAAAGTAAGGGAGATGACCTGATCCATGACCTGCCTTGGCAACTATTTCCCATACCTTCAGTCATCATACCTTGCTCTAGGCTAGAAGGATAGCATGACAATAAAAAGACAAAGAAATCCTGTAACAATACTGCCACTGCTGGTAAGTGCAGGTGAAATATCCATAGGGGATCAAAAGGTGGGCTGTGCAATTCTACAGCAGTATGCTTTTTAAGTAATTTAATTTTATATGTAACCCTGCATCTATCAGGAAGGCCCCTGAAGCCATAGATTTTAGAGAATCTTCTGTAAATAATCGTCTAGCTGTCAGAGTACACACATGTCCATTTGCTCTCCAAAACACTGGTGTAAGAAGTACTAAACATCCTCATCTGTTCAGAGCTGCAGAGGAGATCTCAAGAATGCCAAATGCCAAAATCTGCTCTGCAGTTTGATTGGGCTTTGGTGAAACAGGTTTAGCCAAGTGAGCTGTACTTCTTTGGCCTTGGACACAGCTTGAGTAAAAGTGCCTGAGACCAACCTAATGTAATCTTCTCCTTTTTAAATACAGCTTCATTAGTTCAATGAATGTTTAACCAAGACCATGCTAGTGCTGTCACATTACCTAAGGAAAACACCACCAGCCTTCTAAGTCATGAAAGAAACAGCTTGGTGTTCACTATTCCCTCTCAATGTATGTTGTTGGAAGAATATATTGTATTTAAAGCTTTCTGCCTTCCTAACTAATGTGATTCATCCAATTTTACCTAATAATTTTCTGTATTTCATGTAAGTCAACAGTACTTTGCTAACAGAAGTTGCAGCATGTTTTCAGCATGTACCAGAAAGCAACCAGAGGAAAGCCAGAAAATAACGGAAATTACTTCAGGCAATTACTTTACTCAGTTGGTTTTCACTTAAAAAAAAAAAAAAAAAGCTTACACTCTTTTCTGATAGTTTTACAGTCCATTGCACAATAACCTGTTATTATGTGATTTTTTTTATCACACTCACCTAAGGCAATATGAGCTTTTATAATTGAAGTGAAATATTGAAACAGAATTTTCTACCAACTACACCATTTATGAGTGATACTGATCTACAGCATCCTGCTCCTACTTTATTTATAGGGGACAATAATAAAATATTCCTAGTAACTCAATTGTTTTATGTCATGGAACAGAAATGCCAAAATCAAGGTCAAGAGTACGTCAGTGGTTTAATTTCCCTAGTGCTAACCCACAGTAAAATTTCTCAGGATATAGTCTGCTGGTCTCCTGCAAGTCATTATGTATTTAATTTTCTCCCTGTAAAGTGCTTTTCTTGAATGCAAAGCCTGTGTATTCTAGAGGTAAATACATTAAGATAAAAGGTTCAAAGAGTCTTTTTCTAAAGACATCTTATAATGTCTCATAAGCTTCCTTATGAAATTCCAGTGCAAACCCCAACCATGCTGTCTTCAAAAGAATTCCCAGTGCATTTTCTTTGTTTACACAAAGGAAGGAAGGAAAATTAAAGGAGAGGGGGAGGGGAAACTGCAGTCAATATTATGGCCCTGCAGATTGCCAGAGTCAGACACCCTGGATCCTCAGAGTGAAAAAGATCTATCATTGTATCAACTTGTCTTGGCTTCCAAGGCCTTCAGAACATCTCATCTCTCAGATGACACTGCTGCCAAGTCCCCCAACACACAGCAGAGCTCAAGTACATTTTCTGCCAGCAAGTTCTTGTTGTTTCCTGAGTAGTGAGGAACCCCCATTAGAAACAGCCCAAAGCTAACCTCTCTCAAATCACGCCTCTACCAGCACAACTCCCCTAAAATTACACTGCCATTACTGGCTGATGTGCCTCCCAAACCTGTCCCACTGGTTTCTCTTACTCCTCTCAATCTCCTTGTTTTATCTACCCATTATTCTGTTTTACAGCATGGGCTGCTTGGGGCAGGGACTGCCTTCACAGTGCTTGCACACCTCCTAAAGCCCTGGGATGGGGCACTCCAAACTGCCAGTGCCTGAGATGTTCTAATAAATAACAATATCATCAGTCACAGGAGGAAGTGTCACTTCTCTGCATTACAGAAAGTGGTAGGAAAGAAGACGTAGATAAAGATTTCTGCAGCAAACATCTTAACATGCAGTTGGACTTTATTTTGTCTCTCTTCCAACTCCACCACAGAATTTTTGCCAGGCTGCAGGCAGCTCTGCTGCCCAAAAGCACATCCACAGCCCCACTCCAGCAGGCTCAGTGGCCCTGCAGAGCCCAGTAAAAGAGTAAAATAATTCTTGCTCCACTTGTGGTCACTCTTAGATTGGTTGTCATGCTCCTGGTGGTTGACTCCCATTTCAGTAAGGTTGTGCTTCCCCCTCCAGCACCACTGGGTCCAGAATTTCTGCTGAGGGCTGTCCCCTGCCTATGATGCAAATATTCCTCTTTGAAGCCCTGCCCAAACATGCACCCAGGGGCTCAGATGGGTCCCAGCCTTTATGGTGCTGTGGTTCATGCTGTGACTGGGCACTAGGGAGCATGGCTTATCTGTGCTCAGGTTTCGTCCCAAGAAAATAAGTCTTACAAATTCACAGTCTGCCTCTGTGCATGACAAAGTCTCCAGTGGAAAGGAGGAGCTCAGAAAATCATAGCCAAGATTTATGGGAAGTCACAGAAAAAACTCTTGAGAGAAACATGGTATGCTTGCTAGCATTTGTGCTGTTTGCTTGATCATGTCATACTGGCCCAAGCCAGCTCAAAATGGACCCACAGGAGTTTGCTGCCTAAAAGGGAGGCAAGGCACAGAAGAGGTAGAAAGGGTGGTAATCGAGTGCTCTGTAAAGAACTTGATAACACGAGAGCTATGCCTCTGCCCTTCTAGTGCTCCCAGCAAGGGAAGGGAAAGGGACTTACTTTACTTAGGCCAAGTGTAAATGGGTGATTTGTGCCTTTTTTCATGGTTATTTAAATGCATTTTTCATTGTGCAAACACAGATACAATAGCTGAGAGAGAAAATTATATGTGACTGCATCATAGCATAGAATTATAGGATGGTTTGGGTTGGAAGGGACCTTTAAAGGTCATCTGGCACAATTTCCTGGTGATATAGGGACATATGACCTAAAGGTGACCATAAGATCCGACCTATGTCAGAGCCTTACCGATGGACTGAAATAAACTGGGCATCAGCTACAGAGGACATTCACAAGGGTGAACACATGAACTTGTGGATTCCTTTGAGGGAACGTAAATGGGAATGAGCAGTGTAAACTCAGACTGTGCTACAGAGAAATCCACAATGGAGACCAAGTCCTCCTCTGAATACACAAGATCCAACCCCTGAGTAGCTCTGGTGAGGACAAGCTAGGTAGGGAGGGGAACGCTCTTCCCAACAGTACAGGAAGCTTTCTCCTCACAGTGGGTCACAGTGGACCCTGCAGTTTAAAACAGGCTGGGATAACTTCTCGTTGCCTTTTGGGTTACAACAAGATTTGGTTTAGTGCTTGCTTCTCCTCCATCTGACAGCTGGTTGCTAAATTATCTCAGCCACTAACTTATTTGCACACAGGCTTGTGTTGGTCTTGTTCTACAGACCATCAGCAGCCCATGGAGGAGGTCCAGGTGCACCTCTGACAGGCATAACTGTATTTATTGGGCTATCAGTGTCCCCTTGCCACTGAAAGACATCTTAGACTTGAACATTTTCGTGCTCCAGATGTGAGAAAATGACTCCAAAGCGACCTTTGTTTTACCTGCAGGTATACTGCCCTGTGCTGTGCTCTTGTCAGATCTTGTTAAGTCATCAACACCAGGGTAATCTTGGATGACAAAAGCCAGAGAAGACCTCACTGCTGAGGGAGGCTGTGTCTGTAAAATCGTGAAAATGGGAACAAGGAGGCACCAGCATCCTTTTCTAAAACATTTTACAAGGGACTTTACAGGAGTCATTAACAGCATATTATGGAGGGCTTGTGAAGAATTCCAGTTCTAAAATCCTACATAAAAGAAATAGCAATGACTTAGGGCTGGACTGAGCTAAACATCTTCATAAAAGCTGCTGTGTAGCCAGGCTTTTTGGCTTTTTCTTTGTTGTTTTTCTTTTCTCACTCTTCACTGTTTTAAAAGATAGTAGTGTTCATTGTACTGTACAGTCTGCAGTTGTTTTCTGAAACAGATTTTAGAATGCCTTGCCTAGCATGGACATACACCTGGATGATTCTTGGTCATTGCAATGGTTTTCCAATGCTGCACAGCCACGTCTGGAGCTGTGACACTCCCAAACCTCAACGAAACCCAGGGAGCAGACATCAGGAAGGAGGTGTACCAGGTTGAACATTTCTTTCAAAGTTAGAGGATGTGCCTGGCAGGAGCAATGAAAAGGTGAGGCGCAGAAACACTCTCTAAGTGTCAAGATGTCTCACTGGCCAGCAAACCCATGTCCAGTCCCAGGAATCTTGGTGGGAATTGAGAAGGGAATGTCTGTCCTGCTCCATGCATCTTAAAATGCATTGGCTAGCCCAGCTGCCAGGGTCTGAAAGGAAATTAAAACAATTCTTGCTAAGAAACACGATCTTATAGGTGCCCCACTACAGTTATGCCACAACAGAATTGCTGTGCAGCTCCAGGTTTTTCAAGGTTTGGAAACACAGCTAAAAAGCCTTGGTTTTGGTTTTACCCATTTTGAGTCCTAGTGGCAATGGAACAGAAGGACAATGTAACCCTCTGCAGCAACCACTGCTCAGTGAATGTGCCACTGTACCCAAGGAGAAGGTGGCAGATTTGACAGCATAAGAAAATCTTAGCTCTGGAACCTTACTCTGAGCTCTGCCAAGGTGAGCTGGGTGCACAGGTGCTAAGGAATATATTTAAAATAAGCTGATGTGTGAAGACAGTCACCTCCACAGAAAAATTATTTACCGCCATTTGTGGAAATGCAGATACACCTCTAGAAGTCATGGCTGGCTGCAGCAAAGAGAGTATCATATCCCAAACTTCTTTCAGGGTGAAGTTAAAAAAAACCAAAATCAACATAGATCTACAAAGTAACAGCCTCTGTGTGTGATGACCAGTCACATCCACTCACAGAAAGAAGACCTGACAGGATCCAACAGTTACACAAGGACCAAGTCACCTCACTCAGCACAGTTAATCTCCACCAACTGAGAAAATAAAAGACAAGGTACTCAAGATGCCAGATGCTTTAAGCATCCAGGGTGGTTATAAAATCACCATGATCCTTTAATACTTTATCCTAACAGGTATTTTCTCAAGCTTGAACATTTGGAATTCAGTAGGTTAGAAATTAAATTTCTGTATTTAATTACAGAAAAATAGACAAGAGAAAAATTGTGATAATGGAAAAGACACAGAAGGGGATGTAATCCTGAAACTTCAAGTCCTGGGTCTACTTCTGGAAAATCTTATTAATAAAACCTGGTACCCTGGATATCCAGGGGAAACCACCCTCAAGGTGAGCATTGGACAGCCATCCCTGTTTCCAGCCTGTGCTCTGTGAACATGAAAGAAAGAACTCTGAAGGGGTGGAGACCTGTGCAAGAAGAATAAAAAAGCCTAAGGAAGAGAGTATGTAAATGGAGCACGGAGCTCACTCCCAAAAAGAAAGACAAAAAATGGTGTTCATGTTTTACTCAGGACAGGGCAATGGAGGTGAGTTAGTGGGTGGTAGCCAGAGAAAGAGAGCACAGGTCAGACTGGTAGGATGATGTTTTGCATATACTGTCCAGAGATGGAGGATGTTTTGCAGACAGTGTCTAAAGAAAGGATCTTATTCACATTTGTTGTGGATCCAGGGAGAAATGGGAGAAACAGTAGCCATGGCATTATCCTTAGAAACTGCGCAGAAGTTTCCCAGAATGCTGGGAGTGTGAGTGTCTATAAGGTATCCATGTAAGATTTCACTCAAAATTTTGGTTTTGGAAAATGAAATTACTAGTTTTGTTCATGCCTTATCAAGTTAGCTGTCAGCTGTCAAAATTAGTGGTTGGTCCTATGCAGTAAATTCGTTCCCAGTTTTTCTTAGCATAAAACCTGAGTGATGGATCAGATGCTGGTGTAGGCTGCAGAAAGACAACAGCAGGGTGGCATCTGTTCCAGAAGGTTTTTCTGCAATGCTCTTGAAGCTGGTTGAAATACATTGAGCTCACCAATAGAAAAATATTGAATATTGTGACTCTTCTACAGCATTCCATGGGTGTTTCTCCCATATCCCTGCTGCACCATGCAGGGCTGGCAGTTCATTTTGTCCCTGCTGGAGGGGAGCCACAGATCCCCCTCGAGTGAAGCAAGCTTCACATATACTCAGTTTGCACAAGTAATTACAGCAGGTTTGTTGCCCAAGAGTACAAACAGCCCACATCTTAAATGATTGTGCAAGAAACTTCACTCAGAGTGAAGCCTGAGCTTCAGAAGGCTGGGGATTTTTTAAGTGTAAGCTGAAATAAAAGTTTCCACAGCTATTTTTGATTTCTAAACTGGCCTTTCTGTTTGTAAACACTCAGGCAGCAGAGCAGTTGCCCTCCCTCCCCTCTCCCACACAGAACCATCATGCTGCTTTGCCTCACCCTCTCCAAGCTGCCTGTTGGCTCTGGAAGCTGCCTGGGAATGAAACAACAAAGGCTGTGTGGACAGCAGCTAAAAGTGCCTGGAAAAGCAGTCCTTGGTGGGCAGATGAGCAGACACTGTCTGTTTCCCCTGTCTGTGGCCACTGCATGCCTGAACACAGGGAGCTCTTGTGTTCAGAAAGGAATGACAAGCTACAAGACACCATGCTAACTGTTCCCAGGGTTTCAGTCCCTTTTTTCAATTAAGATCAGGGATTTTCTGTGTTACTGAATGCTAAATCTTTGGGGTTTGTGGTTGGTCAGAGAGCCAGGTATCAGCTAATCAGTCAACCAAGACAATGGCTACAGATGGATGAATTTTAGGTGTTGAGATTTCACCTTTGAACTTTCCTTTACTACAGTTGTTATGACTGGGCCAGACAGGAACACTGCTGGCTTTGGGCACAGTGTGTGTAGTTTCACACAACAGGCTGGGCAGCGCTGCTGTCTCCATCACTTCACTCAAACCCTCTCTTGCTTGGCCCTTGCAGCTGGGCTGTGCTGTGCACAGGTACTTCATGCCAGCCTGGGAGAGCAGCCTGGCTCTATCTGCTTTTGTCAGGGTAAGGCACCTCCTTGAGACAAGCTGGAAGTCCTCTCTTTTCCTTTTTAAATGTCCTTTCGTTTTACCCCTGCATTTTGCTCCTGTGGCTTGCACATAAAATGAGAGGAGTTTGTCACAGATTACACAGTGGTGAGTACATAAGCTGAGGGGGCTCCCATTTGCTCTGGACCTAAATGGTGTCAAACTGGGGAGCCATGCCCAGGCTCCACCAGCCTCTAGGCTCTGTTGCTCATTACTGGAAACTGCACAGAAAGGACAGAGGGATGCTGGGGGTTGTGTCTCCTGAGTGTCTCCTCAGACACCACAGAACCACAGGACATCACCAACAGGAAGGTCCCGTTTCAGAACACTCCCCTTTCCCCCTGAGGTGGCTGCTGGCTATTGGTAGTGATGAGTTGCTGCTACATCTCAGCTCCAGACATCCTTTCTTTTGTACCCCTCACCTTTCCTGGTCAGGAACTTCTGAGTTAAATGTGAGAGATTTTTTTGTCATTGGACCGATACTGTTTAGTTATGGTTTAAAAATTTAAAAATTTATTATTAATCACTTATTCCTTTCTACTTTTCCGAAAGCATACAAAGTAGGACGTAGATATTCAAAGGTGAAACTGGAGCACAAAGGCATAAGGAAAATCCAAGTGAAGGAAAAATCTAAACATTTAATTTCAATGCATGAGTATTTAGCATCTCATTTTGTGGACATTGTAGGGAAAATAGGTTTTACAGGGACCCATGAATGTGAACAGGTTGTCAGTTTGGTAGATCAGGATGGGAGCAGCAGTCTGTAAAATAGGCAATAGCAGAGCATAACATAGCAATAACATAAAAATAGGCACAGAATAGGCAAAAATGAGAGGAAAAGGAAGGGAAGGGAAGGGAAGGGAAGGGAAGGGAAGGGAAGGGAAGGGAAGGGAAGGGAAGGGAAGGGAAGGGAAGGGAAGGGAAGGGAAGGGAAGGGAAGGGAAGGGAAGGGAAGGGAAGGGAAGGGAAGGGAAGGGAAGGGAAGGGAAGGGAAGGGAAGGGAAGGGAAGGGAAGACATAAAGGCATGGGATTTTTGTCTGGAAAAGAGAATTTAAGAGACCTTCAAAGACTAAGCATTCAAATGAAGTGACTTTTTTTTTTTCTGAAACAGCATGGCATCAGAATTTTTTCTATAAGAAGTACCTCGCATCAAAACTCAAGCACAGGGTAGACAGCTGAGGCTTGAATGTAATCCTGAGCATCCCCAGGTGAACTTACTCTGCAGTACTGGCTCTGTGCATTTACAGGACTGCTTCAGAAGGCTCATATGGGCTGAAAAGTCAATATGAGAACTCAGAGCATGGAAGTGCTGACAGGATAAAGGCATCCTCACAGCGTTTGAACGCAGTCCAAAGCTAACATAAGTGAAAACCTCTGGAGAAGCTGTTCTTGTTGAACTGCAAGTTGCTTTTTTCCCCTATTTAAATAAGCCAAAGTAGTTAAATTGAGATGATAAGAATCTGAACTTTATCAGTGAATCCTACCTTTCAAAAATAGTTATTCAAATTCTTAGTTCATCAGGCTTTAGGAGGTAACACATTTAAAGAAATAAAATGTGGAAAGAGATCTATTTGAAGGTGCTGGCTTCATCTGCATGGCAATGAAATGTTCTCAAGAAAGGCGTTTACTTTTAATTAATAATAAAGCAAATGCAAACCACCACATTTGAGAAAATGCTTTAGTTCAAAGTGAGAAAAGACTTATATTAAATGAAATTGTAAGTGAATACCATTAAATACGTGTCAACACAACCATTAGAGCAGTCTATCAACCAGCATAAAGCAAGCATAAAATCACACAGGTGAGTTATGGACATAATAGAAGTGTGATTGCATTTTTGCACTTGTCTTCAGGAGAGATAGGTCTCTCCACAACAAAAGACCACCAGCTCAAAAGCAAACCCAAACCCTAACCAGGAGAGGCTGGCTCCAACCCAGAATGTTTTTACAATACTCACTGCATGGATTTATCACTCTGCTCCTCACCATTGGTATTATTTTATTCTCTGACATGACAGGCTGTGTTGTTGTGTCTGCATTAATACTTACCTCTAGTTAATGCTGCCTCCTGTCACCTAAGGCTTAGATAAGCCCCATCCTCACACGACCCAGGGCTGTGCCAGCTGCTCTGCAGCCATGCTGTGTCCCACTCTTGGACAAAGGGCCACAGCCAGAGAGGATGCAGACTTTGAGTTCAGAGGATGGGTAGCTCCTGTTTCACCCAGGGATGCACACAACCCCTGCAGCTGACCAGCTGGTGTCGGGGTGAGGACAGCCTACAGGTCAGGTCACTCATGCATCAATGTGCCACCTGCTGAGAACAGCACACAGAGTTGGTCTGGTTTTTTCAATTGCTACTCTTCATTTATTTCTCTCTCTGGTCCACTTCTCCTTGAGCTTGGATTTATTCCTCTGCCCATTCTTGAAGAGTAGAAAACCCTTAGTGAACCATGGGTGCTGTTAGCAGCAAATGTATATCAAGTCATCATAACAAAAAACTTCTGGGCCTATTTCCAACTTCACCCCCACACAGCTAGCACTACAAAGAAAAGTTTACCAGGAAAAAACCCCTAAAACAAATCAAACAGCAAAACAAACAGACAAACAAACAACAACAAAACCATGCAAATAAACAAGAAAGGAACATGAGAGAAGGAGCCGGAGCACATCTTTACTTCCAGCCTCCGAAGTGCTCAGCCTGAGCTTGTAGACCTCCAAGGACACTCCCCCAAGGAAAGTTGGTGCTGACTTTTGTAGAGATGGACCTTTCTATTTAATTTCCTTTTGCTCAGAAGGAGAAAGAAGTGTACAGTAATGCCGACCCTGTTTAGCTGCATCAAGACAAAAGGAATGTTGCTTAGTCTATTTTTTTGCTCAGATGTGCTCCCCCTTCCACCTGTAAATGTGTTTAGATGGAGGGAGCCACTATCCTGGAGGAACAGTGGGTGGTGATGCTGCAGGAGGAAATACTAAATATAAGAGTGGCTAAATGTAAGTTTGGTGATGTCAGCTCTGTGTGAGATAGAAAAAATAAGGACTATGTTCAGCTCCACCAGGCTCAACAGTGAGGATATAAAATGCCATATAAAAAATGCTTCTGAGTGGGCTAAACAGCTCCAGACCCAGAAAAAGACAGTTGAGTCGCTGAGATTATACTTAATTGGTGTTGTGGGAAGGCAGCCTCTCTGCAAGGCAGCCTACGCTGTCCCCTCGTACAAAGCCTTTTCATGAGCCACAGGGAACATATTGCCAAACATCTTGCCAAATACCAGCCTTATAATGTCATCTCAGGAAACAGAGGAGCCTGAAGCCACCAGGACAGTCTCACTGCCCTCATGGTCTGTCCCTGCTCTTTCTGCCCTGGGACAATTTGGCCCTGTTCTCCATGTCCCAGCCCTCCTAGGCTGGATTGCAGGCTCATCCCACCTCCTGTAGCAACGTGAGTAGCAGCACGGCCAACGTTTTCATATAGGGAAGGACCCATATCCCCAGGTCTTGTTTAATCATCTGTTCAGGGTTCACCCACAGCTGTGAGGAAGCTGGGTTACAGTCACACAACCCCCAAAGAGCAAGAGAGTGCAAATACTTTGTCCAAGCTGGCTTTCCTCACAGTAACAACACACACACAACACTTCATCACACCAAGAGGCCAAATTTTCCGTTTTGTCTGTGTCTGCATCTGCCTGTGCCAGGCTGGTCTGACTGCAGGATTTTTGTCCTAAATATGCTGCTGCCTCCCTAGTGCTCAACCTGCTTGGAGATCATCCAACTAGAAGAACATAACTTCTAACTGGATGAGCTCCAAGGAAAAATATCCAGGAAAAATAGGATTCCTGATATATGCTGGTGAGACACTGGTAGAGAGACTGACCCACATGAGTTCCAGGGGTTTAGGTGACACATCTGTTTCCCTGTGCCTTCTCTGCTGCTAATGGCAAATTTCCCACAGAAAAAAAATATTTTTTTCTGTGGGAAAAAGCACAAAGCACCTTTGTCATTGGTAGTTTCCACCTCTTGATGAATGTCACCACGAACCACCAGACTCATGTGCCATCTAGACTCGGACGAGTCATGAATTTGCTTAGGACTTCATGTTACACAGATGGGGCTGTAACTTCCCTCTCAATTTTTCACATCCCTGAATAACTTTTGCATGGGATATTAGGAGCAAGGATCTGGCTGGATCTCATTCATGTGTACTTTTGTGCATGTTTGAGGTGTATCTGTGCACAGATGCATGTACCATCTAAGTTCATAGCCAAATGCCTGACTTAAACACACAAAGGAAGTATGTCCCAGAAAAAATGAGAATATTTTTGCTGGGAAAAAGGTGTGGAGGGCTTTTTTAAAAAATTGAAATTAATAATTTAATTTTAATTAATTTTTTATTTTTTAAAAACAATTTTAATTATTTTAATTTTTTTTAATGTGTTGAAGGTGTGGTCCAGTTGATTTAGCTTTTTTTTTTTTTTCTCTCCAAAGGAACCATTTTACTATTGTGAACCTAAGCCTCTTTTTCATAACCATGCCTTGAAAATTAAAGCAGTTGGAGCCAGATGCTGAACTTGTATATCCATAGGAATGCATCATTTTGTTTCCTAAAGGGTGCTTTTTCAGGCACCCTGTTCTGGGGCTAGGCAGACCAAAGCAAGTTTGACCAGGCTGCTTCCAGGGGTCATTCCAGCTGAAATTTGTGGTTACACGAGCCCAGCCTAGTGGCTCCTAGCTGGTGAGACAGTGGTTCCCAAGGGAACTAACTCTACCAACACTGTTTGCTGGAGCTGGAGCACTGGGGAGGTGCCCAAGTGGCCCTGGGCAGAGCCAGCCTGCTCCAGCCGCGCTCCCGGCCTCAGTCGGGTGGGCTGAGGCGTGGAGCTCTGCCAGGGTGCTGTGGTGAAGAGGGCTGGGAGAAAGACAACCTTTGGAGGCTGTAGCTGCCACATACACGTTGTGAAATTCCTCTCTAAAAGAAACAAAGGGGCTGCTGCATATACAGCAAAGTCCCCAGTGAGGAGTGCTGCAGATGGCATGAGAAAAGGTCCCCAGAGCAGAGCAGAAGAGCCCTTTGCCTCACTGTGTTGTTTTAGGCATTCCCACAACACTTTGCCTGTTGAGCTCAGCCTTGCAAGCTCCAAGGCAAATCAACAAGTTGAAGCAGGAACCTAATTCAAGCTCTGAATAAAACCCATACCTGACAACTTTAATTATTAGGCTGATGCGTCATATTTACATTAATTTGAGCACTACTTAGTTTCAATTACAATAATTCTTCCACATATTCATTCCAAGACATTTCAATAACTTAGCAGATAGCATATATAATCAATGATTAGCTGAAGAAACAGGTATCTCTACAGACATACTGTTCCTCTACAAGGGTGCTGACTACAGCACCCTGTGTGTGGGTTTGCATGGATGTGCCTAGTAGGGTATCAGCATCTGGAACAGTGTCAAAGGACAGGTACTGGAAAGCCCATGAGCCTTGGCCATAGTCCCAGGATCAAATTACAGCCCCTGTGGTGGGGGTCTGTGTTCACCTTAACATGTGCTTTTCCAGACTGGAGGTGTTCCTGGATTCTTCTTTTGCTGTTCTTTGATCGCCCCGCAGTGATGCCCAGCACAGATTTTTTCATCAGCCAGCTGGCCAGAAAGTTTATTCCAGATGGTCTTGAAGTCCCTTGCAACCTGGTAGTCTATGACTCTAAGATTCCAGACGGTATTTGGCTCATTCTCCCTCCCCTTTCCTGTTTTTCAGGAACACAATTTGTATCTGTTTGATGCAGAGCACGCAAGCCAGAGTGCCACACCATGGCACCATGTCACAATCTGTTCTAACTCCTAGGTACAGCTTGTGTTGCTTGTGACTGATAAAATGTTAAATGATCTGCATCCCCAAAGTAGAGAAACTCTTTCCCTCTTCCTGCTACCAACATCCCAGCATCATCCTGTCACACTCATGAGCTACAGAGTGAAAGCTACTGCCCAGGTGTTTTCCACCCCTGTATTTGGGTTTCTTTCACTCACTGGTGTGATATAAAGAGTTGAGATGTATGGCTAAGAACTGATCTTTCCCCAGGCATTAGAGTTGAGGGCATATGAAAACAAATTTTACAGTCCAAGTACTGTTTGGAGTCCTATGTCTCCACAAAACTTCTAAGTACGTTGGGGTGGAAGGACAACAGTGAACAGAAAAGCCCTCCTTCTGGGCATGAATTTCACTCTCAAGGTAGGAGAGAACAAGTGAACTGGGGCTACTTTAAAATCTAGCAAAGGTTCTGTGTTTCTCGGACTGTTCTACACTTTTCAGCGATGGGGAGTAGTTTCCTGAACAGTTTGTCTGCCCTGAGGAAGGTCCCGATTTCAAAGGAAGCAAGAGCTGGCTCTGAAAGGGACAGTTTCTCCTCAGTTCTTTCCGTGCTGTTCATTCCTCCCGGCAGCGTTCTGTCTGTCCGAGCTGTCCCGGGCGGGGGTCCCGGGCGCTGCAGTGGGGGGTTGGCTCCACTCGAGGGAGCTCCTGCCTCTGTGGAGCCCAAACCAAACCCTGGCAGCACCTGCAGGCAAAATCCTGCGGGTGTCAAACCCTCTGTGCCCGGGGAGGCTGCAGGCAGGGACCCCTTCCCTCCGGCAGGCTGAGGAGATGCGTGTGCCGGAGCCTGAGGTGCTCCTGGGTGAGGGGAGGCGTTTCCGAGGCTGTTGTGCTTCAGGTGCCCAAGGTGTGCGGGGCTCTGCCCACCCCGCTGTCCTTGTCACCGCAGCTGCTCCAGCTGAAACACGGCTGAAGGAGGGTGTGCAGCACCTGGGAAGGGGCAGGTCCCCGGGAGGAGCTGGTTGACATGTCTCATAGGATCACTGAACTATTCAAAAAAGCAGACTTGAGGAACAAAGCCTACTTTGGTTATTTCTTAATCAGGAAAAATTGACCTGATTTTGTCCTACACAGTGACTTATCAGCGCAGAAAACTGCATTTTCCCAAGGAATAACTTTCTTGGGAAGCTGACTGCATTTAAGGAGGAGGACTGAGGAGATAATTTCACTCCTTTAAAAAAAAAAATCTCTTATGTCACAGATCCATGCCTCAAAGTATCAAGACGTAAATAGGGTCTAATCAAGTGCTTAGAAAGCATCTGCACCTTTGGCAGGACAGTGTTCAGGGAGCTGCTCCTCACATCCCCTGTCAGCCAGGAATCCCAGCAGTGCAGATGCTTTTGGAGGAGGCCAGAGGGCAAAATCCATCCCTGGCTTCATTAGAGACCGTTAAACCTGATTCATCCTGTCTCCAGCCACTCCCTGCCTTGTCTCTGGAAAGCCAGCACACAGTGAGGCGAGGCGCTCCCCAGCCAGGGTCAGGTGTCAGAGGCAGCTTCTCCAGCAAGCCGGTGTGAGTCAGAGTATTTGGGAACTGCTCCAAGCTATTGGAAAAAAACAACTCCCAAATTAGCTGGGGTGGCTCCCAAGCGAATCCACCTCCGCGGGGAAGGAGGTGATCTAATGAAAGCGTGCGGTCAGAAATCAAAAGAGCCTGGAAAGCATTCCAAGCTGCATAATAAGATTTCACATTTCATATCTTCAAAGCGTTAAGTGAACATTATCTAATTAATCCTCACAACACTCCTCAGAGATATTATCCCTATTTCACAGACAGAGAAACCAAGGCACAAAGTTAAGTCACTTGCCTGGGGCCAGAGAAGGGAGTGTCGAAGCTGGGATTAGAGCCCAGGAGTTCCTGGCGCCCAATTTTTTCCTCAGACTACTGGGTCATGTGTCTTCCCTGCAGGGAAGATAATAATGAGCCCATAATTACCCATACAAATTCCCAGTGACCAGGCTAACCCATCTGTATAAAGCTATTTGTAATTCCAATAAACACGCCCACAATTTAGCTGCCTCCATGAACTACCAGTCCTCTCACAGCCATAGAAATCCAGACCTTCCAATAGGTTCTTCTTTGACAGCAAATCCCAGCTCTGACCCACTCCAAGGGCCATTGGAAAACTTCTTGTCACTTGTAATCCCTGGTGACCATCCATGTATGGTGTGAGTGCTGTGGGAGCTGTGGTGGCAAGGCAAGGTTTGTGGAGGGAGGGAAGAGAGCTGTAAAAATGGACAAGCCCTTTGGGCACACATGCCCTTTTCCAAGCCTGATGCAGAAACTGAAACTTTTTGCTCAGTAGGGTTGAGAGCAACTCCTCACCACCAAAGGAGAGGTTGTGTGGTTAAATACATTGCTCAGCAGAGTCTGTCAATCTCATAAAATAAATGACCCTTTTCACATGTAGACACAGTTCCCTGAAATGACCTTGAGCAGACTCACTGCAATGTCATTGGAAAACTCAGGGCTCCCAAAGTGCCCCATGCCTTCAGCTCTTGCCCTGTCCTGCCCAGGAGAAAAGGGGAATAATTTGCTTGAGCTCTTGTGCACATCCCAAGGAGATGGCTCTTCCCCAGGCACCTATTGTGCCAGGGGTTTACCCTGTTTTTCCATCACAGTCAGGCCTCTGTGAGTGTGTGAGGGTGTGCAGGTGTGGCTGTGTGCCTGTACTTCTGTGGTGCTCTGTGGTGCTCTGTGCCCTCGTCTACCAATACATTTGAATCCAATGAGCTCGTCATTTTGACATGAGGCTCAGGCATTATGTGTCTGTACCCTCCATCATTCAATGTTTTTTTCTGCTGTCATCTCAGCAGGAACACCTTTCCACAAAGCCTCTATCATCCCTACTCAAACCAAACTTACTGTTACTCCAGAAAAATGATCACCATGGAATTCCCATGGGGGATGTGGTACACAGTTGTAGCACACATTATTTTAGCTGAGACTTGAGTGTCTGCTTGGCTCTTCTCCCATGCTGTGGTGTCTACTCTTGTTTGTAATGTTCTTTGCCAGGGACACCCATGGCTCTTGTCACAGACCAGCACAGCACCCCACCAGGCACTGTGAAACATAGAAATAGCCCCTCTTTGTGCCAGTCAGCCTCTGCACTTGGGTCAGAGAGCTCACAGTCATGTCAGGGATATTGCAAGAAATAACAACAAACTAAGTTTTTGGTGGTCAAGAGGCCTATGGTGCTGCCTGGGTGTAGGACAGCACCTGTGATGGGCAGGGACACACGAGCAGTTCTGTCCCCTCCACCAGGGCCAGGACTGGTGCTCGCTCCTCTAGAGCAATATCATCACAGTGATAGGGACTTCTCTGGATGCTTTTTCTTTAGGCACATGGATGCTGTTTCCCATCCAGGTGATGCCATGGGTAACTGCCCACAGCTCCTGGGGGTTTGTCTCTGCCCACACACTAGTGTCAGAGACCCTCCCACACTGCTGGAATGCTGCTTAGTATTTGCTCTGATTCACAGTGATGTGGAGAACCCCATCTGCTATTTTTCAGTATCTTAGGCAATATTTCAAAATCAGGCCAGGCCAGCAGTAATGCTGAGTTCCAGATAATTTGGGCTGGCTGAAAGCTGTCCTACACTGGCCACATTTCATCCTCAGACCACTGGCCCCTTGCATTTGGGATATCTGGGGTTTAGAGGGGGAGAATGGAACAGCCTTGGGGAGACACAGGAGGCCACAGCAGTGTCCACAAGAAGGTTGAGGAAAATAAAAGGTTGAGGAAGGGGTGTCAGCAATGAGTTTTCCTCCAAGAAGGGCTGAACCCTCACAGATTGTTGGTGCTCTGTAGGGTGTGATGGTACCTTGTCACTGAGGAGAGAACAGAATGGCATTTCAAAGGCTTAAAGCAACCATGTCTGAAGCCCCAGGGTGCCACAACACATCCCTCGCAGGCTGCAGGGCAGACCAGCAGCAGGATTATAATGGAGCATTTGGGAACAGGCACAACTCTTCCTCAACCAAGAGTCCCACAGTAAAGGTGATCACTTAATTGCAAAAAGGGACCACTCAGCATTTAGGGACATACTTTCCAAACTTGTTCAAAGCCTGTTCTGGTCTCAGGCTTTTAAGGCACCTAGTTGAAGAGTCTCATTGTGATGGTTGTGCTTTGAAACTACAGAGCAGTGGCTTCTGCTGAGAGCCAAGTGCTTTGTGCTGAAAAGTGCTTTGGTGCTGCACTGAAATTAGAGATGCTGCTCTTTGGAATATCTGGGGTTTCTTTTATTTTTTTTGTTTTATTTCTTATAACTATCTTTATTTATAGATCCAGAAATATCATTAAAGGAAATTAAAGACACATTTTGTTTACTAAAACACTTTCATGTAATTTAAAAAAAAGCTAAAAGCAAACACACATCTTATCTAGACTTTATATTTAAGAGCAGATTTATTCTTGTGAGCAACCAAACTGCCTTTCCCCCCCTTTTTTTGATCAAAGGACCAATAACTCCTGTGCAAGAACATGTATGATTAGTTTATGAAGTCAAATATGTTTTTGCTGCAGTAACAGCCAGAAGAGCTTCTGGCTGGCTCATCTCCTACTGAGTTGTAACAAAAGAAAATGTATATATATATGTGTATATCTCTCCCCCAAGATGCAAACCTTTATATAAAAATGATTGACAATAAATGCTGACAGATAGGAACTAGGTTATTCCAGAAATACTGCAAACCATACAAATATGGCATTTTTTTCTGTAAGTGGTATGGTTTAATGACATAAGCTGATAGTATGAAATGGCAAGTTAGAGGCTCATTAGATGCTGACAGCTGTAAGCATTTCAGGATGCTGTATTAAAAACATCTGCTCAAAGGAAAAAATAGCACTAAAACAAGAAAGGAATGAACAGTTGAAAACAGCCTCACATCCAATTTGTTGTCTGGTAGCTACCAATTCTAGGAATGACTAAGACCTCTCAACTTCAGTAAGTTAAATCTAGCAAGAGGCAGATCCTGGGATCTCGGCACATTGTGCCTCAGATTGCACATTTTGCCTTATATTCCCTGGCTTGTGGAGCATATGTTTTGTGAAATGTCTTCATACAGCTATCCCTTGGGAGGAGGTTCCAATTAGCAATGTAACCACTGTGCTACCAATACCTTCTTACCAGTTCTGATCTAGCAGATTTTTCACTCAATATGATCAAGACAGGTTTCAGACATGAAGACCTCCTGGGATGCAAAAGAAGAATAAAATGTTTTCTTAGAGTATTATGTAGTAATGGGAAAATACATGTGGAGTCGATCACCCAAAATCCAGATGCAGCTACTGTTTGGCATCTGCTTCTCCTGTTTCAAATTTTGTTTTTCCTGAAGCTGGGTTGCTGTAGCTTTGGTGTCCTCAGCTACCAGGTGCTGGCATTTAGATAAGGAATCCAGGAGGAGGTGACCTCATGGCACCTCTATGCCAAATAACACAAAAGGGTTTGAAAGACCCAAACCAACCCTCCCCTCTCCTCATTCTCCTAAGCTGGAGCCATGAGCTATTCTTATCTCCAGACAGGGGTACTTCAGAGGTCACCTTGCTGCTCTCAGAAGGCTCCTGAGCCTCTTGGCCATTGCAAAGCAGAGATGAGTCTCAGTCATGGGAATGAGTAGGAGAAACCCTCCCAGAGAACCAAAATACAAAGGAACTTGGGTGAAGCATTACTGTTTCAGTTGCAGCCATGGATGGAAGTTATTCCTCCTATTTTGTGGGAGAAAAATATACCACTGCAGACTGAAACTGAACTTGTAATACTTTGTTCTGTTGCTGTTCTGTTACATAAATAGAACTTTCAGTGTTTGATGATGGGAAATGTCAACAAGAAGCAACTTTTCCTTTATGTAAATTTTTTAATTCAACATTTTTAGTGCCATTTCATAAAAAAACTTTCAGGATTTCCAGGTGACTCTGGAAGCATGAGCATCTAATGCCTGGAAATTAGACTGACAATGAGCATCAAAGCAGATGTTCTCCAAGCATCTCAAGTTGCTTATTCCTCACTAAGGAATGGTGTCTCTAATGGAAACCCACTGAAATGTAAGAAAGCTGAGCAACCAAGTTACACCATTGGAACAGGAGACTCAGTCTCTCTTGAGTATGGGATGAGCTTGAAAGCTTAAAAGCACAGCAACAAGGTCAGATTCTTGACATTTCAATTGCTGACCATCAGCTGAGCTGCACGTACTCTTAAAATGCCACTGCACATAGCCCATGTAAAAGATGGTTTGATTCCTTTGCATTTTCTCCAGCCAGACCTGCACATATCCATGGACAGTCTCTGCCTGAGCTGACATGTAACTGGGGCAGGTAAGGACTAAGCTTAAACATGATGCATAAACACAGTGGCTGTTTATGAATCATGTCCAAAGCCTGCAAGGAGATTGTAGTGGTTCTCCTTTCACTTCAGTGGATTTTGGCCCAAGCCAAAAGGAAAAGGAAACGAGAGCCACTACAGCTACTGATCTGTTACATCTACACAATACTTCTGACATTGATATACATTCTCCTTGGCATTTAGTGTATCACTGGAAGAAAGTCTTAAAACATGAACACAACCTTTTTGATATTTCTCATTTTTAGAGTCTCTCAAGCTGTTATGAAAGAGAACAAAATCTCACAAAACAGTCCACCAAAATGTTGCTCTTGAGCATCAATTTCACTTCCAGCAGCCCATTTACCCAAAGCCATCCTTTGACAGATATGAGGTAACTATTCCTCTTGCCAACCCAAAGGGAGTTTCATGGACAATTACTTCTTGTTTCCATCTTGAACCAAGGACTCACAGAAAGATTTATCTCTTAGCAAACATCTGAAAGCTCCTCCAGTTGTGGCTAAATATTTATGTTCATGTCTACATAATAAAGATTGCATCTCATATAGAAGGAAGAGGTACAGACAAATAAAGGAAGTCTCAGTGATGAAGGGAAGGAAGTGATGAAAACTGACAACCAATTTGAAGTTTAGACAAATGGCTTCTGAGGCCTTCAGATCACATCACAGTAACTTCATGGTTGCTAACTGCAATTTTGCACAGTCTTAGGAGACGTATTCTGTACAGCACATCTTTCATAATTAAGGAGAAAATTATTGTTTCTTTTCCAAGTCAAATAAACATTGTTTATCTGGGGAGGGGGAGGAGGGATGGGAAGAGTGTTGAGCTGGTACAAGAGACAATTTTGGAACTCTTGATTGAGAGGAGTCTGAAAGCCTGAGCTAGGGACAAAGAGCACACCTGCAGCATCACATAAAAGGCCCTGGCACAGAAAGCTGTCAGGATCCTGGCTGTGAATACTCAGAGCATGTAGAAACTCTAAGGAAAACTGATCTTACTCAGGACCATGAAGCCAGAGGGCAAATCTACAGCATGTGCAGCAGCAAATCCCAGCAGACACATACAAAGGGGATTGAAGGCAGTGTGAGCTTTCCCCACCTGCTGCCCTGCCTGCACATCACTGCCTGCACAGGCTTTGCATTGGCCACAATGGGGTCTCTGGTCATGGTTATCATGGTGCTGCCTAACAGCAGCCAGAAAGCACAAACGTTCTCAGTGCAGCGTGGGATGGGGTTTGCAGATAGAGGAGTTTGTATTTTGAGTCTCATCTGCTGGCACTGAGAAATGATCTGAGTAAATCCTATCAGTCCCTTGGGAAGGCAGGGTAAGAAATGAGGAGGGCTAGAGCTGGCTGTCATTCTTCATCAATTTGGTTTGAAGGTCTCCCTGTGCCTTTGCTATATTGCCACATACTGCCAATCTCCATGCTGACCATGAGCTAGGAGAAAAAAGCTTCCAAAATAATTTTTGTTCTTAAGTAACCTTTCAATTACAAAGATTCATCTTAAATGTGGTGCTCCCAGTGATGTTCCTTCTTTCATCTGCTGGATTTCAGCAATAAACTCAGTAATTGTGGCCATTCTCACAGTAAGTGTGGCAAATTCACTGTGCCAACTGAGATGCATCATTTGCCATGAGCAGCAAGGTTGGTGGATGGGTTTAAGCTAAGTCCCTGGCAAATTCCAGAGTTGAATCGACTGGCAAGTCTTCAGAGACAACCTCTGGGACTGTTTTGGATTCAGACAATTGCTGGTTTGGCCTCTGTCTCATGTCTTCTTGGACATAGCTCCCCTTTGTCTTCCTCTCCATGATCTGTATTCCCTTTGAAACAATTAGAACCTTCTCAAGCTCTTTGTTTCTAATTCTGGGCAGTTTAGCACAAAGTATATTTATGTTAATTGCATACTGAAAGTACACTCTGCTTGGCTTGGCTTTCCCTTGCTAGGACTTTTAAGAATATATTTGTCATTGCTGGGAGAAACATTGGATTTGGGAGACCCACAAACTTAAAGGGTCTGGCCTCACCTATTTTATTGTGTCCTGGAATTGAGTAGAACTGGGTATTGATGTCTTGAAAGTTTTCCTGCTCTTGTTCCACTTTAAAATGCCAGGTCTACTTTAAAACTTGATATTTCCCATCCAAATGAACACATCTATTCTGAACCTGGTTGATGTCAGGCTCAGATCTAAGCAGATTTTCTCTGCAGTGGAGCAGAGATGGGAGTGGACAAAAAACCCTAGTGTCCCACCTTTGGAGAGTGTATCCCAAGCTGAGGCTTATTGTGCATGAAATGTGTACTTGAATGGAGAACTAGCACAGGTGTTTCTACACAGCATGAGGCACATTTGGGTTTTGCACAGAAATGGTCTCCAGTGGACAGAGAACCATCCAGTGCTGGTGATCAAGGTTCCTCTGGCCAAGAGAGAGGTCACTCCGTACCATCAACAAATCCAAACAGAAGAAGGGATAAAAATATATTCTTAGGAACCTTCCACATTTCTAAAAAGAATATGCTGTTAAGTAATGCTTAAATGCCTACAAACAACATTTGTCCCCATGCTTTTCTTTCCTCCCTCTGCCCTCATTCCTTCATTTTTAGGTCCTTTCCCATAGTAAGGTGTCTCCAGTATATCTGCTTCCCATTCCTGAGTTCACAGGCTGTTTCTAACAGCAGAAGCTAATGTGATGCCAGCAATTTTGGTGTAACTGGAACTAAAACATTGGGAAGCAGGGAGATGACTGATGGCTATTGTTCTTTTCACATAGTAAGGAGAGACGGAGACAGGAGCTAAGTTGCTGGTATGGGTGTTTTAAAAGAACATCCTCAATTTCAGATGATGAAAGGAAAGGGTTCCTGGGGAAAAATGCACCCTACCAGGCCCATCTTCAGGGTGCTGTGCAGACCTTGGTGACACACACAGGTCAGCCAGGTACAACCCAGCTGCAAACTGGGGGCTGTTGACCACCCAGACTCTGCTGAGATGTAAGGCAGAGTTAGCTCCTCCTGTTGAGATACTGACGTATCTCCACCAGGTCCTGGTTACCTTCAAGACTGTACATGCAGGACTATGTTGGCCTAGCAGTTGTAGCTGATTCTCTTGTTTTTTCTTGCTAGCTTCAAAAAAACTGGGCATCTGCTCTCCCCTTTGGGTGGAACATCTTGCATGTGATATTGATGTGCCTTCCAGGCATGTGGGTGACCCTAACTTCAAAGTCACTTCCCAGCACGATCCTCTCAGAAACGTGTCACTGGCCCTTCAGCAAGGCCCATATGTGGATCCAGCTAGAAAAGTTCCATCCAGACAGGCAGCCATCTCTGACAGAGCTTGGGAGCATGCAAGTAGATTTCATGAATAAAATTGCCTTGGAATGCTGGTGTTGCATTTCACAATCGTTTTGAGTTTGCTACATGGTAATGACAGCAGAAAGCTATGCATGCCCTGCAAATTGCAGCCCAGAAACAGTGTCAATGGGCTCTGTGAGCTCCCAGCTACTGCTGCAGTGGTGGGGAGAGCTGGCATACCCGAGCCTTTAGGCTCTGGCACAACTTATTAGCACAACCTTGTCCTAAATGCAGCTGTGGGACAGGAGTTAGAAAGGCTTCACAGTCATCTCCCATCTTCAGATTATTTTGAGGTGGAAGCAAACCCTCCTCCTGTAATTTAACATCCGGTGTCCAAGGGATTGATGGCCTGGAGTGGGATGGGCTGGAGGGGACATGCTGTCTCTAAGGTAATTCAAAGCAGCACCTGCAGGCCCTGACTCCTCTGGCTGGTATGGCTCCTGCACAGCTGTGAGTCCCAGAAGAGAGCAGAAAATAGCTGGCACCAGGATTGCCCTTTACACCCTGGATTTGCCCTCAGTGGGCAAGCCTGCAGTTCAAATGGCATCCTGTTTGCTTTACCAAAAGAAAAATATACAGTCAACATCTGGCCCAAATACCCCAAGGATATTGCTTCAATTTATTTTTCAGTTTGGGCTATTTCAATTTCCCAAACTGTACTCAGCCCCATGAAGAGGGAGATACTTATGGGCCGAAAGGACTCATTTGTTAAAAAAAAAATAAATGGCAGTGGGTTCGTGCTGCTGGATTTATGGCTGAGAAAGTAACACACAGACAGAGCCCTGCCCTTTGATAGCTTAGCACTTCTGTGACGTGTGAATGAAGTCCAGCAGGCCGAGGACCATGTTAATCTCCAAGGTTTGATCTCTGTCTGTAATGAGATGCCAGCAGCTTGTACTTCAAAGCCTGCATTGATACAGATAATCTTCTGAAAGACTCTCTGCATTTTGAGGCTGCTTGTATTGGGGATTACAGTGACAACAGGAGGAGATGATGGAAGAGGAGGTGATTGTTTGATGCTCATTCCTTCAGTTCCTGTCCAATATTCCTTTTGTTTTTGATTTCCAAAGGGCAGTGCAGTCTTGTCCCCCACACTCCCAGCTCAGCAGGACTCAGTCTTGTCAGATGAACCCTGTGTACTCCAAGGCAGACAGGCTGGCTGAGGTCCTCTTCTGCCCAAGAAGTCTGTGGAAATGCATCTGTTTGTGCTGAAGTGATGGATGCTACATCATCTTGACTGAAATATGGGCAGATGTTGCATTAGAAAAGGTACAGTTAAATGTTACACTTCCAAACTTCTAAGGTTATTTTTTTTCTCAAAACTGTTGTAAGGGAGTAGGGGAGAGGGTAAAGATGACAGGAGACCACAGGCTATGAGAAGCATGTTATAAAACAAAATGAACACTAGTTTCATGTACACAATTATGCTTTATGTTGAAAGTATATCATTTTCAAGGCATGTCTGACCAGGAAACAGAACTGAAATATTTTATGCTGACAAACACTACTGACCTAAGAGAAAAATGGTGGCAAATGTGCATCTTGATTGACCTTTCAGCAAGAAGAGTTACAGAAATAGACCAAAAACTAGACTATGAATTTAATTAAAATAGATGTTAATATCTGGGATGCCAGTACTGGTTACATTATTCTCAGAAACTTTTTCAAAAACCACTCATATATTTAAGCACAGCTAAACCTGTATTTTCCAGGCATAAAATGACATTATTTTACATGAGGTCCATATTTCTGCCTGCCTTGCAGGGGCAGCAGCACTGACAGCAGAATGCTGAGAGAAACTATAGGGGTAGCATGAGTAGAAAAGTGATTGCACCAGGTGGATTCAGTCACTGTTGTGTGCCCTGCTATTTGCCACATGGGGACATGAAGCTCAGGTAAGGTTTTGGGATGCTACCACCAGCACCCAGCTCTCTCCTCAGGATAGAGAGATGTACTGGGTTTGTTCAAGGTCTCAGTAAGGAAAGACCCCTTTGTCTTTTCACCATCACACATTTAGATCCATCATCCCTTCCTGAGCAAAAGAGACTCAGAACTCTTTCACAGACTGTGACAGAATGCAAAGAGGGAAACTGCATAAATGGGGAAACTGAACACAGAAGGTTAGGCAACTGAATCTTTCTTGCAATATGGCAAGCACTGGATGGCAGACACTACACTTGGAGTAACATAGACAGTATCCAGCAGGAGAGGCTTGAGAAAGGATATGTGTTTGCTTGACTGAATCACAAGGTGAAAGAGATTGGTTGATTTCCAAAAGTGTCACTCAAGGAGCTCTATCCAATGGTCATGGTAAATTCAGTGGGCTGAATGTAAAAATACTTAGGCCATAAAATATTTTAAGGGGCAATGGCATAAAAGGAACCAAAGCTGATTCTAAGCACTGCTTCAACACACTGGGATGAAGTTGGGTAGAGGTCTGATTGTAGGGCCAGCTGAGTCTGAGGTCTAAAAGCCATGCTCAGGAAGGGCAAGACCAATGCAGAGAAGCAAGGTGAATTCTGGATGTCCATGGTTCTTAGTAGCAAAAACTGGGACATTTCTACACTTCTACATTTGGGAGAAGATTTGGCCAGAGTGTGTCTCAAATTTAGTGGGATTGCATGGAAGAAACCATGGCAAAAGTGGAGACCACCAGACTACCAGGAACAAACAGCAAGAGCTTCAAGACAACCTAAGAATGTCTGGACTCAATTACTGAGATAGTGCCTACCTTGGGATGTCAGGAATCAAAAGTGACAGCAGGGTTGAAAGAGGTGTTAGGAGGATCTGGGGTTCCAGAGGCATGGAAGCCTGAGGTCTGTACCAGCCAAAGTAATAAAAGTTTCAATAAAATATCAAACTAGTGGACACCTTGAAACAATATGATCTGGATAGATATGATCCACCTGGTAAGAGGTGGAAATTCTGGAAATTCTGCCTTTCAAACATCTCAAAGTCCTTGAAAGAAGTAGCAAATGTATTGATGAAGGTATCTATGAAAGTCTATCCCCACAGACTTCTAGGGAAACTAAGAAACTAGGGGAAGGGGGAAGTCCTGGCATAGAGAAATGGCTGAAAGGCAGGAAAGAAAGGCAAAATGGTCATTTAACTCAATAGAAGGAAGTTACCAGTGGAAATTTTAGAGATCTGCAGTGAGGTCTGTTCTGTTCAAAATACCCATAAATAACATGGAAAAGGGCATGAGCAGTGAGAGACAAAGGTCACACATGATACAGAATTGTTTAAAGTAATAAGGGCAGGTTGTGACAAATTGCAGACATGTCTCATGAGACTATGAAATGTCAGGTGAAGTTTGGTGTAGCTAAGGATAAAGAAAGAAAATTCCATGAAAACCAGTCCTGATTTCATACACCAGATTTTGATTGCTGAGTTGACCATTTTGTATTGAGGAGAAGGCTTTGGGATTAGGACAGATGACTCCATAAAGTACAGCTGCACTGCTGCAGGGCTGTGGAACTCCTTGGGACAGAAATAGTTCTAACCAGTTCAAGGGGAGACTTGACAAGTACTTGGAAGGAAACCCATTACAAGTCACTTGAAAAATTGTCATAAGTTCACAAAAATCTCAGTGCCTCTTCCTTGCTTGTCTCCTGCCCACAGACCATGCTGCCTTTGAACCCTGGAGTCATTGGGGTCCTTATGGGGAGAAGAGAAACCACAAATGGGATTCATAACTGAGAGCCTACGAGGCTCTGAGAAGGCCAAGGGGAGACTGGGACGAGGTGGAAAGGAGGTGATAGTGACTGCATGGAGAAATCAGTCTACAGAGCTCATTCAGAGCAGCTGGGCTCTTACACTACATACTTGTGGCAAAGCTGATGTCTAAGACATGGCATGTCTGGAGCTGTACCTCACAAACTGACGAGGGATTTTAAAACAATGGTATGAGATAATTACTGCCCACAAAGTCAAATGTGAGGACAGGGAACAAAGACTAGATGAATCCAGTAATTAAGAGAGACAGAAGGGCATACATGTTCCCAGTGAAACTGAAGGTCTGCGCTGAGAACCAGCAAAAGGGTTCAACTGGTTTAGCTAGGAAGAAGGCAGATGCTGACTGGTTGGGAAGTACATTGACTGGATTAGGTGTTGAGGGACAAAATCCAGGGAAAAATGACACTTTCAAGTGACCTGTCTCACAGGATGAGTCAAATACAGTGATAGGGGGCAGAGAGATTTGAGGGAAAGATTTTGAAGCAGCTATTCTTGAGGCAGTTGATTTTATATTTACTGTATAAAATATCATGATGGGAGTAGCCAGATGAGAAAAAGTGAAGGAGTGTTAAGGACTGAATGGCTCAGAAAAAAACAACAGAACATAAAGTCCATGGAAAACACAGGACCAACCTAAAAAAACCCAAGAAATAAAATAAAGTACTGAGCACAAGGAAACGAAAAATGTTAGGTTCAGTCCATGAAGTAAAACATGTGCATGGAGTGAGAGATGCACAGAAGGCAAATGTGAGAGAAGCACAGGGGAGGACTGTGTTTGATTTCAGTGACTTGTTACAGACACATCTGCTGTCTCTCACACCCAGCTGCATGTTACCTCACTTCTCTGTCTGCCCATGAGACTCATCTTATGTGAAAGCTTCTGGTAGGTCACAGAACTGTGATTTGCATTTTTTCACAAGCCTTATCATGTTAGCCCTCTGTGAAAAGAGTGCTGCACGCATCCCTGCCCCAGCTGATTCCCCTCGGATACATGGGCACAAACACAGCCTCACAAATTTTAAAGTACCTCCATTCCCTAGGAGGGCTACAGGCCCCAGTTCAGAAATCTTGGTGGACTCAGCCAGTGTGTTCATTCTCAGACCTGACAAGGCCCCAGAGCCCCAGGAGCCTCACAGAGAGCCTCTCTAAAGATGCAGTTGGTGGAGAGGCAAGGAATATGGAGAAATGTGTTTTTCCAAGTTGGACTGCCTCACAAGCAGCATACCACAACTGCACTATCAATTATAAATTGAAAAAATACCAGAGAATTTGGCTCCTGAGGTTCCTACTCTGTGATTAGGCAGAGATCTTAATTTATGCTTGCCTATATCTGGACAGTTTCTGTAAGAGCTAAGCTTTTTCATAGGGACTAAAAGAGAAGCAGATTTCATCAAAGCTGTACTGATTTGCACTGTTAAAACCAGCAGCTGCTACAGAGAAAGTTTCCTGCAGGACCACTGGTGAAATAGCATCCTCTTCCAGGCAGTCTTGATGGAAATAGGAGATAAATCCTCACTTTTTGTGTCTTGCTCTGTCTCAGCTTCCTTTGGACAGACCATGTTATGTTGAGTGCAAGAGTCTCTTATACCCAGAGAGAGGATGGGGCATGAGGAGGAGGGACACAGAATGAGGAAGCTGGAGGGGAAACTCTCCCCTTGTTTCCCACTCCTCACAAGATCAGCACTTCAACATGCTGAGCACTTGCAGTCTGATTTCTGAGGTGAGGCTCCCCCTCAGATGCAGCATTTCCCTTCTTCATCTGTGCAGGAGCACAGGGTGATATTAAGGGTCTATAAATAAATAAAATTTAAAAAGCTTCCCAGCTTCAGTGATGCATCAGCTGGATGTGTTCTGTATTCACAGTAGCTAATTGTCCTCCTCCAAAAGACAAAACCCAAAGTAAAACAGCAAAAAGAGATGTTTAACTATTTTTAACCAAATTATTTACTTATGTAAGTAAAGAAAAAAGGTCACCAAATTACTGACCTCCTCCTGGGCTTGAAAGGATCACAAATCCTGTTTTCATTAATGACAGAAGCAATGACTTCCCTATGAGGCGGTTGGATGTCTCTCTCTTTAGCAGAACAAGAAAGACAGAGAGTTAAATTAGATCTCTTGATTCAGAAAGCATCAAAGAACAATTTTTATAGCACATGTTAAGGACAGGATTTTTTTTTGTTTAGTGTAGTATATTATATTATATTATATTATATTATATTATATTATATTACATTACATTACATTACATTACATTATATGTACTTTCCAAATATGTATCCTCCTCCTATCCCTGTGCTTCTATGAGATGTCTACTTACCCTAAATTATACCCCTCCAGAATAATAAAATCCTGCTATTCTTACTTCAAAGGCTTTTTTTGAGTGTGAACTGGAGACTTTCATCAGACATTTCACATTTCACATCACCTAAACATTATTGCTTTTAAGTGTTTTCAGAACACTAAAGAAATCTCTCTCCAAGCTTTTACTTGTTTGAAGCAAGCACCTGCAAGATAGAGTCAGAATTATTTTCCTAGGACACAGGCTTACCATGGATTCAACCAGAGGGAATCTGTGTTTTATCTCACCTGATGCAACACCTTATCTTAGTCTTAATTCACATTTCACTTCAAGTAACCTCTAGGGCACTTTAATGACTACTGGAAATCTTCTCTAGCAGGCTGTACATTTTAGGAAGAAATCCTTTGACTGAAATCAATAGCTTCTGGCTTCTGGAAAGGATTTACTCCTTGTTTCCAGCTACTACATACTTGGAAACTCTCCTGAGTGCTTCTGGCTCTATAGTGGCTGTAAAAATGCAGGGGTACAGCCATAAAGCCAAGCCAAAATCTCAGCATTTTTCATTCTCTGATGTCTTATTTGCCTTTCCTGTCACCCCATACTACTATGCTCATAAGACATGTACTCACACAGTGAGTAAAAAGCCGTACCTGATGCAGGACACCTGAGAATCAGTCTCAGCAGCCAACAAACAGGGCTCCTGACTAGATGATTGTCTTGTGAGAGGTCACATACTGCCCGTGCTTCACAGATAGATGTTAACACCCTCCCAGGAGGCACCAGACAAAGCATTTTCCCATGTTTCCATCAGGGGCAAGAGTGTCTCCTCCATTTGCTGCATTAGAAAAGCACGTCTGACGAGTCTTGAATTTCATTCCCCTGTGGAGGAAGAAGATACACTTCTTAAATAATAACAGCACCATTGCAGCATTATAGCTTAAACATTTCCCAACTCTCATGCCTCTGGGGTTCTGCCTCGACTTTGCAGGTGAAGGAAAAGTGAAGCAAAAATCCACCGTCTGTTCTGGATCCGAGCAGAATAATGGAGCTGTTCTGACTTCCTGCTCTGAGACCATGCTTTGTTAGGCTTTTTAGACCAAAAGGCCACTGTTAGGTGGGAAAGAAGGAGAGTCAGAGCTGTGTTACAGGTTGGTTTTTTGTTGTTCCCAGAGCAGAGCACAGGCCATCCCTCCCATCAGGGTCAGGAGAGCTGCAGTGTCCATAGCACAGCAGTCCCTGCCCAGTCCATCCAGCACACACTGAGGTGCAATTTATACTTTTTTACTACTCTACAAGATGTTTTCTCAGTATGCTTCTCACCTTTACAACTAGAACTAGTTCCGAAACTGAATCTTAGAATTAAAAATAAAAAACCACAAAACAACAACAAAACCATCTTGACAAATGTGACACAAATGCATGTCCTTGAATACTCACAGTAGGGTTCTACCTCATTTCCATGAGATGCAATTTCAGGGATCCTGATTTTACAGGACAGTTTGGCTTTCACTGAGCTCCCTCAGTGCATGGCACAAACTTGGTATTTGAATCATCCCTCTGGAGACAACTTGAACTTGCCATAGCATATGAACACAAGACATTATGCAACTACTTTCTCTCTCTTATATTGTTTTAATTTATTTATGCATAATTTTCTCCTGGATTTTTAATAGCAATGTAATTTCTTCTTGTTGTTTAATCAAAATATTTTCCTCTTTTCTTCTATGTAATGATGTAATGAATGTAAGAGTCAATGAATCAGACTTGTAGATTTAGCCAGTGTCAGTCTAGCCCAGACAGAAATAAAAGAAATCTTTTCTGGTATGAACACCACATTGTAAACCTGTGATCAGGAAAGCAAATTATATGGGAAGCAACATTTCTGAAGTTACAGCATCAAAACCCCAAAATTACATTGACAGGAAATTTTCAGAGCAGATAGCTAAGGATGCTAGTATTTTCATTCTCTAGATTTTTTTTCTCTTTTGAAACTTTCTACTTACTGCACAGTGTTCACGGGTGTTAAAAAAGCAATTATCCCTCTCCCTAGAGCTGAGTCAGTGGTGCTGACTTCTGGGACACCCCACTTCAAACTGTGCAGAGGTCACTGACATGCTGGTGGTCTGACTGCAGTCTGAAGCATTGCTGCAGGCCTGCTTTGCAGCTCAGAGGTATGGCATACACTTTCTAGGTGATATTAATACCAGTGCTACTAGAAACCGCAAGAAATTATTGCGGTTTGCAGCTTCATTCCAAGGTCTCAACTCAATCCAGACATTTGATTCAGGTCTGCGCATTTTTTCAGGAAACCTGGACAAAATTCTCCAAAAATTGAGTTACCTTACTGTTTGTAATAAAAAATAATAATAATGGAAATTAAAAACAAAAACACAAACGCCAAACAAATACCAAAAAAATAGAATTTTAAAAAGGTGAAAAAAAATCCCTGGTGTCTTTAAACAAATTTCTATTTACAATTTGTGTGTGTGACACACATCCTCTCATGACATAAACTTTAAAGAGCTAGAAACAAGTAAGGCGATGTTTGTGGGGAGAAATCATATGTTTTATTTGAGCAGTTGATCAAGCTGGAAAAGGCTGGGGGCATTGAAGCTCTTCACCAGGTCTGAAATGGAGACTGCAGACTTCAAAGCTTCAAAGTTCCTGTCAGATGTGTGAAGTGGCTTGACTCTGAGCAGCAGCGTGGATCCTAACCGCACATAAAGGCCCTCCAAGGCCACACCATCAGCATCCTACAGCCATTCCTCCCTGGAGGCAGCAGGCTTCATCCCATGACTGACCTGGTGGAAACCACACAGGGGAAAGGGAACAACCGCCCTGCACTGGGGTGAACTCACATGGACAATGGACAGACCTCTTCTCAGGAGTGGAGCTCTTCTTAGGTAAAGCAGAGCTGTTGTAGCCTTTCAATCCTGATCTCAACAAAAAAGAGACTCTTTTAAACTGGGTGGAACCCTTCAGGATGTTACAAATCATGGATTTAGCTAGTTATTTTGTCCAATCTGATTACCCTTTCTAACTCCCCCTGCCTTCTACTGTCTCTTTTTCCCTTGATATAACCACATCATCACCTCTCCAACCCTGGTATCTCCAACTCCAGCACCCCTTTACTCCCCAGAACCAGTGGTGCTCCTACACAGGTGGGTCATGCAACCACCCTGTCCGGTGAAACAGCAACACATTGTCCCCACTTTGCTCTCAGCATTAGCATTTACTGCCTCTGTTTCAAATCTGGTGTTCAGAGGATATCAAGACAAAGGTGTGCCCTATCTGTCTTGGAAGTTTGTTCTACAGCATAATCAACTTCACAGAAAAAATTGTCTCTCTCTCCTCTTCCAATGCCTTTCTTTGCTTAGGAGGAGGCCTTGAATATCCTGTGAATGTAATTAAAAAAAATGACAATGCCATCCCTGTCTTTCTTCTGAGTAACCAGCCGGAATCCACTCTTCTTATACTCAGGTCATGTTAGGTGTTCTTGCTCTACAGCCCTTTTATACTGAGCTGTCTTCAGCCACAAAAACCCTAAATAGTTTTCATAGATACTGCTTCTAGGGCATAGCCTTTCCTTTTGTTCCACATTTTTGCTCCTATCCAGAAAATTCAAATTTTATCCTGGATAAAATAATTATGGACTCTGGATAATGTTCTGTAATTGAGCTCAATGTCAGGACTTCCATGACATGGAATTCAGATTAACAGCTGTCCAACTCACCAAAATATCTTTAAAAGTACCACCAATTTAACTTTCTTTGGCACTTTTGAAATTAACATAGCATTTCAAGATTTACAGTAAATAAACATCAGCAAATGAGAGATTTAATCTGCACCTATTCAAAATATTTATTTCTAATAGCTGTTGTCCAACAGCCCACTTAGTCTTTAACAGATTGCAATAATTTATCATCCCCATGTGGTAGTAACCCATTATCTTGCTCTTTCCTAAATGGAAAATAGTGGGGTTTATTGAATATTTTATTTTATGTCATTATTATCTCTCTTTCAAATAACGGTGCTGTGTCATTGCTTCCATTTCTCTTGTTCCTGACACAGGTAAAAAGCTTTTATTTCCGATGTCCTTTGCTTCATATTGCTGCCAGCTTGTAACACCAGTGATGTTTTCATCTTCCCTCTTGAGTGTTTTCTACTGCAGAACGTGCAATCTCTGTTCATTTGTGGGGAGAGAGGGGAAAACGGGTACTTGCTATTTATTTTATTTTCAACTTGTTCCCCACTCACCATTGCACCAGAATGAGCTTTAACACAAATTTGTCTTGTCTCCTGTCTGACTTCCCTAGACACATTTATTTTGTCCATCTAAGCAGCTTCTTTTAAAGAACTCTCAGGATACACTCACAGTTTTTGTATCTACACTCTTCCTCACAGGATTGTCCCTGGTAATGCTCCTCAGCTGGACAACACCAGCTGGTTGAAGCCTAGGATAACTCCCAGGTGGATCCACCTGGCCAACTGCTGGCCCCAGCTGCCAGCATCTGCATCTCAGAGCAGAGGAAAGCTTCAGTCTGGATGGATGAACCTTTCCCTCTCTAGCACCATGTGACACATTTTGGGGTATGGAGTTTGTCTTTCAGACACTGCATGGGGTGCTACTACAGTGGAAGCAAAGTAAAAATCTCACATTTTGCATGTTTCCTAAAGATGTTGGTGTTAAACCAGAGGAATTCCCCTTGTGCTCCAGGTCTCACTGGTGTGGCACAGAAGGAGATAGCTTTAATTGCTTGACAGAACCCTCTGCAGAGATATCTATTACAGCTCCCTAGAGGTGTAGGATTTAAGAATTCAGAAATTCCACTGAGAATTAAATTATTTTCAGTCTCAGTAGGTGCCTTATTTTTCATTTTTTAGCTGTGAATTCTCCTCTTGCTGCAGAGCCAGACACAAAAATAGTTTGTTTTCTCAGAAATTCAATTTTCCAGTAATTTATTGGAAGACTGTGAAAGATGCTCAGTCCACACCACAGGCACAGCATGTTTCACTTAAATGCTCGTTAACTAAAAGAATTAAGGATGCAGTGTAGGACTTTGCAAAGTCCTACTGAGAGGCTGTGATCCCCCAACCCTGCCATGGTTCCACAGTGACAGATGGAGAGGAAAGGAGCTAAAGAAGCATGATTTCCTTCCAAGCAAGGTGTAGCAGTGCCTGCAATGAGTTAGGAGATGTAGTTGTTTGTGTGTAGGTAAGACAAGGACCAGGCAATTTACTTCCTGTCCAGGATGGACTAGGAGCCAGTGACAGTGGCATTTGGGATTATTCTGCACAGGGATTTCAGCACTATTTTATACAGCTCTGGAGCTCCTGGCAGGAGCAAACACACAGGTTCATCTGCACATTACCAGTCAGCAGGTCTGGGTAGTTCAAATGACTGGGTAGGAATAACTCTGTCTAGCATTTTTATGTGATCCCTGAGCACATACTCAAACTGTGCAAAATTTACTTTGTGGTACAGTAAAGTCTAAACACTTCAAACGTTTTTAGTTTCCTGAGGCTTGTCAAAGCCCTGTTCCATTATATTGAGTAGCATGTTTAATTTTGAGTCTATCAGATGAATTCTAAAGTAAACAATATCTGTACAAGATGAAGAACATCAAGTTGCAAAATAAAAAGCTTTTTTAAAAGCACCCTATTACTGTATTTAAATACCCCAGCATTAGAGTGCTTGGAAAACTCTTAGAGCTAAGTGTGCATTTTTAAATAACATAAGTTGTTCGGGCTGCAGTTACCGAATTCCAGCTTGACACTGAGCACTTAAAGAGTTTAGAGAATCCAGACTCTTTTATCAGCTTGCAGACAAGGGCACTAAATGTCATGTGGGCTTCCTTTTGGCTTGCAGCCACAAGTTGTACAAAGTATTTAATGTAGTCTCTGGTTCTTAAAGTATTAGGAGAACCTGAAAACAAAGCGTCTGCCATTAGTGAAATTCGTGCTGCCTTTGACAATCTACAGTATGTGTTTCAGGTTTGGTATGCCTCAAAACATGTCCCTAAAAACAGAGCTGGGGGGGTGGGGGGCTGGGTTGCCTGGGACTTCTTCACAAGATAGAGAAAAAATTCTTGGGGTCCTGAAAGCATTGTCCTGTGCTCACCTTTTCCATCCATACATTCAGTACATGGATTAGATAACCCACTTTGTTATGGCTTTTTGTAGCACACTTTACCAGAAAATAAGATATGGATCATGACCATTATATTAATGACTATGGCGTTTCTTTTGTGCTTAGTAAAATATTTAAATTATGGAGCTAAATTCACCATAAAATAGTGAGAAAAAATGATAAAATGATAAAATAAATACATTAACATGCTCTTCTTTAAGAATTAATTTTTTTCCTCATCAGATGCATAATCCAATAGAAAAGAAAGCATTACTCTGGAAATCTATCAAATATAAGTAAGTATTTATAGAAAGATTGACATGACAAGATACAAACAGGTAACAGTCTGTGTTAATACAAATTAAGCCAGTTTAATCTCAGTAGTAGTAATAGAATCCAGCAATAGGGGGGCAAGCCTGAGTTATCCCTGAAATTATGAATTCCAAGAGGAAATTAAACATTTTGTTCATAATAGGATTTTAACCATGAACACTCCTCACAAACACTGGTATTTTCAAAGGTTTTGAAAAGGCAATATTCTGGTTTTCTAGCAAGAACCTGGGATATTTCTATGCCATTTTGAGCATGGTCTTACCAGATCTAATCCATAATTTCTGCTCTGTGTTTACCCCACAGTAGCACCTCTTCCACCCAAACTGCTTCACAGAATGCAGACCCATTCAAGCCTAGGATGACTCCTGCTCTCTAACATTCTAGGTAAACTCTTATTTCTAGTTATTCTTATTTCCATTTGGTCACCTTTCAGCAATATGTAACTTTTGCCTTTATGAAGATATTTCCTCACTTCTAACCAAAGAGAGCACAGATGAGGAAAAATATCTGGACTTTCACAGGAAATTATAAAAATAATGTCTAAATTGCTGGGGAGGTGGGTGGGTGTGTGTTTGGGGCAGTTTCCCATACCTCAGCTCACAGGGCCTCTGCTGAGTTGGGGATGACCACAAGGAAAAGGTGACATTCCCAGATAAACTTCCCATACATGCCTGTAATAGGCACTTCAGGTGACCAGCATGTTGAGAGGTATAGAGGGACATCCCTGAGGAATTGGGTAATATCCCTCAAGTACCTTCTCAGAACAGAATTTGTATCTCAAATACTGAGATGAGAGCACTTGTTACATACGAATTATCATGAAACCATTCAGCTTCCTGTATTTCTTGTGGTACCAGCCATAACATAGCCCAAAGCAAAAAGGCTGCCTCAAGGACCAAAGTGGCACAGCATGGACCCTACATGTCTCTGGGCCCCTGGTCCAACATCAGTGGCATCACTGACATCCCTAAGCCTTAGTTCAGCTGTGCCAAATCCCCCTGCCATGCTTTAGCCTCACTGTTATGCATCCCAAAGCATCTCAGCACCTCCAAGCTCTGGGGAGATTCCTTAAGAATCTGGAGGATGCAGAGCAAGTTCCCTGAGCTTTACCCGCAAGTAAAGCTTTACCCCCAGTCTGGCTGTGAGCTTGTTGCTGTGCTCAGGCACCACGTGGCTTGGCAGTCCCCAGCCCCAGTGGCCATGTGCCACCTTCTGTTGTGGCATTCCCTGCAGATGGCACTCCTCCCAGCCAACTGAAGGCACCAAAACTGGGCTAGCTACAGAAAGTAGAATAAAACAAGATAAAATAAAGTGAAGTTCTTTGGGAAGACAGATCCAGGGGTCACTCATCCTAAAAGAGGATTCTTCCAAGATCTTTGGGCACTGAACCCCAGGTGCAGCAGTACAGACTGAGCATTGTGTTTTAGCTCGGTCCAAGGGTGAGCATCAAGCAGTCGGCTGTGTCTTATGCAAGAAAGTAAGTAATTGTCTGCATTCACAAAACAGGGAATTTTGTAGGAAAACTACATGTTCTGAAACTGATTTTGTTGAAAATCTGTATTTCCTTTCCACATATGGGTTTCTTACTTTCTTTTATGCATTTTGACATTATGTACACAAAAGCGCTTTAATTCAATTACTTCTCTCAGTATTAAATTATTCTGACATTGTTTATTCCATTACTTCTCCTACAAATTTGAGGAGGGCTGAATACTGGTTTTAATTCCTTCTGTCAGTTCCTGATTCATTGCCATTGCAATGTACATCATTTGAAGTGGGAAATATTAGCAAAGGCTGGAAATTGCTCAAGGACATACTACTGGATGCACCAGACTGACTATCCAGAAAGGGAAGGGGAAAAAACAGTTATTCTAGCCACAAAAACATCCTGGTTTAGGAGATCTGACCAGAAAAACAGAAGTGAAACAATAGTGTTTGAATAGAAAAGGAAAGTTAATAGCAAGATGTAAGGTACAAATTGAAATTGGAGCCAACTGATAAAACAGATGAAAGGTAAAGAAATTAATGAAAATTCAGTCATCAGTGACATTAATAATGGGGAATATAAAGTGTGTTAGGAAGAAAAGGAACTCAAAACAACTGCGGATATTTAATAGATGCTTTTGCCTTCAGAACAGACTGGGAGAACTGAATCAACTCATAGGACATACATGCACTGAAAAGCATCTTTGATGAAGGAGGATTCAAGCCAGAATCTACTAAAATTAAATTTTCTTCAATCAAAAGTACCAAAGAACTTAACCCAGAGGGTCCTAAAAGCTGGCGAATTGCTGAAAATAATACTTTAGGAGTAAACACACTGACATTTTCCCTGGCTTTGATACATTCTTATTTTTCCAAGACTGAAAAAGATGAAGAGGATCTACCCAGGAACTGCTACATTGCTTCTCTACCCAAGCAAAATAATGGAACATATTGTCTCTGAAAAAAAAAAAATATTATGAGAGTAACACAGAACCAGCACAGGCGTGTAGGATTTCAAGGAGCACGGATCTTGTCAAACAAACCATTTCTGTTTTGGAGAAGATGACATTTCTTGTTGATAAAGGCAACCGTGTTGACTGATGCAGTTTATTTGAATTTCTCCAATGTGTTTGGATTGGTACTACACTAAATTTTAACTCAAATATTTATACAGAAATAAATGGACACACCCAAGATTAAAAATGTGGCTCTCTTACAATCTCTGCTATGTCAGTATTTTTAGCAATGCAATGCAATGGTGTGGGCAGCAGGACAGACACCAAGTGATGCAGGCAGTGACAATGCAGTGACAAAGGAGACTCACAGGGGGTCGGAGTGGACACATAAGGAATGAAGCAGCTTTGCAGGGCAAAGAAACCTAGCAGTGAGGAGACCATTTGCTGCTGCTCACAGACAGCATAGGAAAGCTGAGGACTTCTTTGCTTTTATCCCAATTTAAAAAGCAGTGACTGCCAATAAGGAGGAGGCCAGGCTGGATCAGGCTGCATGGAGCTTTTAGGAACCTGGTCTAGTGGAAGGCATTCCTTCCCACCACAGAGGAGTTGGAACTAGATGTGATTTCATGTAAACTTGGAAAATTGTTACAAAGTCAATTTGTAACATACAAAAAGTACAAAGTCAACATAACATACATATTCCATACAGGCTAAAAAAAATCACTTCTTATTTTTTTTTAATTGACTTTTTTACTTATTTTAATGCTGTGAATGGAATATTCTAATCTTGTGAACTACCACAGACCTAAGAAAAATAAGTTAACACTTAACTTTTCAAGATATGTTTGTACCTCTGCAGTGATAATAAAATCTTTGTCACTTTCATGTTTCAATATTTTTTAGCACAGCTTAGCCTGATGTACTCAGTACTGCATTTTCGCATCCATTTTTATCTGATTAAATCAAATAGTTACAATGAGTGTAAGGGTTCATTCTGTATAGTAGAGTTTATTGATTTAGGTATGATGCAGATGATAATAAAATAAGGGGTGGATAATGTCTTGGGTTGTGGAACCAAAAATGTGTATTCTATTTCATCTGCTGAAAGTAGCTGGGGAGATGTTCTTCTTTATCTCTTTTAACTCTGGGAGGAGGGGGACGGGTGCCTTTTGATAATGGGCCAGCTGTTAAAACCAGGTGGGGCAGTGTTTCTTATCTCTTTTCACAATGGACCATTAAGACTTCCCAAGCTGTTCTCCTCCCCAAAGCAGTACATCCACAAAGCAGTACATCCACATTCCATCCACATTCCATTTTGAGATGCTCCACCCAGTGGGAGGAGCCAACCATTCCTACCTGGATAAAACTGAGATGTAGGAACACAAGGTATCTGGCTTCACCGGATTGCCGGAGGAAGACTGGACCCTTCTCACCATCACTGGACCCCTGGTTCTACAGGATCATCTCTGCTCCAACAGAACCACATCTGCCACTCCAGGGGGACTTACTGTGGACTGCTTCCAACACCCTGACCAACAGGGTGTCAGGTTGTAGCTCTGACTCTGTCAGAGTTCTCCAAAATTGTTGTTTGTTTGCTTGTTTCGTTGGGTGGTTTTGTTTTCTACTACATTTGTATTGTAAATATTCCTAGTAAAGAACTGTTATTCCTATTCTCAAATCTTTGCCTGAAAGCACTTAATTGCAAAATTATAATTTGGCAGGGTTGAGGGGTTTACATTCTCCATTCTAAGGGAAACTCAGCTTTCCCTGGCAGATACCTGTCTTTCCAAACCAAGACGAAACATCACACCCACATTTTCACAGTTCACTTACCATTACTCTTAAAAAATAAGAATAAAAAGATGTCAACAGAACTGAGTCAAATAACCACACGTGAAAGAGAAAGCAGTGCGTGGTGTAATTTCCATGATCCTGGATTTTAAGGAAGAGTTGTTCTACACACCAGGCTTTGCACTTGCAAACTCAGTGGGATAAGAATAATTTCCTGTTTCCAGGTGCTGCTGAGTTCAATTTTGCATTCCTACAGCAACCTGTAGCATTTTCAATGACAGATTAAGTCTGAGCTTTTAATGCAAAGAGACCATTTTCATGTATCACAAGGGAGCAAAAAATAAGTTCACTACTTTTCTATTTGTCAGTCATCTCTAATAGCAAAAAAAAAAGTGGAGTGCAAGAAAGGTAAGCTGATGAAGATTTCAGCTTCTGTCAGAGAGATCCAGCCAGGTAATACAACTAGTACCTGTCCTTCCTGTGCAAATCAGAAATATTTTTAGCTACAAAATTCACTAATATACAAACTAAGTAAATTTTGGAATTTGAAGAATGTGGGAGTAAAAGGGTGCCTTTAGCCATGGAGAAAGCTGGGAAATCTTTCTGGAAAAAAATTTCATGGCTTTTCAGTGTGTGTTATCCAAGCACAATTTTTAATATCGTTCATTCATACTGGCAAAAGAAGCCCATTCCACTGGGCCACTGTTCAAATGTTTCTGAGACAAAAATGTTTATCCTTTGTAACCTTCAGGAAAATAAAACAAAACAATGTTAAAACAAAACAGCCAAAGTTTTTGTGTGGGGAGTCACTGCCATGCACTCAAATAGTACCCACTGCTGACACACCCCACTCCTGGGAATCTGCAGAGCTATAGATTTAGCAGCCTGGATAAACAAATAGGTTAACAGCTGTCTGATCAACAAAGTAAAAGAAAAATTGTTGCTTAATTAGACAGTTCAGATCCTCTATGATTTTCTATTTAAGTGTTTAATAGATTGCTGCTTTCCTGTTTTAGATTTCATAGACACCTGCAGCGGAGCAGGAAACCTGAAACAAAGCTGTAACCAAGGCTCAGCAGTGGCTCTGTGTGGATGACCAAAGACACCACAAACAGTGAATGCAATGGGTAGCTGTGAGTTGGGTATGGTCCAGAGCCAAGATTTACATACATCACAAAATATTCTGAGTTGGAGGGGACCCACAAGGATCATCAAGTCCAGCTCTTACGTGAATGGCCCATACAGGGTTCAAAGCCATGACCTTGGTGTTACTGACACTGTGCTCTGACCAACTGGTCTGATCTCACAGTCTTTTTAAGTTGAACATGCAGACAGTATTTCTCCTTCTTTATTTATCTTCAACAACAATTTAAAATAGGTTTATCCTAGCTATCTAGTTCAAAGAAGATTCTTTTTCAGTTTCTAAAACTTAATAAAAAGCTATTGAATACTAAATCAAGTATTGAAACCTTATTTCTCAGACAGATTTCACAGATGTATAACATTTAATTACTTAAGAACTCTATTTCCTCTTATTGAATTTCTATTTTCTTTGTGCGACTTACTTAACAAGAGCACAATAAATGTGAAATGGTAACCATTACTTAAGCAGAATTAGCAAACCAGTCACCCTGAGGTGGCATTTAAAATACTTTTCCTTCTTACTGTGAAGAAACAATTGTTAACTGGAAAGCTGTAACTTCAGGAAAAACTTAATTTTTTACCAAATGTTTTGTTATCACTTGATTATTTTCAGTATTAGCTGAAGATATTTTGGAAGGATAACCCTAATGAGCTGAGAAATCACATACTTCTGGCTTTACAATCATTCTGTCTGTGTGCAGGGCTGGACAGTTTAAATTTAGATCAGTCTGAAAGATAACTGTTCCTTTAGGATCATTCTCACATTATTTTTCCAATAGCTTATTTAATTAGTCTTTTTTGTTATTTTCTGCCATGGTGAATGACCTTAGCTAATAATCAGTCATTTTTTAATAAATTTACTACCTCGTTTAATTAAATTTTGTAATACCATACCTGAGATTATTGAATGGATTGGGTTACTGCAGTGAACAAGTTTTCCTGAAAAGAAGAAGGTAAAGGAATATGGAATAAGCCTCATTGCCATACTGGGGCAAAAAAGCTTAAGAGCCATTTATCTGTCAAATCAAAGTTTAAAGCCCAATCTGTTAATGCAGACAAAGTGTTTAGAGAAATAGTGTGAACCAGTCCTAAGAGGAACAAACACCAAGCTCCATTGATGTTCACTTTGTTTGATGTAAGTTTTAATCCAAATGGGAAAGTTTTGCCTTCCTCTGTGATGTGTGGTTGGTGCAACCTCATCCCTGGAGGGGTAGAGCAAGTAATTGCCATGCAATGCCCAGAAAATGTTTATTTTGCAATAAAAATAAAACAAGTTTGATAGAAGAAAACCATTCCCTCTCCACCACTGCCAAACTGGCTGGGAGGATCCTCCACAATTATTCTCTGCTCTCCCAAACCAGTCAGTGTGGCTTTTGCTCTCCTAATTCACTTCAGTGCTCAGCTTTGATTTCAGAAATCCTATCATCATAGTGGCTAGTAGAGAGAGCACAAAAGTGAGCAAAGCCTGCTTTGAATTAGAGAATTACAGAGAAATGCTGCTAGTTAAGAACAATGCAAGCTTGTGATCTTTTTATCTGAGGCAGCTACATCCCCAGCAAAAGCCAAAATATGTCCAGAGAGTGGGAACAAAGGTGGTTAAAACTTTTGGAGCCATAATCCTACTGTGGAGATGAATCCAGCCTGCTGAGCAGGTCTGGCAGCCAAAGCTCACTGCAGCTCAGCTGAACTGTGGATGAGCTCCCTTCTCTGTTCAGCATGGAAAAAATCTCCACTGGTCCAATCTGCAGGATTTCCAGTTCATTTGTACCTCCAAGGCAGCACAGATTCTGGAGGTAAAGTCTGTAAATCTGTCTGGCTGCCTGGATTTGTGACAGAGTCTCAAGGACAGTCAACCAAATCAGGCACCCATCTCCATCCTGCCACCCAAGGATGGCTTGTCTGATGGCAAGAGCCATACTGGGCTGTGTGGCCATACCCCCCAGGGCCAATGGATGGGGACTAAGATACAGCAAGTAAATCTAATTTGAAGAGTAGGTGAATATGCAGAGGCAAGCACTATGTATATACACCCTTCTCTTCCACTCTTTCTTCCCCATCTCCCGTGTATAGCTGCTGTAGGAGTTCAAATGCAGATGCTACTTTCAATTAACTTTTCAAACAAAAAAGATTATGAGTTTTGTGAGTAAAATATTCCAAAGCTGGAACATTGGCTCATCCCTGCTTGCCTTGCAGTCCCAAAAGGCACAGAACTGACCACTGTGAACACATGGCAAGAGGTGAGTTATGGTCGTGGGACTTGGAAAATCTCTTCATTCTTGGACAGTTTCACATCAGAAATAACACTCCAGATCATGCCAATCCAGCACCAAAGGGTGAATAGACTTGGACAACACAAGTGTCCAAAATGTTAATACAACCAAAATGCACTTGCTTTTATGAAGATATTGACAGCAAAAGGACCTGACTTCCCTTCCAGCTAATTTTTTTTAATCCTCTTACAGTTATAAAAGGGGTAGAGTATTAAAAAAAAATCTCTAAAGCCTGACCTTTCCTTTCTATTTCTACAAAGAAAATCAGTAAATTATTCTCAAAGTGTTTTTTATTGTAGGACTAAAATTATGTCTTAGAAATTGTTTTTAGGAATCCTCTGAGGATACCTGTTGTTGTAATTTATCACAGGAATTCTATGGGCCCATGTGGATCTGTAAATGGCAAATCACTAGACTAACCCAATTATCTATTTTCTTTTTAAGATTAATGTAGAGAAGAGCCAGGACACATAATTGCAGATGGACCTCTAGAAATGTATTGAAAATGTCATGATGCATTAGGGACCCACTTCTCTAAATATGACTTTGAGTGAATGAAACAGTAACGAAATCATATGTTGAAGTCAGATTTAGAAAAAAAGAAAAAAAAAAGAAAAAAGAAAGAAAGAAAAAAGAAAAGGAAGATTATGCTTTCATGAAAAGAATATCTGGACTTCACAACATGCAAAGTCCACTTGGTATCTCTTCCCCTGAGAAGCTGGGCCTTATGAAGTGGTCCTGGAGCCTTTTCATCCACTGCAGTGGAATCCCACTTCCACAAACCCAATGATTTACGCAATGATTTTGACTTTGTTTTTCATCTAAATGATTGTTTATATACCAAATTGAATTTTGCTGCCTATTGTGTCCCCCCAAAAAATTAGTTTTTCACCTGTTACAAGTCTGTGTCCCATTCAGATTGTAATGTTAATCACTATATCTGAAGAGAATAAACGAAAAGACTCCTAAAGAAACAAAACTGGCTCTGAAAACTTCCGTTACATCTGCAATCAAATTAGGCCCTAACAAATGCTTCAGTGGCACTTGAAATCTTGCATGCATCTGACTTTTTTCCAAGCTAGACCAAGAAAAGAAACTTGACTATGCAGATAAAACATTTGCAGAATACTGGTTTTTAAAGCTCTGTCAACCCAGCCTTTTTCTATGCAAAGAAATACTAAAACCCATCATCATTCAATTGTAGTGGCACTCTCCCTAACTGATGACTGCTCTTGTTGCTGAAACTAACAATAACCATTTGCTCATCAAAGGCTTCTCAGCCCATCTGCTTCCAGACATTATTTCCAGTTAAGATGTCTTCCTCGGACAATAAGAAATTCATATGTGTAAAATGCAAAGATAGATGTGTGTGCATATGTGGGCTGTGCTCTGTGCAAGGATATGTGTGTAAAGCAATAAATATATATTTACTGACATGATATCTGGCTTCTGCCCAGGCAAGACCCAGACAGCACAGATGTTGGTTAGCATCTGGGCCAGAAGCAGAATCGCTTCCAGAGCCAGCTCTGCTCTCCACGGAAACTCAAGCTAATTCAATTTCTATAGAGCTAATTAGGAATGGAAATGGCCTCACTCCATTCTTGAAGACTGGCAAGAAACTTAAGCAGTCATCCCAAGACATTGCACTGCATTCACCAGAGTTACAGTCATGGACCAAAATCTTCTTCACCCCTGAAAAATCTCACAAAACTGCAGATCTGCACAACAGATCCACAAAAGATCTGTCCTGTCTGCACTGAAAGAGGGTTGTACTTTGCCACAGGCTAACAGGAAAAATCAATTAAGCTGTTCAGCTTCTCTGCCCAGCTCACACTCTGGTCTCTTCCAAAGGCTCCAAAATGAACATGGGTTCAAGAAATCAGAGCACGAGGCAGAATAGTGATTGCACACAGACTTAGATTTAAGCTATAGCATCAATGTTCCCAGCCATGTCTCCAAACCCAGCTGTGTTGGCAGGTAATGGGAAGAGGTGCAGCAGAGAGAGACAAGCAGAGCATCAGCACCAGTCACAGGTGTTGTCCTACCTCTGACCACAGACCTGCTTTCATAGATCACACTGACCTCATGCTCAGCTGCACAAATTAAGGTTTTATGCAGACTTAGCTGAACTTTGGATCCAATTCTATTTCTGTCTGATAAGTGCTTGGAATCCTTAGGTAGCTGTTTTTTAATGCCTCGATGGACAAACCACCTCAGAAAATGAAGGGATGTGACGTAACACTTCCCATTGCCAGGAGGTTGCATATATTGCACCAGCAAACCTTCTCAGGGTCTAGACAAGCCTGCAGCCCTCAGTGATGTCAATTCACGTTTCAGAGACCTGGTCTCTGCAGCCTTTTGGGACTTGGCTTGGTGCTTGGTTAGTCCTGAGCAAAGGCTTTTGGAGCACTGATTCTTATGGAAGAGAAATTTCCACCCAAAGGTCCATCTCACCCCTCAATTCAGTTTCCAGGAATTTTTCCATACACAAGTGCAACTCTTTTTTTTCAGTGCTGGCCAGACTACAGCATGCACTCAAACTGTTATTTTGCAAAAGACTACATTTTTTATTTTGTGGTACCAATAACTACTGGATGTTATGGAAAGTTTTGCTGTGAATTTCTTTATGTATTCACCATGCAATGTTTAATGGATTTCTACTACACCAGTTCAAAACAAAAGTATTGGAGTTTTTTACAGGTGCAGTAGTCTTTGGGCAATAAAAGTGAAGGGAAGAAGCAATCAATGAAACAATCTCTCTATCATAGAATCATAGAATTGTAGAATGGTTTAGGTTGGAAGATGCCTTAAAGACCATCTGGTTCCAAGACCCCTGCCATGGACAGAGACACCTTCCACTAGAGCAGGTTTCTCACAGCCCCATCCAATGTGGCCTTGAACACTTTCAGGGATGTGGCAGCCACAACCTCTCTGGGCAATCTGTTCCAGTGCCTCAACAACCTCACAATAAATTTGTTCCTCATACCTAATCTAAACGTACTCTCTTTCCATTTGAAGCCATTCCTTATTGTCCTGTCATTACACATGCTTCTAAAAAGCTTCTTTCCATTTTTCTTGTAGGTTCCCCTCAGGTACTGGAAGGCCACCGTTTGCTCACTCTGAAGTCTTTTCCTCTCTGGGCTGAACAATCCCAGTTCTCTTAGCTTCTCCTCATAGGAAACACCAGAGAAGTGATACTTGCCATTCCCTTGTAAGAATTATGCACATCATGCTTGGTCTCAATTTGATAAGAACCAGAAGATGTCAATGCCCAGAGTAAAGCTCTGGACTAGGCAGAGGTAAGTGGAAATGCTGAGGAATGATTTTTATAAACCACGGATTTCACAGATTTCTCATTAAGTCAGAGTAGTATTTGTGAGACCATATTTAAAGACAGAGGAAGGGTAGGTGACTTTTTCAAAGCTCATAAAGACCTACAGCTGCAGAAGTGCTTGGTCTTCTATCTGCCTTGCTGCTTGACTCCATCCTCCTGAGGCACTGCTAGGTCACTCTCTAGCTTTGTGTTTGGCCATTTGACTTTCTGAAGCCATTGAAGCCCAAATGTCTGAGAGCTAAGAGACTACTCCAGCTGAAGCACAGTAGCCAAATTTTCTTAACATCAGCTTAATTAAAGACAGTTTGTTCCCAGTTTTAAAGTCTGGAAGCGAGGGCACCCATTTGAATTGTGAAGACTGTGGCCCACAGCCCTTTGTAATGGCCATCAGCATCAGGTGCTTATTGCATCCTGTAGGCTGTGAGATGGAGTCATCCTTTTACATCCCTCCCTATCCCAGATTGTGGGATAGGATATGGGACACGTGAGAGTTGATCTGGTCTTCTGAAACGATGCCTTCAGATGGGCAAAGATCCAGGCCTGCAGTGCTGTTGGAGCCCTGTTATGTAGACCTACCTCATCACATGCTGTTTCCACTCTTTAACTGGTTTATACTATTGTTTCATATTATTTTAAATCACTGGTGCTGGAAAGTTTGGCTTTGTCATAAATACTGGCCTCAGTATAACAGACACTGTGCGCAAAATATCCACACTGAACAGCACCTGTGACTAACATAAGTTAAATCTCAGTCTACCCACTCCTTAAATGCTGAATAAAGTTTAGAAAATTCCTACTTCAGCAACAGCAGTGGAATTACAGTCACAGATGTCTATAGATTGCCTCTCCAGCCATGTCCATGGTAACACAAGCCAAAAGTAGCTGGACATTTGCACTTGAATTCTCCAGATGAAGAATGTAGATTTAATTGAACCCAGATGATACCAATAAGGAGAAATCCTGCCTGCTACAGTACAGACCACTGAAAGCTGCACCCTCCAGCAGAGACAGTCTGCAGGAGATAAGGAATTCTCTTTGATTGAATTGGTCCATTTGCTTCCCTACTGTGATGAAATCCATGGCCAACCAACAGAGGTGCAAAGAAATTCCTCTACAGTATAACAGGACCTGGCAATCAAAAAAGTAACTCAAACAGTGTCTGACTCCTAGGGGTACCAGGAATACCAAAGCAGTCTCTCCTTACCTTTTTGTCAGTGCTAAATTACAGAGGAGGCACATGCAGGGCACAGAGAAGGGGGCACATTCAGGCACTGCAACTCCTCTCTCAGTTTTGCTCCCAAATGCATTCTGCCCAACAGAACTTCCCAACTTAGTTTTCTGGCATGAGTCATCAGTAGAATGAAATACCAGAAAGCAACTGCTGGATTGTGTGAAGTGGCACAGCTCCATGGCAGGTCACAGAGATTCAGGAAATGTGAAAACAGGTGTTGGGCTTTTTCCCAGAATTAAGGGAGAATGGTAACATCAGGATTAGGCTTCTAGAACCTAAAAATACATCATTCTTATGATACCCTGAAGAGTTTAGAAAAGTGCAGTGCAGACTCATTTCAGTGTTGCAAGTCATTATACTGAGATGTTAGTGCACCTAATACTTGAGATTAGGACTGAGGCATGCAATCCAGATCCTGAAGACATGGGTCAGCATTTTCTGCTTCCTTGTGCAGAAGGCAGAAAGGATTAGAAGGGCTGATGGTGTGAGAGAGCCTCTGGATGCTTCCAGGTATTTAAATTGAGAGTACAGAACCAATGAATTGCAGGTCAAGACTGCTGCTGCTGGTGCTGAATATACTATGCAGATTCTGAACTACCTTTGGCAATAAAGATCTGCACCTGGATAATTTTAAATTTTTGATTAGGATCAGTGTTTAGGAATGTAAAACTCTATGCAATAGTTATTGCTGCATTCTGCAGAGTCTAGAAAGCAACCTACAACACCAAGTACTGTAAGTACTTTCTCAGCCTTGTTTCACTTTTCTGTAACAGCAAGTCTCTGAAAACCCTTTAAGTTTGCATTAAGGATGAATAACAAAAAGCATCTTGAAGAAAAAACTGTGTTTGTTAAGCCTTGAGGAAGACGGAAAGATTGGGTGAAAAACTGAAGCACAGGGTTTGTAAGCCTCTTATATTGCTTTCTGTTGCATGAGCAACTTCCTTTCTTTATGACTTACAGATAGGATCAGGTTTCATTTCTAGAAGAAATGAAGACATCTAGACAAGGTACATTTGCCCCATCTTTCAGAGCCCTGATCATTGTGGAGAAGAGTGGTGCTACCCACTGCTGTACAACATGGGGTTCCTGACCCAGAAGCCTTCTCAAACAGCTTGATGGTAAACTCAATTTTAGCATTTGTAAAGGCAGGAGATCCACACATGCTGCTCTAACAGTATCACACAGGTCCAGTATGACAAAGACTGGTATTAGAGGGTTTTCCATGTTTCCAGGTTAGTCTTGCTGCACCCTGTAGGGCTCAGCAATGCAGAACAGGAGTGGTGTTAGTGCAGCTTTACAGCAGCTCCAGGGGCGGTGAGGGCTGGGTTATGGTCAGAAAACCTACAGCACACAGACAGTTTAGTTTTGCAGCACCATGAAAAGTCTGAAAAGTTAGGGATAGGACTGGTGTTAGGGGGCTTTCCAGGGTTTGCCTCTTGAGTTAGAGGAAGCAATGATCTGGCTGCATCTCATGTTGTGGGTTCCAGCTGCTACAACATAGCATACTTGAAGACTCTATTTTTGTGTTGCACTCCAAGGCCCACAGTACTGCAAATCTGTGAGGCAAAGGCCTTACACTTCATCTGAATATCTGAATTACTTTACTGGGTAAATACGGCCATGGATAGGGTTAGAGCTAACTTTATCTTACTGCGACTTTCTTCAGGGATAAAAAAGCAAGAGAGATTGCCCTCCATGGTGTCCTAGACTATAAACTATTATTCTTCTATATTTCACACTAAGATTTATAGTTCTGACCTAAAGTAGTGAAGCAGAATATTTTCATTACATAGGTCTATGTCTAGGAAGCTGGGGACTTTTTAAAAAAGGAGTTGAGAAATTAAAATTGAAAATTGCATTCTTTTGTCCCTTAATCTTATTTTAAGGTTAGAGTTAGGGTTAGAGAAACTAGGAGACTCAAAACTAACCCTCTTCAGAATGAGGGGAACCTTTTGTAGGCCGGGGATTCATGCAGAAAAATGTATTAATATACAACCTGCAGACACTAAGGGGAAGCAGCTAATAGTACAGTTGGAGGGCTTAGAATAACTCCTAGTTTCTGAATCCCTATGTGGATGCTCTTCAGGCTAAGGTTAGGGTTACAGAGACACAGTTGTCAGATGAGTTATTTTTTGTTGCATCCTGCAGGTGGAGAAGCATCATGGGGATGAGGGGTAAATGTGAATCCAGGAGATTGTTTATGACTTCAGGTACAACCTGGCTTACCTGGTGATTTTCATTTAAAAATGCCTTAAACCAAGGCTGGGGGTGGAGATGGTGTGTGTGTGTGTCAGAGTTACATTTTAAGAAACTACATCAGGAGGAATGTCTGATCTTGCTGTGCCTTGTTCATTCTAGAAAGATGGGGAGAGGATCTAGATGACTAAAACCTCTGTATCCCATACAGTAAATAACAATACAAGGACAAGAGTCTTGTTCTCATCAAAATTTTCTGTGTTGTGTAGTACTGAGGAATAATGAATTTTCTGGCTGTGTCTGGTTCTGTGAAACCGCTCTGCTCCCTCCAGCTTTACCCTAAATCCCCACCCAAAACAAGCATGAAATTCATTTTAGCAGGAGTTATTTCAGAGTGAAACTAAGCTTCTCAACCCTTCTATCAGCTGCTTCCACTCTTACTGCCTGGAGCATGCGAGACAGCACATCAAGACCTGGACCCCAAAAGCAGGTGGATGGGCAGCAGCAGCTTCCCTGAAATCATCACAGAAGGGCTCAAGACCATCAAATTCCTCTTATCACCTCATCCTTCTGAGCTCTTGCCCAGCAAAGAAATCATATTTGGTTGTTTCCTCATCCCTACTCCCCACCACAAATCCCAAACAGATGTACATGGCATCTCCATATATAGAGAGAGATGAGGGACAGACTGCCTTCAGTTCACCACCAGGTTTTCAACCTCTGCCTGCCCACTACACCATCCCACAGGGAAGGCATTTGGGTCTCACAACTGACCCCCATGCATAAGCTCAGAATTTTCCAAAAGGCTATACCTTCCTGAAATGACAAAAGATCCTTGACCATCAAATATATCTCCTCTCCATAAAACCCTCCTAAGCTCTACAAAAAGCATCAAGCACAGATTATTTCACTTGTCCAACTCAAACCTTAAGCCAGACATTAACTAACCTGTCTGCTTAGTCCTGAGGGAACCTTTTCTTGGAATATGATACTGGGTAGTGCACAATGATGTAACTCAACCCCTCAAAGCAGAACTCTCTCAAAGTCTTGTTGCTGCAGAGCAGCTTCAGAAAAAATATCTCTAAATGCATTGGGGTCTGCACCCAGCATTCAAGGAAGTTATGTAGACAGGACCTGCCTTACCTGAGTGTCTCTAACTTCTGTACTTTCGTAACATTTTAGAAGCTTCAGGAAGCAGCAAGGAGAGGCTCTCTAGCTGCTTTAGGTACTCTCCCATCACCCTGACATTAGTAAATATACTACAAGATAACTCCAGTCTTAAGCCCATAAACAGATGCCTCTCTTACTCTCTGTGCCTTGCATAAAAACACTGTCTAGATGCTTTAAATCCCCATATCTCTAATTGTAATCTAATCCCTAACATCATAACTTCCCAGGGGACCATAAACTACATTAGAAGCCCCAATTCCCTTTGGTATGATTCCTCCCCCTCTCTTTCTGGTCTGTGCAGGATACAGGTAGCATAACTTGTTTGGCTGCTTCATTTTTCTCTACCTCTAACCTGAAATGTGTTGTGAAATGCAATTATATAGCAGGACACAGCAGCCTTCAGCCCCCATGGTTTATTGCCCAGGCTTTACAGCATGTCTCAGTAAAAATGTCTTTAAGTGCATAAATGTCTCTCATGAGAAATTTAGCCCTCCAGTGATACGTAGCCCGTGGGGCCATCCCATTCCTGAAATCAGTTAAGTCAGAGAAGCAAAAGCAGCCAGACTGGTTATTCTTGTCACAACCTGCAGAGCCCAGAAAGGCAGGCAGAAAGCTGCTTTTAGTGGGGCACTTGCACAATTTACAGAAGTGGTTGGTCCCTTGAGTACAGTTGAGATTGAAGCTGTTTAGGAGTCCAGAGCTGGAGGAATTTTAGGACATCATTACTCCATCATCCTGCATTGGCCAGACAGGGAGTTGGGATGTAAGAGGAATATAGTACATTGAGCAGAGGATCTCTTCCTGTTTGAACTGCTACCCAGGTACATTTCAGGTTGAGGTTAGGCTTAGGTCTAGGGTTTCCAAATCTAAAGCAGACAGACAGGCTTTTCTTGCTGCATCAGCCAGAGCACAGAAAGTTCAGTGAGCAGACACTTGTTGGTAGGGTAGGTTCCTGTCTAGCACTTTCAGATATTAGCCTAGTGATCTGGAAAACATTGAATTTTAAGTCAGGATTATTGTAATACTTTCCAGGGCCTATAAATTAAAATAATTCTGCTGCTTGGGGAGCTCTATGCCATTCTCAGCCCTTGACAAAGTGAATGGTTTAGGTTGGAAGTGATATTAAAGATCACCTATCTCCAAACCCCTTTCCATGGCCAGGGAACTTTCCACTTGCCCAGGCTACTCACAGTCCCATCCAGCCTGGTCTTGAACTACTCCAGGAATAGAGAATTCACAACCTCTCTGGGCAACCTGTCCCAGTGCTTCACCACCCTCACAGTAAAGAATTTCTTCACAATAGCTGGTCTAAACCTACCCTCCTTTAGCTTAAGGCCATTCCCTTGTCCTGTCACCACATGCCCTTGTGTTATGTCCCCGTACAGATTTTATAGGCCACCCTTATAGACAGGAAGGCTGCTATAAGGTGTCCCCAGAGCCTTCTCTTGTCCAGGCTGAACAGCCTCAACTTTCACAGCCTGTCCTCATCAGAAAGGTGCTCCAGTCCTGTCATCAGCTTAGCCCTGTGACCAGGCTCCTCTGGGAGCAACAAGCCAACAATGTTAAGGGCACTGAAGTGTCTTAAGAGGAGCTAAAATCTGATGCTGTCCTTTATTTTCTGTGTTTCGTGATGGGTATCCAAGAGACAACCAAGGAATTTAAGGCATGAAGGAACCTGAATGCCTCAGGGACATGAGAGGTGGGAAGTGACCATGTGTGTAGACACCAAGGCAGAATATACTGTTACTGAAGATCTTTGTTTCCTGTTTATGCAGTGTTGAGGCTGGAACTTGAGCTAACACATGGGAATCAGTCACTTTAAAATATACCTGCTTTTGTTGGCCTCTGTCTTGCAAGGGTCATGCTCAGTAAATGCTGAATTGTTTTGTCCAGAAGTGTCATCAGTAGTGCCCCTGATGGTCCTGAGCAACCTTTGGAGGAACAACCATCTTGCTGACCTTGAGCAGGTGGGTGCTGGCAGCACCCTGACCAGCACAAGCACAGCAGCAAAGGACAGGATATGTACCTCCAGCCTTAAACACCTCAGGAATGTCTCCTTACTGCAGTAACCTGGAGAAGCCATTTCCTCCCCTCTAACCATGCCCACAGCCATCTTGGCTATGAGAGGACACCCCTCTGGCATTCTGCCCAGGGCAGATGACCACTTCTGTGCTCCTTTTGCTGCACTTGGTGATGTGTGTTAGACATCAATTTCTGATTCTTGCAGGTCAGCAGGTAACCTCTGTAAGTAAACCAGCATCCAAATTAAAGACAGGCATGTTGCAACAAGGGACCTCAATCTGATTCTGAAGGTGAAAGATCAAGTTTATTAACTAAGCCACCCACCTCCCTAGGAATATTACAAGAATTAAAACCAGACTTCCTGGTGTTATATATGCAACGGCTGTCAACAGCATAAATTATGCCTGAAGATGTTTTAGCTGCTGCTCTGAAAAAGTATGGAGACTTCTTTTGATTTAAGTGTTGCAAAGCTGGTTTTTTTTTTTCTTAAATTTATGTGGACAACATCCTGTCCTCTACCTACAGACTCGGACAATTGCAGTAAGCTGTCCCTTAAGGGCGCAAAGCAGATATCCAAAGATTTACAATATTTGTCAATGAAAAAACTCCTTTAGTTGTTTGAATGAAAAATTAAAAATGAGATAATGTGCTCCAGCTACAGTCAGCCTTGAAAACTACTGGTGTGATAAAAATTCTATTTAAAAAACAAGACTTGATTTACCAGTTCCTTCATGATCATTAAGGGCATTAGATCCCAATAGTTTATGGCAGTTCTCATACAAACACTAAGTGCTAAAAGTAAAAATGAGCAGCTGATCTTGAATATAATCAGTGTTGAAAGTTACTGCAGAGGCTAGAAAAGCTAACAGCTCATTTGCAGCACAAAGAGGAATTACCATACAATTCATGATAGACAAAGTTGGAACTAATAAGAAAGAAATTACCTTCTCTCCATTAGTTGTACTGATTAAGCATGTTTTCACAGTATTGCCTTGAATGGAGATAAGCATTATTGACTTAATTCAGTTCAGGCTGGTGTAAATGAGGACTAATTCAATTTTAATCAGTGACATTAGTCTAATATGAATAAGTTCATAATTGTATTTTCTCTGTGATCAAATTCTTACATGTGAGCTTCATAACAATCATAACAATAATTGTAAAGCCTCCCACCAGAATTAATCTGATAAGATCCTTGTACACTTGGCACTTGGCATGAAAAAGAGGACACAAGATGTGTTGAAATCTCTCTGGGGAAACAGCCAACCATCAGCAGTAGTTCTCTGTTTCATTATTGAGGAAAACTGACAAAATAAAAACCAGCAATCTACATTTATTTAGTTATTTATTTTAAAATAAAATTACTGATCATACATACTGCAACTGAGTGAATTCACTAGTAGTCGGAGAGTGAATTAATTTTGCCTGTGTGCTTGCTAATTATCTAAAACCAAAGCAAAACCCAGGAAGTTGCTAATTCATTGATACAATGCACTACTGCTTGCAAAAGCACTCTTTTGTGGAAATGTTACTCTGCTTCAAGTGATAAAAACCATTCTGAGGCATAGAGACCATCTGAACAAGGGCATGTTAGAGACACAAATGGAGCACCAGCCTGACCAATCAGATCTTTATAAAATCACTTTCCTATTACATTCTGGGATCCTTTTATATATATATATATATATATATATATATATATATATACACACATATATACTTCTGCACTTTTTCATTGCAATCCTACTTTGGGTACATGGGTGAAACATCAGTCTGGAGTACCTGGCTGTGCTCAGCACACCCTCTCTTACAGGCCTCCTCCTCACCTCAATGTCACCTATGTCAGTGTCCACTTTGCAGGAAGTCTCAAAGTACAGAGCTCTCATCTGATCTTTAATTTTGTTTTGGAAATGAGCCTACACAGCAGAAATACAGCTGCTGCCTAACCTCTGGACTTAGAAGAGTTTTGTTTGCTGGCAAATAGCAGAAATGACCTTGAGTTCCCATTTCTCATCCTTGTGTGGTACTTCCTGAAGTTCTGATGTTGCAGACTGAGTGATGCCATGTGGGCCACAGAGTGTGATAGATGTCCATCATACATGCACACCTATGAGATTCAACAGCAAAGCTTTCCCAAATATCCAGAAGCATGCATTTGTACTTTTTAGACATGGCTGCTGGATTCTGTAGGACCTTCAGATCCCCCCTGTCTGACTTCTGCACACATACAAAAGTGCAACACAGAGACACAAATGTTTGTCCAAACAAACTGGAAAAGTTTCCAGTGAGGCCATGATTTCTTCTCACGTGGTGCAGGGGGGGAGCTGGCAGCACAAGGACACACAGCTCCCAGTGTCAAAGCAGGAAAAAGCAAGAGATACTGGGGTTAGTGGACTTTTTCAGTGCTGCCTGAAATGGCTGTGAAAGCAAACAAAAGGAAACTGTTGGGAAGCACTAAGCCTGGCATCCCAGCAGAGCTGGCCGGGTTTGTTGGCGTCGTGGCAGGGCTCTGTCCCCACCCACACATCATGGACTGACACCACAGCAATCCTCAAGAAGAATATACTCATTTTTTAATGAGAAATTCAGTGATTTATCTGATAAGGAAGCAATTATCTGAAGACAATATCATCATTTGTGGGTAGGAAGCCATCCTCTGTCATGCCAGGGATGTGACCAAACACAGTACATATTTTACTTTGGACTAAGTGTTCCCTTTCATCTAGAATGTGGCTTCCTTTCACAACTCTAGCTGGCTTGCATAAAGCTATCTTTCATCTGATTTCCTAATAAATAAGTCTTTTAATTCACATGGGGTCAGTTGCTGGTGACTAGAGTATTTCCTGCAGGAACATGTCAGAGCAGGTACATGATACATCTACTACAACATATCGTGTTAAGGAATGAACCCTACAGGAGTGCATCACAACACTTGATCACCAGGAACTGGCTGTCAGAGCCCTTCCCTCCCACATCCCTTCAGCCCCTCACTGCAGAAGGGAGCTGCAAGGGAAATCACAGAATTCTGATCTCTTAAATAGTTGTGTTTATTCCCTCTTTTTTCTTAGAGAATGCTAAAAGTGCTTACTTCCTCTGGAGGAAAAGGTAAACCTCGAATTCCTATAAAAACCTGCTTCTAAACTCTTGAAAGCAGGAATAGTCTGTCCTGCTGGGAAGGCAGTAGCAGCTTTAGAGCCCATTCAGCCTCCTCTGCTGGGAGCCCCAGCATGCACCCAACCGTGAGCTCATCCATCTTCCTGCCAGCCAGGCAGACCTTTGCCTCCTTCTAGGCTACTGGTAATCACAGTTCCTTACATCAGTGTCTATAGGTGACCAAGGCTTGCAGGCCTTGGGGTGAAGGGCAACCATCACTGTATGTTCAGCATGAATTTAAGTGGCTTCCAGGACTCCAAGAACTCAGAGTCCTGCAGAACTGCATCACCTCTAGTCATCATCCCACAAATTTGGGAGACTCAGTTACACATTCAGACCCTTTATTACAATTAAGCAGTGGCTCTTATTCATCTATTTCAATCCATACATCACCAAAATCCTTGAAGACTGTAATCCAGTTCCCATTGCTTCCAATGTAGATGATTTAGTCTATCACAAAATGTACACTGCTGGAATACACATGACTTTGAAACAATTTACTTGCTGCTGCTTAAGGAAAGTCCCTACCATCAGATCTTAATTTCTTCCCACAGAAAACAAAAACCAGATTTTTTTTTAGTGTTTGGTCTGTTTCCTTGCTGCTATTACCAATGCACTGGCATTAGTTTAGAAGAAGACCATCCTACTAAGCATGACTATCCTTTTTAAAAAATAATTGCTAGAGGCAACTTACAGAAAGCTCAAAGAGGGCAGAGAGGGAGATGGGGAAAGAAGGGAATTGCTTTCTTTTGATCCATTGCTCTCACAGTCCCTCAAATTCTCTTTGATTTATCTTCTTTGACTGCTTTCACCATCCCAAACAGCCAGAATCACCCCCTAATTTCTCCCATGTCAGCAGTAAGATTAAAACTGCTGAATCACAGCTACCAGTTTTCTCTCCACTGTATTATTTTAAATTATATGCTGTAATATATTTGTGATCAACTTTATAGGCTATGGCAGAATAGTTGTTTAAACTGCCCAGCAGATACTAACTCTGTGGGCGTTCCCCATAAATAACTTCCATTGGAGCAATGGGATATCACAGTTTGGAGCCCCTCCTGCATCTGATGTGGATAGTCTGAAAGGCACTCCAATCTTCAAAGCTGTATTAACCTGGACTTAATTCTGAGGTTGTATCACAGCTTAAGGGTAAAATGCTACAGAAATACTATGTTAGCCCCTGACAGGCAATTCAAATCTAAGAACTTGTTACTAAACAATACAAAATAGACTAAAATTAGAAAGATATACCAAAGCACAATAAGGCACCTAAATAACCTTTCTTAGAGTAATACTATGTGAGGACTGAACAGTTCTGATTAGCTTTTTGTTTGCAGTCTCTAGATTTTTGAGACATCTGATATTTTTAATTATGTCACACAAGAACTGCTGCAAGCTTGTGTCAGGATGGGCACATAACAGGAGAGAAATGAGAAGGAAAAATACTCCAAGTTCTTCAGGAAGGATTAGAGTTATCCTGGAGCAGCACACACGTGGCATTGCTCCATGTATTGAGCTTATCATCTTATTCTCAGGAAGCTGCTGAGAGATATTAATGGGTGGTAGGGGAAGTACTTCATACTCAAGTGGCTGAATAACATTTTGCAGCCTGTGTTGAGGCAGTGCCCAGAGCTGCAATTTAGTCATATCAGGATGACAAGTGTTGGTGTTTCTTTGTCACTATTGCACCCATTACGTTTGTGGCAGAGCATCAGCTCCCTGTGTATTAAGAAATTTACAAATGCAAAAGCAGACAAGGTCCATGTGCCCAAGTTCTTGTAGCTTGAGGAAAGATTAGTTTAGAAAGGCAGATTTTTGAACCTAGTGAGCAAAGCATTACCTCAAATGCAAAGACTCTCACAGCTGTTGGAATCACCAGTGTTATGGGGACCTCTTTTTTATGTCCTAGAGTGAGCAAAAGCCAGGCTAAAATGGGAACCCTGAAATGGGTCCCTTTCAGGGAAGATGTGCAGACAGTTGTCTGCCCAAGCACACTCTAGCCAAAAGGACAGGGATGCCAGCAGGGACAATGCCTGACTCACCTCCTTCCCTGCTTCTCTTCCTCCCAGGCCATAGATTTAAGGCAAGGTGAGCACGAGAGTGTCTCTGCCACAGGTCACATTCCCTGTGGGAGAAAGAGTCAGCACAGAGCTGCAGCAGAGCTGTGTGGGAAAGGCTCTTAACCTGTGAGTTTGCATCATGCTCAATGGGAAGAGAGTCTCACACATCTGAGATCACTTCAAGCTACCAGAGAAACTGAAAACATTTCTGTGTAAGGTTGTGTAGTCCCACTGGAGGTCCTTCCTCCATTTTGGAGCTCTCCTACCAAGGCCCTGGAACCAAAGAAGCTGCTTAGAGGATTGAGGAAAATAATTGTTTTCCAGAACTTTTTGAACCACAGTTTGCATGGGTTTTACAAACCATGTCCACACTTCATTTTTTTGTTGCTGTTGCAGAAGGGACTGGGAACAGCAACATTTTAAAGAATAAAGGAGTCATCAGTTGCAAAAGCATTTCCCACAGCTGCCTGGTTGGCAGAGCACAGCCCCAGGCTGCAGTTAGGAGAGCATTCTCCTTAAGAGCAAGGCTTGTTTGGTTAAGGTTAAGGAGCTCTTGCCCTCAGATGGTTATTTCTGTCCATGTGCTATATTTCAGCATCCTTTTACTTACACCAGTGCAACTGTTTGTTAAACTGTGCTCTAATGCAAGTCTAAGAAACTTTTCAAGAAAACGTTGTGGGCTTGTGGAGGTTCCTTTTGCCTCTAATGCATGGTTTTCATGTCTGGTTGAAAAAGCCCTACAAGCAGAGTAATGGCACGATGGACAAAGCAGTGTAGGCAGGAAGGGAGGCAGCTCAGAGCAGCGATTTTTAAACAGCTTTGACCTCAGAGATCATCTGTGTAACTGCAATGTGAGATCCCCAAGCACCCCAGGCTGTGCCCTATCCTGATACAGCCCTTCTGCTCACACATCCTCCTCTCTTGCCATTTCCCCCTCTGTGGGCTGGGGAGGCCGTGCTCAAATGCCATGAGCTAGCTGTTTATGAGCTTTATGATACTGGGGGCTTATGGTTTATTATTCACCACTCCAGGTGTTCATGTGAAAGGGAAATGGAATTAATGTTTTGGTTTTTGTGATACTTTTGTTCTCAAATTCGAGTTCCCCAAAAGAACCTTAGCCCTTCCAGGCCCTCAAGCATCTAATCCCACTGTAGATGATATCTGTCTAATGGCCTGAAAAGGAACGTCACAAGGGTGCCAGTAAAAGCTTCTCCTCCATCACATCAACAAATCGTCCAACAAAACCATGTAGGCAGATTTGACAAAGTTTAAAAAGAAAAAACCACCAAAAGCACCAAACAAAAAACCCAGACCTTCTTTACACGCAGGATAAACAAGCAATAGAATGCTAAATCAGTGTATCTGTTTCCTCCATAGGTCTTCTTTTAAAACTGGTACCTTGTCAGTGAGATTACTGATGCAAAGGAAACAGAAAGATGATACTAGCTGGATTTCAGGGATGTGATAGCGATAGTAAGATTCCACTGCTTATTCATGATGCATTAGTTTGAAAGAGAAAAGACATGTCTCTGAATGGCACTCATGATAGTCTTGTGAGAATAAGCAACAGACAGAGTGGAGCCCATCTGGGGTTTTACCAGTTAGACTTTCTCAGAGCAAAGACCTTGTATTCCATTAAAATATAATCTTGAATGGACACCATTTGACTCCTGCAGAAATAATTTCACATGTATTAAACTGGGATTGCATATAACATTATGTAATTTCTATCAGTTGCTTTACAATTGTGTATTTTGTTCCTGAATCCAAGGCATTACATTTCATTAATTTAATTTCATCTTATCAAGCAGCAGCAAACAGATGCTCAGTGAAGATGAGGAGAAGAAAACAAAAAAGCTTTTTCACTCTGAGGGCTCTGCTGTATGCCATGGGTGCTCACATGGGCTTACAAATCACTGCTGGTAAAATGGATGCCTACTACAAACCAAAGCCTTGGGCCTAGAAGAGGGAGCCAGAAAGCTGGCTCTGTGTGACAGTAGCTGTAGTGGACTTTAAACCAGTTGTATGCTGTCATATAAAATCTCCATACTGGAGTCATAGTTTTTATTATTTATTCATGCACGCAGGGTAGTGCTGCTGCAGCAGTTGTGAAAGAGGGCTGTCATTAGAAACCCCACAGCAGGCACCCTGGACACTCAGGCCAGCCCAAGCACACTGGCATAATTCCACTAAACACAGAACTGTGATGTTTTCTTACACAAGCAACTGCAATTACTTCAAAAACAAGCTTGCTTCTTTGGTGTTTTATCAACAAATACTGAACATGCTTTTCGTGTTCATAAGAAACCAGATATTTCTCTGTCCAAAACCCTTTGTAAGAGGAATCCCTGCCCTCATTTTACTGGCTGTGGTCTGTGCAGAGCGAGTCTTGACAGGGAGTCTTGAACCCACAATGGTTCAGATAATTCTTGATATTAAGATTTCCAAGAGTGACAGTTAAGTATTTCAGTTAAACTGTATCACCCTACAATGAGACAGCTTTTAACAATTCAAGAGATCAAAAGCACCACCAACAGAGAAAAACAGGAAATTTTAATTCTAGGAATAAAATTCACATCAAAGGATGTTGTGCTTCCATTTCTTCATCATAGCCTAATGATGAAGACAAATGAGACAAATCCAGGCTATTCACTGCTCTGTCTTTCAGACAGGATTTATTGATTTTAACAACTTTTGGGCAATAATACATGATATAGTCTACCAAAAGTGTACCACAGGACTTACTCTCTGTTCTCTCTATGTGCATGAGCATGGAATTTTACAAAAAAGTTTAATTTTATTTTATTGCTAGGACAGGCCAAATGTCTATCCTACTCCAATTGCAGGTCTCTGACCATGGCAAGCTGCAGATGCTTCAAGAAAGATTACAACAGGGCAAGTGGAGACCAGATCTGCTGGAGAGGAAACAGAAGAAACTTTGTAGGCCGGAGATTAATCTTGTTTAAAGGTTACTGACAAGCTATGAAATCATTAATCCAGGTTGAGAAGAAGGAAAATGTAGATTTCCTTGGCTTTTGGAGAAGTATAAAACCAACCCATATCTCATCTTTTTGGGGATTCCCTTATAATTAGAAATAAAGGATTGAGTCTATGCACAGTCTGTATCTCTCAGAACACACCACAACTCACCCGTTGTGAATATTGTCTGCCTTGACACATCCTGGGAGTTTGGATGTCAGTCTTGCTCATCTTCAGATATGGCATCAATATAACTCAGAAATAGCTGAGCTGGTCCAATGCCCCAAGTCTTGGCAAGGCAGTGACACAGCTGGATGGCTGCTGAGATGGGGCTGTCTCAGCCAAACCCAGCTGGAGACTCTCTGCTGAAGGAAGGGCAGCTGAACTGCCTTCAGTTCGCACATCAAAGGTTTTGTTGGTATTGTTCAGTAAATATTTTTGGGGAACACTTTAACAAATACTTCCTTTTATTTGTTTGTTTGTTTATTTATTTATTTATTATAAGTCTGACTGTAAGGTGTTTTTTTCACCCATAGCACCTGTGTCCAGCAGACCCAAAAGAACAAAGCAGTGCTGCATGAGTCTCTGGCTTCACTTCTCTCATGGATGTAGGAGCCAGGCCATGGCAGATCAGACTTGGGCTGGGCATTAGGAGACCAGATTATCTGGGTACCTCAGCAGTGACTCATTATTGAACTCATTGTTCCTGAGTTGCCTTGGGAAGACACTCATTCTCTCTATGCATCACTGTTTCCAGCTGGTAAGTGGGGATAATGTTGTTTATCCATCTTCATGAAGTGGTCTGACTAATGAAGGTGGAAAAACACTCGTAAACTATCATGCTGAAGACACCAAACCTAGGAAAAATACAGAGATAAACCAGATGTTCTTGATGGTCTGACTGCTCTTTGAAAGATTCTTAGATTGATATGACCAAATATGACAGTGGATTAAAAAGAAATGAAACAGAAGCCAGCAAAATATAGGTAACAACAACACAAAGCAATAACAACTAGCCTGTAGGAAAAGAAAGTTGTTCATTTGCTGATGGCTGTAAAATCGGTCAGCAAAATGCCCAAGGAAATGTTGAGGAGGTGAAAACTTGTTTGCCTTGAGTGCCTACAGGTCATTGATTTTAATTTAGCAGCATTCACAAGAACTTGTTTTTCATTTATTCTCCCATCAATATATTTGAACCAGTACGTCTTTAAAGTCAACTAGCTGTAATAAAAAGATCTTTTCCAGCATAGATTGTTGCAACAAAGAAGAGAACAGCGGAGCACTTTTTCCCAAACCATTTACTAGTCTCCAGGGAGATATAATTTCCTTTCAAACTGAACTACATTTCAATTCATAGGACGTTTTTATTGGCAATTTTGGACTAAGTAATAGACTCCTTTGGAAGCAGTTCCCTCATTGTCACAATACCAATTAGCAATGAAATATCACAAGGTAAAGTGAGAAGTTGACAAGATACACATCTGTCCCTGCCTGGCACTTCGAACAAAATGGTCCCTTCTCTACTCAGCTGCTTAGCTGACACCCACAACTGCACATTGCCATACCTAAATGAGCAACAATTCATTTCTTTATGCGGAGTTGCAGAAAGCACCGCCATGTGAAAAAGTCAAGATGTTTCCACACTCAGTAGGAACATGGTGTAAGGCAGGAGGGGGCTGCTGTACTGTGTGGCATGAACCTCTCCTGAAAGCAGAGGCAATCACTCTCTCTGAGCCATGGAAGGGACAAGTGCTCACTTCAGCATGAAGCTGTAGCTCAAGAATGGTGGTGCCTTGAAGTTTTTGGGGATGATACAGGAAATACTCGGTTCCCACAAGCTGCTGATGCAGTGCCCTGGATCATCACAGCTGCTACCAATGCACAGAAAAATAATAGAAGATGAAGGAATGGTAGACTGAGCTCTTGAGAAGAAAGCCAGGGAGCAAACAGGAGGTGGAGCCGCTGGGCCCACCAGCAGAAGAGCTTTGAGCCTGCTCTGTGTGGACACAGCCACACAAACCATCGCCACACACCAGGGACGTGGGCACAGTGATGTATGTGCACTCTGCATTTTGGGCTGGATGGAGTTTCCTTTCATACTCTGTTTTGAAAGAACTTACTATTCCAGACATTTAGGGAGTATAGGAAAGTTTGCAATTAATGACTCGTTGCCATTGCTGCCTACTTTTATATTCATTTCTTGAGAAAAGGAGCAATAGACCATGCATGGAATAAAACTAATGTAATCAATGCTATGATTTGAAAAATTAAACTGCCACTTCATCAGGAAGCACCAGAAAAAGTCATCTGAAAATCTGAAAAAACTCTTGGGTAGCAGAGTGCCTAAACTGTGTATTAGAAAAGCCAGAAACAAGATGATATGAAACCTTCCTTCTTGCAGACTGGACTGAACAACCAATATTTTTGTGACATGATATGACATGATATGACATGACATGACACATGACTGTTACCAACTGAAATCTGATTAGTGACTTCAAGTACAGAAGCTTTTTAGAGCTGTATTCAGACAACGAGGAAGAATTACAGATCCAGACAAAGTTTCACAAAGCAAATAAATTCATTTTAATTGAAACCGTAAGGACATAGTTTTGGAGGCAGTGAATGCTTTGGAGTGTTTTGCTTCATTTGAACATAAGTGCTTTTAAGCATATTATTACATGAGTATATTGTACTACATCCCTCACTTGGAAAAAAAAAAAAAAGGCATGGAAAGGCAGCAGAAAAATACATTTCCCTCATCCATCCCATTCTGGATGTGGTGTACCAGTAAGTTTTTAGCATGGCAGCATATATTAATACTATACATCTACATGGGAATCATAGACCACATTTTTATGTTGAAGTCTTAGCCAATATTTCCTTCTTGTAAAACATCCAAGGTTTCTGGTGGAAGCTTTATTACAAAAGATGCATTGTTTCCACTGAGTTATGTACTGACAATAATCAGGCAAAACTGTGATATTAACCCTAATGGAAACAAGGCATCCCTTATTATTTGCTGTTGATGAAACTCAGTGATTTAAAGACACCAAAAAAAACCCTATGACTAGCTTCAGAAAGTTAGAGAAAATTATGTTAATTTCTATGTCTTCTTTTTGGAATCTGCCTGGTCTTAAAAAGACCCTTCATAGAGGCAGAAACTCTTGAAAGCTGCAAATCCTTGCCTGTTGGTCCACTGAACAAGGGAAGGGATAAGAGCTGGAGAGTGGGTCAAGGCAAGTAGTGAAATGGCATTTTGCCAGCTGGGGACATGTTCTGGAAAGTATACATGGATCGCATTAAAGTTTTTTTGTTTCCAGTTGCTAAATTATGCTTAAATACTTTAAATAGTTTCCACACATCGCTTTACCATTGCTGTGGTTGCACCAGGTACGTTCTGTGATCACAGATTAAATGTTTGGGTCAGTTTTAAGTGGAAGAGCAGACAGCAGCACTCATCAAAAAATACAAGCAGCAGCACTTGCATGCATGTGTGGCTGAATTCAGGGTTTTCCCACTGAACCCCTAGTTTAAAGGTTTTAAAGGATTTCTCATAGGACTACAGACAGGAAAGCAACATGAACAGGGAAAATATGGTCACACAACTACTACACCTTCAAAGCTGCCTATTAGGGGATGCACACAGAGCAAGTGCTGCTGGCTGGCCAGGTCAAAGTGCTGCATGTGGAAAGCAGCATCACTTCTTTACTCTCACACAGCTCATCAAAAAAATGAGACTTTTAATGAGATTTCAGGTAATACATATTATTACACTGTTTGCTAGCTTGCAACAATAGCAGTCCAACAATTGCCTGTCCACATAAAACTATTGGTGTGAACTTCTGTGCTGTCAGACTCCAAAGCTGGCTGGGGAAAGTATCTCTCCAAGCTCAGAACAGGATGAAACTATTCTGTTTGTACTTTGGGATGTAGAAAAATATAAAGAAGTCATGCTCTCCTTCATAAAAACTTAGGTAAATACATGTACTACATAAATGAAGTAGTCACATAAACTAAGACTTTATTCTCTGTGTCCAGACAATCAAATCACAGCTTTAAGAAGAGAGTTCCTTTGTATTTAAAAGGGGAAAAGGATGTTAAATAACAATTTGGATTTATCCACCATCATATTGTAAGAATTACAGCTGAGATCTGATTCAACAAACTTTTCAAAATATTTCCATGATGCTGTGAAGCTCATATTCATAATGATTTTGGAGTACATAACAAATACGTGTAAGCATCAAGTTTAGGAAGTTAAGAAATATGTTTTTACAGAACTTAACATGTTTTCCTCCATTTTGCAGTATAACTTGCATAATTGCTACACACCGTGTTATAATGAGTCTCTCACCAGATAGTACCTGTGGCACCCACAGCCCTATATGAAAATTGTATAAATTATCTGAATTGTGTTCAGTTATAATTGATTATACAAAGTACTCATTACCATAGCACACATACTTAATATTTTATTCTCATATTGCCTTTCCTGCAGAAAGTTGTTTTTTTAAAAAAAAATAGAATGAAAAGGGCATATGGACAATAAACTATGTACAGAGAACTGTCAAGTTCTCTGACTTTTGCATAAAATACTTTGAGATTCTTAGATGCTGTATTGGCAGAAAAAAATGAATTCAAAACTCTGACTTGAAAAATCTGCAGTTTCCCAAGGCTAACACAATGCATTCTGATTTTGGAGGCCTTCACATGGTCCCCTCAGTAGTGGCAGGAAAGGCAGTAGTGAGGGAGAAGCCTTCCCATCCCCAGCCAGGTGCAGCAGGAGCTGTGATAGGAAGCAGCCTTTGAAGAAATATCCTGTGCAGGGCAGGAGATTCTGTTGAAACCTCTGTGCACAGGGTGTGACTGCTCACCAAGGAGACAACACAGTTGCTGGCAAATCCCACAACCGTGGCCCAAAGATGGAGTTATGACAAAGACCAGCCTAATATCCCAGCAGTCTGGGCAAGTAACAAAGTGACAATAAACTCAGGGCAGCTGTGAGACAAATTTCCCAGTATGGTCATACTGAGATGCTGATGCCTTTGGGCTGCTAATGTAAGGTAATAAATAGCATTACAGCAATTATTTCACTTTTCAGGCTGCAAAACCAGTGAAATGCACCTAAAGACGGACATTACCACCTGCCTATTCTAACTTGGCTAGTAAATTGGCTGAGACATAGTTCTGTCTGGGTGGGGTGCAGGCATGTTTCAGCAGGAAAGCCATATGGGCCTTTCCATGGCTTCTCCTGCACTCCTCTACCATGCACAAACCAGGGCTGTTAGGGAGAGAGAAGTGGGGCAGGCAGGACTATGCAGGCAGGGATGAACAATGTTTTAACAAGAACAAAAGCAATTTCAAATCCCACCAGTTTGTTAGATTACTTAAGACATTTGACTGAATGTCAAAAATGTTGCAATTAATAGCTTTACCACCCAGATCTTATTTCTTATTATATTTTTTCCTCTTTTGGAAGAAAAAAAAAAATCCTGAAACTTAGTAATTAAATGCTTGATTTCAATTTTCCTCAAATATGTGTTTTCAACTCCATTGTGTCAATGTGGCCCAAAGCAATAAGGCTTTGAACTGGTTAACTTGAAACTACAGAAATACCTTTCCAAGTCCAGTTAGGACAAAAGCTAAAACCTCACATCCAGATTCTGAAGTGTTTCTTATACCTCTGTTTTGCCCTGACATTTTCACAGACAACTGCAGGCATGTCTCACACACCTATTTTTTTCATGTCCAGCAGCTCCACAGATCCGATCACCTTTCTTCCAAATAGATTTGATCTGCAGGGCGCTGGCCTAAATAAAGTGTGTGGTGCCATGTGTGCCATAAAGAAGCATGACAAAGTGATTCACATGCTGCCTACAGATTTTCCATAATCTCTTTGTATTGCAGGGCTTGCACTCCTTCATATCATTTGGAGGAACTCTCAGAATAATGATTTGGAGTGTGTAACTGGTTTTTCCATTTCTGTCGTTAAAGCTGCTTTCAGGGCCATGCTGAAATTGCAACAAAAGACCTTCCCACATCACAAATCACTGCCGTGCTTGGTGTGCACTATATCAATAAAAAGATTAGCTTACTTATAGGAAAAGGATGATAACATTCACAATTTTCCAAGCAATGAGAAAAATGAGGTTCTGTTTCAACTAAACGAGCTAGTAACAATGTCACGTTATATCCCTGGGCTTCTCAGGTACAGTACAAGTTCACAAGTAGGATTTTATCCTATGTGCAGCATTAAATTAGTGCCATTAACCTTCTAGGTCAGCCCTTTGAAGTCAAGGCTTTTTGCTATTGATTTCCACGGGGCCCAGATTTCATATTTATTTCCATTGACTATGTATTTCAAAGGATCAGGAAAATTTTCTGCTTAGAATCCCAGAGAAGAAATGTGAAACAGAAGGATGTGGGAAGGGGGATTTTCTCCCTTGGTACAAATGCAGCATCTTCCAGTACCATCTCAACTGACATCAATCTATGCAGACTCCAAGACAGCCCTACAGGGACCAGCAGAAGTATTTAAAATACTTACAGAAATCAATTCTAATGGCTTTCCAGGAGTGGAGAGAAAAAGTGACTGGCAAACAAATGACTCAAGTGAAGTTGAAGCAAATAGAAATGGTGCTGGGGGAGGGCACGAGCAGCTACACTTAAAACTGGAACAACTCCCATATAAATCTCTATTCAAATCCAGAGGTTTAGAGTTCATCAGAACCAAAACTGACTGAGCCAGGCAGAGGAATTTGAGAGAGAGGTAATTTATATTCTGTGCCCATTCACTAGAAAAGGAAAAGCACCAGGTTCCATGATTTTATTGCTTAAGCTTTTTAAGGAGAGCCAAGACTTGATTGCAGATTTCAAAAAGGTCTGGTTTCTGTCATGAGAAAATGATACTCTGTAGAAAGAGAAACAGCTAGCAATGAAAAAAAGCATCAAAAGGGAGAAAAGATACCTGGCCAGAGAACTGTGCCAGTGAAGTGCACTCTAAGGAGCTGCTGGTGCAGTGTTTTCCTGGACTAGAGAATGGAAGAACCACAGGGCTGTGGACAGGACTACAAATGTGGAAGAGTGGGCCCTGTACTGAAATAGGACACAGCAAGCACAGGACCAAGAGTTGGCTCTTTCTAGTGGGGAGTTTCCAGTCTAATCCTATCCATGGGTGTTACTTAATCCAAAGGACTCTAGTCAAAATGCACAGGGACTAGACTAAATAACCTTTAAAGGTCCCATCCAACAAAAGTCATTCTATGGTTCTATGTTCATATTAGAGGGCAAAAAGTCATGGTCCCCCTGCATGAGTCCTATCCATGCAGGTTAAACAGCAGTTGCAACCAACTCAAAAGAAGTTACACAAAATCTCATTTGAGAATATAACAAGGGAAAGACCTATTTCTAGTGAGCACATAAGAAAACTGCACAAGATGCTCAAGAGGGTTTGCTTACAGTCTTCTATTCCTTTTAAAGGAAAACAACTTTACAGCCCTTTTTGTTTGGTATTTCCTTAGCCCCTGGGTTCCTTTCTAATTTGCAATTGAGGACTGGAATTTTCTGGGAAGGGTCAAGATAAAAATCCTAGTTCTCCACACACTTCCTTTCAGGCAGCCTACAAAAACCCAAGTGCTATTCATTGTCTTAATGTGAAGGAAAAGGAATGGCATAGCAGCTGTCCATGGGGAACCCTCACTGCAGCAAAATGCACTACATGGGATTCAGCCCTCAGGATCCTTGGGTTTTGTTTAGAAACATGACTATGACTTTTTTAAGGACTGGTGCCCCAATACAGGGACAGTGATCAGAGAAAGCCAGAGGCTCTCAAAGCTATCACACACATTGAAGAGGAAAATTGGGGTTGTCCCTCTTCCAGACTGCCTGATGCAATTTAGGATCTGATTTGCTGAATTTCCCAAGCTCTAAGTCATTAGAAAGTCAAAGTAAACTGTGTTTTGCACATATGGAATACACTCTGATATCAAAAGCTAAAAGATTAAGGTCCTGGCATCTCAGGTAGGTGCTCCAAATTCAGCAGGTAGTCTCTCCCTGGGCTCTGAGCCTTAGCACATCAGCTGGAAAATAGGGTCATCCTTCACCAGAAGATAATTTTGTTCAATCCAAATCAAAACTTCCTGTGCATGTTTATTATTTTCATTTAAGTAGGAAAGTATAGGCAAATGTAGTGCTTCAAGTTCATATTTAACTAGCAAAAGGAAATAGTGCCAGCTTTCCTTTTAGCATTTTTTTAGCATTTTGTTTCAGAGACTGTTCAGTGACTTCAGCACAAACCAGCAAACTATTCATTTGAACTGTTCATCAACAAAAAATCATTGCAAAAAAAGTATTTATGCATCATAAACATTTAATTTAGTACTGCAGGTAACACTTTTACACTGTGTTTCTTAACACTGATTTTTTCAGAAGGGACATTCTGGAAAAAGCAATAAATAGAGCAGTTGGGCTGTATCCTTGTGACACTGGTGCAGTCCCCAGTGACAGCTCTGTGTGGTATGTGGATTCCAGCAGCCTGAGAAATCAAAGCATCACTAGCAGGACATTAGCCCTAACAGAGCGGAGGAAAGTCACTGAGCATGCAAGGCTTTGCATGAGGATGTCAGACAAAGGATGAAACTGAGCAACCTCTGGTTTCTTGAGGGAAATGTGCCATAGCCCACTTGAGCCAAGGCTTGACCCTTTCTGCTCCAGACTGCCTTTTCTCCAGCTGTCTCCTTGATCATCTGCTGACCACAGCCCTGCTTCTCAGGACCCCATCACAGCACCAGGCTGCCTGATTTGCAGGCACAGCATCTCCCAAATGGGCCTCCTTTCCCCATCTCTGCTTTTCTGACATTTTCCCTCTTACCTACTCAGCTTAACCTGTCCCTAATGCTCCCTTTAAAGGCAGGGTTTAACCCATCCCTAAAAAAATTACAGAGCTGCCTCTAAGATGAGGAGGGAAACTCAGGAAAAGAAAGCAGGGGAAGAAAAATTATTACAGGAGCAGCAAAAATGCAGAAGTTGAGCTCATGCCTCTCCTCCTAAAGCAGAGGATTGACACAACTCACATGAGAGCAATGTCCTGCAAAAGTCCAGCTTAACAGTCCTTGCTGTCCAAGGACACATTTTAGCAGCTCTACCCACAGCAGAAGAACACCCAAAAAATAATTTCTGCATGTTGTTGCTGTCCTTTCCTGAATCCTTTCATTGTCTCCAGGGACACATACAGGGTCTTCTCTCCACCCTCAGCTGCTTGCCTGGACCCCATGACCTGTCCTGCTTTCAGAGCCGTGCTCAGCACCAGGACAAGTTTGTCCCTGCACTGAATCAAAGCTGTCTCGGGAGCAATCACATCGCACTGAATCACCTTCCTGCTCTCAGGGGCTTCCCCACAGCAGGCAGCGCTGCCGGGGTGCTGGATGGTGGGACAGTGTAAGCAGGGAGCAGAGAGGCAGGGCGCAGAGATCCGGGAGGGCCAGGTCCCACTGCAGCACTGCTGCTCCTCCCACACAATCCAGACACAGCACGGGGGCACTGGAGTCTCAGACAAAGAGTCACTGGAGTTTGTTTGCTTGCTCTTTCAAGAAGCAAAGAAATACTTCTTTTTTGTTTGTTTTTCCACAACTCTCTTGCTAAGAGAGCTGGATTGGTTTTGAAGGGACAATTCTTTTAGACACAACAAGCCAGCTTGGGGCAGGCACCAGCATGGAAAATTTCTTTAGGAACAGTTAAAATTATAAGCATGAAAACCAGCCCTGTAATTAGGACTGGGAGGTGTCTTAACAGGCAAGTGCCTGCAACCCCCATCTGCCAGCCAGGAGTCACAGGTTTGCTCTCAGCCCAGCTCTTACTGCTGTTTGATTTGGGCTATTTTTTCCCCCCTGCCTCATGCCTACCTTCTTAGGGGCTTTTTAAGGGAGTTATCACTGGCTCTTTTGGAAAGTCAAGTAAATAATGTCAGTCAGTTCCCCTGCCCAGTTATTCATTGACATTTTTGAAGAATCCCATTAGTTTTCCCAGACATGGTTAGTTTTCCATTTAGGTAGTTTGTTCCTGTTCTGTACAAGACTGATATTTACCAATGTTATTTTACTCCTCTGTTAGGAAAGGTTTCTGTGCTGGTAGTGTGTGAGCATGCACACTTTGGCAGGGTTCAAAGTGTACACTGATGAGCACGTTGTAAATACGTAGGGAAATTAATAATGTAGTACTGAGGAGGAATACAAGTCAGTTAATATTAATGCTAATATCAAAAGTGTCTAGAGCAGCAGACAAAATAATTTTTCTCTTTGTCAGGAATACAGGGAGATCAGCAAGAGCCATGTATAAATTGCATTGCTTGGCCTTAGAAACACTAAATAATTTGAAAAAAGCCATTCTAGTTCCTCTTCTTAAAAGAAATAATCAATGCTAGTTGTCTCTCTCTGACTAAGTAATAAAACTAGAGCTATGCCCTTAAACCAAGGCTGCCAATTTATGTTGACAGACCTTGATGAGAATAATTACAGAGCACCCAACCCAAGCAACCATTGAGGGGCAGAAGTTAAAATGAAAACCTAATATTGGAAAGAATTGATCAGCCTACTTTCCTTGTCTCTCTGGAGCCTGCTCAGAGCTCATTTATTGGAAAGACTGATGGCAGCACGGAGACTGTGGGACTAGCCCGGGCTGGCTGTGCAATGCACTTAAATGATTAGGGAATATTGGACACCTCTGCTGGAGTCGGCTGTTTGTCCTGCAGTCTGGGGCAGCCCCGCGGAGCCGCTGAGTGCTGCTGATGGGGCAGCAGCGCTCCCCGATCGATGGCCCCGCTCCGCCGCTGCCCTGCCTAAGAGCTGGAGAGACTGCCTGCCGCATATGTGATGACTAGAATTTAATTATATATCAGATTGATTTTCAGCTACAACTTCAAGGAACTGCTTGCCAGGATTTCAAGTTCATAAGAAAGGCCCTGCATCTCCTTTCTGAATTCCTCCTCTCCACATATTCCTGTGCTATGTGGAAAATTTTACAGACTCTCTACCTTCAGCTCTCTGTCAGGGGATAAAGCTTCAAAGTTTCCATCAATAATGAGAAGATCAGCTCTATCTGAGACTGAACATATTCAAAGCTGGCAGAGAAACTTCAAGATGCGGAATAATATTTAAAAGTCTAATTATAATGACTTTTTTTTTTCTTTAATGTACATTTCCCAGTTTCTGAGTTAAGAAGCAGAATCTACCTTCAAACCAAGGTGTTTCAGTTTTTCTCTTTTTTTATCATTTGTTTTGGGCATAGCATCAAAGGGGTCTGAATCCAGTCCAGTCTGCAGGAATGGGAATGTGTAAGTAATAAAATAGTCTCATTCTATAAACCCATCTAAGCTTAGTCCTGGGTGAAACTGGGAGTATTAAGCATACAAGAGCAATGAACTAGATCAGAAACCAAAGGTTTTCACAAAATTCTTGTAGATCACTTTTATCTTTTATGAGTGCTCTTATGTCTGTTACCATCAAAGATTTCCATAAGACCTTTATCAAAATGCAATCTTTATGTGAACTGTACGCTGGGTGATCTGCATGAAACAGTGATCAGAATTTCAGGGGGTGAAAAAAATATATTACTTAAATTTCAGTTTTGGGTCTGACCTGCTTGCTCCAAAATGCAGAGACAACATTTGCCAGTAAACTGACATGGAAGATTTTTGAAATTACATAAAATGGAAAACTTCAGGGAAAAAAATGCAGAATTTCCACTGGACTAGAAAATTTGGAGGGGACAGAAAAATAAAACCCCTGAGCAAATGAATCAAGTTCAGGAAAACAGTAGCAATCCAAGGATTTAGGCTTACATTTGCTGGGACTGGAAATATCTTTCCTCATGCTGTGGGCAGAGGTGTGTGATGCAGCCCTCTCCACGTGCACCACTGGCTTTTCCAGCCATGGCATGTGAGCTCCACCAGGCAGCCACGACATGGAGCTCCACTGATAAGAGAGCAGCAGTGGAGCCTGCCCCAAGGGCTGCAGGAGGGGCTGCAGCCTCCTGCCTGCAAATGTGGCCACAGGCCAACACCCCACTTGCCACCTGCCCTGTCTGCCCCGTACATGCACAGCCAGGTAAACACCAGTTAAGTGAAAAGCACCTTTTAGAAGGTACATCCCTGTAAACATACAAATAGGTATATGCTACATGCACTAATACATTAGTCCTGAGCTCCGTAGCAAAGGCTCTGATTTTCATATAGCAGATTTTTAACCTGTTGTTTCCAGGAAGCTGTCCTGACTGACAGTAAGGGATGGTGAAGCCATTCTTTAATAAACCTATAAATTGGTAAATATCTGCGTTGTCTCCATTCATTTGAACAGCAGTATTGCCCTAATGTATTGTTTAGATTTCCTTCATTTTCTTTGTCCATTTTTCTTCATTTTCTGAAAAACTTGCATGGAAATCTTGACATCATGTCCACAGAATCCAGCCTTTTCTCCTACCTAGTCACAAGCCAGCTGCTCTCTTGAGACACAGATATGGTTCACTTTGACTGTTTTGAGCTTGCTACCTGGTTTCTTTCATGTTCTCATGATAATCATGACTTCATTTATTCTATTATAAATCCCCTGTTACCTTTTTTTCTGGAAAGAATAGTTCTAGATTAATTACTCTCATTTTCAAACTTTTTAATTACCCTTCTTTCCTTTCCACCCACATTTTCTAGTTCTATCCTTTTTGTTCAGTGGGAGAACAGGTTTCCACATGATGTTCATGATCCAGGCACACCTTTTATTTATGTAGAAAATAGCTGCTTTTTCTCTGCTCCCTTCCTATTAACTTCTAATGTTCTGTTTACTTATTGTGATTGCTGTCATATATGAAGCTGATGTTTAAATAAAACTAATAACTGCAGCTAACTTTCCTAAGGATTATAGAAGAGCAGGATGGCTCAGGCTGGATTTTTGGAGGTCATTGAACCCAACAGGCTGCTCAAAGCCAGAATATACTGGAAGGCTTCCAATGCCCTATCCTCTCCAGGCTAGACAGACCCTGATTTCCAGCCTCTCTTTGAAGGACAAGCACTTCAGCTGCCACCACCCGGGTGGCCCTCCACTGGACTCACAGTTACCAAGTCTTTCCTGTACTGGGAGCCCAAAACTGGACTCAGTGCTCCAGGTGTGGTCTAACAAGCCTCACTTTTTTCAATCTGCTGACTGCACTGCATTAGGGGCTCACACAGTTATTCACACAGCCCAGCCTCCTGTGCATGTCTTTTTACCTGACAGGTTTACAGCTTACCACTTTGTGACATAGTCACTCCTGTCTGTGAGATTCCTCTGTGCCTCACTGGTCAAATTTGCTTTCTGAAGATGATCCCATCAGTGAACATTGTCATCTCAGTGCTGGCCCATTTCTTCAGATTGTTTCCAAATATACTGATGTAATATGATTAAGTAGTACGAAAGCCTGATAACTGAATTTATCTTGTTTCAATGTTTAGCAGCAGAAGCAGCTGTACCTTCAGCTAGAAAGCACAATTAGCCTCAACCTTTCAAAACCTCAACATCCCTCAAAACATTTACCATATTCTCCATCTCTACTGTGATTTTGTTTTAAAGTGGGCCCAGCCAGCACACAAAGTGTGCCTCTGCAGGCAGCCCCAGTGCCACCACGGAGAAGCTGACAATGACCAGCATTATAGCTGCTGGTAGATGCACACAGGGGTCCTCAGCACTGAATCCTTTGGGGTTGAGTTACAGTAGCAACACAGAGCACCTGAGTAGGGGAGGCTTGAATAATAAGAACATCTTGTCTGTGTCTGGGCTTCCGAACACCACCAGATCAGGTACACGAAGTTCACCTAATCAACAGGGTGCATCTGTAGAATCGACACATGTGGCTGTAATAGATACTGGTCCTTTTTGTGAAGGTGAGAAAAATTCTCAATAGAGACGACTCAAATGCACTGAAGCCAGTTGGGCTGTCACCACCACCATTTCAGAAGCCTCTGTTATCTCTTTTGCTTCTGTTTCTCAGATTTCCCTTGAAAGCTCAATTGTGTCTTTGACATGGGGATGTTAGAATGAAAATGGCAATGTCCAATGTTTGGAGGCAGAGGTCACTTGAATACTCTCAAGAGCTAAGTGAGACAAAAAGAAAATATAAATTAACTTTACTGCGTGACTAAGAGCACTTCATGAGTCAGGTTTTGTTCTTCTCCTGAGAACCAGACTCCCCCTTTCATCCAGGGTTTCCTGACATCAAGCAGTCAGGCTGTGAGAAGGGCACAGAAGATGGACTGCAGCATCAGGACGGCAGCATCCCCCACCCAAGGGAGAGTCCTGGTCAGTGTTTCAATGCTCATTAGAATATTTTGTCAGACAGTTATAAATCAAAGATAAAGGGAAAGAATTTTCACAGAGAAACAAACTCTTGACAGAGTAGGCAGCAGGATGTTTTCCTATTTTATCAGGTACAGGCCCAAGACACATCCTGAGTGCTGCTGATGTTCAGTCCTCCAAAAGACAGCAGCTCTGCAGTACCAGCATTACACATCAACAATTAGAAAAAAAGTTTAGTCTTAAGGACCAAAAGGAATTAAAGGCAGATCAGAATCAAAATTGCATTTAAATCATCATGGGCTCATGCCTGTTTGCTGTAGAGGGTCTGCTGGGGTGTAAAATGTTCATATTGCCTTTTTCTCCATAAGGCCAGGCTTGGGAAATGCACTTTAGAAGGAGGGTCCCAGATTCCTTTTGTAGCCCTCTTTTCTTTTGTCTTAAAAAAAATTGTCAACAACTGTGCCTGCTGAGCCTTGTGTTCAGTGCGTAAAACAAACTGTGTTTGAGAAAACCTTGGGTTTTCCTCTGAGACCACTGCTCAGTGCTCTTCAAGGCAACTGTCAGAAGCTCCTGTGGTGAAAAAAGATCTGGGTTTAAGATCTGGGTTTAAGAGAAGACCATGGACTGGTTATGTCCAGGCACATGCATCCAGTGAATGCCAGCTGGTTCATCTCATCATCAGACCTTGATGGGCTGGATCCATGGACCAAGGCCAGTGTTGTGAGGTTCAGTAAGGTCAAGTCTCAGGTCCTGCACTTGGGTCCCAACAACCCCTGCAGTGCTACAGGCTGGAGCAGAGTGGTTGGAAAGTGGCCCATCAGAAAAGGAACTGGGGGAGCTGGTTTACAACAGCTGAACATGACCCAGCTTGTGCCTGGGTAGCAAAGAAGTCCAGTGGCATTTTGGCTTGTATCAAAAATAGTGTAGCCAGCAGGACTTGGGAAGTGATTGTCCACCTTTTCTCAGCACTGCTGAGGCAACACCTCAAGTCCTGTGCCCAGTTCTGGGCCCTTAACTGCAAGAAAGGCTCTGGAGCATGTCCAGAGAAGGCAACAGAGCTAGTGAATGGTCTAGAGAATAATTCCTGTGAGAAGCAGCTGAGGGAGCTGAAGGTGTTTAGCCTCAAGAAAAGGAGGCTCAGGGAAGACCTTTTTGCTCTCTACAACTGCCTGAAAGGCAGCTGTAGCCAGGTGGGGGTTGGCCTCTTCTGCCAGGCAACCAGTGACAGAACAAGAGGATAACCCCAAGCTGTGCCAGGGGAGGTTCCAGCTGGACATCAGGAATAATTTCTTATGGAAAGGGTTGTTAAGTATTGGAAAGGAATGCCCAGGGAGATGATGGAGTTACCATCCCTGAAGCTGTTCAAAAAATGACTGGATGTGGCGCTTAATGCTCTGGTCTTGTTGACATGGTGATGATCAAAGGTTGGACTCAATTATCTTGGATGTCTTCTCCTAGCTAAATGATTCTTCAGTCCTGTAATTTTATGATCTTGAGCTTCTTAAGCTTTCCCCATGTAAAATGAACCAGGTCAGATCTATCACATTAATGAGTCCAGAGAGTTGCCTGATGCAGACAGGCTCAGACACTCTCTTATCATCCTATATCTCAAAGAACAGGGTAGTTGGTGTGCTCTCTAAATGCTGGAAACAGAACATTTGGCTCCTTTTCAGTGGTTTTCCCTCCAGTGTCAAAGCCATCCTTAATTTTCAAAATCTTAGGATTGCTTCATTTTCTGAACCCCCAGACACTGACTTTTTTTCAGTCCTTCTGCCTCATGTCTTTTCCCTGATCTGCTCTCTCCCTACTTCTTTTGCTTCTTTATTTTCCCTTTTTTGAACCTGGATCCCAAAATCTATTCTCAATTTCTCTGCTTAAAAGAACTATTTCTCATTGCACGTTTCCCACTTCTACACTCACTGTCTTAACTCAGCCTATATTTAGCCTTCCTATAATGTACAAAACTTCCTCCCACTGCCTGTGTGAATGTTATGTTACCCCAAATTTTTTCTGTCTACTCCACTTCCCAGTTCGAGTTTTCCTCAGGCTATGTTACAGGGAGGATGTTATATGAAGTATTTATTGCACTCTGTCCTGGGAAACAGACTGGTTTTAGTTTTATCGGTGGGATTGTTAGAATGAAAAATAGTGTACGGAGTTTTTATAGGAATTACAGAAGCCAGGTAATAGATCTACTCTCACCAAAAATGAAGACAGAGAGCCTATAGAATGGGGAGGGACTAGATGATCATATCCTCAAAGTCTCATAAAAAGTTCCTCTTTCTTGTCATGTAATCTGAAATAATGATAGGTCCTTATAAACCAAAACTTTGTGTCCCTCCGAAGGCTAATGAAAATTTTCATGTGTCTTTCACCATCTTTTAGACTCTGGCAACAGAACGACTACTTCCAGAACCAATATTTGTTTTGTCACTTTGTGTGCCTGAATTCCCTGTATATTCCAAGAAATACAGCCCATAAGTGCAAATCACCACACTGAATATCATCAAGGCAAGACAATCTATAAAGCATGACATAAAAGAGGCAACATTGTAAACTAGAATTATCAAAGATGTGACACCAAATTTCCAAGGACAGGATTGGAAAATCAACCTTTAATCCTCAAGCAGTGTTGGCATAACTGAACAGAAACCTGCCTTGGGGAAGAACAAGGCAGTGGTGTGCTCACTGAAGCTGAAAATCTGTGATTGCAGTAAGCCAAGACCAAAGTCAACCCTGTTCTTTGTCTGCATCAGGCCCTTGGGTCTCACCTTATCTGTGCACAGAGCCCTGCAGGATCCAGCCTGTGGGATTCTTTTTAAAATGGAAAAGAATAAAGTTCTCCTCCAATCCATGCAAAAAGTCCTATTTCATGTCAAATTTGGGAACATGTCCGCAGGGGACCAAGTCCATGGTCCCTGCTTGTTTCACTCTGATGGATTTCCAACCAGAGGTTCTCATTCATTGATGCTGTGGTCTCAGGGCTTCCCAGCCAGCCCTGACTGTGGTCTACCAAGCTGCCAGATGAACAGTCTGCAGGAAAGCAAGAAGGCCTCTCCTCAGCTGTTTTCTGAACCTTTTTATTGTAATATATCATGGTTTTTTTACTGCAGGAAGCTCAAAGTCAGGAAGGAATAATCTTCCACATTATTGTGTATCTTCCACAATACAAACAAATTGTATTGTATCCACATACAATTTGATAACACTGAAAATGTGGTTGCCATCATGGCTGGAGAGGAGCAGCCTGATGCCCTAACATGAGTGTTCTAAGAAAAGCTAACAAAATTACCCTTTCTGTTTTTAAAAAGTCCTTCAGCTTTTCAGTGTGAATCATGATTTTCTTGTGAGAGGATGAATTACTCAGTAAGGAGACACTCATACTGTCTAGCACTGGGCAGCCAATAGCTGTGCTTTGAAACACCCTTGCAGAGACTGCTCCTCTTTGACTGTATAGGGAAATTTGGCTGCTTAGAGGGCCCTGAATCATCCTGCAATTAAGTGTCTGCAACGGGGATTGCAAAAATGCATTTGATGTCAGAATACTTGTCTCTGACAAAGCCGGAACAAGTACGGATCTGAGGAGCCTCTGTGCTTTAGGAAATTCCCAATGCACTGCTAAAAATAAAGTCCATTGGCAAAGAGGCAGTGGGCATTATTTAAGCCTTTTGCCAACAGGTAACAGGTTTATGTTCAAATGAAGTACAACATCCCAGCAAGCATCCCTAACAAGGTCTGTTTTCTGGCTTGCTCTGTATAAAATTGACTCTAAAGCCAAAACCCCAGCTAACACCATTGGCAGGTACATGTCAAACCTGAAGCCTGAAGATGTCCTATGAGCCAATTTCAGAAATTTCATCATGCAATCCCATTTTGCCAAAAGCCTGTTGCCCAAGATCTTTTTAACTAAGTGGTTTCAGGAAAAAAAATATTGAAAATATCTAAAATTCTCACATCCCACAGGCTCAAATTCAGAGGGTAAACAAATCAGAGTTTGGTGACATGGCAAGTTTTGAGGGAAGACTTGACACCATTTTTGTAACTGACCATTTTTATATCTCCATTTTATGACTGGTGTGTAAAAAAGTAAAATTACTTGCAGAAAAGTTATGTGGCAGAGCTGGGAGCTGTATCCAGGCTTTTCCAGAGACAAACTGGACTCTTCTCTTCTGTCTGGAACATGGGAGATTTTTGTTTATAGTAGTCAGTTGTTTTTAATAAGTTCCTTGGTGGGGAAGAAGGAAGGATTATAGGTTTGTGGTCTTGGGGATCACTTCATCATAACGATACATACATACAGCTAGAGAACAGCAATAGATACCCAGCCTCAAGTCCTACCCTGAAGAAGTAACAGTATAGACTTTGTCTGAAATTACTGTGATCTAGCAGTGGCTGAAACTCCCAAGGGAAGAAGATACAAGACCTAGAAGGAGAGATTGAATAGTGCAGCTGGATCTCGTCCTGGAGAGCAGCTTACATGGGAGAAGATTTTTTTCTTTCCAGTGAAGAGCTGATGAAATTATCATCAGACCTTTGAAAACTTCAGTATCAACCACAGTGGCAAAATATAATTTTTATTGTTTGATATTTTTCTTTGCATTGATTTACAATGAGTTACCAAAACAAATTCTAAATATTGCAGGACGGTTTACTTTTCATACAAGGCCAACTCAAGAAGATAAATGCAGTGTTTTCTTAAAGATAATTTCAGACATTAGCCTGAGGAAGACCATCAGTGTGAACCAAATGAATCATCTGCCCACAAGTATCAATAAGTGTTTTTTTAAACTCTTCCATGGGGTAAAAAAAAATCTTGAAAAAGTTATTTTAAGAAATAAATGGGAAGTGCATTTTCTGTACAAGTGAGAGGTGGACGTTCATAGCTCGTTTCTGGGTAAACTTTTCTTCTTCGTGCCTTAACATCTTTATTTTTAATAGAAAACCAGCAAAATAGGAGCACTGTGACAATCAAAGTGATGAGCTAGAAATCTGAAACTCTGTCTGCAATGCCCAAGCACCAGTCATAATTCATGCCACTGGTGTGACACATGCTGGAATCTGGGGTGAGCACCAGCCTCTGGCATGCAGTGGGCTGGGGGGAGAGCAGAGCTCTTGCAGATGGGTAAACTCCACCAAAGTGCAGACACTGGAAATATAATGAAAAAATGAGCCATGTGCATTAGGTTGTAAAAGCCATCTTTGTGCTTAGGAGCATTTGTGTTGTATGAAAAAAAAGGAAAAAAGCAGAAGCATTGTACGTAGCAGAGCATCTTGGTTTTGTTGGGCTGTGTTAATAACGAGTGACTGGTTCTACTCTGGTGGGCTCTGGTCCATTTGAGCTACTGCACGTGCACAAAGTGGCTTTTGGGCACAAGTGAGCTGGAGCGGGGAGGACTCTCTAGTCTTTGTTATCCTGTGTTTCTTTCAGGATATTGAACAGATGCTATGCCCCAGTTTGTAGCTTTATCCAGCCATGTCTGTAATGATGGCACTCCTGATCCACATCCCCCCTCCAGAGGCTACCTGATTGTTACAATCATCACCTCTAGGATGACAAGATGGAAATGTTTTCATTTAAAAGCAGAAAGGTTTTTAGAGAGAGCAGCTCTATTCTTTGTGAATAAATTCTGTGAAAGTCCTTGCTTTCCACAGAAAATTGATGTGGAATTTTTTTAATAAAAAACAAATATTTGAAAACTCCCTTTCCCTAACAGAATACATCACCTCCCCATGTTTCCCTGCTCTGGGGATCTCCAGACTTCATTCCTCATAACGTGTGCTGGACAGATTTCCCTGTGATTCAGGATCTTCTCTTTTACAGGAATTTTCTGCACCCATTTTTCGAAACAAGCCCTGGTCCAAACACACACCCACTAGAACAAAACTGTTTTTAATGCTGCATTAAAAAAAAAAAAAAAAAAAAAAGCACAAAAATCACATCACTCATTTTCCCTGGCTCTCTGACTCCTTCCTGCACTTTCTTTTCCAAAACAGAAGGAGGAATCCCACAGCGTGTAGCTGTTATTTGACTTTTCCTTTCCCTCTTCTCCACGGAGGTCAGGAAACGCCGCAGCCTGCAGGAGTGTGTGTTGCACACACGTGGATGCATCCTGGGTACCCTGAGGCAGGGTGAGCTCCAGGGCTCCTGCACGGTTGCCTTTCCCCAGTCCTGAGCAGAAGGAACGGGACCCATCGCAGCAGCCCCTGCAGAGGCTCTGAGGCACATCCCAGCTCCACAAAGGGGAAACTCAATCACATCACTTAGGCAGCTTCGCTTCCTGCTGCAGCATCGGGAGGGCTCCTGGTAGGAGACCTCCCAGGCAGCTTCTGTGCCACAGATACATCTTTCTGCTGCTGATTTTCCCTGTCCTCTTGGGACAGAAGGAGAGTGGGTGCTGTCGATGTTATTGCTGCTCTAAGGCATGCCAGAGCTTAGGTATTGTGGATCCTTAAAATACAAGAAGTGAATGTATATATTATTACAGCTTAATGCATCTTGCATTCAAGGACAGAGAGAAGAGTTAAAGACATAGTGGCTAATAGTAACAGCTGAATATTATTTCCATGAATGATTTTATGCCTAGACTAAATCTAGCTGCTTTAAACAATGGGAAGTGAGCAAGCATCACTCCTGAAAGTGATTATGCTTTTATTTATTGCTGAGTGGGAGGCAAAGGCAGATTTAGTGGGGATTATCCTTCAGTTGCCTGCTCTGGGGCTGTCATTGCTGCTTGGTGTCAGAGATGGCTGCTCAGGCTGCAGGAGCACAGGTACCTGTCCTGGAGAGCAGCCTGGAGGCACCTCACTATCACCCACCGCAGAGCTCCTCTTTACTGTCAGAAATGACCCTTCCTGCTCTGCACTTACCATTAGTCTCTCAAGGAACTTTGACGGGGCCCAGGCTTAGTCCAAGAGAGATAAAAGTGAAAAGGTCACACCTCTGGGTCAAAGGCTAAAAGGCAGATAAAACACCCTGCCTGCAGAAGCAAAATCCGGGGGAAATCAAATCAATTCCTAAGAAAGGGTAGCTTGTAGGCTTAACTCCAGTGGGAGGACACAATTGCCCTTCTTTTAGCAACTTCTCCCTCTCTTTTTTTTTGCCAAAATGGGTTAACAAAATATATTTAAGCACAAAAGAAAATAAACTCAGATGAAAAACCCAGCCTCCCTCCTCTCCAATGGCTGATTTAATGGAGACTCTTGCTCTGTAGGGTCATCTTTTCATCTTCGCTGAGGGCAGAGAAAAAAATACTTTTAAAGACAGTAAAGACAAAATTTGGTATTGAATATCTTCCTTTAACCAAATGAGCACAGCTACTCTTCTGACTGGTGGCTTGAAGAGGACTTAAAACAATTAATCAGAAAGTGTCAGCTTTCAGTCAGGCAGGTTAAAGAAGGGGATTGTGGCAAGTTGTGAGTGGAAAGAATAAACCATGAAAAGCAAAACCACAGAAAATACAGAATATATATAAATAAGGATCTAAGGGACCTCTTTAGAGTACTCAGCAAGAAACTTCTACATTTCTATGAGCAGAAGAGGCAGCTTTGAGGCATCCCAGCTAGAGTGAGCCAGGTGCACACGCACATAAACTTCTACATATCAGGCCAGAGGCTGAGAGAGAAATTTTGTTCAGATCCCTTTGGATATGAACAAAAGAAAACAAACACTCTCCTCCCTTCTCTCAGAGGGATCAGGTAACAAAGGTGGCTGAGGTTTGCATGTGGCACTGTGAAGCAAGGTCCTCTGGCAGCTCTGCAGAGGTGAGAGGGCCCATGCAGAACCTACAAATCTACTTTTGCACAGATGGTTCTAACATCAACATTTTGAGATCAAATTTTGCAATTTTCTTTCTTTTACTTCACATTTCTACATTGTGCTGCTACAAACAGATAAAAGGCATCGCATGAGTTTTGGATGTTTTCTTGAGTTTACTGCTAAAGTTCAGCCTCACACAACTCGCTCCACTTCAGTTTTGTGCCCATGAATGCAGGGCTCCCTTCTGATAACAGTTGTGAAGGCTTTGCCTTTGACTTATTTCATTTCCAGAACTTCCCTATTGCAGTTTTTCATTCAGTGGATTTTTAAACCTTCAGGCTTCTCCCTATTAGACCAACACAAGGAAGGATTTGGGGAAATCTGTCCTCAGCTTAAGCAGAACAACTTCTGAACCATTAGAAACTCATAAGTGTTTACAAGATCCCAGAGCACCAGAGAAATATTGACATGCTATATTATGCAGAAATGGGAAACTTTCAGAATGGCCAACCAGTTTAACCTTGGCAAGATACCTGAACACATATAAATCAACTGCCTCATAGAAAATAGGAATAACTGATAAAAATTGGTTAACTTGGACTTATGAAGAACTCAGAATGTCAAACCACAGTCTCTTCCACCAAGAGAGAAAATGTTTTACTGTCTGGAAAAGGATTTGTGAGTTCAATTTTGAGTTTAGTACTGTGTTTCCCTGTTAAGGACATCAGTTTTGAACAGAAGCTCTCCAAAATGGGTGCGTAGTTGGCTGAAGAACAGAGCCAAGTGAGAGCACTCAGTTCATTGGTGTTGAGTAAGTTGGTTCATCACCAGAACACTGCAGCTCTCCTGGGCTTTCAGGGAATAGCTTTTCCTTCTAATCTGACTGAGAGTGTCATTCACAGCTGCATCTGAGAACAATGGTTTAAGCAAGAAATTAATAAAAGCACATTAGCCATCTCTGCTCCCTCCAGGTCTAAAGTTTGAGGTGATGAATCACACTGCTGGCTCTTAAAGTATTTTCTATGCATCTACACTGGGCTTCAGAGCAGAGCTCCCAGGTGCCCAGCCTCCAGGTGAGCATTTCAAAATATACAGGCAACCCTCGGGGTAGATACTGCCAAACTATGGAGAATACACCCATGTTTCTCTGAATTCCTGGGACAGAGAAATTTGCTCTGTGTGATAAGGAAGATTATAAGAGAGTAGGATGCAGAAGGTCTCTCAAATCACGGGCTATTCCTCAGATATAGAACTTCCAATGAAAAAATATATGATTACAAATATTAAAAAAAAAAAAAATTAAAAAAATCACAGCTGCTTGTTAAAATATATTTTCCTGCTTAATTCATTGTTTGGTCTTGCAAGAAAAGTTTTATTTTCCAGGTGGTGAAACATTGAATTTGACACACCTAGGATTAGCTAACCAATAGATGTGCACAGTCAAAACCTGCATATGAGTTTTGGCTCACAGTGATCAAAATCACAATGCCAGGTAGAACTCCTAGTCTGGTGCCTGATTTGTGTAAATCATTATACTAAACGATAAGACCTCTGGGATTCATTTTCAGGATACAGCTGATCATTAAACCTCTTTTAGATCTTTTAAGGTTATTCTGAAGTTAAATCAATACTTAGCTCAGCTCTACTGCTGTTCTTCATTGAATGCATCCAGGAGACACAACCCTTTTCTCAAACAAGGGGAATCCTCATTCTGCTTTTAACTAAAAACTCTACAATCCAATTTTTGGAATATTGGACTCTTCCAGGAAAGCTACTGAAATGAGTTCAGCAAACAGTTGCTCAACTCCCTCTTTCCCTCCCCTTTAATCTCGGGTGCTGACCTGGCCATTCATTCCATGTTTGCAGTGGTGAGTTCTGCAAACGGAGTTTCCATGGCAGCCCTAATCCATGAATAGGGCTGGCTCCATCCTGGTCACTTAGGACAGGCTTTGTCCTCCCTGTGTCCTGTCGCTGGCAAAATCAGAAGACAGAACACAAGCGCCTTCAGTAAACATGACCTAATGAGATCCCTGACTTTGTGACAGGGGCCTGGAAAGGGAACGTGTGGGAACATCTGCCTCTTCTGGGATTTTCCACTGAGGTCTCCCAGCGGTTTCCTGCCTGGTTTTATACTCTGTCTTATTTAAACTGCTATTTCTCAAAAAAAAATTCATTCTCCTTGTCTTTTTTAGACACAGATATAACTGAATAAGCACAGCAAAAACATGTTCTGGCTTAGTGTGAGCTGTGTCCAGTGTTCTCTTCTGCAGCTGCCAGGTTGTCCTCTTCCCAGAGATGCATCTGACCATTTCTTTGATCGCAGCATCCCCAAGGCATCCGAGCAGATGCCCAGAGCAAGGCCCTGTGCTTTCAGTTTCTTCCTCCCTTGGATGTTAAACACCAGGCTGATCCCCACTACAAACCCTCCCCAGGCAGTACTAGAAGCTACTTACAGGGTTGGTAAAAATGATCAAAAATTGAACTGTTCATGTTTCCACAATAGTACATAACTTCTTTCATTTTATGCTCAATAATCACAGTCAATTCATCTGGGCATTAACATGATGGCTTGTGAAACTGTCTAGGAGGATGACAGCCAAACCTTTCCAGAAGATTAGGCTTTCAAGCTGCTAAGACATCACAAAAAAATGATAGCATATAAAAATATGCCTGAAATACCATGAAGAACACAAGTTGTGTATTTAGAGTATATATTCCACACATTCTTTAAAACATAACTTTTGCTTAGTTCCTCCAAGCTTTTTTTTTCCTCTGCTCCGGGGCATGAAATTCTTGCTATCCATCTTCTTGTAACTCATTATGTAAGGCACAACACCAAAGGTAAATGTGCTGGGCACCGTGTACTTGCATCTGGCCTCTGTGCACTGTCAGCCACTTCCTCAGGGCTGGATGGGACACAGCCTGTTATTTAGGGTCTGGTTTCAACTGTTTGCCCTCACCTAACGCAGAACAGTTGTCACAAAACCCCTGATCATTATCTCCACCTACTGCAAATGCATTTCAGAGAGCACAGACAGTTGAGTCCTGCAGCCCTTACTTTGGGAAAACTCCCACCGCCTCCACATATTTGATGTTTTACCCACAATTAGCAGCTACAGTCGATGTATTTAAAGGAATTCCTCTGAAATCGAAAACACAGGCAGACTAATAGGATATAAAAGAAAGAGAAAGGAAGTGACTTTGGCCATGGCACGCTTCCACCCCATGCAGCTGAGGTTGGACAGCTAAAGGACCCCTGGCCCAGCGCCCTGTCAATTACCTTAATCCCAACCCGAATAGGAATGACACTAAACGCTCCACAAAAATGCTTCCAAACATTGCCATGAGAAAAAGGAAAAACATTAACCCTGCCTTCCCAGGCATGGCTTCAGTAATGGACATCTTGCATTTCACATGGAGAAACACATGAACATAAAAGACATACCCTCCAGTGAAAACTTGCACAACCTCTCAGAGGGAACAGAATTAATCATAGGGAATAATTACAGTTCCAAACAAGAATATTTATGACATTACATAAACACCATTAAAACAAACTGAAAGGCAATAATTTTGAGAAAGAGGAAAGGAGGAAGTGAGGCAGGGGGGATGAAAACCAATCAAAGTTTATAGTTGAAAAGATAAAAGTTCCTGTGTGTCAACCATCTTGAAAATTGTTGCTTCAGCCATCACTTGTCCCTTGTTTGTTCCCCTTAATAAAACAGCAAAAGAGTTTTGTTTATAAAGTTAGCCAATACTTGGAGCTTAAAGCACTTTTCTTAAAAAGGATCTTTCAAAAGCAACAAGAAATGTGGAAAATTTCTTTCCAAAATGTTTTAACTTTTCAAGAAAAAGCATTTCAAGTCATTATCATCTCAGCAACCCTCTTTTCTTCCTCCCTCCCTTTTTTCCTTTTTTCTGAGGCAGGCAAGGATAAAGGGAAGAGGGAGTTTTCCTCTTTTGTTGCTCAATGAAAAAGAATAGCACAACTGTATTTTTAAATCAAAAGAAAAAATTGAAAGAATTGCTAAGAAAAGCATTGGAGATTTTTTTTCTTGCAACTTACTTGTAGGATTTTTCTAGCCAGTTCTAGTTATTTAGAACTGGGGCAAAATCTTCTTCTGGCTTTTACACTATGGATTTCAGCCTGAAAACCTTGGAGGTTGAAGATTGCCCTGGGTAGCTTCAGTTCAGCCTGAGCCTGCAAGGGCTGTATTGTCCCCCAGGAGACCAAAAGCTCTAATGTCTGGCAGTAACTCAGGGAACCCAGAAACAGCCTGGCAGATCCTCTTCAGGAGAGATGCTCTTACAGTCCCTTCAGTTTGGGTTAGATATGTCCCTGGTGATAGCAGTGTCTACATGTACCACAGGAACACGAAAAGAGTTTTGAATTACTCTCTGAAAACAAAGCCTTTTGGTCAAAATGCTGTTTCCTTCGTTTTTTATTCTGCCTCAGGCCTATTCCAGCATCAAGAAAAGGATGGTAATCATCAGCATTCTGAGCTGTTGGAAAAATATTTCCTTTATATTTCCCTCTTCCAAGAACTGGCTTCTGGGAATTGCAACCAACCTTCTGCTGTGTGGACTGCTGGCCCAAAATTGGGCATGGTGCTTTTGCAACCCAGGCAAGAAGCAGGGGACCCCCTTGGTGGGCTGGGTGGCTGTGATGAGGAGATGACTGCTGGCGTTTCATGGGCTGGAATTTAGGTGAGACAGCTGCTAGACATACACCTGCATTTGAAATTTGGGTGCATCTTTGCAGGGGCAGCAGAAAATTTTGCAAACGGAGTACTGTGGCTTAGTAGTAGAACCTCCCTCCAGACAAGCATAAAAACATGCCCTGCCAGCTGCAAGCTGCAGGATCAATATCATGTCTGTGATTTGTACACAGCTCCTGCAATCTAATTGATACACATGGACAACAGATATGCTTTTGCAAATCAGCTGCGATTACCAGGATCCCTTGCAGGACTCAATAAACAATGTCTGGCTTTGGGGCTGCGGAACACACACACGGCTACGCAAACCTCCCAAACAATTTTCCACTCTGCCACCCAGGCTTCATCAGCCAAAAGATTGTAAAAGAGCGTGTGACAACACAAACAGCTTGGGTTTAGCCAAAAGCCCAAAGTACAAAAACTCATCTAGCCCAGCACAGTCTGCATCCAATTCCCTGCCTGCACAGGGAAACGTTTCACTTTCAAGACTTATTCTTCCACACCCTTAGAAACAAAAAGACATCCTCTTTCCCGCCTTACCCATGCACACTCCATCCTCATCCTCTCCTCCATCTCTGCAGAACTGAAAGCACTTGGGTTTTGTGGCCAAGCATAGACAGTTGGATGGAAAATCACATGTTGCATCTTTCTTCTCTGTTTTCCCTGGTGCCAGGCACTTCTCCACTACCCTGATTTACTCATCAAGGTGTTGAGGAGAGTTTGCTCTGCTAACTTCAGGAGTCAGGCAGCATTTCCTGAACGAGAATGATGGTTTAAGTGAGGTCCTTCCACTGACCTCCCTGTGACACCATGCTCATGAATAACCAGGTCTGTCGCTGCCCCTCACGCTTAATTTTCTCTGAGGAAATCTTCTGTTAAGGGGCAACAGTTTTCCATTTCAGTGTACAGCACTACCCAGCTGCTTGTTATTTCACTTGGCTGAGCCTGACAAGCTAATGGTATGTTTGATTTGCACTACCAGTTCCTGCTAGAGACATCATAACTTTTATTACAGACGTGGTTCTTGTTAGAGACTTGGTTGTCCGCAGAAGTAAAAAAAAAAAAAAAAAAAGAGCACTTATTTCAGTCAATTTACTGGTTAACTCATTATTTGCAAGAGCAGTGCTGGTATCTAGCACACCATCTGATGCAATTTTTTTAGCGTATTTCACTGTTGTTTGTGTGGCAAATGGAGAGATTATTCTAGCTTTTCTTTTGATATGCATTCTCTTTACTGTCCTCAATCTTTTGAGGTTGATTACATTTCTGATTGCAAGAACATTTGCTGTAAAGTTTCTTAGACACTGTGCAGCTAAATTCAGTTCAGCAATTGCCACAGGAGAAAAAAAAGAGGGGTACAGAGAGAGGATAAGCAAGGATAACTTCCCCTGAACTGGACATAGTTCAGGATAAATTTTCTGCTTTGGTTTTCCTGCTCAGTTTGGATAAAGATATCAAAAGTGTCTGCAGAACTTACACATCTGCACTATTTTTACATTGCTGAAAGTACTGTATGTGTTCCACAAAACTAGTGCAGTACACTCTGCAAGAATAAAAAGAAAACAAAAAGGACTAAGCTACCACAGCCCGGCTTGTCTGCAAAATACTGAATCTATGTTTAATGAGGAGACTAGTTGGGTTACAAAATTTGTTTCCCCACAGCAGACGTACAGCATCCAGTCAGGACAGGGCAGTACCCTCCAAATTTTCCATCCCACTGACTTAGAGCACCCTGATAGACATGTCTGTGTATCTCACACTCATCTACGCAGATGGAAGGATCTCCAAAACTAAGATTGCTTATGAAAATTTTGGCTGCACTTCTCCTCCATCTCAGTTCAGTTGCCAGTAAAAAGAGGATGGTATTCACAAATTCACCATGCTGCAGCCTTGTATAAAATATGCTTCATTAAAATATGACATATACAAGCAAAAAACAAGTAGCCTATAGTGTTGGCTTTTCCTTGGAGCCAGAATAAGTTTCCTATTTGCAGGACAGCCAGGGACTGCCAGGGCAAGACATCTATTTGCAGTACTATCAGGGACTGTTAGTTTCTCATGCTGAATTTTCTCTAATAAAGGTCCTTTAAAGCCCCTGAACTCTTGATCCTCAAAACAGCCAGTCTGGGGAGCGTTTCTTCCACTCTTTGAAGTCGCAGCACTCGTAAAGCTGACCAGTGCTGTTTGTGGGTTTGTTTTCTTTCCATATCTCTCCTTTCCCTTTAAGACCAGACAGAAGATGACATTATTAGCAGGCTGCTCACAAGCACCTAGTAGTTTAGGGGAAGGCTTTTTATTTCTGCTTTCAAGCAGAGATGAAAGATTGTAAAAATCTCTCTTCTTTTTTTCCTTAGGGAATTACAGCTCACAAAAGTTCTTGTAACTCCTTACAGCAACTATTTTACTACTCAGGGAGGCTATTTACTAGGTCACTTTCTTCCTGCAGCAGGCCTCAGTGTTAATAAATGGTGTCTGTGAGTTACTTTATGCTCGTCATACTTTATTTTGATCTAGCTGTGTGTTTAAGGAGCTAAAGAGAGTGTGTCTTGATGAACTACTTACAGCAGAGTTTGCTCTAGGCCAAAATGCAGAGAGGGCTTTTTTTTCTGGGTTTTTTCTAAGTTTTTGTAGGTACATTGAAATCTGAAAAATGGGGCGAGCTGCCAAGGTTGCTCTGGAAGTCTGTTAGCTTCTGCTCACTCAGCATTAACATCTGTCTTCACTAAAGTGTTACTGGACCCCCGGTGCACCGCACAGAGCAAGCTCCAGAGGCACTTATAGAAAGCAGAGCTCAGGGAGGGAGGGAGAGCCACATACCCCAAGCCCCCAGCTAATAGCACTTTTTGAGTAAAACTAGGGCACAGCTTTACCCCAGAAGGCTCTGTCCCAGATCTGTGTGCCAGTGAGCCTTAATATAAAAAAAAACCATGAGGAAGAGGTGGAAAGAGTGTAAGAATACCCTGTGCCTGGATTCTGCCTCTCAGCCTTTTACCCCATTCAGAAGGTGTCATAAAATACAGCAAAGATTTTTTTTCTCTTTCCAAAGAAGTCAAATGATTTTACTATGCAGTTCAAACTAAAAGTGCAACATCCCAGGAGGTGGGTTACCCCTGAGACCCCAAAGGAGGCACACAGTTATTACAACCCAAGCCATCAGTAACACACCCAAAGCAAGAGAGTACCACACATCTCCCCAGTGAGGTTGCACAATATCTTTATTACAGTTAACATCTGTGTTATCAAAGAAAGCAATTCTGCACACACGTAAAGTACATTAAGTCTTACCCAGCCCCTTTCAGGTTCTATCAGGGAAAAGAGGGGGAAGAATCACACAAACCGCCCAAGACACCTGGTTTGATATCTCTCATGAGACTTGGATGCACCCACTGAGGCTGTGCTCTTGGGTTACACCCAGCAAACCTGTGAATTCAGCGTCACACCCCTGAGGTAAGAGCAGCATCCTGCTCTGCAACATGTGCAAAATCACACAAGATACCAGCACATGGTAAAGAGCAGTGAACCTCTGATGTCACATCAGCACATGCACCATCCTATTTTACAAATGAAGGTCCACCTATCCATGGGTGGAAAAATTTCCAGGGTTTTCTCTGTGTACTGTGTGCTTACATGCCTGCCATACAATTGGCAATGCCTGGATTTGTGGATTTATTGGCTGTGACCAGACACAGGCTAAGAAGGTAAACAGATTAATATGTATTAAAATACCTCATTCGTTCAAAGTTCAGAACTTGTGCGCACATGTGAAGGTGGTATTTATCCATAGTTCTTACCAAGGGAGCTGCTTAAAAACAGGATCATGCAAAGTAAGCAGTGCAGTAAAAAGACAGCACTAAAACATTTTTTTGTAATTGAAATAGCCTGAATAATGGTTACCTGATTTAATGGTTCATCAAACTACAGCTCTCACATAATCTTCAAGGGTTTGGTGGTTTTATGTTGTAACTTGTAGCTGATGCTGCAAGAAGTGAAAGTTCTTATGAAATTATTTCTCTATTTTTACCCAGAATAAAAATGCCTAAGAGAAGTCATAATGTCTCATGTACAAAAGACAAAGGAAGACAAAGGATAGTCAGACATTGTTCATATCCTAATGGAAAAGAGGTCTCCAGAATCAAGGACTTTTTACTATAGCACCTTTTTTTTAAGGTTTTGGCTTCTAGTCTTGAAACTTTTGGCTATTTTCTGTCTAAACGTGGTATGAGAGTGACATAACTGAACTCCCATTTTGTAATAGCAATGAAAAGCTTCAGGTGTGTGCTAACACTGTCAGAGCTGTGGGTGTTAAGCACAGCAGTGTGAGCTGCCACCTTGCCCCCTTCCAGTGGGGCTGAGCAGACCCCTCGGCTGGGCTCCCTGCAGGGGAGCTGCCTTCACAGGCACACATTGCCTAGGCTGAAAAGGAGGGGTTTCTGGTGTTTGCTGGGAAGACAACTTCACCTCCTATCATATAATTTTCAATTCAAAACTTTGGATGCATCAGGAATGAAACAGCTTTTTCAGGAGAGGATATCCTGGAAGATTCCCATTGCAGTGAGTGCCTGGCCCTCAGCTCTCAGCCTGGGGAAGAGGCATCTGTCCACCATGAGCCACCACTGAAACTCTGCTGCTGAGGGAGAAGAACCAACCTTCAACAGGAATTTGATAAAAAAGATTTTCTCAGATGAGAAAGTTTGTAAACAGATTTTTCCAGCAGCTGCTCCTATGGTCTCCCATGGAAGAGGTCAGGACAAAGCTACATGATCAGAGGTGCAACCAGCCCAAGTGCTCTGGGATGTGATAATCAAATTTTCCATTTCAGATCTTTAAAAAACCCTAAAACAGCCACTTGTTTTTAGTGCCTAAGTGGCAGCTCAGGTCACTTGATAATTTACTGCTTAAGCTTTTACTAGGTGTGCCATGTGACACTTACTTCTCAGGAGCTGTGATTAGGCTGTCCCTATCCCCATCAAGCAGCTGTTCAACTGCACAGATTTTTGCAGAATGGAAAAACTCACCATTAACACAGGCATTTTAAGCAAAGTGTTTACAGATTTTTTTTTTCTGCTTCTCAGTCCAAACCAAACTTTGCGTCACCTTTTTGGGGTTTAGGCCTGATTTTTTAAGCTAAATTAAAGATTTAGGATGTATACTGTCAGGTCCCCTAAAGAGTTTACCTACTGGAGCAGGAAGCATCCTTTATTTCTCTCAGCCTGAGACTGACTTGACAGCAGCTTTTCTATACTTGATAAGTATTTTTACAACCCAGAGGTTAATCAATGTATCTTTCTCAGTCCCCCAAAATATCAAACTATTATTATATGTGCTGGTTTTGCCTGGCATAGAGTTAATTTTCTTCACAACAGCTGGTATGGGGTTGTGGTTTGGATTTGTGCTGATAACAGTGTTGATGATACAGCAATATTTTTGTTGTTGCTGAGCAGAGCTTACAGAGTGTCAAGGCATTTTCTGCTCCTCACTGCAGCCCCCATGGTGAGGAGGCTGAGGGATTAGGAGGGGACACAGCCAGGACAGCTGACCCCAACTGACCAAAGAAATATCCCATACCACGTGACATTGTGCTCAGCAAATAAAGCAGAGGGAAGAAGAAGGAAGAGAGGAGATGTTCACAAGGATGGTGTTCACCTTCCCAAGTCATCATTGAATGATGGACCCCTGCATTCCCAGAGATGGCTGAACACCTGATTCACCAGAGTGAATTCCTTGTTTTGCTTTGCTTACATGTGGCTTTTGCTTTACCTATTGAGTGAAGCAAAGGGAGCAAGCAGCTGTGAGGGGCTGAGTTGCCAGCTGGAGTTAAATCACTACAGTACAACACAGAACTAACTCAACAAAGAGATGGAGGGAAACACATCTTGGATTGTCTCAGGCACTTCCCTGGGATCTGAGAGAGCCTGAAGCCAGGTGAGAATTTAAAAGCAGATCTCTCACCTCCTGGAAAGCATGTCCTGTGCAGTTTTCCATGCAAAGTCTGAGGTACCAGGTATGCTCTGAGCCTGCCAGCTGGCAATCACACCATAAGCAAGGCATGTCAGTGGCAGGCAGGAAAAGGCTTATCTGCAACTCCCTGCATCCTGGTGATATCTGGATCAGGGTGAGGTGCCAGTGGAAATGGAGATGCTGTGGAGGCTTTTGGCATCTACAGGACTGGACAAAGTTGAAAATGCTTTCTTTAGGAACTGAGAATTGAGGTGGAACTCAGGTGTTCATGGTGTAAATCTACCATGAATTACCAAGCCCAAATTCTGGACCAGTGAAAATGCAGGCCAATGTAGCTTCTGACTGAAGTATCCTCTGGAAATATGCAGTTTTGTTGTGACTCCATTAACAGCCTGCGACACCAGGAGCACTTCTTGTCTGTCTTTTCCAATTAAGCACTTAAGAGTTTCCCAAGGTAAATATTAATACTTTAGAAAGGAAATACTAACATGCACAAAATCCTTTCCAACTTTTCTGCTTAAATAGCTATCATTTTTTAGTGAGGTCACAGCATCCAGTTTTCTATAATAAAAAATAAGCAGGATAAGTAGTTTTACTCCTGTCAAAACTTGAATGCAATTTTATGTTTTTCTTTGACTTACCCTATAAATATTTTTACTACAACATTCAAAGTTTATGAGATCTCTAAGACTTGTAAAGAGGTTGAGTAACTGGAAACCAAAGGCTAATACCTACCACAGGGACTTGGGGGTTTTTCTTAAACAAGCTATTTATTAATGTTAACAAAGGGTATTTTACTGATCATCTGTTTACAAAACTGAGTATTATTTTACCTTTCCATTCCAGTGTAAACAAATCCATGAGGAGAGACAAAGACAGACCAACACCACAATGCCTGACAATGTTGATCTTTTCCCAGGTTACAGTTTTCTGACATTATCCTTTGAGCTGAGCTTCTGCAGTTGAATCTCTGCTGAGTCCAAGTGTAGCTGGGGAGCAGCAAAATTCAGCCTCACTGAACCAGAGGAAAGAACAGAGTTAGCCACTGGTTGTGTATGCCTTTGACAAGCTGTGTCCTTTTCCCTGCTCATGAGTCACTCACCAGGAGACTTTATCTTTCCTAATGCGTTTGCTATCTATAATTATGGTTGCAACAGTTATCCAAGGAAAGTGTGGCCTTGCCTGAACACGCCCAGGAGGAGCTGTGTCACAGGCAGAAGTGGGAGATGATCTGCCCATATCCACCATGGCCACAGGAGAACATGCATGTTTCAGCTCATCTTCTGGCACAGCTGAGGAGAGCTCTGTGTCATTGCTAACTCACTAGTCACTGTTTCTGCTCCCAAACCATGATTTACTGACTAAAGATTAACTATTGCAAAAGGTTTGCACAAGCAGGCAACCCAGGCACCTCTTTTGTGCAAACATTTGTGGATAGCCATTAAACTACTAACTTGAGCCCAACAGAGCAAGTCAAAATATTCACCAACTTTGGCTAAATCCAGAGCCTGCCAGATTTGGCCATCCTGCCTCTGGCTGCCCTACCTCCCAATCACCTTCAGCATCTTGGGAAGACACCATGCAAATGCATTCCTGAGGGCAGCCCAGAACCACAGCTGCTCCAGACTGGTTTTAATCCTCCTTTCTTTACTATGATTAAGGAATTAAGCCTTTATAGGAATTAAGCCTTTCCCAGCTGTAAAGCCCAGCACTGGATTTATCACACAGTTACTGCTCCCTATCTACCCACGCAGCTCCCGGGTAGATGGGGAGCTAAACGTAATCAAACACTTAAAAATCAAACACTTTGGTCAGTCCTTAACTGACCAAAAACCAGAACTGCCTCCATTTCTGTGTATATACGTGCAGTCAGCTCTTTTTGTAGGCATGTACCTTTGGGGTTTGTTATCCTCCTCTGTTATGCATCTTCTCAGCTGAAGGTTTACTTCATCTATATACAACACATGCATCTGAGAGCTCCACTTTCATGCACTGTTGCATGTTCAGTTTATGCTGTACAAGCCTAAATGATGTAGGTGGATATTTCCTCATCTGCACAGCCTCCCAGAAAAACACCACAAATACCTTGAGTAGATGTGTCAGCCTTTAATGGACTACAGACCTCTGACAATCTGAAATCAGCTGCTTATCCTGCCTAAGGATCTCACTACCTCAGTTACACAGCAATCATAACCAGGCTTTCTATTTTTCCAACCGGAGAGCGTTGCATTACTTTGCAGATGCTCTTTGGAAAAAATGAACTGGAAGGGATTTCAAGAGGTAATTCGACCACTTGTGCAGTGCCCAGATCAAGTGAAAATGGAGCTTTCATGATTGATTTGGATTAAGTCACTTTATAAAACTTCCCAGTACTGGGATTTTGTCGCTTTGAGACAGTGTTTTGCCACCCAGATTACAGGAGAGAGATTCTCATTGTTCAACTCTTGGTTACTAAAGCTTGCTGTATCTTTTAATTAAGGATCATGTGAATCCAATCATGCAAATCAAAGGCATGCCCTTTCTACCTTGGGAGTCTAGATATGAAATAGAAAGTGGGCCCTAATATTCTAAAATGAAAGAGAACATTGAAACTGTGTATTTTAATAGACAAATATCATGTTATTTCAATTCACACTGGTTCTGTTTCAGTGAGTGGTCAGTGGGGAAGGACAGCCAGAACTACTCTAAAATGATCTTTGTCACCAAGGAAAGAGTTTGGGACTCAGCCTTCACGCTGTGCTCTGGTTTGCTCAGTGTAAATGCCACGATGGTAATAAGGGTAATGATTAATATGAGCACAGTGATGCCTGCATGTTTGTGGTCATGCAGTGGGTAGATTTTGGCAGCAGCTTCCTGGAGGTTTTGATTTCATGGCAAACTGAGGAGCCAGAGGAGGAAAGGGAGCAGTTCTTGATCCGGAATGGTTTTTTTTTAGTGTGGCTTCCCATCCTAAGAAGAGTCTTTAACAGGGACAAGATCCTGAGCCCTCTGGATATGCCAGTCTTCCTCCAGTAGCTGTATAGGGATAGTTTATATCAGCTGCTTGAAAATAGATTAAGGAGTCAAAGAAAATTAATCCAGCCCATGATAAAATGCTAATTTCCTCCTTCCTTTCGGCATGGTAGTTCTCCTTCTCTTCTGAGGTTTGCTTCAGGACAGGAGAACACTTGGAAAACACTTCTCAAATTTGTACAATCCTTGGCAAGGGAGCAGAGCACTGTTATTAGGTGGCAACATTCAGACAGCAATTTATTGCCCACACCAAACTTCCACTTCCTCAGCAAGCTGTCCTCTTGCTGAGCCCACTGCAGATCTTTGGCAGACAAAGGGGGTTCAAACTCCAAAAGGCAATGATAAGGTGAGAGTAGGATTGCTACTGAGCTGGGTGGTGTGAGCTGAGGCTAATAGGGTAGCCTTTGGGGAGCAGTCTTGCCCTTCACGATCTATGTCGAATAGGAGTGCTATCATCGCATTACATTTTTGTCTGGTACTTTGAATCAGCATAGAAGCACATTATAATACCAATGTGATTCTGTGGTAATTGTTCTGCTACAGTAAACATGCCTGACATGAAACACACTGAACTTTCTGGTTTCTCTGGTGCCCATTTCTTGAAGGGGATCATAATGAGGTGAGAGAGGAAAAATTGGGAAATAACTCCGGAAAGAAAATTATCAGGATTATCTGGGTGACTGATAATTATGGGATTTGATATCACGGGGAAATTAACATTTTAAAGGTTGGCCAAGCACAAGAAGAAAGGCTCTCTGCTCTTTCCAAAATATGCAAGCATTTACGTGCACACTACTCTCTGCATTTGGATAGCAGTGTGTATTTATTGATGCTCCTGTTTGTAGGCTGCCTGGGGTTTGCATGCCAGTGTTCAGATCCCAAGTACCTACTCCCTACCATGCTCTTCCTCAATTCACAGTCAGCAGTGTCCTTCCCACTGACTGCCCTAGGGTGTGCACTGTGATTTTGGTGATTTTCCTGAACATGCCTGTTTTGGGAGAGGGCAACCAATTCTAGGCTCTCAGAAGATATCCATGTAGGGCTATTGTTCCAGCTGTGAATTCACTATTTTTTCTGTCTTTGCAAAGGAGCACTCCTTGGGTGTCTGCCACCATTTAAAGAGATGACATCTGGTCACGATGACCAAGATGACCAGGTACAAAGAGAAGCTGACAGGTATGAAGCAATGTGGTGAGGCAAGAGTGGGAGACCTGCCAAAAGAAAAATGGCAAAGTGCCCATAAACTGAAAACAAACATGTTCCCTGCAAAGGGAATCTACTCCTGGTCAGGAATAATCATGGTCTGCAAAGCAGGCCTTAGAAGAAGAGGGTTTGTTTTAAGGTACCTAATATACACTATCTTCCTATTATCCAGTGTAGTGCTACTGGCTAGACAGGCTGTCAGAATCAGCTTGTCTTTTGAACAGGGTCACTGAGTTTGTCCTGAACCTACTGACTGACTTTGCTCTCTTATGGTGTATTTTCAGAAGTCTAATATGTGCCTGTTTTTCTCTGCATTTTAAATCCAAAAGATTCAGATGATTTACCTCAAACATTCCAAAAGAAAAAATAAATCTCTTGTGGCTTCACATTACATATGAAGTGTTTCAAGCCCAATATAGATTTGGGGGTTTATGTTTGGTGGCAAAGTTAGAAAGTATTTCAGTTCAAATATAGAATACAGTGCTTCTGTAACCTCAACTCCAAACTCCGCTAACCCAAGTTTAGTTCCCGATGGACTCGATCCACAAAGTGAGCTAAATTCTTAGCTGCTGCCTAAGTACTACCTCCGGTGGCAAAGTCCAAAGTTTAGACTTCCAAAGCTCTCACTCTGCACATCACAAGTATTGAAGTGCATAAATATAAATTGTCTGGGCATAAATATAAATTGTCTGGGCACGCATCCCTGAGCATCCCAGTTTCTGCTTCTCAGATTGTGCCCTTCATATACAGCAAAGGAGGCAACCTTGCCCTGAAGGAGGCTTTGGATGCAGTGTCTTCCTACCCTGACATCCTAGTACCTGGAATGCCATTCTCTAGGGTCAAATACTGTCTTGCCTGTTTAGTCCAAACCAGGTGTCTATGAGAAAGGTCTACCCAGGAGATGTTTCTGAGCATTTTCACAGGAAGTGTCTGAAATGGGTTCAAGTCCCTTCAGGTTGGTTTGGAGTTTGAGCCAAGGTGTCTGGCACAGCTAACGAGTGCTGAGACAACTGGGAAACCAGCACTGAGGATGCAGGGAGGAAGTGGGAGGTAATGGTGGGAAGGAAGAGAATAAAGGAATCATTTCTCTCCTTGTTATATCATATGTATTTGTTCCCCGTGGCCTTTCAGCATCACTGTATCACATTCTGGGATATCTTACATTATAGATATTGTAATTTAGTGATGAAGAAATAAGTCAGATTCATCTGAAGGAGGATCTTTGATCTGGAGGAGCAGAAATGAAAACATGGATTCCTTTGTACTCAGTAAAAGTGTTGAAACTCTGTGAGGGATCCAAGGAAAACAAATTGGGGTAGACTTGTTTGTTATTTTGCCTACATCTGCATATTTCCTGTGTTACCAAAATAACAAAATTAATTTAATTTCATAGATTTTAGAGCTTCCTTGGATCCCTTTAACCTTCCTTGCCTGAGTTTGTGCAAATCAGAGCAGCAGCTTCTGATTTCAGATTGTCCATAAGACTGGTGCTCCAGCAAAGGGGATGTTTAAGCTGCTGTGTGTACTGTTCAGAAGAGTAAAGCCAGTATGTAGATGCATTGCTTTAAAAGAATTCTTTCTACCAGGCTAAGCATTGTCTGTATGCACAGGTGATCACACACCCCTGCTCACTGGGTAGCAGCTTTGACTCCTCTCTGGCACATTTCCAAGTTGCAGGAAGTCTGGTGTTGGTTTACAGAATTGACACTATTTTACCCCACTGTCTAAGGTCTCCAGGTCTCATACTGACACCCACAGAGAATTTGACACCAGTTTGAGGAGTGACTCAAAAAAGTTAGTGCTTGAATTGTAATAATATTCACTGAACTCCTGTCGGAGTCAAAAAAAATAATCTATTAGGGTATATTGCTGCCAGGTTTTTAGTATTCATGTAACTCAGGCATAGACTCCAACAGCAAATAGAATAATAATATCCAAAACACAAGTTTGGCTTCCATTTGTAATTGACATGCAATAAAGGTCAAGTCCTGCTTCCCCTGAACTCAATGTAAAAATCCTAATTAGCTTCAGGAAAAAGCAGAATGGGACCCAAAGAGTTAATGAGCTGTAGGATATAAACCAGAAATTAAATAAAGTCTGAATCAAAAAATCATGTCTTACAGCCAGGGAAACCTCTCTGGAGTTATACAGTTCAACATAGGAGCAGAATTTCAGCCTCTAACATTCACTGATACTGTTTCAGATGCAAATTTTGTGATCTTTTCAGTGCCAGACACAACACATTCCAGTATGCATAACATTTTAGTTACTTATCTTCTATGAGTTGCAGGGCATAATATTTTTCACTGTTTAGAAATAACTCAGCTCTGGGTCACCACTGAAAAACCCTGTTCTAAATTGGATTTCCCCTACGAACCTGGACTCTCTCAATTTGAATAGTCCAAAGAAACCACAAAGCCTGCTTTACAGCCCATAGTTTGTGTCTACTGGGAGGAAAGAGTAGATCAAGGCCATGCAAAGGTGGGGGTATCCTGGGGATCCCTGGCCTGGCAGAGACTGCATGGGAAGCAGCTGGAAACATATCTGTGCTCTCAAAGCCATCACTGTCATCCCTGCCTCCTGCTAAGCAGCAGTGCATTTCCAGACCAAGGACCTTGTCATGGATTTCGAGGCAGTCAGATTCCCACTGACTTTCACAAACTCTTACTTTATCTCCCACCGTGCCTGTGCTCAGCACCGCAGTGTGTCACAGCTGGCACCGACACCAGCAAGGCTTGGGATACAAACCTGTGTTTCCTGGATGCTGCACAGCCTAGTGCTTCAGCTAAAGGACCACCACACAGGATTTATGCTAGTAAAGGACTTCACAGCTTTCTTTACCTACTTTCTCATTCTAAGGGAAACACGCAGCAAAGACTTGGCCACAAACTACCCCATTCTTTTAAATGGAGAATATTTCTATAAGTACAGGCAGTTTTCTCCATCAGCTTGTTCATGCCACAACTTTTGTGGCCACTAATCAAAAAATCCATAGGTTCAGATTTCACACCCTCACCACCACTTACAGAACACTACCTTTGCAGGCAGACTGGAAAGAATTCAAGGAAAGCTTTGTGCTGGTGCTGCCTCCTGTGATTATTCAGGTTGAGGCTGCACTTGCTAAGGCAGAAGTGAGACCAGGTTCCCCATAACACATGCACCATAAACTCCTGCAAAGTCTGGGAATAAATGAATCTTCCATGACACAGCCCTTTCCCTGCCTATCATTTTATTTTAACTCACTTGAAGTAAAGATTTTTTTTCCTAGTGTTCTTAATGAGACTACCAGGAAGAGAATTGTAAATCCTTGATATTCTACTGTGGGAAAAGAGCAGCAAATGTATTTGAGGGGAAGCTAGGAGGAAGGAAAAGGAAGACATTCTGACTAGCGTACACCAAGGCAAACCAAATTCAATTTGGCAGGTTTCATAACTCAGCACATTGTATAGCATAACCATAAAAATATGCCAATAGAATGATTAAAGGAGAAGTATCAGGTCGTATCTGCCCGACCTGAAAATTTTATTTTAAATAAGCATTGTCTAAAATTTCAAAAGATATTTACAAATCTCGTTTGGCAACTGAATTGGCCATAGTGTTACTGGCTAACTTAAGCACGTGAAAGTGAAGGTCTTTGTACCTACTTTTAAGAGTTAGATGATTGGACTCTTTCCATTTGGGCAGTGATCTACAATTTTGCCATTGCTTCCTTTAGCACTCTGTGAGTACTGCTTCTTTTTGAGAAGACAGTCTTGCACAATAAACATTAAATTTTTCTTTTTTTTTCTGTCAAGCCCTTTGAAGGAAGTTTTAAAGTTTTTAAACTTTTGAATTAATAATTCATAATTTCTCTTGATAAGATACATATTCAACCCTGAAGTTAAAATTAAAAAAAAAAAAAAAAAACACAACCTTTTATTGTGAGAATACTGCATAGCTTTTAGCAATTTTCAGCTGATCAAACAAGCATATTTATTAAGAATGTAACTCTGCTAATGACAGCTTGCACTGCTGGAAGTCTTAGCTTAGACTGAATTAAAACTTCTGAAAATTACATTCTATTGAGAATCAACAGAAAGATTTTGTACAACTGTGCTGCAGAACATAGCTAAAAAACAATAAATCTGTGTTACATCAAATTCCATTCTTCCTTTAACCACCCCAACACTAAAAGAGTAGCAGTAGTCCAGGTGGGGTTTCATCAAAGCAGGGTAGAGAGGGGGCACACCTGCTGGTCACACTTCTTTTGATGCAGCTGGATATGGTTGGCTTTCTGGGCTGCAAGGGCTCATTGATGGGTCTTAGTGTTTTATCCACCAACACCTCCAAATCCTTCTCCACAGGGCTGCTTTCAATCCACTCATTGCCCTGCCTGTATCCATTTTTAGGGTTGCCCTGACCCAGGTTCCTGTAAATACATTTCTCCAAGCTGTTAAGGTCCACATGCTTGGCTGTTCTTGAGGTAGGAGGAGATGAACCTTGCACATCAACAGCCTCTCCCAGATTCTTCTTCCTTACCTGTGTGCACATGTCAGTAGTGGACACATCTCTGTCTTGGTTTTTTTTGCTTTGAGGCCTTTCCTCTCAGTCTATCCTGTGCCCTTTCCTGGCCATCCTGGCCTGCCAGTTCTTTCACTTCTTTGTGAGTTGTCATCTCCCTTTTCTGTCATTCATTGTTTGAATGTCTCCTCAGCCTGTTGGCAAAGATGTTTTGCCCTGCTTGGTCAGATGGACCTCAACGCCTCCTAGCAGTCCTCAATTCTCAGTCCCATGGCTGTAAAAGCCAAATTGCTGTTCCCAACATCATCTGAGCAATCAGGTGCTGACCTCCATGATCTGCCAAGCCCTCCTCAAGCCCTTCATCCTCTGTGGCAGGATTAAGGAGAAACTCACCTGGTCCTTGGGCCCTTGGCCCTTATTCTAGAGCCATGTAGTCATTCTTGTTATGCTTCACATGACCATTCAGGCCAAAAGAAAAAGGTGAAACAAATGAGGGGATTTTCTGAAGCTGTTCTTTTTTCAAAGGAGGTGTGAGAAAAACAGAGACAGGAACATGGATTTCATTTTTTTTCTGTACTCAAAGATTTGACATTTAAAGACTCTTCTATTAGGTTTGTAAAATCTCTGTTCTTGTAGCCCTCAAGGAAAAAAGAAAAAGAAATGTGAATCCACAATTTAAACAAAAAACATTCCCTGCCATTAGCATTTCTTTGATGGTCCTTTGGTTTAATGTTGTGCATTAACTTCTGTTAATTGCTACAACATTCATATAAATAATGCATTTGAAAAATAAGGTAAAGAGGGTGTCACATTCTATTCTCCAATGATTTTAATGGGACCCTCTGGCTTGACTTTAGTACTAAAGCTGCTTTTTTGGTCTCGGGATAGCTAAAGCTTGTTAACAAAGTTAGAGTAAACAGGGAAAATAAAAGCACTTTCATTTTATCATGAGATAAATTGGATGGGTCAGCCATAAGCCTTTCAGCTGAATTTACGCCATGGCAAAATTAATGTGTCTTGTCTTCTCTGTATTGGTACCTCAGGGGAACTGATGTGTGTTAGCTATTACTAGCAGGAAAGATAAACAGCATTTGTAGCTCCCCCTCCTTCCCCAGGTCCTCTTGGGTTTTCCTTTTATGAAAGTTTCTGATAAAAGCTTCTATGAAGTCACAGAACAGAGTTGCCCATGTTTGCCAGCTGTTTTTTTGGACTACATGAAAATATTTCTCCGGTAGAATCCTCTCTTCTCTCTCCTTTTCAAACACAGTTTAAAAAAACCAAACCCTTCAGCATTTGACACAGTTTCAGCTACAAGATCTACAGCCAGTTTTGAAAACTGCAACTTATAATGAGCTAATTTTACAGTTAAAAAAAGGTTTGTGTCATTTTGAAAGAGACAGATACAGCTGGAAAGGAGACAACTGCATTGTGCACTGAAAGCACTGGGATTTTGCCCATATATCTGTGCCTCGATTTTACTGGAGTTTTGTGAACAGGAATTTCAAAGATTTTCTTACAGATTTGGTGTGTTTGGACATGTGTTCTGTTTTAGTCAGTTTTAAAGCATAAGTCCACAAGTCACATAGGAAAGAAAGTGTACAAGAAAAGGACAAGATTACATGTCCACAGGGATGTGAGGTCTTTATTCTGTTGATTATGTTTGCAACCCTACCAGTCCATTAGATACACAGGTAGGACCTCTCTTCACACCAGCTGTCCAGTGAATGCAAAATGGCAAAAGAGATTAACAAGATTGGTAAGATTATCACTGGTAGGATTTATCATCATCAAGACATTCACTGTCTGGTGGCAAATTGAGTGACTTTTTAAATGATATATTAGACAAGGTTTCCCAACAAAGAAGGATAAAGCTGTAATGAGACTGAGCAGCAAGCAACTCAGAAGTTCCTGAGAAAGGGAAGCATTTACCATGAGGAGTGTTGGGGTGGAGAGCCAAAGGGCAGCAAAAGCTGGGATGCCACATGCAGGCACCTGGATTTTCTCTACACTTTGCCTGCACCAGTGAGAAGAGACCAGTGAAGCAGTTTGATGACTCATTTAAGCATCCTGCCCAGCCAGGGCTATTCAAAAGGGTAGAATTAGATGGCAGCTCTTGCATCTCCGTGCTTCACCCCACATCCCCAGCTTATTCCTTTTACACGTCCCAAATTCTGTCTTTCTAGTTGAATCACTTCACTTTGCTTCCAGCACATCAGGTTTGACTGAGATCCCTGGGCAGCAATGCTCTACCTACCCCTGGTGGGCCTGGGGTGCTCAGAGGAGCTGCTTAGCTATAGGTTGATAGAAGTTTTTTGGTCCTCAGGAAATTCTGTGCATCACAAGCACAATAAAACATGTTTCTGCCTGCAGTCCAACACACACCATACTCCCACATGTCATACTGAACTGGGACACTGGTTCCTGAGAAACATCCTGAACATTCCAGATCAAAAGAAAAATTCCCACTTTGAATGCAAAAAAAAGTCTAACTTTGTTCATCCTTGGTCTTAAATGGTCTCTTACTGCAATGAGACCAGAATCAACATGTTTTAATATCTAAGATTACTTATTCTCTATGCCTGACTTTCTACAAATTCCAGCAACAGTTCCAGCTGTAACTGCCCACAGAGAATCAGAGTTTCTCTAGTCCTTATGAGAGTTATACTAGATAAGGTTAGGAAAAATTAGTGGTAAGATGTAGGCAGATACCTGGACTCCTTTCTACATTACTGTTTCTACCACTATGATCAGTGGGTGGGTGGGAAAAACCTAACACAACTGCCTTATGTATAAATAGATTGAGAAGGCATATTTATAAATGGAGTACCTAAAATATTCAAGGCTTCTTCAGCTTTCTACCTATCTTTGTTGTTCAACTCATGGTATCACTAGTCTTTCTGTTTTTGTGAAAGCACTGTTGTGTGTCATCAGCTTTGGGTGATAAGATCAGATTTTGAACTTGGATGCAAACCACATGGTAATTCCCTGCTCTATAAAGAAAAGAAAGACAATAAAAAGCCCTCAGTACTGGTTTTGTTTCCTCTGAGCCTCATTAGGCTCTTAGCCAGTGACTAGTCAGGTACAAAGGGGCAAGGACTCAGAAACAGGCCTCAGAGGTCCTGCCTTCCATCTGTGAGGAGTAAGTGTGAACCATAAGCCAAATTCATTTAGTTCCTTTTACATAATTGTCAGCTTTACTCAAAGCAGTTTCTTCTCCTTGGTTGCAAGGGAAGACAGTCAATTGTTGTTCTATTCACATCGTCACATAAACCCATCTGACAGGCATGACAGCAACTGCTTGCTAATTACGGAGCAAAATTTGCAGTGCAAGGTTTGTTGTGCCAACGGTCCCCAGAACAATCCTGGGATTGTTTTATGAGAAGATTGGGCAGTCAGGGTTGAGCACTTTTGCTTCAATTATCCCCATGTGCTGTCAGGGCTTGGAGCTGCTCTAGTGGAATGAAGAGAAGAAAATAAATGAGCTCTGCTCCAAGCCTGGGAGCAGTTGCTGAACCCTGAAGAGCTCAGTTGGTTGTATCTTTGTTAGTTGCTATTACAGATATTATTGCCTGGTAGTGGCACTGAATCTGAGGGCCCATTAGCACTTCCGTGGTAGGTCCAGGGATTTGTAGTTCCACTGCAGAGACTTGCAGAGACTTATTCTGGAGTGAAACTCGGCATGTGGTCCCAGCTAAACCCATCCCTCTGACTTTATTATTCACTGCTTTGGGTGATCTAATAAAGTTCAGATATTGTTAGAATTGGATGTAGCTGGTTTGCTGATTTTATCAAGAAGAGGAATTGATTTGTGGGAGAGAGGTGACTAATAGAAAAGTCCACCTCACTGGGGTGGAATTAAAAAATGCCAAAGAATTAATTGCTTAATGTAGGGATCTGAACGTTGTGCAGACCCCTAAAGCGATTACTCTAAAAGAAGTGTAACTAGCTGGTCAGAAACCAGAATTATGTTTTCCCAGAATATTCCAAAAAACCCCTAATTCCTTCTGAAGTTACTGAGCTGTGCCTTCTTAACCTCTAACATGACATAAGTTTACAAAGCACCTTCATGAACCCCAGTTGGTTACATTACTCCAGAATTTCCTCTTTGTGACCCAAGTACACTTGTGTGCCTGTCATTTCTAACAGAGCTTCAGTGAAATTGAAAAAATGAAACTTGGAGAGGGGCTATGTTTGTCTCTTGCAGCCAGTGAATTATTCTAGAATATGCCATCCTTTTGCAAAAACCAACAATCAAAGCCACTGCATGGACTTTATCAGATACATGATCTCCATATCTGGCTAACCCCAGAGTCAGTTTGTCTGAGCCCTCTCCCACAACCACTCCTCCTCCCTCACCTGTTCCTGTTCCCCCTTTAGCCTCTGCAGCACTGATTAAGTCACAGCAGGACCATTTCAGTTTACTATACCAGCAGAAAATTATTCCATCCTTCTGCTGAGTTGGTTTCCTAGCAGATGGCACATTGCATCAGCTCACCAGGCTGTCAGACAAGCCATAACTGGAGGGCTCTCAATCAGGGTCAATGCTGTGAGCATGCCTTTTGTTCAGAGCAAGATATGAGATTTATCCCCTGAAACTTTTAACCACTTCCTCTTGTCTCCACAGATTTGAAGCATGGGTTTGGACGGCATGGAAGGAGGACTTATGCCACAGGCTCACTAAAAGTTTATCTAGAGCCCTTCAGAGTAGCAGAGAAGCATAACTCTGCAAAAGCAACAAATTCTCTTCTCTGCCACAGCCTGTACAAATTCCTGAAGGAGATATTCCTCTCCTTCATGGATGTGAATCATGTGACATGGGTCATCTTAACTATAGGCAGGCAGGATATTCCAGTCCCACAGAGATTATTGATGTTCCCACTGGAAAGGTTTTGGGAAGATGGGAACAACTCTAGAAAATCCAAGAAATTTGAATTTCATAGCAGAACTCTCTTTTCTACCCAAACCACCATGTCCACAGATACAGCCTTTTCAGAAACATCTTCCAGAGGTCTGTGGTATTGGTACAATACATGTGGGAGAGCAAAAAAGAAAAAAAGAAAAAGTCCTGCGAGGAACACAGGTCTGCCATCCTAGAGGGATCTTGACTGCCACTGAAAGGGACAGACCAGACCTTCACTCCCCTCTCCTCCCTGCTCCTCTGTGTCTTCCTCTCACCTCTGCCCCTTGAGCACTGTGTTATGAGTGAGCAGAGAATCAGTCTGGCTGAGGCACAATCGTGTTGCTGTGTTCAGATCAGTTCACTGCAAGACCTAGTACAGCTGTGCCAAGGAACCACAGAACAGCCATCAGGCCTGAAGGACAGGGAGCTCTGCCTTGTGCTTGTCAGATTAAAGCAACCAGAGAATTGCAGACCAGGTACTTAGATGAGGTTAAAAGAAAGCAGTTAATTGTTCTTTAATCTGGACATCAGAAATATGATGAAAGGCAGTAGCCCGAATTTGGTTCAGATTCAGGTTGAAAGTAGGATTAGGTTCACTGAGGTGATGGAGTATTCTGCAACATGCAACTCGTTCTCTCCCAGTTTACCAGCTGTACTTCGTATGAGGTAGCTGAATATTAGGGGAATTCCTAACACTTTCTAGCCCATGAATGCTTAACCAGAAAAAGTTACTGGAGCATCTGAAAATCCTGTGGTTAGGGCATATCTAAGAGATCATAACTCAAACCTCTGCTCAAGGTAAGGTAGGAGAGAAGCTCCAGCCTGGTCTCCTACATTCAAAATGGGGACATTAAAAAGTTACAAGCCATTGGCAAGGAAGAAGAAGGGGGTCTCTATGTTTTATGATCATGTTACAATCACTGCAGAGACAAGGCAGGCAAGGAAACACATGGTACTCAGACCATGTGTTTGGTCATAAGTCTGAACAGCCTGTTGCCTATGATATGAGGACACATCTGCTTGGACCTTCTCTGTGAGTAAAAACTGTAAACATTGACAAATTCGGGAAGCAATGGATCGCTGCTCTGGAAGCACCAGCACATGCAGGTTTTACAAATGTAACTGGCTCTTTGTAAACTGAAGCCCCCATAGGAATCCAGCCAAAAATATATTTAGTGGCTTTTGTTTTTAAACACACAAACACAGAGAGTGTACAGCTGAGTATTTCAACAACATACCTACAGCGGATGTGGACTGTGTGGGCTGGGGGGGTCTTAAAGTAAAAGCCTGGATTCCTTTCTGAAAGGCACATTCCAGTTCAGCCAGAGGTTATAGGCTTCATACAGAAATTCCTCAGCTAAGATCTGTGTTTTAATGCTGCAGGTCAAACCACCCTCATAATAGTACCTCTTGTCTTGTATAGATTATATGACATTTAAGAGGGGAAAGGAGGCACTCAAAGCTAAATCTCAGGATACTACAGCATCTGATGGTGTACAGACCTGGCAAATGGATTTAGACACTCTTAACAAGAATACTTCAGTTTTCACTCGGCCTCTAACTGTTTTATTGCTGGTGTGAGGTAACTTCAGGGTTAGCTTTCCCCAAAAGCTGGCCCAAATAGGGCTTTTCCCCATACACGTTAAAACAATTTTTAACCTGGTCTAAACACATCCTGAGGTGCACACCAAGATAAACACTCCATCACAGGAGACCGCTGGGGTATTTCCCTAGAGAGTTTCCCAAGAAACTGTTGGGGTAACACAGTCCTCTCCCAGCACAGGAGCAGCTCTGCAGTGGGATGTTTAAGGCAATGTGGTGAAATGCAACAGCGGGATCAGGCAGACTTGCTTAGCTCTAAGAGGAAGACGTCCCCGCCTGCCTACCAGTATAGGGCTTCCCCTTCACTGTCAGTGAGGAGGAAGGATTTGAAGCAGGTGACAGGGACATACTGTGTGGTTTTGCCAGGCAATCTCTGAGAGATCACCAGGGTGAGCAGGAGCATAGAGGACCATGCATAAAAAGCATACAAGGAGAAAACGTGGCGGTGGTGGTGCAGGATTTCAGGATATGAAATGAAAGACAGCGTAGGGCAAACCAATAGACAGCCGTACAGGTGCAGACATGAAGTTTGCTTTCCTCTATCTCAGCTGGCATCTGCATCACCATCAGAGAAGTGGCTACTATTTCTGAAGACAGCTAAGGTCATACAGTCATCCAGTGCTTCTGCAAAATACTGCAGCAATGCAGAGCACAACACAAGACTGTGAGCTCAGCTGCCATCCTCAGGAAATGCTCCTGCATTTAGCTTGGCCCCACTGAGCAAGCTGGTGGCTTCAAACTTGGGTGCATTAGTGATGCAGACATAAACGCATGGCTTGCTTAAGAGGACAGCAGTAGTTAGATGGGAGAGAAAGAGCACTTCAGAAAACAGCAGCATGAGGCTGTCCCATTTTTTTTGTATGTTTGGAGCTGTCAAGGCTACAAAGCTGGAGGCTGCAGCAACTAAGGCATGAAATGAGGCCTCTAGAAGAAGCTGAGTTGATAGCATGTCATAAGGCCCTTTTTCTGAGTTGAACAGCTTACAGTTTTCCTATAGTTATTGCTTATTCAAAGATGATTGTGGAATTCTTTCCATGAGTAATTCTTGGCTGCTGTATCATTTGCAAGCAGTTCAGTGCAGTCAGTTGATAGCTGAAATTCAAGACTGGTCAGTCCCTGTTCACATAGGTCACTTGTTCTGCTGCAGAGAAGAAATTGCTTCACAGCAGATCATATCCTAGGGCTGCCAGTATTTTATCTCCTTACTCTCCAGGGACTAGTGCTCACAGGCTGGAGCAGCAGGACAGGCCTGTTGCTGTTCCCTGGCCTAGCAAGTGCCAGCATAGCATTTTACAACTGCGGGAAGGAGTTTTCTGTGTGCTTTTAGCAGCTTTTTCTAGCTCACTCTTTGAGTTGGCAAAGAGTGAGCTTTGTCAATGTGCTTTGAGTGGTAAAAAGGAAGACAAGCACCACAGGATTCCAACAGGATGCAGAGTCATGGCAGAATCCAGTGTCCCTGAGCAGGCTTAGGCCCCACAGGACAGGATAAGATGAGGTTCCAAACTGAAGTGAAAAGTTAACTACGCTGTTGAAGCAAAGTTCTGTCAGCTTCCCAAGCTCAGCAGAGTGAACAGACACATGCATGTGAGAGCTGCAAAATTTATCAAAGACAATAGAGCCTTAGTGTGAAACAGAGTAAAGATCCATATGCCCAGACAGCAGATGCTGCTTTCAGGCTCCTTTCACCAAAAGCTGAATGTTTTAAATAACACTTCAAATATACCTGTGTTGTTAATTGCAGCCCACATACTGTAAAAGGAGACAAGACCTGTGAGTTTCAGACCAAGGACATCAGGAGGAAGAATAAATTGATTCAGTATGGAAAAGTGGAACTATTAGATTATATAAAGTGTGTTTGTTTCCCCAGCAGCTTTTCCAGCTTCTGTGCTTTGAAGTGTTTCATTTTGTAGTCTCAATTGCACCCTGAAACTTCAAAATTAAACAAAAGCTCTTCCATCTTAATGAACTACAGGACTTAAAATTATAATTTTATTGCATTTCCTATCCTGGTGAGGTTAACTAGAGTCTGGAAAGTGCACACTGCCCATTAGGGATCATTAGGAAAGCATTTGGAAGTTACACAGCTTCCTTGGACTTTTACCATTAATAGTTCCTTTTGTGGCCAATCAGAGGAAAAACAGGTTTTCTTAAGCAAATATAAAAGTGTTTGAATAAATATATCATCCATGACAACTCTACTAGAACTCTAAGGATTTCTGAACCCTTCTCTTCCCCCTTCCTTCCTATGAGTCCTTCAAAATTTTATATACACTATTATGCAGGCTGTTCATGGCTTCTTGGAAAGTGAGACCAGTCCAGATGCACTAAAACATGCAAGAGACTAGCAGGCACCTGGGAAGACTGGAAAGCTAGTTAACTTTTTCCTGTCATTCTGTCCCACCTGCCCTTTCTTGCACTGCACCCTCAGCCCATTCCTCTCTCCAGACTGACATTGGGCTGGCTCCACGTACCACACTTGTGCTCTGCTCCCAGGGTGCTGAGTGACCCACTGTCGCTGCCTGGCAGCCTCTGCCTGTTGAATTCAGCTCCTGTTGAGAGCTGCCTTGCCAAAACCCTTTCCACACTATGATGGAAACCAAGTTAGAAATAACTCAGGAGTTGGCAAGATTTCTCAGAGCTTTCATTTTGTGAAGTGCTTTGCTGCCAAGCTATGTTATTCACATCTTCTCAGAGATCTGTAGGATGGTTTTTTTAATGCTTTTTCCTCTGAGGCGGGGGATGAGAGATATAAAGTCTAACACTTGTAAAATCTCTGTATTCCAATGTAAGAGTCAGCAAGCTAAGAAGTACAGTGATTAGGAAGTGGAGCTGTCATCAATCATGTCGTGTTCAGGTATGTGGGATGAGCCTAACACTCCTGGCAGTGTCATGTTCAGTGCTCCACTTTTCTATGGCTGTTGTGTCTGGCATTTTGGATCACCAAGCAGGAACAAGGTTGCAGTTTGCAAGTTTATCACACAAGGTGCAGCTTTGCTGTAGCAAAATACAAAACAAGGAGCCCAGGTCTACAGTCCAGTGTCCACGCTGGCCAGGGAGCATGGGCAACATCCACACCTCCTTTCCTCTCTGTATACTAGAAAGCAAATTCTGCAGAACAAGTTTCTGAAAGGTCATGACCTGTGACAGGGAGAGCTAGAACGCACTGTGGGCCTTGCACAGCAAAAGCACAGCCTAACTGGTCTCCATGAAGCTTTCAACAGCAAAGAATCGGCACATGAGAAGAAGGTCTGTGTCACCCAAAAGCAAGATCAAAAGTCAATCCATGATTACATGGTCAAAGCCAAAGCTTTGTACAGAATACGAAGGGATCCTTTTTCTCAAAGAACGGTGGAGCAGAATCAAAGGAGAGCCTTTCAGAAATGCTTCTTGTTTTGGGGGGACACCACCACAGAGAGCAATCAGGATGCCATCTATCCTTTTGTTGTGTCAGTGCTAGCCTGAGAAACATGGACTGCTTCAGATCAGAAAGTAAGGCAGACAGTTGGAAACGTATTTTTAAAATGCATATATAAAAGCTCTTCCACTGATTGTTTATCCATTAATCCCTGGCCAAAAAGCATTTTCAGCAAGAGGCTGTCAGATGTGGTGCGTAGGGACATGGTTTATGGGTGGATTTGACAGTGCTGGGTTAACGGTTGGACTCAATGATCTTAAAGGTCTTTTCCAACCTAAATGATTCTGTGATTCTATTTTATGAAAAGGTCATATAAAACTTGTTCTCACAGAAAGCTAAAAAGTATGTGGGGAGGGGAGGGGGAGGAGGCAGGCAGGCTTGGAGATCTGGTCTTCACTGTCTACAGCTATGTGTGGGCAGTGGAAAAATACTACTGAACAACTAATTACCAAAAGCAGTCGGTAACAAAATCCCGATTTAAATATTTGCAGGAGGTAGACAGAAAGGTGCCAGCCTGAAGCTTGTAATTACTTTTATTTCTGGCAGGAATCAGATATACTTCTAATAATAACTATGGGCACAAAGAATTAGTCAGAAAGCAGGGCATACTTATTCCCAGCTGGAGGGGAGAACAAAGTAGGTAGGAAATGTCCTGATGCGGGTGCACAAAGGTAAAGGGTAGTAACTGCAGGGATGGGATTTGTGCAATGCTGTGGCACTGCCAAAGCAGCCCTGCCCTCAATCCCCGGGCAGGGAATGCTCCAGGGGACCTTTTTCCTCTTGGATTTAGCAAGGTTGGCTAAAAACTTCCTTCAAGCAAGTTGAACATTTTCTTCCCTGTGACCTGAGCCTGCTGAGCTTGTGATGCTGAAGACAGAGATGCATCATCCCTGAGGGACTATGGGGCCTGCAGTCCTGCCTGTGGCTTCGTGCCATGAGAGGGTGGGTAGACAGTCCCTTTGCTGTGGCACTTTTCCCTCTCCCTAGGGAGCTCTGATCTGGATAGTGTGTTTCATTGCTGTGACTCTTCCCAAGTCATCAGCCCTGATTTCTGGATTTTGGATTTTCTGAGTATGCTCATGAAGAGACTGGGTGGACTCTGGTTTGTGGCAGACTCTTACATCCCAGCCCAGCTATCAATGAGCAGGGCAGAGTCTGAGCAGTGCCACTGCTGGCACTGTGGCTCAGAGACAACCCTATGTCTCTGGGCTGTCCCTCTTATGTATGTATTTTCCAGGTACTCTGCTGGGGCCACATACATCATCTCCAGCCTCCTTTGCTGCCCTGTCCCTTCTTCAGTTGTTCTCCCAGCGATACCAATGACATTTTTTGAGTTAATTTCATTTCTCCACCACAACATTGTCCTGTCAGCTAATTAATGTGGTAATTATACAAGGAGTACATATCAAAGCAAAGCTGTCTTGCTACAGCAGTTTCCATATGCTGCTTACCCTGAGTGTCCCACAATCCTCCTATTTCCACATCCCCAGTCCCTTTTATTCCTGCAGTGTCCAACACAGCCACCTTGCTTGTGCTCAGCACACTTCCACATGCCATCGGCAACACCGCCACCCCAGTCGCCATCAGCAGATCCCTACTTGATTGTTGAGGCACCAAATATGTCCACTTGCATGATGTATAAAATCTGTGACCACATTGGCCACACTGTCAAGCTTAGGAAAAACCTAACTGAATTATGGTGGGGAAACATGTTCTGAAAAAAAGAGTCTGAATTAACCAGCACGCTCTTTGCCTTAGATTTGGCTTTCAAGGCATTCCCAGCCCACACGGGATAGAGATATTCAAACTGCACATTTTTTTTTTAAATTGGGCTGTCTGTCCCTGCTCCTGCCAGCAGGAAGCCTCTGCAAGACATGAGGCTGGATCATCAGTACATTTTAGGAGTATGACTGCTACAAAGTCTTCCCCAACCTGTGTCTGGAGCACAGATTCAACCCAACCAAAGCAACACTTCCTTGGCTTCATAAGGACAAAATAACGATTCTGCAGTTCTACAGGGATGGCCAAACCAAGATATTTCACTCCTCTCCCATATTCCTCATTTGGAAATCTTGTACCAAGACTGAGATTTTTCATTCCTTATTCAGTGAATATATTTTGTGCCTACCAAAGACCCACCTTTACAACTCCAGCTAGCCACAGGCTGGAGTTAAAAGTGGGTGAGTTACTGTGCTGATATTTTTCCATATCCAGCTTCTCAGAATTACACTTATATCACACTGCTGCTGCCAAAGGGGTTCATATCTCACAGAAGAGGGGGGGAAAGGGAGCTGCTCTGGGCCCTCCACAGCTTCTCTATCTCCTCATCCTGCCCCTGGGAAAGCACATTCCAGTTTTTTGTACCTGTCTGCCATCAGGTCTCCTAGGCATGCAGTAGGTCCAGCCACTAGACTAGAATGAGCCTGGAAACTGTTTCAGGAACAGGCTGCTCTGAGCACCAGGTCCCAGCAGGTGAACACCTTCCTGACCCCAGCACCTGCTGGCTGGGCCTCACCAGTTACCAGAAAATGGCCCAAACATGGGGAGGCAAAGTGTGAATCCATCAGCCTTGCACAAGTGCCATATGGAGCACAGGGATGGGGAGGAAGTAGAGCAAGTAAATCTCTCAAAAGGCAGTGACCTTAAGGTCCCCCTTCCCAAAGTGCCACGGACACTTCTGGCAGCCTGAACAACTTGCAGAGAGACACAGACTTCACTGTGGAAAACCCAACAGGTATCTTGGCTTTCCTCAAATATAAATATAAATATAAATATAAATATAAATATAAATATAAATATAAATATAAATATAGCCCCATGCATCAGAATCCAGCATACTTGGATTCCACCCTTCCATCCATCCCCTTGCTGTTCTTCAAACACAAAACATCTTTTACAATGATGCCAGACTACAGAGTTTGCAACCATCTCTGGTATTCTTGTTGTCCTCCATCTACTGTTAAAGAAAACACACAGCAAAATCTACAGTCTAGTTCTTAGAGAGGCTCAATATGAATTAGGAGAACACACTGTTTGAGCTTTATGGTCCTTGCAATCAATAGCTTAACCTTAAAGTTATTCATTTACATGACTGCTGGCAAAAGTCTCATCAGCTGTCCAAAACCAGTCACAAATTAGATTCAGTCCTACACACAGAGCACACAAAGGACTGAGGAGGAGCACAAAATTTATTAAGAGGAGCACAAAATTTACAGTGAAATTAGATTATATAGTACAAAAGCTCTCTGCTTTCAATGCTCAGCTAAGAGGCATAGGGACACCACTCTCTCCTCTACCTGTATTTCAGCAGCCCTGGGTTAGACTTTGCAAACCTTTGACAATGACTACATTAGCAGTGAGTTTTGTTTAATTTAGCACCTCTTAAGGGCAAAATTACCAGTGGGGTGCAAGTAGTCCAGCACACACAAGGGTGCTTGGGGAAGATCTCATTTCATCAGGCTACCTTGAAAAGGCCCCACTTAAAACAACTGACTTTTCCTAAAGGTAATAGTCAGTATTTTTCCTCTAATATCTTAACATCTGACGTGTGCTTTATTTAACATTTAATTCAGATTCATATCCACTCTGAATTCCTTAAAAATCTTTGAACGTATCTGCATTCACTTCATTTATTCCTTTGAAAGAATATATCACCTATCAGAAGGCTAAAACTAGCTGGCACAGCCCAGAGGGAAACTCTGCACAAGGGCAATAGCAGATATTATTTCAGGCTGCTTTTTGAGCTATGTTTCTGCAATTCAAAATGTCTAATGAGCTTATTTGATTGTATCCATGCCAACAAAGAGATATAAACAACTTTAATCACTGTTTCGCGTTGCTCTTGACCCCCTGCTTGGATTCATTATTCTCCTTTTAGCCACATCAAGGCACAACACTCCAACTAAATCACTAGACCACTTGCTGAAGACCTGTCCACGTAATAAGATTTCTTTTTTATCATCTCATGTGGTTTTTTGCACTGCTGTTTAATAAGCAGCAGTCAAGCTGGGTGTTAGCTCAAAAGCAGCAACTAGGTAAGAAATTAAGTCAATAGCTCTTGCTTGCTCCTTTATTTTCAGATAAATTTCTAAATTTGTTAACATAAACTGATTAATACCCAAAGACAGGGAGCAGGTTACAGCTTCTGGTCTCCTGTTCTGTCACTAACGATGCTGGAGGAAGAACAGGACAGGGAAACAAAGAGAAAAGGAAGCGTTAACAGTTCAAGTCACAGTAAGTGTTGGCCTGCTTAAACTAATAATATCAGACAATTCTCTATAGTCTAAAACACCCACAGTCCTCCTACAGAGCTCCAAGCACTCCATGATCAGTGAACCATGTTTTAATGATACATTCTCTTGCAGAGCTTAAAGGTTTGAAATATTAAATCTTTTCTCTCATGCATGCTGACAGCAAATGAATCTGATGCCCATCTATTAATGAAGTTTGTCTGTCTCTTGATCATTATAACAAGGGCATTAGCTAGCATTACTTCCCCCCACTTTTTTAAATATGGAAGAAAAAGGATGTCAAGGAGCACACCAAATGTGACACATAACTACAAGTTCAAAAGGTCACAGAGGATTGAGGTCAGACAGCATGGAGAAAATCTTGAGCCCTCCTAAAAAGTAGGTCATTTTTTTCAGCCCTGCATGGATATAGGAAAAATTCTGAGGCTATGTGCAACCTCTGTTCTGTAAAAGTAATAACTTGAAAGTTGTTTCTTTTTTAAAAATACTTTTTTTTTTTTCTTTACTTATTCTGAAGTGGTTCTTAATGGGTTATTGACACATTCTGGGAAAAGGATCACAGAACCATAGTATGCCTAATTTGTCTGACATCTAGGTCTGTTGCCTATTAAATACCATAAGTGTTAGTGACTTCTAGAATTTTCTAAGCACATGTTTTCCTTTCTACATCTTGTTTGCTTGGTTTCATCAGAGTGATCTGGGAGTCCTGGCTGGTTTTTCAGACAGTGCAGTGAGAGCAGCATGGGACAGAGGCACCTGCTCAGTGCCACAAGCCTTGCTCATGAGCACTCACCTAGTCCACCCTTGTGCTTCAAGGCAGGAAAAACTGAGACCTGACAGCCAGCTAACTTCACCCTAGACATGGCTTCTGTGGCTTTCAAGAAGTTTTGCAACATCTGTGCTGACTTTTCCTTGCTGTAATTCAGGTCTACTATATGTCTGATCCAGCACAGGCACAGAGAGCAGATTATTTCCTCTTCCCATTACCCAATTCTTCTCTTCTTGAGGCTGAATAACACTAATTGATCCAATCTTTCATCTAGCTAATGTTTTTAGACTTCATATCATTCTCCTTGCTCTTTTCCAGATGTCCCATGTTGGCACACAGAGCTGTCACTGAAGATTTACTGGTGCTGAGTGAAATTTGTGGGTGTTTCAGGATATACACATCAATAGCAGCATTTTCTTTCCTCCCCACAGCAGTACATCTCCAAGTTGAGGGTTCTCAGTCACAATTGAGACTTTCCTGACTTAAAGACCCTCTGTGAGTGGAAAAGTAGTTCTGATTCCTGCCTGGAAAGTGAGACATAAACTTTTTCAACTTTCTAAGAACATACAGAGTTGCAAGATGCTGCATAAACTAATGCTCACTGTGTCTGTACTCATCACTTTCTACTTCCTCAGACAAAACTCTGTCAAGATATAAAAAGTACTCTTCCTAATGAATAGACATGGGACCCCAGTTGCAGAGCAGATTCTCAGCTTTCTGGGCACTGCACATTCAAAATACCATGGCCATTTAAGATAGTTTCAAAAAAAACCCAAAACTTTGTTACAGCACTTTAATAGTACAGGTGAACTCCTCAATAGTTTTGCTGAAGGGTTTAATAATAGATGTTTATCCCCCAGAAGTCTTGCAGCTGTAGTTATGATAGGATTGTGGCTACAAAAGCCCCATTGCTAGACCTAATCCACTGTTAAACTCCTTAATCGAGAGATTATTAACATTTCTGATGAAATACTTAGCTAAAGTGCAAAATGTAATCTTGGAGCTTTGCTGTCTGGGCTTCTAGTTAACATCATAAGCACCACAAGCACACTAAATACCTCAGCAGTGCACAGGGTTATTATCCTAATCCAATGTGAGAGCACAGGCACTCCCTCCCTGTGCTCCCTATACATTTCGCCTTGATGAAAACATTGTAAGTACTTTTGCAGTCTGGCAACTGAAGTGGCACAATAAATGCTGCAGTTGAGAGACTGTTTCAAGGCAGAGCCCTAATCCTGAGCAGAGCTGAGCATCCATCCCTCCCAGTGCAGGCTGCGGGGCTGTGCACTCACTACCACTGAGGATCAGAGGTGGTGGCCTTGGCTACGTTTCCAGAGGAAGCTGTTGGGAAAGGAGGGAAGAGAAGGAGATAACAGATGAATACTAAAGCAGATCAAAGAGTGAGGACAGAGCTGCCACTATTTCTAAACATTTGGAGCCTTGAAGATCCAAAGAAGTTGATGGATTTCTGCTATCTTCCATTTACACAGATAAAAGGAACATTTTCCTGTACTAGGATGCTGACATTTTTCAACAAGACTGAGCTGGCTCTGGCACCAGGAAGAGAACAAATTCTCCCTGGAGTGGCCGTCACATCATGTCCACATAGTGTCAAAAGGGCCTATAGCAGGCCCCTCATGTCAAAATTGTATCTTATGTCTAGATTTTCAAAAATCCTAGATACTGACTTGCACAACCCCCTCCTGAAAAAAAAAAGCAAATTATTCAGTTGCATGAAAGCGAGATCCTTGCAGATCAAGGAAATACATTTTGGTCCTTACCTGAGTGATTCAGTTATCACAGAATCAAAGAGTCACCAAATGGTTTGAGTTGGAAGAGACCTTAAAGATCATCTAGTTCCAAACCCTCTGTCATGGGTAGAGATGCTACCCACTAGAATAGGTTGCTCACAGTCCCATGCAATCTGGCCTCAAACACTTCCAGGGATGAAGCATTCAAAGCTTCTCTGGACAACATGTTCCAGGTTGTCCAGGCTTTGCCTCCAGCCAAGGAGACAGAAAGCAGTTCATCTTTGACCAGCTCAAGTCCCCTTTCCAGCTGGGTGGGGTTGCCTTTCAAAGGTGCCAGAATCCCTAAACTGAACACAAAGGCAGCCCAGAAAGGTAGTTTAGACTGTGCTTTTATGATGCTAAATTAAGTTCCAATGAGTCTCAACTAATATCTCCCAAAAATCTTGCTGAGACAAGGCACAAGCCATTTCACCCAAAAATTATACCGTGCACAAGTGACAGTCAGCTTTGCATCCTAAGCCAGTCTTTCCTGGGTTTCACAAGGTTCAGAGGTAACGTTGGTGTCACAGATTCATCCCTCGTAGCATTCAAAGGGGAGAGCTTTCTGCTTCTTCAGTTCAAAACTTCCCAACCGCAAGAGATTTTCCTGGGCAGAACAATCATAACCCACCATTAGAAACAATGCAGCAGTGTTTCAAAATAAGCTCCAAGCATTCAAATCCAGACTAGAAGATACCTCCCAGAACAATGGTTTTGCTGAACCCAGCTTGTGTTTTTTGAAAGTGGAGCTGCTTTTGAAATAATATAAAAATCAAAGCGTTATAGCTGGACTTCGGCTTTCCTCAAGTAATCGTTTGATTTCTAACATGTCCAGCTTAATGAAATTCTCTACCTCATCCTGTTTGGGTGTCACTTCATTATTATTCATCACAACCAATAAATAATTCTTCTTTCTGTGACTACAAATACATGGCAAAGACCAGCCTACCCCAGGCAAAGCAAGCAAAGTAAGCGGAGCCAAGTCAAACTGGAATGCCACGAGAGTATTAGCTAGATTAAACATTAACAATTACTTTTCTCCTTTTGATCACTGAAGTAGCAATGAAGCAGTAGAAGGAAAGCCTAAGATGTTGACATATGTTTTTATTATCTTTAGTCTTCTTTTTTGAAGTCTTGGGAACTGGCTCCACAAATACTTCCCAGGTCAAAGGCAGAGAATTATGCTATTTGTTTCAGCAGTGAGGAGGCTGGGCAATTTTACTAATAAACACAGTTTGATTTATTCTTTCAAAATTAGCAGGGAAACAATCATAAAAAAACTGCAAGGAAAAAAATTAATTCAATTTTAAAAATTGCTAACTTAAGAGCTAGGCAGATTAAAGAGATTCAAACATAAGTAACACAACAATAGAAATCCAGCTAAGCTTTATTTCCCTTGTTTTTCTCATTTTCAGTCATTTCTGCCTATTTTGGTTTTTCCAGGACTGGGAACAGCTTCCCTCCAGCTTGCAGTGAGAAGTGTTTTTTCCTCTCTCTTGCCTGACCAAGGGAAACATCAAACAAATACCACAAGGACTCCATATCTTTGTGAGATTTCCAGCTGCAATTTCTAGGCTATAAAGGATGGAGTTTTCTATGAAGTCCTGCATTTGTGAAATGGATATGGAGCATGTCTGAACCCTTTCAGATTGGCCTGTAGTTAAGAAGGGGCTAGCATGGAAGAAAAAGACCTACACTTAGAAAAAGTAAAAGTAGTAAGTTTAAAAACGGAATTTATATTAAGAAAATGCAAAAATAACCACAATATATCACTCCCAGTTATTTTGCCTCACCTTTCCCCACTACTAGGATTTTTTGTACTTTGGGTGGTGAATTGTCTCTTTTTTGTTTAATTGAAAACATTTCTACTCTTAATTTACTTCGCTCTCTTGTTCCCTTGACGCATTTTTTTTCAAAACCCAAAGATTCTGTGATGCCAAAGAAAGTAGCTTGAAATACTTCTCAGTGACTATTTCTGGTTCACTGAAATACACAGTTCTAATGGGAAAGTTCATCTATGGGTCTTAAAAGAGACTCAGGGCATCCAATTCTTTCTTGATTTGAGCTGGAAAAAAGGAAACAGTTAATCTGAAGTAATTCCTAGTCCAAAACAATTTGCTCTTATGGAATCTATGGACTGTAGAAAACACTGGCATTCATGCAAGGTGTTAATAAAACTTCTTTTGACCCATCTTAAGAGTGTTTTGATTATCCCTAATTTTACTTTTAAAAGCCCAGTTAGCAGCAGGTTTGTATCAAGAAACACACCAATTTCTGCTCTCCTTTCCTTTCCCCCTCACATACAAGCCTGAATCCCAGTGTATGCCAATACAAACTCTGGTGTAAATGCCAGGCACATAAAAATCCAAGACATATCTAAAGACACCAGCTGGCAGTTATGGGCAGTGTATGATCCATGGAAACAATTAAGTATCTATCTGGTTATGCTGGATCCAACCATTAGTTTTTCAATCAAATAATTTCCCCCTTTTTCAGGCTTCCTAGTAATTTAGTGTACTAATACAGCTTACACATTCCCTGCTTTCAGCCCTCAGTGTGGGACATTGTCTTGTTAACAGTACTAATGGGTAAAGCATGGACAGTTCTCAAGATGCTCAACTACATATATATATTTATATATGTTTTTCAGGATGAAGAGAAGTCGTTTTAAATTTATTTCGATCCAGGGATCCAAACTTTTACAGAGTAGCCACGTAACGTAGCACAAGTCTCTTAAAAACTTGTGTTCCTGAGAGCAGAGTGTTAGGGGAGTTGTCAAAAAGCAGCTGCAGCCTCCCATCACCAATGGATCTGGATGTCATTGACTCAAGGGTCATCCTGTCAGCATTACCAGATGGACTCTGCCTTGCTAAGGCTGCTGACAGCCCCACCAGCAGCAGCTCCCGCAGGAGGACCAATGGCCACAGCCAGCCTGAGTCCCACTGGGCCCCATTCCAGGCAGCATTCCCAGAGGCTCTGAACTGAAGGCACGCTCTTGAATGCTGTTCTGAGACATGAACTTAACACAAGCACCTGCTTTCTCAACAGGGGCCTGGATCTTGTATCAGCACTAGGAGAAATCAAGTCTGATTTATTAAGCTTTCTGGGTTCAGTCCACCCATTTAAATTTGTAAATTCACTGCTACTTATTGAGTTACCAGGCTGTTTCCTTTACAAACTTACCAGTAATGTAGAAATGCTACACCAAGTCTACTTATCATCTCCCTTGACAAAATCGTAAGTACCTCTGAACCAGCACACACAGCCTTACACCTGGCTGCTCCCTGTGTGGAACTAGGTTGGCTGTGCAAGCATGTATTCTAGGGCTGAACCTCCTTAGAACAAGGAAATTCTGGGGTGTAATCAAGAGAGAAGAGCGCAGCTACAAGCAGTTTAGGTAACTTTTGATTGGTTTTGGATGTTGTGGGCTTGGCCACTGAACTTAGCTCAGGTTTGGAGAGGACCTCAGACAAGAGATCAGTCAAAAGATCAGTCTCCAGAGCTGCAATGGTCTTCTGCCTTGTCAGGCAGTAAAACTGTTTTGCTTTTTCTCCCTCCCTTACTCACAGGATTAACTCATGACTGATACAAAGCAACAGGAAGCCAATTGTCCCTTTGAAAACTTTACTGTGATTTTTATGCACATTTTGCCTGATTTGCCATTGTAGAGATTTCACATTTGTATATGCTGTGCTCCCATCAGAAGATTGTGCACAACACAGCGCTGCAAGGTCTCAGAGGATAACATGTAATCTCTACAATGGAGACACAAGAGTGACCTGCAGCTGCAAGGCAAGGGCTCCATCCCTGCCTGAGCTGTTAGACAGCATCTCAGACTGTCCCCAGCCAAAAACCTATGTCTCCTGGTGATGACTGGATACCTACAGATCTCCTCTGCCAAGAAATGTCACTGAATGTTCCCACAAAGCAGGGTCACAGAGAAGGCACAACTCAAATCACAGTAATGACTGCTGAGATTTCTCATTCTTCCTCCTGGAAAGCAAAAATTTTAAAGCTTAAGGTTTGGGGCTTGGGGTTCACCAGCAGTGCTCTCAATATGAAATTGAAGTGAAACTGCTTAACAAAAGATGCTAAAAAATTGATATAAAAATTGGTTTGGCAAATCTTAGTGATGGAAAAATTAATGTACAAAAAAAAAGTCTGTGCAATTACTGGACTGAAACACAGGTACAATTGTAAATTCAGACCAGCTCCAGAGCATTCCTGTTTGTGGAAATAGATGTTCACAAAAGAATGGTGGGAAGAAAAAGAAATGCATTTGGTAGCATTTATCTAACCCCACACTTAAACTGCTAGGGTGAACTAAGTGCCAAGTGGTCATCTTATTAGTTTGACAGATGTTCTGCCATCATGAATAAGATGGTTTTTAATACAAGTAAGACCTGCCCAATCCACAATTGAGAGATAATGCTATAATGAGATAACATAGACTGTTTTTTTACATGGTCATAGATGTGAGATGCAGACTCAAGACAGCTCCTGAAATAAGTTCATTTTGACCAAATGAATAATGGCTTCTCAAGAGGGGTATAGGAGGGTATACTACATTAAATTCATGGCAAAATAAGTATTTTGTAGCTCATTTTAGAACAGGGGATATTTTTCATTTTTAGAGTTTCTTTATTTGGTTTTCATAATTTCAACAGAGTATGTTCGGAAACACTTTCAAAGAGCAAAAGTAAAGAAAGAAGCAAACAATTGAATGTTTCTCTATAGACCTGTGTAATGATTCAGAGAACTAAGAGGAAAATATCTCTTCAGGTGACAGCGAATTTGCAGAAAACAATCAAGGATCACAACATAGCCAGAAGGAGAAATATATATTAAAATGGTCATCAGTTTGACTAGGTTAGAAAGAAATGGCATAACATGTTTATGTTTTCAAAAGAAGCATTTTTGCCTTCATAATTAGGTTAGACTTATCTTCAATTTGATTTTCCTGTCTGACTTCCAGCAGCACTTTTAACTGTACATATCCTGAATAAAAACACTGTCATACAAAATATCTGGGGTTTTTGTGAACAGAGAGCTGAATTTTTGGTTTGGGGTTTTTTAAAGAATGGATATAAATACTTCCATGTGTTGACATGTCCCTGCTAGCAGTTAACTGTATCCTAGTGCTTCACTGAGCACTGGAGGGTAGCTAGAGAGCTTTGCCATCACCAAAATGAGCAGCTCAGTGAGGGGCACTACTTGCCTGCTCACCTTGACTCAGCAGACGTTCCTGCTCATCAGCATTTTGCTCCACATGTTTATGGATGCAAAATGCAGGAGTGCCAAACCCAAGCATCTTTCCAGTGAGTTCTAAAAGTTCAGACCACAAAGTGCTGGCACAGCTCTGCTTGCTGGATGTCCCTCTGAGAGTTGATGAAACCAAGGAACAGCAGGGGAGAGAAAGAGAGAAAGAAGTGAGGAAAGAGAGAGGCTAGACAGAAAAGAAGGGGATGTGATGCAATGCTCCCTTTCTGGTGCCTGGGCCATGCAGCTGAGCCTGGCCACCAGTGTGGCTGGGGAAGGAGATGACAGTGACCTCTCCTGCTGCTGAGCTCCTCTGAGGTGCCTGACCAGGGCTTTGAGGGATGAACATCCACTGGTCAGGGCTGACCCTCCTGATGGATATGTGGTGAGCCCTCCCAGCCTGGCATTCCCATCATGACAAATTCTGGGCTCAGAATATGGGTGCCATGGACAGAAATGAGAGCTCCTTCCATGATGCCAGACACTGGCTCTTTCATGTACCACCAAAGCTTCAGATTCAGCACAAAGGACACAGGAGGCATGATGACAACAATTCAAAACTCTTCTGAGCTTCTGAGCCTATAATCATCTCTGTGAGCTTCAAATTATCTGTAGTTTCAAACCAGTGTCTTAACTGCTGCAGCCCAGAGGAGAACTGACCCTTAATCATTACTGTGCCTTCTGTGTCCATATTGAATTAGAATCCTGTTAACACCAAAATACCCATAGTTTCTGGGTGTTTTGGAGCTCTCACTGATGCCTTAAGTTTTAGCTTTCACATTTTCCATATTCTATACTGCGTTAGGATATAACTCTGAACTTCATATAAAGTGTTAGCAAGTTCTCTTCACAGTTTAGTTAAACAATCCTTGTCCAGCCCAAGAATGAAGGACACTGTCTCATTTTCAGGCATAAAATGTATAAACAACAGCGAACTGAGGAGAGCAAACTGAGAGGATGGGACTTCATAACCTGAAGCTGTAGTGGGACAATTAATCCCAGTATGTAAATGGACTCAAACTTATAAAAGTGAGAAAAGTGAGCCGTCATCCAACTTGGGTGTAGCCTTGGCCAGGCTTTTGTACTGCCTTTTAATAAATACTTACTTTATTCCTCTAACACTGCCTAGCCTCAGTTCTAGGTAGCCTCTCAAGGCATCATCACTGTTTTTCAAAAATAATCAGGGGCTTCTCCTTTCAACAGTGCCTATCACAGCTCCTAATTCCCTGTTCTTCCCCACTGCATGTGGGCTACAGCTTTTCCCTCTCTCTCTGAACAGCAGACTGGGACTCCAAATCTGTCACAGCTTTATAGGGCTAGAGGCTTGATGGACAAGGCTGGGTAATTAAAACAGAGAAAGCTGATTATGTTCCTCCCTGAGGACAAGGCATATTGTTTTTGAGCTGCTGAGTTTCAGACAGCACTGGCAGCAAACTCAGCTGATGCTGGCATATCCAAAGGGGTACAGTGGTGCTGCCAAGTGCCTTCCTCAAGCAGCTCCAGACATAGACCAACATAGAAGAGACTCTTTGCACAGTGAAAACCCACATATGAAAGCCCAGTGAAGAGATGTCCTGGGGTGGGAGGGGCAGGAAGCTCTTGGGCCAGTCCTCTCCATGCCACAGGCCCAGTGTCTGTCCTCAGCAGGGCAGAAATGTTGCCTCTCAGTGCAGAAGCAGACCTCCCAGGGAGGGTCCCAGGAACTGCGTCAGTGGGGAACAACAAACAACAAAATTCAGCAGCAACTGTAAGTTTAGACAGAAAGTTTAGAAACTGCAGAATCAACCCTGAGAAGGTTCCAAACAAATTCTTGTGATAGTAGGAGGAAAACAAAATCTTACATCCAGAAAGAGATATTTATACACCAGGGAGCACAATAACTCCCCCCATGCCTGCTAACCCTCCTCACCAGTGGGCAGCTGCTTCCCTCCCATGGGTGGGGGGGGAGCGGTTTGTTACCAACATTTCCATCTTCTGTTCTTTTCATTTTGTTCACTTGCTTCTTAATTCCTCCATAGTCTGGAAAAGCTAAAAAGCTAAAGGCACACAGTCATTCCTGCCTCCAGTATGTACCCGAGGAGCCAAAAGTATGCAATGTAAATTAGCTTTAAAAGAAAATGTTATTTCATTAAGTAACATGGCTGTCTGCCACTCAGAAATGTCCTCTTGCAACATATCCTGGTGATCTCATAGCATGTATGTTATTCACTCTAAAGAACTACATGACATATTTGAATAATGCCTGTTAAATATTTTTTAAAGAATAAGACACCTTAAACCATATTCTGTAACTTGAAACTGGACCAAAAAATAACCCGTGATCTGAAATTAGTTACAATACAATTCTTTGCCAAAATGTGTGTATTTTCTTTCTTTCTATCCACATCTTCTGTTTCAATATAAATTATTCAGTTGGGCATATTCAGTCTTATAACAGTTTTTCTTCTGAAGGCAGAAAAGTATAAAAGACAAGGCACATGTTTTTTCTGAGCTTGCAGCACACTTGAATGTTCAATGACAAGGATACAGAAAAGACCAAACTGCCAGCATAGGTAGTGGCTGAGGGATGGCAACTGTTGCATGTAAGTTCCATGCTGGTTATAATGAACAGCTTCCTAGGAGCTGGAAAGGTCTCCCCATGGACGTGATCTTGGCATCAAGCTTATTAGAGTTCAGGAACTGTTTGGACAATAGTCTCAAGCACATGATGTGATTTTTGGGGTTGCCTTCTGCAGATCCAGGAGTTGGATTTGATGATCCTGGTGGGTCACTTCCAACTCTGGGTATTTTATGACTCTAGCTAAGCGGATATGAGATCAAGTAATAAAAAAGAGACCTTCTGGGCATTTTCTGTCCCTCTCTCAAGGTCTCATTGCTGAAGGCTGCCAAAGGAGTTGTGTGGAACAAGAGAAGGGTTTCACACAGGAGCAGAGTGCAAAACTAGTGCATCATCCCTGATGAGTCGTCCCTTGGAGAAAACATGTCCAACTCTGCCCTTGCTGTCCCACTTCTCTACTGGCCCACAGCATCCTCCAGCTTCTGGTGTAGCCACAGAGTTCCACACCTGCCCAAACCTCCAGCTGTGAGATGCAATGCACATCCACAGAGGTTTTGTGTCTCCTGGAGCACAAGCTGAGTCTAAGGTCAGAGTCCTTCTTGTATGTGTCCTAAGCTGGCTCCAGCTGTGCCCCACAAGTGGACCGTCATCCCTGCACAAGGCATCACACAAGAAGCAGAGAATATGTCTGTGTCTGGGGATCTGTGCCTCTTGTCACAGAAACTTCTCCTTGCAAGCCTTCCCATATGATTCAGAGAAACAACCATCTTTATCTGTGATGATGTGATGTCTCTCTTATGTATATTTAAAGGTCTGAGATATAAACTTCTTCATAGAAGTCAAAACAGAAAATATTGTGTTGACTCTGCTGCCTCACTTGAAAGACTTGCTTGTAGTGGGAAACATGGCCTTGTAATCACCATTTTTGGAATTACCTTTAATTTTCAATGAAGTAACTGCATGCAAGTGATGAGTTTGCATCAACCCTCCGGAAGTTAGTAGAAAGATTAAGTTGGGTCCTGGATTTGTTTTGGATGAGCCATAGCAATCCTCTGGGTTATTTGTTAACTGTTTGCATCAACTGCTTACTTTTGGTGGTATGTGACTGCTGACTGCAGACACACGATGCTGCTGCTAAAACCCAGCCAGTGCCCAGGCAGGGCTCTTTCCAAGGACATGTGTGTACTTGCAGAAAGGGAGGGATGACAGATGAGAAGACTTCTGTGGTTTGTTTTTCCATGTAAACAAAAATGCTTTTTCATAAACACAACCAAGGATGCAAGAAGCTACACCAGGAAAACAATCTTAGCAAAACTGCTCTTGGCTGCAAAGTTTATTCTCCTTCCCCAAAAAAATTAATGAGTTGATGCTTAGCACTCAACTCCATGCATGCCATTAGAATTGTACCAGAGTGGGATGTGTTCAGAGATACCCTGATCACTTCTCACAGACATTCCAACCACCAGCTGCAGACTTGTGATTAGAGTACAGGTTAAAGCCCCTACATTTGTGATCCTCATTTCCCTTTGGAGTCTAACAGAGAGAGGTATGTTCCTGCAGAGACTACTTGTGTTAGATGTCTGAAGTTCAGTCACACAAACAGTCCCTCACCCACCCTCAAATTCACTTTGGACAATACTGGAGAAGAGCTGTGCTTCATCCACAGCCAGCTTTTACCCACACAGATAAATGCAGGCTGTGCATGGAAGTTTTGCAAAGCCAAAAAGCTGTAAAACATCCCAGCAACCAGACAGAGGACTCTGGGGCCTGGGTGGGAGAGAGAGAAATGTTAAGTTAAATTAAATTAAAATGGATGGTTCCTGGAGCCAGTTCCTGCAGTGCTGCAAAGCCTGAGTCTGTGCTCTCCAAGGCTACCTCCAGACACAGCTACTGGGAAATACAGGGTTAGAAAGCTGGAGAAAATCCTCCTCAGACTGTTTATCCTGAACAGACAGAAAGATGCTGGAGATTGGGGGCTGCCCTCAGTTGTGGCAGAGATGGGACTGGGGGCCATGGGTGGGCGTTGCTGTGCAGGTGATCCCATCTGTTTTCAGTGAGCATCTCTCAGCCCCCCTGCCCCACACAGGCTGCCCTTACTGGTAAGGTTAGTGACTCAATAGCCCATTTATTGGGAACACATGACAGACACTTACCACATACCCTAAATATTCCCAATAGCTGGCATTTCTGAGACTCAGGCTACTTTTTAACACCCCAAAGCTCTTAGTAAAGGTTAGACCTCTATATCGGAAGTGAAGTTTTACACTTTCCACTAACATTTTATATAGTATTTTTATTACTGATTGTAGCACAACACTTGTGGTCTCATAGGCCCCCTTGCAGTTTGCAGCCTTAAAAATAGATATTTTTTTGTTAAGGGAAGAAAATGCTTATTAGGATATTTAGGCACTTTAAGGGAAAAAAGCCCAGTGTTTGCAGCTGGCTCCATTTACTGAATAGAGTTTCATTAACCATGGTAATAGTATTCCTGCTAGTAAATACTTGCTGGAGTATTTACTTTACAATGCTAAAACATTGCTAAAAAACAATATTCTCCTCTGTTTTCTCATTCCAATAAAGCTACCATAAGATTACAGAGGAGTAATAAATTCCAGTGGAGAGCTACACTGGGGTTACACAGAAATATACATTTACACACATACACCCCTAGATTATCTCTATACATTATCTCATTCACATGATTAGCAGCCATTATTTAACCAACTTTCTTCTTGTTTTTATACAAACAAGAGGTCTGCCTATATAATCAAAACATTTTCTCCACACAGCAAGTATTCCCATTTTCTGACTGGGAGACTCAACATCTGACCCAGAACTGGAATTAACCATTTAAGTTTTAAAGAGTAGTAAGAAGTAAAGATAGAAAGTTTTGCAGAGTGAAAAGAAGTTCTGGGGAATAGGAATGAGGACCCTGGCAGTACAGGGCAGGGGCAGAGAGCAGGCAGTGGTTTCCAAGTCTCATTGTTTCCAGAAATGTTGTTTCTTTGTCTCATCCATCTCCTCATCTCCCCACACATCCATAGAGTCCTCAAGCAAAGCATGCTCTGCCATCATAGCTCTGTTTTACATCAGTACCTTGTTATCTCAAAGCTGGCTCCTTTTTCTCTTTAGTCCTTTTGTTTTGTATCCCTGAGAAATTAATCTACAGTTAAGAGCCATCTGTCATCTCCTACAGACTTTTCCCTTTAGTAATTCACCTGCAACTCTCACATCCACTAGAGATCGAGCAGAAATGAAAAAAGGTCTGAATGTTTCAGAAGCTTGCCCTATAAGACAAGAAAATTATATAGAATCATGATTTCACTGGAGCAAAAATTTAATCTGATTATACATCTCTCTGGCTTTCTTGCATCTCTTTCCAGGCTAAGGTTGTGTTTATCTGCACTTTGAAAGTAGTCTCTACCTTGGAGACAGCATCCCCCACTCACTGAATAGCACAAAAAATTATTTGGAAAGATTACTTTTTACCAGAAAGTTACCTCTGCTTGACCCTACTTTTCCACAGATGGAGCCCTACTCAAACACTTTTTGCATTGATAACTGTATTTGATATCCATCAAGGAGGTGTTCAAAATTTGCAATTCTATCTGCAGGGATTGTTAAGTGTTTGGGGACTTAACAGTGCTGAGGCTTTCACTGACTGTAAAAAAAAAAAAAAAAAGTGTATCAATTTTAAAATATACCAACTTACAAAGAAAGTGCTTTGTTAGGGATTTTTCTTTAAAAGTCTTGCTGAGGTTTGTACTGGCAATAAACATGCACTGATGGACTGAATTAATTTCCCTGTGTGATCAAAACACATGATGTGTTTGATAATGGAATTACAGAACACTCTGCTCTCCTAAGGACATTGCTGCAATCAAATATTCTCTTCTGAGTCTGGCACAGCTGACAAATGAGCATGTACAGGAGGGAAGGATAGGAGGAGGGTAAGATGCATTTGCCTTGGAAGGGAAGGGAAGGGAAGCCAGTGAAGGAGGCAGCTGCAACCACAGCAGTGGAAGCTTGTAGGGGAAAGGTGGCCCAGTCAGATGAATAAATTGAGGGAACAGGGAAGGGAGGTTTGGTGGGATTTGGCTGGCTGCACCAGCCTTGCCACTTCCTTCACACCAGCAGCAATCCTTTTTCTGAGCACACAACAACAGGTACACAGGTGAGAAGTCCAGGTCTCATTGTCACTGAGACAGATGCAGCATCTGGTACAAGCAATAAAATTAAATGTAGCAACAGCAGCCTGTGTCTGTAGGTACTTAGTCAAGGTGTGCATGGTGACACTGAGCGGCAGCAGCTGGGCAGGAGCCAGGCTTCCAGCAGGTCCCTGTGGGACATCCCCAAGAGAGGAGCTGCTGGCAGATGAGTGTGCCTGCACACCAATGTCCCTCTGGCCACACCCAAGCCAGCAAATCCATTCTGGCAAGCCAGGGCATGATCCAGTGCTGCCTGACACAGAATGAAAAGAAATACATTACACCAGCTGAGGTCCTGTTTTTGTTGTTCTCCTTCTATTTGCCCAGGTGCAACTTGAGCCTCAAGTGCAACAGAGAGAGGGGTAGTTTGGCATCTTTGCAAGATGGACTCACTGGCAATTGGTGACCCCAGAGTGAGTCCCAGAGGAGTCAGATCTGATGGTGAGGTTTGGTCATTGCAGCTGCAAGGCTAAGGAATGGGTAAAGCTGTTTGGCCAGCAGCAGCAGGAGCACCCAGCCCTTGGCACCGCTGCAGCCCTCTGCCCCCTGGCAACATCTGTGCCCAACCCCTTCCCCAGGAGCAGCCCTGGCAGTGCAGCTTCGTGAGGTGCTGCAAGACATTAATATGCTCCTGTCGGGTTTTGTTGGTAGGAATGGACAAACTTAGAAGCTTTCCACAACTTCCCAATTTACTGTTTTCAGGAAGCCCTGACACATGGAAATTAACAAGCCAAAGGGCCATCCTTTGGTATTACCCACTGTAGCTGCATTCAAACATTTTCCACCCTAAGACCAGTCAGTGATTTTCCTCTCCCACACATGGAGAAAAAGACACTTTCAAAAAAGCCCAAGGAATGGTGAGAACAAAGTTTATCAAAAACAACAGAAACATATGGGGGGTGGATTTCCAGCCCTTTTCCATTTTATCAAGGTACATTGTTCTGAGGATTGTGACAGAGACAGATGGTAAGGTTTTTTTCTTTGAATTTTATAGCCTGTATTCATTTACCAAGCTGAGCCAACATTAAAATCTGTATTCATCTTCCATTTATTGCACTGTGCATGACCACCTTGGGTCACGACGCTATTTTTGTCAGTTTACTATTTTTGAAAGGAGGCAGACACATGCATTTTAAAAGCCTCCTTCTCATTTAATCTCAGCCACTGACATGCCTTTGAAGATTTGGTTTTGAAGGGATGTGGTATCAGTGATCTTGACAAACATTTAAGTTTGCCCACTGTCAGCCAGGGACTGTGCACACAAGTTTGCTTTTACTAACTGCAGAAATACAAGCAGAACAGACTTACAGTAGGTATATAAACAAGAAGGTCACAAGGTTAATGTTTGACTCTAATCCTAATGACTTTTTTTGAGCCACGCACAAAGCATGACACCAGAAAGAATCCACTAGCAAAGTAAAGATAAACAAGTACAAGAGCACAACCCTCCTTTGTACACCACCTTCAGAAGTTGCACAAAGGTATTTAAAGAACAAATAAAAATACTCTGGTTTTATAATAGACGTAACTTTATCCATTCCTTTCCATTATATGTGCAATAAATTGCTCCAAGGTGCCAATAAATATCAGAGGAACCTGGTGGTTTATAAATATTTTGAAAAAAAAAGAAACTATTGCTTAAATAATCACTGTATGGCGAAAATACTCTCCCACAAAATCCATTAAACAGGGTTAACGAACTAGCAGGAAAAAGTTTCAAACCTATTCTTCCAACTTCTAATTCAGAACAATTCTTTCAAGCTGAGTTTCAGACAAAAATAATGAGGAAAGTTGCTGAATATGGTCTGAGTGAACATAAATTGAGTCAACTGTTTACAGAAATGTTTGCAAGCTGAGACAAATACATTCTGGATTGTTTAGTTGTGTGCAAGGTGATTCGAAATGCAGCAACTATATTATGGCTGTTAGAAAAGATTTGTCAAAATAAAGCAGTATTGCTAAGGGCTCTTGAGACATAGATAGAAGACCCAGGCCAGTAAACAAACCCTGAAAGAAGTTCACATAGTTTATAAAAAATACAAATGCCTCCAGCAAATTTATTCATATTTCTTTTCACAGAAAAATATAAAACCTTATCAGAAAATTGCTTCTGTGCCCAGAATATTTGTTCTGTTTTGGGACAGTTTACTTTGGCAACTTACTCAGCTTTGCATCTGTAATTAAATGATGAAGATGAGACAATGTGACTCTGGAGAGATCATAGGAAACTGCATCTTATCTGTTTGCCTTTTATTTACAGAGCTCTTCATGTTTTGGCCTCCCTAATGCATTTTTCATTAAAGGAGAGCAAGCTTGACACACAACCTTCTCCCTCAGTGCACGCAGGAACTGTGATCCAGAGGCAATGTCAGACAGCTTCTAGCACTTCAGCTTCTCCCCATTAGCAGTTTTTAAGTGATTTCTGCTGCTTTGGATGATAGACAAGTCTCCCAGTTCTGCCTTGTTCCATGATGGGAAAGAAATTCAAGCCCACTTCTGGTTCTGCAGCAGTAAGACCCCAGTGACTTTCTTAGCTAGAATTCAGGTCACATCTACTTCAATATGGGCATATATTATTTCCACCATGGCAGTACCCTGGTGCTCAACATTGCCCCATTGAGGAAGACCTTGTAGACCCCTGACAGTGTTTTATTGCCATGAGGGATGTCTCTGCTAATCCCCAGCTGAAATATTTACCCAGAGCAATGTATGGAATCCCATGGAGGGGGGTTTGAAATCCTATGGAAGATGGAGATTTGGAGAGCTGGATGGCTCTCAAATGCTGATCAGAGGAGAGACCATGAACCTCATGCTGATGAGGGTTCTCCAGGGTACTCTTAGGCCCAGAGGGACAGTGGGCAGTTGGCACGGTGACACCTCCCAGAAAGGCAGAGGCTGAGCCCTGCTGGCATGGGCCATGCTACAGCAAGGCAGCAGCAGAATCCTTCAGTTCATCTGCAGATGAAGCAGGATGGAGCTCATCTAACATCTGAAAGGTGAGGGCTCAGTCTGCTGGGGTCATCTTGGCTTCCTCTGTGGACAGTGCAAAGGAGGACTCCAGGACAGTGGAGTAACCATCCACCCGAGCAACCAGTCTCCCACCTCTGGAATGCATGGATAACTAGCTCCAAAGTAGTTGGGACTTAGTCACAGGGTGGATGTCTGTTTCTGGATGTGCAGCACTGAGCTCCTTCCATATGCTTTCTTCCATCCAAAATACTTCTCTAGAAGAACCAGTTTCTCTAGTGAATGATAAAGACAGTCTGGGGTACCTAAATCAGCTGTAAACTCTGTAATGGCACTTACTAAAACTAAAAAAAAAGTGTATTCCACAATTATTGATCTGCTACTCAGATGTTCTGGGGAAACCACCACAGAGTGCCTCTGCACAGATACCATGGTGGGGTGGTCATGATCCTGCACCAAAGGGGAAGAACTGCTCTGCAACCATCTTGTCCAAAGGCTGGTGTGGAGGTGACTGTGAGAAGACAGGAGACCATGATGGCTCTCAAGCCACAGCCATTTCTGAATGAGCCCCTCAGGCCCATATAAGTGAGGAGTTTGGACTTCACCCAGTTTATTGGCATCAGTGGAAGTTGATGTGAAGTCTTGGGCTGTGAAGAGAGGAGTGATTTGATTTCTTATACACCAAAATCAGCTTATGGTTGTGTGCAACACTTTATAACAGCAGTATTGTAAATTACCTTCCATCCAGGAGTCTTTGGCCAGAAGGTTTTTTTGTTTTTTTTTTTTGTTTTTTTTTTTTTTTTTCCCTCAGTCACTCTTTCAGCATTCCCACTGCTGTAATACTGATAAGAAGATTTAGAAATGTTGGTATTTTCTGATCAGCAGCCTAGGAATTCCTCAACAGAAAATGCAACTTTCACAAGAGGAAGCATCAAGTTGCAAAGAGATATGAGGTACCCTGCTGGGATGCAGTGATGAGAAATCTGTTAGCAATAACAACTGCAACAGCAGGCCCATAAAAAATGCTTACCAGAGCCAGGATTCCCTGAAACACCAACCAGCTGCCCACTGATGGATGTGCATTTCAGAGAATCAATGATCTTTATAAAGATGCCCTTGTTTGTGGTGCCCCCTTGGTGAGGGGATGAGCATGGGGCAGAGGCTTAGATTTACATGGGAAATTTAAAGAGCTCTTGCACTTTTCTCCCCACCTACCCCTGCTCACCCCAGCCACCAGCACAGTGCAGGCAGCATGCTCCCTCCCAACAGCCTCCCCTGCTCAAGGAGTGGTGGCTGTCACCAGTCTTGGTGGAGCTACAGCCAGAGGCATCAATCTGGTCAATACCATGGGTCCTCTACACAAACTGCACTTTGAGTGCCTTCAGATGCCCAGTGAGCAAAACCCCTTCCCACCCTGGGAGCTTTTCTCTTCCAGGCTCAGCAGGGCATTCTGGAAGGGGAATATTAACACAAATTCTAGAGTAAAAATGCCATAGAAAAGTAACAAAAAGAACATAATTTCTGTTCTTCTGTACACATATGTTTCCAAATTCATGAGCATCAATGGTCTGAGGAAGGCAGAGATATGTTTGAAAACTTACTCCTCATTAGGGATGGAAATTGAACAGCTCGAACATTATGACAAGGAAAAAAAAAAAAAAAAAAAGAAAGAAAAAAGAAAAAAAAAATAAAAAAACCACCTAAACAAACATCAAAAAACAAGGGTTTGTCTCCTTGTCATCATCAGCTAGGACATGTCAAGAATTTGCTTCCATAATGAAGAAAGCTTGGCTGAAGCATTTTCAAACTGTAGACTAAATTAACTGGTTTTAAAACAACGTATAAACTTGTATCACTGCTGACAGACAAGCTGTGTCAGAGTGGCTTCAATTTAAAAGCAAGCAAGCATCACCAGTACTCCCATTGGATTTGAAGTGATACTGCTTCAGTCATATTCTTGGCTCTTTCTGTCCTCCTGTGAGTTCCCTCCACCACATAACTGTGGAAATCTGATTTTAAACTCATGCACTCAGATACTTCCAAGTATGATAAATTTTGTATGAAATGAGAAACTCCAAAGGTGCCAGGAGATGGTGTTTCAAGACTCTTTAGCAAGAGGCAACCAAGTAAGACAGGATAGGTCTCAGCACACTGGGGGAAAAAAAAGACCAAGACACAGAATTTTCTAATGTGTCTCTCAAATGATGATGTGCAATGTAAACTTTATAGCCAGCCAATATATCTCATTACTGCATAAAAAAAAAAATCTGAGAATACAAAAATTATCTGTAGGTAGGCCAGAAATGCAAAATTTAAACATTTGCTATAACTTCAAACCTCTTGAGTTGTTACTCTGTTTCTCTTTAAATAGTTATCCTTCCCTGGCTGCTTGCAGGCCTGAGGAGCATCTTTCCACTAGCCTGGGAGCTGGATAAAGGACTCTACTGTATCAGCAAACATAAAACATAACACAGACTAAGAGAGAGGACAGCACATAGGTCAACTCAATGAATGTGCTGTTATTCAGACACACAAACCAGAAAGGTCCTTGCCACTACTTATGTTGTGACACAGAGGCTCTAGCTTGAATTTTAGTGGAATAAATGGTTGGAAAAGCCCAGGCAGTGGTGTGGCCAAAGTCTTGGCACCTTGTGTAGGCTAGAAAAAGACTAGTGGTGTCTTGAAAAGAGCACCTCCTGGTTATACCAGGCTCAAGAGCCTCCAAGAATTTCTCTAAACAAACCATCTGGTTAGACCTACACGCCCACTTATTTTGCCCAATTTTAGACAGATTCAGGTTGACAAACATTTTCCAGAGCTCTGACCTTTCCCAGTCTGCCCATCTCTGGCTTCTCCTCTAATTAACAAGTGTTTTCTCTGGAAAGATCTAATACACATCTATTCTAAGCAAAAACTAAACATGTAGAGGCTGTTCCCATCCAGAGCCCACCACAGGGAGGGACCCATGAGATCTCTGATGATAAACAGCAACCTGCAATCTGCTACCATTTCCCCAAGGTCGTCAGCAAAATGAAGAGTTTGCTTCCCTTCTAAACTCTTCACATGCTGCCAAGGCAGAACATACACCTCAGTATCCAGACCAGCAGCCCCAGAGAGCACAGAAACAAAAAGCAAATGGAAGATTCCTTTTCTCCCAATGATGTCAAAATGCCTTTGTATCCTGCTTCGTGATATGGCCAGGAATGCTGGAAGCTCCTAAGAGGATGAAGACTTTTCTTCGCCTTAAAAGAGAGTCTGCAGAGCAGCTTGTTACAGGCTCTGGGTTCCTGATTTGAAACATGCAGCAAAGTCAGCTTTTGGCGTTTTCCTGAGTATAATGTCCATTCCCATTTCTCATCCCCACTCAGGTACTGTATTGCACAGGCCCTGACTCTGTGCCAATACCACCCTTCCTGGGGTAAGACCAAATACAGATTAAGAATGTTATAGATACAAAAAGGAGTTGAAACTTTTTATTAGTTGTATCAGGAGGTTGACTGTGTGTTTCGGTTTCCGTTTGCAACTGTGTTGATTTTCGAGTGGTTCTGAATTGTTACAAATACTAGCAGTTGTAATGTTGTTGGAGTGAGTGTTAGATGATGTTGCAACGTACAGTTACGAATGTTTGTAGAGGCTTTGACGGCATTTCCGAATGTAGTTACTATTGTAATGGAGCGGTTAAAGGGATAATACCAGGGGAGGGGGGAATCTTCTGCTCTCCCCCAGACAACCCAGAGACTGAGACCACCACCCAGAGCTCTTATTGGTGAATACAACCAACCAATCAAGTCACGGCGGGAAAGAATGATTGGTCTAGAAAGCACCCTGATAAGGACCAATGAGAGCCCAGAGAATGCACCAATCATGTAGAGGATCCAAAACGAGCCAATCCCTGAGGGGACTGAAGCTATAAGAGGGGGCTGACCGCCCTCAGTGGGTGCTTTGCTCTCACGAACGGACTGTTCTGAGGGGTGGCCCAGGTACACGGATCAGTTTGCTCTGGCTTGTGTGAGGGGCTGGGACTAGCTCAGCCTCTTGTTCCTGTAGCCACTTTGTAACAATAAACAGTTGGCCTTTCCTTTTTCACCATCTTTGGATTTACGGCCCTGTCATTATTTTTGCAACATTGTATCAAGAAGATAAAACCTATATTTAAAAATATTAGATTTTTTAAAAACTTTTTACTTTTTAAATCTGTATTTGGTTTTAAATGGATTCCCAGTGGAGCCTCCAAAGGCATGAGCCACCATGGGTGGGGAGTTGCACGGGGCAGGACTGAGTGTAAAGAGGAGAGCAAGAGGTAGAAACAGTGTAGAGAGTATTTCCACCCAGCTGGAAGCTACAGTGACACCAAAGCATCTTCACAACACAACTTGGGTATGGTGAGTGCAAGGATGTCAACACTGCCAGGAGCTCCCTACTGCATGGCTGGGCTTGATGAGCATGAGCTGTGCAGTGGAGTGATAAATCCAGCATGCATGGAAATGGAAAAACCTCACAACCTGTGTGGTAGCTGCATCACCCACTCCTTAGCCAGGCTTTCAAAGGTGACACTGGACTGCCCCCAACACCTGTTCTCCCATGGGACCATCTAGTTGTACCATGCTAGAGTGGAGCCAATAAACACTTTGAAGAGTGGGATGGGATCAATTCCAAGACAAGATGCTCAGAGCAGAAGGCTACATGGAGATTGGACATTACTTCACTCTTTTTTCTGGAGCTCAAATTTACCAGTCAGAAAAGGGGCCCAAAGCATAAAACTGTGTGAAGCTCAAAATCAGGGTCCCCAGAGAAGGACACACAGCAGCAAATGGGTCCAAAGTTTGCCAGCCATCTGAGCACAGTGCTAGAAGAGCACCAGGAGTTAGTTATCAGAGCAATGGATAGTCCAGATACTGTCAACAAAAGGATTCAGCTTGAAAGCCAGTGGGACCGTAATTCATGTTAAGCTATTTCACAAACCATGGTGTCCCCAGAAAACCTGATACAGAGCAAAGCAGATAAGAAGGTGAAGAAGGTTTCCAGAAGTGATCCAAGAAAGCGTGTGAAAAATGTCTGCTGGAAAAAAAACCACATGGGAAAGGGCACAGTTTGTAACAGTACTGGGGGAAGAAAATACAACAGTAAAGTGATTTTTTGAGTTGCAAGCTTCAACTTTGCAAGCTACATACAAGCTAAGAGGATATGTGCTGGCTGCAGATATACTCCCTCAAGCATTAGCAGCTGCCTGCCAAAGCACCTCCTAAATGTCATGATCTGACAGACAAAGTCCTGTCAGCTCACAGACAAAATACATCAGGATTCCCATGTGACTGCTGTGCATGAGATACTGTAGAAAATGTCTGTAGCCAAGGGGGGCCAAGGCAGCATATTCCTAAGGTCTGTCAGGAAAGCCAGGCAAAGCCTCAGTGCTAGGTGGGTTTTGTTTGATGGCATGGTGACCACATCACCAATAGAGAGCAACACTTTGCAGAGGGTACAAGGAAGCCAGATAGTGATTTAAATGCCTCAGGGAAGAGTTATCACTGAAAAACTCTTATCCCGATGCAGCGGGATCAGGGAAGAATACTAAATGTTACTGCAGGTGCCAAAAAAGTATGGGCCAAGTCAGGCCCATGTGAATGACTCAAAGAAATTTTTCATTTAGAGCAATGGAGACACAGAAAGAAAATTAAATGTTCCTTGCTATCCTGAGCTGTCTGTGCTAGCAGAAGTTACATTTAAACAGAGTATTATGGATATCCTGCCTTTCTTCACTTAGTACATGCCAGAGAAGGAAGCACCAGTCAGTGAAGTGGATCCAGACCATTTCTGATAAGTTTGTTTCATTCCAGAGGGAGAGATAGCTACGATAGCTTTTAATTCCCAACTAAAATGAGCCAAATACATCCATACATGAACCACATAAACAAAGTCTTTTCTGGTACCTTCCAAGAGCAGGTCTCAACATTTCTTACAAGCATTGCTCCACCTCATAGTCTCTTTGTGATGTATTGCATACGTGGAACACAAAGATCCAGAAGGGCAAATGAATTGCATAAAGCCTGTGGCAGTATTGGTAAATGAGACGAGATATGATTTCTGTGTCCTACTTAATAAAAAGGAAGTCATCTGTCTTCTTAATTGAGGTGTCCAGTTTCCTTTTCCAATCTATATATCAATGGATGCTTATTCTCTCCAGAGATTCCAGATTTTACCTCTTGTGGCAAGTTAAAGGAATAGTTTGGTTTTTTATAGTTGTTTTTATAGAATGCTTAAGCATACCACATAAATTACTTCGTAAACATCACAATAGCACAATGTAAACTTCATTAAGCTTTAGCAGAAGTTGTCAGCTAAATACATGATTAAGAAAATTGGCAACCAGCTTACTTCTTGGCTCTCATGCCTTAGAATTTGATTATTATAAATACATACAATTGCATGCATGGCCAAATATTGTGCTTCAATATTTGTCCATAAAATGGATTTGAAATGCACGCAGGATGCTGCAGCTTTTGTCAGAGGAAGTTATTATCTGTGATAAAAGCAATTGTTGACATTAGAAATACAAACTAGACTATTCAGAGGGAAAATTTAATAAAAACAAAACAAATGTAGATAGGAAAAGGGAGGTTAGCAGTATGGCAAAGCAAAGCCAGATGTAGCAGTAAATATCTGCCCAGAGGCAAACTTGGACTGCTACCTATCAGAGTGGCAGCACAGCTGGTTTGTTTTTTGCACTGGACATGGTGGATAGGTAGACAACAGGCAAGTATGCACTTAATCTGAGAAAAAGCCAGGTTAACCATACATTTCATTCTGATGTGTATTATCTTAAAAACAAGAAGGGCCATTTTGTCAGGGAGCATTTGGGGTTTGGGTTTATGTTTAAAATAAATGTTAGTACCTATATTTCATCTTAGCAGTTGTCTCAGTTGCACAGGTGAGTAAGAAAGTGAGTGAGCCAGGAGCACGGAGTCAGTGTGAGCTTCTCTCCAAGGCCCAGTGGGCCAAAGGAGATGCACCACAGCTGTGCAAACCCTGCCCCTGGACCACTCTGCCTGTGCAGGGTTGGAGAACTACCCCCAAGTGAAGTGTTCTTTTCTGCCTCCTCTCCCAGAATGCAGCACATGTACAACATCAAAAGAAAATGCTTTGAAAACTGCAGACAAACACAGTCTGTACATCTAGCTCAAGCACACTTCCTTAGGATGAGCATTTAAGACCAAGGAGCATTTCCTTGGTGAAACACACTGAGAGCCAGTCACTCCATTTGGAAAAAAACTAACTTTGAATAAATTAACTGTACTGTATAATTATTTTTTCAATTGAGAATGTCACGAAGAGGATGTTACAGGAGAATACAGACTCAGAACAAGCTGGCTCACGTTACTATCTTCTGGCTTTTTTATTTTCTTATTTGGTCTTGTTATACAGCTTGTTTGGTCTGAAGTTATATAGCTCCATAGTAACAACCTGCTGAGCGAGAAGGGGATTTACAGCACTTTTCTCTACTTCTTGGAGTATTTTGGTCACTTAGCTGCCATCTCAGAGTTAAAGGAGAACTAACTACACATTTTGCACTGACCTAATTGTTTTCCTCCTTTCTTAAAGAAAACCTTTTTAGTGACAAATGTGACAGAAAGTATGTTGGTGTTGTGGGAGGGCAACAGAGTTTATTATCCAAGGGGTACATCTGAATTAAATTATCATGCTCTAAAGTTTGGACTGATTTTTCAGTTAACAAACTGTTTTACCATACTCCTTCAACTATTAGAGAAACACGTAATCTCTCAGTGTTTCTCAACCAAGAGTTTATACTGATCATCAGCCTCAGTGAAAACAGGGTTGGGGAGAGAGGCACCAGAGCCTACAACTGGGAGCTGTGTCCACAGCTCTGAAGTCAAAGTAGGGAGGAATTCTTGTTCGAAACTGCTACCCACAATGAATAAACATGTTATCCTCCATAGAGGATTCTATTCCTGTGCACACAACTGTATGCTGGCTGCCCCTGGAGCTCTCTCTGCAACAGAAGTTGCCAGGTTAAAGATTCACACCACATTCTCAGCAGATGCATGTGGAAATCCCTAGCCTGGTCACAAAGGCATAAACTGGGGGTGCACTGGGAACTCACAGCCAGGCATGGCCCTGAAATGGGTCAGGGGGCTGTGCTGCAGCATGGACATGCCCCTGCCACAGAGAGAGCGGGCTGGTCATGGCTAACAGGCACTGAACACCCAGGGAGGACCTGGTGGGGACGGGGGTGAAGGGTGGGAGTGGGGGGCACCAAGGTGGCTGCAGGCAAAGGGGTCCACACACATTCACAATAATAACTTGGGAGATACTGCTCTTCTCAGTGTAGTTTTCATCCTGTGCAGTTGGTGTCAGGAGCAAGGCAACGTCTGCCAGAGGTGGATGGGGAGGGGAGATGTGGCATGGGGCAGATGTGGCACCTTCCCTTGTGCTAACCAAGTGCCCAGTGACAAGGAAAGCAGAGAAAGAGCAGCAGTGAAATGGAGATGTGTGTGACCGTGGCATGGCACCCACATACTGGCACCCAAGGAGGCATTTGGTGGCACCATGCACAACTTGACTGCAGCAAACTGCTTCCAGTGTAAGCCCTGAAATCCCATTCCAGGAATGTTTTGAGTCAGAACCAAAAGGCTTTTCCAGCTCCCTGAGTTCAGTATCTCATGGTGATGATATCCTTCCTGGTTCTCTGAGCTTTTATGTGGCCGCAGGACTGCGCTTCTGAGACACAGCTAAAACTTCTGAGTGCACAGAAAAGAAGAGGTAGCTGGAAAGTAAAGATGGAAATAAATTTATGGTGATACTTTCCCCCATAAAGAATCAAGATAATCTATTTTCTCCATATATCTTTGTTGCTTAAAGTATTGAGCAATTCAGCTAGTACCAAAGAGAAAAATTAACAGAAAAAAATGAAACAAGACCCTCCAGACTGGTGAAACTAGCTCTTCTGGAAAGGACTGCCCCAGCAGAGGCACATAGCCCTCTCACCTTTTCCACTCTGATTTCTCTGCATTGCCAGTTTTGTGCATTCCCAGATCCAATCCCAGGCTTGCGAGCTAGAGAGTCTGGAGATACCAGAAACTCATCTACAGGAAACCTCCTGCAGGGGCTGTTTGCCATCATATCACTGGGAGCTGAAATAAAGCTCCTTGTCAACAGAGCAACGCACCAGCTGGACCCAGTGCTCATCCTCGTCCTTGAGGAGCAGAGGGTGGACAGAGTGAAGTGACAGGGTTGCCTGACAGAGTCACTCACTGAAGAAGCTGAGAAGCTATTTCATGACTTGTGAATGCTGATCCTATGTCCTTTACACAACTCAATGAGACCTTAAATTATATGCTGCAGAGAGTCAAGATCATAAATAAAAAGAAGAGCTCCTCAGATAATGGCATTCCTGTAAGCTTCCAAATACGCCTCACTTGGGGACATATTACATTACAATTTTGGACTTGCCAAATTATCTTCTGTTCTATTTATTACCAGCAGCCTTATATTGCACTCATATTTTAAGTTCTTAATTTGTGCAGCTTTTGTTCTACCTCAAAAAATATTATTTTCTTTAGCCCCTTCATCTCAATTCTCTTACCACACAAGAATAAGAATTGACAAGGACATCAGGAACATACCCTGACATTTACCCAGTTGAGGAATCACTGATACTGCAAGCTCACAATCAGCCCATAGGAAGGGATTCACCTTCACTGGCCCTGTCCAGCCTCAAGATCATTCTTCAAAAGTCAGCTTTTGGCCCCAGGAAAGCACTGGCCAAACAAGTGAGAAGTTTTACATCAGGGAATTACAAGAATTATAGGAAGGACACCAAGTATAGTGAAACAGATGCATTCTGATCACATATGTAGAATGGTTTGAATTATGCAGCACAAATAGGCCAACCCAGTTCTGTCCAAGTGCTCTGAGGTCCTGCTCAGGATTTCAGACATGCATTATGAGGAGCAGCTGCTGCTCCAGGATATGTTTTAGTCCGGGTAGGACCAAGTCCTGAGAGTTTCCGGTGCATGTTTCAAAAAAATCAGCCTCAGCCTTAGGTATCCAAGCTGGCAGTTGTAAATATTTATTCATTAAAGAAAGTTCTTGTTTGCTCCTGGTCCAGCCTCATAACCTTCTAAAGACTCACAAACAAGGGAAATGTATGTACAGAGAACAGGGGGAGGAATTTCCTCCCTTTCGTTATAAGTTGAAAAAAAATTACAAAACCAGCTTGCCTTGTGGAAAATAAACTTGTCCAGTTTTGAATACATGTGTTTACTGTACAAACTTTCAGTGACTCAGATGTGAAATGTGCCTCAGGTTTGTTATGTGTTTTGTTTAGTTTTCTAACTATTCCTGAGAAAACACAGGCCACAGTTCAGGCTGATGTCTATACCATCCAGTAGATTGCAGGGGATGCACAATAAAACCCCAATCCTGTGAGTGTTTGTGCATGCATGAATAGACCTGCATTCACTGGGCTTTTTCAAGCATGTAATCATCCACAGGATCAGGGCCTCAGGCACAGTGCAGAATTTGTGTTCCTACATTTACTTGGGGCTGGAATTTGTTGCATTATTTTGACATAAACTGTTCATTTCGTTTCAGAACTCACTACTGCATTCACACCAGTATTCAACTGGGCAGGACTAATTTTAAGCAAGCTTGAAGAGACTACTGATCTCCTTTTCCTTTCCTGTCTGCACTGATCTCCGTCACATCCAATGTGCCTCCTTTTTAATCATCTTGCTTCTCCCGCAGCTCTCTGATTAGGTCACATTTCAATTTGTGCCCACAGAGTTGCTCCCATGTTAGTGGCTGGCAACATTACAAACACAGTTTCTTGGCATTCCTGATTGAACCGAGTCAAAGACCCCCAGGTAACTACAGATACTTGGAAACTATTTCATGGGTCTGAGCTATTTCTGCTTCCTGGTGATACGTAAAAAAAAGCTATGATGTGGTTGATAAAGAGCATTTGATTTGTTTGGAACTACTGGGAACTACTTGTGTCTCATTTAGCTTGCCTGGAAAAATTTATTGTGACTTCAGATGCCTTAATTGAGGGCCTGAGGGTGTTGATCTTCAGCAGCAGTCCCATCTATTCTCCACATCCATCAATCACTGAGGTTAAACAGTGTGTGGTTCTAAAAAGCCTCAGCATTTGATAGCCCACAGTCCCTTGGATCATGTAGTTGATTTCATTCATTCAGTATCTAGCAGGGGGTAGGGAGAAAGGAGCCCTCTGAACCTACCTGGGAAGTCTACAATCCAGGGATGGACCCCAGAAACCACAGGTGAGCAGCACCAGGCAGTTTGGGAGTTAAGACTTGACTTGGATTGTACTTACGTTATTGGGCTTCTGACCTTTTTCTTCTGTTTGTGATGAGAATCCCCCTCAATGAAATAAATTCTCACCTCAAGTTAGCTCATGAACATTTGAGTGAAGCTGGCAAAGACAGGGAGTTATCTGGAGATGGCAATGCCAAATGGAGCAAGGAACACGTGCCCCAGGAGCAGTGATTTGGACCTCCAGATGTCAGAGGGAATCATAGACCCATTTAGGTTGGAAAAGATCTTAAAGTTCATTGCGTCCAACCATTAACCCAGAACAGCCCAGTCCACCACCAAACCATTTCCTTAAGTTCCAACATCTACATGTCTTTTAAATACTTCCAGGAACGGTGACTCAACCATTTCCTCAGACAGTCTGTTCCAGTGTTTGACAACCCTTTCAGTGAAGAATTTTTCCTAACATCCAATCTAAACCTCCCCTGGTGAAACTTGAGGTCATTTAGTCTGGTCCTGTCACTTGTTACCTGAAAGATTGATCCCACCTCACTACAACCTCCTTTCAGGTAGTAGTAGAGAGCAATAAACTCTTCCCTGACCCTCCTTTTCCCCAGTCAAAACACTCCCAGTTTCCTCAGCCATTTCTCATCAGACTTGTGATCCAGACTCTTCACCAGATTCATTTCCCTTCTTTGGACACAGGAAAAAACACAGGAGTTTCTTTCCAACCTAATAGGGCCAGCAGGGAATTTACAAATGCCAAAACCTGGGATATGGTGAGGGGATCTCTCTGAAAGGTGTAAGGTTATATTAGGACCCTCATTCCCTGCCAGGCACAGGAAATGCAGAGATACCAAACATCTCCAGACAAATGCCTGAGCAACACTTCTGCACATAAACATTTCAGTTACATCTCTGTGAACAGAAATACATGGAAACTACAATCCAGTTTCACAGGCTCTTGGTAGCATGCTGTTTATTGTTCCCGGAGGAACAATAAGGATTCTTAAAAGCAGATGGGCTCAGACACTCTGGTGATTTGCTGTAGAAGCAAAACAATGGGCCAGATTTTTTAAAAATAGAAAATACATCCATTGTGCAAGTAAATCTTACTCTTTTCTATGCACAAAGTGGGACGGGATGGACAATGTTTTGCAGCACTTTTGCAAAAAATGAGTAAATTGTTTTCCTGACACAGTGATCACAGAAAAATTGAACAAGAACAAGGGCTTAAAATTTAATATAAGCACAGGATCACAGGATGTTTGAGGTTGGACAGGACTCCTGGAGGTCATCTCGTCCAAAACCCTCGCTCAAACAAGGCCACCTACAGCCAGCTGCCCAGGACTGTGTCTCCAAGGATGAAGACTCCACCACTCCCTGGGAAACCTGTGCTGGTACTCAGTCATCCTCACTGTGGAAAAGTGTTTCCTGATGTTCAGAGGGAACCTCTGGTGTTTCAGTCAGCATCCATTCCCTTTGAACCTGTCACTGAGCACCACTGAAAAGAGTCTGGCTCCATCTTCTTTGCACCCTTCTTTCAGGTATTTAAACATGTCAATGAGATTATAGACACACACGCCCCCCTCAGTTATCTCCAGAGTAAACAGTTCCAGGTCCCACATCCTTTCCTCAGAGATTAATGCTTAAAATGCTTAATTAATTAAAATTAGTGCTTAAAAATTCTCTAGTCCCTTAATCATTTTTGTGGTGTTCATTGGACTCTCTCCAGTGTCCATGTCTTTCTTGTACTGAGGAACACAGAATTGGACACAGCACTCCAGATGTGGACTCATGAATGCAGAGCAGAGTAGAAAGATCACCCTCTGTGTCTCCAGCAGCTCAGGACACCATTGGGCTGTTCTGCTGCAAAGGCACATTGCTCACTCAGGTTCAGCTTGGTATCTGCCAGGACTACCAGGTCCTTTCCTGCAAAGATGCCTTCCAGCAAGGTGACCCTCAGCATACACTGGCACCTGGGATTGTTACTCCCCAAGTGAGGGATTTGGTGATTATCCATATGGAATTTCATGAGGTTTCTTTCAGCACATTTCTCCGGTCTGTTTTGGTCCCTCTGGATGGCAGCACCACCCTCTGCAATATCAACCACTCTTCCCAGCTCCTGTGTCATCAGCAAATTTTCTGAGGGTGCACTCTGGCCCCCCATCCAGATCATTAAAGAAAATGTGAAACAGGACCAGATCCAGTGTTGTCTCCTGGGGTATAGTGCCAGTTATTGGCCTCCAACTAGACATCATGCCACTAACTACCCTCTGGACCCAGTCAGTTCTCAATCCAGCTTCTCCACTTATTCAGCCCATACAGGGCCTGAAGCCTAGGTGGACAACATCCATTCCTGTCCTCTCATTTACCAGGCAAGTCATTTCACTGTAGAAGTCATTGAAGTTGGTCAAACATGACTTCCCCTTGAAGACATGCTGACTGCTTTTGATGATTTTCTTCTCCCAAATGTGCCTGGAAATGAGGCATCCTCCCAGGATCCCCCACTTTCCCAGGGATCAAGGAGAGGTTGACTGGCTTACTGTTTTCAGGGTCCTTCTTGCCATATCCTTGCAGATAGGCATGACATTTGCTTTCCTCCAGACTTTGAGTATTTCTCCAGTCGTCATGATCAAAGATTATCAAGAGTAGCCTTGCAATGACATTAGCCAGCTTCCTCAGCTTCCATGGGTGCCATCTGAGGCAAGAAGACAGCCAGTACTTCAGCCTTTTCCATATCCTGTGTAACCAGGTCCCCCACCTCTTTCAGCACGGGCCCACCTTTTCTGTAGGCTATGTTTTGTCACCCACAAACCTAAAGGAGCACTTCTGGCTGCCTGACCAGATTCAATTCCATTTGGGCTTTGGCTTTCCTAACTTCACTCCTCAATGTCCAGTGTCTCTGCCTCCTCCCAGGTCACCCATTCTAGCTTCCTTTGTAATGTAGCAAAAGGAAGGTGCAATAAAGGATAATCCCATTACTCCATGGAATAGTCAATGTCAAAAATGAACCTGGATAAACTCAAGTCTTTACCAAGACTGAGAAAATATAAAATCTGTGAAGAGTTTTTGTAAGCAAAGTACCCATCTTACATCTTCATGCATCTAGAGAAGGCTGGAAGAGAACTTCAGGAGGCCCAACCCAACCTCCTGTAGGTCAGCATTACACCTGGATTGAAACCAGTGTATATGCATATACACACATCAAACACATATATATACACATCAAACTCCATAACTGAAACCAAACTACATAATATAAATATCAGGTATTATACACCATGTATAATAAGGCTTCTCTTTTAAAGCTAGTGGGCCCTTTGCTTTGATGAGTTAACATATTTCAGAGGGTGTGTATCTGATTCATGATTAAAGCTTATGTATTTCTAGCACCAGAAGAAATTAAACTAATTTGCTGATCCTAGAGGTAGGCTGGTGTTTAAAAGAACTGTTGTTTTTTGTTTTTGTTGGGGGTTTTTTTGGTTTTTTTTTTTTTTAACATGGTAAACTCAGTAACCATAGGTGGAGGGGAATTAACCCACATCAAAAAAAAAAAAAAAAAAAAAAAAAAAAGAACCAGTTTTCCTGAGTGAAATTTTGTAATATGAAAGAAATACTTTAAAGAAACTAATGAAGTCTAAATATTGCATCATAATTTGTCCTATTAATGTTGGTATCATTACTTTAAAATACATGTTACTATAGATATTATATTTTTCAGACATCAAAAGTAGGGTAAAAGGAGAGTGCCATAAAATTTGACAGGTTTATGTCAGGGTGTATTTTCAGCTGCAAAATTTCCTTGTGTAAACCTCAGGTTTACAATTATATGTTATACATATAGTATAACATATGCAAGTTCTGTGTTTGAAGCTGTCCAACACTTTCAAGAAAACTAATATCACTTTGATTTTTATTAAATTCAGAACATAGAAGATCAAATGTGCTCAATGACTGATGCTACATGTCAATAGCATACAAGCAGAAAGGAATTTTTTTCCATGTGAATATGGTATGAGCAGTATATACTGGGAAAATGTCATTGCACTCAACAAGCCCAAGACAAGAGCATGTCTCTCCTAACAAACATTGAAAGTGGGCAGTACAAGGGGTCCCTCTTCTCATTTCTGTGCTTTGCTGTGCAATCTGTATGGTTTCCATCTCTGGGGCATTTGCAAATCTAAATTTAAGACTCTAAATCCCAAATCTTCCCTAAAAGCAAACCCCAAAGGTTTCAGTTTAGATGGTGCACAGCTCTCAGCAAGACTGGGAGAGAAATCCTAAGTGTCTCCAAAATATGCAATTTTACCGTTCCATTCTACCAATGAACCTGTAACCCAGGTCCTGCCCTCCTTCCCCCTCCAGCCCATGCAATCTCCATCCAAGAGACCTTATCCCACATCACCCTGCCCTAAATCCCACTCCTGTGTCACTATGACCTTCACCACCCCTGTATTCCACCCCCCCAGGTTCCCCCTGATGCACTTCACCCTCCCCCTGCACGTTGTCTCCTTTCCACAGCAAGCATGTGCAAGAACTGCAGCACAAGTCAGGCACTGTGACTTGTACATCCCCTGTTGGATGGATTTTGACTTTTTAGAAGTGTAGACTACATTTGACTCCAGTTTGTCCTTCAGACTGATCCTGGTATCCAGGCTCAGCAACTGTAACTTCTTAAATGTGTGGGAAAGGCCATTTTCCAAAGGGCTGCACCAGCATTCTACCTGCCCTTGCTCTGTGCCAATGCAGAACACCTCCACTGTATACATGAATGAAGAGTCAAGACAAGGTTGAAGAAAGGTTCCTGTTGAGCTCCACAAGTTAGTATCCTGTCAGTACCATGTCTAAGCTAGAAAGAAGTCTGTCACAGATGATGAATGTGCTGTAATGGGGACATGTTTGCATTAGTAGTAACTAACTTACACCATGTTTTTCAAATGCTGGTGATTTGCACATTGTGTTGGTGAATTTGCATACTGCAGTTCCTATTTGCCACTGCTGTGGAAGCCTGCTTTGAAAAAGAGAGGTGCAGCCTCTCTGAAAAATTAGACTGACACCAAAACAAGTGGTTCCAGGCTGGTTTTTTAAGATTTTTGCCTGGCTTTTATAATCTTCAAAGGCAAACTGGGCCCCTCTGAAAAAAGTTGGAACTGCTTCTTCATAGCAAAGATGTGTCACTCAGCCCTGCCAGTGCTCACGTTTGGAGCAGCAGAAGCAGGCCAGCTAAATGTGTGCCTTGAGTACTGATACACCAGTGAGGTTTCCTAAAACCACGAGCAGGAGAAACCTGCAGTCTCCTGCATAAGAATGAATTAAACCAAAAGCCGAAAACCACTCACCTCCCGTGGGAATTTCACCTATTTGCACAGACTTTTAGGTCATCTCACTTACAAAGGTACACATCTGACCACGGGGAACAGAATAAGCAGCCAGTTTTCAAAGAGAACAATCACAAGTGAAACTTGTTAGCCAGGGTGATGATTTCTCATCCACTTAGAGTATTTTTGACAAGAGGAAAAGGCCCACCTTCCCTGGGTGCTGCCTGCTTAGAAATCTGTCCTGGCAGTTTCAATCTGCCTCTCAAACACTCGGTGTTTTGAATCCAAGCAAAAGCTTTGGCAGCTGTAAACTTAGCACGGTCTCATTTTAAATGATGAGAGGAAACAGGCTGACAGTGAGCTGATTAGAAAGCTCTTAGAGCTCTCTCGGCTGAGTGGGGAAAACAGAACAACTTTCTTCATGTGTTGCCAGAGAGGGACAGAGGGGCTGCCAGAGCCTGGATTGCTGTCCTCACAAGATCGTGAGGATGTGGGAAAAGTCTGTTTTGGGGAGGCTGAGCTGCCCTCACCAGCCTGCCCCTTCCTGGCAGCCTCTGCTCTGAAGATAACAAGGGAGGAAATAGCAAAACACTATGGTAGAGACTAGATGAATTTGCAGAGACAACTGCAAGCTGTTTCCTGGCCCCAGCCTTATCTGAAGTCCCAGAAAATAACCCTTTCTCTGTGGCCAATAAATAACCCATTATGATTGGGGTGAAGTGTCTGGTTAAATTTCTGCTGCTGAGGATAGCAGAATGTGCTTTCCACAAAGAGCAGGACCAACTGTATTTGTAGCCATGCTTTGGAGCTCAGAGGGAAGACTCTGCAGAATCCTCTCCACAGTGGCATGTGGGTTAAGTCAATGTTGTGAAAGCACATTGTCAAAAATGAAGACACAGAGACAGGACGGGAGGAACAGGTTAAAAGAATGCAATGCAGAGGTTATTGAGTGGACAAGGCAGCAAGCATTAAAAATTATTTAGCCAAAAAATAAAAATAAATACAGAAGGAAATTACTTCATCACAGCCCACACTGAATTATCAGTACTCTGAGAGCTGCTTTTCTTTTCAAAATGGCAGCTGACAGCTGATCTAAACATAAAGTCATGAGGACAGGGAGAGGACAGGAGGGAGGCTCAGGAAGGGGATGGACAGAAGATGAACCAAACCAGCAAGGGTTTAAGGCCACAGGCAAACACAGGCAGCACCAAACACAAGGACAGGTAGCCCTTCCCAGCACTCTGCCATGAGCTCCTAATATCTATCTGAGCTGAAGAAGGTGTATTCTAGCTCAGATGTCATCTCTGTCTTGTTGTCCAGCAGTGCCTCTTCTTATCACATGTCAAACTTCAGGACCTAGCCCCCACATTTCACCAGAAAACTGCCACTTGCTGTTCTGCCCCAACAGCCCCACCACAGGGTGATGGCAGCCATTCCCCATGACAGTTCCCCAAGGCTGTGTTTGCCTTGACAAACATGTCATCATAGGCTTGGTTCTCACTGAAATTTGGGTTGCTTTTTCATTTTCATTACAATTTTTATCTAGCTGTAAGAATACAGTGCAACTTGTGTGAGTGTCCACCACATTAGATCCATACCTGTCTTAAAGGACCACCCCTAGGGTATCCTCAAATTTATTAGCTACAGCCCCACTCTGCCTCTGCAAGAAAATTACCTCTGTAAAGAAATCAAATTTTTGCTGATCCCCTGAGAAGACAAGAAGGCAATTTATACTGCAGTTCATTCCTGCTACCTTCAGAAAAAAGAAAAAAAAAAAAAAAAAGGAAAAAAACACTGCTCAGTGAGGAAAATGCAGTTCAGCCATATGGTGGTGCCTATAAAACCAACCATCTTAGACACGAATTTGGGTTGGGGTTGAAGTATTTTTCCTTTACAGTAAAATAGCTGGGAATAATAGTCATAAATTCTTTCATTGAATTTCCTGGGGTCTGAAAGACGTCTGGGAGGATTATGGGAGGAATACATTGTGCTGTAGCTGTTCTTGAAGCAGCCTCAGTTTATGGCTCCATCTATAACTGCTGCAGCTCCCCCGAAGCAGACACTGAAACTGTCCCTGGAGCTGAGCACTGCTGATGTCACAGCACAGCAGCCAAACTCCATGCTCCATGGTCTGCTTTACCTTCCCCTCCCTTTGAACAAGCCCACTTTATCTTTCCCTAACCCAGCGGGGTGCCAGCCCCCATCCCCTCCACCTCCTCCATGGGACATGGCAGGTGGCTTGGTCACACTCACAACCAAAGGTGCTGCTACCAGAGCAGTGGACTGCCCTTTCCAAGACAAGCAGTAGCACCACCAGTCCCTGCTGGAAACTGTGACAGAGAGGGAGAGTAAAGAGGACACAGCAACACAGCTGTGCCTTTTAGCAGCCGATGTGCTTTCTTATCTCTTCTCCTAATTTGGCTCTTTCCATATTGCAGCCTTATGATGCTATCAGAGAAACCTTATCATAATTTTGTTGAAAAAAAACAGTCCTAAATCAAGCAGGGATCCTTGAAAAATTGAAGAAGAGGAGAAGGATTCATCAGCACAGACAGACACATTTTTGCAGAGGCAGATGGCCTGTTCTCCACAAAGTGTCCAGAGCTTTTGCAGTATTCCAAACCAGCCTACATGCCTCCAGCTGACTTCCCATAAAAATGCTGAAGGGTCTTTGATCTCAGGATACATGTCCTTATGAGAAGGGGAGGGGTAAAATCATATGGGTCAGGCAAACACTTGACAGTAGTTACTGCAACTCCTCAGACCCAGCCTTTGTGGTCTGTGCCAGAGATTGCAGATTTGGTTTGATCAATCATGAGTTGAAAAGGCAGAGCAGAGGTGCTCAGGTCAAATCAGATGCTTAACTCTGCTTGCCTTAGTCATGGGTGGGGAAGTCCAGGAAAAATTAGGATGATAAGAAAGAACAACAGCCAAAAAAAAAAAAAAAAAAAAAAAAAAAAAAGACTAATAGGAAATGACATACTGAAAGCATCAACCTCCCTGCAACACATCATCTGAACTTGGATATCAATTAATGGTTTAGCCAGTTTCCCAACTCGGCCTCCTCAAATGCTCCAGAAGTAGCAAAACATTTAGAAGCCAAGCATTTCCTTGGAAAACACTATATCCCCAACTTTGTAGCCAACACATATAGCACGGATTTTGTATGTTACAATGTATTATTTTTTCTGATGCTAGAGAAGAGCTCCTACCGTGAAAGGGATAAAACTACTCCAAAGGATAGCAGTTTAAATGTTACTAAAAATAATAAAAAAAAATGTTCAGACAGATTGTGTCTCTGACAGAAATTCCTCTGTGAGACAAAAATTTCAAGATGTAACAGAGCAGTCAGATCTTTACTGGTTCCTGTCTTCTCACTAACTCAATGCTTATGGAGTATGCATATAATGGTTTTTCCCCTGACAAATCAAATTTATCCTAAAATGCCATGGAATTAAAGGGATGGACTCCCCTCCTGCTTACCTCTGCCAGAACACCCTTCACGTTAACAGCTTTGTACAGCAAAAGTTAAACAAACTGTCCACTATTATCCTGACTCTATGAAAGAGAACGAGCTCTTATGTGCCTTGGGTCTTGCTGCTATCTAAAGCACTGCAGTTATTCTAGAAGAAGAAATCAGCCATTGAGAATCTAAGCAAAGGCCTGAATAAATAATTCGAGACTGATATAAAGGCAGGACATGTAAAGTGAGAAATGTATAGCTGAAAAAGCAGTGGTTTGGTTCCACTCCACCAACCCGCCCCTTGGAAAGGGGTATATGCCAAAATACTGACACCAGGTACTTAGGAGCAAAAGGAGCACGCTGCAAACAGAAACCTATAGGCAGCAGACAGTGCACAGTAGACTTTATTGTCTATTAGCTAGGAGCCAGAAGAATAAAATGCATAGACAGAAGCAATAACCTGGTGATGGGCAACACCCCAGAAGTTCAGTCTAGAGACAATATCACAGGTTATTTGAAAGATCTTCCCCAGACTTGGAGTGGTGATGTCTTCTGAGCAAATATTTCTAGTAAACACAGACCTTCCTGGCCCAAACCCACAGAAGCCCTGCCAAGGAGAATACTCTTGTGTATCTCAATGCATCTCCTTCCACAAGGACTAAGGTCCAGGGACTGATGTTCAGCTCTCTGTAGAGCCCACCTCATGTGAAGACGATTCACTGTGTGACTTACTGGTAGCTCAGATGAATATGGAAGACAGGGAAATTGTGCTGAATCCCAGTAAACAGATTAATTTGGAGAAAGGACAAGTAACTATCAACCTCTTTGCCTGAAAGCAGAAAAGAAGTGGAAAGCTGGAGCAGCTGCAAGCTGTGATGAAGAAGGTGCAGCAGAAAATTGCTAAAGATTATATTTCCAGGTGTCTCTGGTTTATGTGTCCCTGTGGTGTGAGGGTGGAAATCCCAGGACCATTTGCATGGAAGGAGGAAGAAGAGGCAAACAGAAAGCTGCCACGTTTACTAGGAGATGCAAAACAAGTTTGTCAAAAATGCTTCACATATACATTTAGCCACTGAAAAAAGGAAGTAATTCATTCACCAATTCCTGTGGTGAAAATTACTTCAAGATTTATTCCACACCCATGTGCCAAGCACACTCCTGATACAAACCCTACGGTCGCACACCCATACACATTCATGGACACACATACCCCCACACGTGGAGGCATCCCATCAATAGCACTAAATAACTTATGAAAATGGTTAGTTATGCTTTATCTGGAACAGAACTAAATCTGGATGTGAAAAGACCATCAAAAAAGCCGTAATATTGAGACTCCAGAAATAGGAAACATCTGTCTGGGGAGGAGGCACAGCCTTCCCTGACACTGAGCTGTGGTGCAAAGGGATGTGCGCCCAAACCATGATTCTCTGCAGAGGGATGGGGACACGTGACCCCATTTGACTTTTTATTTTCTCATGGTTATCACCCCAGAATACTAAATGTGCATGACTGTTTGTACAGTGCTATGCATACTCCACCAGGACTATCATGCCCAAGAGAAACAGAAAGACAGCTGAAAATAAAAAGGCTCAAGGCAGCTATTTTGGAGCTCCAAGAATAAAATCATTATTCAGCATGGGAAGTGGTTTTGGTGTTTGGCTGTGGTGACACATTTGAGCTGGTGGGAGCTGGGGCTTCCAGGTAGGCTTCAAAGAAATCTGGTCAACAATGAATGTATCTTCAGTTTTTTGTAGACAATGGGAGAAATCCATGAAGTTTGGAAGGCCCTCAGCTGAAACCAAGGCTTGTCAGAGCCTATTTTGCAGAGGTTCTAAGAACATAAAACAAGCAAGCAAACAAAGAAAAACACATACATAATAAGCAAAGGAACAAGAACATGATAGCAGAGGAGAAAGTTTGAGTTGAAGAAAAGGGGCAAGTTGTGATTTTGGCTGTATGTTTCATTGCAGAAAGCAAATGCAGCATAATGGGCACACTAGTGCTCCAAAAACCGCATCTCAGAGATACCATTAGCTCAGGACATTTACAGCATATATAAGCTGAAAAAGACAAATATATACTTTGTGTAATCACACAGTCCAAGTAAAGACTGCAGAGACCATTACCACACCAGAAGGATAACCCAGCCAACCACAGTCTCACAGGTTATAGAAAACTGCATTCAAGAAAGTCAAATAGGTTCCACAGAGCTCTTGAAATGACAGAAATGGCAGGAAAGCAAAAGCATTTCTGAACTGAAGGGACAAACCCTGCCCCACCACTCATACAGCACAGTGTGAGCTGTGCATAATTATCTGGGGACAGAGGCATAAAGAACAAGAAAATAATTCTCTTTAAAGCCAGTAATTGTTTCCTATGGTTTCACAAAGCTGTGCTGAATAAAATGCATTTGTTATATTGTGACCATGGGTCACAGAAACCACAGTAAGGAAGGAAAATGCAGGAAGATTATATGTTGCAAGGAGACATAGCTGCACCAAAGATGAACATAAAAAGCAAAACTGAATAGAGATCTAGAATTTCTAAATTACCCTTGGCCCAAATATCTGGCTTACCACTGAAATAGTATAATTATAAAGCTGGCATAAAAAACAGGACATGGATCTAGTTACTAATTTCTTACTAGCAATAGCAGCAGAACAGTTTCTGCCAGTAGCAAGTCTCTTGACAAAAACCTTGTGTCTTCTACATGATATGACCTATAGGGAAAACTGTTTTTAATCAGGCAAATCTATAAATGGTATGCAGTTGTGGTTGGTCTTCTCAGATGTCAAAAGGAACAGAGGAGAAAGTGGGGGAAAGGGAGGAGGGATATTCACTGTAAATTCTTGTTTAACACTTCACTTTCTCTGAAATACACACTGGAATTTTGTAGGTTTAGGAGGCTGCCTTTTTCATGCAGGCCAGTGATGACAAGAGCGTCACCTCAAAAGCTAGGTGAAAAATGTAGATTAAATAAAAGCCCAACCTCTTCCTAGCAGTATTGTTTTAGCCCTGTGTTCCACTTCAGTTTTGACTGCAAATACAGGGGGCTTTTCATTGCTGCAGTTCCAAACTCAGTCACTCTAATCTCTTGTTTTCCAGCACACACTTAAGCCCAAGCACATGAGTTACACCACTACAGTCAATGGTATTGCTCCAGTGCCAAGAAGTTAAGCATGTGTTCAGGTGTCTCACTGGGCCTGTCCAAAGAGCTTGGACAGAAAGTAATTCTAAATAGTTTTCTTTCTGTGCCGTAGGTGTCCATGAAACAGCAATCAGTAGAGTGGTGTCGGTGAAATAACAACATTTAAATGTCTTACACCATACCATAGCCAATACATAGTGTAAAGTTGTGTGGAGATTTTTGTCTAGCTTTTTTACCAATGGAAAATTGTCGTCAACAAAACTGGACTTTTTTTGCCATGTTTCTGCTTTCTACTGAAGTGTTCGAACCCTTGACAAAAACTTGAACTCCTGAAAACCTAATAGCTTGGCTGCACTGAAAAATGCAGAGCTTATGGTTTAGAAAACCTTTTAATCTTCTGATGGAAAGACAAAATTTTGTGCAGAGCCAAATCCAAGTCATTCAGCTATTGAGCTGAACACATTTTCTCAGGCAACACATGGCAATTAGATTAATGTTAGGCATAGCCCCTTTCACATCAACCATCTGAGTTCTAACCCAGCTTTGCAAACCTGTGATCTATACTTGGTACTTAAAATGTCGTTTATTTATGTGTATGTGCATATTAGATGTATGCAACTCCTTCTTATTTTGCCTTGAGTATGTTGAGGGCCTTCCAATGCCCAAGAGCTGCCAGAGTACTTAAGCATTTATGACCTGTGAATCAGAGTGGGTCTGAAGGTCATTAAAGGCTGGGTGAGGAAGCGGGTTCATGCAACAGCCAGTTTACCATGGTTGATTCCTGTGCTGTAAAATATTATGAAACCTCCCCATTAACTCTTATTCCCTGCAGAGGGCCTACAAGCAGTGGTGAAATCCATGAGGAGCAGCTGTGTCAGAGTGCGGGCACAGGCAGCACTTGTCCCCTCAGCTTTTCCAAATGGTTTTCTGAGTAACGTCACTACACTGGTGCAATGCTGAAAAAAAGGTCACCAAGGCTGGCAAATAATGATTTTCAAAAGCAAACAAAATCCATGAGCTGAAGAAATACTTTTGCTCTTTAAAAAAAGTTCACATGCACCTCCCCAGCCAGGCAATAAAAGGGTTCATTGAACTGTGCTATGTTAAATGATGTTATCTTGCCAGGCTCATGGACAAAGGTGATCCCGGAGTTCCTCCTCCCTCCCGCAGGGAACGAAACAGACACAACAGCATTGCAGAGGTTTAACAATGATCATAATTCTGCATGTCTCATCCCACTCTGGATAGAGTTATAATTTTCTCAGGACAGATTTATTCATTCCTTCCAGGTATTATTAGCAGAGCCTTGCTGCATTGGTGTCCATGTGTTTGCAGCCTGGGACTGTCCTTTTATGCTGCACCAAGGCCACAGCCCACTCCATATCATCCTTTCTTCCAAAAACCCTGAGCCTATAAGAGACATGCATCAAACAGCCTCAAACAGCAAAACCAAAAAAGCAGGTATCTCCCAGCACTCAACACAGGTGAGAGAGAGCCACATGCTTCCATGCCTCAGCACATGTCCAGACATAGTGTCCCCAGCAACAAGACCTCACACATAACCTATTGCTCATGCATATTCTTACCATAAGACCAGACGTGCTCTGTATTGGTGACACAATGAACACAGCCGCTTGCATGGCCAAGGGAAAAAGGCTCTGGCATAAGTCTTTTCCAAAAGAGAAAGCCCTGAGCAGCTGTTCCTCTCTCACATCTACCCCAAAATAGAAAAGCAGGCGACTCCACATTAACTCCCAAACTGGAGCACAAACAGCAGATCAAGTACTTTTCTTTATATGTCATTGATCCCTTAATTCTAACTACAGTGTTCTGTCACTAAATCCTACCACACACCTACGGAGCAGCAGTCGAACTCTTGCCTGGTCCCACTGCAGTTTATGGTCCACTGTCAAGCATAGGCCCAAAGGAATGAGCGGGATCACCCGAAGAGCAAGACCATTCGTGAATAAAAGCAGCAGAATCCAATATTTAATGCAAAACTCCCAGATGTCATCTGCTCCCTCTCGTGATCTCAGTTCTCAAGTTTGCAGTCTGTATAAAAAAAGTGTCTTGTTTGCCCAGAGATGTCATTCACATCATCTCAAAGACCAGGCTGGGAGTCTTCAAAGGAAAAGGTTTGTTTAAGCAAAAAGATATCTTTTTTTATCATGCTTTCAGATAAAGTGATTGATATTTTTGGCTTCTGCTTAAAGTGGAACTTCAAATCAGAGAGAAAATATTATAGAAAACAAACTCCAAACAATCAGTTTTTAAAAGGTCATTTTTTATTTATAAAACAAACGTGACTTTTTAATTTTACCCAAAACTGGTATGGAATCATTCTATGCACTCGTAAAACCAATCAGACAAAAAAATACTTTCTCTGACAGAGCTGGAAAGTAAATTCAGCTCAGCAAGAAATGTTTGTTTCCACAGGCTTTGAGCCTTTTATAAGTTACATTTAACCATCCCTCTCCAATTATTATAGACATAAATTACAAGGTGAGCTAAAACATGTAGTCCTTTTTTTAGAGCAAAATGCCGGGGTTAGTTCTCTTGGTTTCTCTGAAGAATAAATTGTATCATTATAGCCTTCTTCTGGGTCTTGTTATTCTGACTTTTTGACTCGCGCTAGCTGCAGTCTATACAATGCACAACTGTATTTGTTCACAAGGAATGCTTTCGTTCCTTTTGACTTTTTCTTTTCCACTTCCTAATGGTTTACGTGTAGCAGCAGAGCTTTTGAAAAATTGCCTAACACATACTATGTTTAATGAGTACATTTAAACATACTTTAGCTACAAATCTTATCAGCTGATTATTTAACCTTTGTGAATAGGCTAAATATTTTCTTCAACGCTTAAATAAATATGATACATGGTTCCCGTGGAAAGCCTAATGAGAAGGAAGTTGTTTTTAAACTTAAGTCAAGACTTCTCCTTTAATTTATTTTATCAGTATTTTTTTCCAAGTGATCAAAGCAAGCAGTTTGTATGGCAGACCTAAATTGCTAAAAGAAAAATTAAGTACTAAAATATTAATGCTGCTGGACTTTATTTGGGGGATGGGAGTTGCACACCATCTGGAAGGACAGACAAGAGTTTTCTGCACACTACAAAGCACATGGTATGAAGTGAGAAGTCAAAACCCTGCCATCTGTCAAGGTGAATTTAGAGAATTAAAATCAAAATGTGTGCTAGTCTTTCACATTTCAATAAAGCATGTTTATAAAATGCCTGGCTTCCCCAAATGCCTTATGAACCAAGGCTCTCTCAAGAGCATCCGTCTCCTTGCAGCAGCCTGAATGACTGGGAGTGGGCACCCAGTCTGTTGGGACCACATAGGAGATACATGTGAACTTGTGGTCACTCAACAGACCTGGGCTGCAGCCCTTTCTGTTCCCCTCAGACCCCTCAGGTGCAGCAGGGAACCAGAGCATCCTTCCTGGTCTTCTGTCCCAGCCTGGAGCAGGGCACTGGTGCTTCATAGACTCAGGAGATGCAGGTGCTACAAGAAGAGGGGCTGGCTCAGAGCTTCCCCTGTCCCACATCTGAGACCCAAGTGTGTATGACACGTGCTCACATGTGTACAACAATATATCCACATGGTGGGTATGGGATGGCACTCACTGCTGCAGGAGAAGGGTGGCCCAGAGCTAACCAGAGAAGGAAGCTCCTTTGAGGCACAGACCTTCCCATGGGGGTTCCCAGCCCTGCTCCCCTGTGCATCTGCACAAACTATTAAAACCACCCATGACACAGACCCCCTATCCTTCTTGAAACCAAAACAGAACACACACACACACAGAGGAAATCACTCAGAAAGCATGCAGGAGAAAACTTGGGCTTTATTCTGGGACAGACTGAAGGAGAATGCGAAAATGCACTGACGTCATGAAAGAAAGAAGTTGAATAGGTCAAGAAGCAGAGATGTGAGCTTAAGGAAATGGCAAGGCACACAAGAAAAGATAAGGGAGATTGTATAAATAAATAAGCACACAGAAAAGAGCTGAGAGCTCTGTGAACAAAGCCTTACTCTTGAGCTAGAGTTGACAGTCCCTTTTCAGCCTGAGAGCCCCTAGAAGGTATCAGAGGAGGAGCAGAACCTTTCAGAAATTTCACATAGGGACACCAGTGTGTAGTACCCACAAACTTCTTTTCCTTTGTAGCAGTTTTTGATCAAGCAGGAGTGACCTACAGGCATCCCCACTCTCTCCCCTGGTTCAGAGACCCTTGGCTGGAAGGAATCCTACTTTCGTAATTAAAAATGGAAAGAAGAGAGACAGCACAGGCAAAATAAACAGTACAAGGGAAACAGGCTTAGCACGCTTTTTGTACCCTGATCTCTTCAGAAGAGAGAAAACAGAGAGGTAACTGAAGTAGTATTAGTTTAGTCATTATTGGCAGCACATGTCTCCTCAGCTCAGAAACTGAAAAATAATGAGCACACTTACAGAGTTTTAATTAGTGTTCGTAACTCCTGAGTGTAAACTTCATCTACCCACAGGGAATCTTCTCTTCATTGCTGGAGATAGCTGTTAGAGGCATGTAATAATCATGGAATAGGTTTGCATCTTTTCCACTGTGGTTGCTTTAATTTGCAGTGACTTTGTTAGATCACGTTTTTTGAACCACAATAGTTTTTATGTCCTTCATGGCAAAAGCAGATAAATACATTGTCCCTGAAACTAGGATGGTGGTGCAGGCAGACATATCCCACCAAACCCATATACTCCCTGTGCTTTGTCATTAAACTGAACTTGATCCAAAGAAACAAATCAGAAGCCAGCTCATGGTTACTTCTGCTGATCATCTGAAAGATGTGCCCATAGAAAAGATGCCACTGGTTCTACAAACTCACCAGTGTCAGGCTGTGTTGGTGGCTTGCTAGCACATGTGAGTAACTCCCCACCTCCCTGCATTAGCTGACGTCTGCTCCATGGGCAGTCCAAGAGAAAACACAAATATTGACAGTCTAATTTGCTCTGCCTAACTTAAAAAGTATAATGAGGTGCAGAAGTGATTAGTGGGTGGTATTCTGGGCCTCCCATCACTTTTTCTTGATGTTCACTCACAGGACAACAAGCTCTTCGTGTGTCCTTGGGAAGAATTGTCAAGCTGGTAACACAGACAAAACTCATTCTGCAATGAGTTTGCAAGTTGAATAGAAGCAATGAGATATGTTTCAGGTGTATGGAAATCAATATCCTGGCCTCAATAGTGCTGTGGTGGGACTTGAGCAGCAGATTTTCATTGCCTTATTCAAGACAACCTGGGTTGAAAAGCTGTCCTCTTGCAGGCTAAAAAAAACAGGTTAATTGCTCCACAAATATACTGCAGCCTATATGGATAAATCCCTTGTTTGGAGTTTTTTTGAGGGAAGGAATTTAAAACATAGAAACAAACTAAAACTGGAAGAAAATGCAACATAACCCTAACAAAGGCAGCTTCTGCCTGTCTACCATAATGCTCTTATCTGATTTTACACACAAAGGAGCTATGGGAAGATGTCATTTATATGAACTAGAACAAAGCATTTGGTACAGTGCCAGATGGAAACTATTGGTTCAAGTAGAAAAAGTGAGGATTAAGATAAGAATTTGCAAAGTAGTTAAGGAATTGGCTAAAAGGGAGGTGACAATGGGTTGAGCTGAAAGGAAGGAAATCACTAGAAGAATTTCGAAAGAGTCAGTAACAATCCTTTTTATATCTTTAACAATTTTGACACAAAAGAGTGTCTAATGAAACTCTCTGATAGCTGAGGTTGGGCATCCTTGTCCATACTGATAAGCAGCAGTACTTTACCGAAGAAGAGCCAGTCTTCAGAAACAATAGACATGGAGGGAAATTTTACTATTCAAAGTGAAAGGGTGTGCACTTAAGAAATCAGGAGTAGGAACTTGTGTTAGCCATGCATCCAGTAATGTGGCCTGACCAGTTGAAAAGGTAAATGTTACCTATAATTAAGCATTTCCACTACAGGATGGAAAGTATTCCTGAAATCCCTAAATGCCAGGCACAGGCTGGACCTCATCAAAGAAAACCCTGACCAGTTTTGGTCACCAAGGCTCTGTGTGTGCTGCTAAAAGAAAACATGTTGGGGGTCTGGGTGTCCCCCTGGCTTGTAGGCCATGCAACACAGCACAGAGCTTGTCTAAACCACTAAAACCTCCCACCTTGTCAAAAGAGCCAAGCTCAAACAGCCTTTTAGGAATGGTCCCCAGCCTTTGCTGGTTCCAAAACCAAGTCCAAGTATTGCCTGGGAGAGTGATAACTAATACAGCCAAAAGCCATGAGGACAGTAAATCATGTGTGGGTATCTCTGGTGTAATGCCTTGCTCTGTTTAGTCTTCTGGGGTGTCCATAGCCCAATGTGCCCAGGACTCGTGCTGGAGGAGGAAGACTACTAGAATGAAAGGAAAACTGGAGAGCATCTTACAAGAGGAGATGAGAAGCACTTGTACCATCTAGCAAAACAAAGACACAGAGAGACGATGAATGGCATAAGTGAGAACTAAGGAAGACATATTTTAATCAAAAGACAGCTCTTGTCATGAGTAGATTAAGAGAGGCATGACAAGCATCTCCATTCATCCAGCAAAGCAGGGTTCATATCCCAGATGCGTTCTCTCTCTTCAGACTTATTCTCTGATGAGAAACTATGTACATAAATCCAGCATGGAATGGAAACACCTTCCGGTTTTTTCAGTTTGTTTGCTTGTTTGTTTGTTTGTTTGTTTGTTTGTTTTTCAGAAGAATTGCTGAACACAGTATATCCCCATTCAAATAAAAGGGTTGCAAAAAATAAATTCAACCAAAAAACATCATCTATGTGCTGGATTTTTTTTTCCATTGACCTATAAAACCCTTCGGGAAACAGAAGTTGCTGTTTGACATTTAAGTAAGAACTCTTTCCTTGTGATGCACTATGGTACAGTACAAGGGCATAGTCAGACATTTGCTAAGCAGACTGTAGTTCTAACTTTTAATTTCCTAGAGGCAACATTCCCCTTCACCTCCCCCAAAACCCAAGTCTCCTATATGGCAGTGTCATGGGCTGTTGCCATGCCACCAGCCAGCCACTGATCTTTTTTGAGAACAAGTGTGTACTTATTATGGAGATTAAAGTGGTGACACAATTTATCCACATGCCAGACACTAAGGGTATAGCATCCCCATGCTGCTTTTGAATGACATTAATCTGACCTCTCCTGACCACACTCTTCACAACAGCACAGCTTCTCCTTGGCCAGAACCAAAGCTCAAATGAACTGAACTTTATTCACTATAAAGCCCTGAGCCTTCAACTCTCTGCACAGAACTTTCTCAATATTTCCTCTAAGTTTACTAAACATTTCTTTGTTTTCAAGGCACAGAGAAGTTGCTGGAGAGTGAGAAAGGGTGTGAAGGAAGCCCTGTGGCAACAGCCTTCATCACTCTTGTAAGGATGATTTCTCATGCTCCATAAATCTGACCAAAAATGTTTTCAGTCTGGGAGGTCTTCCTCTAGACAATGGATTTTCTACCTGCACCTCAGAAAGTTAACTGTGGAAGAAGAAAACATTGTTTGACCTAACAGAAGCAAGTGAAGCACTGGAAATGCTCTAACATTAGAAAAACATCACCCATACAAGACCTCAGGAGCAGTCTATGTGATGAAGGAGAGCAAAGCTTTTTAGGAGTTGGCAATTAGGATGAAGTCTCAGGGGGGAGAAACGGTGTTTGGAAGGGAGAAAGGACAACAAATATGCCAATTTTCAGTAGCCCTTCTTGTTTGTCTTCAGCCCTGTTGTCAGGTGCACCAGCTGCCTGCTTCTGAAGGGTAAGCACAAAATTAGAAGTGGCATTTTGCTCTCTTCCCTGCCTTCCTGCTGGCTCCTGACCTTCCCCTCCCCAGAATCCAGCATGTTTCTCCTTTCTGTCACAGATTTTGCTGGCACCAGAACACAACCTGCACTGGCCTCAGTGGCCTTTTTCTCCTTTGTTAGAAGAGTTCCTGATCATGCCATCTCTTTCTCATCCACTTTTACTGCAACCCATGGGAGATGGAGCAAGAGGAAAAGGGAAGAGGTGACAAGCCAAGTTTTGTAATGCTTAGATGCTGTTTCACATCCAGGAAATGTGAGATCCTCCAGCTACAGGGCTGACAGCATTACAACAGAAGCCACGCATCCTAATACAAATGTTAAACAATGTGGTTCTCTGACCTAACTTTCCTTCAGTCTTCCCACAAAACCACAAGAAGTAGGAGGGGAAGAGTTAACACATTCTCTTCTGGGTTTTCTTTAACAAATGTGACAGCCTGTCGCCAAAGGATAGGCAATTAAAAGTGTGATGGATTGGTTCAAGAAAGGCAAGCCCTGCATCTGTCCTCTCTATCTAGGTCTGACAGGACCTGTCCCATACTAAAAGCTGTATGGAGAAGCATTATCTGCCACAGCATCAATCTGGATCCTGCTGGGTGAGTTGGACCTAAAGCAGCAACAGCATCCCCAAACCTGATGCTATATGCCTGCATGAGAAATCATAGGCTGGTTCCTCCAGCCACCAGAGTGGAAAGGAAGGGGAGACGTCTATCAAAACCCTGCAGAGAGGAACAATGCACTCCCTTGGCTGCCCTCCACTGCCCGCGCCTCTCCGGAGAAGCACGCTCGCTGCCGTCCGCACCAGTCACTGAGGGAAGGGACAAGCCAGTCCACGAGGTCCAGCCTTGCATGCAGTATTAACCCCAGGAGTTATTTATTGTCCCTCAGGAAATGACAGGGGATGTGGATGTGAATGGGAGGGAGATTCAGACCAGATGTCCACGGGCCCTTTCCAAGGAAGCCCACATAAATGTGCAGCACAGCTCGCCATCGGAGCTGTGCTGTGTCAAACCGCTGTGGTTACCCAAGGACCAGTGTGATAGCGTCAAGCCAGCACTGGAGCAGGGGAAAGGATTCTTGCTCACTAATTGAATAGAGCCCTCAACCAAGGAGAACAATGCGTGTCGCTGGGGCGGCGGGGCTGCATTGTGAGAGCCTCTGGAGGAGCGGCCGCCGCTGCCAGTTGCATTGTTTGGCGCTATCTCCGTCTGCTCGTGGGCCAGAGCTCCTCACCCTTGCCCAGCCAGACACACGTCTGCATCCCACGGCTCCACCAGCCACCTCTGCCCAGGGCAGGGAGTCCTCACCAGCAGCACTGCTGGACCTGGGTGCTGACGGAGATAGAGAGTTCCTTCGAGCATGGGATGTGCTTCTTGTGTTTCCAATGTTGCCAGTGAACCCCAAGCTCTTACCACAGCCTTATTGTTGCTGTTACTATGAGACCAAGTCCACAATAACTGCATTTTTCCGATGATGGTTCAACAGATTCACTTTGCCAGCAAGGGGTTTTGTTTAAAAAAAAAAAAAAGGAAGAAAACCAGCTTTGCATATGTTAGCTTTTGCTCAACGGAATTAGAAGGAGGTCTTCAGATGTTGAAATCAGAGAAATGCCACTGAAGTCAATTGAGTTCACACTCTATGCAGCTGAACCCTGGACTATAGTTTCACCAATGGGTGGCTGATGGCTATACCATTTAACCAATCCCAAGATGAAAACCTTCTTTACTAATGCCAACAAAAAGGAGCAGCAAAAATTAAAACAGGGGAAGTGGAGGGAGCCGAAGGAGGGAAAAGGAGAAGCCTGCTGAAATAGGAGGGCCTGAAATGATCTTCCCAAAACAACCCACAAACAATGCTAAAGAAACTCCTCTGACACACACCTCTATCACTAAACTCTCTGGATTTTTCAGTAAATCCTTATCCCTGAGCAGTTTCAGCTGCTGAGCATGGGTTCCTTGCTGCCTGGGATGGCATGAGGTGAGGCACAGGATGAAGAGCAATTGCTCATCTGAGCTGGCTCAGACAATGAAGGACTTTCTGCACCATTCAGTTACACAAAGCCCAGATCCTGGAGTCTTCCTAAAGACATGGCATTTTGCCCATCTGTCACAATTTCAGGACCTACTTGAAAGCCCAGCACCATAATGAGAGACTCTTAAGATAAAATGAGACATTTAGAAAAAAAAAATAGGACATTCAGAAAAACTGAACTGAAAATTCAGTAGAATCAGAAATGTTGCAGAGGTTTGGAAAGTTCCATCTGCTTCGTGGTCTTTTCTAAATTTTCATGCAGCTCTGCACTGCCCCATTAGCCAGACTCAGAAGCAGAAAAACCTCCCTAAAAATGATGGTTAATTACCTCCCAAAGAAATCTGTTATTTACCAGCCAGTTCCAGGTAGTAATATTTAATTTCTAAATTTAGTTAGAAATTAATCTAAATTTATTGCAAGCTAAGCCTAGTTTTGTTTCCCCTTTGAACAAAATTATTTCCTTCCTCTAGAGTAGCACTTGCTTGTACCCAGGATGGGGCAGATAGTCCTTTTTCCTGACTGCCTGTTACAGCAGCTGTAAACCTGGGTTGGAAAGGAACACTCTCCAGGCACTGAGCTTCAGCCTAATGCAGAGATGCCACGGACCTGTATCACTGCTCAGGCAGCTTTGGCAGCCTCCTGGGGAACAAAGCAGAAATGCATGTAGGGCTGGGGCAGGATGGCCCATTCCGCACCAATTTGTCATTTGGGGGCAGCTGGTTGAGATGAACAAGCACCATACATGAGAAAACACTGTAAGGGGAACATTTCATCCCACAGTCCTGTTTACTCATGGTTTGCTTCAATCTTTTTCCAGCATTATCTTTTACCCAGAAAATCAAATAATAAATGGATCTTTCCTGTGTGTAACCCCATCAGCTCAGTACACAGCATATTCCCCAGTTATGTTTATCCAACTTTCCTTTCCAGTCCCATTTGTACTGATACTTTCATTCTTGGAATAACAATTATTAAACCACTTGGTGCCTTTCATGGTTAATTATTTCCTTTCCTTAACATTGTCTGCCTCCAACTGTAGGCTAGATCTTGAACACACCTCAGCATTCTCATTTTCACTTCCTATGAGAAATCATGTTGAAAGATCCTTGTTAGTGAACTATGGAATTTTGTCACATACATTTCTTCCCAAAGTTTTATCATCTAGCAATTTTTAATGACCACTATAAGAGCACTTTTTGTCTTTTGAGCCTGCTTTTCATACATCTGATGAAGATAAATTTCCTTGGTTTTGCTATGTTTCTCACATACAAAAGTTAGCAGGTCACAGGACTGACTTTCCTGTCATATGACTGACACAGTAATAAAAATATTAAATAAATAACTGCTATGAAATGTCCAAAACTTGAATGTGTTCTTTGGCCTACACTTCATATTTTTATATATCAAGTATCATTAAAATCTGACTTGTATGTACTACTCCTGTAAGAAACCCCAGATGACTCTTTCAAAAAATCTTATACAGAAATTTTCTACTCCAGCTCTAAATGCTACAAAGAAAGAACCAAATCCTGTCTTAAATTATCTCTGTGTGCTACAGGGCAGAAACACATTCCTTAATTTAATTGTATAATATTGGCAAGTACTGAGATGGTGTACCTATTTTGCAAAGATATGCCTTAGGCTTTGTTCCTTTTTAGTTAGATAAAGTGTGTCACACTAATGTGCTTAAACCAGCAGACCCTGTCTACATTTCAAAGTTGTAGGTAGTAGTGTAGAGCATATTGCTATAACTGCAGTCATACAGAGACACACACAATAATTGAACTTGAACTAATTCAGAAACCTGTGCAGATGTGATCCATGTTATTGCTACAACACCAATTATGATGCCAGCATTGCTCTAAAAGATGGGAATAACAGGCCAGTCTCTTGGGCAGTGAGAGGCTGGAGAGCTGTGCCACAGAAAGGGACCTGTGGGTCCTGGTCCAAGGCAAGTTGAACCTGAGCCAGCAGTGCCCTGGCAACCAGGAGGGCCAACCCTGTCCTGAGGGACATCAGGCACAGCTGGGCAAGGGAGGGGATTGTCCCTCTCTGGTCTGAGCTGGGGCGGCCTCACCTCCAGTGCTGGGGGCAGTTCTGGGCACCACAATGTAGGGGGGATGTAAAGCTGGGAGAGAGCATCCAAAAGAGAACAGCAAAGATGTGGAGGGATGGGAGAGGAAATTGTATGAGGAGAGGCTGAAGTCACTTGGTCTCTTCATTCTGGAGGAGACTGAGGGGAGATCTCACTGCAGTCAATATCTTCCTCATGAGGGGAAGCCTGATCTCTTCTGTGTGGTGACCAGTGACAGAACCCAAGAGAATAGCCTGAAGTTGTCTCAGGAAAAGTTTAGGTTGGAAATTAGGAAAAGGTTTTCACCCAGAGTGTGGCTGGACACTGGAACAGGCTCCTCAGGGAAGTTGTCACAGCACTGAGCCTGACAGAGTTCAGGAATTATTTGACAATGCTCTCAGGCACATGCTGTGACTCTTGGGGCTGTCCTGTGCACTGCCAAGAGTCGGAGTTGATGAGCATTATGGGTCCCTTCCAACTCAGAATATTCTGTGATTCTGTGGTTATCCCACTGGCCAATGTTGGGTCTACAACAAGAAATGAAGATAAACTTGTCAACCCGTTATAGTGCAAATGTTACGTGATAAAAGGAAAATTTGGGATGAGTTTTCCAACATTTGGTAATAACTCTCGACTCTGCTCCAAATTGGCAAGAATTATGTGTATATGTTTACTTGCTGCTCATCTTGTTACCTCTTCCCCTACTTTGTGCCAACATTAGGCTTTCTTTTGTAGGAGTTTTATTTGTCACAGAAACCAAGATGTAGTAAGAGAAGAAAAAAATACATGTCAATAGGTTTTCTGCAAGACTACAAGAGACACTATGCCTCATTACCTTTTCAAAGAGGAACTTAATGGTGTGCTATACCCTTCCCAGGGGATAATCCCATGCCAAGGGCAAAGCTGAAGGCTACAGAACATCACACCCACCTCTGATTCTCTGAACAGCAACCATGTGTCCTAGCACTTTTCTAAAGGAGCTGCCTGACAAATGCATTCATCACCACTAAGCATTTCTTCAGCTTAGTCATATCAGAACTTCCGAATACGAATCTCAGCTAAAGACTTTCCCAATTGCTACTTCACTTGGTTTCAGGCATTCATTCAAAGGTGCTTGGCACCTTTGGGTCACAGAATCTCTCTGACAATAGAGTCTTTTCAACTTTATTTCACAGACCGTCTCATCAAAACCATTGGGAAAAAAAAAAAAAAAAAACAAAACAAACCCCCCCTCCCCCAAAAAAACCACAAAAAAAAAAAAAAAAAAACCCAAAAAAAAAAAAACCCACAACCCACAAAAAAAACCCCACAAACTGAAAATGGGGTGGGTCAACACAGAAAATTCAGTGCTTGCTTTTTTTTTTTTTTTTTTTTTTTTTTTGCCTTTTTTTTGCTTTTTTTTTTCTTTTTTCTTTTTTCTTTCTTTTTTTTTCTTTCTTTTTCTTTTTTATTTTTTTCCTGAGAGCAGCCAGTTCAAAGAAGTGCCACGTTTTGGAGAGGTCACAGCAAAGGAAGGATAAATCCGATAGCCAGTGCTTGCAGTAATTCTTCACAGGCAAGGGGATGCCTGCCCTTCAAAGAAGGGAGTTGTTTGTAAAGAATCCTGCTAATGACACCTAGGATAATCAGTGCAAACAGGTCTTTCTACTTCTGGGCTCCATGCCATCCGCTCATTCAAAGGTCGGATAGCTGAAGGCAGGGCACTCGAGGGCTTTGCTGCTTTGGGAGATTCGGGTGGGAATATACCTCGGGGATGGGAGGGTTTACGATTAGGAAAGGGTGACCCAACCTTTCATTTGAAAAGTGTGAATTTAGCAAACCTGGTCTCTTTGTGGTGCTGTATGTTAAGTAATTATTAACTCCAACCTTGAATTTCTTAGGAAGTTTCCCTTCAGATCTCTCTATATGAGAGCTTGCCTTCGTGATAACGAGGTGCAAACTGGATGATGGTCCACTTCTACTGCTGAGTGTGTAAAGGCTCAGTGCAATGGGGTCCTGACCTGCTTGGTTGTTGTTCCCGCCGTTCTGTGTGTTCCCAAAAGCAGACTCCCTTGTCCATGTCCAGCGAGCTTGGTGCTCTAGAGACCGGCCACACGGTGTGCCCAGCGGCACTGCACACTCCTGTGTCTCCAGGACAGTATCTCCTGGAAATGTTCAGAGCCAGGGACTGCTCTCTTCAGTCCCCTCATTGCCACTCATCTGGCACTGTTTCCTGTGCTCCTGAATTCAAATGGTGAGCCTGTGCTCCTGAATTCAAGTGCTGTTGGTGATCTCACATCAAAAACTGTATCTGGGCACCCAAATAAAGGCTCAGACGTCTGACCAGGAACACTGGTTGTGAGACTCTTGAGCCTTTGATTTCATGCTCTTAAGGCCAAAGAACTTTCTTTAAAAGTCAGGAAATAATTTTCGAGCAAACAAAGCATGGAGAAAATTCTCAGTAGTGGAGTATAAAGAATCCAAGATACAGTGATGTTCAGAAAGACAGAAGAACAACTTTGTAAACATCGGGGTTTATGGCCTGAATACCAAAATCCATGGGGGAAAAATGTTAAAATAAAAAACTAAAAAGCGGCATTTCTGCTCTTTGGACCTTCTGGAAGTGTTTTATTGGTGAGAGCGATTCCAGACTCCAGGCTACACCAGAAAATCCTGGCCCTTCACCTAAGCTAATTGACTTAGTATTTTGGCAATGTGTTTACTCCCTCCCCTCCCCACCCCCCAACTCCCTTCTTTTACTACCTTTTCTATTTTAATGCTGTAAAATTCAACTAACTTCTAAAAAACGAATTTACTTTTTTTTCCAGTGTTTGTTAGACCTTCTCCACCTAGTTAATGACTGGCTGAAACAGCAGCAAGGCCAGGAATGCTTCATGCTCTGGGCACTCACTAATTGGGTTGTTAGCAGACTACAGAGACAGGAGGAGATGAGGAAAAGCACTGCTATTATAAGCCACTGAGTGTAAAGAAAAAGAAAGTGAAATAAATATAGAATTGTTATGTTAGGGAAATTACGGTACTTAACGCCCTATTTTTCTAAAAAAAAAAAAAATAGCTCCCTCAGGACATCTTGCAAGCACTAAAAACAAAATAGACCAGAAATATAACTGGCTTTATTTTTTATAGCAAACTCGGGGGGAAAAAAAAAGAAGAAGAAAAAAAAAAGATAGATTTCCTTTTCTAAAACAAATCGTCAGCCCCAACCCTCCCTCCGCTTGGCGATGGATGAGGCTGTGAAGAACCACTGACAGCACCCAGGCTCCGTGTGGGTCAGCTGGGAACGCTGCCCAGAGGAGTCCCTACAGACACAGCACCAGCACCGTGGTGTCCGTACACTCTCACCTGTAGTCCTCGCAGGCTGAGTGACACAACGCAGGCTCCAGCCTGGTATTTTGTACTCTAAGACTCAGCGACTTCTCCGATCAAGCAGCCGTGCCCGTGGCTGTCACCCACGGTGACAGCAGCCCGTGCACATCCCCTTGCAGCAGCAGAGAGCGAAGCTCTTTGGGGAAGGGGCCACAAAAGCCTGCAGCGCAGGGGATGGGTGGGATGGGTGCAGATCTGCCGTGTTTGCAAGCTGCCTGCAGTCTCCGTGAAAGTGCACCAGCCACCAGCAGGTGCTATGGGCTCTCCACTGGCACTGCAGGGGGGACACCAGGCAGGACACGTGTAAAACTTCAGGAGCACGACAAGATAACAGAGTGGTTCGTGCCACAGGAAGCACACACAGCACCACACAGGGCCAGCAGTCAGAACCACCAAATCCCTTTGCTCACTGCATGCCTGGAGCTAGGATGGTTTGGATTGGAGGGCACCTTAAAGAGCATCTAATTCCAAACCCCCTGCCATGAGCAGAGAACCTTCACTACACAAAGTTGCTCATAGACCCATCTAGCCTGGCTTTGTGCAGGGATGGGGAGTCCACAGACTCCAGACCTTCAGAGCAAGAGGGCAAGCCCTGGGGCAAGCCATGCCCAGGGAACCCTATGGTTCCTCATCACCCAGCACCAGGAGGGCAGCAGGAGTTGGGACTCACCCAATCTTATCCTTTCACCCCAGATTTCCCAAAGTTGCTGCACACTGGGCTTTGTACACGTGTGTCCATGGGGGCTGTGTATTTACAGGTGCACATGTCTGTGGGCGTGTTTGCATAGGCTCCTGTGTCTATAGGTGTGTGTGCATAGGCACATGTGTTTATTGCCAGCCCTCCCTGGCCCCCTCTACAAGGTGTGAATTTCACCTCAGGTGAATTATTTCTCCGGGGATTACATAACAAAGTGATTGTGAAAATACCATCATCTGTGTTATAGAAACTTAACAGAGCCCCTGGAGTCTCTAAATTAAAACATTGCACTCAAGTGCTTTTTTGCCATGTATCTCCTCCTACACACAGCTCATTGTAGTCTGAAAAATAAAAAGGCAGGACAGCTTCCTACAGGCTTTCAAAGAGAAGATCCTACCCTAATTAACTATAATCTTGTTCAGACGGCATTTTGCTTCAAGATTCAAAGACTAGCAGGGGGCTGGGGCTAGGCAGAAAAGGAGATTATTAAAACTTTAATAACATGAGCCTTTGAACCTTTCAAATTCTTTACAATTTTCTCACATCTCTAACCCAGATGTCTGCATTTAAAAACTGTGCCAACAAACATGAACTTTTTGTTTATGCTTTTATATCTTTCAATGAACAGACTCTTTTAAAATGATAGGAAACATCGTGCCTGCAGTTCACAAAGCCGGATGACAGGGCTGAAGATGAAAAAAAAAAGAAAAGAAAAGGAAAAAAAGAGGGTTCCACAGGAGCTGTTTCCAGAGGTGAAGTTGTTCCAGGAGGCACAGGCAATGCCTCCACAGAGCTCCAGGCAGAGTTGGAACTGGGTAAGAAATGGTTTTCCTGCTCAGTAAACAATTCTAAGAGTTCAAAAATGTTCTCATGGAGCATCAGAGCATAGCTGAGACCTTGGGAAATTTTTTAAAGGGAAAAAACCAAACCAAAACAACAACAGCAACAAAAAAACCCAGAAACCAAACTTCTACACATGCCTGTAAAAAAGGTGCACATAGAAGTTAGCCCAGTGCAACAAGAGTTGCAGTGACTGAGGTATTTCTCCAGGGTCATGATAAGCTCTGAGATGTGATATGAGCAAGTTCCCTTTTCTGGGAGATTTTTATTGCTTATCAAGGGAAGAACAGCCTCAATAGCAGAGCCATGGAAAGGCACCTCCAGCAGCCCTGGCAAGAAGGGCCAGGGCTGCAGCCCCATCCCACCAGGAAGCCATCAGACCCACCCGATCAGCAGCATTCCTGCAACATGACTTTTGGCGTGCTGCCATCCAAAAGCCTCTGATAAAAGGAATAAAAAGGCTCTTCTGTCCAATGCTCCCCAACAGCTCCAGTTGCAGTTCAAGGGAAGGACCAAACCCTCACTTGCTATAGGGTCCCAAACCTGACCTGACCCTGCAAGATCTCACCAAACAGGAGAGTAAAAATGGAAGCTATCCTGACACACACTGCACTGCCAGCTTTTCCAGAAGCCTAACAGGGAAAAACCCTTTCCTTTCTACAATGATTGCCCTGGGATCCACTAACCAACAACTTCAAAATCATCACAATTGCTCCAGCGTTTGAAAACAAGTGGTTGTTCAAACACAGGTATTTGTTATGACTTGCTTCCTGATCCCACAGTAAGAGCAAGGGAATGAGCTATTCACCAGCCAAAAGCTCAGGTAAGACTCTTAGCACTGCTAGAGCCCTGCTGTCAGTACCAGCTGCTGGTCTGGCTTCAGGTGGCCAGGGTCTGCAGAGGGCTTTGCTGAAAATGTAGCCAACAACCTCAGACCCAGAAAGTGCCTTTTCTTTGGGCCAGGGATGGGAAATTCATATGAGGATCCTGAAACAGGCTCTTAGAACACATCTGTAAATCCTTCCTGGTTCACCAGGCCTGCAGTGGGAGGAGCACAGGCAGGCACCCTCCAAATTCCCAACTTGTCACCATGCTGCTTCTATCAGAAACATTTACTGCTTCACATTTGACTTCTGTTTCTTGTTGATTAAGGAAAAATGTTTTTAAAATTCAAATGGTCCCTAAGAAAAGGGCTCAGGCAAAGCGCATACCCTGTAGTCACAGGGCAGTTTGGAAACTGCCAGGGAGAGCTGGAAATGGCAGAAGTTACTTATGTTCCCAAGAAAAAATCTCCAAATAGGTTTCAAAAAGACTGTGCCCACATCCAGACAAACTGTTCGTGCGTCTCCAGTTTGATGGTATTTAATCTTTCCTCCCTAGTGATAATTTTCCAGTTGTGTCTCTAAGCTTAAACAAAAAAGTGAAAATCATTTAACTGTTTCTTTCAGAATATGACTGGCAAAATATATTGGCCCGTTATGTGAGAAAATACCCTTTTATGGTTTCTGTGTAGATAAACCAAACATGCTCAGGTTAACCAATGAGCACAAGCAGACTGAAAAGGGGAGTAGAGGCTGAGCTGTGTTTTCTTTCAGAGTTCCCTAAGCAAGTGCTCTTGAAGTGCACACATACGAGCACCCAGCACTGCAGCAGAGTTTGAAAAACAAGAGGATGTGACTGAGAGCAGGAGCAGAGTGATGCAGCAGCTCCTTGTGAAACCTGTCTGGAGACACATCGTGGCTGACCCAGCAGCCCAGGAACCTGGGACCACCCTCTGGACCCTCATCCCTCAGGGCAGGAAAGACAGAACTGGGCAAAACTGGACAGAAGAGGGCAAAACCCTGCAGAGGAGTGGAAGCTTCTCATGCACCCATTCAGACTGAAGAAGCACTGGCAGGCCTTAAATATGTGGATTTTATTCTGGATTGACCGAAGACAAGCAACTGCCCAGAAAGCATTGCTCAAACACATCACTTGGCTCCCCAGCCAGGTTCTTCAACCAAAGGATGGTCAAATGCTGGAACAGGCTCCCCAGGGAAGTGATCAGAGCACCGAGCCTGAAGCATTTAAGAAGTCTTTGGACAGTGCTCTCAGGCACATGGTGTGATTCTTGGGGTTGTCCTGTGATGAGCCAGGAGCTGGACTTGGTGGTCCTCTTGGGTCCCTTCCAACTCAGAATATTCATGGTTGATGGGGAAAGAAAAGTTGGGAGGTTGGAGGGTTTTTGGCTTTTTTGTTTTGGTTTGTTTTTTTTAATATGTTGCTATTGGATATTACATATCTTAGTCTTGAATTCCTTACCTTGGGCTTTCACTTTAAGTGGCTGTTTCAGGCAACCTCCCAGAAAAAGGAAAGCTCATTTCTCAGATAAAATGCATGACACGCTCACACCAGCCTACCCCATTTCATGCCATAACCCCCTTAGTGCGAGACATTAAGGCAGGGACAGGCAATCCAGTCCAAGATTTATTCTGCTCTAATCAGCTCAGGCTTTGAGAATCTCCTTGTGGATTTGAGCTTGTGTTCAGTAGCTCACTGACTGCTGTTTTAATACTGAAGTCTTTCCAGCCCAGCTGCAGTAATTACCCCCACGGAGAATGAGGAATCTCAGTTATAAACTAGCTGGCAATCTTGCAAGAATATGTCTCCTAGAAAACTTCAGGATACTTCTCTCTGAAGTTAACCCTGTTAAATCATTCCTAAGCTGTCTTCAAATAAAGAATGAACCTCCAGAATAACCCTTGCTTTGGTTTTAAATATTCTCTTTTCCCTTTGTAACTCAGCTGATCTTCGGAGCTTTCAAATCTATCAAAGCTATTTCAGTTAAATAATCCCTGTTTCTCTTGAAATGGTGCAAACATTCAACAGGAAAGCTTAGGAGAGACATTAAGAGCTGTTAGACTTTAAGTCAAAGCTTAACACAGCTTGTGCAGAGAATATGTCCAGTTATACTCAGCCAGACAGGATACTTTCACTCAGTTTATATCAGAGGAGTTTTTTTGCAGAGCAAACATTACACCAAAGCCTTGGCCAGCAGATCCAAATTCAGCTCTTGGCGTTCATGTTCTGTTAAACTTTGTGCAGGTCTGAGTAGGAATGGCACTGAGCTGTGGAACTTCTCTTCTTCTACTGCATAAATCCAGTCTGGCTCAGAAGTGACTGTGACCCATTTGATGACACCCCCAAAGTAGCTATGGAAAAGTGTGATGCCTAAAGAGCAAGCAGCCAAGGGACTAAAGCCATGATAATGCTAAAGCTAATACCCTTCTTGTCCCTCAGAGGGGAGAAGGGATGGGTGAGGAACACAAACCTGTGATAATCAGAGTTCTGCAGTCCTAGAGGTAACTCTGTTCAGGTAAGCTCTGAAACCTCCCTGGTAGCAAGGAGTGATGCCACCCAAACTTGTGTGGTGCTTTCTCTGCAGAAGCAGAGCTCTTGGAGCCAGACACTGCTCAGAAATGTTCACCTGGACAATTTGCTGAGGAGATGCAAGTCATAAAAGGCAGCTAGTGAAGGCATTTCTTCTGCAGTAATACATACTAATGGCTTTTTAAAGCCTTTTTGGCTCTGAACAAGTGACTGAAAGTGAAACAGTGTGTCACCTAATCCCCTTGGCTGGGTCCTTGGGTGTATAAACTTGACTAGGATGAGCTGGGAAAGACCCCTAAACGCTCTGAGCAGTCTTCACCTGGAGACAGTGGGTGCTCCAGAGATACCCAAGGAGAGGAGACTGCACAACAGAGGGTTTCCCTACCACAGACCTCCACTAAGAAAGAGCTGGAGATAAAAAGGCTTCTTACTTCTCAGGCTGCTTTTAAATCCAGTCATGGTGAGTTTGACCACAGACATTTTCAGATTGCCATACAAAGAAATAGAAACAATTTTAAATTGCTCTTTTAATCTTTTAGAAAAAAAAAAATCTTTCAGAACATATCATTTAGTCACTGCTAGGGCAAATTCAGTAATATTTAGGCCAGGGAATTTTACCATGTAATGGGAGGTAATGTTATTTTCTTTGCCAATACACTTTCTCAAGCTCAGTCCCACAGCATCATCCACAGCTGCCTTCTCTGAATTTGGGCACTCTTGTATTGACTTGTTTGTTTTTCCCACTGGTGGACTCCACAAGGAGCCAAGGATGGGATGAGCAAGCAACTGGGGCAGCTGAGTGGTGAGGGGCCTCAGGGCTACCCATGCTTCTCACAGACCAAATTCAGATCTGTCAGGAAGTCTGAAGACTTTTCCAAAGCAACAGAACTTATCAAACGGCAGAGAAGTGGTTGATAGAAAAACTTCCTGAAAGACAATTAAACTCTTGCTTTGTGGGGTGTCCAGCAGCAATTATCAAAGCTCTGTAGCAGGCAGTGCTGCTGAGACTGAACTAGGGAGATAAGTCACCAAATCAGCCCCTGTTAATTATCTTGGCCCTGCAATCGTTCTTTGCCAAAGTCAGGAAGGTTTAATTCAACATGCTAAAAAACCCTTTCTATGTCAAACAACATCTATCCTGACCTGCAGGGATGGTGGGAAGGGAGAGATATTTTTCAACTAAAAAATAATAATAAAAAAGATTCATATACACAAAGCAAAACACCTTCTGTATGAATTGAGCAGTTCCTAAGAGACATCTTGGAGCAGCAAAGGACCTGGGCAAACTTCAATAAGGGAATTCTTCAGAGACTAGAGCTTTGCTTTAGTTGCTGGCTGCCTCCTGAAGAGAGAAAACACTACGGAAATGAAATATGACCTTACAATGTTGTGGCAGAGCATTTCCAGCCCTTTCCCTTGCCCATGTGAGTAACCCTTCCTTGTGTAAGGAATTGCATTTAATGGTTACCTGCATGGCAGAGCTTCACCACAGGTGACATTGCTGCACTCCTTTACCTAGCACACACCACCTGGAAGCTCTAATCAAACTACTTATTTTTTATCCAAGATTTGAAGGATGTAACTAACTTACAGCCCTTGCTCATGGCATTAGAAATTTCATCTAAGTGTGAGTTTCAAGACTAGGCTCTGCAACCTCTCCCTGCTCACACTTGTGCTTTGCAGCCACTCCTGCATGGCATGTCCTCCCAGAGCCAGCATGCACCAGGAGAAGGGTGTCACCCCAGCCAGCCCATGCTCATGCAGAGCTCCCCCCATCCATGCAGCCTGCTCCTGCCTGTACCCTGCCAGGGCAGAACTGGAACCAAAATTCCCAGCCCCAAGGAACAGCTCAGTGTGGATAGAAACCCCCACTAGCCCATCTCCCCCAGCCTTCCTCCTGATACAGTAATCTCCAGCAATCTGGCTTTCTTTTTTATTTTTTAAATCATTTTGTCTAAAATAATTAAAGGGGAAAAGCGTTCCCCAAATAAAAATATCAACCTCCAAGCTTCCCTGCTTTAATTTGTGCTCCTCTGACAGCCGAGACCCTCCTATTTGCACTGTGCCAGTGTGTGATTTCGTTACCTGAGTAGCTGATTATAGAGTAATTACAACCTTCCCTGGGCTGCTGATTTGTTCTGTTTGTTTCAATTTCAGCTTCCACAAATTCTGGGAAGTCCTTTTTTTGTTCCTGCCTTACTCTGCTGTGGTCTGTATGCTCCCAATCCCAGATTTTCCCCCCTGGTGAAGGGAGGGCTGGATAACACTCAGATGTAGCTCCTGCCCCTGTCAGGTGTAATTTCGTACTGAATGAGTAAAAGTTCCTGTAATTTCACCGAGCAGCTGTCTCCCGTCTGGATGGCGGCACCGTGATACCGTTACCTGTTTATCTCCTGGAGGTAGGAGCACTGCTGGCAAGCCCCTGCCCATCGCTGTTTATGTGCAAGGAGTTAATACCCCAGCACTGCAGTGCCCCTTGGTGAAACTATAATTAGGCAACGGTTTTATTTTACTGCCTGTGAACACTCCCTGACAGCACAGCCACTGGGTGCTTTCCAAACTGCTACAGTTTCAGGTCCCAACCTGAACTTCTCATTTAGAAGAGGACTTTTACTGCAGCTAATCCCTCGAGTATCTCTCTGAGGCCCTATATTGCATGGGGGCGCTGGGGCATGGGGCTGTACTGGGCAGGGCTGGCAAAGGGCAGGGTGAGCCTCTCTGCTCTGTCCTGTGTGATGGCAGGACAAAGCACTGGAGGGACATGGTGGTGCTGCTGGGCTGAACAGGCAGGGCAGAGGCTGCAGTGCCCCAGCAGCAGAGGTCTAAGCAGGCTGCTGGCCCTGGGAGCCAGAGAGCTGCTCGTGGGCTTTGATATGGGCACAGCAGCTCCACGACCAGCAGCACTGCTGCCCATGGGAGCAAAGGAGGAGCGGCTGAGCAGCAATGCTCTTTTTGTCAGGGGAGCTATTTTAAACCATCTGCTTTGTGGGTAGACCTTTTGGCTCCTAATTCTGTCTGAGGCAGAGGTGTAGAACATGTTGGAGGGCAGAACATCAGAGCAGCACTACAGGAGGACAAAGACAGTCTGTCTGCTGAAGCACAGGCTTGCACAGGACTGAGAGGCACACATGCACTTCCTCATCTGGGATTAAGGGAACAAACATACCCAAGGCTTCCGTAGTTACCTCAGAGCTGATGTTATTAAGGCATTTATTTGGGGTTTTTCTTCTCTTTCCAACACCAAATACCCCTCTTTTTCCACAATCTCCATGCAAACCACGGAAACATGCATGGCCTGGCCGGACAGCAGCTCACAAGGACCTAATAAAACAAAAACTTCTTCAAACCATTGCTTTTAGGACTACCCAGATGATAGGCAAAGAAGCAGAGTATAAGCAACTAGAATGAAGATTTATTGGCAAGAAGAGTCACTAAATCTTTTGTCTACAGTGACAGGGAAGAGGAAAGCCAAGAATAAGGCAGGGACAGACCCTGGAACTGCAGGCAGCCCTGCAGTCACAGGGGTTGCCTAACCTTGTTAAGCACCTCAGCCTCCTTAGTGGGACTCATGCCACCAGCTGGGCACTTACCAGCCCCTGGCCAGGGCCTGGAAGGCTCTCATGGCAGGGAACAAGGGCTGGGAAGTTTGAGGGAAAAGGCAGAACTGAGCCCTGGAGTGCTGGATGTCTGCCATGCCACAGCACTGCCTGAGGAGCCCAGTACCCCTCTGCCAGGGGATGCCCATGCTGTGGAACATCTGCTTTCTTTTAGCACACTGGGCACTGTAAGCCCTGGGACACATGGCAGGGGGGTTGGAACTAGATCATCCTTAAAGTCCCTTTCCAAACCTTTCTACAGTTCTGTTGCAGTGCAGCTTCAGACACATCAAGCAATTAGAGAGCGTCCAAAGGAGGGCAATGAGGATGGTGAAGGGCCTTGAGGAGAAGCCAAGTGAGGAGTGCTTGAGGTCACTTGGTCTGTTCAGTCTGGAGAAGAGGAGACTGAGCAGAGACCTCATTGCAGTTACAACTTCTTTGTGAGGGGAAGAGGAGGGACAGGCCCTGATCTCTTCTCTCTGGTGACCTGTGACAGGACAAGAGGGAACGGCCTGAAGTTGTGTCAGGGAAGGTTTAGGTTGGATATTAGGAAAAGGTTTTTTACCAGTCAGAGGGTGATTTGGGCACTGGAACAGGCTCTCCAGGGAAGTGGTCACAGCACCAAACCAGTCAGAGTTTAAGAAGCTTTTGAACAATGTTCTCAGGCACAAGGTGTGACTCTTTGGGCTGCCCTGTGCAGGGCCAGGAATTGGACATGATGATCACTGTGGGCCCCTTCCAACTTGGCTTATTCTGTGATTCTGTGATTCTGTGATTCTGTGATTCTGTGATTCTGTGATTCTGTGACCTCATGGCAAGCAAATTCCCAGCTTCCAAAAGCCTGTCAGATTGTATTTCCTTCACACATTCACTCACAGCAGTGACTTACATTTCTGACATATGGACAACATGCTTGGCTGTCCCAATAAAGTATGTCTATGCCTTCCCATCTTCAGCAGAGACTGCAGGCATTTCCAGTGCAAGGCAGAGCTGCAGCAACTTCTGCCTAAACTAACATTTCATTTCCTTGCTGCAGCTCACTTCTATTGTCATCACTTTCATGCCTCTAATTAACTTGCATCTGTTTTGTGTTTGAAGTTTGTAACACTTGCCCACTTTGGCTACAGTAGTTTATTACCCAACGCTAAACATATGTTTATGTTTACTGCACACTAGCTCTGAATCCTTTGACTTAGCCTTGTATCTGTTCATTATACCACTAATGGAGAACCTCTAAGACAGGGCTGAACCTTAAGTGGCAATAAATTGGGGAATCATTTGGAGGTGGTTGAAGAGAGGTGGTCAGTGAGGACATGCCTGGCCTGGCATCCAGAAATGTTGAGCACTTGCCACCCACCCTGTAACCACTGGGATTTTTAGCACCTCCAAACATGAAACCACAACAGCTTTCAGCAAAACTGTCATCTGGATCTTAAAGAAAAGACTAAAGTCTTTTACAATCTTTGTTCCAGAGGTCTTCAGCACATCCCAACTACCTATAATCTAAATGCCCATTGTCTTTGCAATAGGGCTAATGAGATCTTCAAAAGGATTTCAGCAGGCCAGGAGGAAGAGGGAGCTGTATAATGTGCCATATTACACATACATAGCATATTGCTAAGTGGTACTTACCACCTGCCCTAGCTGTTAGGTGACAGGCTGGTATTTTGGCACCAGTTGAGGTGAATACTAAGGTCCAGCTGGCCATCCAGACCACTTTTACATCCATTAGCATCAGTGAAGCTTCTTCAGTTTTCCACCAGACAGTAATGATGCCAACATCTGTCTGAAGTAAGCACACCACCTCTCATAGCCAGAGCCATGGTGGTGGTGCCTAGATAAATGTGTTTATTTTTCATACAGATAACAGGATGCTCCTTAGGGCTAATAAGTATTTACTTTCCCTTGCATTGCTATTATCTCCCTCATTGAGAATTGTAATTAACATCATTGATCATTTGTGTAGTTTGCTTTCTAATCTTTTTTTTTTTTTTTTTTTTTCTGCTATGGTGGACTGAAACTGCAATGTGCATTATGTCAACACAGGAAAAGTTATATTTGTCCTCTGCCTTTACACTGGTCTGATCTACCTGGGAGCTGCACTATTTCTGTGACACACCACAATATTTTACACAGTACCTCCAATTTAAAAGGGACAACCAAATATTTTCCATGCAACAAAAGTACCTTTGCTCATAATATTATCACCAAACACTTGAATTAGTTGCTTCCACTTTGCTCATTGCTTCTTCATGGGGATAGACAGCCAAATCCTGAGCTTCTTCTTGGAGCAAGTTTCTATCACCAAACCATAGGGGACAAGGCATGCAAATACTGCTGGGGACCCATAGGTGAAAGGACCTTCCCTCACACTCTCTCTGCACAGGCACCACTCTCAAGAGGTTGTTTCAGACAGGACATTTTCTGCAAGAATGTGATCCCCATCTGACAACTGAAAATGTCAAGGGTCTTCCTGTTGTCGATTGCATACAGTGAGGATTAAATAAAACCATGTCCATGATGTACAAGGACATGCTCTCTCACAGAGCCTGAGATGCAGAGATCAGTGCTGTCTTGCTGGTCAGTGCCACAAAGCTGGTTTGCAGCAACAGGTATCTGTCCAAGCATCTCCAGGGCTGCTGTTCCTCCTGTTCAGGAGAAGGCATTGGTTGACAGCCATCTATGGTCATTTGTTTTATTCAGACAGCAAGAGCTACACAAACAATAGGTTAACAAAAATAAAATTTGTGCAGTAAATTGGCCTGGAAAGTAAAATCTTCTGCGTGGCTTTTATTTTTTTTCTGACTTCCATATACTCACGTAAGTGTGAGCACACACTCAGAGGCACACTGTGAAGAACCCCTGCCTTCCAAAGAGTCTCTGAGGAGAAAAGCCATCCCAAGCACGAGAGCCATTGCAGGACCTCAGCACCTCGGAAGTGTGGCTGGAAGGGGTGTCAGCTCTCTCAACACCCCCTGCAGAAAGGGCTAGCATTAGAGTCCAGCCAAGCCAGTCAGGGCATCACCTCATCAAGGACAATCCATCCCAAAGCCACTAAGCTTTGCTTCCCCCCTGGCTGTATGTGCCTTACACCTGGGCTGCTTCCCAGTAAGAAGCAAGCTGGAGGAGAGTCACCCCAATTTCTGTTACATCTACCTGCATTGCTTCCTAACCTGTTAGAAATCTGGAATGGGAAAAACTTCTTTCTTTTGGTTTGTTTTTCTCTTATCTTATTGGCTAGGAAATGCCCAGACTCTTCTTTAATTTGGCATAAATTCAATGCACCTATTCTCAAACCTTCAGAGCAGAGAAGAATCCATTAAGCTCATTTCCATTTGTTCTAGCAACAAATCAGTATATGGAGACATGAGGAAAATAATTTTAAACTACTTTTTCCATTATCTAGTTCTCACTTCCTGCCATTTCCTGTTTGCCTAGCCTGGCTTCTTTATTCTCCTTGTGTCTAGCCCATAGCAATTATCTCAATATCTAGGAAAAAGCATTAGGTTTTAAGATCTCAGGCTCCCTTTTGACAAAGGCTTTGCAATCCAGAGACACTAAGGGAAGAGGATTAAACTTCCATCTGTTTGCCTTGAGGGGGCAAAGCAGAGAAATCAGAGAGAGGTTTCAAGAGATGCTTGTGTGATAACATTTCATACTCACTAGGCAGGAAAGTCTCAGGTAAGATGTATTTGCTTGGGAGTCATCCCAGTCACCAAGTGGAACAGGTTCTTAAAAATCTGCTTTATGCACAGCAGACTAGAAAGGCTCCTTCAGGTCCCTTCCTCCAGAGTTTCTGATTGCCTCTCTAGACCTGTGCCATCTGCAGCTGCAATTTTTCGGGCAGCAGGGAGGAAGTGGCTTGTTCCTGCACTCTGCTGAAGCTGGAACAGAAACACCAGTGTGGCTACACCCAGAGGGAGCAGAGAAATCCCACAGAGAAACAATCCTGTCCCTTTGTAGGGGGGATCATCCCTGGCACAGACAGGCAGTAGGTGGTAGGAAGAACACCTGCCCTGCAGCACCCAATCCTTGGGCCACTGCCCCTAAGGAGAGAGGGCCAGGAGCTCCTCCACCCTGAGCTGGCACTGACCTTTCTGGGGACAGAGCTGAACAAGGCTGTGACTCAGCAGCATCCTCTCCCTCACCAGTGGCTGGTGACTAATTGTATTTAGTCCCATTCTTCATTCTTGTTTTGGGGAGAACAAACATAAACAGACTCAGCAGTAATTGTTGCTATGTCTCTACTGTTTCCTCCTCTGGCTGAGTAGGGGTTTTCCCACACATAATTTTAGAGCAGCATTTTAAGTATGTTTTCTTATTTTTAAGAAATAGTGTGAACGTTTCTTGACTGGTGGAAAAAGAAGGAAGGAAGGAAACCTCAAAGAATAATTTCTGATTTTGTGCAGACTCTGGGGGAAAAGTTTCTCTAACCTGTCTACAGAAGAGGCCTGGTCTGCTCTGGGCAGAGAGTTTTGCCACAACACAAAGCAGATTCCTTACCAGCACCCAGGAGAAGTCCACATCAGCCCTGGAAAGATCAGTTGTAAGGATGACTTCTCTAAGGGCATGGCCCAGAAACATGGTGCCTCTGGAAACAGTCTCCTGGGAGGAACACTGGTAATCTCAAAGGCTGATCTGGAGAGCTGTGGCTGCTGCCACACATCCCTGCCTGGGAAGTACATACCTAGAGACCTATGGCTTCTCACACACACTTGTGCATATACAGGTATCACTGCACATAGTGGTCCTGTATTTGGGATCCCACTCCCAGATCCCATAGTTGATGGGAATCTGTAGGTCATGTCTGGAATGGACCTGAAAAGTTCTTGAGAGCTGAAGCCTTTTTCCTAGCTGGAGAACATATAGATTTGCCAGAGGAAGTAGGGAGAAGAGCAAAGAACGGGTGTGTGGTCAGCTGGACAGGGCACTCCACTCAGGTTCTACTTGATATGTTGTTAATTATACAAAAACATTACACAATTATAAAATAATTTGTTTACAACCAATATAAAAACATAATCCTCAACCTCAGCCAGAAGACTAAGATGATTTTATTTATAAATTCTATTAACACATATTTTTATGTATTTTAGAATATGTTTAACCCAAAGCTCACCAAGGCAGACACTTTCCTGAGAGACAGGAGACCTTTGGTCCAGCTTTCACTTATGCAATACCCAGAGGACTGTTCAGTGACAGCAATGGCAGTGACAGTGATGGTGCCCCTGTAAGGCAATCTGACCCATGCTGGCCCCAGCCTTTGCAGCCTTCACTTAGGTGTTAAATTTGTGAAATGTGGGGTTGTGTTTTGTGTCAGGTAGAAAAAGGTGGCCTGTGCAGTTGTAATTGTGAAGTGTGTGGAACAAGGCCATGAGACAGTTATAAAAATGAGTTTTAATAAACAAACAAAGAAACAAACAAAAACATGGGAAGAGGCCTTTAGATAAATATTCTGTTTGCTTATAAATGAATAATGTGAACTTTAAAGTTTTCACAATATAAGTTTCAAGTTTTCTTTAACATGTAGGATAGAAGAATGCAGAAGTCTTATTATTTGCTTTGAAAATAAAATTATTGTAAGCTTTAAGCTGCTTTGTAACAAGAAGTTTTAAACTATAGCTTTAGAATATATAAAAGGAGTTGTAATCACCTAAATAAAAAAAAAGGAAGTGATCTTATCCAAAGCTAAAAAATTATGATCCTGGAAAGGAAAACTGGACAATCCTGGGAAGGGAAGCTGGACATCACCTTCACTGATTTATGATCCTGAAAAGGAAAGCTGGACCTCACCATCACTGATGTATAATCCTAAAAGGGAAGCTGGACCTCACCATCACTGCTGTATGCTTCTGAAAAAGGGAAGCTGGACATCATCATCACTAATTTACAACCTTAGGGTATAGAAATTTGATGTCACCAATAGGAACTGATCACAATGGGGTATAGAAATCAGACTTCACAAATAGAAACTAGGAGGAAACCATAAAAAAAACCCCACAAACACACTGCTGAGAAATGCTTATGAAGATGCTCAATAAATACCAGCAAAAATTTGTAGCCGGCGTGCAGTTGGAGGGGAGATCCCCACTGTACCCAGCATGCTGCTTTGCTCACACTTTACCATTTGAAATACTGAATAAACAAATTGATTGTTGCTTGATATATTGGCTGAGTCAAGCTCTTCATTCCTTACAAATTCAAGGTATGGGGTTATCTCTGTGCTCTCTCTGAAAGCTGGCCTGTTTCAGGAGCTGATACCTTGCTGCCAGACAGCTGCTTGTGCTGTGCACCCAGCAGCTCCACTGCTGCTGGCTCTGCTGAAGGATTTGCCCCTCTGTGGGAGTGGTGAGCTTTGGTGGTGATGCCTGGGGCAGTGCCCAGGAGACACAGCACCAGGAGTCCCAAACTCACCTGCTCCACGTGCTGTGTAATACAGGATCAGCAAAGAGCTGTATGCAGTTGAGTTCATCCCCATATGGTTCCTCATGCTGGCTGCAGCCATCCCATCAGATCCCTGCCTGGTGCAGTCATCCACAGGCTGCAACAGAAGCCTCTGTATGCCACAGGAGCAGTGAAGGCTAAAAGCCAACTTGTCCATGTTGTATTACTGTGCTGGGATAAGTTATCTGTTGCTATTTCTGTTAATTTTGTACAGCATACATGGATATTTTGGGGGGAGAAAATAGGTTTTTGCATGCTCTGCTCTTCCCTTTGTGCCAAATTCTTCCACCTTGGTCTGGGCAAAAACTCCCTGTGACGACTTCTGTCTGAACTCCAGTATCCTGTTCTGAAATCCCATATTTCGCTGCTGCTACTGCTGTTCAACTGTACCAGACTTTAAGAAAGCTGCTGGCAAAACACTAGCAAAAATCAAGGATAAAATGGATTTAGTATCTATGAGTCCAGGTGGGCGACTGAGGAAAATGTCGGGCTGTGGAAGCAACCAGTGAGGTAAGATACTCAAGTGAAGACTGAAAATTACTCCTGTATATTGTATTTCTGGCTAATTTTCACTCAATAATATATATAGCAGATCCCTGCAATCTTGCTGTTGAATGTTTTTATCCACTGTGACAAAAAAACACTGACAGCATCCCCAGCTGCGATCACGTAGATACCAGTCCATCTGTCCTCCAGAAGCACTTTCCTCAGGAGCAGACAACTCAGGAATCCCAATACTGGCAACTACAGACTTACACATTTGTCATACGTAATGAAATACTCCGGAAACTATTTGTGAGCAAACAGTTCCCAGGATATCTCATTACTCATTACAAATTTGCAAACTGCTCACGAATGATCAAATATTAATATGCAGATAGGGTGCAGTCCCAGAAGGGATCCACCGCTTTGATAAGAGATTAGCCGTGTTCAGCTGCTGCACTCGGGGCTCCTGCAGACTCATGGATTGCCGCTGTAAAACAGGGAATGTCACTGAGGATTACTGGGGCACTATGACCTGCTTGCTCAGACACTCAGAGGAGAAAGTCGAAGGCTTCCCACGTGTGGAGCCGCTCCGTACAAAGGGCTGCTGGAGCCCCGGGGGCGCTGGCTGCAGCACGTGTGCAGCCCCGAGGCGGAGCGGGCTGTTCTTCTGATACCATGTACATAACGCTCCACCCAAGCCTCCCTGTGTAAATAAAAAATAAAGTCAAATTGTGCCAGTAAAGAGTGGATTACACTGGTCACTGGGAGTGCTTGTGTATGTTCAGCCATAACCTGTGATAAGATGCTTGCCATAAAACTCCTCCTGGAGCCTGCAGCTCCCCTGGAAGCTGCAAGATGCCAGCAGAACCCCCAGCGTTTTGCCTGACACGGTGAGGGCAACGAGGGGGGCACTGAGGAATGGGTCAGAGACCCAGAAGGCTGCACAAGTCCCTGGGGCCATGGGGGTCCCTCTCCCTTGCAGGAGAAAGACAGGAGTGCCAATTACCACTAGCAGATATACAGAGACAAAGTTCAGTTTGAAGAGGTAAAGGGTGACAACCTTTCTACAGACAAGATTATCCCGCAGTCAGGAAAGCACAGCAGCAATCGGGACAGATAACAGAGCCAGTAATGAAGGCAGAGATTACAAAACTCCACAACCAATCCATCCCATAGCAAAAAGCTGCTGTAAAGCAATTTTAACTCAGCCTATAAACACAATCAGAAATGTTATGCTTGGGTACAAGATGTTTTTAAAAAAATCCATATGGCAAGTTTCATTTGCATTACAATAAATGAATGTCTGAGCAGATCCAAAATTTGGTGCATTTTTTACAAACAACAACAGCAGAAAATTTATTTCTGGCATCCGTTGATGCAGAAAAAGGAAGTGTTTCCAGCTTGATATAAAAGTTTCACAAAAAAATCACTTACAAGAGAGTGTTTTGTAGTTTTTATTTATGAAGAGGAAGACTGCCACGTTTGGGCCTGTCCCATCCCAAGAGGAGACTGCTAGTCCGTGGGGGCTGGCAGAGCCTGGCTCTGCTCACCCACCAGGGAGTCTGTCATGAGTCTCTCCCATCTGCTCTCCCACTACCAAACAGTCAGGTGGAATCAGATTGGAAGAAACATAATTGTGGCTGTCCCCTAGGGTCCCCCAGGGGAAAAAAAAATCAAATAAGGGAAAGGTTATTGTGGGCTGATAACAGCTAGGGAGGCTGGGAACAGTACCTGTTGCCAGGGAGAGTTTGCTCCAGCGCAGGCAGGGCGCCCTGCACCTCTGGCCCTCTGAGAAGAGCAGAGAAAGGGAGGGAGAGCCAAAGCAAGGACATGAGATGAAGAGCTGCAGAGAGATTGCAGCCAGCCAGACCGGGACCCAGGTGGTTGAGAGGGAGAGTGGATAAGGAGGTTTTGTGAAAAAACCATTGCATACATTCATGTAATTAAAACCTTGACCATCACACACTGTGTGTGACAGAGGGATGATGGCTGAGAGCACAGCTTTGGGCACTGAGAGAGCTGATCTTCTGCAGGCTTAGCACTCGTGATTCTTGTGTGCGAAAGCATCAAGGGTTTTAAGTGATGGAAATGGTCAGGGTGCTCCTCCCTACACCGCCTGCAGAAAGGGCCAGCTGCAGCCTAGGACAAGGTTCTAGAGCCAGGTGAGATGCTGCCCTGACAAACACACATCCACACTAATTTGGCCCAAGAATTGTGTCCAGCATGGGCTTTTGCTCCCCCATCACCAGCCACAGCCAAGGCAGACAGGTCAAGGGACTCGATGGCCACTGGTGGTGTGGCAGTGACAGAACATTGGCATTAACTCTAAGTTCCCCTCCATGCTTTAGTAAAGCAAATTCCATGGCCAGGAGGGACTCTTTCAGAGCCTGCTGCAGCTCCTCAACAACTGAGAGAGCAGGTACCCAGTGTAGAGCTCAGCAAAGCTCTGCCAGCAGCAGGGACCAAACAGCCCCTGGGACCAGAATGAATTATGCACACCCTTAAGTATTTGCAGGATAGAAGCCTTAGCTCACTGAGTTAAAATGCCAGAACAATATAAAACACCTCTACCTCTGGAACCCACTGCACTTCATAAAAATGCCTGGGACCCTGCTGGAGCTAAGCCATTGTCGATAGCCATAAAAAATTGGTTAATAAATCTTCTTCCACTGATGAAATAGCTACTTCACAGCCAGAACTCAACAAATTGAGCATTTCAAAGCAACCTGCTTGACACAAGCCCTGATTTGCACACCAATACAAGCCTCCCCAGCCTGGGCAGGACCCTGAGCCTGTACTGTTCCTCCCTCCCCATTGTCACAGCCAAGTGCCAGGAGGAGATTTAGTGCACCAATATTTTCCTCCCCAGTGACAAGAAGGGGATTTACATCTGCAAACCGCAGGCCTTTGGAGTGAAAAGATCACAAATGCAGAGATCAGCCTGGCACTCAGCAGCCACACTGGCTACACCACTGGCATTGCCCCCCTGAGCCTCTCCTAAGCAGGTGCTAGTTCATCATAGTGCCACTTCTACCTTTTTTTTCAGGCTGGAAAACAGGCAAAAGTTAATGTTAAGAGAAAGGCAAGGGCTCATCACCTTGCTGCTCCCCAGACATTTTTTGTCCCGAAATTTCAATCTATTAGGTAAAAAGACAATTACAGGAGAGGCTCCATTCTTTACAGGCTGCCACAAGTCAGTATTTTTTAAACAGAGCCCATAGGCAAAGGGCGTGGAACAATACTTTTCACTCACTATTCCCAACTGCACAGCCATTGATATATTTAAGTAGTGTGATAATTAGAAAGAGAAAAATATTCTAACATTTCAGTGTTAATAAAAAAACTTCTTTAAAAATTGAGTCACCCTATATACCAGTGTGGTTTTTTTACGAAGTCAGGGCTGACTTGTTCTCTTCCTTTCTGCCTACAGGGAAAAGAGCAGGGCTCAGCTGGGAGGCAGGACCTGCTTTCAGGCAGAAATATTTATTCAGTGAAAAGTTGCATTTAAATATTGATGTTTCAACAGAACTTACTATTTGTTTAACCAAATGTTTTAGATTTGCCTAGACAATCACAATGGGGAATAAAAAGCACACTTTTAGGCCCTTTTAGCAACACTGAATGACTTAGAAACAGTGATGAGCAAATCCTAAAATTTTCAAATACATGTGATTTGTGGCTCAAATTTCATGATAAGTTGTTAGGATCTGGGTTTGCAGGACAGGTGTTTGGCATTTCTAACTCCCTGCTCCCTTTAGGAGACATCAAACCGAGCATTAAACTCCTGCGGTCTTGAAAGTTCAAGTCAAGGTGGTTTTTGTTTTGCTTTTCCCCCTGAAGGTCAGTTCAGGCTTGAATCCTTTTGTCAAGGTTGGCTGGAGAGCAGAAGGCTCTGTTAATCTGCAGGCACTGCGGCTCCCTCCTGGCTTCCTTCCCTTGCAGTTTGTTTTACTTCAGGATTCACCCCCTGGGACTGTAAAGGACACAGATGAGGGTTAGAGGTGAAACAAAGAAAATGAGGTTGGGTGTTTATTTAGAGAGAGACAGAATTCATAATGTTGGAGACACTGGGCCCCTCCCAAGAGATAATCATACTTCACCAGCACCTCTCTACGACTTGTTTTTCCCCAGAAATAAAACACAGTGACAGATTCGAAATACTACTTCCCCAAGTAGCTGCTAGAACCAAAACAAGGAAGAATTTTTTTTCTGCCAAGTGACCAGACACTGGAACAATACAAATAGGCTTCCAGTGATCTCCATGTGGGAAAGAACTGAAAAAAGAAAAAAAGGCAACTTTGCCTCCTTCAGAGACTTTCTTTTTTTACTCACTCAACTTGTGCCTTAGTATGGTGGGGGTTTTTTTTGACCACAGATTCTTTTTCTTGGTAGATTGTCTTCTTATCCCTCCCCCTTTTCAATGAGAAGGCCAAATTTTGCTTTCATTTATTCACTGTGGAACCCCACTGACTGGTAGCTAACAGGCACATCCCATCTCACACAGGCAGCCTGGTGATATATTTTCCCTTTTTCATACCTTAATTATCACAAGTGAAGGTGCAGATGCATCCATCACACCTAAGAAAAAACCTTGCTCTTTTCCCAGGCTTTGTTTGGCGTTTTGGCCTCTAGGGCATCATCCATTTGCAATGAGATCCCAGGATTTACAACAGAGCAAGCGGTTGTACAACAAAAACTGGATTCCGGGGTCCTGATAAGAGAAGACAAGCGTCCTGCGACCAGGGGCTGAGCGGTGTCCCCAGCGCTAATCCGGCGGAATCGGCTGACATCAGTGGTTTTGTGCTAAACACACACCGGGGTGAAAAATGAGAGCGGCGCTCGGCTCCGGCAGCCCAGCTCCAGCGCTCTGCTACCAGAAGTGGCTGCTTACTTTCAAGCTCTCCGCACAGCCTGTAATCACTCAATATTGAAACCAGATTTACAAGCTCTTTAGAGGAGAAGTTTGTGATTTCCAAAGCAGACGCATTCGGTATTTCAGAAAAAGGTCAAGCCCCCTGTGGAGTAAGGGGTTTTTAATAGAATCAGTTCAGCAGGAGTTAAGAGGAGACATACCAAGCCAGCGGCTCACAAAGCCAGGAGCGGCAGAGACATAAGAAAAGCTACAACCATTATTGTTTTGAGGAAAGAATCGGAGAAAGAGAGAGGCACGGGGTATGCTAAATTAAATCTTGGACATTTGATTTCATTTATTCCAATCCGAGAGACTTTCCCAGTCGGGAATAGAGGGCTGTCCTTCTTATGCTCTCAGGCTTGCAGGGGTTTCAAAGAAAGGAGTGCTTGTTATTGTCTGCAGAGGAAACCTGAGAGTGCTTAGCACAATGGCAAATCCAGGCTCTTAACTCAAATGCATTTAAAAGGATAGCCTTCGATTACTGTCTCACCTCTTCAGCCTCCAGCCTCTGGCCAGGCTCTTCAGCTATTAAGATTTGTTGCCTGCCTCAGTAGGTTGGGTGAAGTGGTTGTCTAGGACTGCTTTGTCTCACGCTGGTACAGCACCCAGCAGCCGGGAATCCCAGGGAACATCACTAAGGACCCTCCTTGTCACAGGAGTACAAGTTTTCTGAACAGTGCTGAGGCCTGCAGGCTATATAAGCAGCCACCACAGAAATCCTAGCGACGAAGCTGGCTACTGCTTACTCCAACGCCCTTTGGACTCGGCTGTCAGTGGCTTCAGTGAAAAGATTTGGGGCTCATTCCATAACTCACATAGCTGCTGCCAGACAGACACCAGAGCTCGTAACACAATTTCCTGAATATAAAGGCTGTAAAATAAATTGGAAACCCGGATTTCATACTGTCCTGGTTTTGGCTGGGATAGAGTTAATTTTCTTCTTAGAAGACTCATAGCCCAGAAACTCCTCGGCCGTATCAGCTACCACACCTAAACTCTAAGTACCACACCAGGTAACAGAACCCCAGGAGATGGCAGCTGCTAACCCAAGCCCCAGCCCCAGCGCTCTGTGGTCTTGCTGCCATGACTGCAGGGGATAGCAAACAAGCTCTTTTCTTCTTTAGAACATCTCCACAGCAAGGGGCCAATTAGAGCATCCTGGTCTTACTAGCCTTTTAATGGCAAACATAAATAGGCCCTTATGTATTCAAATCAGCGGCAAATGAGTGGTGAAGGTCACAGGATGCTTAAATGACTATACAACATGCTCCCTCTGATTGCTGGAGAAGGCACTTAAAAGGTTTCGCCATCAGATTTTCTAACTTGTCTAGTCACAGTAACTAGTAGTGCAGCTATACAGACGGTATTTCAGGTTTGTCTCTTTCAGCATCAAGTTCCCAGTCAGCCATTCCCAAAAAATAATACACTTGGCAGAGCAGACAACTGCCCTAGATTTTCAGATCAGTGCAAAGGAAGGGCAGAGCTCTTATAGGAAAGCAGCACTTTGAAAGGTCAGCCAGAAGACCACAGGCCAGATTCCAAGAGAAGTTGTGGCCACGTAATTTCTTCAACTTCAGCAGCAGAAAGAGGTAGAAATCAGATATAATTCTCTGCATTAAAAGCAACTCTCCAGGCACACTGAAGTAGTAAGAAGGGTCAGCAGCTTAATATACAGAGATGAAACTAAACCTACTTAATTGCACTTTAATATTGCAAACATGGGCATGGCGGGACCTTGGCATTCCCAAGGCTCTCACTGCACTCATGAGTGTAGGGGTAAGTTTGCAGTGTCAGTACCTGTTTGCACAGCCAGGTGACCAACTTAATCTCCAACAACAACCCTACCACATCGGTAAAGTGTGCTTGCAGGAACATGAGCCTGTGACTTCGAGGGGCAGGCTTTCTTCGCTTACAGCCCTTTGCTGCTTTCAGCCCGCACATCCCAAAGCAATCAGCACAGGGGATCAGAGCATTGCTGCAAGGTTGTTGTAACCCTGTGTGTGTTATCCCTTTCTCACTGCTGGCACCACTAGGACCTCAACTTCACAGCCAGAACAGGAGGCAGAGGCATTTTGAAAGCTTCTTAAAACACAGATGAATACTATACTCTTGCCAGGTTTTATTTTCTGAAGCAGCGTTTTGGATGCTTCTTTCACCATGATGTGGCTTCAGCCTTTTAAGCAAGTATACTTTAAATATTGCAAAGTCCAATATAGCAAGAAAAATAAATACATTAAATTCCTTGAATAATCCAGAGGCTGGCTATTTTTAGCAACTAAGCATTTAATAAATGAAATGATCAAGTGCAGCCAACTAGCAGAAGGAGCAAGAAACAACTAAGTGCACAAATATTGGCCAGGAAGAAAAACCACCTATGCAAGAATAGCATAAAGGAGGAGCTAGAGATTAAAGTACAGTGTTGTTTCTTCAGTCCCACACAAACTTAGGAGCATATGATACTTAGTTAAATGATAGAAAAGCAAGGCAGATGCTTTCCACTGTGCCCAGAGGGGCTATAAACAGAAAAAACCCAACCAAACCTCATAGGCAGTGCGGTTTTGGTGTTTCCCTCTCCTCCCCCCAAAAGAGTTTGGGTGTAAAAGGTACAAAAAGAAAACAGATCATAGAAACAAGAATTGTGAAACAAGGGAGGAAAAACAGCTGTAAAGAATTAGGAGTCACTTTCTGACACTTTTTGCACAGAGGAATTCTTCATTAACAGAGGAAGAAAAAGTTATCACACAAAGCTTTGGAAGAATTGAGGTTACAAAAAAAATGCTACAGCCAAGAATCAAGGATGTGGGTTCACTGCTACTTGAAGTATAAAAAAAAGCTGCCACTTTTGTTCTCAATAACCACCTAAATTTCTTTGCAGAGTAGGAAAAAACCAGCCTGCTTTCACAATCTAATTGTTATGCATGGCATTACCATGCACACCTTGATTTGTTTTCCAATATCACCCACAAGAAAACCCATTTTCCAAAACAAAAGTCACAAGCAAGGTTCAGACAAAATATATATATTTTAAAAAATCTTTACAATAAGTCAGGAAACATAGGAGCTTGCATACAGTTTATTATAATAACTCACTTCTCAGCTCCCTACAGTTCAGATAATCCTGGTGACAGTGTTTACAACTTCTAATTTTGCTTTCACAACTCTGAAGCAAACAATACATTTGAGTGTATTTTACTCTGTGCAAATAAGACAACTTTTGGAATCCTTCAGAAGAAATATCCAAGATTCTGTTTGCAGAGGTCCTTTGTTTCTCAAAGATGATTTATGAGAGTTTTTAAGATAAAGTGCTCCTGTCCAGTAGAACCCAAAGGCCTTCAAGAGTTCAGAGTGTAAGTTTAGCTCAGATTAAAAAATAATTGGTCATACAAATTCCAGCTTCCCATGTCCGCTGTACATTCCCCAGTGGACTAGTGAAAGAATTTTATCATTGCTGAGGTCTGAATGTCTCATTTTATCACAGGTCATGCAGCAGTTCTCGTGACCAGTCACAGGCACCATGCATTCCAAGTCCAATTTTGCCACCTGCCCTTTTTTTGAATGATGTCCATGAAAACTGTAGTGCAAACGAGAGAGCATTTGCTGTCGCTGGTCTTGCAGTCTCTTGTTTTCACTCCTGAGCATCCTCAAGGCCAGCATGATAAGGAGCACCAAGATTAGCCCACCGGCTATTGGAACAGCAATTACAGCTGCCCTGAACCATAACTCTTTTGAAGAAGTCAATTCTTGCACTTTGGTGATGAGATTCCTGCTGCTGTCATGTTGATATCTGCTCCCTTGTCCTGCAAAGGGGAAAGATGTGAACCTTATTTCAGGATTTATATACACACTCATTTACATATAAGCAACTCCCTTAAATCCCACACTGACAAGTTTAAGGAGCAACTGCTACACTCTGCAGTATCTACAGAAAATACCCCTGAAAAAAAATTTAGTTTCCAAGTCTGCTTATAACATGGAATTTCTTACCCCAATAGCCAGTTTAACTAGGAACACCACTGCCACTGATTCTTATAAGTCATGGCAAGATGGCAAGAGAAACTTCCAGTATTAATGCAGACAAAAAACCTAATTGGCTGAGATGTTCCCCTGCATCCAGCCACCCACTTCCCTCTCTGGTGTCTCTACTTACATTAACAATGAAATCAGTAACAGCAGATGCACAAGGTTTTGACTGCTGCTGGCCTGATGGGGGTTTCACTGAAGCTTTATTACCCTACCTGAAGCATCGCCCCTGGGAGGAGACAAAACATCATGTAGTCCTCTGTAATTGCACATATCTTCATGACAGCATTCCAATGTGGACACGGTGGTGGTGCCAGAGTGGTTTTGTGCTTGTTTGGCTTGGCAGATCTCAGCTGTGCTTGCAATAGAGTCCAAGCAGCCATGAGTAAGTGGGGAATGTGTATTCTGAGGATCAAGCAGTCTGGAGAAGCAGGCACTAAGCTCAGATTTGCACATATAGCCGGTTGCAACACAGTGTGCAGCATCACAGTAGCATCTGATTTCACCTAAAAAACAAAAAAAATCGTGCAAGGTAAGAATTTCATCCTCTAAGGACACCTCACTGTATATCCTTATAGCCACATGCATCACACAACCAAACTCGGTGCCAGTTTTGATGTACTTCCCTAGACTGTGGATCCACAAGATCTGGGGTTGCTTCCTTCCCATCACTGTACAGTGCCTACCTCGGTGTAACCTTAATCCCTGTAAAGGCCTTGGGGCACTCGCTTTAATGACCAGTACTGTAGCCCTTTGAATTAAAGCAAGAGCATTTTGCTAGAACAGGGACTGGGGGAGGAAGGTCACAGTGGGTTTTTTTTCCCCAAGGTAAATAACTAAACAAGACCATTTTATAGCTACTTCCACTCGCTGTCAGCAGTTGCAGTTAACCACATTTAAAGTGAAATACCAGTTCTAAAAGCAACACACAGTTCCAGTCCTAGAAGAAAGTCACATCTATGTTTTAACCATTACTCCAGGAACAGCATTCTATTTTTATAAAAGTAACGTTTCTTTTAACTGCACATAAGCACACAACAAAAATACCAGGCTCAAATATTTATGTGACAAATGAAAAAGAAAAAATCGGAACTGCTGAATTGTTTATTATCTCTCAATACTGCGCCAAAATGTAAAAGGTTTAACTAACACCTTATAAAGCTATTAGCTAGAACCATTACCATCTAAGTCTCCCAGTCAGGAAGGATTTACTGTGTGAAACTGAGCAACTATTTGTAATTTCTACAGAATGAGAAAATCTTTAACTAGTTATCCATGCAAAAAGACTTTTTAATCAATATTATGAAACAAAAAAGTTCCAGTGTATAATTATTCTGTTCACCAGAGACAATGACTTTCAACTCAAATGTGAAGTTTTATAATGGAGTGAAACTTCAAGGCTAAAGGCTCCCCCCTTGCCTCTCCCCAATTTCGCATGCAATCCAACATGAAGTAGAAAAGAGGAAACACTTAAGATTGAAAATCCTCTACCAGCTCTATGAAAAATCTCAGGAAACCTCAAAAATTTCTGAAGGAAGCGATAAAAAAGTTCCCTTCATAAAATTCTTCATTTTGTGCTCTCCAAACTGCTCTGGTATGAATTAAACATGTCCTGTGCTGTAGGGAAAACTTACTCTTTCTAGGCAAGTTGCAACTCAAACATAATTCAATGTGCCATCGAGCCAAGGTTTAAGAGGAAGCCAGATTTTTGAGAAATCCTTGGAAGAATGGACTTAAAACTACCTCTGGTGTGCCTGCGGTCCTTGCCACCACAGTAGCACCAAGGTTTTCAAAGCTGACTGAATTGTCAGATATCTTCCTCCTACAGTCTGCGCCTCAAAAATCAATCTACAGGCTTGCCTGCTGCCACCCCTTCTTATGATGTTACCTACCACCTATATCTAAAGAAAACTGTTCTGCAAGACGTTATAAAAATCATCCCAAACAAGTTAGCTTCCCCCCATCGGGCTACCTTAATACTTTCCTCAAAATGCTACTGCAGGCTCCAGGCCTTGAAGTTCCCGCTGCTCTTTAATAACTCTGCTTAATAGAAGCCAAATGATGGAGTGTCTCACTGTCTCCAGTCCAATTCCCTTGGGCTTTCAGACCAAGTAACCCAATTTTTCATTAATTCAAACTCACTGTCATCCAGCATGTTACAGAAAAAAAGACTCAATCATTTTCTAAGCATTCTATATGAGGTCTCCCCCCTACCCCCCTGAAAGAAATAGTTTTCATATTTTTTGCACTGTTAAATGTAAGATGCAAACATGCCACACAGTATTAGAGCTGACAGTTCTTTCATAAGTTTCAGCACACTACAGGAATAAAGTGAAACAACGCACATACTTTCATTTTAAGTGCTTATACAATCACTTTCAAAAAGTTACATCTTATTGCCCCAAGACAATCCTACAAACAAAATTTGACAGGCTAGTCATCAGGTTAATTCAACGGCTTTTTAATTAAAGCCACGTTTTCAGTGAAACAGAATGGACTTTGTATTACTGTATTTCTGTCAATTCATAAAGTTTCTTCCTGTGCTATGCAAAAGGCCAGAAAGGGTATTTAGTATTTTCAAACAGTGAACAATGCCCCTCTGTTCCCTCCTCTTTCTTGTTACTGTATGTAGCTATTAAAGAAAAATGTCTGCTTTTAGTCAAGATGGCTACAGGAGAGACTGCAGGCTTCTCTTAAAGCTTTTGAAGTCAACAGCAGCCAGAAGTCTGTGATCCCCTAATTATATCATTATCAGGCACATAGTTTCAGTATCTGCGACTTCACATCACTCAGTCACTCCCTGTTCTGCCCGCTTTGATGGGGCCAGCAGGCTCCCCCCTGCACGCTGCAAGGCTGTTATTTAGGGTTAATTACAGCCTTCCTTCCAAAATAAATAAATACCGTCGCACATCACCACCACGCTAACTTATCCTTTACTCTCCTCCCCGAAGCACGACGATTACCGGCAGCCAGCGGGTCGCCTCTGCCCCGGAGGGCGCTCCCCGGGCGGCCAGACCACAGAGCACAGCCCCGGAGCCCCCCACGGGGCACAGCCCCCCCCGGAGCCCCCCACGGGGCACAGCCCCCCCCGGGGCACAGCCCCCACGGGGCACAGCCCCCCCCGGAGCCCCCCACGGGGCACAGCCCCCCCCGGAGCCCCCCACGGGGCACAGCCCCCCCCGGAGCCCCCCACGGGGCACAGCCCCCCCCGGAGCCCCCCACGGGGCACAGCCCCCCCCGGAGCCCCCCACGGGGCACAGCCCCCCCCGGAGCCCCCCACGGGGCACAGCCCCCCCGGAGCACAGCCCCCCGCTCCCAGCGGGCGAGGACAGGGCCGGGCGCGGCCGCCCCCACCGGGATGCCCGCGGGGCCGTGACTGCCCGGCACCGGCGGCCAGGTGGGAGGGGAGAGACGGAGGGGTGGGAGGCACAGACCCGGCGGCTCGGCCGCCAGCACTGCCCAGCGCGGCGGGGTCCCGAGACAGCGCCGGGCCCGGCTGCCCTCGGGCGGCAGCCCCGGGCACCCCGCTCCCTCCGGCGCGGCCCCGCAGACCACGAGCCCCGCAGGCGCCCCCGAGTGCCGCGGCCCCTCACCTCTGGTGAGCAGGACGGCCATGGCGCACAGCTCCAGTTGCAGCCAGATGAAGATGTAGCTGGAATGGCGATCCATTTACCCGGCGCCGCTCGCCACAGCGCGCAGCGCAGGCACGGCCGAGCCGCCGTCGCCCGCTCGCCCCTACCCCGCCGGAGCGCCCAAGAGCCGCTCGCCTGCGGGCAGAGCCGTGTTGCGATCACCGCTGCGGCGGCGGGTAGGGGACACGGCCGCGGCTCTCTGCCTTTCCCTCGCTGCTCCGCCGCGGCCGCAGGAGCAGCACCAGGAGCGGCGACGGCGCGGTGGCGGAGCCCGGCGGGCGCTGCCCCACTGACACGGCCGCGGCGCCGCCCGCCCCGTAAATACGGCCGGCGCCGGGCGCGGACTGGGCCGCACCGCCTCGCCCCCTGCCCCGCCTCCGCCTCCCCATTGGCTGCCTCTGCCGGGAGTGGGCGGGGATTTGTTTAGCCCCGCCCCCGCCCGGCCCCGCGGCGCGACCCGAGCCCCACCCGCGGCGCCCCCGGGCGGCGGCGGCGGCGCCGGGCGGGCTGGGAGCGCGCTGCGTTCGGCCGGGGGCTCCGGGCGCAGGGAGCCCCGCAGTGCCGCCGGGAGCCCCGCAGTGCCCCCGGGAGAGCGGCCTCGCTCGCCGCCTCAGAGTCGGGGCTCTCCGGGGCCGGGGGAACGAGCTCCGCCGGCTCCCCGAAATAATTCCCTACGGAGACAGCAGCGCGGGTTTCCACTAAAAAACATCGTGTTCTGACTGCGAGTTCGGCGGAGCCGCCATGGATGGATGGATGGATGGATGGATGGATGGATGAGCAGCCCTCAGCCCCGGGTCGCGGTGACGGGTCCCGGGAGTGGAGCGAGGCGGCGGCCGAGCCCTCCCGCCCGCTGTCCCGGCGCTGCCGCCAGCCCGGCCCCCGTCTGTCCGCTCCCGACCCGCAGGGTTGCACGGGGGTGCGGAGATGCTGCCCGAGCGGGAAGAGCGGCAGTTTCACTGCAGCCGGGGCTTTATTCCCAGGGTTGTGGAAACCCTGCTGTCGGCGCAGCGCGGAGCCGGCAGCCAGGGCGGTGCAGCCGGGGCTCCATCCCCGGGGTCCCGGCCTGGGCTCCACCCTGCGGCTCGGAGGTTCCTGCACCTCGCACTCAGCCCCGCAGGGTCTCACCCGCTGCTGTCACGTCCACGCAGCAAGGGCAGGCCCCTGGTACAGAGCTAGCAGCGAATAAACCCTTGCAGTAACTATTCTCCTTCCAGTATTTCCTTTCCAAGATCAGCTGTCGGGGATGGAAGCAGGAGCTGGTGTTCTACCACTGAGCTCCGATGCAGTTTCTGTGGGTCCTGTTTAGCTTGGATAGTTTTTCTTCACGTGTTAGTCCTGAAAAAAACGTGCTCCTTAATTAAAATTTCTTTGCTAACTTAGTTTTCTTCTTTCTTTGCTCATTACATTTTATAACCCTTGATATCTACAGCATAGACTGTTACCCATTTATGGGCAAAATGCTTTACATATTTGGGTCCACTACTGGTATTAAAGCTGATGGATGATGTGTAGATAATAATTTAAAAATTACTTGAGAATTTTAATTTGAAATTTTTTTGTGAGTCTTTAAAGACATTTTCAATAGGGGACATAGTACCTCATGTCAGAGACATTCCTCCCTGAAAGAGAAAGGAGGAAATATGAAATCCGAGATTGAGATAACTCCAGTTTACTTTGGCAGAGGGGAACAGACTGGATCTCCGACTAATTAGTGCTGATGCCATCACATGTTATAATGGTTTTACTGTGAGTCTTGTTATTTGCATATGTATAAGATAGATACACGTGTGTTGTGCCGCAGTCTTTACACTTATATTAGATACATTTGCACTCCACCACAAAGTAATTTTCTAATTCTTGTTTCTGTTTAGAAACTACAAAAACAGCAAGAACAGCCAAGCCCTATCTCCCAGTCTGGCACCAGCCATCACACACTGGTTTGCAAACATGCGAAATATCATTCATTATAACTTAGAATCATTACAGCAACATGTGCAATTCTGCTTCTCCTCTTCCTATCAACGGTGACAAGCGCATTTAACAGATCTCGTTTGTTACATGCAGTACCGACAGACTGGAAATGGCTTTTATTCATGGAGCCACATTACTGCACTAAGTAACATGAGAGACTCCCTGAGTATTATAAACATCCTGGCCAAGGGAGCACAGACTAACCAGAGGGCAATGTGCTTGAGATCAGTTTTGAACAGCAAATTTCATTGACAGCTGTCAAATTTGAATTGTGATGTACAATTTACTGTAAAAAAAAAAAAAGCAAATTCTGTATGCTACAATCATGCATGAAATACTGAAACTGAGGGAGGGACAACTTGGATCACTGCCAAACCTTAGTTTCCCCAAAGCAACTAAAGACACTTTTGGAAACCTGTGGATCGAGTCAGTGTCAAGAGGGTTTGACCAACTTACTGTGTCTCTTCACTCCCTGATACACTGCTCAGAGAGACATGGAAGGATTGTGTGGGGTCCTCTGACAGACTATAACATAAACAAGATAATTCAGCTTCTGCATTGCTAATTTGCTTTTGTTTTAGAGACAAGAGCTAACAGGGCCAGATTGGCCTCTAAAAAAGGGACAGGAGACAGACCCAGCACAAAGCAATAATAACAACATGTTCTGCAACCAGAAGGAATGTGGGGTAATGACTACAAGGAACCATCAAGGAAAGCGTCAGGAGCCTGAGGCCGCATTACATGTCTCCAGCAGCCATGGGAGAGCAGCCTAAAGCCTCCACTTGAAGGGCTACAGAGCCTGTAGTCAGAGCCTGCCCAGCACAGCGCTGCTCCCTCCCACCAGATACGTGAAGGCCTTTGAAGCCAACATGAACAGAAGGACCTGGTTGCAAAATCAGCCTCTGGGCACCTCAGGGAAAGGGACTGCTTTGGGCAGCATCTACAGGAGTACGTTCTCTGCATCAGCTCAAAGCTCTGTCACAGATGCAAAATCTTGTCTTTAAGAAAAAATTGCCAACTAAAACAAGAGATCCATCCAATGAGTCTTTGCAGGCCACACAAATGCTGGTTTGATTCTTTTACTTCATTTCACAAGCCAAGAGTTGCAGTGCCAAGTTTCTTGCAGGAGTGCTTTAGAACTGACAAGTCATCTTAAAAGGCCAGTTCAGATGAGCACCCAGTGTCTTGAACTATTCCAGACCAGGATTTCTCCTATCAGGCAAGCAGCAGCTCAGGATAGTACCTGCTCTTCTCTACAATCACATTCCAGAAGAGGCTCACTATTTTCCACCAGGAGAGTGTGAGCAGTGCAGCCATGCAAGAGTCTCCTTCCAAATCTCAGGGTGAAATCCCTCCAGTGAAGTCCAAATCACATCCATCACCTTCTTCAGAATCTCCATGTGCCTGAGAGTCCCAGCATAGGGGATGGCTGCCATGAAGGGTTTAGGCCTTTCCTGTGTCAAGAAGGAAAATAAAACAAGCCAAGACAGAGGTCAAACTTGCAGTGTTTTCTAAGTACAGAACTTTGAACAAGAGAAAAGCTCTTCTCTGGCTGTGGGAACCCAGCTTCAGAAAATTCAACTTCCTCCCATTGTTTTGCATCTTTCACATATTCTCTTTCTCTTTTTCACATAAATTGGCATTAATACCTCTCCTGCTGCTACTGTGTACTGTTTATGTGTCACCACAGCAGCCTGTCTGCAAAACGAAGTTACAAATTCAGCCTGCAGATGCCCCTGATTTAGGCAACTTACCCCAGAAAAACGGCTTGGAATCAAAAGCAATTATTTCATCTAGCAGCTTTAAACATTATCATTAATTCCTCACCCCTCTATAAACATTCATGGCATGCTGGCAACTCACCACCATTTTCCCTAAATGATTGGACCCTTCTGTCAATTTCTAGCAAAAAAAAAATCTATGTTTTCACAATATTATTCACTTGTTTGAACATTTCAACAATGAATGCATCCCTCTCCCACCCGCCCCCTCCAAAAAAAAAAAAAAATAGGCAAAAATAAAAATTTATTAGAGCTGCAATTTGGAAATCCTTTTTACAATCACCTCTCCAGTCAAGGTATCACTGCAGCCCTGTCCTGGGGAGACCCACATTCCTCAGGGAGATGAGGATTTGCATACTGCTGGATCTGCATGCACACACCAGCACTTGTCAGTACTGCCACATCAGATGCTCATTGCACTAGCAAGGAAAGGTTAGTAGTGCTGCTTTGGAGTAATTTCCAATTGGTGTCAAGAGCAACATTTGCACACCATATCCATTCCTTTTTGCACCTTACAATTATGATTCAGCTGGGAATTTCTCCTTTGGAAATTATCTGGAGTTAAAAGCATTGGGACTGTTTAAAGCATCTTTGGAGCAACATTAATCAGAGTAGTTCAGGGATTTTTGGTAACTGCTAACACTAACCAACAAACAACCATTGTTTTTTGAGTTACTTTGCTAGCATTCAGGATATGATACACACAAGCTAATTCTACTGAATTACATTTATTTATGCTGATTATTGCCTTTAAAAAATAATTAAGGCTTAAACAAGCTTAGCTTGGCATAAAGCCAGGGGGCAGGGAACATAATGTGACTGTGCAATCCTTTTTGGCTTCCCACTTCTGGGTCTGGCCACGGATTTACTGAAGCAAGTAGCCATTTCAGCATCTAAGGCTGTGCGGAGCCCAAAGGCTGGCTCCTCCAGCCGCTCCCCTGTGGCAGACAGGCTGCTGAGCAGGTTCCCTCAAGGTTAATAACTCCCAAGGAGCTTTACCCCTGTAAACTGGGGCAGCTCAAGGAGGTGCACATTAGTCCCTGCTCATTTTCAGCAGCAATTAGTTTGTCCCCAGTGAGACCCAGTTACCTTCAAACTGGAGGAGGGGAGCTGCGTCCCAGGGATGATCAGTGATACATGTTTACCTAAAATAAATAGGAAACCAGAATAGTGTCTAAGCCGCAGGATCCACCTCTCCATGCACATGATATATTATCCAGGTGGCACGAATCTGCATCCCCCTCAGACACAGGACATGATAAAGAGACACTACTTAAGAGGCCCAGAAAGTGAAGCATTTCCTGCCATGCTCATCACTCTACTTTTTTTTTCATTTAAAACTAATCCTCCCTCCTCAAACGAGCTGCACTCCTACTCCTCCCAATCAATAGGGCGATTTGCATTTATCCTCCTGGAGGCATCGCTCCTAGAATCGGGGCCAGAGAGATCCAATCGATAGGAGAAAGCTGGAGCAAGACTGGAAAAGAAGCAGCAGAGAGATTTCCCCCAGGGAGAAATGCAAAACACTGGAGAGAGGCAACAATTATTGTAATTGAAGGTAATGAGGCCGAGGCGCCAGCTCCAGCTCTGCTTAACATCATTCAATACAAAGTGAGACGCACATGAAGGAGCCGGCCCGGCCCGGCTCCCGCACCCCCGCGCCCCGCAGCCGCCGCCCGCCCGGCTCCCCGCCCGCAGCAGCGCGGATGCTCCCGGGACAGGCCTGTCTCCGGTGCTGGTGCATTTCGGGGAGTCACTTTGGATCTGACTGCTGCCAGGGTGCCAGAGGCCTCTTCTCCCTTTCCCCAGGAGACTCCCGTGTCTGTGAAATTCTCGGGGTGCTCATTGTCGCGGTGCGCTGAAAGTCACGAGCTGAGCCCCAAATCCCCCGTTTGGCCGGGGCCAAACGCCGTCCTGTCCCGAGGCAGGACAAGCTCAGCCCCAACCCCTTAAGCTTCAGCCCATCCCTGCAGACACCCCCTCTGCCACCGCAGCCTGCTCCCCGCAGCTCCCCGCTCTGGGGTGCGACTCCCCGGGAGGAGAGAGAGGATGGCTGGGGAGGAGCTCCACCCGGCCGGCGGCTCTCCCCGCGGCTCTGCCGGGGCACGGGGCGGGTGGCTCGCCCTCCCTACGCCTGTGCCCGGCCGGCACGCTCGCTGAGCTCGGAGCAGAGCTCGCACCGGCTTGAGGCGGGGGGGCTGCACTGGACCCACTCCGCTGCGCCTTCGCCTTGGATTCCTTGGGCACAGAGCCCCTCTCGGCCGCCGGGGGGTCAGGGAGCCACCAACACCGGGGCAGACTTATCGAGCCCTCCCTCCTTGAGATGAAGGCAGCCGGGGCCGGCACGGGGTGCAGCCGCAGAGGCGGCCGGAGCCCCGGCGGGGCGCGGCTGCGGGCGGGCGGCGCTCCCCGGGCCGGCGGCGGCTCAGCGCGGGCACCTCTTGCCCTCTGCCGGCAGAGCCGGCCCTAGCAGGGACAGCGGGACCTCTCCCGCAGCGAGGAACCCGTCCCCTGCTAGGTCGGAGCGAAAGAGTGCGGGAGGATGTGGCTGCCTGCAGGCGTAGAGATGAGTAATCCCATCGCCAGAAGAGTAAGAGCAGTGCGGGTAACGGGGGCTCACATCAGCATCTACCCCCAGCCGCATCCTGCACACAGGAGTTTACGTCCCGTGTTCAGACATCACCTTCTGAACCATCCATGTGAAGGTGTTACATGTCAGAATTTATAAACGGTACCTAAAAAGTCAAGCACCGCCTATCAGATCTGAGTTATCAGGTGTCTAGAGATAAGGCATGGCAAATATTAGGAATTTGCTTTAGATCCGAAGCAGGAGAAACCATTAGATACATCCTGTCACACCCTAATGTGCACATGGGGGAGGAGAGCTGACACTGGGCATGGCTAAAAAACCCGAAACAGAGCATCACTGTAGCAGGACAGGGCATACAGTTCAAGTAACATTTCTTACAGAAAGCTATAGTTTGGGTATAGGACACGCAGCAAAATAGCAATGTTTGCCAGTGAAACCAGAGCCTCTTTTGAATAAGAGCTTATTGCCTAAGCAAGAGTCTCAGGCTGATTTTTGCACATGCAAGACAGGCTGTCCATGAGTCTGAACACAAACACCAGTTCCTTGGAAGACTTATCCTACCCCTTGGAAGATTTACACCCAGCAGTCCAACCCTGGGTGCTCTGCAGGGCCTGAGGGCTATCTGAGACTGTTCTACACTCTGGCAAATCTATCCCTTCACAACAGCAGCTCTAAAACTTTTGATGCAGATAAAGAAACTCTCCAGGGATACATTACTTCATGTTAGTCAATATTTATTGCTCCAGCTCTGTTTTCTGAGTCACATATTTCAGAGCCAAATGCCAGAGACAAGGCAGTCAATGCAAGTCAGGAAAGTCTTTACACAACAGACTCGAGTCTTAGCTACTTAAGTAGGCAGCACTCTGCCAGATCACACCAAGCTCCAGTTCTGACAGACATTTGCAAATACAGTAGAAAAAAACTGAAGGCGGAGTTAGATCTCAGAGAAAGGACCAGCAGTTTCAATAAGATGGATGTGTATCTTAATAAGATTTTAATAGTTCAGCCCCACAAAGCTGCTGTTTGAAATAGAAGGCAGCAGGACATCTAAGCACAGATGTGTAATAAGAATAAAACCTTAATTCTCACTGTACCATGAAAATGAGAAGGGAAAAAAGTATTTATGAGAGGGGACATGAAGAGCTAAGGCAATAAAGGCTGTGGACCCACTTAAATTCTAGCAGCATTCAGTGGTGGTGTGCTCCAAAAGGAGAGTGTGGACGCTTCCCTGCCCTGGCTCTAGGGCAGGATCAGTAAGTACATCAGAGGCAGCTTGGAATTCTGATAACTCTGAGTCAGAATAATTGTAAAAAGAACAAATAACAAGGCAAGGGGACCTGCAGTGAGCTTTGGCAAATATGTGAGAAGCTGGAGGCATTCAATATCCAGGATGCCAGGTAAGGCAGCATCTGCAGACCGAAGCCCACCACATCTGGTGCGTTTAACCAGGGAGGGTGAAGGTAGTGATAGCCTCAGCTCTCTGCTAGCCCTCCTGGAGGGACTCCCACCCTTGTACAGGGGCTGCAGATGGGATCACCCATCCCTATCATCTGCAGCCTGGCGCTGAAGCACCCAAGGAACAGGTTTGAGCACCCTCTGACTGAGAGGATAATCTCAGGCAGGGGAGGAGGATACAAAGCTTGTTGCCAGTAACACCTCAAGAAGCCACAAGGGTTCATCTGTAGGAGCACTGTGAGATCAAAGGCAGATCAGGCAAAGGAGAGGATGGGTGGAGAGAGCAGTGTTGGCAGAAGGTGATATCAAGTGCAACAGAAATTCAGATTCTTCACAGTCCAGGCGTCAGAGGCAGTGAGGGGGCAAGAAGGCTGAGTTCAGAGAGATGAAAGTCCTGGAAGGGGGGAGAAGCATGGCCCCTATGTTTTCATAACCACAAGTGCAAGACATTAAAGTTACACAGGACTAAAACAAAATTAGGAAGGCACAGAGAGAGAAAGCCATCCCGATTATTCTCAAAGCACCTTTTGTAACAAAGAGTATTATATAGCAGAGTAGGATATTAAACCAAGGTCTTCTCCACAGGTTGCAAGGCAGTAGTGAAACATGAGAGTTGAACGCACTGGAGGTGGGGAGCAGGAGAGTGCTGCCCAGGGCCCCAAAGCCAGAGCTGCTGGGCACCACCCCCAAGCCTTGTCCCCAGCCCCCAGATTCACCTCCCTGCACTGCAGAACAGAACTGGTTCTGCCTCCACCAGGCTGCCATCCTCTTCCTCTGCCTTGCCTCCAACATGCTGCTCTTCTACTTCTGTGTGTTCAGTACTGTTACATCTTTATGGAGGAATATTTTTCCTTCACTTTGACAGAAAGAAGTTAAAAAAAGGAGGTAGCGAGTGTTGCCATCTGAGACCCAAAGGGAGCTTCAGAGATGGAGTACCAAAAGTAATGAAGGGACTAAATTATGGCTTTAAGCAAATATGCCAGTCTGCCCAAAGACTGTGAACAGGCTGGCCAGCTGCTTTGTCTTATCTCTGTTGCCTTTGATGCTCATGGCAGTGCCGTGCTGCCTGTGGCTGCTGCAGCCCTGTCTGGCACAGCCCCTCTCCCAGCCGCTCATCTATGACCACCTCCTCTTCTAATCAATTCAATAATAACCTAGTTTTCACTTTCATCTTCACTATTGAGTCCTAATGAAACAAAATTCTATCAGTCTCTCTAAACACACGTTCAGACTGATATTAAGTGTGTCTCTTTAGGTCCCCATGGAGAGCCTGGCAGGAAGGTTGATAAAGCACAGAATGTCCTTTTTCCTCCTAAGGGCAGATTTTAAACTCCTCTTGTTCTAACATAAGGGCTGATACTAAGACCCCAATTGAGGGAAACTGCTGCTGAACACTTAACAACTGAATGGCTATTAGCATGATAGAAATCAGACACAACAATCTGCATTAATTAGTATCCCTATTGTTAACCTAGATACATGCATTTCTAAATAAATACAGGTAATATTGGTCTGAATTTCGTTCCCATGAATAAAGCTGGACTCAAGCTCTGTGCCAAAGAAAGGAGGACCCTGTGGGATGCTGATTTTGGAGCAGGGCTGGCAGAAGGATACACTGGCAGCAACTCTGTCCCTGTGCTACGTCCAGGAAAGACCATTTAACCAAATCTCTTTGCCTTTCCCAAAACCCTCAGGTTAAAACAACATTGGCTAATTCACGACACAAATGCCAACTGAAACACATCTATTTCCAGGAGATAACACTTGATTCAGCTCTGAGGAGGCTGGCACAGGGTTTCTCTGCCTATCCACTGGCAGATCTGCCTGTCCAAATGGCGAGGAGCTGAGAATAATTACCCATCAGCTTTGTTGGGCTGCTGGGCTCCCATCTCTGCTCTTCACATATTTTCACAACCAAGGTTGCTCAAGATATCCCTACTGACATGCTCTTCAAACCTCTCCCCAAAAACCTGAGCTTCCCTTTACCCCTGTCGCTCACACATTTTTTTGCTGTATTTACACATGAAGCTAGAAAGTAGCAACAGCAAGAAGAACTGAGCTGTTGAACAAAGTGAAGTGGAGTGAAAACTGGCCAAAATGGAGAGGAGTCAAAAAGCTAGCAGGGAAGAAGGATGAGGAATGAGCCACCCGAGTGAAGAGCAGCGAGCGGATCTGAGCACAGACCCTGCAGTGAGAAAAGCCAGTCCTGGCACTCTGCTGAGGGAACAAGGGGTGATGTGCCAGGAAAAAGAGATGTGGTCATGAAGGCTAAGGACATAGTGACTGACAGGCACTGGCACTGCCAAACGCTGATGTGTGAAAAGTTGTCCTCACTGTCCACTCTACTGGCTTGCAGCTTGACAAACCTTGGAGCCCAGCTGGCACTGGGAGGTGCTTGGAACAGCTGGGGACAAGGAATAGGTACAGGGAGAGCACAAAGATGAGGTGCACCTGAAGTTTAAGTAGCAGATATTTGGCAGGAGGAGAGAAGCATGCAGGGACACTATGTAGGACAGTGCTGCCAGGATGCCTCTCTCAGCTGAGAGGCCCCCTCTACATCCATCTTGGCAAATCTGCAGCAGTGCTCATACTTTCATTCCTAAAATCTACTACCATGCTCCAGAAACAGATCATCATTTCCAACGTGCCAAGCTCAGAATTTTTCACTGTGCCCAGAAAACAAGCCTCCCCATGGCCTTCTCCATCCCTGACAGTCCTGCAGGACGACTTGGATGAGGAATATCTCACCATGGCTGACTGAGTTTTTCCTTTCTGATTTCAGTGACATAACTAGGAAAGCACAAATGATGTGGCTTTTTGAGAAGACATGGTCCTTCCCTCTTTGCTGGCACATCTGTAACAGTCCCTCTCACTACATTTTTGTCAGAGATTTACTTCATTTGTGTTGAAAGAAGGGGTTGTCAGAAATCTGAAAATGGAAACTGAGCCAGGGTCCTACCTTAATCCTTAAAACTACACAGCTGCCTCAGACTCCCTCACACAGATTGCTGAAAAATGTGGTGGTATGTAATGACTTACCAGCAACCAGCAGGGACTGGCAGATAGTGTGTCAGGAGATACCTTCAGCTTATAAAGCATGTTTCTTCTAGAAAGTCTTTAAAGCCCAGTCAGCAAAAATGATTAATTCTCATGATATTTGATTAAAAGGCCTGCGTTTTCTCAAATGTGGTACAGGTGATGATCCTAAATAGAAATGCACATGCCAACTCTGAAGCAAGAGAAATAAATGTTAATTGATTCACTATAAATTGGCAAACACGTAATTCTGTCACCAGGCCCCGTGGCTCTTATCACAATATTAAACTTCACTGGACCGTTACCAAAACCAATCCTGAATCCAAACAAGCTGATTGAGAAAGCACAATAACTCATTCATGAGCTTCTTATTTCCTCCGAACTCCATGATTAAGAGTGGGTTCCTTTTGGGGAATTTCATGGTGCTAAGCTCCCATTTGCCACAGAAACACTCATAGATAACCAGGGGGTGATGGTCACAGGCCAGGGCTGAGCGTGGCAGACACGGGAGGCAGAGCAGGTTGTCAGTGAGAGCCGTGCAGCACCTACAGCCAGAAAGAGTTGGTGAATTTGCACACCCAGCAGTAAACACCCATTCAAGTACCCCACTGGAAAACATCACACTTACTTCAACAGGTAGTTTACCCTCAGCAGAAGGCTGAGAACACTGCTCCTATGGAGAGTGCTCCACTGCAGGGGTCCAGTCAAACCCCATACAGAATACCTTCTCTTCACCTGGCTTTCCCTTGAACAGTGACCTTACAGAAAAACTTTAGAAAATACTAGGCATATCCCTGCAGAAATCATCAGAGACCATCCAGTTTGACCCCTTAAGAATAGATTAAAGGAACAGAAATTAACTGTATTTCTCAATCGATCTGCAGAAATAATTCAGTTATGCAAAGTGCTGGCCTACCCCATGCTAGACTCTTGCTCCAGTACATAAAATAATGTGTGAGATTTGTTCAGCATCCAAAATTGAAGTCATCAAGTTATACAGATGTTGAAAGTTCATCTACAATCATCCAGAAATGACAAGGAAAGAGCTGCAGGCAGCTGTAAAGTATCATGGCATACATAATCATTTCAGAACCAAAAGAAAATAAAAGTTGACTAAAAAAAATCCAACACAGTACAGTCAGAGCAGCTTATTTCTTTTCCTACCTGCCAAGGACACAGAAAAACTTATGCTTCTTGCAACAACCTGTATATATTTGAAGATTTGCATATTGCATGTTCCCCTCTTTCACCCTTAGGCTGCCCCAGGCTAAGCTATCCCTGTTCTTTCAGCCCTCTCTTGTTTTGGAGACCGTTGTCCCCGTTCTTGTCCAGATTCTTTCCAAAGTGCAGTCTACAAATACAGACTCCATCCTACACCTCAGACCCTCCTTGCCTGATTTTGCAGACTGGAACACAGCACATACCTCTGAATTTGCTGCTTTTCTGCAACAGCAACACATTGAGACATATCCTGAACTGATCTCCAAAAGGAAGAAGTTAATCTCCCTGTTGCAAATTTTAAGGCCACTCCAGAGGATATTCCTGAAGAGTTGTCTAGCTAGGGCAGTCCAAATTTCAATGCAGGAGGTAACTGCTGGGTAGGAAGGGAGTTTGGGAAAGCTGGCATCAGCCAAGGTGTGACTGACAGATACAGCCCCAGCGTATCACCACATGTCACCACATTCAGCTTGTGAGACACAGATGGACTCTCAGATACCTTCCAAAGGGCTGCTCCCCAGCAGCTGCTCCCCAGACGTGTTCCTGTGGTGGGCTCTCCTCTGTGCACAAATGTTCTTTCACCAAGGAGTTTCATTCCATGTGTTTTCAGAAAAAATACTTTTGACTTTCTGTACACTCCTACTTTGTGAAAGAAGAATTGCATTGTAATCAGTATCAGCCCTTACTGCTTTTTCTTTCCTTGGTCCACGCTGGAAAAACTTCTTTTGGCATTCTTGGGACTCATATTTTAATTATTACTTAAAGGAATTGCCAGTTCTGGTTAACTCCTTTTTCCTTCAGGCTTCCTCCCTGAAATAACCTACAAACTCTGATTTTACTCAAGACTTTTGTCTATAGTTTGCTCTTCTCTCACTTTGTATTCCTGGATGGTAAATACCTTTTATCTTCATAGTCAACCTGTTTTGTTTTACTGGTTAGACTCAAACTTAGAATTTACCTTTTTTAATTACTTCTTATATATATAAAGAAGGTGAAAAAATAATTTTCCGTCTGATTCATATAGGTAGGAATAGGCACATATATTTATGAAACACATTATGACAACAAGTGCTGGAATTTCTTGCCAGTCTGCATCCCACTCATCCTTTCCCAGCAATGTGCAGATGATTATGGCCCTCCCTGACCACCCACCACACTCCATGCTTTGGATGACATTGCTGGGTGCTGAAAAGCAGCCTGGTCCACCTGATTTTCCTACTAGAGAAGCCTGCAGGAACCTGTGCAGTCACAGTGCTCCTTCTTTCCCTGTCATCCTCACTGACAGAGCCAGTAACTCCTGTGAAAGCCCTCACCTCTTTGGTGCAGCAGCCATGGATCACACAGCCATTAAGGCATGTGGTGTTTCCTTCTGCACTGATGGTGTTCAGTCTCCACTTCATGTTTGGGCAAGGATCTAGTCAATCTTTCCTGCTAAGGAACAAGTTCCAACTTCCCTTTGCAGAACAGCACTCCCTCTCTCATTAGCAATGCTGCTGCAAACTCTCAGCTTCCCAGCTTTTGCACTTTCAGCATCCACTCTATCTGGTCTGTGGAATGATGATATTTTCTCTACTTGACTTTTCCTCACCCAGCTCTTGCAGTCTGCTTCTGCAGAAGATTCCCCAGAACTATTCTCCACACTGAAGGATGTTGGTCTCCTCACCCTCACCATAAATGGAAAAAAATATGGAGTTCAGTCCTTGGTAACCCAGCCCAGGATCCAACAGAAGCACATTGTGTTTGTGGTGACCCTGTGGGCCTGGCCCTCAGAGAGTCAGGTCAAGGTAGGTCTGGACTCCAGCAGCACCGTGTTCCTCCCTTTCAGGCTGTGTCCCAGCCCACCTGTTAGTCATGTGAAATTCTCCTTTGTTACCCCTATTCACTCACAGATGATAGGGCTGCGGGTTCACAGGCTCTCTCCCAGCCCAGCTGCCTCCTGCTCTCTTATTAGGTTGCAAAAAGAGGGCAGAGATGCTACTTCTCATTAAACTGATGTAGCTGGAGAAGCTGCAGCAGATGGCTCTGGCTGGAGGGATTATGTGGCTGTGCTGGGATTCCCCATAAATTCATCTCAGTCAGAACCAGTTTTCTCATAATCTGAAAAAGCTAAATGAGAAAGTCTCTTAAAGCAGCTGAGGAGTAGGAGCAGCACTAGAGCCACAACAAATCCCCTTCATTAGCTTCTGAACAAGGGTATTACTTCTGTCTGCCAGTGCAGCTTGTCTCACAACAGCAGATATGGGGCTGCTTGCACCAATCCTAGACATCAGCTCTTTTCACTACAAGATTACCTTGTTGGAAGGAGAGCCAAGATTCACCTAGGTGAGCTGCTGTCTGCTTTAAGTAGGTGCCTGCATTATATAAGAGAAGCCCAACATTTGAGAGTCTTGTTTCTTCCTCAGTGTGCACAGGTACCACAGGGGCTTTGTGAGCAGTCAGTATGTGTGTTAGGTGTTAAAACCCCTAATACCCAAAAGGAGTCAGGTGAAAGTTTTCAGCTGTGCTATTTTAGCTATTTTTCTCACCATTTATCTTCAATATCTCTGAAAACATAATGAGGTTGGCTCTTTCTGTGTTGAACATTATAAAAGAGATGGGAATTGTGCCCCTACATTTTTTAGTCTATTCTCCCGGCAGGTTTTAACCTACTACAGGCCACTAAGTTTCTCCAGACTCAGAAGAGCTGGGTTAAGATCAAGGTTATACCTCTCTAGCCCAAATGTGGACAGGTGGCTACCAAAACAGGGCCATTTCCAAACTGTTTATGAGCTAATGCCTTAAATTCTTTTTGAAATAATCAGGAATAAATAACTCAAGTTTGTGTCTCCTCTCAATATTGAAAGAAGTGTTCCTATATATTTAAGTCAAGAGATATCTGCATGCCTACATATTTTCTGACATCTCCAGAAACCCTTAGGGGTTTGGATATTTTTGGGTGTTTTTGTAATTTGTAACACTTTGCAGTGGCCATCTGCACCACAGTACCTCAACTACAGGGTGTGGGAAAGGCTGAGCTGTCAGAGGCAGGGACGGCTGGGGAGTCAGCTGAAGGGGAAACAAGCTTGTAGAGTTATCACTGATGGGTAACTTAGATAAAGCAGTGTGGGCATGGGGGGATAATCATGCCTAGGTTAGAAAATCTATCCCAAAATTCATTACTTTGAGGCACACAAATGTTAGAGGGAATTTTAGACAAGCTAATTGACCTAATATACTAAACTGTTGCAGATAGGGGTTCAAACCGATTAATAATCAAGCTAAGATACCCAGTTTCTTCCTTCTTTTCTCTGTACTTTTAGTGGCTGTCATTGCATCTTGTTTAAAAACCCACTGGCTGTGCAGTGTGAGGGTTATTTCCTAGTTTCTGAAATGCTCCAAATCCTCTTTGGGACTCAGAAGCAACTATTCCCTATCCTCAACTAAAATTATGAGGGCCATTCTCATAATTTCTCCCAAATCTAGGAGAGTTTTCACTCAGCCTGAGCTGAGCCTGATTGGGATGCACACCCAATCAACTGCTGGCACAACTCAAACCCACGGAAGACATTGTGACCCTTTCAGCTGCAGGGCTACATTTGACCCATGAATGAGCAAGTAAGGGACAGAATCTCCACCCAGGTCACTCCCAGGGAAATGTATTCTTAATTTGAGATACGGCTTTGTGGTACAGAGGAGGTATTTTGGCTGAGAAACCAGCCTGTGTCCAAGCATATTTGAGAAGTCAAATATACAGGAGCCAAGTCTCAGTTCTCACATTAAAATCAATCAGTTAGGTTCTTAATCATCTCATTGCAACATTCTGTTTATGCTGCCAAGCTGGGCTGGTAAACGGAACTTTTTTTTGTCTCCAGTATACCCCAGGATGAGCATAAGAGGCTAGAAAATCCCACATCTTGTGGGAGCTGCCAGGGCCTCTTCCTTTGTGAAGGCAGAAAGATGACAAATTAGGGCAGAGAGCAGAGCAAAGAGAAAGGGTAGTCACACCATTCCCAGTCTCTCATCCAAATTGTCTGCCTCCCAGATTGCAAAAGCCAGAAATAAAATGAATTTATGCAACCCTGTAAGAAACAAGGGACACTTAGGCAGAAATGCAGAGGAGAGCTGATGTCATGGAGCAACAAGCTGTGCTAAAAGAGAAGATGCATCCAGGAAAACAAAACTGACTGGCAAGGTCCAGGGGGACTTTCTTTCTTTGTACCCAGTAGTGATATTAACCAAAAACACTTTCAAAAGCACATATTAACCTTCCTTCAAGAAACAAGGAATCTCCACATAATGTCTCTCCTCCATGAACAGAAGCACCTTGTGAAAGTATCTCTGGGAGTCACAGCCTGCAGTCCCCCTCTCTCATCAGCTTTGCACTGGGAATGCACCTCCAGCAGGTGCCAGCAGGAGCCAGGGCCTCCCCAGCAGAGGCTGAACATTGACACATTCTGCTTCCAAGTTCTAGGTTCTAAGCACCTAAGAATTCAAGTTCTCAGTGCACAGAATGTTTTTGGCACAGGCCTTTTGGCAAGCCACAGTCTCAGTGAACGGAACTTTGATCAAAAACTATTCCTCTGTCTCTAGATACCCTCAACCCCCTGGTATATTCTCCCATGGTCAGAAACTATTAGCTTCATATCACAGATTTTTGGCATGGCACCTCTGCAAAGAAACAGGCTGCAGCTGTACCCAAGCATTTGGCCTAGCTCAGCACAGCAGGAGATGCTGGAAGCAGGGGGTTAACATGTTGGAGTAACCACAGCCCTTCAACTTCCCCTTGCAGCCAAACTCAGAACCTGCCAAGTGCTGCGTTCCAATAAAACGCAACTCACACAATCTGTAAGTGCAATAAAATAGCTGTTAACAATTCTGTAACTCTCTCTCTTTTAGCCTGTAAAAGCCTGAAGGTCAGCTGGAAGTCAAGCTGCATTTCTTTGGAAAGAGGGCAGGCCAATCCCGGGTGACCGGTTCCTGTCCTTTTGCCTCCTCCTCTGGGGTTTCTGAAGGGCAAGCACCGTGCCTGGAGGGGATCTTCTGCCTTATTCCCACCACAGGGGAGCAATCAGAGCACAAGGGTGTGTGGCCAAAGGGGAGCAGGTACCAAAGGACCTTGCCCATTCCAGGTCAGCTCAGCTCCACCTTTCATCAGCAGTGACACAGAGTGAACATCTCCCTTTGGTCGTTTGGGGGAAACAAGCTGATGTTTCCCCTTCTCTGGACTTGACACTGCCAGCACCATGGAATGAAAAGAGAAGCAACTCCAAACCCTGTCCCTCTAGGAAGGAGCAAGTCTTAAAATCACCTGGTGACTTCCAGGCTGGCTGAGGTTTGGGGCTAGGGATGCACACCCAAACACAGTGCTCCTGCAGTCACATATGTTGCAATTTAGCATCACCCATCAAGGGACTGAAGCAGCACTACCACATATGAGAGTGGGGAAGTAGGATGGGTGCAGAGAGGAAGAACAAGGGTAACAGAGACAGAAAAAATCATCACCACTCCCTCATCAGAAGACACTTCATTTCTAGTTTGGCAAATCAAGTGAATTTACTTGTCGTTTCCAGGGTCAAAAGCCTCCTCATTTAATCACTGAGATTTGGAGGGACAGAATGTGCCAACACTAAGAATAAAAAACAACCAGTATGAAAGCAATGTTTTCCCCAGTAATTTCCCAGTTGTGTTCCCAAACATATAAAATTCTTGAAAGAAAGAACATCCAGACAGGCCAGACAGAGGGCTGAGCCACACCACAGGAGCAGCCCTGGTGAAAGCTGCAGTCATTGCAAAATGGCATAATCCACTTCAGTTAATTACCAGTTGAGAGAGCAAAGCCTTCATGGCTGGATCCTTTTATTGTTTTAGCAAATGCTATGTTAATATTCTTATATTTTACATTTAAAACTCTGATTATTTCAGCTAAGAAAGGAGGGACTCAAAGGGGAAAAACAAAGAAGTGCTCTAACCTGCAAAACCAGTTCAAACACAGGCTTTGAAATCAAGCATTTTTTCCAGGATGACATAGGAATACTCAAAACCCTGCTCTTCCTAACAGGCTTTTGATTGCCATTATTTTATAGTAGCTTAGGCCAGGGTCTTCAGGGGCAGATTTGGATGAGCACTGTGAGGGAGGAGGAAAGGTGAGGCTGAAGACCATCAGCAGGCTGTGTATTGCCCTCCCCTCCACGTGCTGCAAGTCCCTGTGCACAAAGATCCCAAGCTTTAGACAGATCTGCAACACTCACACAGAACAAATGCCAACCTTTTAAATTCTTTATTTTCTTTTAAGAAGCGCCCTTTAGAAATTCCATTTGCAGTAACACCTTTGGCAGAAAGATACAACGGCAGCTTAGGTAACACTGAGACACACCAAAATAAGGATGAAACACATTCAGTTTTTCACCCAGCCTTGTGTCTTCAGATCATATTTAATCTGGGAAAGATCTGGATCCCTTGGGGGTTTGATTACAGGAAACCAGCTGTAGCGCTGGAAGAAGACAGAGCTTTTCCAGAGGGAGCTGGTGGGGTTTGTGCCTGGTGAGGTACTACAAAAGTTCAAATCGGCCTCAAATCGAGCTTCTGTTCTGCGCTCTCTTCTGGGAAACACCACGGAGACACGGTAAAGGTGTGGGTGGTCAAGAGCTGGGGAAACAACCATGAATATGGAAAACAGCCCCGGGATGTGTCACGCAAGGCTGGCATCCCGCCACCTTCATCCGCCAGCGTGGGCCTCCCCTCCGCGCCGCTGCTGCTGCCGCCACTTTGGGGAAAGCCGCTGGATGAGGGGAGTTTTATTCCGAGCCCAGCGGGATCCCCGCAGCCCGATCTCACCTTGCTGGGGCAGCGGGGGCAGAGGGAAGAGGGGGTGGCAAGGGCGATGGAGGTGATGGATGCAGTGGATGCGGTGGAAGCAGGGGGCAGCGCTGGATGCGGTGGGAGCGCAGGGAAGCGCTGGATGCGGTGGGAGCGGTGGGAGCGGAGGGAAGCGGAGGATGCGGAGGGAAGCGCTGGATGAGCTGGATGCGGTGGGAGCGGAGGGAAGCGCTGGATGAGCTGGATGCGGTGGGAGCGGAGGGAAGCGCTGGATGAGCTGGATGCGGTGGGAGCGGAGGGAAGCGCTGGATGAGCTGGATGCGGTGGGAGCGGAGGGAAGCGCTGGATGAGCTGGATGCGGTGGGAGCGGAGGGAAGCGGAGGATGAGCTGGATGCGGTGGGAGCGGAGGGAAGCGCTGGATGCGGTGGGAGCGGAGGGAAGCGCTGGATGCGGTGGGAGCGGACAGAGCCCGCGCTCGCAGCGCCCCCAAGCGGCGGCCGGCCCCGCCGCACGGGGATGTCCCGGCGGGAGCCGCGCCGCTCCCGGGAGCCCGAGGGACATCCGCAGCTAAAGGAGTTCCCTGCTCTCCGCGGGATGCGGGGCGAAACATAGCGACAAGGGATGAGGGAAAAGCTGAGGCACTTAGCGCCCTGCTGGCGTGGGTTTCCACAGAGCAGTTGTTCCCTGGGTACTCAGCCGCTAATGTGGAAGATGAGGATGGGGAGCAGAATGAAGCCCTCAGAATCCAAGAGGAAATGGTCTGTGGTCTGTTACACTATTTGGCCAAGAAGGCCACTGGTATTTTGGCTTGTACCAGCAATAGTGCAGCCAGCAGGGCTAGGGCAGGGATTGTCCCCCTGCACACAGCACTGGTGAGGTTGCATCTCAAGTACCGGGCTCAGTTTTGGGCTCCTCAGCACAAGAAAAACAGTGCTGGAGCATGTCCAGAGAAGGACAATGAAGCTGGGGAGGGTCCAGAGCATAAGGCTGATGAGAAATGGCTGAAGGAGTTGGGGCTGGAATAAAGTAGGCTCGGGGGAGACCTTGCCACTCTCTACAACTGCCTGACAGGAGGCTGTAGCAAGGTGGAGGTCCGTCTCTCTCACACACAGGAAGTGACAGAATGAGAAGAAAACATCTCAAGTTGCACCAGGAGAGGTTTAGATTGGATACTAGGAAAAATTTCTTCATGAAAAGGGTGGTCAAGCGCTGGAACAGACTGCCCAGTGAAATCACCATCCTGAAAGTGTTCAAAAGATGTGTAGATGGGGACATGGTTTAGCGGTGAACACAGCAGCGCACAGTTAACAGTTGGATGCAGTGATCCTGGAGGTCTTTTCCATTATGATTGTGTGTTCTACATGTGCTGTCCACTGAGGACTCTGGGAGTGGTAAAGGAATTGCCCTTTTGCAGTGGGAGACTGACAAAAGGAGGTGAAGAACAGCAGGAAGACTGAACTAAGCAGAGGAAGAAGAGGCCATGAGAGTCAAAACTTCAGCATCAAGATCATAAAAATGCAATGGAGGATAAAATCCTACCTAGAAAAAGAGAAATTGCATGACTGAAATATCCCAGAAAGACACTTTGGTGCAGGCATAAAGAGGGGACACAATCCCTGACCAAAGATTAAGATCACTGACAGGATGTAGCAAGCAATTTAAGAGATATAAAAGTGTGCTGAGAAGAAAAACAAGCCTTAAACAATTAAAAGGAAGAGTAACATTTCAAATTAAATGGCCACAATGGCTCAAAATGGAAAAAAAAGTCAGGCTCATTTCTCAGTTTAGGGAAGTCTCTAAAGCCACTATAGCCTACTTCTGCATTGAGTAAAATGCATTAATAATCTCTGAGTTCTAGATTAATATTGAAAAGCAGATTCAGTTAAAAGTATTTCCCATCATTCACAAAAGTCCTGTCACTCATCCCAGGAAATTCCACAAAATGTAAAAGCACACAGAAAAGCCATTTAATGATAGTGAATACGACTTCAGTGAAAATTTCTAATCTTTGCAGAACTCAAGTGTGTAACAAAATGAACAGGCAAATCTGATTTGACTTTTACCTTTTTCCTCCCCTTAGCAAAGCAGTAGACTCTCACAGCTTTTTTTTTTTTTTTTTTTTAATTCAGGGGGTTTAGGGTACACTGTTTATGACAACACTTCTTATTTCTGTACAATTTGCTTGGGAAAAAAAAAAGATTAAGGTATTTTAAAAGCACATCAAAAGCACCATAACTCTGCTAGATTCCCAGGTAGAAATTCAGTCTCTTGAATAACTCGGTGTAAGTGAATTAATCACTCCAGCTCTAAAGAAAAAATATTATGAACTCTACTATGAAGAGGTACAAAATATGAGGTTATTTCAATATTTCTACTTGTCAGCCTGGAATGCCACTGCTGAAAAAAATTTGATTAACAAAATCTCCTTGTGAAAACTCTTGCAATAATCCAAATCCCACTGGAGTTGAACCAGGCAGTAAAAAGAACAGAATGTCATTAGATATATGAGGTTTTTTTCTAAACAACCGTGTAAAATTTAATGGCAGGTTTCTTTTAGGTGGTCCCCATCTAAAACTATATATCACCACAAAAGCCTGAGGCATCTCAATGTTTTCACATTAGATCTTAAAAAATCTAGAGCCCATGGCACACAGGACGTGAGCAAAAGTTAATCTTGTGATAGGAGTAGCTTACCTAAAAATAGTAGCAGCTATCTGGGTCAATGCATGATAATGAAAATTTGTTTTCAGACTACTAAAAATTGAATAATCAATCTATAGCATGCCTGAAGTAAAGTCTCTCACTAAGTGCTATGCAGGGATGGTGTGTACCACTCCCACTGCTGATGGCAAAAAGCAGATTCTTGTGAAACTCAGACCACCACCACACTTTACCAATGCCATGGAGGGCAGTCATGTGAAACTGCAAAAGCATGGAACAAACTCCCATGAAGCACCTATCAAAAGGTTGCCTTTCAATCAATAAACTATTCTAAATTGTAACTCTAAGCTCAAGTACCTTGAAACAATAGTGGACATTTCAAATTAAAGTAAGTCAGTCAAAAGAACTACACCTAACAAACAAACTCTGCTTTATCCTATATTGATCAAGGGCAATCAGTACTGACCCTGGGTACTAGAGAATGTAAACAAATTCAAATATATTAACAATCAGGAGAGAAAGCCATGAATACTATCTAGGAGAGAAATACAGAGATTTAGGGGCTTATACCAAAGATTATTCTTGTTGGGGTATCAGAGCCCCAGAATTGGTGACATTGATCTTTAAGCAAAAGGAAGCCAGTTTCCCGAGGAACAGAGGTTTGGCCTAGCATTAGCAAAATTCGATCTGAGTTGGCCATAATAGCTCAATGCAGTTCAGGTGAGTGCTGACCCTGACGGGGTTTTCTGAACCCTCGTTTCCGTGTTTTCCCTTGCTCTGACTCTCCAGAGCTGGATGTCTTCTGTGTGCCAGAGAGATTCCTGCACTTTGGAGTTTCCTCAGCTACAGCTGCACTAAAAACTCCAGTTAGGTAAAGAAATGCCAGCTGAAGCAGAGGCTTTTTATCAGGCCATGCACTAGATCTCTGCTGAGCCAGGGCCAGCACTGGAGCAGCTCAGATACCGTGTTCTGCACACCCCCTCACATCCCAACCTGGCACCAGTCTCAGCTGCCACAGAAGTGAGGCAGATTGTTGGAGAGGAGAGAAAACACATGCAGAGACAGAGCCTGTGTTGTCTCTCCAGGTACCAGCAGAGGTCTGCCAAGCACCTGAGCTGGCCCAGGAAGCAGGGCAGATCCCCAGCCTGGCTGCCTGCTCAGGACCTGCAGTCAGGGCACGTGCTTGCTCACAAGGCTCCCGCAGGGGAGTCTGCAAGATCCTCACACAACTACTAAGGAGTTCAGGAAATGCTCCAAACTGATCAGATGGCAGATGAGGACAGCCAAGCACATTTTCTCTCTCTTGAGAGAGGTTTGGTTCCTGATGAGACAATCCAGGGAAAGAATAGCAGTTCAGTGTTAGTTTAACAAGGAGTAGTAGTTGAAGAAGAATAGCACTTCCTTAGAGACACTGCTTGCTTTATGTACCAAACCTATCAAAGATGCACTATTTTCTTTGGGAGAGGTGCTTTGTTTAAAATAGATTAAGAACGTGCTTGATAGTTAGACCTTGATTTATGTTTACATGAAAGCTCATGTTAATAGAGCAGTTTGATTGTTAGAATTTTGCTCAAACTCAGGGACGAAATTTTCAGATGAAAGAATACATGCATCCAAACCCCAGAAAAACATGCTTGACTTGGAGCAGTCACCATGTCCCAAGTCCCTGCTCTCTGCACATGCAGCTCAGAGTTCTAAGAGCATTTGCCTTTCGAGCTTACAGCTGACCCAAGCAATACTCTGACCGGCCCTTCAATGCCAGAAGGTGCCAGCCCTGCCCTTACTCGGCTCCTTGGTGTGAACCCTGTCAGCCCCCGAAGTCAGTGACAGGTAAATACACCAAGCATGTTTCTGCTGGGGCTTTATTCCCTGGACCACTTCAGGCTGGCAAAAAGGACTCAGCAGGAGCACATCATCAGGAGCAGGGAAGCAATAAGCATGGGTCTGTTCTTTCTGGAGGCAGCTGGGTGTCAGATAAGCTGCGAAGCCTCACCCTCACTGAGCAATTCTTTCAGTGAAACAACCTGTCAGGCAAACCAGAGCCCTGAAAGATCTTGTCCTATCAACGTGATACATATATTCCACTCTACACACACCCACACCTGTCTCTAATTGCTCAGGTGAGGAGGTGCCAGGGGATGTTAGAATAAAATACACAACAAATTAATCCTCTTCTTTTAATTAAATGAAATTCAGACACCCCCCTAGGTCAGAGTGAACTCTGGGAATTTTTACCCTAAAACCAGAGCAGTATCAAGAGGTTCAGTTATCCACGCTTCTACTGGAAATGTTACTGCAAGCAGAAAGGCAGTTTTATTTAGCAAGTGAAAACAGGGATATGCTGTCAGTGGTTTAATAGCTTTTCCATTTAAAAAAAAGATACAAGACTTACTGCGAAATTGAATCTCCAACATGAACAAAAAGTTTAATAAACCTTCCAAAATGTGGAAGAAAGGAAAAGCCTTTACTTTCAGAATGCAGAGCAGCAGCTAAAGAAACCTGGGTGGAACTGATGGACATCAGAGCCCCTTGGCACCATCACGTAGTCCAGACTTGCTGACAACACATTCGCCTTCTGTAGCACCATCTGCCATGGGTTTTGGTCATTTTACCAAATAACTCTTCCCAGGACAAGTTTTCTGCTTTCTGCTAACAAGGATGCATCCAGCAGAACAGGAACCACAACCGAATTCTGACAGCATCCCAGTTACACTAAAAAAAAAGATCCAACCACAGAATTTTTCCCAGAGAAATATGTAAGACCTTCTCAGCAAATCTGCCCAACCAGGCAGAAGAAAGCTGTCCAGGCTGTTCAGAACTCTGAAGCAACACACTAACTGACCTCCATGTACCAACTTTAGAAATTTTGGAGAATGAGGAGAATCAGTTTGTGACTTGCACTTAAATTCTGCTGCTGATACCAAGGACCGTGACAGTATTTTCCATGAATGGTTTTCTTGTAATATACAGCAAAAAAGAAGATGAGCCTAATTAAACGTTTTGAGCATCACTATATTAACAAACTTTTACACAGCCCAGATTCTGATTTCAAACTGGAGCACAGGGATTAGTCTTTGAGCACGGTGCTGCATGCAGGAGCAGACAGCACCTCTTTGCAGATGCTCTCTGGCACGTGTGACCAACAGATGGTGACAAAATACTGTCACACCTACTGAATAACTGCTGGAAAGATCAGGCTGTTCAGGCCATGTTTGCAACTGTGCTGTGCTCTGGTAAATGGAGCCTTGTAGTACAGCTGCACACAGATCATCAGTTCCAGGTAGGACCCATCCAGGATGCAACATGACTTCCTAGGATGTTCTAGTTCCCACGGGAGACAAACCCTGACAGCTCATTCTCTAGAAATCAGGTGGCTTAGTACCTTTGTTAGGGAGGAGAAAAGTGCTTTGTGACTTCCAGATTCTCAGCTAGCTGGAGCCCCAAGTGGTTGAGAATCTACCTTTCCCTCCAACAGGCTCTCCAAACAAAAAAGCCATAGTTGGAAAATGCAGAAATCTGTATCAAAGAGCATCTAGGAAACAATTCCAGATGGGTCAGAACAGGAACAGCAATACAGGCATCCATGGAGCTCAGGATAAAGCTGATGCCTACAGCTATGAAAGACTACCTTTTCAGCATCTGTTGTAGACCTGAGACAAAGACAGACTTAACAGATATCTAAAAAGAGTGATGTGTAACTGGAATCCAAAACTAACAATGCTGAAAATATTTTCTTTGTAGCAGTCAACATCTATATGGACCTCACTTGGAAACAAAAGCTTTTGCTTGACGGACTACAGGAAAACAACTACCAAAAAAAAAAAAGGGATTTTTTTCCTTTTCCTAGGCAATGCATAGATTCCTCCTACATCAAAAGCTCCAATTCTTAAGAAATAACATAAAACAAATAAGAAAACCAGAACAAAAGAAACCTCCACATATCATTAATCAGTAGTGATGGGCAGAAGAGTAGTGCTGATGTCAATGAGACGGCACTGGAGCTCAGAACATTCCTCTGCTGGGAACTTCCCAAAGTTGAGGCATTATTTTTAAAATATCCAGATTTGCCTCATTATCATCTTGTACCTGTAAATGAGACTGATTTGGTGAGGACAGATTATTATTCCAGGATCGGCAGTAAGGATGATGTACTCACAGAAACATCCAGCTAATTCCAGGAATGGACTTGATATTTAACAATTATATATAAAACAGTTGTGTGTTGATACGGAGTTGAAGTGACTGTCCCTTACCCACAGCGGACTCACGAGCACCCTGCGGCACCATGGCAGTGATACAGGGTACATCAATCCTTCCTTCCTTGCAGAGTATCAGGGTACATCAATCCTTCCTTCCTTCCTTCCTTGCAGCAGAATACACAGTACTGCCCACAGCAGCCAAACTCACAGCAACAAAGGGCTCTGCTTTGCTAAGTCCTCAGGTTGTCATCACAGGCAAGGTGACACTTAAAGGGTGACAGTAAGACATGGCCTTCTTTGACCCACTGACTTAGGAGGCATGGCACAACCAGACAGTATTTTCTCATGTATCTTTGGGGATAGTCCTGCAATGAGGCTGCTCCAAAAAAGAATGGGTATTTTAAAAATTCTTCCTGGCCTCAATTATATACTCTTTCTGAATATATTTTTAATTACAACAGTAAAGACAGCACCAGCATCCACCAAAAGATAAGATACTCCTACCAAAAGAGATGCAATTAATAAAACCAGTCTGAATAGAAAACTGCATCACTGTAGATCATCTGTGTAGGAAGGGAAAGTTGATGCAAATTGAGCAGCTGACCACAGCACCCCCAGATTAGGGTCAGTGAAAAGAATACGTTCACCTGCAGAATTATTAGAATGCCTTAACAATACAGTAAAAATAGGAATTCCTTGGATCAGTCATGCCATTTTATAATCATATTAAGCTGCTCCTGCTGCAGTCCTTGAGCATGCCACAACATCTGATAAAGTACTACCCCAATGGCACTGCTTGCAGTATGACTGTACCAGCTCAATCTCCTCAGTGATTCTAAAGGCTGTTTCTCTACTACATTAAATAGTTGCTTAGCAAATGAATAACAAGAAAATCAAGAGCAATATATGCAACAACAATTCTTTCCCCAGTTTCTCATCACAGTTCCTTCACCACCTCTATTAAGTAATTAATACAGAAAACACATCCCACAGCTCCAGTCACCTTACAAACACCTGCCTAGGAAAAATACAAGGTTTGATCCAGGGGAATTTCACTTGATTTGACTTACAGGCGTAGAGCAATCCAATAAACTCCCCTTAATTAACCAGTATGAAGGATAGCATCAGTTTCAGGATGGATAATTAATGAAAAGCTCAAAATCTAGTAATAGGTCTCAGCGTACCTGCTCATTTTTGTCCAGCTTCAGATATAAGATTTGATAGGGAAGGAGAAAAATCAGTGTGTTTTCCCCAAGCAGTTTACAGAATGCTGGCTTTGGCACCACTACAGAAGCAGAAGAGGGTCTCCAGATCACCCAGTAAGGCCAGGATTGGATTTGCATCTTAGTGAAGCCATTTTAAAGGACTTTAACCTAACCTACTCTTTGGTTAGTGCCAACTTTAAAGCAGTGCCTGCAATCCTCTTCCCCGACTTGTTTAATACTGGTCAAGGTTTGGCAGGCTGTCCCTCCTCAGCTAACAGCTCCAGGTGGTGGAAGAAAGTGGAGGATGGGGAGGAAAGCTATGGTGTGCAAATACAGAAGCCAACAAGGTGAGGACATGTCATCAGAAGGTGACAAAGCTGCCACCTTTATTGCAGTCAAGGAGGGCACCATCTGAAGAAAGAGCATGTCTCTCGTGTGATGGGTATTTATGCAGGTGGTTTTAGGGGGTTAAAGTGGCACATTAATCCTTGTGACTCCCAAATTTTCTGTGACCATTCATACTTTATAAAAGTTTTCAAGTGATAAACGGACTAGCACTTTTTAGGCTGGAAAGGATACTCTTGCAAAACTGCAAGATCAACGGGAAATAATTAAACATAAGAAAATTCATTCAAAACAGAGATATACAAAAAATTATGCAAAGCCATTTTCTACAAATAAAATTAACTTCTGAAGCTCATTGACACAGGGAAACAAAACAAGCTCACGGAAGATAGACTGCATATCTATTAAGATACCAGCCACCTTTGTCTCAGCAAGTAACAAAACAGCAAAATACCTAAACTAAGGACAGCTGCTTGTGGGAGATTCCTTGTACACCCATGCATTTCACATGCTATCTCCCTACACTTGGGCAATTTCCAAAAACAGGATGCAAAGCAAACATGAAAGTCTCACGAAGAATTCTGTCACTCAGCCTTGAGTCTCTAAAAATGCAGAAACAATGTATGTTCCACTTAATTCATTCAAGATCACTCCCATTTTCTGTGAAAAACCAAACGTTTGCATGATATGAAACACAACAGAACATACTGGGTTAAAAAGCGAGGAAAAATTACAAGTTCATCTGTCCCAACTTCCCACTGTTGTTGTTAGGTATTTCAACTTGGTCCATTTGCAATGTTTTGTTATGTGAGATCATTCAGCTTCCACTGATGAAAATCTTATTTTAAAAATCATCCAAGCTCACACAAAAATCGAGTACCATTTCTGGTGCTGAAGTATTTTTAGGAACAAAACAAAGCAGCACATGGTTCACATGTCAACACCTGTATCATTGAGTTCTTTTTTTTAATCCATCTCCTACTATCTTTCCTACTTAAGAGACTGCTGTGTGATATATCAACCTCTACAAATATTAAACTAGTACTGCCATCACGATTTTTGTCATTTTTAAGCAAAGAAAAAGTCACGTTTATTTTGTAGTAGCAATAGTTTCTTTTTTATTTTTAATATACTTTAGGAAACAATATACAAAGCTGAGCTTTTCCACCATTTTCAAACGGTGAGTTGCTCCAATTACACAAATTCAGCGTTTTGTGATGGTTAAGAACAGCAGTCAGCACCAGACTTAAACAGTTAGCTACAACACAAACATCCTTCGAAATGAAATGTCATAATATCAAGACAGGTAAACCAGGAGTTAACATATGACAACTGTTGGGGAGGTGTCTTAAATCATCCTTGTTGAATTTTATATCTCCTTAAATATTTTATACATATTTTCCTGTTTACAAGTTTTAAACAAAACCTCCCTTGAGGAATTATTTAAGTACAAAAATGTTCAACAAGAACAGTTCTAATAAAGAATCCCCAAAAAGACCAGATTTTAACGTGTTGACCAAAGGAAATGAAAACCAGTGTTTCTTTGCTTTAACATGTTTATTACAACAGATACAATTCACATCTGACTAGCTTTTTTTTTTCCTCTTTCCCCTCCCACAACCATGTTAACATGTTCATTGGGCTATTTCCTTATATTTGAGCAAGTAATGTACTTTCAGCACACATGCCCAGCAGTACTCTAAGTCCATTCTTACAGGGTGCAAATGGAAATACGTTTCAATAATTTATACAAACAAGTGGGTTATGCTCAATCACTGCAATTTTAAGCTACTGTACACAGGAATGAAAAGATTATAGAAAAAGTGCCATAGCAACAGTGCCTTAAGAAAAGAGAAAATTAGAAGCATTAAAAAGCTGATAAAATCAGATTTAGGATTTCATGGGGAAATGGAACACAGAAGATGAAAAACATTTCTCTGTAAAACAGAAATGGAGAAGCACTGCTCTCGACTCGGTGCAAGTGTGGAAACAGTTGTTTCGTGGTATTTTGTACATTGCCCAAACTGTTGCAGCCTTAGACACAAATCGCCTGGCGCTTGCATTGAATTTTAGGAAATGAAAAATTTCTGAATGATAAATTAACTAAAAAAAAAAAAAAGAAAAAAAAAAAGAAAAAAAAAAAAAAAAAAGAAAAAAAAAAAGAAAAAAAAAAAAAAAGAAAGCTAATTTTGCAGACAGGTTTACATGTAAGAGGCTAGGTATTTAGCCACCTCAGCATTGATTAGTTTTGGATGTCTAAGCTCTGATACACATGGCTTCCCATGGCTTCACTCTACAAAATATATTTACAACGTGAAGAATACATCTACAAGAAATCTACATTTCAAGGGTTTTACAAATCATTCTTGTATCTTTCCCCTGAATTTGACTCCCTCCTGTCCCCTTCCCCATGTCAACTTTTTTTTCTGCCCAGCTCAACGGTCCAAAGTCTACTCAAATGCAGCTCAAAAGTGTTAAGCCTGGGCATCAGTTTAATAGTTCTTGTACTCAAAACCATGTGCAATTGTTTAAAACTTTTCACACCATGAAGGAATTCTGATTCTTTAGCTTTTCAAGTTCTTTAATTTGTTGCCTCAAAAATAGTATCCTGCAAGAGAAAAGAAACGAATTAGTATAAACATTTCCATTATACACATGTATTATGTAAGTACACAAGTACTTCTACAATTTCAGTGAAAGATACCAAGTTCCTTAGCCCATTAAAAAATTCAGATATGAAGTTAATTCCCAATCTATTCAATAACCTACAGCCATATGCAGATGCACAAAGGCTTGGTGCATTTGACACATTTAATTCAAAAAACTAAATTGCTCTATTTCTATTATGACTGATACACAGTTATTTATGCTTAGGTCTGCTCTTCACTTGAATGTAGCTCCCAGAAAAAGCAGGGTACTGGCAAGAAAGCCAAGTAACTGAGTAATCTGGAGAACAACATCATGCCCGTGTCATGCAGTTTTCCAGATGGTAAAACAACCTGAAGTGCTCATTTAAAATAAAAAAAAACAAACAATGTGAGTTTTCTTTCCACTCACTTTTTTTTAAGTATTTGGCTCTGTGGCTAATGGTAGTCTCCAGTTATGGTAAGCTCCAATCTCAAAACCATTTAAAGCATCATTTAAGGGCATCTAAGAAAAAAAAGTAACTACACCTTGCTTAGAAATAAATTATATTGCTCATGACTTTTTATACATTTCTTTCTTCTTCTTCTGAACTGACATAAGCAATTACTGCGACTAACAAACATCTGGTTCACAGGACTGTTCCCCAGAATTTTTAATGAACATTCTGAAACCACTTTCACGATGCTGAAGTGTAATGCAAACATGTCAGTGAAATAAGAAATACTCTGGGAGAGTTTAGGTTTTATATAAATATTCTAAGAAGTCTGAAGCAACTTTAATAAATGCAGAAAAAGCATCAATTCAGCACTTTTGTGGAACACTGTACCAATATGTGCTCAGTTCATTAAAAATTAATTCTCTACTGAAAAGTAGGTGGAAAATAATATATTAATATAGACACGCCAAAAGGATAACATTTAGCTTCAAGGCATGGACATATAAAATATATCAGTCAATGAAAAGTGCTTTTTCACATGCTGTCAGTTATGATTCAAACAATATATGAACTTTGTCTAGAGATTACGTTCCTCCTTAGAAGAAACTTCTAAGAAGTAGTACTCTTCTATGCAGAAGTACAGAAATAGTATTATCATTTAAATGTTTTGATTTTCATAATCCCATCCTTTGCAAAAGCCTCCCCCATTAACTTGGTTACTTATGCCTCGTATTCCACATCTTTGGGATTGCAGCAAAAATAAAAGATACATGTTACTATAGGCTCAAAGTCATAATAATAATTTTCCATTGACAGTTTAAGGATACAAAGTGTACAAGAAAGAAGGTGCTATTTCATGAACTAAACAATGACATTTGACATGTTATTTCAGATCAAAGTGCATTCAGAGACAAATGACACCTTAGGAAATTAAAACTGTAAGAAACCAAGCAGTTCATTAAATATACTACAGAAATCATTAATTCATGTAGTGAAGTTATGCAATAAAGCTTCAGAAAAAATGGGTATTTTCAATTCTTTATCAGGAAAGGTTTACAAATATATTATAGCTTGCTTCTAAAGGATTGTTTCACTAACTGCTAAAATGCAAGAGCTTCTAGAATAAATGCAGCTATTTTAACAGCATGCAACCCAATTAAGGTGGCTTCAAATAATAAATCAGAAGCACTGTATTCAAACTGTAGTGTGACTTAATAGTTGGGATAATATCATTAAAAGACAAAACGCACTATGAAAACAGATACAAAATCATGACCACTGGTGAATATTTGGAGCATGTATTTTATGATTACAGTTTCCAATCTTGCACAAAAGTATTCAAATCCTGGCTGTGTATCACTTCAGCGATACACATGACACCTGCTATCACTGACTTAAGAAGCAAAACCTACTTTGCTATAAGCAAACACTAATTTTTCCTTAGCTTATGATGTAAATTACACCTGTTCAAACTTGCTTTGGCTTTGGACCTATTGAATCTCTCACATAAACTCTAGTGTTTCAGATCAAGGTAAACTGTGCAGATGTGATCTATGCATTATGTATGGGCTGATACTCCAGAAGGATGCTGAAATACCCTGAGTTAATCAGTTTTTTTGCAATGCACTAAGATTTCTGCAAAGATACTTCTATCCAAGTAATAACAGATATAGAAATTGCATACCTGGTTCTATTTAGTGGGGAGAAACAGGCAGAATGTACATAGGGAAGACAGCTTGCAAACATGGCAAGTACTGGTGTACTTATAAAGTCATCAGTGAACAGAAACTCATGCAAAATAATGCCAGAATGGAAGTTCCAACATCACCCTGAAAACTGAAGATAAGCACAGAGCAGACACTTACCTTTGCTCACGCAAAGTTGCTTGAATTTCACATACTCGAACTAAAGACCTTAAATTCTTTAATTCAGTACAAATTTCTGACATATGCACACTTCCCATGTTATGGGCTTCCTCACGTAATCTTGATGCCTGCAGTGGTTAAACATGAAGGTTAGGATTTTGAATCATGCATTGGAAACAACTGGCAGTACTCAGAGAATTGCTAGATGAGTGTCTCTTGAAACAGCAAAGCACTCTAATTTCAAAAGAGGGTATTAAATCAGAAGCACTTTAAGCTCTCTACAAAAGCCTATTTTGAAACACAAATAAACAACACTGCTGCCCAGAAACTGTCTAACCCACGCCCTATGCTAAAGCAGGGATAGTTTAGACTCTCTTGATCCTAACAAATGTTTACCCGACCATCTTGAAAGATAGTACGTGATAGGGCTTGCAGTTTTTAAAATATTTTTTTCAAGTAGTTCAAAGTCTCCAACCATTTTTCCAATGGCAGACTTAAATTTCCCATCTAATCAAGCCCTAATGACAAAAAAACCACCTGAATGCCATCTTCCTTCCAGCTACCTTCTACCTGACAAAAAGAAACTTTGCAACCCTCTTCAGGTGTTCTCTAACAGACCAACTCCATTACTTTAATATTCCCACTTGGTCAGCTGGAGACAAGCAGAAGAGCATGACTTCTCCATTCCCAATTTGTGCATTTCTTGAAGTGTCATCACTGAACTGAATATGACTCCAAAGAACTCCTCAACAGCACCAAGGAGACCAGTATAATTACTCTGAGGCCCTGTGTATTACACTGTAATGAGGAACAGGACTTCTTTCAAGTGGCACATGGAAAAATTGTTTCAAAATACAGCCTTCCCTGCAGCATTACTGTTTAAGCAATGTTATCCTCCACAACATTGCATCTGGCTGGGATGGAACTAATTCTCTTCAAAGCAGTCCAGGTGGTGCCATGTTCTGAATCTATGACCAATCCAGCACTGATAACACAATCACATTTTAGCTATTTCTAAGCAGACCCTACACAGCATCAAGGGTCTCCCTTTCTCTCTCTGACCCCCTCACCACCCAGCAATTAAATTGTGGGTGGGCAATAGGCAGGGAGAGAACAAAACTGGGACAGCTGACCCGAACTGACCTCAGGGATATTCCACACCATACAATGTGTCACGCTCAGCAGTAAAACTGGGGGACAGTGTTCATGGCTGCCAAGGCTCAGGGACTGGCTGTGCACTGGCTGGCTGGTAGTGACTGCTTTTGCATCACCTTCCTGCACCCTGTTTTACTCTTTAACCTGCTTTTACCTCGACTCCTGAGTTTTCTCACTTTTGCCTAACTGTTTCCCCTATCCAACTGTGGCAGAGTGAGCAAGCAGCTGTGTGGTGCTTAGGGATTCATCCACATCTGCTTAGGTACCAGAATGCTTAATTTTCCTTCCCAAAATAATGTTATTTAGCACAGGCCCATCAGTGGCAGGTCTTCATCAACTTTTGGCATTTCTCCAGTTCAAAGCAGCATTTTGTGTTCTAATTCCCTACATTAGAAGCTTTCTTTTCTGGAGTTTGTTACCATCCAGGAGTACCCTGGTCTCCAGTAAGATATAATCACCCATGTCCTCTCTGCACAACTCCAGTTACTGAACTGTTCTTCAGTTTTCCATGTTAAGTGCTTTTTATGAGTTCTGTGAGGTAACTGCTCTACTTCAAGAATGTTTTAGCTATTAACTACTGCACAGCACATTTCTTCAAGTCTAACTGCTTTAGCACATTACCTGTCCTGACCCTTCTAATTTATTTATTTACTTTTCAGTTTACTCTGGCATGTACTCTTCTGCCCTAAGTTCACTATATATCTGGCAGCTATCTGAAGAAACCAAGGCACTGCATTTTTAGTCTCTCCACTTTGATGAATCTTACCTTCTTTACTAGGTACTGCACCTATACTTTCATTCACTTTTATATCAAATATCTCAGTTAAGTGCCTCAAGCGTTACTATTCAAAACCGGTCTATAAACAACACTACCAAGTGAAATCATCTGAAATAGTGGACAGGACATCACAGCATGTAGCACAAAAAATACCCAGCTGAGTACATGACTGCCTGCCTAGCATTAGCTGAGGTTTTTTGATCTCTTTATTACCAACAATGGAAAAAAGCCCCAAAACCTACACACTGCATCAATCTGTTTTCTATATTAAGCTACCTGTAAATTCAGTACATAGTGAAAATAGTACTTTCATAACTACGGACCAAGGCCACAGATAAGTGCCTCTGCTACACCACTTCCTTAAAGACACTCCACAGCAATGGCTCAGTGTTTGACTCAGTACAGGTTGGTAATGTCTTAAAACTGATTTTAAAAAAACAATTAAAAGAAGCAAGAATCCTAACACGGTCTCAGTTTAGACTGTGCTTGTAAGAGTCATCTTGCAAGCTACTACCCAAAAGTCTCCAGTGTAGACTTGTGCATGCATCAGCTCTTCAAAAGACCAAAGTAAACTGGGCTAGGTATTAGAAAACACACTGGTTGCCTCGCGAGAGAGATGATCTAAAGATCAGGATACTCTGGAACACGTGCTTATATTGGTCGTGGGAAGGCAGCCTGACTGGGGAAGGGTCTAAGGGATTCAGTGCAAAGTCTAAGAGGGTCTAAGGGAAGGTACGCAAAAGAGAGGGTGCAAAGAGAGAGTGCAAAGAGTTTGAGCTCTTTGTTACATTTTATTTTAACTCTTTCTATCGTGAATATTTTAATGAGCATTAACTAATTACTTTAAGATACAAAACTTACAGAATTTACATACAGCCTATGGGAACTACAACATTACAATACTACTCTACATACCAAAACCTGTGAAACCCACCTTATCCCTGATACCTGAGAAGGTCCAGCCTTTTATTCATCCTTTTGTCTTGGCAGGGGTGTCACTGACTCACCCAGCCAAGGCCTTTCAGCTGCTTAATCACCTTCTTCCTGTCCATGCTTACAGTTCAAACTTTGCTTTTAATTCTATTCCTCTTGTGGGTTTCATACTTTTAGAATCTTTTACTATTAAATTATCTCTGCAGGGCCTAGCTACTTCATCCTCCCCAACAGCTAGGTATTAGCCCAGTTTAAGATTATTACCCCAAATAGACTGCATCAGATAGGGCTGCCTGTGGAAAGAACTGAACTAGATTCAATAACCAATATGGTTCCTCTGAGTAATATATTCCAAGCAGCTGACATGCATCCAGTTTCCTTGTATTAATACAACAGAACAGGTTTCATGCAATTAGCTATAATATATGGATGGCAGTCCTACTGGATTTCCCATTATAAAAAAAAGCCCAAATTCAGTGTGAGTACTCTACATCATTTTACAAAAAAAAAGTGGTTTCTTTTTCACTGTGTAGAACTAACAGTCAGTAACTAAAACTGTGGAGTAGTCTCAAATAGTTTAACTCTGTACATAATTTATAACATTTTCCACATAACCAAATCATTATCATTATGAAAAAATATGTTGAACTCTATGTTCCTTGCAAATTTCAACAGAACTTTAGCAGTAAGAAAATAATTACAAGAATAGCTGCTCATCTGAGGGAATTTCAAAAGCACTGACACTTCAAGTGAGACCAAAAACACCCAACAACTGAAAGGCAAACACGTGCAAAACTTGCAGGTCTGGCCTAATCTCCCTTTCCTCTCCTCTCTTCTGGCTAAGGACAAGCATAAAGGTTTTAATTCTTTTAATTCCTAGAAAAACCAACCTGAGCAAGAAGTCCGAATTTTAAGCTACACATTATGTACTTTCACAGGTAACAAGGCAAAGGAGTACTCACCTGCTTTTCTGCATGATCTGCAGGCCAGCCTTGAACATGCTTTATAAGGTTTTCATTGAAGTGTGCTGCTAGCGTAGGTGTTAATGAACATGTGGGTCGTACAGATGTATTTTGTGGTGCAGGTGTTGAGTTTGATGCACTACTGCTAGAGGTATGATTTGGACCTGGTGATGGACTTCTTTGACTACTAGAAGAAAATTAAAAACAGCAAGTGAGCATTTAAAAACATATGTGAATCTATAGAGAAATTAACATTGAAAATTCATTGCTTCCACGCACAAAAATCCAGTAAGTGTTCAAACCATAAGTAAATACTTCTGGTAGACCAAACCTGTGCCACCTTTCTACAAACCTCTAACTTTTATCAGAACTGAGTGCTACAAAGTAACAGGAGATTTTCGTTGTTCAGTAGAGTTTTGTGTTTGTCTGGTTTTTAACTCTGAGAGCTGTTCAAGAGATGTAAGCCATGCCTAGATGGTGTTGGATAGAAAATATATATATATGTTCTTCCTTAAAACAGCTGCAAACCTAAGATTTTTAGTAATGATGTGTCAGATTGGAGTCAAACAAGTTTATTCAATAGAGTTTTGCCACAATAATAATTAAGAACAATGGCTGATGTTCTGATCTGAAAATGCAGCCACGGGATTTGAGGACTTTACCACTCAGGTCAAAACACAACCTAGATGGTTTTGTGACACTGTGTATCTTCACTTAGGGCACTCAGGAGAACAGAAGTATCACAGAAGCAGTGTCCTTGTAGCCACCACACCTGACTGCTTTACTGGAACATACTCAGCATAACAGTGATGGTACCTCACAGTTAAATATTCTTTGGCACTACATATACTGAGAAATAGTAGCACTAATTGTGTAAGTACAACTCTCCTGCTGGCAAAGCTTTTTAACACAGGGCATAATTTCAGTTTATTTCTTAAAACTTTGTAACACTTGCAGACAAGCAGAAAGTATTACAAAGGAAAACCAAATTTTAAAGGACTTCTGATTCGTCACCTAACCTGTCAGTCCCCTTGAAGACTGAAAACACCCTTAAAAAAAGCAACTATCTTTCTAGTTCAATGCCCAGACCTTTATCCTAATCAACTCACACTTGCAAAGAATTACAGCATTAAGAATTACAGCCAACAAATTGGATGTCTGACACGGACCTACTGGAACAAAGCCAGAGAATCACCAAGTCGACAAGAGGGATGAAGCACTTCCCCTATAAAAAAAGCAATTCCTCCCCTCTTTTCAGAGCTTAAAAGATTCATGGTATCTGGTGCACTGTGTAGTGGGAAGCCTGAAACTGGACAAGCATTAAACTGCTATACCAAAGGAATGCAGCAGAGGACCACACAGATGACTGAGGGGCTGAAGCACATGCTGTATCAGGAGAAACTTAAAGTTTATTCAGTCTGGAAAACAGAAGGCTGAGGGGAAGGGGACTGAGAGATCCTTTTACACATTTTTACTACTTTTGGGGAGAACAACCAGTTTTAAGAAACACACAGTGATAGCACAAGAGGCAGAGACAAGTTGCAACAAGGGAAATTCTAATTAGACATGAGAAAAAACAATCGCTATAAGGGCAGTCAAATATCTCAAGATATTCTGAGATATTAAAAAAATCACCTAAAAATGCCCTTAGCAATTCAAACTTGCCAGTCCTACTCTAAATTGGGACCAAAGTAGACCATAACGAGAATTCTGTTACCAAGTAAATGTCATGGGTTAACACAGTTTAGATCTTGTTAGAAAAGACTATTTTAAGTTTCAATGTATTAATTTAGCATCAGCATAGTGATGGTGCAGAGAAAGGCTACTTTTATTAACTAAGCAGAATTCAGGCATAACCTCATTTACTCCTAAATTCTACCAGAAATGAAGTTCCCTCTATGACTTGTCTCCTCTTTGTCAGCCTGTCTTCTCCTACTCCTACTTCACCAGTAAAAATCACTCTAACATATCAGAAATTATTCAAGAAAATAAAAAAAAATTAAATCTGTGGGCTTTCAAAAATGAACTTGTATCTTAATTATGACTAAAACATACTGTCACAAAATGTCCTAGGCACTGCTATGATAGCAGCAGGGGGAGCTACGAATGCAGCAATGACTGCTACAAACACAGTATTTTTAAATGCTTCACTAAAGGCAAATGCTTGCCTAATAGCTGAGCTGAAGACTGAGTATGCCACAAGTAACAGAATGCCTCCAGAGAGGCAAAAATATCTGTAAGAAGGGTACGAGAATACAATGGTTCTGAAATTCTGACTACTACCAACGTCAGAATTTTACAACTTACACAAAATGGAATGAAATACCTCCCTCCACAGCACTTTCCCAAGGTATAGGAAAATTTTACTCAGTCCTTTCTGAAAACAAAAAGGAACTACCAACCTGATGAAACAATCACGGAAGCACTCATTTAGTTTCATTTTTAAAGCAGCCGTAATTCATGGTGTACCTTTAGAATAATCTCTAACAGACAGACTCACTTCACTGCATGCCTGCATTGTGTTAATTTCCCAACTTAAATGGCTGAAATGTTCACTTCTTTAAAGTCAGCAATAGCTACTCACGTTTTCTTTCAGTGTTTCCACCCCAACAAGTAGAAAATAATTTTATCTCCATTCACTTAAAACTTTTAATAAGCCAAAGAAATTTGTTGTGATTAACTTCTGCTCAATTAATCTGTATTTAAGCCGAAGAAAAGTGCAACTTTAATTCACAGAGCTAAAAAGATTTTAGACGATCTGTCCACAGTTCCGTTTGCTAAACTGTTGTTCACTCCTATAAAAGTAAAGGACATTAGCTCCCAAGGGCACTTCCCAATCCAGCCAACTGCTTTCACCTACAAAGGAATCATCTGTTCTATATCAATTCTGACATACTGCCTGGATGCAGCAAATCTTTTGCAGGTAAGTAAATCAGTATCTGAGCTGGTTCACTTTCATTCAACTCCACTGCACTCAACAGAAGAAAATACCAGTCACACAGGTTTTTCCAAGTCACCTATTCCCTAATCTTCCACTTGTTGTGAATGAGACACTTCCAAAGCAAACTGAATCACATGAACTAACGATGCACAATACAGCAGAATCACAAACATGTATTAATTTGAGAGCTACAGGATACTAAACAATACCAACACTGTCTCAGTATCTTTCATCCTGGCCTGCACGCTGCCTCCCCCTTAGCCACAGCACTGTGCTACCTGCACAATGCCCCTGCCTCAGCAGTGCTGGGGCAAGCTCAGCTTCCTCCACCAAAACTCTGATGCCAAATGGAGCAATGGTTTGCAGAGGGACAGCAGATCCCTAAACTCACTGTAGGTAAGGGTCATGCCTGAGTACAAAGTCACGTAACCCAAAGGGAGGGTGAGGTATGGACTAGCAGGCCAAACACCCACCAGTATCAACTCACACAGACTCCAAGCCACAGTAAAGGTTCCCAAGAATAAGATTATCTTTCTTAAAAAGATTTCCCGTGGGGAAAGGGTGATAAGCAAAGAACAAAAGGGCCTGTGACTGAGAGTTGTCCCCCAGAACCTCACCACTCCTCATAAAAAAGCTTAGCTTGCTGCAAGTGTAATTTTATCTTTGGTACTGTAATTCAAAAAGATTTATATAGCACCATTCATAATTCTCCTAAAAGAGATAAATGAGTTATAGGCTTGTAATCTGACAAAGATTAGAATCAAGTGCCTGTAAAGTAGCCTACATTAAAAACTCAAAATTTCTGACTTGCTTGTGTTTGTACTATCAAACTGCTGAATACTGCAGGGTCTCCAGTAAAGCCAGCTTCTGGGATAGGACTGCCAAGCACACAACAGATAACCCAGTGCCCCAAAAAACCTCAAACCACAAAATAATCCCTTCCCCCACAAAAACAGCCGAAACCAACAAAGAAAACAAAGGTCCCTTTTGTTATTAGTCCCAGAAGGGCAAATAAAAGGACCTCAGTATTTTAGCATCTGGAAAGCACCAGCACATGTAGCTTCAGGTATGCTGACAATGCAAGAGTACTGGGTTTTAGTTTTTTGTTTGTTTTCTTAATACCACACCACACACATTACTCAACCACTCTAAAAATCCAGCTATTAAGAATTGTAGATTTACAGAACCTCTAAAAAATTCAACCTCTTCCTGCCACAGTTTGATACCATGACTCCATCACAAAAGGATCTCATGACATTTTTCCTTACAGCCCCAGGAACTAATATGACAAAAAGCAGAGCATCTGGCACTATGAAGAGTCCATCTTCCCAAAAGAAAAATTTCAAACAAGATACAGATTCTAAACCCACCTTGTAAATCAATGGTTCAATGTTGGTATCATGCAACATCTAAATAAGTTGCAATGTTGCCAAAAATCTGGCCAAGGAAAGGGATTTGTGAAACTTACTTAATTTTTATGTTTTTCACTACAGCAGCCAAATCACCTGACAAACCAAAAAATCATGCTAATTTCAAAATCAAATTACACTACAGCAAGACCCTACAAACATCTAACACTAAGCAAATCATAAATTCCATAACCGCACAGAGACAGAAATGCCAAACTCTGAAATCACAATACAAGGAATACCTTGCAAAAATGACATCAGAGTGACAGAACACAACTATGAGTTCCATTTTGCTTCTATGAGATTGATTACCCCAAAAATGGAGAACCGACCACATTAACTATGTAACAAAGGTATTCAGCTGCATCATCTCAGTGGCAGCATTAACTGCTTATGTTCAATAAATGGGCCAAAGAAGTGTCCACTAACTGCAACATATACAACACACATTGAATGCAGATAAAAAAACTAATGACAGAACAGGGCAGCATTTCAATATACCTTGAACGCTGAAGACTTCGTGGAGAGGCTGGTTCATGACCAGCCTGCTTGTCAGCTATTACTGGCTGCTGAGGTGCTGCCTGGGAAGCTGGTCCTTGTTTAACACCTGGAGTAGCAACCTGGAAAAATACAAAATTTCATTAGAATTTCTCCACAATAAAGAGCAAGTGTAAGAAATGGAGAAAACCAAGGGAATTACAGTTTCAACACCTGTGGGGTTTTTTTTTGATACAAGGCCTTTTGTTGACACAATTTTTATTCTCCTCACAAGGTGTTCTTTTAAAAAAATTCTAGTTCCACAGCTGTGACAGAAAGATTATTTTTTTACTAAGAAGGGGTTATTAATAGACATAACAGAAGCAAATTTAGACCCATGTGACTTATCAAAATATTGCAAGCGTATTAGGCAAAACAGTTCAACTTATTATTATTTTTGACTGTATCTTCCATCTGAGCAGTGAGCTCATCTTCAACCTCAGCAGAGATGTTCATTACCCAAGTAAAATCTTCATGTACAATCTTAAGAGTTCCCTACTTGAAAATACATCACACAGCGTCAAGAATATAATTACATCACAAGCATATGAAAAACATCTCTATCAAAAATGGGAAAGAAAATCTAAAACATATTTATCAGTTTGCTGCTCCCTTTTCTCTAAACTCATAGGTGACTATAAAAAAATAGTCATCAGTACCTTCTTGCTTTTCCTTTTTAGTACACATTCAATGATAGGTATTAAGACACCAGCAGTAATGATAGTCTTTTCTGTGAACTTCTGAACTATGTCAGGATGAGAAGTGTGGGAATATAGTAAGGTCTAATTTACAAATGAAGTTCAATATAATTCATCTTGCCAAATGCTTTGCATACCTGTCAATTTTAAAGTATGTACAAGAGAGGTTCAGCTTCAAAAATTCTCCTCCACTCTGCAAAATCAAGTTAACTATTTTAAGAGAAAAGGGAGGGAACAAAGAAAAAATGGCTTCTAGGGATCCATAAAGACAAAAAAACCACAAACTGTCCAGCCTGTCTGGCATTTTCTGACTTCACAATAGTGTGGATTACTAACTAGTTGGTCACCTGAAGCTCCAGAAATTCTCTATTTCAGGAACAGACTTCTGTGAAACAAACCACACATGGTAAATCAGACACTATCTGCTGAAGTAAACTCAAGACATAATTTAACTTGATTCATTTAAATATGCAGGGAGGAGTCATAACGCAAATTCAAACTCTTGTATGTCTAAAAGGCAAAGTCAACTTTTAAAATTATCATCAAAATTAAAATGTGTTCTTTCTGGTTTTTTTAGATTAACAGGCATATGCTAAAAAAGTCTGAGTAGCACATGAAAAGTCCATGGTACTAAAAGGAAAAAGCAAGATAATTTTAAGATCACTCTGCTGTTGCAATAAACAGAACTATATAGTTGAGGGGGCTGAAACAGTAGCAGTTTCTAAATTGATTTATGAGAACAGACTACACAAGTACCTTTAAGAAATGTATGACATGAAGAACTTTGCTATTAATGCAATAATGGAATCATGCTGTAGATCCAAACTGGTAAAGTAACCAGCCCCTTGGCTGGTAAAAAAAACCAAAAAAAAGGACTGTGAAGAAGTGGGATTTTTAAGATAAGTGAACCACAAAACCTCTCAACTACTCCATGTTTTCTAAGTGTTTCAGATTGTAGACACATATACCAGAAACAGAAAAAAAGTAAAGGTTAAAATTTCAAAAAACCAACCAACCAACAGCAACATTCTCACTGAGCTTGACAAGTCTGTGTAAAGTGCATTACACAGCTATTTTGAAGAAATTCAGAACAGTTTCTGATCACAAAATACAGGCACAGCTAAAAGGCAAAAGGTGACAAGACACCCAGGCTCCTGAAGCCTGTGACCCCTGAGCTGCCACATGCACACAGCACACCTGCAGGCATACACCAGCTTCAGTGTGAAAGCAGTACTGACATGTGCAAGCAGTCCTAGGCAACAGTACTGTACCAATGGCACTACTGTAGTCCCACAGCCAGCTCAAATACCTGTGCATCTGGCACTGGGCTCCTCTTGCACGGGGCAAGTTCAGCTTTGTCTGCCCTAAGCCCAGGTGCTCTAAAACCAAGTGTCCTGGCACAGCAGCACACCTTGACTAGGCATCATTTACCTCAAACTGTACAACTGCACAAGCTAGCCTGACTGACATATCCAACAGGCTACTAAAACAGACATGCTCACACTGGAACTATCACCACCTAAGTTCCCATCTCATGGAACTGAGTACATAAATACAAGAACTATCAAGACATTCTTTCCTTACAGAACTGGCAAAGTATCTGTGCTGAATCAAAATTTGTTACTTCTGGGACTAACAAACAATCTCTAGGTTGCAGAGATCAGAAGAGATCTACTTCCCATTACTGACAGTACACAAGAAGATTCTTTTTCATATCTCAGGATTTGGAAGTGCCAAGTATCTCAACCCTGCTATTTAACTATTTCATTACTTGCCACCTAGCTATGGGATGTGAAGACAGACTGATGATGCAATCCAGGGGCAGAAACCAAGGTAATAACCAGTACTGGTACACACATGAAGCTTTAGCAGTTCATTGTATCATTGCTGATCACAAGAAACTGCGAGAATCACTTGGTTTTCCTTGTACCAATGAAAAAAATCTGATGGAAGAGAATGAGGCATTTTGAATACAATGAGGAATGCAATATGCTCTCCTGAAGAGAGAAGTACTCCTCAAAGGCAGTTCAAGACATTAGAGGCTCGCTTGTGAGCAGAAAATTGAGAAAAAGACACCTTAGCTAAGCAGGGCTAGTGATAGAGAACACAGATTTTAGGAAGACGGGGGTGGCTCACCCCAAAGTCTACAGTTATGCTTCTCAGGAAGAACCTCAGGAGCTTTTATGTTAGCTTCAATTTACATTTTCTAGTCACTGATCCAATGAAGGAATTCTGAATGAATAGAGGTGAGGGGGCAGGAAGGGAAAGGGACATTATGTTATTGATCTGTAAACACCTAGAACATTTCTAAATCTGAGACTACATCAAGTTAATTTCCCCAAGAAGTTCTCTCCCACTCTAAGCATCTTTTATTGTTTAGGTCTAGAGAATTGTATCAGCTGTTGCCTTTGAAGTATGTTTTTGTTTCTATTTAAATATGCTAGCATAGCAATGCCTCAGTAGTATCTCAGATAGCATCTGAAGCCAGTGTAAGAATTTTTTCAAGGAAAGTAACCCAGATTTCATGCTGCAGCTGCACTGCCAAAATACAGTCAAGTAGTCGCTTCCAGTTGTTTGTTTCTATTGCGAAAGATAACATACATATTTTATCATCCTACATACAACTGTTAGCACATGGATATATAAGAGCAATACTTAATATTATGTATAATGGCTTACTACAATATGGCATAAATCAAAAGCAGCTTACCTTCTGCTGGGATGATACTGGTGGCGTAGTCATCAAAGGTTTAAGTGGAACAGTGTTAGTCTGCGGCGTGCTTATCCTTGGAGACACGTATGATCTTGGCGATGAGGCATCAGATGTTAAAGACATTGGAGACTGATTAGATGGTTGAGCTGTAAAGGAAAAAAATTGCTTTTAATAAAACCATGTCCTATCTTAAATGTGAATTAGATTTTCTTTTTGTACTTTGGAGTATGCTGTACTAGATGATAACAAACACGTTCACTGTGAACAACTAGAATAATCAAATGTTCAACAAAAATACTAAATAAGGAATTTTATTTCACCCAAACTCCACACTTCTAAAATTTCTGGGGAGAGGGCAAGAGAAGAAGCTAATAGGAAATGCTTTTTACACATGAAGAGACTAAATAATTTTTAACTCCTATTTTAGAGTGCTCAACTTGATTTAACCAAAAGAAAGCATGAACAGTTTATATAGAAACCTACTAACCCATTCTAGGCATATACCAACAGTTCCCCACCCATGGTTAAAAATCACCATTAGTACTGCTTACCTACTCACTAAGATGACTGCATTTATTGTTTTGTTTTAAGTTTCTAAACTTAAGTTCTAAAGTTTTTTTATTAAGTTACAAGCCAGAACATATTGAAAAGACCTGAAAGAGTATCTTGCCTGGAAGAAGGAAAAAAAAAAAAGATCCTCCACCAGACAAAGGAAATTTTCTTTTAAGAATTTAAAGCCACCCCCAAGAGTCACAGTTGCACACTACTACAAGATGAAGTAATGAAGAGTTGTGTTTTATACTGTTTGTTAAATAACATCTAATTCCAGTCCAGAATAAATTGAGAGGGTCTCACAGAAGTTTCACATTACTCATAGAGAATTACTTAACATACAAAGAAAATTTCAAAAGGTGAGACAGAGAAACATATTTACTTTGTTGTGTGTCAGGCTCCTGCTCCTCAACAATTTTTTATCCTGTCTTTGGAAAGATAAGTCATTCAACATTCTCCACACTGTGTGGCCAAACATATGACAAGAGACAGATCCTACAACTGTATCAGCCTTTTTAAAACGTTGCATAACAAATTTATGTAAGTGAAAAAAAGACTGAATACCTTGCGTAGACAATTGTGCAGCTTGAGAAATTAGGGAGGTGATATTGAAAGCAGATGGTCCAGCAGTAAGAATTTTATGGAGTATAGACTGCAGAGAGGCTTGTGTCACAGCCGCTGTTAGAACTGAAAACAAACATTCAGTTTTACTGACAGTTCTAGAACGCCACTTGAAACTGTTCAAACTGGCTAATTACATTTAAGGTATGTTTTCTTTCAGATTTATTTCCCTTATCTACCATGACCAAAGATCCACCTGAATTGTCTTTCAGTTACCTGATTTCAAGTTGATTTGGAATATCAAGGAAGTCCTTTCTTTGGTAGTTCTAACTTTAAGACATATACTTACAAAAATTCTTTTAAAAAGTAACTTCAAGTCTTCCACTTAACCTTATGGATCAGTAATAATTCTTGTAAACAGCAAGAGAAAAATTGTACAATTTGCTACTGTAGTAAGCAGAATGTGTGTGAAGTGTTTTTACACTACAATAATATTTTTTAAAAAAAACAAAAAGCAGAATCACTTTAACTCACTAAAACAGATGAGGAGCAGACTTCTGTTCGAGAGGAAAAGAAGTATCTTTCAAGTTAAAAATCTGTGTTTCTTCTTACTTTTAAAAAACCCTTATCTGTTCCTGGTTTAGCTGTCCCATGTCACCCCCCCAGAATAAAAAAAAAAAAAAAGAACAAACCAAACCCAGTAACTTTTAACCATTTTAAAACTGCACAATACAGGAAGAGGATCTTGCAGTATGAAATGACAAGACCCTGAACTATGAGCTTCTGAATAACCTTTCCAAAAAAAGTCAGGCTCTGCGGGATACTTCCTGAACATACATTCCACCCATGCATACTCCTGAAAAAACTGACTCACCAGCACAGGCACAGAGTAACTCTGAATCGTTTGCACAGTAAGGGCAGCCCTGCTGTGCAAGGTGAAGTCACTCTGCCCACATGGTCACAGCCAGGCCCTCATGCCATCAGAACAATTCCAAACACTCTTGTTCCAAGACACACACAGCTGCTGCTCAGATATGGCAAAAGAAAATTACTAGAAATTTCACTGGGCAGCTTTTCAATAAAATACAACAGGAGTTGAGTGGACTTTTCATTTTTCAATACAACCACAACTCTCCTTTTTCTAGTCCAACCTAGCGCACTGCAGTTTTAAAGGCATCTCGCCACACAGGAAAAAGAAACCAGTGATCTACTCACCTATTAGTACTTAATGAAGACAAAATATTTGCTGATTAAAAGGAAGCAATTGACAGCTTCTTCTGATAAATAATTGCAGGGTACAGAATATTTTGTACATATTTTCACTTACTTGATTTGCACTTTCAGAGAGTTAAAGACAATTAACTCTCGGCACTACACGCAAACGTTTTTCTTACTACTTAAATTGGTGATCTGTGCACAAGAAGCAAACAAAAAATCCTACACTACTTTATCAGTAACCTGCCACATGCAGACACATTAGATAAAACTGCGTTCAAAATGCATCGACTCTACCTGCTCCTGCAGCAAAAGGTACTACAGGTAAGTGATAAACTAAGCCAATGTGACAAAAATCTAAGGGACACACTGATTAAATGTACAAAATTTCACTGGCTAGCAAAGTCACTGATATGCTACCTGTATTTAGAGAGGCTAACCAACTTGTTATGCTGAAGAAAAAAAGTTTTTAGGGAACAAGATCTAAGAACCCCTAGAAGTTTCACTATTTGCAACGAACATTAATAGAACAGCAGCACAAACTACAGAAAACAAAGAACAGTGCACAGAACAAAAGAACAAAGAGCTCTAATGAAATTTTGTGCAACAGACAAACGCTGATACAGTGATTATGTCACCAGTCTCAATTAGACTGCTCACGTACATCAACATTTAATAATTGGAAAACCTTAAATGTTGAGAAGGCTTAACAGAAAAAAACCCACAAAAATCTCACCTTTATGTAGGGATTCATTTATTCACTTTTCATTTAAAATAAGGCTTTCATTTACTACAGCCTGGTATCCAATAATAAAGCAATGTATGTAAATGAGAGATTACATGAACTTGAAAGAATCCTTACCTTCATTGATTTTGGATATATCTACGCTAGAATTATTAAGCTGCAAGGTGGCTTGCAGAGCAGGCAGCAGCTGTCGAAGGAGATTTGGGTCCTGAAGTAATGGAGGAATTGGTGATTGTGGGATAGGTGAAACAGGAACTGTAGGAGCAGATGAAGCAGGCGCAGAAGTTGGATTCAGTCCAGAAGCAGAAGATGTAGAAGGAGTTGTGCAAGAATGGGATACAGACTTGTCCACAGATGCAGACTCTGAACAGAAGACAGAGAGTATTTTTCATTTTCCCCAATATAACCTGACAACTCACTAGTACAATACTCAAATTCAGAAGACCAAATGCCTAACTACCGTTTTAAGAAAAAACCCAACATTAACAGAACAAAAACTGAAGACAGGCAATTTCTGTCTTCTAAAAAAGATGATTTCTAATGCAATTTACGCTACTGAACCTAATGCTTATTATGAGCACGCACACGCAATTTTTCCAGTTCAAGATACTTGATGAAAAGCAGCCAGTATTAAAAAATGGACATTTTTTCCCTTAGCTTTTACAGCAAATGTGGGGCAAAAATTCCTTACTGATCTTTTCTTTTACTGTGCCTACACTCGTATTCAGCATTTTTACTTAGGATTTCTTTGGAAAATACACTATGAACAAAAACCTTACAGCCCATGGATTTTGCATACAGGCTACTGGGTCAAATTTGAGGGGAAGGTGTAAGCCATGCTTCATTTATGAAGAGACCAGTACAAGAAGGCACACATGTAAGTCTATCATACAAAATCCAGCTACATTGCTGAGGATTTAAAAAGGATAATGAGCTGTACTAGAAATGTACAAACAGTGCTGTTAACATCCCCACAGCAGAGTGGAAAAACATCTAAAAATTTATCTGCCCATAGTTAATTTTTAAGTTGTCAACTTCTTCTGAAGCATTAAGACCTATATCCTTTATTTTATTAATAAAATTTTAGGAAATATTACACTTACTATGCCCAGAAATACATAGTACTTAAATTCGATTGTACTGTATGGCAATTTGCTCTGATTAATATGAGTTATTTAATTAATTTTAAATATGACTTCCACTTCACAGAAAGTTGGCCCTCCATTTCAATACCATGAGAAATCTCTGCAATGGAAGTACTTCAACTTACTATAGGTGTACCATCAGTCACTTCAAATATCCTTCCTTTAAGAAACCTGGACCATTATATTTCCAGCTTAGCTCCCCCTTCTCTCGTTCTCATTAAACCCTCAGAGATCCTTGCCCCCAAATTCAGTCAAGATTAACACCTGCATAGCACCAAAGAAGTTGGATGCAGAGCGTAAAGCTATGGATCCAAAATCTCATACAGGATGTTTGCCCACAGTAATGAAGACCTGGATTTTAAACCCACCTCAAACCAGGCAGAGAAGGTCAAGCTGGATATTCTACATTTCAGGCAAAAGTCTGAATTAATTGGGAAAATGGGATGGGAAGTTCTTTTACTTTAAGGATGTGCTTTTTTTTTTTATTTGGAGAAATGGTCAAAGTAAAATCATGCTGACTTTATTAGTTAAGAAGTGAAAAGGTCTTGTTTTGTTTTACTACCTAAGAATAATTTGTTACAGAATTGCTAACAGCTTTTGTATTCCAATAATCTTAACTGCAACTTCCAAGACTAATTTGAAGAACCCTAAAAAATTAAACATAAAAAATACAGAAGTGAGTAACGATGTGTAAATCTTTTCACTAAGATTTCTAATCTCACTGGGAAGAGGATTTCTGCTTCCATGCTGTTAAAGTATAAATAGCTTATGAAGGTCACAAATACTCCAGAAAACTTTTTCCAGACAAGTACCGAGAAACCTGAACCAGAAAAAAACCCGCTGTAGAATCCAAATTTAAAAGCTTGCAAGGATGCAACAGCCAGGATACAAAGACATATTTTGGCAAGCTTCTGAAAAAGATGCGCCCATATCTAGTTACAGGCTCCTCAGGGTTGGCTGCAATGTATCTGTGAAGGGACCTGGTCATTTGGCCAAGAGCTTTCACAAGAACAACTTTAAAAGGGACAAAAGAGGTTACAAAGATTGAAGAAAAGGAAAAAAAGAAAAACCAGTTACAAAATTTCTGCATGGTTTTCAGTAAGGCGAACTAGGACAGCTGATGAGGTATTAGTTACCAGTAAAACACCAAGTCATTAGTAAACATTTTTGTTATTAAGTATTGCATATAAAATCTTATGTTACAGTGTTCAAAGTAAATGTTAAGACAATTGCAGGTCAAGACACATCTAACAAACAAGAATCTTATCATACTAAACAAAAACATGTGAATTTCAAATTGAACTTGGATCTGTCATAGTCCAAATAAGATCAAGATACACTGGCAGACAAAAGCAAGGGGAAATAAGCACAATGGGGCATGTTAGCACTTATATGTACAAGCCTGCTACCTACAGTTTTTCTTACCAGAAAAACAATTAAAAAAACCCCAAAACACAAAATACTCTCATTTCAAAATGAAAAAAGAATACCGAGCAACTGCCAACACTAATTTCAAGACATATTTAATGTATTTAGGCTTGTCTTCACAGTTAAATATTTTGTTAAGTAAAGAAGCAACTCACTACTGTACTATTTATTCATGTAAGCAAATACCTGACCCTCAAACCACACCACCATACCAAACAGCTGGAAGTGCTTTTCACCCACGCTGCAGTTCTGAACAGAAAATACAGTGAATCAAAGGCAAACTCAAGCTAACAATGCAGTTAAAATAAACCTTATACCCACCCAGACCTGGGTATTCACTTATTTCTTGAATAACAGAACTCAAAACATGTTACTCAAAACCACTGAATTCCATGAGGTCTGTAAAACTACTTGAGTCTTTATGCTATAAAAATGCACACTGAATTGCATCGACACAATACAGCCAAGTTATTTATTTCAGACATTATGGAGACACTATTTCACAGCTGTATTACTGCAGGTGTTTTAAGTATGTGTTAAAATGTATCTGTGAAAGGCATTTTTGTACAATCACCCTATTAAACCTAGAGAAAGGATACAAAACAAGGATAATGCCTAATGCTAACATTCCAATCTTCTGAGATGTTTAACAACTCAAAAACAAAACACTAAATCTCTATGATTATGACTACCTACATTCACATCACATTTGAACTGGTATTTAACATCATAGAGGATGCAGCATAAAATGACTGTTCAGAGCATCACTGCATTACACAAATTAATTTAAGCTATTATTACTGAAATTCAAGCTATAAACCTGTTTCTGCCACCCCCCCCCCCCCCCCCCCAAAAAAAAACCACCAAAACAACTCTGTAAAAATATTGGTAGAAATTCAAGTATTTCTTGTTTGTATTAAGTAGCGGTGCTGGTTCTGGCAAGGACAAGGTTAATTTCTGGAGTAGTCAAAAGGGTTGGTTATTCTATACCACCCCACTTCACTTTCAGGAGCAGGGGTAAGGGAGTTGTTTTCTAGTCAGTGTAGTGTGAATTGTCTCTCTTCTACACCCTTTTATTAATATTGTTGCTGTTAGTGTTTATTTCTTGTTTCATTGCTGATTCCAGCAAATTTTTGTTATCTCAACCTGCAATATCTTCTTTTCGTCCCTCCAATTCTCCTTTCTAGTCTGTCACAGGGGGGAGGAACGAAGCAGTATATGAAAAGTGCACGGGGAACACCGATCATAAACCTCAATAGCCTTATTTGGCACCCAATGGGGTACAAAGGGTTGCGATAATCAGATCTGACCGAAGCGGTTTGAAACAAATTTGATTTAAGCATTTCTTATACTAGGCAGTGAGTCACAATGTTGCTTGGTCTGTTCACCAGGTTGTGGCACCTAATCCTGTATATACTCCTGTACAGGCCCTGTGTGCCCATCGTTCAGAGCAGGGAGAGAGAAGGATCAGGGTTACTGTGTTGCTGTATTGTGGGGGACCAGTTTATGACATGTGGAGGAATGAGGGTCATTTGGGATGTGGGTTTAGTAATGTTGTTTTACCCTTCCTCTGGGAGCCCATCAAATTGTACCTAGTCTATGGGGGAACACGGGCAGGTAATTTTCCCCAGCTTTTTATGTAATTTGTCTCTTTCAAGTCTGTTAAACCAGCTTTTGAGAACTCTGGATTTCCTCTGGTTGTTAAGAAAAGCATGGTCTTGTTGTTATGTCTCTTGAGTACAATCTATACCACATTTAGAGTCGGTGTGGCCCACACCATGCTTAGAGCCAGAAGAGAGATTTCTAAGAAGGTCTGCCCCGCAGGTGGATTGTCTTGGGTGGCATGGAACACAGGGGAAAATGGGTCAGTTTTGGGGGAAATTCTCTGTTTCAGTGGTTTGAAAGTTCACCCCTGAACAACTACAGGATCCCAATAAAGCAATAGAGTATTTTCAAGCACAACGGTGTGCCATCTCCAGAGGGGTGCAAATCATTGCAGTGTGTTGGGCACTGGCTACTCTTTACCAGACATAGTTCAATAGTAGAGAGTCCCTCAGGGAGAACGGAAGGAAAACAAAGGCACTGAGACCACTCAAACAGCAGCTGAACCAGAGGAAGAACCTGTGCCAGTAGCAGCTGTCCCTATACAGAGGAAGAAATCCAAGATCCAATCAGCTCAGTTAGTGAGGGATAAAGAGGAAGTAGAACCCTCACAACAGCAGGAAGGGCCAAAGAATCACCCAATCCCTGTCTCTGAGTGAGTTGTGAGATCTGTAGAAAGATTTCAGCTGCCAGTCAAATGAACCCCTGGTGACACAGCTGCTCCAATGCTGGGCTATCACGGCCCATGATATGAAACTAGACCGTAGTGAAGTCAAGCAAGTGGGATTCTTGTCCTGTGACATGGGCATTGAAAATGGAATTGGGAAGAAGACAAACTCTCAGCCATTAGAGGTGACTCCTGTCATGGAGGAGGGAAGGTACTGTCTCAAGGACAATCTAATTCAAATCCTCCAGAAGGCCAATTTTGCCATAAAGGAAAGTAGGGTCAAGGAACCTGTCCAGGAAATACAGTTTTTACGAGTAAAATGGCAAGATGGACATCATCAGAGTCCAATTGATGTGATCAACAAAATAGCAGCTATGTCCCCATCAATGAGCAAATAGTGAGCACAAGCTTTCCTAGGTGCTATGGGTTTTTTGAAAATGCATATTCCAGATTACAGTAAGATTGTTGGGCCTCCCTATCACGTGACACTGGAAGAATGATTTCAAGTGGGGTCCTGAAAAACAAGCTTTTAAACAAAAGAGGATTATGCAGTAGTCCTTGGGCCAGTCAAGACAGAACAAGTGAAAAATGTGTTCTACACTCCAGTCAGGGAGTTATGGTCCCTCCTGGGATCTCTAGTAAAAAGTACCTCGGGATACCCAAGGACAACCCTCTGGAGTCAGAATACAAAAGATCCGAGGCCTGCTACATCCCAACTGAAAACTAAACACTGGCAACTTATGAAGGGGTTTGAGCTACATCAGAAATGATCGGCACCAAAGTACAGCTACTCCGGACTGGAGCAGCAGGAGGCAGGCATCCTGACTGCCACTGGTGGGCTGGATGTGCAAGGGAGCAGTCCCTTCCACACATGATGCCACTGATGCTATGTGGAGCAAGTGGGTCATGCTGGTTACACAGCAAACTCAAACAGGAAACCCCAACACCCTTGGATTTGGAAGTCATCACAAACTGGCCTAAAGATGAAAAGTTTGAACTATCATCATCATGGGAAGAGGAAAAGGTGACACGTGCTGAGGAGACCATACCATATTATCAGCTACTACCAAATGAAAAATGATAGTTTCTTCACTGATGGTTCCTGCTGTATTTTAAGGACACACTGAAAATGGAAAGCTGCCATACAGAATCCTATTCTGAGGCAAGCCACAGAAGCTGTTAAGGGACAGCTAAGATGGATCAAGTCAGCTTGAACAGCTGAAAGTCATCCAGCTGGCTTTACGTATCACTGAATGAGACAAAACGGTCAACACTCTACCTCTACAATGAGTCATGGATAGTACCAAATGCTCTGTGGAAGTGGCTGGACTGACAGGAAAAGACCAATTGGCACCGGAGAGGGAAAACCATCTGAGCTGCTGTATTGTGGCAAGACATCACCGCTGGGGTAGGGAAGATGACTGAAAGTCTGTCATGCAGATGCTCTCTGCACCCAAGAGCTGGGCTGCTGAAGAATACTGCAACAACAGAAGGGTGGACTAAGCTGCCAAGATTAAAGTGTCTCAGATGCATCTGGACTGGCAACATAAGGGTGAATTATTTCTGGCTCAATGGGCTCATGACACCTCACATCATCAGGAGAGAGATGCAACATACTGACAGGCTCATGACTGAGGGCTGGATTTAACCATGGACAGTATCTCACAGGTTATCCACAACTGTGAAACACACACCACAGTCAAGCAGACCAAGAGGGTAAAGCCCCTGTTGTACAGTGGACAACGGTGAAAAGTAAGTAGAGGGAAGCCCTGCAGATTGATTATATCACACTTCCACAAACCCACCATGGCAAGCTCTACATGCTTACAGTGATAGGAACAACCACGGGATGGCTGGAGATATACCCTGTCTCACACCACTGCCTGGTACACCACCTCAGGCCTTGAAAAGCAAGTCCTGTAGCAACACAGTACCCTAAAAGAACTGAATCAGACAACAGGACTCATTTCAAAAACAGCCTCACAGACACTTGCCCACAGAATTGAGTGGATATATAACACTCCCTTATCACGCAGCAGCCTCTGGGAAAACCGAACTGCACAAAGGACTGTTAAAAACCACATTGAAAGCAGTAAGTGGTAGGACCTTCAAACACTGGAAGAGGCATTTAGCAAAGGCCACCTAGTTAGTTAACACCAGAAGCTCTAGCAAGTGAGCTGGCCCTGTCCAAACTAAACTTCCATGTACCATACAAGGTGATTAAATCCCTGTGGTGCATATGAGGAATGTGTTACGGAAAACAGTTTGGATTAGTCCTTCCTCAAGTAAAGGCAAAACCCATCCCACAGGGTAGGCAAACCCATCCATGTTTTTGCTCAAGGACCTGGGTGGATTTGGTGGGTAATGCAGATGGATGGGGAAACACTATGTGTACTTCAAGGGGATTTGATTCTTATATGAGAACAGTCTGTAATGTTGAATTTTGAAACACTGGCTGCTGAATGACACTGTCTCTGTATGCTGTAACTACCGTGGACAGTGAGTATGGACTGCTTCAGATATACCAATCAGGAGCATCTGATACATCTTGCAATTAGCCAGGAGCACAGCAGTTGGAAGGTGTAGGATGTGAGCATGATGTAGGTGGTATAGAATAAGGGGTTGGTAACATCCTGGTTTTGGCCAGCACAGGGTTAATTTCTGCAGCAGCCAAGAAGGGCAGTTATTTTGTACTACCTCACTTCACTGCCAGGGTTGGGGAAGGGAATCTCCAGCTGGAGAAGGTGGCAGCAATTCCCATATTGCAGTTCCCCCGTGGTGAGCTTCTGTTCACACGTGAATTTTTCACCTCTCTTGTACAGCCTTCTAATAATATTGTTGCTTTTACTGTGCATTTCTTATTTCATTGCTGTTTCCAGTAAATTGTTCTTATCTCAAGCCATGATCTTAACCTCTTCTCCATAAAGGGAAACTCCCCTGTGATGGAAACTCACATATTAACAGAAGAGACTACAAATGAGTTGTATATAATCAAAACTTTCTTTAGCTTAATTTACACCCATCTATCTTACTTCATGGCTCAGACAGGATACTAAATCCTAGAAATTCTGCCAACAAAACAAAGCCTCCAAATATATTCACATCCATTTTTGAATAATGTAACTACAAAGGTTAAAACCTGGCTTAATTTATGATGCTGTACAGAGCCTGCAAGTTTTGCCTTTTGAAGTTAATTTAACTAGTCAGAACTCCTCAAGATGAAATATTTGTCTGACAAAAACCCTCAGATATCACTCACTGGGTTGTATGCATTTCCCCTGCTTTGTCTACAAATAGAAGCAGAAACTCCTCACTCCCTTCTTTTCCTCCCTAATTCCTTTTTTCTGAGAGTCTGTTTCACTGCTTATTTTGCCACAGATTAAAGTTCATTTTCCAACATCTAAACACTATTTTCTAGTTTATTAGAGTTTTTACAAATACTTATTAATAATAAAATCCTGCAGTTCTTAAGTGCACTTGAAGCCCTCAAACACCGTGAAACATGGTCAAGATGAACATAGCATGCTGAGAAAAGTTAAAATATCTCCACAAATTTAAATCCTGTAGCTTTACAATTCTGGTACACTGGTCCCTACATCTGTGTCAACACCAATTTATGTTTCTTAACAAGCAATCTACACTATTATTGCAGAATAAGGATTTGGATTACATGGCAGTAATTCATAAACCTAATCTGAATCATTAAGCATCAGACTAATTTTGAAATGACAACTGGAATTTTACCAATAGAAAATGCAAATTAACCCGTGTGTTATAAAAAATTTTTCTGTAACAACTTAAGACTTTTGCAGGCTTACAGCACAGACCATGGCTGAAGAAGTGGACCAGGGCAAGACTGCAGCTTCTCCACTGTCAACATCAATTTCAAAACAAATGCCATGCAAATGACTAACCTCACCTGAAACTCCTTTTATCATGGAAGTCCCAAGAAAAGTTTTTTAATAATAAAAAAATGAAACAAAAACTAAAACTGTAACATAGCGTGTTTTGATCTCTTCAAGTTTTAAGAACTTCATCAAATAAAATTTGTTTTATCTCTTCGTCTGAATAACTAAAAAAAAACCCAAATAAAAATTAGATTATTTTTAAAATTACTTGTTGTGATTTTAAAAATATGACTTTGCACATTTTTCCATTAAACTATGCACAATAAAGTCTCAATATCTGGAGCTTTTAAAAAAACTTAAAAAATCCATTCACTTTGTGGCAATAACATGAAAACAAAGTTTGCTTTCTGACAATTATGCAAACAAGTTTATTACATGGAGTCTACATACAGAATTATATTATAGAACTAAACAACTTTCTGGACTATCAACTTTATTCACATGGAAAAAAAAAGACTAAAAAATAAAGCCATCCAAAACAAAAGAAGGAATACAAAGTACGCGGATGGCAAAAAGAAACACAATTAGATGTGGAGATTAACTTAATGGGAAGAACTTTTAATTGGTTTAACAATAAAATGGAGCAGGAAAAAACCTTTTTATAATGAAAATAATTTTTGAAGACCACAGTGATTAGGGAAGAGCTTTCTATTAACAACCCTCTCTGCTGGGAGTGTGACCCACAATCACATCTTTTGGACAAAAAGGAAAGAAATTCAAGTTATCAGTCTGAATTTCATATGACAAGTACCTCTATGACACAAGATGCAATTTAAGTTTTGCAAAGAGGTTTGCTGAAGTTTTTGCTTAAGTCAAATCAGAATGGGAGCATTCTGGTGTGATGCTTCCCAGCAGTGGGAATTTTTTAATAACAGGGCCAAACGATCATTTCAGAAAAAAAGTAACATCATTTTCAGCAGTAGTGCCAAAATGATCCTCAGTTTTTTCTAAGCACCCTTAGCTTCTCAGTTTGGCAGTGATGGCAAGAGTCAGTAGTGTGTTTATGCACTGACTCAATCTCTATCCCTTATGACAAGAATTTTTGCTCCTAAGCAAACAGCTGATCTGCCAGGACTGACATTCTGAAAGGCAACCTTGAGTCTACAAGCTTGAATGCAAGGCGGTGGAAATGAAGCCCCCTGATCGTTCAGCTGCTCTGCTTCAATGAAGAGGTTTGACACTGACGGTCCCACACCTCTGCCGTGCCTCTGGCACCCTGCTCTCTGCTGGAGTCCTGTGAGCACCTGTAACTTGCCCACCCTCCTCCTGAGCAGAGGGTGCACCTCCTCCTGACCTCCTCCTGACCATCCGGCACGGCAGTATGACAGAAGTGGGTGGGGAAAAAAAAGCACAAAACTGGGAAATGCCGTTTTTCTGACAGCCAACACACAAGTACTCCCTGCACAGCTACCTTTAAATTAATGCTATATATTAGCATGCTCTTATTCTGATTTATAGCAACAAAGACTTATTTTTAAGGACACAGAAATTACAGACTGCTGTTGACTAGACAATTCCTAAATTATTAAAATGACCCTGTGAGTGTTCCAATAGCTTTTACTACTGATTTTTATCCCACTTAAAACAAAACAAATGCATCCAAAGTCCTTTGGAGTCAACACTACAATATTACACAACCACTCTGAAGTGAGGTTGAGCTGTATCTTTGCATGGCTAGCAACTATTAGGTACACGTGCTCTCACAGTGTGCTCTCTGTGGGAGGAAAACTGCATTACAAAATTTTCAGGAATTTGTATCTTGTTACCCTATAAACCTCATCTCCACCTCACCGATTAAAAATCTACCCAGAACAGCTAACAGAATTGCTTCATTTTCTGCTGATGATTAAGAACCATAACAGATTTTCTGTGCTGAAGCACCTGGAGTGTACAGTCCATCAACTAAGCTTTCTGAGCAGTGACAGTCACATTTATCTGTTTTACACAGTTCAGTTCTGATCTACTAGGGACCATAAGCTATAACAAAAAATACATAAATATTTAAAAGCAATGCATTCTGTAAACACATTTGACCAAATGAAACCATAGTAAAAATTGCAACTAGATTCTCAAAAATACTCAAGTAATCTAAAATACAAAAAAATCCCTATTTCTCATATTTGGATTTTTCTGGTCTTAACACTGAAGTTTTCGTATTTTACTTCTGCTGTCAAAATAAATGTAACAGCAATGTTCAACAAACAATTATAAAGTATTGGAAGAAACTAACAGTCTCACATGTAATTTTTTCTAACCGACATATGAATTGAGTAATATACTTGAAACTGTAAAACTCAGCCAAAGAAGACGCAACAATACCAGAAGCAATGTTAATAACTGACCACTAAAGACTAGTGAGTGTTACAAGAAAACCACAGGGGTGAGAAAAGGAAAAGAAGCACCAGAGTCACAACCCACCCAGCACTGCACTGGCTATCTTGCTGTGTTCTCATTAAAGTTTTAGAGTACTGCTGCGCTAGAAACAAAAGTGCTGCCTGATGGAACTAGGAGGAAAGGTGTGAGAAGCAGTATCCTACAGACAGACACACTGTTAAGATATGGACAGTACAACATTTCATTCTGAATTAGAAACAGGAAAATGTGATGTGCCCTACAGATAAAGCAGCCAAAAAGTAGGAAAAGCAACCCCACACTTTACCTGCATAAAGCACTCACAGTGAGCACAAACAGAAGCAGCAGATTCTGACTGGAACATTCAAACCAAAGGGTAGAGGTCAAATAGTTCCCCAGGAACTCTCCACTACTGCCAGCCATTGAGGGCAGAGGACTACTGCTAACAGCTGAGCTATAGTTCAGCCATGGATTTTATTCAATCTCCTTGTGGGACTACAACATACCCCTGCAGCAAAAGAGATTGAGCTGAAAAAAGCGTTGTTGTTGGCTTTTGTGTTTTTCTGTTGTTCTGCTGTTCAAAACTATTACTGCTTAAAAAAAACCACACACTGAAATCGGAACTAATAAAACAGTGGTACATATATGCTGGCATAAGACAGCCAGAAACACATTCACAAGAAGCAAGAATTCATTTAAGGAAGAACAACTGTACATATTATTCAGTCATTTGAACCAACCTAGTTTTATAGGCAAAAAAAATACAGTTTTACCTATTTTTAGAAAGTGAGAGGGATGGCACAGTCAGTGAACAGAAAAGGAAGATTAAAGGCTACCTACTTTACTACTGTAAACATAAACCTCTCAAACTATTTTCAAGTTCTGCAAAGACACTTTTTTAAGATTGTTTGAACCAAGTCTCAGGACAACTACTGTATTTTCAATTTTTTAACAGCTACAAAAATACTTTATAAACTGCACACTTCTAATACTGCAGGTTCACAGTCATCTCTGAGAGAGTGAGTAATGGTAAATCATCCAAAGCACTGCTTCTTCCCTTTTGTTAAATTTAAATATGCAAAATGCCACAGAAAATTTACTGGTTTAATTTCCTTAAAAAAAACAGTCCAACATGCCCCCAGAAAAGGAAAGTCAACTGAATGTAGTCTTTGATGACCTTTTATCATAACAGCACCTGCACTGAATTCTTCTGTTTCTGTACAAGAGCTAAAGCAACATGTAAAAACTCACATTTTCTAGAGTAAGAATTTCAAGCCTAACATTCACTTATTCTAATTCTTCAATTATTTACTAACTCTCTGCAATCCACCTTTTTTTGAAGCTCAGTAAGTACAGTATTTGCTCACAATCAAGTGCCATGAAACAGATCAATGAGGCATGATTATTAATGAGAATCTATTCATTTAACCCATGTAAAATTAAAAAAAAACCTATCTAAGAATACAGACGTTCAGTGAATTATTTAACATGGAACCATACATAGTAATATGGATTCTGAAGTAAGATTTACAGTATCAAGACTACCCTCTGTGATTGTTATCAGTATTATACCCAGCTGTACGTTCTCAAATTAATGTTGTGTGTAAGAAGTATTAGAACTCTCTGCCAACATCTGTAGCAGTTGTCAGAATGAGAAGTTCCTTCAACTACTCTAAGAGTCAGCTGTTCAATTAAGGAAGATGTGCAGTAAAGCAGCGAAAGAATACCCAGTATGAAATCTGATCACACACCAAACGGGAATTAAGAACATGCCAGAATTGAGTAATAATAAGAGGGGTTTTAAGTGTATTTTAAATATAGAAATGGAAATGGAGTAGATACACTAAAGGAAAGAACACTTGACATGGATGTTTTGTGCTGTATTGTGTACAAGTGCATCAAACTGCAATCAGAAAATAGAGGCTTAACTGAAGTAGCTAACTACTGTGCTCAGTACAAGAACCATGCTTGAACTAGTACACCTTACTTTGTGCTTTACTGTGTTGAATAGGAAAAGGGTTGCTGAAAATAACCTGCTCCTCTGTAGTTTACAGTCAGTATTCATGACCCAGGCTATGTAAAAATTACAGAAAGTGTCAAGAAAAAACATAAAAAAAAAACTTCTTTACATGCACCATTGTCTTATAGTATTTGTCAGTATATGCTATTATTTGAGTATTTTGGGTGGCCAGCTGTTCTTAAGTCTGTGTAGAACTCTTTAATAAACAAAAGTGGAAGACTCGAAAACAAACAGAGTACAAGACCAGTGTCAGACCAGAGTCTGTTTTGCTTTTCTTTTTAAAACTATTTAACTAGGCCAACTTGCAAGTGTGGACAGGGCAAAAAGCCACCTTTCAAAAAAGAATTCAATTACATATTAATTACACATCGTTTTAAATCAAAACACAACATGATTATCAAAAATTACTGTTCTCCTTCCCAAGGCCCTCAAAATAAAGTTTTCTTACACAATACCACTCTCTAAAACTTGACACCAAAGTAACACACTATCATTACTAGCACACATCTCATTCTCACGATCTTCTTGAGCTCTTCATCTCTAATAATGAAGTAAATCTAAAAGACAGGTCTGAAAGGTCACAAACAAAGCACAGTGAAATCCTGATATTCGCTTGACTCTAACTGGATCTAACAGCTATTATCAGATAACAGAAACACATACTAAATCAGAAGATTTAGAACTGAAGATCCAATATTTCTCAAGATACAGATCAAAAGAGATTAGCTCTTACAAACATGTAGAAAACTCTCACTTTCTGTAAGAACTGAGCTTGTGTTGATTGAAAGGTTTGACACTGGCATTCCAAACAGTAACAGCAGCTCATAAAACATAATGGTCCAAAATGACTTTCAAACTGTGTAACTACATTACAACTCAAATAAATGGCAAAGATCCAAAAACAAGAGAGAAGACAAGAATTAAAATATGTTCTACAAAAATACATCTTTCAAATTATCATTTGAAATGTTAATTTGCAGAATAAGCCAGTAAATAGTAAATATCACAGTGTCAATATGAAGTTGTATAAGATACAGCAAATGGCGTTTAGGGGAAAGTAAACACATAAAAAACAGTAATCAGGTTCTAAGCAAATACAATCAAACAGGAAAAAAGATCTTTAAATTCTAGTACTAACATACTTCAAACAAGCAATGTAATGAAATGCATCATCTTGAATACTAGAGGGAATTTCATCAGACATACCTTTTCTCTCTGTTTTCTGTGCAGGGATGGAAGATGTGGATGTAGACAGTTTTGATAAAGTAGATGCTCCATTAGCATCAAAGGATTTCTTTGGCTGGTGATCAGATTGTAGAGAAAATGGACTAGGAGGAACAGTGCTTGGGGTAGCAGTTGGATGAACCACTGGTTTGATGGGATGCTGTACTGGAGTAGAACTACTGTGAGTCTCTGCTCTTGGCAGTCTGTAGTCTCTGTCATTGTGCCTGCTTGTTTGAGATAAAATATTCTGTGGGAGCATACTGCTGGTGTCACTGGAATGCTTGTCTTCCACTTTTTTCAGGATTCCCCAAGTAATGTTGCAATAAGAAAAAAAAAAAAAGATTAAATTAGAAACAAGTCCAAGATAGCAGCGACTGATTAATACAGCTGCACACCAACAACTAGAGCTGATTGAACTTCTTATGATTAAAAAAAAGCCTCAAGTAGATCAGCATCAAAAAAGGCAAAATCTAATTCTACTCACTGACAAAATGCATTTTCTCTGACCTTTGCTTGATTTAGAGTTCCGGTTAAGCACTGTGTTTTGATGAAAGGCTGCTTTGTAACGAGTGTTACAGTCAAGTTAACTTTTGAAGTCTCCTTAAAAGATCTAAATCAAGATCTATTATTTTCCATCTTGTATTTAGCGTGAAAAGAATTTGTGCCATTTTTCTTTAGTTCAGCAAAAACCCTGAACATCAAGTATAATTTAATACTTTCACATTCTAGCCTTCAAAGAATTCCTCTTCACGTCACTTGAGTACTACTACAAAAAACTTACTTACAATTAATTCAAGACATTTATATATATTAAATGAATGACTACTCTGCACTGGTCACATGATCATAGACTTTAAAATATGCTGCTGAGTGAACATACCAAGTAAACACAGAGTAATTATTTTTATAGATTCTTATATTTTCACCTGTCACAAAACAAATACTCATTGCATTATGCATGACTGCTATCTTTTTGCAGCATCCAGTATATTTCAGCATATGCAGTAAGTTTCAGTGTACACAGAAAAATACCTTTATACATCTCTACCTTGTCAAATTCAAAGACTGTGGGTGAAGAGTAATACTTTGGCTTCTACTTTTAAACTACCCTGAGAACTATGCTACAAATTTACCCAAACTACATCAGCATACCGACAGAATCTCACAGTACAACTATTTCCCAGAAGAAAATTGACAAAGATTAAAGCCAGGTATCAGGACAAATATCTCCAAGTTACAGAAATTTGTAGTCCAGGAAAGATTTCACTAAGAGTATTGGTGAGGCAAAATATGCTCTCAATAACATACATAAGCCTCTGAAAACCCTGATATCAAAATCCATTGAATTAGGTTATTATTTTTAGATGTGAAATCGTTAAGGTCACAATATGACATTAGCAGGTCTCAGTGATCATGAAAATCCAACTAAGTTAGAGATTATGCAAGCTGTTTAAGTAACTACCCATGAGGATAATTAAACGTGACCATAAAAGCCACAGAAAGGATCACCATGAAAAGCATTAAGCAAGTTTTGCACTAGTAAAGTTACTTAAAGAAACAACATTTGGGAGAGTTAATTGTGCTATCCACTTTGGCTTTTATATATGAAATGGTGAGAAAAAGAGCTAAGGAAAGGGATTTTTCAAAATTTTTGAAGTTTGGCAAAGAAAACAGTAACACAAGCAAGGCAAGAATGTATTGCTGTAAAAAAACCACATACTTCCACTGGCAAACCCACTGGCAGCTGTTGCCTGCATCACCTCTCTTCTGTAATCCCTATCTTTTGGAAAACTGTTAACTGACATTTTGCTTGCTTCTTTTTGTCTCTGCTCTCTGAAGAAAAGAAAACAAAAGTTGGTAAGCATTTACATTATCTAATAATATACCAGTTTCTGTAAGTTACATGAAGTGAATTAAAACTGTTAAGAGCTTGCTGCTACAGGTGGGGTTAGCAAACTCCAGCCACTGCTTCCTTACATCTGTGCTTTTTGAAGCCCACAAAAGACAAGTTCAGCTCAATAATCTCATAAAAAAAAACCACCCAAAAAAACCAACCCCAAAACAAAACATTAAAAGCAACGATCACCAAAAACAAAACAAAACCAAACCCCAACCAAAACAAACAACCCCCAGAAGAAAACAAAAACCAAACCAACCATCCCTCCCCCTTCACCCAAAAAATCATCCCTACACAAACCAACCACACTTCCCTCTCATGCTCTGGACTGTCAAGGGATAAAAGAGGTGCCAGGGGTCATGGTAAGGGTAGGAACACAGCACACTTAGAGCACAATCTTCTACAGCAGTAATCTATTAGATAAGCTCAATTGCTCTGAAATGTGCTTAAGAATAATTGTTCTTTATACAATTAAAACAAATACAAACATATACCTTTCCAGCCACTCTTTTGGTTTTTCCCATTGTGAAACTTCTGTTCGGCAGTTGTAGTAGTATTTTTTGCCTGAAGAGCTGATGTGTTCAGACCAATCATCCGCAGAATCATAAGCCTTTAAAATACAAACAGTGTTGGACGAAAGGCTACTTGAGAGTTTTAATAAACAAATTAAATAGCTTTTGCTGTTTTTAAAACTCCATGGCACGCCTTTATGTACCTGTATCATTACTTTCCACCACCTCTAAATGCCCATTTCATTGATAGCTTGAACCCATGACCAATATCCTCCTGTTACATTCTGCAGTAGTTTCCTCTGGTTTATTCCCACCAAACCCCTTAACAAAATCTAACAGTACATTTAGTGGGATACAGTAAGGTCAATACTGATAACATTAGTTTCCTTCACCTTACAACATCCTTTAAATTACTATCTTTTCAAAAGTTCTCTACCTATTGCAAATTTACCAATTTTGGTTTTGGGCAATTTTTTACAAACACCCCTCTAACTACCAAATATTTGATACTGAAGTGACTAAAATTCACAATATGTAATGTATTTCAAATAACTTAAATCATACTGTCTACTCTAGATTTACCATAAATTCATGGATATATTTCTGGATCTATGTCATTTAAATACTTTAATATTTTAAAATTAATGAAAGGTACTAAAAGCTCTAATAGAATTAGAATAGAACCAATTAGAATAGTTTTAAAATATATGACAACTGCAGGTTGGGTTTACAGACTGTTTATAAAATAAAGACTGATGTTGGAAAACTTAGGCACAATGTACATTCTGCCTGTCTTAGACAAAAATATGAAAATATGGTGTGTATGGACAGAGCAACATATGGATGAAAATCAACCATAAATACTCACTGCATCAGAAGTTTTGCTTGGATTATTGCTGGGATTAGAAGAATGTGAATTTGAACTATGAAGAGCACTGTGGTTGTGTGAATTTTCTTGTGGAGAGTAACTGGTCCCTGAAAGGAAAGAGAAAGACTATTCACCATTTATGCTTTCAAAGAAATCAACCATCTGCATTCTAAGGAGGTGGAAAGGGAAAGAAGAGGGAAGAGGAGAAGGCAAGTTGTCCAAAACCTGGATCACACCATAATTCACATGCAGAAGTATTTCAAGAGACCACACGCATATTTCTTTTTCACATAACATAAAACTTACTTTGATTTTATAATTAAAGTAATGCAGTTTGTCCCTTCACTGATCTAACTCTCAAACTTTATTCCATTACTAGCAAACAAATAGCCTTTTAAATTTTGATGCTTTTAAGAGCCCTAACATGCCAATTCAGAAATTAACAGATATTTTTAATCAATATTTTCTCTTCAACATTAGATCAGAAAATTTAAATAGGCTTATCAACAGCCTACATGGTAAGATGCATAAAATCAGGTTTTAAGTTTGCTGAAGTAATGCTGTTTTTTTAAAACTACTGTTTTCTTCTGAGACTGCTTGTCATTAGTTCTAGGTAACTATTTTTGTTTATGCACACCGAGCAGACTGAATTTACCTGCAATAAAGGTACTGACATTTAGAACACCAAAAGCAGCACTTGCCAAACCACCACCTGCTTCTGGACTCCCTACCAACTACTCTTCAAGGCAACTTGGTTTTCCCCAGTGTGGAAACACTTGAACAGCTGAAACGAGGGAGGAGATAATTCTCAACATCTTTTAGATCCATATTTGTGCCTAAGCTCAAGTCACCTGAGCAGTTCCATCTACAATTAAACAAGGACACCCATTCCACTCTGCAATCTTCTTTTCAATTTCCTGCTCTTAAGGCCTCCTTTCTCTAAAACTTCTAAGCAAGTAAAAACTCCTCCATTGTTCTTGATGGATTTCTTAAAGTTCTAAATGTTCATATAAATCACGCCAAACTAAGAAAAAACATTTTCTTAAACATTTCAGGGAAAAGCCTAGATATTGCAAATATAACATTCTCCCAGCCTTTATTTTTCCTTTCCCTACTGAGAAATTTCTCAATACCCAGGGGTACTACATGAAGTACCATTAGCTTCACAAGTTGTACAGCGATCTAAACATGAAGTCAAAGTGATTTGAAAATGGGAAAGACTTTATCTTATGGGCAATTACAGTAAAGAACAGTAAACGACTGATAGGTAGGAGCGAATGGAGTCATAAAAAAATAAAATAATTGTTTCAAAGTCTTCCGAGAGCTACACACACAGAACATGACTAAATGACACAGTATGGTGCAAAATGAGAGCCATTATAATGCAAATTCTGTCTTCTGAGCCTTCTAACTATACAAGCAGTGAAAAAATTACTATTTCAAACTTCTTTCTCCCCATCTTTAACCCTGCAGGTTAGAAAAACAGCTCATCACAAAAGCAGAGGTACACCACCACCAAACCATACAAAGGTTACAGATCAATTTGCACAAACACAAATTACTGCAACCTGAACCAGCACTACCTCAAAACCTTTCCCTACACTATGTTGGCTAAAACTGTATGTTATTCTCTGTAAAGATACAAGGGAAAAAATAGAGTAAGTCTCACACTCAAATACAGTCTTTCAAAAGCTAGACCATAATCCTATACCAAAAGTATCTTGAATGCACACAGTCCAGGAGAAAGACTTAGCATGTTGGCAAGTTAGGCTTGTCAAAGCAACACTTACAACCATCACACACCTGTGACGTGCATGTCTAACAACAACTGCAAAAAACCATTGACAGATGCATTTGATTCCCCTAGATATAAGTAGTATATCATAATTACAAAACTGTATGCCTCAGTTACACCAACAGTCTCAAATTTTTTTTTTGGACACTGATTTGCAGTGAAATAGCTGTTTAATATTTTTGTACTAGCTATTCTTTTAGTCTTTATTTACTATATCCTTCTACTGAGATAAAAATTATTAAAATTTCGTAATATATTTTTGTAGGTTGTTCAACACAGACATTTTAATTAAATTCTGCCATGAGGTAAAAATCATCCCCCTTTTTCAAGGAAAAAAATGAGATGAAAATTTACCAGATGGCTTTGTTTGAACAGTCCCCTCAAAACATCAGAAATCACCAATGCATTTAATTTACTGTAATCCTGTACCATGAATGCAGTATCACTACATTTTGTTCAGCATGCTCAAGATGTACATGGTGATTTTTCAACACTGTAGTGGCCTAAATACACCACCACCGTGAATCTAATCTACCAGGTATTTTCCAAACATGTGAAAGAGCCAACAACATACCTATTATCTCAATAAAATTTTGTAAAGCCAATTCTAGCCAACCTATAAACAAACCCCTGAAATTCACTGTGCAGACACCCCACATGGTGTACCAGCTCAGCAGAATACCCCATTTCACACCATACCCAGCCCCAGTACTGAGCCACCAAGCACTGTGCAAGCGTATCAGAGCAGCTGCAGCAAGTCACACCCACCTCCAGCTGGCCCCGATAGGAGAACACCTACTATGCACTGGCCTCTTCAGAAGGGGCCCCTGGGCCTCCCTGAGCTGCAGTTCTCCCAGACTGTCCACCCACATGCTCCATCCATTAGAAATACTCTCCTACCTGAGCTGGCCTCAGCTGCATAAACATGGCTGCTCCAGCAATGCCAACCGCCTCAGGTCACCAGGACAGGCGATGTGGGCATTTACAGGGCCAGGCATTAATACTGATGGTGCCTGGGACAGTCACGCAGGGTAATCACACCTGTGGGTTCACCACCCATACCTCCAGTCCATTTTACACATAATACCACTTTCTGTTTGGATCCCAAACTTCAGGAATGAGCATACAAAAGGACTGCTGAACTGCCATTTGCTGTTGGAAAGCTTACAAGACCGAAGCAGATGATCCTCTGGAGAACAACAATTTTAGGCACTTCAAACAAGTTAAGGGCTTAAACACTGTATGTAAACATGACAACCAAATTACCTTTTTATACTGAAGCAGCAAGGTTTTACTATGTGGTTAAATGCACAGCAGTCATCTAGGAATCTGACAACCCAGCCAAGCAAGCAGTGCCAGCTCAAGTTGTCTGGGAAAGTTGCTGAAGATGTTTAGAAGGCAAGAAAGCAACCCACAAGCAGAGGTCTACCTCTAAACACAAGGGGGTTTCCCTCACTTGAATGCTAATTAACAAAGCCTGACCCCAAGCCATTTTAAGGTGGCTGTGACTTGCCACCAGCTGTGCATCTCCCAGCTGCATACCTGGAAGCAGATCACGAGAACACAATCGCCAAGACTACTCCATACCCCAGAAACAGACCTGATAAGGTAGAGAGCATACTACTGTCCCTTGAGACAGTTCCTTGTGGCACTTTTCACCTTTTCCTCTTACACTTAGACTTCCTAACTAGATACACTTTCTTTAACAAAGAGGAACAAAGAATTGTTTTGCACTCCTTATTAGCATATTTTCAGATTTAGCAACTGCTAATATGTATCTTGGATGCACTGTAAGGAAATTCGTATTGTTATAAATACCCCAATTCAGAACTCCCCATGAAAATGTTTACTGCACAATCACAGTGAGTTTCCTCAGTTTAATCATTATTTTGAAAGTAGCTGAAGCTGGAAAGAGCTACTCCTAACTGGAAGAAGGCCAACAAGGGCATCAGCCCTACAGTTATATAAAACTGTAGTGGTGCAACTGTGTAAGCAAGTCTTCCCCAGTGATGTACAAGTCATAGGGCAGGTCAGAGTCAAGGTTAAAATAGCTGTGATATCGCAGCTATCTCCTAGTCTTTCCAACAAAAATCCCATCTTCCTTACTAATGCATGAAAATCACCAGAAAGCACAAAGAGCAATGGTCTGGGAACCAATTCAAAATTGACTTAATGCCTACCACAGATTTGAGATTCTGTTACACTAGGACTCATTTTAATGTTTTTCTAAGTTGTTTCCATATCCCAACTGCTGAATCAAAGACACTTTGAACTGCAACAAGGGCTCAAAACTATACTGGACTTGAAAAATAGACTAAACGTATGATGAAATAAGAATACTCCATTTTGCAATACAGTCAACTTTCTCCAGCAATTATCACATTTAATTAGCATCTCCATTAACACCACTTCAATCCTGAAAGTATAAGAAGTTCAAATTTTGAGTTAACTAAGGATCAGACTGCTCTAATAAAGCACCTGGTTTCCCTCCCTTCTCCCCTGCCATCTTTCAAAATGAAACTGAAACTCCTTCCTTAGCAAAACCTGTGTTTACAACATCCACCTGAAACCACCTAAAATAAATTTTCTTGCCACTTGATTAGAATAATCTAATACACGACTGTGCATTCCTCACCTTCCTCTGGCATCCAAGAATCTTAATCTCTTTTTGGTTCATAACATTGTACAATATCAAAATCATACAATCTCCAACTGAAATGCACAAGTTGGAACAGAGACATTAGAGCTGCAGTATATGTACTGTTGCACCACGTGACAGTCAACTTTACACAGTTCATCACTGATAGAGCATTTATGTTTTCTTTTTAGCCACAAAAAATACCGTTATTATTAACTCTCAAAATAACTCTCATTTTGTCCATAATAAAAGTGTCAGTGTTGATATAAAATAAAGGAAGTTTAACTGAAGTGTTCACCAAATGGAAATCAAAGATGGTCTACTCCTTCAGTCCCTCCGGAGGGAACTGGGATTCAGGAAGGGTTTTAGCAGAGTCACCATTTCTGGGACCACATACTAGGCATGTGGAAAGAAACACTGGGCAGCAGAAAAGCAAGGAGAGGCCATTTGTGACAACTCCGTCCAGACTTTCTATGACTTCATGTTCCACCTCTCAGCTAACATGCAATCAAATTCATTAAACTACAGACAATATCAGAATCTGAACTTCTTCAAAAGAACAAACACTGCCAAGTGACAGATACTAACTGGTTGTTAACAGGGAAAACTTAAGAGCAAGATGGTTTATGGTGGGGATATTATATGTGGATAGCTAATTAAGAAGACTTCTTCAAACAGTAAAAAGGACAGAAATTTATCTAGGATAGGCTTAAATTAAAATGCCTAAAGTTTATTTCAACTAGCTTTGTTACTTCAGTGCAAATCTTTGTGCACACTTTCTAAAGTACTGCATAGGAGAGAAAATAAAACAACACAATAGGAACACAATATCCAACATGCCAGCAGTAATAGAACAACCTACCGTGGTCTTTTTGATTTGCCAAATATAAAAGTAGTAAAACAAAACAATTTTTCTTCACTGCATTTTTATGTGGCCTGGTGTATTGAAATAAACATGGCTGCCTTCCACATGCAACCAAAAGCATAAAAACTTGCAATTTTCTTAGCAGAGCAGTGGCCTCAGAGAATATACCAACTGTGCAGTAACATTTTCCAGAAATTCATAACCTACTAAGTTGAATACACAATGCTCTGCCAAAAACTAGAAAATCTGGCCTGATCACTGTACTGCCCCACGACATACTCATTATGCCTCCCCAAATAAATGTTTTGTACCAGACAACAAGCAGCTCTATTGAGCAAAAAAAACTTACAAAGCCTTATTGCATTCCCTACCCTTCTCTCCTGCCACACTACCAATCCAGGACAGCAAAGTCTGTACTGTTTTGAAATATCAAGTTCACAGGGTAATCATTCCAATGTAAAGAAGCTCTCCTTTTCTCAAAGTTACCACTCACACAGAATTTCACAGACATCAGACAAAAACATTAGTATAAACAGACCAGGAGTCATACATACGTGGAATGGCACAAATGACCAGCAGCAGATGAAAATGATACTGTAAACATATAGTTTTATTCATAATAGAATTTTTCTTCTAAAATGGTACTACAGAAGTCCACTCCAGACACCTTGAGAAGGAAAAGTGAGGAGCAGTAAACTAATGAAAAGACTCATTTTGCTAATGCAATACTCAGCAAATGCAAAGGCCTTACTGATTATTAAAATGAAAAAGATAAAGTTAAATCTTACACATAGCATAACATACAGTAAATTTTATTTTGATCTTTGCTGGTTTTCTTTAACTAATAACTAACTAATTTATAAATTAGTTATACTCAACTTATTTCAGAAATTGAAGCTTGATTTTAGGGCAAACAGGCTAAACTGCTCTAAAAAGAACACCAACTTATTCCTGCCCACCAAAAAGGAAAGCAAAAGGTAATAAAATGCCTCAAACTAAATTCAGACTTTGAGTTTTCAAATAATAATTCAAGGTTTTACTATTCCAGCAGCTAACTGTTTTCCTGGGGTTGTATTTCAGCCTAAATGAGTAACACAGCTTGGGTTCTCCTCACTGATAGAGCAGATAAGCTGACTTTTGTCTAACCATCCTCTCATTTGCTCCTCTCCTTGCTACAGCTTAATAATTAAATAATTTTGGGCTTGTTCTCTTTCTCCCCTCAGTCTACTTCCCAGTAGCAATGAGAAATCCCTTTCCAACTTAAGACACAACTTTGAAAATTATCAGGTTCATTAACAAGGTTTACTGAATGGAGTGAGTTTCTGTATGATCCAGTACTCAAATGTCAAAAATCATAGAGCTGAAAAAAGCCTAAGGGATGAAAAAGGCATTCTCAACACACTCCAGACAGAATTTCTACCAATTTTCTTCTTCAAAGAAAAATCAGTATATTGTCAGTTTCCTTGATATCTCAACTATTGAAATAACAATAAACAAACACTAGACAAATAATTTTACCATCACCCATACAGATGTTTATTATTTACTTTGAAGTGGGGTAAACAGTATAATTTGAAAGAATTTGCCTGTTTCTCAATAATTAAAGCAAATTCCAACCAGCTTCTAAACATTTCTGGTAAGACTCAAAGGTTACTAAAGTAGATTAAACAAATTATAATTTACAAAATAAATTTATGTGAAATTAAAAACTACGAGTAGCCAAGTTCTTCAGATGAACACTTGCGATTTCCTCCCTATGGGGAACTTTACGTTCAGGTCACCTAATAAAATAAAAAAATGCTAGCAACATCCTCAACACTGCTGAAGATCTACTAAGACACGCATTCCATTTGAGATCAATTGACTTGAAAAAAGCAGCTTAAGCATTTTCACCCATGGAAAATGTGAGTAAGCACCATGAATTTCAGCAACACAGAGTCATATTCCTAACTCTCCGGTTCATGACACCAGAAGATTTCAGTGTGTTTAATAAAAAAAAAAATCCTTGTTGAACATCACTAATGACAGTTTGAAGTATTTTTAAGCTTGCTATACTAATTAATATTACCATGTTTGTACCAGGAGTGGGACATTGCTCCAAAAAGAAAGGAGGTAGGTTGAGAATAAAGCCAAACTCTGCTTTTGTTCTGGACTGTGGCTTTTAAAACATTTACATCTCTTATACGGTGTCAGAGACTGCTTAAGAGAGATTCTTCTGACCTCAAGGAACAGCTTCACATAGAGACTTTTTCACTACTATGACATGCAAAACCACGTGTGTTAAACTGACACCTAGAATCCTTACCACAAACTAAGAACCACACTATCTGAACTCCACATGGATCAGCACAGCAAAGGGCAATGGACTGAAATTCCTGAAATTCCCCCTTCCAAGCCCTCCCCAGCAACACACCACAAAAGCCAAAGGAGCCTCATGAACACACTGTAATACAGCAGTAAGCATCAAGCTCAGTGATGGAAGTCTAACAGCACCACAACACACTCCTACTTCCAGCAACAACACTTCCACAAAACTGATCAACTAAGAGTAAGCAGAAGACTGAATCTCTGTTTCTGATTCACACTAATTGTCAGTAGGTAATTCCAAATTTAGAAGTTTTTCCCTCTCAAAAGCCAAGAAAAACTAGAGAACTTACGACATTTCTAAAAAAATGTATTAGTCATGTGAGGTGACAGGCACATACTCAAATGCTTCATGAAAATTAGGCTCAAGGGATACTGATAAACAATTTCTTTAACACTGCAGGAGGGGAAGGGGGCAAGCATCATATATTTTACTTTTCATTCAAGGGGCTTCTCAAAGAACATAAAACACTGAAAGAACCACTGATGTTTATCAACACACACCTCAGATGGGAGCTACTCAAATGCAGACACTGTATATAAACTTTGTATTTAAAAATTTTTAGATTACAAACAGCAGAGTAAGACCGTGAAAGACTGACACACCATAACCCAGTCATCACAAACTGTAGTCTGATTAAAATCAGGGGTCATGCAAAACAATTTCTGCTTACAAAGGAGAAAAAAAAAGCAGTTGACAAACACAGCTCTCAGACTAGTTCCACTCTTTCTATGAATCCATAGCACTAAATAAAGACTCCCACTCAGAAGCTCTAAACAATTAAGTAAGATATGACAACTTAATCTGCCTAACAAAATCCACTGAGCAAAAATAAGTTTAATTAAGTACAAGGCCAGGTTGTTTGGCAACTCCCAAATTTCTTTTCATGTTCTGAGGACAGCTCCTTGAGGACAAAGTTTAAACAGAAGACCCTGTGAATGCAATGTTACTTACAAATGAACTTGCACTGAACGTTGCCATTACTAGGCTTAGAATAAGGAAGGTAAAACTGCAAGTTTTTATGCATATAGATAGTGCATGCAAGGACAAATGCTTGTGAACTTCATCCCATCTTAAGTTTCCTTCATCCCAATTGAGCATGCAACACTCAGAATCAGCAGTTCAACAAGTACATGATGTTGTACTAGAAAAAAGTGAGTCTGTGTAATACAACATTACTGCAATCCTGCAAGGTTAGTCACAAAGGTAACACACTTATATCCTTAATCAGAAAGCTGTCGCAGAATCAATGTCTAACCACATTAAAATAAGGCAAGAAAAAAAGGTACCATATATCTCCCTTCTTAAATGTGTCTTAAAAATAGTAACTGTAAGTCAGATTAGCTCAAATTCGTATCTTAAGATGCATCAAACACAATAGAAGAACCAACCTCTACTTCAATACCAGATCATTCCTTGAGTGCTACTTGTATTTGCTATTTGAAGAGAACTTTTGAGAGCTTTCTTTTCTTCTAAGACTACAGCAATGCCCATGTCTCAATAAAACAGAGAAAGCATTATTTCACCTAAAATTTAGATATTGACTGATCTGCCTATAAAGAATTCTGGACTATTTCTGTTTTCAGAAAGATTACTCTTTTTTTCCTGGACATGTTGTTTCTTCACCACAAATGAGCAACCTAACTTGAAAACATTTAGTATTAAAAGCAGCAATTGGTCAGTATACTTTCATGTAACTTGGGAAATTATTAGGTTTAGACAAAATACATTTTCATTTCTGGACATACTATGCCACACATGTATTTATTACAGTACAAATATGCAACAAGCATGATTTTAATTTCATGCTTATTTAACTTTCAACTGGGAATTGTTTTTGAAAAGAAGAAATGCTAGTAATACTCAAAAAAACCCAAACCTACTTTATTAGTTTCTGTCACATAGAAGTTCTTCACTAATAAAGGAATGCTGGCCCACAGCTCTAGAAGGAAGCAAAGATGGCAAGCAAGGATTGACCTAAGAATTAATATATATAGTGCTGTGGTTTTAAAAAAAACGGATTCACAGCATTATTTCAGGCTGGCCCAGCTCAGCTTAACAAAGCTTAGCTCAGCTTAACAAAGGTATTGTGCAACAGAGCTTTCAAGCATCTAAAGCACAATAGGTGACAAGACAATTCATCCCTCTTCCCTTTAAGTAATTACTGAATACATACATAAAATTCAACTGGTCTTTCCTGAAACTACCTTACTATAGGAAAACAGGCCTCTTCCCAAAAGCTGTAGTTATGTTTACAAACTCAAAATCTATTTTACCATTGTTTGATTGCCTAAGTGTCTCATTTTATTTCTCTAGTTAAGTAAGCACTCTCAAAAGGACTATACTAAAACTGCAATCATTATTATCGACAGTGTCTAGCCAGTATGAGGCGAACTTTACACTACTTGAATCTGAAGAGGATCATATTATTTCTTGTATTAAAGCAAGCAAAAATAGCATTCTTTCAAATGAACAGTTTTTAAAATTAAGTCTGTGTTAATCTGCCAGCAGCAGGTGTCTGAATGAGGAATCTACTCAAACGACTTAGCTAGAGGAGATCTAAACTCCTCCCTATGTTATTCAAGGGGCACAGCTGGCATGAACACACCAGCACCCAGAAGAACGTAATTATGTGAAATAAACACAACAGAAAAAAAAAAATAGAGCACATTACTTAACTTGGATTGTGGCATGTATGCACAAACGTGCATTACTTATTATCTTAATAAAAGAAAATTCTTTGTGGTTTTTCCACATTTTGGAGTGAATACGTGTGTTTGAAACATAAAAATGAGAGGAGCAGGACAGACCATAATTTCCTTTCCCTGTTTTTGCTACTGATAGACATGAATAATTGATAACTCTGTTGCTCCAACAAAGTCAGGAACAAACCCAGAAAAACACTGAGGAAGACTGTTGCTTTGGAGGACATAAAAAAGCACAATATTTAAGAAATCTGGGAAGCCATCACAGAGGAACTAATCTGGGATGGAATTGTAAATCTGCTTCATAAAAGTATTTTCAGAAGGTCTGACCTGCCTAAATATACATACCAGGTCACAGAAATTATACTGACAGGTATCAGAAAAGTAATGATAAAATTTAGACCAAAAAAAAACCTTTTGAAGATTTCTGCTGCCCCTCAGACACAGGGGAATTTAGTTCTTTAGCTCATTGTTCGTATTTCTAGCTGCCTTTTCCTTGTCATGAAGCACTTGAAAACTGTTTTACATCTCTTTTTTTGAGTGATGACAAAAGGAGGGTATTAGCATTTTTTATCACACCTCTGCTGTAGAAACAAAACAAATTATGTTTTAACATTGCAGCAGAAAAAATTCCATTTAACTTTGACAGACTGCTCCTTTGCAACTCTCCTTTGTAACAACAGTCACGTTAAGGAACAGATGATTATCCCCAACTACTACAGGGCCTAATCATAGGTCTCTAAGCCTCATTCTTCATTAATTTCAAACACGACGTAACATTGCTGCATGCATGGAAAGGTAAGTCGAGGCCACAAAAGCTTAACAGATATCTCTTAATGCATCTGGTAAAAAGAGTGAAGTCTCTTGTCAGTCATCTGCTCAAAAATTTATCTCCCGTTCCAGTGACCTGAAGGACAGACCTTCCAACTGGATATACCAAGGGGAACCCTCATCACTGTCTGCAAGTGTCTGAATGGAGGGTGTCAGAGGATGGATCCAGTCTCTCCTCAGCAGTGCCAAACAACAGGTCAAGAAGCTATGGGCACAAACTGTGGTGCAGGAAGTTCCACCTGAATATGAGGAAGAACTTCTTTACTGAGTGAGTGACCGAGCACTGGAGCAGGTTGCCCAGGGCAGTTGTGGAGTCTCCCTCACTGGAGAGATTCAAGAACCATCTGGACACAAACCTGTGCCACATGTTCTACAATGACCCTGCTTAAACAGGGACCACTGTGGGCCCTTCCAACCTGACCCACTCTGTCATTATTCTTGAACAATATTCTATCACTTTACTTCCAGTTAGCAGGCAAGTGCAATTTGTGCCTTAGAACATTCATCTCACTTCACAAGCTCGAAAGTAGGGAGAAAAAGGGAAACAAATCCTTACTGAAGAGCTCCATAGGGGATGATCTCTCTGTACAGCAAGAGGTTTTTCCCTGAAAATATCCATGAAATTGCATAAAGGCCTAACTTTGTAAACAAATGCAGTCACCATTGCAAGTTGTGTGCCATTAAATTATTATAATTCACAGTACAGTTATTACAGCATCACATCCCCTCTCAGCCAAAACAGAGGCAGAGCATTCTCTTCCACGTTCTGCACAGCTTCAGTGATACTTGGCTTACTGGACACTACACTGAACAGGTAGAAGTGGCCAGGAAAACAAATGTAAACTATCAACAGACAGTGTTTCTGTTAGAAAGCAGCCATATCCCAAAACATGGTTAAGGAATAATTCTAATCAGGGGCCATTGGGGAACACAGAGCAAAATGCTACATAATTTACAAATTGCTATCTTGACTATGGCCTAGTAGCAGGCAGCTCATCAGAAACTAATAGTTTTCATTACTTCTTTTCATCTTCAGAAAAGCAGCCCAGAAGTAGCTTAGCAAACTTGTATATTCCATTTCTGTAAAGTCAGTTACTTAGCATGATGCTAAGTAAAAGTCGTTCCCTTCTGATTAGCTTACATACCAAAACCAACCAAATTCAACAAATCTTGTATATTGTCAGTTATTTTCTCTTTTCCAAAACATAAAATATGTTTATATACAAATGTATATAAATGCACGTTTATGCTTATGTACAAAAGCTTACCAGGTCTAGCAGGCAGACTGACTTGAACATGCTACATACATTTACAATGCAATGAATTCTTAAAATTAAGATATATACTTGCCTAAACAGAACAACTATAAGTGGAAACCTTCAGACGACCTATTTACAAGTCTGAATTCTATACTCTCACGTATAAAAGAATGTAAAAACAGTAAAAATTCCCAACATCAAAATCCTAGTAGCAACAGAGTTTGGGAAACAGCTGCATCAACAGGTTAGAAACAAATAGCACTGCTTATTAACATTTGATGCAGCCTCCATTTCAGATCAAGTCTCCCACTAATACACCTTTTACTCCAGCAACCTACACCAGATACTTGAACTTCATTAAGAGAAACAGAGGACTCCATCCACCTACATGAACAAAGAGTCAGCATTTAATACCATCATATTAATATCACAATTCTTACCTAACATCAGCAATGTAAAATTAGGGGGGTTTATCTTCCATTCTGTGCTAGTTAAAAGCAAGCTTTGCAGGTACTTTACAAAAGCAATTTTCAATATTAACATTCTAAACCTCTGTATTTAAAAAGTACAAACACAAGTCACATCTTTTTCTGTGATTCTATGAGCCCATACTCCTTGATTTCTTATCTACTAAAGACCCTCACAACAGAGTAACACAAAGAAATGATTTAATAACTGATCCTGCAAAAACTCACCTCAGAAATACTGCCAAATCCACTGAGCCAATGGAAAGCTACTCTCTATCTAGAGGTATTAAAACTGAAAGCAAACTTAAAATTTAAAACCCTGTCTCAAGGCAGTAGTACTAGTAACACTTAAGGCCTTTATAAACATTAGAAAACAGAAACTTACTTTTCCCTTTTTTTTTTTAATCCAAAGAAAAGCTTCTAAAAGGTGAATTATTCTGGAAGCAATTCCATTTTTATTAAAAAACAAACCAGCCACCAACCTCTACCTTCTTTAACACATCCAAACAGCCAACATTCAAGGAATGGTGAAGAGAATCACTAAATCTACACTTGGCTGTTAGGTATTCAAAGCATGTTTCATGGACAGCTCACTCTCCTTTGTGATCAGACTTCTCTCATCCCAGCTTCAACTGCATAGTTACAGTAAGGAAATGGTAAGAGTAATGAATAGTAATGAATAAAAGTTCATAGTAATGAATAATTACTTTAACATTAACAGCAGTAACTACATAGATAGAATCTACTCCTTCTTCCTGAAACCTTCACTGTGTTCCATTACTCTCAGACTTGCCTCTTTCCACCTACCCTGCAATTTCCTCTTTCCAAGGCCCATTGCCTGAGCGTCTTCCATTCTCTTGTAGCTGCCCTAACTCCCTGCTCATTCTTTGTTTCACTGGCCAATGACCACACTAATAGCATCAGCAGTTCCCCTCGACTGCCAGGGCTGCCACACAGGAACCTAACACAGTTCTCTGTTTAGGGCTGTCTGCTATCCCTCTGCTATGAGGACTGTGAACTCCTTCAGGAACCAGTGGAAACAAAGCAAACCAACAAAGCATCACAAAAGCTCCCACCACCACTTTGATAAAGATAGGGACTCATTACTTAAAATATTTCATTCAGCCTCCAATAGCAGAAAGGTTTTTAATCTTAGAACTGTATTAGTCAGTAACAGTGTTCACTGACAAGTGTTCCTAATTGCCAATTAAAACAAAAACAACAACTTACGTGCAAAAGAAACAGTCACAAAGCTTCAAATATACTTTGGAATTTAAATATCACGAGTTATAACCAAATTTCATTAAGAGAGCTTACACTGCATAACAGCACACAATTCAGCAGATTTCATGCCATGTACACTTACACTCTCCAGTTGTTATTTTAAGCAATTCAGTAAGATCATGGCATGAAGCAAAGTTTCAAAGCCTCTTAAACATAAATGTAGTGAAACATGCACTATTTTCTTCACAGTAAGAAACAATTGAGTACAGGTGGCTTAACTGAACTAACCTTTCTTGCAGAAAGTTCCACTGTGTATGTCAGTGGGTCATTCTGCTCCATACAGTTAAGTAGAAACACTCTCTGCCCTTTTTTAACAAGGGTTGCATCTCACATTTTTACTCTTAAATTATATATTTATATACATACATCTCCCTTTCATTATTCCCAAAGCTACCCTACTTATCTGGCCTGTTTATTTTCTTTCCTGTGCACCAGTATCTCGTCATTCATGCATTTTAAAAGACGTACAACAGCCTTCCATCCTCAAACATGAGAGCCCTCAAATCTTTGTATTTCCCTTTTTCTTTAATGGAAACATTTTTCCACATCTACAAGGCCCTTCATAGTTCTATTCCCCATAAACAATGCTGGCTTTAAGTCCCTATTTGTTACTGTTAAGAAACTTCACACTTGAGCTGGTCTCATAAGACCCCCTAATCTCTTCAAACCCCACACTTGCCTATAGCAGCTGACCTATAAATAAGAGATGCACTGAGGGGGGGAAGCTGCTCATTGTGTTTTAAACACTCGTGTACAGGGACAATGCCCCCATGCACAGGGACCTGAAAGCAAGAGCAAAGTTAAGGCAGTTTTTTGATATGCTGGATGTACAAGTGCTCTTAGGAAACCAGGGATGTGACAAAAACTTGCAATTACTCCACCGTGTTTAGTCCAAGATAAACTTGGAAGTCTCTCTCCAGAGAACGACTGTCTCTGTACACAGTCTCTTTCCACAGAAACCATGCAGTAAGCAACTTTGAAAAATGCTTTGTTTGCACTGTATCAGTATGGAGGGCTTACCCGTAACACATTTTAAAACCTTAATTGAATTTCTCACCATGGATTACAATTCTACAAAAGATTGTGCCATGAATATTACAAAAACAAACTGTTACAAAAAATACCTTTATACACATAGTAAGGATATTAATAGGAGGTGGTTCTACCATTTTTGACTAATTAATTTTCAATCAATTCCTGCTCTTACATTTTAAATGTGTACACTTTAATCTTGAAATGACATTTAAATGACATTCTGCATTTACCACAAAAACATGAACCAGTCATGACTGAATCAGCATGCTACAGCACTGAATCTTCCTGTTTCTCTTCAGAGCTAGAATTACTAAGAGATGTTTGGGAGTTTTTTCTAAACACTGAGTTGAGAGGGAAAGATCAGGTTAAATTAGCTTTATGTTCAGTAGTAATACTCCAAATTTATGTCCCATTTAATTTTCTAAGGTATGAGAGAAAAAGAGATTGTTTGGGACTTTAACTTAGTTTAGGAAAATAAATACTAAAGGTGTTTCAATGAGGTTTGCTTTGTTAAGTTCAGCTAGATCACAGAAGGCAATAACACCTGTAGTAGTTTCAAATCAAGCAGCATCAATCTTAAAATAATGCACAGCAATCACAAAAAATAAAAACCACTCAACTTCTTCCCTCCTCTACAAAGAATGCAAAAAGAAAACATGACAGACAATTACAGCAGTATCAAAGCAAATTAATACTCTTCTGTCATATAAAGTCTTAGATGAAAAACATTAGCACTTTTGTAATATTTTGCTTTTTTCCACTGTATGTCTCTAATTGCAAAATTAAGGGAATATTACAGCAATGCAGCCCTTCAGTGTAATTCAACAGGCAGAGAAAACAGTAAATTATTTTGTCTTTTGCATATTAGCAATATGCAAATGTCCCCTACACTACAGCATTTTGCCTATATTTTAACACCTACCTTCCATTCATACTGACAGAAATATTCAGTACATCAAAGACAAATTGATATCCTTCTGCCTACATCTTTTCAGCTTTGGTTTGCTACATACACAGGATTTAACATAATTTTGGTTGCTTTGAATGTATTTTACAAAGGTGAAACTAACCTTACTAAATGACATACACAAAAAAAATCTGTTATTTGCATTAAACAGTACAAATGTTCAACTTTTAAAATTAGTAATTTCCCTTAGACTGTTGAAGACTACTTCCGTCTTCCAGTCTGTTAACACATCATGTGAAAACACCTGCTTTGAGATCAGAATAAATGAAACTTTCCACTATCTTAACAACTAGAAGAAGGTACAATGGGATGGTGTTCCTTTCATTTACAAAATTACAAAGAATTCATTTTCCTTCACCCTGAAGGAAATCCTGCATGCATACATGCCTCATACCACTCCCCAGCTATTAAATCCAGCTGGACCCTGTAAGAACTTTAGAATGTCTTTCCTATCTTACAACACTTCCAACACACAAATAAGCAAATGCACTCCCCACACAGAGCCTCATCCTCCAGATGTTTCCATACATGCATGATTCCACTAAATGCAGCTCTGTTCAAGCAGAAAAAATTAATGACTGTAGTAAAACTAAGTAGAATTGCAAGAGAACGTGGGACTAATATCTTTGGACAGGTGAAGAGGAAATTAAAGAGGACACCTCTGTGTCCTGAAAAGTAGCACAGAAGAGCAGCATATGGGCATTGTACATGCATTTAATTCTGAGATTACTATACTTTCAATGATTATCAGATACAATGAAAATCAGTGTATTAACAAAAGAGGCATATTCTTATAATCCATCTACACACCTCTATGTCATTAACAGTGGTCTACAGAGCCTCAGCATGAAGTCAAAGAAGGAAAAACAAGTAGGATTTATAAGAATAACTAGGTACCACAAACACATTTGTGGTGTGGAAGTAGTATTTCCTAAAAAGACACTTCTTTTATTTTACTATAACTATTATATCAAGTAAAACTAATGCAGCAATAAATGTATAGGTACATCAGAATGTTAGCTTTATACTGAACAAAAAAGCACTGATCAAAAGCTCTAAATTCTCTACTTGAATACTTCACCTTGTACTTGACACAAAGACCAATTAACAATTCAAAAGAACTTTTCCAAATTCAGACAGTAACTGCAATTTTCTAAACTCTGGCTGTTTGTTACTTAACACTGTTCATTACATGGAAAATCCTACTCTTTTCCTAGGAAGCAGGGATACAAAAGAAGATCAGTTAAAAAATACTGAGGATATTACTGCCGTTTATAAACCTGTAAAAACACAGGAGGCTGATTTGACTGTGAACACACTTATTAAAGGTCCTGTTAAAAAAGGCTCTAGTATGTGCTATCTTTGATCATCTATTAAGAGTTCTACATAGCAACTAAATACAAAGAAGCTTTTTTTATTTCTGATGGGATTTAGTCTATGGAGCATGTACCTACACAGTACAGCATCACAATACACAAAGTTATTAAAAAGCATCCAAAACAGCCAATATTTATTGCCAATGAAAAATCAAAAAAAATTATTTAACGTTATCAAATGTTGCAGTATGTCCAAATAAATGAGACATACTAGTTAAAATAAATTTTTAAAAATGGTTTATTTAATCTTTGGAACTATAAGGAAAACTACCCTACCTGTAAAAACCAGAAAATTATTAGGCGTTACAATGCCTCCGTGATTGCTTCCAATTAAATTCCCATTTGGGGTTCACTGCAATCACCCTAGCTGAGTACAAGGCACATTTAGTGTAAGACATCGAGTGATAATGGCTAACCTTAAGGAGAAATTAGTGATTGCTTAAGTAAAAGTTTGTTAAAGATAACTCACCACCATCCCTCTCTCTAACTCTGTGAGTATGCACACTTTTTGCTTTACTGTGCCCTGTGTTGTCACCGTATTTGTTTTCAGGGCTGTCAGAGCGCCGCAGCATTTTATTTGGTGGTGAAGGATCTGTGGTGTCTCGCATCTTGTCATGACGGTGATCACCACCACTGGGGTGACTCTTGGATGAGTACTTAAGAGCCTGTAACAGATAACAAGAAAACACACATTCACATTACATATAAAATTTTGGCATTTTTCTTCCCTTTCAAAAGTACCTTTAAAAGTTAATTAATTTTCATTTCCTATTAAAAAAAAATCAGCATTAGTCTTCCTAGTTTTAATTACCTGCATTAGAGCAACAAGTTTGGTAATTAGAACTCAAACCACTTTCTCCCACTATTACATTCGATGCAACACTTGCTGTTAAGAAGAACCTCATTCCTCTATCTTTTCACTGATGGACTACACACTTTGAGCAGTAAATGGGCCACAGTTCTTCCACACTTCTGGGAGAAGAACTAGTCTCCACTTGTTATTAGGAAAACAAACTTAAAAGTTACACTGAATCAGTGTAAACTTTTGAATATGTCCTCCATATTCTAGTTAAGACCATTCGATTTCAACATTACCTTGAACTTCTGTCATGTTTTTTTCAGTCCTAACATCCCTGTAACAAATATAATTAAAACATACATAATTCTGGGGGCCAAAACACGTAATGTAATAACTCATTCTAAAGCCTTCCCCAAAAATTAAACGCTCTGCCTAACTTTGACCTGCTTGGTTTTGGAGTGTGAACTCCTGAATTGCAAATGTTTACATTTACATGAACTGTCACTGACAGCTGCCTTGGACTGCCATACTGCACTTTAGTGATTCAAATACACAGAAATGCAGTAAAACAGTCCAATTCAGGGCCCACAGAGAGCAATATCACAATGTACAGCTTTCTACAGCCTCAAACCTCGGCAATTGGGTTTTTCCAGCAGACAGAGCAAAGAAGTGCAGTATCCACCTTACAGAAATTGAGGCTACTGTCGGTAACTCAAGGATTTGATGGTTTCTGAACATGCCTAGCAGCTGGCAACCACAGAAATTAAGCCTAACTTGCAACCCCAAGTTGGCCAGGGTCTAAACCCATGCCCTGCTCAGGTTACAGCCCACAGCAGCAGTTTTGGGGAGAAGAAAGGACTTTTGGAAGGGGGCGAGGAGGTGAAAGAACAAGACTCCTTTTGTTTTTAGAAGTAAAACATTCACCTCTCCTGGGTCTCCACTCCACCGTAGGTGACCCCGACTCCCTCTCCCGCTCCTCGCACCCTCCCCGACTCCCAGGCCCGAGCCCCGCACGGGTCGCACTAGGCCTCTCCTGCTCGCCCCGGCTCCGTAGGCCTCGGCCGAGCACCGGGGCCCCGTTCCCCGAGCCAGGGCCGCCGCCGCCTCTCCGCCCCGCGGCCCCAGGCCCAGAGCGCCGCCAGGGGCCGGACCGGGGCAACCGCGGCACCGCGGCCTGCGGCGGCCGCCGGAGCCTCCGCTGGAGTAGCACCCCCCCCGTCTCCCCTGATCCTCCTCCCGGCCCGGCGGTACCTGGTAGGGCTGCGAGTCCCCCCTGCGGTCGTGACAGCTGAGGAGAGAGCGAGAGAAAGAGAGAGAGGCGTTAGCGAGCACCCGTTACCGGCCCCGCGGCCGGGCCGAACATGGCGGAGGGGGGGGGGGGGGGGGCGGCCCCGCGGGGCCGGGGGGGGTGAAATTACCCATCACTGAGTCTCTGCTGTTTCCTCGCATACATTACCATCAATGCCCGGCCTGTGTGTGTGAGGGTGAGGGGACCAGGAGGGCACGGCCGCGGCCGGGCCACAGGCGCCGAGGGGGGAGGCGGGGGCGGCAGCGCTCCGGGGGCAGGGGCGGGGGAAGGGGGCGGCTCGGGCAGCTCGGCTGGAGCGGCGCTCACGGGCCCATCGCCTCGAGCGGGGAGACGCCGGCAGCTCGGCCCCGCGCGCGCTGAGACACACCGGGAGCACCGACTCGGCCACCGCCTCCCCCCGCCGCGCCCGCCGCCGCCGCCGCCGATCCAACTACATCCGGGGAACTCGGGCGACGCCGCGCTCGGTCAACGTCGGCTCTTTCCGGCTCTTTCCGACGCGCTCCGTCCCCTCTGTCCCCTTTGCTCTCGGGCGACTCTGCCTTCGGTAAACATCGGCTGCCTCCGCCGAACCCGACGCCCCTCAGTCCCTCCCTTCGGCAAACATCGGCTGCCTCCGTCGAACACGACGCCCTTCAGTCCCTCCCTTCGGCAAACATCGGCTCCTTCCGTAACGCTCGGCCCGCCCTGTCCCTCCCGCCTCGGACCACTCTCCCGAGCGCTACCTGGCTTCGGAAAACATCGTGTTTTTCCGGAGAGACGTTTCCGCGCGGCCGTCAGGGCGGTGCCGCGTTCGGAAGTGCTCGGGTGTTTCCGTGACCCCTCATGGGCCGGCGCGGCCGTTGGCGGGCGTACGGGGCCGATTAGCCGAGGGCAGCGCGGCCTCGGTGGCAGAGCCGCTCCCTCGGTGGGGAGGAATCGCGATCCTGCCAGGCAGGTGGGGGCAAAAGAGGGAATTGCGCGGGGGGAGGGGGAGATAGAAATGGGAAGATCTCCTTTTACCTTCCCCCGCCTCCCCTTCCGCCCGGGCGCCCGATGTACGGGCAGGAGCCATTTTGTGCTCGGCGCGTGTTCCGTGGGGCCGCGCTCGGCGGCGAGGAGGGTGTTAAAATGTCCCTGGGACGGCGGCCGCGCGGCTCGGGCCTTGGCCCCGGTGTGTCTTCGGGGGTGTGAGCGGCGGGCGAAGGGGCTCGTTGTGGTCCCGGTACGCGCGTTCCGGGTCACCCCAGTGTGCGGGGAGCTCCGGCCGCTCGCTGTGTCGATTCCCGCCTGTTGTTAGTGCCTGCTGAGCCCCTCAGGGTGGTGCCCGGTGACAGGACGAGGAGCGGTGGCCATAAACTAAAACACAAGAAGTTTCACCTCAGTGTGAGGAAGAACTTCGTATTAAGGGTGGAAGAGCAGTGGAATAGGTTGCCCGGGAAAGGCGTGGAGTCTCCCTCTGCTGAGACAGTCAAAACCCGCTTGGATGCTCCAGGTGACCTTGTCTTGCCAGGGGGTTGGACTGGATGATCTCCAGAAGTCCGTTCCAACCCTAACCATTCTGTGATTCTGCGATTTTTGCTTATTTCTGACTAGGCCCTCGAAGTTTGAGGTACAAGGCATCCTATATTCAGGATTGTATAAAGGTGTTATAAAACATATCATAAATACTTTGATGATGTCATTGCCACGACAGTGTCACAGGAGCCAGCAGTTTTCAGTAAAGGTTTAAGAGCATATTGCAAATTTGTTGCTGTTCCCCTCCTGAAAAGGAAAGAGATGTGGCATATCTCAGAGCGGGCATGTTAACATTAAACAGAGAACCTTGCCCCGTGGCTGTATCTCTGCTCCTGCAGCATTATTTGTGGCAACACTCTTACAGATTTTTTTCTGTTTCTTTTCTTTGTTGTTCTTTTCTCTTTCTTTCTTTAATTGGAGTGCAGAAGGCCGTTGCTGAAAGGGGACTTCAGGGAGTGAGTGCAGGATGACTCAGCAGGGAGCTGTTCTTCAGGGTTACAATAATGAACTGGTGAAGTGCATTGAAGATTTATGTATGCAGAAAGAAGAACTGAACAAACAAATCCAGCAAGCAGAAGAGGAAAAGAATAAACTCCAGCATGAAATCCAAGTCCTCAGTGAACAGCTGGAGTGTGTATGTGAAAATTTGGCCCAAAAGGTGGCTTCACGGAACGAGCTTGATAAAATACTTGCTGAAACTGAAGCTGCTTACATGAAGATTTTGGATAGCTCTAGAACTTTACTTAATGTCCTGAAGAAGGAAGTGGGAAGCTTAAAGCATTCACCAGATCTGAAAACCAATGTAACGTGAAACAGTCAAATGTTTGGACTCTGCAGTGCTAAAATTCCACTAGGTGAGAAATGTGGTCAGCCACGGAACTTTACACAGTATAAGCAGAGAGGGATTCTCTTCCAGTCTTTCTGTATGTTTTATTATTTTCAAATGCACTAGAAAATAGATGAAATAAAGTTGCCATTTTGCTTTAAAAATCTATTTAATTGAACAGTACAAAAATAGCCAAATAGGTAGTTGAGGCAGATGGGAGACTGTCAATTTTGACATTATGATGCTTCAAGGCTTAGAAGAAAGGCAAGTTTTATTGGTTAACTTCAGATGGCTCCTAGTAAATTATTCTTTGAAAACTAGTGGGTGCAAGTCAATCAGATACTACTTCTTTTCACTTTACAAATGCTTAGGCTTTACTGTTGGGACTAAGAAATGAGCTATTTTGCTTCCTCTAGGAGCTTGGAGTTCTTTCTGAAGCATGCACAAAGACAGCCCTGTTTACAATAATTGCCTACTTGAATAATAGAGGGATAAGGTCAGAAATCAGAAGTCATGCAGGGCATGGAGGCTTAAAATTTAACACTGTATATGGTTCATGCATCTTCTGAAACCATTCTCCAAAGCCTTGTTAAGAAAGGAGATGTGCAGCAGTGAAAGTCAGGTTTGGTGCAGGTGCACAGACAGCTTTTGAACACCATGAACGCTTGGACAAGCAGTTCACTTGGGGGTAAGAAAAATATGTCAGTAGTGACCAGAAGTCCTCAAAAACCACTGGGGTCCAGTTAAAAATATAGAGGTAAATACAAGACCAAAGAAGATAATCCTGGCCAAAAGCCAGTAATAGAATTTCTGGAAGCTTTTTTAGTGCCTTTTAGCTGTATGCTGATCTATTAAATAATTGTAATAAGATTGTGGAGAATAATGAATGTCCTGAAATGATGTGAAAGAAATACAAATGCAAGGTGAAAGAAGAGAATGAGAAGTAGTTTGCAGCTATCAGCCGTTCTTACAGAGGACATTACAATAGAACTTAGTTTAGAGATCAGAGATGATATAACAGCATGGCATAAATTTCAATTTAATGCTGATTTTTGTTTCTGCTGAACCTCTCTGTTCAGCAAAAATCTTTCTCAGCAGTGTGTGTGTACATACACATGCATTTTGTCCCACTTACTTGTGTGCTACAGCAGTAACTTTTTAAGCTGTGTCTTGTAGTCAAATCTCTGTTCAATACCAACTAATTAAATTGAAAGAAGTGCAATTGAAATCTCCGTACTTGATAGTGGTGTATCTCTCAGGTGCACATATAGAGGGAATGGAAATGTGAATAGCTTTGGTAATAGCTCTTCATCAATAATAGGGAGCAAATTTTATGTTCTTCTGGTTGCCAAGCTACATCGAGGATGAGCTTGAGGAGCTAATCACAGTTTACTTGTATGGCACTCCCAGGGGCTTCCCTCTGGGGAATTCCTGGTGGGTAATGCAGAGGTGATAAAATTACATCATCTCAGGAGTATTGCTGTGGTGGTACTGCAGCACGCAGGACCACCTTGTTTATGTTGAAGTGAAACACAAAAATTTTGCTATTTTCAGTAGCAAAAAAGTGATTTATTTGACTGGACATTGTTATGACACTCTGCCCTTAGACTGGTAGCAGTGACTGATTTACAGCAAAATAGGAAGACTCAGGAAAAGTACTAACTAAAGAGCAAGAACTTTGAGTTTCAAGTGTAAGCTGCTGCTTCTTATTAGCTGCACTGGAACTCGAAACTGTGAAAAACAATTTGTATCCTAGAAAGCTCAGTTATAGAGAACAGTACAGTTTATTTCTAGTATTGGTCTCACACAATAATTACAGGTTTGTTTGCCTTATAATAATCATAAATAATGCCTCTTGTTCTAGTGAAGCTGATAAAACTAAAGAAACTTTAAGAGAAGCCTTATAAGATTTTAAAGAAATCTACTTCACAGCCGTTACTATGTCTAGTTGTAGCTATTACAGTGTCAAACTAATTAACTGAAGATGCTTCATTTTTTTTTTCAACTAAGGGAAAAATTTAACTGTTGGCTAGTGTTTATGCACATGCTGGGGCCTCCCAACATTCAAATAAAAAGTTGAAATGTTGCTAGAACATTTAGATCCCAATCTAAAATTTCCATTTAAATTCACATTTAAAAGTGGAGAGAAATAATATACCTCTAGGGCTTGCCTGTTTTTAGAATAACTCCCAAGTGTGGCAGTCATTGTGCACCTGTAGAGTTGCTACTCAAAAATAGTGTTTAGCATTATATTCTGTATTGACCCAAATGAACCTTCTTATTGAGGTGGTAACCTTTTCCACTGCTTTTGCAGACCTATAAATCTTGCCATGAATAACTTTTGTTAAATAACTTCAGTTTGTTCAGAAGACATGCAGACTAAGTTCGTCCAAAGTATTGCTGGAAGAGAAATGATAATTTGCAGATGGCAGCAGCTCTGCAGGGATAACCTGAAACAGAAAGTTTATCTTGAATAAGGCAGGTCATAAGTTTAAAGTATCATACTTATTCCTAACTTAATTTTTATATTGAATTTTTATGACTCTCTGAGTTCAGCCTGGTGCTTTACTGGAGTGCTTACAGTCTAGGAGCTTTACTGATAAAAGTTGGGTTCCTAATCTAAACTGCTTTGTTGATCTGTATCTTATTTAGTATGTGAGGAGACACAGTTTTTGAAACTCCTACCTGTGCCTGTCATAAATTTAGTGAAACACATTTAGAGCATTGGTCTAAAGCCCTGAATTTATGTAAAGGCACCTTTACCTGGTTTCCAAATAACAGAACATAGCTGGAATAGATCAAGTGATTCCCTGCTTTTGTAGCAGTGCTTCTCGAAAATGTACGCAGCATTTCAAACCCTAGCGATCAACAGTTTTTTCAAAACATTTGACTGTTGACTGCTTGCAAGTAAACTGAGGAGATTTTGGCAGTTACCGAAGAAGCTGCTTGTGGGTGGTACCTTGAAGTAATTTTCTGTGTGAAAGTGATGTGGGAACCACTGGGTTGAAGTGCTTATGCCAGCAGCCTTTCACACGTTACTGTCTCTTCTCGCAGGTGCTTACCCTGCAGTTCAGGTACCTCCCACATGCAGTTTCTGTTAATACTTCACAGAAATGGAGGTGAGTGGACTGGGGGTTCACCCTAATTTTAAGCGTAGGGATTAAAGAGAAGGTATGGATGTGAAGTCCTGGTTTGGGAAGACTGGAGCATAAGAGGTATGATAGAGAGGTGGAATTTCTTCTAATATCTGTCTGCTCTAAGTGTACTTGTACTGAGCTACTGCCTGCAGTTCTTGCTACCCAATAAATCAAATTTTAGAAATCATCTGAGCTTCATATGAACTCTGGATTTTCTCCTCCTTCCTTTAAACCCACTGACAGCAAAAGAGGCAACCTGTGTTTTGTTTTTTTTCTCTGTCTTTTATTTCTTTCTGTTTCGGCAGGAGGCTGTGGAGTTCGAGCCTCCTGTTTGCTGGGCAAGTGTGCTGCCAGGCTCACACAGGGTGCAGTGCTGTTGTTTTCTGTCCTGGTTGCTCTCCTATGAACAGTCCTCAGTGGACTGCTCGGGTTGTATAAAGAATCTCAAGTTCTGTGTGTACTTGATGTACTCTGTATGTCAGATTGACCTTGGAGGGTTTAGGCAGAGGATTGGCAGGTTTTTGGCTCTTTGTGAATGCAAGAGATTTGTTTTCTTGGAATAGGAATTCTTCAGACCAGGAAGACTAGGCATCTTCAAATACCCAAAGAATTACCCATTCAAACAATGAATGAAGCAAGCTGTGGTCTAAACACAGGTAAATGGATCTTGGATTGCTGTTTCAGTATTGAGAATTAATTCCATCCAGGTCTTGAGGTACAAGTGTGTTCCACTCCAAATCAATTAAGTTGATTAAGCTAAACTGGAACAAGGTACTGGTAATTCTGTGACAAGAACATTCAGAAGATTGTTAGCCAAAGGAACAAATGTCTGCAGTTAATTCACCCTACAGATGAGTCTTGTATAGAAGACCAGTATCTATTACTCCTTAGATGATTTTGCTTGTTAGGAGAGATTTGAGTGATAAGGTGTAGCTTGTGGCAGTTGCCTTAACTTTGAGTAGATCCTGGATTCTTGGGATTTTATGCAAGAAGTAGACAAAACAGGTATTGTTTATTATTTATTTTATTTTTTTTAATTTCTTCCTTTTCAGGAGTGAGCAAAGAAGTATTAATAAATACTTGAGTATTGATTTATTTGTGTCTGTGTTGGTGGTTTTCTTAACAGATGAATAGGCAAGTTTTCCTAAAATCAGAGTGCTCTTTCATATATGTGTGTGTTTTAAATATAGATGCAAATATTTTTTTTTTCTCTTTTGGGTGGAGGACAGACTAGACTTTGATTTAATTTGTGCACTAATTGCTTTGTTAATGTCTGTTGTTTTACTGGGGAGGACTCAGGCACCATGTCCACTTCTTAGGTGTCTGTTCTAGGCCTTTTTTAAACTTGAAATAGGCTTTTTGTTCTTTGCCCCTTAACTACTTAAAAATCTGTCAGGGATTTTATTAGATGCTCCAGAGTAGTCCTTGACAGTTGTGTGCCTCAGTTGGTTTCAGATGAAGTTTGGTTCACTATCTAGCTGTAAAACCCAGCTACTTGCGTGTTAGGGGTTGATAAGGCATGGAAAGGTTCATGCTTGCAGAACAGGGAGCTGTGTGGTCATTCATAGCTCTAGCTCGTGGGGTTTGTGTGACAAGAAGTGCAGTGTTGTAGTCTATTTACAAAAAATAAGATGTTAGTAGAATTGGGGCTAGTAGAACACTTTCATTTTGTAGTGGTTTCAAAAGTAGTTTTACAACATCTTGTGGGGTGGAACAATTTGCAGGGTTTTTTGTCTATTTGTGCAAGACTGTGAATATGCTGCAATACTACTGCTGAAAATTTTAAATTTCAGTACAAACTTGGGTATCTTATTTAGCAGCACAGTGGAAAAATAACTGTAAAATATATGCATTTTGATTATAGCACGTCCATTGTTTGTGACCCAATGCAAAGCTGATAATATTTGTAAGTATGCTTAATTTGAATGTCACAAATGGGAAAATGTTACTTTCAGAATAGAATTCATCCATATTAGAGGAAAAGAAGCACATGTAGACAGAGATCATGCTCAGGAAAAAAGCATTTGAAAAATGTCCTGGCAGTCATGCTCTGGAGGTGAGGTTGATCATGATTCCACTGACTGTGGTGGGAGCCTGTTTCTCTCACACTTCACTTCAGGCCTGCGAAGTCTCATGGGGTGGCTTCTCCTCTCAGCCTTAGCAGCACTCATGTACAGAGTGCCTGTACTTGGTTCTGAAGGATTTAGAACAGTGTTGAGTGTTCTTGTTTACTAGACATACAGCTTCCTGGCCAGCCTAAATCAAGACCACACAAGTGTTAGAGGAGTAACAGGAGTAACAGGCTGAATAATTTTTAACACCTACTTTGAAAAACGTTTAAAGTTACAAAACCTAATAGATGGTCACAGAGCATTTTAAAGTTAAATCTTCACAGGTTTTTTTGAGCTTCCTATGCGTAGGTTCGCTTGCTTCATTCAGAACTTCCATGATTGGCTTGAGGTTTTCAATTGATACGGGATATACGGGAGCACTTCTAGAAAATTACGTACATCATAGTCCATGACAGATTTGTAATTTCCATTTTTTTTTTCAAAAACCATGTAGTTGATTTAGTTGAACATAGTAAAAAGTATCATATTTCTTTCCTAAAGGCTTTCAAGTCTCTCTGTATTCAGAATCTGATCAAAGTACTATTTGTTGCTGTTATATGATTATTAACAAGTTGATACAACTTGGATACTGATTCTGATTGGGCATGTCTGTCAGTTCCTGACACAAAATCCTCTTCATGTTCTGGAAACTTACACTTCTTTAAAATCTCTTTCTCCTTACATAGTAAAAGCATTTTAAGTTGAATATCAGCATGAGTTAGTTTGTTTTCTGAATTTTTTTTTTATATAGTTAGTGTTCAGGGCTGAACCATACAGTGTCAGGTTTTTAAAACAAAAAAAAAAAAACTGGCAGTAATTCTTACATGGTTTTGCAGTTGTTCAGTAATAGAAATCCTGCTAGACATTTGTGCTGTTCACTGCCTTGTAGTGAGATTAGTTGCTGTAACTCATGAACCCAAGGTACTTTTTTGTTAAATACTGATTCTTCCTCAAGTATCATTGCTAGCATGAGTGGAATGGAGTATCCATTCCAGGGAACGTGGGGCAAAAAATGAGATGCCTTTTTAGTAGAGACCACTATCTGGAAAGAGAGGAGCATCCTTGTTAGCCTTGTCCATGATAAAGTGATGTGAGACAATTCAAACAAACTGGTTAGAATGGTCATAGTTCTCTGTTGTAAGGTTCACTGAAGCAAGCTGGAAAAAAGAAAACTCTGTCCATGCTGTCAGTCACAAGGAGTGTGATACTCGATTGCAGCCAGGTTATCTTTAAATGTGGGAGCTCAGGTGCAGCTGGAAGCAGTGTACCAGCTGCAGAACTGGGCTCAGTCAGGGTTTTTTTGCCCTGCTGAGAAGCATTTGGCCCTGTGGACACACTTAGGAAATCTGATACTGGAGTCACTGGACTTGTTAGAAAAGTGTGACCTCTTACTGTTCTTGAATTTCAGGGAATTCTGCATCTTAGTTACATGTGACTTAGTTGCAGGACTCCATAAGAAGGATATTTATTTAAAATCCTGTATACTTCAGTGGTTTTTCTCTGAAGCCTAAAGTGTTCTTGCTGTAGATTCAGGTTGTTCAAGTTCATATACCTGTGACCAAAAATACAGATGTCGAAGTTCCACTGAAGCCCACAAGCCTGTGAGTTGTCACTGTGTAATGCACCCAGTTCTTGGTCAAATGCAGTCTTAACCCTTCAGTCAAATTGCAAACTTTGGCCGCTCTCAGTTTAAATGATTTGCACTAAGTGTTGCTTGCTGCGTTTGGAATGTGCTTTTGGTTTTTTGTTTGTTTTTAGTGAAGTATTCCATTGAGGTCTCTCATGGCACTCTGCCATTCACATTCATGGTGTGCATGTGAGAATGTTTTCTTCAAGAATGTCAGAAGGAGACTACCTGTATAGCAGCAATTTAACTGAAACAAGATTCAGTTCTATGCCATGATGGTTTTGTTTTTAAAAGTGTTTAAAAATGATGCATATATAAGTAGATACATTTATATAGGATATATAAACAAGTGCTTCCAGTGAACTGATCACATAGTACCTTACAGAGAATGTTAATATCTTTATCCCCTTGATTGACAGTGACACTCAGTAGTAATCTGCCCCAAATGAGGGACAGATCCGGAAATGGAGGCTTTGCTTTTTCAGCCTCAATTGAATGCTCTGACTTGGACTGGTTCCCAGGGATTCATGTCCTGTTTGGTGTTTTGACATAAATGGACAGGATTATGCATTCTCGACCTGTGTATTGGGGGAAGGGATAGATATAACTGATCAGAGGCACACGTTTTTGCTGTTGCTTCCTCCACGTTGCATGCAGCATGATGATAGTGTTTAAATGTGTTATTCCTTTCTCCATGGATAGACCCTGCATGACAAGGTATCCCAACTCCTGAGCACCCACTCTCACTTTCCAGACCTGCTCTTTCCAAGCCCCTGCTTTGGGACTTGACTGTAGGAGGTGGAACAGAGGAACAGAAAGAACTTTTAATTATAGTTGCTAATTAATTACCTTTAAAAACCTAACCTTTTAAGATACCTTGCCTTTATAGATCCTATTGTTTTATCAGGCTGCTTATTACCTTACCCTAGTCCATGTAAGATCAGTTTTTTTAGGCATGGAGGCTCCTTGATGCATAAAAGTAGTGGGAGGTCTGAATTGTAGTCCAATCTATAACAGCATACAGAGCACATACAACAGCAGCAGGCTGTGAGGCAACCATACTCCACCACAGCTTGTTTTGGGTTAGTGGATTGAAGTAGTTAGCCACGTGAGTAATATCACTTGGCTAGAGATATAGCCAAGATATATAGAGATATATAGATACATGGATGGATGGGGCTTTTCTATAGTGAAAAGAAGCTGGCTGTATGAATTCTGATTAAGAACTGCTTTAGCTTAGGACAGGTGGCACCTGACAGCAGTATTCATATATTCACATATCATATACATATATATACACACACACATACATTAAAATGTATATATAAATATACTCAGCATTTTTAAGTATAGAGAGCTCTTGGTAGAAAGCTGTCTAATACTTCAGTATTATCTGCCATTAGAAAAGACAGTTTAAACATGTTGGACATTAACAACTTGCATGAGGTTGTGTACTCTGTTTTTTCAGTAGCCTTCACGTCTTGCATCCACATAAGCCATCACTTGTAGCACCATCCTCATCTTCCTCCTGCAACAGTTTTTGTTGCCTCTATTTCTTAGCTCCTTGTTTACCATGTTTTTAGTTATCCCAAGCTGCTGACCAGAATCATGCTGCTCTGCTGACATGTGGTGGGTCAGAGATGCTTCCAGTATCTTGATATTGTCCAGACACATTCTGGCACACTTGGGAAAATTGTTTGCAAAGATAAACAGATTACATTCAATTGGATAGTGCCCCAAAAGTTATAGTTGGATGGGGTGATAATATTAACTTCCAGAGAAACAACAGACACCTGATCGAAATTTCATCCTAAAAAAGGGGTGCAGGTCAAAGCAATGGATGGATGGGAATTTTTCCTGATATGCTATGAAGATTAAAGAACAGAAGTTTGCCATTGAGGATAAATAATGTAACCTTCTGCAGATAAAGGTCTCTATGAGATGCTGTAATTTAATTAGTATTAAGGCTGTGTTAAGAGTGATGTGACTTTGTTCCAGAAATGTTTGTTCTGTGTTCAAGAAAAGAGCAGAAATTTGAAATTAGAAAGGGGAAAAGGAATAGAGTGCTGGATTTTGCAGATACGATCTCATTGAGGAGGCTGTTGTAGGTCACCTGTGTCTTCTTCAAAGCTCTGTGTGTGACCTGTATTGCAAATTAATAAGTATGTGTTAAGACAGAGTGGAGTATGGCACAATAATGCTACTTGGAAAAAGTTACATCAAGGCATTGTATGTATTCAGCAAATTTCTTTGCAGTCCTGCTCTATTTTACAGCCTAATCTATTCCCCGCTAAGATGTGCTAGAGATAAACATTGCAGATGCCTTTGTGTGCAGAGAGGAAGGAGAGGCAATTAAAAGTCTGCATGCTGTGAAGTCTCTGGGTACCAACAGTGTCTGCACAGACCTTTACAATGTTTTAGGGAACAATTGGTTTTCCTGCTGTCTGGGGTGAGCGAACGCAAATAGCTTTTGAACGAGGACAGTAACGCAGTTATTTTCGTGCTGCTAAAGTCCTGCTGGTTTGCATAAAGGTTTCCATTTTTATTTACTGATAGCAAAGTCTTGGTGACAAAGTGGCTCCTCCAGATCAGACGCTGTTTTATTAGAGCGCATCGTCTCATTTCTGACAAAGTCTGATAATGTAGTGAAAGAACCTGGGGCAGGGCAGTATCTGGCTTTGGCCTCCATCAAAGGCAAGGAAAAGCACAAAAGGACAAAACTGCTGGCCATGGTCTGAATCAAATGAGGTTGCCTCCAAGAGCAAGTGAGAGAGCTTTTCTCTCTTTTAACTTGCTCCCTCCTACATCATTACTGGGCTGATTGAATAATAATAAATGGGATAATTTGCTTCAAGAAAAGCTAGTTCCACATAGGAGGCAGCTAAAACTGCTCCATGGGAGCTTTATTTATTTTTTTCTTCAAAAAAAATTATAATGCAAGTTGTAAAAGCAAGCAGCAAGTGTAAGGAAAGAAAAACAACAAAATGTTGTGTTTGGTTGTCATTGCAGACCTTTTATGCTTCAGTAACTTCACTCTTACGTGTACTTTCTTGGCTGTGAGTACTGCTTGTCCAGAACAGGGATTTTTTGGTCTCAGACCTGTTCAGTCTAAAATTCCTTTTCTTATTTTAGATAAACTTAATAAAGCAGTGTACATTGTTACTTATATATACATATTATATATTACTTATGTAAGTGTGTTGTTACTTAGGTATAAACTTTACCTGTAACTCTTAAGTAAAAGGTTTTTTTCCATGGCTTACTATGCCATGTATTACTACATGTGTTATCACACTGATGTAGCTGGAGTGAGGCCTGCTTCTCAGACATTAAGATGACCTTTGAACTTAGATTAGCTGGTAAGTATTTTATAGTTTCAGGTGTTGGCAAAGTCAGAAGCAGCCAAACATTGAGAAGTGTAACTTGACTTTGCAGGTTTAAATTAAAACTTGCCTATTGCCTTACATGGAACTTGACTTTTCAAGTTTCAAAAAGAAACTTGAAAAGGAAGTTTCAAAAAAGAAGTTTCAAAAAACTTCTGCATTTGGCTGTGTGGTGGGAGAGCACAGCCAAATGTTTTAAAGAGGTATCAAAAGCCACAGAACCATTTAAATTGAAAAGAACCTCCCAGATGGTCAAGTCCAAACATTAACCCAGAACTGCCAAGCCCACCACTAAACCCAGTCCCTAAGTGCCACATCTAAGTGTCTTTTAAGTAAATAATAGCTGCTTGAGCTACTCTGCTACATTGGGATTGTTATATTGGGAAGCTGTGATGTAACTTGTAGTTAAAATAATCTCATTAGCAGGAGCACAAATCTCCTTTAACTAAAGCACAGTGTTTACTGGATTTCAAAATGCAGACTTTTGATTCTTGTGCTGTGGCCTGTATAAGAGCAAAGAAGGTAACAGAAAACAATTTTAAAATTCTGGAATGAGTTTTGAGATATTAGTTAGAATTTAATAGGTGCTCGAGGATTTTATGCCACAAGACCCACTGAAAGTTAGTGGATGTTGTGTTCTCTTTGCTGTTGCTCTGCTTTTTAAGATTCAGGATTTTGCATGCATTTCTCAAAGGCCTGGCTCTTGGAAGCAGGGCATTTTCTTTGTCTTTCTTCTCCCTACTGTCTGAAGTTACATTTCTGTTTCTTGTAAAGAAAAGGCTGAAAGTGCAAAAGCAAGTAGAAAGGTTCAGAAATACAAATGTAAATAATTCTAAGCATTTTTCATGATTTAACAGCAATCTCACACTTCATGCTTGGCCTGATGTATGTCTTTTTCAGTGCCTGAAGCTGGTCATGGTCAAAGTTGTATTGAAAATTTCACACCATGTTACACTTCAGTCAAGTCAGATGCAATGATGGCTCTAAAAAAGCCACCCATAATCTGTGGCTGTAGAACATAAGTGGCTTTCTGTACATGTGTATTTAAATTCCTCTCTTAGTACCTTTAGCAACTACACCCAGCTTTCCACAGTCATTATGGGTTATTCAGAACTATCAGGGAAGTCCATTTTAGTACAGCCTCAGTGTCATCTGTGGGTGTCAGGGAACAGGGTGTGGTTTGGAGATGGCCATCTGGAGCTTCCAGGCCAAGAGAAGCTGGAAGCCCTTTGGGATGGCAGGGGAAGGAGGGCTGCTGACTCCTGGGGGCAAGAGCATGCAGCAGCAATACATGGCCTGTCTTTCGTCAGAAGCATCAACCTGACATGATGCTTCCCAGAACTAAGAATCTTAGAGGAACAAGCAATTTCAGGGCTGAAAGAGTATTTTATAGTTTCAGGTGTTGGCGAAGTCAGAAGCAGCCAAACATTGAGAAGTGTATCTTGACTTTGCAGGTTTAAATTAAAACTTGCCTGTTGCCTTACGTGGAACTTGCCTTTGTTTCAAAAAACTTCTGCATCTGGCTGTGTGGTTGGAGAGCATGTTTTAAAGAGATATCAAAAGCCATAGAACCATTTAAATTTAAAAGAACCTCCCAGATGGTCATATTACCACAATGTATTTATTCCCTGCAATTGAATGCAGGAAAGGTAAATGGGAAGATGACTGAGCAGAAGGGGTTTGTAGTACTTGCAGAGCTTGCTTTGGAGTCTGAAAGGCCAGAACTATAATCACAACATCTAGCTGAAGACTGAAGATGTGACTTAGAAATGGAACAATTTATCAGACTGAAGCTAAAGATAGAAGTAAGTATGCTGTATAAAGGGCAGGACAAAAACATTTTAATAAAACTAACTCTGATCAAGAGAGAATAAGCAACTAACAACATCCAGAGGAATTTTTCCAAGAGAACATCAGAAGAACTGCCAGAATTATATAATCTTTCAATTCTTTTGTTAAAACATTTAAATTTAGTATCTAACATGAAGAAAAGTTTATCACAATAGAAATAACTGAATCCTTGGCAAAATGAACGCGTATTTTGATGCCATTCCACAATTATTTTGGATAAATGCTTTTGATTTGGCCCAAACAATAGCAAGGAGGCTTTGTGGCTGTCATAATATCAATCCACAACTGAATGATTTGTTTCAGTCATCATAAAGAGAGGACAATAGAGGAAACATGACAAAAATATAGACAACAATGAATAGAGCTGCACATAATTTTGCCTCTTCTATTTTTATGGAGATCTTTGCGGTTTGCTTAAAGCCTCAGCTCTCAGATTCATGTAGTAAATAATCTAAGATTTCATTACACAAAAACAAGTTTCTAATTTCTGCAATTGTAAAAAAAAATGCTTATATACAAAGCAAGAAGAGGAAACAAAATACATCTTTTTAAAAGACAAAAAGTAAAATCCACCTTTACTCTAAAAAATTCGAAAGGCGTAAAGATTTGATGCTGCTGTTAGAGCTCAGGTCGGTATTTATAGTGCGTTGGTTGCTCAGACAGGCATTGCAAAGCCTGTATCCCATCCTTTTTCTTTCCTTAGCAACATTCTCTCAGAGCCTGGAAAATAACATGTCTTTGCCCTCTGTTTTATGTGCTTTTTCCTTCAGCAGATGCTGCCAAGCCCAGCGCCTGATTTCTGTCCTGATCTGGAATAACTCCAGGGGCATGCACGAAGCCATCTCCTTTTTCCCTCCTAACGGGGTGGTGGCAGGGAGGAGACTGAAGACTATTGTTCTCCCTCCCCGTGTCCCTCCTGCAGCAGCAGCCAACATTGTTCCTTTTTATTTACTTCCCCTTCTCTGTAAAGCAGCAGGGCTCGCAGCAGAGGGATGCAGCTCTCCTCATTAGAGTAATTAGGCTGATTTATGAGAGAGTGGCACGGTGAAGGAGAGCTTTCCTAATACAGTGTTCCCCACGGGAGGCTGGGCACCCACCCAGCTGCTGGCAGTGCAGTGCTGGGCCTCCCCGCCGGCTCGGACTGCAGGGCCTCCATCTCTTCAGCCTTTAAAATCAGTGAAAATGCACAAACACAAATGGATAAACACTTTTTTTCCTTCACGTGATATTCTTCACAAGTTGTACATTGCAAGTTAATATTAGATATCTAATTAAAGTAATAGAGAAGGAGCCTTCCTTAGTGTTACCTAAGTGTAAATTTTGGCTTGTAAAGGACTCCTCAAGCAAGTTTGCTGTGTCACTGGAATGGCAAGAGCTGGTAGGGCTTTGTTCCTCTTCTGCTCTGTGGAAGTTTTGCATTACTTTTATGAAAGTCTTGCATATGAGGAGCTAGGAAATTTCCTTCTTCCAGTGAAAATGTTATGGATATCCTTTGTTCATTACATTTCTTTGGTATCTTCATGGCAAGATACAGTGTGTCCCTGGAAGGTCCTACTGCACTTTGGAAGTCCCATTGAAAATGTACATGGGCCTATTAAAAAACACATTTAAGCTTTTAAAAATGTATTCTACAAGCAAACAAAAAAATTAAAATATTAGTAATTTTGCTTGTTGTGTTTCTGCTAGGCACCAGGATCAAATTTGCAAAACTTGCCAGCTGCCAGCACTTCCCAGTGCAATATTTGTGGTCACCTTTATGAAAGAAGTGTACTCATCACTTGTCTTCATTAAAAGGGTGGTATTTATAGTGCCTGAAGGGCAATTAAATAATTTTGTAATCTTCCCCCAAGTCTATAGGAGTATATTTTACCCAGGAGCATTTTGATGGTGCTAAAGGTATCTTCGATAGCTTCTCACATTGCAAACTCTGAAAGTCCTCAATGAACCCAAGGAACTGCCAGTAGAACCAAGCCAGAGAAGTGAAAGCAATAAAAGAATTAAGTGTGTGTTATAAACTGACGTGAAAAATCTTACTGCAATTGTAATCACCTCAAAATGCCTCATACCACCCACAGGAAAAAGCATATAAACATCCAGCATTTTCTGCCACTTCCACATTGTCTCGAATGCTCTCAATACACTTTCAACTGGAACCTTTGTCTCTGCCTTTTGCATACACAGTAAAGCAGTGCAAACCCGAGTTTCATTTATCCATTCCCTCATGCAAAGCCTTGGTGTATTTTTGGCTGCCACAAAGTTGATCCATGAAGAAATATAGACTTGCATTCCTGAAACTGAACAAGGACATTCCTTTTCATTTTGTAAAATAAGAGAGAGGTGAGGAGGGCAACCCTTGAGACATTTACAGCTGGAAGAAAAACTTTGGTGCTTATTGATACCTCATTAGTCTATGTTGACCACAAAACAGCGTCTAAAAATGTATCCAAACCACAACTTTATTGCTCAGAGGTCACTGTTTTGATCAGTAAATATGCAACCTCATTTTTTCTGCCTCCAGATACAGTTATTTCTGTGATGGACGTGGGGCAGTCCCATGGGAGGAGCTCATGGTGTTGCTGTGTGCAAGGGCAATCTGTGGGCAAGAGACACAATTATAAAGTGGAGAAATGGTTAAAACACTGTACAGTGTGCCTCTCTCCTAAACAATCATACTGTATGCGCTTTCCTTCTCAGAATCGCTGCCTTGGGGAGGTAACGAATTACCATTGCCATAAACCATAATCAAGATCAGATGTGCAAAGGGAAAGGCCTTGCTCAAATATCAAAGGGGTCTTAAACTGCCAAAACAGAGCAAGAGGGAGAAATCCTGAGGGAATCAGAGATGTAATTTATGACTGACCTTCATTTTAACTGGGAAATGTGTGCCCTTGAATGGCAATGCTCCCATGAATGCATGTTTTATTTTGTTTCAGCTTATTGGGAATCTTTGTTGCAGCAGTATTGATTTAAGCTCGAAACAAAGAGCAAGGGACAAGGACTCACATACGCATTCCAGAAACATTTTTCTGCACTGAACCCATCTCAGCAGTGACAGTGCCTGGCTTTGTCATCCCCTCTGCCACGGCGCTGCCTTCCAGGGCTCGCTTCTTTGTGTTTGCATCATTGCTTGCCCAAATGACTCCACATTTTCTGCATTCTCATAACCCAATTGTATGGGAAAAAAAATGAAGTAACAACTCTTCGAGGGGATTTTTGCTGCTACAGGAGCAATTGATGCTTGGATGAGCTCTCAGTCATTCAGAGTCCAAGCAGTGCAAGAAAAAACAGACATATTAAATGTTTGCAGTCAAATATAAAATCGCAGCACCTCAACGCTTCCCATGTGCTGCTTCCCTTTTTGAATTTCACAGGGTAACATTTGGGGACCTACTATGCTTCAGAAAAGTTAGATTAAAATCTAGTTCCAAACTTGTCTTTGCAACAGACCCAAACTGCACACCAAACATTGGAGAAATTCAGATCCACACTTCCATCTGTATTCTGTATTTCATGGCCCAATTCCAGCCATAGTTTAAAACAAAGATGTTTAGGTGCTGTCAGCTGAAGTACTGTATCGGGTTCCCCTGGCTTCCCATCATATATGCTGTTTTAAAGCAAATACTCATTTACATCATCTCAGAATTATACTTTGAATTATTTTAAATTCCAATTAAACATTTTCATGCAAAAGCGTATCTTCTAAATTCTCCTTTACACTGAATATGAACTACAAGCAACAGAAGTGCTTAAAAGGGACTGTGAAAAGAACAGATTGTCAGGAAAGCCTGTAGAGTTATCCATTCTGAAGAAACCTCACCAGGGTGTTAGCTATTTGTAAGTTACACTTCTTGTCTGATAATCAGCAAAAGATATCTGTCATAAATGTCATAACTCCTTCACAGTTTCCCCTCTCAGCTTCCTCTGTGAACAGCTGTCAATATGTGTATGAAACTAACTTTAAAACCCCCAACAGATAGGTTTGATGGCTGATTTAAACAAAGTGATCTTTTAAATTGAGCTTTTTCAGGTAAACCCCCCTTTGGAGTTAATTGGAGGGGAGTATTTGGGTTATTTTTCATCACTGCAAGATGTTCTGCCACACAAAATATGTCCATTTTCAGTAAATACCGAGACGTCTGCAATAAATTAACTTTGGAGTTTTGGAAACACAGATGGTATTTGTTGCACTTCCCCAAAGGGCTACATTTACTCTAGAGAAAGCGGAGCTTTTAGCTATTCTGTTATTTTTAGGAGTTTGTTCATCCCCATAATTTCCACTCCACTAAGAAGAGATAAAAATCAGATTTGCCGTTTATCTGCTACCAAGCAGGCAGATTAAACAATTCATTTTGTCACTCGCACTGTGTTTCTGCAGCCTCAGGCATTTAATTCTAAAACTCAGTATGTCTGAAAGCGTAGCCATGGAGATTGTGTGCTCGACAGGGAAGTCTCAGCGCTCGGTACATCCCGGGTAGGCAGAAATCCCCCGGCGCTCTGTCTCTGTGTGCTGTGGCCCGGCCCCGGCAGCTCGCCCGGGCCGCCAGGAGGGGGCGGTCCTGGATTTGGGAAAATAAGCGTGAAACATTTCATAGCAGCCTTCGCTGGAGCTCCTGTTTATGACTGTCTACATTCTTGGAATTTTCACCCCCATCATGCTGTAAGGAATTTAATTTGGGACACTCCCGGGAGGGCAGAATTCCTGCGACCTTTAGACAGAACGGGTAATAGAAGGGCAGAGCGTGCGGCAGGGCCTGCATCCGTCCCACCGAAGCACGGGCATCCGAGGGACAGGGCTAACTGGGAAGCCACTTTGCTTCCCTCTAGAACCGATGGATAGACCTGCCTCCTCTGAAGAAGATTCAGCACATACAGCTGTCAAAAGCAATACTCAGTTCATCATCCCCTGCTCCCAGGGGGAAAATACTTGGATTTTGCAGGCTATAAAACACAACATGTTTTTTTGTGAATCCTTTATTGTGATGCTTAAGTAATTCAAAGTGAACACTGTGAAGTAAACGACTACTTTTTCACTTACAATGTTAAAACACACACAAGATGGTTTAAAGATGTTCCTTGCCAGTGACAAGTTCTGTTAAGAAATAAGAGAAATATTCTTGTGGCAGAACTGTCATTGATTGACTGGTAAAACATGCAAATGAATCCAGGGAGGAATTCAGACACCTCTCAAGTGGCAAATTCTTATTGCAAGTAGATCAAACTCTTCTCTCCTGAATGACACATTTGACTGAACAGTGTTTATAATAAGCAAATGGCGAGTTTGAGATAAATATAAGGGCAGAGCAGCAAACTGCTCCTGCTTGGCAGAGCAGTGCGACTTCCCTCTGCGCCTTGCAGATCCCTTTGCCATCTGGGATTCCTCTGGCCTTCCTGATTTGACACTTTCCTTGCTGTTTCTGGGATCAGGGAACACACATGTTAAATGTTAATATTTTACAACTCAGTTCCTGTAGTACTGCATATGGCACTCACGGCCATAATCCTAAAGGTATTCAGCAGCTCAGTAAAATTGGTTTCTACTGCACAGAAACTTGTAAAGTCCTGATGGGTGCCTACCTGCATGCGAAGGCACCTAAAATCTTTTCACAATCTGGTCCTTGCTTTGGCCACTAGGTGTTTCATTCCTCCAGATGACTGATGACAGTGAAAAAGCAGGATTCAAATCATGTTTCAAACCTGCAGACAGCCTGACTGCAGTATCTTGTATTGCTCCACAGACAGTCTTTTTCTGCAGGTCCAGGATTTTTTTTCGTTTGAGATTTCTCTACCTGTTATACCTTGTCTTCTTCTGTTATTTCTCCTACTGAACAAATAAAGAGAACAGCTCCGTAACTTAGAGTAATCTTTAGTGACATCCTTAAGGAGCTGTGTGGCATCCCTCAAAACCTTACCAACAACAAGCCGTGGCTGTGAGAAAGGCTGCAAGAACACAACCTACCAGTTCCAGTCAGCAAGAACAGGGGCAGATCATCAGGAGGGAAACACAATACTGAGCCAGTTCAGAAATACTCTATTAATGGAGCAAGTGTAATTATCTTACATTTGTGAAACACCTTTACAGATGTTTGCATCTAAGCTACACTGCAGAGTTGGCTACCAGCACCTTTGGGGGATCACACCAGAGGAGAGGAACTTGTGAGCAAAGGGCCACTGCACAGAAACAGTCAGTCTGGACGCACATGCATGTCCCAACTTGCACAGAATACTCCAGACTTGCTGCATCTGCCCTCTGGCTACCAAGATGGTGAGTTCATGGTTCCACATGGTTGCTCTCGAGGCCTCTCAAGGGTTTGCACAGCAGCCTTCTTGTAGGTTCAGGGTTTCTTCCTACAGGCAGCACAGCTACAGGGGGAAGTGGGGCTTCCAAGACATTCTCATGCCAGCCTTGATCCCTTAGTGCCGTGGCTTCTTTGCAATGACTGATGATCACAAAAAACTGAACACTGTTGTCCTTTGTGGAGAGGTAAATTGCATTGTTCACTTGCCAGAAAGCTCTCCCTTCATCCTGCATGTGACCCACAGTACCACATACAGACACAAGCTTTCTTCCCAAGGCAACAGACAAGCAGTACTACCTCCTCATCCTGTTCTCACTGACCCATCTAGTTGTATCTTACACTTGTGAAACACCTTTACAGATGTTTGCATCTAAGCTACAAGCTTCCACCTCTGCTGCATCTCTCTTGCAAAACTGGATGAGTCTTCTGATGTGTTGATCAGCAGTGTGTGGTGTATCAGCAGAAAGGGGCTGTGCACGCTTCGGCCCCAGGCAGCTCCCATACCTCCCAGCTGTAGCACACGAATTCCCTGCCATGGGACCAACAGCATCCCATGTCCCAAGGCCTCATCTCTTGTGGCATCAGATCTCATTGTGTCCCACTGCAGAATAAACTGAAGCACTGCTGGTGTAGACTGGCCCTGGAGGTGGGTGGTTTCTGTCTGATACTTACCTAGTGGTTAAGGTAAGTGTGTGATTGCCAGCAGAAGCAAGAAAACAGCGCTTGAGCAAAATGACAATGGGAATTCAAAGAGAAAGCAGTCAGTATTTGCTCGTAACATCTGCAGAGCTTATTTTCTTTGTTGCCTAAATCAGGAAAATCTATTACAGTAGTTAGAAGAAGAAAATATTTCTTTCTGTTTCTGAGCATGTGAATCACACTCCCTGCTGGCAAAAGCTGCCCAGCACATTGTGTTCCGTGAGGTGTAGAGCCTGCAACTGTAAACTGTACCAGGAGCAAAATGTGTGGCAGTACAGGAACCTGGGGAAGGGTCTGCAGGACAGGAACCTGGGCTACCTAAGCCCAGCCAGATCCTGCTTTGGGTAGGCCTTTGTTTTCATTTTTTAAAAAAGGTAAATTACACCTGTAATTAATTTCCTTTTTTACAAATTAGAAGTTTGGTGTTTTGAGGATGTGGCAAACTTCTGATGAATTATGTTTTGATGATGAGTGCAAGCATTTGGGAACTGATGGAGATGGATAGAGAGAGGAGGATGTGTCTTCCAGTGGCAGGTGTGGTGTCATGCCCTACTCCTTTCCAGGGGAGCAGAGGAATGTGGGTCTGAACAGAACAAAAATTGGCTTTAGTGACTTGTCAGGACTGCCCATGTTTCCTGGCTGGTTATGAAAGCTCTTGTAGCTCGTGTGTAGCCACACTAGAATAGCATTTGATGGAGCTCCAGCCTGTTCATGTCAAATGAGCTCAAGATAAATGTCAGCTCATGACAAGTGAGTCTTTAATTTACTTTTTAGCTTTGAAGCTAGTGGAAAAGACCTTCAAGGGATATTGGCAATTATCAAATTTCTGTTGAAAGCATTTTACTTCTAAAGCAGCATCTCTAAAGAAACACCAATTGAAAGGAAGTGGGGTTTTTTTCTTTTCTCTTCTCCTGGTCACTTCTGAGCATTTATAGTATTCTTTCAACTTCCATTATAGTATTCTTTCAACTTCCACTGTTTCCTCCTTAACTTTATTTTTTCTTTTTTTTTGTTCCTCTGGTATGAATCCATGACAGTAAGCATAGAACATAGCTAGGGGAATCTAAGTTCACAGGGAATGCCAAATAAATTTCATATTTCACATTGAAGTCTTTCCTCCTTTAGCACTTCCTTGCCAGTGTTTTACAGCTATAAACCTGCCAGCCTCCACACCACAATAATCTCATCATATACCCTTAGGAATATTTTTGCCGACTGACCATAAGGTAAAACGTTCCTTGCATGAACCTTGATATACATTGCCACTAATCTAGAAAGTATAAGAAACTTCACAAATTCATGTTTGAAAAATTCCTTTTTCTGCTTGTCTGTAGAGATCAAGTACACAAAAGCATGAGACCCTCTAGCCCCCAGCATTTAGAGGACCCAGGGAAGTTTTGGATGCCAGAAATCCTGTGCCAAGGTGGAGCCTTGCAATTATTTTCTGTTCCCTTAAAGTACCTTCAGCTTTGTCCTTTCAGGGAAAAAAAACCTCTCTCAGTCTTTTTTCCTAGAGACTGTTCCAGGGAGAATGAATGTTTACACCTGTTTCTGACAAGTCTTCAAATCTGGTGGTTGGAAATGTGGAAAGAGCCACTACCAGCACTGCTATCATCAGATAGTCACAGCAGAGCAGGCTTCCAGCCCTGAGCATTGGCATGCAGTAGAGGACAACAGAGGGAAGCTGTTACAGTTGAGGACAGAACTACCCAGAGTTGTTTGCAGTGGCAGAGAGGACTCTCAGGCTCACTACTTGGGTGGCAGGACAACCTTAATGGGAGAGGTCCAAGAAAAAGCTGTACATGCTTGAAGCAGACCCTGAGAGAAGTTGTAATGCCTCAGCCCAACAGACCAACCACAAAACACCTGTTTATGTGCCTGAGTTTATGGGCACATGAGCATCATTTTTATCCAAACTTCTATTACCACACTTGTCCAGAGATGCAGCCACCTTGCCAAACTGAGCAGCTCTATGCTTTCTTCCCACCAAGATAGCAGCAACACTGGCAACTTTCATTTCAAACCCACACAGGTTTGTGTAACAGCCTAGAGGCTGGAGCTCTTGCTCTGGAAATAAGCCACCACTTTAATTCCCTTCTCAACTGAAAAAAACTAAGTCAACAGTTCCAATGACTGTAAGTCAGTAGGCTACAAAATTAGGTGGGAAGGGAACAAAGTCCATCTCTTCTTGAAACTATGTCTGTGCAAGTCCAAGAGTGACGTGGCTAGGAGGAGAGGAAACGTAATGGAGCCATTCTGTAGTCCATAAATTAGAAATTTAGCTAAGTGTAATCTCAAAGCAAAAGAGGTGTGGTAGTCACTGAGGTGGCAGTGTAATCTCAAGGCAAAAGAGGTATGGAAACTAGTCCTATAAGAATATATAAGGTCTTCAGTGACCAGAGATCACCAGCTCCTGACCTGAGTTCATTTTTCACTGACTGCATCCCCCTCCTGTTGCTTGTGGGCTTTGCTCACAGTCCAATGTGTAACCATTCCAAGAACAAGTTAATGAAAATTTTCAGGTTACTAAAAGGCTGTGGCAAGATGTAAAATGAGCAAATAGATTTTCTAGGTTGCATTGATCCTCATTTGCAACTCTCAAATCTTAAAAATAAAATGCCTGAGAACTTACCTCCAAAAAACTGTAATTAATGAGGAAAAATCTAAACGGCTTGTTATGGGGAAAATACTTAAAACTTCATTTATGGATCACTGTTGTATCTCTGGAATTTGGATGGTGTATTTCTTGCAAAAAAATACTTTCCCAATGAGAAATCCTCTCCCAACCTGTATCTCTGTGGCAGCAACATTCTTGAGCCGCTCCGTTTGTTCTCATTCATGTGCTACTGATGAGTAGGGAAAAGAGAAAAGGAGGCAGGACAGGCTTTCATCTTTTTTAGTCCCTGCCTGACTTCAAAAAACCCATGAGCCCTGTAAGTCCTTATGCTTCCTGGGAGCCTCAGGGTAATTCTGAAAGACTTTACAGTCCTCTCTTTGAACTTCTGCAATCATTTGTGCTTTGTTTTCTTTTAAAAGAGCGAATGGGAAATGAGTTGTCTTCTGATTTCCTCGTCCCTGTTGTTTCTGAGGGAGGAGGCCCCTTTTTAGGGAGGTGCAAAGTGTGAGCTCCAAAACTGCCACTGCCTCTAATGGAGTGGAAGGACTGAGATCCAGAGAACCCTTGGAACATGCAGAATGCTCTCTGTGAGTATTGATTGCAACATTTAGTCCTCATACTGCTCAGAATAGCAGGTCTACTTTTCAAACACAGTCTTCTGAAGTACAGGGTTTACAGGTAATGCAGTAGTAACACTGCCTGCCTGTTACTTGCTCTGAAATTCTCAATTGCAGTTAGTATGTGCCTTGAAAAAATCATTCTAGCTAAGACTGGGGTGTCAGATAAGGGACATGTTGCTCCAGTGCTGTGAGTCGGAGGCTCTCTTATTCTTTATCTGTGGCAGTGGGAGCACAGACAATGAAAGCTGTGTCTATGACAGTTCCCTTATTGAAGTGCCAGGCTTATTGTACTGCCTGTAAAGTCATAGGAAAGAAAGAAACTCCCCAGGTTTCTTTTTCTTTCCCTATATATATTTTTTTTAATATACAGACATGTTTGAACCAAGGCATTCCTGCTTCTCATAGCTGCCAGCTGCTGAGCACAAGACTCAGTGTTTTTCTTTTACTTGCTATAAAATGCTTAATCAAAGTCTTCCCTGCTCTGGTATAGCTGTTTCATTATTTATTAATATAAAAATATGAATTACTGAACTTCAGCCTTGGCAGATAAGTGAAATTGGAATGAACTTTCAGCTCTTTGGTTTCAGAAGGTGAGTAAATCTCTGGTGGAGTTTGCACACATGGTTGGAATAGTTCCCCTCGTTTACCCTGGCACAGCTCCACCAACTTCTGCTGCACTGCCCCGATTCACACTTCAACAGCAGGGAGTTAGAAACTCAGGGGCCTAAGACAGCTGTAACTTTTTCATATTACTTGTCCAGTTTACCTTTTAAAAACAGAAAATTTAAAGTCATACATGAAGAGAATGGTTATTTTTCTCCTTGGCTATTAAGGGTGACTTGACTAGAGAGAGAGAGGAAGGAGCTGTAAGTGGCTCACTGAAGCTGACCCTGGAAGAAGAAATTAAATAACAGTGCAAATATCCTTTACCTCTTGAACCAAGTTACACACAGCATTTCTCATCTCCTTTACAGAATGCCCTGGCAATAAGGAGTTCCTTCTAACCTGGTTTCCCTAGGAAATGTAGCATGTGTATTCCCACCATCTCCCCAGCCTTCCTCCTGCCCCCTGCCACTTGTCCATTTCCTGGTGTTTGACAGAGAAAGTCCAAAAGTGAAACCTGGCAGCTGTGTCTGGGAGAAATGAATGCCTGGCCTCCCCAGCTGGGCAGAGGAACAGCACCCACTGCAGAGGGGGCTCCGTGAAGTGTAGCTGCACCAGGATACCTCCAGTCTGCCAGAGGCAGACTCCCTCAGGCACCTGCAGATGTCACAGGAAGGAGCAATGGCACTCGGGTGCAGGAAGGAACTGGGAGGATAGGGGATGTGGGAGAGAAATCCATAGGAAACCAGCTTCTGTGAGCTTCACTGCACACAGCAGTGGAGCCTGACACCAGACAGACACTAAAGAAAATCCCTTAAATAGGCAGATCTGCTCTTTCCAAGGTATCTGCTGGTAAAAAAAAATGAAGCCAGTTAAATTAAGCTTCCATGTTAGCATCCAGCAGTACAGCTCACCCTGATTTACCAGTCTATTTAACTCCAGTCAGCACTGTAAAACTGTCATTTTACAATTTAGGATGGTTGATTTAAGTGTTGTTTGACATACTGTCTGCTTTTAAAAACCAGGGAACACGAAGGTGTCTGCTCGCCTTTGGAAAAGGAAATAAATATTAACTTATCTGCACAATGTGTGAGCGGATCTAGCCCTGTTGCAGGAAACTCATTAATCTCACATGGAAAATAAATAAACCAGGAGAGAAAAGGATGGGTGGGATTTCAACTTCCTCAATTTCCGTAAATCGTTATTTTATATGAACAAGAGCACACCAAAGGTTTTAAAGAGGAAAATTACTGCAAAGAACAAATAACTTCATTGAATCTTTTAAAAGTTTTGCAGTGGTGGGATAATTTAGGGTGGCACTGGGAAAAGTCACCTGTTAAATACTGCCTGATAGTTCCTGCTATTAGACCACATTTTCCATTGCTGATGCCATTGTCAGTCTTCAGCCACCAGGGCTCACATTTTCCATGGCAGGTGTCTGCCTAAGGCTAGATATGTGTGATGCATGTGTGCTTGTATCAAGAATTGTCTCAGACTATATATAAAAATTTCAGCCAAAATGCTTCTGCTCTTCAACAAGTAGAAGTTTCCCTCACATTAAAAAGAATAGCAACCTCATCTTTAGATAGTCCCAAGGGCCCCGTACTTTGGAGGAAAAGCATGAAATTTGGCAGGAGTGCTTTAGCCACCCTGGAAATCCAACTCAGCCTGGATGAATTATGGGCCTTAGCTAGATCAGTTTGGTCTTCATGGAGTTTCATAGCTTGGTGTTTCGAAGATCCTGCCTTTAGTGATTCTGTACTAGTCTGGGGCTGACTGAGGTGGTTTTTCCTCAGCAAGTTTCTCATTTACTATTTTGGACCCTGTTGCTGCTTCAAGGAAACTAGGAAAAATAATCACCCAAGGAAGGAACAGGCTGGAGAGGGATAGGTGTCTGGTCAGAGAGCATGAGGCAAGGGAAGAAGGTTGGGATGAGAAGGCAAAGACAGTGATACAGCACAGGTGGTTAAAGACAGGAATGTAGCAAAAGAGATGCTGGATGGAAGAAAGTGATCAGAGGGTCTGTGGCCAGTGTACAGTTGGTCACAGTCAATGACCAACATGTGTGCCATAGGATAAGATAGAGGTAGTTTTCTTTGCTGACAGGGATCAGCTGACAGGATCTGACAGAAGCACTGACAGAGCATTTAGAATAATACTGTTTTGAGAGTTGCAGAACACATGGCTCAAGCTCATTTTCAGTCATGGAAGAGTTGGACTTTCAAGGTATAGCCATATTAAAAAAAAAATAAATTGGGAAATGGGTGAATGGCCCTTTACTTCCATAAAAATATGACTCTGCACCTGAAAACAGCCACTTAGTCGTGTTCTTGCTCTTTCTTCACAGGTGCAACATCTTGTTCCTCAATGCCTTGGAAACTCAAATAGTCACTGAAATACCTTTAATATGGCTTTAAATGTTGGCCTTTCCCAAAGACAGACATCTGTGACCAGAGCAGCCAGCACTTCCACAATCATCCATTTATTCTTCATACCTCTCCAACATTCTAGATCTGGTCTCAGATCATTTGCAAAATTGAAAAGAGGAAAAACAGAGTGCACACTGAATAACCACCAGTTCTCCCTCTGAGCCCAATGGTTTATTCTCTGATCACTAAAGCAGCTTAAAAGGGAGTCATTTGTATGGCATTCACTGCCAGGAGGCACCTGTTCCTTCAGATTGAACCATGTTCTTCAGTAATCTGGGAGTGTTAAAAGTAGTAATTTCTAACTTTAAAATATTGCTATAAATACTCTTCTTTCAGGTTTTATGACAGCCAGATCATTATGTGTTAAGGACCCCAAAAGTCATTCATCACAATCTGGAGTTATATTTCTATGAAGATGTAAAGCTAAGAAAAGCAGATTTAGAATATTTATGAGAAACAGAGAACTTTTAATTTAAGCTAAGAACTAGTGAGAATGCCAATTTACAGTCATAGGATGGGTGTGCCACTAATTCAGACAAATGTCTTCCTGATATGAATACAGGCTGGAAAGGCAAATGAAAGCCAAGTGTGAAAGAGACATAGCCAGCCTTAGGGGAGTGCAGGAACATCTGCAATCAAATTAAAATAGCATATGACCACAGGACAGCTTTTACAGTATGTATTTGGCAGAGCAGGCAGGGGGTGGTTGAAATGCTGGTTTGGATGGCAAACACACAAAATGCAAATCTGAATTCATAAACTTCTGTTGTGTTAGTCGGGAGGCAGGAATTAAGTCTCAGGGATGCAGCTCAGGGGACATTGGGACAGCACAAGGTAGAAAGGAACGGAGGGCAGAAGTCATATGTAATGGTTCATCCCTGCTTTCACACTGGCAGAGAAATGACAATGGTACAACACTCTCTACACCAAGTGTCTGTGATTCCCCCCTTTTCTACCCATACAGAATTTTGATGGAAGCTTTTGTAACCGTTTGGGTGCTGACAGATAATTGCTCTCTTCCCTGAACAGAGTCCCTGACACCTAATAAGAGCTGAGCTCTTGTAGATTTTCAGTGTGGGGCCACCAATTTTGATTTCTCTCTTCTCTCAGCTGCCTGTTTTCACAAAATTGAGCTCACCTCTGCATAAATTCAAATATATTTGAGACCTGAGTCAATTCTAATTCAAACTTTTTAACAAATAAAATAATTATTGGGGAGACACAGATATCTAAGCCTTGACTCTTTAGAAACTAAGCAGAAAGAAAAAAACTACCAAAAGCCAAAAACCAAACAAAAAAACCCCCACCAACCGACCCCCCCCCCCCGAAAAAACAACCCCAAAAAAACCAAAAAAAACCCCAAAAAAACAAACCAAACCAACAAACAAAAAAACATGGAGGGGGAAAAAAGGGAATAAAAGAAACCAAAGAAACTAAACATTAAAACACCTCCTAATATTTTGTATGTACTGAAAATCTGAACTGGGTTAACCCAAGCACATCAAAAGCTACAAGTCATTAGGATACCTTCAGATTCCTCTGCAAAATCCTCCTCCTCTGCATAGCTATTTCAAAAGCCTCAGCAGAGTGGAGGTTCTGCAGCTGTGGAGTGCAGTCCTAACACACAGTCCTGTGCCCTGCATTTGTTTCCTGCATGCTGATGGGAGAGGAACTGCAAGAAGTAGTTTTGAAGTCTGAAGTACTGCAAACAGTGAATCATGGCTTCAATGGATCATCTGTCTGAAAGCCCAGTCTCAGCAATTTGTAGCTGTTTCTGACACCAGTGGATCATTACAAGCCTCTACTGCAATGAAAGCTACCTCCCAAAAATACCACACCAGTCAACCTAAACTCATCCTAATCCTAAATGCCTGGGTTTTGCAAAAAGGAATCTTCTCCTTCATGCCTGGATATACAGCATGAGCATGTAATATTCTCTGGGTGTATCTAAGTGATATGGTTTCATTTACTAACTATTTTGGGGCAGGGAAAGATTTAAAAAGTTACTTACCTAGCCAGTTGTATAGGACTACATTGGAATTAAGTTTTCTCTCTTTAATTTAGATATTAAGAAATTAACTGAAATTAACTATACTCATTTTTGATCTCTATCTCGGGGATCTCTGTGAACAATACATGATAGATGCACTGTGCTGAAACCCACAACAGAAGAACTGGAACTTTTACTCAGCGGTACATAACTCTTTGATTCAGGCATAAATGTTTTCTTATTTATTAAAAGTTGACCAGGCAAAATCAAGAATTCTGGAGAAGAAATTATACATGTTTCTGATCATCTTGATATATGCCTGAAGAAGCAACTACTATTCCCCAAACAAAAACAGATAATTAAAAGTTATGCTTTGTGACTCCAGGATTTGAGAAAAAAAAATCATATGGTGTCTAATTAATGTCTGTGTAAGTACTTTCATGTCTTTTCTCAGGAGTAAGATATTTACAGCCACATACAAAAACAAGAAAAAGACCTAAGGGAACACAAACAAAACCCCACCACCCAGCACCTTCACTGCAGCATCTGCAAGCCAGCAGTCATGGAATACTTGATGAAGTGCTTAAGGCTAGGAGGGCTGATAATGAGATTTCTTTTAAGTTCACAGTGCTGCACATTAAAGAGACATCACCAACCTGATTCTGAAAGGAAATAACATTACATATCACAAACAGGCTGGGTTGATTTTTTTTTTTTTAATAGCAGAGTCCTTTTCATCACCCTTTGCTGGTGTCTAGAAAGACAAACAGGCTTAGTAAGCAGCATACTTGGCCCACAAGCTTTCCCTCAATATTTTTGCATTTTATTTGTGTATTTAGTAACAGTGCAGTTCTGATGCTGTGTCCCAAGAGTGCTACAAAGAGAAGAGAGGTTCTGAGCTCCTACTCGATCAGTGGGCAAAAAGCTGTAACTCCCCAAGATAGTACCTCACACAGAATATACTGAAGGTCCCCTGCTCACAGTGAAACAGACTGCACACAAAGTGCTGCCACATGTACAGCATAAATAACCTGGAACCAGATAGTCCCACCTCTCTCTCTTTCTCTCTGGTCTCTTCAGTGGTAGAAACTACCACATTATTTGCTGCAAGATTAGATATGGTATTTCCAGAACTACACATGGATCATGAAATTGAAGAAAAGTCAATCACTTTGCCTACTTTTCAGGTATTTTTTATAAAACCAAGTCATATTTTTTGGTCCAGGAGCCTTTTACAGAAGGACTATAATGTTTCATATAAAACAGCATATGTGTAGGCCTGTGCTTATCCCAACATAATTGCTCCCAGGAGTTTGTCTGCAAAAATCTCCTTGAACCCTTTCTGTTGGCCTTTCTCTTTCTAAATAGCAGTCAAGTGGTAATGCCAGCATGTTCCATCTGCCTGCATGGACTAGTCCAACTTAACTTCCCTATTTTTCTTATCTCCAATGTTGTTTTTTTTTCTCAGCATCCACTGTGAGGAGAAAGACTGTGAGTTGCTAAACAGGTGGAACACATAAATGGATCTGTATTCAGAAAAAAATACATTCCAACAGTATTAATATTGCACAATCAACCACTAAAACTTGACAAAGCTAATTTTGTAATTCTAACTTTCAGCATAGTTTTTAGTTACAACACTGCAAATTTATTTTTTGGGCCTGGGGTGGGTATGAAAAAATTTCTGAACCAAAAGTATCTGTTGTCTGCCAGACCCTTGTTCCCATTGTTGCAGAAGTTGGAAAATGAATGTTGAATGATGACACAGGCTACTGCATGAAGAAATAGGATTGCTTTATAATTACTGTAGCAGAACTCTGTTACTTGGGGAATGGGGTCTACTTCTGCTAGCAGGTTTCAGCAGAGGTGTTCTTACTGTGCTACTCCTTAGTTTCATATCCTTTGTTTTGGGTGCTGACTTGATAACCTAGGATTTGATTTGTAGACGTGCTGAAGATAACTATAGCTGAGGATACAGAAACTGTGCTTTGAACATACAAAGTGATATATAGCATTAGGTATTACCAGGAAAAAGATCATAAAAATCACAAACTGAAATGAGGGGATATTTTACATCTAGCTTCATATGTAGGTTTTATAATGTGATGCTGTAAGTGCTACAGAAGCTGGAAAAGAAGAGTTATCCATGTCTGTTCATCTCCACACTCATCTGATGCTGCCCCACAATATAGTAACAAGCTACTGAAGACAAAGGTGCCACTTCAACAGCACTGCCCAGTGCTCTCCCGAGCTGCAGCCACCAATGCCTGGAGCCAGCTCTCCTGTCAGGACAGGTGGCCTGGTAAGGTCTCATGGGGGACACCTTGTCAGATTTCCAGCTGGAACAAAACACCAACAACATCCCAATCACTATGTTTAAAAGGATTGTCAAGAGAATGAAAGAAATGTAGCTGTCTTCAGCTCAGAGTAACCCCTGGTACCATCTTACCAGGGTTAGAGAAGTCCATGGATGAAGCCTTCAGTCATCAGTTTCTCAAAGAGTATCAATGGCAACTGTGGTGTTACTGTGTAGTAAACATTTTCAGTGGGCTGTGTGCAGTAAGGCCACCCCTGGGGCTCCAGAGAGTGATTCCTACAGTGGTCTGTGCTAACACCAGCCTTATTAAACATATTTGGTCATCACCTAGAAAATGCCACATAGCCTATTCAATGCTGATGGAACCTGGTTGATCTTAAATGACAGTAGACTGGCTCAGCCCAAATGATGACATGTTGCTGCAGAGACAAATGAAGACCAGCAACATGCATGACATACGTGCCAATTACAACTTTCTGCACACAGAAACATAGAGACAGATGGAATTTTTATTAAACACAACCATGAGTAAAGGGATTGACCTACCTTGAACACTCACAGTTGTGCCCATTCACCTTGGTCAGAGAAGGAAGATCAGGGACTATTTCCAAAATAAGTGCAAGGATCTATTCAAGGACACAGTGCTAATTACAAAAATCATTATCTGCTATTCATTTGATGGATACTAGAGTACATTTCATCTACAGCAGATTCACCATTTTTATCTTGCCATACTAAATATGATTGATAGATTAAAATCATTGAAAGCCATATTGTTACTTGAGATAGCCAGAACCTCTTCTCCTATTGTCTGGAGTTAGAATGCAGCCAACATCCTGACCACCAAGTGGTGGCAAGCGGAGAGCAAGTAAAAATTGCATTAAAAGATCTAGAGGGTCCACTCTAGAAAAGATGCACACATAGCAAGTGACATTCTTGACTTGCCCTGCCTGCACCAGTGTCAGTTCCAGGAATGCCCACAGTCAGCAAACCTACCCACCATGGGCTCCCACATCCCTGCTAGAGCCGGTTGAGTGGGCATGGCATGGTCCCCTCTAGCTGTGGCCAGTTCAACATACAAGTAGTGCAAGGGTGGATCCTGTGTCCAAACAAGGCAGCTGCTCATGTCCTGGGCTCCCTCTTGTCTTCTCAGAGCGTACAGGTCTTTGACAAGAAGATGATAATTTGGCTTCTTTTGGTTTTGTTTTAACTGTTGCTTTATTTGTTTTGTTTGCCAACAGTCATTAAAAACAAGTGGTTGTATTCAAACTCCAAGCCAAGCCAAGCCTTTATTCCACATATCCTTGCCCAGGTATTCTGAACTCCTTCCTGACTCTTTGTCCTGGCTCTCTCTCATTTGGGACTGCTCACTCTGTCCACTTGCCAATGCCACCCACAACCACTGGCTTCTAGGACCAATGTCTTTCTGGGACTGCCTTCTTAAAACATCTCCCCTCTTCACAGCAACTTCTCTATCAGTTTCCTTTTCTTGTGCCTCAGTTTCTTGGGCAGTTATTCCCCCCATCTTGCATTCACCTTTTCAGCCTACAACCCCAATATTCTTCTGGATCTTCAGTTTCTGCCAATTGTTATTTTCTCTAATGACTTCAAAACAGTATTCCTGTTCTGCTAATCTTGAGTTCTTGCCCTCTTTGTAAGTCCCAGTTTTCACCCCACATACTCCTACTTCCAGTTCAGCCTGCTGGTTCTCCACAGGAAGGCCTCAGATCTGTCTCCTGCACTGCTTGCCTCTGAATCAGACAGTTTCTTCCTTCACATTGCCTAGATGCCAACAGAGAGGTCACTGAAAGTGCAGTAAAGTGTCCCTGCTCTCCATTCCTTGCTTGGCTCCAGCTCAGCATGTGGCAGCTGGAAACAACCATTATTGGGAAATTCTGTCTCCATCGTGTAATCCTGGGCTGCACCATGTGTAGTGGCTTTGTACGGAGAGTGCATGCCCAGGCCAGGAGCTGAGAGGGGCTGGAGAGCCTTATTTGAGCTGTGGGAATGATGCACAAACAGGACTGTAACTGTGAGAGTCAAAAGCTTGCTCTGGGACAACCTTAACCCTTAAGCAGTAGCAAGTCTCTCCATAAACTGAGATTTGAAATATCCTAAGATTTGGGCAAATGAGAGTAGATTTTCTTTGAGGCATGAGAAAGCATCTGACAAAGGCCTCCCTTGCTAATTTTCAAAAAAACCCTTTCTCCATAAAAAGTTTCTTTTTTTCCTATTGAAGACCAATATACCCTTCCTAAATTTAATTTCAAAAATTACTAAACCCTTTGGTTGGTATTTTCCCCAGGCAAGAAAAATACCCACGTGATGCAGACAACCAGTATCGACTTTTCCAGTGTGAATCAGGGTAGCCTGTCACAAACAGCTGAAAGCTGGGTCCTGCACTGGAAATATTTAACAGGCTGTATGGGCTCTTTAAAAACTCAGCAGCGCTGCTCACCCTACCTTGTGCATGTGTTGGGAATCAGCTGAAGGGCTGATTCCCATCAAGCAGATTTAAATAGGTTTCCAGCTTAGGGAGAGAAATGGATGTTTGTCTCTTAAGGGAGCTGTTCCTTCCTCCCATCCCTCCCTTATATGTGCACATCCATACACACACACACAAAAAAAAAAAAAAAAAAAAAAAAAAGAGCAGAATGGGGATAAAGGTATTCTCCAGGCAGGAAAGACCAATCCCGTATAGAGACAGAGCAGCATTTCTGGCAGACCTGGACAGCACTAGAGTTTAAGTGAGTTGAAAATAAAAGACTTATAATGAGATTTTGAACTAGATTGGCTGGCTTGTGCTGGCAGGCAACAAGCACAGCCAGCCTGCTTACAATTCACTCTAGATGAGATAAGCAAAAATAGAAACCAAAGAGCCACAATCTGTTATCCAACCTAGGGAGGAAAAAAATGTTGACTTGAAAAGACCACCACTCTCTGTCAAAGTGACAGCTCTAAGTTGCAACCACTTGCCTTTCTCTCAGTCAGATTCAGAAAGCACTAATCTTCCACTTGCAGAAAGAGTAGGGCTCCCAGTTCAGCCCTCTCCAGAGCAGGCAGAGAGGAGTGTGAGCACAAAGGAGCATGGCATTCACCAGGTCAGACTCATGGTCCCTGTTTCTGCTGATCCTGAGCAGTTTATGGTACTGTTGTGTCAGGCAGGAGCCTGTGCCCAAGCATAGAGAAGAAGTTCTAGGAAGGCTGAGAAGCAACAACTGCTTCACCCAGGAAGGCAGAATAGTTTGCCAGTGGATTTATCCAGAAGACGCACTTCTTTCTGGATGTGAGCTTTGCTGCAGCCTGAACTCAAAGCATCTCCACTTCTACTTAGGAAGAGGTAAATCTGAGACAAATCTCACTACTGCCTACAAGGAGTTTGCCTGTGCTTGAGTCATCCAGAGATAACAAATGAACGCAGACCTAAAGTATCTGGCACTTATCAGGAAGCTTCAAATCTTATGCTGTTGAGGCACTTTGGTGAAGACTAAGAACATTATAGCTGGGTGCAATCCTGATATTAAGGGTAGGTTTTACCATACCTTGTTAGGTGCAAGAGAAAGGTGTAGATCTTGCTGGGTCCTGGAGGAAACTTTGTATTAAATTCTGGTGTCTTTTCTGGTATCTGGAGGAGTACATGGCTCTCAGTTTTTGTCACACAAGCCCAGTAAAGTTTAACTATCTTATAGAGAACAAGTATGCTTAATAATGATTGGTAATAGCTGGATAGATAATGAGCATTACTTACATTACTTACATTACTTATCAGTAATAGGTACTCATTTTTTTAGTCTAGAAAATTCTCTCTACTGCTCAGTAAATGCACAAGTGCTGGTGGTGCATCTCAGGCACTGTGGCTCCTATTCTGATATTCCTCAATTTGCAGCCACATACATAGCAACATCTGTGAACTGGGAGGACAAGGTTAGCTCCACAACTACCCTCCTTCCCTCTGGAATAGACTATTTGTCAGAAGCACTCAGCATCAGTTGCCCCAGGAGAGAATTTTAAACTCAAAACATGCCACGAGTGTATGCCAATTTATGAAAAATTGCATCTGGCTCCCTCCTCTTTATTAGTTAATGCGCTTTTGTGGGACTGCAGTTGCATATTTACTGTTAGTCTTGGTGTCATGTCTGCACCTGAGCAGTGGCCCCTTTTTTAATGCATTTCTTAAAAGTTTAGCTCAGTACTTCAGCTGTACATGATGATAATTTAGGATGTATTAAAGGGAGATCTGTTTTCTGTTCAGTTCCATGCCCTGCCCAAGGAGAACTGAGCAGCAAACTCTGCTCCTTGCCTTTTGTGCTGGGGAGGATTAGATAGGACTTTGTGGTGAAAATGTAGGCAAATGAGATCAGGCAATCAGATAGCAAGTTAAAATGAAATTATAACTGTTTATCTGACTATGTTCTATTTTTCTTCATACTTCTTCTGCCTGCCATTCAAAAATACAGTGGATCTTACTTCCCAGTTTCTGATTTTGAGCATCAGACTTCTCTTTAGTCTGTGAGGGGAAGACTAAAATGCAGATGCAGGATCACATTCATGGAATAGCACATTCTTGGCTTGCAGCCACATCCAGATTCATTAATAATAGTAGTTTTCTGTAACTGCCAGGAAAGATAAAGAAAGCAATGACATTTTAACTATCTTGTGATGCAAACAGTTTACCCTCCCAGGAGTTCAGCAAAGAAAAGTGGAAGCTTAATTAGGGATGATACATTCTAAATTTTGCATTCATTATGTCTTTAATTCTTTCACAACTCCTCCACAAATCCTGAAGTTGTTTTGTAAGAAACTTTAGCATCAGCATTTAACTCATAAATATACCCTGTTTTTGAAGTATTGCAAACAACTGTATATTTTCTCCTCTCCAAATACCTTTTTAAAATATAATATTAACATTAAGGAAATATGAAGGACATACATGTCTGCTTTTCATACAGTGCAGTCTGGTGGTGGTCGGTGGCTTAGTTAAACAAATCCAAATCATTAAACAATATTAAGTAGGAGACCAGTAGGTGTGTGAGGGATCAGGAGGTGGCAGCAAAACTCTGAGGAGAAGTTTAGTTTCTGCATGTCAATAATGGAAGTATTTTAACTGCAAACCAGGACTGATAAATCTTGTAAAATTCTAGTAAGAAAAACAAGAGATGGCTAGACACTGATCATGCAATGAGGAATTGTATGAAACCATTGAAATTTTTGTGAAATGAAACCCAGCACGATTAAACCTAAAATAGTATTAATAAGTAATGTAATAACCCAGTAAGTGTAACTTTTCAGAACAGGAAGACTTCAAGTTGAAGAAGGCTGTGACAGAACTTCTCAAGCTGGATGGAGTAGCATCAATGGAAGTTTTGCAAAGCTCAGTAAATTGGACAGTAGCCTTATGATTGGTCAAGTTTATATATATATATATATATATATATATACAGAACAGCTTATCTGATATGGTTTAGAAGCAAGTTCCTGAGGAAGACATCCTGGAAAAGATTCAAATTAAAACAAAATTCGAAGTCTCAACCGGACAGGTAAATTGTTGTGAGACAAACTGTTGTATTTCTGCTCACTTTATTTAGTTTCTACTTCATAAGTGAGAACTTGGTGGTATGAATGGCAGAAAGGATATCAACATGGTTTGCAGTAAGGAAAACGTTAACACTGAGCAAGAAGAACAAGACATATTTGGATTAGGGACAAAATTGAGCTTGGTTATTTATCAAAATTGCATGTATATTCAAAACAGCTTATGCACAACAAAAACATCCATGGTAAGCTCACTGAGTATGCAGAATAAAAAGGTCAGATCTGCAGATGTGTGTACCTCTATGCTAGCTGGATCCTGAGGAGAAATTATCATATACTAGAAATCCTAAAGGTGGTCCCACAGAAAACCACTGGATTCTAGCTGAGTACATTGAAGGTTTAGTAGTAAGACAAAGGTTTGAGATAGACGAGCAAACTTAGCTCACTCAGAGCTCAGGTGGGAGGGATTCCCTAGAGGATAAAGGACTTAGTGAGCACTGGGAATTTTTCAAGAATGCTCTCCTGGAAGCACAAAATGTTCATCCCCTTTAAAGGCAAGCAAGGTGGAGCAAGAGACCCCCTTGGCTTAACTGAGAGCTCCTGTGTCTGCTCAAAACTAAAAGACATACGTACCAGAGATGGAAAAGTGAGTGGATACTCATTGAGAACTACCAGGATATGCAGAGATGCAGTCAGAAAAGAAAAAGCTTGAGTTGAAATGTGCCAGAGATGTCAAAAACCACAAGGAAGGGTTCTTCAGGTGTGTAATCAACAAGCAGAAACAGAACAGAAACACTGGCCCATTGTTACACAGGAGAGGTGAGTTAGTTACAAACAACACTTTAAAGGCTCAAGGCTTTCTTTACCTCTCTTTATCAGCACTTGTTGGGCCCCAGCCCTTGGGAACAAAATTGGGGATCCAGACTGATGCGAACACAGACCACCACCAGTGAATGAAGAGTTGGTGGATGAACACTACAGGAACTTGACCCTTACAAATCAATGGAACCTGACAATATCCACCCAAGGGTGTTAGGAGATGGTTCCTCTTGGTATGAGGCCATTCTGCTCAAGCTTTGAGAAGTTGTGGAGACTGGGGGCAACCCAGAAGACTAATGTCACCCATCTATATGAACAGCTTAAAGGAGGCTCCAGGAAATTCTAGGCCCATCAGTCTTGCCTCAGTCTCTGGGAAAATTAGGGAACAAAGCCTCCTGGGGCTATCAGATGAAGCATGTAGTTAGGAAAAGCCAGCATGGGCTCCCCAAAGGTAAATAGTATTTGATAAACCTGATCACCTTCTACAACAAACTAACCTGTCAAGTTGACGTGGGATGAGCAGTGGCCATTATCTACATGCCTTTCTCCAAGGCTCTTGATACAGTTTCCATCAGGTTCTTCCTACAGAATTGAGGTGTTATGGTTTAGACAAAAGTCCACATGGTGGGTGGGGAGCTGGCTGAGAGGCTGCATCCAGAGCAGGGTGACAAAGAGCTCCTTTTCGAACTGGCAACCTGCCACAAGTGGGGCTTCCCAGGGATCAATATTGGGCCCAGCACTGTTTAGTATCTTCAAAAGCGATCTGGTTAATGGGGTCAAGTGCACCCTGATGAATTTTGCTTCCCCTAAACTGAGTGGGAGACTGGACGCTTTGGGATGAAGAGCCACTGTCGTGGGTTATGTAACCAAGAAATGTTTATTCTGTTTTTCCATCTGTTGAAAGCGGTTGGGGAGATGTTTTCTTTATCTCTTCTATAACCCATTCCTCCATAAGGGGTGAGGGAGTGGGTGCCTTCTGCTAATGGGCCAGCTCTTAAAACCAGGTGGAACAATGTTCCTTATTCTTCCACAACCCGTCCACCCCCCCACCCCAACCCCGGGGGATATCTTCTGGTAATGGGCCATTAAGGCTCACCAATGACAGGACACATTCCATCATCCCATTGTGAGATGTTCCACCCAGTGAGGGGAGCCAACTGTTCCTACCTAGATAAAAACTGAGACTCAGGAACACCAGGTATCCTGTTTTCCACTGGATTCCAAAGGAAGACCAGACCCATCTCGCCACCACTGGATCCTTCCTACAGGATCATCTCTACTCCAACAGAACCACATCTGTTACTCCAAGAGGATTTATGTGGACTGTGTCCAACACCCTGACCAACAGGGTGTCAGGTCATATTTCTGACTCTGTCAGGGTTTCTAGGATTTTTGTTTGTTTGCTTGGTTTTTTTGTACTACTATATTTGCATTTTTAACATTCCTAGTAAAGAATTGTTATTCCTATTCCCATATCTTTGCCTGAAAGCCCCTAATTGTAAAATCATAATAATTTGGAGGGAGGGGGTTTACATTCTTCATTCCAAGGGGAGCTCCGGCTTTCTCTGGCAGATACCTGTCTTTCGAAACCAAGACAGCCACCCTGCAGGAAGACCTAGATAGGCTGGAAGAGTGAGCTACCAAGAATCTTATGACATTAACAAAGACAAGTGTAAGGTCTTGCACCTGAGAAAGGAATCCATGAGTGCAGCACAGGTTGGGATCTACCAGCTGCTGAGGAGAAGCTCTGTAGGAAGGAACCTGGCCTGGGTGGACAAGCAGTTGAATATGAGTGCACGGCCTGCTACTGTGGCAAAGAAGCCAACAGGATCCTGGGCTGAATCAATAAGAGCATTACCAGCAGAGATAAAGATGTCATTATCCTGCTCTACTCAGCACTTGCCAGACTACACTTGGAATGGTGAATACCATTTTGTCCCTGCTATGCAAAAAATAGGTGGGCAGCTGGAGAGAGTCCAGAAAAGGGCCACAAAGATGATCCAAGGCCTTGAAGCCTGCCACATGAGGAAAGGCTGAGAGAACTGGGCTTGCTCAGTCTTGAGATAAGAAGGCTGAGTGGAGACCTGATGGAGGTAAAGGTTCTAGTATTTAAGGGGTGGCTACAAAGAAGGTAGTCAATTTTTAAAATGAGACACATGGAAAAGACAAAGGGTAATGACTACAAGTTACAGCTGCAGAGATTCCAGTTGGACACAAGACTAATATTTTTCACAAGAACAACCAACCACTGGAATAATCTCCCCAAAAAAGTGGTGGATTTCCCAACTTTGGACACTTTTAAGATTAGTCTGGGCAGAGTGCTGGACCATCTGGTCTGGATGGTGCTTTTGCCAAGAAAGGTTGGACCAGATAATCCTTCAGGTCCCTTCCAACCTAGTGTTCCATGACTAACACTATAGACAGAAAAATTTTACAAGGTGAAGGGGAAAAAAAGATGTATTTTGAGACTTTTATAAATATAATGAAAGGAGAAAGTTAAAATTACTTTATGAGCAGCTAGAAAAATTTCTCAACCTAAAACAACAACAACAAAAAGTTCAACTTATTTCAACATTTATTCAGATTACTGCATTCAAACTCCGCATGCCCTACACAAGAATGACAGATTTCTACTGTATCAGTCAGAAATCTGGAATCTCTAGAGCAGTTTTTTGCTTTAACAAACTAGGATGTTTCTACAAGATGCATCTGTAATAGGAAGACCAGGCAAATAATGTGTACATATGAATGTGCATGTTCTCTCAGTAAAATAATTTGCATAATTCATTTATTATACCTAGATAGCAATAGTTCAGAGTATTGCTGAACAAAAAAAATTCAGAAGGTTTTGCAATTATAATAGGAAAAAGTGAGAAAACAAACGAAATACGCCTTACATAAATGAAACCATTTAAACATATTTTCCAGTATCCTTGATTTGCAATGACTGAAACATTATATTTTCCAGTATCCTCAGTTTGCAATGACTGAAACAGATATTTTGCTGTTCCAGTTCTATTCAGCCAGTTTGTGCTATCCACAAGCCTGTCTGCTGGAATACTATGAAGATGAAACAGTAACACAAAAAAACCAAGCAAGTATTTAAAATGCAACAGAAAAAAAATATGTCTATGACTGTTTATTTCACTTGCACCAACAATGCTGGAGTTTGAGATGAAAAATAGAATAATATTGTTTATATTCATATCACAGAAAAATCAAGGAAATAAACTTGGCTGGAGACAGCTGTCATAAGTATTTTTTTAGCAAATCAAATCGATGTGATTCAAAAAACCTCCCACCCAACCTGTTTTCTAGAAAATTTTCTAAAAAAGCAAGTCTGGCAAAGTTTTCAGTAAATGTAATGTATCACAACACAAACTGTGTGCCACAATCCGGAGAACACAGCTTGAATGCTGGGAACAGAGTGGGAGACACCTGAGATGGCTCTGTTAAATTATGCAAGAATCTCAGCTATGCAGAGCAAAAGTGTCAGTGTCAGGAGGTGAATAACACCAAAGCAGTTTCTAAATACATACAACTAAACGTATTTGAAACAGGAGTTCTCAAATTGTCCCGTAGGGCTTGCCACACTTTGAAGAGAAACTGGCTCAGTTTCATTTCCCATTAATGATCATATAATATCTTTGTGCCAAATACAGCAATTGCCTGCATGGAAAAATAATTTTAGGAAAGCATTTAATATGTTTTTAACTGCCTTGTAACAACAACTTAGCAACTGAAAAGAGACATGCCAACACCTTGTGATGGGCTAAATCTTTAGAGGCAAACAGGAAAATTCTGTGGGTGGAATGTGTACAGTGATATGCAGACATGGTACCACCTGAGATGTCCTTCTACTGTTGCAACCCCCTGAGAGAGATGCTGCCTTTGCAGATTTCCAACCATGTCGGCAAGACAGAAGAAAATACCCCAGACGTATCAGTCACATCTAAAATGTTTTGGGGACCAGCATGTCTCAACATCTTCTCAAGTGTCTTATTTCTTCCTGCCGTTTTCCACCAGAAAAACCTCTGGGAAGAAATTAAAAGGAGCAGGTCATCCAACCTGCCTAAATTTATCTCCCTAACCAGCTTTTTCTAGTCTGGCTCTTAGACTTTCAGACTTGGACTGATTTAATGGTTTTGAGATGCTTAGTTTATAACCAAAGTCATGCCGAAAAATGTTCTTTGAAGAAGGCTTGGAAAAGCCTCTGGGTTTGAAAAAAGCACTGACCTGTGGAAAGTTCTTCATTGTCTCCTTAGTTAAATCATGTTTGCTGTTATTGAGTGTTCAGCTTACAGGAGCTGCTTTGCTTTGGATTTGTGGAGAATACGCCCTTTTTCAAAACGAATAGAGGGCTCAACTCACTCTTGCCAAACCCTACAATAGGAAAGGAAGGATAATACATGGACGGGCACAACGGCAATTCATCTTTCTGGCTGGAAGCCGTGTTTTGGAGTTTTGTTGCTTAGTGTCTGTCAGCACTTTCATCCTGGAGAATTTAAATTTCTCCAACAACAGTCTGACTGCAACTAAAAGTTTGCATATAAAGTATCAGAACTCAGAACTATTTGTTTTTTTAATTAATTTTCCAAGTGAGCTTAAGTCTCAAGATATGAAAAACTACTTGGGTGGTACTCAGCATAACAAGAAGGAAATTATTAGCTTGGTATTTTTTTAATCTTGTGAAACATTTCTTTAAAAGGACAGTGAGATGAATATTTAAAACGTGATCTCAAAACACACAAAAATTATGTATTCATCCAGGAACTGAGCTACATTTGATGTGTCTAGCTTTTCTAGGCTCTGTAATTACTTTACGGGCTTTGAGAACAGCTTATTCAAAAACTAACCATGTATGTTCAACAAGTTTCCTTTCAGGAATGCTTCAGCTGCTGATGGATCACAAAAGGAAGGACCATGTCCTGTCTTTGAAGATACGGATAAAAGGGAAGTAATTGTTAATGATTTGCTCATCTAAACAAAAAATGATTGACAACAAAATGAAATCCTGTAATCGTGTAGTGTGCTGAATACTGCAATTTTAAACTGAATAGGAACAAATGTCAAAGGAAGCTGAATGAGAGTAGTTGCATTATTCACTACAGAACCATATGTCTAGTAATAAAAGACATGAGAGGAAACTGTAAGAAACTAGTCTTCTGGAACTGCTTACATCTTGCAATGAATTTTTGGCACAATTAAGCACTTCATTCAAAATGCTGATTGAAGACAATGCTGAAAGGCCCCTCTCAGTGCAGGAGAATTATAGCTGTCCAAAACCACCTGTAATGACATATTTTGAAGAGATTAGCCAGGAACTAGTATCAGTACAGCATGCTGTAGACACTAGGGAGCACTTCTGCAGGCTGGCAGTCCAGTGCACTAAATGCTGAATTGTGTGGATGTTGGACAGCACTGCTGTTGCAAACACATGTATTTATAATACCAGTGTATTCCTTTCCTTGGAAAAGATGAAAAGAATCCTTGGCATATTTTATTATATGAAAAGCAAACTCATTAAGAATAGATTCACTGAACGAGTCAAGTCTCTCTTTCACGCACAGGTAGGACTATAGCCTCTTCTGAGGAAGCCCCCACAGCTTGCCAGCTGCCAAGCCCTGTCCATCTCTCAACCGCATACCAACAGCCTTACCTGTCCTGCTCCTCCTCCTGGCTCCCTCCCGGAGCAGCGCGGTGTCCCGCGGCCACGCAGCACCGGCAGGTCCCACATCAGGGGCTCGCGGACCCAGCCTGAGGGATCGTGTCTGGTTTAACACTGAGGATTCAGAGTGAAACCAAACAGGAGGAAACAAAACCCAGTAGGAGAAGCAAACCGAAATATTCTTTTCCCACCGTACCTTTTAAGGGTATTTTCAATAAGCATTAGAGGAACATCGTCGCATTACCCCAAAATAGTTGGGTCGCAGCGAAATAATGTGGTTCACTGCTAGCATGTGCATTAAACAGAAGGCGCGGAGCTGACAAATGAATTAATTAGTTTTGTCACTACTGCTTTCCGGGTTTGGACAAACAGCTGCTGCAGATCCCTGCGGTTCTCCTGTGCACAGCCCTGAGAGATGGTGTGCAACCTTTGCCTGCAAGGTCTGAGAGCACTACTGCTAAAAAGGTCCAAACAAGATGTGAATTTATACATCCAGCAAACAATTTTAACAAATTTCTAGATAGGAAAATATGTGCATGCAAAGGTGCTCCAATTCAAAGACTTGAAATACATGGGCATAATAAATAAAAATAGGAAGAAGCTTAACAGCACAAGTGGTAACCGTGTGAAGAGCTTTGCATTCGCTTTCCTTCAGAGCTGTAATGAATTTTTGGCAGCCGTGGCGGCGGACCCCTCGGGGTTCCCTCGGCCCGCGCTCGGCGCGCCGTGAGGCGGCTCGCCCCTGAGGGGGGCTCATCCCTGAGGGGGGGCTCGTCCCTGAGCGGGGAGCTCGTCCCTGAGCGGGGCTCGTCCCTGAGCGGGGAGCTCGTCCCTGAGCGGGGCTCATCCCTGAGGGGGGCTCGTCCCTGAGGGGGGGCTCGTCCCTGAGGGGGGGGCTCGTCCCTGAGCGGGGGCTCACCCCGCGGGCTCCCGGCGCGGGACCCGCGGCCCGGCCCAGCCCCGCCACACGGCGTCACGCGCCCCCCACGGGCAGGGCCCCGCCTCCGCCGCGGGCCAATGGCGGCCCGGCCTCGCGCGGCCCCTCCCTCCGCCAGCCAACGGCGCGCGGGCCCTGAGAGCGGGCGGGCCGTGGGCGCGCGGCCGTTGGGCTCCTCGGGCCCCGCCCCGGTGGGCGGTGCGCGGCGCGCCCGGCCCGGCCCAGCGCGGCGGCGGCGGCGGCGACACGGAGCCGGGGCGAGCGGAGCCGCGGGTGGACGGAGCTGAGCCGCACCCGCGCGTCGGGCCCGGCCGCAGGTACGAGCTGCAGCCCCGCGGGGGTTCATGAGCTGGCGAGGGTCGCCGCGGGGAGCTCCGAGGAGCTCGCGGCGCCGCGGTGCGCCGGAGGGATTTCCCGCGGGAGGGGTCGGCGGGCGAGCGAGGGGATGCGGCAGGTGTCTGGCTGTGGCCACTCGGTCCCGGGGGCGCCGGTTCCGAGCTGGCCCCCACCCCCCGCCTCCGCGGGGAGCCCCCCGGCAGCCGCTCCCCTGCCCGCGGGGCTCCCCGCGGCGGGCGGCTCCGTGCGGGCAGTGCCGCGGCCCCGAGACCCCCCCGCGGCCGTGCGGGAGCGGGAGGGGGAGCTCACGGTGGATCTAATCACGGCGAGTGCTCCGGCTTTTAAAACCTGCCGGGCTGCCGGGATTCGTTGCGCAGAGCTCGTTCTGACAAGTAATGGATGTGACTGAGCCATTAAGGGACACCGGGCTGCGCAGCCGGGCTCTGGAGACCTATCAACTTCAATTTATGGGGTATCGGGAACAGGAGGCGTTTTTATGAATTGGCTGGTAATAACTTAATTCACCTGTGAGGCCAGCTGCTGTTAATGCCTACGTTTAATCTGTGTGGAGCAATAAATAGCTATTAATTTGGCACGTTGCATGTAGAGAAGGTAGATGATATTTGAGGAAATAGCTGGGAAGAGCAGTAGATGCCTTTGCATGCTACTTATGTGCTTTCACTTCTGAATTTCTAGCTTCGTTTTATTTTACCTGTGTTTATAACAACTCGCCTTTCTTTGCTTCCAGAGCTTTTAAATTAAGTTGATTTCTTAAACAACTTGCTTTGCTTTTTCTTCCCTCTGAATAAACTGTAGAATAACTTCAGGGGTGATAACTTTCAGTGATCACAGAATTGGCAAGCTTGGAAGAGACCTTTAAGATCAAGTCCAGCCATGAACCCATCAACACGATTGCTGTAACCCCTAAAGCACTAAACTGTATCATCCAGCACCAGAATTCTTCCTTTGAAAAAGACTGAACAGTCAGAACAGTGGCGATCAACATCATTAGACCTTTGGTAGCTGAATTCAGAATTTTTTTGTTATAGTTAGGTTTTTTGGATGAGGTCTGCTTAGATCCTTGGATTTAGGTTTGCTTAGATCAAGAGCACCATTTTAACAAAGCATGTTGTTTTGTAGGTGTTCATTTTAAAATATAGTATTATCATCCATCAGGTTCCTTTTATGCAGGGATGTTATATCTTGGCGATATAGAATTATCTTACTCATTTTAATACTAGGTTATTCACTTACTGAAAGTATTCTTTGTCCTTAATTGATGTGGATGATCAAATCTATAATCTCACTTAGAATTAACATTAGGATTTTGCTAGATGTCACTGTTTGGATTAAGATTTTTTGCATTCAGGGTGTGTGACTGCATGTAGCTTCTAAAAGCTGTCTTAAAGCAGCAGTTAATTTAGGGTTTGTGATTTAATTGTGCAGGGCTAGGAAACGAGTGAATGAGAGTCATCAGTTTCAACTCTGCTGTTTATTCATCTGTATGAAAAGGAGTAAAGCAGTAACCTAAATGTTGAGGAGTTGATTTAACTGATTTCAGACATCGACTAGGTTTGGACTTTATTGTGAATGTGTTTATATTTACATGTGTACACTTAAAAGGAGACGGGAAATCCCAGAGCTACAGATTGCTGTCAGCTGGCAAAGTACATCAAGGAACGATTGCTGTGTGTTTACCCTGTTCTTGTTCTCTATGCATCCACTAGCAGTACTTATAAGAAACAGGATACTGTGTCAGATGGACCTTGAACCTGAGTTAGTATTGCGTTTTTGTATTTGTAATAAAATGTTTCCTGTGTAGGACCATGTCGTAAGGAAGTTAAATTTTAAATTAGGCAGGTGTCAGAGCTATACGTTTTTAAGAGTACAGTATAAAAGTCAATACCAGGTACAGAAAAAGCAGGCTCAGGAATGCACTGTTACTTTGGAATTTTATTTTCATTTTTGTTAACATCCCCAACACCTGATAGGAAATTGTCACAAGTGTGTTTTCCAAGTGGCAACTTCCAGTCCTTTCCTGAGTGCCTTGTAGGAGTGCTGTACTACTCACAAAGATGTTATCTGCTGCAACTCCCATCTTATGATGTTGCAATGTTGCCTTTCACTGAAACTCCAGCCTTAGTTCTGGTCTCTAGCCTGTAGAAGGGAGCAGAAGGGATGTATAAAAACTTGTTCAGTAGCATCTTCCCTCCAAACTGGTTCTCCTTTGTTAAGATTTACTGTGGAACTTGCTATGATAATGAGTAAAAGCAGGGAAAAATCCAGTCTTGCTGCTAGCAAAGTGAGTGTTAGTTGCCTTCTAGAGTATGTTTTGGAAAGTTGTTGCAATGAGTTAAGCAAGTTTGACCATCTAGAACTACATGAATTATGTGTAGGAGTGATGAAAGCTTCCCACATATTTGTGCTAATGCAGTTTAATCCCAGGCTATGGTGTGTATATTCTTCCTGACCTCATCGCCTGCATGCTGCTGGTTTTTGTTTGGTAAAGAAAAGATGGAGTATATTAAATTGTGTCCTCCTAATTTTAGTCTTGGAAGTACAGTAATATAGCTGAATTTATTTATACCTGCTGTCAGTGGATTCTGGACATTTCTATCACAAGTGATATCATATACTTATCTAATACAGTACCTTGCCCTGTATCACAGAAATAGACAGGGCGCAAACATTACTTAATACACTTCAAATAACTTTTACACTGCAGTATCCTTAAAAGCCCTTGACAGCCCAGACCACTAGCTCTGTCCCATGTCATACTGGCCCTGTGGCAGGTCTGAGAACAGCTCTGATGCCATGTTTTTGTATTTTACTGAATCGTTTTTGAACATTACCATGAGGTGCTCAGTAAAGTTCTTTGACAAATGAGTTTTCAAAGACAGCAATAGATGATAGATACATTTAGCTGGCAGTCTTGCATTTAGGGGAAACCCATCAGAAATAAAAAATAAGGCATGTCTGAATATGCACATAACTTCAACATTCTTGAATATCTGCTTTCGTTATGCTTAACTACCAAAGCACACAACTTGAATATTGCCCCCACTTTGGTAGGCTAACAGATTCCATGTGTTCTTAAGAAGCATCATTAAACAGACTAGTCTTTGGGACTCCAGGTTTTGTCCTGAAAATGTTTCATGAATCTACGTTGTGAATCATGGCTAGAATCAATCTTATCTCACAGTTGTAAGCTTTGAAGGAAAGATGAGCTGTTTGTAGGAGGAGTAGGCAGTGCATAATGGACATTGGCTGGATGTTGGTGTGCACAGCCAGTTATGGTCTGGAGATTATTGCTGACTTTCAAAGCAGAGTAATTAGCTATCATGAAGCAAAGAAATGAGCATCTTTACTACACGTGAGAAGTCACAGTACTTAAGGGCTTTTTATTGTGGACACATACAATGCAGTGGTAGAAGGCTTATACCTAAAATTTTGTACCAGAATTTGCATATTGTTTATGTATAAAATGGGATTAAAGCTGAAGTCTTACAGATGTTTATATGTTAGATAAAGCTTACCGATACCCATTTTGAAATAATTATTTTGCTTAGTTATAATTTTAAGACTGATTTATCTAGGACAGGTGTGAAGGCAGAATAAATACACAATTCGATATCCTCTCTCCCCACAGCTAAAATAAGTCTTTTGACTTCTCTTGTTTCTGCAGGGCTTCATAGAAAATCAGATATTTGGAAGTTAACTACTTTAAATTTATTCTCCTAACAATTAGAATGAAAAAACGCAAGTATGTAGTATTTCTAATACTGACTAGAATGTCATATTACTATTAGCCTTTCCCTTTTCTTTCAGATTCCATAGACTCTCATCTTGGCAATCTGAAAAATGCTTTATCTTATGCTGCTGTTGAAGTGAAAACAGTTATCCAGGTAGGACTCCCTTGTGATGACTCTTGCCCATTGTTTTCTGATACTGAATTAAGATGTTGCTTGTTTTCTACCATCCTGAGCAATAAAGAGATGTGTGTAGATCAGTATTAAAGACCAAGAATAATTTCATATCATTCTTAGTGCTAATCAATAAAATTGTGAAAGTGTTGTACCATTATGTGGTGTGAGTATTGTGTGTTGTCTGTGTACTGCTTTATTGTCTTGTAAAGACAGCCTCCTTTGAGTCAAGAATGGCTAAATTTTCTTATGTTATTTCATCATGTATGATAGGAGAAGTTTTGAAAGAATAGGAAAGTATTGCAAATACAGCCAACAGTTAGTGATGACTGACTTTGAAACGTTGCATTATAAATGGTGTAGCAAGTTTAGGCGTAGAGTAAGACTACTTCAGAGCTACTAATTGTGTCTCAGAATTTGAAAATACACACATCCATTTATAAAAAGAGCATAGAAAACCTTTGTTGCTTTCATAATATATTGTTTGGTGGATTGAATTTAGTTCAGTCAGTGAAGCTGTTCTGAGAGGAACAATGTAGTTTCAGATACAAAATGCAGAGCTGCTGTTTCACAGACAATATGCCATGAATGCTATCTAAAGAAACAGATTTGACCTTGCTAATTATACATGAGAGTGAAGTATATTTATTTCACACATTGATGTGATTGAATCAGAAGCTTCAACTGCCATATGGAGAGGGTTTTTTTGTGGTTTTAGAAAACACCTTACAAGTTCAGCTCATAAAAAAGCCTTGCTTATTTATCATGGTCTAGGGGAGTTGAAAAACAAGAAATAAATCTGGTCTAATTCTGAATCTAAAGAAACAGTCCTGAATTTCTTCAGTGGTTTGACAGATACAGTAATGAAGATTTTCAGTGCCTTAACAGATACTGTGATTGACGTTTTCAATGAATAGCTGTTCATGAACAGTTAATTATTTCATTGTAAGTCTGGGTCATTTGGCAAGCTGTGAGCACAGTTAACTTCTCTGTTAGGGTTGCGTTGTAAGTGCAATGCGCATGTGGAAGGGGGAACGCCAGAGCTGCATCATCTTTGAAGCTAGCAGGGCTGGAGAAGTGACCAAAACCATCCTCTCCTTTAGCAGCTTGCTACTTAGTTAAGGTGAATGAACGCTAAAGCTTAATGAAGGTGTGAAATCTCTACTCTAAATAATATGTAAAAATCCTTGCTCCTCCCTTAATGCTTTCCGCTCCTACCAGCCCAAGGCAGTTAGTGCTGCTCCCACCAGGACAAACAGCAGCCCTTTGTTAGCTGCCTTGCCTGGGGCACGCCCTGTCCTCGCACTGCTGCTCTCTTGCCATCTGGGAGTCCCAAAGACCCTCAAAGGAGCGTTTTGCTGCCTAGTCTCCAAGGTTAGCTGATTCAGTAAATCTCTGTTACCTCCAGTACACATCTAGCTAACCTTCAGTAACTTCAGTCCCAGCATTTAATTTCCTGTGGGGATGGGAACATTCAGTCTGTACCACAGAGATTGTATGTAGGCTTCTTATTCGAAGAGTGGTTACTTCTCCAAGGATCCAAGTCTGTGACTTTATTAACACCAAAATTATATGTGCTAGAAACTTTGTCTTGGTATTGAAATGGCACTACAAGTGCTACAGCATGACAAGTCTGAAAGGGCCCTGCTTGACCTGCAGTGCATGACTCCCTACTTCGAAAGCTTGTCGAGTGTTTGAAATACGATACAGACAGTGACTTGGACCACCTTCCAGCTGCCTCCAGCAGTCTGAGCAAGGGTATCGAAATGGCAAGCAAACCTCAGAGGATAAAACTGTGAATGGCATGCTTTGAGCCAAGTGCTGAAGAGTGTCTTTGGTCCCTCATCTGACTGCTGTGAGAGTCATGTGTCTGCGCCGTGGGACCTGGCGAGACACCCTGGGTGCATTCAGGGAAGACTGGCTGGCTTCAAGAAATCTTGGTGGTTAAAATGGAGAGCAGAAATCATGTGCAGCAGCTGAGTACCAAGGCATGATAGAGGTCAGTTGTGCAGCAAACACATTTTTGTATTGAGTGTAGAAAACACCGATGTTTTCCTTTGTTTAGAACCATGGCTGCAACTTGCACGTGCAAGTGGTTGAATACTGTTGTAGTCTCCATCTGTTTAGAGATGCTGGAAGATGGTGCTTTTAGTGGATGGTGGACATGCTGTCAGTCAGTCAGAGGGAGAAACTGGCACTGGAAATAGCAGATTTTTCTGGACTGCAGCAGTGGAGGAAAATATCTTCCTGGGCAGCTGGACGTGCAAAGTTCTGCTGTGAGTGCCACAAAGGGAAGGATTCACAAGGCAGTTACTGGAGGACAGAAGTTAAAAGGGACAGGTCACAAATGACTTACTGAGAGTCAAATGACCAGACTGTCAACTGGAGAAAAGTTGAAAACTTCAGTGTGCCAGCTGTGAAGGTTTTTGTTTCCCAGAAGCTATGGAAACTTTTCTAACACTATGTACTGTATTAAACAGTATCTTAACTCCCAGTTTCATGACATATGCATTTATTAATGAAGATAATGAAGATTCCTTCTCATTAGGGCCTTTTGTTAAACTTGTTCACATTGGTACATAAAGACTATTAAATACTTTCATCTCAGAAGGAAAAAAAGCTTGGGATGGGAACAGAAGGATGTTAGAAGCCAATACAGAAATTTGTCTGAAAATAAGACTCTTCAGCTGACATGGCTGCAGAAGAACAGTTTAAATATTTTAGGTACAGGAAAATATTCTAGCAGAGTTGTAAATCATACTTTTTTATAGATGCCTGATTTAAAAAGTCATGTGCAGGCATTAATATGACAGTTATTTGGATTTTGAAAAAAGAGCCCACACATTCCTCCTAAACACAGGAGGCTTAGGTAATACCTGTTAGGAAAGGTTTGCAAACTCAGTAACCTTTTCTCACAGTAGAAGCTGGTTCATCTGCTAATTATGTTTAATAAGTCATAGAATACCAAGGGAATGTAAGAAACTTTGCCAAATGCTCTTTTTCTTTTCATATTTAGAGAAGAATTGTCTGGGGTGTGTGTGTGTGACCCAAATCAGTTCTGGTTGGTTATTATCACCTTACCTGACTGAAAAAACTGCAGAGAAACATAACCAACATGTGTAGTATGAAGATGGGTTGTCTCAACCCAGTAACTCTATACCCAATGGTTCACTTCTGCCTCAAGAAACCAAAGGCGCTGTTAGCTTTTTCTTATGGTTCAGAACTAAGGCATCCTGTAGGAAGATAGGTTTAGGTGAATACTCTGTTTAACTGCTCTGTGAATACAGGCAGACAGCATTTGTAATACAGTGTTTATTTCTGTAGCTTTGTTGTGTAGGTGGACAGGTGCAGTCAGTGATGGCTGTTGAGTAAATGTAATTTCATTTATGTTGAATTTGTATTTTACTCCTCAGACCTTCAGCTTTACCACACCATTTAATGAATTCCAGATAGCTGTTTTGACTTGCTGTGGGTGATAGCAATTACACTTGAAAGAAAACAAGAGGTATTCTGGTTTCTTTATCCAGGGACTGAGTTCACCATATTAAGTGCTGCTAACTTACATCAGGGAGTTGTATGTCCCACCTTATTAAATCACTGATTCTGTCTTCTCTAAAGCTTTCATTTAGCTTTGATATAGCATTAATATTTAAAATGTATGTATCAGTTCAATAGACACATGCATTACTTATCAAAACATTGCAGCGAATTAAAACAAAGCTGCTGTCATCACAGGTGAAAGTCTAGAGTGACATGTAGTGCCAGGAGGTGTGTTGTACATTTTCACAAGCTGTTCAGTTGGGACAGTGGGTACTTTAGGAGCAAAAAACCAAAAGTTAGGGATGCCTCATCCCTGGCAGTATTCAAGACTAGGTCGGATGAGGTTTTAAATAACTTCATCTAGTGGGGGGTATCCCTGCCCACAGCATTAGAATTGGAACTAGGTGATCTCCAAGGTCCTTTCTAACCCAAACCATTCTATGATTCTATGAAAAAAAAATCATCTTGGTGATATGAAAGGAGTATCTCCAGATTCCTGACAAGAAAACATGCATGCATATCAACGTGGTCTAACACTAACAGACCATAGTAACAGGGAAGTATTAAATAATTGGACCTTCTGTGTCTGTTCAGTGTGTTTGTATGAACACTTTCTACTGTGTTAGAGCAGCTACATGTTTTAATTGAGATTTCTTATATTTGCCAACATTACAAAGATCTAAGTAATGAATTTAGTTGTCCTCAGTTATCTAAAAGCAATTCTCATCTTGTGTGTGATACTTATGGTTAGACATTTGTTTAGCTGCTAATTTGCAGCTCATAAGGTCACTCAGCAGTGGGATAAAAATAAGAGTGTGTCTTTCTTCCAGTGCCTGCACAGGCATGGTTGGAGTTGGCTGTGGTCTGTCTGCAAGATTCCAGCACGCTTCTGTTGCTCCTGGCTCCCAGGCTACAAGGACAGTGTCCTCACTACAGAGGCCAGACATCTTCATCCCTGTCCTTGCACTGGGGTGCTTCTCATTCACTGGCAGGTCAAATTCAGATGCTGATTTCTCTTATTTTTAGGTGTGCATTTGACAGGACAGTTGAGAGAAGGGCTAAACCTTCCCTTTGTGCCCTCCAGTTAGCGTGGGCCTTACAAGCAGTGTGCTGGCCATCACACACGAATAAAAGGCGTATTGTCACCTTCTTCTTGCTCAAGCAGGGCTAGGTTTTGATTCTGCTTTAAAAGCTGTTAATGTCTCTCTACTGTTCCTTATATCATCTCCTGAATAGTGGAAATTAAGAGAATATCTATCTTCGTCTGTATATATTTTGCTGCCTTTAGAAAGAAGTAGACCTCTGTAGTTCTTGGAATGCTTTTTAGAGGCATTAAATAATATATTGTTCTGAATTAATACGTAATAATATGACCTTTTCTTCTTGAAAACTCATTCTTGAGTAGTATGCCAAGATGTTATCTCCCCACTTGAATGCTTGACTAGAGATGTGAGATTTGATATGGGTGTGTGTGACAGGCATACATAGCCTTGCCTTCCCAATAGAGAAGTAAGAACATGCCACAGCCTAAATGAAATGTCTAATTACCTTGTGCTAAATCTTGTGATGTTTTCTACCATGTTGTAATAGGAAAGGTAATTCAAAATCCAGTGTTTACATGTTGCAGATTCACTCACAAATATAGAAACTAGAAGTTACAAACACATGGGAAACTACATCTTTTCTGTTTGTAGTTAGGCTTTTTTTGGGGAGGGTGTTGATGTTTCTATGCATAAACTCTTCCTCATATACATGTCTACTGTACAAAAAATTCTTTCATGATATATGTATTTAAGTACAGGACAGACCTCAGTGCAAGAAGACCGAATGCGTGTAGGTATATGTGTGCATCTGCAGCTTGTTACCAAGAGAAACATTTGACCTTGAGTTTCAGATGATTGTTGCATCAAACCTCTTTCACTAATGAGTCTTCTCCACCTTCCTCTTCAGTGAAACCTTTCTCAGGTCAGGGAAAAAAGCAGAAAGAGTGATGAGGTACAGAAAGGAAAATGCCAGATGCTTGCCATTCTTTTAGTAGAATCAGCACGTTTCAGGAGAAATTTTTTTCTGAACTTCTACTGGAAGGGAACAGAGAAGCAGTCCTGGAAATAGTGGAGGTAAAGGAAAAGCGCATCTAATCCACTGGATCCTACAGGAATCTTGTAACAAAAGATGGATGGTAAAAACTTTAAATAAAAGCCTATTTCCAAAGGGTGAGGGGATGAGCTGTTTGGATCACCAGGTAAGGAACTGGCTTCAGCCCTGATATGAGTTGATGTAGTGGTACCACAGCTTAGGTCAGTGGTTCCCAATCAGTAAGTTGCATTGTCATGGGGCATAGGGTTTGTTCTCTGTTTCCTTTTCTTTGTTAGACAATGCTGAAGAGAGAACAAACAGTACTGTCAGGCCGGCTTGGACTTCTTGTAGTAGTTCTTTAAGTGATGCTGAGACCTTTCCTCCATGTAGCTAAACTGGGCTGTGTTCTGGCAGTCAACCTGAGGGAGATTTCTTTCACTGTTGCTGATGTCTTATCAGCCATTTCCTGATCTGACCTATTTTCATGGGAGTCTCTGGCTTATGACTTGGCATGGGATTGAACCAGCTCCCAGAATGTCCTATGTTGTTTTACAAACCCTGAATTAGATATAAATGAAGAGAGAAGAGCCTTGCCAATAAAAACTGCAAGTTTTTGTGGCGGTCAGCCTGAAGCCTAGCATAAACAACTGTTCCTGAGATCCCCTAGTCATACTTCCAAGACAGTATTTCAGAAAGTATTGTTTCAAAATAATATACTAGAGAAAGGCTGTGCTGCTTGGGACACAGGATTCTTTTGCTGTCATTGCAGTGACATAGCAAAACAATTCAGGCTGCCTGGAAACTGACCAGGGGTGAGTGTAGGAGAAAACATCTGAAAGGAAATTCTGTAAATGGTTTGTGGGTGCAGTTTGGAAGAAGCAGAAGACACAAAGCAGGAGTATTTGGAGGTGGGTGCAGTTTTTAACGTCTGCGTATTTTCTGGGTGCTCTAAGTTAGTTTTGTATAGACAGCTTTTCCATTTGCATGCTTTGCAGTGCTTACAGTGTTTCTGAAGAGTTCAGTTGCCTTTTTTAATGTTTGCCTTAAGGGAAAGACGTTTTGTGATAGAAAATATTCTTGGTAACTTTATTCTACTTTTAAGGTAAGTTTCTGCAAAAATGAATTATACTTCAAGCAATTTGTTTATTTACAATTTTGTAATATTTAGAGAAATGAAAACCAGTTCAAGTAGATTTCATCCTCCCGTTTATTTACTTTTCAGACTGCTGAATGTCAGAGGCCATATATGTGATATTTTGTAATTTTGTATTTTGCTATCTAACACGATGGCAAAATAATTAAAATTATCTACAGACAGTTAACTGAAATTTATCTTAGCAGTATCCAATGTATTCTTTTCTATATGTGATGGAGAGAAATGCAGCTAAAGTTGAGATGAGTATTCCCACTGCATGGTACAAGGGAGATCATCTGGTGGATTATGAGGAGTCTGTATGGAGGCCAGGAAGCAGACATCCATTTGGTACTTCCAGATGAAAAATGATCAAAGACTTGATGTGCAGTTGCAAAGTGGTCATTTGAGCTTGGCATCTTTTACTAAGGACGAGCTTGCTGAGGTTAGTAGGGTAGGTCAAGTAAAATGTGTCTGTTTATTCTCAGCAGGGCTAATGGGAGGTCTTTTGTGGTATCTTGCAGCACACCTTTTTCCAACCTATCTGAATTACGCAGTCCTATGTCTAGAATATACTGTAAGTCAGATCTGTAGGCTCTCACAATGAATAAAAGAGTGTATGCTGTTTGGATGGTAGGGTTAAAAAGCACTGGTATTCTATTATAAGCAGATGAGCTAAAATGGTAGGAAAATGCTGTGGTGTGATATAAACAAACTGAAAATGGACTGTAATTCTGTCTTGCAGCTACCATGCTCTGTGCTTTGCTAAGAAAATAAAGCTAAGAAAAATACAGATTGAGTTTAGTTTACAGACACTGTATGGCTCAGACACAAGTGTTATTCTTGTTCTGAAAAACTTTTCATGGCTTTAACCACAACAATTTTTCAAGGGATAGGGATATATCTCTGGATGTTGAGTAAGTTGAAAGGCTGATATGCCTGAAAGATTGTCTGCTCTTTCAAGTTACAAAGGTTAGTCTAATACAATGTGTTATTTTCTGCCACTGTTCATGTCTAGCCAGCTGTTGCAGGCCTTCATGATTGCTGTAGTTTTTCTGGTTGATGACATGAGAGCAAAAGTGGTGATTTGAAACTTTCAACAGCAAAACCATTTCTGGCTCCTCCTGCCTGAGGTGAAGATATTAAGGGTTGTAGCAAATAAAGGGCCTGTTGAGCATACTAGATCTCATATTGTTTGGGGTAAGATGATCTGCTGTGTGTGTGCAGAATGCTCGGGGTAGAGATCATAGGACTGCCTGGTTGCATGGAGACCAAATAACCTGAGCTCTTTCAGATTTTCAAGTATTGCATGAGGGGTATGCTTTCTGCAGAGGCAGCATGAAATTATGAGAAGTGAGGTTGTGGGTCTAAGACATTTATGAAAAGTTAATCTGTGAAGTATTTTCTTGGAAAAGTTTGTCCTGCTGTGGTATTAATATCTGGTTTGCTTTCTGTGGTGTAATTATTCTGGGGTATTGCCTGACAGATGGTTATATCTTAGAGTTGTACCAGAATGAATGTTATTTGCTTGACAGTTATTGTTCTTTTAGGAACGTGGGACAGGAAAGGACCTGCCTATTCATCAAGTTTATTTTCATGCTCTTGTAGGCTTTATGTCATACAGACATAGACATATGGAGTGCTGTCTTAAAAGCAGCTGAGCCTTTTCCCCTCACTATTTTAATTAGAAGCCTCTTCCAGTGCTAAATTCCTCAACATGATGAAGCTGCTTACAGTGTTGAACCTAAATTTATTCATCATCAGTTAGTAACAATCTCGTGCCAAGATTGTCCTTTTATTTTAAATAGATTTGTCTCACTCTTTTACAATTATTTCAGTATTTTTATACACAGCCCCTGCTTTTCTGCTCAGCTTTATTTTTGTTAGGCTAAGGCTAAGTCCTTGCAGCCTCCCTCAGTTTGGCTGAAAGTAGAGCAAAATGAAGGAATGGGTAGTTGGAGACTTTTCAGCTTTCACATAGCAGGTTTTTCCAGTTCCCTGAGAAGGGTGTGTCTTATTCTTTGTACTATTGTTGATAAGTGAATAGTAGCTTCCTTGTTATTGCACTACACCGACAGAAACACAGATAGAAAATTTTGTAGTTTAAACTCTCTGAAAATTGTCTTTGAGTAGCAAGGTTGTTCAAACAGTAGGGACTCATGGTATATCCTCTGGTTTAGGAATGCAGACAATCCTATGAAAGTAGTGTTGAAAGGCAGGCAGATGTTTGATTGCTTCAAGTGCATGGGTTCCATTTTGTGTTTTTTGTGTTTTTCCTTAGGCTGTTAAATGCTCACATCAGTATTCTGTGGCTGATCTGTGCACAGACAAATTCTTTGTGCATTTTAATGACTTACTGCTAAAATATGTGATCAAAGATAAATCAGATCTGTTACAAAGATCTGGAATTATGTTTAAATATTTTTCTGACTAATATTTATAGACACTTGCTACTTGTAAGGCTCTCAGTAAATCAGTGTGCTCTTCAGACATTTATATTCAAAAGATATTAATGGAAGGTGTAAAAGGCAGATACATTTTTCAGAATTTAGCTATAAAAAGCGTCAGTAGGACGACCTGACCTGATTTCTTCCCATCTAAAATCCTAAAGGCTGTTGCATTGGAAAAAAATAAAGCAAATACTGTTTAAATTGCAGTGGAAGGTTTTATGTCCCAATGTTTTGACAAAGAACATATGCCTTGTAATGTTCAACACTCAGCAGCTTGTAACAACCAGGCTCCTGGCTAAGAAAGTATGGAGACAGGTATCTAAGGACCATATGATGATGACATTCTCATTTCCTGATTGGAATTTGAAATCTGTAATGTGAAGCCATGGTACAGTGGAGCTGGTTGGTAGGAAACCAGGGTATATCTTAGGCATTCATATGACCCCTACATTTATCAGAAAATAAATCCCATACTCCTTTCTGCACTTCTCTCTTAGGAAGATGCTTTTGGTATCTATCTTGTATGTAGTAGACTAGCAGTTAATTAGCTGATGAGTCCAAGAAGTAGGAGGCCTTGTTCCTGGGTCCTTCTCAACCTTGAGGGATTTCATTTCCGCATTTTTCTCTTCCCAGAGTGCCATAAGCCAGTGGTTCATGTGTAGGTAGGGGATCTAATCACCAGACTGCAGATTCAGACTTCCTGCCCACTGTCTGGAACCCATCAGCGTGCATTTCTGACTGCATTGTAGAATCATCAAATTGTTAAGCTTAGAAAAGATCTCTATGATCCTCAAGTGCAACCATTAACCCAGCACCACTGTGCTCACCTCTAAAGAGTGTCCCCAAGGGCCATGGTCGACTTCCTCAGGAGGATATGGCAGTCCTTTGCAAAGTATCCTGCAGGCTGATGTGTCAGGTGTTCACTTGAAACACATATTCAGTTCTTCTTGCTTCTCCAGGAAAGCGATTCTGCAACTGGAGAGCAGGAGAATCAACGTGTAAACAATCTGTTTTTATTCTTATTTAATATTTTTAGCGGTTGTTTGACCAGAAAACTTTTTAACAACTTGAGATATTGTAGTAAGGAAAGGGAATAGTAATGGCCATCACTGATCATATCATTTCTGGGCATGAAATTTGAGTTGTTTCAATTCAGGACTTTATTTTTTTTTTCCTTTCCTTTCCTGTTACCCCTTAAAAAAAACCAAAAAAACCAAAACAAAACAACCCTCATGCATATACCTTTTTTTTCAAAGACAGGCTTTGGTTTTGAATCCTGATACAAGAAAACAAACAGGAATTTATAGCTGTTATGGTTTAAAATAAATAAAATATATTTTCTGTATTTGCAGGCTATACCAGAAAACCCAAATGTGAATTTACTTGCAAAGTTAAATAATTACTTTTTTGTTTCTAAGTGGTGACATAACACTTCTGCAAAAAAAAAAAAAAAATCCTACTCTGCTCAGTAAAGAAGGCAAGATAACAGTGAATGGGAGACCTTAGAAGAGGGTAACCTAGCTGGGAAACTTACTGATAAACTTCAAAATAATTCAAAATTTTTTCTTCACATTTTTCTGTGTTGTTTTGGTTCCCTGTGTGATAACCCTCAAAAGTTACTTCTACTTGGGCAAAGTTGTAGTAGAATGAAATTTAGTCAGCTTTGGCTCTTAAGGAGTTGCCTAGCTTGAAAGTGAAAAAAAGAATGCAAACAACTTTCCTCAATGAAAAAAATTAAAATAATCATGCTAACTGCTGCTTTTTACCTCCAACCTGCTAAATCTTCTGTGTTTCTCAGTATGAGACAATGATTTCCTTCATGCATGAGTGACTTATTTAAAAATACAGTTCCTGGGTGCTTTGAAGCAGAATTCATTAAAAAAAAAAATAGCACACTTTTGGTGTTGGCTGTAAAGCAGAAGGAAACAGTGTCTGCCCAGACAGCCATTATAGGGTTGGTTTTTGTGTCCTGTATTGTGTGGAATATGAAGAGAGGGCAGTCTATACATCTGAGCTGCAAGACATCTTACCTTAAAATGGTTTAGGTTTCATAGCTGGCACAGTTCACAGCAAGGAGCACATGTGCAGTGTCTGAGATACCTCAACATAGCAGCTTCTGCCAAATTTCACTCATGTTTCCAAATGTAATATTATGCTTATGTCCTATCCTGTCTCTGGCACTGAATTAAAACAGCACCTGTTAATATTAAGAATAAGTGAAGTTACTGTAATGTTGAGGATAAAGAGGTTTTGATGAAAGAAAATGGAATATGAGATTTGGATTTCCTCCCTAATTAAATATTTCAAGTGGTGGTGTTCTACTTCATTTTTATTCAGAAGTCAGAAAGCAGTATTACAGTGTTAGCACACACCTTTTTCTTTAAATCTTCTTTCATGAGCTGGTATTTGCTGATACTCAGTTCAAATGCTTTTGAAGAATAATGTGAAACACTCTGGAACGTCATTTTTGTTTTTGAGATCAGTGTTTTTTTTCAGAAGCTTGTTGTTCCTCTGCATGTTGGCTGATTCTCATTTGCATTTAAATCAGCTTTAGCAGAGTTGTGTAGCTTATTGGTGTCCATCTTCAGTCTGACAGCTGAAGAATAGCAGATGTAAGTATGAACGTTATGCTAAGGCATTATGCAGCCAACAGTCTTTTGTTCTGGTACTCTGGAGTAGAAAGTTAAAACACAGATTTCTTTCTGCTTCAACTAGTGAACATTGCTGAATTTTCTGGGCTCAGTTCTACTTTTGGATAGCACTGAAATTACTAAAAGCAGTGAGCACCTCTACTGTGGATTTTACTGCTATAGGTAAAGAGGAGTAATGCTATTGCACAGTTGTTTTTCTAATACCATAGTTGTCTTTCAGGATACTGTCTCAAAATAATGTGTTTTCTTTAAGACTGAAAAATATATTGCAAAAAAAGATATGTTCTGAAGTCTATAACTGAATTTCTCTTAAGAGTGATAGATAAAGAATCATGGTAATCTAAGCACTATTCTGTTTTAGTGGGAAGAGGGAAGTAGGGGCAAGAAGATGATGGTACCTTTATTAAGGTATCAGCAAGGAGATGACTGGGGAAGAGAATCTTCTCTATTACTGCTCAGAATGAATGTTGTGTGGCTCCTTGGATGGAAAAGCAGGACTACCTGTTTGTCAAGGACCAAGAGATCCAATGGGATCTTAAAGAAGTTGGGCAATGTCTGCCTTGCACTGAGAAATGTGATTAATGTGACAGAGTCTCCAAAAGACTAATTGTGGAGGAAGTTTTCTGGGGAGAGCTGGTTGTGTTCCTTGATATGACAGTTCAATACTTTCATCTCCTAATATCCATAATGAAAAGCACTGAAAAAATAAACTATCAGAAAAAGGGCAGGAGAACTAGTGATTTTAGTTGAAGACCATTGTTTTAGACATTCTTGTGAATGTGCATTGCTTTCAAGGGAATTAATGGAGTAGAAAAAACCTGCCTTCCAGATTTTATGTGATGATAGAAGTGCCTTTCTTGTCTTCTTGGAAAACCAGGCTTACTCCAGTTGGATATATACTTGTGCCTGGGTGTGTCTTACTTCAAATGTCAGTCCTAACTTAGAAGCTACAGAGGCATCCTCCTCAATAAATCATTACTTGAAGGCAACATGCACTAGGACTTTTTTTAAATTGAAGTGGATATTTTTGGGCAGATACTATTTTAAGATTAATGGAAGGACGTCTTTCTATTTTTTCAGTTGCTCACTCACTGGTGACAATAGGAGATGAAAGCATTGTGTTAGTTGATCTGTTGGGGTACAGAAATAATAAGGTAATGAATTGTAGTTTGTTTAGAGGGAAGGAAAACCCCATGTTTCTTATTTACCATGTTGTTAAGCTCAATGAAAAGCTAAAAAATAGTATTACTAATAATATTAATAATTATGATTATAATTTTGTGCATAAACCTAAGTTTAACTTAGAAAGGCTATATTATTTGTGTGTTGTTTTGGTGGATCATCACTGGCAGTTTCACCTTTTTATGCATATGGGATGCAGATTGCACAGTCATTTGTTCAAGACTGGATTTGATACATTGCCATTTTAAGATTAATTATTCTGACAAAATGTCATGATTGCATCAATTACAAAAATGTAAAGTGAATTTTTCATTGCTTTCAATGTCTGAATATATTCTGTGAAATTTTTAAAAATAATGTAAAATTGCATTGGAAAGTATTTTGGTAGTATTATTTCTGGTTTTCAAATAAATTATTGGAAGCACTTGTAATTTTAAAAAGCTTGCTTTCTTGAATAATACTATTCATAACATAATGTCATTACCATTTCTAAAATTCCTTTTATGTCCTTTCATGATTTTCTGTGAATGATAGCATTGTTCTGTCACTCACTTGAGCTCATAAACAGGAAAATATTTTCCAAATTCAGCATCATGTCAAGGCTATATTTAAGTCTTAGTCATTTCAAATCCTGTAGTGTTATCTGTAGGATATATTCTTTCTTATGGAATAATATGGCATAATATCTTTTGTCAGGTGCCACAGTGTACTCTCTTGTAATACACAGGATCTGGTTGTGCTTCTCTCCGAAACAGAATTCTGCTACAAAGAATTTCCAAGACTGTTGATGGTATCGTGTCATTGTTTTTTTTATTCTGCAGAATCCCTCTTTCTAGGTGCGTTCTATACAGAGTACCAGACCTCCCTTCAAAGTCTTTCCCCTGTCTGTTCCTATCCTGCCTGTCACTAAGTCTCTCTCACAGAGCATCCCAACCTAGCAGGCAGCTTGACTCCAGCTTGGTGGTGACTTGTTTTCTGCAGTGGGCTGCTGAGGGGAGGTCTCTGCCTTGGTGTGTGCAGCAGCCCCTCAGTCAGGCACGGAGCTGGGGGGTTGTGTTCTGGCTGCTGGGAGCATGCCGGTGCTTTGGATTCCAAGTAACCTTGCGCTGTGACCTGCAGACATACCTTAGTTTCATAGCTGCAGTTAAAACTCTTTTAGCCTTTTACAGGTGGGTGGTGTGTAGTTTGTTAGCCTTGAATTAGATCTTAGTCACAATTCTGAAGGAGCCATCTTGAAACTGTTGACCAAATATACAATGCTTCCAACCCAAGTCTTTCCTATTGGGGTCTAAGGGCACAAGCTGCAGTGTTAGTTACAGGTGCTAAGGACTTCAGTGCCTGACTGTTTTCTTACATAGAACATAATTACTATAGCAATACAAACAACTTCCAAATTGCAATTAACTCGCCTTTTTCAAATAGGGAGCTTGATCAGGTGTAGAGAAAATAAATGAAGACATGATTGTACTAGAAACTATGATTATATAAGGCCCAAGAAAACAAAAACCAAACAGGAATATTCTAATTTGCTTTTGAACAGTCATATAAAAATATCTGGTTCTTAATTTTTTTAGTGTGTATAAACTTTTACCAATTTATACAGGAATTGGTCATAAAAGGGTAAGTGTGTAGGACAGATGAGACAAGATGCATCTAGAGAAAGGCAGAAATAGTCATGTTTCTATGTGTCTGTTAATAAATTGGCAAGGACAAGACATTCCAGTTCCATGAAAATGGATCCAAGTGCATGTACAGACTTATTTTGTATCATGATGTCTGTATGTTAATAGAACTCAGAGAAAAGAAGGCAGACTCAATTTGCTAATATCAGTGAATAGACTAATTCAGCTTCCTTCAGTATTTCAATTCAGTAATTGCAGAAGGCATTTTTCATTTTAATGAGCATTCTGAATTCTTTTTATCTTGGTTTTCTCTGATTCCCATTAGAAATCTGCTGTCTTAAATGTGTTTCTTATAACTTTTGTCAATATTGTATTTATTTCTAGATCAGTTAAGAAGTGATTGTAATGCGTAACTTATAATGACTAGCTTAAGGAGGTATTGAATTTGAAGGACTGTGTTATGTGACAGAGTTTTGGTTTAATATGTGAAGTTATTATAATCTGCTTCCCTAAATGGGAAAAATGTTATAGAAAGCGTCAAATGGTAGCTCTAGGATTTTAAGTTAGATAGATCTTATGTGTGTCAGAATTTGGTTTGCTTGAAAGTAACAATTTCCTTGTTGTGACATGAATAAAAAGTACTCTGGAGAGACTGCTTTCTGTAATAAATGATCTTGGCTGTTGCATTCTAGAGTGTTCACAAGCTACAGGTGAAGATCTTGCATTTTCTTTGACATATATTCAACAGATGACAGGGAAAACAGACGTAGACATCTCTGCTTAAACATAATACTAATGTACTGGGGAGTTATATGTTTATTTTTTAGCCGATGTATGTTGTTACATCACAAGTTTTCTGCTTGCAATCACTTTCATATGTAGTTTACAGTTACTCCACTTGGCACTGTGCTGCCATCTCCTATCCATAAGCCCAGAAAAACATTTATATGCACATCTTAGGCTTTACAAACTGTTTTCTTTTAACATACATTACTATGAAAGCTTGTTTTGGAATTGCACTATGAAGAAAATGCCCACTTTTGAGGTTTGGGTGACAGGAAAATGCTTTGCTTAAAAAATTGAGAGACCAGGATAACTCTGCAGCGGGGTGGTGGGGCTGTGGATTCATTGTTTTTCCCTAATCAAGAAAGACAAAAGAGAGGTAGCATTTTGTAATCAGAAGCAGAGCATGTGTCCCTGTTCCATCACCTGCTGCAAGTCTCATGACAAGATGGGTGTTGAATTCTGTGACCCAGTTATTGTGTATGGGCAGGTTGAGCCCTGCCTCCTACGTACTTGCTGAAATGTGATGTTTCTGAGCTTCTGTACAGACAGAATCGAAATCGAAAAATCTATAGCCTGTTTTCAAAATCCTGGGCAAAATTACTTCCCACCAAATTTTTGTAAATGCTTGACCATTTGCTTCTTTTCTTGAACTGATGTAATTCTAAATCTTCTGGGATATGTGGCCACTATAATAAAAATGTAATGGGAATATCATTAAATAGCTTCTCCATTAAAAAAAAATAAAGAAACTAATTTTGGTTTGAAATAGAGGTGCTTGAAGGAGGACATGAAAGGGAGGAAATTAATAGGAAATTAGTTATTCACAGTTCTGAAAATTTGAGGTACTGAACACAATGCAAAAAAATTCTTTACACTTGATATATAAGTTATAGAACTTATTTTTACAACATATTGGGAAAAGTAAAAACAAAAAAATGGGTCAACAAGGAGCTTTACAATTCTGTCAGTGTTAGTGGTAATATTCCAGAGTCAGTCAGACCCAGATGGATGCTTTGCTGCTGATTGGTGGGGGGGAAAATAATTTTTACTTGTGTCATCTTCAGTTTATAGTAGATACTCTGTGCTGGCTCTCCTGAAGATAGGATTCTGTACTTTGTGGACTGTCACCATGGCTAGGTATTGAGTGGTTTGGGGTGTTTCCTTAATTACTGTTTTTATCTCCTGTTCAAAGTTGGCTGAAGAGCACAAAGGTGGTGTCATGCCTTTGTCAGCAGTGGGGGAATGTGAATTGGTGGGCTTGGGTCACCAGACAATTTTAGATTATCAATGACTTCCTTTCATATTGAGGACACGAAGCTGACTTTCTGTCTGTGTGCACATTATTCACAAGTGGATCAAAAAGCAGCAAAACAGAGACAGAGTAGTGGTGGCAGTGATTGCAGATACATTCTGGATTAGTAGAAACTTAAGTGACTGAAAATAAGTGCTAGGTATTGGTAATTTTATACTAAAATACAAGTCAGTTACTTTCCCAGGTGTTTAATTTTCTAAACTTCCTTTTCCATAAAGTATCACATCAAAGCGGTCACAGAACAATTTTCATTCCTACAGGCCAATTATACCACCACTGATTTGTGACAAATGAACTTGAGCTCTGAATGACAGCTGAGTCTCTCTGCATAACTAAAACTACATAGGTGAAAACATTTAGAAAGTGTGGAGAAGTCTGATGGGGTCATTAGGTGAGGTGTAGCTTTTTAGGATCTCGGCAGAACATTTTATGGTGCTTCTATCAACTGCTAAAGCACATTTTGTTATATCATTACCTGAATTACATGAAACAGAAGATTGGGACAGCTGCTTCTAAGGTACTAAGTAAAGTTATAGCTCCCAAAATACTATGTGTTAAAAACAAATTAAGCAAAGGAGTATTTTAATGCCTGGTATAGTGAGAAGGAAAAAGGGAGACTTCTTTTCAGTAATTAATGTCTGTATCTATTTTATAAGGGTGATCATTCAGCATGTAAAATGTTTATTTGTTTTTGAGTGTACTTGAGATTGTCCTGCAATATAAACATTGTGTTGGCAGAAAAATCTAGTTCTTTTTGAGTAGCCTGTCCTCAATGCAATGCAGGAATCTCTTATTGCAGCTGAATTCTGAAATTCCCGATTCAGCAGAAGGTTTGTTGGCTTAGTGGGGAGATGCTTGATTCATAATAAAACAACCACCAGTTCTGTTTTCATTCTGCTCTGCCTTCAAAATGGAGTAAAAATGTAGTGAAACATATGAATGTGGTTGAATGTAGGAGCAAAAGACATACAGTGATTCTGTTCATACCAGATATTTCTGATTACTGGGAAGTGTTACCGTTTTTTGGGGGAAGGGGGTGGGAAAAAAGTGGCAAGATATTCCTTTCTGTGGTGATGTTTTTAGAGAACTATTTAAAACAGAAAAAATGTAATACAGAATTAGCTTAAACAGGAACATGATAAATTATTTTAGGAATTGTTCGTCAGTAGATTTGTAGATGTTTTTGTCACATGTTCATATAAGTAGTCTGATCCCATCTTTAGGATGTAAACTGATCTGTCTGCTTGTGAAGCTAGAAGTGATGGCTTTCATTTCTCCTGCAGTTAACTTTGAAAAGCGTTTTAAGAATGTGGATAATTTCACTTCTCAGAGGCTGACAATATTTTTTTATTTACCATCAGCAATTGACTGGAAAACAAAATGCTTTCATATGCATCTTTGAAGCCAGGAGTGAACAAGTATGTTTCCTTCCTTTTTAGAGAATTCAGGCTTCCGCTGTTGGTGTTAAAACATAGCAACTGTAGTTTGAATGGAAACTCAGAACAGGTCATGGTTTTGTCTCTCTATTACACTCTGTTAATTTAAACATATTTCTTGTTTAGATCATGTGAACAATAAAGCATTTTGGTCCCTAGAAGGTGCATGATAGGCTGTTCCAAAAGCACTTATAACTGGGGGACTTCTTAGTTTTACTTCTTTGAAGTTTCTGTTGCAAATTCCAAACCTGTGATGGGAATGGGGACTGCAGTAGGATTCCTTGGGGAGCTTCTGCTTTTCTGTACCAAACGGATTCTATCTGGTGAATTAAAGAGCTTTTGAAATAATAGCATATAGAGTACATATAATAGCATATAGACTACATTCAGTTTCTTAATATTTTCCTGCATGGTGTTTTTTTCAATGTGTAAATCCAGTGTTCCTCCCTCAGGTCATCATTAACTTGTTTGTGTATTTGAATTAACTAACTTGGCAGCTGCCCAGCACCTCCTGCAGATTAATAAGAGCAAGTTTCACCTTGTTTTTTTTGGTCCTTTCATGACTTTACATGTGACATTCTTTTTGCTGATTGTCCATGACTAGTTTTTTTCTGAGCTGGTATTTTAAAGAAGACATGTGGTTTCTTGAAAGTGAGGAGAACAAATAAGGCAGCATAGTTTATTGTGCCTAAAAAACCACTGATACACATCTCCCTGTCCTTCTGGTGTTGGGTTGATTTGCGTCTTTTCTCCTGGAAATACAAGAAAAAAATTTGCATTTTCTCCTTCAGTTTGGGAGGATTTTCCTTTCTGGTGCAAGGAGAGCTGTGGAGAGAGAGAGACTAAAGTTTTGGAATATCTGTGTACTGTTTAGGAGTGGGCCAGGGAAATGTTGTCTTTTTATATTTCAGATGATGCTGCGTTTCACATATTCTGCTGAGCTGGTTTTGCATCCATGGCCTGCCAAAAATATATGAGCTCAGAAGGCCCTTAAGGATATGTAGCAGAGCCGGTATTGCCAGTTTTTGTGTGGTCCAAGTGTTGTGCCCTCTTACTGCTGTCTCTGTACGTGGTGGTGAATGATTGCTGCTGCTTACCAAGCACCGCCACAAGGATTTGTGCAGAGTTTCAGAAGGCCCCGGTTTGTTCAGCTCCTGAGCCATGGAGCTGTTGATCGCTTGCCATGATAACGTATATGGATTTTGTATTAAGACTGATTTCTTAATCAGAGGAAGCTTTTTGTTCACAACCAAATTTGAAATAATATCAAAAGAATAGTTGTTAGGTGCTCTAAATGGAGCAGCAGTTCTGAGATTTGCACTCACAGCTTCATTGAGTTCATTTTATATAAATGTTGTGTTGGTCCTATGTGACACAATGATGCTCTTTGAACAGATGTCTCAATCTCAGTTATTGTCAAAGTTGTAAGACTACAGTAAGACTAGGTTATTACAGCTGTGACAAAAGGTTGTGGGAAAAGGAAGGTCAGCAATCATCATGGCTTTGGAAACTGGAATGGAGAAGAACTACATCATGCTCCTGCCTCTGCAGCTGGGGTGTTCTAATGAGTTTAATCACATTTTAATTAGTGTTTCTAGGTAATTAAAATTTTTCAAGAGATGTTGCTAAATAGATGTACTTGAGTTTGAGTTTCCAGTGTGTGTCTGGTAGCTGGCTTCCAGGTATCCTCTCTGTCTGTTCCATGGAGGCTTAAGTTCATCAGAACTGTGGTGTTGCATATTGGTGTTCATTAAACTGCCCTTAAATGTTAGATCATCTCGAACAGGGCATTACAGATTAATTAGTGCTCCTGACCTAAGCCCACCTGTGCCTTCTCTTTGAACTTGGGGATTAAGTACAGTGATGCTCTCTTGCCTATTTTGGAAATGTCTGAAAACTGTAAAACTGCACTATAGTACAGAGAACTTACGTAAGTCAAATTGTTTTGTAATAACCAGATTTTGCAACAATTTATTAGCATTTACTTGAAAATAAATTTCTAGATTCATTTTTGCCCTGAACCATTTGACCTTTTCTTAAGACATGCATTTCTTTTAGATAATGACACTTTTTTTCTTACAAAGCTAGACAATGTACTTTCAAACATTTTTCTATAAGCAGTTGAATAACTTAACATGAATTTTCTTATTTTTTTAACTTTTACTCATAAAAACAAAGGGAAACTGTAAATTTTTTAATATTATAATATTTTTGCTCTTAATTTCAGTGGAACTAGCCAGTAAGAAATTTTTGAATTGAAAGTATAAAGAATGTAATAAATAATTTTATATTTCAATTAAAATTCAGATAGCATTCCTATGATAACACTTACTGGTAAATATGAATATAGTTTCATTAAAAGTTTAAATACTAGCCTCTATGACAATTTAGTGGAATACATCAAATTTGTCATCTTTTGAGAAAGTAGAAAAGCAGATCTTCCTGTCATGCTTACTTTTTCATTTGTATACAGGAAGATAAAAACAACCATTCTTGTGTTGGAGTTCTGCTCAGTCACTTGCATTTTAAGCTAGTTGTTGAACTAATTGAGTAATTTGAAATCAGTGTTCTCTGCATATGTAAAAAGGCTGTGATACTATCCAGGACAGTACTTCGAAAACTCTGTCCGTTGGAAACTATTTTAATATATTCTGTGTTAGACTTTGAAATTTAGACAATCCTATTGGGCGAATATTTTTATAGGTTCTTACCTTTTGTCACTTTGGACCATGATTATGTACTTGAAATAACAGGTGTCTTTTTGAAATGCACTTACCTTTAGTTTTTTTTTAAAGTTGGAATTAAACTCTAATGTTTCAATATCTTTTAGTATATTGAGCAAGTAGTGTGTAAATGTGGAAGCAGCAAAAGGTTATCCTATCTTCAGAGCTGTACATGCCTGGTTTGCAGCAAATAAGGCCAGTATGTGAGACAGTAAAGACAAATTGAGTACTCAGTGAGCATGAGTTGTCCATGCAATGAGTGAGATGGGCCATATTTTGGGAAGTATGAAGACAGAATTACTGCTTACAAAATGGACTTATATGCAAGATATATCAATGATAACACAGAATATAGGTTGTTTCAAGGTATACTTGCTAGATTTTCATAGGAGGAGACACCTTCCACTTCCAAGTTAACATTTATGGAGAGGTTAGATAATGCAAGTATCTTCATGAAGGTTTGGAAGTAATGCTGATAGCAAATTCTTTGGTCATACTTGTTTGCACTTTGTTTTCAGGGATTCTTTTAGCTCTCAGTGCGTGCCAGGGCAATTTTTTCCCCCAGTAGCCTCAGACACTTCTCCTCCCCCTTGCACACATAAAGACTATTTTGCAGCTTGCCTTAAACCCACAGGCAAGGGTGGGTTTATTTGGGGTTGAAGGATAAGAGCAATGAAACATGCAGAACTGCTCATTGCAGACCATCCTGCTGAGCCACTTCCAAGAAGTGGCTGCTTGTGTACAGCAGGGTGGCTGCTTTCTGGTGTGTCTGCTGCAAGAGATGGTCATTGGGCTGATCACTACTGGAGTCTGGCTTCAGGAATCAAGCTGACCAGCTGATGATACTAGTGGGTTGTCAAACTAATTAGGTCCCAAAAAGCAAAGGGAGGAGAGTGGTAGCTAGGGTGGCAAGCTCAAACTCAACCTGCCTGCATCTGTATCCAGTGTAGAACAGCACATTCTCATGCTTTTCATGGTTGTGAAGAACTTACTGAGTGTCTAGTTGGAATATTTTATTATTTTATTCAGAGTTATCTGCAGCTAGAGATTTTGTTACTTTTATAGGCACTTCCCCCCCCCCCTTTTTTAAAATTCCCCTTCATAAAGCAGTAATTTAATTTTCAAATACTTGTGCATTTGCACACTGATAACTGTTCCACAAGCACCTGTGACATTATTAGTAACTGACATACTATAGATCTGATGGCTTTTGTATTAAAACTGATAGTGTTATCACAGGGTGTTTGGTGAGGCAGATATTCTGCAAACTGCAAACAAAAATTCTGCTGTTGTTCCTTCCTCTTGCCTGTGACTGTGGGGAGGTTAGAGGCTGGGCATGCCCACTGTGGTTATTCTGTATTATTCAAGATAGCAGGACAAAAGAGATTTTTTTTTTTTAATCACCTATCAGTGCTCTGGTTTTGGAATTGCTTTTCAACGTAGAGGTTCTAATTCTGATTATTTTTTCAGTAAGTTTGTAGTTCCTGAAGGCCTGAAGGGGTTTTGTGAGTGGCCAGAACTGGAAGGAGATTAGCAATTCTTATTCATCTTCTTTTGTCACAATATGTAAGATATGTATTCATCACAGAAGCACACTCTACTGATCTTCAAAAATGCTCTATTTCATTATTTACATGTACTTACTCGTATATTTTGTGTGATTAACCCATGGGGTGGGGTTTGTTTGTTTTATATTTGGTTATCATCATTAATCTGTTAGTTTCTGTGTATACTCTCTGCTTGAAATAGTGTGATGTGGTACTTCAGAAAAAACGTTATTTAGTAAGCTGCATTTGTATCTACAAGCTGTGAAGTTATGAGTCTCTTATTTCTACTTGTTTTCACACTAGTCAACAGTGTGAAAATAGTTTTCTTTCTTCTCTCTGCCACCTTACTTTCTCAGCTAGGTAGGGGCAGGGCAGAGGCAAGAATTGCAGAGGAGACTTTGGTGACCAATGGAGCTGACCTTGAAGAAGCACAGCTTTCTTTAGTAACAACATATTTAAAACAGTATTGTTTCAAAAGAAAATACTTTTTTCCCCTTCCCTTAATGTCTGCTTGATATTTAAGTGAAAAGAAATTTCCTTTTGAAAAATTAATTTGAATCTCCAAAGTTTTGGACCAGTTGCCTAACAACAAAGATGACTGGAACGTGGGTTGTTTTCTGTGTTCAGTTGTTTCTTCCATTGGGCTGTTGGATTCAAGAATTTAAGCCACACTGAAAAACTCTTCCAGAAAGCTTACGTGCTTCTGCAGTTCCATTTCCTTGCCACTCCCTGTGGCTGTTGCTGGCTGTATTCCTTTCAGTTGAAAGGTGGTATTTTGTTTTGTTTCAGACTGGTGGGCTGCATAATGATGAAATGTCTTCTGGTATCCATGTAATAACTTCTAGGGAATTAACTTCCAGGTCCTAATGTCTGTTTAAGCTAGTTTATAATGTTATGAGTAACAATTACACTATTTGTGAAAATTAAGTTACATGTCAAAGCCCCCTTAGTGTTCTTTAATCATGCTGCCATACCTGAAATGAGCTGTGGCAGTGATACTTTGGCAAATAATATACCATGAAAAATAGTTATACTCTAATATTTTCCACAAATCTGAAGCCTACCGATGAGTGAGAGAAGAGTAGTTATGAAACTGCATGAAATTTATACTACATAATTATATTGCTATACTGTAAAGGCTGGCAGTGATGTGAAATTTGGCAGCAAATATTACTGCTGTTTTTGCCCTTCTTTTGATCTTTATGACTTTTCTTTCTCTCCTCCTTCACCACCCTAGTTGAAGGTCACAGAAGATGCAAAGAGAAAATTTTGAGCATCATCATCATTTTTCTCTGTCATGAGGCCAGATTTCATTGATGAGTGGATTTTGCTGTCAATCAATTCTGTTTTCAAGCACAGAGCATTAGTTCAAGAATATTACAGTTGTCAAATGAGAAGTTACATAGACCAGATGGCTAATTGGTTGCTGGAATATGATGATGTTAGGTTTTATATTTCTGATTAAGCTCAGAGCTGTGGGAAATGCTAATACAGTCATCAGTAAGGAGCAGAAGAAATTATGAAGCAGAAGCTTCATTTCCTTTGAAAAGAAACACAGAATGTTGTCTCTTCTACCATATAGAAAATGAAATCATATCAAAGTTGATATATATCAAAGCATTGGTCAGGGAACCTGGAAGGCTGAGAATTTTGATGAAAATATATGAAAGGTATGTGAATTGGGAAACAAATGCTTACCTGGAATTTTAACCATTGGGAGAGGCAAATTTGTCATTTCCTATATACATCAAATTATGCCTTATGTTTTTGACATTTTTTCCTCTTCATTGTGCTTTCTAGTGAGGAGTTTTCACAGACTGACTTCTTTCAATGGGTAAAAATTTCTTGGACATTCTTTACAAGAGTTAGCAATAAAAATAAGGGCTGGCTCAGTCTTGGACATTTTAACTGAACAAGTTAAATCCTGGACAAGTTATGTCCAGGATTAAGGTGTGTTAGTTCAGAAACCAGACATTTCACTACGTATGTGTAGTTTGAAGAGAAGTAGAGATTTGCCATAGTGGTAACTTTTAAATACCTAATCAATTTTATTCCATGAATATTCCCTCAACCTAGAAAATGTTACTTGGTATCACAGTAATGATTCTGGTATACTGAATGTGTTCTGATGGAGCACACTATGAAAACTTGTGTTTTGTCCCCTCTAACCTTTTGGTTGTCTGCTCTTTCTTTGAGTAAGTACTGCCTTTATAGTATGGAAATAGACCACAAAATCTTTGAAATATATTTTCATTTATCCTGATTAGAAAAGGAGAAAAATAAGCACTTTATTAATAGCTATTCTAGATTGAAATGTTTTAGAAAACACCATCTTCATGAGAAGATGGATTGACAAAATGCAACTGTGGCAATATTCTGCAATAATAAATTGCAAGTATTTGTTTTAGTTGGCATTTCTCCAGTTTCCTAACTTCCTTAAAATTACCAAAATCTGGTCCCTCATTTCTTTTAGTTCTGGCTTATTCAGTATAGAAATAGGAAGAACACCCTTCGCTATTAGGAAATTCAGTGGGGTTTTGTACCCATTGTGTTATTGCTCATAGATCATGTAATTTCACTCTCAAACAGTTTGCAGGCAGTTATTTCAGTAATGTTGTTTATGTAATGTGAAAATGATCACTTTTATAAGGAGCATAAATAAAAATAATTTTAATGATTTTTTAAGCCATATCAGTAACATATAGTTAAAGCATTAAAAACCCAAAATTTCATATTACATTCTTCATCTTAAGCAATCAAATGAGACCTGTGCATGGCATGAGATGAGGAGAACTGCTTTGTTATTTCCAAAGACAAGATGAAATCTGCATTGACTTACTTGAAAAGTGCAGGAGCTCCCTCTCCTGGCTTAAAGCGCTGTAAATTGCAAGTTTCTGGGAACGTTTTCAATTTATCACATTAAAAAAATACCTTATTTTGAATACTTACCTGTAGAGATGTTTTTCTGGTATCTTGAAAGTCACGGTAAAAATTTTTTTAATGCACATTTGGATTCTGTTCTGAGTGCAGTATTTGTGTTTCTGCCACCTGGCTCTATACCCCCATAGGCAGCAGGTTATCCTCTACTTTCTGTGTGGTAATGCTGGAATGGTCATGACAGCAACATTTAATGTACTCTTAAGTTAAAAATTCACTGTGTCCCTTCATTAAGGCCCACCTGTGCTTTTCACAGCTATTAAGAGTAATGTGAGTCTTTGATGGTCACTTTGTACAAAACACTGTAAATCATCATAAGTTTAGAAAGAAGTTTAAAAAAAATTAAAAGCTTTACAGTTGATGCATATATTGTGACTTCTTTCCTCCTGTATCCTCCCCTCCCTCCTCATCCGTCTTGAGAGCAGGCTTCCTTGCTTTTTGTTTATTCAATCATTCTCCTTTCAGTCTCTTAAATGTTGCAAATCCTCAGAGAAATCAGATGGTTTTGTAGATGCTTAAATTTGGTAGGGTCTTTTATTCCAAATCATTTTCAAGGGTAAGAACCTGACTTGAAGAGGTAGCACTAGAGACACATCTCTTACCTTAGCTATTTAAAAAACCAGCAAACCAAGCCAAAAACCGAATTAATTTCTGAATTCGGAGAAGGCAGGTTGATTAAAACATGTATTTAACTCATCTCTATCAGTGTTGTACCCTTAAATCATCTATCAAAATAGGAGCCAGGAATGCCAGATGAGCCCTAGCCCCTGTTCTGTTCCACATCTTACCATCTTAAGGATACTAATGCAAGGAACACACTTTGGTACGTCCTGAAAGAGACCAGTTACTTTGAAGTGACTACAATTTTTGTACGTGAAGTAGCTTCACTTAGCTCAGCTCAGTTACCTGCCATTTCTCTGATTTTTTGCACTTCTAGGTATTGTTAGCTTTTCAGTTCAGAGGGAAGAGTGACCTCTGGTTACACCCTGTACAGGAGTATGAGGGAATATGTGGCATGTGTGGGAACATGCACAGTCCTTTATTAACTTCTTCAGTGCTATTAGGGAATTTTCAATGACAGCTCAAGGCAACATTTTACTGTATAATAGTTCTGCATTGCATCATCAAAACTTCTGTATTCACAGAAAAAAAATATTTTGCAAAGCTTTACATTTTTAAAAGATGTTTGTGCACTTTAATTTAGCTACACGTGCTGGCACGGGTATGCTTCCTGCTTCATTTAGCACCTTTGTCATTTGCCAGTAAACTTCAAGATATGTCAGTTGGAGAAGACCAATGAATGCTGAAGGTTCACTATGAAATTGTTTAACTCTGATTTATACAGTTTCAGGCAAGGAAAAAAAAAAGAAAAAAAAAACCCACCTTGGTATTTCTAGCAAATGCCAAAATAGAATCAATGCAGTATTGTTCACCTAGTTAAAATTCCAAAATCCAGGAAATGCAAACATTAAGTTTCCAACAGCAACATTAACTTGGACTCTTTGCATATCCTGTGTTTTCCTGGTATGCATTAAGACTTAAAGCAATGTATTAAGCTGTGAGTTAAACAAGAAAAACAGAAAAAAAAAAGTCTTCATGTAAGTAGCACTGCCAAGTTTGGTTCTGTTAGCATTTGTGTTTATTGACCGTTTATAATTTTAAATTATTTTATTCATGAAGATTGAATATGGGCTTTTTTGGCCAAATGAAGTGAAATCTGAGAGCTTATCTTCACTGCAGTGTTAACTTGACATACAGTTTACCCCTTGCCTTAAACCTGACTCTTCATCCAGCAGTATCTCAAATTTGAATTTAGTGGTTTTTAATCTTGGAAATATGACTTGAATCTCAGAGGCACTCTGTTACTGTGGGACTATTATCTGGGCTATATAGGTTGGCAAGACAGAACTTCGAAATTAATTCCACAAAATTAATATCTTTTTTGCTAATTAAATTTACACATAACTTAAGTGTGTAGGGTGACTTGACTCAGAGTAAATCAAACTTAAAGATGGAGTCTTAACTATATATCATTTGAATTTTAATGTATATTTTTGTAAGATATATATACTATTGCTTACAAAAATTTTAGAGTATTGTAAGTAACTGAAGACACAGGAAAGTCCTGCTCAGAGGGGGTGGTTCCATCCTGGAGATGGTACAGAATTGCAGGCATACAGATCTTTCCGTGTGTATGTTCCTGTCTGTGACTGCTCACATGTGCCACACACTTAAGGCTTCTTGCCTGTTTGAACTCAGCTAATCCGTGTTCTAGAAGAAGGGGAAGAGCCTTAAAGGAGATATTTGGAGAGTAGTAAAACAAGGATTTGCTGGTTAAAAATAGATTTGGAAACTGACTCTGGGTTTAGAAAGCAATGGTGTGAGAGTTATTCACGTTTTAACATGTGAACAATGGTGGAAAGGGTCAGTGGGGTGGGAGTGGAAATGGAGACAGGAGAAAGTGAAAACTGTAAGGGAAGTAAAAGTAAAATAAAATGTCAGGAGCTGGGAGTATTTATAAATACAGGGGGTAAAGGCCAAGTTGATTACTGGAGGTTCTTGGATTCATGACAAGAGTACTAAGTACATAGCAGTGTCATAAGGGAAAAGGTAATATGCATATAGATGTGAAGCAAGAAACTGCAAGGTGGGATTTGCACAGCAGGGCCTGAGAGGGGGAAGCTTTTCTCCTGGAAAGAGGGAAATGGAGCAAATGAAGAGAATGAAAATAAATATGGAAGGAAGTATGTGCTGGGTGACAAGTCATACAGTGGCTTTGATGCAATGGTACTGCCAGAATTTGCCAAGAAGGAGGAGGGGAGGGCATGCAGCAGGAAGAGAGCTTTTCAGTGGCACCTGGAAGTTAGATGGAACAGGAGAATTCAAAAATGATGGTCACAGGGAACTTTCAGAGAAGACAGAAGACTGCAAGAAGTGTCTTCTGGTATGCTTGATGTACCAGCAGTGCAAAGGCACTGGAATGTGTCATTGATTGGCTATTCACCTTCACCTTTCTTTTCTTGTACAAACTTAAATCATAGAAAAGTTTGGCTTTCAAAGCTTGTAAACTGGTGAAAGTCAAACACAGCCTTCCTCTGATTAGCTGCCTGTCCATGTGCAGTACTCTGATTTTACTTTGCACGTGTACCCTTAAGGAATATTTTTTGTTACTTATGCTCAAGATGCAACAAATAAATTACAATTTAACAAATGAAAATGTCTTTCACTGTGTACTGTCCAGATTGCTCACTGAATTTTAAAACTTCCTATTGAAAAAAGTAATCTGAAACTGATTAAAATGAAAATTATTGTAGTGGGTTTTTGTTGTTCTTTTTTTTTTTTTTTTTTGATAAATACACATGTTAAGAAAGTGGAGTTTATTCTGATTTTGCTCTCAGAAAATGAACTCCATGCTTAATTATTAATTCATCTCTTTTCTTTACCCATCCTCTATAAAAAAAATTATCACATTTTGACAGAAGAGGATTATGGAAAATTATGCTGAACAAAGGAGCAGTGGTCAGAAGATTAGTTAATCTAAAAGAGAAGGAGTGATCAAATGTTCTGTAATAAAATTTGGAAGCATTGTAAAATATCTCTAGAGGTATCCAAAACTTTGAGTTTGAAAAATAACATTTTGATATTGGAGTAGATATTTCTGAGTTTGAAATAATGATTTGAATATTTATGTAATTGTGGGAATGATTTTTGGATATGGCAGTTTAAGAGACCTGAGAATTGATGCATACATGTTTTGTTGAACTATGATGTAAATAATGCTGGTGATGCTAATATGTAGCTAAACTATTTAAGTCAATGAGTTATTTACTGGTTTATTTAGGATCTCCTTAATTCTGGTTTTACTTCTATCACAGATTTCCCATCCACTTTTGTAAATGTGGGATCAAATTGCATTATAATACTATTAAAATATGAAATATATTTCTAAAATTGGAGTTGCAGAGCCCCTTGGTGCAAAACTTTAAATTGTTTGTTAGGGAGTGTTGAGGCTATTGAATGACTCACTGCATAGGTTTTGCTGAACTCTCATTTATAGAAAAATTGCCAATCTTTTCAGTATTTTGGGGGTCAGTAAGGTTTGTAATTTACTGTAGTTACTTACATTTTTCAAACAGACTGTCAGGAAACCATGCCAGAACAAAACTATTTGTGCAGGTAATTAATGAAGAGGCTGTGGTACCTGCTGACAGCTATTTTCCAAGGAAAGAAATGGTTTGCAGCTAGGGGAAAAGTGTTAAAAGTGTGCCCAAACTAGTAACTCAAACTGAGAGAGCAACCTTTGATCTGAGACATAGTTTAGGTCACATTTTAATGAATAGCTTTATTAAACTAGTATATTAAACTAATATTATTCTGTCAGTTGGTACATTTTATTTGCAGAAAATTGGATCTGTCTAAGGGTATTGGACATCTACAACAGCGATGCTGTTTAAAATTAAACTGGTAGCTTTAGTGTGTTTATTTAAAGGAGTGTTTTCATGCATTTAAAGGAATGTGTTCAATTCAAACACTGACGTTAAAAATCTAAGTCTGGACAGAGCTCATGTAGGGTTTTTTTGTTAAAGACAGGGAAGGTGCAGGTTGCAAAAAGTCTTGCCTTTGTTTTAATATTGCTGCTTATTGAACATATTTCACATTAGCATGGCAGTGTTTTCAGGCTGCAAGGAACTGTCTAAAACTTGAATTGTAATACATAATAATATATAAATTAATAACAATATTACCAAGCTTTTAATATCTTAATATATTCTATATTTGGTTTCTGGGTTTTGTATGTTATATTTACTCATTGAAAGAGTGTATTTCACAATTGTATTTAGAAAGGGTTTGGATAATGGTGGTATCTAGATAAATGGTCCTGCTCTGGGTGAAGGAATATTATGAGGGAAAACAGCCTGAAAAAGGAAAATTGCAATACCAGTTTCAGTGTTGCTATTGGAGTTGTTTAGATAAGTGAAGATTTTATTCTATTGACACAGGATTACTCTCATCAGGAGGAGAAACCTGTTTATTGCTGAAGTTGTGAGGGAAGAAAATTGTACACTGTGCTCTTTTCCTTCTCCCGCCTGCCTTCTGAGCGCTTTGAACAAACTCAGTCGAACATGAAAGAGGATCTCCTCCGTATATGAGCTTCTGGCATGTTTTTGGAAATGTGTGGTCAAGTAGTGATTGAAGTTGTGTTTTCTGTTAATGATCCAGCAAGGGAAGTGTCTAGTGGGAGCTCATCCTTGAAGAGGAAGAGAATAAAATTATGAAGGTCCAAGTATGTAGCCTAGACACCAGTCAGGAGGGCCACTCAGCTGGAAATCAGCCTTCATTCTGGTGTTGATCAAACTGCTGGAGATAACCACCACAGGCTGATGGGGTAGTAATTTCTACTGTCTTAATGTTTTTCATTACATGACTTCTTAAATACTCCCATTTTTATTCCTTGTAGTCAAGGATTTCCATCTGTAAAAATTTTCCCATAAGTAGAAACCAGAGAGATCTCTCTCCTGATGCACTGATTTCACAGTCAGATTTGAGCCATGGAAGTAGAAGTCACACTACAAAATAAAATGATTTCAGAAGTATTTTTCCAAACTGCTGTTTGTTAAAGATGTAACCACAAATGTATATATTAAATGTCAAACAGTTACACATTTTCAGTCTTTTCATGAAGTGAGGCTTTGTCTAACATGTCTATGGTGTAACCTATAATAAATGGAGATGGTGTAACCTACAATAAATAAATAAAATGGAGAACACTGATAGAACATTATACAGAAAAATATGCAGAAGTCTTTAAGTCTTCTTATGGCTGAAGACTGATATGATGACAAGACCATGAGAAAGTTAGTGAAGGCAGCTGTTGGCCTTTTCAATTTGGGACAGCCCATGTTTTCTGTGTTGATGTATTAATAACTAATTTAATAACTTTGTTATAAGTTAGTAACAAAATTTGGTAGTTGCCATAGATATTTCTGGGGTTTTTAAGTGGTCTTTACACAGAGAGATTTTTGTGATTGTTTTAATTTGCATTACACACACAGCTGAATGAGTCAGAGGTAGTAGCTTCTTGTTTCTGCAGCATCTTTGAAGACCCATCATGTTTGTTCACATGTCCTCTATGCAGTAATTCAAGTTGAAGATTTTTTTAAGGTTCCTGTTGCCAGCAAGTATGTACTGCCTGTAGGGGCGGCTGAGCAGCTTTGGAAGCCTGTCAGGAGCCACAAGCAGGTTCCAGTAGCCTGTCGGAGGCCGTGTGATTAAGGAGGTGAAACCTTCTTCAGAAGAGTTTAAGAATTCACTAGATCCCATTACATTACAGCTTCCAAAAGAGTCGACCACCATTTTCAATTCAGATTTTGTCTACTGAAACAGATTTACTTCTCCTAGTCTAGAAAACCTCCCTTGGCAATTTCCTGTGCTCACTGGGTTTTTGGAGTCTTGTATACATGTCTGTAGTCACTCAATTACTTGAGGCCCCATAATGAATACAAGACTGACTGGCTGTCAAATTTCCTGTCTCTGCATGAAATCTCTATCTGGTAGTTTGAATACCATTTGCAGACATTCTGGTTTAGTCCTGGAAATCAAGGTTATAGTCGTCATAATGGTAGCATCCTTTAGAAAAATAGATTAAATGTTTCTTGTATCAAACAACCTGGGTTTATGTGTCCCATCCCCCGCCTGCCCACCTCCTGGTTTGTAGCACTGCTATGTTCATACTTTTTGTGTTTTTATCTATCATAAATTAATCAAAACTCTTCAGTCTGCATTTCAAATATGAAGAAAATCAATTTATATTCATCAAAGTGCCGAGGTATTGAGTAACTTGTAAAATACCCTTTCAGAAATAAATATTATGGAGTTTATTGAGGTTTGTGTGGGAAGTCTGAGGTAGAACCAAGACTTCACGTGTTCTGTCTCCAACTTCATGGTGCTTGCCATAAGTACAAATTTGAATCAGCTTTTCTACCTCATCTCTTCTCAAATAGTGAATTTGACTGAAATAAAGTGTATGCATGACTGATGGAGTGACTTCAATTTAAAAGCAGTAGAGGATGCTGGAAAGAAGCTAGTAAAGCTGAAATTACATGGAAGGCTGTTCATCTTGTCGCTCTCCCACTGCTTCCACCCTGTTTGCTTTATCTGCCCGACCTCTCCCCATTCTTACCAGTCTTGTACTGACAATGTGAGTAATTCGGAAAAAGATTTATCCTCTCATCCTTTGCTAAGGGCCCTCTCTTACACGTGGGTTATGCAGAAAAGTGGTTCCTTTAGAGAGCTGTTTAGAATTTTAGAAATTCTAAAATTTTGCAGTTTTGAAGGTGCTTCTGGGAGGCTTCTGCCCCACTCCTGGCCTTGTGTAACCGGGGCGTGTGTCACCCTGGTGGGTTATGTCACTGTAATGACCTTGGTGGTGAAGGTGACCAGAACTTTGTCTGGCTTGAGGACTGTGCAGTGTGTGGGAGCTGTTAGAAGACCGGGAGCATTTCCGTGCTTTTTACTGGCGAGGCTTATTTTTTCCCCCCAATACCTACAGTTCAACCAGAACGCCCTAAAATAGCGATGTCTTTCATTATGTAAACAACTACAATTATGCATTTTTAAATTTCATTTTAATCCATGATTTACGGGTTGTTTTTTTTTTTTAAATAACTAAAAGCAGAAGCAAGGAAGGCGCGTGGCGCCTGGCGAGGAGCTCCTGGCCGCAGCGTGTGGGGAGCGAGGGCGGGCGCGGCGCCTCCCGCGGCCGCCAGGGGTCAGGCGGGAGCCGCGAGCCGCCGTGAGGGGCCGGGCGGGCGCCGCTGTTTCCACACGGCGGGAGCCAGCAGAACCCGATACGGTGCGATCTATAGAAGCAAGGTACAACTGGAATAATGAAATTTCAAAAATAAGCCCTTTTTAAAGGCTGGTTGTAACAGTCCTGCTGGGTATTGTAAATGCCTCAGGTGCACTTGATACTGCTGTTACGTTCTTGGCCCTGGCTCCTAATTTTTATGGAAAGATGGATTGAACTTCAATTTAGGAATATTCGGTAATCCCTCTCAGGACATACTGTAACAGCTGGTATTTCTGTGTTGCAGCAAATCGATTCCATACAGCAGTCAGCAATGCCTATGGCTGAGCTCCGGCAAAAACTTCCAAAGCATTTTAAATAAAATGAGCCAAAGAAAATAGCATCATCACTGCAAAAATGTAGTTTAATTTGCACGTTAGGAAAAAAAAAAAATCCCCATCCCATTCCAGCAAAATATTAAGCATTTTACTGGTAAGGATTTCATCAGGTCATTTATTTTTCATTAATATATGTTTAGGATCTGGGGGGAATAACTTTATGCTGTATATAAGTTTCTTAAATAATGAGGAGCTTGATTTTTTTTGTACTGAATGATTTACTGTGAAATAAAGAAAAATAAAGAAACGGATGGAGTTGAAATACATCACATGTACGTAGATCAACAAGATTTTCTGCGTTTTGCAGTGCACTCTTTTTAAGGAACCTGAATTTCTGGTTAATAGTAGCATGCTTACAATGAGAATGCCTTGTTTGGTTGGTTTTGGTTTTTTTTTAATACATGGAAGTACTTTAGGATGCATATAAATCTCAGATGTTTCATTAGTAATCAGTAATTTTGTTTTAAACAGTTTCTTACACATGTTAAAGTAAAAATTCCTCCATCCTTAATGCGGCTGCTGTGGTGTGCTCGCACTAGGGACTGTCACCGAGTTTGGGACAGGACTCCTCCTTTATGTGTTAAACAGAAAACAGGGAGAATTAATGTAAAGTGAATATGTTCCTTCTTAATTGGTACAATGTGTCCTTGGCTATGATGCCTTTTTTTTTTTTTTTCCTTCTTTTAAACTGCACCCTGGCTAGTTTTGCATATAGATATTTTACAGCTCTTGTCATCAAAAGATGAGCTTTCACTCTGGAATACTTAATTTCATTATCCATGCTTTAAATTTTAAGTTAATGGACTTTCGTGCTGATTGGATGAATGTCAAATTTTTTTTTTCTGAAACTGTTTTTTTTTTACTGAAGACTTCTTTTCTTCATAAACTTCTATAATTAAAAAAAAAAAATCTTAAACCCCTAAACAGTCTTAATAGATAAGCTTTTAGGTTTTTACTTGGTTCTGTTCATCACAGAAGAAGTTGTCCAGGGACGTAACTTCTGCTGTATTTGCCTTCTTAACCAAACCACCCAGATTAACTGGGTAAATGCTTAGGGGACATAAGAAAACCCCCGTACTTTAAAAAAGCTTCCAGACTATTTAAACTACTATGCCTGGGGACAAACTAACAACTAACTTATATCTAATAATTGTTTTAAAACTTGTTAAACAAAATCTTGTGGATGGCCCTTAGTATGCTGCAATATTTTTAGCCATGTGGAGATTTTTTTCAGTGAAAAACAAAATTTTGAACAGCATACACTGTTTATAGCACCTGTATATCACTCTTCCACAAGACTGTTGCCAAGTTAAAATGGGTCCAAAATATGCACATTAAGAGCCAACATGACTTCAAAAGTCATTCTGATTAATATGAATGTGTTTTTAAAAAACCAACAAAAAACAAAACAGCAATAGCAGCAGCAAAATGCTCTTCTATTTGTTTATTTTCTTTTGCTAAAGCAGAACTATGCTGCTTTCTTTCTTCAAGGATCCTTTTTGTTTACTGGAAAAAACATCCTTATTTTCTGGTAGCTTCTACTTTTCCCTCTCCTTTCCTTCTCCCTGCAAACACATCAGTCCCTGCCCTGCTCTAAGTAGACATTTGCTGTCTTAAGTTGGAATTTCTTTTCGTATGTTTGCGTTCCAGTTTCATATTTTAACATGAATTCAAATGCGTTCACTTATATTTGAAATTAATTTTTGTTACATGTACTCTGAATTTTTCCTCGAAAAGTGGTTAAAAGAAAGATCCCAAATTTACTATCAGTAGACCTGTAGAATTAATAGAAAATGTGTTAAAAAAACACTGACTTTGTTGTAATGAATCACAGAAAAAATTCCTTACTTGGTAATGGCTCCATCAACTCCATGAATCGAACTGCTGTTTACTTTTCTAAAGTATTTGCTTCAGTCCTACTTTTTACAACTTCAGTTGAAATGCAGATTATATTTCCAGATTACAAATAAAAGTCTTAAATGACTTAAAAACAATTGAAAGGAAGTTAAATAGAAACACTGAATAAATTACCGTGTTAGTAAGCAATTTTATTTTCTTGAGATAAGTAATAGCAAAATTTGAACAACCTCAATTATTCACAATTTTAATAAAATACCCCTAGACTTTGTTTCCAAAATGCCTGACATGCTGGAGTTAAATAGTATAATTGACGCTAGAGAAATGTATTAAATTATCCTTAATGCAGAATGGGATTACAGGCTAGACTGAAGAAAACAAAACTTGGTTCACCTGGAGGAAACAAAAATCAAAAATAAATGCCTAGCATTTGGTTTTGAGAATCTTAAATAAAAGCTTATTTCGTGATAATTATTGGATTTGGTTAGCTGCAGTAGTATCCAGTATTTTTAACAGTGTTCTTAATTGCAAAATCCTGTTTCTGTTCTTTCTAGGAGAAGCTGAGATAACATAAATCTTTGTAGACAGCTTGGCTGCAAGCAGTTAAACTGAAATAAACTTCTGCCTTCTGGCTGCAGTGCTGCTTTGAGGTTTCTGCGTGACGCTCTGCAGACTAAATCATGCCAGCCTTATCAACTGGATCTGGAAGTGACACAGGTACGCAGGCCAAGGAGGGGCCATGTTTCCTCCACATCTTATTTGTTAAGTCTGTATTTCAAGTAAGATAATTAATTATGGTCTCACCAGATTTTTAATTTAAGATTTAAAAAATAACCTTTTCTCCCCGAAGTTAATTTGGATACATGAAACACCACAGAGAAAATATATTAATTTTGAAAAGTCCCACCACCACCTTCTTCCCCTCCATGCACAACCTCCTAAAAACAGCTACAAACATGCTTTGTAGATGGATCTGAAGAATTTGGATTCCCCTCTGAGCATGGTTCCTACAATGTTAACTTGAAAAAGGAGGAGGAGGAGGAGGGAAAACAAAAAGATGATGATATCATGCATGCCTTAATATTTGCAGCAGTCTAGACTATCCCCTCTGTGAGTTACAGTTATCAGTGGAGTTATTTCTGAACACAGACTATTCAGTTTTGACAACTCTATAACAAATTAGGAGAAGAAAAATACTGTCTCAAGTTCTGTTCCTTCACTTGCCTTCCATGTCAGAGCCCAGTTCCTGTCACTGACTGCTGGCAGTGGGATTGCAGATACATAGCTTTCCGTAGTTTTCACTTTCTTTGTGGCAATATTAGGTTATATTCAAAGGTTAAATTTCATCTTCTTGTTATGCTGACGTTCTCCCTCTGACAGTATTTTTGTCCCTCTGTTTTGGATAACTGAAGTTAGTATTTTTGCTTGAGAGTGTTTGTTAAGAAGGGGTGATCCAGCTGAGGTTGCAATACAATACAAAGATCCCTGCTTTCCACCCCTGTGCCACATAGTTTTATGCACAAGAAGTAACAGCGGGATTTGGAAAATTAGGAGGGAGGTTTCAAGTCAGGAATCCAAAAATATGTATATAAGTGTGTATATAAAGAACTGCATTTGATTCTTATTTTTAGTAGACTGTACAGGGCAGTGTACAGTTTTGTTTTCCCCACACATGAAATTTATCCTAGATAACGATATTAATCTTTACAATTAGGGTGTGCGTCTGTTTATTTGTTGCCATGGGGAAGGAGAGTTGTTTGGTTTTGTATGCTTTTTTGTCTCCCTATTCCTGTGTTTAAGGGATTTGACTATGCCTTTGCCAAGCCCTATCTCTGCATACCTTTCTGTTCTCTCCCTCTCCTCATGGAAATAAGTGAGTTTAAGCTGTTCAGTTTGCTAAAGCTGAGTTTTGGAAGATGTGTCAGGGTCTACTCTGGGATAATTTTCCACTCTGGACCTTTGCTTTCTTCATCATGCACCCTTTGTGTCCTTTCAAAACTTGCCTTAATTTTTTAAAAATTATTACTTGTTTATTTTTAAAGGTTGTTAATATGTCCAAAAGTAATAGTCATGGACATGCTTTCTGAATAAAGGAAGAGAAGGGCTACAAAAAGTAGAAGATAATCCTAATTTTGAAATACTGTGTGTTAGAATGCCTCTAGGCATGTTTTACTGTGCTATTTAATCCATATGATGATGCAAACATACCTTTAATAATTAAGGTCTGTGTTAAAACTCAAGTGTTTTCTTTGTCCCTTGAAATTTATAGTAAAACATGATACATGCCATTAATAGCTTGCTATTAAATAATATTGCTTGGTAAGTCTTTTTGTTTTTTCTGCCTCAACTTGTAAGTTGTTCCTCTAAATGAAAATTTGCATCTTGAGTGAAAAGGGAATTATTTTTTTTTTCTTCCACTTTCTTTACAGTACTTCCTGATGGGGCTGATATTAAGTATTTTTGGGATGGTTACATGAAATTGTGCTTTCTACCCTGGCTATGGTACAGGTGGTTTCTAACTGGAGTCCTGTTTTTCTGCTGTTACTCTCACTCTTAGATTAAAAAAATAGTGATGTGCATAAATCTTTTCTTCCCTCTGTTCTTCCTGTGTGGGTAAGCCAGTCTTCCTCTTACCCTGCCTGCACAGACTGGTATTGTGACATCTGACAGGCTGAAGCTGCTCTGTCTGGGGCACTGAGGGCTTGGCAAGTTACTCAGTGGGACCTTTAGGGCAGGGCCATAACCCTGTTCAGTCTGTTTGCTGAAACTCTCTTTTGTAAATGCAATCAGACAAAATGCAGCCTAACCTATTTTTGTGTCTGTTAGATGCTGGGTGAAATAAAAGTAAACCTGGATTTAAAAACAAATGAAAGAATTATGTGAGGACTTGTAAATAGAAGTGCATCATCTGTGAATATTGAAAGTTGCCATATCATGGACCACTGGACATTCAGTCACCAATATGGGAACATTAATGATTTATATTTTTTTTTTTACATAGGCTTAAGTATCAGATCACTGCCAAAAGTAGGATAGTGTTCATGATGGGCTGTATTTGATGAGACTAAATGTTTACCTGACTGTGTTCATTTTACCTTGCTTTTACTTTGTCAGCAGCTTTTATTAGAAGAGGCACCATGTCCTTGCAGCTGCTTTCTTCATACACATTCTTCATATGTCTGCTTTTGTCTTACCATGTTTTAACCCGTGTCTTCTTCTGAACACAGGCCGTGCCTATTAAATGTGTTTTGAGGGGCATTTACCAGGCTTTAAGCTATGATAAATCAAGATCATGGCTACACTATTTTCAATCTTTTTTAAAAAATGTTTGTTTTAATTTATTCAGATTGATACAGTGACTTTTAATTTAATCTTTGACCTTACCAGATTGATCTGGTTTCACTAACCTAAAGACTGAGGACAAAGGATTACGTACAGATGCTTTTTTCTCTTCCACTCTCCATTAGCCATATAGAAAAAAAAGGTTTTATGTAATAAAGATAATTGAAAAGCTGCTCATTGTGTGTAATATCTGTGTGACCCTTAAGGTTTATGGTCCTGTCAGTGTCAAGTCAAAGTTATCTTAAAGCAACCACCATGAATGGAAGGCTGAGCTCATGCCTCAGGATGGGTCAGAAGCTTTCAGCAGTTTCTGTGTTTCAAAAGTCTGCTTTCCCTCTGTGTGCAAGCCCATCTAACAGATATTTTGAAGACTGAGCAAGAAGACTTGCATTTTTGCAGGTAAAGCAAATCTGTGAGATCTGGCATTCACTTATCTAGCATATTTAGGAAGGTGTAAAATTGCAGTTTTGGCTTCACAGTGGTAGATGGCAGCTTTGTTGCTGACTCTGGTGGAGCCAAGATTACATCATTATGCTTTAAGTGTTGTTCTAACCTGAAAAACATTGTAAACTTGTTGCAGATTTCTTTCCTCCCAACACTGTGTCAAACTTGCCTAACTGACAAACTTAAAAATGCTTTTCTGTTTGTTCTCAAAAAGCAGTGCGTGAATGTGCAAAGCAGACTCGATGTTTTTGTTTTATGTGTTGTCAGCAGGAAAGTCACATTTATGAGCCAAGTTTAGGCACCAAGTAAAACTGTGAGATTGCTTATACAGAGTGAAAGTCAGAAGCAGTTCTTGGATTTGAATATTGTAAATTATAGAAAATGTGCAAGGGCTTATGTTTGTTTCTACTTGAGCACATAAATGAGCAAGCACTGTGCCAGATAGTGGAGTTTTCTCAGTATTAAAAGATACTGCAAAACTGAATAAATGTTAGGTTTTTAATTAAAAAAACCCCACATATGTTAGTAACCAAATTTTAAGTTCACGTGGCCTTTAAAATATTCCTGGTTTTCGTATTTTGATCTCTGTTTTGTAATAATACTAAATAGATATGTGAAATCTGTTCTAAATGCTAGGTGTTTTTCCAAAATGCATTTATAGTAGTGTATTTTCTGATTCTTTAGAATTAATCTCGACCTCTGAAGCTGCATGCTGTTGATTTGGATATGCTGAATACTGGTAGAAATGTTTTGCTGGGGTAGTTCATATGGATTGACTTCCCAGTGGTCAGAGAGCACTGCAAGCAGTGGGAAGTTCAAAGACAATCTTGCAATCACCTGAACACAAAAAGAAGCTGTCTTGATTTTACTGTTTTCATATAGATGTCTTCTCTTTATTTACTATTTTATTAATACATTTTGATCAGGTTGTCAGTTTCAATGTGATGTTTTCTAAGAGGATTTGATAACAAAAAGGCTTAAAAGGTGGAGAAAAAAGTAATAATATGAAGAAAAAGCTGAGTGCTTGGCTAAGCTGAAAGGGGAGGCATCAGAAACATCTGTAGTGGAAGAAGGACAAATTAATCTGAAGTGCTAAAATTTTAATTTTAGCCTTTTAACCCAGTTCTCAGGATTTAGAGGGAGATAGAAATCAGAGAGTGCTATTTTTACAGCCTATTTAAAGAACGCAGCAGCATAAAATGGTGGCCAAAGATCTGGCCATCTCATTGTTACGAGATGAAGAGAAAGGGAATTTAGGAGAGCAATGAAGGAAAGTTTTCTGGGAGTTGTTCTTCCGTTGGAGGCTGCCAGGGCAAAGGCTTGCAGGGTCATTGGTTCCTGCTCCAAACTGCCTTTGCTTCCCCGCTGGCGTCCTGTGGTGGAAAACAGAGCAGAGGGAAAGCCTTCACTCGCCTGCTTTACACTCTTGGTTACAACTTTAGGTATAGGTGTGCTGCAGCAAGTGTGGTATGTAAATGCTTTGTCTGCATCACTTCTATTCCTCAGTGTGTTGAAATGCATAGGTATGGCAGATACTCATGAAAATGGATTCGACAGTTGAGGCAAAATTTATGCTGAATTAATAAATAGAGCCAATATTTTATCCTTGCATTCTTGATTTCTCCCTGTCTCCATCTGCCAGAGGCATTAAATGGCTTTTAGGATAACATTAATGTGGAAGATTTGGGAAAGTATGAGATGTATGGCTAGCTTTAATTGCAATCTGATTTAATTTTTAAAAATACAACCTGCTGGTGTTGGAAAGAGTATTCATTTTGGTATCAACGTATTTATGGTGACTTGGAAAATTCATTTGAAGTGAAATGAAATTTCTCTAAACTGTTCTGTTTTGTGTTACTGTTTTATATTATGCTAGGCTGATTCAGAAGCATGGCATCAGAAAATGTGTGTAAGCGTATTTACTGGTGGTAAACTCTTTAAAACTGTTAGGGTTTTTGGGCACATTTAAATTCAAATGGTCTGGCAGCTGAAACAATTTTACCCCCTTTTTTTTTGTGAGCAGTGTGTAGTTTTGTAGTAAATCTGAAAGTGCAATAGTCTATAGTGTTTCTAAGCAGAGGCTCTATTCTATACGGCTCTGTTTGTTGGATCGAAAGCCATAGTTACACGAGTGGTTGACAGTTCTAGTGATGCCAGGTGTCTGTTGCTGAGAGCAGACTGCCAGCAGAGCCTCCATACTGTGTGCATTTAGTGTCAGATGGGAGGTTCTGTGGCTTCTCAGCCCAATATCATATCAAATCCTGGCTGATTTAAAAGAACTAAACCTGTTTAATTTGGAGTTTATTACTACTAAGAGGTAATGAGAAGCTTCCCTGCTAGCTGTTAGTTGCATATTGTTCCACATTTGGTGTAGAAAAAACCCAGCACATACAAAGAACATCTCAAAGCAACATATTAGTCTTACAGATAAATGATGAAATAATTTAATTATTTCAAATAGTTTACTTCCTAAACTTACTTTCAAAATAAGGTGATGATGTAGGATCATGGAATGGTTTGGGCTGAAAGGGACCTTAAAGCTCATCGAACTTCAAACCCCCTGTTGTGAGCAGGGACATCTTTCACTAGACCAGGTTGCTCAGAGCCCCATCCAACCTGGTCTTGAACGTTTCCAAGGATGGGACAGCCTCAGCTTCTGGGAACAGCCTGTTCCAGTGCCTCACCAATCTCACCACAAAGAATTTCTTCCATATACTAACCTTAATTTCCCCTCTTTTAGTTTAACTATTACTCCTTGTCCTGTCAGTACAGTTCCTGACAGAGGCCTGGAACAGTTCCTCCAGCCTTTCTTTTAGGCCTCCTTCAAATATTGGAGGTCTCTATGCACACTCCTCTTCTCCAGGCTGAACAGCCCCAACTTTCTCAGTCTGGCAATATACTTGACTCTTTAAATTTGTGTGTACTCCTATATTCTTCTATAAACTTTTATATCAAGTGTATGTGACTGCATGTATATGACTGATTGTGTAATGGCATAATTTGTTTTGAGTGTAAATTCCTAAACTGGGTCTTACAGTGAATTATAACACTGAAATAATATACTGACTTAATTTCAGGCATCAGTACTGTCTAGGATTGTAGGACTTCTACTCTCATGACAGATGTATCCTCTATGAGATTAGTATGTATCTTGACCATGAGAGGTTGAGATATGTGGTAATGAAACCGTGTTTCCATTATTCTTAGACCAAACTGTTTTGAAAATAGCGTTGATTTCTATTGTTAGAAGTCTTTATTCAGGCTCTTAATGAAATACTGTATCTTCCTTTTGCAGATGTAAAATGCTATGTTTAGTTGTCCTTGCTGCCCCACCCCAGCACCAAGTCTCTTATAACCTTGTAAACTGTGACTAAAGAGTTAAAACATGGCCAGTGTGCCCAGTGCCTTCCTAGTGCTGGAATGAATTCTTTCCTGACTGCTTGCCAGGTAGTTGCTACTGCCTCCTCTAGGGCTGATAAAGATCTAGATAGAAATACTAAAGACTTGCCAAGCTATGTCTATGGAAAGGACCAGTCAATTAGTCAAGGTTATTCAAGGTGCCATAGTATGCAGGCTTCATTGGAGGAGACAGGATTTTATTTTTTTTTAAGAATATTAAGTTTTTGTATGAGTTTTCCACAAAGTGCTTGTTAATTTGTCCTTGATGGGTCACTTTAAATCAGTTTTATGTATGTGTTATTCTTGCAGATAATAGGTGGACTTTTGAATACTCATAGAAGTATATTTTATGAACTTTAAAAATATCCATGTTGACACAGAGTCTAGTAACTACGTATTTGAGGGGGTTTGATTTTGAACCAGCTTTGATGAGCCACACAAGCAGGAACTTTGTAGCAAGTGTGGATGCAAATAGAGATCAACTCTTTAACTCACATCAGAACGTTAACGGTATGTGGTATGTTAAATCTGAAATACACATGTTGAGACAAATCCTAAAAGACCAATAACTGTTTCAAACAACTGCATATTCTTTAGCTCTGGGAGCCAAGTTCCAAAACTAAAGACTTTTCCATTTTGAAGGAAATAATATTTTTAAAAGTGATGGGTTTAAATGATTACTCATTCAACATTTTCTGTCATAACATTGTTTTAAGGTGGGCTAACAAATTTACTGTAGCTTGGAGGAATAAAAATTAGGTACAACTTTTAAGTTAAAATACTAGTGCCCTTATGAATATGCAGTCTTGTTCTTTGAGGGCACTTACAGCAAAATTCTTTTTCATTAGAAAAAATATACAACATGGATATTTCTATTGCTCTGCCATCTGTAAGAATTTCAGCATTTTACTTTTTTTTTGTGAATTAGCAAATAAATCAAAACAGATATTTTTCCCAAGATGCCGATCACTTACTTGTCATGATTATGTAGTTACTCGGTGTTCTGTACTTTGAAAATTAATTTTTTTTTTTTGAACACTAAACTGCAAAATTTAAAAAAAGGTGCTTACTGGAGTGAGGTAATCCATCTGGCTCTGCAGAGAAAAATTGTTACTCTTTAACTTTTTGTAGTATCAGCAAGGCTATATATTCAGTGGAATTACTTAAGAGAAGGTAAAAAAAGAATTATTTGTAGCACATGAATTTGAGCATATAGTGGCCTTTTTACAGCTGGAGTCTGATAGGACAGTGCAGTGTGTCCATCCTAATATGCAGAAATACTCCATGTTTTTATTTGAACCTGTGTGTAAATACTAATCTCAAATTTCAGAATGAAATAATTTTCAGTATGTGGTGTTAGTGACTGATTTTTTTATTCAACAGCGAGGATGTCAGAATGAGTGCTTCAGCTGCGATGCTGTTTGCATGTGTATAAGGCAAACATCTGAGCCTTTGCAGAACTGTAAAATACAGTTCAAATGTGAAAAAATGTGAGCTTGTTATAAATGGCAGCAAATGGTGCTGATTATTTTACCTTTGACAAAGTGGAAAATTTAAAGGTTGGTTTGTCCCATTTTATTAATACAATAAATTTTTACAGTGTTGTTCTGGGCCTTTAGATATATGTTCTTTAGTGTTTATTATCCCTCAGTTGCTGTAAAAATTCTAGATTCGAAGCCTGGCATCATTGTTCAGAATGCTAATTCAGGAAATTAATTAGCATATGAAAACAAAGGCACATCCATGTTTCCATTTCTTTCTTTACACTAACCAAAACAAAATTGGTGTTTTCTTGTAATATGCAAGAGTGATGGAACGTAGAGACCATATTTTTTATCATTTAGCACTAGTTTATAGCTTCCACAGACTTGTCCTAATAATGAAGCTATGAAGGATATGACAAGAATGGTGATATTAAATTTCTCTAGACTAACAGTAAATTTTTCCATTCTGATGTCAAGAATGTAGAGCATCTGGAATCTGCAGTGTGAGTGGTTCAGTACGGGAACAGTTTCATCAATTGCTTAGCTATTTATTCTCCTCCTAGGAACAAGTAGTTTTCTGTAGAATATAACACTACAAAGGAAGCAATTTTATAAAACTGGAAAATTCTTTTATGTCCTGTTGTTTCTGATTTAAAAGGTTTCCATTGCTTCTTACTCTAAAATCTGATTGCATGTGCAAATCTAGTACATGTTTGTAAATTGGAATTAGCATTATTCTACATTTTGATTAAAGAAAATGAAATTGTATTAAGTTTAGAAAAAGTTGAAGATGCTCTGTAGACAGTAATTGCTTAAGTGTGTTAAAAGAACAAGTTGAAATTCACCCTTTTAGTTGTGGTTACATTGTGATGGGTCTTGGGGTTCCTTCCCCCTGAGCTGTAGGAATGACCAGACTTACTTGCCTTCTTAAAATTGCATGATTGTCTTACATCTCCATGTTTAATCATGTTGTTAGTTTTTTTATGTATGTTCAGGTCTTCTGGGAATAAATTATCTACTTTTAAAAATCAAAATAAATTAGTTTTTCTTGTGTAAGTCATGTTTACTTTACTGAATTTTGACTCCCAAAGTATATTGATACTAGTAAATTCCAATGTGTGCATGTTTCCTTTTGAATATAAATGCTGGTTAAACTTAGGCAAACTAGACTAAAGAAAAAATCACGAACCTAAGTAGAATAGCAACAGTGTATAATAAAAGTAAAGTTTGGGGGCTTTTTGCAAGAAACTCCACTCAGTGGTACCAACATGAGGCATTAAAAAGAACAGGATTTTTTTCTTGGCTTTTCAATTTTTTTAACAACTTCTGGATACATTTTTATGAAGCTCTTGGTTGTGATTATTTACTTTGTGGGCAGCTTTCAAAAAAAGTGAGGTCCTTGCATGCCATATGACTTGAGAAGGTGGGACTTCAAGAGAAACATCAAAACTGAGAGCACAGTTAAGGCCTGGCAGGCAGTGGTGGAACTCAGCTTGGAGGTTGCTGGTACATCTGATTCTGGTGCTTATGCTTATGATATTAGGGAATATCACTATGAGCTTTTGGAAAGTTAATTTTTGGTTTTAGAAGTTATCAAAAGTGTTGTGTGGCATCCCCAGACCACATAATTGCTACTGGAACAATTAAAAAAAATCTGATTTTAACAGCCTGGCAGTACTTAAACCATTGTTAAACTTGCACTTTTTTCCATGGCCTTTGGTTCTGACTTCTAGAACCTCCTGAGATGCTACTTAGGAGTTTTGAGGAGGTTTGAATTGATCTGAAGCACTCTACTATGAAATTCAGATTACTTCTATTGCTGTGTGGCAGCATCTCTGTACAGTGAGATCTTACAGGGCTGCAGGAATTTGAGCTACTGCCCTCCAAATGTAGGAAAGATGCATGTGACAATTGTTCAGATTTGGTAAGTAAAATTAGGCCAGTGTGTAGCTGCCAGTATAGTGGTGTCAACTTCATTACCAGTTTACACTAACTTGACAATTTATTGTGTCCCTGTCCATGTCACAAAAGCACTTTCTTTAATATGCCATGTGTTGCTAAAGTCACATGCCAGCCACAATTTTGGCTGTTTCTTCGCAGTGCAATGAATAACATCAACAAATTTCATGTAACTTAGAGACAAGTAAAAATCATAATTTACTTGGAGGTGTGTGGAGAAGATCCACATACTTTATTTCTTGATATATAAAAATCACAATGTCCATCTGAAATTTTTTGATTCTGTGGTACCACACACCAAGACAGAACACGAGGGAACAAGAGAAAAGGTAAACCTTTACAGGTGCTACCACCTTCTTCTGCCATTGCCTTCTGGAGCTGAGTCAGGTGATCTGTAATCACACAAATTTAACTTCAGACATGTTCTAGATCTTTGTCTTCTGTTCTCTCCAGGTTAATACACGAAGTCCTCCTTCCACCTGATTTTTACCTGGCTCCTTGATGGAGTGTTTGTTTGGGTGTTTTTTTGGTTTTTTTTTTTTTTTTTTTAATTCCTGGCTACATAGTGTTCAGTTTTGGGAGGAGTCTGAAGAGCAAGAGTGCGGTGTTCTCCAGCACACTGCATGGCACAGTCCTCAGTTTCCACTGTGGCAGAAAAGGGTTGGATTCTCATTTCCTTGTTGAAAGCTATAAACACTGAATCTAGAGCCAAAACAGGGAAGAACTAGAAGCATGGTTATGATATTGGGTAAAATCAGTCAGCACCTGTCTAATTGTCTCCACTTCCCCAGGGGAGTTGCACAGATTGTGTGCACTGCTGTTGAAGCTGGAGTAGTGCACTAGGAACATGGACAGCCGTTTCCCTGGAAGGGGCAGTTCAGGGCTATATAAATAAGTAAAGCTCACAGAAACTTTTGAGCTGGATATGAAACCTTCCTGTGTGTAAGCACCTGCAGGGTTCGGCACTCCTGGAGTGCTGGCAGGCGGGGTTTTTCTCTGGGACTTTTGTGTGTAAAACCAAAGTCTCATTATGGGCAGATTCAGTCTCCCCCTGTGTCACTAACAGTTAATCCATCAGGAAATACAAACTTTCATTTTATTTTTCACTAGGGATTTGCTTATCAAAGCATTGAGGAGCAAGTTACAAGGAGAGAATAGTTTTATAGTTGATTACATGTGGAATTTAAGCAGATCTGATGGATCAAGGAAAAGAAAGCTTACTCTGTTACACGCCTTTTATTTGAAGGAAGGTGGCTGAAGTTACTGTTTTCTTTCCTCTGAATGACACACAGGAATTGTCACTAAGCAGTTATGCCGCAATGCAAGCTTGCATTGAAAATTTCTATTCCATTTTCTGACAGCCTTCAGATTATTTTGAGGTAAATATATTTACAGTAACGAAAGTGGCCAAGTGTAAAGAATTTTTAAATGTTCTAAAAAAAAAAGAAATTTTTTAATTTTCTAAATTAATCTATTTTCATAAATTGTGAGATAAAACAGCCGTTTTTGCTAAGTTCTGAAGTTATAATAATCTGGGAAGTTGGAGCCACAGGTCCTGTTCAGACCTCTTTTCTCTGGCTGTTAGCTCAATCAATGATTATATTTTGCTAGGCAAAGCTTGATGGTCTTTTTTTCTGTCTGCAAAATTGTAGTGGTTTGAGTTGTATCTTCCTTTTGCAGTATTTCTGAAGCAGAAACAAGAACAGATTTAAATAAAATTAGGATTCTAAGAGAAATGAATATGAACCACCAGAAAACGCTTGGAGCACAAAAAGGATGTATCTGGGAAGAACTTTTTTCCCAGAATATTTTACTGAGAGGCAGTAAAAAGATGAAAATGTAAATAATCAGGATGCATAGGTGCTGTATGTAATGTTAAAAGAGATATGTACTGCCTGCAAAGGTTGTGAAATTATGTTTACTAATAAATATTCTAAATCATAAGTTTTAGGGAGATAATAAGCATAATAACAATAGGTAACTTGTAATTTACAGCAATGTTCTTTTACCAGTAAAATATGTTGTAAATCTGTTCTCGTGATGAACAGCAGCACTTACTCAGACTAAAAATAATAACAGGGCCGTGTATCTTGGATCCCAGGAGACTGTTGGTGTTTTTGTAGACAGCAGACAGGAGAAAAAGGCATTTTGTCCTTTTTACCCCAAGTAATCCCACTGGAAAATTAAACATGTGCTATGAATTGATATCAACTCATGCCAGGTTACCTCCCTAAGGAGGATTGCTGCAAACACTGTTGCTGCATTTCTTGGACAGCACTTTGATGGCCTGTGTGCACGATGGATGTTTTATGCTGTACGCTACTGTGGAACAGTGTGCTACTGTCTGCCCCTCGGAGACCGCTGCTGAGGTGTGCCACAAATAACTGAGAACAGCAATTGCTGGAGCCCTAGAGAGAATCTCAAATACCTGCAAATTAAAAATGTAACTGAAATATTTCTGTGTGCATGTGTGTCTGGGAAAACTGTGTTGGTTTTGTTTTTAAAAGTTTAATCCTGCAAAACAGAGAAGGTGCTTTTGTATTGCTGTGGATCCTTGCTGAACACAGGATTGAAAAAAAATATTAAGCAATATATTAGCAAGAAGTATTTAGAAAAACCACGAACCTTTTTTTAATGGACCACCCTATCCAGTTTCTGTTCTTTTAAGGAAGTTTTTCCTATTCATGACTCATTTCACTCTTTGGCTAACATCAAGGGAAATGGAATAACGATTAAGCAAAGGAATGTATGTTTTTTTTCTGAGTTTGTCCTTTTCTCAAAACTTTTATGAATTTTCTGCATAACCTTGTGTAAATATATATGGATGTAGAAGCTTGACAACTGTGACAAGGTAAAAAGTACACTGTTAATACTTGTTCCTTAGTAATTTTTTCTAAATGTTCCTTTTGGTGGTACAAGTTAATGTTGTGCTGGATACTCCAGACTCCCTCTTCAGTTAAAATGACATGCTCCAGGCAGCCAATTACACAGAACTGTTAAGTGAAATTAATGAGATCACCCTAGATTACACTTTGTGTTTTATTTTCATTTTATAGGTCTGTACGAGCTGCTGGCTGCATTGCCAGCCCAGCTGCAGCCACATGTGGACAGCCAGGAAGACCTGACCTTCCTCTGGGATATGTTTGGTGAAAAAAGCCTTCATTCACTGGTGAAGGTAAACCGCATTTAAGTCAGATTCTCTTTGAGAAGAGCATATGGAAAAATGTTTTGAGCGCCATCTAGTAAACCAGTGACCAAGCTGTTGCACAGTGAAAACAAAACAGCCTTGTTTTAACTCTGTTTCTGGCAGGGTGGAAGTTGTTAAATAAGATTTTACCAAAAATACGTAGATGATTTCATTTAAGAGTGATGTTTTGGCAGTGTAATGCTAATGCAACAAACATGTGTTGTTTGCCCTTGTTTAGAAAAAAAAGAGTATGAAATAGTAGCAGGAAATCTGACACTTCTTTATGGTCAACATTCAAGACCTGGAGTTTAGCTTAAATAAATAAATGTTCACAGCAAAAATTAGAAGGAATATATTTTCTGAGGTCAAGTATGGCAAGAGTTCAGTAGCCACATTAATTTAAAATAATTTCCTTTAACAAAGTCAACTGAAATTCTAGTAAGCTGTTTCTTTTATTGGCTTGTCTCCATTTAATATTGTGTTTTGCTCATAAATATGCTGGACTAAAGTACAGCCTAAAATAAGTTGGACGAATACTTGAGTAAAATATTATGCTACAAAAATGATCAGCAACAAGAAATCAAAGCATGCCATGGGAGTATACAGAGCTATCCCAATAATCTTAAAATTGTGTAGAGCTGAAAAATGGGACCAATCAGCTGGTTAAAAATATTCCACTCCTACAAAACGGTAAGTATGTCTTCAGTCCCCAGTACAGAGCTAAATCAAGCTGGAAGGAAATTCTGAGGTCTGAAATGAGTCAGTAGATGGTAGTAACCCATGCCATGAATATATCCAGACTTGTGCAGAATTTGTTACCCCTGTCAATTACTGATCTAGAGGAAGCTTAAAACCAGGATTATTTCTAAGTAGGTTTGAAAGAATCACATTTTCCCATTTTTTTCAGCTATTTTATTCTGGAAAATAGTGTAATAATGTTGATACTTGGTCAAGTGCTTGGTAATACTCTTCAAAATATCTGAGAGTTTACATATAAAAGTAAACAAATGCTCTCTGGCATTTTATATGCAAAAGCAACAAACAGTGGAATGTGCTTGTCAATACTTGCTTGCCTAAAGAATCTGATCAACACAAGTGCTGTGATTCCCAGATTCCTTGTGGCTTTGCTGCAGCTGTCTGTGCAGGTGCCTCAGAAGATCACTGTAAGAGGAATACCAGTCATCATTCTGATGTAGGCTGACAGTGGTGTGCATCTAAGCAAAATGTTAGGTCAGCTGCTAAATTAGTTTTCTTTCTGGTTTGGAAATTAAAGAAGGCTGGCTAGAAAATGAATGTGGATCTGTGAAACATTGACACTTCAACATTTGCTCTCATTTTTTATCGAGGCAAAACCTAAACCTTTTCAAACTCTCTCACTTACTGCCTTTTGCCCCTCACTCCAAAAGAAGACAGCAGTTAACTGGTTTAATCTCTTGGAGTATGCTCTCAGTTTGGAGCAGTTGGCTTTCCTAGTGGCTGTCCTGGTTGCATGCCCTGGTTACCATGTTGTTTGTGACTGCAGGGTGGATTGGGCTCTCTGACTGTAACAGAAAGGAGAGATGAGAAAGGAGATCACTGAATGGTCACTTTATTGCAATTACAACAAGAAGGTACTGAAATACTCTAACCATCTTCATTATTTATCTTGTGCTGTGTACATCCAAGTATTAAACATACATGTAACTTTGACCTGTTGATGCTTCTTTTAATGTCCTCTTAAGCCTCGCACTATCTTAAAATAGATTTCGTTCTTGAAATCTCAAAACTACATCTTTAGTGTTCACTAGTTGCCCTTCTTTAATATATTAATATTAATATATTAATTTCATTTGAGACACAAAGTTTTCTAGTTACAAGAATTGAGACTGTTGAGAACATCTGGTCTGACCCAGTGCATGTCACAGGCTGTCAAACCTCACCTTTGATTTCTGTGGAGATCTGGTATATAAAGTAGGGTATGAAGAGCTTTCAAAATGTTACCTTGTTCATATACCTGCCTCAAGATGGGCTTAACTGTATGCGAAATGCATGGTATTTGTTTGACCTTTAATGCTTTTTCAGAAGGATTGTTCAGTATCCTCTCAAGTTTGAGACAAGACAGTCCCTAGCCTTTTTGGAAGAGACCTGTAAGAGCAGAAGAACAAGCCCCATCTGCCGTAGTTTTTCCCTGTTATAAGACTTCAGGAGTGCAAAACCTTTCTTTCTGAGTTCTGGTGTCTTGTGTGAAAGACTGTTTTTCCTAGCAGTAACTTCTTAAAGTCAACTTTACTTGCAAAGACAAATGTTTTTAATTCCGCAGACAGAGAATGATGACACATATTTTGTAATAAAAGAAGAAAAAGAAAGGAAAAAATGTGCACTATCTTTCAGCCAAGGATGTTGCGATCCTGGTATGTGGCAGTGTAGGAAGAAAATGAGCATTGGTATATTACCAATTAGCACTGATACTTCTCTATTTTAATGCATTGCTTAATAAAAATTTTTACACCCATCTTCTTACCTTGCTGCTTAATAATTTCAGATATTATAAAAGAGCTTTTTTCCAAAGTTATGAAATGGATAAAATGCTCCAACATTATTGAAAGGATTAAGTATAAAAGGAACTTTCTACTTTTTCTACAGATATTCTAAGTTTTATGGGTATTTAATTGCTATAGCTTTTTCTTCATGGTTGTATACTGTAGCATATGGTTTGCTGTTCTGGCTCTCTTAATGTTGAAAAGGAAAAAAAAAAAAGGAAGAAAAATAACAAGCCCCAAAACTTGTCTTGGAGTTCTGTTCATTCAGTATTGTTGGACAGAAATCTCTTTGAGAACTTGGATGAGCCTAGGCTGTTCTAAGAAGTCAGAAATGGAAAAGTTGTATTAGATCATCCAATCCATTCCCCTGCAAATACTGGATTGTTCCCTACAGTACATTCCTATTGTAGTTAGTAAAACCAGCAAACACTGATGCAACTGTTCCTGCTGGCCCTTTTCTTCACAAAGGAATCTCTTGATTAGATTTTAGTTTACGAAGTAAAATAAAGAAGAGGGAACCCACAACTGTTGTTGACAGTTTGGAAGGGAAAACTGGTTCTGGATAGTGTTTAAAATTTGTTTCTGCTTTCCTCAATTTGCTGCTTCCTTGTTTTCTTACATGACTCTCAAATTTTACCAAAAATCTTCAGCCATCTCATTCCTTTTTATATAGTAGAGATCCCATTAATTCTGTAGAGATTTATAGGATAGAAACATGAGGAGAAGATCCTTCAGGGTAATTACAAGCATTGACGTAAATGATACCTGCAATAGTACACATGCTCAACTTGGATATTTTTTAAAAAGGATAAATTAAGATGTGCTCTAACTACTCCTTGGATTATTTTTAGAGGAGCGGCAAGAGTTTCCATGTGCGTTTGCTTGCTGTTAGTGCACCAGACACGTTTTACTGTTTGTCTGTTTAGCTCCAGGATGAAGCTTCCACTCGCACTGTTGCCTTAAACATTTCTGGTTGTGGATGTAATGCTCAAGAATTGAGTAAACTTTTCTGTTGCGCAGCTACCAAAGTATTTCATAACCAATTGCAGTTTGTTTTTGGCCAGCTCAATACTGTACTTTCCATTATTAAAAAGAAGCCACAGCAAGTGGTGTTGCACTTTCTCTTGATAGGGAAGAGTTTGAAGCCAAGAGTTGAAGTCAAGAAGCTATATGTTGCTTTAGGAGAAAAAAAACTTACTGCAAAAGTAAGGTATATTTGGTGAATCAAGTCCGATTTTATTGTAACTGCACAGTATTTTGGTAGCTAGCCCTGCAAAACCTTAATTTATGCTAATTTTCCTCTTTTCACATGGATATGATTTGACTTGAAGTTCTAAGAAAGTATATTTTCTATGTGCTAGAGTTTGACCATGTAAATTGCTAAAAACATATCAAAAATAAACTAGTGAAGAATATCCTGGTGAAATTTCTTTGGCATGTAAATTGAACTACATGATTACATAGCCCAAATTTCACAGTCATTGTGGTATAGAAACATTGGAAATTTTCAGTGTGAATACTCGTATCTTTCAATATGCAAATGTAGATGGTTTCAGTATAGTGTGTTTCTATTTTTAGCGATAAGAAAAATAAAGATAGTATTTACAAAAACTAAGTTGACCTAAGGCGAAGCAAAAGGGATTGATTTGACACATCCTTAGTGATAAAATCAACTATCTGCAGATGATGTACTAAATCTTCAGTCTGAACTGTTTGTGGGAAGAGATGTGCAGGTTTTTTTGGCATCTGTGAAAGCTCACATGGTGCAGCTTTCCCAACACTGATGTTCTGTTGTTCCCAACACTGTTCTGCAGCCAGCATCCACGTGTGTGCTGTGCAGATCATGTGTTTTCACCTCCCATGTCGTGCATCCAAATGGTGCATGCTCCTGCCTGGGCACAAGCTCAGGCACCCAAAGATTTAGATCTTTTTCCCATAAAAATGTGGAGAAAATGCAGTTCTGATTATATCAGTTGTGAGTCACAACTGATTGTTCTGAATTTTTGGTGGAGGTGATCCATAGATGGAGGGAATGATGTCTCTGAGTGTGCCTGAAAAGTAGATGGTGGCTGAGGAGAATGTATTAGGTAGTGCAAGACCTGAGCATGACGTGATAAAAAATGAAGGTTGGTGATCGTACTGAGATAGAGGTGGCTTTCTGCATGGAAGGCTGATGATGGAATATGTTGACTGTTCTATCATCAGTGGAAGTGCAGACTACTTCGGCACTTCAAGTTTGAAACTGACATTGAAATACTTTTTGCTGGACATAAAAAACTTACTTATTTTCCCATTACTTTGTTCTGCATATATACTTTCTCTAGAAGTAATATTTTTACAATCTTCATATTTATTGTTCAATTGTCTATTTTCTTCATGTCTTAAGATTTTTTTTTCTGTTCATCCTATAGAAGAGGAAGAGAGCAGGGTTTGTTTGTGAAGGGATTTTGGTGGTTAATATATATTTGCACCTGTTAAGGCAGTGGTGAGAATGGTTTCTGATTTCAGGATGGACAAAACCAGCAACCTCAGAAGGAGCTCAGAGGAGCCCCATTACTCAAGAACTGCAAACCTGGAAAATGCACTAGAAGAGAAAGTGGGACTGGGGTTTTGTACCTAACTTCAGTTTATCTAACAGAGTGAGAGGGTTGTGGTTCGAGGGGAAAGTACTGGAGAGCTGGAGAGATGTATGGACCATCTTGGAGTAGGTGGAATAACTGAAACTGATAGCTCAATCAGGAAAATGCTGCTTTGATATTTGAAGTCCTTAAGGTTTCTTGCTTCTGAGTTCTCAACCATATTTATTTTTTAAAAGCTGTACCTCCCCAGTAAAGGGAATTGGCTGCAGTTCTCTAAATTCGTGTGGAGTCTGAAGTGCTGTTTGCCTTGGAGATAAGAATAATGAAGGAAAAGGCAGTGTGAGTAAGGATTTACCACCTGCACGTTGGGAGGAAGAAATGTGAGTGTGGAGTAGGTGGGTTGATAGCCAATAACAATTCATGGCCAATGAAATTTAATTGTTTTTCATACTTTAAAGGAGAATCAAGCAAGGTTGTTGTGTATGTTATAATTTGCATCTTTCAGTCAGAGAAAGCAAGCAAAGCCTTCTCACAGCAGAAGTAAAGCGATTACTTGTAACACAGACTGTCCAAACAGTGCACAGATGAGGTGTGTTGTGCTGGTGTGGAAACATTTGCTATTTCTGGCAAGATGAGAAGGAATTTACTCCTTTAATGAAGTCATTAAAAATGATGAGTTAGATAATAGGTGGCAGTTATTTGTCATTTTTAAATCCAGATCATCAGAGACCAAGGAAATCTTAATTTTTGTATGGATGTCCTTGTTCAATGAAAGTTTCTTGTTGAAATAGGTTTGGTCCAGTCTTGCCTCAATTCCTCTTGGTAAAACACGATACAGTTTTCAGCTCTAAAGAGCTTCCTAGGTATGGGGTGTATGTGACAGTAATGGGATACTATGAAGATGTATTAAAGCTGCATGGAAGAAATTAAAGACTTTTTCTCATTCTTTTTCTCATTTTCTGGAGAGTAGGGTTGATCTCTTATTAATTTTTGAGCTTCCTTCTTGGGTTTTATGTACAGAATACATATGGAGGAATGTTATAATTTCAGTACTCATCTCATCCAAAGTATTTGTAGGTAATGGTCTAATTAATATACCAAAATACAAACTTGCTACATGCTTTCTATTTATCTAAAACTGAAAATTATTGGGAAAATAATGCTCTATAAGAAAGCCTCTTGATGTCTGACAATAGTTTGCATTCATATTTGGAGTAATTACCACTGAAGCAATGAGTCGTTTTGCTTCCATCAAAATTACTGCATTTTAAAAAAGTGTAATGCTAGGTGTTACTCCTCATGAAATGCCACATAAACTTAAAGTGTTACTTTTGAAGCCAAAGTGATTTTTTGAGACTTGCTCGGTTGCCAACAACTGAAATCTGTAAGTAAAGAGATCACTCTTAGCTGGAGGCAGTCAGCTGTCTTTAAGCTTAATTTCCATGGGAACAGTGATCAGATTAATCAAAATAAAGTAATTGAAGTTTTATAGAAAATAGTACAGGATCTTTACTTTATTCAGGCTGATATTGTTTCCATGAAAACATCAGGAAAAAAGGTAGATAGCAGCCAGACACTGAGCAAATGATTGCTTCTCTTGTTGAGATTCAGGTATTTTCTGGTCACTCTGTGTGTATTGAACCCTTTGACTTGTTTCTGCTTTTGTAGCATAAAAGTGCAGTACATCAGGTAATAACTGGGCAGAAATAAGCAAAATTAAAATGGATTCCTTTTGAAATAATAGCTAAATTCCCCAACCTTCCATACTTCTTCTCTAAATAAAGACACAGTTGTTTTTCCATATGTGTTCACTCATACTTACCTGTGCTTATTTTTGCCTTCAATTAAGTGAAGAAATGCACCTCCTATTTAGTTAGGCATAGCTTTAGATGGTGTAGCCTTGTTTGTAGAAGAATGCAAGCTAGGGCCAAGTGGATGGAATAATGCAGTTGTGAAATACGGATCCTATCTGATGGTTCAACTAAAAACATTTGTTATATATTTGTTATATACTAGTTGTAGCTAGTATGTCATTTACTAGGAAGTAGACAGCTGGTGGACAAAAATAATGATTTTGTCCTTCTATTCGAAGTCTGTTGAACAGATTCTCCTGAGGTAAACATTTTTTTTCCCATATATTTTTTTATTTTGTATTTTTTTGAATATATAGTGTTAACTGCATTGTCAGGAGTTTAGACATTTGGTGTGTCTAGGATCTTTCAGTTTCTACATCAGAGCTGCTAATGTGTTTAGTAATAGGCATTTGCAACTTTTCATCTAGATTTTTATGAGGAAGTCCTGTTTCTGTCATCAACTCCTCTATCAACCCACTTCGTTAAAAACAATAATAAAAAACTGAAGATCCCAAAAGGGTCAAATTGTCTTGTTGACAGTTTGGTCTCATAAAAGCTGTAGAAATTAGGTTGATATCAGAAGTGTCTACTGGTGGGTGTACCAACAAACTTTTAATATGAAAAATAAAGCAGATAAGCTTATTAAATCAGAGGTGTGAAGTGTTTGTCTTTGGGTATTACTTGAAACTTGTGAATAAATCAGTGCTTTGGAATGTGAAAAAAACTTTGGTTTAGGTTAAAGTCCAGACAGAGGCTTTATTTTGGATCAGTGGTAATTGATTTAAAGTTTCTGCTGGGAAACCTCCAAAGAGTAGCAGAAATCCAGCCAAAATGTACTGGACATAAAATAAGAAAATCAATCCTTCTAAGATAAATAGTTTGTCATTTCATTGTTACCAAGGGGGCAGTGTACCAGCCTGGTGACCAAACTGGTACAGCAGTTCAAAGAGAACTTTTAGAACTGAAATCTATGCTCATATCCAGATTTTTCTTGTCTTACAAAGCTTGTGCAGTATTTACTTAACCAAAGTGATACATTTTTTGTCTATGATACTGAGACTAATGAAAGGTCTCATAAGCTGCTCAGTAATAGTCTGATAAATCCAAGACATCCAAGGATAATGTAATTTTAAACTGTTTTTCTACAGTGTTCTTTTTCCTTGGACCAGAAGTTCTGTGGCAGGACATGTGAGGGAGTGTTTAAAACAATTTTTTTGTTACTGTCTTGGACTGTTTTCCTTTTAAGAACAGAAAGTCATAACTACCCAAACCAGTCTCTGCAGTGTGAAAACATTGTAAGAGTTAAGAAGGATGGGATGTGATAGTTATAAAATCTTTCTGAAGCATGGAAACCGATACAATAAGATTTAATAAAAATTGTACTTTTAAGATCCAGCAAAAATGCCAGTGTTTCCTACCAGCAGGTTTTGTTACTGCTTATATTAGCTTTCCTTCTTTTTTTTGGAAGTCTTGGTTGTATCCTTTCTCCAGCTAATTCTCGTGAAGTTCATTTGTAGTGTTCACTAATATTTGCTATGTTACACACATATTCACTGTCTTCCTTGGTATGAAATACAGGAATGTAAGCATGGGTTTTACTCATCTTTTCTTTTTTTGTTCTTCTGTGTTGCCCTAAGCACTTAAAAAAACACAAACCAAAACCAACCCTTTTTTTCAGTTCTCTCTATTTTAACTCTTTTCCTCCTTCTTGAAGTGTGGGAAAAAGAGAGCACCACAGTATGTTAGGTGTACACTGTTCCTTTAGACCTCCACATGGCACTGTTTGCATAGCAGTGTTCTCTTAACCAGAGGTGATTTCCTCTAATAGCCATTTCAGTTTATTTTTGTAGAACCCAGTGCTCACCTTGCAGGTGTGGTGGTGTCAGTGAAGTTCACTTCAAATATAACTTTGTTGAGAGCTGCACCATGTAAGTGCTTATACCAGTATACCAGTACTCCACCTGGTGCATAGTCACTGCAGAATAACCAGTTAGGAGCTCAATAAATAAGATTTCAGAGCATGCAAAGAATAAGGCTTACTTTCTGTGCAAGTGTCGTGAGTTGACTTGGGCCAGATGCCAGGCACCCACAAAAGCCGTTCACTCACTCCTCTCTGCAGTTGGACGGAGGAGAGAAAATTTTAACATACAGTTCACGGGTTGAGATAAGGACCAAGAGACATCACTCACCAAACACCATCAAGGGCATTGGAATGCCCAGCCTCAGCTTAGAGATATAAAGTGAATTTATTGCCAACCAAATTAGAGCAGGATAATGAGAAGTAAAATAAGCCCTTAAAATCACCTTCCTCCCACTCCGCCCTCCTTCCCAGTTCTACCTCCTACCCCAGTGGTGCAAGGAGATGGGGAATGGGGTTTATGGTCACTTCATTGCCCAGGGCTTCTCCTGCTGCTCAGGGAGATGAGTCATTCCCTTGCTGCACCATGGGGTCTGTCCCATGGGAGACAGTTCTCTGTGAACTTCTCTGGTGTGAGTCCATGTCATAAGCAACAGCTCATTGTGAATTGCTGCAACATGAATCCATCCCAGAGGCAGCAGTCCCCCATCAAACTGCTGCAGTGTGGTCTCTCTTCCACAGGGTGCAGTTCTCCAAGGCCGGGCTGTTCCATCCTGGGAGCAGGGGCCCCTGTTTCCATAGGTCTCCTGCTGGACCACAGCCTCCTCCAGGCATCCACCTGCTCTGGTATGGACTCCTCCACAGGCTGTGGGGGGATCTCTGCATCCCCCGTGGATCCCTAAGGGCTGTAGGGGCACAGGTGCATCACCATGGTCCTCACCGTGGCCTGCAGAGGAATCTTTGCTCCAGCACCTGGAGCGCCTCCTCCCCGTCCTTCTCCACTGACCTTGGTGTCTGCATAGTTGTCCTTCTAACATGTTCTTCCTCCTGCTCTTCTCTGGTTGGAAATAAAAGTGCGCCGCAACCTCTGTTTTGGTTTCTTTTTAAATGTGTTAACACAGAGACATTACCACCCTTTCTAATTGGCCCAGCCTTGGCCAGTGGCATGTCCATGTTTGGAGCCATCAGGGATTGGCTCTGCTGGACATGGTGAAAGCTTCTAGCAGCTTCTCAGAGATGCCACCTCTGTGCCCCTTCCCCTCCCGCCAAAATCAGGCCGTGCAAAACCTTGACCGCAAGCCAAGGATGACTAATTTATTATGAGCAATTGCTGTAACTGTGCCTTCAGTACAATAGTGAAACACGTACAGATTCACTCTGACATAACATCTCCAGTATGGTGACATAGTCTCTTTCTGTGCTACAGAGGAAAGGGCCTCATGCTTTCTTGATCAAGCTGAACCACTCTGAGGTATCAGTGGTGTAAAAAAAAATCCTTATTGCTGTGGTGGCATTGAGTGGTCTAAAGTTAGAGCTGTCTTGGATTTGTTTTCAAAAAACACTGGTGCCTCAGTGGGCCATTTCGAGTTGCACATGCATACCTTGTGGTCAGGTATTTCTGTCTTTCCCCACTCCTTAAGACCAGATGTTCCATCTGTGTTTTCCCCCATGTACATCTGCAGACTTCTTCTATGTCTTGTCTACTAAATAAGGCTTGGATTAATTCCTTGTCTCTTAGGAAAATTAAGACAGTAAGTCTATGAAGAGAAAATATTTGTATGCCATGTTAACGTGGTTTTATAAATTCCTGGGGAAAACATTGCTTTCACCTCATTTGCTATGTTGCTTTCATATATTTGCAAAGTTACACTATTTCATGAGATGTAAACGAAGTGATACTCCATCAGTGCTGGAATTGGTGGTATTTTGAGATTTGCCAAGTGTAGCAAATACCAGGACAGGAAGACTCCTCTGTCTTGGCTGCAGAGGTGCAGTCTGGTAAGGCACTAAGAGATGGATGCAGCCTCTGCTGAGCACCTGCACCACTAGCCAATTGACCAGAAAGGCTACCACAGGCAGAGCAGTGCTTCAGCCAGCACAAGCACCAATAGTGCTCATACAAAAAAAAATGCAGGTAGCCTGCATTTTCTCATCTTCAGCTGATCAAAGCACTGCTGACAACACACACCCTTCTGCTCTCCAGATTTCTAAACAGATCCATGTTTGTAGATTACTCAAATACCAGCACAGGTGTTGAGCCCAGCTAAATAACCGTGCCTGGGCCCTATGCTCCTCACCCAGCCACAGGTTAAGACTGTAAGTCCTTCCCGATAAGAGTCTCCTCTTGTTTGCTGGTTACGCCATTAGGGAAATACAAACATACTATTTTCATAATTTTCTGGACTTGGATCTAACACAGAGAGACATATACCCGTATTTTATTAGCAATAAAATAATAAACCATTCTGACTTCTGCATTCTGCCGCTTATTTTAATTTCATTATTTATAATTCACACACTGTACTAAGTGCATCAGCGCAATGCTCTTGATCCTTTTGCTAGCCAGCGCTTCACAACTGTTTGTTTCAGAGAATGTTAATGCTAAGTTGGCACTTTTTGCTCTCTCCTTCAATTTTAGGTTGTTTTCCCTCTGATTTCAGTCGTGCTGCCTTTCTCCTTCACTCTGTTTCATAGAGCACTAACATGAAATCATTGCTCCCCAGAGGAGGAGATTTTGAACCTTGGAACCCCTGACTTTTTTCTGCCCCAGTGGCTCAGGTACAGCATGACTCTTTATGAAGAACATGATGTTTACTGAGTGGAGAGCATGGTGGGGGGTAAACAGTCCTTGTCTGTTGGAAATTAAATCTGTATTGTCTCCCTATCTCTTTCTAACTTTCTTGTTGGCTTTTGCTAGCAATCACAATCTGCTCAAGGTAATTCCAGTCATTTTAGTTATTCACAAACATGACTGTCTCAATTATTTTGATAGTAAGAGTTAAAAAACACCCCAGTCCTGCCAGCTATAAATGCTAGGGATTATGTATGGGGTAGCCTTGAGTACTGCTTTACATTTAGTATGGATATCATCTTCATAAAGTATTTTCAATTTTAATGTGCTTTACAGATTGGGTTTCATGGAAAAGAGCAGTTTTTGTTGAGATTTAGTGATTAAATAATCCAGTAATGACACTGTAGACATATACAGCTTTAATCAGGATCAAACCATAAATCAGGGTGTAATTTTGAATTTCCAATTTTGAATTTCAAACATTCTAAGAAAAAAGTAAACCATAATTGTAATCATGTTAATTGGCATCTGAAATACTAAGCTGATCATACTGAAGTTTAGTGTATTATTAAAGGCTAACTACAAATCATACCCTAGCACGTGCCAAGCAACAAAGCATTTGTAGTTGTGTGCCTATACACTTTCATTTGGAAACATACACTTTCCACCAATTTCTGTCTAATAATCTGAACAAGTTTTATTATTGTCTTCTCCCAAAGGGGAAGCAATATTTTCCTTCTATGGTATATCAGGAAACTACCAAGGAACACCTATGTGTAGCTTGATCCCGTGTTTTGTCCCACTTCTGCTCTTTCTCTCTTTGTTTTCTGAATATACATATTGGTCCTTGAACTTACTAGAAATGGATTATTTTCTATTTATTTTTTTCTATTGCTAAATGAATTTTTAATGTATGAAAGCCCTTTAATTCCCTTTGTGTTATGTGCGTTTATCATCCCTTCATAACCATTCTGTCATGGCTTCTCTGTGAGAATGTCATCCTGGTTTTCACTTACTTCAGTTTTTCCACTGATTTAATAATGTAGGCAACAGTGACCTCTCATACACTTGAGGCTGATCATTTAAAGATGGGTACAGTTAAAGTACTTCACTGTATTTTGATTGAGGTGGGGGAACTCAAGTGATTTAAGCTGGATCATTATTTTTGATCTCTTGTTCTATCAAGGGTAAATTGACTTTTTTGCACAATAGAAAAGGAAATGTGTCACCTTTTGGTTCTGTTAATGTTATGATTCATGGCATAACAACATAAAACAAAATGTCGCTGGATAATGATACTCCTGATATTATTTAAATGTTTGTGGTTTCATATTCAAATGCAGTGTAAACCAGGCTAGGTCATGCTAGCTAATGTTTTGGTTGAATCCTACTTGGAAAAAGGGGACTGGAGCTGGGAAACAGTTCCAGGTTGGAAACTGTCAGGAAATCTATTGGCATCCCAGCAAGTTGATAATTTTGTGTTGCTGGCCTTTGTATTTATAGGTCCTTATTACAAGAATGAAATTGCTAAATTTATCTTTATATTCTTTTTTTGTAATGGTAGGAGTATCAATGCAGCTCCCTTATCTTTGTTACTCTTGTCTCCTCATTGCACAATTACTGCTGTTTTCTACCAGCTTTCCAATATTTAAAGATATGATGTGGGTGTAATTTTGTACACCTGTGCAAATACCTTTGTGTTACTCCTTCCAATATAAAAATAAATTAATATGTTTGCTTTGATTTGAATCTTCCTGTGTATGCTTCGATGATTTAGTGCAAAGCTTGAAGTGCACTGGGCTGAAAAGGTATGGGGAAATGGCTGTAAATCTTTCCTAAATTACTGCAATTTTCTTCCAATATTTTGTCATTATTTTTCATATTTCTCTTTATCTTACAGCAAACATTGCACTTAAGTGTTGGTGTTTCTCTGTGCTCTACAGAGAAGGCTGAGAATTAGTTCTGTCCTTTAACACTATTGTACTTTTCTGGTTGAACTTACTTGGGACATTTTATTTTTAATGCATCTCTGTATCCTTTTAAGTAAAATTAAGATGCTGTCTTCATGTCTTTTTAAATTAAAATATAAATCTTGCTTGTTGGTATTAATTGATTTATTAGAATCTCTTTGTTTTGATTTCCGTGCGGTTTAAATTGTAGCCTGGCCCCTGGCTGCAGTGTGCAGGCCTCGGCAGCTTCTCTTCTTACATTCTGTGCCTTCTGAAGTACTCGCGGCAAGCCTTCCATTACTGGTTTTTATTGATCTTAACTTTACCCTCCTATTTACATATTCTCTCCACATTTTTAAATTTTTATTCACCTACTTTTACCATTATTCCCAGAAGAAATAAAAGTGACTTTGTGTCTGTCCCTCATTGTCCAAGGTCTGTTTTGGTATGTTGTGATCTGCTTGGAAGGCTTAGCGATCTGTCACCTCTTTTAGAAACAAGGGAAGACTTGAATGCAAAGCATTTCTTCATAGGTGTTCTTTGCTTTCATGTCCATGATTTCATTAAAGAGCATTTAAGTAAATGTTTAATTTTACACTGGTGACTTGTTATAATAGTCATAAGTATGAGCATAATGTCAGTGATTAATTGTTTCCTGTTTTGTTTTGCTTGGTTTTTTAATACAGACTGTATGCAGGCAGAGGGAGAAGGGAATGGTGATGTTTTTAGCTCCCTTACCTATTCGCAGAGGCTGGTAGAAATTTTGCTTGCTGCATTAAGGCACCTTCACATGCAGCTGCTTTGTATTTGGCCGTCTGTCTTGCCTAAGGTTGATGTATGGGGAAGTCTACTTCTCTGATGACTTTTACATTTGAAGTTCTTCAGCCCTGTTTATTTGCATGACGTAAGTCTCCTGCAGCTTTAAGTGCAGAATTGACTAAAAATCCATTTCTAGATTCCAAATTTGAGAAATTGCATTATTGGTTAAGGTTGGTCCTTAGTATCTGTTTATATTTGACCTCTTTTAAATTAATTTGATTAATTAATTGTGAATATTTAAAAAGTATTTACTCTGTTATTTTATTAGGGTTTTGGGTTGGGATCCAATATTTGTGTGACTTCAATGCAGTTTTAGCAAAAATTGTGTTTACAGCAGAATTCTGCTCTGATGATGGAGACCTTAAAGAAAAGGGGTTTTTGCGTTACCTGATGCTTCAGAGTACCATCTTATAAAGAGTGGCAGATTTTTCTTGAGGCATGTGATAGGGAAGCAAAAGAGTAAGAGTAGAAAATAGTAATTAAATTGTAATTGTGTTTTTCATGTGTATGAATGCCTAAAAGCTGGGGTTTTTATTCCTATCAGTAAATTTTCATATGTATGGTCGCACAGCCTTCATTGTCAGTGTTTTTCTTAAAATGTAATTTATAAAGGAAAAATGTAATGTCATGAATTATTTGGGTTTTTGTGTTGTTGTTCCTGGTTTTTGTCTTTGCATCTGAGTTTTTTTTAATTACGTGACCTGTGCTGTATCATGACATGTTTCATAGGAGGTAGAAAAAGCAGAAAGTGAGCTGCATATTTTTCACATTGCATAAATTGTACTGACCCCACTAGATGGTGCTAATTGATAAACGTATGTCTGTGCATATTTATATATATGTATTTAATTTTAGCTCAAAGCATAGATGTCCATGTCTGTGAATGAAGTTTGGGTTTTGAATGGGTTAATTCTGTAACACTGAGCTGCACAGAAGGGATCTCTTCAGGGAGCCTGAACAAATTCAATCCTGGACTGACTTGCATTGAGTATAGACTGTAAGGATGATGTTCACTGTAATAAGCAGGAATAGACCAAAGTCTTCATGATTTAAAGTTTGCAATCTCTGCTTGAATAGTAAAACTGAAAAAGCCCAATTCTATGCCAAAGTGTCTTAGCCTGTATGCAGCAAATCCCATTTTCTTCAATTAATATTTAATTGGCATTTCTCTAGGATCTTAATTCTGCGGGGAATGGAGGTTGCCGAATAAAGCAACCATCTGACAGTCAAAGGAGTAGCTTAGTTGCCGTGCCTTTTGGAATTGTGTTTACTCAGTGAGAAGGGTTAAGAAAGTTCTTTCTTTTGGATTTATATTATCAACAGAATAGTAGGAGTCACTTGCTTTTGGAACAAAGTCTGGAAATTTTGTTTTGTGTAATGACATAAAAATAAAAACATCAGTTTGAATTTGCTTAAAAACAGTAGTGTCAGGAGAAATTTACAAAGCAGAATGTTTATGGTATAAAACATATTTGTGGGCAAATTAGATCCTTTTAATGTTTCTATAAGTGTAGGTGTTTTCTGAAGGAAAACACTGAGACATTTGAGGCATTATTGAGGTAAGTATCAACACTAGACACATATTTGTTTTGTTTCTAGCCTCTAAATTAAATCCTAGGCTTAGTCTTCAAGAAGTTTATTAGCAGTGAACTGGGCACCTGCTGTTATTGCACAGTGTTTCTATACTTTCTAAGCAGATTTCCAAAGACAATTCTAATCTTTCAGTTCTGTCTCACATTAAAGTTTCTTCTTCCGGTGTATTTATTTGACAAAGCAGGACCATACAGTTGTTCATTTAGAACCTGTTCTGTTATACCTTTTTATTTGGAAAAGGGCTAATTTAATTTAGTTTAATTTAATTTAATTTTTTTAAACATGCTGTCTCCATATTCTTAGCAAGTTACCTCTTCAGTCCTCTAATTTGAACTTTGGGAGTAATGTAACATGAATGGTTATTAGTATTGGCACAGAAGGTACTGTAAATTTTTGTTTGAATTCACTTTATGGCTCATTCTTTGCTAATCAACATACCAGCATAAAGCACTAGGAAATAATGGAATCTTGTTTCGGGTCTTTTAAAGCTGCTGAATCAGATAATCAAACTTGATCACCAGTCATGAAATGTTCAGGATTGCTGTTTTCCCAGGTGACCCTCACCCAGTGAGTGTTGTTGCTGGGTGGTATGTTTTCTGCTTAGAAAGATGTGCAGTCAGCTGTTGATGTGATCTTTGTTCTTTACATTTCAGCAGCATCTCCAGTCTTGTTTCTTTCATTTTCCCATTCATATTTATCAGTATAATTATGCTTTTTTTTTTATTTTAGATATTTTTTCCTTTGAAGTATTCAAATCTGATATTCAGGATCAAAGAATGATTATACTTTTCTGATTTTTTTAAGGAAAAACTCCTCCTCTCAAATTCATAAAGGTCTTTACATTTAAAATACCAGACCTCAAAGGGAGAAACACTTTTGCTACATAAAACAGTAACATTATATTTGTGCTGTTTAAAAAAGGTTTGCTATAAAGCTGAAGGAACTTTTATATTTCTTAAAATCTGACCAATACCATAACTTGAATTTTTAAGTTTCTGATGTTTTAGATCATTTTTTTTTGATTATTTGTTGTATATAGTAATTCAAATTAGTTAGGCATACATTTTGCAAGTCCTTGTTGTGGTATTTAGACATAGTCAGGTGATACCTAAAAAGGAAATATTTCAGTGAGAAAAAATGAAACGTGTCCTAAAGAAGAAAACAAAATGCAAAGTTTATTTTTGGAATGTAGGATTGAAATAATAGAAACATGTGTATATCTTTTTCTGATAATTTTTATTTGAAAATTTTTATTTTGTATTTGATAATTTTTATTTGAACTAATTTTTAGTTCATTATTGTCTTGAATGAAATGTTTTTCATCAAGTTTTGTACTTAGAATCATCTTATAAACAGCTGTTTGATTATTGCAGTAAATGTTTCCATCTCTGCTTCATTACAACTGTGCAACTTTTCTGTGTACTCTTCCTCAAAACTGAAAGGCTTCCGTGGGAGTTACAGCTCCTTTCTTGCTTGCATTAAATATTCTTTAAGTAAAAGTATATTTTAAAAGTAACTTAGAAATAAAGATTTCCTGATATATTTGACATATAAACAAATATTGCAGTTGGTCATGCGTATGTCACTAACAGTAATTGAAATACCAGAAAATGTAAGCTTACAGTACTTTTTTCTAAAGAGATGTCATTTTATTACTATTGGTTTGGACATCAAATACACTTTTTGTCTGTGATTAGTCATTGTCTTTCTTTTGGTGATGAAACTAATGCTTAGGTCATTTGGTAATGTGCTATTAAATCTTTGGATAAAAAATGGTTATAATTCTGAGTATTGTTGCCATTTAATCTTGCCATCTTTATATAAGGCTTTGAGAGTTTTGCTGTTTGCTATGTCTACCGTATTGCACAAAATTTCCTGAGAGCTGAGTCAGGATCTTTAATGAAAAGATTTGGTATATTGTATTGTGAATAACGAACCCATACAATTTTTTTAATGAAAGGAAGAAAGGCAGACACGTATGTGAGCCCACCTAAAATTCTGTCTTCCATTTAAATCTGAATGCTTCAATTTGCAAACTGTTTTTATTAAAGTAATAATACTGAGGGGAGGAGGAGGACAGAGCATTAGGGTAGGGGTGTATATACAGAAGGGTCATAAACTGGGAAGATCAGTTTGCAACCTGGAATCCTAAATTCAGAATTGCTCTAATGAAGTATTTCCCTCAAACTTTTACCAATTTTAACATGTGTTTACACAGGTCAGTGTGTGCTTTTGGAGAAGAAAATTGCTATGCTTTTATCAAATTCTGACTAGTACTATTCAGACTGGGACATGATGGGTTTACACCTCAGATTTTATTGGCAAATGTATTTATGAAGGGTGGTGCATTAAAATTGCAGGGATCTTTCAGCATCCACAGACTGCAGTTTGAAGGCTGTTTGTTTCAAAGGAAAAATGTCTGATGATGTTCTGTTCTTTCTGTTCAAGGACCTCATGTCCTTAGCTCACATAAGAGAGCTTCATTCAAATTTGGAATTGTTCTGATGCTCCTTCCTTTGGAATTGGGGTTAAAAGTACAGAAAAACAATTTTGAAAATACTGTATACAGTAGCCATGTAGACTGTTTGGCTCTAAAGGGGCAGGGAAATTTATTTTGGAGCAAGTGCAACTTGTTTAGCTTTGGTCTGAACTTCCTCTGTCTATCTAGGGACCCTTTTCCTATAAGCAAAGTCATCAAAACCTTTGCTTATTACTGACAAAAAAGGCCCATTTGAATGAAGTCTGTGAAATCTCATATAATAGGACCTTTATTTTATTGTATAAGGAACAATGAATTCAAAGTGAATTTTTTTAAAGTAAAATAAACATTTTCAGAAACTCTGCATGAATAACTGGGTTTGTAGCCAGTATTTAATCTGTTTTGCTTACCATTGCAAAAATAACATAGCAAATGCTATTACCATATTACCTCCTTTTAGCAACAAATGGAAAAGGAGAATTGCCATCCTTTAGTGGGTGTGGGGAAAAACATAGTGACAAAGAACAAGGAAAAGGCTGAGGTACTTAATGCCTTCTTTGCCTCAGTCTTTAACAGTAAGACCAATTGTGTGGGTGCCCAGCCCCTGTGCTGGAAGACAGGCATGGGGATCAGAATCAGATCAGGCGGCCTGTAATCCAGGAGGAAATGGTGAGTGACCTGCTACACCACTTAGACCCACACCAGTCTGTGGGGCCAGGGGGGATCCACCTGAGTACTGAGGGAGCTGGCAGAAATGCTCACAAAGCCCCTTCCCATCATTTGCCAGCAGCCCTGGCTAAATGGAGAGGTTCCAGTTGACTGAAGGCCAGCAAATATGACCCATCTATAAGAGGGGTTAGAAGGAGGATCCAGGGAACTACAGACCTACCAACCTGATCTCAGATCCTAGGAGGGTCATGAAGCTGATTGTCTTGAGTGCCGTCACATGGCAGTTACAGAACAACCCAGGGGATCAGACCCAACAGCATGGGTTTAGGAAAGGCAGATCCTGCCTGACCAAACTGATCTTCTGTGACAAGGGGACCTGTATATTGGATGAGGGAAAGACTGTGGTTGTGTCTACCTGGATATGAGTAAAACCTTTGACACGATTTCCCACAGCATTCTAGTGGCTTGGATGGGTGTGCTCTTTGCTGGGCAAAAAACTGTTAGGGTGGCTGGGCCCAGCAGGTGGTGGTGAATGGAGTTACATGCACTGGGTCACCAGTCACCGGTGATGTTCCACAGGGAGTGGTATTGGGGCCAGTTCCTGTTGTGATGCACTCCTAGTCCAGCACCACGAGCAGGGGGGCCACGACACATCCCCTGGGGGTTCCTGAGAGTCCTTAGCGCCCAGCAGACAATCAGGGTAGAAAAGAACGAGACGGGCACCACTTGCCACTCTGAGGATCGATTTTATTAACAGAAACACAAAGTGAACCTAACTGGAAGGAAGGGCAGAGGTGGAGACACTGGATACTAGCTTAAGTGACTTACAAACAGGGGAGGTCTCAGGGGATGGTACAAATCCTTAGCCAATTAGGTACACTTAGAGGAGGATCGTAAGGTGGGGTTTACAGTACAGGGACCAGTGGGGAACACAAAGGGTGGGGAACAATTTGAAAGAGCCAGTGGGGTGGGTGAAGATTAGGGGATTTCCTAAGAGTAGGAGGGACTGGCACAGGATAGGATTGACAGGTGGGAAGGAGTGACTTGGAACAATTGGGAACAAAGGGTGGATCCAAGGGGACAGCTGTATAAAGGGATACAGTAAGGAGTAAACCAACTATACAAGGAAGGAGGAGGGGGCAGAATAAACCATTTGAGGGACTAGAATCAGAAAAAAATGCATCACCACGAGTTCCGTTTAATACCTTTATCAGTGATCTGGACAAGGGCATCAAGGGTCACAACAACCCCTGCAGTGCTGCAGGATGGGGAAAGAGTGGCTGGGAAACTGCCCGGCAGAAAGGAGCCCACAGGTGTTGGTTGACATGAGCCAGAAAGTGTCCCAATGGCCAAGAAGGCCAATGACATCCTGGCTTGTATCAGCAATAGTGTGGTCAGCAGGACCAGGGCAGTGGCCATATCCTGGTACTTGGCACTGCTGAGGCTACACCTCAAATTCTGTGTTCAGTACTAGTCTCCTCAAATCAGGAGGGACATTGAAGTGCTGGAGCATGTCCAGAGAAGACAGCAAAGCTGGTGAAGGGTCTGGAGTACAGGACTGTTGAGGGGCAGCTGAGGGAGCTGGGGGAGTTTAGCGTGGAGAAAAGGAGGCTCAGGGAAGACCTTACTGCTTTCTACAACTGCCTAAAGTAGGTTGTAGCCAGGTTGGAGTGAGACTGTTCTCCCAAGTATCAAGCAGTAGGACAAGGAAATGGCCTTATGTTGCACCAGGGGAGGTTTAGATGGGATTTGAGAAAAAATTTCTTCACTGGAAGGGTGGTGTTCAGCACTGGAGCAGGCTGCCCAGTAATATGGTTGAGTCATCATCCCTGAGGTATTTAAAAGATGTGTAGGTGTGGCACTTAGGGACATGGTTTACTGGTGGACTTGGCAGTGCTGGGTTAATGGGCCTCAGTTTGAAAGTCTCTCTATGGTTTTCAGCTAAAGGGAAGTCGTGGTACATGAGCATAGTGGATGTATTGATTAATTTTCTCTCATGTTCTTTGGTGATACTAACATGAAGACAGGAAATTCTAAATAAATATTACAAGACATAGCTCTGAGACACATCTGCAGGCACATCCCACTGTTCATGAAGGACATGTTTGTTAACAGTGTCAATAGGATGTTGAAGTATCTTAACAGATATTGAAGTACTTTTTCTAATAAAAACAAATGTGATGGGGAGCTGAAATTTAAGAACACAGTATATATGTCACAGAGAAGCAAGGGCAGGATCAATTTTACAGATTAGTCAATTGCTCCCCTAATGTCTGTCTTGGTTTTCTCAAAAAAGCGTAGAAGAGATTTTTCAATTTACAATAAAAATCAAGAGATGGGTCCTTACTGACCCAATTAAGTCTTGTTAGGACAAAATCAAATCTGGCACTGCCCTCATGACTGTGTCAGGTTAGTCTCAGAGCTGCTACATCTGTGAGACTGCCTCAAATAAACTCCTGAGTGCCAGTGTTCTTCCTGAAGCATTGGATTTTCTCTGTCTTCATCATCTTCCTCAGATGCTTCCCAGCTCATCAAGGTCAATCCAGGGTGAAGGACAAATGAAGTAATGAGACACAGTGTTAAATGATTGGCAAGAAACAACAGATTAAAAAAAAAAGTACAGGGAGAATAGGATTTTACCATACAACTTACTGCAGTGTGCACAGGCATTTTTTCTGTCTTGAAATTTCTGGCTAGACAATAAAAGCTAGTTATTTGACTGGAATGACTAATAATCGGTATGACCGCAATTTTTAGCAAGCCTCATTTTTGTCCCTAGCAAAATCAATACGTAATTTGATTTTGTCAGTTGACAAAAGTCACCTTCTTTCCCCCAAAAGGTTCTTTTCTTTCATTTGTAGCATGCCATGTTTCTTTGATTGGCTTTAGTTTTACATGTCATTCATTACAATCACATGAAATTTGCTATCGCTGTTAACTGGACACTTCCATCATTACACATCTAAGCGCTTCCTAACCAAGTTCTGGCTGAACCAAATTTCAAGCAGCATTTGCTAAGAGTCTGATTTAGAGCTGTGGCCTCTCCAGGCACCGCTGCTGATTTGTGCTGATCGCACCTGATTTGGAATAATGTAACTTCCTACATTTGTTGATAGCACATCATTGTACAATTTTTACAAAGCATAACCTGACAAGAAAAAAGCTCTTAAATGTGATCTATTATCACATTTTTTTAACTTAGAAAATTACTATAAATGTGCATACAGTTCTGAAAATTTATTTCTGAAAATGCAATGTGACTAGAAGTTTCTGGAGGAATTCTGTTTTAAATATAGGTCATTCTGATTGCTGGATAAAGGACATTTTTGAAGTGTCATCCAGCACATCCTGGACTCTTAGCAACCTCATCTTTAAGGGCAGAGCAATGCTAGTGTAGATTTAGATTGAACATAAGGAAAAAGTTTTTTATAAAGAGGGTGGTAACACACTGGAACAGAGAAGTTGTGGATGCCCCTCCTTGTAAGTGTTCAGTGTCAGGTTGAATAAGAATCTGAGCAACTTGATCTAGTGAAAGATATCCCTGCCCATGGCAAAGAGTGTAGACTAAATGATCTTTAAAGGCCAAACCATTCTATGATTCTGCACTTGGAGTTTGGTTTGCATTCTTTTAAGACAGCTGCAGAAATTTTGGTAACCTCAGAGCACTTTGGTCCTGATATGCATGTTTAATTGTTGTCTCTTCAAAAAATGGATTTCAAATACACGTGACACATAAAATGAGTGTTGGAGGCTTCTTTTGTTCATCTGTTTTGCAGTAGCACAAAATTGAACTAACGTTTTTTGCAACTTCAGGAAACAGGCATCTTTTCCTGTGATACCTCCAATGTTCCCTGCAGTGTTGACATGAGTGGGTTTAATCTTCAATGGATAGAATGTTTTAAGATGACAGAAATTAACAAAATCCTGTTAAGTTCAGTCTTAGGCCTCATTTTTGAATGAATATTTAATATTTTGAATGAATATTAAAATCTCCACTTAAGACCCTTGTTCACTCCTCAAAAAATCAACCCTTGTCAACTCGTCAAACACCCTTTAGCAGCAGCAGATGAGGTAAGGCTCCAGCTAAGGCTTGGGTTTCTGTCTGAGAATTTAGATGCCCTGTTGGGTATTTCCTTGTTCTAGATGGTTATGAGGGGAACAAACAAGTGCTCCAGAAGGAGTCAACACCATCAGCTGACCAATGCCCATCCAGTCTCCAAACAATAGCTGCTTTGGAAAAACGGTCAGCTGTCCCAGCTGTGTCCCCTCCCAGACTCTTGGCCACCCCCAGCCTACGCCCTGCAGGGCACAGAGCAAGTTCAGAGGTGGCATTGATTCTGCACAAGCTAAAGCCTTGCTCTGTTATCAGCATGGTTTTGGTCATGGATGTACAACACAGGACCTTACAGGCTGCTATGAAGAAAATGAGCTCTGTCCCAGCCAAGCTCATTGCAACAGTATATACCAGACAGTCCAAAGGTTTTCTGATTTATTGGTGATTTTATGCTATACTGATACAGAAAATTTCAATTCTATTATGGTACAAGTTTTTAGTTCTTTCATTAAGGTTACCTGACATGTTCTGAATTTCTTCTAACTTTCAGCTGTTCAGGCAGAAGTATTTCCATGCCATTACCCTGCATTTGAATTATTAGGAAATTCGTGCTTCTGCTTTTTGGAAAAAAGGCTTAAAGGAGATTTGCTCATCTGTTGTGATAAAAGTTTTTGTTGTGGCAAATTGGGCTAGAATTGAGATCTCTGAACATTTGTTTCTAAGCCTTCAGAGGCTTGCTTTAATTCTTGTAACATTCTCTCAGAGGCCTTTCTGCAATCACTTATTTTATATTTGAGGCAATTTAATGTTACTGTGAGGATTGATATGCTCATTGCAAACTTTGAATAGTTAGCCATGATTTATTAATTTCTATTTTGTTTCTGTTTTCTAAAATACATAATGCTAATTTCTTATTAGCATTCTGTCTCTAGCTGCAATTCAGTTGGTATGACTAGAATGTGATTTAAAGGTTGTATGTGTTCTAGGTTTTCCTACACCTTGTGTTGATCATGCCATGTACATACATAAGTAAATGCAGGGTTGTTCATGTATTTAAGTTCCTTAGTGTATGAAAGCTGCAACGATAAGGACTGTAGGAAGGTTTGGGAACAAATCAACAGTTTTCATTCACTATATTTTTGTCCTGTGTAAATAGGCTTACAGACTACCACTGAGTGAAGAAGATAAATCAAAGAGTTGGCTACTTTTTCTGTTACTTTCATGTGATACAGTATGGTTCTGGTAGGAGAAAAGAAGAGAATTAAAGCATCTTTTAATTAAAAATTCTACATCAAGCAAAACATGCATTCTCTTTTGCAGAGATGATGGTATGTAATTATCATTTCTGAATTGTTTTAATAGTTATTTTCATTTGTTTCATTGTAGCCCATAATTTCATTTTTTCATTCTTACTTATTTATTTTACCTTGACTCAAAGTTGTTGGTAAATTTAAACAGTGAACTCAAGAGTCTAAATCTCAGAGTTAAGGTCCTGCTATTAGTGATCAAATGAAAACCCTAATTCTTGTCTTGAAATCTCACTGTATTAATGTTGGAACTATTCACAAACGTGTCTTTTATGGTCATGAGTGCCTTGGAATGATTTCTCGTGCTTCAGATATTTCGGATGCAGAACACAAATTGCAGGTTAAGCCAAAACTGGCACTAACTCCTCCCTCAACAGCTTTTCTTTTTCCAGTCTCAATCTACTGTTGCTTTTTCATGTATAGATGCTCCTCTTTGTAGTAGCACCACTTTGTAGTGGTGCCACTAGTGGAATTAAATAATTTTTTGCCAATGTACATGAACCTGAAACTTTGGTGGATAGTTAACAGCTTCTCTGTGTACAAGGGTCTTCCATTATGCATCCATGTAAGTGACTAAGCCAATAAATACAGCAGCTGCATGGCTTTTGTCAGTGCTTTGATTTCAGACGCTCTTGCTGTCAATGTATGATGAAGAGTACAATGAAGAGAGCAGTTAGAGATGTTCTGCCAACTGTTATGGACTTTCTACTGAAAGAAATATACTCAGTTGTTTTCTAGACACATTGATGCTTTGTGTCTGTGTTTATATTGATGTTCTAGTTTAGATCACTAGTGTATTTTTTAAAGCAATTTCTCCTCAACTTCTGCTGCTTTGGTTTTACATCAGCAGTACAGCAGTCCAATATATGAAATGGGTTTCTTTCTGCTGAAACTGAACAAGCAGATTAGCTGCTAATGGGTATTCAGCAGGCAAGACTAGGATAATGCAGAGGAAAACCCCAGAAATGTGTATGATGTTGTGCTAATACAGGTTTTTCAAGTATGGTATATTTATGCGGAGTGATATCTCATAAAATAAAACCCAATTAAGGGAATGATTATAATAATTCATAAGATGGTATGAGCTTCTGATGTTTCTCAAAAGGGGAAGCACTCTGGTCCTGAATTGCTGTCTGCCCCAGAATGATGGTCAGTGCAAATACTCGCATAGTCACAAGATCCTCTTCAGCACCTCTTGTCAGGAAGGTGTCATTACCATAAAGAAAAGCTCTTATCCAGAGGTCTTGACATGTTTGAGTAGTTGTTGACACCTGTGTGTGATCGGTAGAACATTTTTATGTGCTGGTATGGCTCACTGATGGCCAGTGCTTTTTGGGTTACAAGTGTGTGCCTATTGTACTCTTACATGCACTTTTTTCCTATGCCAACTGTTCTGGCAAAAGGACTGCGTTTGTCTTCTGTTAACTCTTTGGCATCTTTGATACATGCTTATCCCCCTCCCCTGTTTTATTTTCAATCATGGGATATTAGAACTATACATGGAAATTAAGAGATCTAAAAGGAGAAATTAAACTTATTTTGTAGAACTCTTCACTTAAGATTTTTATTTTTCTGACTTAGAAAGCTCCTCTTGGGATTTGAAATAGTCCAGGCTGAGGACACTGCTCTGCTTTATTATAGAAAGCTTAATTCAGTCTCCCTGGGAAAATCCTGAAACCATTTTTCTTGCTTGCAAGTGTGCCAAAAATTTTATAAATTTGAAAATTATTATTTTTCCCTCTTGGGGCATAACTTCAGAGTAGATTGTCAGTTTTTGCAGAACCTCATAGATCTTCTTACTCTACAATGAAAAGAATAGGTAGTCATAAAAAAAAATTTTAAAAAGCCCCACAACTTAGTCATCTGTTCAGCAGAACACCTTTTTATGTTTTATTTACAATATATAATTCTTACTTTAACAAACTTGGTCTCATCTGTGAAGAGATTTTCAGCATTGAGGCTTTACATGTAAATGTCAGAAGAACTTAAAACAGACGTACTGTATTTCCTATTTTTAAGCACAATACACTCCTATATTTTCCATACATTGTATAAGTTTCTAGTAGAGAGAAGGCAATGGTATTAAAGTTACTGGACATCTGGTATCACCGCTCAATGTAAGCTAAAGTTGCCTTTTGTATTAAATAGAATGCTTTAGATTGAAGCCCAAACAAATGGCTACAAATACGATACACCTTATCTTGAGTAGGTGAATGCTCTTCTCTTGCTTCTACTTTTGAATGCAGTCTCATGCTTCTTTCAAAGTGTTACAGGGTAGTTTTAACTTCTGCTAGAGTTTCATTTCATTGAGTGGTGTTTTTAAAAGGGTGAAGTATTTGCACCACCTTGTCCTGTTTTGCTTTTCATTTCTGTGTTTGGCTACTTGACATTATTAATTTTCATCAATGTAGTCACTTAATCTAGGTATTCAATTTTCAAATTCTACTTGTATAAGAATTGAAATTTGGAAATGCAGTGCTTGGCGTGCATGTATAAGCATGATGTAAAAATTTCATGTTTGGGGAAATAATTAACTGAAAGACAGCATGTGGAGAGGTTGCCGAAGCATATGGCTGCATGCACAGTAGTTTCTGTAGAGGTGTTTATCATAAATGCAGTCATTCATCACCCTGAAGTCTGGCAAAATGAAAGGCCACCAGGCGAGCTTGCAAATATGTTCTGTCATTCTTGAAAGACAACAGAGATGACCTAGTGCCTAGTGAGTAGGAAAAGGCAAGTGCTGTGCTCATCTTCAAAAAAGGCCTGGAAATACAACATGAAGAACTAGAGGCCAGCCAGCAGTGCTGTGATCTGTGGGGGAAATTATGGAACAAGTCATCTTGGAATACATTTTAAGACACAAGGAAAGAAGGAGTTTACTGAAAATGCATTTTTGCCTCACTGAAAGTTTTGCTTTATCAGCAGAGTTGCACTAAATATCCTGTCTTACTGTATTCAGGAATATATTATATAAAAGTGCTGCATGCATTATGGATACATTACTGATTCAGAAGTTAGAGGTGTGAGGTAACTGTTTTTATGATGCATGTGGTAATTTTATACTAATATGAAAGGTAATCCCTGTATTGCACATTGATTGCATCTTTGTGCATAGACCAGTGGTTTTTAATTTCCGTAGGTATATCCTTTAAATTACAAAGATGTGAAAGACAGATGTTGTTGTCAAATGATCTGATTTTAAAAATTCACTCTAAAAATAGATTAGCTAAGAAGGCAAACTACTGTCAAATAAAATCAGACATTTGGGGGGAAAAACCCCACTCTGTATTGCATCTCGAATGGAAGTGTTGTAACAGACACTGCTGAGGTTGCAGTGTCTGTTACCATAGACAGTGAAATGTTTAACCCTAGAGTCACTCATTGTGCTAGTACAGTAAATCAATAAAATTTTCAACCTGATGTAGCAAAAGCCAATATCTAGAACTTTCTTGTAGCAGTTAAATTTTCCTGTTGTTTAGCTTCTGGTTCTTCTGGTTAGGCAGTTACTCTCTACAACTCCTAATCAAATAAAACCTTAATGTTTGTCCTTAAATGCTTAATTAGAATCCAATATCCACTCTTAGAAAAATAAAAATTTGTTTTCAGTCATTTCTGCAATTTCTGGCTGTAGACAGAGCCAATAACTAGTTCAGTTACACTGTGCCACCTCTTGAAAACCTATTTTTTGTGGCATGAATTTACAATTGTCTAACTCAAAGATGGGTTAAGCAGGGCTGTCTCCACGCTTTTTTGTTCAGCTGACTTTTTCCTTTTTCCTTTTATTAATTTCAGTGGTAAAGATATGTACAGGTTGTCCAGGATAAAAGCAGCTTGATTGGCAGTGGCACTTTTATTTTCTATGAGAAACTAGGGGGTAACATAGACAATTGCTTCTGACCTCAGAGCTGGCAGAACCTTAGTCTGGATAAAATCAAGATGTTGTCAAAGCAATCAAAAAATGATGTTAAGACTTTTTGATTTACTATGCCTTTTAGTTATTCAAGTTAACAGTCCAAGTAAATTGCAAATTTCTGCCAAACTCAGGGAGCTGCAACTCCCTCCTTGTTTTGTTTAGTTTCTCTGGTTTGTGAGCAAGAAACATGAAGTTGTCTGGTCATTTACAGTTTTGTGAAATCTGGTATAAATTAGTTTAAGTAATTGCTGAGTAAACAGTGTCTACATAAGCGATGTAAAATTCAGATTCGTGTTCAGATAGTGGTGCTTTCCATGTAATTTCCAGATGAGAACAAATTATTTTACAATTTATAAATTAAGCAACTGTAGTGCCTTCATGCTCTACCATGATTTGTCAGAACTTCAGCTTACTTTAACCAATGACATACTGAAATAATCTCGTTAAGATTACAGAAATGATGAAGGAATCAATCAAGACTTAAACTTTACTATGCCATATTGTATTAAGATGCTCTTTACTTCGAAGAACATACAGTCTAAGTGAGGAAAACAGATGTGGACTTAGGGTTATGAAGCACAGCAGGAGACAGGAAGAATGGCAAGCACAAGTGTCACTGACATGGCATTATCTTGTTGTGGATGTGAAAGTTGTGAAAGTTCAGTGTAAATTAAAAAGAATGGACTTAAAGAATGAGCTTTAAATTAAAGAGTGAGGGAGTCCTAGGCAGTGAGAGAAGTGAGTGCTACTGGGGGAGAAGTAAGCAGAGAAAAGCAAATCTGGAAGAAGGGGGGAAGGCTGGAGGGAACACTTGGTGCAAAATGGAGATGATCTGGTCAACTCTGAACAGTTTCAATGTGTGGTTTGGTTGCTCTTTAAATCTGTCCCTGCTGTCTGGCATCTGTCCCGCTCCTCCCCCAGCAGTGTGCTGGGGAGTGCTAGGGTATCACTGGGGATCCTGTTTCCCAAGGACATGAGGGAGTCCCCAGCCAAGTTCTGTACCCCACGGCCTCCACCAGACCTCGTTTTCCCCCCCTTGCCAAGCACAAAAGTCCCTGATTTAGCTCCTTCTGCAACTCCTCCAACCATCTGGAGTTCATGCCTCCTTCAGAGCAGCAGAACTAAAGCACAAAATCTAAGAATGGGGTGTATTTGCATTGATACAGACTACTGTTGTCTTTTTTTTTAGATTTTAATTAATATTTGTATATCCATGTATCTTCAGGAAAATAATGTGAATGAATAAAGTTAAATGTTTAATATAGTCTTTTATGCTATTCTGAAATAGCTACAAAGAAACTTGTTAGAAGTCTTAAGATACTTTGCGTCTCAAAAGCATTCGTACTGGAAAAAATCTAAATTTTGAAATGCATAACTTGTGGAGGAGGAACAGGGTGGTGTTTAAATAATGGTAAATATTTAATTTAAATAAATAATCCTTTCCCTTTTTGGAAGAACCAAAGCACAGGTCATCTTTAATGTTGATAATTATTCATTAGAAACCTTAAATTCCTGAAGGACTGCCTCTTTCTTTCAGATGTTCATGTTTCAGAATTCATATCAGCAGTGCTTTACCCTTGTTTCTGAATTATTTTAATGACGGCAGCCGCTCCATCAAGTTGTCTGTCAAGATGTGGGTGGCAAGCTATTATTTCACTTCATAAATCATAATTTACAGGGGGTTTTATATCCATCTTGGGGATAAACACTTTATGCTTTGTGTTTTCAGCAGCAATATAAAATGTAATTGATACTTGAAGCAATATGTTAGAAATATGGACAGAGAAAGCCAGGAGAGAAAAATCACAAATGTTTAGTTTTCCTGTGGGTTGGTCTGCATACTGAGCATTTTTTCCATCTGATTTCATATTCTTAGCACTTCAACAGAGGATGATGATGAATTGCATTTACATGATTGCTGCCTTTAGGTTACTCTAAGGATGTTTAGTTACAGACAGTCAACGGACTCAACAGGGTTATTTTGTACTGTTTCTCATGCTGCTAAATAAACTTATCACTTTGTACTATTGTCTTCCAGATTCATGAAAAACTGCATTATTATGAAAAACAGAACCCGATGCCCATACTCCATGGTGCAGCAGCCTTGGCAGATGATGTAAGTGTCCCCTGCTGAGATCACTGGTACCAAGTCTACCAAGAAACTGTCTGCAAGCAGAACTCTTCATAGTGCAAACATATGAATGTAATCCTCTGAGCAGCAATCATAGAAGCTGCGAAGGTTTCCAAAGCTTCTGTCATGACTGGGCTTGTTGCTGATACTACTTTGACTTTTATTCACTTGCATGTTATAAAAATACTGCATCTAGGTAGCCTCTTGTTCTGCTTTAGTAGCTAAGCAATAAAAATTACAGGTTGGAACTCTGCTGGAAGGGGAAAAGCTGTCAACTATTAGTGTTTTGAGAAAGTCACAGACAAGGGGAATGCTTTGTAAAAATAAAAGACAAATGAGATAGCAGCACTGCTGACAGAACATGAGAAATGACAAATAATATTACAGAAATGAAGCATATGAAATGCCTAGGATGGAGGATTTTTGAAAAAAATCAAAACTATTTAAGAAAAAGTACAGTAGTGATTTATTGATATTGGAGCTTTCCAAATTACCTTCATAACCAAAAAATAAATTGTAAAAGTGGTCAGCATTGATGGAGTAGTTAATTTCCTGTTACTATAATTTTTATTTTCAAGAAAAAAACCCCAACCTGCCATTTCTTGCTATTTGGTTAATTCTAGGATTCAGATGAATTGTGAACACACCTGTATAAACTATGACTGAACCTGAGGTAGGCTAGAATAGAGAAATGTTTAATAAACTGTGGTTTAGGTGAAATCCAGAAATCTTTGTTGCAATTGATGATGTCAGGTTGCTTTTTAAAAAAGGCAATGTGTATTAGGATCCATTTCAAATACAGCATGTTTGAAACATCACATACTTTATAGATGTTTTAAAATATTAACTATTTATATAATTAATAGATATTGGTTTTTAAATTTTACAAATTATTAAATGTTGAGAATTGAGATTGGTAGCATTTTGACAAAAAACCTAAAACTTGAAGACTGTTGAAAAAAGAATACATGGTAATTTAATTGTGTTTCAGTAGGAGGAGCGCTATATCCTGTAACATACCAACTATAATAATATATTAGCCTTGACATCAGGCATATATTAGTAATATTTTTTTAACCTTCACATAGCTTTAAATATCGTTGATAGTAATTTTGCATATTAGAAAGCTGGTTGAAATTCTCTTCATTAAGTTCTTGCTGACATATTAATAATCCATGCTAATATTTGTGTTATGGATCTCTGGGCTAAAATTAATAATAAAAATAATTCCTTATTTTCGGATGCAAAACTTAGATTTTATACTTTCAGAAGTGCTGAGCAATCTCATTCTTTGTTCAGACCCATTTAAAATGTATAGTTTTGGAAATCTCCAAATTACTCTGTCACTCTTCAGTTAAGGCAGGTTGGGGCTTTTAACCCTATGAATGTATTATCATGTACATATGGTAGTATTTTTAAGTGTACATGTTGGGACATGATTGTGTCTAGGCATCTACCTACTTCAAATGTACAGCTTCTTTTTAATAGATGCTCTTGGTGCTTCTTCATTAATTATGGGTAGGTGAACTGCAGCTTTTATGGGCACTGTCTCATAAGGTAAGGATGTCCTTTGGTGGCTGAAGTTAGGCTAGCACACTGGAGGATTTTCTATGTTTTGGTAGCTATCAGCAAATTTTGAGGAAGCAAAATTACATGCAATGGGCTTTGTAACTCCCAAACTCATGAAGTTTTAGGTTTAAAGTGCTATTCATTTTTTGGCATGCTTGTCTGACTGGTTGTCAATCTCAGGTATTTAAGAGCATGTTGGTGTTACTAAATACACTTTTACTTCAATAGGCTTTAAATTAATGTTTTCATACTGATAGTAACTGTTTAGTTAAAGGAGATATTCTTATTAGCAAATAGATATTTCCTGCTTGATTTAAAACCCAAATCTGAGGTGCTGCTGTCATAAATAAAACTGTTTAAACAGTGTGCTCTTATTCTTATGTTACTTTTTAAAAGCAGTTTTAGAAGTAACAGTTGTGGCAAGGCTTTTCTAAACATTTGCATATTCCCAGCTGCTGTACTCTCTCTCTCCTATCCCCCAGGTACTTTTAGGCTGAATTTCCTATCAGACATTCTGTTTGCCTCTTATTTTGGAGCAGCTGTCTCTGACTCAGGGCTCAATTATTTCATTGAAATGATCCAAACATCTCTCCTGGTTCCAGCCAGGACAAGGTTAATTTTTTGCACTAGTTGGGAGAGGACACAGTTAGGACATGGAGGTTATTCCGTACCTCATGTCAGTTTAGAGTTCATGAAAGGGACTCTCTTCCAGGAAGAAAAGTTTTGTTCCAATCAAAAAAAGGGGGTGGGGAGGGCCATCTGCTATTGTCTATTATCAGAGAGTTTTTCCATATGAATATTTTTTTTCTTACACCTTTGTTATTAATATTGTTGCTATCATTTAGTAATAGTATATGCATACAGTATAGGATATTGCCTTATCTCATCACTGTTTCCAGTAAAGTGTTCTTACCTCTGTGATCTCCCTGTGCCTCCAGTTGGAGAGGGAAGGGAAAGTGGTGCGTGGTTTTAGTAGCAGTACTAAATCGGAGAATTCCATTCTAAACCACAGGAAAATCACTGGCAGCGTAGGTATATCCAGCCAATAAGGCCTCAATATTGGTAGAAAGACTGTTCTGGCAAAAGAAGTTTCAGAACTTTCTCCAGAAGCTTTAAAGACCAGTCCCTGGTGCTCCTCACCTTGCCAGCCTCACCCCACATCTGGCCCTCTGCCTTTCTTTTCTTCCACTCTCTTTAGTGGCAGCTTTTCATACAGAGCTTGTTGAAATGTTATGGTTCCCTCAAGAGATCATAGGGGAGGTTTTCAGACAGCTTTTCCTGCAGTCTTGAGCATAGGAGGAGGTCGTACAGTGTCAGTGTGTCCTGAGTATGCCATGTACTGCTGCTGGTAGCTGTTTCAAATCTCAGCACTTCAACAACAACTATAACAAATAAAAATCCAGTCTAAACCAGCTGAGGTAGTATCTGGTTGCTATCCTGAAAACATGACTTTGTCTTTCAATCTTTGTTTTTCCTCCTCTTCTATCACAAGGTATTAAATGTGCCTAAAACTTTAATGAAAATATTTGGAAAACAATATAAATCACACGAAGGAAAACAAATTTTATATTATTTTATCTCTGAAAAATATTTTCTTAATTAAAAGATTAAAATGTCCATTAAAGCAGTAATGAAGAATTTTTTCTCACTGTTCTAAACCTTATGCATGTGCATTTGCATTTCTACCACCAAAGCAAACACCATTTTTTCTGGAGTAATACTTGTGCACAATTCATCTGAGAGAGAAATGCTGAAGTGGTCATTCTGCTGAGTGGTTGCTTGTCTCCATCAGTGAAACACAGATTAATAGATTTTATTCTCCAGTGATGAGCAGTATAATCTAAAGAATGAAAAGACAACCAAGCATAACCCATATCCATAGACCCAACCCATAGACCTACTGTCATGCCTATCACAGAATATTTTCAGCTTTGAAGGACTTTTTCAAAATTGCAGATTGAATTGCAGTGAGATTATCTCAATATTTGACTTTGTGTCTAAAAATATTTCATCCTGACCTTTCTTATAGAGACTGTTTTCAAATCTTTTGGTATTGAGATACAAATACTGTTAATATAAGCACAGAGGTACTTGATAGATGTTCTTACAAATTATAGTTAAAAGTCTGTAGGATGGTAGGTGATGAATTTTTGATACTCTGTTTAATTTGAAGGTTAAAAGAAAAAAAGATATTTAAACCATGTCTGATGTCTATAATGTCTTCTTCAAATAGATTTGTCTATTATATATAATTATGCAAAATATACATCTATCCATTTATCTTACAAATGTATACAAAATGAAAGTACAAATTTAAAATTAGGTTAAACAAATAAAATTATGTGCTGCAAATAGCCAATCATTCTTTGAGACATTTTTATGATACTGATTTAATGCAAAGAAAACAAGTGATTATCTCAAATCATGGTTTGCATTATGAGCCATGTAGCTTCAGAAAGTTCAGTGTTGTGAAATGCATTTTAGCTTCTCCTTCTTCTGGAAAAATAGTTTGAATCTAAAATCCTGCAGTAAAATATGCCTCTTGAGTCCAAATTAGTTGAGAATGGCATGATAAGAAAAACCCGAGACGTGAGCCAAATAGCCATGGGATTAAAAGTTAAACTGCTGCTCTATTGTTCACAAAGCCACAATTTTGTAGTATAACCAAACATAAATTACTGATCTTGTTGTTAGGACACAGTTTGTGCATTTTACAGGCTTGAATTGCTGATGACCTGTTATAAATTATATTATGATTAACTCGCTTCACGTTTAACAAGCTCCTTCCAGTGTATGTGTAAACATAATAAAAGGTTCAGATTGCTTGCACTGTAGGGGCACTTTGCGTTCTTATCCCAGCCCTAAACAGCACAGCTACTGTGGATTTTTGGAAGCAGTGTGGATTTCACCACCTCATTCGAAACTGTTTTTTATAGACAGTGTCAAAGTTTGATCCAGTCATTTTTACAAGCAGTTCTTTGTCTGCACGCAAAGGACCATTCACTTAAATGAAGTGCTGGGATTTGCCCCCTTTGCTATAAATCAGAATGTGATCTGGCTGCACCCTTGCCAGAAATGATTACTTGTGTTAAACTGAGCCAAAAGGCCTGGCTTAAATCTGGTCCACTGAGGGCCAGAAACAGAAGCGCGGTGATTGATGGTGTTTTCCTTCATGCTGCCTTCTGTTTGAACATGCTGGAAAGCAATAACCTTGAACAAGATAGATTCTGGGTTGTCACTGATGTACTGCGTAAAACAACGCTTTGCTAATGGTCTTTGTGTTGATTCAATCTCCCACCCAGCTGGCTGAGGAGCTGCAGAGCAAACCACTGAGCACTGAGATCAGAGAGCTGTTGAAACTCCTTGCAAAACCCAATCTCAAGGTGAGGATGAGTTGCACCTGCAAAGTGCATTCTGCATGGGTGTGTGCATCTGCTTCCTTGGGCTGTGTGTGGGTTTGTCTGCTTTAACAAGTACTGTTTAAGAGTGTATGCAGTGTTAATCAGAAATACCTGTGATGAAGAAACACATTTAATATTGTCTATAAATTATTATGCTATTACTTGTACTTATAAAAGGAATCACTTACTTGCAAAGGATATTTTAAAAAGTAGATAATTTCTTTTTCTGTTGCTATCTTCTAGTGCAAGTGCTACATAAGTTTGTTACAACTGTGCTTTTACTAAAAGGTTCTCAGTCATCTCATTGGTTTAACTGCATCATGCATAAGGAGTGCCGCCTGGTACTCGGGACAAAATTCAGGATGGATAATGTTTTAAAAAACATCTAATTTTGAAAACTTTCTGTAAAACTCTTGGGGTTCTCTGTGGTGTTTTTGAGGAACTTAGTACCTTTTATCTGACAGTAGACTATAGAACCACTGAATCACTGAGGTTGGATGGAGGTTGTCTGGTTCAACACTGAGTTCACAGCAGGTTACTGAGGGCTTTCTCCCATCAGGCCCAGGAAACAAATGCCTGGGAACAGACATTCTCCAAATACTGTGTGACCTCTTCCAATTCCTAATTAACCTCCTAGTGAAAACTGTTTCCTTATATCCAGTCAGAACCTCCTTTATGTATCATCGTTGACGCACAGGATCATATTGTTTTTTCATTGTTAAGAGAAAGACGACCTTAGTGCTTTAGATGTGTATTGAAATGGTAATTAAATGCAGCAGTTGAGAAGTTGAAATGAAAACGGCAGAGTGAAAAGGAGCACCTTTAAAGACAGTTGCTCTATCATAAGTACTGAGAAACTATGGTATCTTCAAAGTGCTACAAAATTTTAATAATCAGTTCCACCGGCTTTTTGACGATTTTTGCACTGATGCTTTTTCCGTAGTTTGTAAAGTGACAAGCTGTTTTTCTTTGAAGGGGTAAGTAATGCCAATGGCATATGAGAAGAGGAATTGTTGGTGCACAAAATTGAAGAGATCCTAGGTTTCACTGTAGGTATTTTCTTAGTGACTGTCCATGTGTGCTTCGTACTTCTGAAGCTTTGGGGGGTTGAGTCTGAAGACAGCTTGTTTGCCAAAACTGCATCTCTCCCTCGCCTTTTCTTACTTTCTCTCACTCGTTCCCTCACACACGCACTCTCGCTGTCTGTTTCTTGGTAGCAGCAAAAGGCAATGTGATAATCTTAGTGGGATTTCAGGGAAACAAGTGCCTTCCCCTCAGAGTGGTTAATGTGATTGAACAACTGCAGTAACTTAGCGAATGTCTTTCTTGGCGGCAGGGGGAGATGGCCAGCTGCAGGGTACTAAGCCCTTTGCATGGCCGGACTGCCTAATCCTGTGCAAGGCGCACAATTCCCTGCCCTGCAGGGGCCTTGCAGGTGTTTGTGTTGCGCCTTGCAGGTGTTCGTGTGATGTAGGGGTGAGAGCTGATGGTACGCAAGGTATTTGCTTGTCCATTATCTTCTCCTCCTGCCATGACATGGCAAATATGTCTCAGAGTGATGGTAAACTATCACTGCTCCCTCCTCCATCCCGTTGACCAGGTGACTATACTGCATTCATTCAGAAGCTGTAGTTGAGATACTTAATCTCCCCTGCTCTCTCTTGGAGAGAAAAGGAAAGGAAGGACATTTCTGGGGCTCAGTACTTGCAGTTCTTCCCCAGAGATGTCCTAATCCCTTTAGCTGTGTCTGAGCTCATGCCGTACATTGCAAAAGTTTTCCTAGCCCTTTGCTATTAGGTTTATGGCTGGAGAGGGTTTCTTGGTTTTATTCTAGATTCCTGGGACAAAATGATGGTTAGAACAGCTCTTTTTCACACACCTGAAATTACTTGGGATGACTGATGTATCTTTTCCAATGATGCTCCATGGACTTTATCTAAAAATATATATAGTTTAATTTGGGATTGACTTAAGGTGGCTGTACATTACTTTGTAGGGGAAACTTTCCTTTTCTGACTCATTTATAACTGAAATATTAGCTGGAGCCAGGAGAGCTTCCACTTTCCTACAGCTCTGCTCTAATGTTTATGGCATGGTGAAAGATGCTTAGGATTAGTTTACTGCACTACATCACTGCCTGCACAAGTCTGATGGTGTAAGGGGACAGGTCTAGCAAGGTGTTTATAACATTGCAGGTTTGGTTAATGGGCCAAAAAAGGCTGGGAGAGGTTTCTAATTGTGCTTGATTAGATAAATATTTCTATATTTTAATTCTGTATTACAAATTTTTTTTAATTGAATATATTTCTGAGTATTTGCATCTGATGAGTAAAACTTTTGACGAGTTTGTGGTGTTTGTCATTTTCATCCACAGAGAAGTTTTCTAAAGAAGAAAGTAATTTCTCTAAGGCAGTTATACTTATCAGACCTGAGATTTTCAAAATGTCCTAGAAGTAATTCCAAGGTTTTGTCAGGTGCATTTTCTTCTGAAAAGAATAATAAATTGGGCATTTCTAGTCTTCTAAAAACTGCATGAAGTATCCAGTTACAGAGTGGTGGTTTTTTCCCTGCTCTCAAATGTGGCATCACTTACCGTAATTAAATGAACTAATAATGATTGTGGTTTATCTTTTCTGATTAAAACAGAACTCTGGAAATAGAACAGAGCACGTAGCTCTGGGAAATCAAGTGGATTTGTTTAACTGTGTGTTAGACATTTCATTTGCGTTCTGGATTTAAAATATAATTGTGTAGCTTTGTGGACACAGGCCAGCCACACTTATTATTTTTAATTTCCAGCACTGAATAAGGACTTAGGGTTTGCATTCTTTAATCTTGCTTTACCTTGTTAAAGATATCAAGAAACAGAATAGTATTTCCATACCCTAGAACCTAAATTCAGTTGAATACTCTGTTTTATTTTTAAGCAGACCAGAAATTAGCTCTTTGAAATAGAAGTATAGAATAACCTGAGTTGAAATGGACCCACAAGGATCATCAAAGTTCAAGTCCTGGCCCTGCACAGGACACCCAAAGAACCATGAGCCTGAGAGCGTTGACCAAATACAATTGTCAGGCTTTGGTGCAGTGACCACTTCCATAGGAAGCCTGTTCCAGTGCCCAACCACTTTGGTATCCAACCTAAATATCCCCTGACACCTTCAGGCCATTTCCTCAGATCCTGTCATTGGTCACCACAGAGATGAGATCAGTGTCTGTTCCTCCTCTTCCTCTCATGGAGAAGCTGTTGACTGTGCTGAGGTCTCCCCTTAGTCTCCTCCAGGCTGAACTGACCAAGCGACCTCATCACTCCTCATATGGCTTCACCTCCAGACCTTTCACCAGACAGAAGCTGCACTTTCAGAAATCTAAAATACATTTGCAGAGAGCTGGGCAGGGAGACTCAAGTCTGATATGCTGGTGTTTCAAATTACCTAAATACATCCTTACTTAGGTCTAAGCACCATTCCAACTGGAGCTACACAGCGCTGCCCTCAGGCTGGCTTGGCCTGACCTATTAAGTTTTGTATCTTCAAGGTATACATCTTACTGCAATTTAATAAAACCAACCAAGCAAAATGCCCATGCACCTCACACACAAACACAACAGTGTAAGTTTAAATACATTTACTTCTGGTTATTTACCATCATTTTAACTTCAACATGGTAAACTCTTAAGCTGTTTTTTAACATGAAGACTAGAATATATAGTTGGGATATACATGAAGAAATGGTATTTCTGATTTAAGAGAGGACACTCCTGTGAATACTTTCATACAAAATATGAATACCATAAAGAAATAAGTATTCTCAGCTTTAGTGGTTTATAACAGACTTTATGTGACAGCAAAAAGGAATGTTTTTAAAGAAGAGAGTTGTACAGGATTCTGAAAATAATGAAAAAAATTTCAAAAATTGTGATGCATCAGGTAGGCACCAGTGCAGGTGAATGAGGTGTATCTATAGAAATTTGGGGGTTTTATGAATCTGGAAGTATTGCTGTTGAGAGCACTAAGCTTTTTTTTTAATTCTCTATAGAGAAAATATATTTAGTTGTTACACAATTGTGTAAACTGGAACATATGATTGGAAGACTAAGATTCAAGATGCTGATACAAAATACACCTAAAAGGGTATTTCATTTTGGCTATTTAATGAACATGTCACAAGCAAATTAGCAAAATGGTCTTATCTGTTAGTAGGGATGGAAATGGGAAGAAGTGGAGCAGTCACAAGAGTAACTCTGTCAGTAACAGGACAGAACTCCAGTGAGGAACACTGTAAGAAAGGAGATGTACAGATGACAGATGATCAAGCTAAGAATGAAAGACTTTAAATCTTCAAAATTCTGTTCCACATTTAATTAAAAGCTGTCTTGAATAACTAGGTTTCAGTTCCTTTTCTAACAAGCTGGAAAAAGCTGTGTTCTTTTTAGGATGGTGCCATAACAGAAGAGCATAATTGTTATTTCTTTTTAAAATTATTTGAAAAACTGAAACAAATTACTATAGGAATTAACATTTTAGGCACTTAGTTTATTCCTGTAGCTGTAAACAAAAAAGACTGTTAAAGAATGAAACATCTCCTAGTCCGCTGAATGATGTTATCCCAATTATACTAACTTTGAGACAGGCTTGGGACATATTATTCAGATCTAAATAACATTTAACTTTGTCTTTATAATAGCAATTACATTTGTGATCAGTACATATCAAAGTAAGCAATTTACCATTGAAGTTAATCTCTATTAGGGTAAATTAAGTGTGAGTTTGATTAAACAAAATATGTCCTTTGTGGTCATTGGTGTAATGGGCAGAACAGTAATTATTTCAAATGTTAATGCCACTGTACTAAAACTACGCTGAAGAATGTTTATACCTTTATGACTTGGAGGAAACAAAGCTGTTCCAGTGGTGGTTCTGCCTGTTCAGTGGAGTTTAAATTCTGTTTATGTGTGCTGCAAAGTTTGCCAGCTGCTAGTCTGAAACAAACCAGGTACCTAAACAAGGGCACCTGACAGGACTGTGAATGAATTCAGTCCCTCACGGTGCACAAGAATGTAAAGTATTTGGGTCACTTTGCTGCACTGTACCTATAGCCATAGAGGGAGCAAGAGGAGGACATGCAGTATTTTTCTTGTCTTCTCTTTTATTACCATAGAATGAACAGAATTTTGGAAGTTGACTTTAAGATTACTTGCAGAGTGAAGGGGAAACTGCGCTTGTATGACTGGGAATGTTACTGTTGATACAAAATACAGATTCTTTGTTTTAAGTTGGGGTTGGGGGGTTTAATTGCTTTCAAATGGCAAAGATGCATAAACCAGCAAATTGCAAGTAGGATTTAAGCTTGTTGTTTTATTAGCACTTCATTAGCGATATGTTTGACTTTCAGTTACACAAAACAATTTACATTTGTAAATATTTTCATCTAATTTCACCTCTTTGGATTACCTTCAAAACAGAACTGTGAGTTAAACAAAACTAAAACTGCAGATAATGAAGCCAGGGCATTTTGTTCTTCATATACATGCTTCCTGTATTTGATTAGGTTTCTTTAAAAAAAGAAATAGTGCTTCTTTGAACGTGAAACATACCTTTAGTGTTGTCCTGTCCTGTTCTGGTTTTCTTGTATTTACTGGGAACTTTGTAAATTCTACCCTTTATTTCATAAACAACTGCTGGTACCATCATCCCTGCCATCTGAGGCTTACTAGGTTTGCATAGTGGCCTGATACACTGTTCAGATCAAAGTGCAGCTTGTTCTGTTAAAAAAGCAAACATTTTAAGCCTTTATCAGCAGAACCTTCTAAAGCTGCCTTACAGTCACTGGTGAAAATCAACAATGTAAATTAATGTCCAGGAGACTGTGGGCTTTTTTCTACAAGAACTTTGCCATACAAAGCACTGAAAGGAAATATTGAGCTATAATATAAAACAAAATCCATTTTTGCTTTGAAAAGTTCATAAAGCATTTCATGTAGCATGTAATTAAAAAAAAAAAAGTTAATCTAAACCTTGTCTTCTTTCCAACATTTCCTTTGTAATTAGACCTGCTGAAGATTTTCCGTCAGGGCTTTTTCACTGAACTATGTGTTTTCTGCAAAGTCAACATTTTCCACTGGAAATGGTTGGGATTTGCCTACAACTGTTCAGGTTTTGTATCTGAAGAACTAAAATACAAATTTCAGCACCGTTAAGATCTGAGCTACACTTGGGCTGCTACTGTATCCTAGGAACTTGGGGGACCTTTTGGCCCTGTCATGTTAGAGACCCGTCTTTCCATATGTACTAATGTTTTCTACTTTTGCACACATCCTGGGAGGCTGTTCTCCTCTTCATGAAATATTTATGCTTACAAATGGTAACAAAAACTACAGTATGTGTTTAGGAGGTGTAATTTCCCATGACCTTTAGCTATTTACTCATCAGTTGTCTGCAAGATGTATTGGTAGGACTAGTTGTAGGAGTTGTGCTTGTATATGAAGAGATTTTACATACAAACACTTTAGATTTATTAATATCGTGAGCTGGAGTACAATGAACTTCATATGTCAACTGAAAATTTACCTACATAATCCTTACTTGGAAAATCAGATGCCAATAATTTGTAAAGAATTATTGTACGTACAAGAATGCTTGATTTTTGATGGTATGCTGTGAAGTACCAGCAGGAAGATAGAAATATTTATTTTCCCCCTGCATAATAGATGCAAATGACTGCAACAGTCAGCAAGGACCACAGCATTGATGGTTTCATGACATTGGTTGACAGACAGATAGCTCATAGATGTTCTGAGCATACCAGCCATGAAGTTGGGGCAGAGTGGACAATGCTGGGAGACTTTTGTTGGCAAATGACTGAAATCCTTCTGCCCAGTGTTTCGTTTGCCGCTATGGGAAGCTATCCATCACGTATTTTGGCAACCAGTTGGAGGAAAAATATATTTTATTTGAAATTCTTTTTAGCTTTAGACCTTGACTTCGATTTCCATTTCTGCTTGCACCCATAATTAATATATATTTTTTTTAATAGAACTCTTCTGAGTAAGGAGAGCTGTTGCTGTCTTCATTTTTGGAACGTTCGTGTTACTGGGATAGAGTAAGGAAAGCAAAAATGTAATGGCGAAATAGTCCTTTCAAAAACAGCAAGAAAAATCTTGATTTTTCACATCTGTCAGGCAGAGAAAATCAGAAAGCAGTTGTGGCGCACTCCTGTTGTAGGAACTGACGTGTAACAATATACACCATCTTAGAAGCATAGAGGCAAAATGATAGGAAGGAGGTGAATGAATATGCTGCATGAGTATATTTAAGTAACAACCTTTGTGTTACTCTGGAAATGCTCTCAGGTCCATCTGGTGATAACTTGGCTTATGTCCAGTACAGAGCTTGTCTGTCGATCTTAGACGTATGGATATGAGAATGCTCACTAGCAGCCAACATATAATAAACAAAGGGATAGATAACATAAACAAAAGTGAAGCCAGGCAGGTTGGCAGCAGAAAATATAAAATCTAAAACTAAATCAAAGAAATTTTTTGGTTATATATACAAACTTTTCAACATGAGGGAACCAACTCTCACTCACCTAAGAATGTTGAATTGAATGCATTTAACTTACAGCGTTCAGATACAGAACATAAAAGTTGGCAACATTGCTAAAGCTGGTAATTTAGGAGGAGAAAAAGTCATGACAGATAAAATCACGTCCCTTTCAAGTAGTAATTCCATTCATCTACTAAAAATGAACTAGTGAAATGGAGAAACTGCACAATATAAAGCAAGTAGTCCTTTTTTTTTAGATGTCATCTTTTTATGCTGCTTTTTCTTCTCCTTCAGTGGTGTTTTTCCTTTACATTTGTTGGACCATATGGTGTTTGAACTCGCCATTCAACAGTCTCTGCTTTTCTACTTCATTTTTACTTAGGATCCCACATAATATGAGTACTCTGTAGCTGAATTTAAGACCTGATTAAAATAGATGAATATATGCTCTCATTTTCTGGAGCAATTAAGTTTATTCAGATTCTTTTAACCTTTTGGATCAATAGATTTTTTTCTATTCGAGGACTTTAGACATGATGTTGATGTCAAGAAAGGCTGGGTCATTCCTAGAGACGCTTCTTTAGAAAAGGCAACTGCATCTTTAGCTTTTACTTTCTTTTTATTTCCATATAATTTCTTTGGAGTGTCTTTGGATGGTTTTAAACCAAGAAAAGGTACATGCTACCACTACAGACATTTAATATTCTTGGGAGGCTGCCACTTTTTCAAAAAAGTAATCAATTAAGGATTGCCAAGATACTGAAATGGTGCTGCTGTCTCGGCATTTTCCACTCTGAAAACCATCTATTTGTACTCTTGGAAGTTACTCACACAGGGCTTAGAGCTTCAAGGACACTTTAGCTACATGAATCATGTTGAGAATGTAAAACAGACTGTTCAAATTCTTCACTATTGATTTAAAATCAGAGCTTTTTTCGCTGTTATCCACAACTGAGGGAAAACATAGGGCTGTCATCTGGAAGGGCATTAACACCTTTACCAGATGACACGGATGGACAGAGTGCGTGTTTCTGTGAACACTGAGAACAGTTAGACTTGGGAAGCATCTCCAGGGGCTGTGAGCATTGAGCCAGAGGAAGCGGGGGTCTGAAGAATCAGAAAAAAAAAGTTCATTTTTCTGTTGGTTGTTGCTGTCTGGCTACCAGCTGCAGGTAAACCCATCACTTCAGACTGGTGAATTTGAAATCAAGAAATAGCATTTTCAGGCAAGGAAATTACCCTTTTGTGAAAGGAAGTTCACATAGTCCTGAATAAAGTCCACCATAGTAAAGAGGAAAAAGTAATATATACTGAATATCAATCCAACTGAGATGTTGCTGTGTTAAGATCATTAGTCTATGGTAGATATTAAGAACTCAAACCCACACATATACACAGTATGTGTTATTACTTTGAACCACTGCTGTGACCCAGCTGCATCAAAGATTGGAAGAGAAAGGGATTTAATTCCCAGCTGGACAAGCTTAAACTAGAGAGCAACTCTAGTTTAAGTACAGATACAAGCATGCAAGTACACTTGCAAGCATGGAATATTATTTTCTGTTTTGTACATATGTAACTGCTGTCTTCTCATACAATGTATAATTTCTGCATATTTTATAAAGGATATATAGGAAAATGCATCATTTGAAGGATGGAAGGAAGTAAATTAGCCCAGATTTTTTACCTCTTACTTAGTACACCCGTTGATTTCCTGATTATGAACATAAAATTATGCTTAAGTTAAAGGACCTTATTTAATTTTTCCTATTCCCCCTGTCAAAGATTTTTGCTTTTGTTGATTGAATAATGTGAGTGATCCTCAGTGGCAAAAGCAAACTGATTTACCTGGAAGTTAATTGATTCCTTTAACATTATGTACTCTATATATTTAACTTGGGAATTTTGTAAAGAACAGAAAATCCCAGATTTCTCTTGGAAAGTGATTAGGCTAGTGCAGCAGCAGAAGGAATAATACTACTTCTCTGCTTGGTATGTGATTACTGTAGCTTGTAAAAAAAATTATTTTGCTCTTACTGTAGTCATCCTCTGGCCACTTCAGCAGCACAACTGAGTTTCTCCTGCCTGTAGTTTTATTGCTTGCTTCTGCTTCTGGATTATACTTCATGCTTAAGCCGAGATGGAGAGTTCGGCTAATGTGATTGTTGGTATCTGCTGATTGAGATGCCTGTTCTACCTGCCTTTTTGTTCCCTTGTAATCCTTCTCTTACATCATGGTTAGAGTTGCACATAGTCCCTTAGCAGGCAGAGTTGGTGGTGAAGAGATTGTCATGTGCTCTTGATTTCTAATGGCTGCTTTACCACACTGTGGCTAGAAGTCTGTATGCCATCACCATAGTGCTGCAGCTTTCTGCTGGTTTATTCTACTGTTTTGTAAATTACTGCACATTTGGCTTTTATGACTTCTGTGCTTCTCCTTCTATTCTGATGCTCTTGATGGTTGTTTCTTCAGTGGTTCAGTCTCTTCCCAGGTCTTTCAGCTTTTCTTCTTTGGTATCTGTTGCTGGATGACTTCACTCACATTATTCTAATTTTATACAAGTTACTCATAAATTAATCTTGCCAATCTTGAATAATTTTCTCCACCAACATTTTCATCCTTTTTTTATTTCTTCTGTAACCTTATCTCAAAGGAAAGCATAATATGGCTAGAGCTCTCTGGGGGATGAGCTCTGCCAGGTGAGTTCAGGGGCACATTGCTGTGGTTGCTGATAAAGTTACTTTTCTCCTCAAGTGAAACTTTTCTTTGCCAGCCTCACTGGCAGTTACTGGCACCATGGCAAAGCAAAGAGGTGGGAAAATGTCTGTGTCTCACCTGATGGAGTTTGAGCTGAACTGCCAGAGAAGGTGGCTGGTGCTAATGATCCAAGCTGTGCAGTGGGACAGCACAGTCATGGGCCATTTTGTTCCATTTTGCTGACTGTGCTGCCAGGGCAGTAATGTGCTCCACATGCAGGGTCGCCAGCTGCTGGGTTGGCAGTGTCACACTCTCCTTGCAGCTGTTGCTCTCCTAAAGGTTGGGTTTGAGTCACTACAAAGTTTCTGTTAATGACTACTCACTATTTAAATTTCTAATAATGTTTATTTTGAAGTGCTATTAAGAGGCTGCTTTTGTTTCTTCACCCATTCTGTTTCACTTCTTTAACTTACCGTTTTTTAAAATGCTTCCCTAGACTACTAAACACAAAGCATCTATGAAAAACAAAGCTTAGATGGAGATTTTTTTAAAATAATGAGAATTAAAAAAACATAAGGAACTGTGTTAATGAGTCTGGGACTACTGGTATATTTTTACTCTTACAGATCTCAAAATATAAAGAGAAGCAAAAAATAATATGAAATTTGTCATTGTTTTATAAGAGCAAAAATGCAATTAGTCTAGTTAAGTGATACACATTTTTCAAAGTGGAGAACTGTTTTCATTAATAACATTCTCAATTTAAATAAACATTTAAGGTTTCAGAACAGTTTAAGAAAAAGAACTTACAACATTTCCAATGTCAGATTTTCTTCATGTAAATTGATAGTGTAAAATTTCAATTTATAAACTGTGAAATGATCAGTGATAGTTTTAATACAAAAAATACAGAACTAGTTATTAGACATTTCAGAGGTCCGATGAAAATATTCATTTCCAGCTAGATCATGTCTAAGAATTTAGCTGAACATCAATATTTATATTTAGGTAGTGCAGGAGTTTGAATCATACCTTCTTTCAAGTTCTAAATACGGACTGTGTTTACATTAGTGAATCATAAGCATAGAACTTAGAGCTGAATTAAAATCTTTTTCTCCAGAGGTGCTTAGATATACATGACCCAAATCTTGAATCCTGTGTACATAGTTCTGAAGAGCTGTGTATTTGAAAACAAAACCAAAGCATTATAAAAAAAAAAATGGTGTGCACTTCTTGCAGTTTCCTGTGAGAGTTAAAAAATTAGTATCATGGAAATGAACCAGTTCTTCACTCCTTATATACAAAAAGAGAACATCGGTATCTTTACATTGCCTTGTGCATTTGCTGCACAATGATTCTGGTAAATCTTGTTGATCTTAGGATCCAAGTTTTATTTCTTGGTGCCTGCAATTTGTTTTTTTTTAAATAAAGTCCCAAGCTTCCCTATACACACCTAGTCTGATACATATTTTTTTTGACTATATTAATTGAATGGTACAAAGATTCTGCTGAAGATCAGTGCATACAGCAGTTTATTTTTGTGTTCAAAACATACAGAAGTGCCCTTGAGGACAGATTGATCACTTACAGTTGAACACATAACATGAAATCAAAATGGCTTTTAAAGTTTTGTTTGCAAATTAGTTATTGCCCAAAGTCAGTGCTGATGACTATTTCAGAGCAACTGCAGTGGACAGAGAGTAGTGTGTTAAAAGAAGCAGTGATAGAAGACAAGAAGGAAAGAAGTCTTTACATGTTGACTGTACATCATAAACAAGTTTGTGATGACAGAAGCTCTTCTGAAAGCTTGACTGAGAAAAGACACATCTTTTCTGGCATTCCTGCTCTTATCTGAAATATGTATCTTTGCACTGAGATAAAGTAGAGCTGGAGTTAGAGGAAAAAATTTTGTATTGCTAACTGTAGTACATTGTGGTTTTGTATGCTTTTTGAGAGAAGAAAGGAATGGGTTGATAAGTTCCAGTTGTTGTGAAGTTTAAGTGAAGCATCATAAATACTAGGCTTGATTGGTGTTGGTGCGTAGCACTGGGGATGCATCGTTGTTCTGTATGCAGTGTCCAGGCGCCTGATCTGGAAGTCAGAGCAGGGAAGTGTCTTATTAACATTGGTGGCATAATTCAGTGTAGAAGTGGACAGAAGTGGTTTTGCAAGTTTCATTGTCAAGAATAGGTTCTTTTGAACATGTTACAAGTGTCTGCCTTTTACTCTGGAAATGGTGCTTTATATTATTTTCATCTGTTTTCTCTATCTGCCTGATTGTTTTTAAACTGCAATATAGAACCTCATTAACTTGAACCAGTCCATGAATGTGCCCTGGCTTTATGTGGAAAAATTTAATTGCAGAAGACTAGTTTTAGAAGTCTTAACTGTAAGTAGCCTGAAGTAAAAGCAAACACAACTTTTGTTTTAGTGTATCTTTGATATTTCACATACATCTTAGAGGACAGCACGTGATTGCATGGCTTTTACATATGTAATGCATCACAATAAACATTTCCAGGAGGATCCGTAATTGCTAGCCTGAGGTTTTTAGCTCAGATCTAAAGTAAAACTGATCATTCGTTGGAGGGAGATGGTAATTTCTCGTGGCAAGTAGTATAAATTCATAACTGTGTATTGGGAAGAAAAACCAGAAATAATTAGTTTGTTGAAGTATTTTTTAATAAAATACTTCAACAATGTGCATAAAGATTAGTAAAACAATAGTAATTTATCACAAAACAGGCATGATCTTCCTGTGTGTTTGTTTCGTTGAAGCCCTAAGTTTAAATTTACACTTCAGAATTTAAAGATTACCATATGCTCTTTGCCTTCAGCTTTTGACATGGTTGCTTGTGGCATTGCCTGGAAATTGTTTTTTGTTGTTAAAAGTTTCTTCCATTCAGAAAAAAAACCCAAAAAACAACCCTGGAATTGCGTAATGGAAGTGTTATGCTTTTTAAACACAGCTGTATTATCCTTGAGAATATAGTTTCTTGTCATTTGTGTACTCAGTTAAATATTGGCCACCTATTACTAAGTAGCAAGGAAACTGGCATCAGAGAAATGTAGCCATTTTCTGTCCTTTATTAAGAAAGGCTGTTACATAGCCATGTATTGAGGGGAAACTACTTGAAAACAGAAGCAGTAAAACGGTAGCTGGGGTTATTATGGCTGTTGCTGTTATTTGTGGTACCGTGTCCAATTTTCACTACAACAGCTAAAACCTTACTTAAACATTTTTCACCAGTGTACAGGGTATTACAAACACTGAAGACTTTTCAAAATAGAAAAGAACTTCACAAGTTCTGTACTTTGAAAAAAATGTGAATTTTGTGTTATCACCAAGATTTTTTTTGAGCTGTAGGAGAATGAGCTTTCTAATTTCCTTTGCCTTTCAAGAGCTTTCTTATTTCCTGGAAGTTCATAAATTATTTTATTTTTAAGATGGAACCTTTTGTCAATCTTTGCTAGGCTTTTCTTTGAAAAATATATTTTTCAAGCTATACATGAACGGAAGAAGCAATAGAGAAGGAAAAGAAGCAAGAAAGCCATGCAGCAGGTGGTTGATAAGCACCTGTCTAAACCAAATTGCTTCAGTAGTATGTTCCTCAATCTCAGTTATGAATTCCATAATAAATTAAAAATTCCTAAGATAATTTGAGGCTCACATGAAAGAAATCCAGTAACCAGGTAAGCTTTCAGAGCTCCTATGAAGGGAATGGTTAGGCAACAGCTTCATGTTATATATCTTGTGCTTGAACAGAATTCTTGGAAAGTGCTTATTTTGTTTGTTTCATAGAACTGCCTGCTGTATCAAATAAACTTTTTACTTATTGCAAGTATAATTATTTACTTAATTTTGGAACTAAGGTTTTCTCCTGTTCATAGTTCTTGTAATTTCAAGCTAACATGCAAAGCAGGTGGTGTTTTTGTGTGTATGAAGACACAGTTCTCCATCTACAATTTACTAGTTGCATACATTATATATATGGAAACATATTCTTTATGGAGTTGTTTCATCAGTTTGAAATGAAGTAAAATTGTATACAAGAATTATATTCAATCCACTTGCATCACAGTAGTAGAGTCAGTGTATGAATAATATCCTTTGCTTTCCCTTCCCTAAACTTTTCAGATGCCAAAAATTATACTGACTGTTAATGTTTCCAGGCTTTGCTGTCTGTACATGATACTGTTGCTCAGAAGAACTATGATCCTGTCTTGCCCCCCATGCCTGATGATATTGATGAAGAAGAAGATTCAGTTAAAATAATTAGGCTCGTCAAAAACCGGGAACCATTGGTAGGTAACCCTGTCTTTTGGTTTGGGGTTTTGTGTTTGTCTGCAGGGTGGGACGTGCTCAGATTATGAACATGAATGGGTGACATTAACGTGAAACGTGGATAGACAGACATTACACGTGATTATTCATCACATTAAGTAATGCACTTGTGACTTCCATTCACAGTCATTATTAGTAAAGCATATGAAATGAATAATCATCATCAATGAATGATCATCATGGTGTTTAAGCATTATATATGTGGGTCAGTCTGAGAATTTAGATCAAATACATATTTGTCTTTTATCTTGAATTCAAATCATGAACTTACTTTAAAATGTGAGACAGAGAATGAATCCCCAAAGAAATCTTGACCTGTGTTGTGAACTGTGCCTGTAACCATTCATGTAAAAAAACATGACCTTTCAATACACTGAGAAGAAAGCACGAAAACATATTTTAAAACACTTGAATTGAAATCTGGGCAAATTTAAAATGTCTGTTGTTGTACTTCGCATTATGAATACTAGAAAGCTAATATCTTCATGGGGATATCTGGAAAAATGAAAGGACTAAACTAGGTTGTATTACAAGAATATTAAAATGCTTTACTGATTTGGTTCTTTTTATTTGCTGTAGAGTGGGAGTCATCTTGTATAAAATTTAACTATGTTCTTTTAGTCCTGAAAACTAGTAAGAGCATTGTTTTATGTTATACTGAATATTTGTTTTAATGGACAGCAATCCTGGAGAAATTCTTGCAAACTTACTTTGAGAAGTAGTTCTGTACATGAGATGACTGTGGGAGAGAGCTGCTTCTGTTAGACATACAGGGGTAGTTTGTAAATAACTTACTATCACTCTAATTCTTGATGGATTTCTGGCATCAATAAACAAGAGGAGTTTTCTTATTGACTGACTGTAGGTGCTCATGGGCATAATTACAAGTTTGACCATATGGAAAGTTCTTACTTTGTTTTAACATAATAAATATTTTTCCTCAAGTAGTTGAATAACAGCTTTAAGCGTTTTGTGTATTTTTATCAAAGAAATTATTTGAGAAAGAAAACAAGCTTTCTTTAGGATTTAGTATCAGAAAGATTATTCTTTCTGAAAGGTATGTGGAGATTTAAACATACAGTATGAAATGAAGTCTAATTGAGGAGCCTATTTTTAGTGTTAATTATAACAAGATTTGTCAGAAAAAGCTTAATAAAATCTTACCTTACATAGTTTCATACTAAAAACATGATTTCTTACTAAGACTTAGGAGTTCTATACTATAAGTTAATAGTATCTAAAAATGGATTGGATAATAGTAACTTGTAAAACATAACTCATATGTTGTGAAACTTGTACAACATAACCATTGGCATTTTAGATTTCAGCCTCTCCTAAAGAAACCAGTTGCTTAAGCCAAAGGCTATCCTTGGACTGTTCCTCAAATTCCACTCTTGCTTCCTCACTCTGGTGGGACACTGAGCTCTTCCAGATACCTTTGTGTCTATTTAAGCCCAGCCTGCAGCTTGGCCCCACACAGCTACTCACTCATTTTCCCCAGTGGGATGGGGGAGAGAATCAGAAGGATGAACATGAGAAAACTCGTGGGTTGAGACAGACAGTTCAATAGGTAAAGCAGAAGGTGCATGTGCAAGCAAAGTGAAATAAGGAATTCATTCACCACTTCCCCCGGGCAGGCAAGTGTTCAGCCATCCCCGGCACAGCAGGGCTCCATCACTTGTAATTGTTTCTTGGGAAGACAAAAACCATCACTCCACACATCCCACTGTCCTTTTTCTTCCCCTGGTTTTATGGCTGAGCATGACTGCACATGGTGTAGGATATCCCTCTGGTCAGGTGGGGTTGGCTGTCCCAGTTCTGTCCTCTCCCAGCTCCTTGTGCATCCCCAGCCTTCTCACTTGTGGGGTGACGAGCAGAAAAGCCTTGACAGTGTGTAAGCACTGCTCAGCAATAGTTAAATTATCCATGTGTTATCAACACTGTTTTCATCACAAATCTAAAACAAAGCACCACAGGAGCTACCAGGAAGGAAATTAACCTTAACCCACCCAAAACCTATACATTCTTTTAAATCCACACTTGGCACAGCTCTTATGTTACAGAGGTAACAAAGAAGGGGTTTTAGATCTTCTACTAGACATGACAGCAGACATGGAAAATATAAAACGTGAGCAAACTGATTTCTTTAGTTTAAGGTAGCTTTGTTTCTTTACCAAAGTGAAAACAGCCTACAATGCAATCTGTTGTAGACCTTTTATTAGGAAGAGGTAAAGGGTAGGAGCTAATTGCAGTGTACAAATACTTGAGGATGGGGAGCTCACAAGGACAGTAAAGCAAAATTCCTCAGCAGTGAAATGTGCTAAAACACAGGGCAAACAACCAGGTTCAACCCTGGGAGGTTTAGAGTAAGAAGTAACAGAAGTAGTCCATTAGTTGGGAAGTCCACCACTGGAGCAAACTAACTGGATATGTGGAATCTGCAACATTTCTAAGGTTTTACTTTATCTGTGTAGGAAAACTGTATTTGTGATCTTTCCAGATCCTGAGCCTATCTTGATGTTTTATTTTTGTTAGAGAAGAACTTATGGTGAGTCCCATTACTTGTTCTCCGAGAAGAGTTCATACAGTATAGTGTCCTCCTCCTCCTCTGCCATAATGCATCATCAACCCATTTTAACATCATTCATGTTCACGTCAAACATTAATTTCCTTGTGTCAGATTTATAGTGACTTACTATGACACCATCACCACAATACGTAACAAACCCATTCTTTGTGTCTTTGTCTTCTCTAGATTTTTTCCTCCATAGGTGGGGATGAGAAGAAACATGGATAGTAATTCAGATAAGGTCTTACTGAAATATAGCATGGCAGATACATGAAGACAGGCTTATACTATTTATGTTAGATCTACTGTGTTTAGGCCTCCCAAAGTTATTTTACTAAAGGAAGATACACCATGATCTATATTTACTAAACTAATTATGATTTCATTTACTATTTATTTCTATCCATGTCTTTTGTACTGACTTTTCCTTCAGAGCTTGCTCTGAAGCCTTGGATATTCTTAGTAGACATCAAAAAGTCTCTACTTGTTCTGTTAATTAATTCACTCTTCTCCAGTCAAAAAGTCTGACTTCCACTTGCAACATTATATCAGGATTCTATTTTTAGAAGCAACTGAGTTTGAGATTGGAGGTACTATAAAATATTTTTACTGGGATAGAGATTATCTCATTTCTTGACTTGAAGATACTGAGCTCTTTGAACCTTTCTTCCACTCCAGACACAGGGTCACATTCTATTTGTACCCAAGCAGTAGAGATTGTTTTCCTGCAAAGCCACGAGCTTTATGTCGGTTGCACAACCTGGACATTCTGAATTGCATTTCCTTTGGATGACTTTCAACAGTACTCACTGTGAAGCAATTAGGCACTCGCTTAACTTCTTTGGAATATAACATATAGTGACCATTTTTATATAAAACTGCACCACGTTTCCTCTCATGCTCCTGTTCGTGCTTTTCTCTGAGTTAAGCACCTCACCGATTGTTCTTAGCTGGGGTTAATCAGATATTAATGAAGCCTGAGTTCCCAGGAGTGATCATTTCAAAAGAGAGGAAACACATGGTTTGTAGGAGGGCCTTCTGTTTGCCAGATTTCATCAATTCAGAAGTCAGTAGTGAACTTTCCCCTAGTTTTTTGAGAGAGGTGTTTTAAACTTTTTGTTAATCCTTCCACAGTATTGAGTTTGGGGGTTTTTTAATGCTGTGTTAGCTAATGGAGTTCCAGCAGTGTCTCCTTCAAGTGAGGTGAAATTGTATTAGAATGTTTTGCTTTAACAAAGAAATTTGGAACATCTCTGAATTTTACATAAGGAGTATTTGGTATATCTTTTCAGTGAGAATCCAAAATTTATCTGTCTATGATTGGGCTTTTTATCAGAGAGCTTGGAGAGTTTTTACTTATGCTACCTCTCCAAGGCTTTTTCAGCCACAGCCCTGTTCCTAGTTAGCATTCCTGATATTCAAGGTGAGTAACCATACTACCAGGGCTCCTACTACTTCCAAGTTCCAAATGTAATACTCCAGGCTCATTACAGCTGTTACTCTGAACAGGATGCTTCTTCACATTAGCATGGTTGCTTCTTTATCACAAAAATTCATTTCACATAGATATGGTCATTTGAAGACTAACCTCTATGCCATGCCATGTCTATAGTCAAGAGAAAAATAGACAGCTCCAGAGAATGACCCATGCCATCTGTTTAAGATTGCTGACTTAAAAAAGGATGATTCAGTCTCCAAGAGCTACAGAAGTAGTAGCCTGGGCACCTAAATTGAACTATGTACCTGATTTCCATAGCTGAACTTGGTTGAAATGAATTTTGATGATTTAAAGGATTCATTTATGCATTCTGTCAATGCAGATGCAACAGCTTTCACTTACCTCACACTCTTAGTCCCTGTAGCTCAGTTCACAATAGTGGATGAACCTAGCTGTTTCTTTGGTGGGATTCATTTGGATGTAGGGTTAGCTTTAGGCTATGTGGTCTACATAAAAGTGGACATCAACTTTTAAATAACTCCTCACTGTTAGGTAAGTAACTGATACTTTTATTTGCACTTTCAGTAGAGAATGAATTAAAATAAGACTTACTGAAATATTTATTTGCATTTGTTACCTGCATGTGCTTTTGTTTAACAGAGAGGTATGCAACAATATTACTAATGTTTCAAATTCTCTTATTAGTAATTTATTTTACAGGCTAGTTTTTCTTTCTTTAAAAATAAAGACTTAAAATGTTTATATTCTGGAACCAGCAGATAAATGGATGAACTAATAAAGCTCACATCTGCGAAACCCTGACTAATGCTTACCCATGAGTGGTATTACATTAAAAATGGGGGGGGCAGGAAGCAACTAAAAAACAGTGAAAAAACCTTGCTGAAGGAGCTTGTATTATTTTTAGTGCTTTTGTATGGTATACCTTTAAGCATTTTCTCAGTCTGATCACCATATGGCTCCCAAACTCCTTATTTTTCCCTTTAGAAGTATTTTAAACTGGGCTATGCTATTACATCTGTATATGTCTCATTTAGGGTAACTTACACTTTTGGCTCACAACACTGAAAATATTTTCCAGCTCTCAAGGTCCAGTCTAACCTTCTTCCATTTTTAAAGCTCTAAATGAGGAGCTGCACTGCACATGTAACTGAAAGTGCTGGAGCTGAACATCTTATAAGGAAAATTTCTTGCCAGATTATATATACCTCATAGTTTAAGCAGGGCTGGCAGCAGTACAAGAGAAGCTGCTTTTTCAGAGTATCAGCTCTTCAGGTTTTCAAAAAGAAATCCACTTGTGTTTTATGATTTAAGAGTTCTAAATTGGGAGGAAAGTGGAATTTATAGAACCCCCTTTTTCATTTGTGTTCTAAAGGTACAAATATATAAACTCAAGTAGTGTTTTACATGGACCTGCCCATTCACTTTGGGTTTGCCACAGAGGAGATACAAGTGAGCAAACTTGGGTTAATTATTTTCCTGTCATTTTGAACTTTTTTTTGTCCTTTGTGTGAAAATTCCAGTTTACCTGTTATCTTCATGGGGCCATCTTTCAGATCAGTTAATTTGTGCTAGGAAAATTCATTTTGTGCCAGTAGTGATAATCACATAGAGCATGAAATGACTGTTCCACTTGGACAAGAGTCTTATTGTTGCTTCCAGATGTTGTCTGGGTCAATAGTGTGGTCTTTGATTGCATACAGTTGTTTTTTTTTTTTTTTTTTCTAGCATCTGTCTAAAAAGCCTGGTGAAGGGAAGTACCACTTTCCAGATATGAACGTGGGTTTGGGGTAGTGGGTGATCACAGGGGAGGCCTGATAGTCATTGCTTGCCTTTTGACTTTGGTGGCATTTCATGGTGTTGACTTATAGGTAAAAGGTATAAAGCCTTTCTGATAAAGGCTTTTTCCTGTATTGATTAGGAGAGCCTGTTTTGTATGGACAGTGTAGTGGAAATGTCTGGTATTTATAGTTGCCTCTATGCTGCTTTTTTTTTTTTTTTTTCTTTTTGATGAATATATTCAGAAAAAAAACCCCAACAAAATTCTTGTTACTTTAAAATAAGTAAAACACTCCAAGTATTATTATAAACTTCAAATTAGTAGCTGTTGCTGCAAGGTCAGAACTTAATATTGAGATTCAAGCTAGGGGGCTTAAGGCTGTTTAATATCTTGCTAATGGTGTGCAACAGGAATTGCCCAGGAATCTAGTGATAAGTTTTTTAAGTGAGATTAGCTGCAGCTAAATCTGTATATTTGAAACTCAGACTAATTTGAAACTGTAATGCAAACAAGTACATGCTGATATAATTGCATAATTAGCAATATGTAAGAAAAAGGCTGGCAAATTGCAGAATTTGTTTACTTATAGATAGAATTTCATACTAATAAATTTAGAATGTAAAATGAAATGCACAAACATAGGACATCAGTTTTGCTTTGGAGTGCTGGTTGCTGTTGAAGTTTCAGCCGAAGTGAATAGTGACTGTTTTAATTTTTGTCTGTTTGCAATAAATGCAACCTGCATATAAAAATATAAATTGATCTCCCAATTTTTGTCTTTGTGACTTGTGCTATATTTCCATCTTAGAGATAGAGGGAAACGAGTTTATTTACAGTCAGTGAAATTGCTAACTGTAGAAAAATCTCAGCTCTTTTATTTATACAATTTTCAGCTTTATGTTCATGAAACACTTATAAAGTAGTGATAAATATCATGTTTGTGTTTATTTTAAACAAATCGAGCAAGGTAGCTATAAAAGCCATTAAGTTATTCAAGGAACTTCCTTAAAAATACTTATTTACCTTACTCCTAACACAACACTTCTCTGATGGAAGGAAATTTTAACCAGTGATGGCAGAGTGCATGTAGCACTCAGAGGTGAAGTAATACTGTTAATTCACTAATTGCAAATATGGAACCTTTCAGAAAGTTGATTTGCCTGACAGAGTCCTTAATATTTCTGTTGATTAACAAAGTTATAACTATTGCAGGTAACTAATTAGATTAATATGAGAAAGTATGTGCAGTTAAAAACCTGCTGGACAAGGCATGCTTTTTTTTCTGATGTTTTTAAAAATCCTGGATCAAGTAACCTTTTTGGGGTTGATTATGCCATACGAGTTACCTAGCTGAAATCCCCACTGTCGTTCATTCTGTATCCCAGAACAGGGCCAGCGTTTCCTCCCTTGCTCCCCCAGTTCTGCCTGAAAGGACTGGCACTGCAGCCGAGGCAGCAGCGGCTCTGCACCTCCACGTCCCTTCTCACTGGGCACTGCTGCTGCCTGCTGCTTCCCCGTCACCTTGTGCCTCTTTCCAGTGCACCCTCGCAGTTCTTGTTACAATGGCATTTTTCTTGTCTAGACAGCTGTTCATTGGAAATTTAGCTACACAATGTCATTTTCCCTCAGTGCCCTGTGCTGTTTATGTGTAATGTATGAAAACAGCCATGACTAACTCAGGGAATGTTCCCTTCTGCATTTCTGTCCTATGAGTGTTCAAGGTGAGCCCCAACATTCAGGGGCACTTCTCAGATGTGTGTTGGTGTTTTGATATCACTGTAAAGGAAAAGGGTGCACAGCCAGTTCTGAGCATAAAGTGCTACAATTACAAAAAGCAAACTTTTTCCATCATTGTCCTTTTTCCTTTAAATCTGTGTACTCACAGAATGTATGAATTACTTCTGATGGTAAAAGAAGACACATTTTAAGAGGACAAAATAGAGCAACATATTTTGTATATTCTTTTCATAAGCAAGTATCATTTCTGGCTTAATCACATATAAATACGTTAGCTTTTTGCAGTTCTATGTAGCAAAAGTTTTTTAGTGTAGAGTGTTAAAATTATGCTGTGATTAACCAAATAACTTTTTTTTTTTTTTTTTTTTTTTTTTTTTTTTTTTTTTTTTTTTTTTACCCAAGGGAGCTACTATTAAAAGAGATGAACATACTGGTGCAATCGTAGTGGCCAGGATAATGCGTGGAGGAGCTGCAGATAGAAGTGGTAAGGTGTTGCTGTTTGGCACTAGCCATTCAAGAGCTCAGAAAAAGATGAGATTAAATGGCATATTTTGTAGAAATTAAACAAATCACTATCACAAAACAGAAGTATTTGAGCTCTGGACAGTTTTCCAAAGTGATATTTCAGTACTGCTGAAAGTATGCTGATTTTTCCCCCAATTCACTTGCAGCAAGGTATCCTTGAGTTAGTGGATACAGAGGGGGTTTGATGTATATCATATGTTTCTTTCCAATTGATGAAATCCATTTATAAATCATAGAATATGCTGAGTTGGAAGGGACCCATCAAGATCATCAAGTCCTGCTCCTGTCCCTGTGCCAAACACCCCAAGAATCACACCATGAAGGCATATGCCAACCTGCTGATGAAGGAACTCAGGGTGCTGACATTATTTTATATTAGGACGTCCATTTGGAGTTTCAGCTGGTAGTTCTCAAAATAACAGCACATCCTTGTTTAGTTTGGGATACAGATTGTCTACAAAAACTTAAGCAAGAGGTCCTGAATCATATATTAAGGTGTTTTTTTCACTAAAGAAAATCTAGGACAGCTGTGTTTCACTCTTAGGTGTAGTAATGGAGTAAATCCGGAGATGGATGGATAGATGGATGGATGGATAGATGGATGGATAGATGGATGGATAGATAGATAGATAGATAAGTAAGCATTTGTGCCACAAATTAGCACTCCCAGGCTAAATGCTCTTTGCACTACTTGCAACTGTGTAGCAGTAAGACAGTAGCATGAGCAGAAAAAGAATTGGCATACATACTTTTCAAACATCTGCATGAAAGTCTGGAAAAGTTGTAGAGAAGGTGGGACTAATTTTTAGGAGGAAGACAGGGAGGTGAGTTAACCAACTACCTTATCAAATTTGTCTCCCAAAATTGAGAGGACAGTAGTTGTTATGTTCACCATATATTCCTGTTTTTAACTTAGAGCTTAAAGTGTACAAAAATTGGAGCTTAATGTGCATGAACAAGGGAGAAACAAGCTGAATGGTAATGGCAGTTTTTGTGTAATATATAGCTACAGTTTCACAACTTCTCTTTTTCTTCTCTAGGGCTTATTCATGTTGGTGATGAACTGAGGGAGGTCAATGGAATTCCTGTAGATGATAAAAAGCCTGAAGAAATAATACACATTTTGGTAAATACCAAATATTTTAAAATAAATTCAGGAGAGTCAAAGAAAAGTAATGAGACTTATGGTTTCTACTGTATTTCTTAGAAAAATGTATATTCTACTATAATGGCTTTTCTTCCAGTGCCATCATTTACAAACCTGTCATTTCTCATAGAGTAATTTTCTACGCATTACAAATATATGCAATTATAGATTACTTGTAAAGAGTTAAAGAAAGTTAAATTGCCATAAATATGTTATAGACCTCAGTTTATAATCTGCAGTTTTTAAGGCCCACCATGATCTGTCTTCAAACTATTTTCAATGTATTCATTACTAACTTATTAATAACTCATTGTCACTCCATGTAACAATTAATTAACAATACAGGTACTAGATAGATGTTATAACTGGTCTATGAAGATTTTATATGACATTGATTTACATATATAGCTGTATATGTTATTCTGTCTGCGCTCTCCTAAGCTGCACAGTCTCTAAAGCCAGTCTGATTTCTCATTGAAACATTATTGCAAGTTAAGTAAATTAGAATTTTTCAGAAATATTTAATATTTTTGCATCAAAGAAATTGATGAGGGTCATGACAGCTTTGTTATTCATGCTGTAAGCATTTCTATATACATAAATACCTTGCTGTCCTGCTGAATTGAGCAGCTGTCTCACAGTTTTGGTTCAGTAACCAAGATCATTCAAGTGCTAGCCTGCTGATACTCATTCTTGCTTTATGGTTTCATGTTCCCTACAGAACCATAGTTTCCTTCAAAAATTAATATTTTAAAATGTCTAGAAACAAAATACCACTAGAAAAGGTGTGAACAATTTCCCCATTTACCTTTTTTGAGGTACAGTATAAACATCAAAAGATAGAGCTTGTTTCAAAAGTAACAAAATTATTGATTCCAGTCCTAGGGCGGGTGAAATAAGACCTTGGCTGCTGCCTGTCAAGCAGTGAGCCTTGGATCGCAGACATGCCGGCAGAAGAATGTCTCGCTCGGTAGTGGACAGGCCTGTTTCCATTTTGCTTAAATCGTTGGCTGTCTGTTGCACTCTGCTCATTTTATGAAACTTGTCGGCTGCATGCAGTAGTAGCAGAGCCTCCAACTGATTAGCACTTCTTTCAATAGCAAAATGTCACTGAGGCAGGGGGCATATGCTGTGTTTAATAAGTAAAATGCAGCCAGACACACTTTAAGTGGGATATAGGGAAAGATGAATGGATGAGGTGGTTGATGATGGCTAACTTGTTTTAAGATTTATAGTGGAGGGCTTTTTTTCCATTTAGTACACGTAGTCTATTCAAATATGTTTTTCTTTTCTAGTTTCTTAAAGTTGCCAAGCGAATAAATCCCCCCCCCCAATTGCTCTACTTGATAAATATGGCACGAGCCTGTTTGAATTTTTCTATCTTTTTTTTTTTTTTTTGAAAAATGAAATGTTAGTTCTACTTTTCCAGGGATGTCCAAACTGTGCCAGGAGTTCAGCAGTTGCTTCTAATATACATTTAAGCTGTAGCATTTTCTCCTGCCTTCAGTACAGAAGTGGGACCTCTGAACCATGCAAGTCTCAGTTTTTAACAGTCCATCTGCCCCACCAGAGAAGCAAATAAGCACAAGCATTTCAGGGGGGTATTTAAATTTTTGTAATACAAAGTTTGGTAAAGTGAAGCTGTCAAACTCCAGAGATCATGCTTGGGAGAAGATAGACTCATTATATTCTTTTAAATTCATTTGAGTTTCTTTATCTTCTAAGATTTCTTTGAAATGTATAGCTTAATTCTCAGTGCATTTTCTTTTCAAATATTCACCAGGCTCAGTCTCAAGGAGCCATTACATTTAAAATTATACCCAGTGTGAAGGAAGAAATGCCAATGAAGGAAGGCAAGGTAAGCAAGACTATTTCAGAAACCATCACAGTAAGTGTTATGCTGAGAATATGTGTTTTTTGCTTGGATCACAGAACCAAGAGTGTGATTTATACCTGTGGACTCAACTTTTGTAATGTGATAGTATATAGCACACTGTACATTTCAATGCACAACTGCTGAATTTTTGAGTGGCTGTAACATGGTTCTTGAGCCTTAACTCTCAGCTGTGTAGTTGACAGGTAATCTTCCACCTTCTTCAAGGACCTGGCTTGGTTCCAAGTATACTCCTTCCATCCTTCACTAGGTAGAAGACACTTGCTAGCATCTTGGTTCAACAGTATCTTCTCATCTGTTCCTCATATGGGCACACTGTGCACCACCTGCAAAGTCCAGCTTGCCTTGAGTGACAGAGCCTTTGCTCCATCGACCCTGCAGTTACAGAGGCAATGAGTTAAACATTCCCGTATGAACTTGCAATTCTAGACATCCATAAGGATGTTTTGCAGCAGTAAATATTTACATTATTTAGTTCAGTGGTTTTGAACAGTAGAAACAGAAGGGGAAGATACCTTTGGATTGCATTTAATATTTGATTCTGAAGACTTGAGAATATTTTATTCGAACACTGTTTGTTTCAGATGTTTATCAGAGCCTTATTTGACTATGATCCTAATGAAGATAAAGCAATTCCTTGTAAAGAAGCTGGACTTGCTTTCAGAAAAGGAGATATCCTCCAGATCATGAGCCAGGATGATGCAACCTGGTGGCAAGCCAAACATGAAGGTGATGCCAATCCCAGAGCAGGCTTGATCCCTTCAAAGCATTTCCAGGAGAGGTGAGCTACTGAGAGTAATTCCATTTTTTTTTTTTTTTTTTTGCAGTAAGAGAAAAGACTTATTGCTGAGTTGTTAAGTTTGCATAGTTGGCATGTGTAATGCTCATAGATGACATGGGTACAATAAATGTGCATTTGGAGCAGGACAACTGAACTTGGAAACATGTTGCCGAAATACTCTGGATTTCCATATTTCTCTGGCTAGAATTAATAATGACAAAAACTGATAGGATATCACTGATCCAGACTGAAAGAAAAAACATATGGAAAACAGCACATCAGTATCTGCATTCACACTGATGTACTATGCAGGAATAAGAACTGCAGCAGGTTTTGGAGAGCTTACAAAAATTTCAGGCAAGATTAAATTTTTTAGGTTGTGACTAGATTGCAGTGTTTTAAGTTAATTTCTTATAAAATCTTCTGTATATTTTGCAGTAGTCTCATGATATTATGTGGTTATTAATACCAATTTTGCAGTGAAAACTGAGGAGTTTGTGTCTTTTCCCCCACCACCTCCCATTTTATAGGAGATTTGCATTAAGAAGACCAGAAGTGCAGGTTCAGCCACTGAAAATTTCCAACAGAAAATCATGTAAGTCTGTTAACCTGGAATAAAAATAATACTCCACATCTCTAACCTTATAAAATAGCAGTTTGTTTCAACTACAGGATGCATTCCTCCCAGGCACAGCATCTTCTTGATCCCATTGTATCAGAAAGATAAAATTAAGAAAATAAATATAAATAATGTCGTTAAAAGCTTTAAAAGCAGCTAGAAACATTCCCAGCCTTTGTTTTTGAAGTACTGAACCCAATTAATATTTTGATATGTAATATTTCAAAGATTGAAGAGTGTTCTTTTCCTGTTGAAACAGTACAGAATTGGCTCAACATTTTATATAATTTGGACTGCATCAACACAGTGAAGTTTCAATTGAGAGTAAGATAAAAGGTCTGATAGTCCCCCCATCTCCCCCCCATATAGTTGATAATTTTTTTGTGTCCCGTGAAGCAGCAGAATTTTTTAAAAGTCGGAACATGCAGTTCACTGATACACATTCACAGAATCACTTCTTACTGTTTTTTAAACAAACTCATCTTTAATAGTCTCTGTTTTTAAATACAGTAGTTGCACAATATATGAAAAATAACCTCTAAGAAAGCACATACATTGAAACAAATATTTTCTCTTCACTGGAATTTACACCAACATCTGTTTTACATATTATTGCATATTTTACTTGACCTGTTATTTCTTTCAGTTGTACAGAGTCATAACAAAGTGAGCAATGTAAGAAACTATGGCACTACAGTAGGATCTAAATCTTAAATATAAACTAGATTGTGAGTTCAACTTCAGAAAGTGGTCTAATATTTCCAACCACCTTTCATTGTCTAACAATGAAAGCAAAAGTGTGGATACTATGGCAAACAGTGGATGCTGGCACACTAAGTACCAAATGAAATGCTTTTAACATTAAAACTCCTCACAAGTTTTCCGTTGTAATTTTCCTAACTTGCTATGGTTGTTGTGTTCTGAAGCTTGACAATAACTATTATTTTTCTGGTAATCTGCATTTTCTACCTTTCATTCCATTTCACTATTTGTGTGCCCTAATGCTATTGTTAACTCCAAAGCCCTTGATTAGCTTTGTAATTACAGTAACAGACATTACAATTGCACCATAGCTTTTCTATTTATATAGATCTTAGAAAGAGGAGGAGCTTCTCCAGCTTGTAGTAAATCTGTTGTTTTTCTAGGTTCTAGGTCAAGTTGCTCTGCCCCAGTTTTGGAAAAGTGTCTGATCCCAGGGTATAGCTATTTCTCTCTGCCCACTGTTCTTGAATCTGGATAATACACTCAACAAGAGCCTTCAATTAAGGTGGCACTGGTGCTTTTGAAGAGGTAAATCAGCTGCTGCAGCAACACCGCATGAATCCTTTTATAATGGACTGCATCTTTCTAGTGACCTTCAAATGAAAGGTTTTACAAGATGCATCTCACCCTTCCAAATAGGCAGCCTGAACCTGATTGGGAATTGCCAAAATTACAACCCAAAGAAGACCCAGAGTACAGTGTCTGCTGTTGTCTCTGCTTTTTCCACAGACTGCCTTAACTAGCTTGAACGGGGAGAAGAGTTCCTCTCTTCCTCCCCTTGCCTTTAAAACATGACAGAGCATGAGGGTCAAGCAGTATGCCTTTTACTATTCCCTCTTGGAATTTCTTTGAGCAAAGCAAGTCCCAGCTAAATATCATCTAGAAGGCAGTGGTGCCTCTTGAAGGAGGAAAGACTACAGAGCAATGTAGGTTTGTCATTCTCTCTCTTCATTTTTTTCTTGAGACAGTCTGTGGCTGTATCTGCCAGATTTTCATGGGAACAGGGGAAATGCTCTTCTGAGTAGAGATTTATCCCTTTGTTCAAAGAGTAAACATGTTTTTTAGTACTGGGAGGGAATTCAGATCCTTCCTGGAGAAGACATTTTCAGAATTCAGCAATAGAAAAAAAAACATTGTATCTAGGGTGTTGCTCAAATTGCTCTCAGGAAAACCTTCCACTTGCTTAGATTTTCAAGGAGATTCTACTTGGAAACTCTGCACCTATGTGATCTTTCTAAAGTTAATCAGCTTTTTTTGTGTTACCAAGCATAACAGTGAAGCTGTGAGATACAGAGGCTGTGTCTGTATTTGTGCACAGCAATCATCTTGCCGAAACTGGGAGATGCAGTCATGCATTGCTCAGCTGAACATAAAGCATTCTGACAGCGCCAGAAACATGTAAGGAAGTTGACATAGAGAACAAAAAAATTGGAAAGAACTGCTGGGTTCAATTTTATTTTTTTTAGCCCATGTATGAAGGTGGGAAATTGATAATGCTTGACTTCTTCAGGCTTTTTTTTTTTTTTTTTTTTAATCCTTCATCTTAATATAGGATTTTCCAGTACTTGGAAGGCTAATTATGTGGGGAGACATGTTCTGTAGATCATCCTGAACTTGATGTATATTGAGAGGCTGCTTGCAGTGGATCTCATCCAGTCATGTTACCTGAATTTTCTTAGCAGTTTGGAGAAAAAAAGGTCAATTTGCCAGTTGATATTCTTATGGCTTCCAAAAAGGTGAAAACCTGTTGACTTCAGGAGAGCTGCTGAGAGAAATCCCTTTCCTGATGGGACTGGGAGTTGCACTAGAAAGCTTTCTTGACACATGATATGTAGCTGTGGATGTTGGTCTGCTCTGTTCAGTCAATTCATTCCACAAATCCCATGTTTTGTAATGAGGAAAAAACCTTGATACATACCTGCTTTTTAATAGGGAGAATTAAGGAAAAATACTCTGTTTTCTTGAATACCAAAAATGTGTGAGTCACATTTTTCTTAGGTGGGATTCCAGGGTGATAGTGTCCTTCTACTTGAAAATTAGTTTAAAAATCAGTTTAAATCATATCATATGCAAGAAGTATGCTATAACTTTTTTTCCTTTCTTCTCGAGCCGGTCCTGGAACTGGAAAGGACTGTTGTATTTATCTATACAAAGAGCTCTCTGAAACAATGAACAACTGTTTTTGCTTTGATAATTAAGTTGTTTCAAAACCTGAAAGGAGATTAATTGGATTACCTTTGGGAAGCCTTCTTTCTGTTTCCTATTTTGATTTTTTCACTCTTTTCAGCATAGCAATGCATGTAGTTGCTAATCTTTATATGTATTTTTGTATCATACATTTGGAAGCAAAATAAAAGTGGGCTTTTTTGGTGATGATTGTATGCATAGTCATATTGAGGAAAGACTGAAAAATACTTTCTACAAAACTTTTTCTGCAAGAATTATTTGCACTGAAATAAACAAACCCAATCTAGTTCTAAGTTATTAAAAGGACCAGTTTTTAATGGAAATTCTAATTCTTATTTTCACTTTAATAGCCAAGTGAACTATTCCATTGTGTCTGTGTGTAAATACACATGCCTATCCCAGCATTTAGCTCTTTTCTTGAAAGATAAAACAGATTCATTCTCACATTGTACCCATTAAAGTGAAAAGCATTTCACATGTCACGTGTGCACTGGAGGAGGGGGCAGAACAGTGTACTCTCCATATTGAAAGGTAAGTGAAATCACACTTTCTCGTGTGCAAATGGAGAAGATGCAGTTCCATGGTATCTGGGTCTGAAGTTGAAGGAAACTGGCAATGTAGATGGAGCCTGCACTGACAAAAGGAAGATGTAGAAAAAGTAGGAATAAAAAAGTAAAAGGAAAAGAGAGGAAGTGAAATTTTGTATTGAGCGTGAGGAAAGGGAGAAAGTATTGCAACAAGGGCAATGGAAGAACACATGGACAAGAACTGCCCATAAGCCCCATTAAACAAAACCCCACAGAGGATGGGCTTTGAAGTTCTTAGATTAATGCAATTAACAGTATTATGCAGGAGCATTGCTACAGTCACTATTTGTGCAATGGTTCAGTTGTTTGTTGATTCTCTTTAAATAAAATACTAATATATTACTTTTACAAAGTCTTTGAAACAGTGAATGCAAAAATTACTGACAAGAACTCTGACCTGATTTGTTTTGCTATTTTTGGTAGAAAACCTTAGTAAATACAACAGTAATATTTGATGCATGAGATAAGTGGCTGTTAGGTATTCTGACCTGCTGATAAGATTAATATGTTAATTTCCAGCCTTAGGGTTACTGCAGAAGTGATGGAGGTATAACAAACCACTGAAGCATTTTCAGCATTTTTTTCGTACTTAACAGCAAGGACTTTTCAACAAAAGCAGTTTTGTACGTTAATACTGTGGGGAAATGATACTGGGGAAAAAATTGTAAGAACAAGCAGCATAGGAAAAAAAGTAGGAAAATGGAATGGAAGTAAAGGAACAGAGTTGCATGAGGTATGTGAGTAGGACTAACCCTGCACGTGCTGGGATGGTGAATGAGCCATATAACTGAGTGGGTATAAGGGAATGGTCTGGGATACAGAGGGAGGTTCTGTAGATGTGTCTGCCTGTGTGCAATTGACTTTCGTGTGTCTGAGCTTGTGAGCCACTGCTGAATGCCAGCTCCACAGAAACTTCCTCACTTGTTATTTCTCAGTAATACTTAACAGCATTCCTGGCTTTAGGTGGTCATCTTAGCTGGACAGATGCCAGCCAGAGCTGCTTCTGAGAGTTCTCCTGTTGCTGCAGGTTATCTAAATTGGAGTGACATGAGACTTTGTACAGAGAGGAGTTGTTTGTTTAATAGCTTCCAGTCTGTTAGCTTCAATACAAAGACTATTCATGCTCTGACTGTAATAGATACTGCCAACAGGCTTGGTCATTCTTGCACATATAGCTTATTTTAATTTGTAGGCAAAAGTGATAACCTATTTTTCTAAGGAAAAAAAGTCTTTGAATAACAACCAAATAACTTACTATTCTGCAGTTGTTATAAACTGCAATAATCAGGCGAGAAATTATATTCCTTCAGCATAACTTTGCTTTCACAGTGGTTACTTTGTTTATTCTTACATTATGTATGTGTTGTCTCTGATGAAAATTATTGGTAACTTTATATTTTATACTAGTGTAGCTTGTAAGCTCTGTCAACTTGTGCACTGTGTTCATATGTGTATGTGAATACCCATACCTTTGTGTACAGTTTGATATATGTATATAGCATGTATGACAGAGTTGTTCAGAGGTGGCTTTTCCATGAAAATACATTTGTTCTGTGTACTTAATGCTAAATGTAAATACTTACTGTGATAAAGCCATCACATATGGTTTTTCTAAGGTTTAAAACCCATTTTACTTTCAGTTTTGATTTACGATATGTGATTGGCATTGTGTGAGCAAGAGGAAAGACTTAACTGCAGCCAAATGGTGTTCATTCAAACAAGATGTAACCCAGTTTACCCATAGTTGAGTGTCTTCTGAATTGAAGATTATGTTCTGCCAACAAAAAAATTTAAACGGCTAAAATAATAAATGCTTTGTACTACTTGTATTTGAAGACCAAGCATTTAGGATAAATGTATAGTAGAATTCTTGTGCTTGTTATAATTGCTGCACAATCTTAGCTCTGCCTTTCTTCTCAGTATTTTTCTGTGTTCATATTTGAAACTTGATTGCCCACCTGCAGGTAGTTACGAGTATAAACAAAAAATAAACTAGACCGATAGAGTTAAATTAGCACATTAGAATTTTTGTTCAGAAGTTTCCTGTCCTTACAAATCTTAACTTCCTGCTACCACAGAGAAATTAAGGAAACCTGAAGCTGGATGATATTTGAGTCAAGGTCGCGTGAGACAGAACTGGAAATGGATCTGTCCTTCACTGCAAGACTATCCTTCTTCATTTTCCAAATTATCTTCATATAGATACTGTTATCTGATGGTTTTATGAGAGAATTAAATTTGATCATCTTAAATTTCCTATTGCATGAACATAATGTATCATTCAGTCTACAAAACTCCATAGATTAAAAACCTTCAAAACAGTATAAATGTTGATTGCTATGTGGGGCTGTTCATCACTAAAAAAATCAAGTGTGTTTAATATATTCACTATAATGCCGACCATTGTACATCACAATTTCTTGCTTCTAAAGTGAACTATAGTTTAAGGAATAATGCAACTTGTTTGTGATAAGAAACTAGAACAGAGCTGCTGGATCAAATTTTAGGTTGAGAAACATTTAAGTAAAATTGCTTGGTGGAAATATTTTTGAAAAAAAAGTCAACAAACGGTAAAAACCTTAATCTGGTTCTGGACTGTTCCCAAGAATTGAGAATGTTCCTGGAAGTGGCCCTGGTTTTGAGCTTCCTAAGTAGTACAATTTAGGTGAGGCCCCCAAAAACCAGATCTTGATTACATTTCAGTTAAAATACATACAAAAACACAGTGTATATGATACTGGTTTTCATTGTTATAGTTTAGCATTATTGGCTACACTGAAATCTTTCTAAAACGAATAAAACCACCTAAGCTTCCATTCTGGTTGTGTTTCCTTTCTTTTGTCCCATTTGTCTTGTTACAGCTTTGTTGTCATTTCATAAACCTGTTTCATGACTATTTTCTTTGGAACTTCCTCTCCCCTCTTACCACAATACATTTAATTGATCGTATTTCTTCTTTTCTCAGTGTTTTATTTGTTCCGTGTTGCTTTATAGTTTGGGTTTGGATTTTTTTTCATTTTGTTATTGCTTTTGTTTTCCTACTTCCCATCAGATTTCCTCCTCTTTACTCTGGCCTCTTTTAGTTTTTCATTTGTCCCTACAAGCTGAAGACCTTTCCTTTCTCAGCCCACTTCAATTTAGTGAAACTGTACTGGCCCCACTTTTTCATGTCTCAAAACTTTGAAACTTTGGGTACATACTTGCTGCATGCATACAGTGGCTTCAGATGCACAGAGCTGTATTTAGTAGTGAATCACAATACAAAGTTTACTGGCGAGTAACCTCTGACTTTACTAGGGACAGGCAATAGCTCTGGTAAAGTTTCTCGTAAAGTTCAGACTAGGAGCTACATGTTTATGGCGCATTAAGCTATGAGAACCCGGTGATTTCCGAGATGTTTTCATTACAGACTCTTACTTTCAACGTTAGGAGTAGCCCAAGAAAGTTAAGAGCAGTCTCAAGAAGGAAGATATTTAACAAAACACAAGAAGCGCAGAATGCATTTGTCTCAGCATTAAATCTCAGCTTGAAGACATTTTGGCTTGTGCTGTCTGGGATCAGCTGATCCACTTGGGAATCCTGATATCTTTCATTTATGGATGTGTTCCCTTTTCTGGCAGGGGTAGCCCAGAAGCCTGGATTCCTTTCAGCATTCTTAGTCCTGATGCTGTAACTCCACCATGTACCACACCTGCAGGACTCCTGTGAGGTCTGCGTGGTCAGGGTTGAGCGAGTGTACACCTGTACAAGCCTCTGTCCATGTGTACATTCTAACCTCATTTGCTCCTGGTCTGGGTTTTCATGTTCATAAATGAGGACTTACCTGTTACCAGTGTTAAAATACCAGACAGTATTTTAAAATGGACACTCATTAGTTAAGTCAAACAACTTTGTTGAATTCAGGAGACTTTTAAAATCTATTTATGCGAATTGGTCTTGAGCATTAGTGACTTGTTTTCAGGAGATACATTGCAGTTTATTGAAAGTCATGGAAAAGGAAATATAGAAAAATTTGTAGTACGTCACAGAGAAGGAGAAACAAGTTAGTACCTGGAAGCCACCCTGCCATTCTAGATGCAGCCTTAGGCCATTTGTCAAGAGCTGGGAGCTTTTAACGTCAAAAGAGACAAATGGATCCAGTGCTTTCATCTTCAACTCCCAAAACTGCCTACACTCTTTTAAGGCACAGGATACAGTCAACCAAGGAGTGTTCATCTTAGAGGACTTCCCAGCCAACTTAAACCATAGAAATAAACTTTAAATAAGACTCAGAAAAGTCTTCCAAATTATTATTTTAAAATGTAAGTTCTCAAGAAAAATGCCACCAAGCAATGATTGTACAAAACAGTATTTTAACTGCGGCAGAAGAGACTCTTACGTCCATTTCATGACATGAAATGAGAAGAGCTCTTCCATGTGGTCATATATGCAGGAGAATTTTGACCTAGCCTTTGTTTTGTACGTTCATTATGTATAAAAGATTGTAAAATAGCTCTTGAATAATATTTCACATTCTGAGAAAATACGTGCTTCATGGAAAGTCTTTGAAATTCTTTTTTTAAATTTTACACCTATTTATCCTTATTCTAAAGGAAATTTGAATGAAGATAGATTGTTAAATCTCTCTATAAATCTTAACCTTAGTATATAATATCTTTGTGAACAAAAATTCGTTATATTTATCTTGCTTTTCTGTATAACTCCAAAGATGATTATGAAGATGTATGTTTTCTACTATTGAGGCAGCAAAAATTTATTGATTTACTACAGGTAAGGAGAAAGTCTCAAGTAGATCTGTTATACTAGGATAATGTCAGAGAAAAGATTACAAGAGTATATTAATTCTTTCAGCATGTTTTCAGCTGCAATTGTAGACATTCAGAAAGAAAAGAAAAAAAAAAACCATAACCAAAAAACCCTTTCAAAATCCATCTTGAAGGGCAGTCCCAACTGTTACTTAAAGTGCAGAAAAATACTGAGATCATATTCATTGTAGTGATTCTTAGAAATTCTGGGTTAAGACTGATTAATTGAAACTAACAAACATTGCATTTAATGCCAAAGAGATCTTCCATGACAATAGGGTGAGGTCATTTCTACCAAATGAATAGTGGAAGAATCACATGTGGAAAGTTTAAAGTGCACATAGTATTTCAATGAAGCCTTTTTACATCCTTTTCTGAGTGTAGTTAAACTCGCAATTGGTATGTTGGTATATGCCTCAATGTAATGAGTGCTGTCAAGAGAATTTGAGAGTAGCTTACATACCTGACTTCTTTCCTATTTATGAAGTATTAAACAATAATACTTTGTCTTTTTGGCTGTTCTAAGATGAGGAAGCGGTTGAGTGTGGTAGGTGCATTTTTCTTCTTCGATTTAACTTTTCTTTTTTAAGTTATATTTTCACTCCATTTAATGATTTCCTTTCCTATTTCTCCTTTGTGCTTCTCAGAGGAAATTGAAGGTACATGTATAAAAGTTTCCCTGAATAGCCCAATAATTTTATTTAGAGAACATGTGTTTAGAATTAAATTGAATGTAGTCCAGTGTTTCTAAGAGATGTTATACATATGATGCTTCTATATTGCCACCAAATACATCGAATCATGTTTTAAAGTAGATAAAAATACCAGAATATTCCTAGTTGCTTCATTTAATGATCAGTAATTTGAATTGTTGTTTTAAACTGTTTTCTCTCTCTTGAACTTCTGCAAGATATGTATGGAGAAAGCAGTATGATAGAATAATACTGGCAACACTTGGGTGGGCTGGGATGGAGAGAGATGGTTCTGAGTTAATTACAGGGCCATGAGAGGTCTTGCGTTTCTAATTAATACTGACAGACTGTTTCTCTGAGATGGTAGAAGGTTCATCTATGTGGTATCATCCTTACTGTTTTCCCTCTGAGTGTAGCTGGTTACTGTTATGTTTGCAGCATCTGTTAAAGTAATAGCAGCTGATCTCTTGTGGTTTTTTTGTTTGGTTTGTTTGGGTTTTTGTTGTGGTTTTTGTTTGTTTGTTTTTGTGGTTTTTTTCACTTAAGAGGCTTTTGTTCATAAAAGCATTAAAAATTGTAGCCCATATATTTGATCAAAGGGCCTCTGGCATGTAAAAATATACATTATAGCTATTTTATATTAAATGAGAGGATGTGTTTTTGATCAAAAACCTTTCTGTCTAATCCAGTGAGCCAAAATATAAAGCTGAAGTCTAATAATGTATAGTTTACTAAAAAGCTTGATTTACATCAAATCGTTTTGCTTTAAGTGGCATATTTTCTATTAACTGATAAAATGTGAATAATACAGTGTTAGAATTTTTTTTAGAATGTTTGTTGTCATCACAACTTTTGCTTGAAAAGGTAAAAAGATCAGTGTGCATGCTGCAAATTCCAGGAATATCTCCAGCTAAAATATAAAACAATAAACATTGTTTTATGTTTTTAAGAAAATGGCTTATTGAAGGCTTTTTAATGCCATGCTTTGTACAGTTGTCATTTTAAAAATAATTTCTTCTGTATTTTTTGCTGGGCTTCTAACTATTCTGCTTTATTTCTTGGCTCTTATTCTGTATGCTTTTACCCTTCGTCCAGAAGATGCTGAATGTGCTGGTCACAACAGTGGATCCTATCTAGGTGAGCAATTGGTTACCAAAGACAATTTTGTTCCTTTCTTTCAGCTTCTTTTCCCTGGAGCTACTGTGTCCACTTTGCTTTTGGGGGTAATTTGCATACCAGTGTCCTTACTCTGCATGACAAATGCACGCATATTAAGGTTTTAAACATGGCTCATTGGATTTGACATAAAGGGTTTATGTAGTGTATGCCTTTACCTGGTTAAACATAGGCCACTAAAATACTGGTTTGATTTTAGTCAAAATTTTTCAAGTACATGAAGCAAGTTATGTGTTTAATGAAACAAAAATGTTACTGTATAATGAAAATTTTGATTAATTATTTAAAGACACTCTCAAGGTTTTATTCAAGTTTTGTGTACACATTTTTCTTTGTACATGTCTATCTAACCGTTTTGGGAGTATTCAGTGAGAATGCAAAGCAAATTTGCAGGCACCAGTTCTTTTTCCACATCACAAAATATCAGTCATAATAACCCAGTAGCTTAAATTTAGCTTTAAGGCTAGTCTGAGCTCAATGTATCATTGCGGGGAACGGGGGAGGGGAGGGGCAAGAGCCATTTGGCTTCATTTTCAAGATTCCAAATTTCAAACAAAAGTAACATTTAAAAAAGGTGAATGTTCCATGATATGTTTCAGCTTTTTAGTTTGTGCCATTTTGAAACCTATGTAAAAATATTTTAGTTGAAACTGTCCAGAATTCCTGCCTGCTGAAGGCTGGCTGGAGCAGATTTTGTGGCAACCAGCCCTTTTCCCAAGGCTTTCATCCTCCTGAAACAAGAGGAGTAGGGAGAAACTTGTCAAAGTACTTTAGTATTTCTAAGCCAGTGGGCTCACTGAAACATCCTAGACCAATACTGTAAATTGGAGTTGTTTTCACATTGTGCTTTAATGATTTTAAATGTGGTATATAAACTACATCAGGTAGTACACAAAATACATAATTGAAAGAACTCTGACCTTTTTACAAAACCTTAGTGTGGTATGATTCCATCCCGTGCTTGTGAAATTTGTGATTATCTGATCATGCTGAAAATACTCTTACCTTTGTTAAGTAATCTACTAAGTTAATGCTGAATTGTAATTGTATTAAAATATTGGGTATGTTTGGAGAATGATAATTTGGATCTGATTCCAGATGAAAATAGTTTTCCTTATCAAATAATTTCTTTGAAACAGGAATAACACACCCCCCCATCTTTTCTTTTTGTATGTAAGTACATACTGCATGAATTCTTAGGGTGAGACTATCACGATTTTGCAATCAGATCTTAGTGGGCTACTGCTTTATTTGAAAATGAAGGTAGCAAAACAGAATCCACCTTTTCTAGGTACTGTAGCCTTTTTCACTGAAACATTTTGCTCTTAAATGCCACAAAAAGATGTGGCCATCTTAGGAAGGAGGTGTCTTGCAGAAGAAGCTACTGTTGTCCCAGAAACAAAGAACAAAAAATCAGGATGGGTTGTAGTTTACTTAGGCAAAACTTTACAAAAATTATTCAGAATTGCTAAGCACAGTTAAGGCAATGGTTTCTTTCTTCCATGTGGTGGAATGTTGTCAGCAATCCAGAGGTGGTACCTTCAGCCATCTCATGCTAGGTATGTGGTTTTGGAATGATATGTCAGAGAGGTGAGTCAGAAGGCAGAAAAACTAATGGACTAGTTTTGGGGTAAGGGCACAAGTATATTCACTGATTGTGAATAAGTAGCTTTTTGGTTTAGAAATTAGAGGTTCCTTGGAACTCATCACTAAGAACCATTCATTTAAAATTTTCCTGTCTTAAGAACGAGCAGGTAGGATTTTGAAAGTTGATGTTACCATTCTTTTGCAGTCAGTAGCAGGACACAGTGATTTATGATTCAAACTGTCTCATGCACTCTAGTGTTTCCTTGTTTCAAAAACCATATATATGACTCTGGCACTTCAATCATGAACCAGATTACTCTCTGAACACCTGACCCTCTCTGAAAGGATATGGACTTCAGACACATACAAGGTGGTGATGAAGAGCACAGGAAGAGAGTGTTCACAAGGCAGAATGTCTCAACCATTTGGGGTCAAATCTTTTATATCCAAGGCTATACTGCTATTAATTTGAAACCTCTCCTCTAAAGTGACTCAGAAAAATTTAATTATTTTCTACCAAATTCTAATATTGAAGCCACAGTATGGTATCGTATGTTTCTGCTGTAATTTCCTGAGGAATTGCTGAGGAAAACGTTAGGAGTTTGCCAAGCTTAAATTCTGGTTACATTGCTTGAACCTTTATGAACATACAGTAAATATAGATGAATATCATCTGTTTACTATTCTCAATTTCGTCTTTAAAAGCCAGACATAATCTAAATTTTTATTAACCCTGTCTAAATGTGCAAGCTGGGAATCAGTCCAGAAGCAAAGAGAGTTAGAAGTCTGCTCTGTGTTTGTGCAGTTCCTGTGTTACAATAGAGATCCTCAGTATATGAGCCAGTGTAAAAAATATACCAATATTTTTGGGGAAAAATAATATCCATATCTAGTAAAAATATTATGTTCATACAAACCTAGATAGTGACCATGGTACCAAACTTATATTTGTTGGGAATATGAATACAAAGGGTGCTCTTAAATGCATTTATGATTAAATAGAAGTTGTTCACTCTAAGACAAAATTAAATTCAGTGAAGAATATAAGTAATTTAAACACTACTTAAGCACTTACTTTAATGAGTGAAAATTAGCAAAAGCCCATGTAAGTGCTTTACAACATTCTGGAGTCTTACTTGTGAATTTATGGAGCATGCATGAATTTATATTTTATTATTTCCTGTTAGTGTAGTCTGTCTGAATTTGAGAAATTAACTTTCCGGTTTTATTAGTATACTTGTACTGAAATTTACACAACATAGTTGCAATCTAATTCTTCATAATTATGTCATTAAATGTAAATAAGCTCAGCTATTTACATCATCATCCTTTTAAAATATTGCAAGGCAGGCAGGTTCACACATTGCCTGTTTTCAGTTAGGATTTTTTTGTGAGGCCCCAGTGGATTTCTCTGTGTAAGTGTAAGGTTGTTGTTCTGAGATGACAAAATGTATACTACTAATGGTTAAAAGAATAATCAAACTTTTCTGCTAAGGTGTTTTTTTAATTCTTAGAGATCAGAGTGATTTCTCTTTGATTGTGGGACCTTAATTAGGTTTATTACTAATGATTTTTTATTTTTATTTCATATTGAGAAATACAAGTTTTGAAGACATCAGTAGTTTGAGAACATTTGTTCTTAATATTTTCTTCCCAGAGCCTGCTCTTATTTCACCAAATCTGTTACATTCCAGCAGTAGTTTATGGGTTTGCATGTTCAGTAAGCTTCTAGTCATGAAGCTGTAACCAGTGAGCTGGTGCAAGCTTCTCAGTGTTCAGGAGATTATGTCGCTTTAGTGACAGAATTTTCCCATTTTATTTTATAGTCTGCATACTTGGCAACTAAGGTTAATCTCTGCTGATACCCATATTCCACAGACAGTGTAGCCTGGAGCTCCTTTCATATTCATCAAGGTTTATATTATCAAATATTCTGGGCAAGAAATACATTTTCCTTTTGTTCTTTATAGAAATTTACCTAAATCCTTTTCTAGAAATCTTTTCTACTGCATATTAGTATTGGGTTTGGTTCTCTGTAGTAATCATCACAATATTTTAATGATGCTCTATTATTAATTTAAATATATGAAGTTTGGATTATCATGTTTTCAAAACCATAAAATATGCAAACATTAGTAGAATATTTTTTGCCTTTTCATAAATGTTTTTATTCCTTAAAAGTACAATATTGTTTCCGTTCAGCTTAATATTTTTGTGCAGTCATAGTTCCCAACGTAAAATGCAATTACAAATGCAGATATTCAATAGAAAGTATTTATTAGCATTTCTATAAAACAGCTTCTGGGTCACAGAAAAGTTCAGCCATATATGAGAGGACATATAATGGCAGATGATGAACGATGAGGAATGAGGATGCTTTCAGGAATGCAGCAGTAGTATCATAAAAGTGTTGGATATATTTGAAACATTCTCATCCTTCCTCTTGGAACTGCATGTTTTCCTTGGGTTTGAATGCTACTTAAAGCAACCTTTCTTAGGATTCTGTATGGGGCTATTCAGATGGACTTTCAGGAACAGTTTAAAAAACTTTCAAATTGATAATAAAGTAGCAAAGGAAACAGCATATCACAAACTTTTAATAGTGAGTAGTTTAACAGAGCACCTTTACCAGCACACTGCAGAGAAGTTAGCCTTTCTCTGGTTTCTATCTTTTTCTCACATTTGTTCTTTTTACTTAGTATATTTTATTTTCTGTGATGTCTAGGTTTTGGTTGAACTTCTTGTTGAACTTTCTTAATATGCAGAAAAATATTACTATTTTCATTTTACCAATGAGTTTCAGAGGCAGAAATATCAAATATTTTATTCACGGAAAGACATGTTAGATGTGGAATCATATCACATGAGTCTTTGTTATGTTTTCTGTGGAGCCTGTAAAAGTGATGAGGGACAAATCAGCCTGAAGACAGAGCTGAAAGATTTTCCCCTTTTTCAAGGAGTGAAAGAAATTAAAATTCTTAAATAATCTACGACCTGATAGTTTGATAATGAGATCTGAATAAATTGGTTGGAGAAAAGACAAAAAAGTTACAAATATTCTTACCAAAACCTAAAAGTTGGGATTGAATTGAAAGGAAGATTCTGCAGAAAAAAAGACTTTTCCTAAAGATTGCACAGTTCACCATTTAAGTGGAGATTGAGAAGCTGTTCTAATGGCATTTTGAGACAGCTGATCAGGGGCATGGAGCTGTTGTTAATTGTAAGGTCAACACCAAATTGGAATGGAGACCATTGATGTAGCTTCATTTGATCATTATCCTTACTTTTTACCTTTTCCAGATACATGGATTCTTGGTCTTGTAACAAAGCTCTTCATTTTGTGAACCATTTAGTAGTCAACAGTGAAGAATATTTTTTTTCTCTATTTCTTTGTTTTTCCATAAAATGGAAAGGAAAAAAAATGCATCCAACAGAATAATTTCCAGGATTTTGGGCATTTTTTTTTGTTGGATTTTGTTGGGTTTTTTTAATCAGGAGCATTTTAGATGAGACCTCAGGAAACTTGTAACACACTTCATGTGTCTGCAGTCTGTATAGCTAAAGCTACTTTTAACCTTTCTTTATATAGTTGTCTATACACTTAGGCATAGTTATCATCAAGAGAACGTCCTTGTGTCGTGATGGACTTCACCACAGGGCAAGATCTCCCAGGCCCTCTCGTGGGTGTGTAAGCTCTCCAATAGAGCATTTCTATTTCTAACTGCAGTCACTTGAATGTTAGTGTTATTTAAATAATAAAATAACGTAACCCAATCTATTTCATTATGTTTTCATATCTTGTATTTTGATCTCTTTTCTATGCCAGCCCACCTCCTACTTAGTCTAGACTATACTATACTTAAAAATATTATCTGCCCTTTCTGTGGATGCTAGCTCTTCTCCTTTGTCATAGATTTTCAGTTTACTTACTCATATTTTGAATGTAAGTGGGTTGACATAAGGGTATTCTCAAAGAAATTTTTTTCTTCACCTTTTGTGTGTCTGCTTGTGTTGTAGCTTCCCATAGATGTAGGGGCTCACATCATTAAAATAACATGGTTAACATCCTCTGTGGTCCAGATTCTGTGATGATTTATGCACAATGAAAGTGTATGTGTGCAAAATGCTAAGTCTATATTAAGCCTTGTAGTATTTCTCTTCAGATCTGGTGTTAAATATTTGCAGAACTGAATCTTGAACTTGCATGTTATTACCTTTGAGGAGGAAATTGTAATATGATTACTTCTTGAACACCTAAATATAAATGCTATTATAAAAATATGAAAACATTTTGATGAAAATCTGGGGTTACCAAAAGTTTACACATTTACTGTCCTATGAAGTGTTCTGGGTAAAAAAAACCAAACAAAACAACAACAACTTTTCCAGTATTTAAAATATATTTTATGTTTTACTCTACTACCACCAGATAGTGAAATCAGCTTTGCAGTCTTTCCTATACCTCCTTATAGAACAAAAGCAGTGTTGTAGAGATACCAGTAAAGTTTAATGTAATGCAATATAAAGGATTTATTTGAAAAACTCTTAAGGTAATCATTACAGAGGAGTAAATTAGTTTTTAACATGTAGTATAAAACGGGGTTTTTATGCTGTTCCGCTTGAAAATGCCTATAATTTTCTCCTTTGAGAGTGCTTAAAAGCCATGTGAAATTTTAAGTCTTCTCTAGAAGGCACAATAGATATCACATGGTTGATGCAATTTTAAGTATAGATATTTTAATTTCATAATATGTGTACTGTATTTTCTAGCTGTTCCTAGTATTTTGTAATTTAACTATGAGTGCTTGGATTGACTATTAAACATACTCAGGAAAGGTTAAATGCAATTTTATTAATACATTATCAGCATGGAGCTAAGCACAACAGAATTGTTCAAGGAGTTAATTCTCATTAACCCTTTCAACCACCAGATGTGTTTCTATCCTATGTTGTATTTGATGTCTGTGTGCCATGGTGATTTAATAGACATGCATTAGATGTGGTATGAGACTCCAGCTTGCATGAATTTCCTTGTGTATATATATCAATTTATAAGATACTCAAATTGTCTAAATAATCTAAATATAGTAACAATTTATTACAATTATGTTTTGCAGTTTGTTGTTGCAAAGGTTATGTTTTTATTGGTAATCCTAATTTTGCAGTTTAAATAGGTACCTGATATAGTTTAAAAACATGGGAAATTTCATTCTAATGACCTGAGTTATTAAACATATTATACCCTTTTTATTCCATGCTCCAACCCTTGAATGTTTGGAAGAGACTGTTTTCAAATGTTTTAAGAAGACTTGTTTTCTTACTTTAAAAAAAACCTGTTCTTACTGCAGCTGGTTTTAGAAGAAGCTTTCGTCTTAGCAGAAAAGATAAAAAAACAAACAAGTCCATGTATGAGTGCAAGAAGAGTGATCAGTATGATACAGCAGATATCCCAACCTATGAAGAAGTTGCAAAATATAGACGACAACCTAATGACAAATACAGGCTTGTTGTTTTGGTTGGTAAGTTGTTATGTGGGGGGGTTTTGTGTTTTTGTTTGTTTGTTTGTTTGTTTTTACTTGGTAAAACAGTAAAACAGAGACCTGCTGATTAGCACATTACTTACCAGAAAGTAATTAATTTAGATTGGAAGGGATCACAGGAGTTCACCTGGTCCAACCTTCCACTGAGTGAGATTAACATCAGGTTCTGAGCAGGTTGCTCATGGCAGCAGCTTTGGGAACCTGTCCTCCCATCATGTCTTCTTTGTCTTACCTCACTCCTCAGTAAAGAGGTGGCCTCCATCTTTTCAGTGAGTGTCAGAAGGGTGCTGGTGGGTCTCCCTGGAGACATCTCTTCCCCAAGCTAGGCAAGCCCAATTCCCTCAGTCTCTTAGAGGTCACATGATTCAGCTCCTGACCATCTTCGAAGCCCTCTGATGTCTTTGATCCAGTTTATCCACAGTATTTTGGTGCAGGGCTTGTTGTGGACTGAGTATGCCTCACAAGGGACTGTCAAGTGCTGAGTGAAGGGGAAGAAGGATCATTCCCCTCTGTCTGTGGGCCAGGCTCTTGCTGGTGCAGTCCAGTCTCCTGTTACTCTTCATTGCAGCCATCGAGTACTAGGGATTCATGCTTAGCTCTGCCCACCTGAACCCCAAGGTCCTTGTCATCCAGCCAGTCAGTCCCCAGCCTGAAATGCAGAACTTTGTCCTCATCAAATTTCACCAAGTTCTGCCAGCCTATGCCTGGAGCTCTCTGGATGGAAGCCCTGCCCTTGAGCAAGTCACTTGTATCACCTATCTTGCATGGGCAAGCTTTGTAAGGGCCCTCTCTGTGTCCTTGGTACAAATGTGAAACAGAATGTCCCACAGAACTCCCCTTACAATGAGTCATAGAGCACAGACCAATAACACCTTCCCTTTAAAACATGCTCCAGTTTTTCACCTGTTTGGTAGTCCACCTTTCTAGACAGGATGTCCCAGCTTGCATATAAGGATGTTTTAGGAGGTTATGTTTAAAGCTTTCCTAAACCAAGGGGAGATGACATTAAAATACAGCTACCATGGTTACAAGTCTGACTGCAGCAGTCAAAAGCTGTGCTAAAATGAAAAGAGTTATGTTGATATTTCACTCTTAGAGATCAATCAATATGTTTATGTGGAGAAGAACACAACAGGATAAATTCCTGAGGTCAATAAAGACAGACAATAAAAGTGGAAAGAAACAAAACCCCCTACTGTGTTAGAAAAAGTAAATGTCAAGTATTAAGAAAGGTGGATGCAAGGTGGACCTCTGTAGGCCAAGGATGAATGTAAGCAGAGCTGCTGAGGACTCAACATATTATCCTTAGTCAGCTTCCTGTTCTTCTATAATCTGTCACTGCCATGGCTTCCTCACAGCATTTATTATGTAATCAAAACACATTGCTTCAGTCTCCCAAAAAGAGAGAAAATGCATTATCTTAAGCTTTTGAAAGGTAACAATTGGAGTACCAATGAGTAATGAGTAACCATCTCTACGAGTAATGTCTCATTGATTATTGTTTCCTTGGCAGTAACACATGCTTCATTAGTAAAATTTCCTCTGTTCTGAAAGCAACAGAGCAGAGAAATATGACCCTCTGTCAGGGACTGTTAGGAACTGTTGAGTAGCTGTGTTTTTATATCGCTCATATCCAAGGGAACATTAAATTGAGTTTTTAATAAACAGTTTTGTCACTCTCCAGCACTAAAAATCAGCCACCTACTAGTGTGATCACTGTGAGATTGTGGGTTATATACAACAAGTAATAACATGGTTGAGTTGATTTTACAGTTATATCAACAGAGTGTAGTGCAAAAGTGTGATAAGTAGACTTTTTATAACAAATTGCATATGCCTGATCTAAGGAATGCCTAGAGATTCCATCTGATTTTTGTTGTAATAAATCAAAGGAAGAAAGAGTGCTTTTTCAGTAACAAAAGCAATTCAGAAATTTATTGCGGACTTCAGTAATTCTAATGTTTTTTCTCTGGATATTAAGAGCAGCTTAAGTCTGGCCAATACCATAAAAATGTCTTGGGCAAAATGTGGAAAAACTAGCAGAGCTAAGCAATACAGGTATAGTAGAAGTGAACACATTTTAAAAGCTTTTTGTGTGCCAGTAGCAGCATTCCATATAATACATTGAATATAATTTGTATAGTAGTACCAGGAAAGAAAGGGACATATAATTAATTTATATCTGTAATTGGTGCAGACATCTGCACTAGATGTCTGTTGTGTTATGCTAGGTCTAAAGATACAATTTACTGTTTAAAAGGGGATATTTAGGTTTGGTTTTGCCTTTTTTTTTAAGGGGGAGGGAGTTTGACAGCTTTGAAACAAATTTCATTTCATTTTGAATTGGTCTAGTCTAATTTAAAGAACACGAATTGCACACGCAGTAGTTTCAGTGCCCTGTTCTGTGATACACACTACTCTCAGGGTCAGTTCAATGTATCAGTTTGTCAAAATTTTACCTTGCCTGAAAATGTTAAGTTCATGAATGAAGCCTTGCAAATCCTTGATGCTAAAATAACATCATCTGAAGCAGTAATAATACAAATATTTCTGTGTGCTTTTAATTGTTAGGATTGTGATGAGTCTGCTAAAACCAAAATTATCCAATATTGTGTATCAGTCTACTTCTAGTAACTTACGGTTCCCTAACTTCCAAGAAATCCTTAAAGTCTTCCATCACAAATTCTGCCTGCATCCTACATACCTCACAACCCTATCAAATGAAGGCAGAATATTCTAATGTGACGTGTATTATTTAGACACTAGAATTTTCATTTATATTAATGAGGGAAAAGTCCGGCTCACAGTGTCTTCTGCTGTAGTTGATGTTAAGAGCCAGAGTAGCATAAATTTTATTTCCTTAGAGTTAGAATGAATGTGCTACGTGTAATAACTTTATCTGGCGTAGTTTCAGCTAACTCAGAGCTTTCTGAAGGGGCAGGATAAAGCGAAATTATCAGTAACAAACCATGAGCACTTGTTCCCCAGAGTACAGAGTGTTCTGTGCATGCAGTGTGATCACCAGAGGTGTGCAGAGCCTTTCAGGTGCTGTGGTCACCCATAGTGATGCCTCTATCCAAAGTGGCAGTGGTGGAAGCAAGGACCAGAGGTGTGTGACCATAAAGAAGAAGTTGTTATTGATGTCTGACACGATGAGAAAAGCCTCTGTCTCTGAATGAGGCTGTCAATACTTCCCACAATGATGTGCTTCTGGTCACTACTGGGAAGAAAAGGAATCTGGGACTGGAAAAGCTTTTTATTTGTTGTGTTGCTTAGATTTTTTTTTTTTTTTTAATCTATCACTCCTGGTTTTATCATGAAGGAGTTATGATGAGGCCAGGTCTATTTCAGAGCAAAGGAGGATGAAATGAAAGGACCTTTTAACTCTCCACATCTCCTGACTTAGCTTTAACATGTTCAGTAGTGGCTTGCAGTCAATTGTTCTACAGCAGTAATGCAGGAAAATGGCCTACCATGGCCATGCTACTTCCAGTAAACTAACTGGCCAATGAAGAAAGAGACCTATAATTGCTGTCTGCATTAAAACTTTCCTATTGAAGGCATGGGGAGATCAGCGAGGTTCAGGAACAAATACATAGGATGTTACATAGTGCTGAGCCTTGCCCCTGAGAACACCAATATGAACTCACTGATCCTACTTCAGTGAACTGAAAATCTCAAAGTAAACTCCCACTGCTTGTTAAAGTGTACTGAAACACAAAATAATGAGGTTCTCGTTTCCTACCACACTGAGCTGCAGTCAGACATGCATGTGCAGTCATTGCATTATAGTGTATTAGGAACTGAGCCACAGACCCTCTCTCAAGGCATGTCTCCTGGGTTCTTGTGATCCTAGCAGGGATATTGTCATCTAACTCACTAAATCTATTCTGAAAGACCATTTTCCTTTTCTTTCCAAAAGACTACTAGGAGCTCATTATGTATCTTTGGGTGCAAAATTGTTGGTTGGCTTAACCCTCCCAAGACCTAAACTTACAGTATTTTTAGTTTTCTTCAGACATGTCTGAGTGGTACAAAATTTAGTGCAAGTTTTAATGATTGGTAGTTTTAATTCTGCAGATGTCTCTCAATAAAGTGAGGTAGTCACTGCAGTCCACTTGTGCAGGATTTGACCATTAACATGACTTAACATGCAACAGCAAGCAGCACAAATGTTCCTTTAAAACAGTAAGCAAAGTATCTCCAAATCTGTCAGCGTAACTGTAAATATTGCTGCCTGGGGTGATTTATAGTAAACCAAAACTGCACTACAGACATAGATCCTGCATGTCTTTGACTATTAGAATCGGGATTATGCTTTTAAATCCTGACACTTTATTCTCTTTTTGAGTTCAAATTGTGTTCAGATTCATAACTGTTAGAAACTGGCATCTTTCTCTGCTGCATCAAAATGAAAAGAATATTTCGAAAGGAACTGTATATTACACTTGGGAGAGGGAGTATAAAAATCCACATAATGGATGGCTTTGCTGAGCTGGAATCAGCCTTCGGTGTCCATATGCTACAGTTATGAGAACTCTGAAGAGAGCACTGAAAAAGAACAATCTACACCTTTCAGTAGTTAATTTAAAGATGATTTTTAAATGTTAATCTGGAAGGGGAGACAATAGTAGTGAATTTGTGGTCTGGAAACAGAGTTAAGCTGTGTTTCCAAAGCATGTGTCACAGGAAGTGAAGCCTGGACTCTTTATGTATATAAATAGAGCTAAAAGCATACTGTTGATTTGACAGCATGTAGACTAAAGAAATAATATTTGTGTGGATTTGATGGAAAAGATTTTTTCCTAAAAGTAGCAGAGTGATTTTTAAAAGCTGAATTCTGTTTGGTTTGGTTTTCTTTGCTAGGATATATTAAGAGTTTTCATGAGTTTTCCTATAAAAGTCCATATTTTTCTTAAATAGCTAAACTATTATAAAGGGGAAAAAAAGTTAAATTATAACAAAAGTAATGTCATTATCTACATAACATGTTGCTGTCCTCTGCAGACGTGCACCAGTAGAGGCTGCTGTACACCATATTAAATATACATTTATGCATACTGATAGATTAATTTACAGGAAGGTCAGAGATGGAACTTGAAATACAGTTGTGTGTTTAACTGATGTGAACACATAGAAACTTTAAGTGTAGAAACTCTAAGATTTTACAGCAGGACCATAGTCTGGGGGTAGCAGCAAAGTAGCAAGCACTTGCTTTTCATCATTATGTATTTCAACTCCAGACAGGGTGTATGGTCATTTTTACAGAGAGGCACCTGAAGTTACTGAAGCATCAGTTTGTTTTTGGACTCTGACTAGTAAGTAGTGGTTACAACACTAGTTCATTGAAATGTTTATTAGGTTTAGTATTTACAATGTTTAAAATGTCTTTGTTAAGAAGTACTCCATATATAAATGTGTCACTTTTACTAGATGTGCAAGAATTTTCCTTAAAACCACAGGTATTATCCTTGCATTATTTGGGATATGGTTCCAGTGATTCATTCTCCTTTGCCTTCTGCTGTTGACCTGGCTCTGTAGAAATGCAGGCTCTCCATACATAAGAACATGCAGAGCTGAGCTCTCTTCACACACAGCACCATGGCCCTGTCACCAAAGTGAGCAGGCAGGCTGGAGCCCTGCACAAAGGACTCCTGGGGACAGGCAGCGAGTGTCTGTGGAGCCTTTGAGACCTCACAGGACAGAGTACCCTCACAGAGACCTAAGGCACCACTGGCAAACTGCTAAGAATTAGGGACAACTCGAAAGACAAGAGGAACGTCTTGCTCAGTAGCTTCTAGTACAGCACTACTCAAGTGGAGGTGGAGGAGACGGGTCAAAAAAAATCCATGCAGTCCTTGTTTCTTCCTGCCATCCTCTTTCCAAGAGTGGTCTCTCTTTGGCAGTCGCATGAAGAAGGAAACATTTGCTTTGGACCTGTTCAGACAGCAGGCAGGAGACAAGCACATTTTAAAAGAAAATCAACAACAAAGAAAGAAACCCAAACATCACAAATGGGTTGTGACCTGGCAAGTGCTGCCCTTCCTTCCTGTCTCCATGCAATGCCACCCTCACGCAGTCGAAAGGTGGATGGTGACAGCTGCAGGCAGCAGGAGCTGGGCAATGTTCCTGCCTGCAGCAGGGGCTGGAAGGAGCAGTGCTCCCAGGGCATGCATGAGAAGGTGGAAGCAATTGTCCCCAGGGGCATCTGGTGCAGGCAAGGGATGCAGCAGCAGGAGGAAGTGAGCCGTGCTGACACACAAGAGTGCAGAGGCTTTGGGGGAACTTTGTACATGCCAGCTGGGGTCCTCTAATCTGCAAGATGGGGGCATTCTGGCAAAATAAACAGCCAAACAAGGGTTTGGTTTGTTTTTTTTTTTCCTGGACAGCTGCAGGTTAGGATCCAGGGGTCTGTAGTAGGGCTGAGATGGAGGTGGTTGCTGCAGAAAAGAAAGCCAGCTTTGCTGGCAACTTTTTTTCACTGATATTTCCTCAGTAATAAAGTCAGAACAGAGTAACTGCCAACTGCATCTCCTGAAATTTGCCAGCTCTGTATATTCTAGGAGAGGCTGGAACCATGGGCATTTCCAAATCACTGATTAAGAGGCAGTAATGTTAAAAGGCAGCTATAGGCTATGTAGTCTTATCTTGGAGGATGCTTGCACCTGAATACAAGAGACAATTGGCTGTTGGGAAACAGGACAATTTTTTTCTTTCAGGTCCTGTAGGGGTTGGACTGAACGAACTGAAACGGAAATTGTTAATCAGCGATACCCAGCACTACGGGGTAACAGTGCCACGTAAGTAAAAATGCACTTCTATTCTCTAATGATATACTTGCATTATTAGCCTTTACTAGTGCATTGCCTTTAAGGTACTTTCAAATTTGGGGTTCTAAATGCATGCTTGGCATCCAAATTACTTTTCTAATTTTTAAAAGTGCTACTGCAGTTACATATTAAATAGCATTGATTAAACTGATAGAGCTTTTTGGCTCAGAGGCATTGCAGTACACTTTCAGTATAAGTTTAGCATGATTGATGTCAGTGAGCTTTAGTAAATGAAACTCAGCTGAAGAACACCCTGGATTTGGCTGTAAAGCAGTGAAATGTACTCTGTTACCAATGTTTGCATTCAACAAACTGGCCTTTATATGTTAGGCTAAAAAATGAAGATTGATGATAAACAGTTTAATCTAGTGAATAAATTAATTAAATTCCTTTGATTAGCTTTAGAAGAGTTGATTTGGGGATATTTTTTCCTCTTTCCCCTCTCAGACCAAGTAGTGTAATTTTTATAAAATTGAGTAACTTTAAGCTCTGTTAACTTCTACAATACTTTACTGGGTTTTCTTTAATGTGGAGAACTCAACAGTTTTAGACTTTGATTTCTTGGTTTGCTTTCTACTTGTACCTTCTATAGGGATCCTTCAAAAATATGGCTCCAACATTCTGAATTTGGGAGATTCTGTCACAGGTTTTTTGCAAGAGCAGATATTCTTTGAAGTGTATATATATGAATGAATTTGCTAAGTAGAAAAATTAATGCATTTAGTATGACAAGTCATTTCTTTTGCATGTATTTGCTTCAACTGGGTATTGAAAGCAACAACGAGAAAAAAGCTAGATGTTCCCAAAATATTTAACACATTAAAGTATATGCAATCATTTGCCCAAAAATATTTCTGTAAAAGTTGCCAGTATTCATCAAGCTGCCTTCTCTCTTTTCTCTTCCAAATGTGTGGTTATAAGTTAAAGCAAACATGTAAAGGAATCCCTCTCCCTGAAATTCAGTAAGTCAGGACTTGGAGAGAGAACTGGGATTCCTGTCTTGGAAATATTCCTTATTGTGTCAGGCTAAGAAGAAGAGTGATATATCAAATGGCATTTAAGACTCTCTTGCTGCAGGCAAGTTTTGTATGGCCATATGTGATGGAGAATACATGATGCTGTAGTATTCAACTTGTTCAAAACAGGATGTTTTAATGGGTCCATTAATCATAAGTGAAAACCCCACAAATAAGTTTCATTTATAAGCAAAACCCTTATATTTACTTGGGGGAAAGTGGGAAGTGCAAATAATACAAGGCTACTGAAAGAAAATGGAATTTTATTTTGATCACCAGATAAAGAAAAGCACTAAAACATAAAGTTCACACCCCATTTTTTTATTACCATGCTTCACATACCATAGCTACAAGAGCTGTTAATGAACATAACATTTTATAAATCAGGACGGTGTGCTTTGTTTCCCTTTATGGTCTCATATGCTAATAAGTTTAACAAGAGGCAAGGCTGGGGTAATTGTTATGAACTGCTGTTCCTTTTATTATTCAGCTGTCCTCATTTTATTGGGTTTTTTCACTAGTTAATAAAAAATGATAATCTGATACTTGTCCAGTAGGTTTTTTCCTGTTTTTCCTGCATGCATTTAAAACTCAATCCTGTCATGTGCTTGTGTGCTGCCTACCAGATCCAGAGCAGCCTTATGTGCTTCAGAAGTGAGGGAAGTGCTATGCTTAGTACTGCACAAAGAGTTTGTGCTTTTCAGTTTTTCCTGAACTGGTTTGCATTATATTGTTTTGTGCATATTTTCCTTTTTTTTTTTTTTTTTATATGATGAAACTGCAGACACTACCCGTCCAAGGAGAAGCCAAGAAAGTGATGGTGTTGAATACATTTTCATTTCCAAGCACTTGTTTGAGACAGACGTACAGAATAACAAGTATGTTGAAGAGATTTTTAACTAGAACTGCAGTTAAAACAATGGTTTGTTATAAAATGGGGTTGGTGATTATTTTAGATAGTAAGTCTAAGTGGATATAGGTAGCAGTGAATTGAAGATGTATTAAAATTACATTTTGTTATATAAGCAGTTGGGGAAAAACACAGAGTTAAAAAAAGGATGTGCAAACACAACGGTTTCCAAGCTTATAAGTAGTTTCAGTACCTCAGCTCCTCAAGGAGACACTGAAATTATAGGTGCTTAGGATGGGGGAGCATTCTTTAAGTAGAGCACCTTATAGCAGTAAAACATTGCAGTGCTAGTGAAGGGGGTGTGTGGAAGTGTGCAGACGTGCCTGAGTCAATGTTTGTGTAGTTCTGCTCTCTTTCAGGCCAGGCACTTCCTCTGCTTTTGAATTTAGAGATCTACAGTGAAGCCCCTGCCTGTACAGCCTCCAGAAAGTAAACTAAAATGAAGAGACAATGGTAGCATCGTGCTCTCCAGCAGCCTGTAAAATTGTGTAGCTTGAAATTCTGCCCCAGTTTCAGAGGGCAAAAGTGTATTAGACACAAAGCTGTGGGTTTTATTGAAACTTCAAACTGTGCTTTGCTTTTCTGGCAAATCGTGCTTGTACTTTTATAGCAAATAACCAGCCGCCTTGGTTCCACCAGCACCGTCATCACTCCTCCTCTTCAGAGACAGAGAATTTGGATATTCTGTAGTGTGCAATGAAATTTCAGTAGTTTCTATTGTTTAGCTTATCCACTGTTTTATTGCATTGCATTAGTTCAGAAAAAGAGGTGATGGAAAACATTAGTGGGCTGTTGGACTACAGTACTTTTTCTCTTTAACTGTAATACAAGCAGGTGTTACTGATTTGAAAGCGGTAAAGTAGAAGATTTCTTAAAATTGACATGCTGAAGTACTTGACAGCATTTCCTTTATAAAACACAGTAGAACTCTCATGTAAAGTAAAATATTTTCGCTCCTGAATTAAATCTTATAAAGCAAACTGGTAGGCTTTTTTTCTGGACAAAATGGAAATGATTCCAGTTGTTTTCACCTTCTGCTACAGGTTTATCGAGTATGGCGAGTATAAGAACAACTACTATGGTACAAGTTTAGACTCTGTTCGATCAGTTCTAGCTAAAAACAAAGTTTGTTTGTTGGATGTACAACCTCATGTAAGTAAGCATTCTGAACTCCTGTACTTCCCCATATTGCATATTGGAATTCTGGACAAAAATATCTCTAGAGAGGTGTACTTTATCCCACACTGAGTGACTGTTGAGTGGGTTTGCTTTACCTTTATCTCAGCAAGGCTCTCTGAAAGGAGATAAATAGGTAGCCAGTAAATAGGGGAATTTGAAGCCTGCAGCTTAATACCAGAGATTTAATTACAGAGTGTTCGTATATTTCCATTTATCTTTCTGTTTGTTTAGGCAAGAGATTGTCTCAGAAACTTCAATTTCAGAATAGTTTTGAGTTATCACCAAGTCCAGCAACTCTCTCTCACGTGTTTCACTAGATTGTTCATGCCAAGGGTTTCCATGCAGGGTGGACATGAGTCAAGGAATGCACTCAGTGTGATATTGGCTGGATAATTGTTAAGAATATTCCTCTTTAAACCATTTTTTCTTGCATTGACCTTGTCTTTCAACCCCACTGAATAGCTCCACTGGGAAATTTTTGCTCCTAATAACCGCAGTGCTTCAAGGAGCTGGGCTGGTTTGTTTAAACCCAGCCAAAGCATCTCTTCTCCAAGGGTGGCTTGTGTATGGCTTCTGAACCCTGGCAGCTTGTGCACAGCTCCTGCAGCAGTTTCAGATGTGGGGCTGTGCCCTGGGAGCAGGGAAGGGGCTGCACTGGCGGAGGAGTGACTGGGGAAGCCATAGCCCATGCCAGGGGAGGAGGGGAGCTGACAAGACCATTGCCTGTCCCACACAGCCCTGTGCTCCTGCAAAGCACTAAATTCTCTTGGGGACCCAAGCTTGTGAACCATTTTGGGATCCCAGTCTCCAACGTGGGATTTTCCTGTAGAGCATGGCAGTGTGGAGCAGATGGAAAGCTTCTGACCATCCATACTGCCACCCTGTGCTGCAATTGAATCGTAAACCTGCCTCTAACACCACACACAGGTCACTTGGGAAAAATGAATAGCAGGGAGTTGTGTGGTGGGCACACAATACTGAAGAGAAAAACCATTGACCTTTTGTGAACAAGTGTCACAGACACCTCTTTCTGCTAATTTTCATGGGTACAGAAGGGGTTATTCATACTAAAATGGGCTGAACTTTTCCTCCTCCCCTGAATACCTGCTGTTCCCCTCCATCCTCTCGCTGCCAGTAGCACTGGTGTGCACAGCTCAAGCTTTGCCAGACTGCATGGAGTTTACCAGCAGTGTGGAAATCAAGACCAGTGATCACCCTTGGAGAAAGGGTTTTCTTACCATTCTGAAAATTCTCGCTACATGAATCAATGCTGGTCAGCAGAGCAGGATGGCAGTAAATGAAAAATACCTGCCTAAAAATGCTTTATGGGTTTATTCTGGTCAGTGGGGAGTTTCTTTTTATTACAGTAAATGCCATTGTACAAAATAGACTAATTAATTAAAATCTTTCCTCTTCCCAGACAGTGAAACATTTGCGGACATATGAGTTTAAACCATTTGTTATATTTATAAAACCTCCATCACTTGACCGTTTGAGAGAAACCAGAAAAAATGCCAAGATTATTTCAAGTAAAGATGATAAGGGAACTGCAAAACCCTTTACAGTAAGTATAATTAGACATGGTAAAACATGAGAACCTGTTAAGAGTTTTGTTGTAGAAGTTTACCTTGAAAATAAAGGTGATCACTGGTTCTCATTGACAGCACTTGTCAGGTGCTTACACAAGCATCTTGCTGTTTCTCAACCTCTCTCACATTACACATTTACTGTGGTGTTTTCATTGTTTGATATGCTCATGGGTATTTACAGTTTCCGTGGTCCTTTGATTTTATGTCATTAAAGGACACCCCCCCACCCCGCAGTGCAAACAACTTTATGAGAGATAATGCTGTGGATTTCCTTGAAAAAATTTGCACCTGGGCTTAGATGTTTCTATTCAAATATAAGAATGTATTTGTTTTATCAACTGTATTAAGGGGTCTAAATTTAAAGGAAAATGCATATATAAAGAACCAATTGAAAAAGTAAATGCTACTTTAATAAAAAGCCCGTATTTTGGATAAGAGCAATAGAGGGTTTTTTAAATGTTATAGGAAAATGAACATTGTAAGAAATAAGAGGAGATATCTAAGCAAGGAGCAAATGCTGGTTTTTGTCAACAGTCAGAAAAAAATTTAGATTACCCAATATTAACATACTTGCTTCCTTGTAATATAATGAAATCATATTTTAATTGAATCTAGAGCAAAGTTGGTCATCATTAGACTGTTTATCTGTATTTACAGTGTGTATCATTTTTCCTCATTCAGGTGTTACTTAAGATTTTTTAGGTTTTGTTTCAAAATGAGTCACAGATACAGTCACAGGGTGTATCTGTGTAGAATGTGCATTTGGAATAGTTTGGAAATCACATTCTGTAAGAAAATGTTGGTTTGTGTAAAAAGTAAGAGGTGTTTGTTGTTAGGAGCAACCTTCAGGCCACTGCTTATTTAGGACAGGCTTCATCTCTCAAAGTCATTTAAACAAATTACTAAGATTTGTTCCTTCCCCAAACGTGAAGAGAAATCCACTAAGCCAGATCGAACAAGGCATAGAATGATGACTCCTACATAGCTCTTAAAAGAAAAAGGGCTGTGCTGTAATTCATGGTGTGCTAATAGCAAGCTGAGATTAACATAATGAAACATTAAACGTATCATCAAAATAAACAGCTAGAAACATTTTCCACTGGTGCTGCTAACAGAAAATGTCTCTGTAATTACCCTGCCGTGACTAATTGTGTCCCTACAAAGGGAGAGATGAAAGAATTGCCTGTTGAGCTGAGTCAACTCATCAGAATACTCTCTGAGATCACTTGTAATGGTAATCTCCTATTTTTTTTTTAATTAGAAGTACAGTTTCCATCCCCATATGAGATAAGAAATAAGAAATTAGACCGTATTTAATACAGAAAGAGTTTATGCAGTGTTGCTGCATAAACTGGCTTTGCACTGATCTTTATTGCACTGCTCTTACTAGGAAGAAGATTTTCACGAAATGATTAAATCTGCCCATGTGATGGAGAGCCAGTATGGCCACCTTTTTGACAAGGTGATAGTCAACGATGACCTCGCTACAGCTTACAATGAGCTTAAAACAACTTTTGACAGGTTGGAGACTGAGACCTTCTGGGTTCCTGTCAGCTGGCTACACTCATAGTAACGTTTTAAACAGACAAAACCTCTGCTGTTGTATCAGCACCTAAACCTCGGGCATGGTTAGGCTTTACTCGATGGCCATTTTCTTGGGAGGAGGGCTTTTAACTCTACTGAGCAGCAGGTATACTCTTCATGCACTTGGAACTGGTCTTGTTTTCCTGTGTCTTCAATTCTGGTTTGGGGCAGAACAGTGAGATTAAACCAGAGATTTACTGTGCTCTGTAAAGTGAACTAATACTAGTACAGCAAAACTGCCAAACGCCTCTTTATGTCATCTGTGTGTTTCCAAGGTGAATGTTTTTAACACAGAGTTTGCAGAAAATATGAATTTATGCTGTAGATCAGCACTTCAGTGGTTTTAAGCATAACTGTTCCCATAAATGAGCACATTGGCACTTGGAAGTTATTGCCCTTTAAGTGCTGGATTGAACTGAAACAGCCAAAAGTGACCAACGTTTTTATGAGGAAGACACCATAGTTTTAATTATGTATCAATGTGTTTTTACTTTTTTAGATGTGAACCTTGTCTTACATGTACAGACTGATTTAAGTATTCCTTTGCAATTACATAATCATGGAAAGCAAGATGTATTCAGTGGCTTAATAGTGAAACACTCAGCTGTGAGCGTGCATGGATTGAAAATACTTTCACGCATGCTCTGTGGCACAACAAAGGAAAGTCATGGGAATAATTATTTAGATAGGAAAAAATGTGAGTGTGTATATAACTTCAAAGTCTTTGGGATTAACTTCTGTAAAATCAGTGGCAAAGTGATATGAATAGCAACAAAGTAGAGAATAATGTTTTTCCCTCTTTAAATTGATTTTAAATATTTTTGGCACACTTTATAACAATTTCTCCCATCCGAAATTTTCGAACAGTGGGGAAACATTGGACATCTGAGAAGCAGTTGAAAGAGATTAATTCTTTTTATTGTTGAGTATGTAGTGATACTTTTCAGTAGTGTAAGCATGTATTTTGTCTCCACTCAAAAATAAATAAATGCTGTAGAGTTCACTGTAAAAAAGTCCTTGTCACTGGTCAGACAGTTGGAAACCCCATTGTAAGATTTGATGTGTCAGTGTAAGCTAATGTATATTAGAGGATGTATTTTTAATATAGATACTTTGGTATTTTTCTTTACTTACTACTGATATGCAGGAAATGAGTACACAGATGTAAAGACCAAGTAACACCTGTGTGTTGTGTTGTGAATATGTCTTGTAAGTACAGAATGTGTGTAGGAACTTGCTGACTTCAGATCATCCCATCTGTGGCATTCAAACAGGAAAACATTATTTCATGTTAATCTGTAAAGAGAATGTAGCTCTCTTGTTTAAAGAAAAAAGAATTTAGTGAAACTTTATATATTTATGAAAGGGTTGAAAAGGGATGTTAAGTTTTTAGATTTCTTGTCAATGTGATCATTTATTAAAGAGATTATTAAGTCTGTAATTGGAAACAGTTTCTGTAAATGGAGCTCAACATTCCATGTAAATATTTTATTTCAGTTCATATGCTGATAAAGCCATGAGGTTTTGCAGTTTTATTCTAAACGTGTATTTAATGTGTGGGCCATTGCATTTAGCTTAGAGTCTTATAAAACAAGTGAAATGCAAGAAACAACAGCAGAATCCCTGGGAGTCTGGAAATGTTTATTCAAGAATTACAGATGTGCTGAGTCCCAGTATGAATACATGCTCTGCTTGAACAGCTCTACTGCAGCTTCTGTCAAATTTCACCATTTTCCTGGTGGACTTAAACTTTTTTGGTAACATAAATAGGAATTTGTCGATTAAATTAATTGCATAGAGATTATCTGAGTTGAGAAAACATTTTCTATTTTTTTTAAAATTACTGAAAATCAAACTGTTTTTCAGGGGATATGGAATTCAGCGGGTCAGTTTGCCTTTGCCTGGGAGATGCCAAGTGCCTTCACCATCTCTGAAATGGAGAGGACACTCAGCATCTCTCAGGATCTGGCCAATTCTAACAGGAGGGACTTTAGTCCTCACTAAAACGCTAGTAACATTGCTTCTAACCTGGGCTGTCTTGGAACATTGGGGTACAGTCACGCTTGCAAAAGGAACCTGCTTTTCTCCTTGTGAAGTAGATGCTAGAATAATCTGCAAACTCCCTGGTAGAGACAGTTCTGGCTGTCCTGCAGGCTGTTTTTCCTGTCTTTTTGAAATTAATTTAATTCCCATTCCTGGGTCGGTGTGGTCTGGGAGGCTCTTGTGCCCAGCCCTGCTGTCAGCAGTGAGCAGCGTGGTGCTCTGCTGCCTTCCCAGAGACGCTGACCCTCTGATCCGCGGCACATCCTGGCAGGAGTCTCCCGCACCGATGGCTGCCTGCCCCGTCTCTGAGCCAGCAGCTAATTCCTCAATAGTAACACCTGCATAAGAAAGGGAATCTCAGAAACGTAGATCCAACCAACAGAGTAAAATGTGCACAGTCTTTGACAAGTAAGAAATGTTTTTAACTACATTACTAAATTGCTCTTTAAAAAAGCAACATTATTGCATTATTTAGCTTCAAAAGCTAAAAAATCAAAGTCCTCCATGAGGCAGGCAGAGATGACAGTAGGTCTAGGAAGAAAAAATGTCAGTTTCAACAGGACAGGAGCCTGCTTATCATGATGGATGCTGAGCCTGTGTGCTGAACTGTGCTGGGATACCAAGGGGAACAGGGGGGTGAATTGTTCCTTTGACTCCTAAGAATTTGGGAAGGAAGACAACTAAACATGTTTCCAATATTCCACATATTCAAGTTGTGCTGTGTGGGGTTTTAGAGAAATGTATGTTTTGACAGTCAAGTCCAGATGTTTTTGTTGTGTTCTAGCTGTTTGTTGTAGTCAAACAAAGGGTCGTATTTTTTAATATTGTACCAAGCTCTATACTTGAATTCACCATCAGGTCCTTGGTTGATGTCCTACCTGAAATCTGATCTTACCTTCTTATGCAAAACAATAAATTATTGATATACCACTGAAGGTGTTTTTTGGTTTATTGTAAACTGCACCATAACATATCATAGACTCATAGAATGGTTTGCATGGGAAGGGACCTCAAAGATCATCTTGTTTCAATCCCCCCTGGCATTGTCAGGAACACTTTCACTCGACCAGGTTGCTCTGAGCTCCATCCAGCCTGGCCTTGAACACTGCCAGGGATGGGGCATTCACGTCTCTGGACAACCTGTTTCAGTGTCTTACATCCCAAACAGAAATTAATTTCTTCCTAATACCTAATCGAAACCCACCATCCTTCAGCTTAAAGCAATCCCCGCCTTGTTCTACTGCTACGTTGACTTGTAAAAAGTCCCTCTCCAGCTCTCTTGTAGTCCCTTTAGGTACTGGAAGGTGCTAGAAGGTCTCCTCAGAGCCTTCTCTTCTCCAGGATGAACAGAATTGCTTTAAAAGGTAAAACGCCTATGCAGTAAGTTATTTCATGGGACTCTCTAGTAACTTTAATGCTCCAATTATCTTAAATGGAAAAAGCACCCTAGAACAAGGATAACAACTCTAAATATTTCATTTTTGTTGCCAAACTCTTCTTCAGAATTGATATTTACACTGCCCTGTAGCCCACCCCATAATAAACCATTTTCTTTCTGAGGGGAAAAGCTTACGTCAGTGGCTCAAACTGAAATATCAGCTCATCTGTGTTTGCAAAGTCTCGGAGTGTTATCTGAGTTGTTGACTCGGAGCACTTCACCAGACACATAAACTTCTAGGCCATGCACAAGTCCCATGGGAGGTTGTGCTCATTTGTAGGACTCAAAGAAGGTAATGCTTGAACTCACTTTTTGCACTGTGTTATGCCTTTTCCAGGAAAAAAAAAAAAAAAAAAGTAGCCTAACATATACTAGGATTAGAAAGAAGACTTTTAAGCATCTTCTGTTTTGTTTCAGTGTACTATTCTGCATTTCCCACATGTACTTCAGTTCAGGTTCCTACTGTGTGTGGAGAATTTTTTCTTCAGTAAAGCCTATATTTAGCTTTTGTAAGATTGTTTCAAAGGATGAATAGTTTCTTCAGAGATTTGAAGTTAAACTTAAAATTTAGTCTGTTTTTGCTGCTGCTCTCTCTACAGTCATTTCCCTCCAGGATTTCTGTGTATCGGTGCTTAAAGTCATTTGTACTTGAAATTTGCCCAAGATCCTTCTGCTCTCAGAGTCATTAAGTATCTACCATATATTACCATGATTAATGTATGATACCAAGCATTCAACAGAAAAATGTCTGAACACAAAATTAAAGGGCTACTGTAGGTGTATTTGTTGTTTAAGAATTGTGGTGCTAGATAACAGTTAAAGGTTTCAGCAGAAGAACACACAAAACCATTTGGAAACAGTTAAAGTCTGGTCTTAAATTTTGTCTTCTGTTAAATGGCAGTACAAATGAGAGAATTTGGAGTTCTGGACAGCTAGAGACTTTTCCCCTTGATATCTCTGTCTGAAATACAAGTTGGATATTTGGAAGATTCTATGGAATGATTTTACCTCTCTGTAATAAAATACTATGGTATTTTCTGTAACTGAAATCCAACATTTGAACAAAGAGGGTAAATCTGTGTGATTATTGAGACTTTGTTTTGTTTCTGTTTCAGCTGTACACTTATGTCTGTTTAAATGAATTTTTAAGGACTCAGTGGCAGAAGCTGCCAGCTACACATTGCAATATGTGGAGAAAAATATCCTCAGAATTTCCAAGAGACTTCAAATGGCTCAGAGAGTATCTGAAAACTTGTTGATAAGAAATAGAAAAAATAGGTCACAATTTCTTTTGTAATTAGGTCTCTTTTCAGTAGCTGTAATAATATTCAGAACTTGGATATTATAAAAAAACCCAGAAGGCATCTGATAATTTTTAAGTGGAATTTAGATTTGTGCTTTAACAAAGATATTACTAGCTTTCTGTGGGATTATAGACACAGGCTCATGAAAACTTCAGGTACGTGTTTTAAAGGGAGGGTCTGTGGATGTGGCAGAGATGAACTAAGAATGTTACAAATGCAAATTTCATAAATCACTGAACAGGAGGTGAGAGACCTGGCTGCAAATTTGCTGCAATTTCTGTTCCTCCTTTGGTAAATACAAATAAGCACCAGTAAATCTTCACTGGTAAACAAAGCTAAAATTGTCCAAATTATGGAGCTGAAATGTAGTATTCAGAAGGAAGAGTACTCCAGGTCCTGGTGATGTTGGCCAAGATGCTGTTTTACTTCTTCCAACTTCATTAACTTTTGCAACAAGAGTACAGTGATCATGGCTCTAACTCAAAATTACCAAACTGTGTTTAGTCATTGAAAATTTCATTCTTTGTTTTCCTCTTCGCCTTTGTACAGTTTCAGTTTAGTAATTTCAGTCATATAAGGAGGAGAAAAGGGACAATTAACTGATCCTGAAAAACAGACATCAAAAATTTGATACAAGGACATTTTTTTTCCTCCTTCCCAATGGACACAGGGGTGGTGTGTTCCTGAAACAGAAGTGAGGAGCTAGTGTTTTTTCCAGATGGAGAGCACCTGAACAGTGTTTTGTCCCATGAAAACAAGAATTGCTCTGAGAGGTCCCTATGGCCTGTTTGATGCATGAGAGCCCCATATGGTAAAAAGACCAGGAGCAATTGTAAATTTTATGCAGCCAGTGTTGGCTTCAGGGTTCTTGTTCAAGGCAATGGCCACTGGTGGCAGTTCTGCGTGTTTTCTGTGTGACCTCTGGACATCTGGTGTGTCCTCTTCCTTTTCCAGACTTCCATTAGTGGCTTGTTTTTAAGCAACTACAGTTCTCTTAAAATAGGTCTTAACCTCAGGCAGTGGGAGTAGTCATGTTTCACTATCAAGGCTGACATTCATGGCAGGGCGGTTGCCCAGGTGTGAGCATGGTTTGAGTCCACTCCACAGAATTTTGCATGCTCTGTGAGGTTTATACTTGCCCACTAAACCTGCTTTGGTGCAGCTTCTGGAGCCCTACCCCCAAAACCAGGCTGGCCTGTGTTAGGCACCAAATGCACATGGAACAAAGATGTAGTCCCAGGTTCAAAGGAGCTCACCAAAAGAAGTGGGAGAGATGGCAGAGCAGCAGGAAGGCACAAGGAGATGCACTGGGCACAGCTCTTCCTACCAGCTGGCACAGAGGCAGTGCTGGCCTAAGGGGGCTGTCAGATCTAGGATTCAGCATCTCACAGGAGGATCAGGTGGTTGGAGCTCCCTGGCAGGGCTTCAGCCCATGCTGGGCAGTGCCCAGGCACAGCTGAGGGCTTGCAGAAGCCTGGCCCTGGCAGCCGTGCAGGGGGGAATCAGCTGTGTGTATGAGCTGTGCTCTGCCTCCTACCTGCAGAGCCAGAACAGCAGGGCTGGTCCTGGCCCATTTCCCTGCCTGGTGCCAATGGAAGCAGAAATGCTCCAAGTCCTGTGTGCAGTCCTGGCCACTACTGACTGTAAGGCACAAAAGGAGTTTTCTTGTTTGGTTGTGGTTTTTTTCATTCTTTTTGTTGAAAACTGGCTTGAAGGTTTTGTTATTATTGGTGCTATCTGGACAGTATGAAAGAGCAGTCTCAATTATTGGCCCTGCTGGGTTATTATTCCAGATGTTTTTCTTTATAAAGCTGTTAAGCAGGAAGTAGAACCAAAACCAAAGATTGATTTGAGCCATTGTTTTGTCAAAAACCAGAATCTGAATTATTGTGTTCTCTTGACTTCATTGAATTCAGATCATCATTGGCCACAGCTGGATTCAACCCCAGCTCAAACCACGTTGAAAAAAGCACAGAACCTGACCACAGTTTGGAGTAGGTGAGACTTTGAAGGCCAAGAGCCTGCATCTTGTCATGAGTGCAGCTGATGTTACCTTCAAGCCAACAGCAGCTTTTATTGACCATGTGTGCACATGTACATATTGTTATGTGTTCATCAAGTGTTTTAGTGTACACCAGTTTATTTTAATGAAAAGTGCAGATTTATATTGCATAATTGGAAGATTAAGGGCAGACTAAAGAAAGAAGTTAACTTATAGAATGCCAGAGTTTTAGCAAATACATGTATAGTTTACTCCAGCAGGACTCACACATCTCAGGAAACGTAGAATTTTACATTTCATATATACTGGTTTGCCCCTATTTTCTGAAAGTCAAAAGAGCTTGATTGAATGCAGACTATGAACTTGTTCACTACAAACCTAGTTAAACATGAAATCTTGTGGGATTAGCTTAATTGTTCCTTAAATAAAAAAGCTACTTTGTACACAGACTACAATTTTATGCTTGCCAGATAAAGAAATGTAAACCTGTCCAGAGACACAGGAATTTGTCTGTGTAGGAGTATCACTGGGCCAACTGTCTTGCCTTTTATGCGATATTGTGGTGTAAAACATCACTCCACTGGTTTCATTTTACAGAAAATAGTCTCTGTGGTGGTACCCTGTGGGAACTGAAGTATCAAATTCTATTTTCCCTTCAAAAATCCAGCTCCATTCGTACCCCGCTCCTGACACTGTGCTCTCCGTGAGTGTCCGCCAGCGCGTGGGCTCGGGGGACGCTGCGGCACGGCAGGGGAGCTGCAGGGAGGCTCTTCCAAGCAAAGCAGGAGGTGCCACTCTTTGCCATGGGAGAGGCTGCCATAGGTAACACCACAGTGTTTGATATGAGGGATGGTATCCCTGATAAGATCACACGGTAACTAAGTAAATGAGGAAAGTATTTTATTATTCCATTTTTAATTTTCAGAGTATTATGTGACACTTCTAATTGTCAGACATTATTACTCTGACTGCAAAGTCTTCTGTTTTTCTTTGGCTTCCCTACTGCCTCCTTGAAGGCAAGGGTTGCTGTAATTAAAGACTTTATTTGTTATATAAATGTAACCATAAAACATGTGGAGTTCCTATCTTCCAGAGCTACCAGACCAAGCAAATAAAGACAAAATTTCTGCAAGTGTTCTCAAGTGACCTATTCTGTTTAATCTTGTTTCCTTTCTTCCTAACCAGTCTTCTCAAAAAGCCTCTCCGTGTCAGGGGCCAATAGTTTAACAAAGGCAATGTGAAGCAGAAAGGAGAGGCTGGCCAAGAACCGCTGGAAGGGAGAAGCTGGGACACTGCTGGACTCTGAACACCAGCAAGTCTCCCAAGTCTGCACAAAAATGAGCAACCTCTGAGTGAAAATAGTATGGGAAGATGATTTAAGCAGCAAGGTGTCATTCACTCCCTCTTTAGTACAAGAAGGAGCCATCACCACCCCTGGGCCCTTCACTTACCCACATTAAGCAGGGAGCAGTAGCGTTATCCCCATCAGGTAACACATTCCAGTGCGTAGTTCTTGACTACCTCATGGCAGACTCTGCACATGCTTCCCATTCACAGTGTCACTGAATGTAGCTCTTGACTTTGTGGTCTCCAGAAATCATCTTCTGAATGTGGTATTAAAACCTGCCTACACTTGAGAGTCTGTTCAGGTCCAACACGTCCCAAGACAGGTGCAGTTGAAATGTTTGTATTGCTGACAAGGTGGTTGCACTTTTAATTCTGAGCCTCCTTCACATTCAACTGCTTTGTACCAGAGGGTGGTGGTGGCTGGTGTTAACTCTGCTGCCACTGGCAGAACATGGTGCATCTATACATTTGGTGTTTGCTATTGTCCCTGCAACCACATTTAAGTACATCCAGTGAGACACTCATGCTCAGATGTTCTGCAGGAACTCCTGGGTCACTCCCAGCTACGCTAATTTGTCTGTCACAATGTGTAAGTGGAAGACACAAGAGGCCAGATTCTTTCTAAGTCTGAGCGAGCTCTGCAGGGAGCCAGTGCTACTGCTCTGCTCCCCTCTCAGCTCCACTTACAGCACTGGTTACTTGGCTTGGGCTCACAGGCATCATGTAAAATCCTTATGGATCCTCACGGTTCCAGTGCTCAGGATTGATGATTCTTTTTTCTCTTTTAGCATCTTGTGAATAACTTAGAATTTTTTCATGCTAATGCAACTCCCTCTCTTCCTGGTAAATTGCCTCATTTTATGCTATTGGAAAGTGCTTAGTCTGGATTGCTTCACTGTGAGTACCTAATGGCTGCTGCTGCTTTCTCTATCATGTGCTTGGGACAAGGGTGAAATACCGGCAGAGAGCTGACACCACTTCAATCCCTAAAGGAGCGATAGTAGGAACTCCTCCTGTAGTTAGCCTCAAATGACTTTCATCTGTACCGCCAGCACACAGGGTTGTTCCTGCAGTCTAACAGCGTGGCACAGATGAGATGGCAGTGGATGAACACAGTAAACATGCAGCGCTAGTGAAGTTAGGGAAGTTTCATTTTTATTTTAACAGTATCAAGAGTTTACCTCTTGTCTTTCTGTGCCTGGGAAATCAGGAATGCCTTTGCTCTCAAGACTTTGTAATCTAATGCCAGGTCTTGCTGACTTTTACAGCTGAACCTTAGTGCCTTGTTTCATGTGTGGTCCCTTTGACTTCGGTAACACTCCTCACATTGGGGTTGGCAGCTCTTACTCTGGAACCGAGCTGATTACTTCTCTGGGCTCAGGGTCTGGCTTTGAGATAAGATGCAATCAGGAAAGATGATAAATATTTCAGCAAGTAATCAAATGTGTGAGAGCTGTCTGGTTATTGTCTTTGGATTAGTATCTGAGATTAGTATCTGGGAGCAAACTTCAATGCAAATGCATCAGAGTCCCATCAAATGTGGTAGTAAATACGTGTGGCTGATAAATCTATTGAGTCTTTGTCGAAATTATTTAATGGAAATTGTGGGACTGCATTAGATGGCCCTGCCCTTTGCTGCTCAGTGTTCCTTTCAGCATTTCACTTCTTTTACACCTACAGAGTCGTCATGATAAATCTTCTACACACTTCTAAGTAATTTCCCAAGTGCTCTCAAAATGGGGGCAGCAATTAATTGCTGTCACTTTAGGCAATTTTTACTGAAATCTACAAAACAGTGTTTCGGAATAATTAACCTTAGTTAACCTTAAGCCTTGAAAGATTTTCTAGTGTTGCTCAGCAGCCTGTAAGCTGCCAGTGGTACGTTTGTACATTCGGAGCTGTCGCAAGTTCACAAACCCCATCAAGTGAGCTCTGTCTGCTTTACTGATTTCAGCTCATGCAAAGGCACAGCTCTGTACAGTTCAACTTGTAAATGGCATATCTTGGGGGTTTTTGTTACTAGATTTCTGTGTAATACTTTCCAAACTCTACTTTATTGTATTTTGCAGTTAAAAAACCACCTGGATATTCCTTTTCAATTCTTTTTTCTTCCTTTTTTTTTTCTTTTTTTTTTTTAAGACTATCTCTAAGCCCTTAGCCTTGCATGTTTTCGTAATGTGTAAGACAGACTCCAAGGCTTCAGAAGACTTGTGCAGCTGGTAGCTTTTTGATGATTTCATTTCACAATTCTTTGGAAATAAATGTGGGTACTAATGAGAACAATGAGTAAAATGTCAGTCGTACAAAATATAACTGATCTGTTCTAGAAAAATACAAACACTTCTGTCAGTTCAATTGCACCTGGGCATTGTTCTCCTTTAGAGTAGCAGAGTAAAAAAAGTAAAGTCTTACGGATGTATGTAAAGGACACAAATGTTTTGACCCAAGGAAACATCATAAATCCTTAATACTAGAATTTTTAGTGAATGTTTTAAGGATTAGGAGATGGGGCTATGTCCAGGTGTCCTTTGAACCCTGTGAGGTGATTAAAGTGAACAGTACAAAGCTGAAGTGACAGTACTGACATACATGGAGATAAATGCATGGGATGGGGATTTACAGAAGAGGAACAGCGAGTTCATGGGCCTAGCAAGACTGCCATGCATGGGAAGTAGGGGAAATGAACACTTAAACTTTCTCCAAGTGGGAAAACTGGTTGTGGGGAATCTCTTTAAATATCTCCTTTCACAGGAAGTAAAATCTTATTTATTTATCTCAAGTAAAATACTAATTGCTCTGCTGGAAGAAAAATGAGAGCCATGATGAGTTGAAAGAGTATAGCCAGTTACAATCAGCATCTAAGGTCTTCATAAAGCAGTGAAATAGTGCTAGAAAGGGATAATCAGCTTTATATATTTTTAAAATAATACAAAATACTACTCTCCCACTTTGACTGTACAGCCTGGGTTTTAGAATGTCAAGAAAGTATTTGACATTTACAAGAGACTGCAGGCACTAATACAAATCATTTTTATCCATTTATGCATTTTAACCACCATGCTGAGTGAATTGTTGGCTCTGTGCAATTAGTCACTTTGCTTCTTGACCATCTAACCGCAGATTTTCACAAATTCTATTAATAATGCAAGGTGGAAGCTCTTTTCTCCAAGTCTGCTCTTTTGCCTCTAGAAAAACATTTAATTTCTTACAAACCTGATATAAATAGGCCAGCTGACAAGTATCCCAAAAGAACAGAATATGCTTGGAATAGCAAGATTTGAAGTGACGTATTTTTGGCAAAAGAAAAAAAGTTATGCAAGCTGTATTTGTCTGAAAAATTAAAAATAGGAGCCTTTGTCATATATGGCAAGAGAGACTAGGTTGAGTCATGATTGATGTCACTTGCAAGAATACTTTAAGCTTAGAAAATGACATCAGAATCATCAGAATTTGGTGAGATTTAGAGCGGTTCCTGAAGCCAGGGTGCTGGGGATTCAGGAAGATGCTTTGTGGATGATACACAGCACATTGCCAGACATCATCTGAACAGAAGCCAAGAGTTATGGTACTTTCAGATTGCATTTCTGAATGATGGGTATAATTTGTTTTAATAACATTCATTTTAAGTTAAATGCATGTTTTCGGTTTTTTAGATTTGGTGCAATCCCCCATTTCAGGCTGGCAGAGCAGTCTGTCACTGCCTGACCTCTCCCCTTACTCACTTACATGACAAGTTTCCAAGAGCAGTCAGGAGTGCTTTCCTTATTACCCCAAGTCTGCAAATACAGCAGGATCTCTTTCCATTTACTCTTCTCCAGTTTTAGTGCTCAATTCCTGCTGACTTTACTACTGAGCATTTATAAGTCAGACTGTAACAGTACATATGTATGTTAGAAGTATTTCTTTTAGCTCCCAGGCTAAAACTAGACTTTGTCTGTCTGTCTGCTACTGCTGGTGTTAAAATGGAAGTAACAAAACAAAAAAGGTGCTTGGATTTCGCTTTATTAAAGATAACCAATAAATCTTGAGGAGCCCAGGTCACAGAGAGGCTGAGCAGAGCTTTTGCTGTGTGGAGTAGCGAACCTCTCAGGAACAGTTTCTTACATTTCTCCTTTGATTTGCCACATACAGCAAGTCTTTGATCCTTAGAGTAATTTTAGTGTGAAAATCAGAATATTTAAGCTAACTACACAATGCTGCTTCTGATCTGGTTAGGTCTGTTTTGCTTAGGAATAGCTTTTAAACTTGAAGAGAAAGTAAACTGCAAATCACATTTCTAAGCTGACTTGAATTTAGCAGCATGTTTTGTTCCTAAAAATGATAGATATTAGTGTAAAAGAGATTTGTACAGTTGCTTGGCTATATGCCTTTCACAATATGCATAATCAGTTTTTATAACTAAAATGAGTCCGTTCCAGGAAAATAAAAAGTTCATCCCGCAAGCAGCTCTGTGGGTGAAGCTCCATTTTCTGTGTTTGCCCAGCGTGTGTGTGTGTCAGCTCCGAGCCGCCCTTATCTGCCGTTTAGATTTGCACGTTGTGCTCGTTCCTGTTGTGTTTGAAGAGCCAAGTGGTGGATGAATTATTCCTGGTATTCCTGACTTTTACTTCAAGCCAATAAACACCTGTGTGCGACTGGTCTGCCAGAGCCATTCCATGAAACATCTGGGCATGCTCCAGCCCTGGGGCTACTGGCGTTCAGAAGAGTTTTCCCTGATCCCGCCGCTCACTGCAGCTGCAGTCGGGCCTGATTACATGCAGGAATTGGATCGGGAATCCCATCACTCCCATGCACCCAACTCTCCTGGTGGCAGAAGAGGCAGAAAAAAGCACAAGAGCTCTGGTGGATTATGGCAGTGGTGAGGCAGAGGGAAGTGTCTGTGGAAGATTCCTTTGAGCAGAGGGAATTTTCCGTGGCCTCCTGCGTTGTGTAGCGCACAGAAAGGACCCGTGCTGGAGGATGAATCACGCCATAGTAAAAGTGAATGTGCTCCGTACAACCTGTACTTTGTTGCAGCGGTTGGAAGGACACAGTGAATGAAAAAGACAACTGCAGAGAAGAGAACGTGTTTTCATGATTAAGGCATGAGTGCAGCTCTGGGGAACCAAATCGTATCCCTGCCCTTGCCAGAGATATCCTGTGTGACACGAGTCACTTTGCACACGTGGTTGTTAACTCTGTTTTTCGTGGTGCTTGGTATGAAGGAGTGTAATTTGTAGAATTGCCACTGCAAACTGTAGGCAGTGGGACTGTGCTGTGCTGAACAGTGAGAAAGCAGGCACCCTCCATCCCAGCGAGGCAGGCAAGCTAAGTGGAGGCAGGGATTACAAAGATAAATCTTTGTGACTTGAGTTTCTGTGGTTGAAGAACAGCCTGAAGGGGTTCGTCCTTCTTAAACTTGTCCCTTCCTATGAGAAAATAAGAGCACATTTCTATTTAAATACAAGTACAGTATTTGTGAGCAATTGCTGAGTTTCGGATGCATCTGCTAAGCTGAGAAGTAGTAAAGTTACTGTTTAGCACTTGTCTCTCCTTATCTTTCTTCTTTATCTTTTAAAATGGAAATGTTATTGGATCACTGAGCAGTCACTGAGGAAGTCCCTATTAAAGCAATATTGTGAATACTCATATGCTTTTACTGGCCACATGCAAAGTTAGAGATCAGTAACTTGTGTTTTCCCATAGTTTTAAGGTGCAAAACAAAAGCTTAGTAGTACAGCTAAAAGGAATAAAAATACTACACTGTTCCATTGGTAAAAGCTGAAAAGGACAATAGGACACTTTATGGGAAGATACTTCTTGGAGAAGAGAGTTACTCTTCTACTTACACACAAAATAAAGCATGATGGTTTGTATCGTGGATCTTATGCATCATTACGTTTTCATAACATGAAAAAAATTAATTTTGTATGGATGCCATCCTTCTATCAAGATGGGCAAAGGCAAATGTGAAATGAAACAATGAGAACAAGAAAGCATATAACTTCACAGATTTCTGTAGACAGATTTCTGTAGACTTTTGTCAGCTTAAATATTGTCATTCCTTGATGTTGTAATCCAGAGCCAAGGACAATTATAATTTGCTCTTTAGAAGTGCTATTTATTTTGTATATTCACCGTATTTTATTAGAAAATTCTTCTATTCCCCCACTGGTTAATCACAGATTTTTAAAACAATACATTTGGGAGGGCCTGTTTTATGCTGGAAGAGGTATGTTCCATTCCACCAGAGGTGTTATTGCATGGGTGACTAGAAAATTACAGGGTTGTTTTTTACTTTAGTAATCAGAAACACTACATACTACATCCTTCTACTACTTCCATACTACAATGGAAACTCAGCTATTTTCTAAATTTTGTTTATTTGAGATGTAACCTATATTTTTGTTGGAACACAGATTATACACTCAGGATGTACACAAGGCACCAAAAATGGAATTCAAGCAATCCAAATCCACAAAAGTGATTCAGAAAACCTCTGCTTTACTGACTGTAAAATCTGAATTCACTTGGCTCCATTGTTTTGGTCCTGCCAGTCTGCTAAGTCCAAAGCTCAGGTTTCTGTAAGTACATCGAACTGTCAATTTCTACCTTCAGCTTCTTTTAACCCCACTAAAGGACAAGTCTGGACTTGGTTCCCTGAGGCAGTCCAGGTGCCCTGAGCACACCTACCACTTACTGATACCTCTGGCTGCTTCCAGGACGGAGTCCTGGGCTCGCGAGTGCTTGGCAATTGCCCATGACCTTCTCCACTAAAGTGGTGATTTACAGAGGGCCTGGCTTCCTGCATGCTTCAAGTCCCTGTCTGACTGTGCAAAGCTCCAGCCTGTTTTATAGAAGGAAATCCCACTGGACAGGGACTGGGGAGCCATGAGGAGCCGTGGGAGAGTGCCTTAGAGCCCCACAGCCACACAGGCACCCCCGGGCTCCGAAAAGAAGTGGAGGGGTACAGAAACCCCTCCACACTCATCATTCCTGTTTGGCAGACCCAAGAGCTGAGTACATGTCTGTGTGTGCAGTGCAGCATGTTCACAGAATCTGAAAGCTGTAAAATGTTTTGGGATGTATTTGAACATGGTCTGCTCTCAGTCTCAAACACAGCATATATAATTATCACCAAAAGTGGACATCACCAGATCATCCTTTACACTTACCGCTATAGCAGACAACATCAAGTATTTCTAATTACTGTATTCTACTTCTACAGAGAATAAAATAAAGCTGGGTTCAGTTGTAAAGTCTCAATAGAGTGAGATTGCAAACAATTTGCCCCCCTGAAGATTCTACTCAATCCTTCCCCACGTGAAGTATTTAATTCCAGTTTTGCTTACTTTAAACCGAACGGAATTTTTGTACCAAATTAGGACAACTAAGTCCTTCCACGCAGAAAACTACTGAGCTCACTGAATATTTTTCTGTCGTGGTGCCAAACCATAGAGCAATCATACTGAGGATATGGATGGAAGAAACGTTGCTCTGCACAGTAATTCCATATAGGAATCACTATTGATTACAGTGAGGCTACTTTATGGGTAGTGGTAAATTATGAGGTTTCTCTTGTAAGTGAGAACATTGATTTACATGAGTAATGCAAAGGCTCACACGTAAACTGAACTCAAACTTTAACTGTCAGCCGTAACACATCTATTTATACCACAGATCTGTGCTTAGCTACTTATATTTAATTACAATCAGTTCTGGTGCCTCCATTTTCTGTGTTTACCCAGAGAATCACATTTCTGAGGTCAAATGGAATGACAGTTACACTGTAGTTCTTTGAAAACATGCTTAGTTGTACATTCTGCCTGTGTTTGAATTTCTCCAGAAGAGAGGATGGGTATGATTCATCAATCCTTCCTTACATGAATAAAACTTCACACACATCAGTTTTAGTCAGGGCATATCTGTGCTGCACAGGTACTGTGGAGAGGTACCCAGAGCAGCTCAAAAGGAGCCAGCTCAGGTAACTGGAAGCAGTTTAACCACATTGCTTAATGCTGTACACTGTCTAATTTACCCTGGTTTTTAGCAAAGTAAATTAGCTTTGACAAAGCACTGCACAAATAGGCTACCCTACTCCCAGTCCATGAACCAGCTTTGGCACTGATTTCTATGCTGGACTTACTGTGCAATACAGCACAGCACAGCTAGTAGTAGATGCAAAAGAGTGCTTGCATAAAAATGTGCAGATTCAGATCCTCAAATTTTATTCTGCACTGTTCATTTTAATGGCATAAAACATTTTTAATTCTTAAATGTCACTGCTTAAAATTCAGTGGTATTACTGAACCAGAACATCAAAAGACTACAATAAATGAATCACTAAAATGCATCAGTTTAGGCTTGCTATGGTCAAATATGCTTTTATTATTTTTTCATTTGTTGATTGAAAGCAGTAGCAAACTGCTTGTTGGTAGTAGATTTATTCAGGCTTTTAAGCCTAATTTCTGCTGACCTTTGGCATCCTTATTTCCAGTGTGAAAGGCTTTACCAAAATCCTAACAGATCACAAACCTTTCACACTGAAATCTCAGAAGAAAAATGTCATTAATATAATTAAAGTATGTTTTAGAATGTCACAGGACCTACATTTTTTAAAGACTCTGGAAAAATGAAGTTTTATTGCCTGCTTTCTGACAGTCCTGTTGATAGACCAAATCTTTCCTCCCATGAAATCAATGACAGAAATCCATCGATGACAGTTCTAAAAACAGGATAGTTTTAACTTCTATCTCTGCTTGAGCTAAAATTATAAAGCATAAGAGCTACATGCAACTCCTTCTACAATAAAATAACTACCTAACTGTGGCAGAGCTCCAGATCCTCTAGAAGAACCTTAATGATCCTAAATTTAAATTAAAATACTTGAATGTATACAGTTTTACCAGAAAAAGAAACGGAAAAAATCAGAGGAAAAATGTACCCATATGGAGCACTCTAATATCCATGGCACAGATCTTGAGAACAATACCAGAAAATTGGCTGAATTAACTGTATCAGAATGTACACTATGCAAGAAGACATGTATATGCAACACGCATTTCTGCTTCTCTCAATAAAAATAATTTTGATAAAAAGGCAACTTTCCTCCCCAAATTGAAGATCTACTGTAAAAAGATTTGGAATGGAGCTGTAATTCCTGTTCTCATCCATGCAGGACTTTGTTTTCATCCAAGCTGAGTGAAGATGTCATATTCATCAAACATATTCTGTGGACTTAGAATTTTTTTTTTTTTTTGGTTTGTTTAATAGCTGACACAGTGCAATCACTATGAATCAGAAATTTAAATAAATACATTATTTTTCTACCAGGCACTGGATTAATGCTCAACCTTGCAACATCCAACTGTTGCTCCATATTAATTTTACAGCCAATTGCTGCTCAAACCCTGTAGCAATTTGGCTTTATTCTGATCTCCACTCCTCTCACAATTTCACATTTTCCCATATAATATTACTGTACCACCATAAATGATAGAAGCAGTCTCTTCAAAACCAGGGATTGCTCCAAGGTGCTTGAATTTCTGACTTGAAGTGACCTACAAAGAAGAGAAAACGCCCTGATGTCAGTCTTGGCTTTCTTTCTGATTATATAACAGGGGAAAATTGATACTTTTTTTTTTTCAATTTTATTTTATGTTAGTTTTGTAAAAACTATGCAGGGAATAATCCAGAATTACTATTGGTGATTACCTAAGGAGTAAAATGGGGCTACCACAGCTATAACTGGGAGCTGAATAACTGGGAAGTATTTTAACCTTCTCTCTAACTTCTCTATGTAGTGAATTTTTGTGTTCATATTCGCACCACGTGTGAGAATCTGCTCCTCAAGAAACAGTCAAACTCTCTCTCCCGATTAATATCCCCACATTGCAGTCCAAAATACTTTCCACCAATAACTCTCATTTTTTCTCTAGGAAAAGAAATTCATAACTGGGGACTACTTATGGCATTCTATTTCTAATTTTAAAACAATCTCCTTTTCACACTCCCACTACAAAACAAACAGCCCAATCCTTTTTCCCTTTTTCCCCTTGAAAAAGGAGGCAATTTATAGAAACTACTAAGAAAGCAAAAGGCATTTGAGCACATCAGTAGCATTCACTTGCAAAGGTTTTATGTTTGAAAGCTAAAAACACTGTCCTCAATACAGTACAAGACACACTACCTGCAGTACTGCTTTTAATACCAAATTACTGCAAATGTCTAGCACCACAAGCTAAATCTATAACTAAGGAGTGTGGCTAGCAATCTTTCTGCACACATTAAAAAATAATTCTTAATTTTTATATTTACTTGAAAGGAATTCAGAAAGCTGAATTCCTTTCAAAATTGCAAAGGTGTGAAGTGTTTCTGGATACACCTAACGTAGAGTAATTTGCAGGGTTATCACTTAGTCCATTACACTTGGCACACACTGTTTTGGATACATATTCTTGCTTTGATTTTTGTATTGCTTTGCTTTGTTTTGTTTTAGTTTAATCTCTACTAGTCTGGAGAAAAGTATCACTGCTAAAGCTCCATTAATTTCTATAGTGTAAATTAAAATGCCTGATTTACACTGAAGCCTTGAAAGGCTGCTAGATCCTTCTGATTGCTGCACAGAATTTGTATTAATTTGTATTAACTCACAAAGCCAATTCAACTCACCAATGAGCAAGTTTCAAAAGATACTGTGCAATTGCCACTGATACGAAAGTGCTAAACTATTAAGGTCAGAACACTTAACTAGTTCTAGGAAAAGCATTTTATCTGTACATCAAAAGGCATAGATATTCTTTCTCCCTAGAAGAATGCAGGCAAAATATGAGAGTTTTTTCAGGAAGGATCAATCATAAAAATAAAGAGAATTAGCCATTAATGCTTTCTGTGTGTAAGAGTTGTATCTGAGTCAATATTTTTATTGACTCTACCTGTAAAAATCAGCATTTAAAAACAATTCCAAATTTATTCATATACTTAGTAAAACCAGCTCCAGAATAGCTTTCTCCAAAGATTTCTCTTTCAGTATTATTTGGCACACTTCCCCCCCCCACCCCCCACCCCGAAATTTTAAGGAAATATATTCCATGAAGAAGGAATCAAAGTTGATGATGCAAAAAGATAATGTAAGGATTAAAAAGCAAAATCTTTGAAAGTAATTATTTCCCACTAAAGTATTACAAACCCGGGAAAAACAACCTAAGTTTCACTGAAGTGACCTGGGTTTTTTTCCAATGCTTCAAAGAAAACAAATGAATTTGCTGCATCTTTCAAAACCACAGTCTTCTAACCTAGTATTCCAAATATTACTACGATACAGTTACAATCCCCTAGTTATTACATCAGACTGATAATTTCTTTTAAATTATTCTCAAAAATCCTCAAAAATTCTGGGTAGTAGTAAACAGAAATTAACAAAAGTGAATAAATGGTCATCTACAAATAGAAGGAAGTCTAGTAACATGGTTCATATTCTGAAATAATATATTTTTCATTGATAAAAACTGATTAAATCACATTCAGTCCTGGACTGCAAAACACGAATCCCATCTGGAAGCCATTTCTAATAAAGAACAGCAGAATCTCTGTTACTGTCATTGTTCAGAAAATAACTGAACAGATATTGTCAATCTATCACTCATCAACCAAAATATTGTCCTTCCTTATTTTCTTTGAAGATTTTTGAGTAATTGTCTATTTGCCAGACACCCATGCACACCCTTGCACATCTCTGCCCCTTGTATGAAGTCCCATTTGAAAAGTGGCCATTTCTGTTCCTTAATTTCTAGGCCCAAGAGAGTGTATTGCACAATGTCCAAGCCTGAAAAATCCTCACTGAAATAACCTGTCGTTTTTTAAGCAGTAATTACTCAGAAAACAAGATGTAAGTAGGAGATCACAAAACAGAAATTAGAGACTGGGTGAAAAATCAGTAGTCCTTTTTTTTTTTACAGATTAGGTTTTAAACATTATTTTCCATAAAATCTTGCTAAAAGAAAAGGTATCAGCAGATCCATCATGTCCTCTGCTTCATTTTACATTCTCATGTAAGTCACCTCTTGAGCTGAAATCCTGCCTTTCCACAAAGCACTACACCCCAATACAAAAACAAACAAACAAACAAACCCAAACACACAAAAAGCCCAAAACACAGCAACAAACAACAATAGATTACCAGAAATTAAGATGCATAAAAATGTTTGTTAAGAACTCCAGGCACCTAAATTGTGCCTTTGTACTGATACAAAGTGAAATAAAAGCATTGTTAAACCCTTTACATCAAAATAGTAAGACCTGAGCTTTTGTGAATGCCAAAAATATGAAAATTTTGCAAGAAAGGCAAGCTAAGGAACAATAAAAGTAAATTGATGAATATTAAATGGTTTTCTGCTGATTTTCAGCTTGACAAACTGATCAGGAAGCTGATCAGCTAAACTGCTGTTTAACAGAAGGACTAGCTGGTATGATTGACCTTTTAATTTTATGTAAGCCTCTACAATTTTTTTACAATGGGTGTTACTGTTCTCCTCAACAGTAATAATTTACACTGTTCTCTATAATAATGTGAGGAAAAATATACATGAAATATTGCTTGCACATTCTGGCTGCAACTTTTAGATTGTAAAAAAAATTTCCAATTGCCTTACTCTCCATGTTAACAAATTCTTCATATTCCCCATTTCTTTGTGCCAGTAAGAAATGATCTCATCTTTTGTTACTGGCAAACATCTCACCTACTGTTTTATAAAATGTCTTTTACATTCAAAATGTAAAAATAACAGAGAAAAAAATCACTCCTACATAAATGTACTACTACTAGTTTACGGAATTAGCCAAACATGGTGCAAATGCCATCTCTGGGTGGATGCAGTTCCTGAGTGAGCTGTTTTTGAGAACACGTTGCAGCTTTATTGCCTGGAATTTTTTGCACATTGATTTTGGGGCACCAAGAGAGTACTCTCATATTTCTTTAAGTGATTACTTAACCTTTTAGCTTTCAGGCAAAATTTTCTTCCAAGATATCCATTTATACTCTTGTGCTAGGTAAATGAGAGAGTACCTAAGTACTTATTTTTCAGTGATAGCTGATGTAAGAAGGCAAGACTCTGTGCCATCCAGCAAGATATGCCTGAATGTAACCAAGGGAATAACCCAGAGCTCAAATACCAATGCAGTAACTGCAGTAACGACTTGCTACAGTTGATACATGTCCGAAAACATACAAAAAAAACCCCCTACAGAGCACAGAGACTACAAGCAGGAACAGAAATTGTTCATATCAATTAGTTATTTTCAAGACCTCAACCCTCTGTGAAATATGTTTCAAATTTAATCATAGATTCAAAGACTATTTTGTAAAAGAGGAAGAGGATGGGGACTAAAATACAGAGACCACATGCTATAAATATTTCTTTTCTTTTCTTTAAAAGTGGAATTTAATTTTATGAGGGCAAACTGCAATATTATATGCTCAAATCCTGCAGAAAGTTGCAAAGTCATCAGCTGAAAATAAAAGTAATGGATTAAAAATTGGTTGATTTATTCAATTACAAAGTGACAACAATCCCCAAATGTGAAAACCAAATGTAATCCTAGAATGTAGTAGTTGAGGAGCTTCCAGAAGAGATGAAGACTATTAATGCCATTGTAACAGAACTTGGTGAAAGGATCTTTAGAAACAGTGTGAAATCTATTTTATAAAAAAAGCTCAGACTGGAACACAGGGCAATAAGGGAAACTAATGGTAAAAGAAATTAAGAACTTGCAGTCTGAGTCTAGAGGAACTGAACTGGTTTAGCCAAACAAAGTTAAATCTAGAAGAAAATACATTAACTCAGAAAATGGGTGTAAAATCTGTGGAGGAAAAGTATCTGTTGAAAGAACCAACGTTTGTGCAAGAAAAAAATACACAAAAACTAGTCATAAAAAATGAGGTTATAAATTAAATCAGATGGTTTCCAGGCTTCAGAAGAGTTAGAGCAGTCTTCCTAGGAGAACTACTACAAACTCTGCATTTGCCAGCCACAAAGAAAAAAGTGGAAAACCTCTGACCCTTGAGCATCCATAGGCATTGCTTCTAATACCAGATCCCAGCAGAATTCCTCATTGCTGGCTTGCAGAGTCTGTTCTGCTTTTCCATTTTCTGACTTACCTGTTCCCACAGAAAAGTTCCACTGGTAACTAAACCTGAGCTAGTTACCGTAGCTCCTTTTATGGCCAGTGGAGATGCACAACCTTTGAGGGCACACCATCCTGTTTATCTCTGCCATTGAAATATCTTTTCTTCTTGCAGTGCAGTGGAGGAGAGTGATCTCATTTAGGAATTCTATTTCTTACTCCACCGACTTCTTGCTTAAAATACTCAGCTCTGTGTGAAAACTCACTGTCTTCACTCCCCACCACCCATGGCAGGGATACTTTTATTCCCTTTCATGTTTTGTTTCTTGCACCTTCTGCCCTCAAAATCAATTTTTAAAGAATCATTACTTCAGTAAAAGGAAGAGATTTAATCTCTTCTGGAAATGTATTCATACATAGTATTCCATACGGAAGATAAATTGCATTAAGTCTTTAACCAGGCTTTTAACTAAAATATTCTCTTTCAGTTTCACCTAATAAAATTAGTAATTTTCTATCTTCTCTAAGTTAAACAAGTAAACCAAGAAAAGCCAACGCTATTCTTAAACCATTACTGCACAGACTGCATGTACTTATACATAGTTACTGCCTGGAAGTTTTGGTAAGTTAAATGTATATGGATAATCATCTCCATGCAAAAAAAGTGTATTAATCCTATGCTGTTACTCTTTGAGACACACCCTACATACATTCCATGACCTTCCTCATTATTTGAAGTTTCCTACCCGGCTGATTTCTCAGGTGGAAAAATAACTCCTGGCTATGTTGACTCTGTGGTGTTGGAAGCTGGGTATAACCATACTGGAGTGCTGACCATTCCTTCCTAAGTCAAATCTAAGTCCAGTTTTTATCATCAGATAGGGATTTTGATGGAGACAAGTAACAGAACTGGAGGGGTAATTTACAAGTGGGAAGTCAGAGAACATAATTCTTTTTGGCTCAGTGGTATGAAAGATGAGACAATGCATGATGAGTTCAGGAGGAACTTTGTAACAAAAATTTATCCAGAGCGATGGCTCATCCAACAACATATGGATTGATAATGGAGTTTGGGGAATAGTATAGATTTCCATTCTGTGTTTGGGGCTGTCTATCTGTGTGTGTACAGTGCTGTGTTGTCCTCAGTATGTGAAAGGACTTTATTCACTAGTACTGCCCATACCTATTTCCTTCACTTCCTTCAAGAAACACAAATTATGCATTACATTTCCTTCAACAATAAGCATTTCAAGCATGATCTGTCACACTGCCTCAAGAACTAGAATTGGTCAATCTTAACCTTTATTCATTAAAGCTATTTTCCTGTAACCGCTGACAGGCAGGGAAAGGTTTAAGCTGTACCGGCTAAAATTCAAGCTAAAAACCGTTCGGTGGCCGTCTTTTAACCTCTGGCGCAAGGTAACTCTTTTACTAGGTAACCCTTTTTGCATTATTTAACTCTACACCGAGAGCACACAGCCTGCTTTGGCAGTTCAAATGTCTCTGCCCTTGCCTCGCGGTGAGGAGCGCCGGCCGGGCCGCGGCTGTTCCCGCTGTCCCGGTAACGCCGGCCCGTCCCCACGGCAACGCCGCCGGCCATGGCGGGGCGCGGCGCGGCCGGCCCGGGGCGAGGTGAGGGCTGAACATCGGGCGGGCTGCGTGCGACCCCCGGGCTCCGCTGTGTCCCCGCTGCGGGCCCTCGGCTCCCGGCTCCCTCCCGCTCCCACCCCGGACCCTGCCCCGCGCTGCCCACACGGCCGAGGCCGCCCCGGGCCCGGCGAGCTCGGGCGGCCCTGGGCCTCCCCGGGCTGAGCCGCTCTGTCCGCCGGTCGGGGAAAGCGCCGGGGGCCGCGGGGGCCGCGGGGTCTGCCCGCCTGCACAGGAGGCTTTTAACAGGAGGATCCTTCTGCTACGGCCTGAACAGAGGCCTCCTGCTGTCAGCTGCCAGAATTTCTAATAGCAGCGGGAATTAAGATGAAATAATCAGTGTTTGCACCTGGTTTCTGCTCAGGCAGCCTGGTCATGCTATTTACTGTGTCTTTTTAACATCTGCCATACTGCACGGGAAGCTCATATTTACTTGATTGTTTGCCATAAATTCTTTTCAGTGGAACTACACAGGGCGCAATTAACTGATGGTTATTGCCTGCAAAATCTTACGTAAGATCTTAATCATCTGTTGGGGTGCATGGATATGATCCATGCATCTTTACGAAGCATGAGACTTCTTTATCTAATTCACTACAACATGACCTTGCTGCTCTTTTGCACTATTTTATGAGGCAGATTAAATTACCTGTGTAAGGCATAACTATTAACAATTTTAAATTATTCTTTTTTTAAGGGTCAGCTAAAGGGTAAAGATATTGACTATGAAAGAAAAAGTGATCTATGTAAAGACATAATCACATTTTTAAGGGAGAGATCACCTAGAGTTGTAGAAAACATGGCTAAACAGGTATGTATTTATTGATATTTGGTGTACTTCTTTGTGCAAATGGATATTGGTAAGAATTACATTGTAAACCTGGCTAAACGTTTATGTTCTTTATCAAAGAGAAATCTATGATAAAATGAACAATTTTAAAGACTGGAGTTGAATCTTTAAGTTACTATTTGTTTCAGTTTCTAAAAAAAATATGTTTCTTTTGTCAATAGCAAGTAGTACACCATTTCATGTGTTCTATCATACTTTTGGTGGAGTTTCATCCAACATGTGAGGTCAGCTTCTAATTTTGCATGAAATGTTTTGTCTGTCTACTGGTCTTGTTCTTTATGGAGCAGTGGAAATGTTAAAGCAGGAAAATGTGATATCTGTATGGAAAAGGTCATCTTTTTATTACAATATTTTTCTGTGATGAGAAGCACTTAAATTTTTATTTTCATTCTTTGTAACCCAAACATAGATAATTGACCAACTTTTTTATGAGAACTGCCTGATTTAAATATCAGAGCTGAGAGTTAAGTATCCAGCTTGCACACTTTGTCTCTGTCTTGTTTCAGACTGTAAAATGCAAGCGTTTTGGCTTTTATTTAGAGCTCTGTACTAGCTAGAATTGCTAGAATTACACAGTCAGTACCAATACAATTTTAGTTGTTTCATTGTTCATGATAGATTTTTTTTTTTTTTTTTTTAAGATTTCTAGTGTGGATTTAACAGATAACTTGGTGGTAAAATTCCTTACAGGCCCAAATCTGTCAAGAGTTTCATGGTGGTTATTTATATGCAATTTTAATTTTTGCAAGATGGAAGTAACAAAATTTCCTTATCCTCTAGTTCTGATTTTCTAAGATGTAGGGCTGATATTTATTTTTTTGAGATACAGATTTGACAGTTTTGAAAGAACAGAGCATTTGAAGTTGTACACATAAATACAGTAGCTTGTATTAACAGTATTGGAATTAGACTTGTGAGTTGTTCTGTTTGAAAGGGTATTAAGTTCCAAATTTTTTATTTATCTCATAGGCAAGTATTTTTTTAATGGTATACCTACGTATTGGTTTACATTTCATAAATAGGACAACATATGAATGTTTTTAGACATTGGTTTAACTTATTGGCAGTGATTCGGCTTCATTTGATGATCATGAAAGGTAAAATATGGTAGCATTTTACCATTTTTTCAAATCTAATCCTAAATGTAAATATAGAATAATGTTACTGTTGGTAACAACATGCCTTTATTTACTGGTTTTCTACCCTTATGAATATATTGTAACTTTTTAAGTTACACTTAATAAGTTACACTTATTAAGTAAGAGCAAATAAACAGAATTTATCCTTTTTTCCTTCAATTTCATTGACAATTTCATTTACAATTTTTCATTGTAAATAATACACTCGTTATTCCCTGGCTGTGTAAATAAGTTTATGCAGAAGAGCGTTCATCATACCTTTTTAATGATTTAGAAATTTCATATTGTCTTGCCTTGCTGAAGAGCTAGTTTAGTACATTCTGCTGTCTAAAACTAGAATTTAAACAATTTAATTCCATTGACCTGCAGAGCATTTGTACTTAAGGGAAAATCATCTCTACTCTAGAACTATGAAATGCAGAGAAAAGCTGTAGTTCCAAGTTTTTCTAAATGAAGTAAAATATGAAAGGAAATAGTTTTGATTTATTTTCTGAGGAGAGGAGAGCTTCAAAAATCTCATTACATACACATATATTGCAAAACCAATTAACTCTTATAATATCTGCCTGGCCTTGTTTAACTCAGAATTGCTGTGTTGGCATATAGTGCTGTAGCAAACATACTTTTTAAAGTATGCTTAACTGATCAAGCTGCAGCACCAATTCCCCTGTGATTTATCTAGTTTATCTTGTGCTAAATTGTCTTGTCTAGAGTACATTTTCAGAATGAGAGCATTAGCATGAGCTAGTTTGGAATTAGACACTTGAGTTGGCAAGGCTTCAACAGCCCAATCTCATCAGGGACCAGTCGAAAACAGACCCTGCTGTGACAGTCTCCTTAAAACTGCCCTGAGTCAGGCACACAAAGGAATGTCTTCACCTGTCTGCTACTGACAGCTGCAATAACAATAATAATAAGAAGAAGTAACGATGCTATGTTGACTTTCCTGTAAAAGTTGAATGTGTTCCAATAGAGAATAAGAGCTGACAACAGTCCTTTCTGTTCCATGTATTATTGATCAGCCATGGTACTAGACACTGGCAGCTGAAGGATTGGTAGGTGCCACTCAGCTCCATTCTTATCTGTGACTTGTTCAGCAATGTTTGTCCTGAGAGACAGAAGGTGGAAAAAAATAAATGGAATGTGTTTATATTAATTCTAAACTATATCAAATTAAATTACTTGGAACTGAAGTCTAGCAGTTTATGATAGCCTATTTTCAGTGTTATGTTCATTACTTTTTTGCGGGAATTTTTTGTAAATCCTTTAGGCAAGGAAATAGTTTTTATGTAAATGATCCATTGAAAGTAGAATGGCTGACTTTGCAATTCTAAATCATAAAACTCATTTGGATCTAGATTCTATAGAAGTGCTTGTGTCACATATTTTTGACATGTTAGAAATCAAACACCACCAAATATTCAAGAATGTTCCAGAAGTTCCAAATTTATCAACTTCTTTACTTAAAAAAAACTTCAATTTGCACATGATAACTGCTACTTTCCAAATTAATGTTTTGTTCTTTTAAAGACAATAGATTTTTTTGCTTAGAATCTAATTCTACATTTAATGCATACGATTTTTAAGCACAGAGTCCTAGCATTGTGCTTATAATACTGTTATAATTGTGCTTATATACTGTTTCAATATTCATTATTCATATAGCAATATGAGTGACAAACCATGCCTCCTTTTATTAGCAATATAGTGTTTCTAAAGGAGCAGCACATGAGAAGAATTACCAGCCTGTGGAAGGTGCTGAGATTTCTGGCCAATCGCGGAGCCTTCATAATTTGACAGAAAAGACTGCAAGTGAGAAAGGGAAAAGTTCTTCAGTGGGATCCGCTGGCCAGAGGTTAAAACCATGTATGAAGTGGAAGAGCAGTGGGATTTCTGCTTCCCAAAGATAAGTAGTTGTCTTTTAAATTGAATTTGCCTACAGGTCTCTCTATAACTGTGCTGTTGCATGTTACGGGTTTCCATTACTGGCTTAAGTTAGGAGGAATAAAACAGTTTACTGTGTGTTAATTTTTAAGGAGAGAGTTTGGACTACCAAAGAGAGTTCTCAGTTTTTTTCTGTCATGTGACAACTTTGATGTTTTTACATCATTTCCACAGCAAGGCAGGGAAGGAACTTGCAATCATCTGCAGTACTGGTCCTCCAGGACTGTGATACCATCATATTTTTGGTGTAAAATGCCTTCTAAAGCAAGAGTGATTAGAAAACCTGATCTAAACCACATTTCCTAAGGGAGGTAAAAGAGGTCCAGGATGGAAAATCAGAATGTCTCTTATTACTGCCACTTTGTAATGATTTCATATTATATGAGCCTATTTCTGTAGCTCTGCTTAGCAGTGATACTCACTGATGAAATTATCTCAAAATTTGAACACCCAAAAGAGAGTATACATATATTGGATAGTGTTGGATTTGTCTTCTGAAATCAGAACTGTGTTTTGATTTCATGTTTCTTAGCTTTGTGTTAGTGGAGGAAGAAGAATATCTGCAGAAAAGCCTTTCAGTGTCATGCTACAAAAAATAGTATCTTTCTCAAGTCTACCAAACAAGTTGCGAGAAATATTTTAAGAGATTTTGGATGGGACCTATGATTATCAGTTAAAAAGAAATTTGCTTTCCAGAGGAAGAGCTAACCTTTTTCCGCAGTCATTGTTAAAGTCTTGATGTAGTGAAATTGACTGCAATCATAAGTAATATTCTCCCTTTTTTCTTGTGACTGTGATAGAGTGACCACCTCAGGCTTAAAAAGACATTTGCTTGCACATTGTCATTTAGGGACAAACAAAGCACCAGAGACTGTGGCCAGCTAGAGCTAGGAGGTTTTTTTTGGGTTTTTTTGAATATGAGGAAAGTAATATATATTGTATTCAGTGTGATCAAAGCTGTGGAACATCTAAGTGTGTGGAAGAACTAGGCAGACCAAAACTGCCTGGAAGATGACTAGAGGAGAAGAAGAAAGATATAGCAACTCACGTCTGGGGATGGTAAATAGGGAACAGATAGTCACTATCTGTTCTGGGACAAAAATGAAGGGCATCAAATGAAAATGAGCCAGTGAGATCAGTTCAGAACAAAGGGAGAGATGTCTTCATACTCTACATAGCTAAGCACTCTTTGCCAGAAGATAGTAAATTCATTTGTTTATGTGAGTTCAAAAAGCAACCAGAGGCAACTATTAAACTATTCATCCATCCAAAACTATTAATACATGGAGAATCAGGAGTTCTCTGAATCACAGTATGCTGAAGAATATTCTGGAAAAAATAATTTTTGTATTATTATTTTTTTTTTTTTTACTGAGTCCAAATCCAGTAGTGACAAGCCTCCAAAAAAAGACTCTGGAGAAGAAGGGAAAAGTAGTACTGTACCTCTGAATACAAAAAGGAAAGCCAGTGGCAAATCTAAAGCGGTTAAAATTCAAGAAACTTCAAAAAGGTATGGGTGACTTATTTTTCCTCCCTCAATTTTTAAAATTTTATTTCTCCTATCTACAGTAATAATCACTATACTTACCATTTTGTAATGTCTGTTGTATTTTTCTAGTTATTAGGCAGTGTTGTCATGCCTGTTTGAAATATGTTTGTCCATATTATAGCTTATAACTATTTGAAATTGGTGATTCCGTTTATTTATTTTTAGTAAGACATCAAGCAGCCTTGAAGATCTTGGTGAAAGTTCCTCAGAGACTGAGGAAGATGAGCAGCTTGTCCGTTATCAGGAAGGAAGCACTGATTTATCACCAGAATACTGGGGAATTCAGAAACTTGCAAAATACATAAAAGTAAGTAAGCATTACGTTTAAGGAGACCAGGCCAATTCCTTATCCTTTCCACTTTTGTTATACTTTAGTATAGCCCTGCAGTGTAGTATTTTCAAATCCTGGAACTGTGCACTTTCCTATCACGCACTTTCTTTTTAATCTGCTATTTTTGGCTTATATAGCCCTTTAGATTAAACCATCTGTTCAGTGTTATTTAAAACGTAAGATGGCATAATCTCTTTATTAATTATTGGGTTTCTGTTTTGCTTCTCGTATGAAACTTTCCAAGAGATTTCTTTATGTGGATAATAATTTTCAAGAGTTTTTATTAAAACTGAATAGTTGCCTAAAGTCTTTCATCAACTGTGATTAATGCATGTCTAAAATAATTCTAACATGGTCTTGTGTCTGGATAGATGCTTTAGTGGACAGGAAAATGTATGATAAACAGGCATCTTCTAAAACAAACCAAAAAAATGTTTTTACACAGACTTGTTGAAAATCTTTTGGAACCTATAAATATAGATAGTTAGAATTCTGAATATGTCTGAAACAGATCAAAAACCCAACATCCCTTTACTATTCTGGAAAACTCTAATTATGTTTTTCCCTCAGGGGAAGTTCCTTTACAAGTTTGTACTGGAATTTATGTTCTGTTAAGTTGCTAATAAAAGCGCTGGCTTATTTATTTTTTTGAATGCAACTACAGACTGTACACATCCGACAGATAAAATGGTGGTGCTGGGTTTTGGTGCAGCAGAAAGAGCAAGTCATATGAGGAGCAGCTGAGGGAGCTGGGCTTGTTTAGCCTGGAGAAAAGGAGGCTCAGGAGTGATCACTTCTTGAAAGGAGGTTGTGGCCAGGTGGGGGTCAGCCTTCTCTCCCAGGCAACTTGAGATGGGACAAGAGGACATAGCCTCAAGATGTGCCAGGGGAGGTTCAGGCTGGACATCAGGAAGAATTTTTCACTGAAAGTGTGGTTAAGCATTGCAATGGGCTGCCCAGGGAAGTGATGGAGTCACCATCCTTGGAAGTGTTCAAGAAATGATGGGATGTGGCCCTTGTGGGGGCCACCACCCAACTGTGGTTTAGTTGACGTGGTGGTGCTCAATCAAAGGACTTGGGCTTGATGATCCTGAAGATCTTTTCCAACCTTTGTGATTGTATGATTCTGCAATTAAATACTTGTGTGGAATAAGTGAAATTTTGGCTTCTCACAGTCCTTTTAACTATTGTAGAAGAGTAATTCGGTCTCTTAAAATGTATTCAGAGTACTCACGCTGCTTGTTTTCTGTTCATGTCTGTGGGGCCTTGCTAGTGAACCTGGCAAAGAGACACAGACAAACATGGATAATACAAGCCTGTCTACATTTTTCTTTTCTATATTTTTGTCAGTTTGGGTATGGTAAAATAACCCTTTGCAAATGTAACTTTGAGCATGTTTCTTGCTCAGCTATTTCTAATGCTGAGCACAGCATGTACACATTTTGCATTATAGAATTCTTCCTACTTGCATGTAATTAGAGTTCAAGAGTTTGTTTTCAAATCTTTCAGTTTGCTGATAGCTTGCTTCTGTCTGTATTATGAAGCAACTCCTTGTACTTTTTTGAGAGCTCAGAGAAACAACCATGTTACTTTTTAATAAAGACCCAAGATCCTCCTGGAGAAGATATTTGAAATTCATTATTGTTAAATTTCCACTAATCTTTTAATTGGCCTCTTTATGTTCTACCCTCTTTACTGACAAGGCTCTTTTCTCCTGGTTACTTAATTCTCAAACTCACTTTCCTGTCTAGATCCTTCCTATAGTTGTGTTTGGATTTTAGTACTGAACTTAAATCAATATTGAAATTCATATCTACATTTGCATAAAACCATAGAACCACTCTTCTGAAAGAAGAGTGAAAATGACAAAGAAGAAAATATATTTTTCATGCACCTCTGTTTTAGAAATTGACTATATTTTGTTCCAGCTGTCAACAAACAAAATTACGTAATGGTTTAGAAGTAGGAAATGACAGGCATTTTTGCATCAGGTCGTGAATACCCATGAGGAAGTTTATATTATAAAATTCAATAATGCCAAAGAGTTTTGCTGTGTAAGTTCAAATATATACTTCCTTATGTATTCATGTACACCTGAGTCCTCCAATAGTTCTTTAAGTTAGATGTAAATTAAACTTAAGTATTTGAAGATATGCTTAAAATAGTTTTATGTTCATTCTTAGCTGCATAAAGCAAGAACTCCCTAGTGTCAGATAAAGCTGAAAAGAGATGCCTCAGTGCCATACCACAGACAGTGGTTGAAATGTTTTATTGATGGAGTGCTACTTTGGTTTGCACATGGAATTCATTTTAATTCAAGTATAAATACTGCACTTCTGGCCAGACTTGGGAGATTTTTTGGCATTCTTGTTGTTCATGTAGGCAAGTGTTCATGACACATGCAACGCAAGAGAAAATAAATTTATGACTGTGTTATTTAAGTATCTACAAGCATATTTATTTAGAAGCACAAATTTCAAAGGACTTGTGTTGTTGCCCATCTGAAAAAATTAATAAAATGCCTTAAATAATAGATGATTGGGATACCAAGAAAATGTGATAATTTGTAGATACAATGATTTTTTGAATGTTTGCTTAAGTTAATGTGAATCACAATTCAGCAAGACTATAAAAGATCAATTTGCCAACGAAAAACTCCCATAAAACCTGGAAGATACCTAGTTTTTATATAATGTTAGATTGTCATTAAATGTTGGGAAGATGGTTGCTATTTGTGTAAAGCAAACTTGCAAGATCCTGTGAGTTGTGCCTTTAGGCTCTTTACTTGTATTCCTCTTCATGAAGAGAAAATTCCAGTACTGGGGAAATTCCCTTCTGACTTTTTGCCCTTCTCCACTCCCTTTCCTTTCTGGGAAAGAGTATCCATGTTGGAATTGTTCCACTGGGAAGCAGCTGCTTCTGTGGTCTGGCTCACTGTCCTACCTTCAAGCTTCCCAGAGCTGTGAAGCAGGAGATAGAGTGTGTGTGCTCCTGCCATGCCTTCCTGTCAACTTAACAATGAGCAGCAGAATAGATCAGTAAGCTTGGTGATGGCTTTGTGTTAGGCATCCTTTGGGGCCAGAGTAGATAAAATGGGAATGAGGTGCTCTGTTGATGTTTGTAACAGTGAGATTCACCCAGCCTACTTCAGATTTGACACTATTTATTAAATTGATTCTTCTGAAGAATTGGATTTCTAGAGGAGGGACTACATTTAACATCTGAAAAATTTTAGGAGTAGGATGAAGTGGTCATCTTTTTCAATTATCCTTTTACTAGAAACAGGGAACATCAGGTAGAAGTGCAGAATATTCTTTGTGGCAGATCTGGGGCTGTTCACTGAAAAAAAAGGAGAAGAATGCAAATGGTGAGAGCTGGGGTTTGTGCTGCTCACAGCTGAGCACTGACAGTTGTCAGTTTTATGATAAAACTGAGATGTTGATAGGTGAATTGGGCTGGTGACTGTGCCAGGAATAATGCCAATATGCAGAATAAATATTTAATCCCTTGTGCTGTTTGACGTTGGTTCCCTGTAAGGGAAAAGGATGAGGATGAATAGAGTTCTGCAGGACCATGTCAGTTACAGAATTCATCCTTCGGTTTCTTATGTGGAAAATCATTCTACTTTTGGCTATACTTCAGGCTAATGCTAGTGGAACCAGTCTAATCTCACACTTCATGTAATATATCCTTTAATTTCATATCTGTTTGGAGTTACTCCAGTGCAAAATACCTTGTTCCCAGAACAGCACTGTGTTTCTTTTCTACTTTGAAATCATAGATGGACAAATCTGCTGTCTCTCCCGAGCTGCTTGTGCCCTGTGCCAGGCCCAGGAGCTGGAGAAAGGCTATGGCACTGCACAGGAGCCAGGGAGGATGTTCCCTGAGTGTGGCCTTGAACAGCAGCTCCCAGGTGCCCATGTGCAAATGAGAATTGTATGGTTTAGCAGCTGATGTATACAGCAACTCTTTTATGAGAACCAGTTATAAGTTTATGGCACTTGTGAAAACATTGATGTGGCTTTTAGATTTTTCTCAAAAATTTACGTGCAATAGAGGACAGACAGTATTTTTGAACTGCATCATGGAAAAGTAAAGCTTTCTTAAGTTATGGTATTGGAAACGTTCCATATTATTAAGATTACACTAGTGCTCATTATAAAAATTGAAATCAGCTTCATGAGCCATATATTAAGAAATCAATTGCATTTTGGGATTAGCAGAAAAGTAATTCTGTTTTATTCTAATGTGCAGGACTTCAGAAAAAGACATGAACATCCCACTCTAAGGAATAAAATGGGTCTTCAAACACGAATTGTTTAAAGTGAGAAGTCAAAAATCTCTGTTGTTTCCCGTTGTCTTGAAATCTGGCCCTGTATGTTTGATGGATGCAAATGTTAGGATCTAATAGCAGGAGTAAAAGTCCCTAAATGGTGTAGGACCTATATTGCACATCAAAGCTTTTTCTACAATCTGTGGATAAGAGTGAAAAGTTTTTTCTTTATAATATCTTACTGGTAGACTTGTACGAGATTATGTTTTAACTAGTAAATACATAATAAGTATTTGTAAGTGTGTGTAAAATATTTTTGTATGTGTAGTAGCTTTGTGTAAGGCCCTTTTTCAGGACTGACCACTTTGATCAGCTCACCTACTTAGTAATGTCTAACAACAAATCTTTTCCCTTCCTCATGAAAGTATATGATGGGGTAATCTGAAGGAGGTTTTCAGCTGGATGGAAAGGTAAAGATGAAAAATAAACTTTGCTTTAGTTTGGCTAAGACTGTTGTTTTTCAGAAGATACCAAATGTATGTGACATAATGGTGTGCCACCTGCTAGTGTTTCCTGGCACATGCTTGGCTCACCTGTCAACCTTGGCAAACTGTCAGCCTTCTTATCACTCCTCTCTGCTGTTCATGAATGTCTCTTGCTCCCGTCTTCCAGTATTAGCCAAGATTTTATTTTAAAATTCAGTAAAGAATGTGATACTGGAAAAAAGGGAAATAAAAATATGTGAAAAATTTAATTTATAGTTAAGATATGTATTTTCTAATGACCTAGATAGTGCTGATCATGAAAAAGAAATATTTTTATGATAACTTTACTAGGTAGGAAATATTTGGCAAATGATGAACTCTCAAATTATTATTATAATTGGCAGCTCTGAAGCACTGGAATAGCTCCCTCCTCAAAATACCGTACAATCATTCTTCATCCCAAGAGACATATAAAATTTATAACAACCGTTTGAATTTTGACCATTAACACCAATATCAGCTCTGATGAATTTCTGTGTAGTGAAGGTTTAATTAATGTTCACAGGGTCACACATTCCTTAGAGTTTCATAACTGATGAGATGAAAGACAACCTAGAAAAAAATAAGTAAACAGAATTCAGTAAAAAGGGGGAGAGAAGAAATGGTAGATGAAAAATAAAGGACTGAGGAAAAGAAAGTAAAACAACTTAAGTGTTATTCTCCTCTTTCTGCTGGTTTGTATTCTATGATGAAAGGAGGTAATGAAATTAATGAGCTATGGTTTTGAGACCATAAACTGTCGTACCTCTAAAATAGTAGTAAATTGCACAGTTGTCTCAATCTGACCTGACGTTTTATATTCATGAAGTAGATAATCAAATTGTTATGTTTCCTAAATAATTAGAACGTGATTGTGTCTGAAAGGTAGCAAGAGCTTTTAGTAGTGAGAACAATATTCTGCCTTGTTTTTAAGTGTTCCACATTGATGTAGGCTCAAGTTAATCACAGCTCACTCTACACACTGTTATTCCTGAGGCATGCCTGTGCTTCAGCCATGTCTTCACCCATATTTGTTTTTCTTATGCTCTCATTAAGCACCATTTCTAAGTTTGTTTTATTTCTCCAGAGAACACCTGTCTCTTAGTTTTTCATAAACTATTGCTATAATTTGGTTTTCCTTGCAAATTTTTTTGGCTACTTTCAAATGACATTGCCTCTTCCGTCTGTTCAGTACTTACAAAGCTTCAACCATATGCAGGCTCTCCAGCAGTCTGCAGAGGCAACAGTCCTTCCTAGTTCAACCTCATTAACTTTTCTCTTCAGATTCACATCCACTGGTTTCCTAAATTAGTTGGATACATAAAATTAAAATGGCTCTAATAGCATTAAGGCTTTTATCCTCTTTCTGAACCGAGTACTAGGCAAAGTCAGAATTGCTTAGGCAAAACTGTCACACAAGGTCAGTAGCACATCTGTGTTATGGGCAGCAAATGTCTCATCTCCAAGTCAGTGTTTACAATGTTAAATTACTGTTAACAGTAGTGCTGTTTGTGTAGGGTTTTTTCTTTTTAAAATTTAATCCTAGACCCTTTTCCCTTTCTCATTCAATCCTATTTGCTTCTAATTTCTGCAAGTTCTTTTAAAACACGTATATGCTTTATTTTCCTCGGATGAAGTATCCTTACAAAATTGTCCAGATGCATCTGGGGAAGAAATACACTCCTAAACTGAAAATTTCACAACAGAGTAGAAGATAAACTTACACTCTTAAGATATTATATATTATCTTGGCCAGGTTTTCTGTGGTTTTGGGGTCACCATTTCACTTCTTTCCAAGTTTGAGGTTTAAGAAGTTACTAGGAAAATATTCTATTATTCCCAGTCCAAGGAAGTAAAAGTTCATATGTTTGCACATGAAGTGTTAGACTCTTACCTCCTCTGTAGTAGAATCTGATTTCTGTGAATCAGAAAAGGAAAGCTGACAGAACTGATACACATTTTGGATGCGTTTTCAAGAGGGAATCAATGCTTGCCTAACAAAACCTCCTGGTTTGCACAGAAAATAATAGACATTCTTTTGTTTGGAAACTCATTTATTTTCAATTTCATAAAATATGACAATGTAAACTCACTGTATCTAGGTCATGACATATATGTCACTTCTGCCACTGTGTAGGGTCAGGGTCAAGGCATTAATCTGCAACTAAAACAGTGCAGCTTCTGTGCATTGTTGTAGCCCAGTGTGAATGTTTTGAAATGTTGTGATGCCTGTGATTTTCCACTGGCTTTACTTATTTTAATCTGTATGGTTTACATACTGCCAGGCTGGAGCTAAAGAACGCCAGAAGATTCAGGAAGTGGGTCAGGGAATTATTCCATAACTCAGTTATACTTGTCCATAACTCATGTCTTAACAAGTTGCAGCTTGTATGTTTTATAAACTAAGATGAAAAATTGGAACTAGTATTTAAGCCATGACAAAACTCAGAGTGTTTAGAGATTCACTAGCATAGAAAAATTGCCTTGCTGAAGCATATTATGTATTCATACTGCAATACCCAGTCTTTCATTAAGCTTTATCAAAATTTATTTAGATGTTATTTTCTGGTAGAAAATTACAATATTTTCTTGGTGATTGAAGAGAGTAAAGTTCAACAGAAAATAAGAGAGTCACAAACCTATAAACTAAGAATTCTGTTTCATACTTCACTATTTGTTTTGGATTTCTTGTTTTATAGAAATGCCATTATTGCTTTGGGTTGGGATTCCAATTAAGCATTTTTTTCTAGAAGGGTTTTGTTCCATTAATGAATTTTAATTTTAAAAGTCTGGTATAACAATAATTTCACCTACTTTTTTTTGTCTATCACATTATGCTATTTTGTTTGTTCAGCATTTATAAAAAATATATTGGCTTGGTATGTTTGGTCTTAATTTTGTCAAGTATACTGTAATTGCCATTCAGATTATAAATACTCGTAATCAAAACTTGGGTATTACACAGAAGAATGACAAAACTGCCCACAAACACCAATTTTTTTTACTGTTTTTCAGCCATAGGCTTGTTATCACAGACATGCACATTTAACTACCTATCCAGGATTTGCTTAATACAATAGACAAAATACACTTTTACTCTGGCAAAATAAATTTCAGCCATTGATCTAAACAGTAAAAAAATTCCATCTTTGACATTGCCAGGCAGAGTAAAACAATATTTCATTTTCTGGTAACATTCATTCATGTTCACTCTAAATCCCAAACAAATTAATAAAACACCCTTCAAATAGGTACTATATTTATAGAGATATTTGTGAGCCTAAAACAGTATAATTTTCATTTTACTTAATTTTGCTTTCTCTTGGGAAACTGAAATTCACTGTAACTTGATTGTAATGTTTATGTATTTCCATTCATATATTTTCATTTTGCACCAAAATGTGCAACACATTTGGAATAATATTCTTTATAATCTTGTTCATACTTTTATTACTTGTACTCCTACAATGCCCTTAGGTTTCAACTGAAATGGTTGACTCTAGAATAAATTTTGTATCTTTCTTTCCTAGCCTGCTGAACTGACATCATCAATTCAAAAATGAAAGCTTTTTATTGACTAGGAATAGTTTAATTGGGATTGGACATGTGCTATTGAAACTTAAGCCTGTGTTATTTTATTATCAATTATCTACATCTATGATCATATTACCTATTATGGGTTAATTATTTCTTGAAGGAAAGATGTAAATATTAAAAACATCCATTATTTACAAAATTTCATGATAGTAAATAACAGAAAACAGGACTAGAGCAGAATGTAGGAAGTCATTGACCTAATCTTCTTGCCTCCAAAACAGAACCTTTCTTTGTGTGCCTTCTGGACAAATATTTCTTAACCTTTTCTTTCCTGTCATGGAGATTTCATGACTGCTGTAAGCAATGTATTCAAGAAATCAAATATTCTTCCTATTAAAGTTGGTGGGTTGTTGTTGTTGTTGTTGTTGTTGTTGTTGTTGTTGTTGTTGTTGTCAAGCGTAGATCAACCCTGATGCCATTAAACCCCATTATTTCTTGTCTGGACCTGGAGAACAGATGATTGGCATTGAAGGTGTTCTTTGAACCACCTTCCTATTGTCTTCTTCAGTGTAAACAGTTCCAGTTCCTTCAGTTTTTCTGTGGAGATCATAATTTTGAGATATCTTGGTGTCCTCTGGTCTTTATCAACTTTCTCAGTATCTTTTTTGAAGTAGAATACCTAGAATGAATGTACTTAAATTTAAGCAGTGCCAAACCAAAGAAGAAAGATGTCTCATACCTTACAGGTTACAAATCTGGTTATAAGTCTCTCTGTAAAGTTTCATCTTTTTTGTTTGGGAACGCTGTGATATTGATAGATAATATCAGTGTTGTGCTCTGTTGCTAACAAGAGATTTCTTCCTACAGTTCTGCAAACTAATCATGACATCAGCCAGTTCTCTCAGTACCATAGAGCAGAGTCCATTGAGCTCATCTAGTGTGAAAACATCTAAGTTATCTAAGTACTTACTGATTAGTTATGTCCTTAGCATAGCCAGTGTGTTCACTACACTGTCAGAGACATTAAGTAACCATTAGCAGAATATAGTAAAGGTTGATGCATTAAAAAGACCCCTTTATGCTTTTGCTTTCTTGGTTCTATTTGTTGAAAGCTTGCTCTTGACTAACAGGGTTTTTCCTCTTGATTATTACAGAAGTCAAACAAAATGATGGTTTGAACTTGTGTGTTCCTTGGTGACTGTACTTTAGGTTGTGTCTGTATTTGCTTGTGTTTTTCTTTTCTTTTCATTCTTTTTTTTTGGTCTCGTCAGTAGTTCTGTAGTTCTCAGTTGTTCTCACTTGGGAGCTTGAGTATTGTAACAGACATTACATGTACAGTGCAAGATGTTTTACTGATAGTGTAACAGTGATACTGGTTTGTTTTCATGGATATATGGGTTACACCAATATATAGGAAGAAAGGCACATTTTTAACTAAGTCTGTGTTTAATTTCAATCCTTAAAATTGACTGTTGATCTGCCAGTAGAGTCTATTTTGCTTCCAACATATCAGACTTCAAATGGTATAACAACATGATGCAGATTTTATGTCAACTTGATTGAGAGGTAACTATTTCCATGAATGTTAAAATCTATGCTGTAACTACTACAAGATTTACTGTAATGATAACTTCAAGAAACAAAAAAATAATTGTTGAAACCATCAGCAATATTTCTTATTTTGTAGAACTGATGCTTCAGCACATATGAAAAATATTTTATTGTGGTTTTACATGAATAACACTTAAAATGGTGTGTTGGTTTTTGAAGCTGAAAAAATAAAACTGTATATGTATTATATGCAGTTGTATTTTTTATTCAGTATAAGAAAATAAAAGTTGTTTATTTTTTAAAAACCTGGTCCATATTAAATATCATATGCCAACTGTTAACACGTGTAAGATAAGGGAATTACGGATTACTGTGTTATGCATAAATGCAGTTTCACTGTAGGAGAAGCAGTCCTCAGAAGGAGAGACATCACTTTTCAGGTTAGCAATATATTACTTACGTAAAATAATAAAAGACAAGTTTTCTTTTAAAATACTTGTTGCAACTTTTTTGTCAGACAAAGCAAAGTAAGTATCAAAGTCTTATCTATGTGAAAAAGCAACAGATTTCATGAAAGGACAGCTGTTAGTTTTTCTGAGCTGCAGAATATTCTCTGTAGTTTTGTAATCATATCATAGGGATTTTTTAAAAAAATAATTTAGAATTTTATATGTGTGGATAAACTGATTTCTCTTGGGAAATGTTTGAGAGATTGTTACATTATTTTTACTCTAGGACATATTTTGAAAGTAGATGAAAATACGTTATTAAAGCAAGATACATTTCATTCTCCTGAAATCAAGGTGATAAAAATGATTTTAAAAGATAATTTAAAAAAATTGTGGGCATATTCCTCTAGGACATGATGTTACACATGTTTAAAAAATACTTTTACTTTTGTGGGGAAATTTTGTGGTATCTGTTGTTACAAGAAATTTAGGTAAAAATTATGAAGCACTATGAACATACACTTCATTGATTAGCAGAAGTGTTTTGTCTGATGTAAACTACTGCTCTGAAACTTTTTGAAGTGGTTCTCTTACATTCTTTTTGAATGTATTTTCTCACTTGTGATTCTTTACTACATTTATAACAACTTGAAGAGCATGTTAAATTCAAATTCCTTTTGTACTGTATTGGTCTTACTGTTTCTGCTTACATTTAAGAAATATGCTTCTAAAGTTCTGGGTTTGTTAGATCTACCTGGTTTATATTTGCAAACATTACTCAGTCTTGTAATATTCTGTGTTTCATTATGATGTCCAGAATTTAGTAGAACACTTTTCCCTAGAAAAGGTTGCCCAAAAGTCCTTTACAGATTCAAATCTCTCATTTAAAAGAGATGGGATTGGGCAGCACAGCTCAGATGAGGATGGGCGCCAAAGCTTCCCTGGAATGCCGGTGGATGCTGTAGTTTGATTTATTAGGTACTCTTAAGTTGTAGCTTCCACGTTAGTACCAGCTGGCAGTGTTCACTCCAGCTTCTGTTGCAGCTCAGCTCTCCTAATTTCCATGCAGGTCAGTTCATCTCTGATTTTATTGACAGTAAACCTGTATTACACGTTTAAAAGAATCTGCTGTCATATGGTTTAACTTCTGTGTTGTGTGCTTTGATTTTTTTCTTTAAGTCTAGTTGCAGTGACTGAAATAGAGCTTATCATTTAGAAAAACATTCAATCTGATCTATTCACAGCCAGCCATATCAGCTATTTTCCACCTGAGCTATTCACTCATTTGAATCTTTATGCCATTTACAGACTTTATCAATAATTCCATTTCTTACTATGTTTGCATTACTGAACAACATAGAATCAAAATAGTCTGACATGTTTCTTCTTTAGTAGTAGTTTTACTAGCACGACTAGAAGTGACTGAGTTTTATATTAGATGCACTTCACACATTTGTTAATTACTTGCTTTATTTTAGGGAGGTGATCCAACAGCTACTTTAATTGCACTGTGTTCAATGAGAGACTTAAATTTGTCCCAAGAAGCATGTCAGCTGGCCATCAAAGACACTGGATGTCTTGAAGTGTTAATTAATTTACTTGATACAGAAGAAATTAAATGTCAGGTAATGAGCTTTTGTCAAATAGAGCAATGAATATGCCTTTTCCATTGAAATTTTTTTTTTGAGTTTCAAAGTTACAGAGTGTAAAGAAAATTGATTTCTCATTTCTGTATTTTCTTGTTTTCTTCAGATTTTTTAGAAAGACATCTGTGTCTTTGACTTTCAGTTTCCTCCTTTTCTCCTGGTTAAATATAAAGAAAAAAAACTAAATAACCCATCATTTTAAATAATGCTAATGTTTTTGTGTACCTAAATAATGTTTAACTTCTATCGTTTCCCATTATTTAGACTGGTTCATTAAAAATCCTGAAGGAAATTAGTCAAAATATATTGATCAGACATGCAATTGCAGATCTTGGAGGCTTAGAGATTATGGTGAAAATACTGGACTCTCCAGATACCGATCTAAAATGTTTGGCAGCTGAAACAATTGCCAATGTTGCTAGATTTAAACGAGCACGAAAGACAGTAAGGCAACATGGAGGAATCAAGAGACTGGTAAGCAGACATTAAATTTTGTACCCTTGTCATATGCATATGTGTGTTCATGCAAACATGATTAATTGTAGTGTATACCATAATTAGAAAGCTGCATGATATCAAAGTTTCCTGTAGATAATGAGACATTGGTATATTTTTTTTAGGTTGAGCTGTTGGAATCTATTTCAATGGAATCATCATACCAAGCCGAAGACACTGAAACAGCACGCTGTGGGGCTTTGGCACTCTGGAGCTGCAGCAAGAGCACCAAAAACAAGAAAGCAATCCGTAAAGCTGGTGGCATTCCATTACTAGCTAGGTGGCTCAAATGCTCACACACAGACATCTTAATCCCAATAGTGGGGACACTACAAGAATGTGCCTCAGAGGTGAGTAAACACATATAGCTAAGTTATTTCTAAGCATTCAAGAAAATCACCACTAAAAGGAAATACTGCATTCTACAGTCACTTAAATCAATTTAAATCATTTAAATCAGGTCAGTTATCCCATCAGGAAGTAGATGCCTTATGTAAGCAAAGTGGTTTTGAGAAGGTCACAACTTAGGTTGAAGTAAAAGCCACATATTTTTTTATTTAAAAGGCTAGGAGTAATACATGAAAGAAAAAATGTAGAAATAAAAGCCTTAATCAGTTTCTATTTCTTCTTCTTTTTTTTCATCATACTTTACAGATTGGGCAACCTAAGGTGCTGTGTTCTGGTTAATCAATGCATTTAAATTCTACAAACTAACCTGCAGGTGTGACCAAGAAGATCTGAGTCAGTGCAGGGCAGAGTTATTTACAGTGTCCTTGTGTATTGGGTCTGATCCATTGCAAATAGAAGAAAGGAATATATGTGATTTTTCCACAGATTTCCATGGCACATTTTGCAACTTTGAGTATATTCAGTTTTTAAATTTGAATACAAGTATTTTTTTCAATGGCTATGTAAGGGATTACACTGGTGGGACAGTTCTGTTTAATGTCTTTATGAATGACCTGGTTGAGGGGATCAAGGGCACCCTCAACATGCTCAGTGTTTGCAGACACACCGAGGGTGGGAGTGTTGATCTGCTGGAGGGCAGGAGGGCTCTGCAGAGGGCTCTGGACAGGCTGGATCCATGTGCCAAGGCCAGTGGGATGAGCTTCAAAAAGGCCAAGTGATAGGCCCTGCACTTGGGTCACATCAACCCCTGCAGTGCTACAGGCTGGGGAAGGAGTCACTGGAAAACTGTACGGTAGAAAAAGACCTGGAGGGCTGAAGATGAGCCAGCAAGTGCCCAGGTGGACAAGAAGGCCAATGGCATCCTGGCCTGTGTCAGCAATAGTGTGGCCAGCAGGACCAGAGCAGTGATTGTCCTCCTGTGCTAGGTGCTGCAAAAATCCTGTGTTCAGTTCTGGGTCCCTCAGCTCAGGAGAACATTGAGGTGCTGGAGCGTGTCCAGACAAGGACAATGGGGTTGGAAAAAGGTCTGGAGCACAAGGCTGGGGAGGAGCAGCTGAGGGAGCTGGGGATGTTTAGCCTGGAGAGAAGGAGGCTCAGAGGGAGTCTGATCAGTCGCACCAACTACCTGAAAGAAAGTTGGAGCCAGGTGGGGTTGTTCTCCCAGGTAACAAGCAATAGGATCAGAGGAAATTGCCTCGGGTTGAATCAGGGGAGGTTTAGATTAAATATTAGGAAAAGTTTCTTCACCAAAACAGTTGTCAAGGACTGGAATGGACTGCCCAGGGGAATGGTTGAGTCACCATTCCTGGAGTTAGTTAAAAGATGTGCAGATGTGGCACTTAGGGATGCAGTTTAGTGGTAGACTTGGCAGTGCTGGGATAGTGGTTGGACTCAATGATCTTAAAGGTCTTTTCCAACCTAAAAGATTCTATTTGATTATGATTTGGTATCTTCATTTGAACTTGAGATGTATTGCATTTCAGATAAAAAAATATAAATAACTTGTCTTGGTGAATTGAATGCACAAAAGACATAATTTTTCAAGAGATTTTACATTATTAAAACACTTTGTCTGTTAAAAATTACCTTCTTGAATTACACAAATTAATGCATGTTCCATGAGACACAAACCTGGCAGGTTTTAGGGCCAGTAAGTATATATTGAGAAGGTGTCATTTTTGAGGGTTTCTTGTCTTGAGGCCTAACTTGGAAGAAATACTAAATGCATTTCTTACACAGATGTTTCCCCCACTTAAAAATAATCCCCTGTTACAATGCCTGTAGGTTAAAATTTGGATGAAAATATCACTAAAAAATGTTAATTCTAAGAACATGCTTTTCTAACCTTGTTTTAGGAATATATCTCTTGTTTTGTCTGCTGGTTCCCGATGGAGTGGGTACTTCTTGATCCCATTCTGAAGCATCTTTTGCTTTCTTGGGTCTGAGCAGGGAGTTTTTCAGAAGAGATACCTTTCAGAATATTTTGCACTCTGCATAAGCCAAGTGGCTACAAGATAGGCAGTGCAGTACCCCGTTTTACAGGTGGTTTGAAGAGCACTGCAGAGAATGTCTGTATTTGCTTACCTCTGAGATCATCAGTACTATTTTCAAGGCAATAATGACTTGTGCTTATGTAAAGTACAAGGCTTCTCAGTATCAAACCCTATAATTGTAGCATTGTATTATTTTTGTGATCTGTTAATTGTTGATATGCAGGATTTAAAAGATGCAGTTTATCTTTTTAGCCAAGTTACAGACTTGCAATACGGACGGAAGGCATGATCGAGAACCTAGTGAAAAATCTGAGTAGTGAACATGAGGAGCTCCAGATGCATTGTGCAAGTGCCATATTTAAGGTAATTGTATTATAATCAGTAGATCAGAACCATGATTAGCCCTTCGTTTTATTGTCATTGTCAGTATTAAATTTTCTTTATTTCACTATTTCTTGAATGTGTAAAAATTTATTGAAGTGTTGTGACTATTTTATCTGCATATTTAGTATTATAATTAGGTTCCTACTTGCTCTTCTTGTGTGCAAGCATTAAATTGCACAGGTAGTCAGTGGAGAGAGGTGAGGCATACTGTGCATAGAGCTGCTTTGGGTTTTTGGTTTGTCATTAAAGTGGACAATGTGACAGTATAAGCACTGCTGTGTATACAGGAGCAATTTACTGTCAAACTCTCTTAGTGAGTTGTTAGCATACTCATACTCATACTTGAATATAATATTTATGTTTCCTTCTCTATTAGCTTTTACTAGTTACAATGTAATACTAGCTAGCTTTCAAAGACATCATTTTTTAAAAAAAATTTACATAATATATATGTTTAATATATATTTTTTTATAGTGTGCAGAAGATGAAGAAACACGTGACCTGGTTAGAAAATATGATGGTCTACAACCACTATCTGTTCTGCTTGATAAAAGTGAAAACAAACAACTTTTGGCAGCTGTGACAGGAGCAATCTGGAAATGTGCAATCAGTAGAGAAAATGTGTTAAAGTAACAATTTAATTTTACAAGCATTTATTATATTATCATGTTTTGATTTTACAGACCTGTATTGTTTTTAAAACTTTTGTGTCATGATTCTTCAAGATCAGTCTTTATAATCAGCTGGGCTTTCAACTTAGGTTTTATAGTACTTAAAGAATTGCCACCTGACCTCATCAGGGTAGAGTGCAGACAGTGTTAAGTTCCTGGAATCTTAACAGTCAATGGAGACAAGTGGTGCCTCTAGCTAAGCTATAGGACACTGAGTCAGGAGGTGTACTAACATATACTAAGCATTTGACATGTGACCACATCTGATATCCCCCCTCCTGTCTGTAGCTTATGAGCCAGAATCACTGCTGCGTGGTAGAGAGAGTACTTAGTACACGTAACTGTAATGTTTTATATCAAGAGGGAAGGAGACCAAATTATCTCATTGTAGGGTACATATCCAATACATATTAGAAATATACTGGAATCTAGGAGAATTAGCCTAGATATCTTTCTTCTTGACTACAGAAGGGGCTCAGAAAGGTTGCTTAGTCTGGAGACCCAGCTTCTAAAGGAGTGGAATTAACTGATGAGAGTTCTACTGTGGTACCAGCAACCTCTCAGTATGAGGGTTCTGAGTAATTATCTGGGAATGTGACAGTAGAGGTTGTCACTCTCCAGCATCCATGGAGCAGCTTGTTTGAGAACACTTTACCCTCTCATTTAAAATTAATATAACAAATTCATGCACCTTACCTAAAAATGGAAGCCGGCTCCACTATGTACATGCTAGGTTTCCTGCTGAAATTGTGCTGCTCTGTATGTAGAGCATGTAGAAAGATTAGAAAGAATAAGAGGTAACACCTTCCTGCTGCCCTAATTTAGTATCTTTGCTGGATAAGCACATAGGATAGATAAAGACTGGGTAAAAATTAGGAAGATTTCCACATTTTACATTCTGGCTTTTTATTGTCCTAAATGAGTCCCCAAACTGTTGGTATACAGACCTATGGTCCTTATGTCCTCTGCTGCTGTCCTACTGCTTTTTTGAATTCTCAATTGCACAGTAACCTAGCTTTTCATATGGATTTATCCTTCTTTTCTGTGGACTTTGGGTTTGTGCAGTGGTATCCTGATTTTGGATCAGTCAGTGATGAGACATACTGAATGGCTCTCTCTGTACTAGTAAACTAAACAGGGCCAAACCTTTCAGGTTTCAGGCTCAGTGTTAGGATTATCCATACTGTTTAACTGCCAGCACAGTCCCTTACACTGTTTGCCAGCAAACGCTCTCCCAGACAATGCCCAGACACTCCTTGAGAACGGTGCAGGCAACAGATTGTTCCCATTAGGCAGAATGGGTGAGGCCACCCTGCATTGTGAGGATAAGAGATTTTAGCCATATGGATGCTATGTTGTGCTTCTTGTCCTCAGGGCTAGAGAATGAGCCTGTTTTATTTATTAGTATAGCTGTAGCCAATAATTCTGTCCAACTGCAAGCAGATTTTTGTTGGGCTACTCACATATCTTTGGCAAGTGCTTGATGCTCCACAAAGGTTACTAGCCCGGCACAGCTCCAGCTGAATTCACGTGTTATGTAGTGCTGAGTCTGAAGCAGTAAACCCTATCCAAACTCAAGATGGGAAGGCACTAAAGAAAAGGGAGTGAGGATAATATGAAAACACCTAAGTAGATCTGGAGGGATGAGCCTGAGTCTGGCATAAAGCTCGAACTTACAAACCCTGCTGGCTCCTGCAGGGGCACTTCATTATCTCTGAAGTGCTCCAGAGTATTTCCTGTACGTGGAGTTCAGCGCTGAGACGTTGTGCTGACTCAGCGTGAGCCGGTGCAGGTGCCGGTGCCGGTGAAGCTGCGGGGGCAGCGGTGTGGTGGGAGCAGCCCTTCTGCTCCTGGACACAAGATGGCCCGAGCCAAGAGCTCTGTCAGAGAGCAGCCTGCTCGCTGCAGGGCCAGCTCACATCGTCCCATCTGTGAAGCTGTTGAAATGCCTGCAAAAATCATTTTTGTTTTGTTTTAAAATTATTTGGTTACTTTATTGCTCTTTTTTTTAATAAACATCTGTTGATGTTTATTCTTGAGAAAAGTAATTGTAGGGATACTTCCAAAGAACAGTGAGCAAAGAGAGGAAAATTTCTCTTTAAGCAAAGGTTTGGCTGATGAAAAACAAGTTTTTCGTTTCTCAGTTACTTTAATTATTGTGCTGATAATCCATCTTGGAAAGATTAATTTTTATTGAAACGTCTAGTTCTGCCATAAAAATCTCAGAAATACTAGTATTTTTTTGTATGAAAGAAAAGCCACGTGAGCAACTGATTCCTGGAAAATAGTTTTTTGTAGCTCAAGTAGACATTCCCAGAAGCTAGGGGCTGGAGGAAAGAACAAATGAGAACTCAGTACCCTCAGAGAAATTTTCTCTGATAATTAATTATATATGCAGGTTAGATCTAGCTTGATATACCACATGGAACTGTCAAGGTGTATCAGAAAATGTATAAAAGGAAGATGCAGTATTTGTTAAGTGTTAAGAATCACCTAAATTTTTAACAAAAAAAACCCCTTAGAAGATGATTCCAGCACAGAGGAAAAATCCTGTTCTGAAAGATGAACTTTTGACCTTTAGCACACATCACTTTGTAGGATAGGACCTTCAAGATTTTAAAAACCATATTTTTGATTCTCAGTATCAAAAGTTCTATGAAGAATGAGGAAAGCATTAATATAGCAGTCAAGTCAAATTTCTGTCGACTTTTTTCTAAATTACAAGTTGGAATCTAAGATTGTGCTGTGGAAGTGTATTAGAACTATGGTTCTGACACCAGGAAAATGTAGTGCCTTAGGCCTGAACTAGGTATAGGACTGCTCAGGGTAAACTCTCTAAAGGCTCATATTTAGTGAAAAATAAGGGCAATCCTTTTGTTCAGAGAGGTGGAGGAGGGTCTGGTGCAATAATACTCTAGCTATTGTTAACATGGCAGGAAAAAATGCTGGAAGTAGGGATAGCACAGTAATTGCCAGATTTCTGGTTTGTTTTCAGCTGTTTGTAGGTGTTGCATCCACACCTTTTTGTTAAAAAAAAACAAAAACAAACCAAACTACTCAGGAGGCTCTTAGACAGCTAAATTGTAGAAGTGTAGTTAAAAAGGTAGAGTAAGAAATCAGGCTGTATGTCACACTTAGAATAAGTGATTGGAATGGTTTACTTGTATTGGGATTTCTTCAGCAAGGTGATTTACATACACAAATTAAAACCTGTGCTACAGTTTAATACTACTTTATTTATAAAATCAAGCTTTTAACAAGTTTGGATTTATTGCTGTCCTTTAGATTCCAGGAATATAAAACCGTAGAAACTTTGGTAACACTGCTTACTGATCAGCCTGAAGAAGTCCTTATAAATGTCATTGGAGCACTGGGAGAATGTTGCCAAGAGCAAGAAAATAGAGGCACTATCCGCAGATGTGGTGGAATTGCACCTATGGTGAAGTTACTGACTGAAACTAATCGTGCCCTGCTTGTGAATGTCAACAAAGCAGTGGGAGGTTGTGCAATGGAACCTGAAAATATGTCGTAAGTTATCAATATTCATAGCACTTTAAATATTGAAAAACAGTTTTGTTATTCTGATGCAAATATAATCAATTCTAATCTGATTTAAAATATTTTTTACTTCTTGCTTTTTACAGAACTGTGTGGGTTAGTTACATCCTACTGTAAATTTGCTATAGATAAAAAAAATTATTAAGGAAATGTATAGAATATAAAGCTTTTGCAGAAAGCTTGTGTAAAGCTTTTTGAGAAAAATCAAATTAACCTTTAGTGAATTGATTTCTGTTAAAGTTGAAATTCAAACACCATTTTAAAGTACTGCATGGTAAGTCCATGTTTTTCCCTCTCTTTTTACTTCTTTTCCCAAGTCATTAAAAACAGACTGAATTAGAGAAAGTTATTCTAAAAGGAAGCATGCACATTTACTGTCATGAAAATAAACTCGATATTTTTGTAGTACCATATTACTTGTATTGTATATCTCTTTTGTCCCCTCCATCATTCCTTTTGTGAACTCAGACAATTTTGCACCCTTTTGTCCCCTCTTATTCCTTTGCAAAATCAAAGAAAAATACAGTCTTTGACTTTGTGATGTAGATTTGTACAAATTACAAAGATCATTGAGTTTTATGATGAAGTGTCTCCGTTAAATGTTGAGGTCGGCATTTGCTGCACTTAGTGTTCTCTTACAAGGATATTTGCTTCAAGATTCTCAGCATATTTCCCTCCTTATACATGAGGGAGGTCAGAAAGAGAGTTTTATTAAGCTCCTCCTGTTCTGATTTGCATAATTCACTTGATATTCATATAGCAGTGCAGGGAATTCTTTTCCTGAATAAGGGTTTTGTTTTCATGCTTTGGCTGTCACCCAGTGGCAAAAGGCTGGATGGTACACAACCCTAAACATGGGTTGTATGAGTTAGCCATGTAGCATAAAAGTATAAATAAATGAAATCATTTTAATGACATTTCTCACTAAAAATCATCCTTTAGCACGATGTATTAACCTAAGAGAATTAGCATTGCAAATACTGAGAAACTGAAATGCCAATAAATATAAGTTGATATTTATAAAACCTCAGACATATTCCAGTACTCAGAACTGTTACTTGTAGTATCCAGTATGGACAGCTTCATACTGGAATGTGTTCAGTATAAGCATGAAAAAAAAAAAGAAAGTTGCTGCTAAAATTGTGATAGAACAAAGTCTGTCTTGTCTTCAAGAAGGAGAAAGTACAGGTTTGGGACAAAATATATATTTACAGAGTTTGTGAAGAGTGAACAAAGGAATCAAATGTTGAATTTAGTTCACATAAAATATTCTCTGTTGAAGGTCTCAGCTTTAGACATGTTTCTAAAAGTATTTCAAAACATTAGCAAGTAAGCAAGATCTTTAATAAGTGTGAATATACTTTTTGCTACTACAAAAGAAGTTACACAAAAATTGTTATTAGCATGTACCTGATGTATTGTGCTAGCTATGCTTGTAGTACTAAAAGAGATAATGCTGCTGTATTTTTCCCAAAGCATGACTCATCCAAGTGGTAATAAATTTGATACTTATTCAGCACAATGTTTAAAAATAATGATTAGTTAGAACATTGACAGCAGTGTAACTGCTCATATGTTTAAATTATTTCCTTGAGTAATTGCTCTGCCTCTCACAGGGCACTTACAAGCAACCTCACCAGCACCACTGAGCCCCACCTTTCTCTCAAAAAAAAAAAAAAAAAAAAACAAGAAAAAGAAAAGGAAAAAGAAAAAAAGTATGTCCATTCCTCTCTCTTTTCCTCCTCTCAGACCAGTACAGCAGAAGTTGAAATTGTATCTTCTCATCCAAAGTGCTGTCCTTTTGGGAAAGAACAAGTCACCAAGACATGAAATACACACACACAGAGTCTGTAGCATGTTTTTTTCCTGTTTACAAAATTGGTGCCTAAAACAATAAATAGCCTTGTTAGAAACTTCTGTGTAGATCAGTCTCTTTCTGTAAATATTTTCTGAAGTTCTTAACCAAAAAGATGCATTCCACAAGGGTATGGAAATGTCCCAGGATTACCTTCTAGAAAGAAGTGAAGCAAAGCCACTTATAGTCTGTAAGTATATACTGGTGATGAGAACTTTCTACTGCAGCAGGTTGAGGCTTAGGTGTTTATGGTCTTTCAGATTCATGTAGCTGGATCCCTATTAAATTTCTTATTTCATAATTACTTATTTCTCAGAATGGTTTGACAGGTTCTAGGTCATCAGTTCTTCTCTATGACCTTTTTCTACCATGTTTGGCTGACAGTCTTGAGGCTTGGGATTTTTTTGTCATGTGGTACAGACAGGCTCTGTTTACAATGTAACTTTTTTTAGTTTGGCATTATAGAAACTTTAAAAATTATGATGATTTTCCTGGATTCTGCTATCACTGACTTTCGTATATAAAAAATTTAAGTCCTCATAAGAGTTGAGAATCTTCAGATACATTCTTACATTTCATTAGCTGCAAGTGTGTTTAACAAAGTGTGGCTTAGAGACTAAATATTCAGTTTAGCAGTCTTCTACTTTGCACGTGCTAATACTTGGTATGTGAGGACCATACAGACCAAGAGTGGAGCTTACATAATTTCTGTAAATTCAGATATTTAATGAAGAGGTTGTGATTAATATAAGAAATAAAGCATCATTATGGACTAGAAAAAGCTGAGAAAGATCTATGAAGCAGTGCAGTTAAATTCAGAGGGAAAAGCTGTGAGATTGAGTTATGTTCCATGGAAGAAGCTTGCACAGCCAAAGAGAGATCGACTGATAGATAGGCATTGGTGAATCTGCATCTTCTACATGTCTTTTATCTATTGTATTTCTGCATGTTTCCTAGTTGATACTGTGACTCTTACAACTACTAAATGGAAGGTGCACTAGTGTTACTTTTCTGCACCAATCCTTTACTTCAGGGCAACTTGAAGCAATTATGTGATTCTTACTGACTCTATTTAAAATAAAAAAACAGCAGCCAGCTTCTTTCACAGCCAAAAATAAGTTGACTTATCTAAAAAACCCAGCATAATTATGTGACTGAACTTCCTTACTCTTATGTGGACAGCATGAAGCTGTTTTCCATACTTGGTCTGCTGTACCAAGTACTGTGTATTTATCTTTTTGAGGAACTTTTTATAGGTTATTAACTTTCTTTAACTAAAAACAAAGGACTAGTGCTTATTCTTTAACCGACACTAGATTTTCATTTGCCCTTTCCATTTGAAAATCCACAGACTGCGTTGCTGACATTCAAAACTGAAGGCTTAGAATCTTATAAACTAAAATGTACAATTATTTTAGCCAAGCAGATGGAGTTTGAGTCATTGGTATATAATACTATTTATCAAAGCAGTCAGCAGCAACTAGTGAAAGTTTTAAGAAAAATGCTAAATTGTGGTTTCAAAAAAGATGAGATTACATTCTGACAGAATTAAACCCTGTAATCTTACCAGTGAGCACAATACAGAGTCAGTATAACTTTGTTTATTTACATTAGTATTTGTGGTCTAAATTGGCAGGCAATTAAACTGAAGTTCTCAAAGTTCTGGTAAGTAGCATTTTAGCAGAGAAAGATGATAGATATGACAAACAGATGTCTAGGCTGTGTGTACACATGTGTATTTAAGCAATTTATGTTGACGTTTCTACTGGAAATGTTCAATATGAAGTTTTAACTTGAAAGAGAAGTATTATTTCAGATTAACAACTTTGCTAATTTCAGATATATTAAAAAAGCAAAGTAAATTTCTATAATTATAAGCCCCATCTTGCTCATAATATTTAATGATGTAATGATAATGAGATTCTTAAATAACGTGAAAAGTCTTCATTTAGGCAATTTTTGCCTGTGAACAGAGAACAAAAGTAATTAAAAAATTATCTTAAGTTGACCAATCTGCACTGGTCAAATAGCAAATACCAATTCACTGTAATCTAAAAATTGCAGTAATCTCTGAATGGGTTTAATTGCATTAAAAACATTTGCCCATAAACCCTATTATTTGTACACCATACATAGAATATGTGTGGTGTACGTAGAACCTGTGTATGTATGTTCTGTGTTGGAAGCAGGAATATGATTTGGTCCTACACCTTGCAGCTGCCTTTTGGTAGGAGTAATGATGCCAGCTAAAAAGATCCCTTCACCTCTGCTCTAATCATGTCGGGCCAGCACAGGAGGATGACAGGAGTGCCTCTTCAGACAGTTTTGCCACTGCAACTTCTTTTGGCTATTTTGAGGAGCAGAATAATATACACATATTCTAAATTACATCAGTGATCCAACAAGATCAGTCTGTGACAGAGGCTTTGAATTAGAAGAGGTGGCCCAGTTCTGTTTTGAAATGCCTTGGCTATACTAAGGAATAGAGGCACAACAGTTCAGAACCTGGGCTCTTGCTTTTGAACTCCACATATTGACGTATTGTTACGTATTTACAGTGAAGGACTAAGTGTCTTATAATAAAGTTTACATTTCTACTTTGAGTGAGTTTCCTGACTGTTAACATTTTTACTATTAATAGTGTCCTGTACATGAAATGCATTACATATATATATATATATATATACATACAGAAGCAGATCAACGACTCTATAAATCAGTTAAATATTTGAATATCGAAGTATTAAATATTAAGACTTTTATATAAACTAAGTATTGTATTATTTCAGCGTTTATGAGATTTCATTCAGTTTTCAAAGAAAATGTTTTGCATTTTCATTAGAAACCCTGTCTTTTAACACTCCTGTGAGTGGTTGCTTGCTCCAGATTTTAGTGTAGATTAATTTTATCATCATAATATCAACAAATTATTATAAAATAAATTACTTAAGTGACTGAAGCCACAGAGTAAATAATGTGCTAACTATGGATGAATACAGAATTGAATGCCAACCAAAGTAAATTTTATGTTATATTTGCTTGTATTTATTGTGGTAAGAAGCTTTATTACTTCATCCTGCTAATAATACTATAATACGTTGTGGGAAGAAAATTAGATACAAAAACTTATTACAATTATATACAGGAGCAAATCGTAATGCTGTTTAGCATTATGCCATCAAAGCTGAAATTTTCAAAATTACAGGTCCATTTTCCTCTCTTTTTCTTTGTTTATTTGTAAAGAAAACTGAATGTGTATTTTTTGTCAGCTTCAAAAAGGATTTTTTACATAGGAAGGAAGTTAATGTCTAAGCAGTTTTATAGAGGAAACATTTTTCAGGACCATTTATTTTAGTGTTCCCTTTGCTGTAAAGGCAAATGCATTCATTCAACACCCATTTTCTTCATCTGTTGGATTGTGTAGCAAAACCATAGCAAGATTAAAAAACTGAGCTCTTCAGTAGTGCTTTCTAGATATGTTCTCAGCCAGATGAAAATAATGTTTGTTCTTGCATGGTGATTACACAATGATAATTCTTCCAGAGTGAGAATTGAAGAGCATCATTCCTGTATGTAGAAGTCTTTTTATTTGTGTTAATCTAGTGTACCTGCAAGTAATCAGTGATGAGCAATGTGATTTGGAGATTTTATTGTTTCGTTTCTACTGTTTCCTAGTTTAATTTTATGTATATTGAATGATCAGAGAACTTTCACATATTCTGAACTGGGTTCTGTTGATCTAAGACAACTGGTCTTTCCAGTCTTTAAGCAAAAGGCAAAACTCTTCTTCAGCAAATTAATGATGAAAGGAGGCTGGTTTATCCTGAAGTACTGAAGACCAGAAAACTGAAAAGAAAATGAAAGTAAACTTCCAATTGAAAGGGAAGCTTAAAAAAAAATAGAAAGGAAAGATAAATCAGCCTAGAGATTGGTTTTTTTTAAGTGTGGTGGAAAAATCTGAGCTCAGTGTTTGGCTTCTATCTCTTGATTTTTATATACTTGTTGGAGCTGGGTCATTTATATTTAGCCCCTCTTGGGAGGAAGTGCCTCATGTTGGTATATGATCAGTACCTGCTTGGCTAGAGGAAAGATTCATGGGTTCTTTTTATAATTAATTCCAATGCAGGAAGTTAATTCCTTGTACTTTCTGAAATGACAGAAGAGTAATGTTAAAATTGCTTAAAAGTGTTTGGGGTTTGGAGGAACTTAAAAGTTTGTTTTGAAGCTTTTACTTAAATCATCATTACTATGTGAACATATATGTGTAATTGTGTAGTTTGTGCTCCTACTGTTTTACTTTGTTGTGTTAAGACTTCTGAATTTTTCCTTTGAATGATGATTTTCTTGCAATTGATTTGGAGCTAAGAGTGTAAAATAAGCTATACTGAAACTGACAGGTCTTAAAAAACTTAGGTTTTTTTAGCTTAACCATAGCTTTGTTCAAAAAGTATTATTTTGAAAAACATAGTTGTTTAAAGAGTTTGCATAAAAGTGTTGTGAATGAAGTCCTTGCATATGTTAGACAGACTTCATGTCCTTATTTCTTTTTTCTGCTACAAACGATGATAGAATTACATACAAAGTTCATTTTATAGTTAGTTTTAAAATTTCCTGGTAAAGCATATATAGTGAACACAAATTAAATGCTTTATCTGCTATTTTAAGCTTTCTTAAAAATGTGTTCTGAATTTTCTTGCATTTACAATTAAAGATAGAAACACATAATATGCAATGGAATTTTTTACTTTTGAGGTTAGACAATGAAGGTGTGCTTGCTTTTCTTCAACTTTGGCTCATCTGCTTTGAGTTTAACACAGTTTTTTGAAAAAAGGCACGTTGGTAGAGGCTATTAAGTTTTGTCTGACCTTCCTTTCCATTTAGTGTATTCACTGGAACCTAATGTGAAGTTATGATCCCCAAGCCTGATCGATATGTAAACATAACACAGATGGTGTAGAGAGGATTCTGATGATAATTCATTTCCAGCTAGTCATGAAGATACTTTGATTATAGTATGTTTAAGTAGTTACAACATAGCGTGCTTAGTGTTGGTCTTGTTAGGAAGGAACATATGGGAAACAAGTTACACGTTATTCGTGCCCAACAAAGGGTGCTCTGTGGTGTGACCATTTTAATTTCTAATGCTTGATTAGAAACATAGTATTTTAAAATATGTCATAGAGCAAGGTAAATACATTAAGCATAGACTGAATAAAAAGTTAAGTACATAGTTTTGGGCATAAATATTTGTTTTGGAAAGTATTTGTTACTATATGAAAGAAGCCAGTATGCTCAAATTCAGATTTCATTTTGCATGCAGATCGTTAAAAAGTCACATGCTTCTTTTCACGTTTATGAGTTCTGGTTATAATGTAGCTTTATCTTCTATAAGCACTCTGAATGACAGTGCTGGAAAAAATAAACAACATTAATGAGATTTAGTTAGAAAACATTCTGTCTTTACATCATTTATTGGCGCCCATCTGTTATAGTGGGCACTGTTTGTCGAGTATGTTGATGGCGATTAGCTGACAATAAAACACAAGCATTTGCATAAAGCAAAACAGTATGTCAGAATCATGCCAGTGTTTCTTAGAGCAGTGTTCCAAACAAACTGATATAATTTGAGATTCAACATTGTATACTGCATAATTAATGTTCCCTTTTTCGGTCTGTTTCTGCAACAGGATAATTGACAGTTTAGATGGAGTTCGCTTGCTATGGTCATTGTTGAAAAATCCTAACCCAGATGTTCAAGCAAGTGCAGCTTGGGCTCTTTGTCCTTGTGTTGAAAATGCTAAGGTAAGAAATATTTAAAGTATATAGTTTTGTTATATATCTACTCATATATAATTTTTGTATTTGGATAATTTCCAGCAATACTTTGCTGTTTGCTACTTACGCTCTCTTTATTTTATTCTGTAAACTGCTTAAAAAGTATGTATTTAGTTTTCAAAAGTGAATAGTCCTTCATCTAGCACCCATTATCTAATCTATTTTGCCTTTACAGTGTTTTCTCTATTGACAAATATATTTTAGTAACTTACCAGGACCTAAGCTTATTGCTCCCAAATGAAGCATGATGAAAATCTGACAATGCTGAAAACAGAAAACTTCTACTCACAGGCTATGAATAGCCTGGGTAGTTTTAGTTGTTCTCCACTGTGAGTTGGTTCAGTTGTGTTCTCAAGAGACCATCATTTGGTTTCAGAGCATATTTTAGACTCGGTGCCAATGTAATCTTCAGGTTTTCTGCTCAGACTGCCAACAAAAAGTGCCAGTTGTGAATAGTGGTGGTTGTGCAGGTCAGTTGTGTACAGAAGACTGAGCTATTCATTTATTTCATGTCAGTTTCCAAATAGAGATAAAATAGGAGGATAAGGTGCAAGTCATCTCTCTGAATTCTTAGCACTGACATATGGTAAAGTAAATGGGCAAGGTTTTCTTTCCCCTTAGAATTTCCTAGACACTAAAGACTAACTTTATACCTTAATCCTTTTACAGTACTAGCTTCCATTTCTGATTTACCTCTATATTTAATGCAACATTTGCATCTTTTCTCTACTATACCAAGAATATATATCCTTCTACACAGAACTGGAGATCCTGACTATGTAAAGAGTGGTCATTCTTTCAAAGTGCTAGATATCTGTAGTATCCTTGGCAGGCAGTTTCTCCTTTGGAATTGAGCACTGTGTGGCTGCTATTAATTTATGTAGATGATTCAATGACACAGATATATGGATATAGAGACATATGGATATATAGTGAGAAAATTTGGTGTTATTTTTGTAACTCAAGCATTTTTTTTATTTCTTCCCAATGATTTCTACAATGGCAGCTTGCTTGTCATTTTTCACACATGCTGGTTATTCTGAATTATCTTTTCATCTTTTTTTCTAAAGTGCACTCTAGTGCAGTAATGTTTTTTGGTGCCTGATGTTGCAGTCTAAGCATGTCTCCTCTGTAAAGATACAAATATACCTGCCTGTCTCTTGAACAATATTACTGTAACTGAATGTTAAAATACTACTTGATCTCAGTACTGAGGTAATACTTGCTATGTGTAAGACTCTGAGACTTGAAGTGCCAGAGTAGAACTGCAAATCACTAGAACTTCCACTAAAAGCACTTTTTCAGCAACTAAGGGAATAGAGGACAACTACTGAAATTATGCATTACATGGATTTTTTTCTTCATTTTTCCCTGGGGTGTTTGATGAGTGCAAGCTATGTACACCCTTAGTGTAGCTATTCTCCTTTCATCTCTCTTGGCTGCCTGCCCTAATGCTAATCTGTGATCCCACAAAGAGTTCTTTGTGTGACACTGAGGCCAAGTGGCTCACTGAAACAAACCTACCAATAATACCCTTTCCGCCGACACTGAATAGAAAGAAATATGTATAAAGCAGCAACTACAGCCACACTGAGGAAATGCAGCAACTATTTCTATCTGAAGAGAATTTGGGTTTTTTTTTTGTTCAAAGTTAATATTATTCAACAATTTACATGGTCTTCCAGGAAGCAGTTTATGTGGTGCTTGATTCAAAAGCAGTAATAAGTACATGACTTTAAAGGGTTATGTGTGTTCTGGCCTTTCTAAGCCTGTACTTGGGACTGCAAACTGTGTTTCAAATAGCTGTGAGAATGGAGTCTGTTTTCTTTTTGTATTCTTTTGTGGAAGCTATAGTGATTCTCTTCTGTGTTGTGGAGGTTCACAGATGAAATTGAACTTGTTAGTACTATCATATACAAATTTTTATAACAATGTAATGCAGCATCCATTTTTCTGCACAGATATTTTAATTTTACAACCTTTATAACTTAAAGGTTGTGAAATTAATAATTTAATTTATAACTTAAATTTTATTTTCTGTATATTAAAAATCTTAGAAGCTAATCAAAAATTCTGATAGCGCAGTTATTTTGTAGTATGTGATTACGTATTTCTCTTTCATGCTTACTCTGACCATAATCTGTTTAAGAATCCCCCTAGAATAGAATTTTATCAGTATGATGTAGCTAAGTGATATTGTTTCTTACAAAGGAATTAAAGGAATTATCTTCATAGATGCAGATTCTTATTAATTAGTTCCTTACTTCCAAAAGGAAAAGTTATTACTGCAGGCTACTAGCATTTGCTACTACATTGCTAGTAGCAAAGTGTAAGTGCACTGTCCAAGAAACACAAATAATTATGAAAAATGAATAAGAGAAGTCTACTCAAATCTGTTGATGTTGGAACAGCAATATTTGGTTATGATGCTTCTTTGAAAAACAGTACTTGTAATGTTCTCTCAAAATACATCAGCCCAAACATAAACATTTGCAGAAATTCTACAAAGATGTAATTTGGGCTATTATAAAAATCACCTAAATGCATTGTGCCAATAAGAGGAACACTGCCAGCTTGAGTCTGTAAGAAAATTCCTATTTCCTCACAGACAAACTTTCTACTGGAATCTTAAAAGAAAAGAAAAGAAAAGAAAAGAAAAGAAAAGAAAAGAAAAGAAAAGAAAAGAAAAGAAAAGAAAAGAAAAGAAAAGAAAAGAGAAAAGAAAAGAAAAGAAAAGAAAAGAAAAGAAAAGAAAAGAAAAGAAAAGAAAAGAAATGAGAAAAAAGTTCTAGAGGTTATTTTCTGTCCTCATATTTAGTACAGTTTTGGGTGCAAACATTAAAATGCAAATGGTGATGTCAGGGGCACCATGTTTTTCTGTTCCATGTGCCTGCATATCAACTTTCAACTTTCAGTTTTAGGCTTTTTATAGCTACAGCTGTGAGGCTTTCTTAAAGAACTTCATTAAGCCATCTATGTATAGAGTTGTCCTGGTTTCAGCTAGGGTAGAGTTAATTATTTCTCAGTAGCTGTTACAGTGCTGTGTTTTGTCTGTCAAAATAATTTAAGTAAACAGTCAAAGACTGGGGGTTTGAAAGACAAGAGAGAGAGAGAGTTACTCTGTTTTCTTAAAAGTTCCTTGTGGAATGACATCTCACCTTTTTCTGATACATTGTGGTTTCAGTTCTACAGGAGACTATCATGGGTGTGATGAAGGATGATGAGGCATTTAAAGTTGTCTGTGTATTACTTTCATAAGGGGAAAGAGAGTGCCCATGCTGACACAAAAACAAACAAACAAACAAACAAATCAAATGAAAACTAAACCAGGTTTAAGAGGGAAGGGTCACGAAATGGGTATGTGTGAAGGTCAATTAGTCTTCAGTCCTGCAACAGTATTATATAATGAGGAAGTGAGTTTTGCAGCCAACCAGCGTGGAGTTAACCTATGGGTAGAAAATATGTTGCTGATGACCTATTCTTACATAGATTTTTTGTGCTCTGGAAAGTTTAACATAACCACATGTATAAAACCACAGAGAGCATTTCTTTTCTAAGAGTAACAAAGAAATGAAGTTGGAAATCTTCTAATATCTAAAAAATAGTAAAACCATTTGCTGCTTTAAATACATTAAGATGCTTTGATTGCACATTTTACTAATTTAAAACTATAGTGTATAAAAATAATTGTGCACTGTACTGCACACTGTTGTTTCTTTGTTCTACGTTTTAAAAAATTTACTAAAGTACTACTAATGCATTTTTGTTTATGTACCATTCTTGGGTAAAGCCTAAAAATGTCCTAATTCCCTTCTTGTGTATGTACAGCATTTTCCAGTTTCTTTTTTTGCCTTGCAGTTTTACACAGAAACCTTGGTTCAAACTTAGTGCTCTTACTGCTCTCTTTCCATTTTTCTATTTCTTTTCTCTAGACATTATAATTTTTTACATCTGTCATACTTCTCTATATTTGCTCTCATTTTATGCAGTTTTTACCCCCTAGTATCTGGATTTGGATCTTCCAAATTTTTAAGCTTTTTTATTAACCAAGCATCAAAAGTGTACCGTAAGAGAGACAAAAAGGAATTTTTTTCACTTGCCTCTGAGACCTTGCAGAGAGCCAAGGTCCTCAGAGATTCAGGAAGCCCAGAAATCCAGACCTGGCTTGGTGAATCCGTAAGTGACTGTCGTGCTTGCAGGGTACATACAGAATCAGCTCATCCAATGACTCTTGACCCAGGCTGCCTGGTTTAGTGAACTGACTCTCAGGAGTTATTTGGGCCTCCTACAGACATGTTGGAGATCCTAAACAGACTGTCATAAATTGCCCTGAGGTCTTTAATGTCTACAAATATAGGAATCCAGTTTCTGTAAAACACATAATGTGGAAGCCAGGAAGCAAAAGGTGTAGCCTGTATCTCCCTCACACTGAAGCCTTGGGTCTTAAGTTCCATGCAAAGCAGCTGCCTGAGAGCTTGGAGACCATATGAAGCCAAAAAGCTTAGGAGCTGCTGGAGACCTGGACTTCCAGCTGTTTGGCAGCCCATCAGGCAAGAAGTCAAGGATTCTATGAAAACTAGAAGCCAAGGAGCCTGGCAGGCTACTCACCAGCCATCTGGCTGACAAGAGAAAAGATGAAGAGACATGTTGGTTATTTAGCCTGCCTTTCTGCCTGGTTTCTGTCAAAACTTTTCAAGAAGTCGTTGTTTTCTTACGGAAGGTTTTGGTTCCGTTCCATTAGCATTTTCTGATGGAATACTGTTTGACTGGAAAATATTTGACCAGCTTTTCTTGTAGCTTGGTTGATTAACAGCTACATATGCTAGTCAACAGCTTCTTTACTTTTAAATCTGATTGATTAATTGGATTTTAAAAATCTATGAAAGGTTTAGACCCCATCCTCTAATTTTTTTCTCTCCCTTCTTTGTTTTTCCTTTTTGTCCATGTCACTCTTTTCCTGTCTTTACCCTCTCACTTGCCACTGGGACTTCTGTAGGTCTTAAAGCAAGAAAAGAGCATGGAGATCGTTGTGTTTCATTTGCTACATAATATATACCAGAAGATCTCAGGCAATCATTTTATCTAGTGATGAAACTTTTGATTGAACTAAAACCTATTTTACACTTCATGCTGTTTGTTCAAATTCTCAGTGGTCTGTAATGGTGGGTGGTACAACATGATATGATTGCCTTCTTATATTCTACTCTATTTCTGGGCCCATGCCAGGCATGCAAAGACAAACAATAACTGTTTTAGCAGCTACTTAGTCTGTGTTGTTACTGCATTGATGATTTAACTAGACCGTCCTCAAAACATTCTAATATTGCTGTCTGCACTTCTACAATATTAAATTACATATTGGTGATGACTATCTCATGAACATATTAATGATTATAAGAAGTTTGCTTAGACATGTTTGAATTCAATTCAATCCAATCCAAAAACAATTGAAATAATGTTTTACCAGTTATTCAATGTTATTTGTTTCTCATTCATCCATTACTTAAGTGCTCCTCAAAGTAATCTAAAATAATTGAGACAACTGTGGCATCAAAGGACTTTGATATTCATTGTTTCACTGCTTATATGGGGGAAAAAAAAGAGGATTTTGGCAATCACCCAGGACTGAACTTCAGGTATAGTCTGCAGACTGAGAAATAAGGAAAACAACAGGCAGAAGGACTACCACAAGCTGCGTTAGGGACCAGGCAGACTTCTTCCCCCCAACATTTTTAGAGGACGTGCATTGCATGCCTTCTTGGGCTGCATGCTTAGATAATTGAATTCACTTTGGTTTCTTGAAACTGTCAAGAGCAAATACAGTTGCCAAGTGTGCAATAATCAAATCCCTGAAGAGAGAGGGAGGAACTTCTGAGGAGGAATTCTGCTCTTACAGAGTAGCTCTTATTGAGTAGCATTGGAAACCATGTCAAAGCAGCTCTGCTTTGCTGCTTTGTCTTTAGTTGCTTCTTTGAGGTAAAGAGGACAGGAAAATCCATTTTCATTGTCTTCTGTTGTTTTCTCAACACATTGCATTTTCTAACACGTTGCATTTTGTCACAGAAGAAAAGTTGTGAGAGGTAGGGTAGTAGTTTCATCTTACAAATGCTTCTTCATCTGTTCTGCAATAGTGGAAGCCTCCATAACTCTATAGACAGGAATAAAATTAGCCTTAAAATATAAAGTAATTTCATCAATATTATCATTGAGTTATTTAATAAGAACAAATAAATAAATTTTGTTTTCCATTTTCACTAAGAAGCTGTAGTATAGAAACTTCTTTGCATTTCTTTATTTTGAATTTCAAATTGGGTTGTGCGCTAGAATGAGAAGTTACTCGGAAATAGCAAATGGAAAGGAAAAGCTTCCTTCATTAAAGAAAAGGTAATTTAAAGATGACTCTTGATAACTAAAGTTTGTTTGCCAAGTCATACCATCACTTTTTTGGGCAAAAATTATTCAGTTTGATAAATTAGCTTTGACTCCTTAAGCTTTTTAAGATGTCCTGAGAGTGAAATATTACTTGTCTTTAGTGGAGTACTTTATCTTTCAAGTGGAGTATATTTTGAAGATAAATACAATGTGTTTTTGTAATAATGTGTTTAGTTTTAAATCTTTCAAATAAAGAAAACAGTTTTCACTTTGGAGGAAATAAGAAAGGAATTATGTTCCAAAAGAATCCAGTAGTTCTTCTATGAGACCTGTATGTCTCAGCTGAAGTCTGGTGAACTTTATTTATTTAATGAAAATAAACACAAAAAACATAGCATATCATGACGAGAAAACTCAAAAATCCCAAATGTTCTCCTCATATAAATACCACAAAGATCAAGTCCTGCAAATACCATAATAGTTTCTGCTCTTAATTAAAAAAACTGAAAAGCTGGTCTGTCTCATAGTATTTTTGCTCTTGGCTGGAGCCAATATAGAAACAAGTGAAAAGGGAAAGTTAACTAAATCTTGTTAATAGTCATGCAGGCCAGAAAGTTGCAAGTATGTAATAGTAGGTGGATGAGGCTTTTATTACCACAGCAGGTAACTTTTCTGGCTTCAGCATCTGTAGCAGATAGGTGTGTTTTTACTGCGTGAATTTCCAAACTCCTCCCCTTGAATCCAATTTTTAAGTAGTATTTCTCATACTTTCTGAGGATAAAAACTTCCAGTACGTAGAAGATGTGGTCACGTGAAGTCATGAAAGATTCTGTTATCTCTTCCTTTCTTTGTTAGCCACTTGAAACATAATTGAACAATCCATGTTTTTTCATGGATTTTTCATAACCACAGGTTAAATGTTGCATTAAAAAGTATAATAATGATGAAGATATAAAATGAAGATATCTCCCTTCTTCCCCCTTTCAGGTTTGGTGTTTGTTTTTTCGTTTGTTTGTTTTGTTTTGTTTTGTTTACATTTTTATGACTTCTTTAGATGTCTTTGCATTTGGCTTCTTACTTTGTTCAGCTCAGGAAATATTATTGTTAAAGCAGATGCATTCAGCCTATCGTTACCACATGCATGCAGACATATACAATAAAATTATCTGGTTTATTGCTTGTTAGTGATTGTATCTGTGTTTTTCTCTATAAAGAAAGTTTCTAGGCTTTATTCTTAACTTTTTTTTTAGCTGCCTGATTCTATCTGAATAGCCTTATCAGGACAACCAAGAAATAAGATTTTGTCACAATAGGTAAGGGAGTGGGACACATGGATAAAATGTTGTATAGATAAATATGAAAACTTAACACACACCAATAGCTGGAAATTACAAGTCCTTTGGGTTGTTGGATAAAGTAAGTTGTTTATCAATTAATTTAGAAGGTGGAACTTAAAGATTGCATTTTTTTCTAATGGAAAGAAAAAGTAAAGAAGTATTTCCAAAGACGTTATATATTCTTTTTTTTTTTTCTTACGTTAATAAAAAAAGTATAAATGAAAATACTTGAGAGTATTTGAAAACTAAAATCACAGAAGTTACTTTACAATATGAGCAGTATCTGATCATTAATACAAAGAACATAGATTCTGAAGAATTCAGTTGTGGCCTCTGCAATCACAACTTCATATAAATTCTTTTTGAAATATTGAAGTATAGCAATTGAATATAATAAAACACATATTTCAGTTTAAAAAAAGAAATCAAGAAATATATTGTACAAAGCAAGTGTGTGGTTTTTCTTAAATTACACAAAAACCATTTTGTTTGTTGTTTAAATTACTCTAAAAAAAAAAAAAAGAAATCTTGTACATAGCATAATGGATTTTAAAGCTCTCATTTTGGTCCTTCTTTCCGCTCATTGTTCTTCAAATTTCTTGCTGTTTTGCTTTTCTCTTTGTCTTGCACAGACCACCAGACTACACCCACAATCACATTTGGGAAGCTTCCCTGACATGTGGTTTCTGCAGTTTCCCTCTGCTTTTCATCACTGGTAGAAAGTTCTGTCCCTGTGTTTACTTGGTTTCACAGATGATTATTAAAACTCTTTTCTTTTTCTTACTGCTGAATTGTTTATATGTTGTTCCATGACTTTAGTGGGGTGAACTCCATTGCAAAATGTGAAAAGTATAAGCTTGTCAGAAGAGAAATTCAACAAATAGGGTTATGATCACCTGCAAAGAAAACATATACAGGTAGAAAAATATAAAATGTTGGCATTGGTTTATTAATATGAGATAAAGGCTATCTTATCTCTTTATGGAATATCTTTCAAAAATAGTAATAATAATGCATAGATATCTGAACCATGCAGAAACACAGAATCATGTTCAGGGCCCTTTCAAATCTTAGACCTTGTACTGTAGCATTTACCTGTTGAACAGAAGCCTTTCTCATCTGTTGAGGCAATATTTATACACAAGGCAATGCTGTAGTGACCTTCAAAGATTGGAAGTAAATATAAAATATTTCATTTTCTTTTCTCCTCCCATGTCTGGTAATTTAGCTTCCAGCCCTTGAATACATGTAGGTAAGAAATTTGTGTGTAGAAAGTAATTTTCTCTAAACATAACGCCTTGGGTCGAATTTTAAAATTTCAAGACAAACATGAAAACCGATATGGAGAAACACTGTTTTAATTCAGGTGATTGTCTGTAGATGTATTATTTTGTGGTATAGCAATTACAGGGGAACATTTATGCTTCTGTATTCGTGGGAAACCCTTGGTAAGCCCACCTGCCTCTACATGCAGCTCACATGGTAATAGAGTGGCAGAGCATTGCTCTTTCCTCTCTTTCTCAACTGCTTTTCTGAGCCCCAAACCTGCACTGTCCTTCTTCTGTATTTACATTCTATTCAATTTCTATAAGGACCTCTGTTATATATCCATTTCGGGCGTTTTTAGGACTTCTGCATGAAGTTTGCTCTTGGATACTGCCCTTTTCCACATGCTGTGGCTTCTGTTTTTAACCCTTACACAGTTTGGCTGTAACCTCTCCCTTCCACTTTCAAGATTTTTTCTGCCTGTGGCAAAAAATATTTCATTCCCAACATGCCTACCCACTGCTTTGGCTTTCTGTGAGAAAGAAACACCACAGCTAAGAGTTCTGTTTGATATTCAGACCCAGAACTAAAAAAAGATGAAACTGCAGCATCTTATGAAATCTTCATTTACCAAGTGTATGATTTGGTGGATTTGCTCAGCAAAGCTAACACAATACAGTTGGACCCTACTCTGTTCATGAATCAGCCCCTCAAATGAAATAAATATAATCAAAACCATGCTTGGTCTTCAGGGTCACTCCCTAGCCCTAGGAAAGTTCATACAATCCATGTTTGCACTTACATGAAGTGTAAAGTTTCAGGAGAGTGTCTAGTAGTTTTTATTCAAAATTCTCCTACTGACCTGCTGAAGGAAATAAATAAAATTAATTCCACTTGCAGACCTCTCTTTCCATCCCTGCACAATTATCACCACTGAGGAGCACAAGCTGAAATTTATCCTATGAAGTTACTGCCAGTCATTTGACTGCTTGACTCTTGTTCTTTTGTAATAACAGTTTGACACCAGACTGTCCAGTGCCACCTTTGGATGTGCCACTGTAACATCCCTTCAAGAAATCTGTGCTCAGGAAATTTCTAAATCAGAGAGAATACTTTCAGTTTGAATAACCCTTAATGGATTTTCTTTTTTTTCTTTGAATTTGCCTAACATGTAAATTTTTTGAGATCCACTGCAATCCTGCTCCAAGGACTTCCCAACTTCTCAACTGTACATGCTTTAAAACCAACTTTGATTCTGAATATGCCACCTACTAATTCCATCTGATGATCCCACTTCTCCTAGAAGAGAGATCCTGATGTGCCCTTCCCACTCTATTCAGGGTTCTGTACATCTATATCACACTGCTCCTTCTTTTTCTTTTATAACCTTGAGTGTCCTTGTTGGTTAGTCATTCCTTCTACAGAACAATTCCCTACCACTGATTCTTGTTCTTGTTCTCTAAACCTTTTTTAATGTTATGAAAACTTTTTGAACATGGTAAAAAATGGACCAGATCTGGCCACTGTATTCATGATCAAGGCACACTGTTCTTTATTTCATTTTTATGGGCAAACTTAAACATTTTTCCAGGGTAGTTTTTGTGTCAGTTTTTGTGTCCTTTATTCACATTTTACATTGACTTTTCATACTCTGAGGTGCACCATGCTTCTCCCACAGTTGCTGTCATGACTTGTGTAACTTTCCCTCTTAAATATTCCTGAATACTCATTGGCGTTGATACAAGAAAATAATATTTTCATTCCTTTGTCCTAGCTGTCAGACTAAATGCAGCAAGCAGGAGACACTTTGAAAGCTTAAAGTGTCTGTTGCTGTGTTAGATGCCCTACAGTGTGCAAGGCACCCATCTGGCCACTCTGATACTACTGATAAGTGAGACTTGCACCCTTCTACAGTGACAGCTTGAGACTTTCATACCCTGCGGTATGAAAAATGACAAATGATAGATACTTTAATTGAGGCATTGAATTTCTGCCTGTATGGTGATATGTAAAACAATCTCTCATACATCTATCAAAAGAGTTCCAAGTTCCAAATTAGCCATATTTCTTGGTGAAGGCAACATAGCAATAGCTGCAGTTTTGAATAAATATGTCATGCCAATCTCTTTTTTAAACATTTGCATATAAATACTCATTGAATATTTAAAAACTACATTTCTTTTGATTCTCATTTAGAATTCTGGGGAAATGGTTCGATCATTTGTTGGTGGCTTGGAACTGATAGTCAATTTGCTAAAATCGAAGGATAAAGAAGTTTTAACAAGTGTATGTGCAGCCATTGCAAATATAGCTAAAGATCAAGAAAACTTAGCTGTTATGACAGATCATGGAGTTGTCCCTCTGTTGTCCAAGCTAGCAAACACAGTAAGTAACATTTAAACTTATCATACAAAGCATCTGAATTTCTTACTTCAGACTGCATTATACCCAACTAAAAGGTTATGACAAGAGCAGTAGATTTGGCAGCAGTTACAAGGAAGAGCTGTAGAATCATTCCTCTATGGGACATACATTGAACATCAAAACAGCCTGTGTCTGCTACTAAAATTGGTTTGGAAGATGAGCTTCATTTTAATAGTTACTGTTGCAGAATATTGCTTTTGAGAGGTGCAGCTGCCATATGAAAAAAACACAAAGGGTTGAGAAAACAATAAATCTGAACATGCAGAAAAATTTCACTGATGGGGTCATATTTTATATTTTAATGCTATCTTATCTAATTTCCAGTCAGTCTAAAAGTACCTTTGAAATAATATAAAAATTCACAGCACTTGCTATAAAAAGAATATTAAGGGACTTTAATAGCTCTATGCCTTACAGCTCTCTCCAGTTTTAATTGTACTGCAATTAAATTGGGATGCCTTAAAGATGTGTGGGAATGCAATTCTGCTTCCTGATGAATTTTTTGTTGTGTGTGTTGACTTTAATTTGTTATGTTTCTACCTTCTTCAGAACAATAACAAGTTAAGACGTCACTTAGCAGAGGCCATTGCCCACTGTTGCATGTGGGGCAGCAACAGAGTTGCCTTTGGAGAGACCAAGGCTGTGGCTCCTTTAGCACGTTACTTGAAGGCAAAGGATCCATTAGTTCATAGAGCTACAGCTCAGGCTTTATACCAACTTTCAGAGGATCCCAACAACTGTGTCATCATGCATGAAAATGGAGTGGTGAAGGTGAGGTGGAAGCATTTTCTTCTTTGGGGTTCAATCAATTAAAAAGGTTTGGCATGGTCAAAAAAAAAGAGATCTTTAGTTTGAAATAGTTCTTGAATACTGCTGTGTACTTCAAATTCTCTGAACTTTATCTTAAAAATGTTTGGTTAATTAGTGAATTGTGAAATAGGATTTTGGTGCCAAAAATATTACAGCCAGGTGGGTTTTGGGAATGGAAGTATTCCACACGACATTCGCCTTTAGAGTACTTGACTCTGACCTAGGCTGGTAGTGACATGACATCAGCATTTTATCATTCTCAGGTGACATTTGCTAAAGAAGTTGTGTTATCTTAATGGATGGTTGCCTAATACGGCAGTAAGTCACCTAGACATGGAGTGTAACCAGATTTGGGGACAAATTAAGGTAGAATAATACAAAGGCTTAGTTTACTTGAAGCTGTTTTGGTGAATTCTGCATTTACTTATAAAATACTTATTTTAGGAGTTAAGCATAATCACATTCTGCAAAGATCCTAGAACAAAATTTTCTTCCAAAAAGATTTTTTGAGCAAAGTTTTGTGTCACTGGTTGAAGGCAGAAAAGTTATTCCTTTGGCACAGGAGAGATGAGCATTATGACTTTAGAGATAGCAGGAGTTCTCAATTTTCATAAATTCCCTGAAAGATTCATTGTATGCAGACCTTTCATTTTACTTGATGTTCAGGTGAGAATTGATTTATGATGCAGTGTTAGGATTAACATTGATTTAGAGACTAATGTTGAAATAGAGACTGGACAGAGCTAGAGAATAAAGTGGGTATTTATTGAAAGGCATATTGGTTCTGATGCATCAAGAATCAGAGCCAATAACTGGAGTTTCAGAAAGGCTGGAGAGACATTCCCAGATGGCAAGGAGAGTGTGTGGAGATTTAATTGCAGAAATGCAAGAGTCAGTACGGGGCTGAGTCTTGCCTGGCCTGTTCAGCACAGGCGAATCAGTAGTTGCAGCACTCGGTCTGTGCCATTGGATATCCTTGCTCAGTGGTTTGCAGTAATGACAGAATGCCTGCATGTTTTCATTCTTCTAGCCTCTCCAGTGAATAGCTGACTGAAAGCACACTTTGTATTTATATAGAGGTTGTTATGTACAGGTTATTCCAGGACCAATCGTATTTTTTCTAGGAAACTTGTTTGGATTTGTTTAATATATTTTTTCATCTCTTGCCAGATATCTGGTGTTTCAGTGATCACGCACAGTTGGATTAATGTCACAGCCTCTGTAGTTGTGACTAGGTTGTGATACATGCCTAATCCCAGGTGTTCTTCAGCACGTGTTCATGTGCTGTGTTCACATACAAAGAATGTGTGATGCTTCAGGGAAACATTTAGCCTGTGTGAATGACACAGTTACTGAGTGCTTTAACTGTTGGTTAGAGACTTTCTCAAAGCATTAGACTTTCTGACCATTCCTTTTTCAATGTGTGTATACATGTTTTTGTCCAGGAAACTAGAAATAAAATTATAAATAGAAAATAACTTCAATCAGATTGTTGTATTTCACATTTTGCTACTGCTTCAAACATTATTTGTGAATCACAAAACAACAGTTGTGAGAGAACCAGTGTTGGAAATTTTCATCTATTTGTAACTGCACCCAAAATACATTCAATCTTCTGCAGTGAGTCTATATGATAAAAATCTTGGGAAGTCACTGGTGTATGTCAGCTGCCATGTGAAATTCTGAGGAGACAAATGGGGATTTTAGAGGAAGTTTAGAAAGGCAGTTTATGAAGTTTTTCTTTTAAGTTCAGTTCCTCGATCAATGTTCTTATGACTGGGAATGGAACAATGGTTATGACCTGTGACAGATGAATAAATGCTTTCTTTCTACCAAACAGCAGAACATATTTCCTCTTTCTCAAAAGTTCATGGCTGTGCTGGAAAGTAGATTCGCATTTTCAAAGATCCAGTAATGACATGTGGGACACTAGATAGCAGGAGAAACAGGCATCAGAGTAAGGAACAGGTATCAATTTGAATTCAGCATTGGAGATAGCCATCCACAAACCAAGGGAGAAGAGAAATCCAGTGAGGGTTTGGCAGTTTGCAGCTGAAATAAGCAGGAATATCAGGCATTATTCTTTATACTTGGAGTCTGTCACCAGAAGAGAAAGAAAAATTCACAGGCAACTAAAAGCAGCACCAAGCCAGCACCACATTCTTGATGGAAACAGCAGAACATATCCCTTAAAGCTCTTGCAGAGGAACAAAGATGTCCACCTATATTTGCCTGCTGCTGAAACCTTACAACAATCAAGCTCATTCATGAAAAAGGATGTCTAACTGTGAGCTAAAGAGTACAGGTTTCTTATAAGGGATGCCCTTGTAAGATGAATTGTAAAAACACTGAGGAGGAAATGGGAGACTGAGGAAATGCAGTTACTTTAGTAGTGAAAAGATGAGTGTAAACATGTTTTAAAGGAAGAAGTAAAGTCATCAGAAGATGCTAAAAAGAATGTAAATCATTATCCTACAGACCATGTCAAGGTAATACAACGCTACTCTGTGCTACAGTCACTGTTTTTCTTGGTTATGTTGACAAGCTGTAGGCTGGATTGTTTCTGAAGTGAGTTAGTGAGGATAGCGGTGTGATAGGACAGGCACTCCTGCAGCTGCTCATAATAGACCTTCTAAAAGGCTTCAGAATTCAAAAAAAAATAAAATTGAAGTACATACAAGTGAAAAACATGTAGCTGATTATTCCTGGTCATTCTTTCTTCACAAATGAAGGAAGATGGAAGAATTTCTATTGCAGAAATTAATTTCTGACTTTGTAAGTGATATAAAGAATTTGATTTTGTGGGTGATGATGATAATAATTTCTGTATAAAGAATGCCTAGGAAGTTTGAATGGCCTCATCACCTACAGAGTTGAGGCCAGTCTTTTATTATAAGGCTAATGAGACTCTGTGGAGTCTCTGAGGAGATTATTAACGTAATGAAAAAAATCAGAACAAGAGAAAATAAGCACACAAAGTCAGGCTGTGGAAGAACAAAATTAATCAAATTAGTAATTCATCTTAACTTTAAATGTTTACACTGTGCACATGCCAAACTGAAATAGTCATCTCAATTCTTATAATAGTCAAGGAAGAGGAATAGGTTTTTTACTGTTTAATCTCTTTTCATTTGGAAATTTATGCAAAGATAAGGCGCCTTGTTTTCTACTGGCAATATTTTCTGGTCTTCTTTGGCTGTAATGAACAGTGCAGCTTCAAAGGTCAGATCTGCACATCTATGCTGTAGGTATCCATGTTTAATGGGGTGAATCCCGTCCAAGGCAGTGGAAAACTTTTAAAAATGAGCATACAGTCCATTTCATTATTAGATAGGAATGACAAAGTTCTGAATATTAGTGCAATAAGAAAGATCTATTAAAAGTATTAATTTTTCTTTTCCTAGAAGAATACAGATGAGTTGAATTTATATGCTATGATGGTGATGAAACTCAATCTGCCCAGCCATAACTGAAGCACACTTTGAGTATGATCTAATAATGCCAGATGTTTTAAATTAGTGGATCTCACTAACTGGAATCCAAGGCTTTTGAAAGAGATCTTTGGAGTATTAAGGATGGATTCCTTTCATCTAAGTTTGGCCACTTTTAGGTATGGAGTTTAAAGTAGTCTAAACTAAGACACCTTCTGTAGGCAATGGAAAGAGAGAGAGAGACACCTGCAGACCTATCCTAGCTGAAAATAGATGCCCAAGATAACTGCAAGGAATAGACTCATGAAAGTGCCTAATTTTCTCCACTAAATGTAGAAAGGACTGAGGTGACTAGCTCAGACTAAACAGCTAGTTTTCAGACAGCTGAATTTAAATTAATATCCTCCTGGATGTTGATTTTCAACAAGCTTGTGGTACAGGGGAAGTTGCAGGTCTGGGAGAGAGGTAATATGCCAGTATTTAAAAAGCCTGAATAAGATTACAGTCTGGTAAACTGGACACTATTCTCATGTTACATAGTTGTAGGTCCATACGTTATAATACTGGAAGGATCATTTTAATGACCAAGTCTGACTAGCCTTGCTCATGCAAAGCAGAGACATTGCTTCATTTTTTTCTGTTTGGAATAGAGTATATCTTTTAGAAAAACACTGACTCTTTACTTAAAAAATTCCAGCAATGGAAAATCCACCAGAGACATCATAACTTGTTCCAGTAGTTAAATACCTTCCCCATAAAAACATTTGCACCTTATTTGTTCCCTACAGTTTGTCTAGCTTTATCTTATGCAATTACATGTATGATACTTTTGCTTGGTAAACTGACAAGCCCTCCATAACTTCTGTTCTCATATACATTCTTACTGAAAAAAATTGAATTGTGTGTCTCATTGTCATATTTTTAATTAGCTAGACAAGTGTAATCACTGATAGAATTTCTGCATTTTTAATTCTTTAATTATATTTGTGTGTCAGTTCTGAATTTTTTGGTTTTGAACTCCCTTTTTGGACTGAATTGCAACATACTTCAGAACAAAATTCAGTATTCCAGTAATATCTGCATGAATACTTAAATCAGGTAAAATAACTTCCCTGTTTCTGTATAAGCTCTGTTTGAACATAAGAGATTTTCATTATTGTGTTTGACCACAGTATTGCCCTCAAAGTTCATATTTGGCCAGTTTTCTGCTTTGATTTGTGTGTCTTTTTGGAAATGGATTCCCAGGTTAAAACTTTGTGTGCTATAATGTTGGCCTTCATGCACAGGAGTAAAAATCACCAGTGAATTTAGGCCTGGTGATATAAGCTGATTTTTTTTCAGCAGATTAAATCAGATTTTAATTTTTGTCAAAACACTTTATAAATGTCAGATGACTTAGCTCTTATTTTTGTAGAATGTCACAATTCAAAAGCAGCCACAAAATGTGTTCAAGCGTTTTATTGTTTTAGAAAGGCAAATATTCAGAGACCAAGATAGTGACTCTTCTTGTAACAAAATATTGCCTTTCCACAGTAGAGGATTGCAGCTTTGGAAGAACTAAGATTCATTAGAAAACTGAAGCAGTTTACTGGCTGAGAAAGTGGTAAATACTTTTGAATTATATAGACATAAGTGTATAAAGGTCTGTGAAAAGAAGACCAATGGCTTTGGTTGTGAAGGGTGAAGCTAAAAAATGCCTGTTCTGCCTGCCAATGAAGTTCTATCTTTGCAGTTACCCAGTGAGATGGTACATAAATATTCTAAAGCATTTAGGAAATCTTCCTACTGAGGTGATTTCCAGTATGTCATATGAGGATCCCTTGATGTTTTGACTTGAAATTTCTGCTTGAATTCTGAACTAATTAGCTAAGAAATATTAAAGTTATTTATTTTTCTATTTATGCATTTTTTTCTGTGTACTCTGATGATGCTTAAAGGCATTGATCACAGATGAAATGTTCACTTTGTTATGGAGTGATGTGTACCCACATGAGAAGAAAATGACTGCAGAAAACTTTCAATTTACATGTAACACAACGAGGTGGAGGTGAACAAACAGATAGGACTGGAGTGCTAGAAAAAATATATAAAATATATGTTCATATTTGATAGTTTAAGCAAAACAGAATACATTTTTTTACTGCTAATTCATAGCTGCAACTCAATCATCTTAAGTAAAATGTAAATAAGGAATACTGACTGTAAGCTTTTTCGTAAAAATCTAGAACCACTGGAGAGTAGCCAGTCACCCAGATTTTAAGGCACTCACACCATATGGGAACCATAACCAGTGCTGTTGGCAGGGTTTTGCATGTGTGTGCCTGTGCTGAAGGCTACATGAAGTCAAAGTAAATTAGTCTCTGTTGAGCTTTGCATTGTTCTGAGCAGCTTTTATTTTCCAAATCAATTTAAAGATATTTTTCTGTGCTGCACTATGAAAAAGTAAATTTTCTCCTGTTCTTGTTCCATTGTGCATACAGAACTAATTATTTTTGGGCTAGAGTAACCATTAACCTAATGATTAAGGTACCTGAAATGTAGATGATCAGAGTTTTCATTCACATTCTGATACTTTTTATTATTGAAAGTGTCTATCCATGCATAGAACTGATCTTTAGCCTCTGTGGTCTGGTTTATGCTATTATTTGCCCAACATGGAAGTGCTCTGTTTTCTTATATTACAAAATACTAATGGATGCTTTCTGGAATATCAGTTGTGGTAGCTTATAGAAACATCACCAGGAATGCTGAAAAATAAATTTCAGCTGCTTAGTACAGTAAAATGGGCAAAGAAGACACTCATGCCCTAAGATTGGGACTTGATTTGTATAATCATACCTTTTAATATTTTTTTAATTAGTCTTTTCACCAGGGTACAGCCTGAAGTGATGCATAGGAGGAGAGGGTGGGAGACAGTGGATGTGTTCAGCTTGGGCATGTTGGTTGATTGGTTTTGTCTTATTTGGCAAAGAAGGCATAACAGCTATAATGTATCTTCTGAATCCTATGTGGAGTTAATAGGAGGTATTTGTGCTTTTTGAGTTCAGTTCTTAGTGGCAGAAAGGTTAGGCTCTTCTATTCCCTTGTAATATTCCAAGATATAAAACTAGTTTGTTTAACCACATTTTCTGAAAGCTGTTGTGAAATGTAGATTTCATATTTGGAAGGTTTTTTATAATGACTGTATTAAAAAATGCAACTTCTATAATTTATTGTGCAGAGCTTCCAGAAAACTAGTCATTGTTTGCTAAAGTCATAAATTCCTATGAGAAGTTTTGGCTAACCATTTTATGTGCAAAGATTTTCATAAGACCATCTTTATGAAATAAATAGATGCGAATTACAAAACATGGAAGACAATTACTAGTAATTTCTACTGAAAACATTCTAAAACCAACCTTTTATCACATACTATAGTTAGCTGGAGTACAGAAAATGAAATGCAAAAGCACTGGAACCCATTTCTTTAGGAGTATTTGGCAACAGGTTGATTGTTTTCTTGTGGTGGCCTTTGGTGAGAACATTAAATACACAATATGGAGTTTTACATTATAAAGCAAGGTTTAATATGTCTTTATAAATTAATCCAAAGTATTTCAAATAATATCCATGCAATAGTACTACTGGGGTATAATAGTATGTATTTGCAATTTATGTGTTTATATTGTAATTTTAAGTTTAGAAAAACCCCCTTTGTAACTGTAACTGTGATGGTTTGCTCTGTTCAGGCTCCACAGTTCAGGCTGGAGATATGGTGCATCTGGCACATACTCCAGTCTGATGCCTGTTGCTTTTTATAACAGTTGTTACAGTTCTTGGACATCAAGGAAGAGGGCACTAGATTCCAAAATTTCTGCATGTCTGTTGTCTACAGAAAATATGCCAAATCTCTTCACCCACAAATGTATTGATCACATCACACTTAAATTTTGGATATAAGAGATTCCATAAACTAAGCCACATACTAACATGTTTTATTCCATTGCAGAAGGATTAATGTAAAATGACAGTATTACACCAGTTTCCATTGTGTTAGCAAGTGCCAGGTTGCTTTAAACATTTTGCTTACAGGTTCAGCTCCAGGAAGCAGGAGCCAGTAGCTGTTCTACCTTCATAATAAGCAAAATGTCACCATTCATAAAGTAAGGGTACTTTTATGTAAAACATTTTGCTTTTGCACCATTGACAAAGATAATGAAGTTTGGCTTTAGTATAGATTAAGCCTCAGAGGTTAGATTACTTTTTTCAAAATTTCACATTACTGAAGTTTATGATACGTAGCAAGTGTTCTGTTAAAGTCTGGCTGATTGTGGATGGGAAAAAACAGCAGCCTAAGGGAGATCAGCTTATTTTTGCCCAAACTCTGTGCTTCAGGAGATCTCTAATTTTGTAACATTTGGATAACAAACCCAGAGGCTGGCATAAAGCTCCTCTTGGCACATTTTAAACATCTTTTAGTCTTATAAAAAGAAGCTTGTCCCACTAAGCTGTACGTTTGTTGGAGCTGTTTAACAGTAGCTGTGCCCTGCAGCTCTTTTAGTGATAAATGAGCCATTTCAAATAAGGGCAATTGCAGCCAACTGTGCAGAAGGAATCATTAAAAAAAATTTAAATAGACATTTTTGAAGCTTAAAAATGCACAAACAAAGTATGTTAAATCAAAATATATGCTGCTCCTTTTAATGGAAAAGATTGCTACTGGCTAAGTCTTCCAGCTTCAATAGGTGTGCCAAAAAGCCAAGGAATCTGGCAGAATCTGCAGATAGAAGTTCCATCTTTCATCTATATTTCTTTTCTGTATTTATCTTGCTTTAGAAAATGCAGAGAATGTCTTTTCCTTCTGACTTGGCACTATTTCCAAACCACAGAAATACACAGAGCAGCTTCTTGCAATTGTTTAGCTCCCTGCACTAGTCTTATCCTTGTGACTGTGTGAATCATTTCTTTCTAATTTGGCAATAATAAGAAAGAAGAGCATTAAAGTACTTTTATGTTTATGGCATAGTATCTTAGCTGAACTGCAGATATAAAATTAGTTTTCTTAATTAAGAGACACTGGGTTTAATGTGTAAGGACAGAATGCCAGGTAATTATTTTTGACATTCAGCTGATCAAAAATAGTTTCCTTGTATGTAAGGAGCTATTCAAAGAATCTGAACATAAGAAATACCAAGAACAAAGTTCTTCCTGTAGAATCAATCACTCAGTTCAGTTTGGCTTCAGGCCCTACTCATTGTAATCTCTCTTATGTTGCCGTTGCAAAGAGCGCTCTCTGGTATCTTTTAAGTGATAGGGCACAACTTATGGACACCACTTTCAAGGTAAAGATGCTAAGGAAAAGCCCACTTGCAGTGTGTGGATTATGGGATGGGCTCTAGTGTTAATGTTCCTGATCAGTGTTCTCTACTTTGGCATCAAATCAAGGCTACCAGGCAGCACAAGCCTGATGAGAGTTCTGTCCTGGCTTGAGTGAGGGCAGCGACAGGATATGAATTGCTGATGCAGTTATGCTTATTTTACAATCAATTGCATGTGAAAGCTAAAATGTATCTTCTCCTGGACTGTAAGTGAAAGTTCGTATGATTTCATGTTACTGAAAATTTGATTTTAATTAATTTTGCTTTTATCTCCAAGGGTAATTATTGGCTATATTTATCAGCTGCTAATCAGTGCAGAATTTCTTGGCATGGTTTATGATAATTCTTGGTCTCTGGAAGCTTTGAAGAAAAAAATGTAATGTTAAAGTGAGCGAATATTAGCCAGTAACACTTTTTAATTACCAAGAGAGTCTGATACACTCCAAATTACATATTACCTTTGGATTTAGGGAAACTATAAAGCTAGATAAAAGGTGCTTTTCAGCTGATTCTAGTCTACTCATTGCATGTGTTGAAGGTATAGATAAAAATAAAAAAAAAATTCCATGACATAGGATTGAGAAAGCAGTGACTCATAAAGGTGCTTCCATACTGCTGTACAGATAGGACAGTTCCAAATACTAGGATAAGATACATAATTAGGGCTTTGTGGAAATAGAGAAAAGTTTAAAATATCAGGAAGGTCTTTAGAACACCGAAAATCAAAATTGCCCCTCTGAAGGTCCTGTTCTTCACCAATTCTTGTCTACTGTCTCCCCTGACCACAGGTACGTGGGATGAATCCAGGTTTGTTTGCTCTTTGTATCTCTCACATTGTATCTGTGCAATCTGCACAAATACAACATTCATTAGACTGGATTAGCTCCTTCTCAGAATTCCAGAGAGACATAATTGCTGAACTCCAGAGGCATTATAGACTAAGGGAGTGTGTATATATTGAAAAAAAGTCCATCATACTTGGCACTGGATTTTCTGATCATTCATGGTATAGAGAATATTTTATTAGTTTTTTGCTCCTCAAAGCATTTTGTCTTTCCATCAGTTGATGACTCTATTGGTGTACAATAATCCTGTTGCTGTTTGGAAAGGCGGAACTGATCGTGCTTGGATTTTAAGAGAGCATTGCACAGCACTTCACCAAAAACGGTTAAAGAAGTTAAAGTGCTGTGTGATGAGAAGGTGGAGTCCTAGAGAGGATAAATAACTGCTTAAGACTCAGGAATCAAAATGTAGGAATTAGGATGAAGTTTTGGAGCCAGAGAACCTTGTCATTTAGTATTTCATAAATGATAATGGGAGGGGTGGTAAATGGTGAGGTCGCAAGCTGCTGACAATTCAGTTCTCCATGGTAAGTGCAGAGTCAATTGCACAGTGCAGTTCACAGTGCAGAACCAGAGGTCAAATCTCCTGTGCAAATACATCACAGCTCAGTGCAGACTTTTCCCCTTTTGTGGATTTACTACACTCAACAGTTTTGCACACTGCACATGCAGCAGTTGCAGAGGGACTGCCAGTAACTATGGTTAGAACTGAAAAGATGTCCAAATTTTTGGGTGAGGCAATAAAGTCAGAAATTTTTTCAATGTAAGATACAGTTAGGGACACCACACAGCTCTGACTTTGCTTCTGATTGATTGGGCTGCTTCTGTTAATCTTCCTGCTCTTGGTATCATAATCCAAGAATCCTTATAAAATTTGCAGTTTTATGTAGGTGTTATTTATCCTTAAATTTTTGTTGACATCCTGGAGTGTGGGGCGAGAAACTGATAGTCTGTTTAATTCTTCCACAGCAGAAATGCATATGAAGGAATTGTATTTTGAGATAACACTCTTTCACAAAATTCACAATATTCTGCATAAAGATACTTCTGTTCAGAGAAGAATGTTAAATTCCTTATTTGTCATCATGAATCAAGCCCATGATGCACTGTTTAAATGAAAACGTAGCCTGTTTGAGTGGGAAGCTGATGAAGTAGAGAGTACATTCCCCGTGTGGGAGTAGTACTTTCTCTTAAATCATCTTCCACATACTGGTTTTATGAGGTGGCAGAATGCCTCAAACATACTCACCCAAGAATGCCCAATATATGGTCAGTAATGTTCTTGTGCTTGCAATGGTGTTGTGAAATAATGTCTTGGGTAACTGGTTAGCTCCAACCATTTCATCCTACCTGAGAGACAAAGTCACCACCACACCAGATTCAAATTGTGATTCTTTTTAGCTTTTACAGTAGCATTCAGGTAGAAGTTTCACATGATTTTTTTTTTCCTGTGTTAAAGCACAGAGTTGCACGGTTTCAGAAAATTAATTTTCACATCTTCCCCCGCATGCTTTAACCAGCTTTAGCAGAGCTTTTATGCATGTGGTACAACCTCCACTTACCCAAGCACAACTATAACTTTCTTCTTCTAGAACTAAAAAAGCTCAAGCAAATGAATGAGCCAAAACCATTTCCAAAACCTGAAGCTTGGAACTGAAGTTGAGAAGTTAATAAAAAAATGAGGAACAGGCTTTTGTTCTAATCAGAGAAAAGTTTTAAATATAATTTTTATTTATTAGTTTTTCATTCCCTACTTCATGGTTACATCTTTAGAGAGGGAAGGAAGCAGATCAAGTATTCCTGACATCTAAAAGTCAGACAGGTATTATTGCCTGCTTGTTTGCATGCAACACAGTATCTTTAAAAGTCTCTGATCTCACAAAGCTTCCGAAAGCCAGCAGCCATTCAAGCACTTTGTGGCCAAGGTCCTCTCCTTGGAGAGAAGTTTTGCTTATTTTTGAAAAAATATCTAACTCCCCTCTAAAGAACTGTATGCACATCACAAGTACTTTGGTTGAATATGGCCTGATTGGAGTGCTAATTCAAGCAACTCCCTTTGTTTCAATCACCAAAAAACCAAAGCATTTATATGTCACAATAAGTGTACATGATAACATTTTTCAGCAACACAGACTTTTTAAAAGCCCACAAATTTCCAGTACTTGTAAATATATTTCATGACAACTGACCAAACTGTTCATAAAGAAATTTGTGCTTATTATAGGAAGATGACTCCTTAGTATAAAATCATTTGGTTTTCTCTAATAACAAAAAAGCAGTTTGAGAAATAAATGCTATCATACATTTGATTTTCTGATATCATATATTTAGACTTACTAATATGAATGAACATGTGGACCATATTTGTACTCTTGCCCATGAACAGCCTCAGATCTTTTCTTGCTTCATCGTGTTCAGTTTCAAATTTGTATGAATAGAGCTGACCTGTGTTCATACCATCTATACATTTATTTACCCTGTGTTCTAACTGAACATATTCTAGTACATTTACTAAGTACTGGAAGTCTAAAATCAGATTATATGTTGAACAGTATCACTCATCTTCCAGTTTATGTAAATGTATGCACTGTTGCCACCCCCACATCTTAAAACATAAGACTATAGAACAGTCTTCTTGTGTGCCACAAAAAAACCCCACCTTTAAAATACACTGGCTACTTATTTCAAATAAATGCTCTTGTACAAATTCATGGGGACAACCTCCTGCTTTTATCCCCAGACTTTGATATGTAATGTTTACAAGCAAAAGCACCTCACTTGTTTTGATGATAATGATTGTATGTAGGAATAGAGAGTGACCCTTAGAGCGTTGGACCTAAAGCTATATTAGCTTTAGAGATCAAAATCAGTACTTGAGCAGAAGAGAGTTTGAAGTCAGTTCATGCATACCAGTAGAATGGAACATACTTCTAAAATACTGGTACAGTCACATTATGTTCTCAGATCCCTATTCTCAGGGAGAAACTTGAGAAAAACATGGCAAAATTTGTCAAAAGTCCAGTCCCTTTACTGCAGTTCAGTGTTGTCTTCAAAGACAGAATAGTTAGAGTGCATTTCAGGAATATCAAACAAACCACAGGAAAAAAACCACATCATGTTTTCAGGGCATTGCTGAGAAATCAGACAGAACCCTTCAGAATGTCAGGGTTAATGGACAGCTTAATTTTTTTCCTTTGACTTGCTGCTGATAGATTATTTGCGACTGCCTCTGATTAACTTTCATATAATCTTCATATGATTGCTAGAGATAGACAAAATTATAGTATTCGTATCCATAGTAATGTTAAAAAATTTGAAACAAAACTGAATTACCAGTTCTTTCTCAATTTCCTATACTACCTCCTCAATAATGTTTGAGAAGGAAAGGAAAGGTAAAGTCATGCTCCTGCAAAATGAAAAGGAAAGCAAAGAGTGAAAAAGCAGGTATGGAAAATGAGCAGGAAATACAAAAAAGAAAGATTGATTAGGCTTGCAATGATATAAAGGAAGGATAGCCCCCAACACGTTACTGAACCAAAGTAAATTATGAAAGGAAAAGGACATCCATGACATAAGTTTACAGTTTTGAATGTCCTTTCCATATAATAAGTAAGCAGGCTCATAATTTAATCTTAATAAAATTAATTTTCAATGAAATGAAAAATAAAATTTTGAAATGTCACTCTATTGAAATTACAAAAAAGTTCTTTATTCTCTCTATGCCACCAAAAGCCTTTAATATGTTAATCTTCTTTTGAAAACTACAATGAAATAAAAATAAAATTCAGAAAGTGGTTCAAATAAAAATATGCTGTGAGACCTGGGGCTTCATCACTTTTGGATTATCAGATCTGCCTATTGTTTTTTATGGGATGAATTTCATATCCCATAAGACCTTTTGTATATTGGAATGTTCACGATGATTGAATTCTTTCTTAATATTGCACCAAACATTTTACAGCTGAGTGTAGAGTCAAGCTGTCTGCCTTTAAGGTCTCCATTTAGTTCCATTTGTAATCACACCTTTTAAACAAAGATTAGAAATAATTTTGATTACTAGTTTTATTTAGCTACTTTACTTTTGCGTGATATTTTATAGGCAGTTAGATTTTCACCTGAAATAGTTGTCAATATTCCTCTGAAATCCCATAAGTAGCAAATTGGGATGGTAAAACCTTTAAACTTAGAGTATCTTAAAGTGGTCTGCAAATTTGCAGTTTTTAAACTATTCTACATTTTACCATTTGACATTTTGTTGATTTTCTCTTTGTTACTGATATTCACAGTTCTCTGCCCATTTATTGTGTCTTTGCAGAGAAGGAGAGCATCCTTCCCTGAATAGCTAAATAAGAAAAAGACAGTAAAACAGATGAGGTGAAGAGAGAGCTGTAGAGTCTATTCATATTTTGTAGCTATATAAACATTTGCAAGTATGTGTGTATGTACCATATTATAATTCCCTTTAGGCACATAGGTTATGTGTATGTCTCCGGAGTAATGCAATGCAACATTTAACCTTATTGGAGAGTATGACAACTATATTCTTATTTTGTATGTTATTATTGTGTGGTCAAGAGATTTCTTTTCAAGAGTGGTGTTCACATTCAGATGTTGAAGAAATATGGTCCTTGTCCCAGATGCCTTTCACTTTAGTTGTAACAAAGGAGGGGACTAAACCAAATAGACAAAAATGGACAGCAGATAGGAAAAATGGAAGAATGAAGCTGTACCCAGAAGGGTTTTAAACTTCAAATCTATCATGGTGTAAAATCAATTGTAGCTCACTGAGACTGTTTATTCTAATGAAATAGTAAACATCTCATGGTAAAGTAGCAGTAATCATATGTTCAGAATACTTCACTAAGACCATCAAGCCCTACTCTTCGTCTCATTTCCTGGCATTTTGTGGGATTCATCTTGGCAACAGTCATTTTGTCCCAGGCAGCCACAGAAGAAAAATGACTTGCCAAGGACAAATCACCTGTCTTAAGCCCTGAGATAGGTGAGATGATTTAAGTGCACAAAAAACTGCAGGCAAGTTTGTTCTCATCCGAACTTGAAGAAGTCCTGCATCTCTTTTCAGGAAGTGCTCAGGTTTTCCAGCTCCTGCACTCTTTCTGAGGGAAGATGGGAAAAATGATAAAGAAGAGACAGTTCCTGGCCAGCCTGCTGGCTACCACCATGTTCAGGTGTACCTTAGCCCAGGCTGCATCCTTTGGACCTCCTGATACCCCCCAGCCATTCTTGAGTGATTCCAAAAAGTTGCCCTTTCCCTGTGACTGCCAGAATGGAGATGTGTTTCATGGAAGAGAGAAAAAGACAGAAATAGGCAAGAAAGGAAAAGAGGCAAGGTGTAATCTTCCTAGAATTTCTCCCACCCCAGGCAGAGAGCTTCACCCCAGTTTCACCTCTTTATGTTCAGAAGGAGTGAAGTAACAACCAGGGGTTGCTCTGACTTTAGTCTCAGGGAGGAGAGACCCTGTGCAACGGGGAATCAGCACAGTGAGTGTCAGCCCTGCCCATTTTTTGCCTTCCCTGAAATTTCTTGGCAATTGATTTTGTACAGCTGCTAGCTCAGAGTGTTCCCTGGTGCATGGGACTTCAGTCTGAAATCTGTTTTCTTCATGCCACCTGAAAAAAACCAAGCAAACAAAGAAACAAACAAAACACCCCAGCACTTATGTGAGCGTCTTCTTCTTAAGAGTCTGGGTATGGTACATGTTGTCTTATCCCTGTGTTTAGCTGAAAGGGAAAATCAGGAAATTGGCCTGAATTTTAGTTTAGAAACAGTGACTTAGCTTAACCTTCATTATACTTTGATTGTGGAGTATGTTTTATTATTTATAATTTAATTTTATGAGAAGTATTTTTGTAGGAATATGTGTAACGTAACACTCAAACTAGGTGCTTTAATATTTTCCAGTGTGCACTATGGTGTTGAAAGTTAGAAAATGCTGGCTGGATCTAGACTGATACTTTCTTGGATAAGCTTCTACCATATGCTTTTATTTAAAGTTTTTTTTTTCTTTTAGGTTAGATTTATAAAAAACATGTGAAAAATGTCTTTTTTTGAAAAAGAAGTGTTACGCAATTAGAAGATCACAGTGCTAGAAATATAGCATCCTTCAGGAAATGTTGCATGTAAAAGAAGCCAGATACTAAATCTAAAATAAAAAAAAAGGCAAGTCCTACCACCAACTGGAAATGCTATGTCAATCTACAAGATGTTGTACTGAAGTGTATGTCTTTAGTTCCAGGAATTTTAAGCTCTATATGAACTCTGACTAGCTTCCCAGTGTAGATATGAATCTTGTTGAAGGAGTTTGTCCATATTTCCTTCTGATTAGAAAAATTTAAATAAGATTTGTTTTACAGGGCAGAAAACCGAAAGAAGCCAGGACAAAAAGGGCATTAAGTATTTTTTTATATAGTTAGTCTTTATTCATAATTTTGTTTCATGTTCACAGGCCTCTGGGGTATTGAATAGGCTGGTCTTTTATCTGCTTTGTGGGAGCAGGAGAGCCGTCTTTCCAAGAGAGAAACAAGTATAGAACGTATAGCATTCTATAGAACAAGCGTAGCCTTGTTCTACACTTCCCATTGTTTTAGAAAACTTGTTGGGGACACATCACATGACTAACCCCTTATTTAAAGATTATTCCATGCAAACCTCTATACTTCCTGCAAACATGACACCCTATGCTTCCTGCTTCCCCTCGCTGAGTCTGGACGCTGCAGCAACTGTAGCTGAAGAAGAGTGATTCTAAGTGATTGTCAGCAGTACGTGGAGACCATCTGAGATTTTTTCAGATTTAGGGTTTGTTGGTAGAATACTTACCTCTGCTTTTGCTGCTTTTAAATCCCCTTGGGCTACTTCTTTTATAGAAGTGAAAAGTTCTAGAAAGACATCACTGTTTGCAGTGGTACAGGCTAGAGACTGACATGCTGAGAAGCAGTTTTACTGAAAAGAGTATTTTGTAGACAAGCAGAACATTAGCCAGCAATGTGTCCTGACAGCAAAGAAGTCTCAACTCTGGACTTACAGCAGGAGCACAGCTAGTAGGTAGAGGGAAGTGATTGTTCCCTTTAGTACTCAATAGATCACACCCAGAATTCTGCCCCAGCTTTGGCCTTCGATGTAGGGAAGATACAGATAAACCATAATAGGTTCAGCAGACAACCACCAGAATGCTCAGAACCTGAAACACTGCTCTATGAGGAGAAACTAAGGAAACTGGGCTTTTTCAGCCTGGAGAAGAGAGAGGTTTAAGTGGACTCATGAGCAATCTTGAAGCTCCTACAGGGAGTTCAGTCATCAGAAAGATGGAGCTAGGCTTTTCACAGCGATGAATGGCAAGAGGAGGAGAAACAATGAGCATAAACTAAATAAAGAGTAACTGGGCACAGGGAAAACCTTTTTCTCCACCAGGTCAGTCAAACATTGCAATAGGTTGCCAAAGATGTTGTGCCATCTCTACTCTTGAAGTTTTTCAAGATCTGGCTTGTATCTGACTCTTCTTTGAGCATGACACTAAGCTAGAGATCTCCTGAGAGCCCCTCCATTCTGAATTACTCTGTGATTATGTTGTCATGATATAGTATCACAATTCTGGGGTAGTAGTAGCAAAATCTTAATTGTTCTGAATATTTAAATGTTTTGGCTGTGTATTACTTCTGGAATCCAGAAATGCTACATATGCCCTGTACATCCTCCAAACAGCTTGTATTTGTGCTTATTTACTGGCATGATGTGCAAACTGTGCAAAAATATTGGACTCTAGCCTTAGAATATAGATACCTGCCAACAGAAAATGAGGGCTACATGGTGCTGCAAATGCTTTCCCTGTCTATGGAAAGTGCCTTTTATGTGCCAGAAAGAAGCATTTATACCACAGGCTTTTTTTACTGCTTCTCACATCTGTTAACATTTACATGTGTCAGAAAACAATACCTGAACAGTAAAGGGAAGGGATACATGAAGTTCAAGGGTATTATATCAAGAAAAATGGCATGTCATATTGCACTAGTACATTGGAATAAAAGAAATGGAAAAAGGAAAAAGATTTCTTGGACTTGTCAAATATACCTAATATGTGGGATAGTTTGTATATACTATCTATGAATGCATTTCCATACCTGAATTGAATGACCCAAATTGCCAGTAAATGGAACTGAACCTGTGAAAGGGTCAAGGAGTGATAATCAGGAGATGAAAGAATAAATAATGTCTTGGTTTATTAAAAAAAGAGTAAATTTTTATTTCATTAAAGGCAGGATTTATATCAAAATCTTCAAAGTTGAATTCCTTAATACAGAATTACCTACTTCTATTGAAATATTCTGCATTTTTGATGATCTTCTCATCAGCTGTCTTTTTGTTAGTACAAAAGGAGTAGGTTAACTGACAAATGTTGCTGTATATCCACAGTCCTTAGAGGCAGCTACTGTGTTGGGCGCTGTTTCCAAGAATAGCCCTTTGAAGTCTTACTGTGAAAATCCTGAGACACAGTGTAGTACTGGATTTTGTATGACGTGGCAGTTCTTGCAGATGTTACCACTGGCAAGTGATTTAGAAGAGCAGCAAATTAGAGAGAAACTGATCCGTGATCCCCTGAACACAGAAGGAAAAAATCACTGGTTAATACCTTTGTAAAAATTGGTGTTAGCATTGGTTGCATCTGCACCACTAGTTCTTTAGGCATCTGTTTGGGTCCTTTGTACCAGTTTCATGCAGGATTCTGTTCTTTGATGCCTCACCCTGATTTTCCAAAATGTGCCTGCAATAAAGAGCATGGACCCTTCCCTACAGCTATTGTCATTGCTTAATATTGAGTTCTCTGTGGAAAGTGACAGAAAAATACCTATTCTCCCATGTCTTCTGAGCCTAGAAGGAAGTGATGGCTAAAATAAGAGATAGTTAACCTTGAATTGAGTCCTACCTAACGTGTAGTCATAATAAAGGCAAAGGTCAATTTTTACTTTTTCCTATGTTCCTACTAGATAATGTATCTCCAAAACATTATTTTTGATGAACATCTGCTCTTGCACAGGGATACAAATCTTATCTGAAATTATTATGGATACACTCACTACACTGAAAATGCCTTGCATTAGATCTGTGAAGATGCAATGAATAATCACATAAGGCATAGGGTTTCCTTTCCCCCAAATTTAAAACCTAGAGCTTTACCAAAACCACCATATGAACAGCATGTGCATACATATTTTTGGATTTGAGTCAGGAATATGAAGGATCTATAGCAGTTTTCTTCTGTTAGTTGCACAAGACAGTTGTGAGGCACCCAAAGAATCACTTGGTAATTTAAACTGATGAGAGATCAGCTTTTGACAAATGGTAAAAGAGAAAGATCTTCATCCAGTAGCATTTCTGAAGAAAAAAGTAGAAGTTACGCATTCGATAAGCTTGCCTTCTGGCCTTTGTGCTTTGTAGCTGCTTTGTCATTACAGGTAGGTCTGTGTCCTCAGTCTTATGTCCACTTGAAATCAGTGGTGAACCTTCCACTGACTTCTCTGGTTGCTGACCCTGGCCCAGGTTTTGCACACAAATAAAGTATAGAAACATAAACCTTTCTCATATCATTTCTTCTCATGTCATTTTAACTCTGGCCTATCATTTCAGAAGGGTTCATATTTTAAGAGTTCTACCCAGCTACTTGGACCTACATATCTGATTACAGTAAAGGAAATGTTAAGAAAGATTTCTAGAAAAAAATTATCATTGATGCTTAATTGACATAAGACTCTTTCTGACATTATTCAAGCCTATCAGAGACAGTCTTACATGTTGCATGTAGGGGTCAAAGGGTGAAAGGTGACTGGAAAGATGCTTGTTTTCTACATTTGGCTAACACAAATACTTCCTCAAGTACAAAATGCTTTGATCTCGCTAAGTAAATGCCATATGTGTGCAGCTGTGGCCCATGCCTCACGACTGCTGGAAGGTTAGGAAAAGGTAGCATATGAATTTGATGTCTGCATCCAATTTATGCTTTTATATTTAGCAGTTCATAATTTTGTGTAATATTTTAGCTGTATGAAAAATATGCGCCAGAGTTGAGTGATAACAGATTTCTCTGTGGTTTAACCCAACATTGTTTGGGTGAATACAGATTCCTAAGTATTGCAGACTGAAAATACAGGTTTTAATTAGAGCTGTCTGAGCTTCAAAATACCTGAATGCACATTAAGCCTGGCAAATTTTCAGAAAAACAGGGGTTGTGTGGAGCTGATTTAAGCTAAGCAAAAGTCTTCTCCTTTCCAGCTCTATTGCATCTGCAGTTGCACTGCTGACTTGCAACACACTGAAGTGAGATCCAAACCCATTATTAATGGCTTTCTGATATGTAAAAATGTTTTATCACCAAGGCCTGTCTTGTGTCATACTCATGTTGAACAGTACCTGACTCCCAGGGAATTTCCACTGAAAAACTTGAATGACTTCCAGAGTAAAGGATCTACTACACATGACTGAAATGCTGAATCAACTCCAAAATTTTGGTGCCTTTCTTGAGCTTTTGTTTTTCATTTTTACATGCACATGTTTAAGACTGATATGCCCAGAGCTATATCCCTCAAGATATTTAGCATGAGTAGTTTGCTGTGACAATAAAGAAACCTACTGCAGTCAGTGGGACACAAGGGTCCATCTCATGAATCCAGTTTCATGATCGAGACCAACAAAAAAAAAAGAAGAAGAAGCATGGTTTTGTTTATTAAAAATATTGAGCATGTACAATTTTACTGGTATACTTTGGGGGAAAAATTGTGACTCATATGACTCACATAAAGCATGTAAAATTTCTCCTTACAATAACAAAAATACAAGTCACAACCATTAGACAAACGTAGTGCAATAACCAGAAAACAAGACATGAAAATATCAATTGACAGGTACAAATATGATAAAAGATAATGCATTGCACTTTTATGTGGATGTTAATAGTGTTAATAGGTTTCATGTAGTAGATACATGCATATGTATAATGCAGTGTTGTTATTATGATTGTAAGTATTTTATTTCTCAGATGCGTGGGTTAATTCATGCAATTGTTCTAGATATGATTTGAACAATTTTGAAATAGAAGCAGACTGATTTGTTTTTTTCTCCTCTGTGTTTTTTCTAGCTCCTACTGGCCATGGTAGGCTCTACAGATGACGCTCTGCAGGAGGCAGCAGCTGGTTGCATAGCAAACATTCGCAGATTGGCTCTGGCAACAGAAAAAGCAAAATATGGCTGATGCTTCAGCAGCTTTTACCAACACACTTGTTTAGCAATTCAGCTACATTTAAATACACAATTACTCCTTCTAGCATCTGTATTTTATAGCAGAGCTCATCTATCTGAAGATAATTTCATAAAAAAGAAATCTGTGGAAACTTACATTTAATTTTACAGTAGTGGTTTGCCACCCCTAGGTTTGATAAAGCATTCATACCTAACTTGGTGTGTCTTTTAGCATTACATCCATCAAAAGACCATCAGTTAAGATATGTCAGAGACATTTTCTACAATTGATATGCTCTTATTTTAATTCATTGTAGATATACATGGTTTTGCTTATCTGTGACATTACAATAAATTTTGCTTCTATGTGTGTGTGTGGTTATGCAGCAATTTATGAATGTCTTGAACAATTCCCTGCATTATAATCTTGTCCAGTCATCCTCTCATTATGCTTTTGCATGTTTGATCACTTGTGAGTCACAAGAGAGCAGAAAATGCAGATACATGAATCTCACATCTGGCATTATATAAAGACTGCAAACAGCTGTAGCAATAGACATCATTCCAAATTTCCCATTTCTACCAACATCAAACAAAATACTGCTTAATTTTATAAGTGGCTGGTGAAATGTGTTTTAATTAAAACGTTTAACTCAGCTCTAAATAAAGAGTCGATATTATATTTACATTTGCACTTCATCATCTTATGTTTTTAAATTTTAAATTGAAGACAACATTGTATTCATGTAGTTACTTTTTTTTCTGTATAAAATTATGTTCAGAATTACAGTTACTTTCAAAAATGCACAGAAATTATTATTGATATTATAAATTATACACCCACTGTACCATGCTAAACAAATAATGCTAGGGCATTTCTTTGAGAGCAGTCTTAATTACAAGCACAGACTGATGACAAAAATGAAATAACTTGCATTTGTCAAGGGCTCACTTCTGAATTATTTTTTACTTCCCTTAATAATTAAAAAATTTCTTGGTTTAGAAGCATTTCATAATTTCATTATTTTCCTCTAACCAGCATAGTTTCTCAAGGCAGCTAACTTTCTTGCTAACAGAAGCTTCTGAGGAAGACATAATGCCAATCCACCTTTTTATTTGTGTTTTCTCTGTAGCAGACATGGAGACTAATTTTAAATTTCATTTTGGAACACTTGCACAATTCTGAAAAAGGACAATTACACTGGACCCTTAGGGAAGGTGTAGAGGCTGTTTTGAAGAAAGCCAGCTATCGACAGATGCTGACAGTGTGGAAATCAAAATGTCAATCTAAGTAGTATTTTTGATCAGTGTAAACACCATCATAGTCACAGGGTTCATCACAAGCTCCATCAGCATCCAGTGACCACGTAAATGCTATTTTAGGTATTTTTGAGCTCTGCCCCACAGGCCTGGTATGTTATTTTGAATAAACTTGTCTATATTATTATATTGATGTCACAGCTGTAGTAGTGTCATATGCTTCATTGCTATACCCAAAAATACTTCTAAAAATAAATGCTAATTGCCAAATTCATTTGAAAGAGAAGAGGCTTGATTTTATTTTTGTCTTTTCTGTGAGAGAAGCTGTGGATACAAATAGTTTATCACAGTCTCACTTATGAATAACACGTAAAATGGTAGCTTATTTTTCTAACTGTTGAAGGGAAAAAAAACTCCCTGAAAATAACTCTTGTCCTTAGCATGACCTCTCAAAGCACACTTGACTGTTAAGCATGGATTTCAAATGGCATAAGTTCTAAAGCAAGCTTAATTTTATGATACAGGTGTCAGGGCAATAAATGTCATGTTTCTGACAATGAAATGGCCTCAGTTTGCCATTCTTACTCACACTGGTAGCCCTTATGCCTCCAAGTAGTTAATCTGAAACCTTTCTTTTAAGACCTCAGACAGTTAATCCCAGACTTAAGATAACTTACTTGTGCTGTTTTCTTTTCCTTTACCATGCCTGCATTTTTAAAGTTCTGTACAAGGAGAAGAATTGTTGAAATCGATACAGATCACCACACAGGCAAAGAACTAGTATTAGAAAAATTCATCTTTTTTGGCCAAAACCGGTGGATTCCATTTAATTAATATAAAGAGATTTAGTTGTTGGAAAATGAATAAATGCATGTGATCCCTGGCCCCTGTGAGTGGTGCAGTACAGCATGTACATTTGAAAAGCTTCCACTTTGTCCACAGATCTGCTCTGAGTTTCATAGAGCTGCAGCCGCCTGAAAAGGGATCCTCACAAAGCTGGGTGCCCCATGCTGCTCACACAGCCCTCCAGCCCTCCTGGCAGTGCCCACCAGCCTATTCAAGCCCTGGCACCAACCCATGGCACTGCCACCACCCAGGCCCAGCATTCCCACTGCGTATAACCAGGCACCAGCCAGCTCCCACTCCCTGGCTCCCATGCTTGGAAGGGAAATGCCTTCACTCCTTGCTCTTTCCACCAGCTGCTACTTGTCCATGTAAACCTGTAGCCTCTTAGGAAATACGGTTATACTGCCTATGGGGCTCAGTATTATTTTCAGCTCAGAGCAATTCAATGTACGAATTATTTTAGTTGCAAGAATACAGTGGTTTAGAAGAGGGAGTCAGGCTTTGTCCAGTTCATTTGCCGTCATCTGCTCAGTCTGCTCCCTCCTTATCTTCTCTATGTGATTCCTGTAGTTTCGTGGTTTTATAATACATCCTTTTTTCCATTTTATTTACACTGATATTACCATCAGCAGGGAGTATCCATCACCTTCCACATTTTCAGTAGCTAGATCCCAGCTCTGCAGAGCACCATACTCCAACTGGAAGTCACAACACCAGGCCTGCTCTTCACCAGCTGCTCACTGTCAGTTTTGTTCCTCAATTACACTAAAATGTCAAAAAACACAGAGTCCAAGTAAAAAAAATTGTATGAGGAAGTGTTGTTTTGAGTATGGAAATACTAGAGTTGATGAGAAAAAAAGCAAGAGAAAAAATCTTTCACCTCTATGCAATTATTTCTGGAACCTTATAAGCCCACCACATCTTTCAGTCTATGCATCTGTCAGTAGCAAGATAGCTTTTCTTCTACCACTCCAAGATTTTATGATTTATTGCTTGGTGACAGATAACCATTATCAATAATTTAATTGTCCCAGGATGTTCAAACTACACATTTGAATCTGGGATTTATGTTCATTTCCTTTTAGTGTTCATGCTAATGACAAGTGCATGTGCTCTGACACACGATATTGTCTCTAAGTTGTAAGAGAAATATAAACTTCACGGCCTGGGTGCAAGGAGTCTGTGATATATTAGGGGCTTTGTTATTCTGCTCCATCACCAAAACTTGCCTTTGGAAAGTAAATCAGCTTGAGACTCACAGGGCTGTCTACAGATTTGACTCAGTAATATGCTTTAGGCTAACTGATCACTTTGTGTGAAAGCGTGGTACCTCTTTCATTCCGTGTCTCCTAAAATGAGTTGAGTGAGCTGCTTACACTGGGGGTCAGATGTGAATCATCCCAGGAGGGTGAACTAGATAATATGTTAGTTTAAGAATTTCATCTCAAATTAAATGGTTGTTCCTTGCACATTTCCACCAAAATAATCTTTGTTTTATACATGACAGCAGGATGACTGAGATGGAAACATGTAATGTGTTTCTTCAGCAGTGGAATTCAACTTTCCATGCAGGCTGTTTGCAGAGCTTATTTCCAGAGTCAGAAGCTGACTGCTCCCCAACTGCAAATTGTGGTTTGCCTCTTCTTTAGCCACTTAAGCTTTGCCACACAGTGCTCAGGATCCAGAACAACAGAAGGAGGCTGTGCTGCATCTTGGCCATTCTTTAATTCAGACAACCTAATTGTGGACTGTTCAGTGACCTGGAACAGGCCAGGACCAGCATGTTTCAGCCATAGCCATTGCAGTGGTAAGCTACATTGCACCATTTCTAAAGGAATTAATTTTGCCACTCACTGTTCTCTCCCTCACTTAAACAGTGATGTTCCTCAGTGCTTATTATCTTGCTGCTTTGGCTATTGAAAGCAGCCAAAAGTCACCCATTTTCATGAATCTTTTCCCTGAGTGCAATTTTCGCTGTAACTTGTGCTTTGCTTAGTTATCCATTCAATACAACTTTCTGGGAAGTATTTCCATGGACAACATCACCATGGCTTGTATTTATCCTTTTGACTTGCTTTTGTGTTATCTGACAGACACCCTTCAGTTGGCAAGTTCCTTTCTCTTTTCCAGTTGTTGTCATTGGCAAGTTATGTGTTTTTATCCTGGTCTACACAGAGCACAAGACCCTTCTCAGTTGCTTGATCTTTTACAACTGCAATCAATTCTACTTTAAACACACAAATATTTTCCTTCTGAAAGGCTCATCAATGCACGTAAGGAAGTGTTGACTTTGGCTTCCATATAACATGATGTGACAAATCCTGCCACTTTTGTAGTTCTGCAGTGACACAAAGCCATCTTCACTAATTTCACATTTTCATCATTTGAGAATCCTGACATGGTGACAAGATAGTACTTGGCCAGTCAAAACCTTTTCCTCTTGTTACTTCGACTGTGTATGGAAAAGGACCATAAGGACATTGTACTAATGCTGAACAATGAAGCAAGAGGATGTAAACCAGCAGTTTTCAGTCAACTCCCCATTGCACTGGGATCCTGCATGCCTTTAAAGCTGCTCCATTCTTCATTACATGAGAAATGGCTGAGAAGCTTTTGGGGGTCCAAGTTGTTCCTTGCAATTGCTGATGGTGGTAAAGTTTTGTCCAGCCATGCTGTGTCACACCCCACTTCTTCAGGGGCTTGGTGAAGGCAAGAAAGCAAAGCTCAGCACCTGTGCTCCAGTGGGTGCATCTGGCAGCAGAGTCTTCCTTCAATGGCTGAGCTTTGAACTGTACCTTCTAATATCCAGACTAAATAGCTAGAGATTTGTGTCCTGCTTCTGGGGAAAAAAAAAAAAAAAAAAAAAAAAAAAAAAAAAAAAAAAAAAGCTTTCATAAAAACAGTAATTAAAAAAATACAGATGCTGATAAAATTAAAAACATATGATATGGAGTTGAAATTATTTAGTGCTGAAAAATGTTGGTTGATTCAGTAGTAGTTAAACTTCGAAATAACTTGTCTTGAACAAGCAAATAGTTATAAGTATTTGGCTGTGTGTCTTTTTTGAAAAAAAAGTGAACACAGATCATGTTGCTGGTTCCCTCTACCACTAACTGGTAAAGGCTGCACTATAAAATTAGTGCAGTAAACCACTCATCTCTCCAGTTGCCGCATTCTCTGCCCCAGTTGACAGCCTTTTGGGGCCTCCTTGGCTCTTTAGCAGAAAGCACCAAGTGCAGTTCTGTTGCTCTAATGAAAACATAACAACAACGTCTGGGAAGCCATAGAATGATGCAATAACTGTACAGCTCTGCTTCCTTTAATGTGATGAAGCTTGCATATTTGCCTGGCTCCAGAGTTTTACTCCTGCCAGTATTGTACTGTAAAGAGACTTGGCAGAACACGTTCAAAGGCTGTTCGTGGTTTTTCACTCAGCATTAAACCTTCCAATGACGGAAGGGTGGGGGAACACATATTGGGACAAACAGACACTCAGTGGAAAAGAAAGAGGAGAAGGGGGCTGGTGGTAGATAGTCAGCAGTTATGTAAACCTTGGTTATAGGACTGGGGTTGATGAGGGCTGAGCTGAGACCCACTGGAGGACAACATCGAGTATTAAACCAGTGGATCTTCTCTGCCCACTTTCCAGGGGGTGATCAGCCCAGAATAAGCCAGCTCCTAATGTTCAGAGAGAAGAGACCAATATTGCTTCATTCTCATGCTGTCCTTGATAACTGCTCGGTCACCATTGGTTGCAGTAGACAGAGGCTCTAGGATTGCCCTTTTCTGTCCTGTGTTTGTTCAGTATAGGGAAAGTCTCTGTCCCCGTGGCTGCCGGTCTTGCTCTGCAGACCTTCATTGACCTCATTTGTGGCTGTCTCTTTTTTTTTAATGGCACCATTTGGAAAGCAGACTACCTAGTCCTTGCCCCTGCATGAGGTTAGGCAGGAAAATATTCAAAGTTAAGCTGGAGCAACCCTTGGAGAGAACTGTTCCATACGCACTTGCAGATGAAGGGCAAAATATGTTCAGAAACAGAAGTTATGGTCAGATTGATGCCTCCTTCCAACCCGTTCCACAACTGTCTGTGGTGGGGTGTCATGTAAAAGGAAAAATATTTGGAAAAGCGGACATCTGTGGGCCAGCCTTGGTATGCTTCCCAGAATGTAATGACTAGGTGAATGTTTTTCAGCGCAGCAACTAAGGAATATAGGTGACTGCCAAGCGCTGGATCTGATGTGGCGTGAAGAGGTACAAAACAAAGAGGAGTGATTTGTCTGAAGAAAGTGAGGTTTAATTATTTCCAAACTCGGCATTAAAAAAAAGCTCTACAAAACAAAGAGGAATGATTAGTCTGAAGAAACAGAGGCCAAATTATTTCCAAACTCTGCATTAAAGAAAAAAACAAAAACAAAAACAAACCAGAAAAACCCAAAACAGAATGCTTTCCAGTCTCGTCAAGTTGCTTTTCAGATTTTTGCATATCTTTAAGACACTTCCATTGTGTGGACATGCTCCTTTCACCAGTCTTGGGGCTCTACAAGTATGGCTGTAGACTCCCTACTGTGGACATTTCTACATCAACAGTTACTGAGATCTATGTTATGATTTTAGTTCCACTGGCAGTTACTGATATCTAATTACGACTTTATCTGTTCTGAACTTTGTAGGAATGTGTAATAGAAACCACTTCAACTTTTGCTAGAACTGCATTTGAATTGTGTGTCTCCTCTCCTACAAGACAGCCACATCCACACTCACCATCCCAAAAGAGCTGAAATATATTTCAGCTTTAAGAGGAAAATACTGTGTACTCTACCATGTACATTCTTGCTCTGGGAGACAAGAAATGCAGGCTCAACTGTCCCACAGCACCCTCAGAAACTGCAAGACTCAGAATCTCCATCAGAGAAAGCAGACATGACAGAGGCCCCTTGTGGCCTTGGAAAAGCTATTCCATATTGTGGACAACCATTACAACTAGGACAAAACACAACTGTGATGCTGGCGCCTCACAAAGAACTGAACAAAACGCTGAACACCACAAGCAGTTCCAGGGATGTGAAGCATCTTTCTGCAACCTCGAGTTTAAGTCCTGAGAGGCTGCTATCAAGCACAGAGCTTCTCCATGGGGTTTCCCAGTACCAGCAGTCCCAATGGAGGTGTTAGCACCCTGCAGCATTGGGCAGGGGGCTGAGAGGCAGCCTGGGCTCAGGGCTGCCACCGTGCATCTGGCAGGGCGTGCACTGGATGCAGAGGCATATATTTTCATAGCAAATCTAAGTGGCAGTTTAGAAAAGCTGGCGCAGCCAAAGAAAACCTTGGAAAGCCCTGCAGAATGAATCAATAAAACTGTCTAAGAATTTAATCCAATGAGAAAGTTAGTAATTGTCAGAAATCCATGAGATTTACATTTCTAAATTAAACAGGCCAACAAACTAAGAAGATTGTGCTTCTGTAATCAACTAGTAGCAACTTTACAAAGTTGTAAGAATGTGCAGGGAATTCACTTACAAAATGTGGCTGCCACCTGCAGGTACCCCTTCAAGGTTTAATTCAAGAAAGTCTGTGGAAAAATAGGTGCAATCTCACTTTGCTGAGACAGGTAACATTTTGCCTTGGCCAGTAGCAAGTGTGATTTGAGTAGGCATGCCTTGAATAACTGCAAATGAAATGATGGCAAAACAGGTGAGTGAGAGCCAAAGGGAGGCTGCATGCTACCCCTGGAGAGCTCCTGTTGGGCGAGGATGTGCTGCAAACCCAGCCTGCTGTGGCAGAAACACTGCCCTGGGCAGCCCTGGGTGATAAGTAACTACATAAAAATTCCAGACATGGATTGTAGGATATCAATCCTACCCAAGGAAAGCCTGAGGGGAGGGGGATGGAGGAGTCATTTTCAGTGATTCCCACTTGTTGAGCTGATGTGCAGGCACTCAGTGTGCTCCAGCCCTGGGAGCACCAGGGCTGCATGACTGCACTCACTCATGTATGACTACCTCTCACCTGGCTCTTTGCTGCAGAGCCCAGATGAGAGCAGCTGCACCTTCACCTGCAGGGGAGGTGCTGGTCAGTCACATCACTGTATGGGAGAAAGTGAGGTGGACAGAAAGGTTTTATTGAGGAAGGACTTCCACAAGAAGCAAGGAAAGATGATTTTGTTGCTTAGCCTGATAAATATAGATTTTGGGATCCTGCATAATGGAATGGCAACCCAGACTGCCAGGATCCAAAGCCAGCCCCTCTTTTGGGAAATCATTCTGGCCAATAAGGGACACGAATCGACACTGCATCTACTTGGAAAAAGGATATGTGGCCTATACTACTCTCATGCTGCTCCCTTTTCCATAGATACACAAAAGTACATGGCTCTCTGCTATGAGAAGAGAGCTTCAGAAAGTTTTAAAGAAATTTTATTCTAGTGGGGATCCCATCATGATCTGTGAGCCAAATGCCCTGTCTCTTACAGCATGAACTGAATTTTATGGGGATGCCTCTCAGCAGGGCATTCCTCCAGCCTGTCCAGACCCTGCTGCAGTGAGACCTTGACTTGGACAGCCCTGACAAGCTGCTGAGAAGCAAAAGGACTTGAAGAATAAATATGTGCACAGGCTGTTCTGCCTCCAGCTCAGACTGTTTCCTTCTGTCTCAGTCTGATAACTGTACAGTCTCCCAAAACCTTCTCAGATGGCTGCTGTCCGACAGATCCCAACAGAAGCAGGGTGAAAGAAAGCTCACAAAGGTTTGGTATCTCTCCGAGCAGTCTCAGTCTCTGCTAGATTAGCAATGCAAACAAACGAAAGCGTCTTGGAACTAGCCAGGGACTTCTGGCAAACCCATGTGTTTGTGACTGCTACCTTTGTTGGAGACAATTGACATGACTGTGTCCTTTCCAGGCATTTCGAGCATTTCTGCATTATCAGCCGCCTGGTCTAGGGCTGCAGAGTCCATCCAAGGGAGGACTGAGGTATGAGGACTGCTTGAAGCAGCTCCATGAGTAAAAGCCTTAAAAGGCTGGATCTTTTATGTAAGAAATCATATTCCTTGGACGGCTTATAAATGTTCATTGCAAACTATCTAGTGCTGCTGCCAGACAGAATTACCTTAACTGGGACTTTATGGCTCAATCCGTGGAGAGTCTCCCACATAAACACAGGCACAAATCAAAGTGCCTTTTTTTTGAGAGACAGCACTCCAAGTGGGCCCAGGCATCCTAGTTTCACTGTCCTTTTACAGGACAGTGGCTGTGACATTGAAAAAGGTTTCAGGATTGAGTTCTCAGAACTACAGGAGGCGCAGTGGGTGTCCTCCTCAAAGGCTTCTTCAATGAAACCAGTAGTGTGTCACTGGTGCACTGTAGAAGGCCATTTGTTCCTCCCAGATATCTGCATCCCAACCCATGGAGGCAGATATTACAGGCCTCTGTAATATCTCTATTACTGAAGAGAAACAAATGTTGAGAAGGATATCAATTTTCAATTCAAGTACTATGTAGCCAGGTGTTTTTAGTCCTGTTATTGTCCCTAGAAAGGTGAACAGCAAAATCCTCTTCTAAGATTTGGCTGCTCCTCTTGATTTGAGATTTCAGGATTCATAATGCCAGGGCTGCAAACTCTGTACCAAATCCTGTAAATGGCCTGACAGCTCTTGGTTTGCCAGGCCAGTGTTTTCATGCTCTGATTTCATCCAACTGCAGTTAGACACTGATATCTCAGCTGTCCTTGGGGAGAGCACCAGCAAAACACTAAAAGTCTCCTCTCTGTTACAGTAGTGACTTGACCCTCTCCAGCCAGGACCTGACAGGATGACAGCTCTTCTAAGGACACCAAGTGTTTGAGCCAACACCTGGTGCCATGTGGTGATGCGAAGGTTGCAGTTAGTGAACAGATCAGTTCAGGAGATCTGGGCTTTCACTGCTGCCCTGGGCAGTCCAAAATTCTCTTCACTTTCCCTCTGGTTAGAGACTAGTTCATGGGCAAGGTGCTCAGCTCCTCAGCAGTGGCAGCAAGGTGTCCCTGCAGCAAGGTGTCCCTGCCCCGGCATGGACAAGCTTCTCACCATATCCCTGCAATCCTTTCCTTACTGAATCTGCGAAGAGAAATTCAGATGCCCCAGTCTATTAAAACAGGCTGGGATATGCCTGCTGGAGAAGGTGAAGTCCAAAAGGCTTAGCTGACTTCCTCTGTCCTCTGGGAAGCATCCATGCTCAGACATCTGGAAAACCTTGCTCTGCAGAGACATTTGTAACCTCACCTGATGCCACCACAACTCCAGAGTGGGTGGAGAGCTCCTCTCCAGGAGAGCACAACCTGCTGTGTGGCAGAGCACGTGCTGAGCCCATCAGTCTGAAAAGTCAGGAGCACCTCAGGGCAGCGCTGCAAGTGCTGCTCAGGCACTGCCAGGATGGGGCAGGCACAGCACCAGGATCTGCTCCATCCCTGCCACGACTGTCAGCCCAGTGCTCATCCCACACTTGGAGGAGCCCCCAGGAGGAGGCTACAGCTCTGCTTTGTGCTTGCACTTACTCCCAGTGTTTACCCTGGCAGCTGAAGCAGTTAACTTTATACCATTTCGCTACTTTGTGGAAAGACTGTGAGGTGACCAGCACCTGAGTCTGCTGACAGCTTTGAAGGAAACAATTATGCAAACCTGAAACTGAATCTGTCCTTATCCCTAGGGCACATCCCCACTAATGGCAGTTGCAGTCTTTCCCTGGGCATCCTAGGGCACCTTCTGTCCCAGTCCTGCAAACACTTTCTGGGGGCTTAATATTACACCAGTGAGGAATTCTTGCAAAGTTGATGGGATAGCCAACATTTATGTGTACAATCAAATGTGCAATTTGGGTCTGAGCAGTTTGTCATATCCTTGGCCTGTGTTTAAAAAGAAAAAGAAAAAACACGAAAACCCACAAATCACATTTAAGCTAGCAGAATGATTTATTAAGAAAAAACAGTGACGGATTTTTGAAGTACTGAAAGGGTTGAAATAGTCTGAATAGAATGAAAATTGACACGAATTTTTACCACAATGCAAAAGGAACTTGAACTATTCTAATAAGAGTTTGCTTTAATGTTCGTGCATGTCTTCACATCCTGCTTTTGGCAATGGCCAGAAAAGAACTACTGAAATACTGTGAGAAAAGCTGTTCTTGTGTTATTTCTGGCCCTGTTGTAATGCATGAAATCAGGACATCTCATGAGAGAGACTGATATTCAAGATTTTCAGTCTATTTTTCAGATAAAAAAGTCTGGATATATATCTAAATTTCTGGATTTAGTCATGGCTAGATCTCAAAGCAACAAGTAAAGTATCTGTGAGGTCACAAGTCAAATAGTTACAATTCAGAAGAAAGTATAATAGTTATATTCAAGTAACTTGGAGGAAAAAAACCTGTGAAGCCAATATTCACTTGCCAAGCTAAGGTGGATGTCTCCTCATTCTCAAAATAACCCTTAATGCCATCGGGGAATTTCTGAAGTTTATTCAAAGGGTGGACAAGGGTTATGATTAAACCTAAAGTGCTTGGAGACACAATGACTGTCATAGGCATGGTTCTGTGCATGTGTGTGGCTCTAATCTGTCTAAAAATCATTTTTGATAAACACCTTCAGGATCCAAAGAAATGAGGGCTCTATGAACTATATGTTTTCTGGTGCCCCTGCCAACTCTGAATAAATACACTGTGTGTGTAGCCAAGGTCTTGGAGAATTATTTCCTGAAAACTACTTACTTTAGAACCAGAAGGAATTAATGAAGATGTGCCAGCTATTTCCTTTGCTGGCTTGCATGCCTCAGCCTCACCAATAATAAATAGTAACAGTGTGTACATGAGTTATGCTGCTACACTTCATGTTCTGCACCCTGCAGAATCCATCTATTCTGTACAAAAGCAGGAAGGCACAGAGTGCGAGTTTGTTGCCTTTCCTCAGGTATCCACATTCAAGGCTTGCAGTAGCTATCAAAGCCAAATTGCATCTTGAGTCACTGGCTTTAGCCTCTGCTAAAATAGCATTTGTGTATTTTACAGCTATTTACAGAGGTAATGCTAAAAAGGAGACAATACAGCTATCAGCACTGGTTAAACAGATTAATATGATCGGCCCAACTTTCTGATCTGCTTGAACAAACATATTTATTATTACTGGACAGCTTTCAGAAAACTTCTAAATCATTGGAGATTTATAAATTATCAATTATGTAAGAGTTAAAGCAGCTAGGGAGATGTTTTTGTATGACTGCAAGCAATGAGAAAGGAGATTTTCAAACTCAGGCCAAAACCATTAATTGCATGCCATCTTTAGAAGAATCTTCTTGCAACCTTATTTTATCTTCAGATTTTCTCAGGCTTTCTTTGCAGGAAACCAGCTCCCCTTTATGTGATTCCCAAGCAGAGCCAGAGGGAGCGGGATCCTGTGTCCCAGAGGAAGCTCTCCCCAGGCAGCTCCGGGTGCCTGACTCCACACAGTCTTTATAGAAACTGGCACTAACTTTGGGGTTTTCCTTCAAGAAACAAAATCCCCTCGATCACATCCGTGTTGCCAAGGCAACGCACTCCAACTCTCCCTGTCCTCTCCAGGACCCAATATCTACCAGAGGGGCTTCTAGACAGAAAATCATCGAAACCCTGACTCAACCGCACGAGGTTTAACGCCGTGCAAGCAGCCAAGAGGCTGAGGATAATTCAGAGGTTTATGCAATAACTGGAGGACCATCAAACCAAAGCATGTTATGACTACTTCTCCCTGTTTAAAATCCTAAAAGTCAGCCTGAATCTTGCATCCTCTCTGTCTTGTGTCCGGAAAACGCCTCAGATTTGGGGTTGAAAGTGAATACGCTCTGGACTGACGTGTTGGGAGCTGCTACCCCGTGCAGAGCTCTGTCAGTACAAAGGAAAGAGGAAACGTTTCTACTGGTATTATTAACATGTCAGTAGCAGTGATAGATTCCAACTGAGATCAAGCCCTCTTGTATTAGCAGTGTGCCAAAAGCAGAGTAGGAAGCAGAGAAAGGGGAGGAAGCGTTATTATTCCTGTGTTACAGCTGCAGAAGAGAAGCATGGGGATTGTGAAATCCTCGAGGTCACACAAAACCGTGTGCAGCTAAAGCGAGGAGGGGAGTCAGACCCTCACAGCTGCCCCCTCCATCCCCTCAGCCCACGTGTCTCTCCCTGCCTTGCTAGGCTGGTTGACATTTTTGGATATCTGGGGATGCTCAAGAGTTGGGGCAGGTGGAGTAAGTCCCTGAGGATGGGTCCCAGGCAGACGTCACATCAATCACAGTGTCCTTGCACATTGCTTCACTACCTTTGCTCTCACACATGTGCACATCCTCTTCTCTTCTTGCCCAAAAAAGACAAGTTTAAACAAAAATTTATCATAGTTTGAACCATTCTGCAGATAATTTCAAATTATGGATAGACCTCTGTATCTGTAATACTGAAGAATATTGGTGGCAAAATTACCTGACTTTATACTCTCCAGTGGAGCTAGATGAGAAAACAGGCATAAAAAGTAGGGAATTCAATAACACAGCCTGGTGTGTTTATTTTTGCACAGGTGGCTGAAGAAAAATTAGATTTATAATTATTATTGTTATCAACTGTTCAGCATTTATGCTTAACTTTTCAGAGCAGTAATTTCTGCAATGTGACCTGCACCATTAATGTTAAATCCAAACAAATCCGCATTCGTTTTCCAAACGTAGACCAGACATCACCCATCTGAGATACTACATCAAATGGAACTGAGTCACTCCCTGGCCAGTACAGGCGCCAAAGATGTGATTTTACTCTGGGAATATTAAGTAGAGAATTTAAAGCTCAGTGAAATAAATAAAATGTATAAAACATAGCAAAATTATTAATTTTGATTATATTGATACATTACATGTAATTAAGAACGTCGTCCTCTTTGGGAAAGTTTGAACTGCTGTTGTTTTGTTTTTGTTTTTTTTTCTTTACAAAAGAAAAAAGAGATCGTGTATGTATTTAAGTCTTGAGTCTCTGGCTTTGTATTCCTTGGAGTTAAAGCAAAAAACTCCAGCTGAGGGGGGATGGTACAGACTGGAGCAACCCACACAGCTTGGCTCCACAGAGGGCACGGAACTGAAGAAACCAGGCAGGCCATTGCCATGAGTGGCGTCTCCAATGGGGCACACACAGACCCCACCTGGATACGAAACACAAAATGGGGAATAGCCCATGCACATAAATGAAGCTAAATAACCAAGAGGCCTGATCTTGAGACAATGTCTCTGTCTCAGGCCAAACTGCAGAGCCTCGCCTGCTGACCATGTTTCCTCCTAATTAAGACTGCATTACACACTTTTCCATTCCCAGGGAAACCCTGTGGCCCCTCTCTGGAGCTCTTTTGCCCTTGTGGCTGGTCACAGAGCCCCAGCTAAGCCTGAGCTATGGGATGCTGGGAAAACAGGTCTCCTGCAAACACCATGGCCCTCCTCCTCCTCCCTGTGCCCACTGCACACAGCAGCTGATGCACAGCAGAGGCCTTATGGAAGGAGTTTTGTTTTACATGGCCCAAGGGAATGGAAACCTAAAATATGCAATAAAAAATGGAGGTGGAGCAGAGAAGTGAGAAAAAATAAAGACCTTAAGCACAAGTTGGGGGATTGTTTTTCTGACTCTTTGGGGCTGTGTTCAGATGGAAGAAGAAATAACTGAGATCCTTGTTCAGAGACCTTTTTTTTGGTTTTGTTTATTAATCCTTAAGACAAAGCACATATGTAGAACAGAACTGGGTCTTCCACCCTTCTAGATAAAGCAACAGCTGTATGTTGAGGGCTTCCAGGTCTGCAGTTTGTCTGGGGCTTTTTGCTGCCACTAGCCCCAGTTTGAGGATATTATCAGGGAGTCCATCCATAGGACCCCATGCTTCCTATGGAAGAAGGGGTCAGCTGCATTTTTGGAAGAGGCATCTGCTCCCTTCTTATGTTTGCAAGATCAGCTCCCTGACTTCAGAGTGGTCTCAGCCCCACCACATGACTAAAGCCATGCTCACAGCTTCATGGTTAACACCTTCCTGCAGCTGAAGCACCCTGGCCACTTTCCCTTGCAATATTATGTGTTGTGGCACAAGTCCACTCTACAAACCAGCCCATGCCCTCAACCTACTCTTTTCCAAATACAAGCAGGAAAACTTGTGGAAGGCAGGAACTGGACCTTCACACAAGATCATCTGCTTTTGTACAGGGCTTGTTTTTTGGCTTTCTCATCAAGTGATGTCTGGTCTGCCTTTCTGCAGCATTCAGCAGCCTGCAGACAGCAGACCAGCTCTCTTGGTGTACACCCTTCCCAGGTGTACACAGTAAGGAAATACCAGAGTTGTGCTGAATGCAACACTGGAGCTACAGTCTACCATTTTAACTCAGCCCAGTCCAATTATTTGGAATTGAAACCAGGGTTTGATTAATGGTCACATCAGCCAGGTTTCAGAACACCCTCTTGACAACATCCTCATTTCACCTTTGTGTTGTTGTTGCCCTCCTTGCTTGCAGAGGTCCCCACCATCTTTGGCCCTGCAGTCTGACAATATTACCTGCTGCAGCACCAGCACTGAAGCTGCTTTAGGGATGGTCACAGATGACACTGATGTGTTTCCTTCCTGCATACATCATTCCAACACACCTTCGTACCAGTTTCTCCAAACCAAATATCCATAAAGAAAAGAATTAAGCACACATATTGTCTTCAAGTGCTCTTTCAGTCTTCTTGAGAAACTTTCCAAAGCTCGTTTCTCCACAGGTCTTTGCATGCAAAAATCAGGTGGCAGCTTCAGAACCTATCTTTGCTTTCTAGTGGCCCAACATAATTGTCTCCCCTCTCAGATGTTGTATACTCAGTATGATGACCTCGCTGATCCCAAGGGTCAAAGTCTTCAAAAGAGGCAGTTCTTCCTTTCTTAGGACTCTACTTAACAAAACTCCGCATTACAAGATTTAACTTCATCCCTATGTTACCTTATTCCAGTGATCTGGGACCTACCAGACTAAGCACAAGAGCCCATTTTAAAGCTACTCTGCCATCTCTCGCTCCTCGCAGAAGCAGAAGCAGACCAAAGCCAACATGGTTAAGCTGGTTCATCCTTGTCTATTTGTGCCTCAGGACTTTGCTCAGCAGTGATCCAGCTGCTGTGGGGGATGCCAACAGGTCTCTGCAACTGCTTTATCTGTGAGCTATTTTGTAGTTTGGATAACACCCCATTTGGCATAATCCTAAACAATTTCTCACCTATACAACTTCAGGCATTTCAATGTACATGGCTATAGTTATTTAGCCACCCATGTGCCACAGCACAGAGAGTGCCAGGGACATGAGGAAATTCTTTGAATTTCAAACATATATGTTTGCTGTGAAGGAATCTGCAGCTGGAGGGAGGAGCTGTGAAAATGCAACACCCACTAAATGTTTGCTGATAGCATATAAAAAGTAACCAGAGCAATGGACAAAAGCAACATTTTTCTGGAAGTGGATACCAGAAACAAGAGATGTATTTAGGAGCATAGAGGAAACCCTACTGAACCGGTTTTGGATTTTCCCTCGCTTGTGGCTGGAGAAGGGGGAAGCAGGCAGAGCAGTGCTCACAGCCAGCCCCAGTGGTGCCATCTGAGCTCTGTGGCATGGCTGCCAACCCCAGGCAGCAGGGCTGGAGCTGCAGCCTCTCCAAGGGCTGGAGCAGGGCTGGCACTGAGGAGCTCCATCACTTGCAGCCTCAGGAGCAAATTCTCCTCTCAGCTTGACAGTACATTTGATTTTTTTCCTGGCTCCTCCAGTGAGACACATTAGGACCCAAAGCACCACTTTTAGGTTCTTTCTGCATGATATCCCTTGGAAATGTGCCTTGATGCCTCTTTTTGGCATGCCAACCTGGCCTACCAGCTGTCTGGAGCTGGCACACAAGCATGGGCCAATAGAGGGGTGTTGCAAAGAATGGCAAGCAGTTTTTTGCAGCTCCAGCCTGGCAGGTGCCTGAAGTCCTGCTGTGCCCTGGGCTTCTGTCCCACTGTGGGATGCAGGGGAGCCACAGTGCTCCCATCAGCCGGTGCTACATCCTCAGGGGAGCCGGCTGCAGGCTGCGGTATGCGGCCAGCAACTATTGACTTCTTTTTCCGTGCATGGAAGGGTAAGTAAACTTAATTAAAAACATGAAGCCCACAGTTTGTATCACATTCATGATGTTAAACAAGCTCTGGAAATAGAAACACTGTTTTCATTTAAGCTTTCCAACTGTGATCTATGTAATAAAATATGGAGGGGGCGGGCGTGTGTGAGATTTACATGTGATGATTTGGGAGATCTCACTGCTTTGGAGGCTTGTGAGGCGCCGCAGTGCCAACTGCTCCTGCCACTGCCTCACCACGTTTGGCAATGCCTGCCCCACACACACTTCTGTTTTTTTCAAAAGCTGCTTTCCAAATGGTGATTTCTGCCCTCAGCTCTTTCTGCTGTGACTTATTCTGGGTGTGGGTGTGGGATCTGCCAGGCCCTCAGCAACCTGCCGCCCTGGCTGCCTGTGCCCTGCCCAGCTCTGGACAGGCAGGCAGGTGAGCAGTGCACATTTCCACCACTCCTGGGGACCATACATGTCCTTGAGGATAGACACACACCCTGTAATCCTCCAAGCCCATGCCCAAACAGCACCATCATCAGAAGACACGGGGAAGGAATGTTTTGCCTTCCCAGATCCTTCTGATCCACCACACAGGGAATGAGCATCCGTTCCACCATGGTGGACAGGCAGAGGGAAGGCTCTTCCAAGGACACTTGCTCAGTACCCTGGCAATGCATGGATTGCCCCTTCTCCAGAGGCTGCCTCAGCCTGCAGAGCCCACAGAAACATGCCATGCCCCATCTGCACCTCCCTTCAGGCTCTGGGGACCAGAACATAGCAGAGGAGTTTGGAGAGGGGAGTGGGATGACAACAATTGTCTGAGACTGCAAATGACTGAGACCACCTTCCCACGGGTGCTTGTTTTGGGTCAAACCTGTCACTTTCTAAGACTCCTTCTGCTGTGACATAATTATAACAATACTTCTCATGTCATAAACAGTCCATCTGGGCATGGCAATGATCAGGGCTGTGTGTTCTGCAGGAAGCTCCTTTTCAGCATGTTATCACAGTCTAACAGGAGGCATTTGTCCCCTATATGCCAGCTTCTTCCCCAGCTGGCTCCTGAATGCTCTGGCCATGTCATGTCCTGAGGGGCAGCTTTACCAGGGCTTTGCCCAAAAGTCTGTGGAAGTGCAGGATGCACAGCCTGCACAGGAGCATTCGCGTGGCTGTTTGCATTTTTCTACCTTCTGTTTTCTCGGCAGGGGATTGGCAGCAAGTTGTTCGTGTCTTTTCCTCTCACTCTGGGGACAGTGATTTTTCTCCCTGGGCATTGGGGCGTCTTCGGTGCATTGCCCTTCCCCAACCTCTCCCTTGCTTCCCGTCAGCAAATGGAGAAATTACAACCGAGATGGGTGAATCCCGGTGCCAAGCTGCCCCTCTTCCAGGAACGCTTTCCCCAGTGCGTGTGGCCGTGGGATGTCGCGGAGAGCGGCCGTGACGCTCCCGTGACGGCGGCGTGCGGGGATGGGGGTGAGCCCCAGGCAGGACCCCACGGCGGCGGAGCCCTGCGGGGCGGCAGCCGGGGGTCCTCGGCCCCAGCATGTTGCCCCCTCCGTCCCCACCGCTCCAGCGGCCAGCCAGCGCAGAACCGCGTACCCTCCGCGGTGGCCTCTGCAGCCCAGGAAAACGGGAGGGAACGAGGCCAGGGTGATGGTGGGGGCCGGGGGGATACAAATGATAGCGGTGTGCAGACTCAGCTACTTCGGGGTCACGCTTGAGGAGATAAGGACAGGGACAGAGAGGTGCCACGGAGAGCGTGGAGGGGCGGCCGGTGCCCGCAGGAGGGATCCGCGCCGCGCACGTCCCTCCGGGCCCGCAGGCGCAGACGGCTGCTCCCGTTCACCCGCGGCGGTCAAATAACGTCTGAATTACATCCTTGTAAATATTGACTGTGGCCATCTTCTTCATTTCTGCAGAAACCCAAAACGTTAAGCACGGCGGGGCCGGGCTGCCGCTCCGCAGGGCTGCGGGGGTGCAGGGGCTGCGGAGCGGCGGGGCCGGGAAACAGGGGCACATCCCTGGGAGCGGGCCGGGGCGCCCGAAGGCATCGCCGGCGCTGAACATCGTGTCTCTGCGGGACAGCGCCGGCCGCGCCGAGGATGCTGAAGGCAGCGGGGCTGCCTCCCGGCTCGGACTGCGGGCTGATTTACAGCCCTTGGGCGGGGGTTAGTGGGGACACGCGACACACAAGAGAAGATGGGGAAGCGTGGTGGGAGATGGTTCCTGGCACGGCATCATTAAACATCTCTGTTAATGAGTGGCACGGGGCTGTGGCTGCGCCTCGCCCCTCCGACGGGCGTCTCTCCCGCGGTCAGGGTGACACCAGCCGGTGTCCTCAGCCGCCTTTCCCGGGAGGCTCCCCCATACAGACGGAGAAGGGCCCAGCCGTGCACCGCCGTACCCTCAGATGCCCCTGGCCGGACTCCTCCCGCCCCTCCACGCAGCGCCCCTCGACGCCGCTCTGTCCAGGCGGGGCCGGTGCCCTGGATGGGGCTGCTGGGGTCCCCTCGCCAGCGGTGACTCCCCCCGGGGATGGGGAGCGGCAGTCCCGACAGTTTGAGTGGCTGCGCGGCGGCTGTGCCTCCGGGCGCCGGCTCTGCGCATTTGGTGGTCGTTAAAAACAATTTGTTTCCCTCCCCGTTTGGGGAGGGGGAAGGGGAAAATCATTCCGGGGGAGGAGAGGGGAGGGAAAGGGAAGGGAAAAGGGGGGAAAAAGGAGTGAGAGAGAGAGAGCAAGCGAGACAGAAACACCAAAGCCGACAGAAAACCCGCGCTCCGAACTATTGCGACACGAAGCGAGGAGCGCGGCGAAGGCTGGCGGCGAGGTGCGAGCGGGAGCGGGCCGGGCCGTGGAAACGGGCCGGGCCGAGGAAGCGAACCGGGGCTGGGGGAGGCGGGGGGGCCGTGAGAGCGGGCCGGGCCGTGGGAGGGGCGGGCTGCCTCCCCCCCCGTGGGTGGGCAGGCGGCGCCCGGTGCCTCCGCGCTGCCGCCCCGCCGGTCGCGCCGGGCGGGTCTCGGCGGTTCGGCGCGGCTGCCCGGTGACCGCTGCCGCCTCCCCGCAGCGCACAGCGAGCCCCCGCACCTCGGAGCCGGCGGCCAGCACGACGGCGGGCCCCAGCCCCCCACCATGAACACCATCGTCTTCAGCAAGCTCAGCGGCCAGGTGCTTTTCGAGGAGGACGCCAAGGAGCGGGAGCGGAGCGGCCGGTCCTACGTGGGGATGGTGGAGGGCCCACACCACGCCGAGGTGCTGCTCCCCGACAGCCCGTCCATCAAGGAGAGCCTCAGCCTGCGCAACCGGCGGACGGGGTATGCCGTGCGCTCGTCTCCGCGCCGCGCACCGGCTTCGGGGGCGGCTCTGCCTGCGCTGCCGGCGCTCCTGGCCGCCGCGTCGCCGATTTGGGGTTGCGAGATGGGTTTCTAGCTGGGTCTTTGCCCGCGGCCCCGGGTTCGTATTCTCTGGGATTCTCATTCCACAGCTACGGTGGGAAATTCCGGCAATAGGTGATGCAGGGGCGTCCGATTGGGCTGGAATGTATCAGACAGAGCGCTCGTGTCCTGCTGTGTCTGGCCTCCCCCTCTGCCTCCGAAGAAAAACAAACCGGGAACACCGAGGCTCCACCGGCTTGTTCGGGCGCTTCACGCGATTGAAGTCTCCAAAGCGGAGGCGCCAGGCGGGACGTGTGAGACCTGTGGTTCGGGGCGGCGGCGCGGCCGATCGCCGGCGGCAGTGCCGCGGCAGCGGGGCTGGGGCGGGCGGGCACTGCGCGGCCCCGGCACTTGTTCCGCCGTCCCCGCGGGCTCGCAGCGAGCCGAGCGGACGGGCGGGAAGGAGCCGCGTTGTCAGTGCGGTCCCAGGGATGGGATTTAGAATGGACTAGCGCGATGCCAGTCAGGGGCTGGATAACGGGATATTAGGATGGGGTTTGCTAAAACGGCAGCTGAGGCTAAGCCGCCCGAAGCCGGTTTTTTGGAGGGGATTTTTTTGCTTGTTGTTTTTTGGGGGTTAGGGTTTATTTCTGATGCTGGAACAGGTGAAATAGAAGGTGATGAGAGGACGTGCGAGCTCTGGCGTGTTGACAGCCGTAGCTCGAAGGGTTGAACCTGGCTAGCGCTGACCAGACATTTCGGGTCAGAGTTACAAAGTAAAGATCGAGGAGCACAGTCAGGCGGCTGCGAAACCGAGGAGTCCCGGGAAGCTGCTTGCACTGACGAATTTCCACCGTAGCGATTGCATCAGCTCGCAGCTTTACCGGCGGTGCCGGCCAGAGGACGCAGGTGTGTGTCACCGGCATGTTGTTGCAGCGGAGCGGGGCTGCCGCCGAGCCCCGGGGAGCAGCGGCGCGGCCCAGCCCGGCCCCGTGGCGCCCCCTGCCGCCGGCACCCAGCGCCGCCCGGAGCCCCCTCCGCCCCGCGCAGCGCTGCCTCTGGGCTTTCCTTAGGATTCCTCCGATTTTGTTCACTCACTTTTTATTGTAGGCCTTTATTTACAAAGGGACACCTTTTTTTTTTTTTTTTTTTTTTTTTTTTTTTTTTTTTTTAACGGAACCCGGGTTTCGTTCCCGCGGCGTACGCTGTTCCCCTCGGCAGGCGCGGGGCTTTGCGGGCTGCCTCGCGTCGCTGCCGGCGACGTTGGGAGAGGCACGCCGGCTCCTCCAGGAGCGCCGCTCGCCGCCGGCTCCGAGGGGGGAAATGATCCAGGAGCTGCTCGGTGCCGCGGGTATCTCTTGAGTATCAGCGGGAAATAAACCCGGGCGGGGGAATCAGGCTGGTCTGGCCCCGGGGCAGATGCGGGATGCGCGGTGCGAGGTGCGGCCTGGCCGCGCTGGAAAGCGCCTCTGTAGGCAGCCCGGCCGCACGCCTGTCAGGTGCCGAGCACCGAAAGCGTCGGGACGCTCGCACCGGCGGAGCCCCGGCCTCGCTGAAATCCCCGCGGGGCCGCCGCCCGGGTCCGCAGCACCATCGCGGCCATTCACCAGCTCTGAGTCCGCTCGCCCAGACCCTCCACAGGCAGTTCGGGGAGCTGGTGGCATCACCTGCATTTGAGCAGTCGGGGCCGAGGGTTGCGGCTGTGGAAAGTCCCGAACACCCCGAGAGGACGGGGCTCGGCTCCTCCGGGCAGGGCGCACCCCGGGGCTGGGCATCCCCCGAGCTGGGTCCCCCCTCGGACGAGGCGCATCCGCCGCAGCCGGGGCCGGGCGGGGGAGCGGGCAGGGCCCGGGGCCGGGCGGGGGAGCGGGTGTCCCGCCGCTCCGGTCCTCAGCGCCCCTTCTCCGCGGCAGGGCGCGGCAGAGCGGCGGGAAGGTGCGGCACAAGCGGCAGGCGCTGCAGGACATGGCGCGGCCGCTCAAGCAGTGGCTCTACAAGCACCGCGACAACCCATACCCCACCAAGACGGAGAAGATTTTGCTGGCCCTCGGTTCCCAGATGACCCTGGTGCAGGTAAGGAAAAGAACCCCTTACCCCCACCTCCAAAAGCCGCTCTGAGGCGTTTCATGGACGGGAGGGATGGGGAGAACATCTGCCAAAGCCCCTCTGTGAAGAGAAAGGACAGTGCTGGGTATCGGGGAGCGTCAGTGCAGAGAGCAAGACCAGGGTCCTTCTTCCACTCTCCCCTGGGCTCCTCCACCCCAGCAGGACTGTCTCAAACAAAAATTACCACATCTGAGCTATTGTGGCTGGAGAAGTGCTAAAGACAATCAGCAAAAAGTGTGTGCTTGCCCTCCTAGGAATAGATGCCCACGTCCTTTCATCTCATTCATAAATATAATGAAAATATTTTTGCGTAGTCTTTAAAAATTCTCAGGTAAAAATACCAGTCACAGGAGATTTCAGCACAAAATGGGAATTGTTGAGGAAATTGCAGGGAGTTACTCTTCCCTTTTGAAAAGGGGACAGGATGGAAACTGTTCTACTGTTCTGATAATAATTGTCATCACCTGTTGCACAGACATCAGCATTACCATACACACTGTATGCAATGGCTTAGCACACACAGTCTTGCAGGAATTATTATTGTAATATAATTAGACATGGGGACTAATTGTTTTGCTCTCAGGTAATTCTCCCCTGAAGTGACTGGCAGGTGTCTTGCTGTAAGAGACATAAATTTTGCTGCAAATGTGTATAAATCTCACTTCTTTGTTCTCTCTGCCATCTGGCACTCTACTGAAATACGTGGTTAAATGCTATCAGTTGCCGAGTGATGCTATCTCAGGTCTGGATGCTGCAAAGATTTATGCATTGTGAATAATCTAATTTCCTTACTGCAAGCTACTGCTAGGTGTGTAAAATGAAACCCATGTGTTTGCAGGATTGGGTCCTCATCACTCTGCCTAACACATTATGTGTCACTTTGCAAAGGACACAAAGAGATCAAAGTAACCTAAAGTATTAGAAAGAAGCAGATGGTAATTCAGCTTTATTATTTTGAGTGCCCCTTCAAAAAAACCTATGCTATGAACTTCAATTCTTATAATGGCAAAATGGAAAATTTTTACACTTCAGTACCTCACAATGAAACTATTGCACTAGGAAAAACACTATAGGTTTGACAAAAATAGTATTAATGTCTCAGAAAATGCCAGTTATAACTGGAAGATATAGTTAAAACAACTTCTCTTGCTTTTAAAAAATATACATTAAAGGTTTAAACTATGATTACATAAACACTATCCCTTCAATGGCAAGATTCAATAGGAGTATTTTACTGGACTATGATCCTTAGAATATCCCTGTATTTTTACATGAGATTTAAAACATATATCCACAATATGTGTTGGGGCACTTTCACATTAGTGACACCTTGAGGAGTTCTGCTGTTCTTTTTAAAATGCCTCTGAATGAACAGAGAAGGGAAAAATCTGGTGGTTTTTTGCAGGATATCTCTCATTGCAGCTTTGATAAATCCTGATGGGGATAAAGTGTGTTAGTCTTCATAAAAGCATCAAGTGAGCCATGGCCACTTCTCCACAGGGTTTTATTATCTACGTAAGGTGTAAAATAAAATTAAAAATAATCAGGGAGGGCAGCATTTAGCTCTGTTAGACCCCCTGTGACTCTAGTGGATTTACGAGGAAGCTGGATTTGACCAGTTTTGTTTCTATGAACTGTAATATTTGAAAGAACTGTGCAAACAGGCGTATCTATCTTCACTTACAGAAGCACGACATCAAAGAGAAGTCCCAGGTGTTTTTTTCCATCGTTTTTCCATCCTCTTTTAATCCAGGAATTTGATAGCATCTGTATGAGATGTAAATACATGTGTCTGGCACCAGCAGTAATTCCTGAGCCACAAAGAGCTAAACAACACACAGCCTACACCTACTTTTTGGATGCTCTAAAAGAGCAAGATTGTAATTCAGTTCAAAATTTTTGTTCTCTAAGAGAGAGAGCATGCCAGGGTGTGATCTCAGTCACACTGGGTACATCTGAAATAGCTTTCCTCAAGTCTGTGCTCTTTCAGACAAGTGGTATAACCAAGAGCAGGTTTGGGACTGGGCTATAGTGTCTGTTGGAAAGCTTTGCTTCTGTCCCAGGAGGGGCACTTTGCAAAAGCATCAACCAGGGTTGCCTATAAATTGTTTTTCTAGTCTAGTAATATTGTTGGATATTGTTGGAGAGCCAGGAATCAGTGTATGATGTTTCCTCTGGGTTAAACGCCTTCACGTTTACTGACCGGTCTCGTATTTCCTACCCTTTTTACACTTCTCAGTGCTGTCCCATGGTTTGCTCCCACCACTTTCCACTCCTGTGGAGGCTGTTGTCTGCTGACAGCTTCCCAGCTTCCCAGCATCCCTCATGTGCTGATACCTTGTCGTCACAAGCTATAGGAAAGGCAAAAGATACTGTTGAATATCCTTTTGAGTTTCTGACAAAATGCCATTTAGGGAATTAATGGTTGGGGGGTTTTTTTGTTTTTCACCTGGCTGACGACCTTGGAAAAGGTCTTCAGCAGCTGCCTGGAAGATGATGGTGGTCACAGTAATATTAATAATACAGATGTAACTCTCCTCCCTCTGCTTTCTTTCATCTAATGAACCTTATTCCAGTATGTACCATCTATCCCAAGGAGCTTTTTTCAGGAGCTTTTTTCGTAGATCCTTCTCTTTAGATCTCTCTTTCGTAGATCCTGTCCCTTTATTGTGAGATAAAGAGGCGAACATCCAGCTGTTTTTTACTTTTGTTTTAGGACAAACTAATGGCATGCAGATACTTATGACTTATGTTATTAGTATCTGCATGCCAAACCTTCACAACTTTATTTTCATTAGTTTTGCTATCATCCAGCTGGTTGATTTTAAATTAATTTCTGCTTTACTAATACTTTGGCCTACCCCACTGTTCTTGGGTGCAGTGGGACAGCAAGGGGACTATTCCAGATGCATGTCCGACTGCAGTGCTGAAGAAAAGTCAGACTCTTTCAAGGAGGTACGATTTTGCAGGAATCATAAATCATCTTGTTTCTTAAGTAGTAGTAGCAAAACCTGGGGCAAATTCTGGGCTGACTTACTCCTGTGCAGGCCAACAAGGTCTTTGGGAGTCCTCAAGGCAAATGTTATTGCAGATTTCAGTCCAACAGTCCAAAGTTTTCTACTTCCACAACTGCCAAAGCAGGAAACCAAAAAAGCAATATAGTTTGAAAAGGCATTTTATATTTTACTCCAATTAGATTCCAATTCAAAATCCAATAACTTGTCCTATTAATATGCTACATTTTCATTTGTATTATTACCACAGTGCTTGATTTATTTTATTTTAAATTTTGGTTTAGATGTTCTTGTGAAATAAAAAAGAAAAATGGCTGTATATTCCTTCCAGAAAGAAGTATGAATGTGTGTATTGTTGGAAAGATGGTTTTCTCAATACAAGGATTTGTATATCAGTCATGTGCTGCTGTGGATTTAATAGTATTCAGATTTATAAAGGCATATCTGGATTACTGGAGGAGGATAATCGCTTGATGTCTGTTCCCTTTTTGAAAGTTTGGCCACTCTTAAGCACTGAAGCAGAACAAATTGCAATAAAATTGAAGATGTGTCTTAAGAAGTAAAGCCAGAGGGTCAATATTTCATGATGCTGATATAAGTACCTGATGCTCTTAGAGAACAACTGAACTGCTGTAAAAGAATGAATGCTGGAAAGCACATCTGTTATCGTTCCCCTTGGGTTTTGTCATTTTACTTCTCAAAGAACTACAGGATTGTTACTTTACAAGAATAGTGAGTTTCATCATGTGTTTTTTCAAGATACTTACTTCTTGGGAGGTTTATGTGACAAAGATTTTCCCACTGGCTTTTATCTAAATAATTTTTTGTTGGTTGTTATTATTATTATTATTATTATTATTATTATTATTATTATTACTGGAGATCATAGTAGCACAGCTTGGGACCATGGGAAAGGTTGGATGTTTTTGGCAGTGTTGGTTGTTTTTTTGTAATGGTTTAGGTAAGCGTGGTGCAAACTGGCACTCTTTGTGCGTGGGACCTACAGCAGTAGACAGACAGGTTTTTAAGGACCACATGGACAGACAGTGTAACCTTTGGGACTGGTTGAAATGAGTGGTCAAACTGTTGTCTTTGAAGGAGACAGGTGGTAGCTGGAGGTCAGGGTGAGCGTGCTGACTGGTACAGCCTGTGGCTATGCAGCCTGTTCCAGTTCACACACCTGGAGGTTGTCCAAGACTGAAGAGTGAGAGAGGTGTTGAATCTCATGATATCTTAAAAATCAGGATTTTCCAGCAACATGCACCAGTGTCCAAAAGCTGGAAAGCACCTGGAGATTACCACATAATAGATTAAGCCTAAAAGTCTCTTCGATGGATTTGACTAACTTTCTTCCAAGGCTTTAATGGGCCTTGTTGTAATTGTAATTTGGGATAAGAGTTTCTAGAGTGAATTTGCTGCTTCATGCTTTCTCTTCTAAAAGCTGACTTGAGGTTCTTTCAGAATCATAGAGCCATTTATGTTGGAAAAGACCTTTATAATCATTGAATCCAACCATTAACCCAGCACTGCTAAGTCCACTGCTAGACCATGCCCCTAAGCATCCTGTCTACATTTCCTTTAAATACCTTCAGGGACAGTGACTCAACCATGGTAACTTTCCCTGGGCAGCCTGTTTCAGTGCCTGGCAATCCTTTCTGTGAAGAATTTTTTCCGGATATCCGATCTAAACCTCCCCTGATTCAATTTGAGGCCGTTTGCTCTTGTCCTATCACTTGTCACTTGGGAGAATGGACTGACCCCCCACCTACAACCTCCTGAAAGAGTTGTAAAGAGCACTAAGGTTTTCCCTGAGCCCCCTTTTCTTCAGGCTAACCCCCCCGCCCCCAGCTCCCTCAGCTGCTCCTCATCAGACTTGTGCTCCAGACCTTCCCCCAACTCTATTGTCCTTCCGTGGACTCTACCCAGCACCTCAGTGTCCTTCCTGAATTGAGGGGCCCAGAACTGGACCCAGCACTCAAGTTGCAGCCTCACCAGTGCTAAGCACAAGGGTACAATCACTGTCCTGGTCCTGCTGGCCACATGTTGTGGTCCAGTTCTTAAAATTGTTAGAAATGCCTCTGTCTGAATTAAGATGCAAACCAGACCATATGCCAAAGGATTCCAGTCTCTGACACCACACTGTTGCTGACACAGGCCAGGATGCCATTGGCCTTCTTGGCCACCTGGACACTCGCTGGCTCATCTTCAGCTGATGTCAACCAGCACCTTCAGATCCTTTTCCAGCAGCCATCTTTCCATCCACTTCCCACAGCCTGTAGCCCTGCAGGGGTTGTTGCGACCCAGGGGCAAGCACTTGGCCTTGTTGAACCTTGTACCACTGGCCTTGGCGCATGGATCCAGTCTGTCCAGATCCCTTGTGGAGCCTTCCTGCCCTCCAGCAGATCAACACTCCCACCCAATCTGGTGTCTCTGCAAACTGACTGAGGGTGCCCTCGATCCTTTCATCCAGATCACTGATAAAGCTATGAAACAGGACTGGCCCCAACACCAAGCCCTGGGGAACACCACTGGTAACCAGCTGGATGTAACTCCATTCACCAACACTCCCGGGCCTGGCCATCTCGACAGTTTTCTACCCAGCAAAGAGCACACCCATCCAAGCCATGAGTTTCTGCAGGAGATGCTGTGGGAAATGGTGTCAAAGGCTTTACTCATGTCCAGGTAGACACATCCACAGCCTTTCCCTCATCTGCTAAGTGGGTGGTCACAGTCATAGATGAAGATCAGGTTGGTCAAGCAGAAAATCCTTTTCACAAATCCTTGCTGGCTGGGCCTGTTCCCCTCATTGTCTTGTATATGCTGTGTGATGGCACTTAAAATTGTGCTCCAGAAAGAGCGGGAGGACAAGGTGTGATGTATTTATCTCATTATGAAATAACGATTAAATACTACTATTCCCTTCTCTCATAGCAGAAGACTTAAAATATGACTCATCTTTTCATATTGATATGCAGAAAGCAAAGCAATGACATGGGAAGAATGAGCCCAAAATAAACCAAGAGTACCATGCAGAAATCACTCCTGCTAAATTTAATTACTTTTCTGTATGAATCACACTAATACTACCCTATAGTTTCTGTAAATGGCACTTCACTGGTGAAAAATTTCAGTATGTAATAAAATGAAGCATAATGAAATCTTTCTTGTGAGCGGTTGGAAAGCTGTCAGTTTGGTAAAATGCTACAGTAACTGCACTCCTGTTAATTGGGACCCTGGATTGATCCATCTCTACTGTTAAATACTTGATTTCAGAATTACACTGTCATGCAGCAGGTGACTGCTGCTTCAGCTGAGCAGTCTGGAGTGAATTTGTTAACAGCATTAGAAAGTACATGAATTCCAGCCCACCCTCTCTCATTTACTGTAAAAATCATTGTGTAAATATGATGATTATAAGCAAGTAGCCTCAGAAGAGAATGAAAATTACTCACTCTGCCAGCTACAGTTTTGGTTTTCTAACCTGTCATAGTAAACTACATGGCTTGTGAAGTTATGTGTTTGCCATCTGAGCACTGATCCAGGACTCACTGTATTTTCAGTGGAGCCCTGTTTCATGTAAACTGGATTTTAAATAAAATCAAAGTGACAGGCATAAGGCACCACTGCTGAGTTCTAGCTCTGACTCTGAACTGAAGCTTTGCTTTTTCTTTAGGCACATAGTGGTTTTGGCTTTTTTTTTTTCTCAAAATCACTTTAGAAGAGATTATTGATCCAAAATAATTAGACAGATACTTCTGTGTGATTTATACAGTAACCTTAGCTACTATAGACAGATAATAAAACTAGGGCCAAAATCCAACACTAAGGTCTACAGTTTAGCTCTCTATTAGGTGGGGTAGCATGTATTGATGAAACATATATGAACTTTCTTTGCAGGTTTATGTAAGTTAAGTGGTGTGATTGCTCCCAGATTAGAATATGACAACAGTAGTCTGGCTTCCTCTGTGTGCATGTTCATAACACAAAGATGTGAGCAGGGCTCTAGGCTGCTAACATTCTTTACATTCTCCTTTGCAGGTGATGCTACTCTGCCTTCTTGCAGAGGTCATGCCAAAATGCACTTATTCATGCCAGGGTTAAATAGTACTTTTAACACCTTATTTATCATTAAGCAAATATCATTAGAATGTAGGTCACTTGCCTCTGCTCTTGCTCATAGTAGAATTGTCAGTATTTTCTATCTTTTTGAGTTGCAGTAGAATCAAGGCCAGCATTTTCTCACATGTGCTTTCATGCAAAGTCACTGCAAGTACATGCAGTACATTTGGTGGTTTAATTAGCACTGTTGGCACTGAAGGGTAGACCGTGCATTTTTGCTCATTCAGTGCCTAAAACACTGTGAAATATTTGTGTTTGAGCCTGACTTAGTGTTGAGCCTGGTACTAACATGTACCCATTTTGCTATGTCAAACTCTAGAAAATGCTCTGCAGTTGGGAAGGAAAGACAAACCAGACTATTATTTAGTAGTCACCTTGTGAGGAATTGCGTGTTTACTATTTTTTAGGCAGTCCAACGAAAAGAGTTTGTAAAATCTGCTGCTCTGTAGAGCAAATAGTTGATTTCTGCAGTGAGTCAAAGTACGTTGTACTCTGTGTAAGACTTTCCTGATGCCCATGACTTGTCAGACTAAGAGTTCTGTTAAAGTACAAAGGAGAATTTGGGCTTTTATATATACAAATTTAGAATGTCTTTTTCTGTTTCAGCTGTATTGTAGCCTATGTAAATATCAAAGGAAATTCCTGAATATTAGATACTAGTTTAATTTAGGAAGTTAGTAATATATTGAAAGTTCATATTGAAAGTTCAGGGTTTTATCTTTAAAATTAAAGAAAGAAAAAAAGATTAATATAAAACTAGTATTTGGGGCACCTTAATTGAAACCTTGTGATAATGTGGTTTTGCTAACACTTGGGAAGGGTGGGAAGCCTGAACTTGCCTTCCTGTATGAGATTCCTGCTCTGCTCAGTGGTAATTTTGTGGACTTCTGTTCATATTTCTCTTGTTTGCTGTATCCTTGAAGCACACATATAACTCATGAGGGCTCTATGGATTTGTTTATTTGGGTAATTTTCAAGGGAAACTAATACACACGTTTGTGTGCAGGTATCAAACTGGTTTGCCAATGCAAGACGCCGCCTGAAGAACACTGTCAGGCAACCAGATCTGAGCTGGGCTTTGCGGATAAAACTGTACAACAAATACGTTCAGGGAAATGCTGAGCGGCTCAGCGTGAGCAGCGATGACTCATGCTCTGAAGGTTTGTTGATGCTCTTTTATCGATTGTAAAATTATTAAAATATATTCAGAAAGGATGAGATACCCTAAGTTAGCTCTAATTTTTAATCACAAATACCCTTAAGTGGATCTGCCTTTTTTTTTTTTTTTTTTTTTTTTTTTTTTTTTTTTTTTTCTCCCAACTGCTACAGAGCCTTGCAAAGCAGGATTGTGTGAGTTGTTCAAGGTGGCAATCTGGTTGCATGTTATTATATTTTGTTGTTGCTAGAAAGGTAATTGTTAGTTCATTCCATTCTACAAGCCTATTCCTTTCATCTGCATTAAAGGAAAAAAAAGTTGATTACATTTTTTGGTATGAAGAAATGAGAAATCACTTGACTGTTACTTTCTTTCATGGAAAGGCTATAGCAATATACATCATTAGAGGAAGAATCTGATTAGTGGGGCATCTTAGATGGTAAACTCAATATTACTGTTATTTATTTGGCGTATTTTGCTAGCAGCTGTTTTCCATAAAAGATGCACTGAAATTCTCTTTCTTACTCAAATTAACAAATGCAGGGTTTTTTTAAAAGTACCTGTATTTTTAATAGAACTCTTGTGTTAATTCTGCCTGTGAGTACTTTTTTTAGACAGTTGTGACATGGAGATACAATGACAGGAACAAATCCTACAGAACATTGTCAGAAATCTGTATGTGAATTTTTAGAAGAGCATGTCTCAATTTGTACTCAATATCAAATATCTTTGTTCCAATTTCAGGCTGTACTCACATTTCTTGAAAATGTGGGAATGTACTTACATTTCTACTCATTTCCCTTGAAAGGATGGCTTGCAGAACAATTATGAAAGTACAGTTTAAGCAAATGCACCTAGATATGCTGTGGTTTTCAGGCAAACCGAATTTCAAATTATGATAGTAAGAATTCAGCCCATTCACACAGCTTTTTAAATGCTTATCATTGAGTTAGGCACATTTCATTCTTTTTTTCTACCTGTCTTGTGTTACTCATGAACAAATTAAACTCAAAAACTGTTTTCTACAGCTAATTAATTTAGAATAGCTAGAAGATCTGAGAATCATAGTAACTACTATGAGCAATATGTGAACAGACGAAAATGAAAATCAGTGTCTAGTGCTGAAGTTACTGTGTAGTTTTAGTTATATTTAACACAATTCAAAATGTGTTGAGGAAGCATCATGTTGAATGTTAAGTACTCAATGTATTACTGTATCTTTGTCCTTCTGTTTTCAGATGGAGAAAATCCTCCGAGAAACCATATGAATGAAGGGGGATATAACAAACCAGTTCATCACACTGTGATTAAAACTGAAAGTTCAGTAATAAAAACAGGAGTGAGACCAGAAGCAAGTGCCAATGAGGATTACGTGTCACCCCCCAAATACAAAAGCAGCTTACTGAATCGTTACCTAAATGACTCATTGAGACACGTCATGGCCACTAATGCAGCTATGATGGAAAAAACAAGGCAAAGGAATCATTCCGGTTCATTTAGTTCCAATGAATTTGAGGAAGAACTGGTGTCTCCCTCATCATCAGAGACTGAAGGCAATTTTGTCTATCGGACAGGTAAGGGATATTTTTCTGCATGATTTCTGTTACAGGCGTCTTTAGTAGGCAGTGGCTTCTGGAATGTCACTGGATTGTGCCTTGTATGAGACTGGGTGACTTCTGTCCATCTTCTCATACGACAGTGGATAATTCCTGTCCATCTTCTTGCATGAGAGTAGATTACTCAAGTCCATCCTCTCATATCAGAGTGGATAAATCCTGTCCACCCTTTCGTTCTCTGGAGAAGTTCTACCTGCAATATTATAGTTAAGTGCTGTTATTGACCACTAATTAGGCTGATTTGCTTTCCAAATGGAGCAATGGGGATAATTTTTGAAATGACACTTACAGGCCACTTTTTGTCAGCACTAAGATGAGCCTAAGGAAGGAAAAAAACTCTTGCACATTCTATTACAGTAAGGGAGGACTAGAGGAGGACCGAAGTTCTCCATGGCCACAGGTGGGAGGAAAAGGAGGGCTTTGAAATTTCAAGGGGGCTGTGACACTGTCATGAATTGTATGCCCTTCAGTGGAGTGCATATGAAAACCTTTCCCTGTTGTACAGCACCTTTTCTGTCCTCAGAGTGCCTTGTCCAATATGTGACCCGTTGGTGCTCATGCATCTCTTAGGAGTACAGGCATCAGTGTAGACTAATTTGTGTCACTCTCCAGAGCTGAAGGGCCACAGACTTGACCATTAAATGCCTTGTCTTACTGTTTCTTTGAAGGGTTACATACACAGCTTATTATTTTAATCTTATCAATAATCTTATCAAAGGTTAATACATAGTTTATTGTTTTAATCTTATCAATGAAAACATACAAGTGTGATGTAATGTCATCCATTGTGTTACCAGTAAGAGCATGGCATGTGGGACTGCCTGGTTCATGCCAGTAAATTGCTATAAATCAGGGCAAGACCAGGACTTGCTCAAGTCCCTGTGAGGCAGGGAATGCTGGAAGGGTCCTCTTGTGAAACTTGTTCTGTATTTCTTTGGGACATAAGGTAAAAAAAAAAAAAAAAAAAAAAAAAAAAAAGTTTTGCACCCCAGTCTCTGAAAGTCTCCACCAGTGTCTCAGGGTTTTGACTCATTGCAGCAGCCCCTTGCGGTGTCCTGGGCCTTTCTTGGTATATTATTCTGCCTGAGCCCAGCATCACTTTAGGGATGGATATTGCTGAAAAATACTGGAGGATTTTGCCATAAAGTTAATAGAGATTTAGATTTTGTATTTGGTTCTCCTTGGCTTCCTTGGCAGGCAGGTTCAGGTGCCTTTGCAACCTCTCAAGTTTGCAGCCTTTGTTCTCTCTTTTCGGGCACATTTCCTGTGGGTTTGTTTGTCCATGTGGAGGGGCAATAAGGCTGAGTTCTGTTGGTGGGAATTAGGAGAACATTTGTGTGTGCAGGTTGTTTGGAATGACCAAATAATGAGTGGGGACCCGGTAGAGAAATGGGATCTTGTGGGGAGAAAAAATAGTGCATAATTAATAAGTTTCAAAATAAATTCTCTCTATTCATTTAATTTTTTTTTCTGAACATACTAAATGCATTTGGTTTGCATTACAAATATGTTGTCTGCCAAGTTTTATTTTGAAGTGAAAAGTCACTCAAGAACAGATGCAGAAGCTCAGATATGTAAACTTCTGTTTTTCTGTACTTTACACCATAACCTTAAAATGGATTCAATGACTTCTTAAAATTTATAATAAATTTGCTACTGGATTAAGTTCTTCTTGACAAATTTCAAGCTGCACTGAAAAATATGGTCATTAACGTGAAGGCTGAGGGAAGCACACTGTAACTGTGTAAATTCACCAGCTGTGCTGGAATGACTAAAACCTAGTATACTTGTCCTTAAAGTTTGTAAGTGACATTCCTGGAACTCCTCTTGAGATTGTATTTAGGTCAGTTAATAAATATCTTCCTTAACATTTTCACATTTTTTGAGAACAGACCAGCAGCTCTTAGGATACTGTTTTATTCTTTTTACACTTCCAAAGCAGACAAGCAGTATATAGAAAGAAAAAAAAGAAAGATCATATATATACACAACATATATGTGATATATGTATATACATGACTTTTTTTTTGCTATATCATTGCTATATATGTGTGAATATTCAGGAAATACAAGAACAAATGGACTTTTTTTTTTAGTTACAAGATTACAATCCTATTAATGATTTTCTGATGATGTTATACATGCGGGGATTAAATTTTTCATGAAGAGAGCAGATATTTTCAAATTATTGTTTTATGAAACAATTATGAAATTTATGAAACTTACCTTCAAATAGATGAAATTATCCACATGATTGTTAGGTAGGGAGAGATAAATAAGGATTATTTACTTTTTGAATATTTTTTTCTTTGTAGTTTGAATACCTGGATTGGCAGTTCTCAGTGCAGGACTGTACCAAACCCGTATCTGAGTTTTCAGAAATAGCTGTAATACGTTTTGGTTAAGTAAATAACAGAGTTTGGCTGACTTTACCACTCTTACCCTCCTGAAAGTGGCAAGTGTATTTTTAAGTGAGATATCACCACTTACAAGTAATTCCCCACTGCAAATTTTTGTAGAGCAAAACAGGTAATTTTTAACACAAAGGAGCTGTTGCAGGATTGTCCAAGTCCCTACTAGATGTTTTAATTTATGAAGACATTTTAAGTGGTATTTCAAAAACCACAGAGTGAAAACTGATTGATGTTTTATTTTTGAGAAATATTTGTTGTTGTGCCTGTAAAGGACAAGCAGTCACTGGAGTTTAATTCTTTATTGTGTTTATTTATTACCTGGAAAGGTAACTTTTTGTAGCAGATCATGTGTAAGAAATCTTACTTGCCCTGTCTGGTTCTGATTAGGGGCTGGACCCTGATTTCAGGGACATCAGTGTGTCTGGAGCTGCTTTGTTTGCCCAGCGCCCGGGGTCAGTGTGGCCACGTGTGCCTCAACAGTCTGCGCCAAATTAACGGCGTTGAGTGCAGTGTCCAATAACAAAAACAAGAAATTGCAGTTTAAAGTTTATAAGGAAAACGGGTTGTAGAGGTTCCCATTTCAGTCATTAACATGCTTATAAACACGGGACCATATGCTACTCCAGCTTCATGCAACTGGGAAATCCCACATAAAGATCAAGGACAGGCTATATAACTGACTGTCGGCAGAGCAGCCTCCTTTCATACCTGCAGCAATTATCCTGAGCTCACGAGAAGCTGTTTCAGTGCTGGAGCAGGAGCAGCAAACCCCGAGCTGGAGCCCTTGCAGGTGGAGTGCCCTCAGTGCCATTTCCCCAGACCTGGGGGCCAGGGAGCTGCCGTGGGAGGTGGCATGGGCAGGCAGCGCAGGCAGAAGGGAGCAGCCAGGGAAGAGCGCAGCCATCTCGGGCGTGTCACAGGTTTCTGTACGTCTTTCTGTGGCAAGCTGATACTCTTATGTATATACAGGACATACACAAGTGTGTTCACTTACAGCAGAAAATTTCAGTTCAGATCAATCCTGGTGCGGGTATGATATATAAGTACATATAATTGGTCAAATACGCATCTTAAACTGATGACTGAAAGGCTCGGTTCAGTGTTTTTGTTTAGTTAAAAAGCTGTGTTGGAGAACTGGTTTTCACTAACTGCTTGGCATGCAGTCACTCACAGCGGGTTCTCTGTGTGACAGGAATAAGTGAAACCAGACTTGTCTACCTTTATTTGTTGTACAAATGCGTGCAGAAATAACAGTCTTGACTGCAACAAGCTCTTCAGAAATCTACAAGGAGAAGATCTAATGTTTGTAGTGAAGCTGAATATAAATCTAAAGAGGCAATGTCAGTCTTTGGTTTACGGATCACTAAAATGCTGACTTTTCTGTAATCATGCTGCAGTGCTCCCTGAGTACCCTATTGTCAGTCACCTGCAGAAACAAAATGTCCTGCATCATTGTAGCACAAGGAAATGAAAAAATCCCAGCTTTCTGGATATTGCTGTCTAGTGAAGGAAAACAAAAGTTAAAACAAGAGAAAAAGAGATGAAATGGCAGGACAGGGAGTCCTTTTTCGGTAGGCAGATTTTTCATTGATTTCACTTTATATGTTACTTAGCACAGTAAAAAAAGCCAGAACAAATAAAAACAGTGAGGAAACTCAAGAGGCCTGAAAAAGAGGGTGATTTTAAACAAGCGCTTGAATGACTGGCTGATTTTTGAAGATGTTTGATCTCTATTTTTAGACATTTATACTCAGGACTGTGCTCTGTTTCTAATGTTTTCATTACTACTGACTTTTTCCTCTTGCCTTCCTTTCTTTCTTTCCTTTGGATCCTGCAAAGTTGGTGATTTATAAAGCATAATCCTGGGTCATTTATTGCAGCACACTGAGCACCTCTGATGAGACCCTCGGCACTCTGCAGGATCAGGCCCACATTCCTACAGAGCACTTAAATATAAGGGTGGAGCCATGCACATAGAGAGACACAAACTGCAGAACAGTGCTGTGATTTTGTGTGGTCCTTGCCAACGTTTCCTCACAATTTGACATTTTTAGAAATTAACATGTAATTTAAAAATAAGCCATAAAATTTGAAAGCATAATATGAACACAATGGAACCTGTTTTCAGAAACAACTCAAGGGACCCACAAAAACTGCTCACAGCAGTGGCTTTTGCAAGTTGGATCTAAACTGCGCTGGAGACCTTGGGTATACTTTGAAATAAATGGTAACCTGGGAGAGCTGAAGGAGGTCTTTTTTGCAGATCCTAATATCATCCAGAAGTGAAATGTAAAAGGTGAATGTCAAGTACAGTATTAAATGCACACAGCAGCATAACTGCAATTTGAAGGTTACACAGTTAAGATCGTATTTCTGCAGGAATTTTATTATTACATGACCTGATTCATCAACTAAAATAGCATGGAATTGAGAATTGAGAAGAAGATTGTGTTTAATTTACTGTTCTGTTGTTTTTTTCTAAAGAAAGAATAAAAGGAAATGTTTTTACTACACAGGAAGTGTCAGGTTTAATATACCAGATGTGATAGACCAAACCTGAGAACTTTAAAGTGCCCTGCTAGTTTGGTTCACTTTTTGCATTTCTTTTTTGTTCAAACACCAAAAATCAAATAACCTGGCTTTTTAGTTCTCTTTACTTTCTTAGTTTCTCAGTACCTGAGCTACAAGGGGAATGGTTCAGGATTTTCTCCACATGACCCCAAAAAAACGTCCTTCATCAAAACTGAAGCTTTTTTGTAGAAAAGTAGCAGTTCCAACTTCTCTCAGGTAGCAGAATGGAGGAGGAGAGCACTGAGTGGGCTGGAAACAACAACTGGGGGCAGAGCACTGTCCCAAAAGCCTGGGCACCCAGGAACTGCCAGCAAGGAGGAGCTTTGCCTGGAGCCAGCCCTGCTGAGAGGGGAAGCAGCACTCCCAGCACTGCAGTTTTCCTGTGCCACCTCTCTCCTCTCAGTTCTTTAATTGCAACAGAGAGTATCTGTTTTCTCACAGGTGTTGGATGCAAAAACTGTGCATTCTTGTTTTATCTCTTTGTTTTCAGATGCAAAAGGTTATGAATGTTTAAGGCTTCCCCCCCCCCCCCATTTAAACCCAAAATATTAAAGATTCCAGAGATCCGCCTCTATGTAGAAAAGATGTGCTTCAAATAGCAGCATATTTGTGTCTGTTCTATAATTCAGGTATAATTGCTGTGGAGATCCCACAGAGCAGAGGGGGACTGTGGGCACATCTTCTGGTTTTGCTTCTGTTGATGTCATGGCAAATTTTCCATATGCTTCAGTAAAAACTGTCTTGAGCCGGTTGTTCGGCTGCCGAGGATTTTCTTCAAATCAGCCTGCCTCAGAGCAGCACGTGTCAGGACTCCTGACTGCTTTATCATTGTAGAGAATGAGATGTTCTTGAATGAATGATTTGAAATGGAAAGGATTACAACATTTGACCGAAAAATCAGAGAAAACACCAAAAAAAATCAGGACACCAGCCATGCTTCCATGGCCACAGGTTGTCGCTGCCTGTGCCAGTACAGCAAGCACACCTTTATTTCTCCAAGACCATTGAAATTTTCTCAATGGAAATATTCTCAGCAGTGGCCAAAAAGCATCAGACCGCTGTGTTTGCCCAAGATCTCTCTCAGGCACAGCAGGAAAAATGTGTGGTACTGTCACCAATCTTAACAACTATATATTTTAATACTCCTCTTTAGTCAGTGCTCCAGGCCTCAGCAAGGGCTGTTCTCTGGCAAGCCTTAGGCTTCACTCATTTAGTGAAGGTGTTTTCAGAGAGGAAAAAATATTTATCCCCATTTTCCCATTGTTTCAAATGTCTTCAGAATTATGGTTGGTTTTAAAACCTGGGGCCAGCCAAAATGTGAATGTTTCAGGAAATTATGTGCATGGAAAAGCACATAGTCATAAATCAGACTATTTTCCAGTTTTAGCTCTAGACTGCATGGTTAGTAATGAATATAATAGGGAAATTAGTTAGAAAATTAGCAGTTAATTTAAGGATATTTAAAGGGTGTGTGAAACTACAGCTTGGGAAAACTCATTTAGTGAAATGGATGTCATTCCTTCTCCCCTTCTAAGGCCTGAGCAGGATTTTCCCCAGTAGCCAAATCTGTGTGCAGAGCTCTTGCAGCAGAAACACCAGGCTCACACGCTGCCTTGCCATGGCTTCTGCCCTGATTTCAGGGGTCCCTCAGCCTTGCAAACATCAGCCAGCTACAGCCATTGCTGCAAAAAGAAATGCTACTCAGAGAGGAGGGCAGAGTGGGGCTCGGGGGAGATCGTGAGACGAGGTAAATGAGCCATGTACCACCTCAAGCAGAGCAGCAGGGAGCCCTGGGTGCTGCAGCCCTGGTGCAATGTCCAGGGGCAGAGCAGGGCAGCACCAGGCAGGAGCAGTGGTTTGCATCCCGTGGGATGTCTCTGCAGCCTGGCTGCCTCACGCTGCCTTGGTGTGCATGCAGAGGGGCCCTGGCACTGCGGCTGTCCCCCAGCACGCTTCTGAGGGCACAAAGGAGGGTGTATCTGCTCTGTCCCTTACCAAGGAAACCCAGCAGCAAAATGTGAATATCAGCTGTTTGTGCCCAAGGGGAGATGTAGGCCAATGAACTTGAAAAATATGGCATGATTTTATACATGGAATAGCTAAAAAGAGGAATAAAACACAAAGACAGAGATGTGTACTGTCACCTCATCATAAGTGGCTTAGAAATCACACACAACTTTATATATCAGTGATGGAGAAGCACTTTTGAGCAGACAAAGCCATGGCTGGAGGCAGATCACTGGGTTGTGAGCAAGACTTGCGCTGGCTCCAACACTGAAATGTGCCTGTTCTGCTCCTCAGGGCTCTTGTGGGACTGCAGCTGACTCTGCTCCTGCACCAAGACATCTGCCCATGGCACCTGCATGAAGAAAGAGAAATTACAGGGACAAACCTCTTCTTTATTGCCCAGTGGATCACTTTTACATATGAAATCTCTAATCTTCATCACAAGTAACCACTGCCTTCAGTGATTCTTACTAACATACTAATCTGTGTGCATTGCAGGAAAGTGTGACCAGGAGGGGACAGGGTGCAGACAAGGCAGGCACAGGCAAGACAGGGTAGTAGCAGAAGGGAAAAAAGGGCTGGACTTTTCACATTCTGGCTGGGGCAGTAAACTTAAAGGAATGGCAAACCCATAAAAGTTTCACTTCATTCTGGAAAAACATCTGAATTGAAACTTCACACCTGGCATGGGTTTTCTGCATGTCCCAGCCTCCTTCCACCACTGCTGGGGAGAAATAATGTGACTTTGGGTAACTCCTGGTAGATTCTGCTTGTAGCACAGGCTGTCCCTCGTGCAGTGTTACATTGCTGCTGTTCATGTTGCTGTAGTTAAGGTTGTACCTGTGTTTCCATTAGAACCCTTTTAATCTGCAAATTTATGATCCAGCTGTAAAAATTCAATCCAGACTGAAACTTGGCATGAACAGTGTTCACTCTCCCATCTGTGGAAGGGATTTAAGCAGGTACATCCCAGTAATAACCATCTGAGTTAGGCTTGTAAATTTGGAGCATGATGACTGGTGAAAAAAACTGTGAGCTTCTCAGTAGTCCTGGAGTCTGAAATATTTTATGCCTGTGGTGAAAAGCAGCTTGTTTGTATTCAGTCATATAGCTGTAAATAAAGAAAATGGTTTGGGTCTTTCTGTGTTTTCTTTTTCCTTGCATTTTCTTTGCCATGGCAAGATTTTGATATGAGTGGCAAACACTTTAAACTCTCCAGGCTCGTGCACCAAAGCTGAGTTTGATGATTCTTAAGTAGGTCTGATAATTTCTTAAGTAGGTTAAGAAATTGAATTCATGCTGGTGCAAATGGTAGAATTTATCTATTGATTGTAATAGAAAAAATCAGGGAAATAAGAAGACTGTATTGTTTTCTCTTGGGTGAGACTTTTTTTTTTAAATTCTTCTTAAAATACTGTAAAAAGTGATACAGTGTTGAACAGCAAAATTAGTTTTATTCACCATTGCTTCCTCCCATTTTAATTTTCTTTTCCAAAACACTACACACTGAATGTGTCTGACCAGATAAACTAGTGATCTTATCTGATCCAGCAAATCCTATTTCCCTTTGCAGGTTTGTGGTTTTTAAAAGTAATTCTGTAATTTGAAAAAAAAACAACCCTCTTTATGTGTTTAACTGAAATTTTTTAGGTCATTTGTCCATAATGTGAATACCAGAAACATAATGATGAAAGCAGTTTAGTGAGACCAGACTTCTGATATTCCATGTGTATTCACAGCAAAGCTTTTGGGAGGGTTTTGACAAAATTTGAGAAGTGGACTGAAGGGATATCTGTATGGAATAATGCTGGGCTGTGAATGAGTTTGTACATGCAGTTCAGAAAATGTCAGGAACCTGTATGTGTTGTTTGTGAATGAGAGTTTTGTCAGCTTGAAGGAGAAAGGGGAGTGCTTTTAAAAGCACCTGTTCTGCAAAACCTTGTCTAATGTTCATCTGTAGAATTCAATTTCTAATTATCCATAAAACCAGAGTTGGATTCAGTGCTATTAAATCCACTTCACTACAGATTTAAAAATTTGGGTACGAGATAAAGAGGCAGATGTGGAAATTACCAGCAATTACTAAAGACTGAGGTCTTTTATGCTTTATGGCAATAAATTGGCATCAAATCACCACTTTAGATCTGCTAAAGGAGAAATATAACAGTAAAAGCATGCAAAAGGCTTGTATAAGTGAGTTTTATGTGAGCTACAAAAAAAAAAAGGAGCAGGAGTTTAAAGCAGGGAAGAGATTTGGAGAGGTAAACTGCATTGTAGAAAATCTGGAAAAGTGAAAAAACAATTCAAACACAAAGAGATCAGATAAACATTTGAAGCTGCAACAGCTGAAAAGAAACACAAGAATAGGTAAAATAAAATTCCAATGAGCCATGAAATCTGTTTTCCTTAATTTTTCAGAGTGGCCTTGAAACCCAACGTCAGAGACTCTGTCTCTGTTCTTTCACTGATGGCCAGAAATTGAGGTTATGATGACCAGATCATTTGGTATGACACTGACATTTCAAGTTAAAAGGGGTTGCCAAGACTCTCAGTTACGACACTAAAATATACCACTATTTCTAGAGCCAATTTTCAGTCCCTCCTTCATGCCTCCACATTGATTTAGGCAACAGATGCACAAAAAGCAAAGCAACATTCAAAATAATCCCCTAGCTGAGGCTGGGAGAAGGCTGGCTAGTGGGCTGTAGCCAAAATTCCTTAAATGTTACAATGTTTTACATTTCTAAATGTAAAAACTTTCTTTCCAGTGTGAGGTACCAGCCAAATGTCTTACAGTATCTCAGAGTGAAAACTGGCATGTGGCCTTGTGGTCATTTGTGAGTATTGACAGATTTACACCCTCGAAGATCAAGTTAAACGTTGTCGGTTTCTCCATCTCCCCTACTTTGTCAGGGTTTTTTGTCTCTGTTACTGTTTGTCAACTTAAATCCAGTTTGCTGGAAAAATGAAGGCTCTTCACGACCTGGCTCTTCAGGAGCAAATTGCCTCAAATTCTTTCTGCTGGCCAAGGTATTTTGTAATGCATTGCAAAACAGCGGCAGGACTGCGCTCCTTGCACTAGATGTACTTTGTGGGCTAGACACTGCGGGCAGCTTTAATGAGGTCTTGGTGTGCTGGAGAATTCGTCTCGGCCCTTGACTCCAGGGAGACTTTTATCCCAGGTCCCTGTTTGTCTAATTGCTCTTTCTACCCCAAGGAGCAGGACCTGGCTTTGTCCCCTTGTGGGCTGCACCATGCAGAGTCTGGACTGGTGGCTGCTCAGGGAGCAGTTTCCAGAGTTGGTGTTCAAATCCACTGGTCTGCTCCTGACTATTTATGGCAGCTTTGCACTGTGGTGGTGGACTGTCCATTACACAGGCACACTAAAATTCATTGTCCTGCTTTTCTCCCTCTCATGCTGTTTAGCTGGTGAGCTGTTGATTTCTGCATCAGATTAATTTCCCCGGGATCGTCTTCAAATAGGAGTTTCCTCCAGAAGACAACAGCCTTTGCTCCTTGTTTCTTTACCAGGAAAAGCTCTGGGTGTCTGCAGCACCGTTTGTGCCAGCAGTGTCAGAGAGAGCCCCGTGCAGCCTGTGGAACTTCTGTCAGCTGGGGGAGCAGGGGTGCTGGGGGAAGCCTGGAACCCCTCTCTATCTGCAATATCATAATTGCATGGGCTTCCTACTTGTTGAATCTCAGTAGTGCTGGATGTTTGGGGACACTTTCTGAAATGAAGAGAAACCAAAAAAGCTGTCCTGCTTTGGCCAGCACCTAAGATTGTAGTGGTGTTTGTAAGATATACAATGTTTCATATGTATACCTACACACAGCTGCACATGTATTTCCTTGGTGCCCTATTACAATATTGATATCTGTGGAGTTCAAGCAGGTTCTCTTGCTGCTTTGCTGTGCTTGTGCCTTTAGCTCAGAGTTGTGCAGAAGTTTACCATGGCAGTGAATTTTGCAAAGATAGGCTCCCAAAAGAGGCTCCCAACAATATTGTCCACAAACATTGACAAATCTTGCTTTCAAATCCCATACCTCACTAAGTTGCTTACTCCAGATTGCCCCTGCAAAGATGAAAATCCTCTTCACAGAAGTCAGCAGAGAAGACAAGGCTTACCTGCAGGTATTGATCCCAGTAATCCCAGTAATCTTCCTTTTTTTTTTTTTTTTTTTTTTTTTTAATGCAAAGGCTTATTTTTGCTGTCTAAACCAATGTGAAGGCACATAAGCATTAATTTGTGTTTATTACATTTGCTGTGAATCTATATAGGGAAAATATCCTTAATATTTCTCATTCTTCTATACCTCATTCAACTCACAGATTCATCCCCCTGACGTCCTTCCCTCTTATTTCAGAAGGGGTCAATAATTATATCTATACCCAACTCAAAGGGCCTTTATCTTCACCCAATAATTGAAGGACAGACACAGATATATTTTAAAACTAACCCTTTGGAAGTGTTTGGAAATACAATTTGCCAAGATCTGGTCTAGGTTTTGAGTGTTTTGGTCCCAAAGCACGCTACATGATTTGACACACAATGTTCATGTGTTCGTAAAGCTTTCCAAACTTCATTTTGTGAACTCCTGCTGCTTTCAGTGGGATCTTTGCTCACAGATCGAACAGAGACTGTGACCCTCGGAGAATGTAAGTGCTCATTCTTGGGTACTCCTCATCCTTCATTCTTTGAACAAAATAGGAAAAATAAGGGCTGTATTCAGTGCTGTGGTACTGCTGCATTTGCTGAGGTTTAGGGAGCTCTAACATCTCTCCATGGGCTTTATGGTTGCTCAGAAACACCCCTTCCCTGTCCACAGCAGTGGCAGCACTCAGCCTCACGTAAGCCCACCAAAACCCTCTCCTGCCTCATGGCCATGTCATTTTTCCATCATGTCTGTACAGCCTCCAGACAGTGGCTCCACACTCCTTACAAGACCAAAAATCCTTTTACAAAAGGTTCAGGAGACAGATCTTCTGAGACAAACTCTCCATGAGCCACTGGCTCCTGCCCACAATTGCCCATGGGGAGCTGGTGTCCCACCATGCAACACCTCCAGACCACAGCCCAGCTGGGAACAGGAGATCTCAGCAGAAAGCCTGGTCTGGGTGAGCTGGCTAAAGGGTGAGAGACGAGCATTGGAGCAAGGTGTCTGAGGGAGGTAGCAGGGAGAGATGGGTTTGTCCTGCCCCTCAGGGTGTGAGGGACACGTGTGCAGTGGGTTATCTGGCAACAGGGCTCACCTTCATCCTTGGCAAGCTCTGCTTCATCCAAGGATTTTGCTCCCTTGGTCCCTGTGTATCTTTACAGCTGGAATATGGGTTTAGGTAAATCAAACCCCCTGACTTCACAAATACAGGGTGAATGTTTGGAGAGGAGAGGAGGGAGAAAATCAACAAAGGCCTTTGATATATTGTATGTCATCCGTACGTGACACTCCAAGACCTTCAAATGCTTAAACTAAAAACCTAAATATAATTTAGTTAGTAAAAATATACGTTAGTTATAATAAAATGATAATAGTGGAACTTGGCAACAGAGCAGCTAATAAATACTACACTTTTGAAATGTGCCTGGGATCCAAGTACATACTCTTTTACTGTGTAGTTAAAGCATGTGGCAGGACATGCTAGACCAAGATTTTCTTTTTGTCTTTCCAGTGGAAAACTAAAGTTCTTTGTTTAAGTGAAGCCCGTTGGGAATTTTTCTTAAGTAAAACAAGGAGCTAAGGAATTCCATTCCCTTTTGCCAACTTTTTTTTCCTCTTTCAAGCCAAATTATCGATTAATGGGGCATTAAATAACAAATGCTGCCTAGTTAGAATCATGCACTTTTTCACTTAGGCTCCTTCAATACTTTCTTATTGGTGCTTCAAACACTGAATTAAAAGATGAGATGTTTTATTGGGAAAATACTACCCTTTCTAAACCTTTTTGACCTTATAAAAATAAAGGTCAGTAATCTGAAAGTCATTACATTTGCATGCTTACACCTATTTTTGATTTTTTAAATGAAAAAAAAAATCTGCACTGCTTTAAGGTCTTCTTCCTGAGATTCATTCTTTGCCTTCCTCATTAGTTGTCTCCATTTCGGTACTCTATCGTTTTGCCAGCAGAGCAGCCAAGTGAATGCTTGACCATATTTTTGTCTGGCTCTAGTGAAACCGTGATCTGACAATAGAATACTTTTCTCTGGGTTTTCCTTCTTCCCCTGGGGAACCATACTTCAAGGGCAACCTGCTTGTCCAGCATATGAACATGTGGAAAATCCACTGCTATGCACTAATGATTTTCAGATGGGCGATTGTTGCTGAAAATCATCCCAAGAGCAGCAGCTTCTCCATTGTAGCACCTAACCACTATGGGATCACATTGCTTGTAGCTGCTCTGGAATAAACCCTTTGCATTTATGTACAGGGTGGTGACATTTGCTGCATCACACATATGTGGTGACAAAATTTAGGGGAAAAGGAGGTACAAGTTACAATTGTGGTTATTTTTTGGCCATTGTAACATGCATCAAAATCTGACACTTACTTTAGATTGAAAATATAAATGTAGGAAAAAGTTGAGCTCTGCCAAAGATTCACAACAGCAAGGCAGAAGCACCCTAAATATTGTCCACAAATTAATAGCTTTCAAACTTGTGCTTTAAATATTTACAAGGAGACTTGTCACACTCTGGGAGAGAGAAAAATGAGTTTTAAATTTTAAATAACTTCTATTACTGTTCTTAGAATATGCATTCTTTTTAAACAACTTTCACTTTTAATCTGTAATTAAAGCCAAAGTTTTCTTTTAATTTTAAAAGCTTGTCCTTGGACTAAAACAACATGGAACATTTTTAAACATTGATCCAAGCTGCTGTAGATACATTTTATTTAAACCACAGAGCCTGCAGTTGGATTCCTTGCTTTGCCAGATCGGCTATGAACTGTAAGTGTGGCAGTAATGATTCTGGAGTCCTGGATGCTTCACTAACAGTGAGGAGGGTTGTTTTTCTGGAGTTGTTCCTCCCTTTGGGCCCTATTCATGAATGACTTAATCTCTGTCTATGATCAAATGTCGTGCGAGTTACTGTGCACAGAAAAGTCAAGGAATGCTTCTCTTTTCCTGCGTTCCTTACATGGAATTGCTGTGCCTGCCCAGCAAGCAGTTGGAGAGTGGTAAGGGTAGGAAGCAAGCAGCAACAAAAACACAGAGAAAACCACCAGAAGCAATATAAAAAGAGTGAGACAAAGAAAACAGAGAAAATTTTGTAAGATCTGGTGTGCAAGTTGGACTGAGCCGTGCACATGACAGCTCCAACTTGTCCAGGCAGCACCAGCTGGAGGGGAAACTGGGTTTTCAGCTGGGGAGTGTTACAGGGGCAATTCATTTAGCATGAAAAACAAAACTGTTCTCCAGTATTTTGTCTGTAGTGTTGGCCATAAAGATGCTTTCTAGTGCATGTTTCTGTTAGTTTGTTTTGTCTTGAAAAGCAAACATTACTGTTTTGATGGGCAGATCTCAAGAAGTTCAGGGAGCAAATGCTTCTTAGTCTTTTTATCCTCTTGACCTAGTTGCTTGTGTGGTAATTCTGTCCTCTCACAGGATGTTACACCACTTTATTTGAAGCCAAGAGTAAGACTTTCATTACTAGTGATATTGGTTACACAATGCATGCCATGCAAGGAACTTTTCTTGTGGTTTTTGGTATTTTGTTAGAGATCCAGCAGAAGACCGGGGTGAAGTGGTGCATAGCTGTCTCCATATTTATACAGGTCTCTTTCTTACTTTTTAAGTTTCAACCAAATTTTCACTTCAATTAGATTCTGTTCTCAGTTAAGAGTGAAGAAAGGATTTACATTATCAGAGTTGTTTTTCTCATCACCAACACCCTGCAGCCACTGCATGAAATTCTGTCTGTGTCTCCGTGCCCTAGTGTGAGGACAGATTGCTATAGCAGGACTCCCACGCCAAGCAGTCACTGGTGGCAAATGGGAAATAACTTGACTCAGGTGCTGAACTCCTCCAGCTGTTGGTGGGAGTTACACTTGTTTGTCCAGGACAGTGACTGGAATAGTCATTTAGCTCTTTTTGAGATATTTTCCATCCCTTTAGTACTGACAATGGACTTAAAAGATGTAACTGTCTTTTCAGGTAGGTCATGGCTGGAGTATCATTTTAGCTCTAGGAGGGAAAAGATAGAAGAAAGGATAGGGAATGAAGGGAAAAAGAAAAACCCAGAGCCAGGAAATAAATACAGGTAGGAAAATAAAGAGCAGAAAGTTTTGGAAGATTGTGAAGAGAAGATAGTGCTGGGAGAGGATGCGGAAAGGGGAATGCGAGATTAAGGACAACAAGAAAAAGGAAAGAAAAGGGTTCAAAGGGATGAATGCAAGAAGATAAAATACTGAGGAAGCAGGTATGGAAATAATGGTAGGAATCTGGAGTGTAGAAGGGAAAGGTTCTAGAATAAATTAGAGAAGCGTAGGAGACAGTAGCATTTTTAACAGTCCAAAATTAGAAGTTTGATATTTTCCTTTTTAATGTGTTTGAGAAATGAGGGTAGATAAGCGTTCAAGATACTGCCACCCTCCTTGCAAGGTACCTTTGAGTCCAACTGTGGCATCTTGGCATTTTTTTCCATGTTACACAGGCTAAGAACAAATACACTTTCAGAAAAGGGTATGACCTTTCTTAGGATACAGAGCAAATTAATCCAAACTGTTGCTTCCCAATTTAGGGCAAAACCACAGCTTAGTCTGGGACTGGGAAATGCTCCAGTGCTGGTGGCAGTTGTGGTAGTGATGGAGGCGTCTCTTTGTGTGAGGTGTGTGGTTATTAATTTCCAGTCCCTTGGTGCATCTGCAATCCCTGACTAAGCTGGACATAAAAGTATAGAATATTTCTCATACTTTGGCTTAATCATACCCAATCCAGACTTTGGCAGATTCCACCAAGACCTGTTTTGAAAACTGTAAGTAGTTTTCAGGCTACTGTGAGACAATTTGGCCAAGTGTGAAGGCTTCCTTGGCCCAGGATTCCTGAAAGTTTTAACTTCTTTTAGGTCTGCTCCTTTCTGTAAATTTTTCAAATCAGATATTCTCTTTGAAAATTTTTCAAGTCGCCATCTGTAAGTTAAAGAGAGGAGTCTTCCTAACCTAATGTATAGTTGGCTGGGGGCAGTGTCTTTATGCTTCTCTGAGATGAGCATCTGTCAGTAGAGCAGGAAGGACATCACCTGTGATGGACTGGCTGTTTGATCCTGTATGTCAAAACATGCATTCCTATGTAGTTCATGGTATATATGAGCCTAAAATATGTCACGCCAGATCTGATAATTACACATATAATTTTCAAGTTCAACAAAAGGTTTTGTTTCTTTTTCCCCTATCATTTTTTAAAGAAACAGAATTTATCTGAATTAAAAACATGATTGGTGATGGTGAGTGGGTGGTTCTGTTTACCCTGCCACATTATATAGTACCACTTTTACTCCTTGTTTGGATAGCAGTCACAAGACCCAGATATCAAGCTGTGAAAGTATTTTTCTTGCAGCAGCCTTTCTTTTTTTGGCAGGCAATGGCTTTGGAGATGCCTCACATTTTGTCATGTGATTGGACTGCTGATGAGGTTTCTGTGTTGCCTCATTTTCCTGGATTCCATCTGAATTAACTCTTCTTTGGGTCACAGTCATTAGCACACTTCTGAATGAGTGGGGCTTTGCATCATAGTGTAATGAACACTAATACTTAATCTCTGTAAGGAAACACCCTGTAAAGAAGGAATCTGCTGCATTTGTTCCACGTGACAGAAATCTGTTTTCTGTACCTCCAGCTGTCCACATTGAAAACACATTCCTTCTTCACAGTAATATTCCTTCATGAAACAAGGGAAAACGAGGGGAAATGACTTGTCTGTAATTGTTCCATCTAAAAATATTCAGCTTAGTCTTGTAAACATATAAACTAGTTCTCTTTAAACAAGTCTCTTAATTTTCTTTAAACTGAATATTTAGATGTTATGTTATAGAAGTTGGGTATATCAAACACATATGGTTCCTATTGCATCAGGGGCTTTTTTAATTGTGGTATTCTAATTGAAGAGACATTTTTGAAAGCATGCTAACTTTACAGAAACTAATCTGACCCTGTTTGGTCTAGGCTTTATTCTTCCATCTATCACCACACTCTGGAAACATTTTCCACTTTAAATGTGCAGCAGTAACAATATACCTCATGGACTTTGAATTGCCCTCAATACTTCCAGTGTATGATGTGGAAACATTGGTTTGGGGTAGTTGAGGCTGGGGAACTGGCAGGGGATTACTTGAAGGGGAGAGAATTAAGAAGAGGCATCAGGGAAGGAATAAGAGTAGGGACTATGATTTATTCATAAGTTTGCCTTCTTCATAGATCATGTATAACACAAAATTCCCTAGACCAAGTAGTATCTTTAACTGGACAAAATTTCTATCCACATCAGAGAAATACTGCAGGTCTCCTTTAAAATATAAGATACTTCATAGATGTCACAAAACAACTGTTTCCCACAGATAAGGCAAAATTTCAGTTTGGTATCCAATATGCATTAATTTTCCCTCCTACAAATAATAGGTAGAGAACTATTAGGTTTACATTTGAGGTTGGGTGCATTTGAAATAGAAAATGCATTTCTATCTCAGGCAGTGCTGTGATGGTTTCTGCTAGTGTGGGCTTTCAGTGCAGGTGCATGCTCTGCAGAGAGCTGAGCAATGCTCCTGTGCTTGCAGGTGGTGATGGGGTGGGGCTGAGTTAGAGCCCTCTCTCCAGCAGCCCTTTGCACTGCACGTGCTGGCTCTGAGCTGAAGCAGTGAGTGCACCAGGTTTGCCACTGGGTCTGAATTCTGGGTAAATCTACCTTTCCCAAGCATGCAGTACATTTATCAATAAATTGTCTTTTTTTTTTTTTTTTTTTTTTTTTTTTTTTTTTTTTTTTTTTAATCCAATAACATGTACAATATAAAGTCCACAAAGGTCATAGAGGTAAATTTATTTATTAAATGGAAATACTTGGGTCCAGAAACCATTATGAATCATTTTGGTGTTTTAAGTTCAGGATGCAGGGTAAATTATTCCAAAAATAATGGTAGCCAAATGTCATTCCCTCCAAGCATTTGTGTAATATCTATTTATCTGTGGGCAGATGACTGCTATGTATAATCAGAGGCAGACTTTTGTCAAATTGAGACTAAGTAAACACAGCTGAACACAAGCAAGTTGGACTGCAATTTTTTTAGTTCTGCCAGCACTGTTATGACCTTGAAAATGAATGTTTTTTCAGAGCAATCTGCTTTCAATATGGGACAATTTTTAGTGTTTCAAATTAACAAGTGTTGATTGAAAATTTGTTCTGTTTGATTTTAATATTTTTGTCCAAATAAATTAAAAGTGTGTGTTTGTCCAAAGGAGGGCATCCTTTCTGCTGCTTGGAAAGTAGGAATGTTTTGTACAGAAGTGTTTCTTGCATGTATCTCTGAGAACAAGAACAGCAAAGACAGAGCTGTAAACTCATCTGAAACTTCATCATATAATAAGAAAAAATTTTCTATCATTTGCTTGAAACATAAATGTGGGGGGTTTTTTTTGTTCTTTGCAAGTAAATGTAGAATTTATGCAGTAGATATGATGCCATTATATATTTATATATATTTAGATACTGTTCTCATCATCCTTGAAAACATGGGACTCCTATTTATAACTTTTACCCATTTTTCTAAAGCTTAGTATCCTTCTAAACTTTTTATATAGACTCTGTTTTTCTCTGATACCCAAAAAGAAACAAGTCTGATTTTATTGCCAAACAGTTCAATTCAAATCTTAGTTTTAACGTGTGGATTTTCTGCTTTTACAGTACCAGTCATTAGAATAGAGAACATTTTGCTCTCTTGATTTTAAAGGTCACAGCATCTGGAGCTCAGAGAGGCTTTGGAGAGAATTCAGATATGAGTCCTGATCAAAAATTTGTCTTTCAGTAATTACAGCAAGTGAGTGTCATCCATTGCCAATATCTGTATTTCAAGGCACTTCTTTCAAAGGGATTTTTTTTTTTCCATTTTAAGTGCTGTATAGAAACCAGCTTACATACCAAACTCAGGAATAGGACATGTGCACAGAGTTGTGGCCAGGGGAAACTTTCCCAAAGTCTTTCTGCTTCATATTCACAAGTCATACTTCCCAATCTGCTTCTTTGGGGGGCAGCAGTTACCAATTTCTACCCAATTCTTATAGAGCATGGGTTTAATGCCAGCAGCTGAACATGCACAGCACCTCATATTTGATGGGTTGCTACAGTGTGACTTTGGCTTTACAGCCAAGTGCTGTCCCAACAGGTGCCCTTGGATGTTTCTTGAAAGAACTCTTCTTGCTTCAGTTTTCCTGTATCACAGCAGAGAAAGAAAAATGAGGATCTAGTTAGAAATGGGGAGGAAGTGGGAAAAGACAGATGTGATAGAAAAGAGGACAACACAATTGAGAAGCAATTTTGATTGAGAATTGCCATCAGTGAATATGGCTGAACATTCCTATATTTTGTTCTCTCTACTGAAATGCAGATTTCACAAATAAAGCAGGGGGTGTTGCTCCCAGATCTATCTGAGCAACGTGGCATCTCAACATCAACCAAAATAATGGAAAAGTCCTTGATGCCAGGTTTTTAGACACTTTGTTGTTTCTTCTGGGCAGCTCCTCCTTGAGGTCTAAGGGTACAGATACTCACAGTGTCAGTGTCCTGGTTTGTATTCTAGAATTTCTGCTTCACCACAAAGGCTAATTAGTCTTAGAAAAACAAAAATAAAGTAATGGGGCAGGTGTCATCTAAGTCCCTAGAGTAGGCCTCTGGGTGTTTGAAGGGTGCAAAGCAAGTACTAATTGCTTAGGACCATTCAGGCAGAACTCATCTTGTTTTATAAAAGCTTCAGGCAGCCAGCTGTGTTTGAGGTGTGAGAGGAAGGGAGAGTGCCTCTGCAGATGGGGCTATGGGTGGTTAGCAGCCTTCAGGTTGCTTTGAGCATCCCTCAGGATGCTCCTATACCTGAGGCAGTAGTTGCCTAGGAAGTGCTATCCAGAGAGAATTTTTAAAGATTTGCTGAACCTGGAGTTGCAGTTGGAGTTGATGGTGTCTGCCAGCACTAGCCAAGACCTGCCTGCGAGCTGGGTGAGCCACTCCCGTGGTGCTCAGAGGAGCTGGTTTTGCCAACACCATAGGAGCTTGTTTGTCTGAAGTTACGTGTCAGTGCCACCCAGCTAGGCTGGTTTTTGTGCATCCTGATGAATCTGTACTATCAAATACATTGCTGGTGGTGCAAGGTCTGTTTGCCCATTGTTGGGGAAGGACATGGGCAGGAATTCAGGCACTGTCCACACATGGGATTTGCTGTGTGTGCTTTGCAGGTCCTTTGCAGATCCCCATAAACTTCACAGACTGTGATGTATAGGCAGTTGTTCAGTGGGAAAGCTTTGGCTCACGGGCAAAAATAAAAAGTTCTTGCAAAATGAAAGAAAAAGCCTTTGTTGTTATAAAAGTGGAAACAGAAGTACTACTAATAATAGCAGCAAGTTAATTAAAAAACATGAAACAGTTCACAGAGCTTAAAGGGTTTGTGCTGTAGCTGCCTGGCTTGCATGGCTGCTGAGAGTCCTCTTATCCTCTGTCCAAAAGCTCAAAGCCTAGAGCTGAACTGTGTTGCAGGGATCAAAGGATCTCACTTTCTTTCACCGTAGTTATTTCCTAAAAAATGTAAATGTTTTTTATGTCTGGAGCCATGGCTTTGTGTTTTGTTGATTTTCTCTATAAAAATGGAAATTCAGGATCTTAATTCTTAAAAGGCAGGTGAGAATGCAAGGCTATCTGTACAAATATATAATTGTTGCAGATGCTGCTAACCTTTAGGAAAACATCCAAGTAGATCAGGGAAAACACATTAAAAGTTCCATAAGTGTGAATTACTCTGAGATAAAGCTAATTTAATTGCTCCTTGAGCAAAAAGTTCAAAGTGATCTCCAACTACATCTGTGTAAGGAATTGTGTTCTATGAATGCAGGTATTTTCTAAAATTTTATTCACTTATCCATAGCTCAGTTTCCGATTGCAAACCTTGTTGGCTGAAGGGTTATTTATTTTTTTTTAATTTATGGTAACATGAGGTAAGACCAATTATATATAATGCTAATAAAGCTTCTGAGCTAGTTTTGATCTATAGAGCTTCCAAGTTAATCAAAATTCATATTTTTTGAAGTATGTATGTTGATTTAACCATAAATACCATATGGCTTTACCATAAATATGTATGTGTATTTTAAATCTGATACAGCAAACTGTTGCAGGAGAGAATTCCCTGGCAGAAATCTCCTGGCTTCCAGGAAAACACCTATGAGCTAATACAAAACAAACACGTGATAAATATGACATTATCACCTTCTGCAACTCTCTTACATGTTTTTGAAGCACCTTATGTCTGTGCCAACCTGACATTTTTAAACAGTATTCACCCTATGTGGGGAGAAAATGTTACAAGGGCTACTTTAGATAACATTGTCTCTCATCTTGGAAGCTGATAGCCAGCAGTTCAGCTAGATTTTAGAGGAGGGTATTGGGTTTAACTGCTCTTAGATCACATCCACTAGTCAACGTGTTGATGCCTTTTTGGGAGAAATATGTTCAATACTTATGGATAGTATATTTTTCCTGTGATAATAATACACTGTGCATCAATAATTCATAATTTTATTATGTAATTTTATTAATAAATGTATTATAAAAATTATAGTATGAAGGGAATGGATTACATTTTATCACTTGTTATTTAAAAGATATGTATTATTATTATATATAATTACTGCCACAATTATTATTACTACTATTTTAGTCCAGTCTCTATTTAGGTACAGCTTCCAGTGGCTAGTGTAGCTTTTTCGGGTGAGAGCTGTTTGCAGTGATCTCAGAAAATTGGCTTCTTCACTCAGAGAAGCAGCCTGAGCATATTGCCCGTTGTTCAAAACCTCTCTGTTTGAAAGCAAATGTTTGCCATGAAATAATGTGGCTCAGGGTCCCCCACAGCTCAGCAACTGCGTCTTTGCGAGCTGCTCTTCCTGAGGTGAATGGCAAAGGGTTTGAATGAGCCTCGATGTTATGCAGCATGTTAAAGGAGCCGAGCAGAGCAGAGCTGCTCTCTGCAGCACCAGGGAGTGAGCTTTACAGAGGCTCTAAAATTCATGCAATTTGCTAGACCAAGAAGAGCAGGCAGTATATCAAGGTCGGGACGAGCTGGTAAGCCCTGTCTCTCAGCAGCAGTCTTTGCTGCGATACAGGTCCATTATTGTGGTGCAGCCTTGCTGCAGGCAGTGCTCTCTGCCACGTGGATGCTCAATGCCCTGCTACGTGGTGCTCATTTACTCAGCCTGCCTTAGCAGCTGAGGCCCGGAGTGCAGGGAAATCTGAATCCAGTCCCTGTCTTGTTATCAGTTGATGATGCTTCCCTGCTGGTTTCTTGAAAATCACTGTCTCCAAAAGCAGCAGTGTGTGTTGAATAACAAACCCCTTCACATTCAGGCTCTTCAGGTTTGGGAACAGAGCCATCATTCTTGAAGAATGATTTAGTGGCCAATAAACATCTGCAGGGTCTGTAAGACTGTCAGAAGCAGTAACATTGAAAGTAAAGATCATATCAGTAGCAATTCCCCTGTCCTGACAAGGCACTCAGTGCAAATATTTGTTCAGTCATCCTTGCTCTCATTCCTGTTATCACAGACAGTTTCATACATTTTGCCAGAGAAGCAATTTCATCTTCTTCCACAAAGCTGTTCACATCCAAGGCCTTTGCAATGTTAAGTACCGTCCTACTACTGTTTCAGGACCTCCCACATGTGCTCCTTCAGCATGCAGGAGCCTCATCTGTCTTAGGCAAAGGCTCTGCTGTGAAGGGCGCTTACAACTTTCAATTAGTGAGCATCTGCAGTGTTAAAGTTTAGCTGCTCCTTGAGAATTCAAGCGCAGCGTGGCTGATTTATTACACTGCACCAATCTCCATGATAGCCCGGAGAGGCTTTGAGCTCTTCTAAGTGTGATCCTTCTGCAGGGTTACTGGAATTGCACTGCATTAGAACTCAAACTATTTTAAACACAAGATGATGTTTGGAGTATGGAAGGAGGTGTTTTTGCTTCTTCAAAAGCTCTTGGCAATTTGGCACATCTTCCTGAATAGCTCTGGGCATGCTGTTCTGCTCCAAGAGCCTTCCGCCTTTTGGTGCACTGCCTCTCACTCACTCAGTGAATAGGAAAACTGAAAACACAGCCTTTCTTGATATGCCTCCCAATTTGCTAGAATCTCTGAGGGCCTGTTTAAAAGGTGCCTGGGAATATTTAGGTTTGGGAAGAAATCCTGTAATGGAAATAATAACAGTGCAAGTTGTGGTGAGCAGGAGCATGAAGACTGCAATAGCTTCACAAGGGAAAGCAAAGAAAACAAAACTGAGAGTTGCCTCAAAAATAATGCTATCAAACACTAAAACCACTTTTGTGCAACTGGAGATGAGAATAATCCACAGGCAGCTCCTTCCCCTGCAGCTCACTCAGCAGATTCTTTCTGCTGATTGTTCTGTATGTGGTCAGGGAGGTGTGTGACCTGTGTCTGTGTTGTAGTTATTCCTTGGGATGCTGAACGAGGGGATTCCCATCGCATTTCGAGCTAGATGAGGAAAGAGATACTTTTCTGACATATACGACCCAGCCTAGTTTGAAAGATGCCTCAAAACCTATCTTATATCCTCATTGGGCGCTTGCTGCTGGTTCTGTACCACCAAAGCCATAGCATGAACACTGTTGATCCCTTCTGGGAGCAGGATGATTTCATGATCTGCTGTTCAGTGCCAGTTGATACATTCTATCTGGCTCTTTTCAAAGTTCAACAAAGGTGTTTTCATAAGACATCAACTGGATTTCACAAATGGGTAAGTAAGGCACCAAACAATTACAGTTTGAAGTAATTTTAGATATATAAGACATTGTGGGGTTCATGATTTCATGCTTTCTTATGCATGCAAAGCAATACTCTTGTTAACCTCATTTCCACCTGTGAGTTCTCAGCCATGCTGAATTTGAAAGCCCAGGCTCTCAAGTCAGTCTAGAGACCAGGGAATGTACTGCAGCACTTGTGAAAAGGTCAGTTAGAATGACTTTGTGAGCCTCACACAAACCTGTAGCACAAGCAATGTCAGTCACTAACATGATGTACTTAATGTGTTAAGTCCACCTGATTGTCTTCTCTCTTCTTGTGTCCTCTTCCTGCAACAGCCTCGGAGCTACCTGTGTCATGGCACCGAGGTTGGGCAGGGAAAGGTGTCACCCACTGCTCCAGGTTCAGCCCTGGCACAACTCCGTCATGTGCCTTCAGGAAGTGGTGACCACAGAAAATACCATGTGTGATTGTACTGCTGTATCTCAGAGTATACTTAGCGTGAAGGCAGATTGCTTAGCCATTCCCATTTTTATGCAAACATAATGTAGAAACAGATATAGGTAGGTATATGTTTGAAAATATCTGTATCTCCTTGGAGATATAAACAATCTTTTAAATTTCACATAATCCCTGGATTTGTAAGATCTGTTGTGCACCAGTTATCTGGGTTACTCTGAGGCTCTTTTGCAGCTTACAGTCATTTTTATGGCAGTTTGATTGCTGCAACCCTGCTGATGCACTTTTTGTACAAGCTGCTTGAATTTGTATGTTTATCATCTCACAGTGCAGTAAGTTTGGGACACTAAGGTATCTGGTATTTGCACATGTGTCAGGGGTGGTTTCTGTGGACATTAGGAAAAGGTTCTTCACCCAGATGGTGGCTGGGCACTGGAACAGGCTCTGCAGGGAAGCAGTCACAGCACCAAGCCTGCTGAAGTTCCAGAAGCATTTAGACAATGCTCTCTGGCTCATGGTGTAATTCTTGGGGCTGTCCTGCACAGGGCCAGGAGCTGGACTTCAATGATCCTTGTGGGTCCAGCTCAGGATATTCTATGATTCTGTGGTAAGTATTGTGCACATTTCTGTACCCCATGCAGTGGATGGAAGAAGCTGTGTTTAAAGAGACCATTTTTGTCAGTTCTTTATCTTACAGGCGAGTGAAAGAAACTGAATTTCGTCTCTCAGACTTACCCATTCTTTACTCCATGTTTTTGGCTAAACACACCATGGAAATCAGTTCTGGCATTCACCGAGAAGTTCTTCCATTTGCCTGAAAATACAGCACCTTGTAATTTAAATTATCTTTGTTCAGCATATGCCATGTCTGAGCCTGCTTGGCTCCCAGGACCAGGAGAGGAGCTGGCTCTTGCAAGTGGGGCCACAGGAATGGGTGGCACGTTTCTCTAAATTCTGCAAGAAGCTTCTGAAAATATCCTGTGTGCATGCATTCATATCATAACATTACACCACATGTATAGGGTCTGCTCCCAAACCCACAGCCAACTAGCATAACAAAATCAGATTTTACTGCTGTCGTGTCAGCCTAGGGTTGAAATATGGCTTTGAAACCCTCCCTTTCACCCTGCTTTTTTAATGAAAAACAATCGTGCTGGAGTGTAATAGTGCTTACCCTGGCTGCATTTGACTTTAGCTTTTTATTTTTAAAGCCTTATTTTAGTCTTTAAGAGCTCCCAATTAAAATCTTTAGATCCAGAGTGAAAGACTGAACGTGCCTGCCTGCACAACAGCAACTTTCCTGGGTGGGAGAAGGATATTTTTGTGTTAAAAATAAAGAAAGTTGACATAGTGGTATGTTTTCTTCCTTTATATTCCTTGCTCTTCTTTTTCCTGGTGAATCTTCATTTGCTATTTTGTCATTTTCTTTTTTTTGTAACATCTCCCGTAGTCTTTCCTTTATTTCTTTTTTCTCTTTGTCTTCTCCTTTTTTCTCTTTTCTTTATTTCACCCTCCCCCTTACCTGCTTCTTAAGGTGGTTTTCAATGTTAACCCCTAATGCTTTGCAACAGAAGGGCAAACCACTTCATCTGATGAGTCAGCACAGCACGTGTTGTAAATCCCTTCCCAAATAACACACACACATAAAAGAAGCCTAGGTCAGATGTTCCTTTATGCACTGTGAAATGCGTGTGGGAGACTATCACCAAGGAATCTGACAACATTGCACGACTCAATGAGAAACATGCCAACTCAATGAGGAAAAAATTTATTTCAGTCAGCTTTGCAGCAAACTTGTAAAGAAAAAAGAAAATAAAACCACGTAACCATCAGTTTGTTAACAGCTCACCTCAACACTCACAGCCCCAGCTCCCATTATAGACTCTGCTAAGAAAACAAGACTTGCACAGTGCCCTGAGTCTCAGCAAGGAGAACACACTGTCACTGGTCGGGAAATTTAGAGTCAGCTGTAACAGCCAGAACAATGAAGTGATTTAGCCCAGGTTTTTTATCTAGTTCTAATTCATAAATTCTTACATTCATGTGCATAGTTCAAGACTCTAAGACCATTTGCATCATGCCTACTATTATGTGGGGCTCTCAGTGCACTTATTAATGCAAATATTAATATAGACTTGCAAACTCAGTTCTCTTTTATGATTTATAAAATACAGCTATTGCAGTCTCTGTGGACATGTACACTCATTTTATAAAAATCACATGTATTAAAATGTAATTAGATGCTTACTCCCACTGCAGCAGGCTCTGGGCTGCGCAACATAAAAAAAAAAAAATCTTTGGATGCTCAGGTATTGAGGAAAAACCTTGAGTGTTAGCAGTCCTTCACAGTTAAAGCTTGTATGTGGTATTTGATGCAAGAAACAAATTGCAATGAAATACTTTCACAGAAGGTTTGATCTAGGGCATGATGGAAAAGGGATGTTTCTAATGTTGGCAAGACCCACCATATGGATCTTAATAGAAAATGTCAGACCAGGGCTATAGCTGTTCCTGGGGAAAAACCCACTGGGTGAACAGGGAAAAATATTCTCTCTAGTGGTCACTTGAACATAAATTGTCATTATGTAGTTTGGTCATCTGAAAAGACGTAGCAGTTGATGACAGGTCAGTTGTTATACGTGGTGTCCCTGTGAAGCCAAAGGAGTGAGGTAACAGGGTTGTGGGGGTGACTTCATTACAAGCTGCTCTGCAACCTCCTCCTGGAAGGAAGACAGCAGTGGTAAAATAAAGCTGTGCTGAAAAGGAGCTTTCTCTAGAGCCTGCGCCCAGAGCTCATTCCTGCAAGTTTCTGACAGCTTTCCTCCTCCCACCCAACTAAAGGACATGGTAATAAATCTTTGTCAGTAGAAATCCAGTACACCCCTGAGATTGGACCAGCTGTGATCGGTATCATGCGCTCTCCCAGGTCACACTGCCATGCTGTGTCTGCAGCCACAGGTCACCTGAAACTCCAACAGGGGCTTTCATTCCTCCAGCAAAAGTAGGAACTGCATGAGCGCTGCCAGCCCCAACCTGATGGTTTCACACAGGCCTTCCCAGCCCAGGACCTGCTTTGGGGCAGGAGTGGACTCACAATGGACGACACTGAAGGGATCCCATGTGGAGGTGGCCTGGGGTCTGCAGGAGATCAGCCACCAGGGTGTGTTTGGGGAATATTTCTGTAGTAGCCTCTGTGGTTTGGAGTCTCTTCCAGCATGAGCTTTCCTGTCTGCACTTATCCATAATTCATCCTTAATAGGTCTACTGTCCCTGAGGAAACTGGGAGGATGGTGCAAAAGGAAAAGGGTTTTAGGAGTTTCAGTGCTGGGTGGGATGAGCCCTGTCTGTGTGTGGAAAGCCTGTGGTAGTGTGGGTCTCTGGCTGCTGAGCAGTTATCCGTGTTTACAAACTCATTTGTCTGTTTACATTAGGCTCAAAATGGGAGACTGCAAGTGTAAATATGGGATGGCCAGCTCCTTCGTCCTCCAATTCAAGCTAGAGAAGCTGAGGTTTTCTTGTTTTTCAAAAGGTGCTACAGTTTTTGCACCAAGATTAAATGACATTTTTTATAAGAGCAAAAGCCCTGGCTTGCTGCTTTGGGCTACAATTTCCCCTCCCTTGCATTGCTGAGCAGCCTGGGCTAAGCCACGCTCCCTCCCCAGATGTGGGTGGATATTCGTGGTGTTGTGTGATTCATGGTTGGTTTACTTTGGGATCCTTCAGGGGTAAAGGAGAGGTGTCAATGCAGAAGAGCATAGGAGAGTTAATTTAAATTAACCTTTCTTCTTGGAGAAACAGAGATCTGAAGGTCTTATGTGCCCTGAAATGGTGGTTTGGAAAATGCTGGAGTCAAGGTGTGTGTGAGCATGTGACCTACAGAAATACTTCATCCCCCCACTAATTTACTCACACATGTAATGTTCATTTTTCTTTCAGCTGCCCTAGTTTATTTCCTGTTTCTCCTTCTTTTTCCTCTTCTTGCTTGTTTTGAAAATGCTGGTCAACACATGTTAAGCCAGAATCTCCAAAACCAACAAAAGAAAATTCAGGACAGCAGTGAGAGAAACAACTAAATAATGTTGCCAATTTTAAAATGAAGATAAGTTATACAGGACCTTTTATTGAACCAACAAATGTTTCATAGTGTTCACCATTTGAGGCCAGCAGTTCTTTTTTTTTTTTTTTTCCCCTCTATTTTAAGCTAGAATAGAAGATGCGTAATTCATCAGGAATCTGTACATGTTTAAGTAGCTTCAAAAAATATGACGGTGATGTGAGACTGACCTACTGTGTCTTGACTTCTACGTCCATTTTTTCCCCACTACATAATGTTCTGTACCCTTCCCTCTCTGTCTCATTCACTCATTCACACATTCTTTCCCCTGTTGGTTTCAAGCCATTTTTGCTTTGTCAGTGTTACCTGATAACACGAAGCAGGGTTTAAGCCAGTTGTTGTGGCTCAGCTTGAGCTGGCTGGGTACCACAGTGAGTGGGGGAGCCATGTGGAGGCTGCCTGGTGCTACGTAAGGGGTCAGTCTTGCCTTCGCTGTTCCCAGCAGGGCCTTGGGTGTAGTTCATCACCACACACATGTGATATTCTTAGGTTAGAATTCTCAGTTCCAAATGATAAAATGGAACTGTAATTAACATTATTTAGCACACCCCTGAAGTCGTCCAAGTATATAAAAATTATTAGTCTGGATGCAGCGAACAGTAAGCGTCTGAGTTGTTCTGGAATATCTGAATGTGCTGCAGCTCCGTGTCGCCAGAGAGCCTTTGTGCATAGTAAATTGGAGGTATGTGATGCTGTTGTGCAGTTTAAGGGTGGTTTGCCTGCAAGGATGCTGGGCTTCATTTTCTTTGGCTGGTTCTTTTTGATAGCAGAAGAATGAAGGAAAACATTTTAAATATAAGAGAAATCCTGGAAATTTCTGTTCTTAAATGCTTTTGAAATAGTCCAAATATTGCCTAGGCAGTACTTTGACTTTGGAATTCTGAGACTCATTTCCATCTCTGCTAAAATGGGACAGCAGGCTACCTTGCAAGAGAGTTGTCAGGATCAGCCAGTTAATATTTATGAAGAAATTTCATGGTGAAAAAAATGATGCCATGTATATTATTAATAATGATGTGAGTCCTGAAAAATACCATGCTGTATCACAAAGCTGGTATTGTCTGGTGTCTACACTCCTGGCACTATGCCCTACAGTAAACTGTATACTGAAAACTCATACTAATGGAAAGGTATACAGAATTCCATTGGTAGGTGATTTATAGTTACTTCCTATTATAAACAAGAGGAAACAAATATCCCGTCTTGCTGGTTTCTTTGGGTGGATGTTGAGAGCAGAATGAGACATTCTTGGCCAGGCAAAAGCTGATTCTCTGGATGCTTACAACTGGGAGCAGAATGAAGCACCAGAAAGTGAGGTGTAAATGACAACCCCTAATTTTAAATGATTGAGTTTCCATTTTCAGTGTGTTTAAAACTTTCTGGCTACAGAGCAAATGACCACTGTTTTAAGTGATTTCCAAACCTGTAGCAAAAAGGTATTCCTGATGTTTAATATTAAATATATTTATTATAGCATCTTAATATATGTTGAAAGCCTACCACAATCCTTTGACAAGAGGCATAATCCTTTCTGAGACACTACAAAACACCTTCAGCAGCAGCTTCTTCTGGTTTCAATTATTAAATATGCTATTGAATACTACTGTTGTTTGTTTAGGAAAATTATTTATGCTGGCCAGTTGTATGCTGTTGAAATGTATTTATGTCTGTATGTAGTAGGGTAAATGTCATTTTTTAACCTATCAAATGGGTCTTGGGAACAGTGTGGAGTACAGTAATTCATCAGTGCTTGCTTTCCTAGGAGTCTCTTGACACACTGATCTAAGCTTGACAAGTCTGTAGAGGTTAAAATTTGTGTGACAGCCTGTCTTGATCTGGCTAGTGAGAGAGCCACACTCTTTAGGGAGAGACCAGAGGTGCTGCCACCAAAGGCATATGAGTTAAAGGTAACCACAGTGCTTGGAGAAAACAGTTCTGGTGCAGCCTTGGTACCTCGAAGTGGGTAAAGGGCTGCTTCTCATGTAGTAGAGAGAGGGTCATGAGTGGAGTGCCCATCAGCACTTGCTCTGGGGTGATCCTCAGCTGAGGCTACTTGGTGAGATTCAGGATGCTCCATCACTTTTCTGTTTCTTTCATCACCGCTTCCAGAGAGGTTACCCAGCCTCAGTGTTGTTTCCTTATTGCCTCAGAGATGAAATCTAGGAACATGTTGTGTGATGGTCAAGAAAATTAACACTTTCCATTTTGAGAATGCAGTTCTTTGATTATTTTAGTGGAGCAATCTCACCAAAATGTTGCTTTTACAGTTGAAATATACTTTGCAATTCTTGTGCAGATACCTCAAATATCAAAAGCTTTGATTATCAAAACTACTACTTTAATTAGTAGTTGGAGGCAGAGCAGGTAGATTACAAAAGATGAAGAAAAAGCAAAATATTGGGTGAAACTCATATTTTGCATTTTTTTTCATACAATTGATAACTTTTGTCATCTGTGTTCTTTCTCTGGTCAGTGAAGAGCCAGACATGACCAGCCTGCATTTCTTCCAGGCTGAGCTAAGCCATTAAGGCTGTAGTTATACTAGCAGTGTACTAATGTCTCTATATAAAAATAGATATGAATCACTGAATAGCTAAAGGAGAGATATGGTCCTCCCCCCATCCAACTCACAGCATATCCACATGGATGATAATGCTGTCCAAAGGACAAAAGTGTGAGGAAGGGGCCACAGCACAGGACTCAGAGATTTAGCTTTGCAAGACTCAGGGACATTGGGCTGTAGTGTTAAATAGAATGGCTGAATGCACTTCTTGGAGGACATCTCTGTAGTTTATGAATGGAGTCTGGACAGTAGAGACAGAAAGATACATGACTTAGATGGCAGTTTCATGGCATGTGAAGTGACCCCCACTTTTGCTTTCGGTCACATCAGGTTGATTTGACTGGCAAGATGTCAAAGAGAGCATGAGGAAAGGTCTTTGTCTCTCTCACTGTGGTTATCCTCAACCAAAAAAAATATGGTAATACTTATTTCCTTTGCTAAGGGCTATTCAGACACAAGGGAGCTGCTGGATGCTGTGGTAGTGCAAATTGGTATATGCTGTCAGAGGTTTGGTATAGCAGAAAAGGATTTTTTGGCAAGAAAAAGGGGGTCTGTTCTTTGAAATGATGGATTTTCAGACCTCATTGTACTAACATGCTTTGAGAGCAGTTATTAGCCAGAGCTTTGCAAATTATCAGTGATGGTTTTATTTTAACCCGGTTTTGAGTTTCTTTGACATAAATTATTTGTTTGAAAAAACCATAAAATCCGAACAGAATAAGAACATATGTGTGATTCAGGAAAAATCTTCAGCAAAGTTAAAGAATGGGCAGCTCTTTTCTTCTGGATTTTATTTTTTAGTTTTGCTACTGCTTTTATATACCATGGGCAAGATGCTTTCTTTTAGAGCTGGCTAAACACCAGTAAAAAATATTTGCAAATACTCTTTCAAATAAACGCTGGAATTGGAATGTGTGTCACCATTCACACCTACTTCCCTCAGAAGTTTGTACAAGCAATTTTTTTGTTCATAGGAAATATTTTCCAACAGCAAAAGAAACTGACAAATGCTTGAGAGAGGTGTATTTATATCCAGGTTTGCTCTGGCAATGATGTTCTCTATTACTTGCCATTTCCATTTCTATACCTACTGACCTATTCAGTCCTAAACCTTTTCTTGAAAACTGTCTCAAAAAAAAAAAAAAAAAAAAAAAAAAAAAAAAAAAAAAAAAGCAAAAAAGCAGTGCTGAAGAATTCTTCATAGCCAAGTACAGTGTGAAGAAGGAGACTTTTTGTGTCATCCAATACCTCTTTCTGCTCTTTCTGGATCAAATGTTTCTTTTTTTCCTTGGTTCCTTGTCCTCTGCATAGGCTAGTCTTCCCCCTCCTGAATCCCATTCAAGCATTGTTCCAGGAGATCTTAAGAGATACTGATTTAAGCTATGCACTTTTGGAACAAAACTTAAATCTTGGTCACCTATGAACATTTATTTTTAAAGCTGTTTTGCAAAGGGATGTAGGCCTGCTAGATCAAACAGCTTGGCAAACAGCTGATCTCTGAAATTGCAGCTGGTCTCCCTGCGGTTCTTCAGTAGGACTGTGGTCTCCAGTCACCTCCAAGGACTGGGCAGTGCAGCTGAGCTGTAGGAGACAATGGGGTGCTGGCTGTGCTGGGCAAGATTGCTCCTAAGGGGAGGGCTACCAGGGGTTATTCCACTGGAAGCTCTGTTTAAAGATCAGATCAACTTTTAATTAATAGTCTGGTGGAAATCTAGCAGTAGGTTTGATTTGTATTTGGGAATCTGGCCTCTCAAAGGTGTACATTGTTTTATGAGATTTATGTAATGTTTAGAGCCTTTTTGGGTCTTGTAGCCATTAGTGCTCATGCCATTGCTCTTTCTTTGGTTTGACTTATTTTCTGTAGGTGTTGAAGTTGGGCATCAGCTTCTTGCTCCTCTATAATGTATTTCTGTGTCAGGATAGCAAACCCACTGAATAAAGCTTATACATTTCTGCCTGGTAAATATTTCTGGCTTCTCTGGGATGTGAGGACTTCGTGAATGAACAAATGTGACTCTTGATGAGGAAGTGCAGTTTATGCCTGTGATGCAGTTTCATCTCTGAGGGCTGTTAACCAGGTGTGCTTGTTACTTGTGTCCCTCTCAGCTGCCTCTGTGACTGAGGCACTGCCTGAGCAAGGGGTGCATTAAAACCAACACACATCGTGTGTGCATGGGTGAGAGTCCTATTTTTAGTGCATACTAGAAGGCATTCACTGAAAGGCAATGAAGCTGATTTTTATTTTTAGGCTTTGCAATTCCTTATGTCTTTGGTATTCAAAACATAAATATGTTTTGAAGAACTCCTCTATTACCCTGCAAAAAGTGGGTGAACCTTCAAGAACAGCTACCCCTTCAGTGTAGCTTTCTCCAGGAAGATGCCTGAATGAAGCTGGTCCTTTATGTGTGTCAAAGCAAAGATTTTATTTTAGATCTGGTATCAATTTTGGAATAAATCTTGGGTTATTTTTCAATATGCCTATTCCCTGAACATGCTTGTTTTTAAAACTATTAAAATAAAATAGACTTTCTTTTTTCCTGTTTTCAGAAAATCTGGAGAATGGACCAAATAAGTGTGAAAGGTGAGTAAGGGACTTCACAGTTTTCCAAAACTATTGTTATTACAGTTTTCCTGATACCACCTAGCTATGTAAGATGTGTGTGTAAATATTTGTTATTGCTTGAATCTAGTGCAGCTAACAGAAAGGGACCCAGCAAAGATGAGACGTACTGGAAGGAGATCAACGCAGCTATGGCCCTAACGAACCTTGCCCAGGGGAAGGATAAACTGCAGGGAACTACCAGCTGCATCATTCAGAAATCATCACATATATCAGAAGTAAAGACTGTTAAAGTGCCGTTAGTTCAGCAGTTTTAAGGGATGGGTCCTCCTTCTTTTTCACATCAAACAGACATTTTCCTCACAGGATTGGTTTTCAGCAAAATCAGATTCACAGACAGGAGGAAAATGTGGAAAATAAGTCCCCTTTTACAGAATGGTCAGTTAAAAAATTAAGGTCCCTTCTGACTCCGATGTTTTCATTGTATTAAATGAAATGTTCAACTGCTTCTATAAAAGGCATGTAAATTATAAAAACCCTGTTTTTATCAAAACATTAACTTATTTTATGTTAATCAAAGTGCGCATAAGATGTTTGCATTGCTATTACAGTAAGTGCCTTGCTTTGAAAAAATAAGCTATAACGTGGGCATAGTACAACAGTGTTATGCCTCAAAATGACAATGCCATAATGCTTAAACTTTGTATATTATTCCAAGTGGGCTTAAGCAGCCGAGGGCTAAACACATTACTGCTGAAGGCCCTGGAGACTTGTGCTTATTTGACTTGTACAAATTGACGAGTCTTAATGAAATTGTTACATCATTCTCACTCTCTTTTTTTAAATCAACAGTGTTACACAAACTGTACAGTACGTTTTGTCAAAGTGACAATAAGGTTGTTATGCATGTTTCTTACCTGTATATGCAGCATATTAAAATACCAAAATCATTCCTTTGAAAAGTGCAATACTCTAGAACACACAAATTTAGGAAATAAGTTAATTGTTCAGATTATTTTGAACTTATGCTCTCAGCTGTGTTGCTCATTAAAGATTTCTAGTTGAGAAGGTTTTAGTCGGACTAGTTGTAAATTCAAGTTGAATTTCTGTAATTTTAAAGCTTTACTAGTGACTTACTGAAGTTTTGATAGAAGTAAAATTGGTTTCTTCTTGTACAAAACTAAAACTATAGTGCCATTCAGAAATGTTTCCATGGTGGAACTTATTACTTTAATGTGGTTTAAACATTTTTATTTTGTATGTACTGCATAAATGAGGACAGTTGATTGACATTTCATATTTCAGTAAGAAAAGCCTATAATATAAACTATCAAAACCCAAATAAGAATCACAAAAGGAACTGAAACATTGAAAAATCTCAGCATTTAAGGCAGGAGGGTTTTGAGAAGATACTAAACCATGTATTAAATGTCATGTCTCTAAAATTGACTGCTATTGAGTGTAAGAACTATCATAAAACCAAGTTTATTTTAAAATTTTATCTGGAGGTGTACAAGTTATTCTTAAGTCATATAACAATAGTCTAATGAGGTTTACAGTGCTTGAATAAACAGTGGCAAAGCCAAAACCAATTTATACATAAACCATTACAGAAAACTGGAAAAGAGCTGATTGTTGCTAAGATTTGGATTTTTTTTCCTGTGGGTATCCTGTCAGGTTTTTTCCTACTTATCCCTTTCCTTGCTTCTCTTTATGGTGAGCCATCAATGAACAAGACAAGACTTCAGTTCTGCTCCTGCTGAGTTTAATGGCAGAACTCCCACATCAATGGAAGCAGGACTATGCTAATGATGTAACTAACTTGCAAATAGAGGCTGTTTCAGTTGCACTAAAATAGTCAAGACACATTGCAAATATCAGCCTTGGTGTGACTTCTTAGGAAACTTCTTGATGTAACATAACGTTGTTGGTTTTATTTAGTGTACAATGAAAATTATTTGATATGAAAATATTTTGTACATATATATTTTTACTTTGTTTTCTAAATTGCTGATTTGCATTGACTTAAAGTGCCAAGCAAGAAATGTATGTTGTGACTGTATGAACAGTTGAAGTATGTTTTACTGACTTGCATCATTATATGTCTAAGATTCCATTACATTAATTTTTAATACTTTACTGGATTTTGGCATAATAATGTGAGTTTATAACTAATAGCAGAGAGTTAATACTTCACTTTTGTTCATACTATTATAAGTTATTCTGGTATTAAATATTTTGTGACAATAAAATCATGGTTTTGACAAACTCTTCTGTTAGGAATATTCAGTGTTTTTGTCTGTATAAACACCAAAATTTGTCATGTAAAAAGGGTACTTTTGGGGACTCCTCTGAAGTAAAACTGGAGAAGGCAAGCCATTGTATAAACAACTTGTTAATGGTTCTCTTTTCCAATGATCAAAGCACAAGAATAATCTGTAAAACACATCAAGTGGGTTTTAAATTTAAGAAATACTTGGCCTAATTTCTTGTTACTGTTTCCTTTAATTTATTTTTTTTTCTACTGCTGCTTTAGAGTTTTCTGAAAACACAAATTCTGATGAATTATGTGTGTGTCTTTTTTAAATAACGAAAGTCATGATCAGTGCTGAGCCAACAGCTAATGAAAACTCAGTAATTATTTATGATATTGGAAAAACAAACATTATTACTATTGCTCTTCTTTGTTTCAACATATGTAACCATTTTAGTAAAATAAATAACTGCAAACAACATCTTGCTGGTTTGAATTAAATATTCATTTATCTGTCCTTAGGAATTTGCATTTCTGGTTTCCTGTAATAGTCAGGGTTTCCCTGTACTGGGACACAAGCATGTGATAGGCAAGGATGAAACAGAAAAGTTAGTCTGATCAATACACCTTGTAGTATGTAGTTGTGTGAAATAGTTTAGCTCATCCCCAATGAGAATGACTGCAGCAAGGTTTGAGTAATGACTGCTAATGACAACATGACATGATGCTAATAAATCCTCCATACTGGAGGAGGGCAGGGGGAAGCCATAGCTACACACTGATCTGAGTCACGGGAGAAGGTCCATCAGTTGGGAAAGACTTTGGTCATTTAGGGGGTTTTTTTAGGCTACATTTGCCTACATTACCCTGTGTGGATGTTTGGCTCTGGAACCTTGGTGGAGAGTAAGATGCAGTCAGCCCATCCAGAAGTTCAGTGCTCAGAGTAGAGAGCCCAGTGCAAGTGATCTCTTAACTTTTGTGCCTTGGCAAAGCTGCTCCACTTGTATGGGAAGGGTGATAACTAAGATTTGGTGGGCAACCAGCACTTTCAGGTTTTGTGTCCTGCTGATCTGTGATAAACGTGTACTGCTGCAACACCTCTGGCCATCCAACATGTCAGTGGAGATCTGGATATTCAGCTGATATGTGAGTTCCTGAGAGAGTATGTACAGCCTGACTTCTGCTGTTGGGAATGTGTAAGAACACCCACATCTTAATGATGCTGAGCTACTTGGCACCTACTTTGTACCCAAGTCTGACATGAAGACACCAACTCAGTCTGCTTCCACCTTAATCTGCCACATGATTTGCCAGAGCTGAGCACTCCAAACTCTTATAAACCACTGAATAAGACGAGCTCCAATTTTCAATTCAGTAATTGGAAAATATATTTGGCTCAGGATTGCAGGCTCTTCTCCTAGCACCTGCTACACAACTGCTGCAGCCACTGAGCTGTAGTTCTCACTTTGTAGCCTCATATCCTCCACTGGTGACCTAACACAGAAACATGTATGTCAGGTGAAATATTCCACCAGGGAGACTGAGAGCAAGTCCCAGGACAACATAGACCATTTTGAGGATGTTTGATAATTTGGTGGTGTAAGTTTTAACTTGGATAGACTAGCTAGACTTGGATACACACACACAAGTGCATGAAGTAGCTGCTGTATGATAAGCTAGAAGGAGAAGATGGGGGAGGAGGTTGATAATATGTCTGTACTGTGAAAGGAAGAATGGATTTAGCTTTGGCTGTGGGACAGGCTATGCAGACTTAAACCCTTTTCTTCATGATTTCTTTACTCAGATAGATTTTCGTTATGTTCCTGGCTTTGACGAATTATGTTTCTATCTACCTAAATTATCCATCAGTGGAGATCAACAATACCAAATGTGAGATGCTATTATAGGAAGCAACTTTGATTATAAAAATAATCATGAGCTTCCAGAATTCACTGTACTTTTAATGCTCGGAAAGTCCTTCTTTTTACCCTGTGTGTCATCCTCAGCTATAGGAGACAGTGGAATTGCTCTGCATTGGTCAAAAGGGGCCCTGCACTAGGGAGAGGCCTTGGTGACTGCCCTGGGGGATGCTCTGAAATGCCAGGGAACTGCCTTCTCTCCCTGATTCACCACAGTGAGTGGTGAATGAGGAATCATTGGCATGAGGAATCACTCAGTCAGGGAGCATGCCAGTGGGGCACAATTCACCCTGCTTACTAAGGCACTGCCAAGTAGTGGGACCGCAGCCACCAAGCTCAGATTCTCCTTCATGAATCTTTCCAGAGGCTTTCAGGTTCCATCATGCCTCTGTGTCTTTCAGTCTTTCAGAAGACCTGAGCCATATTCCTTACATGGATTCCAGGGGTGGAGAAGATGGCTTTATCTGCTGGTGAATCCCTGTGTCAGGTGAGAGTAAATGTGTTTAGTTATTCAACTTTCCAAAGCTGCAGAAAAGCTTCTACAAATTGAGCTGCACCAGGGCTATACAAATCTTATTCATAATTTCTGCATTCAGAAGAATACTGAGGACCTTGAAAAAGCCCTGGCAGAGCCATTATCCCAGTACTGCCAGGAGAGAAAAACAGAACAGCAAAGCTTACCACTGCTCCTGGCATTGCCTCAGATGTCCTCTTGCTGTGTGGCAAAGAGAAGGGTGCAGCTGTTTCTATTATGTTTGACTTTCACAGAATCACAGAATCATGGAATAAGCTACGTTGGAAGGGACCCATAAGGATCGAGTCCAGATCCCATCCCTGCGTAGTACCATTCCCAAGAATCACCCCATGTCCCCAAAAGCATTGTCTAAACACTTCTTGAACTCTATCAGACTTCACACTGTGACCACATGACTGTGTTGTCTTTCAGGTGTTTTTCAATACCTCCCAGAAAAATCTGCATAACTTTATCAGGCACCAAAATGAGACTGACAGGCCTTTAGTTTCTGGGGTCCTCCTTCTTGGTCTTCTTGAAAATTGGGACAACATTCACCAGCTTCCAGTCAACTGGAACCTCTCCAGATTCCCAGGACTGGCTCAAAAATCATTGAGAGGTTTTGCAATGAGACCAGCCAGTTCTTTGAGGATTCTTGAATGATTCCCATCAGATCCTATAGATTTGTAGGGATCCAGCTGGGGAAGCAAATCCTGCTCAGTTGCGGGTTGAATGGAAACTGATCATTCTCACAATCAGGGTCCTCCATCTCAGGGCACTGAGACCCCCTTGGTCCATCATCCCTGTGGAAGATAGAGGCAAAGAATGCATTAAACACCTCTGCTGTGTCCATGTCCCTCCCTGTTTGTGAGGTGAACATCTTCATCCTACAATGGGCCGAAGCTGTTTTTTGCACTGCCTATTACCATTAATATATTTAAAAAAAACTTTTTAGAATCCCCCACATCCCTTGCCAAATTCAATGATTTTCTCACGCAAATGAACTTTTCTTGCTGTGAAACCCCATGTTCTGCTATGAAACTGTCAACACAAGTGTGCTACAATTCAGTCTTTGGTGTGAACACACTTCCTTAAACCTGAGCCTGGTACTTGCAGGAAAATAGAGCCTGGACTTGGCACAGACTGAGAATACCAGATCCTCCAGTATTCCACTACCAGCTCTGAAGTCCAGTTGGCACCAATTCTGTGGTCACAGTGACAGCTTTAAGCATGACAGCCCTCTGTTCTCGTTCCTGTGCTACTGTGAATGATCTGTGAGACTCTTGGAGAATTAGAAAGAACCTCAAAGGGTTTCAGGCTCCTAACCTAACAAATCAAAACACTTCTGAAGGTCTGAGGGCCAAGTCACGTTTCCATGGCCAAGTGCAGGCAGTTGCATGCCTACTCTGAGCCAGCTGGATAGAAACTTGAGTAACCAAGTTTGGCATCAAGCTATACAAGGTCCCCCAAAGAGCATGAACTGGACTTAGTACGGTGTGAATATGTCTGTGCAGCTTTGAGGTCATTGATTGTTTTATGTCTTATTCACAGTGCAGTATTTCAAAGAGGGCAATAATATACCTTTGTGTGTCTGAGCTGATGTTTTTAGGAGGACATTGGTAGTTGGAAGCTGCTGTGATGACCTCCCTACCCAGCCTAGTTAGGTAGGGCAGAAAAGAAGGGTGAAGCATGATGCAAAGGGCTGAATTGCCTGAGAGCACTGCACAGACACACTGCAAGGGAGGCTACAAGGAATCCAGCCTTGATGCCAGTTCATGTTTTATGACCTGATTTGTAAGTGCCTGGGTGTGCTTGATTCTCATTAGCAGCAGAATTGAGACTCAAATCCACAGCTTTCACAGTGCTGGGTTCCTGAGCCAGTGTTCAGGTTTGGGCCCCATCTTGAAACTCCTCTTGTTTAACAAGAGGGGAGGCAGTTGGCTAAAATACAAGTACCTTGAGGGGAAAAAAAATGAAGAGAAAAAAAAAAAGAAGTGGAAAAGAGACATGAATGCCTAATGCAACAGAAAAAAAAAAAAAAAGAAAAAAAAAAAGAAAAAAAACCCACAACCCAAACCTCCTTAATGTTGCTGTTATGTCAGCTTGGGCTATTGGCAGTGGAAGTGGTTATTGGCAGCGGAAGTTAGACCTGGCTGAAGGCTAATATAACTTGTGCACCTGACTTTTTAAAAGGAGCTGAGATCTGGTTTCTTTATGGATGAGCTTTTTTTGTTCATGGTATTGGTCCTTTCTCCAGATTTCTTTAACCTTCCTGTCAGCCATCTTTGGACTTAATTGTCCTTCTATCTTTCCTCCTGCCTGAAAACTCCTCTGTTTCATGCAGACAGCAATGGGATCCTTCACTCCAAAGCTCTTTCTTCTGGTTTGGTAGTTTCTAGGGTCATACAGGCGAACAATGTATGATTCAACAAGCTGATGTTCAGTGACAAAGTTTAGTATCTCCCTTCTCACGGTCCAGGGCCAATGAACATGTGAAGCCTCAGGAGTGTGCAATAGAGGCTCTTCAACCAACAAGCTCACCATCTATCACTTCACTCCTAACTACTACTGCTTTTGGCTATCTTAACTCCCAAAAGGACTGTCAATTTAACCATAACTACCTAAGAACTGCCAAGTCTCATTTTATGAGCTGCTTTTGAGAGTTTAGCTATTTAAGGCTGATTTTAAACAATTTTTATTGGTACTTCGTGGCATGTGCCTGATTTACAGTGCTGTAAATAACCACAAATTAGGGACATTTCTTTCTTTACAGTAAAGTCATATTATCTAGAGCATAAGAAAGATAGTTTGTTGGTAAAGAACTGGAGCAGAGGCCTTTTCTGCCACAGGCTTCCTGTGTGAGTCCAGAAAAGCCTTATCCTGAATTTGGTCCATGAAGACAAGATGACTTCTTCCCTGGGGATGCTCTAAACACCAGGGAATGTCTTGAGGTGTCCCTCACTGCTGTGGTAGGAGACAGCAGTGCTATTTTGTAAGTGGCACACTCAGTTTGATGCATTTAATGAACTGTAGGTTTCTGATGTTAAGTGTCATTTAAAATTTCATCTCAGTCACATGTCCCAGTGCAGGCATCTCCTTCTGCAGCACTTCCATCTCTTCACTGACTGCAGCAGGAGACTGAGCTACTGAGACCAGATGCCCAAATCTGACACAGCTAAAGTTGGGGAAGACAAACCACACTCAAGAAACCAGCCACTGGGACCCACACCACAAAGGCTCCTATTGGGCCCAGGCCACCACCACTGACCTCCCTTTGCATTATCAACTGAGGAGCACACTGAAGCACAGGGATAACCTCATCCTAGGAAGTGTGAAATGTGTCTTTAAGAAAGACTTCTTGCTGCCCAGGAACTTGTGAATGTACAAGTTCAGGTGTAAGATAAGATGTTTCATTTTGGACTGTCCCTGTGACTTGGGAATGTTCAGCAGAGCAGTCTGATTTTCCTCATATTAACTGGTGCAGGGAGGAGAATCTTCACTGTAAAGGGTTTGAAGCTCTGTTTTTTGCACCTTTTAAAGAATTTTTCTCCCAGGTCTGAGAACTGGAGAATGTGCTTACAAGAATTAGAAGAAATCCAGAATCCAGACAGCAAGATAACCCTGCTCTCATTTTGGGAAAGGACAGCAGACCCACAGACACCACACTGGGGTCTTCAGTGCCATCACTGCTCTGCACAAATGGGCTCCTTTTCAACAGTAAATTCCCTATTCATGTTTGTTACCTTCACATACAGAGAAAAAATTCTATTCATAGGGAAGAGTGAGAGTGTATAACTCAAGTACATGGCTAAATGCTTTGGGCAGCACGTAAAATGTTAATCTTAACTTTGGGAACCTTGTGAAATGGCCACAAAATATGTGGCCGGATTTTAAAATGTTCCAAGTACTCAGTGGCAGCCAGTGGAGTCATGAAAAATGGTCAGCAGCATTTCAGTTAAATCTTTGTGAATTAAATGCCAGGTCAGCAAATTGGAAACATTTTGTGGAACAGGACAACTGTGTTTAATTTCTTTGGATTTCTTTTAAGAAAGCTTGGAGATGCTCAATACCCAATTTATATATTTTTTTTTTTAAATGAGTAAATCTAGTTTTCCAGATTTCCTTTTGTTGTATTGAAAGGTAAGATAATTATAGTAAAAAAGGATTGAAATCAACACCAAAATAGAAATATTTGAAACTTTAAAAAAATTGAGGTTTCCAAATGATCTTTACTGACTTCTTAAAAATGTTCATCTGGCTATTTGTCTTCATTTGTTTATTTATTTACACTTTCTAATGCATTTTAAAACAACAAAAAACACTTTTACCATCTCAAAAATATCTATAGGCAGAGAAAATGCATTCTCCATAGTTGCACCGAAGAATTTCTAATGCTCATTGTCATGAAGACAAGAGCACTTTTGCATGGTTACCTGTAGATAAAAAAGTCTGTATCTCAGTACTTTGTTTGAGAGTACTGGTTTTTATGCTGTCATTTCAGCTAGCACAATGCTGCTTTTGCTGTAGGTCACATTTGTATCAGTGTCTTGTTGCCTTCAAATTAAATAGGGTTTAAGAGAACCTGTGAGGCCTTTTCTGCTGTCTGGGATATTGAAAGGAATTTGCATTCGGATGGACAATGAAAATAGTGAGCATAGCATTTGCTAGTACTTCTCAGCCTTGGAGAGCAGACACCCACTACAGTAATGGAAGAATCTATGTGGTGTTCATTCATGCATGCTGATTACATAAATAATAGAGCAAGGAAGAGAAAACAAGGGAGTCAGATTGAAGAAGGCATCTCCATCACTTTAAAAGAGACTGCAACAGCAATAATAAATATATTTCTCAGTGAGCAGTGTAATGGCAATCAGAAAACTGAGAGTGCTCCAAGTTTTGCACCAACCTTTTACTGGCAGTGAAACCACATGCAAAAAAAAAGTGAGGAAAAAGCCCAGCAAACAGCCAAGAGGATCTCACTATGCTTCAAGATGTAGAACAAAGAAAATCTTAGTAATTTCCAGTCTTTTAAACCCTTGACTACAGTCCTGAAGCTGACACCTGCTAAGCAGAGTGTCTGTAGGTGGGCAGCAGAAAGGTCTTCTCAAGAGGAGCCTGCCCAGACTGGTGTAACCCCATTAAGCCATGCCCAGTGCCAAATTGGAAGAGACTCGGCTGGAAAGTCTGGTGCTTTTGTCACTTTAAAGTATGTGAAGTGTTATATAGTTACAAGTTATATTTATCCACACTCTTTCACCTTTTTATTTTAAAGCCTCTCCTTTATGAACTGAGTTCCTGGAAAACCACATCTCCCTTTACTGCAATCTCAAACAAGGCTACTTGCAACAAGTGTTTACTGTTAAAACAATGTTATAGGCATCACTGTATAGTCCTGTCAATATCAAACATCTTCTGAGAGGCATCAATCTGATTCCCCTTCAGGAACAAAAGTACAAGAAGGTTGCAATCTTTTTGAGATTTCCTCATGAGTAGCTGGGGTGGGAACTACACACACAATTTTTAAAATGAAATATTCCCCGTATCTGTTTCACAAGGACCTGTACCAGCATGAGGAGGATTTGGTGGTACTTGGATTTACAACTTGAAATTAAATACAGGCATGTGGAAACATTATTATGTAAACTAATACTAAGCTGCTTCTTGATGCATTCCCTCAACAGCAACAAAATAGGAGCTAAAAATGAAAACTAAAGGCCAAGTGTAATTTTTTTAGCTTGTTCTGTGAGAATGAAAAGAAAACCTGCCCTGTGTAGAAGGAGGACTCATTACTTTTTCATCTGTGAAGTCTTAAATGTCACAGACCCTGAGCTGAACTCTGCTTTCATCAAAACCAGTGCAGCTTTGATACTGGTTTCCACTTGAGCATGAAAAATCCCAGAGATTCCATTTTTCACCTTCTGCTGAGAATCCTCGTAATGTACTCCAATGTCTTGCTTTCAGTAGTTTGTTCTGATGGCTCCTCTTACTCAAGTAGGAAATAAATGTCAGATAAACTGTAGCTCAGAGCCATCATAGCTCTGTGCTGGGGATTCAGCACTGCTCTAGCCTGAGGCCCTGCTGCACCAACCCAGACAGAAAGGCAAAGTGTTCTAAGAGGCAACCAAGTTACCTTCATGTGTCTTTTACTCACTTCGCCAGGTCCTGTAGATCAAACCACCAAAACAAACGCTTGAGGCTCATCTGTGCCCTCATCCTGGCCACACCTTCTCACAATAGCAGGGCAGTAAGGGGCACTTGATCCCACCTGATCATGCTCCTGGCACTTGATCCATCCCCCCAATAGCAGGGCAGGATAGGCAGCCCCATTTTTGCATGTACAAGGGTGTCAACTGATTCACCAAAACATGTGCTGCCCAGCCACAAAAGGGACATTGTGGGATTCCAGGGAGTTGGCTGACATCTCAGGGATCTGCGGGAACAGCCAGTCAAGCTATGCACAAGGCAGGAAGGTACTGAAAGTAACAGTCAGCATGAGCTTCTTATAAACATATCACATAAACCAATTGATTTTCTTCTCTGACAGCAGAGCACGCTGCATGTATGGAAGGTACACAGTGGATCAGACAGCTACTGGGACTCTAGTTAGACTTCTGGAAACCTCTCATATGAACATTCTTATAAATAAGCAGAGGAAATACCATGAAGCTGAAATTACCATTCAGAGTGTACAATACAAATGGAAAATTCAGGGAAGTTATTAGGGACTCATTGTCAAAGTGAAAGTATCCATCAAGGACTTCCACTGGGGTCTGTCCTTGGCAGTTTGTGTTCAGTATTTTCATCAATAGCTTGTCTAAAGGAATAAAGGAAAGGTTCCCCAGCTGTACAATATGTGCTATTAGCTTTATACAACCAGTTCCTAGGGGGCATATAGCCCGGAAAAGACGCCTGGCTGCTGCTGCTGCTGGGGTGTGCTCCCCCTGCCTCCACTGTTCTTCATGGTGGTCTGGAGCAGAAAAGAAATGGAAGTCTTGCAATGCAGAATCCTGATACAGTTTTTAGGCCAGGGTTAGAATTCTAAATTACCTCGATACATTGGAGAAATGGCCTGAAAAATAACAGAATTCATTGACTGTATTGCAAGGACCTGTGAACAAAAGTGATGAACTGCACAGAGCATGGTGAGGTAGTGTGCTGGTTTCCTTAAAACCATGACAGGAGTTCTGTAAAAGATGAAGGCCGATCATGAGGTGAAGATGTTCCAAAACTATTCTGTTATTGTGAAAAAAGAAATGCCACACGGAGTTGTGTATGTAGGTGCTGGACTGTTACACCAAACGGTGTATAAGTGAATGTCTTCTGCTCTGTTGAGGTCTGTTGGGGCTGCACTTACAAGAGATAAATACCAGCTGGAGGCACCCAGTTACCAGACTAGGAGTGAGCGTGTTCTGAAAGGGAAATCTAATTGATCTGGTGTTATTAAGTGCAGAGAAGATTATGAACTTCAGGTATATGTGGTCAGCAGAGACACAAAGAGAATAATCCCTTCTTTGTGCAGCAGTACACTTGAGTAAAAATGAGTTTTAATTGCAGCAAAGGAGATGGTAGGTGTGTTCCTGAGTAGGACATGCCAGCTGAAAGGGGATCAGATAGGGAAGCACTGGAATACATATTCTATGTAGGTAGTAAACTTTCCATCCATGAAGCTTTTTTAAAGAACATGTTAGAGACATATTAATCAGGAATTAAACAGGTAACATTGATAGTACTTTGAGACAGGATGGCCTCTCAAGGTCACCTCTCCACTCTGATTTTCCATTTCAGCAATCTGCCTTATAAACATGGCATGGTCTGTTGCTTAATAGATGGTTAAAAAAGTGAATAGCAGCTGGTTTATTCCTCTGTTTTTCTGAGGTGTGTTTACATTCCAGGCATAAGAGTGGAGGGGAAGGACAGCAAGTTCTGATCCCACCAGCCAGCCAGCAGAGGAGACTGGGCAGCCATCCACAGGAGGCTGTTTAACTTTCACAGCCTTTCAGAGTCTAACATAAGGGACGAAGGTGGCTCCCAGATGGAAGACAACAGACTTGAAAAACATGAAAGTTGACAGAGAGGGATGTACATTTAACATGTAGGTTCAAATTGCCAGAAGAAGAAAGCAAGGAAATTTCCAACTAGGTGCAATAGAACAGCTCCTGAAAGATCTGTAAGTGCTTTTGGCCTCCATAGAAATACTTGGGCAGAAACCCTCCAGGAAGGTATGTTTGTTTTGAGCAGAACCTGGAGTTCCTGCACAGAGCTCTCTGAAGGCTGTGTTGCAGGATTAGCCCATATTCTCTCTACTCAATGTCATGGGAGACTGAATGTTTTCACTGTTTTCTGGAGCCTGACACAGGCAGACAGACCACAAAGAAAAACACGGGAACAGATCCTATAAGCCGCTTCAAATAACACTTGCTCCAGAGCATCTGGTGAATGCTGAGAAATTCTTGTTTCACAAAAGATGCCAACAGGGGAAGAAATTATTTCACAGTTTGCCTCAAGCTTCAAAAGGGGTTGCTGAACATGCTAACCGACACGCTTTTGGACAGGCTGGTTTGTGGTCACTGCCACTAACGAACAGGAAAACAAATGCCTCTAGTCCGAGCAGGGATTCACACTCTGCACCACAAAGCCAAGGAAATTGCTGCTGGAGAATCCCCAGAGCTGCTCAGTGAGTGCACACAGGCTGGCAGGACGTGTGAAAAAACATCAGGAATGTTCCTTATGTGACAAGATGGATCATTCAGAAGGAAAACTGCTTGAAATGTAAAGATTTGGTATATTGACTCAAAGATACACCGAATGCATTCCTAGGTACGAGCAGCTCACTGCAGAAAGAAACTAGGGGACAGGGAAATGGGAGGGTTGGTGGGTAGGAGTAGGAGGCAAAACACAGTCAAGCTATATAAAAAGATGGAGAATGAGCCAGAAGTAGAAAGGCGAAAAGTAAATCAGAAGTTTAGAGTCTTGCATACATTCATTATGAATTCATTATAATATTGGGGGGGGGGGGGGGGGGGCGGATTTGCAAGCACCAGCAATTCCATTAGCCAAAGAGATACACAGTCACTTTTGATACAAGAGAGACAAGAATTTTATTACCATTGTATCAAATCCAGTGAATACAGAAAATTCAGTCCCCTTTCTCTGCCAGCTACATGATTCACAAGGTGTTCACTAAAAAGACTGACAGTCCCACTGTTTGTCTGTGCCGAATAAGCTATTCTGGATGCAGAGAACTCATATATGGACAGAAATGTTCAGCAGGATGATGAAACCTGAAACGGATCCAAGTACAGCATAATAGAAACAGGCTTTGGCTCTCAAGGTAGGAAAGAATATCAGAGATACTGCTAATGGGAACTGGTTGTTAAACTAAACTACTCATCACCGGAGAATGGAGACCAGTCAAATGTCCTAAATCTGAAAGACCTGACCAACACAATAAATTACCTGTTAGCGACAGAACACGAATTCCTCCCTCTACCTTCACCTGGTGCCAGGGATTGAAGAGACTCTAATTGTCACTTGCCAATATTTCAGTAAGACTGTAAGTCTAGTTCTTTTTTTAGACCAACATCTATTTTCTTATATTAAGATTCTGCTCCTTTAACAAGAGTTTCAAGAAGTGACTTGTGAAAACATACTTACTTAAGGAAATGGCAGAAATGTCTCATGAGATCCTTGCAGGAGCAATGCATAATACTGTTGTCTGTGTCTTGTTACTAACTTTTTATCAAATGGCTCTTGAGATGTCTGGCTGGAGAGTATAGTATTAACTCCATAGTCTGAATAAAAGAGTGTGAAACATTAAGAATTAGAACATGCATTTTCAGAAATTACAGTCTGATTGTATGTAAAGACAGTATTTTTTCTCAGTTTCTTAGAATTGCCAGACCAAGTATTTTTCAAACTGCCAGCAAAAGCAACACAGCAGTGAATGTTCCAGTTCCAAACAATAATTATTAATAATTTAATTATTTTCTTCAAACTGAATTAAAATGCAGACTTCATTCCTCATTCCTCCAGGTTGGAATTAACTCTGCTCTTTAGATTAAGGGAAAATGTGAAGTCCTAAACCATCACAATAGCTTTGTCTGCAACTTTTCTCCCTCCCTCCTTGCACTTCCCAATACATCCTCACCACCTAGGAGACAAAGTTTTTCAGGGATGAGTTGACTTTTACAGGACCTGGCTCAATAGGGCACAGAACTAAGTTATGGCTTCTTTTTGACAATGCTTACTACTAAAGAAGAAGCAGCTACTGAATAAGAATAGGAACAAGAATAATCTTGAATAAGAATAATCTTGAATACAAATAATCTTGTAGGGTTTAGGCACATTTTGATCTTGATTTATGAAGTTGCTGGCTGTGCCACCCATTTCTGTGGAGTGGAATCTGTATTTTGTCATGCTGGGGGTAGCCAACACTTCTAAGGCGAAAAACTATGAACTGGATACTGTAACTGCTGGATAAGTAGATTGCATTTTGAGTGCTGCCATTTGTGAAGTCAAAAAGATGTTGCTTTTGAGATAACACTGGAGCTGCAGAGAGGGCCTGAAAACATAAAACCCATTTGTGAATGGAGCCTTGAAACATGAATCCAAACCCACAGCCAGCATTCACAATCCTGCTGAGAGAGCCTTTTAATTTACCTTTCCATGCCATTGAGAGCAACAATTCATTTACTCCTTATATATAAATACATACACACACGACACCAGGTAATATCCTGCTGATCTGAAATGCTCCCCTGGCCTCACACCCTCCCCACTGGCAATCCCCCTCCCAGCCAGTTTTCTTCCGCTCTGCAGCAGCGCAGCCCTGGGGTACGTAACTGAGAAACCTCTGCTTCAGACAAGGGAGAAAGCTTCATGAATCACCAAAAAACACTTCTCAGGTGGAAAAAACACATTCTTTGTTCCTCCATGTGGAATTAGAAAAATATGTGTAGACGTAAAGCCCTGAAAACCCCAGGAGAGCAATTGTGCTTTTACTCTTTCCTTTTTTTTTTTTTTTCTTTTTTTTTTTTTTTTGGTTTTGTTGAACTTGTGAATTTTGGGGTAGTTTAATTAAAGTCTTAAAATTCTTTAACACTGACATTAAAATGCTTCATATTTTCCCCCCAGAGTTTCTGTCCTAGTTTTTTTTTCTTGTGTCACTTTTACTCTGCAATAAAACAATTGAATCACATGCTGGTACATAAATATTGGCAGATTTTTAGGTTTGCTGCTTTTTTCACTCAGCCTATTGGGCAAACAGCCTAGAAAGGCTAAGTTATTTGCCAGAGTTTGAATTTCTGGCAAACAGCAGAGATCCAGTAGAAATCTCAAATCATATTTTAGGAATGCTGTGTTTCTACCGCACCTTTCCAACTCTTCTCTCTGTGCTCTAATGACTATTATGGGGAAATGCGTTCCAGAAATGTGAAAATCAATGTAGTGGGAAATGTACCAAAACCACCTTTCCACTTATACAATCACAGTTGTCCAAGAAACACAATTAATTAGTGTTATTGAGCTGTTTAGCTCCCCAATAAAAGCTTTTTGAGTGATTATATGAAGAACCATTGGTACTGGAGGCTTCATACTGAAGTAATTAATGGGAGTTGATTATATTCTGACAAGTTAAACACAGGTTTGTTTGATATTACACACACATGGAAAACACATGCTCTATTGAGCTCAGTACCTAGGAGTTTAGATTAATGGTGTTGATGAATTATGTGGAGATTATATACTTTGCAGACACATAATGGACCTGATTTTGAAAAGCAGGCTCTCATTTTGCTCCGGCAATTTTGAGGGTGTGAATAATTGCAGGTGATTTTCTAGAAGCTAGACATCTCGCTGCCTGGTGGAATTCCTTTGGGCAGAGGTCATGCCTGGTTTTGTGCAAGGCTCCAGGAGGCACAGGGACAGCGCCTGCAGACAGTGAGGAGCAAACCTACACTGGTGCTGCACACTGGAACCTCAGGAATCAGCAAGAACAACTCTTTCATGCACAGCCGTGGCAGCTCACTTGGAGCTTTCAAGAAATATGTTCTCTATTTAAGTTCAGGAGCATGTGGTGAACTTGAGGCTCAACCCCAAGAAGGGAAGGAGGAAGCTGTCACAGGAAGCTTTCTCCTGCTGCCAGGCAGATGTTGGACACAAACCTGACACATAGCCCCAGGACCAGCTGCTGAAGCTGTCTCCGTGGGACATTACTTAGGTTCAGCCTAATATCTCAGCCCACCATGTAGCATCTTTCTCTTGAGACTCTGTCTAAAGGCAACAGAATGTCATTGGGATGAGGACAGAGGTAGTAATGAATGTTTAGGTTTAAGGCCTTCAGGGGATAGTCGGGAGGTAGAAGGCCAGGTTCAAATGAATGGTTTGATTCAGGCAGGAAATGAACTCAGATTTTGGTTTGGTTGCACTAGTCTGCCATGTAGAGCAGTCTGCATAGAACAGTCAGCCCAGATCTGATGCCTTCCCATGTTCCCTATCCACAGGAACACATCAAACCAGTTTTACAGGGCATTTACTGAGTGCTTGAATCACTGACCAAGCATGCTCCATCACAATTTTCCTTTAGCCTGCCCAGAAGAATCTAGCATTACAAATATCCCAAACTCAAGCTATGAAGGCAGGCTGTCTGCAAACTGCAGATAGCAGTCTGGCTTTCACAGCACTCCTGGGAATGGCTTCTGGGTCCATTAGGCAGCTCAAAGATGAATGAGTATCTCCTTCTGAGAGCAGATCCTGAAGAACCTTGAAGATGTGATTCAGTTCAAGACTTCAAATCTGAGTCAAGGTGCAGCTTTCCATGTGAACCAGGCAGCAAAACTTCATCAACATGATGGAGATTTCACCAAAATTTCCAGGGAAGGATGAAGAGAGATTCTGTCACTCTAAAGTACAGTTCTCTTGCTAAACTTCTACATCTCCCCTTACCTCAGACCTGTGGATGCCTACCATCAGAAACCCCCAATTAGGTGTCAGACACCAGGTGAAACCCTGCCCTTAGAGATGCATAACAGGTACAGCACAGCAGCAGCAGGCCATTTCCAGCACCTCTGTGATCACAGCCGTCCAGACCTATGCTGTCCCTTGGATGGGGCATGTCCATCCCCCAGTGGCAGCAAATCACCACCAATACCACCCAGCTCTATCCAACAAAGAAAAGAGCCCTCTGATCGCTGCTGGCTACAGAAGTATGGGATATCAACACCCAGGGCAGGGCAAGAAGGAGCAGATGACCTTCCTCCTGGGACTAGCAAACCTTCCTCAAAATTTTAGTGTTCAGAGCTATAGTTATTTCATTTCAGGTCAACCTGGCTGAGAAATGAGTTGGGATGCATCGTTCTCCATATTCAGTGGTTGTACCCAGAGACATTCTTCAGGTTATAGCTTGAGGTAAGTTGCACAGAGGGAGAAGGGAAAGATGTGCAGACCTGTTTCAGCTTTAATCTTAAATACATGAGGAACAAATATGAGGCACCAGGATGTGCCTACAGAGGTACAGTAAGTAGAAAGTTAAAGAGGGCAACATAGAAGGGTAAGTTTAGACTACATATTAAGAAGAAATTCTTTACTGTGAGGGTGATGAGAGACTGAACAGGTTGCCCAGGGAAGATGTGGATGCCCCATCCCTAGAAGTGTTCAAGGTCAGGTGGGATGGAGCTCTGAGTATCTGGTCTAGTGGAAGATTCCCTGCCCATGGGGTTGGAGATAGATGAACTTTTAAGGTCCTTTCCAAACCATTCTATGATTCTGTGATACCCTGGACAGTGCAGCTGTGATGGAAGAACTGAACTGCAAGAGAGGAAAGGACAAGCTCCTCTGTCCTTTTTCCTCCACATAGAAGACCTAGTACGGAAGCACTGGGGTGGATTCTTTATACAGTTTGTTTAACTGTATAAATACCTAACCCTTTCCTAAGACTCTGCTGCTTTGATCACTCACCTAACTGCAACCCTTTGACAAAAACAGAATTAAAACTTAATTCTGCAATTATTTGCTGCCTCCAGGAAAGCTTAGTCATTGTTGGGAAAGGACTTTTAAGTCTCCCCCATACTGACTGACATTGCTGGAGGCAGTGGATAATCACAGAAGCAAATCCCAATTCTTGCAGTGCCGGAGGAAAGGAAGCAGTCCTTTCCGAGCAAGGGGAAAGACCTGGCTTCAGCCTCTGCTTCTTAATTAGCTGCTGCAGGTGGAGAGCTGTGCAAGTCCCTCACATTGCTTTCATAACCATCACATCTTTATGTGGCTGAACTGTTTTTTTCCACTGTAACTTGGACATTTTTGGAAAAGAAATATTTTGGGTCACATTATCAATTTTCCCCCTATGGAAAGCTTATGAAAATTAATCTATAAGCAAATTGATGTGAGGAAAAAAGTTAGAAGAAATGTTTTCAAATGGACAACTTTCAAAGTACTTGAGCTCATTCCATTTTAATTACAAACCCAGAGCTTTGATCCAGCCACTCTTTAGTTCCCTACCTCTCTTTCCCACCCATGCTTCTTTGCATCTCACTTGAACAGGTCTCCAGCGAGTATGTTTTACCTAATGATTGAATTTACCATTGGCAGAAGTACCTTGATAGACTTCTCTTGAGGCTGAATGCTCCATTTGCTGCCCACAACAAGCACAAGAAGCCTCTGAGCTGCCTTTTGGATGGTGATGTGCTAATCCATCTCAGTCAAGTGGAGGAGGGTACTCCTTCTCCAAGATCTACACATCACTGTGACTTTCTGGCAATGGTCCCGAGACAGTTCTCAGCTAGGGCACCAATTTGTCTGCAGACATCATACTAACCCCCCTAGGCCACCATGAAGATACCTGACTGTGTACTAATCTCATGCCACTTTAACTAGTGCTAAAGCAAATTAGCAATACTGAGCTAAATGGCTGTAACCTACAAAAACACAACCACGCCTTTTCTTTAAAGTGAGGTGCCAGTTGTGCAGTCAGATGAGCACTGAGATTGTCCTCAGAGGAGTCAAGGAGGCCTGTAAGAGCCACCATAGCTTTGGGATAAATACAAGAGACAAAAGCCTTCAAGATGCTACAAGAAAAGCGAAGTGGCCTCCACGCAGATACATGCATTCCTGCAAAAATGATATAAAGAAATTACCTCTGCTGACTAGGGTCTCATATCCCATTGGCTATTGGTTTTGTGTGTTTATGGAAAGAAGGCAGAGCAGATCAGAGAAGCCAAGGACTTGGCCTAAACAAACATCAGGATTACTGATCCAAGAGCAGAGGTTGGATGGGGGAGGAGAGAAATTTTGGCTAAGATGATGGAAAGGCAATTGTAACCCAAAAAAAAACCAGCTTCTAATTCCTCCTGTATCTGAGCTCACTGCACATTCCCTGTAGACAGAGGACCATAATAAAAGAAATCTGAGTCTATCATCACCTCCATCTCTGCTGTGTCAATGTTACCTGTATTTCCAGTGTGGTGCTGGAAAAGGACTGGGACAAGCCTCAGCACATTTGAACTCATTCAACTCCCCCCAGAAAAGGTCTCCCTAGAACCAGCAGCATGAGGCATGATTAAAACAGAAAGCATCAAGTAACGAAGGACGAATCATCAAGAAGTCTCTTGATAACAGTGAGGGACAAGTTGTAGGTGGAGATGGAACTGCTTTTGAGGCAACATCTGCACATGCTGCACACAGTGTCTAGCCAGACTGGGAAGCCCCATAGTTGGAAGCAGAGACCTGTCTGCTGTGAACAAGGAGGATTTCCATGGAGCCAGGAGACTCAAGGGTGTCCTGACAACCCAAAATCTGCTAACAGACATGAGCAGCAGCAAGGAATGACAGATCTCAAAAAGTGTGTTGAGAAAGCAATGAAAGGGGCAGAGGTCAGAGCAGACCTCACTCAGCCACCTGGCTGCACAAGTGGGTTAGCCAAACGGCCTCAGTAAAACTATTTTCTACTTCATTTATAACCCTCAGAGACCAATCAGGGAGAGGAGAGATTGTCCAGTTCAAATAATGCAAAACTTGATTTCTTTGAGAGAAAACTCCTTGACAGGCTTCTTGGCTCTGCTCAGCGTCTCACCCAAGCGAGTGGCCAGGAGGAGGAATAGGAGAGGTTTCCAGCAGGCAGCCTGTGCAGGCCAGCCCTGTCCGTGCTGCAGAGCAGCCCACGACAGACAAGAGTGCTCCAAGTTTGCAGGAGCTGTTGAGATGTGGTGCACAGGCAGCCATGAGGCAAAAAGAGCCAGATCAGAAAATTAGCAGCAAGGGGAAAGCTGAATCCTCTGGCCTGGCTGAGGACCAGACAAGACCTGTTCTTGGCATAATCTGGTGCAAACAAGGACTCCCAGGATAAATGGGCAGTGGAACAATTTATACAATTTATATTTAGCTGGACTTCAGCTTGCAGGGCCAGATCAGTGAAAGGAAATCAGACACCCCAAGGGCTTGGGAAATTTGCCCCATCATTTGAGTTTTTCTCTGCAGCAGCCAATCAGGAAAGGAAGCAGCTGCTAGAAAGATGGACCTTAATTGCCATGAACCCCATAAGCACAGATATGTCAAATGGAAAAGGTGACTCTAGTCTGGTCTGTGGCATTTTGGAACAATTAAAAATAGTGATAGATTTGGTTTGTAAAACAAGAGAAGTTGGCAATAATGCAAAAACTAAAGAAAGCAGTTAAGTGCTGGTACAGTGAAAAAGTTTGCTATAAAAAGTCAGCTTGTTATAACAGGAGTCTGGGCCAGAACAAAACATCACAAGAGCCTAGTAAAAATCCTCCTTCCCAGTCCTTGAGGATTGCAAGGACACCACATAATGTCACTGAATCACAGAGGTACACAAATAAGGCCCCAGGTTTTTGTTTAGATCTTTGCAGTTGAAGAACAGGAGGAGGCTGGTTACAAATCATCTGCTGGTATCTGTGAAATGCATGGAAAAAGTGGACATTGCCTCAAGGATAACCATTAATAGAGCAGACATGCTAAAAACAGCAAGGGTTAGACTCAAAAGTGAGCCAACTAATTGGTCTCAAATGGAGACAGTGACAGAGAACCGTGCATTTGTCCAACATTTGGGAAAGTTGGGTTTGAAAATTGGACATCTGGAATTTGAGCTTTATTTCTGGATAATCAAGATAGTGGATGAGCTAATAAACAGTTTGGATTTCATTATGCCTAATAGCTGAGTAAGTGCCAGGAAAACATGTCTTACAGCGCCTGCCTGTGAAAATTCTTTTAAAATATGGATCACAGGTGAGTAAAATGCCATGTAGACAACTATTTTGCACAGAGCAGGGAATGGTGACATGCCATGGGGGCTTTTCAGACAAAGAAATCACCTCCCAGAGGCTAAAACTGGTTGAGACTAGGATCTCAAAGGTATTTTAGCTCTTAAGTGTTGGTGTATGGGAAGCAGGAATCTGTTCCCCTTTGTGTGCTAGACATTTTTGATGATGAGCAAATAAAAGAGGAAAAAAGAGAATAAGTGCCAGAAAGCATGATAAAGTAAAGAGATGTAGCAAATATACAGATGAAAACTAGCAGGGAAAGAGGAGTGGAGACAAATGCAGGGATCTTGGTGTTCAGTGCTGAGGATGGCTGACACACACACCTCTGCTGCTGAGATTTCTGGAGTTGTCCTCCTTCTTGTTGTCAAAGCAGCACAGGATCATAATATATAAGGGTGGCCACAGAGCAACCACTTCACTGCTTAACTAAAGCCAAGTACAGGAGATATTCTGGGCAGTTGGGAATTTCAGAAAGGTGAGACTGAGCTCTGATGTCGCCTTGGGTACCACTGGTTGTTCAGAGGAAGGAGGGCAACCCCACATCCTGTTCAGTCTGGACCACTGCAGCCTAGTTTTCCACTCTGGATCTCACAAACAGCTGTGGACCTCAGCAGAAAAATCTGTTACACAGTGGCAGAATGACTCTCTCAGTGGCCACTAAATGTGGCTTCTTCCCCACTGCCTTAGGGCAGGGGCTTATACTTTGAGCACAGCCCTGCAGAACCACAAACTGCTTTTAAGCACCTCCACATGGCACTGGCACATCCATCCTGTGGTGAGGTGCCCTGAGGGAGCTGCCTCCCCAGGCCCCTTGGCACGTTCTGCTGCACACATCAAAACCCACGGTCTCTACCCAGGGGGTGTACAGATGTCTGAGACAAGCTTAAGTCTATCAGGCTGCAATAAAACACCAAAGAAAGGGAGCATTTCCCAATGAAAGAGCAGTTTGCTTTGGGCAGATGGGGAGTGAAGGGAGAGTTTCTGCTGACAGAATGACAGTGGAGAGGTCCTGAAACAGCCACTCCTCCTGGATGTGCAGGATCAGGGAGGACTTTGGTTCCTAACAAGATGTTTACTTCTAAGCTTGCAGATATTGCACAATATCAGCTAGTTTGAGTGAGCTTGTGGCAGAAAATAATTACAATGGTCACCAGAACGTAATTTAGTATTTGTGGAGTTACTAAGGCTCTTGAGACCATTCATAGTTGGTTCTGTTGATTTTAAAACGCCTTTCACTTAGGAAACAGATGTTAAGAGATACTGAACTTTTGGTTTAGAGACAGAATTGCTGCAGCAACATAAAGAATTTGAAAGTGTCCTTGTAGCAGCAAAAGTTTCAGACCTCTGAGTTAATTTATTGTATTACTGAAGTACACCTTGGCTTAAAAGTCTTATTTGTATATTTTCAAGACTGATTGGATGGGAATAAAGTAACTATGGAATAACAATGAAAATACTCTCACAAAAAGGCGTTGCATAGTTATGTAATAATTTGTTATATAACTATAACTGCTTCAAATATTATTGTGATAGATGCCATATTTCTGTTTGTCTAGAACACACTTTTTAGACTATCACCATTGTAAATTCATGACACTGGCGAGAATGATTCAAAGGTGCTTTTAATGGAATAAATGTAGCTACTCTCCCTCAACAGGTTTTTTGGAACTTCAACCTCAACAGCCTCCATACGACTCATGGAAAATGCTACACAGCCATCTATGGAAAGAGAAATCTCTTTTGGTCATACTTTGTGAAACTTGGGTGTTGGTTGGGACAGCATTTAACAGAAGAAAAAGAAAAGGAATATCTTGAGCAAAGAAACTAGGTGAAAAGCTCAAAAAAAGAAATTCTCTGGCCAAATGTCCTGCAAAAGGGGAAAGGAACTACGAGCAGAATGCTGACCACTTGCTGTTTAATTCCTCCTCTGTTGAGGCGGAAAAACTTTGAGTGATCACTATAAATAAAGCTGAATAAAGAGGCCAGCATAAACCCCATATTATTAGTGAGCAATTTAAAAGTTAGCAATTTAAGGTTAAAAGGGAAAGGTCCTATTGCTTTCTTTTTTAGTGTCATTAAAGTTCATATATGAAGTTTGCATGCAAGTATTCAGCAGACTTATTTATAACGTTGTCTTTAAAACCTTCTTCAGCTACATAACTCCAACTCCCTCAAACCAATCAATCTCTGTTACAAAATTAACTGGTTGCTGATAGAACTACCACTCACTTTTTTTCCCCATCAAGAAAAACAGTCAAGCTCTCTTTTCTCTAGCAGTAACTGAGGCTACAAGGCAGGAACCTGTCCTTTTCCAAAATCAGGTGATGTGCATGTGTGTGCTAACAGTAACTGTTATCTAGAAACTCTTTCAAGCCACTGAAATTCTTTCAATAAGCTCCTTATTTCCAGCTTCACCTCCCTCCCCCTGTAAAAAAAAAAACAAACCACCAAGTGTCAGAGTTTCTTTTTAAAAAATCACTTACATATTACCCTTGTGCCTCTGAGAACAATGGCTGTGTGCTGTAAGATGTGGCAAGTTCCTGCTAAAACAAAAGGATGCTCTCTCCACGGCATATCTGTTATTCTCCCCTTCTGAGTGAGGGTATCACCTGCCCCCGACAGATTCTTAATGGTTAACAGAGATGCTACTTCCAGCCGGATCAGCTTCAATACAGAGCCAGGGATGTGTAATCATTTACACCTGTGCAAAGTAGATGTAAACTCACTTTGCACTCACTTTACACGGGTGAAAATGACTGCACAATGTGAGAGGCAGTGGAGAATCAAGCTCATAATGACTGCAAAGTGCTTAAGCAGGGTGTGATGGAGACCAGCAGAGGCACATGGTATACAGTGATCAGTAGGTAAGTAAATTCAGCAGCAGTTTTGGGAGTCTATTTTCCCTCATTGTGCCAGCAGTGTCTATTATTTGCAGTGGAATTCATCTGTGTGTGCCCAGCAGATAATAAATCAGCTGCTATGTGAATGCACCAGGCCTGCCTGCTCCAGCTCCCTCTGGCACTGCTGCTGGGCTCCAGCTGCAGCAGGAAACCTGTGCTGCCACCCGGGCTGGAAGATGTGTGGTTGTGAGATCAGTTTACAGGGAGAATCAAGCTAAGCCTAGGGGCTTTGGCTTGGTTTAGGGCATGTTTCTTGTAGTGAGTTAAACAGCTTATCCAAAAACCTAGCTTGAGCACTGCTGAAATAGTACAGGTGCTCCTAGCCCTTTTTGTTATATTGCCTCCTAAAGCTGCCCAAGAGCTAAGGAGTGCAAGAGCTTTCAAAGGAAACTTCACTTTTTATGAGCTGTTGGATAGGACAGAGTAGACAGATCTAAAATTAATCTGCTGCCCTTTGTCAGAGCTCTCTGACCATAAGGATAAAGGCAATAATTACCACAATGGACTGTTTGGGGGGTGTTGGAGAGAATTTTTTTCGTGCTGGCTTTTTTATCTTGAAGATTTAGGATTTATATAACAACTTTGCCTGATAGTCTGAAAAAGACCTTCTGAAATGTGTTTCTCTTAGTCTTACACCTGCCAGCTTTCCTCACTCTTCTTTCCCTTGCCTACTAATAGTGATGGTAAATGCATCCAGAGAAATACGGTTGCTATAAAGTACTGAAGTTTCTGTGTAGCGTGACATAAAATTACTGAATGTGAAATAAAGTATGTGTGTCATTTTTCCAAGGGACTTTTAAAATGTGCCCCTGGATATATGTGCAAATATAAAATACTGCTCACAAAAAATTAAAGCAGAAAGCATACACTTGTGAAGGAAAATTACTTCATTTGTTACAGCTATCTTTTCAAGGCAAAGAGTCAAACCCTGTGTGTGACAGGCTGGAAATCTACGTGTCCCTACTGATTTTGCTGTGTTTGCAGTACCTGGTGTGAGAGAGGGCTGGCCATCAGTGCAGGAGTGTTTCCTCATGTCTACAAATTTCTGCAGAGCCTGCACTGAAGTCAAGCCCAACATTCATTCACATCCCACGACAATCAGGCTAAATGATTCACAAGCAAGATGATGACAGCTAGGACAAGGGGTCGTTTTTAGTTTTAAGACAAGCAATTTTGAGCATGTGATTGTGGCAAATAATCCAAACAGTTTCTTATTTAATGAAAGCACTTACCAAAGACAGCATCAAAGCTGTGGTGGCAAGGGAGGGTGGGTGAAAGGAGGGTGCTAACCCATTGTAAGCCCCTTTGGGCTGGGAAAACCAGACACTAGAAAGAGACAACCATCTCAATACTTTTATTAACAATAGAGTGAAAGAAGTCTTTATTTTCAGGAACAGGATTGAGCAAAGGACTTTTACCCTCCATTCTTGTTTTCCTAATAAGTTAGGAAATACTTATTTACCCCAAATCAGGTACCCCCAGTGGCTTTTTCTGTAATGGGCTTTCAGCATGAGTTACAATTAACAGGAAGAAAATGTTGTCTTTAGGTAGAGCAGGAACTTAAGGGCTGTTCTGGGACCTCCTTCCTTCAAGTGACAGCAGTGCCAAGCAGTGCTGCCTGAGCTGGCTTTTCAGTGGAGCCAAGAGCCAGCCTGCACACTGCCCTGGTACTGTCCTGGAGCCTGCCAGCAGCATCCTCACATGTCACCTCACCCATGGGTGTTGCAGCAGTGGGAGGACAGAGGGGAGCAGGCTCAGCTTCTCATGGCTGTTCTAATGCAGCTGGAAACTGTGGTGCAGTGTAAGGCCACCACTCAAGTGTAAAGCAGCTGCTCAGAGGGGAGCTGCAAGGGCCTGAAGTTCCTTCAGCCCTCTACTTCATCTTCTTCACCTGCAGCCCCAGATGCAACACACTTAATTGTGTGGTTCTTCACAGTATGGGAACAACTGTGAAATTTCTGTACTTGGCTGTGTTGAAATCCCTGGAGGCAGCTGAGGGAGGATGTGGACTACTTCACCACACCTGGCACTTGGATCCCTCCATTGCCCTCTCAGTGACACTTGGCATGTGGTACCTACCATAGTGCCCTACTAGTCAGTAGTGTGCACAGTTTTCAGCTTCTGTGAAGGACAGTGAATACTGTGACTAGGTCCTTGTAGACTTCCAATTTATCTCCTAGGAATATTCAAATGCTATAAATTATAAAGGCAGGCTGACAGCAGCCTTGTATCAGCAGTATCTTCTATGCTGCTGCTATGAAATATTTTTTTTCTTCTACCTAGTCACCAATGAGATCTGCTGATATTTGCTGAAGGTGTATTTAAGCTACTAAAATTACTTCTGTACTTCCTTTTTAAGTGTTTGGGTATTTTTTTACCAAAACCTATCTAAAGCTGTGGTGGATTCTTTATGACTTTATTATTTTAAAATCTAAAGCCAAGGAATATTTAAATAGCTAAGTCTAAAACAGATTATCTTGAAAATGGTCCCTTATTAAGAGACCCTCATAGTGCCTAAGTCTCCTCTTCAGCCCCCATTTGTTTTTTTTTGGTACCTCAAGGAACCAACTTAGGTCAGTCCTAACTTATACCTAAAACCATTTGGGACCCTGGACTTGACTTTCTTCTTTTCCGAAGTCCCCAGAGGATTCTATTTGCTCTCCTATATGCATACCACATAATGCCTCAGTAAAAAACCAAGGGAAGATCTTTCCTTAAAACATACCCAGCAATATGACCCGAAATACTTCCACCTAGTCCAGTGGTTAGGGTGTTTTGCTGGTAACTGGAGAACCAGGGTTCAGTGCTGGGGCATTCCCTCCTGTGAGTATGCAGGACCACCAAGAGCACTGTGTGGTCATCCTGCTGGGAGGGTCACTCTGTTCCTTCTGCTGAAATGGAGCATTTCTTGTGAGAGGAAGGAGAGATGCAGAAAGGTAGAAGGGAATGGGAGCACAAGACGGTGAGCAGCTCTGGGACAAGAAGGGTCAGGTCATATCCCTGAAAGCTCCTTGTAAGGGAAGCCCATGTGCCTTTCCCCCAGCAAATTGTCCCAACCAGTGTTGGCAGCCTGCACCTTCCCTGTGGGACAACAAATGCTTCAAAGACTATGTGCTCCATGGAGTTTCTCATGCCTGAAGTGTCTGACAGCCTCTTCAGAGCTCCCCACACCAATGGGAAGCTGCTTACTACAGCTGCCTTACGCAGTTTTTCACTTTATCATTCACGCCATGTGTACATTCCTCCTGTTTTAACTATGGAAGCAGAACAAATTGAGCATGTCAACCTTTCTTCCCTCCAACCTGTCATCCAGTTTTCTTATACAGGTTTTCTCCCCACTCTTGAAGGCTGCTATAGCATGCTAACAGATTGTTCTTCAACTGTTTACATTTACATCTCCTTTTTCCTCAGTTACACACTCAGCAATCTATAGGGGAAGCATCCAGCATGCCCACAAAGCACGTGGAGAGTATTGCTTCTGAGAGCAGCTTGTGTAGGAGCAGATCTACTTGGTCTGAAATCATCAACACTGACTGCACCCAGAACACACAAGTGACCCCACACCTCTGCTGCCTATGCCTGGAAAAATCATGGGGTGTCTGTCTAAGACTTGGTGTTGTTCTCTTGTGCCTCCTGTCTCCCTTTGCTCTGCTCTGGAGGGTCACTCAGCATGAACCAAGGGGCTTTCCTTTCTCAGTGGGTTCCTTTTTTCCATCTGCCAATGCCACGTTTTGAGATTAAAATTTCTGAAAGTCTTTCATGAGCCTGAAACTGAGCAGATCAAATGGAGACCATTGAACTCTAATGTGTCTATCAGCTCAAAGAGTACCTCTTTTTCACCAGTCTCTTACTTCTCTTAAAATATGTTTTTACAAAAGAGTGCCTACAAGCACATGTGGGTGCAAAGCCAGCAATACACTCTGAGAAAAACCAGCTCCTCTCGTCCCCAGCTTGGCTGCCCCATCATTTGTTTGCCCTTGCACTGCCTGTTTCTGATCCTGTTAGGCTCAGGCAGGTCTGAAAATGCTGTCCTTTATTTTTTTTTTTACCAAATCCACTGCTTAAGTCCAGCAATCACTGACATCCAGCGGCAGCTGAGGATAATTACAAATGTTTATTTTCTGAGAAGCTTGTTTGCTTCCTGTGGAAGACTCAGTTACAATAAAGTTTTATTTTTGAGCTCTAGGAAGGAACGACAAGTCAACTGAAGTAAAATTCTGCTTTTGTCAGGTGGTAGAGGGCAGGTACCTGAAAACCAGTATTGAAAATCATCCCTGTGTTTTCTGCACGAAGGGGCTCCAAGTCTAACTGTGCTGCTGTGCAGCTTGGGAGTAAACCCAGATAGCAAATTGAGTTTTGCCTTTTGCAAAGTGCAGTGAGACCAGACCTGAAGTTTCCTGCCCCAAGACATTTTGAGTGGAATAAAATTAAGCCTTGAGCAACAGTGACCCCACTATGTTGGTCTAATAAAAACATTGTGCTGCAGGTCGAGCCCTTCAGCCTCCCCCCAGTAAGGCTCAAATATCAATTAAATCCACTGCTGGGTGATCCTGCCTGAAGAAAACAACATCAAAATTACAGTTTTTGCTTAATTCCATTTAACACAGATAATTAACAATTTCTTCATGCTTGAAGGCGGGGTGGGAGGGCATGTAAAAGGTATGCTCTTTATTACAGTGCAAATACTACTTGTTCCTAAATGCTTAGTTACTCAGCTTTGTTATTTATATAAAACTGTGTGGGCTGTGGACAACTGCTGAGAAAGTTACCTACTTCTTTGGTTTGGGTTTTTTTCTATGCAGACACTCTCCACAGTGTCTGACAGCATTTAGGGAAGGCTTAGAAGTCATTGTAAGGGGAAAAGCTCAGACTGCCACAGAAAGCATGGAGGTAAGTCTTTGAATGCCACAGCCAGGCCTAATTACTACAGGAAAACTAAATTAATCAGTGAAAGCGTAATTATGAGACTAACTTCTGTGCAGGACCTCTTTGATGGTTTTTCTCTTTTTTTTGGGGGGTGGTGGGGAGTAGGGTAATAAAATGAAAAGAATAAAGTCATCTTACTTTTTTTTTGGTTATTATTCCTTTAAGTCTTTCAAGTGTATTAGAGCAGAAGGTAAATTTTGACAGGCAAAAAATACTTCCTGTGCAGCAAAATTTAATGGTTGCTGACATCACCATAATTTAAACTTTGGGCTTTTGTAAACAGTTTGCACAGAATGCCTTGTAAGCAATCTGAGCTCATTCCAAATGCTCTGGCACTTTGAATGCACAACTTCATCTGTCTCTTCCCCTTCAGCCTCCAGTCCTTTCTTTACTGTTTCCACCTCTTCTAATACCTCTTGCAGAGAGAATATCCTTACAACCTTTTTGGCAGCCACCACAGGGCCCTTCTCACTGACATGTTACAGCAGCATCTCTTGGAGCTTTGGCCATAAACAAGACCTCATCACAGGGCATTAGCCATACAACAGATGCTCTCTGCAGCAAGGGGTTCAGAGGTGGAAGATGTACGCAAAAAGGGGACCTGTAGCTCATTCTTGGGATTTCAGGCCACTTTCACTTGTGTGTCTTACTCTAGGTGAGAAGCTGCCCTTGAGGAACAGCGGAGAAAGCTGGGTGGGGAGGAAAAGCAGCAGCACATCTTAAAGCGACAGGTTTCAATCTAATGAAGAAAACGAATTTCACTTCCTTCCCTTAGGTCTGATAGATTTTGTTTCGTGTCCTCTGCCCATGTGGATAGGGAAAGTTTTCTGTTTTGCACTGTATGGCAGGTCAAACCGAAGAGCTATGGCTGAAAAGGTGAGAAAAAGGAGTGACAACACCACCGTCCCTGGATTATCTTGACTGACAGCGCTGGGATGTGAGCAAGGGCTCTCCTCTTCCTCTGTCTCACCAACTGTGAGAGCCATTGCACGCTCATGGAGAGCATTACGAGAAATCTGCAATGATCAGGGACGTGCTAAAGAAGCTGGAGGAGCTGAGTTTGCTCTGAGGCTGATACAAGTCTCCACACAGCGTCACTGAGGAAGGATTGCTCTGCCCGTATTCGGGGAGAAGGCCAGAATCTCTTTTCTGATACTGAAATAAAGCAGTCCCCTTTCAGACCAGCCAGGAAAGTAATTGTTCATTCCTCAGGTTGAGCCGCACACATGCACTCTCTTTGTTAAGTAGCTTTCTAAATTTTTGCTCCTTGGCTCTTGCAGTTGCAGCCTGTGTGATTGCCAGCCCTGGGCGCCGGCCAGGAAGCCCCAGCCCAGAAGGGGCGAGCGCCGCCCGGCTCTCGCACAGAGAGCACAGGCACGGCTGGAATGGGCCGCTGCTTACAGCCACGGGAGAGGCAGGGGGCAAAAATCCACACCTCCCAAATACAGCTTCTAAAATTCAATACATGTCCTCTGGTGATAAAGCATGCAGACACCTTATTTCTAAGAGAAGAGCAGTGTGTGGAAAAGGAAGGGAAGCCTTGGTGGCTACTGCTGGCAAAGGCAAAGGTGAGATGGATGAGCAGAAAAACACTTTTTCTTGCAAAATAACTATCAGCTTCAATGTCATCACACTTTAGGTAAACAAAAGTCCAAAAAAAAGTCCATCAGTGCAAAAGAACAGGATAACTAGTTCAGATAGAAAGGAATAAAATTTGTGGCAAGCTAAAACCAAAGCCATATCTCATTGTGGTATTGAAATAACTTTGCTACTGCCTTGAACACCACCCTTCAGAGTGGAGGGGTTGGAGCATGGTCTGGGGGAGACTGGATAACAGATGTCTTAGAGGTTTTTCTCCCTCTCCTGAATGGTCAGATCTGCAAAGTGACCATCTGTTTCAAGGATCTGGAGTGTTGTTTATGTAACCAAGACTCTGGTTCCTCTCTAACCTACAGCTTGTAAAGTCACCATATATCTGTGGAGTTTTGATATAAAACACCACCATGACAGCAAAATAATATTTTATACTGGTTTGTACTGGCATAAAGGCTTCATAGACTTAGGCTGAGAAGAAATGAAGGGCAAGAAGCCCTTCTCCCATAACATTATCTGTGCATTGAGAGTTCTGGACTGGAGGAAGGCAAACGGCATTGCTCAGTTCATTTCCATTAGAAATTGAATGGGCTTCCACATTCCTGGACAGCACATGACAAGAGGTATTGGCTCATAAGGAGCTATTTTGCAATTTAACCATGACTGGCTGAAGGACTTGGAAATAAGAAGTGTTTTTCCGCATGGACGCTATTGAAACGTGAGCCTGAAAGCTTGTCCAGCCAACAGCTGGGACTCACACCTTTCTTTCTGTACCTTTATTTCTTGGTCCTGCCAAGGGTGGGTATTATTTGTCTTTGTGATAGCTTTAAGACTGGAGAAGGCCTTGGCTGAGCTGAGGGAATCTGTCTGAAAGCAAATCATAGTATCAGGGTTAAGAAACAGGCAACTTTTGTTGCTGATGCTGTTTTCTGCAAGCAGCATCACACTGCGTCGTGTGCTAAACATCCTAGGCCAGTGGCTTAGGTACCAGGCTGCTAGACATTACATTAAGGAGTGGGAGAAGGGGCCAAAAATAACTTTTCTGCATGACTCTTCTTCCTAACATAACGTGTGACTAGTTCTGGTCTTTTGTGACCACCAAAAGTCCTGCTTAGGTTCCCAGCATCTGTTACTTTAGGGAGATCTAAAAATGTCTTTCTCTGGAAGAAAAAATGGTTATTGCCTATTTTATGTAGAAACAGAAAAAATGAGCCTGCAAGATCTCTCATCCAGAACACCAGTTTTGAGACTGTATACCTACTTTGAGGAAGACACATATTCAAGTCCCTGTTCTTTGTCAAATGAAGGGTTTTGAAATCTTTGCCTCCTTCCACCGACCAAGAGAAGTTGTTTTCTGGGTAGTGCCTCTTGTGAACAGCTCCACAGACAGACACTCAGCTTGCAGCTTAGCAGTTCACTTTTAATTTTTACTGTGACTAATCCTTACACAAAGCAGAACAGCTTTAATTCCAGATGATGAGCATGAGAGAGAGAGCGAACCCCAGCATTTCTGGCAGCCAAGTACTTGTTTGGGATTTGCCACACAGATGAGCAATTTGAATTTTCCTCTTCCATATGTTTAACAACTATTATTGTCTGCTGGAGTTTTCTGAAATACAGCTGCCTGCCTCTGACCAGAAATTTTGTCGTGGAGAAGACACCCCATGCAGTCAGTATTTTCCTCTTGCTTTGTCCCAGGGCTGCTGCTCTGGGTGAGCGCTGTTATCACGTCAGGATTTGGTAGTGGAGAACATTCCATTCCTCCTGTCCTCCTCAGGACCACAAAACCGGAATGTTAATTTTAAAAAACTGTTTTGGCTTAGACCTGGAGTTTCAATAATTCTTGAATTTTCAGCACACCAAGAACTCTGTACCGATTGAATGGGTCACCTTGTTTCCCTGTGTATTTTTTAAAATAGCACCATAGAGCCATAGAAATAGCATTGGCAATACAGATCCGTGCACCCTTCATGGGTGCATGTGGGATGGCATCTCTCCTGCACCAGGCTCCAGAGCTGAAGCAAGGAGGTTTTTGTGGGGAAGAGAGGTTGGATTTTACATTGCTATGCCTAAGGCAGAACAAGGTTTCCAACCAAAACAGGTCTGTGTGCAGCACACCCTCACCATGTACCATAGGATTCATGGGGGTAGAGCACTTCCAGAATCCCCTCTCCTTGTATTTGACATATATCATTACATATCTGTTGGAGAAGGAAGAAGTTGGCTTTGCCATTCCCACCTCCTTGGTTGTTGTTTGGTGGGACAAAGCAGCATGGCAGCTGACACACCTCTGATGCTCTCAGTCCCCTCGAATGAAATTTACAATGGAAAAGTTAAAAATTATGTCACCATTTCATTGCTAATTCTTTTGGGTTGATAAAAATTGCTGTGCTGCTGTTTCTCTCTGGATTTTTTCTTTTTTTGGACAAATAAATGAGATGTGTGGTGGGAAATCCCTCGGTCTACTGCTTACAACTCTACACACGAGGCTGGGGTAAAATTTGGAGAACAAGCAATGGGAAAGACCATCTCCAGTGACACACATTAATGGAAGAGCAGATACATGTGACAGAAGGCAGGTTTTCTGTTTTGTTATTTTCTTTCTGAGCCTTCTCAGTGCAACTATACTTCAGAGGCTTATACTAAGCCATGCTTGAGGAGAGGGGAATAAAACCAAAGGATCCTCTGTCTCCTTGGGTTTGGGAGGCAGCTTGGGTTTTCTGTGGGGGGACTGGGGCAGCATTCAAAAGGTCTTGTGGGCTTCTCATGCTCAACTTCTTCAGCGTACTAACTTGGATCCACTGGCTAGTCTTTATGAAGCATTTAATTCTGTAGTTTTAGAGCTGTTGAAAAAGCGAAGGGAAGATTTATAACAACATTTGCTAACTCTAGGCCAACTGGTTTGGCACAGGAAAGAACTATGTTTTTCAGAACAGCTTTTCAACATTCCACTGTTAGCTAAAATGTATGAAAATTACAGTTTTTAAATGACCAGATGTTTTTGCCGAGAAAGAAATAGATTGCCTGAAAGGGGAAGATGAGGCCTGAACTCGGGCTTCTATGCTACTACTGTCAACTTTTCAGCTAATGGATGACCTACTACCATCTAAAACTACTAAATTTGTGTGATTAATGCTGTTAAATTGCAGCCACAGTATATTTATAATTTTCTCTGTCAGCTTGATACCATTTGTGCAGCATCACTATAAAAGGTGAAGGAGAGAAAAGGCGATTAATCTGGTGTCCTTGTACAGAACAATATGGCATAGCTCTCCTCAGAGCAGAAGCTTTCAAGTGAATTAAACTAATGGTTTCATCTGTTTCATTTCCAGCTCTATTTTTTTAAAATCAAGAGCAGCAGATCCTTTCCATGTTGTCTGCTTCTCTAGACAGAAACTGAGACTAGAAATGTTCTTGCTTTTGGCTTCAAAATGCTCAGCACAGCACGATCATCCAGTACTTTATCCATGTGACTTATCAAGAGCATGGGGATCTTATTTTGGCCACCCATAATAGTTTAATTGGACTGGCCTGTGTTAAAAATCTGTGCTGGATTGATGGGATTCTTCAAATGCTTTTCTTATTGCTCTGTAGAGCAGTTACCAGTCAAACGAGATTAAGAACAAAGAGAAGATGTGATGGTCTTGGGTTGCAATCCTCTTCCTTACTTTATAGACATTGTTTAAGATGTCCAAAAGAAATCCCATAACAGAAAAGCTCTTTTTGCATCTTTTCCTTCAAAGCAGACACTTGTTAAGGGGGGAATTAAATGAAGCTGAAAATGGTGGAGGAATTGTTGAAACTACAATTACATCTGTGCAATGTGGTTCTCCCGTGAAAAGGAGCCAGATCCTTTGCAAGGCACAGCTGGCTGCCTCCATGCCCAAATACCAGGAGTTCTTGTGCTGCCACCATTGCACTATAGGTAGGAGCAGGAGCACCCCAAAACTCCCTTACCAACCCCACAAGGTGCAGCTTAGCCAATGGCAGGAGAAGCCAGGGCAGTCAGCACCATGGGGATCAAGCCCAGAAAGCCCCTGCTTCTGCTCCTAAGAAGGCAACATCATCTGGCTCTGCTTCTCTTCTAAGAGAGTTGACAAAAAAGCTACTTAAAAATCTGTTTAAAATTACGTATTCTCTGCTTGAGGGTTTGCTAAGCTCATTATAGAAGTGGAATGAAATTCCACAGCACGTTTAGCATTTTTCTTGTTCTTATTTTCTGAGCTTTTCCAACCTAATAGAGAATGACTGATCCTACTGGTGATCTGAGAAGGACACAGTGGAGGAATCGCAGCAGGCTGAGCACCATAGCAATACTGTGACTACCAGTTTGGCTACTTCATTGTGCAGGCTGATCCAAGGAGGGATTAAGAGGATTTTGTTTTCCATTTTTTAAGTTGAATGGGCTGGGATGAAAGCCTTTTACTGCATTTCTGAACAAGTCAGGATATTTAGAAAAGCAGTAACAATGGACTGCCCCAGACATGGACTTTGAGCAATATAAAATAATTTTCCATAGGAGACTGACTGCATGAAACCACCCAGCTTCCCTGTCTTTGATCCTTTAGTGGTCACTGATGACCTCTTGTCTTTCTCTGTTCCTTAAAGCCTTCTGCAAGGAGCCACCCTGCCGCTGTCTGGCAAGTAATGGGAAAAACGCAGCCCTGGAACGTCTGATTGCCAGGATGTATTAAAGTCTGAGGGATGTGTGGTGGTTCAGATCAAATACAAATCAACCATAAGCCATGGCTTAAATTTAGGTTGACCTTCACCTTCTGACAGGTTTGGAAATGATTGATTGTTTTTCATTTGTTCCTCCGCACCCACCCCCCCACTCCCCCCACCCCTGATTTCTAATTAAGAACAGAAGCAAAGGGAACAACTAATTGTTATCACCAGTTTGGATTTCCAGACTAAGAAACGTCAGTTCAGGGAAATGTTGTCCAAATGTTTTGCTAAACTGACCCACAGCCAGGAATTTTCAACACTGCACTCATTGCTAATATGTATGCATCAAATCATGCGTATTTTTCTCTTTTAGCACCTACCACTTGTGCCTGAGGATCGTTCAGGTCTTGACCAAAGCTTCTGCCATAGAGGCAGGATTATTTTTTCCACTAGCAAAGAGAGTGCAGCCGAGGAGGGAGTAAGCCTCATGTTTAATGACCGATACCTCAATCAGGATTACTGACTTTCAGTCCCTGCCACCACAGCCAGCTGCAGACTTTGTTGACACTTTTGCAAAACCAAGGCATCAGTACCTCAAATATATTAGCTTTTGAGAGCCTTTGAAGGCTACTGCTATTTAGATAACTTCACCCACATATCTGCTGCTTGATGTGTACTTGTTCTAGGAAATTAAGGGCTTTGCAGTTACCTCACCTAAATTGGGCACCATTTTACAAAAACTATTACCAAGGCTGTACAAATGGCTAAGCAAGTGCTCAATTCAGCAGATTGCAAAGGAAAAAAAGGGCCTCTTGATTTGAAGAAGACAAAACAGCACAAAATTCATTACTAAATATCTACTGCAGCTCCTGCAAATTTGCACTGTAGCATGGGCACATATGGAAGCAAAGGTTCATCAGCTGGCTCCCAGAGGGGAGGAGAAGGCAGGTTTGTCTTCTTTCCCTCCCTCCCCCTGTCTCTAGCCCAGCAGTTATCTCAGGTATCTTGTGCTATAAATGACCCAACTTCAAACCTTGCCTGTCTGCTTCGGAGGGCTCCAGAGGCTTACCCCAACATTTAGCTTCCTTCACAAGGAATACCAGACATCTACACCAAGCAATTATTTTATATAGTTTCCCTTTAGGTCATCTTGCAGCAGGAGGCCCACCCTGGGAATCACTCCAGTCCTAGCACATGGGGACTCTCAACAGGCCAACACGCTGAAGGGCTGTTTCTGCTTTAGGCACTAGCAGCAGCAACCTGGGCCAATAAATCGTCTATCCTTCACAAACAAAAATGGACCAGAAAAACCTGCACAAAACCTTATCTCAAAGTAGGTCACCACTAGATTGATTATCAGGTGTACTAAAGTCTATTTTTGTGTTTAACAGTACTCATCAGAAATCGATCAGATTAGAAAATAATGGAAAGTTCTTTTTTAATATGTAGATGGGAAAGGTGTCAGAAAGACAACAGATATTGCCAGCAATCACATGTAATAATTTGGAAGCACATTACACCTCTAAATGAAGCATGTCTGTTAGTGTTCACACACATCACAGTGTCTGAGTTTATGTTTAAAGACCATAAATAATTATGCAGCCAAAGTAATAAAGCACATGCAAGCTACTAACATAGAGACAGCATGACTACATCAGTCCAAACTGTCAGGTATAGTTTACAACTTCACAAAATTTTGGAAACAACAACTGTGAAAACTGGCTATCCACATGTAGAAGAAATTTCTTCTACTGGCTGAGATCAAGCACAGAGCTGAATCCCATATGTGTATTTTTGTGAGTATCCACACTATAGGTATATCTGCACAAATACTAAGACTACCAAAGATTTTTTTTTATTTGGACACTTTCTAAAGCTTATTTAGATTTTTCTCTAACAGATGTAATGAGTAACGAACAAAGCAATTTAAATCATTGTGAGGATAATCCACTACCGTTCAAAGTTTTTAATAATATCCATAGTTTTAAGACACATAGCAAAGTATGACTGATACACTTAAATTGTTCAGTATATCTGTAGGATAACTTTTATTTATACTGAAATCACGCAAATGAATTGCAAAGGAAGACAGTGTAGTCAGATTATTCTGTGTGAATGACATATTTATGAAAACACATACATATATATATATATATATATATAGTTAAAATACTATGTACCAATAAATATCAACAATTTCTGTGAAAATCTAAATATTTTAAAATTTATTCTTTGGAACAATACATATGAACTTCAGCTGTGATCTTGATCTCAGCCAGTGGAAGAGATTTGTCGGTACTCTATAGTAGACATTTTTCACAGCTCTCCTTTCCAAACTTCTGCAAAGTAATAAATCACACCTGACAATTACTACTAATTTACTGTATTTCAAAATGGCTTTGTTCAGAAATCAAATTAAGCTTGTGAACTGGCAGCAACTATACTTTCTCATTAGTTCAGATTACAATTTTTGTGTAGGGCATTTCTATTTGAGTTTTTTGAGTTATCACTGTTTTTTAATTGTACCTGTGATAAGGAAGATCAACCAGATTCACAACTGACTGTAGTTCTGTTGGAGAGAGAAGAGCTTCCTCCCCCAGACAGTGGAAGATTCAGGATATATCTGAGCAGACAGTGTAAAGTCAATTATAAACTTAGAGGCAATTCCCTAATGTTTCATTGGTTTGGTTCTTAAAACATGCAATAATTAGGCCCATTCTCAGTATTTATTTTAACACTTTAGAATATTTTCAAATACATATATCTCTGTTTGTTGGTTTCAGTTTCCCTCATTTAGCACTTGAAGCCCTCAGCTGAGATTTTGAGGGGAAAGAATAAATTCCCATCAGCTACTGTGCTCTTTTTTTCTAACCAAAGGACAAAATCCTCATCCCTCTCAAACCACTGAAGGTTCAGGTTCTGGGCCAGAATCTGACAAGCAATGTGTTTGATGTTAATTGCTTTCTCTTGGGTCTCTCTGTTGATCTGTTTCTGTGGGAGAGAAGGGGACCATCACAATCAGTTTCTCGCCTGGTGCTGTCCAAGGTAACAGTGTCCTGCCATGCTCAGCTGCCCCTGGGGCTGTTCCAAGACACACAGCTCAGCACAACTGTGTGCTGCACTGCTCACAGAGCCAGGGAGAGCCTTGCTTCAGCAGCACTGCTTCCATGTTCTTGGGACTTGAATATCAAAGTCATGACTGGACCCTCCTCCTCAGTTCTAAAGCAAGATAACATGCATAGATCCAAGTACCAGCTTTTGAACTTCCCTGAACCTCAACAGGCCCTCTCAAAACAATTCAAATCAAGCAAAGGTTATTATATGTGCTTGAAAAGCCTGTGAAGTTTTGGCAAACGTCTAATCACAGTAATTCAAAATGCATCATACATTATGATTTCCTTAAACTTCCCAGAAACCTATGCCTATTTGCTGTCTCAGTAAATCTGGTAAAGTCAAAATTGAAAGGACACAAAAGTTGCATTTTTAACAGAGACTGCATGCAACCACAGAGATCTACTTGGCAGGAAGGGAGAAAGAGAGATCTGTGTGCACACTTGCATATACCTTCACTGTTTCAGGCAATGCATAATAATTTCCTTTGTGAATAGCTATAAAGTTATTGTAGCATTAAAGCTGGATAGACCTACAGTAATGGTATTTCCTGACATTTCCAAATGTTAAAAGGTCAACAAAAACAGTACGTATGGAAACAATCTCTTGTCATTACATTCTATAGCATGAATTAAATAAACATTTCCTCTTTTTTCCCTTCTCCTGTCATTCAGTGTAAAAATCTAAACTACCCTACACCATCAAAACAGCATGAAGGTAGTAAGAGCTTTAATTAAAGAAGAATTCAATAAAAGCAACCTATTCAGGTTCAGTCAGATCCAGTTTTTCTTCACTTACTAAGAGGTAATGAAATTACAGCAGTAACCACTGACTTAAAAACAAATCTGTCCAGAGAAACTCTTCCTCAAAAGGAAAATTCTAGTAGCAAGAGCCACCCATCCCTAACCAGTACACAGACTGTTAGCACACTATGTTAACTGTCTTTGCTCTACACATTGTGCAAGAGCACAGGTCCCAGTGAAGCATTAAAGTTCAGACTCTGCCTTGTACACACTGACAAGCCCATCAACAAAAACTTTTTGACTGCTTTTGAAATCAGAGTAGGATCCAGCCGCTCCTAACATCAGCTTTAACCTCAAAACGTCACACATTAATAGACATCTCAACATTGGGATGGTCAGCATAGATTGGCAATGCCCATAAAATCCTAGAATCATTTGATTGGAAAAGACCTGCAGGATCATCAAATCCAACCTGTGATCAAACACCATATCAATCAAACCAAAGCACTGAGTGCCATGTCCATGAATGAAACCTCCAAGAATGGTTACTCCACCACTCCCTGGGCAGCCTGTTCCAATGCCTAACCACCCTTTCAGTGAAGAAATTCTTCCTGAAATTTAACCTGAACTTTCCCTGGCACAACATGAGCCCATGTTCTCTTGTCCTGTCGCTGGTTGCCTGGGGGAAGAGGCTGACCCCACTTGGCTACACCCTCCTTTCAGGCACTTGTAGAGAGTGACAAGGTCTTCCCTAAGCCTCCTTTTCTCCAGGCTAAACAACCCCAGCTCCCTCAGCTGCTCCTCAAATTATTCACTCTCCAGATCCTTCACCAGCTCTGATGCTTCTCTCTGGACACACTCCAGCACCCCAGTGCCCTTCTTGCAGTGAGGGGCCCAGAAATGAACCCAGGACTCAAGCTGAGGCCTCACCAGTGCTGAGCCCAGAGGGAGCAATATCACAGCCTGACTGTCTGGTCCAGGAGAGAAATGCTATCCATGCAGCTGTTTTTGCAGCATGGATCTGAGACACCAGCTCTGCACAGAGAGCAGAGGTTGCATTTTCTTATATTGCCAGACAGCATGGACAATGCCTTCAAGGAGTTCAGATGTAAATATTATTTAATGTAAAATCTTGGTGAACACAATGATAATCTGCCCAGAGCATGACTGGGCTAAAACAGCAAAGCTGTGTCTTGTCTGACCTGATATTGTAGTCCTCAGTCATCTGGTGGGCTGGAACAAGAACAATATGACAGGTTCCATGAAGAGCTGTCAATAAACTTTGAACCAGACTGCTGGCAGCAATGCTTACTATAAAAGCAATAGCACTGTGAAGTTCCCTTAAGCTGAGTATAAACAGAACCCTTTTGCATGATGAGACTGAAAGGCTCTGAACAGAAGACAAGCACTGCAGTGCAAGAGGAGTGGAGATGTGTATTGGCTAGGGAGAATGAGAGACTGACCTGCTGTAACACCCTGGAGACTCTGCTGTGTTCAGAAGCATGCAGCTGTAACAGGCAGCAGGTGTGAAGAACTACAATAGCAAGAGAGGGTGAGGTAGAACATACTTTCATGAAAGCCCCTCAGTTTGGGCCACTGATATCATTATTTCTTAGGTTTTCTGAAGTTCAGGTTGAAAGAGGCAGTCTTCCTCTGGATAAACTACAGAAGCCACTTAGCTCCTTTATGGAGTGGTAAAGAAACTCATGTCCACCTCCTGTCAGTTGTTATGGACTTTCATCAGCAACCATTTAATAGCCTGCCTTGGTTGTCTCTACCCCAGTTTTCCATTTCTCACTCTTGAGTGACCTCGCTTCATCTGAAAATGATGACAATATTCAGGCAAATACATCAGGAACGCTTGCATTAAGTGCAGATACAAAGTCCTCTGGATGAGGAATTCAAACTGGTGATTTGTGCTGCCAACAGTGGGACAAGGGCCTGGGACCATCAATCCCATGTTACAATGGCACCTGATGATAACAACCACCCAGAGAAATGTGATTTTCTGACAAAGAGGCAATAACAAACCAAAGCTCTGGTCAATGAATCAGTGCTATGAGAGCCCTGACGAAGAATGTCTGAAGGAGCAGGCAGTTCTGTCAAAGTCAGTAAGGAGGAGAGATTTGGAAGTGTCTTCTGCTGCCAATTTGCTTCATTGCTGCAAATGAGTCTCCTGCAAATGCTTTCTCTGCATCTAAATAAATAAATAAATAGATAAATAAGTTGGTCTGTACAAAGGATGTTTCTCACTTCATCACTAGTTTCTTCTGTAGAAAATAACCTTGTAAAGCACAAGGAAAAGAGAAGATTTCTAAAATGGCAGCACCACCCCTGTGCTGTCCAAAATGTACCCCCTCAGGCATTACAACCACACCAAGCTCTATTCCCCCCAAAATAACCAGCTGTGTTTGTTGGGGAATACCACATGTTGTTGCTCAGCTTTGATTCTGTTGCAAGGTCAGTTCACTATAGGCATACTCAATGCTTTTGTTACAGCTCACCAACAACATCTGGAGAACAGACTGACATAGTGAAATTCTACTTTGCTCTCATGTTTTGTGTGGGTGTGACAACAACTTCTCTTGTGGCCCTCTGCTTTCATAATTGGTGCTGCTTCTCTTCTTGTCCCACATCTGAAACAGGGCCCGAAAACTGTATCCCTCCTGAAGAGAAGCTATTTGCCATACTGGCTTTGGCATTTCTTGGCCTTCTAGACATCTGTTATCTTCAAATGATTTTCCACGGACAGAAAATGCACAAACCCATACAGTGGTTGCACTGTGCATTGTTACTTAGGTCACCCTCTCTGTCCTAGGGTAAATTTTTCTTCTGGAGGACAAATTACTGCTGCAAACATCTGGAATAAGGCATTCTTACCATTTAGACCCACTGCTTTCAGCTGCACAGTAGCACACACCTAATCTATGTGCAGAGGATGACACTTCACCTTTCACCAGACATGCAGCCTCACATACGAAATGGAAAAAGGAAAGGGTCTGGTAAAGTAACAGTTCAGAGCATAAGCTGCTGGTTAGATCTTCAAACACACCCCATACCCCTCAGTTTAGAGGAAGACGCATGAGGCTCTGAGGACAGATTAGGGTCAGCTTCAGGAAGTTCCATCCCAAGCTTTCCTTCCAGGACCTGGACCCAGAATGAATACAGTAGGAAAAGCCTTCCTAATAAGTCAAACTCTTTCTTCTTTCACTAAATAAACCAAACATTTTTCTAACCTGTATTGTTTCTGGCTCTGCTCACTGCTCAGCCCCTTATTACAGCTTACTCCAAAATTCCTTACTGGGTGTTTGGCAGAGTGAGTATGATCTATAGTGTGACCTTGCAATTCAGTGCACTGCTGTCATTCTGCATGATGCACTGTAGAGCATAGCTTTTATTGGAAATGAAGCTGCATAAATAAACACTCTTATATTAATGTGAAGTAAAACATTTTGCATTACAAATATGCAGATACATTTTGGGAGAATTTAGTTACTAGGGAGCCAAAAAAACCAAGCAGTGATGTGCCTGTATTATTTTGATCCTTTAAAAATTTATCCAGTGTCTAATAAATTTTTCAGTTTTGCAGTCCTTCATTAAGGGGAAGATTTGTTTCCACATGAGCTTCAACCCTCTGCTCCACTACAATGTTTATAGATAGACACAAATTGCGTGAAGCAAGGAAAAAAAAGCGAAGTGAATCCAGTTTTGAAAACCTGATCAAAGATGAATTGTGCTTTAGTTATTTAAGTACAACCTCTTTGTCTCTACCATAGTTACTTTTCTTACATATGCTGTCTGACAGCTTGTTGAAAAACCATCTTGCTAATGTATGCACTCTAACATGCTTTAATTTTGTGCTTTTTCAGTCCGTTATTAATTGACCCATCACTATTTTTTCAGAATTCAAGGCTGACTGCCTCCAGTGCACTTAAAAAACATATGGGCAAAATTCATAGGCATCAGCTTTGCATACCATACAGCATGAGAGGTGACAGTACCAATTATGTGTCTGGAAGGAGACGCTCCAGCCGGGCTACAGACAGTTAGCTAATATTATTCCAATGTGTCATTTTGAGAGGGAATAAACCTGTCGTGATCATCAGCTATGTAAAGTGCTGGGATCATTAGGCTAACTCTGGCAGTATCATGCTGCTTGGGTTGGTTTTTCAGTAACAATGCTCACAGTCATTCAGTCAAATACTTGTGCCAGAACTTTCACCCTGAAAATGTTGCCCCTCCTTTACGAGCACCTTGGTGCTTTGCTTAACAGGTTGCAGTCTTACATCTGGCACCCTTGGAGAGCCAGCAATAGGCATTCAACCTGGTCTCTGCAGCAGACCATTCCCAGGAAGGTTGTTTGCTCCAGAAAATATACCCCAAAACAAAAATAAGAGAGCACATAATGAAAAACACAGAGCCAGAGGATAGGAAATACAGCTGCTTTCTCCTGCCTCCATTACTTCAAGGCCATGCCTGCAATATGGGTTTCATTAACGGCTCAGAGACAACACTGCAGAATTACAAGTTCAAGATGCTATTGGAAAAGCCACTCCATGACATTTTATATGGTTTGGGACAGGGGTGGGGAAGAAGAGGTTTTTTTTTCTTTTAAAAAATTTGTTATTATGTGCATTGTAACACTGGCAGCAATTGGGCTGGAAGTGAAAATATCCATATACACTTAATCAACAGCAAAAACCTTCTGTTCAGCTTTGCCCAAGATAGAGAAATAAAAGGCAAAAATATGAGACATAAGCTGGGTTTGAGCAGCTGAGTACAACTTTGAATTTGCTCAGCTGAAAGGCCTTTGGATCGGGGTCAGTCACTTCATCTGTGTTTTAGACACAGACTGATGGAGCTCCCATCCCCTATTCATAGTTTTCTACTAACTCACATGAACAGTTACTTCACAGTGTCATCATATTTGAAAGTCAGATACTATAACAATAAAGCATCAGATAGCATGATGTTAGTGAGCTATTAAACACAGTCTTTACACTGAGAAATATACGGATTTCACCTTAAAGTGGGCTTTCAACACAGCTAGTTACCAAAGATTCAGATATATAAAACGACTGTATGAAATCACAGTGGAAATAAAACAGTACAGTTCTGAAACTACCTCTAAGACAGTAATTAGTATCTGAGGCTGCTGTATAGACAGCCCCAGCCCCAAACAACTGCTACACCCATTACAGCTGAGCCTGGCTGTGGTGGCAGCAAAGCACCAGTGCCAGGCTCAACCCTTTGATCATCCAGCCTCAGCTGTCACTGTGCCCCACCACACACCCTGTGCTCCAGGACACGCAGATCTCCACCACTTAAACACGTCTTTTATTCATGACTGACAAAATAGAATCATTTTACAAAACCTGAATTTGCTACTCAAGGAGAACTCTTCCCAGTGTGCAGCAGGATACCATGGCCTCAGCTGGGCACAGCCTGACAAAGGCCAGCCACTCTCAGCCTCACTGAGGTTATCCTGCTTCTCTCACCAGGCACATGGGAGAGCACAATGGGGCTGCCTGCACCTAACAGCCCCCTAAAGAGCTGTTCACAAAGCAATCCTACTGGGTACATCACCTGAAATGAAGAACAACAAGAAATGTTCCAACTGATGACTTGCTCTGCTGCAGTCCAGGACAAACTGACAACTCATCTTCCACCTGGTGAGAGAGGAAAGGACCTGTCCAATGGATGCAGACTGTCTAGTCTCCTGCATTGCATCTACAAAGCTTAAGAAGTCAATTAAGAGGCCTTTATTTTAGATTATATTTATGCATAAATATTCTAGACTAGGCAGACTTTATATATACTCTATGAATACATGCCATAACAGGTTTCCTTGGGCATTTGTGGTGAGCTGTCCTGATACCACTTCTTAGAGAAAACACTGGATACTGAGGTCTGCTTAGTTCTTCTCACACACTACTGGTGTAAGAATATTAAACTCATCCCTCCAGTCTTGCATTATGTATTCTTTGCCTGATTATTTTTTAATTGTTTTTGTGTGTGTGCACAAATCCCAAGGCATATGTGAAAATTAGGATTCCTGTCCCATGCCAGTCTGGGCACATGATTTGTTTACATGCTCATTTAAAAATGCGAGTCTTGTCATTCCAATCTGCTACAGTAATTTAGCTCTAATATGGAACTGATGCCAGGGGTTTGAAGGGTTATTTTTCCTCTCTATGGACCAACTGCTATATTGTGGTTACATTCCTACTTAGTGGCATGAAGCCACTTAAAAGAGCTAACCTGCTCTTTGCAAATGTTAACAATAACAATTTTCTGGTAATGCCATTCTACTTAAAATAGAAAATGAACTGCTGCTGTTACAGAAATATGCAGGTACTCCGACCCATGGCATGATGGCAGAGAGTACTCCTCTGCTGCATCTCTGTCACAGAAAAAAAGCTTGACATCAGCTCTGAAATAACTAGATTGCTTGGATACATTTCCAAATAAAATGAGCATACTGTTAGCTCGATGTAATTGTCTCTCACAGCATTTCCCATTCTTCTCCTTTTCTATAGTATGACAGAGAGCAACACAGGAATGCAGTACTATGCACCATGGTTAAAAAAGCATCAGCTGCAGACTTGGAGACAGGTAGACAGCTCTGAGGCCAAAGCAGAGGCCCAAAGCATACCAAAGGGTAAGAAAAGTGCTGGCAACTGGGTGCCATGTCTGGAAGATGTATAACCTCATCTTGCAGATGCTGAGCTGAGTGGCCAGAGCAGTTGTCTTCAATTATGGTGAGAGCCAAAGGGTGGAGAGAAACAAAGAGGGTAATGAGAACTAGATGCTGTTCTGCCAGTTCCTGAAAGATTATATGTTTATTCATTTAGTTAGTTACCAAAACACCAAGTGTTTTCAAGAGAAATCTAAACTTTGTATATGTCTGGGTGCAATACAAGTGCACAAAGTAATCTGCATGCAAGATGGTAGTTAGATACAGCGGACAGCAACGTTACTGATGTTTATTACTTATAACACCCTCTTGGTAAAAATCCAGGATTCTGGCATATGTACTGAGGCATTATGAAATCCCCCAAAATTATCATCACAAGTAACTCAAAGATCGTTGTCTGCAGAACACCAAGAATGGGCTTTGTAGAACACACTGTCCTTGTCTTAAATGCTTATCTTCCTGTTTAAAATGTCATTTGTCAGGCAGGAGGACATTTGTCCAGGGAAAGTTTAAGGTCAATAATGGCATGATTTATTGCAGAAACATTATGACTCTGCTCAGGAGACATTGGCAGCTCTTCAGGAAATGTTGATTAGGTAGTGAAAAGCTTAGCATTCTTCTTTGTGGAACAATACACTCTAACTGGGTTCTTTGTACTGAAACATATTGTATATGAAGCAAATGACAGGCAGACAACATTGGCTCAGATGGAGAAGAGACTTAACTCATGTCCTCATCACCTCCCGCTTTCAGCATTGCCTTAAGCCATGCAAAACATCTCTTTGAGGCACAGGCAGTACAGCTACCAATAAAAAATCAGCCCATTTTTAGCTCTGGCCCTGTGAGTCTCCATAGCTGATGTCATTCACAGCTCCCCTTTCTGCACTGCCTCAGGTTTAACTGCCACTCACTCCCAAGGCTGTGCCTCTTCCCACTGTCAGATCTGCTGTCACAGGGCATCATCCCTCCCTGCCTGCAGTCCATCACTGGCCTTGGGTCTGAGCACCACTGTCCAGCACCTTTCTCAGTGCAGCAGTTCCAGAGAGCTGACTGCTGCTCACGGCATCCCGAGGAGTCAGACCAAAACCAAGCTCTACCAGCCTGCAGGATTTGTCTTACCACACAAGGGCAAGTTTCACTGTTGGCACACTGGCATCTTGTGATTAATGTTTTTCCCTTTACTCTGTCAGGTCTGGTTTAAGTTGTAGATATTAATGGTTGATGCTGCCCTTCTACTTAATCTAAGCCACCTTGAAAACTCTGGGTGGCATTAAATAACAAAGTATGTGCAATAAAATAAATGGCTTGTATATACTAGTAGGATAACATTCTTTAAATGGTTAGGATCTCAAATGAAGCATGAATAAGAAGCAGTCTAACACCTTTGCAGTTAGACAAATCTGAACCAGCCAGACTATGGGTACTTGGCTTTTCAGATGTAAGAAATCAGTAATTTTATTTGTCAGAACCTACAGTAGGCTTTGAATGTTTTTCTTATTCCTTGACTAAAATAATAAGTCAAAGAAATTCATGGTGTCATATGCAAATGGAGACACTACCAGTTCAAAACAGAAGGAATACAGCTTAAGGCCTGGCTCTCTGAAATCTTAACCTTTTAAATGTAGAAAAAAAAGAAGAAAAAGGACTGATATGATTAATTTTGCTACCAGTTCCAGCAAAACGCGGACATAATAAATTACAGTAAAGACAGAACTATGATTCTTATATCTGGATATCCACCCAATGCTGCAGGCAGCAGCACTACAAACTGTGCCCATAAGACTCATTTTTCTGGTGGATTGAGTGTCTTTTGTTAAGCCTTCAAAGTTTCAAGACATGCTGTTCTGAAGTCCACAGCCTTTTGAATCAGTGGTCTGTGAAAATAATTCACAGCACACAATGGTTTGACTACTATGGTATACAACACAGTGTACTGGCTGTATCAATCATAGCCTTAGCATCGAGGACACTGTGAGTTTAATACAAATTGTTTGCCAAAGGAAAACATCACCTGGAAAGAAGAGAGGTTACTTAAAGTTTTTCTTCCAGATCAATGAAGGCCTTACTCTTGAAGGTTACTTGTACCACCAAGTTGTTCACATGTGCAGGGCTATAAAAAATTCCACCATTGGAGTTCAACAGATATTTAAAAAGTAACAGGCAGAATCCTAGCCAAGGAAGTATTTTATCTTTGTAGACAGAACTTGGTAAACTAAGTTTCACATTTTCCTCAATCAGTTTCTGCTCCTGACAGAATATGTAGATGATAAACACAGCATGCTGTTCAAAAGATGGCTGTCAAAGATTCTTACTTCTGCAAACATAAATATAGCCCCTGATTTAGCAAATGAACATAACGTCTTATGTTTTTTGTGGTTGACTTTTTTAACTCCAACCATGATGAAAACCTTGAACAACCAATTCATAATTTATACCTGTACCATGTATGGGCAATTTGATAAAACTAGAACTGTTAATTAGAAAAAGTATTTATTTCTCCCTCTAGCTCCATCTCATCCTATTTACAATCTGATAATCTGGTTTAAAATAGTTTATAGATCTATAGGAGTCATATGTGGTCAAAGAACACGTCCTTGAAAATATATATTTGAAGTATTGTCTCAAAATAATAAGTTTATTTATCTAGAATCTGTCTCACACATGCGAAGTATCAAGAGTCATTTGAAACTTAAAGATCCATAATAAAATTCTGAACAAGAAAAATAAAGGCTATGAACATATGCTTACAACTACTCTATAATTATCAACAAGGCTTTCTTTATGAAACTCCTGTTTCACTTAGTTGGTGCCTTAGTTAAATCCACACAGGACCACAGAAAGGGAAACATCTCAGTTCCTGTGTAAAACACAATCTTTTCCCTTGATGGCAAGAGGAAAATCATGCTGCATAAAAATTCTTTAATATATTTGCCTTTAGAGTTTATTGACTTTACTTCTACTGGTATTCTACCATACAGGAATAACATTTAGTTACCAAAGCCGAGTTCTTGCTGATTTAAAAATCTATCCATTCAACAACAGTTTTGAAAGAGTTGTATTAATTTAGGTAGTATGAAGCTAGCTGGACAGAGAGCACTAGGTCAACTAACTATACTTTAAAGGTTTTCTTTCTTTAAAAGGGGATAAAAAAAATCAAGCCTAAAAATGTGCACCATAAATCAGGACTCAGTGACTGAAAGGTGGAGCAAACATCCCTCTGGGAAAATAAATCAAGCTAGTACTTGAATTTGTATCATCTTAGAACATCTTTCAACTTTATTTATTAGGTAGCTGAATGATTTTATCTTATCCATGTGTAGTCATCTAGTTCTGCCTGTATCAAGCTGTTCCAGACAGCATCTCTCAGAGCAGTAGCCTGTACTGTGTTGGAAAGAGGTTACCATTGATGAATATGGTTTTGATTTTGGAAAAGTGAGCTGTCTGTCTTTATCATGGATTAAGGTATCATTCGAAGACACACAGTACACTTGGCTCAGAGTGGGGCAAGGTAGTCTCCATCCCCAGCAGCCCTCCAGCCAGGCTTCCCATCTGGATCTCATAAGGCTCCCCAGCTACATTTCATCCTGTAAGCTGAAGAGACGATGCTAGATTAAAAGCAGGCCCAGCAGCGATAGGTTTCAGCAGTTGGGGCAGGTATTCTAATTATGTAACACATGTAGTCATTTCTGGTACATAAATTGGCTTCTTATTGGTACACATCTTATTGGTACCAAGTTTTTCCAAGAACAGGCATGCTATGATAAATGGCATAAGACTAGGAAATACAACCTGCCTAAACCCTTGCAGCCCCAAAGATGTCATTTCCCTGGGCAGGAGATGCTACAAGACGACTCATATTTTCTCAACCCCATCTTGTCTCTCCATTTTCAACACTGCAGCCTCCACTTTGCAACAAAGTTCACCCTGGCACAGATCCTCAAGCTCTCACACAAATCCCCCAGAGCTCAGTGGGATTCAAGGACTGCAAGCTTCCTAACAGGCAGATCCTATTGAAGCACTGGGGACAATTGTACCAAAAAAAAGTGATTTAGAGTTGCCATAGGTACTGTTTCAAGAGCAGCATACAAAGCCATGTAGCAAGCATTACACTCGCTCAGCGATATTCTTCTGTGTATTGTTACTTCCACTGTTTTTGAAATAAGAATGATTTATTTAGGCCCATATTCAGGAATGTATTCAAGTATAATTTTAAATATAATAAGCTATAAATAGAATAAAATAAAACATCTAAAGTACATTGAAATATCTGCCATGGAATTTTACTGAAACCTCTTTAGTACGTTTCTGACATAGCTAAAACAAAGCAGAATTAATGAATATCTTAATGCAAGGAATCACATGGTTTGTCTAGTAAATAAAAAGTAAATAGCCTCTCTCAGTTGAATACTGACACTTTCAAAACACAACCTCTCCAAAATCAAAACAAAGTCAGTATGCTGGAAATGGTGCAAGCCAGAGGTGACTGTGTATGCTATTCCTCTACTTTAATTGAACAAGCATCAACCTTTTATGTGTTTCCCAGTTAACTGGGCTTATCAAGTAAAACACTGAATTTCTATTGGTCTTTCTTTCTATTGGTCTGCAACACAAACCAACATCTATGACATGCTAGTGTCATGTCAGGATCTGGTCAGAGGAACGGGTATATTTGCACCAATTGTCAGCTCTGGTGTACACCAGCACAGGCCAACCTATTTTAAACTTAATGATCAGCTTCATGACTCTTTTGGCCACCCAGCCCATGAACAGACAGTGAACTAGCAACTGCTTTGATATACAGCAGACTTGAAAACTGCCCAGAAGTTACTCCATCTAGAAGAAAGATTTTAACAGATTTTTTTGATTTCTCACTCTTACTTAAACTATTGTACCAATAAACAGAATACCTTCATGCTCGGTATGAATCTCAGATTTCTCCTGAACTGCACCGGAATCCTGAACTTCCACCTGTCTCACATGAAAGGAACATTTCACAGAATTTAGTGTTTAGTGGTATTTACTCTACTGGGTTCCCTTTTTTTCTCTTATTCCACAGGACATTAAGGCTTCACGACAGTTGAAAAAGTTCACCAGGCAATAGCATTATACACACTCTGTGTGCATTGCAGCCCTATATTTAATAACACATTTAGTTACAATTTATTTCCATAGCCTGCTTTTTTTTTTCAGCAGCCTGTGTGAATTCTTTTAAGATGACATTAAATCAATCAGCTACACCCATTGTGTTGGATTCAATATAGAGCAGACCAAAGAACACATAAGCCCAATGCCACTCTGTCTCTTAGGAATTACATGCTTGCTTAAAGTAAATTATGGTGTATTACAATATAAACATTGTCATAAGTTATTTGTGGCTAAACACCAAAACAAATTAATATGTGACAACATCTGATACTCAATTGACTTCAAGATATTTGCTCCAAGGAATTAGGTAGTAACCAAAATTATTGCCATTAGCTTTTTCTGTAACAAAATTTGCAGGAAAGAAAAGCAAAGGCACTGTATGTGGCCACAAAAAGCCCCATCCTTAAGCTAACACTCAGCTGCATGTTGGGCCAGCCCTCTCAGCCTCATTCACTCCACCTGAACCGAATAAACCAGGCATTTTACTTTGAACTTGGTCCTCCCCATCCAGGCTCCAGCTCTGTGTTGACCTGTTCCTGCGCTCAGTGCCACAAGCCAACTCTGCATACACTCCAAACTGCTCTCATTACTTTTCATTTCACCCATTTTGTTTCCCCAACCCCTCTGGAGCCATCCTGATCAGAGCGTCTGGATGCTATCACAAGGCAAATAATCTGAGGTGCAAAACACTCCATTTCAAAATTGGAAGAAAATGGACTCTTGAAAAGAATGTGAACCTGTCTAGAATAAATACATTTCAAATATTATTCAAATAACTTGCTTTCATCTCTCTTTTTATTTCTTTAAAGTTAATTGGAAAGAAAGAAGGAAAGAAGTCACCAGGACACACATTCCAGGAGTCTCCCTGGTATAAATCAGGCAACACACGCACTGCACACCAGTAACAATGAAATGACCCCTTAAAATACTGCATTTCTTGCCAAGCATAACTTCTTTGAAGACTTTAAACTTCACTGGCCAAAATTTGTGAGTTCAAAGTCCTCCTTTTCCTAGTTCAACCTGGGGCACAGTTCAGAGAAAGGAAAAAAGGGCTAAAGCAATTCATCTCAGGTGATGTTTTCAGTAGAAAAGCTGGTCCAACAGTTAAGAGAGATGCTCTTGGCCTCTGAACACCCAAGTTCTCCAATGGAACTAAAACTATCAGACTCCTGTCATTAGTAATTTGGGCACATCCCTTTCCCAGCACACCTGTGGAAACTGCTCACACTTGCTGTGCTCGGCCCACCCAGTTCCAGAAAAGATCCAGCCCTGGGATCCTCACCAAGACAAAGCACAAGCTTGAGGACAGGGGAGCAATGTCAGAACTGACTTGTGGTGGACCCCATTTGGGCTGTACTGCAACAGTACATCAACACCAGAAATCAGAATCACAGAACTTAAACAGTTTAATTTCATAATTATCAGAAGGCAAATACCACAGAATCTTGCTCCTTGAGTCTTCAAGTTTACAACTTTGCTACTGTGGCTCCTGTGCACTTGATAAATTGGATACTAATGGGCCACAGGAAACCAAAACAGATGACTAACATTAGCCAGTAAGTGTAAGCACCAGGGAAAGCAAAAACAGGCTGCTTTTTGCTCCTCCCATGTTATCCAGCTACTCAGAATAAACACAAACACTGAGAAGATTATTCCTAATTTGGACTTAAATAAAATCTTCTATTAGTGGGTATCACAGCAGTTTATGACTGTTAAGTACTTGGTACTAACAGGATAAGTATCTGACAATCATCTGCAGGGAAAAATGCCTGAAAGAACAGGAGACAGTCAAACTGCACAAATGTATTGCACACACCATTGAGGGTATCACTGAAAATGTGGAAAACCTTTACAAGGGAAAGTGAAATAGCTGAAATATAAAATCCTTTATGTCAAGACTTCAGAAAATAGTTCTTCCCATATGTTTTTCCTTCCACTGTTTTCTGTTGAAGGGGAAGGGAAATCCCCTCTTTACAGTCTCCCTCTTTAAAAGAAAATGAGTATCTTGATTCCACTGAAAATAGTTGTGTCATGAAACTGAACTCCAATTATTTGAGAAGAGAAAAATACCAGCTGTTTTTCTACCTCCTCTGTTCACAGAACTCAAGTTGTTTTGGGCAATTATTAACAAAACAGTCACACAAAGTGAAACACTTATAAAATGTCATAATAGGCCAAACAACCCTGTCATTCTCCCCACAGCTTGCACACTAAACCAGATGCAAAAGCATTTGTGCCTGTATTTAGAAAAAAATACAATAAAGTTACCTCAGTACCAAACAACAGAAAACAGTTTTGCACATAAGGTGGACAACTAATCTATACCAGGACAATTATAAGGGATGTGTACCAACAAAACAGAATTAAAGCCTTAGACTAAATGCCTGTTATGTAGAGCTTTCAGATCAGTCTCCCAAATCTAGTTCACAAAATAAGTTGCTGCCATCTTATGGAAGAGAACTTGAAAAGCACTTGGTGCAAAACCCATTCTGCTCTTCCTCCTTCCCTGCACTTCTTCACCTTCCTTGGTCTATTCTGTAATAACTATTCATTTTTTTTTCAACAATTCCCTTGCCTTGCAAAAATCTGCCTATTGTGATGAGGTATTCTTTGGGGAAATAACCTTTTCACCTCTGATTTTACAGTAACTTTCACAGCATCCAGGAAGTCAAATGAAGTAGTTTTCCAAGAAAGGGAACAAACCAGCCAGGCTGTTAATCCTGACACTGCCTCAGACAGAGGTTTCTTGTAAGATAAAACAAAAGCCAGCTGGAGCCATTCAACCACTACAGGATAGAGTCATCAATTTTGCCCAGTTTTCAGGCAGTCATTTAGTGTGTTCCATCTGTGGTCTTCTCTACATGGCCAGCTTGAACCAGTTTAACTAAAGGTGTGACTTTTAAAATGCTAAAAATGAAAATAAGCAAGTTTAAGCCTGAAGCCAGCACAAAGGTTCAATTTTTCCATCTGTAAGTCACGAAGAGATGAATTTGCAGAACACCAGAGAGATTTGCTGAGAGATTTTGATTTTGTTCTGAAAGGAAATTCCTTCCACAAGTTTCCACGTTATGCTTTATAGGACTATGGGACAGATAAGGACTGCCTGTGAAAGGAGAGTGTTCAGCAAGGCCAAGATACTGCATTTGTATGAACACAGGGCTCAGCTTTCTTGTCATGATCTAGGACAAAATACTCAGCTTGAGCATCTAAATCATTAGACTCCAAAAATCATAAATATTTTTGAAAGGAAAATGACCAGTATGAGAGGAGCCAAGTGTCCTTCTTGGCCCTCCCAAAGCAGATAACACTGACACTCTACCAGCAAACCTGAGCTTCCCCAGCCCTTCTGGAGCTTGCACCAAACCACAAAATACAGTCACTGGTCAAACTCTTTGTTTTATTTGACCTCAGCTCTTCTTTTTCCTCTTCATCCTCATGAAAGGGTTTTCAACCCACTAGTATCCAGGGAAGACGTTAAAAAATTACTACTGAGAAAAAACAGCCACAATGCAATAACTCCACACCATTAAGCAGTACTAGCTAGATTTGGGTAGCATGCAACCAAGGCTCCTACAACATAATGGCCATAATCCCTATTTCCCCATATGCACCTAAATGAAGTTTATATAGAGCACCTGTAAACTATTACAGGAAAGCTACAACTACTGAACTAGGGGAAAATAAGTGGTTGGCATCAAGGACACTAAGTGGGAACTAAGGTATGTTGGTTCAAGCTGCAGATTTCTGTGTCCTTGTAAGACTTTACACAAATAATTTGTGCCCAAATACTCAAAGCGAGTTTGCCACCTAAATGCTTCTACAGCAATCAAGACCCATTTCTGCATTGCCTTCGCAAGCCCCTCTCTCCACACTGCAGAGGACTTATGACTATGGAGAACTCAAGCTTTGGAGAGGGCCAACTGCAGGTGCCCAGGACAAATATCTTCTTTCTCTTGTATCAGTTTGGCAAGTCTCATTTAGCAGCATTTCTCAGTTATGCCTGAAAAGATTTTCTAATGTTCACATTGGCCTTTAAATAAAAATTCCAGCACTTTCATAGCCCTTTACTAACTGAGAGAATAAAATTTCAATAAGGAAAGACACTGTGGTTTCAAGGGTCCACTTAGTCTCTAATCAGAGCACAAAAGATCTTTTTAAACATATATATATAAAACACATTGCCTTTTTTTCTTTTCTTAACCTTTTTTACTTTCCTAACAGATTCCTCCAAACACCTTCATTTAAAACAGTCTTTCTATAATGTCTAATGTTTTCTTTGGCAAATTTGGAGAGCTGTGTTTTGGGATAAAAGTAAATTGCACCATAAGATGAAAACGGATTAGGAGATTTGACAGGACTTGATAGAAATCCGTTGTGCAAGGGTGTGTTTTTCAATAGGTCATTTAAAAGATAAAAGCACTGGAGGAAAGAGTTCTGCTTGGTGGCAAACTCATCTAATCCTTGCAAAGCCTACAGTAGAGGCTGCAAGGGAGATGGAAGTTACAGAGCATGAGAACACACACAAACTCTCACATCTGAAAGTTATTTTATACCTGATTAAGCATTTTTCATACAATGCACAGATACACTTGAGCAATGCTGTAGTCCAGAAAAGGGACCTTTATGTTCATCAGACTTGCAAGCAGTTGGGGGGTGTGGGAGGCAAAAAGGAGCAGATTCTCTCTTTAACACTTAACACAGGCCATCCCAGGTCCATACAGCCCAGCCACTCTCCAAATCCAGCTCAAGATGAAACCTGGATCTCTGCCCTTGCCTTATATGAGGGATCCTGGCAGATAATGCAGAGTGCAGGGCAGACAGGAGCCAAGTACCACCACTTTAGCTCCTCAGGGGGGCAGCTGGAGCAGCAAGACCCCAATGTACCCTGTGGGACAGACCTGCCCCACAGCATTGAGGCACATGGTGTAGAGTGCCCCACAGTACAGCATAAAATACCAGAACACAGGAAAGGAAGCAGCTCACTGTCATACTCCCTGCTAGGAAAGACTATCTACTGCTGCTACTGATAGCAATTTTTCTCCACCTAACAGTCCCTATCTCTCGAAAAGGAAGTTGCTCCAATCCCTTCTACAGGTCACACATCTTCCTATGCTTTTCCAGCTCAGTGACAGGAGAACTTCACCAGCAATGCTTTCAGCAGCACTCCTAAGCACAGCCCTGCAAAGATTAAGCTTCCTAACTTTCAAAAGCAATTCAACCATTTTCAAGCCAACATTTTGCTGTACTTCCTTCACCAAATGAACAACAACAAAAAGGCTGGAGTACTAAAACAGTTTTCTTCTGGCAGAGAACTAGACAAACCAGGTACAGATTCACTAGCTGAACACAACTCAGCTCCAGTCACATATCTCAGTAGTACACATCCTTTTGTTCCCAGCAACACTCAAGGGCACACAGAGCAGGAGGCTCCACCTTTTCCTGGCTGACAACTGACAGTAAAAAAAAAACGTATGCCCACTAGGATTGATAACATCATGTTTCTTTGCAGTATGAAGCTTAAAAACACAAGTTTCACCATGAAATCTTCCCTGTTCATTATGACCTGCCCAACAGCTCTCTCACCTCTAATCCCCAGCTCCCAGCTGCACTGAGAATTCTGCAGTCAGTAAAATCTGATGTCTCACAATCCATGTTCTGAAGCACACTCGGGTTTTGCTTTAATTGCATTAACATACAATTAACAAGCCACATAGGTTTTCAGACTTCTTATAGCTAAATTTCCAGAAGCACAAAAAGCACAAGCAATAGTGCTGTTAACTTGAACCACTAACAAATTGCCTGCCATGACACAACCTCAAGACCTCCTCTCCTGAGAGAGATAAGCAGTAAGAGCAGCTACTTCAAAAGAATCTCATTTTTCACTCCCCACAGGAGATAACAGCATTTCTTCCCTGTGTTCTGACACAATAGCACATCGGGCTTGCTGCAGCAGTGTGCCTGCAGTACCGCTCTGTCATTGTTCAGCACCTGCAGGCACCACCAGCCACACTTATTGAACGCAGTCAGGAACTCAGCTCCTCTGGGAAGCACAACACATCAGTCTCTGTGGCGCAATCGGCGAGCGCGTTCGGCTGTTAACTGAAAGGTTGGTGGTTCGAGCCCACCCAGGGACGGAGAAGATCCCTTTTAAGGGGCAAAAAGAACCTTGTGAAGCCCAGCAAGGGGAGTGCCAAGTCGCAGGGAAGGAATAACCACAGGCACCAGTACATGCTATGGCCACCCCACTGGACAGCAGCTTCACGGAAATGGAGCTGTCACAATGGCACTTTGCTGGCTTGTGTTCACTCAGTGTCTGCTAGAGCCCCCAGGTCCATTTCCAGGGAAACCTCAACTCCAGCTCGACTGGGGAATGCTCAACTTTTCAAAGAATATTCTGAGTTGGAAGGCACCCAAAGGTTCATCAAAGTCCAACTCCTGCCCTGCACAGGGCAGCCCCAAGAGTCACACCACGTACCTGAGAGTATTGTCCAAACACTGCTTGAACTCTGTCAGGCTTGGTGCTGTGAACACTGCCCTGCTGGCCTGTTTCAGTGTCCAGCTACTCTCTGGCTGAAGAATCTTTTTCTAATATCCAACCTAAACCTCTCCTGACAGCTTTATACCAGTCCCTTAGGTTCCTTCCATCTTGTTTCCATAAGCATCCTTACTCCTGTTCTTCTGGATGACACCTGCCCACAGGCTTTAGCATGCATCTATTGATCTTCCTCATACCTAACCTGAACTAAAATAATTCTGTCTAAAGCTGAATTTCAAGAGATGATAGATAATCCCTGATATAAAAGGTTTATACATTTATGTATTTTATTAAACTGTATCAATAAAGTACTCTTAGCTATATTAAATATACTTATTATACCATGCATTGTAATAGTTTTTGTTTTGTGTACACAATGTATTAGACATTATTAAAACAGTCTTCACAGTTTGGGGGGCTGCTACTGCTCTTTCCTGAACCCCGGTTCATAGCTTTGCTCCTAATCCTAAGTAGCTACATCTGGACCTTCTCATTACTGTTAAAGAACACGTTTTGTGCTGTCAACAACATCTGGATAGCCACATTCCTCAGAAAGTCCAGCCTGAGAAGCATTAAGAACTGGGAACCAAGCACTCCCATCAAAAGGATCCAAGCAGACTTACTACCAGATGCTAGTAAATTCAGAGCTGATGATACACAGAAAACACTAGAGGAGTTTCCTTCCAATCATGATTTGACACTTCTATTTTAAAACTCTTCTGAGGCTGTTTTAAGCTTCTAAAATAAAGAACTAGAGCCCAGAAATTCTAGAAGCTGACTGGGAATTTTGCTATCATTGTACATAAAACATGCATAGATGTTACAAAAACTGGGAGCATGAGAAAAAGGAGTATTTACTCACTGACCATTTTCACTCTGATAGAAAGGACCAGATGTTACTCAGGCACAAGGCTAAAGACAAAACTTCCATTGCATTAAATCAATCACAGAATATATGCATGCAGTAGTTTGAAAACGCATCTTCACAGTTCTTTGCCCCTGAAAAACTTGATAAATTTTTAATAAAGGTGCCACAGGTACTCACAAACAAAGGCTGTAGAAACAAAAAAAAACCTTGGAAGTTTTAATGGAGAGCTTCTCTCTTCTTCTCTCCCACTGCTGGACAGTGGCCAGGAAAAACACCTTCTATTCTGCATTTCTAGGCTCAACTAGGTCTGAAATGTATGTAGTGATTTGTTTGGCAACATAAAAATGTCCTGCTCATGGACAAACCTACCAGAGGGGCTTTGGATGGATGGACGCAGCACCAGGACCACTTGCCTCAATCCTCCAGTAGCTAAATAGCAGTAACTTATATTGATCACAACACAGGCTGCCCAATTTTTAAGAGTTTAAAAAAAATTGTAAGTTAGGCCTCAAATCATAGAATTACTGCACCAAACTACAGGGCAAAATTAGATGGGTTACTGTAGCTCACTATATATCAGGTTACTGGCAAACAAGGGAGCTAAAAAAGGAATCACACAGAACAGTTATCACTGTGGTACACAATGGCAGCAAGACCACCATGCCCTGAAGTTCTGCCACGGCTGATGAGGCAGTCATTGTTATTGTCTGGGGATTCATTGAACTCTCATGTTCATTTAGTTACAACTCACTTTGAGCCAGCTGTTGATCTCATTATTGCAGCAGGAGAACAGGAAAAGTGATGCTGTAGTTTGGACAAAAGCCCTACTACCAATAAAACTCTCAGCATCTTGAAAACTCTTGAAGCCTGCCCCACCTCCCTTTTTAAAACAGCAGCAGAAGAAATACAAGACAAAACCATAACAACACTTAGCAGTATTCTCAAGAGTAAATTCAAGAAGATGCAAGTGCTGTGCCATATTCTTCCAGGCTAGTGTAAAGCCTACAAAAAACACCTGCCAGGCCTGAGTAGTAAACTGCTAATCAGTACTTTATTGACTAGAGTAAATGAACTGGAAGCACCTCAGTTTTAACAGCCTTTCACAATCACGGAAGACTTCTTAGTTACCTCACTGTGGTTTAGTGCACAAAACTCCCTTTAGTGTACAAAACAGACAGGGACACATTCTCATTACTTGATGAAGAGCAAACAGCTCTCTCCATTACCCCTCTGCTACTGCTGAGGTAGGCTGAAGGACCACTTGCACATACTTCTCTGGATGCAATACACCCACTATTCCACAAACAGGCCTACATCAGTTTTAAGCAAAGCTTATGGTACAGCTTGAAGCAGTTTCAGATACAGTTGTATTGCAACTACAACAGTGGATGTGCACTTAGAGATAACCCAACCTACAAAGGGGAAAAAAACCTGGGAAGCATGGGAACAGATTTATTTGAAAGATGGCAGCTCCAGAACTCACCCCCCCACTCCCCCCCCAAAAAAAGCAAGAGAAAAAACTAAAAAACATAGCACAGTAACTTGCTAAATTTCCTTTAACAAATACTGGAAGCACAGGAACCCAGCCTTCCAGTGCAGAGCTTATTGACAGAGTAATGATGAAAAGAAATAACACTCTAGGAAAAACATTCCTCAAAGACATAACTAAACATGCTTAAAAGATGAAGACAGAAAAGCCAGTTGCAAATCAATTAGAAAATATCTACTTAAAAAAAAACACCTCTAACTGCTCTCAGTCTCACTAATTATGCCATTTCAGGATACTTCTCTCCCAGAAATGTTTTGCAGCGCAATAAGGAATAAATGACTTAATTCTTTTGCAGAACAATACCCACTATTCAGAGTGCCCTGCCATTCCCTCCCTCTGACAAAAGCTGTCAGATCTGGCAAAGGCAGAATAAAAGATGAATCCAGGTCCTGAGATAAAAGGACCTTCTGTGAGAAACCAAAAGTTAAGTCTCTTCTAAGCATAGGGATGCACCCAAACTAGGGGGGAAACAAATACAGAAATAAATTACAGGCATCTGCCAACATTATACTTGCCAACTATTGCTGACAAAATTAAGTTATTCAGAGTTTTAATTCACCTACAACCTTCCTCTACTGTGAGTCTAAAAAGCCAAAATCCTTTGACCTCAATGCTAACAAACATTACTTGCTCAGCCCACATACTCTGCATGCAACAGTAACGCAAATCTAAGATTTTAATATAATGTTTATGCATATTTAATATTAATTACATTTACATATTTAATTTATCTTACTACATTAACAGTACTAGATACAATATTTAGAAAAAACAACTAGCATGGTTAAGTCCTCAAAATTTGGTAGTTTTCTATCAAGTATAAAACAGAATAGAAAACAAAGTTTCCATGTGAAGAAGAAAGCTTATTTTAACAGAAGCAGCCAAGACCTGTTGCAAAACACAGATCATGTATGCTGACATTTAGACAAAACCTTGCAGTAATAAAAGATGCTGTCATTCACTATGTTTACAAGAAACTGCCTAATAATTCATTTACTAACTGCACTATAGTGATTACTTAAAAAAACCCCACACAGCACAGCATCTTTGTCTTGTCCTTTAGAAATAATTCGTACATACGAAATGACCTTATTTAAACCACATGTGCTAGAAAATATAGAACTCTGCAATAGAAAGAGGTTAAAAAAGTTGAATACTGTGGAAAAAAATTTATTAAGTCTATACAAGTCTTCTGAAACAAACCATTGGCTTTGATACAGTAAACTCAAGTGAATACTCATTGCAATAGTATTTTTTCATACAGAGATCAAGAAGCCCTATAGCTTCCCATTTAGTGTCTGTGACAAAGTTTTATTTCTGAATAAGTAGCTGCACAAAGCAGACGTGATAAGAGATCTCACAGTCACAGTGAGCTACAGTTGAGATAAACTTATATTACAAACATTTCAGAAAATTAAGAATTCATACTGAAGTGTGGCAAAATGATTCACAATTAAAGAACAATGACATCACTCAGACCCCTTGCCAATAATGAAGACTTTCTGCAGCAAGTCTAGAGCAGACCATTATAAAAACTTAGAGTGCAAGAGTACCACAAATTTAGTATATAAATATGACAGGATTAAAACTCCAGTTAAGCCATCAACTGAAGTGATGATTAAAAGGAAAATATGGCATCTCCCAGCTTTGCAAAGGAAGTTTTCAAAGCATCTCTTCGAGGAAGTGCTGATGCCAACTAGGGCCTGTGCCAATTTGGGTTTTAGACTGCACTGCTGAAAGACAAAATTTTAGCAGATTTGTCTATGAACTGTATAATCCTGCTGCTTTTAATACCTTAAAAAAGCATTTACTAGAAGAGATGAAGTGTAACATTTATAGCTCATACTGTTTCCAAGATTTGTGCACACTATATATTTCTATAATTTTAACAGAATTTAAAAATAAGACAGAGCAGACAATGCAGTATTTGTAAGATGGATTTGTTTAGAATAGTTACACAATTAATGTATACAGTTGTAAAATTTTTAGTGCATTTGTTCTTGCACATTATTTATGCTACTTATAAAAACCTGAAGATTGCAAATTGGGCATGCTTACCATAACATTTTCAAACTGGGAAAGCCGCAGAACATTTTTTCTACATGTGTTCACTGCCATGATACAAAACAAATATGTGCAAACTGCAAGGTCCCTAAAAATAGCATTTAATGACTTTATGTACAGAAAGATGTAACTATCTGTTTAAATATGCAAAGAATAAGCTTCCCAAAGTTTATAACATAGAACAGTATCCACCACATGCTCCTCCTCCTCCATATCCTTCTTCCTTGTTTGATAACTTTACACCTCTGTTTTGGCTTTCACTCTCCCACAGTCCAGGAGTCTGAATGATTTTTTCAACAAGTTCTTCAAAGGCACACTGCACACCATCACATGTTTTTGCACTTGCCTCTGGAGAAGGGACACAAAAAGTCAAGTGTCAGCATAGCTTCTGGTAACTTGTTTAGTATTTCTCTTTCTGTTAGGTTTCAACCTACAACAGACTTAAAACTTCTACAACCTGTTCTTTAAAAATACAGTGGTACCAAAACCTGCAACTATGAGGATTTGTCACCACACAGGTAGCACCTCAAAATATTTTTAACAGAAGAGCTCTCAAGCTGAACTTCACCAGAACATATGGAGACAGCTACAGCTTCGCTTTATTTTTCTGTGGAAAGCCCTCCAGTAAGAAAAATTAGGATTCTTGTCTGAAAAACCCGGTTGCTGCTCTGTATTTCAGTTCTGTACATTAATCATAACTGTAGTACCAGTTATGGTAACCAGAACATATGAATCAAGGATCCATACTGCAGGATTCTGGATCAGTCTCCATGATAAAACTCATCTGATAAAAAGCACTAAGGGATCTCATTCCTTTTGCAGATAGCAGAATTCTACATCATTTCACTCAGGATCCTTACTTCGACAAGACTAAGAAATCTGCCCACAGGTTTGTTTTAAGAACAACAGACACCATCAGAACTTGCTCATTTCCTAAAGGGCTTGCCCTGTTCATCTACACAGCCACACAGATACTTAACATATGTAGCATGCATGTATCTATATGCACACTTAGAGTCTAATTTTCACTTTTGTTTTTGTCTTCCATGCACTTGGTAGCTTGTGCCTCAACTTTGAACTTTCATTTCCACATCTGACACTGTAGCTAAAAAGAAACATAGCAAGACACTAAAAAATAAGTCTTCCGTCAGAGATAAAGAATGAAAGCAAGTACAAGAATGAATGGGTACATGTCAATGATCTGCTTTGCTACTAGAATAATCCTGTAAAATAATCCCTTCTGATCCTTAGGTAAAACACATAATAAACATAGGCATAAAGAGTCACTTCAACATGCATTTTTTAATTTATCATTACATTGTTTTGCCTACAAGACCCATTTCATTTTGCAGCAAGATGAAACCAGTATGTTTGCTCCAATCATAATTATGTCATTATTCAATCCCACCCACCATTTATAAGTTAATTATATACCCACCTATTTTTACATCCCAGTTCTAATACAGATTTCTCTCAGGTACCAGCTATTTTACTACACTGAAGGCTGGCCACTGGCACCAGTTTTTCCCTCTTTCATTTTGCTTCTCTTACAAATTTAACAAGTCAGCTGGGGAAAGAAATCAGACAAAACCCGAAACCCAAAACAGGTTTCATGAGGCTACAGAGAACCTGCACTCTGCCCCTCATTCTTAAGAATTTCTACATAATCATCCACAGTTAGAACAGATATCTGGACATAGGCACAATTTTAAAAAACAGGAATGCCCATCATCTTTGTGCCCAGTGCAGGTGAGGAATATCATTAATTGGACTGTACACATAAAGACTCTCAATCCTACAGAAGGGGTATTTTTCCTTACGTAACAAAAATCAAGAAAGATCTCTGCAAATATCTATAACATACCTATGAACAACATGGAATGTTTTCTTGCAAATTTGAGGCCTTCGTTTCTGTCAACTTCACGATTTTCCTATAATAAAACAAAGCATTAATACTCCTTATTAACAAAATACATCAGCAGATTACTTACTGCAGTTGAATTTGGTTTACCTTATCAATCTTGTTTCCAACTAACATTTGCACTATGTCATTCCTTGTGCAGTATGTTTCCAATTCATTTAACCAGTTATCCAGCTTGACAAAAGTATCTCTTCTTGTGACATCATAAACTGAAAGATATTAGTGATATTATTCCACAATATTTTTCCAAGAATTACAGCTTACATTACAAAAGGAGCAAAAATTATGGCTTTTTGAATCAGAAAACTGAAGGAGTTCTAAGGATTCAAATTTACCTTCTATACAATCAACTGGAAAAAAAGTAGGACGTGCACCAGCTCAATTCACTGATGCAGAACAACTCCAAGCTTCAGCCACCCACGGTTCTCAGACTAATATTCCTTGATACATGCTAGCCTACAGCCTAGAGACGATCATTCTCCAAGGAATTCTATACCTAAAATCACTACACAGCAGCTACACAAAGAGGACGGTGTGACTTTCAGTACTGCAGCTATGAAAGTGGGTTTTTTCCTTTGTTTTCACATCCCATGTACAGACAGGCATAAACAGCTTCTTTCAATCAAATCTGTAACTTGGCTTGCGTGAACAACCTTTTTTTTTTTTTTTTGAAGACGAGTAATAAAGAAATAGTCAGGAGATATTCAATAAAATGGGAGAGCAAATCTCAACAGTAGAACCTTCTATCTCCCAAACAGTGCTTGTTTACAGCTTTTACCAGTAAATGGTAGGTTCAGTGCAACTAAGGGACTTGACACAACATGCCCTGACAGCACCTTCCTATACCAGGAAGATAACGCAACTCGGGACTTGGGAAACCTACCAGGTCACATGACAGATGGTATTCCATGTTAAACAATTTAACTAGACACAGAAGCTTAGCAAGATCCTCTAAAGTCAGAAGCAACTTCAGGAAAATTAAATGTACATCCCTGCCTTTACTTTAGCTCCTCACTCCTAGCAGTGGAAAAGCAGAACTTCAGAGCTCAGTGCCTAGCAAACAGGCTTCTGTACACCAAAAAAAAAGCTTAAATGAGACTTCGCTGTGAAGCTGAAATTATGGGCTTTGCCGGGTTTCTCACACACAGATTGGTGCTTTCTACATGCCCAGCTGGTCTTTTTTAAGTGATTCTGACTGTGTAATCTTTCATCAGTTGGGAGACAAATAACAAAAAACCTCAGGCATATTCCACGCTGTTTATATTATTAATTTCATTAGGAAAAAAATAACAGGGATAAGAAAAAGCTTTATCACAGAGATACAGAGACTACACAGAGGAGAATTTTTTTTTACTCTGCACTTAGTAAGCATGAGCAAAAATAAAAAGCAATAAATAAAAGACAAATTCATGAGAGCACAAGGACAAGCCATCCATTCTGATAGCAGTAGCTTTTATTCCCATGCAAAAATCAGAGGTTCTCAAGCCACTCAGATTGACTGCACGAAAAAGAGGCTGAGACACCAAGATGCTTTAATATGAGTTGTTCAACACAGATACAACGATTTTTAATATCAATTAGAGATTATATAAAGGCTACATGAGTTTGTGTAACTCCAGTGCACGAGGAAACCACGAACATTTGAACCAGCATGCAAAGACATACTTACCTAGGATAACACCTTGTGCACCTCTGTAGTAACTGGGGGTTAATGTTCTGAACCGCTCCTGACCTGCAGTATCCTAATAAGCCATTCAAAAAGTTCCATTATTCAGAATTTGAGCAGAATGTAGTTTAGCTTTCAGGTATTTTACTTCTAATGAACATACAAAGTACAATTTAAACTATATTCCGCTAGCAGATTAGTTGAGTTTATTCCATCCCCTGCTGTTTTGCTACACATTAACTTTGAGGTTTTACGTAGCCTGTCCTGGGAAACACCTTTGAACTATTAGATATCGTAGGTAACTGTATTATGTAACAGTAAGATGGCCGGTTCTGCAAAGGCATTTGATCTGCAGCTAGTACTGCAACAACCAGCAAGAAAGCAGCATAGCTGCAGTACTAAGATTTTCTAACAAGCAACACAACCCATGACAAAACCAGTGAAGGAACAAAACCAGTTCCTTCACTTCAATCACTTGGTCCAATTCAATTTCACTGAGTATCTGGCTAAATGCACCAACATGTTATAAAACAGCAGAAGCAGGAATAAGTCAGAGGTTTTCCTGGTTTTAAGCAAAGCTGAGTTTACATCCTAAGATTTAAAGAGTCAATAGCTCTGGTAAAACAAAACAAAACCCACCAAAATCAGAATGCTGTTCTCTTATCAGAGATCAAGTTATAGTGTACACTCATTGAAGACTTTATGCATAGAATATTTAAAAAGCTTTATTCAATTTACCCAAGTTAGAAGTGACACATGAAACACTGTGGATTCCCTGACAAAGAACCTGAATAGCCAAAATGGACTTCAAAATCCTACAAAGCACTCAGTCAATGTCACACATCTAAAACTGGTTTTGTGTCATGACACACCCTCACAAGCTTTTCTTTCCAGTTTACCTTAGGATTATTTTTTTCTTTTTACCAAAATGGAAGAAAATAAACCCTAACTTATCATTCCTTGTTCTGCTATCAGCCTGGTTTTCCTCCTGTATGCCTTTTCTGTCAAGCTATTGCATTTATTTTCCTTATCAAACCCACTTATTTCACCGATAATTACTATTTTAACTAGGACACAAGTCTTGTGTAAATGAGGTATGAAGTACCCTCCAAGCTACAGAAACACTGCAATACACATTTCACGTTCTACTACTACTTCCCAAGGAAACAAAGGTCTGATATCTTGTCTATATGAGAAACAAAGTTTTAATCTTGCTCGGTACAAGACGACACAACTGGGTCTGACTCTTCAGAAATGTGCTTCAAGTCACATAAGTGTGGAGGCTGGTTTACACAATGGAGAATATTTTTTAAAAGCTTGGAAGCACTTTTTCTTCACTTGCTGTAACAGAAGTTCTACTTTTAACCAGACCAGAAGTTGAACACTCTAAAGCTATGATTACAAACACTGTCCCTTTCTCTTTGAAATGCATCTGCTACAAATAATTCTGACGCTGAGCCTTGAAAAGCCTTCATATGATGGCTATGAAGTTGAGACAAAAAATGAGTTTGAAGAGGTAACATATGAGAATGCAACTGTAATTCTTAACCTGTTAATATGCAACCTCAGTGTTATAAGCAAAATTTAGTAAAGAAGCACACACTTCTACTGATTTAATACCATTTAATTTCTCCTTCTCTCTACTTCTATCCTAACCAGACCTGGAAATAGTACTGCAGAAGCTCAAAGGCAGCAGAACCATCCCATCAGCCAGTTGTCCCACAGTTCACTGCATCCTCTAAATGCTGCAGTATTAACCTCCCACTTCTCCAAATCACATTCATATTAATAGAAAAGAATTCTATACAAACTATACATTATAGAAACCCCAGCTATTCCTAAAGCAAAGCATGAAGAACTTAGGAGAGACTTACCCATATTGCCAGTTTAGCTTTGTTTCCATCAACGGAAATAGTTTTCACCTTGAAGTCCACACCTAGCGGAGGAAAAATATTTCAGTTCTTCAAACATATTACAGCTATCTTTGAAAAAGAATATAAAGAGAAATGGAAAAAATAGAATCAAATTCAAAAAAATGTTTTGTGTTTTGACATGAGCAGAAAGAATTATGAACCTAGCTCAAAATGCAAGGTTTTGTTATTGACAGGGCCTTTCAAGCCATTGACTTAAAATATTTTATGGAACTAAGGCAAATCTCTTGTATTAAAGGACATATTCCAGGACAAATTTTCAAGTTTATAATTCAAATGGATTAACGTTCTATTCATCACTCACAAACATTCTCTAATCAGACAACAAGGTAATGGTTCTGCTGCTCAATCATCTACTCCAACATGTAACAATTCTTCCCGCTTCATGTGACCTCCACCCCCAGGAACTAGCAGCCTATCAATTGCTCCAGGACAAGATGCACAAAACTCAGACCAAGGAGAACAACACATTAGTGACTGTAAATTTAAAGGATATAGTGACACACATCTGTTTGACAGGGTCAGCACGGTTATGATCCATTATGCTTTAATTTAACCCTTAGGTTACTAACAGCAAGTAAACTAACTAGAAATACTTTTCAAGTATTTTGGAGCAACTTTCACCTCCCACCAGGCAGCAGCTCTAAAATGAAGTAGCAGTATGGAAAGTTGATACTTCTATAAGAACAATTTTCAAGTGCAACAGCACCCCTTTCCTACTTGGAATTACAATGTCAATCATCACATTCCCTACCAGAAAAAGAATTTAACTATTCTAATACAAAATGAGTAGAGCCTCAGGATGAGTGTGCTACATCTTCATTCCCAAATCCACGCAGATTACAAATATAAAACAAACAGCTGCCAAAATACATTCAACTTAAAGTCACAAAGGATATACAGGATGATTAAGAAACTGCATATTATAAGCAGACTTAAAGTTCAGTTGCACTGAACTTCAAAGAGCTTTGTTTTAAAAAAAAGGTAAATACAATTTTTATTCCACTGTTGCACAGCTTCATCTCATTGAAGTGTTCCTTGAAGCGTCAGGTGTTTTTCAGACAACATTCTTCATGGAAGAAGCCCATCCTCTCTTTCAAGCAAAATTTTCCCAAAGTACATCAACTTTTATAGTAACTGAACAGAATTTAGCTTTTTTCAGCTACTAGGATTTCTAGTCCCTAACTTAGCAGTAATATAATGCTCAACATCATGCACAAGAATGGTACATTATTCTATAGTTATGCTTGAGAAAAGAACAGTTGTTATTAACTTCATTTCAAACATCAGTTCTTAGCACTTTACCTAGTTTACAGAAGACTGCTATCCTAGCAATTTGACTCAATTTAATCCTAGAGAACATTCTGTTCTGTCTGCTTTTCAGCACTCAGCAGTAACTTTCAGACTAAAAGAATCTCTTCCTTCCACGGTAATTGCATGTTTCTTTCCCTGAACTCCAAAAATCCCCATCTGCAGTTCAGTCAGCAAGTCCAACAGTTCACAGTGCATTCTTTAATCCATTAGTCTGGCACCAAAACCTGTAACTGCAGATACTACAAGTCTACTGGATACTTAACATCACAAATTGGAAGACATCACAATAGTATCAAGAAAGAAAATTTTCTTCCTTAAGATAAACATATTATATGTATTATGAAGCCACAATATCCTTCTCCTATTCAGTAAACAGATTCAGTATCTTGTGCCTGCACAGTTCAGCAATTTTCATTTAATGGAAATGGATATATATACCTTTACGTTAGTCTTGCTGCTGGTTTAAAATTCACTTTAAATTTTGCAAGAGCAACGCAAGTATAATAAGAAACTAAAATAGTGACTAAATTCCATGTGTTCAACTGACTGTTGAAAAGCAAAAGTGTGAAAATGAACTAATAACACACCAAAATACACCCTTTAAAGTGACTGAGGCACGTAAAACAGAATTCTAACAAACAAAGGAGCTCAACACATATAAAAGCCAATTAACAAAGAGAAAACTTTTAAATACTTGGGTTTTTGTTTGCCAATCTGCCATATGGAAAGACAATTAGAAAAAATTTAAGGCTCAAGAAAATCCTGTTGACTTAAACAGGGTAGTTACATTTCCTAAAAGCAACAGTGAAATACAGAACATTTGTGTGCCAGGTATCAGTTCTGACCTTGCAAGAGTGATGCGTCTACCCTTGACAGGAGAAAGCTGACAGTGCTTTCCACCATGCCTTGGAAGGCAGCCAGAAAGAAGACTGCATTACTAAACTGTACTCTTCCTGTGTGTTAACACCTCCTGCCTCAGCACTACACACTAACACACTACGGACTTACTATCTGCAAGAACCAGCTCTGTCACTGATACTGCTCTCACATTCAGGCCAGTAATGCCACGCTGTATTTATAGGAAGTGCCCAATTGGCTACAGTGTAGTATTTGTGTTGTAGGGAAGTGACAAGTTGGACAGATACAAGGAAGGGTAAAAAGTTAAAAGACATCAGATCTGTGCAATACATCACTTCATTTGCGAAACAAGGATTGCACTGAACACTTACCTATAATCTCTCATACAAACAACAATCAAGTGAAGACAAGCAGGAGCAGTAAGGACAACAGAAAATACTGGGGTACATGTAGTCTGGTAAGACACACGTGATGAAGCCCAACAAACAAGCCAGCCTCAAGAGAATACAAGGACAGGTAATCTGCTAGGTTAAATACAACATGCTTAATCCAACTGAAGCTACTAAAGCTGAACTATTTGCCAAAAGCAGCTTATTCTTTGAAGAATATCACAGGATTTTTACTAAGTTCTGAAGAATAGCCCACATAAGACAATCATTTAGGGTTTCCTTTAAATTGCACCCAATAAGTCTGTGTAATTTATGAAGATATGATATGTCTCAACAGGTCATCATGGGGGACCAGTTGTACTGCTGTCAAGGCTTTCCTCAGTATTGTGAGTTTGTGTGCAGTTCTTGCTAGACCTTAAAGAAAACCAAACCAACCAAAGTTCTCCTCACTTTCTAATCCAAATAAAAAAAAAAGTTACTTTAGCCAGTTCAGCAGTCAGTATGTAGATGACATTGAAAGAAGACATTATTTATAGTCCATTCATTTTGAAAAAGCACCATACTCTTCAGTTTCAACAGGAAAGGCTTTAAAACCTCTTTTGTTCCCTAACTTAAAACAAAATAGTGTTTAATTAGCACAAAAAGAACTCCAAGACAAGACTCACAAAGTGTTTTGACATTTCACCATCTTGTGAATACTTGAAACTGGAATCTAGGGTCTGTCTTCACACAGCAGGATAGTTACCTCTAGGAACCCACTCCAACTGCTTTATCTGTATGAACAACAAATCATGCCCTGAATTTAAAGCTGACATTTTGCGTCTTACAAATACATTCACCAGAAAAGTGGCAATGCCACTGGATAGTAGCTTAAAAAGAAAAATGAGAAAACAAATAAGAACCCAGATTCTGTCCTCTTCCAGTTAAGTGGACAAAAAAATGAATCTGCCATCCCCTAGAGTGCCCCACATAGCATGCTGTAGGACCTGCACAGCTGGGGTCACAGTAGCCCTACTGCACAGCACTACCTCAAACATCAGCGAGATGGGCCTAACAGGGTGATCTACAAACTGACTTTTCCTGCCAAATGATCACATTCATTCCAGATTATTATATTTGTTTCAGAACTCAAACTCCATCTGAAGTAACACACATATTGAGTACTCTTCCTCCTTTTCCACATCAGAAATACAGCAGAGTAGGACCTGCGAGGTAGGGTCTGCCAGCAGTAAACCTTGAATTGTTGCTATTTAACAACCAGGGTCTAGCTACCACACATGCTGTTGTGCATTCTGACAAACACAAGAACTACTTCAGGAAATAATTCCTTAGTTTCTCAAATAGCACACTGATGCCAGTTTTTGACAGAGATACAAATAGCAGAATGAAAAATAAGAAACCCCACCATTAAAAACAAACAAAAAACCCAAACAATAAAGATGCCCACTCAGAGACTGAACTACTCTTTTGGTAACCAAAACATCATGAAAGCTGAAGTAGCTATTCTGCACTAACTTCCTGGCTCACATGGTTGACATACCAAGAAAGTAACAGGACCAGAAGTATATACAATGCCAAAACTATTAGATTAGAATCCAAGATTGCCATCTTCACCACCTGATCTATTTCATTCCACCCTGTCCTCACTCATAAACTGAGGTGGGGCTACTTGCACAACTTCATTTTTTATAAGCAATGGAAGGAACAAAAATAGGCCACGTTCTTCCCCATGGCTTGTCAGTGCTTTACATGAAATAGTACTCCTGTATCTTATTAATGTTACTAAAAAAAATCAATTTAATTAACTCTTAATAAATTACACAGAGCTGGTTTTGCTTACCAACAACTGAATTCAAAGAAAATTTCTATATAACTCTTCCTACAGAGAAAGTAAAAAATGCAACTGAAGTTACAGTGTGAAAAAGTATCTCTGTTTTCCATAGTTTCACTTACTACTTTGGCACAGAGTTGCACGACCCTCTTAAAAGTTCCATTTTGCTTCCTCTGAGGACCAATCTACTTAGTGTATCCTGCATTCTGGGTCACTCTCCCCCAGCACAACTGACCCATGTTGGTAGGTATAATACCAGCACAGCAGTGACACGTCACTGCCTTTTTCCCCAGCAGCTCTAGATTCTTGGCTCTCTTCCACTTTTCTCAGGAGTCTAGCTGCCAAGGAACTGATTGCTAAGTAGAAGAAAAAAAGGCACATTGTAATTTCCTCCCTACAGAGAAAAAGCAGAAGCCAGGCAGAGCCCAGTGCACTCAAATATTGTCAGAAGTTGGAAGAGTTAACACTACCTGCTACAGAGTCTTAAGATAGCTATGGAGTATCATATTACATAGACACAAGGTCTGGACAGCAATATTACTAGTCCAAAACCTGAGAGCTATTTTGTAAAGATAAACCAGTAGGAGAGTAGTAGTTCTTATAGAAAGGCAAACACGTCTGAACTTCACTACATGTTAGACAAGTCTGAACAAACCACAATTTTACACTGAAAATGTTATCCGTTTTTCTAAGGTAGTATCAGCACATACTTACCAATTGTTGCTGCAAGTTCTGGGTCAAATGTATCATCTGTGAACCTCAGCAGAAGGCTGATAGGGAAAAAAGAAAAATAAGAGATACTATTATTGCAGCATATCCATACCTTGCTGGAAGACTATAAATTACAAGTCAGAAAGGAACAGCAAGATCACATAGCTGAATAAATTCACATCTGAGTTGGTTTTTGTTTGGTTGGGGGTTTTTTTGTGGTTTTGTTTGTTTGTTTGTTTTGGGGTTTTGTTGGTGTTGTTTTGTTTTTGTTTTTTTTAATGAGAGAAAATATAGAAAAAAGAAAAGAACATGGAAAGAATAGAGCAGACATGCTCTGTTACCTGAACCTTCTCTGCATGTATTACCAAGAATGTCTCTGAGAACAAAGTACCACATAAGTTGTTGAATCAGTTGCCTGAACAATCATGTCATCTGCTTTGCAAAGCATTTTACTTCAACCTTATTCTATTTTTTTCTTCCAGAATTCAGTAAAAAAGTAGGTTCATTTTGTTTTGTTTCAATATTGCTTCACACAGTATTTCTGTAAGCTTGAGAAATAAATTCCAAGTCAGCTTTTCATCCCAGAAATAATTCCTTGAACTGGGCACACAGGGGAACAGCAAAGACAACACCCATGAGAAACAAAGACACAGAAGCTGAAGAGTCAAAATAGCTCCCCAATGTTTTATGGTTTTGTATTTCTTTGTATATAACGACTCACACATACATTTCCCCCTATCCTGATGAATGTGTTTGCTACCAATAGAAAAAGCTACAACTAAGATTTAACAGCACATCACACCCTAGCACTGCAGGGTCCTTAAAGAAGTGCCCATAATGCTACCAGTGTCAAATGTAATTATTTTTGTGAGACACAAAGATTCTGAGCATGCAGTTTCTAAAATCAACAGTCTTATGCATCTCTGGCAAGTGCATGTAGCAGGCAGCTGTTTGTTACGACCACAGCTTCCACCCATTCCCAGGGTGGAGAAACAAAACAAAGCCTTATTTACTTTTTGGTCTTCCCCACCACCCTGTTCTTTTCTCCCCTTTTTGTATGTGAATTTAGAAGTCAAGTGGTTCTTAGCATCTGAAGACAGTCGTGCACTTACAAAAACAGCGACCACTGAAATTCCTTTATTTCAATGAAGATAAGTGACTATTCCAAGTTAATCACAGACCAACATATTTTCTCTCCTTATTCCAGAACCCCAATACCAAATGGTAGTTTTATTTATCAAAGAATAATTAAAATAATATTTCTTGAAAAAATCACAGCACACAGGTTTTTAACAGTACCTTCAGATAGTTGTATAAGGATGCTATGTAAGAGCAGCTATTTTTAGTTCCAACCAATACTAGTTTCATTCAGAACACAGAAATGATGGAACCCTTACACTACTACTAGAATAAAACAGTCATTTTACCAGTCCTGCATGCCAAGCCCAGCCCTTTTTCCTATGTAGCTATCATTTTCTACAAAGCATAGCACCCTCACAAGGGCCATGTTTAAGACAGTGTTTGTTCAGAAGTCAGGACTCCAACCACTTACTCCACCATGCTAACACCTGTTTAACATCTGACCTCTTCTAGTCAACCAATAGGTAAGAGAGACAAGTTTAGGAATAATTCAATATTAAGCTCCTGTACCTGAACAACTGCACTGTTATTGTTTAATAGCATTTTTATTTCCTCCACATAATGCCTCTTTTTTTTTTTTTTCTGATGTAAAGAAACATGTATATAAATAGGTATGCAAAACCACTGTTTTAACTGCCCCAGGAAAAATTCTTCCATATGGCCACTCACATGTAAGAGATGACCTCAACTAAAAGAAATTTGCTCAGGTCATGTCTGTCACCAGGGGCCTACTGTACTAATTATCAACTTAGTAGCTAACTCAAATGAGTAGCTGACAGACTTTTAACAAATATGGGTGCTTTATTTCCCTAATTAGCAACTCGTATGTAATTTAGGGTCATGGCAGAGGACACATATTATTGCCATAAAAATATCAAATATAAAATTACCAGTGTGGTACATTCCCAGACACCCTTCTGCATTTATACCCCATACTCTTTAGTAAGAACTATGTCAGTATCAAAAAAAGTTAAAAACACCACACCAAATCCCAACTTCTTAGGGTCAACATCTACAGCTTAGCTAAAGCCGTAAATATGGCAGGGAGGAAGAAATCAACCTCAAAGCACTTACTTGATAAAGCCTGTACTTAGCAAAAAAAAAATGTTAGAACTACTTTGCTGCGTCCCCGTGCACCCCCGCACACACCACTGCTGGGTCACCCGTGACTCTGCATATACCTATTCTGGACTAGACATTTACCCCAAAGCGCTACTAGGGCACCTATCTCCCCACGACGCAACGCTGCCCCGGGCATAGGGCGGTCCAGGTGACCCTGGGCAGCCCGACAGAACCCCCGCTTCGTCTGTTTGCAGCTGAGCCTGGAAGGCACCAGCTCGGGGCCGGTGGAGCGCTGCGGAGGAGGAGGAGGGGGGAGGAAATCTGTCGCCCGCCGGAGGGCTGGCCGGGAAGGGGCGAGGGAGCTCCCCCCGCGGGCCCGGCCCTGCGGGGCGCAGGCCGCGCCCAGACGGCGTTGTCCGACAAGGGGCCTAGGCTGGAGCCGGCCGGCCAAGAGAGGCTGTGGAAGGCTGCCGGGCGCCCCCTCACCTGGACTTGCCGACGCCGCTCTCGCCGATGATGAGGATCTTCAGGGTGGTCAGCACGTCCTCGTCCATCCCGGCAGCGCCCCCGCACCGGCCCCGACCGCCCGAAGCTCCGTGCGCAGCTGCGGCGGCGGCGCTGCGCCTGCGCGGGGCCGCCCGCGGTTTGTTTACAGCGGGCGGGGCGGGCCGGGCGGTGCGCGCGTGCGCGGGGCCCGCGGCGGGGGGAGCGTTGCGCGCCCGGGTCGTGACCTGAGGGGAGCGGGGGGGTCTGGCGGGGATTGCAGCTGCTGCCGGTGTCAGAATCCAGGGCTGTGGGGAGAAAAGGGACATGAGAAAATGGCAGCGGGTTATCAGACATTGGAATGGGCTGTCCGGGGAGGTGGTGGTGTCCCCGCCCCTGGAGGTGTTTAAGGAAAGACTGGACGTGGCATGCAGTGCTACGGGGTGGTTGACAAGGTGGTGATCGGTCATCGGTTGGACTCGATGAGCTCAGAGGTCTTTCCCAACCTCACTGATTCTGGGATTGCTTGCGCCGCACGAGGGCAGCCGCGCAGGGCCCGGTGCGGGAGCAGAGCCAGACGGGGAGCAGCTGGTCAGGAGCCTGCCTCCAAAACATGGGCTCGTTTGGGGACAAACTAGCACTGGAGGCCAGCTGGTACGTGACACCACGTGATTTTCTACCGGCATCTTCTCCATTAAAAGCCAAAAAAATACATTTTTTTAAAAAAACCGATTCCTCTGAGAAAGTCTCTTTATAACCAATTCAACTAACCTGTTATTATGGGTTGAAACCTACCTCAGGCCATGTGTAAACAAGTGCAACTCTTCTAAAATTAACAGAGTATATGTCAGATGTGAGCGTGAGATTCCTCAACCAGTGCTGTAGTCCTTGGCCCAGCTGGGCAGCCTCTGGGCAGGCCAGAGAGTGACTCTATCAAATATAAACAAGTTCAGGCTCTTCCATAATCACATCAATCTGTCACACAACCAGTTCACTCTAAAGGAAGAGATCAGGCCAGTTGGCACAAGGGGAGTGCACTTGTGAGGCCATCGTGGTTTGTCAGAACCATGGCTGCAGAGGGCACAGCTCTTCCATCAGAGTCCTGACTCTGCTGAGCAGTTGCCTTCACCTGAGTGCCGGGGTAAACACAGAAACCATTCTCTTGTGTTTTGTGGTAAACCTCTCTGTTGCCTGGCTTCTTCCACTTTCAGGATCTGGTCTCCTGACTGTTCATCTCAGAAAAATAAGTCCCAGATGAGTACAATAACAGTAATTATCCTATTAAACTATGGAAACCTATTCTATAATTAAATGTGCAAACAGCTGGCTGTGTTTACAACAGCACTATGGCTGTTTGTAATTAATAATCTAAAATTTGTTGATTTGAATTAATAATCTAAAATTTGGTGTGACAATTTTTGTAGTTTGGATTGTGCTTTGCAGTCATGCAAGAAAGCAGAATGTCTATACTCTCTAGTTTTTGTTGGAAGTGTACAGGAATTGCAGGATCTTAGCATGGATTGGGATGAGGATTTGAATTTGGAAGGTATATCAAAAGAGCAAAGTATTCCACTAAATCTACTGAACCTCAGAGAGTATTTGTATTCTGGGATTTGGGTTTTTTCCCATTGCAGCCACAGAATCAAACTATTCAATGTGGATATTAGTCCTTATTCAGATCATAATTCTATACCTCACTCAGAATGAAGGGTTGGTCAGGATGGCATTCAGATCTTTGACTTTAATGATGAGCATATGCAAAAAAAGAGGGAAAACCTGCCCCAAAAGAACAGCTCCATAACTCATATTTATGGATGTGATGCTTTAGACCTTCTTAGGCATGCCCTTTGAGAACAGGTATTTCTCCAGGCCATCCTTCTTCAGGTGGAACTATGTAGTGTCTCACTTTGAGATTGGATCTGAGTGCTGCAGTCAACCTGTTTGCTGTCTGCATATCTAATTTAATTCTGGAAAACCATGCCTACTGCAGGAAGCAACTATTGGATAATCAAGATGTCTCAGTCCTTCAAAACAAGAATATTGTTTTTTCATTGAAAGATGTACAATGATCAGAACATCTTCCAACAAATTTTTGTATAGTTTCTTCATTGAAGCCATCTCTAAACTGGGAGAGACATCTAACCTGCTCTAATTCATGGGTACCTGTATTTTTCCTTGTCTGCTTTTCAGAACTTATTAGGAGTCCTTGCTTACTCCTAACAACAACCCCAGTTCCTTGAATAAGTCTTGGAGGGTTTCTCTTTTTTATCGTTTATTGTCCCATTTGATCCTGACCTCAGATGTGGAAGGGTCAAACCATAGCAGTGTGGTTAGCCCTTCCTGATAATCAGTCTTCCTAGAAGAACACTGGAGATTTTTTCTTTTATGCTATGCTATTTCCTCTTGATTTCTTCTCAGTGATCTCTGACAGAATGGCACAGAGCAGATCAATTTGTCTCCAGGTAATATTTATAAATAATTATGCATATCTACTTTCCTTATTCTAGATACACCGCTAAGGGAAGCAGTCTGATGGTGGAAAACTAGCATAACTGATTCCAAGGCAGGTCACTGCTATAGGGAGACAGAGACAGACAGACAGGCATCAACTTTGCACTTCAGAGTTTCCCCTCATGCTTTACAGTTTTGCATGAAGTCTGCCTGGTTCCTGGTTTGATACAGGGCTCAGACAGGTAGAAAAAATGTCAGGTCCATCTCAGCTTGTGCAAATGTATGTGATGAGTGTTCCTGAGCTTTTGATTGCTTCAGGGATGTGACAAAGAAGGAAAGACATCTTGACAATGATATTGTGTAATCTCACCATTGAAATTCCCTGTCCACCATATTACAGACTTGGCTATATCTTTGACCATGAAAACAGATGGGAGACTATTTATAGTCACTCCCTCAGGGCTGGGATCAGTAATGAAAGGACCATTGCACTTCATGTACCCTCAAGGGACTGTAGAGCAGTTGCACAGTGCTGTACCCTTATGCAGGCACCGAGAGCAAGTAAAAGTGAGAAGGATCTCCATCCAGTTTGTTCCTGCTAAACCAGCTGCAGAGTAACCAGGCAACAGAGATGAGTGTGTCAGTAATAGCCAGTCATTACTGTGAGAGACAATCTGGAATAAAAAACAAAGAGCTCCCTCAGTCACATTCTGTGTCTGAAAGACACCTGAGAGCCTTTGGTAAGTTCACTTGAACCATCTGCCTTTCTTCCCCAGCTTAAATATGGGGATAATGGTATTTGCTATAGAAGACTGCAGAAACAGCAATGGATCAAGGGAGCTAAGCTGCCAGCACTGCTTTGTTTAGCACGAGCTCTAAAATTCATGATGGGAGTGTGTCCCCTTAACTACATGGCTGTCCTCCTGTCTCTCTATGCCATCACAAGCGAAAACAGGCCTAATGTATAGGTTCTGTTTAGGCTGTCTAGCCCTGTCTAGGGCTGACACAAGTCTCAGGAGCATGCACCTCTCTGGTGTCAAAGTCCTTAATTCACTGGCACTCTCAAAGATTTTCTCAGTTAGGCTAATCATGCACAGTGTGCAGCAGAAGCTGAGAAGCTCAGCCACTTCAGAGAGAAGTCAAAAGCAATCTACTGCTGCTAAGACTAATCCTGCTGGTCCCATTTCCACGTTGTGAGGCTGACCCATATGTTGTTGTGGCAATGAGTCAAGAGTTATGATTCACAGTGAAACAAGCATGATTGCTAAACTCACCAGTCCCTCCCTGTAGAGATGACACACATACATATGTTCTTTCTTTTTTGCTGCTTCATGAAGTAATTTGCAAAGTTTGTAAAACTGGCACTATATGTGTCATATTAAGGGAGGTTCCTTTTCTGTGTGACATCTGTAAACACACTCAGCATATCTATATGATTTCACATTCATTAAATAAAAGCAAGGAGTGAAAGTTCTGCAGCAGTCCCAGAACTCTGGGCAGGATTCCTCTGGAGACCACACTGCAATGCAAATGACCCTGCTATGTCTGGCCACTCTTTTTCTAAAGAATCTAGCTCATTTTTAGGAAGAAACTACATAATAATCTTTCTCTCCCTCCTTCCAACAGCAGCCAGATCTGGGTACTCCCATCTGTTGATCTTCTGTGTCTGCTTGGTTTCTGTGAACAGTAAGGGGGATTTAAGACTATAAGCACATTAGCTCTGGGCAATTAAAATACACTGCTTATAGTCAACACAGTTTAAAAAAGCATTGGGGCTGTGACAGGAATTGGCAAAGCAGCTGTTCTGAAAGAACTCTTCCTGCTTTCAAAGAGGGTATATTTCAAATTATCATTTCAAGGTGGGGGGTAATATGGAATGGAGTGAGTTTGCATTTAATAAAGGACATATTTCTCCTTCTCCAGTTGCTTTCAGTATTTAATATGGTTAATGTTAAGGGGGGAAAGGAAGGAATAACCCCTTCCCTGCTGTGAGACATCTTATCCATAATCCCCTGTGAAGGGATAACATACATCCTCCAGCATTAGATCGCATGCGCCTGCAGTGTTAGCAGGGTGGATTGCCTAACCACTGCCATCAGTATCCTGCTCTTTGCACAACATTGTGTGAAGCAATTCTAGTAAATCAGAGAATCTGGTGGGCAAAGTGCAGAGACACAATGTCAAGGCAGGGATTGCCAAGTAAGCTGAAAAAGAATTTGTGTTAAATCTATAATGATCATTGTACGAAATGCACACAGAAGTGTAAATTCATAGGAGGACAAATCAGTGCCTACAAAGGCAACAGTTTTATTAGGTCAGAGCAAAGTCCATCTGTCACCAATGATAGTAACTTTGCTTAAGCAACAGCATACAGACAGGACAAGCATGAAATAGCACTTACCAAGAATGTTACTGCAGACTGGAGCAACTTCTGACCCAGGCCTTTTTGAGCCCATTGTAATGGTGTCTTCATATATAATAGCTGTATTTCTCTTAAAGAATATCATTATTTCTCTTCATAGAAGGTAATTTCTCATCCATATACTTTTAACCCAAAAGAACACATAGAGTCTCCTGTGGTAGAGTTGCACAATTTAACTACATAGACATGTTTATTTTTGTTTTATTCTTTCTGCTATTGCCTTCATTTGATTTCCCTTCTCAGACAAGGCACAACCGTGAGCAACTGTTAGTCTATACCACACATGGTTTTGTAGATTTCCAGCATACCCTCCCACAGTTCTAATTTTTCAGCCAAAAGAATCATGATTTGTTTAATCATTCCTCATATGGAAGTCCTTAAAACTTTAATTATTATCTTTTCACTTTGCTGTACAGTTGCTTTCCTGATGTATCATTTTTCAGATGAGAATACTAAACTAGAGAAAGTATAGGAAAAATTAATGTCCTTAGGGCTGAAAATAAGATGTTTCTGGTTTCTTTTGTGAGAGTTTTTTAATATTTTCTAACAGTCTGTTTGTTTTAATGGTTACCAATTAGCCCTGAGCTAAGATTTTGATAGATCTGTACATTTTAATGTTTCCTAAATCCTTCCTTTGTCTATTTGTCCCTGGCCTTTTACTCCTACAAATTTAAACAGTATTTGTCTGAAATCCTGCCCTCCCATTCATTCTGGGGTGGTGACAGCCTGGTCAGTGCTCTTCATCACAAATGTACTTCTAGGATATTTTTAAAAGAGGATCACAGAGCAGAAGGAGAGAATTTCTTGCATTTTAATTTGTGCTCATTGCCACTTGTCACTGGATACTTCTGAGGGGAGTCTGGTTCTATCTTTAGTCTACTCCCATCAGGTGTCAATCCACAGTGACAAGATCCACCGTGAGCTATTTGTTCTCCAGGCTAAATAGCCATGAGGAATGCCATGCGGAATTCAAAATTGTCCTTTATCTTGTTCTACCCATGTTGGTCTTTTCAGTAATTCAAAAGCTGCTACTGACAAGTGGCTTACCGATACTCTGAACTTCAAGTATGGTGTCCTTAATATAATCTGCATTTCACCTCCATTCTACCCTTTAGTCATCCTTAAAGTGCTCTTCATTGGAGTTTTTTAGGTGGTTTGTTTTTTGGGGTTTTTTTAGATGCAGGATTTTCCTCCTCTTGCTTTTTCTGCAAGATTACTGAATGCAGTTGTTACTCTAAGACTTTTTCATAGTTACATTTTGACTGTATATCACTTCCAGCTCAGGAATTTATTATTCTATGATTCTGTTCCCATCATCCAGGCCAATATCAATAGTTGTTCTTCCTCTCGTGCTGAGCTATCTGTTTAGAGATGTGGCCTGTCCTTAGGCCTTGGCTTTTGTATAATGAGTTGTGAGAAGTGTCCATTGAGTGCAGCAGGTACTCTTACCAGGGCTAAGATGGGGACAGCACTGATCATACCAGGTACTCCTGCTGCCTGACCACAGTGGGGAAAAAGAGCTAATCCATCACCCCATGACAGCCTTGGGTCATTCCATGCCCAGTTTGTAGCCTGAGTGGAATGGTACCATTGTGACTGGACTTTTGAATATTACAATAATTATTGACCTATATTGCAGCCAGGATGGAAATTTACTGATAACTAAAGTAAATTTTTTGGGGAACCTATAAACAGTGGTTCTAGGGGACAGCCTCTGAGCTTTCCCGAAGCACAGTGGGCTGTTACCAGCATCTCCCTTGGAGTGGGACACATCTGTGAGCTCATCAACTCTCACATTTACAATACTCAAAGGACTGCCACTGAAAGCCAAGGACAGGTTTGGGCTGATACTCCCAACCACTCCTCAATGCTCAACCCTTGCCCATTGAGAAATAACAATGTGTTTGATGTATTTCAAAAGGAATTTTTAACAGGTATATATCCTTATATATTTTATGTATATATATATTTGTGCCTGGGTACATGTGAGTGTGAATTGATTTAAATATCCTATAGCAAGTATAGTATGAATATTGCCATCTCAAATCTGTAATAAACTCACTGTTGTGGTTGGAGTAAATCCTATTGAGTCACTTTTTAAACATTCAATTAATCCTTGATTGAGTGCTGCTAAATCATTTAAATATAAACCACTTACCCAATCTGAGACTAAGATTGGACCTTGCTGAACTTAGACTCCAGCAGGAGTTTAGGAAGCAAGGGGTCCCCTCATGATTCAGTGGAGGGTCTCCTTTATCCTTTTGCATCTCTGGTCTCTATGTAAATCATTCTAAATTGATTATGATCTGATTTTCCTTTGTATGTTTCATCCACCTAGCAAGTAATAGAGTAAACTTTGCCACTGAACTTTATTAAGTTGTGCTTTCATTAAATTTATATTAAACCTGCTTTTTCTAATTCCTTTGATGTTGATTCTTAAAAGTGATCTAAACCAGTCATTCCCAATAAGTGAAGAAATTATTTTTTTAAATCCAGACCTTTATTCCTAGGGCCATGTCCAGACATTCTATTTTAGAGCTAACTGAAGTTTTCATTATTATTTGAGTTTCTTGTCCTCTCCACATGGCTGAGAAGCTCTTCACTTCATTGTCCCTGCGGTTACCTTGGTCGGGCAATACATTGCACACTCCTAATCCTACATGGTTGTTGTCTGACTGTTAAATAATCTGTTTCCAATCAGGAAGAGTCTTAATATTCATAATAACCATGTGGCTCAAAGGTTGCTCTAACACCCAAGACAGCTGATAAGATAGGAACTTACAAACCTAGGAGAGAAGCCACGTAACAATTCCTTTATGGTGCATGGGGAATGTGGCAAAGGGAGGCAGTGGGAATGGCCATTTGGAAGAGGTTGTTCTATCTGTCTCTGGCAATATCTCCAGCAGATGGAGTACCTTCTAAGTCTGGGCTTCACTGTGAATGCACGGGCATTAGAAAGAAATTCAGCATGACGAATGTGACATTCTCCTTCATGAGCACAGTTTATTTCATCCACCAACATAATTGGCAGAGGACCTTTGTTTTTTTTGTCCAACAGAGGGCTTATGCCAAGTTTTGTGTAATTTGACTTTGGTTGAAGCACACTCGTTACTAGGTGGCCATGGCAGCATGATAACAAACATTGTGCATCATTTGGCCTTCCCTTACAAAACTGCACTATCAGAGTTTGGGAAGGATTTGATAGTGTGTTTGAGTAGCTCTTTTGCACTTTCATCAGGTTTCTCTTGCACTTAGAGTATGCTAATATTTTGAAACCTTCTGTTGAGATGTGCTGGTAATCTACTGCACCTCCCTTTCAAGAAGAGATGTAGTAGTCAGTTCTTACTGCTATCAAGTCTATAATAAAAAATTACAGTGATTATATATTTGTATAATCCCTTTCTTCTGTTATCTGTAAAGGAGGATCTTTGACATCCACTGAAGAAAAGCTCTTTGAGGTGGAAGGCAGAATCTGTGGAACACACCAACCCTGAAGACCAGTTTAAAAGACAAAGCAAGGCAAAACACAATCTCCATTTGAAACTGAAGCCAAAATATAGGTGGACACAGTCAAAATGTAGTGATGCTAATAGTACCCTTCTACTGTTACAAAAATTGCAATGGGAATCTACAGCTCATGTTCATAATCTTTTTCCTTATTTCTCATCTGATACGAAACAGTGCCAGTAAATGAGCAAATCTCTTTAATATCAAGCTGAGGTACTGATTTCCTGTTATTTCTATATTTCCACTGCATGAATGCCTGGAGACTTTCATTAGAACAGAGCCCAACTGTATTCATTTCTGCAAAATCACAGACTTCAGAAATTGTTGAAAGTGAAAACTATCCCTACTTATTCAGGAAGGAATTTTTCCTATATCATAACAGTTTTTCGTAGTAATATCTGTCTCATGATACTGATCAGGCTACATGTCCTGCATAGAAACATTAAGTATAATCTGCTGTCATCTTCTCATGACAACATGTAAGCTAAAACACTTGCAAATAAACCAAAATATTTTCTTCTGGATCAGGAGTTTGAATTAGATGACTGCATTTTCCTGGCATGAGAGGATTATTCCTTGTCTTTCTCCTAATCCTCCTTTGTTATGTAATATATATAGTTACACATAGGGGGTTTTTTTTCCCCTGGAGTTTGAAAAGATTACTTTTCCACTGTGTTTCCTGCATCACTGTAATACTTCCCCCTTGATTCTCTGGTTTCGTCTGCTCAACTCTGTTTATGGAGCGTCCAGTAACCTGAATGAAGTTATGGTTGTTAGATCTGTCATTGAGTCTTTGGATAGACTACTACAGGCCCCAAGGTCTTGTATTCAACCCTTAAGATCTTTTGTTCCATCATCTGCCATCCATTGTGTCAAAGTAGTTTTTCCCACAGACATTTCAATTATGAAGTGATACTTAGTATTTGCTAAGGACTTTAAAGCCTTTGGTTTCCATTTGTCACTTGAGCTTTCCACCTCAGGTCCTAGAAGAGCACTGAACTTCAGAAGCACTTTTGCAGATCTCCTATATATTTGATCTTTTGATCTTAAGAACCCTTTGCACTCACAATTGTTTTGACAAGATAATACAGGTTTAAATCACCTCCATTAGTATTTGAGATGGTGAGGCATGGTATGTTCACCTCTATTCTGAAGCCCTGTGATAGCAAAAATTTCCTGTTTTCTGTGGCCTTTGAGTGACTGTACACCTTCAAACAAAATTGTTTTTCAAGATGCAATACATGTATCCCTGTCTTGACTAATATTTGACAATGCACAAATACCTATTACTATTGCATTTCAGCAAACATGTTATTTGGGATTTCCATGGGCAGTCAGGGATCTGGGCCTCCATGAACTTTTGATTTTGGCTGTTGGTTTTTCCAGGAGTTTCATGTCTATAGAGTTATTAGTTAATAGTAGACAACTCAAGGGGTGCTTTTTCATCTTTATTGCTGAGTGTAAACACTTATGGTCACTTCATATTTTAGCTTTTTCTCAGCTCCTGTTAAGATCAGTGAAATTAATCTCATCATCACTGAAATGTCAGCGCCATGAAGTTCATATAGATATTTTTTACTTGCAGATAACTTTTGAGCTTTACAGTCTGTTTCAATACATTCATATGCAAGTGTAGTTTGTGATATTAGAGAAATTCTTCAGATGCTACTAAGAAACTATTGTGTTTTTGTTTTTGCTCTATAGGGGCGAATAACCTTTGATGTTAAATTGCCTTCGAGGAACATGACAACTTTTTATAGAGCTATTTAACCATGAGCTTTTGTTATTTTGAATCTATATATTTTGCAATATCTGAATGCAGACACTGAGCATGAGAGGATGTAAACTGCCACCAGTTCAGTACCAGACCTCTTATTTTCATTCACTACCCACTTATATAGGGCTTGGTCCTGCTCCTGCAAACTACGTCGTGCTAATTTCTGTATAATCAGAACTAAATCATAATGGTTTCCTTACTTCACACTCTGCAGTCATTTCTTGAATAGAATTGTTGGGTGTTTTTACTCTTCTATTGGTTTTGTTTCTACCTTATTTTTTAGTTTTATCTTAACTGTGATTTTTTTGTGCATCACCTTACATTGCTTAGTTTTTCAAGACTCACTGAACAAGCAAGTGCAAGCATATATTGTCTGTAAGTTTTTATACATTTGATCTGATTTGGTGTGTTGTGTTGAGTGGACAGTGTTCAGGGCTATACAAAAGGAAGTGTTTTTATGTAATGGTTTGCTATTCAGGATGTGTTCATGGACTTCTATAAGCAGAAATGGCTGGAGACGAATTTATTAAGGATAACCAACAGTCAGCATCTTGAGTTATTTGAGATACTCCATCCTTCTAGGAAGGATGATGTAATTTATCCAAAAATGTCAGCTTCTTAGTACAAAGAAAGAAATATAAACATGGTGAAGAATTAGTGTAGAGCTGTTCTCAGGAACAGAGTTCACCCTGATGAAGGGATCTTGGAAAAAGGGGAGAGCTGTGACCTGAAGTCAGGATACAAGAGTGACTGTGGAGATTAATTTGTGGAGGAGAGACAGAACAGAGGAGGCTAGTCAGGAAACCAGAGGATGCTTTTCAGTCACACAGAAGGGTCTGAACAGATCAGAAACTCCTTCTGCCTTGAAATCTTAGCAACAGCCTGATTTTTGACCAATAAAGAAGCACAGGTTCAATACTAGTACCTTTTACATACATGTACAAGCCAACAGCTCTTAAAATTGCTTAGATCTTGTTATGTTACCCTTTGTGTTAAATGCAAACAACCTCTCCCCGAGCATGGCTGCAGGAAGTTTCATGATATACGACTTCCCATACAAACAACAGGTGTATCACTCTGGCTGAGTACACACAGGCAAAACTCTGTTATGTAGTTAGATCACACCATAGTGACTTGGTGACCAGGGTGCAATTTTGAGGCAGTTAGTTGGATGACCTATAAAAATTAAACTATGTATTTATGTTATTGTTACCTTCTTTACTCCATCTGTAAATTCAGTACAAGAAAATAAGCTCCTTTACAGAACCTTTCTAGTGATGGAAAGCATCATGGAAGAGACAGACATTGCTATAGAACCATACTGTGAGGCAGAAACAGTGTGAAACTTTAGCTCTGTGTGCTGCATTGTGTCTTACAAGGACTGTAACAGCAAAGAAAGGTGATATTAGAAGACTTCCTCTTGACCTTTAGGTGCCTTAGGGGAGGGCACATCCACAGACTGGCTGGCATGGGAAAGGCAATTCCAAAGGCAATTACAAACATAAGCAGTACTGTCCACAACTTTTTTTCTGAAGTTGCATTGCCTGCTAAGATCGTATTTGAGTCAAATTCAAGGCACAATCCTGCTGTGCTGCCTGTAACATCTAAGGAACAGCAAAAGCAGATTGTACATGGTCTCTGTTCCTTGGGAGCAGATAGTGCAGGGGCACACTGCTAGATGTTATTACTACTGCAGAGAACAGGGCAGCCCCAGCCTGCCATCCTTTCCCTCACTAATTCTGTGGATTTGCAATAGATTACCTGCACAAACTAATGTAATCTGAAGACTGTACTAGCAACATACAAGAGGTTCACTGTTTTTCCCCACAGTTTCCATGAAAAGGCCTGTCCACCAGGGTGAGGGATCAAGCTGAATGCAGGTTTCAGGGTTTGTCCTTTCAATAAACAAAATTAGAGGAGTTTTTCTTTGTCTCGTAAAAATGTGCTAAATAAAAATATGTGGCTATTAGCAAAAATATCCTATTGATTCAACTGGTATAAACAAAAGCCTGCTGCTTTGTCATTCAGATATCCATATGCACCATTGAAGGAGCTGACATGCTCTGCCTGGATATTACAGGGAACTACAGGCTTTAAAGGGTTATTGACTCTAAAGCCAAAACTAAATTAATTATTAATTTGTAAAAGAGATTGATTTGGTCCAGGGCAAAAGTTCAGATTTTAATCATCTATAATTTAGGAAGCATGTAATATTATTATTCTCTCACATCTCAATATGAAGGCCTCCTTCCTAACCCATTAATGCTCAGCAGCACTTTTTCAGGATAGAGATATACAATACAAAAAATTAGTATCTTGACTGAGGAGCTGCAAGGGTTTGCACAGCTTCTACAATCTTGTTTTGATTTTTTGATTAAAGGATGACTTTATCAGCTGCTCAAACACAGCACAGGCATGCAGGGAGCATGCCACAGGCTGCAGAAGCCTCTCTGAGATCTCTCAGAGGCCTCTCTGATCATGCCACACTGCCATCAAAGATGGGTACTTTTTCTTTTTTCCCACTCACGGCTACTTGCCCCCACTGCCTCCTGACCATGAGCAGCGGGAAAGCTCCAACTCCTGATTGAAAACAAACTGTGCAGAAGCAAGGTTTCTGTTAGATCACCAAGTTGCTCTCCCTTCCCTGTGACTGCATTACAAGGGCAGAACTGGCACAGGTGCAGGGGCAGGAGCATGAAACCAAAGGGCGTGAGCGAGTCTCCCCACAATTTTAGGTCCACTTGAGTCACTCCTGCAGTCTCTCTTCAGTATGAATTTAGACTATTTCAGGTGATGCAAACAACAGAAAATTGATAAGGTGTATGTCTATAAGAAAATACCTTCATTTCTATAGCAATCTATTATTAAAGTAGCTTGCATTTCTCCATGTTAATTATGTCAATAAAGCAGAAAAAAAAAAAGAGGACATTATCTCTAACAATTTTCTTTCATTTTTGTTTAGCTTTATTTGTGAGAAAACTTGTGAAAATATTTATACAAGCAAATAGGTACCAAGACCTATCTTAAATCATAAACAGAACCTGTAAATCAGAATCTGGCTTGTAACAAAGAATATAGTCATCTGCTTTGAGTACCACTGTTATAGATTCTGCAGACAGCTGATGAAACCAACCTTTTTTTAATGGGAGATATTAATTTCAAGGGTAATTTCAGTTTAGGAATTCCACCCACCAACACTGTGGAAACAGGATACAAAATTGCAAACATTACATCATCAAAATGATATTGCCTAATTATACCCTTGTGTACATGAAACAGGAACAAGCAGCTTTGGATAGTGGTTGACATCTTCTCCAGACATCACATACACTACTGGGCTCACTGCAGTGTCCTGGGAGTTCATAACAAGCAGATCATATATCCACAGGTGATACAATCTTCCTTTGTTTTCAAATTACTTGGGGGTTATATACAACTCTAAGCCTGTTGTCTCTTTTAATTTTTCCTGAGTGGTGGTGTGGAGATTGATACAATTCAAGTCGAAACCGGATTGTATAAGGCAAGCAAGCAAGCAAGCAGGAAAGGAAGGAAGGAAGGAAGGAAGGAAGGAAGGAAGGAAGGAAGGAAGGAAGGAAGGAAGGAAGGAAGGAAGGAAGGAAGGAAGGAAGGAAGGAAGGAAGGAAGGAAGGAAGAAAGAAAGAAAGAAAGAAAGAAAGAAAGAAAGAAAGAAAGAAAGAAAGAAAGAAAGAAAGAAAGAAAGAAAGAAAGAAAGAAAGAAAGAAAGAAAGAAAGAAGTTTTTATAAAAATTGTTCAAAGACTGATAAAATCTGACGACTTGGTAAGAACACATACTTCTCACCACTGTGAACTAGATCATTAACTATTGTTCTGGTAAAAGATGTCAGAAAAAGAATTTCACATTGAATATTTAAATAATTTAAGTTTAGGAGGCACACAGAATTCACAAAGTTTCAAATAGTAAGCCTTTGTAAAGGATCACAGATTATTTTCTGCTACAGCAGGACTACAAAAGTATTGAAAGTATAAAATTTGCTTGGACTTTTTGAACCCTTGAGGGAAAAACTGAGGATAACAAGTAAAATAAGCATTGTCATCTTCTGGTAGGGTCATGTTTTATTTACTGTTTTTAGAGCTTTCGGACTTTGCACTTTTCTTCCAAAGCTAGTTCAACATGCATGTTGATCATGACACAGATAAGATGTCTGAGATGAGACATGGCCTGTATATAAATTCTTAGTAAGCAATCAAGGGTTGAATGGCCTTTTTTACATAATTATTTTAATTTTCTTAAAGACTAAATGTAAGATAGTTCAGTAAAAAAACATGAGATTTTCCTCTTAATTCTGTAAAGTCTGTGCTAAATTCTTTTATCAAAAACATTATAATGTAGTTTTTTCCTACCCTATCTTTTTTAAGTGTGAATTTTAGCCCTAGTTCATGATCCTTTCACTGTATAAACAGTATCATCCTTTTTTTTTGTTTGAAACCTGGCTGCCCAGCACATTCCCTTCCATCGCAGCAAGGGGTGTGTATACGTGCGTTGGTGAAGAAACCTGACCATGGACTGTCTGTGTACTCAGCATTCAGTCTAGTGAAAACCAGAACATGATAGGTTCATAAATTGTTTCCTATGACCTAAACTGAGCTGTCTAAAGTCTGCTCTTTGGGATTGTGTAATAATTGCTGTCTAGAAACTTCTTTCCTTGTTGCTTCCTCTCAGCCCTGGCAAAAACCCCATCTCCTGACAGGTGTCCTTCCAGCAGAGAAACACTTAAGAGCCTTTCACCTTTTGCTCTCAACTTCATGCTGAGCACAGGAGGTTGGAGGAGACTGCTGAGGGGCAATAAGAAGTCTTTCTTCTCCCTGACTGTGTCCCTGTCCCCGGAGATCTCCCACTGGCTGGCATCTGGGAAAAATCAGTGTCTCTGCAGTGCATCATGACACACTGGTGCAATACTGAAATGCAGTTATGTAAGTCTAATCCTGTGTAATGTAGTTCATCTCCTTTTGTCTGCAAATCGAGATAGACTCCTGCAGACATGGCATACTTGCAGTATAAGTAAAGATAACCTCTGAACTCATTTGCCAGGACATGTGCCTGGTTTCATACTGGCAGAGGCTTGGAGACAATTTACTGATGCTAAGGAATTACTAAACAACAGGTGAAGAGGCTACTGGAGCAGCCACAGGACCTTTCTGCTCCCACGTGGAGGTTACACTTATCTGCACTGCATTAGGGTTTACCAGAAAACCTGTAATGCCAGAGTCCAGATGGCTAATTGTCCCCTGCTGCAATCTCAGCCTGTATTTCCATAGATCAAATCTTTTCTCTTTATTAAGCATTCAACCCTATGGGCAAAAATTCCAAACGTTCTTTATGCTCATGCTAGGCCCTCTGCCTTATGGAAATTCATGATGCATTATGGAATTACTAGCGGAAACCATCCAGAATCAACAGGAATGACAGGTGAAACTCACAGTTTCCCTTGTTTTACTGCTCTCCCATGATCTCTGCTTTCTTTGATAATTAGCATTGCTATTGATCTCTTGATGGCTAGCATGGAGAAAATACTCTTGGACCTGTCAGTTTCTAGCAATATATTTGACAGTCTGCCAAAGGTTTTGCAAATAGAGCAAACCTACCGGGTTTGAGGTTTGTAATGTTTTTTCAGTGGTACTCGTCCATACCCCATCAGCAGTGGGAATGGCAGGAAAATAGTAATGAAAATAGTAATGAGAATACTAGGAAAGTACACGCTGACTGGACTCTAGTATGGAAACAATTTTTAGTTCACTTTTCTGTAATCCTACTTCTGAGGTCCTCAGCTGGCAGCAAAGGGCTCTGCTGCTGACCTGGTGGGAGCAGCACGGCTGATGACAGTGCAGCACTGGCACTCTGCTGCAGTGGGTGCCGAATTTACCTCTGCCGCACCCACTGGTGGGACCTCCTCATTGCTCAGATAATTCCAGTTACCAGATAAACTTTGCCAGGTTCTTCTCCCTACAGAAAGGATCCAGCCAATTTGAGGTGTGTGCACTGAGTACTTTTACTCCAGGTTTTCCTTCTTGCTGTCTGGAAACTCAAAAAGTCAAATGACAAGGCATAAGACCTTTTGTAGGATTGGAAATTCAAAGGCCTGTCCCTAGGAGCCTCTGTTCTCCAAACTTCATAGTCTGTGTGTGAAGAAGCTGATGATAGCACCTACATCCTGCAGGCTGTAAAGCAAGTGCCGTGAATGCAGGAAGGTGTTGTCCAAGCATGTTTTTAGTCAAGGCTGTTTGTATCCTCATGAGTCCAGGACCTTGCTCAGTATCTCCCATTTCTTTCCTACATTTGCTTGGGCTGTAAGATTATTTGAGGATAAAGCATTTACACTCTATTCCCTGTCCTTCTCTGTTGAGTTGGACACTAGTCCAACTATTAAACAAGCAAGCTGAAAATGTCCCATTACCACAACCCTTAATATATTTTTATTATAAGATCACATTATTGAAGTTGGTGCACTGAAGAGAAGAGGAATATATGTGCCATTTTGTGTCATCCACTACAAACCGAGAGAGGAACACATGGATGAGCGATTGAGGACCTTTGCTTTCGTTGAGTAGCAGTGTCCTAAACAGCTCTTCCTGCACAATCTCCTCTGAACCACCTCCCCAGCTACATCTTGGTGGTAAGAGCTCACTATGGCTGATAGCTGACTGAAAGAAATTAGGTGAGTCTGTGGAAAGGAAAAGCCAGACAGCATTTTTATAGCTCTTTTTAAAGCGATACCTCCATTATATACTTTCAACATTGGAAAGGCTGTTTAGTGGCTCAAATATGCTCAAAATATCAACATCCAGGTAGCACCCAAAAAAAAAGTTTTAACCAAAACCAGCATTCATATATTCATATAATATTTACCATCATATATCATCAGGTTCTCTCTTAAGATCAAATTAATAGAAAATCTAGGAGCATCCTAGAAATCCTTTTCCCACAGTACCAGGAAAATTGCTGCTAGATGTGTTCTCCAGATGAGTCTACAGCCTATCTGCTCCAGTATGTGATACACAAACAGTACTTACCAGAGGAGGCTTCACCATCAGAGTGTCCAGCTGAGGGGTTAGGGCTGATTTTGCCTTCTGCTGTAGGCCTTGTGTCAAGGATGTTCTGGTAAGGAATGAGTTCCTGCTGTTATCAGTCGGTCCCAGTGCCCTTGATAGCTTTGACAGCTCACTCATGTCAGATTTCAAATGTGAATGAGGATAATTCTGCGAATTCTCCAGCCTGTTCCAATGCAAACAGGTGGCTTCATAGCAGCCAGAGGTCTGGTTTTGTCTTGTCTTTCTCTTAGCATGAGAGAGCCCTCATGTGGCATGTATTTGTGTAGCCTTTCTTTTCAGAACTTCTGTGGTTTTTCACAGACATCCTGAATATCCACTTTTTCCAGAAGGCACAACGTGCCAGCCCCTACACTGCTGTCGGTAGAGATAGGAGGCATGGCAGTCCTTAACAGTTTACTGAAAGGTTTGAGTGTGCTCTGATACAGCCCTGAGAGTGCCACTGCACACAGACTGATCCTAACCAGGCACCAGCATTTAAGTGGGAGCTGTCATCTGGTCAGCCTCACCTCGGTGAATCTTGTGGGCCCCTTCCAACTCAGAATATTTGTGTGATTCTGTGATCATACCTTGGTGCAGTGTTGGACACAGAGGGTGAACACATGGGCAGTCCTTGCCCAGTATTGGCAGGGTAAAGCAGCAGCTGGAAATGCATCTCTTGAGCCAGGAAAGTTGCAGTGGTCTTAATGTGTTTGGAAGGATAACCATTAAACACCTACTGCCTTGCCAGCTAAAGGCATAGTAGGACTTTAGGGTGATTCAACACAGGAAAATTAAGCTGAAATACTCTGCCACCCACCAAGGAGAGGTGAGAAGGTTGTTTTTTGAGATATGCCCCAAAGAAGTTGTAAAATAATGCATCTGTGGAAAGGTGTAACGGATTTACTCATTATCAAACTGTTTTGATGCAGCAACAATTTTCATGAGTTTTTGATTGTAGCAGAAACTAATCAAGCCCTACCACTCCCAATTTCTTGCTGCCTTTGTAATCAGCTTATAGAAATAGCAAGCCCTGTACCCTTGGTTTTCTCAGGCAACATATGGAATTACAAAAGAGAATGTTGCTGATAAAATCTAAGGATAATGAACTTGGAACATTCTATGTAAATGTTTGTAGATAAAAAGATATTGATCTGCTGCAGGAAAAAATTGCTTTGTACCGCTTAATTATTTTTTAAATAGCAATAAAAGCAGCATTGATACACAAAGGAAAATTACACTGTTTCTTTTTTAAATACACCACCACATTTAGCCTTTAAATAGCTTTTGATATCAAACCAGAGAAAACCAAGGGATCAAGCTATTGAATCAATTCTGTACAGACAGATTTTCTTTTATCATTAAACATAGTTAATCTGCTTTTCATAGGAACTACTTATATCTGTCTTTCAAGGTTGTTTCAAATGTAAGATGCAATAAGTATTCTTCCAGTCTCTGATGGAATCTGAATTTTGTCTGTAAGAACTGAACAGACGCCTTTCAGGACGTCCATATAAGAATAACTTGATTTTCTGACACTGTAAGGGAATATTAACAAGCCTTTGGGATTATAGGAATATATCAGTTTCAAGCAGGACCTTTTAAATCCTAGAAGTTCAGAGAGCTTTGAAGCAGAAAGAAGTGGGTACCAGAGCAGAATTTGTCTGTCAGTCAATTAATCCAGTGCTATAAAAGGTCATTTCTTTACACTAACTTCAGAGGATGACTCGCACAAATATTGGCACCTACGCCAGAGATGTTACATCAAATCCATCCCCACTGCATTCACTGCTTGGCCAAATAGGGCCAAGCATGGCTACATAGTGTGAACAACACTGAACCAGCACCCAGGCCAGCCACTCCCAAGCTGTGTCTGTGACCCAAAGAAGGGCTGTGGCAGCCTTTGAGTGGAATCACAAGACTGACAGAAAGGCAGTTGTTCTGCTGACATTTTGGGATCCTGAACCTGACACTGCAGATGGAAAAGTTGAGTACTGCAGCTCTGGTCCTCCAGTAGTTGGTTACCCTTATCAAACACACCTGCTTCATCTAGAATGGAAATTTCATGGCTATGTCAGGAAACAAAGGGCCCTCAGGTTTCATTGTTTTCCACTTTCTATCTGAGTGCTTTTGTGGTTATATATTAAATGGAAAGAAGAAAACGGTGACACCAAGATGTGGAAGGAAGCTGCTGTATAAAGGAAAATGTCTCTTCGTTTAAATATTCACACAAAGACGGGGGAGGGAGGCACTTGAAAGCATCCAGGATGCACTATATGGAGAATAATGAGACATAAATGGAAGAAAGAAAAGCCAAAGCTATTAAATTATGTTTTGTCTGTCCTCGATGTTGAAAATTGTTATTATTCAGCACAGCCCAGTCCATGTTTGTTTTGTTTTAATGTCTGGAATACTTTGCATTTCACCCTAATAATCCACTCTGTTCTAAATGTTTATACAGCATGATTTACTACAATGTGGATGTGTAATTATAGTGATGATTAGACAAAACATCTTTGACAAGAAAGGAAAACAGTAGTTAATAATGTTTTCCATCTGTTTGGTAAAATCTCACTTAAGAAGAAAGAACCCCTTAGCATATAGCAGGGTCCAAGGCAACACCTATGTGAGTACATGACAGCGGTATAAATGCCTAATGAATTCATTCTGATCATTGCTCACACGCTCTTGAAAGCACTACCATCTGTTTTATACATAAATATTACAGTAATTAATGTCAGCACATGTTTATATTATATAATTTCCAGAGTCTTATTTTAGAGTTAAGATCTTTTTTCTTTTCAGGCAGAATAACAGCATATTTTAAATTATTGGCAGGAAATGCAATGCTATTAGGATAAAATGAGGGAATTTCAGTAATGGCTCACATCTCTATTGGAAAACTTTAGAGCATTTAATGCTTCTGTTCCTCATTAAAGGATAAATACTGGGTCAGTGCCTACTCAAGGAAAGCCCAAAAGAAACTTAAGTACTGCTGAATGAGGTAAAACTATAGTGGAAAATACCATGAAACCTCTGAGCTCCTGAAATTGGTATTTTAAGTCCCTGTGGCAACCTCCTGATGACTGGGCATTGAGGGGTCATTAGTGCCTGGCATTGGGCACTCTGGCTCCAGATTAGCAAATGAGCCATGTTTAAAGTAAATGGATGGGTTAGCTCTGGTAGGGTTACATGTCTCCAGAGCCCTATTGTTTCTTGCTGTTTATAAGGTTCTGATGTTGGTATTGTCACCAATGTCTCATGAACATTGCAAGAAAGCAAAATACTTGAATAAAAATGTTTCTGCTCCCCCATCCAGAATGATAGCAATGGTGTCCACAAGAGTGAAAGGCAAAAGTATTCATCTGATTCTCATTTATGGCTTCTGCTTACATGGTATTCAAGTCACAGATGTGGTGAAAAACCAACTGAAGTCAGTTTAAAGAATTCTGTTGAGTTCTTTGGGCTTCAAATGAGGATTTATCTTTACCTGTGTTCCAAGAAAAATATGTTCCAGATGCACAAAAAAATTTGAATGACAGTCTTGAAACATAACTGTTTTCACTGTGTTCATTGTATCAATAACTTTCTCTCCTTACCAGTGAAATTGAGTCACAGCTGAACTTTTCTTGTTCTGTTGCCAATACCCCATGCACCTGTACAGGGACCTGCTATTTGAAAATCTTTGCCTAGTGACTGACATTGCTGAAATTTATTTCTGATATACTTACTTTCAGTTACATCTCTTTTTCTAGATTCCATGCTGCTAGTTTCACCTTTCATTTGAGTATTGATACTGCACTTTAGCATGGCTTATTAGTATCTTAACTTTATTTGACTTTTATCTTATTTTATTATTTTACTTTATTTTATTTTAACAAGAGCTGCAGCAGATGCTGCAGTTGTAGAATCTAGTTGAGATTTAAGTATCTCTGGAGAGACTTAAATCTTCTAACACTATTCAGTACAATCTGAGCCGCCAATAGATTTTCCTGGATATCTTCCATCCTGGATTCCACTTAAGCAAGGTTCCTAAGTATCTGTCTAAGTTTCCAACCAAGTAATTGCTGCTAAGGATTGCTACTTCTTGCAAAGAAAGCTATTCCATATTTATTTCCATTACAAATAAATAACTGGAAAGGGCAAATAATTGGAGACTAAAAAGGGAATGAGAAATAAATAGCAGCCCTATCTATCTGCAGAATGAAAGTGCTTTCCCCCGAATATCAGTTAACTGATAACTAATACTTCAGAGAATCATAGGATATCCTGAGTTGGAAGGGACCCATCAGGATCACTAAGTCCAGCTCCTGGCTCTCTGCAGGACACCCCAAGAATCACACTATGTGCCTGACAGAATTGTCCAAAGGCTTCTGGAACTCTGTCAAGCTTGGTGCTGGGGAGTTTGTTTCAGTGCCCTGGGGAGCGTTTCCAGTGCCCAGCAACCCTCTGGGTGAAGAAACTTTTTCCACATATCCAGCCTCCCCTGACCCAGTTTTGTGCCTTTCACTCATGTCTTGTTACTGGTCACGTGAGTGAGGAGATCAGTGCCTGACCCTCTGCTTCCCCTTATGAGGATGCTGAGTGTCACAATGAGGTCTCCCCTCAGTCTCCTCCAAGCTGAACAGACCAAGTGACCTCAGCCACTTCTCATACGGCTTCCCCTCCAGACCCTTCACCATCCTTGGGGCCCTCTTTGCACGCTCTCTAACAGCTCAATGTCTTTTTGATATTGTGGCACCCAGAACTGCCCCCAAGACTCAAGGTGAGACCACCCCAGTGCAGAGCAGAATGGATCAATCCCCTCCTTTGCCCGGCTGTGCCTGATACCTCCAGGACAGGGTTGGCCCTCCTGGCTGCCAGGGCACTGCTGGCTCAGGTTCAAGTTGCCATGGGCCAGCACCCCCAGGTCCCTTTACATGGCACAGCTCTCCAGCCTCTCATTCCCCAGTCTCTACACCCAACCAGGGTTGCCCCATCCCAGGTGCAGAATCTGGTGCTTCACCTTGTTAGAGTTTCAGAAATTTGCTTGTATCACAACTGTGAGTCTCCTCCTGCAAAGTTTCTGCTCAAGATTTAACTGCTGCCAGTTACGAGAGGCATTCACCTCTGGAGTTATAAAACAAGCTTTAAAATACTTAATATACATTCATGTACTTCTGGCTTTCTATGTCTCCTTCTTTCAGAGGATGCTGAAGGATGAAATAATAAATGTTTTACAGTAGCCTCAAGAGTTAGGGGTCTAACACAAGAAGGAGCCCAGCAGCTGCCTAACAATGAATGATTTTGAATGTGAGCTGAGAGTTGGAAATCTTGAAGGGTCTCATACACCACTGAAACAGCTGGGGGGTTGATTGGGTGGAAGGCAATGACATGTGGCTCTTGGCCACAGTATTAGTGTTGACACCACAAAAGTAGTTTAAGTTCTCTGATGACCGTGAGCAGTGAGAGTCTCAGTTTAATGTCTTGTCTAAAATACAGTGAGTGCCTTCCTCAGAAAAGGCCTCTCAGTATAGAAATGGGATGTTCATTCAGTCTGCTCTGTTGGTGGAGACCAATCTATCACCCATGCCATTGCCTAAGCTTGTTCTCTAGAGATTTTTCCAGTCACGCAGTAACTTGGATTAATGCTGCCTATTCTGCCTACATAGAGACTGCCTGTAATGTCCTTTAGTTACAAAGGCAGTGTATTCTGCTGCTGCTATCAGTGTGCATGCAAAATGTATTACAGTGATCAAAGAAAATGTTATGGCTACATCTGCAAACACTAGCGTGTGGAAATGGAAAAACTGGTATAGCCTTTGGCTCTCCTATGTTACACACATAAAACGTAAAACAGATTAGCTTTTCTGACTGTATAATTTGAGCATCTCTAATATATGAAAAAAGATAAGAAGAAGACAAAACAATGGAGGTACTCAAATTGTACAGAATAATGGATTATTTCCTATATGTATTTATTTACTCATATATTTCAATAACTGAATACAAACATATTAGGAAAGCAGAGTCCAGGAGAGAAAATCCAACATCACACTTACTTGTCTGCTTCTATTTCAACATTCAATTTCACTCTCTCTAATAAAGTAAAGTTGTGGGATTGGGCTCCTAAATCAAAACTCCCATTAAACAGAAATGTCTTAATTATGAAAACCAGAAAAATTTGGTTAGTTCATTTCTCAAGTTAAAGAATGAAAAAAGAATGATCCAGTAGCTTCAGATTACCATTACCTGCTCTTTCCTATATCACAGCTGCTTTCTGCTATTTTCTGGGGTGGGTATGGCTGTGGCCCTCTGCTGGTGTATTTCTGTATAACTTGGTTGATTTAGTGTAACAGCACCCTGGAAGAATAAACAGGACATTTGACAGTGGCTGAAGACAGCAAATCCACAGGACTACTGCTAGAAATGGTATTCACTTGAGTGTTTTACCCTTAAGCCCCTGCTGAGCTCACTGAAATAGGTTTTCTTGTGAACACAGCAGAAAGAGCTCAGCAAATTGATGAGCACAGCAAATTACAAGGACATGCTCTAAGCAGGTGAGAGAGTGTTAAAAGCAAGGCAGGAAAAGCAGGGTGATTTGGAGCAGGCCAACAGTCCACAGTCTTTAGGGAACTGAAGTCTGCTTGAGAAAAGGATGGCAGGTGCACACATATGTGACATAAAACTCTGCTATTCAAAATCCTTTCCTCTCAGGTGTTATTATGCTGCTATTGTCAATACAAATCAATGCTTCAAATAAAGAAATCTTGCCCAACTGAAGGGAAGAAGAGGACTGAAACCAAAGGCACTGCACCATAAACCAAGAGTGAGAGTAGAGTAGAAATCCCTCCAGCTGGAGGGAGTGGAATCCCCTCCCCAGGATATGGTCACCTGAGCCCAGGCTGCCTAGTGGTTCCCCCTGCACAGATACTGGCAGGGTGGTCTGGAGCAAACAAGGAGGCTTTTCAGGCAGGGAAAGGCACAGAGTAGGGACTACTTAAACTTTAACCTGATACACTGAGTTCAAGCCTCTTGAACTCTATAATGTTAAACAAACTTACCAAAGGATGGCTGAAGAGACATAGCAGACAATAGAGTTGCTTCTTAGCATGTGTAAGCATGTTGCACTTATTTCTCAAAAAATATGACGCGTTTTTCCTAAATTCATGCTCTCCCTATCTCAGCTACCACAGCCTACTATATGCTACAAAAGCTGATAAATTTATTCAGTCTCTTTACCCTCATCTTCCCTGATGCAAGAGGAAACTCACTGTTCAGCAAGAGTTAAGTATGAGTCTAGTATTTGAACTGGTCAAAATGGTATGTGCAACACTCATCTCACAAACTATAGGTGTTTTTTTGTCAGCATTTCATTCAAAGGATAAGAAGGCAAAAAAATTATCCAAACCTCCTCCCCTCACCCCCAAAAAAAATTCCCAACAAAAACACCACAACCAAAAATCAAACCAACCAAACAAAAGAAAAACAACTAAAAAAGCAAACCAACCAACCAACAAACCAAAAAAAACACCAAAAAACGCCACACAAAACAAACAAGCAATGCCCCGCCTCCCCCCCCCCCCCCCAAAAAAAAAAACCAAACCCAAAACCAATGCCCAAAAAACCTCCAAGCAACCCCAAAACCTTCTTTAGAGCAGGCATGTCCTAGAGATTGGAACAAATGTTCCTGGAGCCTGTTTTCTCAGAAGGATGGATAGTAAATAATTTAAGCCATCAAGGAGAGGGGGCAATTAAATCAGTCTAGATGGTAATACTCGTATTAGAAAGCAGTCAAGAAACTATAGAAGATTGTGATTGAGCACTTGATGAGTAATTTCGTATCCTTCATTTTAAAAACAGACTTTGAAATGACGCTTTTCAAAAATCGTTGTTCTGGTAAATTATTTTTAAACAGTACCCTATGTATTTTTATACATTTTCTGGCTGTTCCTTCTCCATCAGTGAAGATACCTCATCAGCAGAAGGCACATTCTCTTAGTTCTCAGAGCATCCAAAAGATTTAGATTGCAGTTATTAGCAGTTCAAAAATGTATTTTTCCTCTTATACATTTTCCAGTTTTTCATATGAACAGATAGTAGCATTCTAATCAGATCGATTTCTTCTGCTAGGAAGATAAGTACTGTTGGAACCCTGGACTCAGGTATCCTTTAAGATAAAAGGGCTCAGTATATTTTCATTTTCTGCAGATCACTTTGTTAAAAAGACTTGACTCTGATACGTGACTTTAAACTGCACAGAGACATTCAAGTAATTTGTAGGAATTATAATCAGAGATCCACATGAATTTTGAGAAGAAAATGTGCACTATAAATACACAGTTTTGGTTCAGTGGTGCTCTGAGCTTCCAGAAATAGCAGAGAGATCTTTGTACCCTGTGAGTTATGCAAACACCATGTACCTGCTCTGACCTCAGACACAACATAGAATACCCTATTTAAAAAGTGACTAATATTATTTAAAATAAAAATATGGCTTTTGAACAGATTAAGAATATTAATGCTACCGTATTTTAACTAACTGGTTGCTTTGTTTGATTTTCCATTATTTTTACAGGCATCCTGCCAATATATCACTAGAAATACAAAAGAGGCACACTAGAAACTGTACTACTATGCATCTATTTTGCCACTGTGTAGCAAATAGGTATAATCCATCATCTACAATACCCCTTTCAATAGTATCCTTCATATTTCAAATAATTTAATAGTCCAGCGACAGTCTAATTCTTTCCTTTGATAGCCAAGATGTTTTCAAAGGTAAGCTTTTTTTACCCCAGTAGCACTTTCTGGATTCTCTACTAAAATAGCCTTTAGATGCAAAATGCCTTCCCTTTTTTGGCCAACTTGAGGAATGTTGGAAAGATCTGGAAAAGACATTTTCACTTTTCAGGTCTGTCCCAAAAATCTTCACAATCTTCCTGTCATTTCCTTTTTCAATCCATCTGACATTGGATCCTCATCAAATGCCTGAAAATATTTAGGTAAAATGTTTTGTCAAAGGCAACCTCAAGAGAGCAGATTGTGGGCTGAGTCTTGTCTTTCCTCCTGCCATGTTCTATTAATGAAAAAAGAGTATTTTTACTAGCAATGGGCCATGTATGGCTTATTTGATGGAGCTGGGTGCCATCATCCGTAGTGGGAAAGGCATGGAATAATCTCGACATATTACTGCATGTTGGAATAATGTCAGTACTTCTGTATTGCAAAGTCTCCCTACTAGTTTGTATGAATAATGCAAACCCCACCGCTTAGTACTAGGAAAAACAAATAGGGAAGAGCAAAAACAACTTAACAATGAAATATAATTTAATCATTCAACAACATAGTCCATTTCACCACTTCAGCTCTCTCAGAGGCCAGTAAATTGACCTGCTTGAAGCCTTCTGAGCAGGTCTATTCCAAGAAGAAAAGCTGACCCTGAATCTGTTGTTTTAAACCTCTTTTCATAGTGTAGGATGGTTTAATCAAGTGTGTTTGTAACTGTGCCAGTGGTACAACTGCTTTGAAATGTTTTATGTGTCTAACACTCATGGTTCAACACCGATACCCAGGGGACGTATAATGCTACATACTTGTCATTCTCAAAAGGAAAAGCAGACAAATTCAGGACAGTATGTGCTTCCCATCTGTGCCTTGAAGTGAAGCTGCTTTTCTCTATCAGCCATCAGCTTTCCTATGCTTAATAATGCAATGCATTTTGCTGTTCTTCACTCAGGCATGGTGATGATTGCAGCAAGCAAGAATTCAGTAAAAAAGGGAGAGATTCACATTTGCTGCTGTGCTATTTCATGTAGCTCGCCTGCATATTTTTCATGCTGCTGTCTAATGAGGATCTCACGAAGCAGCTCTTTCTAAGTACGGTCCTGTGAAAATCCCATGTGTCCTATTTGTCAAGACCATTTCTCTTCTGCATCTGTACAGCGTTGGTGACCCAACTGCAGCAATTGATGTTGATAGGGCAGCACAGTGTATATATGCTTCTCACAAAGAGGTGGCAAAAGGAAAGCACTAGGAATTGGTTTTGAAGTTACACAAGTGGTCTGACAAAAGCTTTACTGAATAAATAGCCCCTTTCAAGAAGGATGAGCTTGCAGTGCCTCCAGTATCAGCAAAGCATTCAAGAGGGCAAGAAGTTCGGCAGCACCAGAAAAAAACATTTGAAAAGAAAAACAGGAATGGAAAATATTGCTGGTTGCCATGTGGAATAGTATTACTTTGAAAACTGACACATTTTTACCTCTCACTTGTAAGCTAGAAGCTTTAGATTTAATCTTAGATTTTCCATTTTGAATTCCATATTGTCTGTTAAAAAAAAAAAAAGAGAGACAATAACAACAATACAAAAACCACAAGACAGCAAACTCTTCTCCTAAAATAAAACTTAATGCTAAAAGAACTCAGGGTCCTCATAATTCCTCCAAAGCTATTAGTGTTCATCCTAATATTTGTGTGCTATCATCCATTCCCTCATGTCATCACTAACCAGGCTCTTAACTACTAAATTATAGCACACTTAGAAGAAATAACTATAAATATGTGTTTTACATTAACCAAGATCTTTACACATTGCCTGAGCAAGAGCTTCACAACAGGATCTGCTCAAGGTTTTGTACAACCCTTGGCAAGCCAAAAATCGGTGACCTTTTAACCAGCCCTATCTGGTTCGCCGTGGCACAGTTTTTTCCCCAAATCCACCCTCAGTATCGCAGGTGCCTGTGATGCGGCCCTTGAAACAGCCACTCCAGCTTTCAGTGCTGCAGAATCACGGAATCATTTCGGCTGGGAGAGACCTCCAAGATCATCAAGCCCAACGAAAAGCTGACAGATCTCCTGAGCGGCAGCAAAACGTGCTCCCAACACCATCAGCAGTGATTACGATCCTCAGCGCCGCCGCCACCGAGCCCGACGAAGGACCGGCCCGGCCCCGCGACCGGCCCGGCCCCGCGACCGGCCCGGCCCGGCGACCGGCCCGGCCCCGCGACCGGCCCGGCCCCGCGACCGGCCCGGCCCCCCGACCGGCCCGGCCCGGCCCGGCGCCTTCCGGCGGCAGCGGAGCCGGGAGCGCCGCGCACGGGAACGCGGCCTGCGCGCGCCCCCTGCCGCGCGCTGCCGGCACTGCAGTGCCCCCCCCGCCCCGCGGGAGCGCCGTGAGGGCCCGCGCGGGTTCGGGGGACGGTGTCCCACAGAGCCTTCCGTTTTTGAGTGCACAAACTCACTGTGAAAGGACTCTATGTACAGGAGAAATATATACGGTGTTTTCGTGTCCGGAGAAGGTGGGGAAAAATTTGGAGCACGAATCTGATGAGAAAGAGATGATGGAGCTGGGGAGGGGGGTGGGGGTTAGCCTGGAGAAAAGGAGGCTCGGGGGGACCTTTCCGCTCTCTACAGCTGCCTGAGAGGACGGTGCAGCCGATCGGCCTCTTCTCCCGGGTAACAAGCTCTCTTTCCTTTGGAGACCAGCAAAGAAAAATTGCTCCTAGTAGATTAGTAAATATTAGTTGCTGCATTTCTCCAGAATTTTTGCTGTCTTTAGACTAAGAGTTGGAATGTCTTTTTTCTGTGTAAAAGGATGAGCAGCCAATGGGATGAGAAATAACAGCTGTCTGTGTACAGGAGTAGGTTAGCAGAGAGAGCAGAATACCTTACTTGATGTGTCTTTACAGGCATTTTGTAAGTATCACCAACATGACTTTTATAATTATTTTCTGATGAACTATAATGGCAAGAAGCCAGGCATTGCCATTACTGGTGCCCAAACTGTGAATTCTCCCTGATCCCAGGAAAAACTCCTGTGGATTTGGGTCAAGTCCTGTGATGAGATTTGTGCCTGAAGTTAAACTAGCCATTTTCTATTATAATCACAGGCCATGGCAAGCTGTTTATAGATTCTGTCATCCAACCATGCTACTGTGGCTTAGGCCTTGAAGTGTTTTGCCCCTTGTGACTGCTGATGAGAAATGTATTGCAAAATCCTCAGATGATCAGTTCACAGGAGTATTTCCTCATCACACGCACTGGTACTGAACTGACTACATCTGGTCTAATTTACGCTTCTAGCAAGCCTGGTACAAAGCTACATGAGGACAAAAATAAGACCCTTGACTTAATTTAAGGAGATTTATTTTTTTTAAGTAACTTTAATTAAGTCAAGATAGGAAATTCTTACTCCTAAGTGTATGTTCATGCATAAGCTTGCACTGAAGTATGTGCAGCTGTGGAAGAAAACAGATCCAGTTACTCTAGGAAAATAGCTCAAGAGTGTCAGAAGCCCACTTCTTGCACCTTTGCTAACAATCTCCATGTACCTTGCTTTCCTAGTGTAGGAACATACTGGGGGGACCTCAGGCACTGTGGCATGGAATGGGAGGAGACATTTGAATACAGAGAAGCTGAGCTGTTTCTCTGGCTGCTGTTCTCAGCATCCTCCCTGCACTCAGCTGCACCTCTGTGTCGGCCCTGGGGTATCGTCTCTGTGGGGCTATTAACTCGCAGTGTGGCTCTGATGGTGCTGATTTGCCCTGTCTCAGCTGCCACCTGGCGCTCATGCAAGTTCCTGCACCCAATCTGCTGGAATGCCTCTGGGAAACAATTCTTGAGAGATACTGTCCTGCCAGTAGACTGGATTATCTGAGAAATATCTCCTTAGTTGGCAGGAAAGTGCATTTATTTCATTGGCTTAGTACGATCAGGATCAGGATCTGTCAGTTTTGAGAGATCTGCTCTGCAAATAAATTACTTAGGCACCAGGAACTTGGCAGGGAGAAGCCAGAAGTCATTGTCCCAAAATATTTGCTCTTCTCACTGTAAATCTCAAAAAGAATTGAGTGTTTCTGTCAGGGAGAGACAGATGCGTGTGTGTATTTCTAACACTATCCTTGATGCTTGACTACCCCCATGTATGCAAAGTAACTCAGCAGCATGCTAGAAGAAGGATGAACTGAAAGCTTTGCAAGGATGTATCTCCTTGTCTCTTGCCCTTTGGCATGTAGAAGCACAGGCAGACACTCAGTGAGGCTGAATGAAGGAATAAATGTTTTTGCCAGTACAAACATACATGTCTAAGTCGTTTCTGGCTTAGAGCCCAAGTCATTTTGGCATGACTGAAAACATTACTTAAAAATTTACCACTGTGTTTGGAAAGCTGAGAGTTGTAGCTTTTGAGAGGTACTGGCACAGTGCTTAATAATAGCAGAGCCCTTAACAATATGGCAGGATTAGGACTGACAATAACAAGAAGCCAAAAGAATACTCAACCCACAGGCTTATGTGATGAGAATTTTAAGTAGCAACTGGTTAAAAGTGTTGCTTACAAAGTCACTTTAAAGCCTGAAGGATGAGAAAAAAATGGCTGTTTCCTCCCTGTGCTAGACCCAGCAGATTCTAGCAGACAGCAGCATGTTCATTCCTTGATGAACTGATGTGGAAAGTCCTCTGATTTCAGTTTAACTTGGAAAGGACCTGATTTAGGTCCTTTCCATCAAAGCCATTAATTGTACATCTAAGGTCATGATGCACTCCTCTTTTTTTCTGAAACTAGACTTCTGTCCTCACCAAAAGCAAATTCCAAGTATTTCCATGGCCATCAGAAAGAATATTTAGAAGTTTTCCATGCATGTCTTCTGGTTTACTTTGTGAGCTGTCTGCAGGGAAGAGAACCAGTGGTCTCTCTTTTTTTTTCTCATGCATTGCCGAAGGGAGTGTTTTGCTCTGCTTTTCAGAAAATGAGGGAATTCTGAAAAACTCATCTTGTCATTGGGTAAAAGAAGACAGGTCCTCTCCCACTTTTTTTTTTTTTTTTTTTTTTTTGTTTGTTTGTTTGTTTGTTTGTTTTTGTCTACTGTACAGTTAAAAGTATTGATTTCTCTTGATTTTGCTAATTGTGCAGTAAGTGTATTTGCTACTTCTTTGAAATATCAGGATGAACATCTGGTTTTGGTGCTCATTGGTCGGCCAAGCTGGGAAGCTCTGGATATTTTGCCAAAACATTAACCCAGCTCTGAATTTATAACTAATATCAGGAAAAACACTAGGGGAAAGTGTAAGCATGTGTAGACTGTGTAACAGCCAAGGTCAAATCTTACATGATTTTTTTTTTTTACTGAATAATTTTATAATGTGGTTCACAGACAGCTGCTTCCAGTTCATAGGAGAATATTTATATCAATGAGCACCTTTAAAATATGCAACCTAAATAGTTTCATAATGAATGTACATCAGTGAAATAATTTTGGGAAATAGAAATGTTATTTTGGAACAGAGTCATGAGCAAGTGATAAATATGAAACAAATCAAGTTGCCTCAAAGTTTTAAGAAACCAAAAAAAGATCTTCAGACTTTCAAAAGAGCCACATAAAGAAAGAACCAAAATATTCCATTGGAACAGACAGAAATACAGCAAAGAGGGAAGTATCAAGAAGCAGTGCAATGCATCAGGAAAAGCTTTCTTTACACTAAGTGTAACAAAGCACTGAAGCAGGTTACTTAAGGGTGCTGTGGAAATCGTCATTGCTGGAATATTTCAAGTATCAGGCTAAACAAGTGTTTGCCAAGAAAGGTTTTGGGAGAGTACATCCTGCCTTGGATTATCTCTTAGCATGTTTTCTTTGAGTTTGATCAATATGGTGGACAGAAGTAAAAATCCTTAAATCTCTTCCAGCTTCCTACATACTGTCCAGAGGTAACTGCTTTCCCTTAGAGGTTTAATAGTTGTAAACCTTTGTCAGATTCCAATATTGTTTTTTCTTCCCTTGTTTTGACATTTCTCACCCAAGACAGCATTTCAGTATTAACGTTTCATCTGGCTGCTGCAATCATGACTGTTACCACAAACTTGAGCCAGCAGATAATGTGCTGCCAAGGCTTCAGCAATTAATAAATATGGCAATTAAAAACAGCAAATGAATCTTATGCAAAGAAAATAGGGAAAAAGAGAAACTGAGCAGGCTGCTGGCTGCTGAAATTTTTCAGGAACTCCATTTCCTGGAGCTGACATCTCATCATCCTCCTGTCCAGCTGACAGGCTCCCAGCCCAGTGCTGGTGCAAGGGGGAGGTGCAGAACTGTCAGGCCATGGCAGGAGCCAAGCGGGGAGTGTGGCAGGGACAGCTCACCCAGCATGGCCTGGCCTCTGCATGGAGGGGAGGGGAGGGGAGGGGAGGGGAGGGGAGGGGAGGGGAGGGGAGGGGAGGGGAGGGGAGGGAAGGGAAGGGAAGGGAAGGGAAGGGAAGGGAAGGGAAGGGAAGGGAAGGGAAGGGAAGGGAAGGGAAGGGAAGGGAAGGGAAGGGAAGGGAAGGGAAGGGAAGGGAAGGGAAGGGAAGGGAAGGGAAGGGAAGGGAACCTGCAGACTAAATATGTTTTATGCGGTATCTGTCTCCTGCCGCCCACTGCTCAGCTCCCAGGGAGAAAGGTGGAACACTTGAGGAGAGCTGGGGAACAGGGTGAGTTTGAGGGCACTCATGGGGCCAGAATTGAAGACTTTGAGGGTTCAAAGTCTTTAAGCCACTGCAGTACTGCAGGGACCTCCTGTGGTCACTGGAAACAAGGCACTGCACCCAGGCCTGGAGATGGGGCACAATGGGCAGAGGGCTTCCTGCTGCACTTGGCCCTGTCCAGCTGCACAGCGCAGGGGTGTCAGCCTTGGGAAGTGCTCACAGGCAGGAGGCACCACCGCTGAGAAATGGCTCTGGGACGGGGAGCTCCCCACTGAAAAGAATGGAGAAGCTTGATGCCTTTAGACTACAAGCTCAGCCTTGTGCCCTGCCCCATGACCAGTGCAGATGTGTCCCTTAAGTTTCACAGAGACCCCATCACACCAAGCTAACCCTTTGCCTAAAACATCCTAGTTTGCTTCTTATCAGCTATTGCTCATATTGTCAAGTCTAGCCAGGCCATGAGTTTCTTGTGATCAAATGGGTACTGGGGAACCAGCACTGGGACATTGAGACAAGTGATTCAGGGAAAGAGCAAACAATGTCAGTCTGGATTACACACCAGATAAAACAGGTGTGTGATATCCAGTTGTCCTGGGTTGACGGTGCCTTATATCCCATATCTGGACTGTGTTGTTATGTCTAACAGCCAATGCTTGGCTGGCTGTGGCTTCTGCTGCTCTTGCTGCTTTTGGCTTTGGCTTTGGCTGGCCGGCTGCTTGCTGCTTGCTGCGGCTTGCTGCTCCTGCTTGCTGCTAACTTAGCCACTTTTGCTTTCTGCTGCCTGTTTTTGCGCTGTTTCTGGTGGTTTTTTCCTTCCTTTTCCCTTCCCACCCCCGCCCCACCCCCCCGAAGATTTGGACCGGCTTCGGACCTGAGGACCTGACCTGAGGATCTCCGAGGATCTCCAGCCCGTGGAAGAAGCTCTGTGCCCTCCCCCCACAGTAACTTGAGCCTTTTCCTTTTCTCTTGTGGGGGGAAGAGTTCTTGTCAATAAATCGGTTTTTTCCACTCGTCTCCTCCAAAGAATTTCCTTCCCAAACCCAGGGCTGGGGGCAGGGAGGGGTGGTGGAGGTTTGTCTTAGGGGATTTCCTCTCAGAGGGTCTTCTAATTTGCCCTAAACCAACACACCAGTGTTAGTGCATTAGGAGTAATCCTTATTTTCTGCAGTGTCTATTACATATTACATAATCTTGAGGATTTTTTTTTCTCTTATTTCTGTGCTATTGCTGGCCTAAAACCAACACAGCCTCATGGTTTTTTATGCATTGCTCAGTGACCTCCTCTGCAGAAGTAGCAACCCCAGGCAGTGAGGAATCCACTCCTATTTGTTTAAATTCAGGGGGTTTTCCCATAGTTTCTAGTAGTGGATTCAAGCTATGGAACACACCTGGGACATTTAAAAAATGAAGGCAGACATTTCTTCTGCTGACTGCGAAAACCAAAAGCACCAAAAAACTTGCCATTTCTATGGGCAGGTATTGGCAAATCTGGAGAGAGCAATTGATTTCTTGCATTCAGTTGCTCAACTGTGTTGTCTATTGCCAGTTTGAGATATTTGTTTCTGTAGTGGCCCTACATAATCCCCCATTCCTCCATTCTTTTCATACCCTCTCTGTGTTGGCCAGCTCCAAATCCTTCTCTACCAGAAAACTGACTCTTTTAACCTCATGTGACTCCAAGTTACTTGCTTTTCTGAGATACATACTACCCACAGCACAGTTCTCTTACAGCTGCAACCCCTGAAGCTACTAGTTGTCACTCTGTACATGAAACTCACATTGCAGCTGCAGGGCTTGGAGTGTCAGTCGTGCATAAGGAGTATAACTCAGACATCTTTATATGGTTGTTTTATTTATATTCAGATCAGCATATCTTCCACTGCACTTTGTCCTAAACCAGGAAGTTTGGCTCACAGGGAATTGGTAAGAGTCCTTGGTTTAAGAAGAAAGTATGGCTCTATTCCAGATAATACATCTCCTTCAAATAGTCTCTGAACCATACTGGCTTTACTTTCCTGAAACTGCTTGTTTGGGATTACCAGAAACAGTGTTCCACATGATAAAATCCATGGTGTCTTCTAGATTTTGTCTGCTAGACTTCAGCCTGTCATAACAAATTAAGGGAGTCCATGTCTAGGAAATACATGATTGATGTATGCTGCAAATGATGTGATTAGGAGATTACTGGCCTGAAAGACTTCCTAGAGTACAGCTCTTCAAATTTACTTCATGTTTTTTCTAGGATAAGATTGCTTTTTTTCTTTTTTTGGTGAGTGATAAACTGCTTTGAGAATGCCACCCTTTGCAAAAACTATCCGTGAAAGGGATACAAGAACAGGCTCTTTCTTCCAGAGTCACAAAGCTGTTATCAAAATCATCAAAATTAACACTGCAGATGGAATAAAAGCAACCTGTCTGCTCTGTGAGGTGTGTCAGCTATTCCTAGCTCTGCTGGGATTTGAGTGGTTTACCTATAATTGGTTTATTTGATAACCAGTTCTGAACAGAAGAAATCCCTTTTATGCTTGCACTGGGAACACACAGATGAAGTGAAATGCAAACATTTTAGTGCATTTTCAGAGCAGCAAACCTGAATGGCAGCAAATATCTGCTATCTTTCATCTGAATATCATATGACCAGGGAAAGTTTTCACTTAAATCCAGGATAAAGCCTAAATCCCAGCTACATTGGTCATCCACATCATCGTAATCCTGGAGTTACTCCTGTTTCTCCTGAATAAGGTGTATTTGTATTCTGATTCCAGTTGTCTTTAAGACAATCTTCTGAGCTCAGAATTGGTCTAGCCTGTCCTGATAGATACTGTCCCCAGACACAGTGAACAGGATGTAGCTTTTCAGGAGAGCAGGCTATGCTATACATTTCCTGAAAAGTCCTTAAAAGTTTCCCTCCAATTTGGACAAAGGAGATGTAAAAAGATGCATACATTTTTTTCATTAAATCCACTCTGTGATTAGTAAACACTTCCAAAACAAGGAAAAGCATTTCCCCTGTATAGAACAAATACTTTATAATTAATCTAGTGTACCATTCTTGCTCTGTTTCATTTCTCTTTGGAATCCTAGAGATGTTAACAGTGAGTTTCTAGGACAATGTTATTTGTTTATAATGGGGTGAGTAGCTATGGAAGTACCTCTCTTAGATATCATTTGTGGAGAAGGTTTAACACTGAATTTATCTTACACCATAGCATTTAATACTAGCATGTCCTGTAGGAAAAGATTAATCCAAAATTAATCCAAGATTCCTGCTTGATCAAAGGCATTTGTAACTTCTTGTGTGTAATATAAAGTATTATCCTCACTGTAGATTTACATAGAATGATTTGGCCTGACCTGAAGAGACTAACTGAAGAGGCTTCATGTTCAAAGCAGTAGATAAGACTGCCATCTCCTCATGAATTGCGGGTAGTGTATAAAGTCACAGGTAATGATAGTGTGGAATATAGCAAACTATATTCTGTTGGACTTCAATGCAAAACATTTGGTGTTAAGTTCACAATAGAACATGCCTTCCTACAGGAATGAAAATGACTTACTATAGTAAGATTTAAAACTGAATACAATGCTCTAGTTTTTAATTGTAAAACATTTTGAAGTGTACTGGAACTTCTAGAATTGGATCCCTGTTGCATAAATATAATTAAATGTTTCCATCTGTGGGCTCTCCTTTCAAATCTGTGAGGTAGGTCTCACTGGAAGAAAATAAGAGCACATATTTGGAATAGGAAAATTTAAGCTACAGGAGTGAATGAAGGACAAAAAAATTAAATAAAAAGAAATTACACTTTAACTTTTGCTTTTTAAACTCTTCTACTATTCTTGTTTATTTCAGTTTTCATAAAATGGTTAATTAATTTTAAAATCCAGTTGATTTACTGTATGCTTTGCACCTGGTACATTATTATTTTTGAAAATACAAGGAAAAAATCAAGTTTCATTTTTGAGAAGAAACCTTTAAATTCACAACATCTAAAGGCCTTTCAAAAAGATGCTGGCATTTATCCACATTGAATAATCAAATTAGTTGATAATTGCATTAATTTGATAATATTTTAAAAAATAAAGAATACAATAATATCAAAATAATCTTATGCTGCTTTACATGTATATTCATGTATAATGTAGAGGGGCAAACAGTAACAAGTCAAACAACTGACTGAAATTAACATTTCAGCAGAATAGCCACAGAGGAACCCAGCAAAGTGTTTTCTGGATTGTCTTGGTTTTGGGAAGACAGGTATCCGCCAGGGAAAGCTGGAGTTTCCCTTGGAATGGAGAATGTAAACCCCTCACCCCCTCCGGAATATTATAATTCTGCAATCCAAGGCTTTCAGGCAAAGATATGGGAATAGGAATAATAGTTCTTTACTAGGAATATTAACAATACAAGTGTAGTAGTACAAAAAACTAAGCAAACAAACAAACAAAAATCCTAGAAACCCTGACAGAGTCAGAGCTACAGCATGATACCGTTGGTCAGGGTGTTGGAAGCAGTCCAAAGTAAGTCCTCCTGGAGTAGCAGATGTGATTCTGTAGAAAGGGTCCAGTGATGGTGAGAAAGGTCTCGTCTTCCTCCAGGAATACAGTGGAACCAGATACCTCATGTTCCTATGTCTCAGTTTTTATCTAGGTAGGAATGGTTGGCTCCCCCCTCGCTGGGTGGAGCATCTCACAATGGGATGATGGAATGTATCATGTCCTTGGTGAGCCTTAATGGCCCATTACCAGAAGATATCCCCAGGAGAGAGGACAGGTGGTGAAAGAGATAAGAAACACTGCCCCACCTGGTTTTAACAGCTGGCCCATTATCAGAAGGCATCCACCTCCCTCCCCGCTGAAGCTACGAGAGATAAAGAAAAACATCTCCCCAGCTGCTTTCAACAGATGAAACAGAATACACTTTATTTTGGTTACATAACACAAGACATTGACATGGGTCAATGTAGAAGAATATATTCGGCATCACCAGACGTTTTGCAATGACATATTCTGACATGCTACTAAGGGTCTGAGTATTGTCAAAGTTACACAGTTCCTGATTGGGAAGATTTCTATAGCCAGCTCCCATTTTCTGCACTTTCAACCACAGCATTCTTCTTTTCAACTGTTCCGTTTGCATTGCTGGTTTCTTCTAAAACTACCACTAAACTGGACAGAGTTGTGTGAGGATCAAGCAGTTTCACAAGGGGTATGTCCACCTTTCGCTCCTGAAAGACACGGTTCTGAATTGTCATAGCTAACATAGAATCTATGCCCAAAGAGGAAAGTGGTGCATTCATGGTTAATTCATCTGTGGTCACTCCTGTGAGGTCACTCACCAATGAGGTGATGTAGTCCTCAGATTTGAGAAAGGCAGTCTCTGGGACTTCAGTTCCCTCAGAGGTTTCAATCTTGTTCCTGAAAACTTCTGACATAAGTGATATGAAGCGACTTTTGAGAGAAATAATCTGAGTAAGAACATGATGATACAAAGTTTGAAAGTTCAATTTGACAACAGCTTGCTGTGGGTTGTTTATAAGTAAGGTCTTCCTGAGATAGTCATGGATTTCATGCACTTGCAGAGTGTCTATGCCCTTGGATTCCAGAAAGCTCTGAAGATGGTTTTGATTGAGAAGCAGGCCAAGGTTCAAAGCACCCCAGTTAATGGCCTGGCCTGAAAGCCCACAGTTCCTCCTGTAGAGGCAGAAGAAATCCAGGAAAGAGTTTGCAGCTGCATAATTTGACTGGCTGGCATTGCCCAAAAAAGAAGCAACAGAGGAGTAGCACACAAAGTAGTCCAGCTCCTGGCCTCTGGTAGCCCAGTGAAGATTTAGGGTCCCTGCTACTTTTGGGCTCAGCACTTTGTGAAAGTCAGCCAGCTTCAGGACTTCAAGGCGGCCATCGAGTAAAGTCACAGCACTTTGGAATACCCCTTTGATTGGACTCCCCACAAAGGTGTTGGCAATGGACTGGAAAGCTTTCTCAACGTCGCTGGTCAAAGTCACATCACACTGCACAGAAATTACTTTGCTCCCTTTGTACTGCTGCTGCAAAGCCCTCATCTCTTCTTGCTTCTCACTGCTGGGGATTCTCCTGGAGAGTATTGCAATACACCCTCCTCCGTTCTCAGCTATGAATTTCACCGTTTCAAAGCCAAGACCAGTGAGCCCCCCAACTACTACATAAACAGCATTCTGCTTAAACAGCTGCTTCTGGGGCTCGTACAGCGGGATGTCTGAAAGCACACTGATGTCCTTCTGCCTTCTCAGAACAGCAAGGGGGACAGAAGTGCAGGTGAAATAGGATGTCACACAGTTCAGCCCTTCAAAGTTCTCAGTCTGCTGAAAAACAGAACCGGAGAGATGTCTAAACTGTTTCATATCCATGGAACTGATCCAGCCATGTACGGTCTTCAGCAATTCCTTTAGAGGTGCTTTCCGGAAAAGGCTGGCAGCAGTGAGGATATGAAAGCTGATGTTTTCATTATCAATTTCACTGACATTCTGGATACATTCAGACTGTTGACTGCCACACACAATTACCACATCTTTAAGAAAGTGCATGTGGGCCAGATCCTCCTGAGACAATCTGTTGACTGGAGGAAGAATGACAAGGGCACTGCACAGGTTGATATATTGGAACATATCAGGAGCGGGCTTTGCACGGACTGTTCTCCAACCCATCTCTTCCGCTGCTGCCAAAAGAACGTGGCACAAAGCTGATGATGGCTCTGTAGTAATAATACCCAATGCTCTGCCATGTTTCCCCTTGGGCAACCTCTGAGTGAAGATCTCCCATGCAATGATGAAGTATGACACACAAGGGACTTTCTGGAGGAATGGGAATTTCCTTGCATTGAAACAGACTGTTCCTGGAACCTGAACTCTGGATGATGCTGCAGTGGGGTAACATGAAACCACATAATCTCCCACTTTCACTTTTTTCACATCAATGCCTATTGCAGTGACTGTGCCACTGAAATCAAGACCTAGAAGCCTGTGTTTGTCTCCTGCTTCTGAGTTCCAATACAGTGTATTACCAAAGTTATAGCTAGAAACACTAATGGGAAAATAATCCTCTGAGTGCAGACAAATTTTATCCACTTGAATTTCAACACTCTGTTTGTCAAGCCGAGTAACAGCGCTGGTGGATAATTCTCCAGACAAGTCTTTCGCTGTGTATGGATCAGAAGTGTGCAAAGTGAATGATTGTGATTTCTGGAGTGATCTTACAGGTTGGATGTAATCTGCATCTACAAAAGGTGTGCGTCTGACTTCCGACGCATAAAGTCTTCCCTGGCTGATGCAGACTTCTGGATACTCCCCATCTTTGTATTTGACAAGAAAATTTGCCAGCACTGAGATGTCCAGGGAAGTGGAGGAGCTGAGGTCAATCAACTGAAATGTGATTTCTGGAACTTCAACAATACAAGTTCTGGTCATGCCATACAATGCAAACCCACAGTTAACGTGGTCCACATATCTCTCTGATGTTCTGTAGGTGATCACTCTGATGGAGCAGTGGGACGTCTTCTCTCTTAGTGCCACCACTACCTGGCGATAGGCTTCGCAGCACTTGGCCAACTGATCTACCGCTTTCCTTGGGAAATCTTCATTTAACTTTTGAATTCCCCACAGGAAGAGGATTTCATCATAATCCTCAACCTCTGCTCTCATTTTATTCTGGGACTCGACTTCCACGAGGCTTTCCCAGCCTTCATAGGTAACATATCTCGAAGCAGGATGCAAGTATTTTTTGAGCTGCTCAGCTATCCCGACTTTGTCTGCAAACACAAGGACTCTGGGCTTAAACCCCAGATGTCCAATTGTCTGTGAAAGAGAGACTTCTTTCCACTTGTTTTCAAACAGGAACTCATTGTCTCTGGAAGACGATTCCTTCATGAAAGTGATGCTAATGCGCTTGAGCTCAGCCAAAACAGAGCCGTGTTTGTCCAGAAAGCATCCACAGACCTCAAGGCAGTTCCCAATGGATTTGCTCATTCTCATGTATATCATCATTTCCTCCTCCAGCGGGCAGAGCACCACCAGGCTGCCTATCCCTGAAGGAAAGCCTGCTCTGGACTTGAGTGCCCTTGAGGTCAGGACAGTGCTCATCTGCAGAAAACAATCGAGCAGCACTGGGTGGATACAGCAGCTGTACATGTCTCTGACAGTCTCCTCATTCACCTTTATGCTTGTTATTGCTTCCTTTAGCTCCGGGCAATAATGAACCTCACTGAGCTGCCTGAATATGGAGCCATACTGAAAGCCATACTGAGACAGTGATTCATAAACCTCCTCTCTGCTAATCACTGACCTGCATCTTTGATAGATGGCTTGGAAGGAGATGCTGCTTTCTTCCACCACACCTTCAACCCCCTTTGCCACTTGACCAGCAGCATAAACTGCGTTGGAGGAAGAGAGAACCTCAAAGGTTGTCATGGCTTTTTGCGGACTCAGTTTGATACTCAGCACTTGGGAAGTCTGTGTGAGAACACACGGTGCAGAAAAACTGATGCTCAGCTGGCAAGAGCTCAGAGGCACTTTAGGTCTTGAGCTGCTCATCACAGAGGCCAGACCAAGCTCCACATAGAAGGCACCAGGGATTAAGGCCACCCCATTGTTCTTGTGCTCATATAAGTATGGTGTTGTGTCCTGGGACACCAGGCAGCCAAACTCCACGTTATTACTGTTTATGCCGTAAATCAAAGGATGACTGGTGTTGACACCTCTTTGGTTTGCTTGTTGATGGATATCCAGACAGGCCATGAGTTTTTGGCGATGAAACTGATATTGTGGAATGACCTCAGGAACACTTTGGTACCCATTATAGAAGTTCTGCCAGTTGGGATTAAATCCCAGTTCAAACAGATTTCCTACCAGGGTCAGGAGCGTCTGATACTCTGCATCTGTTTGCAAAGAGGACACCACCTTTGTGCCTTTTCCTAGTGTTTCTTTTATGCTTCGCTGCAATGCTCGGTGAGGACTTATTTCCACAAACACCACGTTTTCCCTGCCTCTGGCTGCAGTTTGGATGGCTTGTGTGAAAGCAACAGGCTCACGAGTATGCCGCGCCCAGAATTTGCCCTGAGCAAAGTCATTTTCAGATGCAGCCAGGCCCGTCAGTGTTGAAATCACTTCCATTTCCCCCTTCTGCTTTTCTAAAGGCTCTATCTGCTCCTCCAGCTCCCCAAGTATCATATCCATGCTGGGGCTATGGTACGCAACTGGAACATTTAAAACATGAAGAAAGATGTTTCTCAGTCTGAAAGCTTCAGCTAACTCTCTCTGGACAGCTTCCACAGCATCTACACTGCCAGACAAGGTGCAGGAAATGGGGCTGTTGAAAGCAGCAATGCACACCTTTCCCGAGTAGGGATGCAGGCGTTCAGCAATCTCTTCAACAGGGATGTTTCCAACCACCAGCATTCTGCCACTGGCAGTCTTGGCCTGCAGCCTGCTCCGGTGATAAATCACTTTGACTGCATCTGCCAGGGAAAGGTACCCAGCAATATGTGCAGCAGCAACTTCCCCCACCGAGTGGCCAACAGCAGCAACGGGCTTAATACCCCAGTGCTTCAGGAGGGAAGCTACAGCAACCTGCAGGGCAAACAGCAAGGGCTGGGAAAGCTCTGGATTCAACAAGTCCTTTGGGCTGCGATTGCTTGCTGGCAGGAGGCTGATGGCAGCATGCTGCTGAAAAAGGTCTTCTATCTCCTTACACTTGTCTCTGAACATTGGCTCTGTGCTCAGCAGTGCCTCACTGAACTCCTTCAGCGTCACGCCGTTGCCACAGAAGACAAACACCAGCTGGGGTTCCACTTTGGACATGGCAGGTTCCATGCTCGCTGCCAACTTAAGCTCTTGCTGCAAGTGTTGGAGGGAATTTGTGACAAACGCTTTTCGGTACCTGTAGTTGGCATGGCTTCTTCTGCAGGCAGAGGTGTAGGCCAGGCTTGGGAGAGTTACCGAGCTCCTTGTGCTCAGCTGCTCTGCTGTATTGGCCATTGTCATCTGAAGGGACTTAGGGGATGCTGCTGACAGCACAACTAATTCCAGGGGCTTCTTAAAGGCAGGAAGAGGCTCTGGCTGCTTCACCTGCCTGACTACAACATGAGCATTGGTTCCTCCAAATCCAAAGCAGTTGATGCCAGCTACTCTTCCATACTCACTGGATTCTTCCCAGGGCTCCACAGCTGTGGCAACAGCAAGGTTTAATTTCTCGGTATCGATGCTGCTCATCTCCTTTGAGTAATGCAAGGATGGAACAATCTTTCCATGATGCATCATCAGGAGCACTTTGATTAACCCGGCTGCCCCAGCAGCCGATTCAGTGTGTCCAATATTTCCTTTCACGGAACCGATTTTCAGAGTGGAAACTCGGGAAGACCTGTTTTTGCTAATGACACTGCCCAGGCTCTCAGCTTCAGTAGGATCTCCAGCAGCAGTTCCTGTGCCATGGGCTTCAATGTACTGCACAACTGAGGGATCAACATGACTTTCATAAATGCTGCGCAGTAACTTCTCTTGCTCTATTGGAGATGGTCTCGTGATCGGAGTGGCGGACCTGCCATTCTGACTGACCGCACTGATGTTTATCACACCCCAGATTTTGCTGTAGTCTTCCTTTGCCTGTTCCATGAAAAGTTGAATTATCTTTAATAATACTAATAGTCTATGGTTAAAGATGTCACCATGAACCTTCCAAGCCTGGTGCAGCCCATAGACTACTACCCCTTACTTACCCTCTATATAGAGGGTGAGGTAATGGCAACACAGTCTGAGAGCGATCAAAAAAGATTTCAGGGTTTGGATGTTTGCTAAGGAGTCTGTGGCACAAGTTATTTTCTCCTCTATACTTCCAGTTCAAAGCAGCAATATTGAAGAAAAAATATTGAAAACAGCAATAGCTGAAAGCATCCATATAGAAAGAAACAGATGGGCTGAGTCTACTAAGACATGGCTCCGCAGCTGGTGTCACCACCAAGATTTTGGGGGTTTTGACAATGGTATAGCCTTTGCTGAGCCAGGCATGCTCACACCAGATGCATCCCACCTCTCTGAGTAAGGAAGGAGAGTCTTTCCACGGGAACCAGCAAGACTCCTTGGAGAGCTTTAAACTAAGTATGATAGGGGAGGGCAATATCAGGCTTGTCCCTAGCATACTGGGGGATAGTATGAAAAAGTTAGCATGATAGGGTACTTCTCAGGCCCCTCTGCAGGTGACTCTGAGATGTACCAGCCACACTGGAGTACACCAGCAGTCTTACAGAGACAAGCCAGGGGCTCCTGAGATAATAGAAGCCAACAGGGAACTACCAGAGAAACACGTTAGTACCAAAAGACGGCTTACGAGGGAATACCTTGATCAAGCACCAGCAGTCAAAAACATAACCACTAGACAGGACTATGGGACATCCCTTCACACCCCTACTGGGATGTTGTCACCATCAAATACTTCTATCAAGTGCTGTACCCCAATGCACATAGTATGGGGAACAAACAGGAGGAACTAGAGATCTCTGTGCAGCCACTGGGTTTCGATCTCATTGCAATTATGGACATGGTGGGATAGCTCCCCTGACTGAAATGTTGTCATGAAGAGCCACAGGCTGTTTAGGAGAGACAGACCAGGAAGGTACAGTGGTGGAGTTGGCCTCAATGTGAGGCAACATTTGGAGTGTACTGAGCTCTGCCTTGGTGAGGATAAAAGGGCAGGCTAGTAAGGGTGAGACCATTGTGGGTGTTTCCTACAGGCTGCCTGACCAGAAGGAGGGAGTGGACGAGGCCTTCTACAGGCACCTGTCAGCATCCCCACAGCCACAGGCCCTGGTTCTTGGGGGGCTTTAACTACCCTGACATCTTCTGGAGAAGCAAAACAGCAAAGCACAAGCAGTGCAGGAGGTTCCTGGAAAGCACTGGTGGCAACTTCCTGCCACAGGTAGTAGAGGATCCCACAAGGAATGCTGGGCTGTCCGACCTTATATTAACAAACAGGGAAGGCCTTGTTGGACATGTGATGGTTGGACAGCCTTGGCTGCAGTGACCATGAGATTGTAGAGTCCAGTATTGAAGGAAGACGTAGCAGGACAGAGAGCAAGATTTCAAACAGGGACTACAGGGGAGCTAACTTTAGCATCTTTAGGGATCTTCTTGGAAGAATCCAATGGGAGAAAGCCCTGAAGGGAAGAGAGGTCCAAAAGAGTTGGTTGACATTCAAGGCTCACTTCCTACAGGCTCAAGGACAGTGCATCCCAGTAAGAGAGAAAGGGGGCAACAAGCTTCTGTGGATGAATAAAGAACTCCTGTCATTACTCAAATATAAGTCAGAAATATATAGGAGATGGAAGCAAGATCAGGCCACTCAGAGTGAATGTTGTAGAGAGGTTGTCAGAGTAAGCAGAAATGAGACTAGAAAGGCCAAGGCACATCTGCAATTAAATCCGGCCAAGGATTTTCAGGATAACAAAAAGGGCTTTTTCAAATCCATCATAACAAAAGGAAAATTAAGGATGAGTTAATTAGTAAATGGCAGGGGGATCCTGGTAACAGAGGATGCAGAGAAGGCAGTGTTGTTGAATGCCTTCTTTGCACCTGTCTTTACTGACAAAACCAGTCCTTAGGGATTTCTGACCCAGGAGACCAGGGTAAAGGAATGCTGAAAGGAAGACCCCTTGCTCAAGTAGGATTGGATCAGAGAACACCTGAACAAACTCAACATCCACAAGTCCACGGCTCTGACAGCATGCATCCATGAGGTCTGAGAGAGTAGGGAGACAACATAGCAAGGCTGCTCACAGTCATATTTGAAAGGTCATGGTGGTCATGAGACATGCCTGAGGACTGGAAGAAACCAAATGTCACCCCAGTTTTTAAAAAGGGCAAGAAGGAGGACCAAGGAACTACCAATCAGTCAGCCTCTCCTCAATCCCTGGAAAGGTGATGGAGCACCTCATTCTGGAGGCCATCTCTATCCACACGGAAGATAAGGTGATCAGGAGTGGTAAACATAGATTCTGTAAAGGTAAATCATGTTTGACCAACCTGATTGACTTCTGTGATGAAACAATTGCCTGGATGAATGAGGGGAGAGCAGTGGATATTGTCTACCTCAACTTTATCAAGGCTTTTGTCTCTGTCTCTCACAGCATCCTCATAGAAAAACTCAGGAAGTGTGGACTGGATGGGTGGACACAGACATAGATTGAGAACTGGCTGAATGGCAGGTCTCAGAGGATGATAATCAGTGGCACAGGGTCTAATTGGAAGCCTGTCACTAGTGGTATCCCCTGGGCCCAGTACTGTTTAGTTTATTCAACAAGGTTTGGATGAAGGGGCAGAGGCCTCCTCAGCAAGTTCACTGTCAACACAAAGCTGGGAGCAGTGGCCAATACCCCAGAGGGCTGTGCAGCCCTGCAGAGAGACCTTGACAGGTTGGAGAGATGGACAGAGAAGAACTGATTGAAATTCAACAAGGGCAAGTGCAGGGTCCAGCACCTGGGGAGGAATAACCCCCTGCACCAGGAGAGGTTGGGGGTCAACCTGCTGCAAAGCAGTTCTGTGGAGAGGGACCTGGGGGTCCTGGAGGACAACAGGTTGTCCATGAGCCTGCAGTGTGCTCTGGGGTCCAAGAAGGCCAGTGGTACCATGGGCTGTATTAGGAAAAACATTGCCAGCAGGTTGAGGGAGGTGATTCTGCCCCTCCACTCAGCCCTAGTGAGGCCACATCAGGAGTGCTGTGTCCAGTTCTGGGCTCCTCAGTACAAGAAAGAGATGAAGCTAATGGAGTGGTCCAGAAGAGAGCTACAAAGATGAAGGGGCTGGAGTATCTCTTATGAGTAAAAGCTGAGGGAGCTGGACCTGTTCAGCCTTGAGAAGAGATGACTGAGAAGAAGCCTCGTCAGTGTCTGTTAGTATCTGAAGGGAGGGTGTCAGAGGATGGATCCAGGCCATTGATAGTGTCAAGCAACAGGACAAGAGGCAATGAGCTGAAACTGATGCACAGGAAGTTCCACCTGAATATGAGGAAGAAATACTTCACTGTGCAGATGACCAAGCACTAGAACAGGTTGCTCAGAAAGGGATTGAATTCTCCCTCATTGGAGACAAAATGTGTCAAGAATCATCTGGACACAATCCTGTACAATTTGATCTAAGACAACCCAGCTTAAGCAAGGAGTTTGGACCAGAAGATTCATTGTGGCCCATTCCAGCCTGACTGCTTCTGTGGTAACCTCATGCTTTCTCTGTAAAGAAGACAAAACACCACAACAAAGCCAAAAATAACCAGAACATGATGCTAACTTGCAAATGTGGGATCCTTTCCCTGTGCTAGGGGAAGTGCATAAATTCTTAAGAAATGCTTCATTAATCTTAAACTTGAATTGGAAAAACAACTCTGGAATAGTCATTATTAGAGCTGAAGACACAAAATTCCGGCAAACAACCAGACTCATTTCAAGCTGCTTCACAAGCAATCTTACCTTTTTCAGTGGTTTGAGGAAAACAACACCACAGCCTTCTCCCCTTCCATAGCCATCTGCTTTTTTGGAGAAGGGTTTGCTTAATCCCTCTGGAGAAATCATTTTGGCTTTACTGAGGGATACAAAGATGCGGGGATCGATGATGCAGTTCACCCCACCACAGATTGCTGCCTCACAGTCTCCTGGAATCAGACAGAAACATATTCATGTTGAGATGGCTGTGGTGATAGAAACAGTAGCAATCCTGATTTCATTGTCCAGCACCTTTCCAGTCCCATTACCTGATTTAATGGCTCGCAAGGCGTAGTGCAGGGCAAAAAGAAAAGACGAACACGCAGTGTCAACTGTCAGAGACGGTCCAGTCAGATTAAACGTGAAAGAGACCCTGTTGGCAGCAATGCTCATTGCTGCTCCAGTACCATCATAATGATTTATTTCACTTACTGCTCTGCTGGTTATGATTTCGTAGTCTCGATTCATGAGACCTGGAAAATATCAGATATGTCTCAAGTTAACCCAAGCCAACAACTGGCATGTATAGCCCAAAACCTGATGGTGTGGTTTGGTTTTCAGTGTTAAGATGAAACCACGTGGCATCAGGGCTCCTGTCATGAACCTCTGCCCCATCACAAGTCAAAGGCAAAACTCACAGCAATTTCCCATGGACTCAACTTAGACAAACATACCTAACACTGGAAATTCCTACCTGCAAAGGAAATGGCCCTTCCTGATGGCTTAGCTCACTGTATGATGCAGCTAAGATCTCAGTAGTCTGCTTAGACCTCTGTATCTCAGTTTGAGACTGAGATACAGTTTTGAGACTCAGGCAGTTTTAGCTTAGCTATGAGAACATTTATCAACAAGTTACAAGGAGGGTAGTTCAGACATAAATGTCTGTGAAGAATTTCTCCCTAATGTCCAGTCTAAACCTCCTCTTGCACAGCCTGAGGCCCTGTCCTCTAATCCTGCCTCCAGTTGCCTGTGAAAGAGGTTGATCCCCACATCACTACACCCTCCTTTCAGGCCAGGCATAGGGAACAATAAAATCAGCCCTGAGCCTCCTCCTCTCAGGCTAAACACTCCCAGCTGCCTCAGCTGCTCCTCACAGGACTTGTGCTACAGACCCTTCCCCACCCTGCTGCACTTCTCTGGACATGCTCCAGCACCTCAATGTCCCTCCTGAATTGACAGCTCCAGAAGGGGACACAGGACTTGACTTGTGGCCTCACCAGTGCCATACAGGGGGAAGGATCACTGCCCTGTTCCTGTGGTCACACTGTTGCTGATACAGGCCAGGATGCCACTGGCCTTCTTGGCCACCTGGGCACTCACTGACTCATGTTCAGCTGCTGTCTACCAGCGCCACCAGGTCCTTTTCCGCTGGGCACTTTCAGACCGCTCTGCCCCCATCAACAAACAAAAGGCAGCATCAGCACAGATAGTCTGGGGAAGGGGGAGGATCAAGACCACCCAGGAACCAAGACCTCCAGAAAGGTCTGAAAGAAGGGACTGGACATGATAACTAATTTCCATAGAAAGAGAGAAACCTACCTTCAGGACAGGGAAACCTATCTATAAAACCAAATCCCCACATAGGGAATAAGGTGCCCGCAATACACTGGACATGTCATTGGTCACACCTACACTGGAACTTTTTCTCTCTTTTTCTCTTCCTTTCTCCCTTTCTTTAATTCATCTCTTCCTTTCCCTTTTTTCTTCCACACTACAACTCACTCGCATGTGCTGATGTAGCAGGTCAGGGACCAACATTCCAATTTCCATGCCAAGTGTGTAATTTACCATTAAAACTTTTCCTGCAGACCTCAAAAATCACGCATCTTGGGTATTCCCTTCCCCTTAAGGGTGGAACATCACAGCCTGGCTTGGGAGTATGTTTCCCAAGAAGGGTTGGGCTGAGAACACAGTCTTAACTGTTTCCTGCTTCATTTCAGGGCCTGAACACAGGAAGAAGAGCACCAAAAAGAGATACAGGAATTGTACCACAAACTTCTAGAGTATCCTGGTTATTCTTACCAAAAGTAACCAGCAGTGCCATGGCACAGTAGCCTTAGATCTCCAGGCTAGATCCAGCCTAGATCTAGTGCTAGATAACATACTGAAAGGTTACAAAGGATTGCTTCAATCTTTGTGAGGTTCAAACACACTTTCTTTGCCATGAAATTTTCATCTTACCAATGAAAACACCTGTTTTGGTGCCACTGACAGATTCTACAGGAACTCCTGCATCCTCCAGGGCTTTGTATGTGCACTCTAGCAGTAATTTCTGTTGTGGATCCATACGTTCTGCTTCCCTGTTATTAATCCCAAACAGGTGGTTGTCAAATGAATTAAATCTGAAATACACAGAACATAAAATGTGCAGAATGAGACTCCCTCTTCAATAATGTGATTGTAGCCAACAAGTTAGAAACAAAATGAGAATTTCTCCTCACTGCAAAGAATCCCCCACAAAACCTTTTTGTTTTCCACATCTACATCTACATTTACATCTACAATGTTTTCTACATTATTTTAAGCCAATACAAACCAATGCTTTACAATTTAAAAACAAAAAGTAGAGGATTAGCTCAGGTGACTTCAAGGGATACCCATGCTTCTCTAACAATAAATTCAAAATGTTTTCTATGTGTGTATGTGTGTGTTTGTGTTTAAAAGCATCTTCAAAATAGGCCTATGCTTACAAAAGACCATGTTCAAACAGAATCTTGTGTCACAAGATCAGATTTATGTTGCCTTCTATCATTTCTTGATTCCGTCCAGGATTCAATACCGAACATAGGACTAAGCACTAAATTAAATCTGGGTCCTGTGGTTCAACCCTGCCAAGTACAACTCCCAGGAGTCAATAAGATTTCTTCTGTGCATGTCAAATCCTCTTTTGACTGAAGCTCTGCAGCCTGAGGATTTAAGGTGAGTGTGGAATTCCAATAAAAGACACTTATTTTGACCCTATTGTAATTTGCTCTTCTTCACACTATCACAGCCCCTGAGCAGCTATACCCATAGTCTAAGTACTACAAAAATCAGTGGTGCAGCAGGGTTAACAACAGACTCACTCATCAAGAAGAGCAGCTCGTGTTGTACATATTTTTCCTGGCTTGTTATCATCTGCATCATACCACTCCTTGACATTAAATCTCTCGGGGGGGATTTCTACAGTGCAGTTTTTGCCCTCCTCCAGGACTTTCCAGAAATTGTCAATTCCATCTCCTGTTGTACAGAATTTTAAAACAGATTAAATGATGCACATCCCCCCTCCTAATGCAGACTCAGAAATGCACAATCAGCTACTCGTCCACCCACATGTAGATGCAAGCTGCTCAAGTAGACATGCCACACACAGAAATGATCACTCTTTGGTGAGAGGAGAACAAAAAAGCATGACTGATGCCGTCACTGCTTGTCAAAAAGCAAAGGAAGCCCACAAAACCCTTAAGCACTTTCTCTCCCCATTTCTCTGCCATCTCACTGCACCTCTTCTACCTACTGTAACAAAGCAAAAAGCTTTCTTTTAGGAAAACCCAACCTGCTTCTATTACAGGCACTGCTGATAAGAATGTCCAGCCCTTCATCTCTCCTGTCCCTATGGATGCAGAGGCCTGTAACAATGCACAGTCACCCAGCCAGTGAACACACAGAAAGTTCAAATCATCCCACACCCATCCAGCTCATTTGTAGGAGTTCCTTGTGCAGCTCAATGCCCTGCCCACAGCCAGCACTGCAGCTTCTTTTCTCTGCCTGTCTGTCTGCAAATTCAAGGCAAATAGTTTCCACCACAACACCACCTTTCAAAAAGAGCCCACAAGCAGCAAAGCAACAAATTCAGCTAAGAGGCAAACACAATGCTTTCCTCCATTTCAACATTATTAAAAGACTCTGCCTTTCACACTCACAGCCTGCTTTGCTTTTACCCCAAACTTACCTCCGGGAAAGTTGCATCCTATTCCAACAATAGCAACTTCATCTGCAGTCTCGATCTCCATCTCCTCAGCTGCACAAGACAGAAGTAGTGTCAGTCCAGACCAACCATTATAAATTTACCATTGAATAAACACTAGGTTAAAAGGTGAACTTTCCACAAACACACTGACTTGTTCCAAACTTAGTTAACCTGCAATGATCTACTGTTGGTTGTGATGACAAATGACACTGCTCATGAGTGACCAGAGCTGTACTATACTCTTCCTCATCTCTACTTTTACAGGGAATTCCCCACTTAATTCCCCAAGCTCTCATGCGCAGGCACTCCCTTTTTACTGTTTAACCTCTGCTGACAAAAGGTGAATCTTTCAACAAATAACATGGCAAAGACAAGAATTCTCTTTGGGGTCAAATTAAGTACTCCAGGACAGAATTGACAGTTGATTTCTTTTTCCTTGATTCAGGGAAAAGAACTTGTCAGATGAAAATCAGTTCAACTGAACTAATTAGAACTCACTAGGATGGCCACCTCTAAGCCCTGCCATTCTCCTGGACTTCCTTCAACCCACAAGGAGGAGTGGATTCCTCTAGAAAGGTTTTGTGGGGGATTCTTGGCAGTGGGGAGAGATTCTCATCTCAGGGACAGCACAGCAGGTCCCAGAGAGGCTTTCTCAGTCACTGACTGACAGCAGTGAAGCAGAGATGAGGCTGTTTCACAGCCCCACACACCACTCAGAGTCATCATTTCTTGGAGGTTTGCTTTGAAAGGTGAAATGAAGAATAACTGCTTAGATTCATAGTTTGAAAAATTTTCTCCTAGGTTCCACTGAGAACAAAAAAAGACATAAAAAGTTAAAAAGCTACCTAGCAAAAATAAGGACACCAGAATCTGACTTTCTTGGAGTAAATTCTATTTTACCAATAATGTGAATTTCAGGTTGACACAAGAATTGTTTCCTTTAAGTTCTTTAAGAATTGTCTATGATTTCTATGATTCTATGATTTCTTATTTTAATGTAACCATTAAACTAAAGCTGCAAAGCCCAACAAATATTTTTATCACAAAGGTGCTTTAAAGCATTTTTCCTAAATTAGCAATTAAGTAGCAAATAATAGAAAATTAAGGACCTTCCAATCACAATATAAAATGTATCTTTGGCATCTCTAGAGCTATCCTGTCATCTATGTAACTCTTACCTTATATCATCCCAGTGGGGTGGAGAAATAGACTGAGTCTGTGGAAGTCATTTATGTAGGCTTCTGGGTGATTTCTTATTGAAATGCATATGCTAAATCATGGGGAAAATGCAAATGTGATTAGTTAGTGATCTGAGTAAAGTTCAAAACTACTTCCCTGAAGTCGTAAATTTTTTGAAGTCAGCAAGGACAAGAGTACTATCCATTATCTTACAGTTATCAAATAATAGACTGAAGTTACGTTTTAACAAACCATTGATTCATAGAATGGTTTGCATTGTAAGGGACCTTAAAGATCCTCTATATTTAGCCCCCCTGCCATGGGCAGTGTGTATTACACTAGACCAGGTTGCTAAAAACCTCATATAACATGACCTTTATTTACTTCCAGGGATGGAGTATCCACAAATTCTCTGGGCGACCTGTAAAGAACTTCTTCCTAATAACTAATCTACACCTATTTTCTTCCAGTTTAAAGTCATTCTTCTTGTCCTAAAAAGTCTCTCTCCATCTTTCTTATAGGGCCCTATAAGTACTGGCAGGCTGCTATATGATCTTCCTAGAGCCCTCTTTCTCCAGGCTGAATAACCCCAGCTCTCAGTGCATCTTCATAGGACAGGTGTTCCAGGCCTCTGATCATCATGAAATACCCCAGTAATTTTTTAATGATCTTAAGAATATGATATAAAAGACTGTCCTTAAAGTAACAATTCAATTTGGTTTGCTCTTAATATCAATAAATATGAACAAGTATTTAAAGCTCCATCTATTTGTAGGAGGCATTGTGAAAACGAACCTTCCTAGTTCTGCTTCAGAAGGCTTTAGAATTTTTAGGATTTGGCTAAACTTTTCAGAGTTACTAATTAGTGAACTAAAGAATCTTAACTAAACAGAAGCAAATGTTACATGGGAAGTGATTGAATCCCCCTTCCTAAACCAGGAGGCATAGTCATAGACTGCAAATGGGACATGAATAAAGTACAGAAAAGCCTTCCACCAGCTTTCAAGTCAATGTGCTGTTGAATTTCCTGCCTATTAGAGAGTAAATACAATCAAGTATTTTAACTTTGCCTCACTTCTTCTATTTATGCTAATCCGTGTAGTGACTATAACACATTCTGCAATACACATGCTTTTCAGTTGTGGGTGCAGAATGTGATGAGGGCAATTTGCTCACTAAAATTCAAAGGAAAAAATCTACTTAAGATAATACAACTAAGTTTGAAAGGGAATTAATTTCATTTTTAATGACACCAATAATAAAGCCACAGTTTATATTCTGTGTCAAGATTAAATTACAACAGCGCTATAATCTGTCTCCTGGAAAACAGAGCATAGCCTTTATGTAAAAATATGTTTGCATAAAAACCTTTTGTATGAAAATGTTTTGTTAACTCTGTATCATAAAAGTTAATTTTCATAATGCATGGAATTATCCAGCTGAGTAAGAATATTACCTATAAAATTCTTCCAACTGTATGTGAATGCAGTCAAGAAGAAAACAGACATCCTCAAAAAATCCATTCCCATTTATTCCAGGATGTAAAATTAGTCAATTATACTACAAGAGCTACATTACACCCCTCTTGAAACTTGTCTGATTGACTCATGGTAATATGTGTATCTGCTGAGGATACCATCTATGGAATATAAAAATTAAGGCCCGCTGTAAAATTCTGTAATTTCAAAACATATTGAACCAACACCTAAGACATACAATACTGTGATATCCCTCACACCCATTAAAAAAACCCCACTGATTCCTAGGATTCACAGGGTGAGGGCACTGACTAATGAGAAATGGGTTGATGACTACAATTGAATTTACATTTTGAACTATTGGATGCTGCATGATTGCATGCTTCAGCTGTTTTTTATCTTTTCTCCTACTTTCTTCATCAGTTCTGTGGAAAACCCATAAACTGAAGAAGACAGATAAGAAAGAATTATTTATTACAATGTTTTAGTCACGGGGTGGATGTTAGAGACTGAAATAGTTCATGCCTCAAACATTGATATAAAGTTTTCCGCATGATAGCAAATGTGATAAAGAAGCCATGAAGCCCACGCCTCCCTAAAGAATGCCTGACTGGAACTTTGGACTGAAAAATCAAACTGATGAGATTAGATAAAGGGAAGTGCATCTGAGGAAACAAGGAAACAAGGAAACAAAGAAAAGAATGACAGTCAAACCCTGCACCTGTGCTGAGATTTTTCCCTGGCTAGGTTTGAGGTGGGGGACACCACAGCCCACAGAAGCCAGGTTTACACAGAATCTCCCTTGAAACACATGTGAGAGGAGGTTTTGGGGGTAACCTCTGGTCAGAGGCAGCAAACACCTGTCACAAACTGGCCTGGCTCAGCTGTGGAACCCCCAACCCCACAGGCCCCATCCACAGGACATTCAAGTGAGAGGCAGCTGAAGGCGGTGCCTTAATCAATCAAAGACCCCCGAAGTGCTCCCCAGGGTGATGCAACAAATCAGAGCCTGTTGTAGGAGACAATGGCAATGCCACCCTGCCCTACAGGGGAGATAGCTATGTCTTCCTGCCTAGCCTGAGTGTATATTAACCCATTGGATTCTATGTTTTTTGGGGGCACCTTCAACACAAAGAAGACCAGCTGGAGAGGATCAACAGAATGTCATTGTGATCCATGGATGGTGATATTTTCCTTATTCTGTCTCTGTCACTCTCTGTCCCCCCGCCTCTTTTCTATTTCTTTCTCTCTCTCTCTCTCTCTCTCTCTCTCATATTTACGATCAAATAAAACCCATACTGTCGACTTTAGCATATGGTCTCATGTTGAATATAGGTAAAACCTTACAAAGGGAATACCTTGTAAATTCAGGCCTGCTACTTTGGATAAGCAGAAAAAGACTATGGGAAAGTGATTCAGCTGAATTAGAGGCAGAAAAGCAAGTTACGTAACCATTGTGTGTTCACATCATGGTGTATGGTAGTTGGTTCAATTATGTTTGTTATGCCTAAAAACTACGTACCTCATAACCAGCTAATTGCTGAAAGAGGCCAGGGTTTTGGAATAAAGTGGGTCTCCTTTGCCCCTGCCTGGGGACCTTGCATTACTATGGACCCTCACCTCACAGTCTTGTTTGCACCTTAATTTGGGCAGACATTGCTAATAATTTTAATAACCATATCTCAACACCCTCTAAGACCAAGGGGAAGTCTTACTTTCTCCAGCCTTCTCTCACCTCCAAGTTCTGGGAGTCCTGATGGCCATTTTCAGCAGTAAAAACTGAGCAAAAGAAGGCTTTCAGTAATTCTGCCTTCTCTGTGTCTTCTGTTACCAGAACACCCTTCTGATTCAGCAGTGACACAACATTCTCTCCAATCTCCCTTTTGATGCTGCTGTACTTGTGGAAGCCCTTCTGTTTTAAAGCCCTAGCCCTTGGGATTCCCCTTAGTAGGTCTTTGAAGAGGTCAGAGCTTTCCAATGGTTTAGGGATCTAGTCCTGCTTAATGCCTTGCTTCCTCCATGCAGGATCCTGAATTCCACCATCTCACGGTTACTACAGCTAAGGCTGCCCCCAAACTTGACATCTTCAACCTGTCCCTCCTGGTTTGTTAGTACAAGGTCCAGCAACGTGTCCCAGCTGTGTCCCTTTCCTGCCTCTTGCCCACCCCCAAAGGAGCCTGAAGAGGCGAGTGAGAAACACAAGGACTTGACTCTCTGCAAGCATTGCTCAGCAATGACCAACCCCAGATGGTCACAAGTCTAATACAGCCTGACAGCACAGAGATTTACCACAGAGCATTAGGACTTCTGGACAGAAACAGGAGGGGTAAGTAAAAGCTGCATGCAGCTTTGAGATAAATAGTAAAGGGGAAGATCTTGGTGCCTCCCTGTTTGTAAGTGTAGCTCGGCAGTCACCCTGAGGGGGTGGGCAAGGGGTCTCATGCAAAAGATGCAGTAGTTCTGCAAGTCTGACTTTTGACACTGCTTGTAAACATGAATCTTCTTATGGCTCAGACCTCATCTGATACCAGCATTTTTCTATACAGTACACTGCATAAAAGAGCCTATGGCTTCCCACAGTTACAAAAGTTCCTTGGCTATTTTCCCTCCAAGTGTGTGGGGGGCTGCCTCTGGAGCAAGGCATGGTTATGGGTGTGACAGAGGCTGGACTGAGGACAAGGACTATCTCTGTTATGTTCCAAAATAACTAAGAAACCATATTATGATGCTTTGATGATCTATGTATGGCGTATGTAAAAAAAGGTTCTTTTTGAAGGTAAAATACATTCATAACAATTAGTGTTTATACAGTTAAAGTAGAAAATATACTAAACTTATAACTGCCTACCACCTTAATTACACAGGCTTTATAAGGAAGTCACATAAATAAAACAGCTCCTGCAAACATAATTAATTTGTGCTTCCTTATTATGTTGAAGTAAGTTCAAACCATTAATGATTCATGATGAAAACTGTATAAACAGTTCAGAGTAAAGTGAAATGGCAGTTCTTTACACTCTACTTCACAAAAAATTAACCTACACAGGAACATAATCTAATCTTTGCCACCTGCATACTTTTCTGCATGATCTAAAAAAACAGCAACAAAAAACCAAAAGAAAATCAAAAACACCCCTTAGAACCTTCAAAATCACAGAGAAGATTCCATTCACAGACAGGTATCATGTTGCTCCAGATGAAAGCACGAAGAAGACAAGTGTCTTGGTTTAGGGCAAATTCATGAGGAAACCTCCGAAGGGGATTCCTCTGGAAAGAAAACCCAAATGGCCCCTCCCCCTAGCCAGTCCGGAAAAAAGAACTTCCTCAGAGAAAAGTGGAAAAAACTCTTTATTTAACACACAAAATGCCCACAAGCACAAAGAATGAATAATATGAAACAATAAAACCTCTCACTGCTCTGAAGAGAGCTGGCAAACTGAGGCAGTCCTTGCCGTGGGTGCAGCTCAGCTCCCTCAGTCTCTCACCAGCCCCACTCCCTCCGCAGCTCCAGGCCCGGCGGCCGCAGGTGCCAGCCCTCGCTGCTCCTCTGGGTTTTCAGTCCAGAGCAGATTTAAACAGTCCCAAGAAAAAGGAAAAAAACAGTCCAGGGAACTTCTCTGCCTCAGCTAGCTAAAACTAAAAGCACAGGAGATCTCTGCCCCACCGCTGTCCGTGCCTCAGACGAACACTGGAGCCAGGCCGTGTGGGAGTCAGGCAGTTTTCTCAAAACAAAGTGCGCGCTGCTTCTTTCTCCCCTTTTGCTCCCAGAACCAGTTTTAAAGGTACAGAACTTAATATACAGCACAAAGAGAACAGATGACTGGGGGTACAAGCATCATAAAGAGTCACCCTAGGGCAACAAGACAGACTTGACCCACTATATCCCTAAGGGAGAATTACCTCACCTACCCCTCAGCAGAGCACTCCCCACCAGGCTTATGTTCTCTTGCATGACGAGAACTCTCTGTGAGGGCAATCACAAAACTGAGAAAGACAGGTAATTGCAGATGCTCAAGGAGACTTTGGGGTAGGAATGGCAATATACTGCTGTAAACACATTCTCCACAGAGTTGGCCTGCCTGCCTGTTGAGTTTATGTTCCACATCAATTAACAGTCCTCCCTATTCAGGTAGAATGAGTTTGTTTGATGTTCTTCGGTTTATTGGGTTTGTTTTAAACTCAGCCCATTCACAATAACACATGAGACTGCAAAGGGGTTTGAAACAGTTACTGGCAATTTGCCTCTCCCTACAATCTTGCTTTTATCATCCTGTAACTTCAGAATGACCAGAAGAATCTGGACAGATGAATTTTTGCTTTACTGGCAGAACACTCCATTAGAAGACATTATTCTTCTAAACAGACTTTATGGAAGTGGCAGACAGACATGAGAATTGTGAAAGGGGAGTCTGCTGCAGATTCAAATAAATCTGCACACATAAACTGAAGCATCTTTACCTAGAACTGCTCACCACTCTAGATGATGACTGTGTGAGGACCTACTTATATTGGAGATGAGCATGCAAGTATCTTTAACAGTTAATGAAGGTCTGGTCAACAAAGGCAATGAAGCATTGTGGTGGTGCATGTCCCTGCTTTTTCAGGCCACTCAGTGATCTGAGAAATGCTCATTAGGCCTCGGCCTTGATGAACAGCACCCGGGCTCAGCTTCTCTTGAGCTTATCAGAAACACTCTCTGCTCCCAGAAACTGCTGTTTTCTAATTAGCTCTAATTTCTAATTTTTTTTTCATGAACAGCCTTGGAAAGTATTTTCCTTGCCTCAATGGCAAAGCATCCCTGTTTTCACACTTTCAAAAGAAAGTGTGCCGACCCAAAGTGGGACAAGGATGAAACATTGTTCTGACTAAAGCCCACTTTCTTGTGACCCTATAAACAGTGGTCCAAAATGAGTCCTTTGAGCTCTTTGGGCTGCAGTGGGCTGCGACCAGTGACTGCCATCTGACTGGGGTCTCTCAGAGCCTGCAAACTCTGAGGTTTGCTGTACATTCAGGATCACTGAATGTCAACAAATCCTGGGCCAAACTCCTCGAGGCTCAACCCTTCACCCATTGAGGACATGTGAAAGCATCCAAAGTGAGTATTTCACTACCTTCAAGGGGAATTTTTCAAAGGCACCTTGCACTGACCTTCATATCTGTGTGTATACACATGTACACATATGCTATAGCAAATCTGGGAGAAATGATGCTCTCTTAGATGTTTAAGTACCTTAGATATCTAAGTAAGTTAGACCTGCAAGTAACTTTAAGTTATAAGCTAAGTTAAATGCTGTTAAGTGCTATTCCCTGCTAAATTGTTAAGGTTAAGTTATAAGTTAAGAACTGTTAAGTTTGAATGCTGTTAAGCTTTTAGGTTATATTTTTTCTTATTCTTGCCCTTTCTATTCCTTTTCACACACAACTAAACACACACACACACATAAGCACATACACACACACATATTTCTCAGTTAATTCCTGTTTTGATTGACTGAATTTTGTTGGTGTTTTTTTCCTCGGTGTGCCTTAACTGTCCGGTAAGCAGTAGAGTGAGCCTTGCCAATGAACTTTGTTGTGCTGTTGCTTATTATTAAATCTGGCTTTCACTGATACTCTTGTCAGTGATTTTTCAAGCTATCTCGAACACTCATTCATAACAAGCAGTGAAGAGCGCTGCATGTTGGACCAATGCAAATGGTCACTGCACTCCCACTCCAAGTGGATGCAAAGAGTATTTGAGGAATGTCCTGGGAAAGGAAGAAAGAAAAACACTCTTTTAGTTAGAGGATAATTCCTATCCAAGATAGGTAAATGGAAAGGAAAGTAACTGGGATCACATTTGTGTTTTACAATTAGTAATCTGAGATCACTGCTAACTGAAGAGGAGTGATTTTCCCTGGACCATATTCCAGGTGACCAGCAAGGATAAAAAAAAAAGGGTGAAGAAAAATGAAGGTACCAGGGAAAGACCAAGGTGGGATCAGGATGCGCTCTGGTTCATTTATGAGAAGTAATATTGAATGTGGCTGTCAAAACTCAGGGATCAGAAAAATCTTTATCTAAGGACATGAAGTCTCCATTTGACATGTCAGCATTCTAGGAAATGCAGAAATTCTGCTGTATTGTATGTAAAGCAAGTTACCCAGGTAGCAACACCTCTGCAAACATTCTGGCTCACAAAATGAAAATGACACATTAATAAAAATATACAAGCACTGTTAGAGCAAGACAAGCAGAGTTCCATGTTTGCTCCAGCAACAGAAGAAGAAGGTATTATCCTGTCATGCACAGCTGTAATAAATCAACATATGCCAGGAGACACTGGATTAACCTGACATGGAGATAACTTCTCTAACATCCTGTTGGCACAGAAACACAGAGCAGAAGGTCAATGTCACACTAGTTGTGTGTCTGCCAGAAAATTTCCTGGATAGGGAAATATAAAATTTCCTTCCAGTAAAGGAAATGGGGAGGGATTCGAAAGGTCATCCCCTCCTCAGATAACAGAACAGATGTTCACGTTAGCCCCTGAGATATCCTTCTTGTGTATGTGTCAGGGTCCAAAGATGTGTCTAAAGCCTGCCATATTTGGTCCACTGTTGTGCAGGTGAACAAGATAAGGCAGAAGAAGACCTTACTGCTAGTTAGTATTAAACTAAGTATTGGTTACCTGGTGTGATTCATCCTGTGAAAGGGGAATGATACACAATAAAGCCGTTGTTGGCATGAAAGTGTTATCATGGGCTGTTATGATAACAGCCCATGTGCTTATCCCATGTGCTGGCCTATATGAGATGATATTAAAAGTGGCTACTCCTGAGATATGAGCTGTGGTCCTGGGGTGGAGGGGAGAGCAAGACATGATGCACGCTGTGCTCATCCAGGGGACGCCCTGAAAGTGGGCTACCTTCCTAGCCCTTCCTCTCAGAAGCCACTTTAATGGTGTATCTCCTACTGCTGCTCAGTGGCTTCTTCAGAATCCAGGGATTGGTATGTATTAATTGCTAACATGACTAATAAAATTAATTTCCTTTGCAATTCTGAGTGTGTCTTGAGGGGTTTTTTGTGCATGGGCATCCTCCTGAACCCATACAGTGTCTCTGAGCTCTAACAAATCAAAGTTCAGTTCATTTTCAGATCACTATTCTCTGATATACATATTCAAAATAATAAGGTAGTGTTTAAAATAAAAGCTACCAAAAAATTTCAAGTAGATATTGCCTGAGCAAAACAGGAGTAAAAGAGAGGCACTGTAGTTCTGCTCTGTGGTTTTTCTCAATAAAAAATGTGCTTACAGTTCCTGAAAATCTCTGAGACCTGACAGACTATTTTATGAGGAAACTTATAAACATGTATGCAAAAACAAAGCAGACTACAAAGATAACATACTCCCTAGCAATAACAACTGATCAAAGAGGCAAACCTTTTGCAATTCCCATGGAAGCAAGTTGAGAAATCATTCATGTACATTAAGGAAAGTGAAATGTTATTGATCCTTTATAAGGATGTAAAAATACAAAAGTTGATTAGATTCTTCAGTTCAATGATGTTCACATTACATCATATCATCACCTTCCAGGGTTTTATGCAGTCTTCTTGGGAAACCTCATGATTATGAAATCATTGTAGAAACAGCAATTTTTCTTTAAGTCAGCTTGGAAATAAATAGTTCCCAGAATTAAAGTAATAAAATATGGCAGCTCACCTTGCCTTTCTGGTATCCTACACTGATAAGCTAAAATTCTGCTCATCATGATAAAGTTCAATTGAAACAGACATTTCCTATCCACTGTATCACCCAGACAGTTAAAACACTTAGGCACCTTCATGCTTCCCAAAAACAAAAAGGAAAAACCAAATGAACACAGTCTCATCATGCAGCAGAGAAGTCACCCATCCTGCCAGCACCCAGCATGTGGCAATTTCACAGTGTCACTGTGCACTCCAAAAGCAAAGGAAAAGCAGCTCCTCAACATGAATAAGCATCTGTTAGTTCTGGGTCCTGGTGCCAGAATAACTTCTGAGGTTTCTTTGGAATCTTATATTCTAGACAGACAAGCCACCCGAGAGGAAACCAGGAATTCACCTCCCATTCTGCTGCCCCCATCACCTGGCCACCCCCATTGTTCTTTTGTGGGCATTCTCCTGAATGCCAAGGGAAAAGTGATCCTTTCTTGCATGCTGGCTGATGAAGGCACAGAGGGCACACAGCTCCCACTGGCTGCCTCCAGCTTGACAATTAAACTGGTCCCTTTGGGCACAGGGCTTTGAGGTGCTGCATTTCCCATGTCATCAGTGGTCAGGCAACCTCAGGGCCATTGTTACCTGTTCTGTCACTGCCTAGCACAAGTAACAAAGCCCCATTGTTTCAGCCAGGCATGCAAACACGGCAGTAGCTAAGCAGCCCACAGAGTGCTCCTGCCTCATGGAGGAGGAAAGGTTAGGCTAGGAAATGCATGGAAAGGATAGACTAGGCTAGGCTAGGCTAGGCTAGGCTAGACTAGGCTAGGCTAAGCTAGGATACAACTTCTCTGTCTTTTCACATGGTGGGAACTGTAAAGATCAGGTTAGTGGAATTTCCCTCATAAATGGCACAGGCATGCCTGATGCTGCATTATGATGGAAGAAATGGGATAAAAGTCTTCCTGATGACAGCCTTTTTTTTTTTTTTTTCTTTCTTTCTTTCTTTTTTTTCCAGTGTCCAGTGTATCTCACACAATTGGCAAAGCACTTTCCAATGACGGCCTGGGTGCATTAGGAAATGTCCCTCTGTTCTGGCATTTCAAAAGCAAGGCAGAAATAAACTACCTGAGAATTTGATAATGCAAGTGTCCTTGTTCTGGGAAAAGACAAGGAACAACTATCACAAACTGTATCAAGAAAAATTCCAGCAAGATAGTGTTACAGGCAAAAACTTTACTCCAGGGAATTTCCATTAATTAATTTATTTGCCATTTTACAGTCTATTAAATACAGATTCTGTTATCAAGGGAGACTGAAAAAAAACTCAACCAACCCTGAGAAAAAAACCTTGCTTCCCTTTAGATGCCTCTTCCTCCTGCTACCCTTTTTGCTCCTCACCCCAGGCCATGCTCAGCTGACTGGGTCCAGCACAAACCAGGACACAGCTTCTCAGGGCTGCATGCCTCAGCTCCTGCTCCCTTGGCTCCAGCCCTTGCCCAGGTATCCTCTTCCCTCCTTCTGCTCCAGTGAGGACCTCTCCCCTTCTTCTCCTCCCACCCTGGACTTATTTCTCCTTTTGCTTGGCTGTTTACTACCCTCACTGGTTTATGTGATGTTGAAGTGGACAATGTACCTGTGTTAGGTACATTCTGACACCACCTAGAGATGAGGCCACTGGGGATATTAGAAATTAATTGATTGTGTTGCTGAGTCCCCACAAACCTTGTAAAGATGCAAATACAATCTGCTTAAATGTGAGGCACAAGTTACCTGTCTCAGCTGCCTTCTAGGCATGTTAGATATCTATATCAGCTTTCCTTTTCACTGTTTCTTTAGCATTGGGAAACACAAATGTTGCTCTGTAAGTATTTACCTATGGGGCAATGCTTCTGCCCCATGAAGCATTTCAGATTTAATTCTATTAGAAATTAATACCAAAAACATGAATAGGCCAGGGAACAAAGACAAGAGTCCAGGTTCTGGGAAAAGACTGGCATATCCTTCTTTCTTCAAGTTCATTCTGAATTGGGAATTGGAGAAGCAATCTTCCCACGCCACAAGTGAGATTCCCAAGTCTCAGAGCTAACCTGAGGGCACCACCTGAGCCCAGTGTAATGGGTACCCTGAATGGATAGCTCCTGCCACTAGGCCAGTTCCTGCCTCTTGATCATTACCACAGTTTGTCTCGAGCTCCTGAGGAGCCAGAAAGAAGCTGGCTAGGACAAGTGGTTAAATTTTAGTTTCTGCCTTGTTGAGCTTAAAAAAGTCACTAACACTTCATGGCTATTTTTTACAGCTGGGCACCATCTCTTCATGTCTGTTGCAATGTCAGTGAATCCTCCACAACATGGTCTAATGCCACGTTTTCCTAGAAATCTTCTTGGTGTCTGGCTATGGATAGGTGTGTGTCTGTAATTTATTCCCAGCCACACATCTGTTCTTCTCCCTGGTTATCTCTGTGTAAGAAAGGCTATCTTTTTCAGCTGGGTAACTCTTTAACACTAAGACGTAAATGTCTACATGACATCAAGTAGCTTACCCCTTTTTCTCTTGACAAATTTCTCCTATGTAAACAGCTCTTAGTCTAACATAGTATCAATACATTCAAGGAAATTGAGAACTGAACATGGGAGAAGCTATCATTGGAGTCATGCTAATTAACAATTAGATTTTGACAGGTTAGGAGCTCCAGGAAATAGCTTCAAAGTGCCTGTGTCCCAGAGAGAAATTCAGAGCTGACATACCTGTCTCAGAACATCTGTGCCATGGAGAAGGGAATTCACCAGGATCCAATCTGCCCTAGGTGCTGGGTGTAGCAGGAGATATATAACCTTGCTCAGAGCCTGCCTGGCTATTTTACACTCACAGGTGCCAAGCCTGTCTTCCCCAGATGGGAGAGAAGAAATACTTACAGCTTTTCTTTGCAAGTATTGGCAGGAGAGGGAGAGGGAGAGGGAGAGGGAGAGGGAGAGGGATGGGATGGGACAGGAGAAGAGTTGCTTCTTTCAAAGGCAAGAAGAAGTGCATGCCTGTTAGGTATTAGCTAATTATCTGGACACCTGACTAGCACAGCCATATCTGAGCTTAATGTTCTTCTTAGCCAAAGACACTCAAACCACTGTCACTTACCAGTGTCAAGAACACCAGGCTGCAGGGTAGGTTTTGGACTTGGAAAGATCCTTTCCATCATCACTACTGCATAAAGCTCTGGCACATCACACTGGTGATACCCTTGTGACTTGCCAACTGGAATCACTAATGCTTGTTTCAAAGTCTTTTATTTCTTCTGCTGTCAGTCCCCTGTAAACTAAAAGAGCAAACACTGCAAGATGTATATCATCATTGTCTGTGTTTTGCTCTCAGATAGAACAATCATCTTTAGTGGTGAAGTAACAGCTGCAGCAGATTTGGAGAAAACAAGAAACAGAAGTCTAGGTTTTCTGATCACTGGTACCAAATGGGAGATGCTTTGCAGGCTCCTGTGGTACCATGGGCTGGCTGAGGCTATTCTGCAGGCACAGACTGGTGTGAGGGCCATGCTGAGCATGCAGCACAGGCTCACTGCCATGTGATCTCCTTAACTTCTCAGCAGGCAATGGTCTCCAGCTCAGGATCACTACTCCTCACCTCTTACCTTTTAATTCTGCAGCCTCCTTCTTACAACATGGAAGCTAGTTCTGTATTTATTATTGTAACACTGGTTTTATTGATTCCATTAGATATAGTGGAAGTCCCTTTCCTGGGCTTTTCTCTGTTAATATACCCAAGAATCACACTAAATCCTGTTTACTACAGGGAGTTCAAGGCACTAGATCCAAAGAGGTAGCTCCAAATTTAGTTGAAATCCCCGCTGTCCACTACATGTGAGCTTTCATCAGACAACTGTGCATGACACAGTCTTGATTCCAGGGGCTCTTTCCTCTTGCTGCACTTGACTCTTCCCCTCGTAACAGGCCCAGCACACACCTGACTCCCCAGTGAGTTTGTTCAGCTAACTATACACAGAAAAACTCACTTTCTGCGGGGTACGGTAAAGGAGAGGCCAGAAAACAGAAGCACACGGGTACCCGAAACCGGGGAGGGGGCGCGGCGGAGCGCAGCGTGCGGAGCCTGGTTGGCCGTCCTGCCCGTCCCGCAGAGCCCGTGAGCCACGGCGAGGGAGGCCGCGCCCACCTCTGAAAACTCGGCGTTAACTCCCCGGCACCGAAGGGCGAAGGGCGGCTCTAAACTCCTCTCCCAGGTTCTCTCCTCTCCTCCGGTGCCGGCACAGAGCGCACCGTCGGGTCCCGGCGCGGGAGGCGCTCCGGCCGGCAGCCCGTGCCCGCCTCGCCCATGGCGGGGCCGCGGGACCCCGCGGAGCGCTGCTCCTGCCGCAACACCAACTGCGTGGAGCGGCCGCTGCGCCGGCTCTTCGAAGGGCTGGCGAGCGGCGTGGCCGCCTGGCCCTGGCCCTTCGTGCTGCTGCCGCTGCTGCTGTCGGGCGGGCTGGGCGCCGGCTTCCTCTACCTGCCGCAGCGGCAGGCGAACGACATCGAGGGGCAGTTCACGCCGACGTCGGGGCCCGCCAAGGCCGAGCGCGACTTCGTGCGGCGGCACTTCCCCCCCGACGACTCGGAGCGCTTCTCCGCCCAGCGGCTGCCCACCGAGGGCGCCTACGCCGCCCTCATCGCCGTGGCGACGAACGGCGCCTCGGTGCTGGAGCGGGCGGCGTGGGCAGAGGTGCTGCGGCTGAACGCCACCGTGCACGACGCCGAGTACGAGCGGCTCTGCGCCCGCACCGCCGGCCGCTGCGCCAGCCCCAACGCGCTGCTGTCGCGGCTGGGCGATGCGGGACCGCCCGCCCCGGGGAGCCTCCCCTTCCCCGGCAATGGCAGCGGCTTCCTGGGGGCCGCGCTGGGCGGCGTGGAGACGGACGGCGGGCAGGTGCTGAGGGCGCGGGCCCTGAAGCTGGTGTATTACCTGCGGGAGGACGGCCCCGAGGCGCAGGACAGCCGGCAGTGGCTGGAGAGCTTCCTGCGGGACATCTCATCCAAAGTGGCGGACTTGCGCCTCGGCTCCATTCAGGTAAGGCGGGGGGGGGTACGGGCGTGCGGAGCCGCCGAGCCCCAAGTGTCCGGGCAGCCCCGTCGGGGAATGGAATGGAATGGAATGGAATGGAATGGAATGGAATGGAATGGAATGGAATGGAATGGAATGGAATGGAATGGAGACGGTGGTGGGAGAAGGCGGGCGGGTTGCGGGGGCCAGTGCAATGCTCCTCTGCCAGCGTGATGTTTGGCCGTGCCCTGTGCGTGGGTACAAAGACCAAGAAGAAGAGGAAAAGTGCTTTATCGCTTCTTGTTCTTTTAACGGCAGGTGACTTACTTTACCTCGCTGTCCAGACAACAGGAGTTTGAAGGAATTACCGGGAGTGTGATCCCACTCTTCTCCATAACGTATTTCCTGACAATAACCTTTGCAATTGTCTCTTGCCTAAGGTAAAATGTCTCTAAGCTATGGCTAAATGAGCAGTGATCTTTGCTATTCTTCATTGTCCTCAGTTGATTTCTGCTCTTGCCGAGTGAAGGCATTCTTGAAGCTGCAGACTTCTGGTGACATTTAATCATAGGCAAAATGTATTTCTCTGCTTTTTATTGTCTATCTATGCATATTTCCCAACTGCTTAGATGGGGTTCATGGTAAGTACCAGATGAATACCTGAACAAGTGTTCAGTGTAGACATGACCACCTTGAATGTTCACCTCCTTGAGAAATTAATCTTGTCCAATGCTGACTCCTGGAATCTCTCATAGCATCAGGCATTCTCTTCAGACAGGGTATTGTCTGTGAAATATTTGACGCAAAACTAAGATATTCCTTGAAATATTTTCAGACTGAGCTGTATAAGAAACAATACCTGGCTTGCAAGCTGTGGAGTGCTTTCTTCTGGCTTAGCTGTGTTAAGCAGCTTTGGATTGCTGCTCTTCTGTGGAGTGCCATTTGTGGCCACTGTGGGAAATGCACCATTCCTGATTCTTGGTAAGTAGGAAAATTAAGTTGTATTGGGATACAAAGACCAGAGTGAGGTTAAAACAACCTAATGGTGTTAGTCTTTTATGATGTGAATGTCAGATAATACAACATTTTCTCCTGAAGTGAGTGGAGGAGATACCCAGAGATGCAGCCCCCTCAGAGCACCTACAGGTGGGCAAGCCCCTCAGCTCAGCTCAGCATGCCCACAATGGGACTGGAGATGAGTTCTGGTGCAAGGGCAGCTTTTCCCAGAAGACAAAGCCTGATGTAGATCCACTGCTACAGCAGGAAGACTGTAAATGAGAGAGTGGTAAGGTTGGCACTTCTGGCATTGTTCTAGTGTCCCTGGAAATGTAGCCAGGATGATTAATCCTCTGCAGTATAACATCTGTGTACTAACCAGTCTCATTCAGCTGCACAACTGAAGTGATGCACCATTTGTGCAAGCAGCTCTCCCAAAAACCCAAGGAACTTGGAATCATTGCATCCATGTTACACAGACTGCTTAACAGCCAGTGCTGAACTTTCCAAATGCTGTTAGATAATGTTGCTGCAAATTACTGCTTTTAAAATCCTTACTGGCCTCCTATGTGATACATTCATTTGAAGTTTTCTTGGGCTTGGTCTTATGCTGAGGAAAACACATGGAGGTCCCAGGCTGACAGAAGTTGTGCATCATCCTAAGCTGTCCACTGCAAATGTTCCTTTGGGCTGGCATTGTTTCTTTGTTTTCTGCATAAAATTCCAATACATTTTTATTTACTTTTGTTTACTCATCAATTGCAGTGGCTCTGAGTATCAAAAAGACCCCTTTGTGTCCCTGGGAAAGGGTTTAAGCCAGTCCCTTCAGATCTTCAGAAATAACATGCAGACTTCTGTCTTCCTTGCGTTAAAGCAGACAAATTGTCAGGACATCAGAGGGTTTGCTTTGAAGGCTGCTTGCTTTCTGAAGCAGCCAGGCTCACTGCCATCCCGTAATAACTTTTGACGTGCTGCTTAATTCATCTTTGCATGTTTACTGGCAATGGCCTGTTCAGGTAGCAGGTAATGATTTCATCTCTTCTTCTGGGCTTGGGTAAATCTCCCTCCGCTATTGGCGCAGCCTTGCTTTCCCTTTTGTGTGATGAATTTTCAGTGAATAGAGGAGCCCTTGACAACCTGGCAAAATACTGAAAGGTGTGAGATAATAATCTTGAGAGTTAGCAGAGGTGAGAGAAGCCCATTGGCTCTTCATTTTTGCACTTCAGCTCACTTAGTGTGGCATCTTAGAAAAAACCCCAATCCAGGATCCAGTCTTCCTGGCAGGCTTTCCCAGGGACACAGCAGGTAATATTTGTGAGCCTATCAGGATAAATGTGAACAAAAATGAATAATAAATCGTGACTAAGTGCTGGAAGGTAAAGTGGAGAGAAGTGGAGGGCAAAGAGCATAGAAAAGTGAGGCACTGGAAAACTGGAATCACTCTTCTCCCGTGTGGTAGCAACTGCTTTTCCTGCCCTCTGAAGGCAGAACCAGAAATTACTGCTCTAAATTGCTGCAGTGCTGAAGAAGAGATTCCAGAGGTAATGGGGGATGCTTCCAGCAATAGGAATGGCTGAGCATCAGAATATGTGATGCTTTGAAATCTGTGTCATCTGCATCAGGGGACACGTGGACATCAGCTACAGGACACTTGTCAGAGATGCAGTAGGTGTGCTCAGTCCTTCAGCAGAGTTGGTGAGGGATCAACAACCCATCAGGTCACCAGGAGGTGCTGAAAGGTAATGCATTCAGCTCCACACAAAGGATGTGTTTTCCTCATTCTCTAGTAACTTGCATTAGCACTTGAGCAGTGTTAGAAGCCCAACTTCCTTTCTCAAGATTTTATGGGGAATGAAATGTGATTAATATTGTTGTTTAGCTGGGTGTTGGTGGAAGCTGCTGTTTGCAGTGCAGGGTTAACAGTCTCTCCTCTTGCAGGGGTTGGCGTTGATGACATGTTCATCATGATTGCTTCCTGGGAACAAAGTTTAAGGAAAAACGAGAAATCCAATGTGAAATCTTTGCTGGCTGAGACTTACTCAGAGGCAGCACTCTCTGTGACCATCACCACTCTCACGGATGTTTTGGCCTTCTTCATTGGCACCTGGACTGCTTTTCCATCCGTGAGGTCTTTTTGCCTCTACACGGGCACAGCCTTTGTCTTCTGCTATGTATATACCATGACCTTCTTTGGGGCAGTTCTGGTATTAAACCACAAAAGGGAGCAAGGGAACCGACACTGGCTGACTTGTATGCGTGTGGATGTAGGTAAAGATCAGGCTGAGAACTCCTGCTTGTACAGTGCTTGCTGTATTGGCAGCTGTTCTAGGCAGCCGTCCCAGCCAGAAGGTGAGCATCCAATGCCAATATTCTTTAAAAAGTATTACGGCCCTTTTGTTACAAATAAATGGATCAAGCTGCTCATGGTGTTGCTGTACGGAGCGTATTTGGGTGGCAGCATTTATGGGTGTACTCAGATCAGGGAAGGCATCGATCTCCGAAATCTGGCAAATGATGACTCCTACGTTATTCCATACTATGATGATAATGAGAAATACTTCTCCACATATGGACCCAGGGTCATGGTTGTCATTACTGAGAGTGTAGATTACTGGAACGAGTCAGTGCGTCTTGGCATTGAGAGCTGTGCACAGAATTTAGAGAACATTTCCTATGTAGATGAGAACCACTCAGAGTCATGGCTGAGGGTATACACAGAACTTGCCCGAAGGTTTTCAATAAATATAAACAGTAAGACTGACTTCTTAAATGGCTTAAGTAGACTGTTTGGAATTGTTCCCAGTTTTGAGTGGGACCTAAACAAGACTCAGGATGAAATAGAAGCTTCACGTTTCTTCATCCAGACAGTGAACGTGACATCAGCCGTGGATGAGAAGAATCTCGTCAATCAGTTGAGGGAGGCAGCCCAGCAGTGCAGCATTCCACTGCAGGTGTATCACGCCGCCTTCATCTACTACGACCAGTACCTGGTGATAGTGCAGAACACCGTTCAGAACGTTGTCGTTGCTGCCGGGGCGATGCTCGTTGTCTCCCTTCTGCTCATTCCCAACCCCTTGTGCTGCCTGTGGGTGACTTTTGCCATAGCCTCTGTTATAGTTGGCGTTGCCGGCTTCATGACGTTCTGGCACGTCAATCTCGATTCCATATCCATGATCAACCTGGTCATTTGCATTGGCTTTTCAGTGGATTTTTCTGCTCATATTTCCTACGCCTTTGTTACGAGTGGAGAGTCATCAGCCAATAAAAAGGCAATTGAAGCTCTGTCCCTGCTAGGTTACCCAGTACTACAAGGTGCAGTTTCTACGATATTAGGAGTAGCTGTCCTGGCTGCAGCCAACACCTACATCTTTAGGACATTCTTCAAGATCATGTTCCTTGTAATTTTGTTTGGGGCTCTTCACGGTCTTGTTTTTATTCCAGTCTTTTTGACATTTTTTGGAAACTTTGGTGGTTCACCCCACAATACCACGTCTAAAAAGTTAGAGCATAGGTTTAGAGATGATAAAGACTGTCCATGAATCATTTAAATGTAAGATTTCATATATTTACTATGTGTATGTTCCAACGCAGTGACTGTCAGGGAATACAAGACATGAAAAACAGAAGAATAAATGAATCAGAGCAACAAAGGCTTCAGAAAAGCCGTGAACAAAAATAACAACAAAGTGCATAGAATTGATGTGCATTTTTTACCTTTGTGTATTTTCGACTACCACCTTAGTGTTGTTAACTATCTTTTTTGTGTGACTTTTTTACTGAATGTATTAAAATTATTATAAACACTGACCACTGCATGAGGTTAATGGACTATGTTAAATGTCAGGACACATTCATAGCAGGGTAGAGTAACTCCCACTTTGTATTTCCTCCCTGTTTGCTTGATGCTGTAACTCATCCCAACATTGAGCCAGAAGACAGTTTTTGCCCAAGAGGCTCAAATCTGGATGTTTTACAGCAAAATTACAAGAGGTCAGAACTGTCTCAGACTGCAGTAACTCATAAGCCTTCAGGAGACAAAATATGCTTCGGTTCCTAATGCAGCAAGAGAAACCCTTGGAGAAGACAAGGTGACTTCCATTTTCTATTCAATTCTTTTCTTGGTGTCCCATTTTCTAGCTAATGTTGAACATCTGGTACCCTTATGAAGTTTGTGTGTAGCTTCTGTTGGCTGCAGTTTGCAGAGGGATGTGCTGTAGGTTATTGACCCTGCATGGACCTCCTGAGAACCACCTTGGGACATGCTGTGCCATGGTGTGGCAGGGCAAGGATTTACTAGAGAGAATCACACCCTGATTTGGGACAAAGTGAAAAAGAAACCCAGGTTTAAGCAGATCAGTCCTAAAACTGTAAACCCATAAATTCCATTGTGTTCATCAGTGACAACCCATCCTGTGATGCGTCGATAGAGCAGAGGAACTTTCACTGAGTAGTAGCTAAGAATATATGAGGTGATTTTCTAACGTATGGGAACAAGACAGTGAGGGAAATCAATCCCAATCAATTCATAATTTGTTGCCAATATTATGAATGACCTATTGGAAATAAAATAAATGATGATAACCAGTGTTTGTAGTTCCGGGAAAATTGGTGTAGAACTTAGTAAATCTTCAGTCCAAATCTGCAGCTGTGGTGGGTTCTTCTGAGAGACTGAAGGACTGCCTCTGTTCCGTGTAGTTATCTGGCCAGTTTCATGAGACCAATAAACAGGGCAGGACCACTGTCTTCCATACAGTCATAGAACAGTTTCTATCAAAAGGGTAGAAACAAAACAGTTCACCACGTGGCTGGCAGCGAAAGCATGGCAAGCAACTCCCGGCAAGGAACCTAGACAAGATCGACCTCTCGGCCCTGTGGGATCTGCAGGAGTCTTTGAATGGGTGGAATTTGTTGGCAGTGGTACAGCAGCTTTTCTTCTAGTCAGAGAAAAGGAGGAGGCAAGGACATGTGAGGGAAAACAACATAGCAACACCAAGGTCAGTGGAAAAAGGGGAGGAGGTGCTCCAAGCCCTGGAGCTGAGATTCCTCTGCAGGCCATGGTGAGGACCATGATGTTTCTACCCTTTTTGTAGATGGGTTCAGTGTTTCCCTTTTTCCAGTCACCTGTCACAACTTTTTGAATAGCGTAGAAAGTGGCTCGGCAACTACATCAATTTCTTCAGAGCTCGGGGATGCATCTCATCAGGTCCCATAGATACATGTATGCTCAGGTTCCTCAAGTGGTCATGAATCTCTTCTGTTAGCATGGAACGGACTTTGCTCCCACAGCCCCATCTTGCAGTCCACCCGCTCAAGAGGTGTGGGAAGAGAGGTTGCTTTTCAAGACAGGCAAAAAGGTAGTTAAGTATCTCAGCCTTCTCCTTGTCCTTTGTGACCAATTTGCTGGCCTTGGTTAACAAGGCAGGTACACTTTCTTTGACCTTCCTTCTCTGGCTAACATACCTGTAGAAGCCATTCTTGTTATTCTTTGCATCCCCTGCCAAGTTCAGCTCCTGCTGTGCCCTCCTATTCCTAAACCCATCGCTGCACAACCAGACTGCATGTCTATACTCTTTCCAGGATAGCTGACACTGCTTGCACTGTCTATGAATTGCTTTTTGCCCTTTTTTTTTGACCAGCAGGTCCCAACTCAACCATGCCCATCTCTTGCATTCCATGCCTGATTTCTTGCACCTAGGGATCACTAGCTTTTGCAATTATGATAGGCATCCTTAAGAAACTGCCAGCTCTGTTCTGCTCCCTTGTCCCTGAGCACAGTTTGCCTGGGGGTCCTATTGACTAACTTCTTGAAGAGGTGGAAGCTTGCCTTCCTAGAGTCTGGGGTCCTGACTTTATTCTTTGCCTGACTGACATCCTTCAGGACTGCCAATTCCACCAATGCATGGTCACTGCAGCCCAGGTTGCTTTCAGTCTTGATGTCCACAGTTAGCTCATTTGTGTTGGTGACCATCAGGTCGAGTAATGCATCCCTTCTGGTAGGGCTGTCTATTACCTGGCCGAAAAAGTTATCCACAATGCATTCTAGGGGTCTTGTGGGTTGTCTGCAGCTCAGCATACAACTTTTCCATCAGATGGCAGGGTGATTGAAGTCCCAACAGCAGGAAAAGAGCCTGCAAGCACAATGCCCAGCTGGAGCAAGAAGGTTTTTTCCATAGGCTCCCCTTGATCAGGTGGCCTGTAGTAGACACCAGCCACAAGGTTCCCTCTGATACCTTGGTCTCTTATTTACCCACAGACTTTCAACCTGCTCATGGCTGTTCTTCAGAGAGAGCTCTTCACACTCAATCCACCTCTTGATGTTAAGCGCAAGCCCTTCATCCCTGCTTCCTCTCCTGTCCCTTCTGAACAACGTGTAGCCACTGATAACTGCACTCTAGTCATGGGATTTGTCCCACCAAGTTTCAGTAATGGCAACTAGGTCACTGCTTTATAACAGCAGGTGGCTTCCAGCTCCTCCAGTCTGTTGTCCATGCTGCATGCCATGGCCTAGAGGCACTTCAGCTGGGATAGCGGCCGTGTTGCCTTTTTAAGAGGAACACCCCTTAATTCCTTTGAGGTACTTTCCTGGTGGTATCTACTACCTCAGGAGTCCTTGACTCATCTCTGTAAGACTTGATGGGCGGTCAGCACAAATCAGAGCCACTGGCAGAGGATCCTGAATAGTACTCTGTCCCTCAGACCTTGGCGGGTCATCCCACAGCTTGTCAAAGGGCAAGCCTGACATCACTGCCCTCCGTCGCCAGGTCTGGTTCAAAGCTCCATCCACCAACTCCCAACGGGGAACGCGGCAGGGATGGTTGGCACTGCCACCACCGCGCACTCAGGACATCCCTGGGAAAGCCCATCCCTGAGCACAGGGGCTGCACTAGACAGGGCATTCCTGGTGAGGGGATGGGCCTGAGGGGCCCTGGGGACAGGGGGGGCAGTGCAGGGGTCATGGGAACAACACACAAATGAGAGAGTAGAGGGGAGACCGTGACTCCTGGCCATGCAGCTGAGACACCCGCTCACAAATCTTCCTGGGCAAGTGGGCTGGAAGTTGGAGACGGCTTTAGCTGTGTTTAACATGGCTCACACTACAAGCTGCTCTACTCATCCATCTCTCTCCCTCTGTCTTACACACCTGCCCTTCTTTTGCATTATGAACATTTCCTCCTGTGAAGTTTCCTCCTGTGTCCTTTCCAAGTCAGCCAAGTACATTTTAGATAACCAGCATATTAAATATTCAGAGGTAAAGTAGGGTTTAAGTATTTGCCTTTCCTTGCATGAGAGTCCATAACCATGCAAGAATTAAAATCTTCCTGTGCCACAGGGAATATAGGAATTCTGGGGCTTCCAGGGTAATTTTCCTTAAGGATTCTGGGTAGTTTTACTGAGGGTAGCTCAGCACAAAATTTCTCCAGGCTGAATAACCCCAGGTCTCTCAATCTGTCTTCATAGGAGAGGTGCTCCAGCCCTCTGATCATCATGAAATAGCCCAGTAAATTTTTATGATCTGGTGAATATGATTTAAAAGACTCTGTCGTTAAAGTAACAACTCAATTTTGGTTTGCTCTTAGTATCAGTAAATATGAACTAGTGTTAAAGCCCTGTCTATTTGTTGGAGGCATTATTTGTGAAAATGAAGAGCAAACGCTCTATAAACTTAAAACCAAGTCTCATGTTTTATTCCACAGCTGCTTTCTTTTACCAAGCACAACCATTTTAATGTACAAGCACAAAAGCCTTGTCAAATGACAAAAAGTCACAAAATATTTCTGAATCTACCACACCATTAAAGGCAATATTGAGCTTTCTTTCTAAAAACTGCCATGTGCTTAAAAACCAAACAACAGTGGAATATCCAGAAGTAACCTCCGATGGGATCAAGTCCAGTAATCACTGCTAGATGCCTTTTTCCTTCTCCCTCATCATTTTCCCCTTGCTGTATCTTAACTGTCCTGTAAGCAGTAGAGAGAACCTTGTCAAACAAACTTCATTGTGGTGTCACTTAATATTAAATCTGGTTTTTTTCATACCCTTGTTAGTGATTTTTCAAGTGATCTTAAAGACTCATTCGTATCAAATACTGGAGAGAGCTGGCTGTTGGACCAATGCCACTGCAGTACTGCAGGGACCTCCTGTGGTCACTGGAAACAAGGCACTGCACCCAGGCCGGGAGATGGGGCACAATGGGCAGAGGGCTTCCTGCTGCACTTGGCCCTGTCCAGCTGCACAGCGCAGGGGTGTCAGCCTTGGGAAGTGCTCACAGGCAGGAGGCACCACCGCTGAGAAATGGCTCTGGGACTGGGAGCTCCCCACTGAAAAGAATGGAGAAGCTTGATGCAAGCAAACCCCACTTCCTTGTCCCACCCTTTCACAGAAATGCCTCAAATACAAAGACACAGTTCACAGCTCATTGCACTGACAAAGAGAAGTGATACTCCCACTGCTTTCAGCTTTGCTCCATGTTAAGTGAACACTGTAAAAACTGCAGGGGAAAGTAACATTTCCAAGAGACAAATATGGGTGCTGCTACAATTAGTGGCAATAGTCAAAATTTCCATGTTTCTTCTCTGTTCCATAAAAGCAATTTAAAACAAAGCTGATAACAAACTGATGGTTTCTTTGTGCCTTCCCATGCTCTGCCAGCGAGCAGGTGCACAAGAAGCTGGGAGGGAGCATGGCCGGAAGAGCTGATCTGAAATAACCAAAGGGTTGTTCCATACCCTAGAACATCATGCTCCATATATGAACTGGGGGGATTGGCCTGGAGCCACTGAGCTTGGGGCTGGGATGGGTCAGTGGGTGGTAAGGAACTGTATTAAGTGTGACTGGTTTTTCTTGGGTCTTAGTCCCTTCTCTCTCTCCCCTTTTCATTACTAATACGATTACAATTATATTACTATTACTATTAATTATATTATTATATTTTAGTATTATTACTACTATTGTTATTACTATTAATTACATTATTGTTGTATCTTTTACTATTACTATTATTATTACTATTACTGTACTTTATTTCAATCACTAAACGGTTCTTATCTCTACCCACAATTATTACTTTATTCTGCCTCTTATCCTTATCCCGCCAGGGGAGGGAGGGAGAGGGATTTAGCAAGTGGTAGTTTGTGGCCAGCTGGAGTTAAACCATGACACTGCTAAAACCAAATGTTTCTGAAAAGCACCAGCAAACCTGACATTTCTATGGGCAGGTAATTTGGCAAGTCCAGACAGAGCAATTGATTTCTCGCTTTCAGCTGCTCAGGTGTGTTTAATATTTTGAGAAAAGAGAAATAATTCCAGGCTTCCTCTACTGGGAGGAGCAGTCTGTATTTTTCTAAGCCATTTGAGGCTTTGTTTCCATAAACCTATCCCCTTCAACCCCATATTTTCCCAAACTCACCAGCTTCTTCTTGCTTGCATAAAGATGCTGAAAACAAGAAGTTTCACTTCTTCATAACTCTGTTGGGCATGCATTCAATGACCACAGAAGTTGAACAATCTCTTCACTGATGTGATGTAAACATCCTTTGAAGAGAAGTTAATTAACCCTAATTGATTTTTAACCAAGTCAGCCTTCAGAATAAGCACTTTTGAAGACTGCTTAACTGATCAGTGATCAACTTGGTAAATAGACTAAATGGAGTCTCGTTTGAAACTGAGCTGGGTTTGCAGCCAGAAAATGGTCTGTCTATTCTGATTTACCACACTAGTATTTATAGCATATCATCTATGAAATGCAGCCATAATATTCATAAATGTCAACAAGAATTACCAAAGCTGTTCCTACCATGTTAAATCTGGTGTTCAATCACTCTACTGTTTCCACTAAGGAACTCTTTTAGTTCCTTCTCTTTACCTGAGGAGATGCATGTCTCAAGAAACAGCACTCTTTCACCCTGGAACTACTATGTTTATGACCCCACAAATACTTGAATCTGTATCTTCTGTCCCCATGTCACAAATTTCAAATGGCTTTCTGCTGAGAGGAATATATGACTTCTACAGTGTCTTCATCCCACCAGAGAACCCTGGGAAGCATTGTACATTTATTTCTGGTCTAAACACCAGCTAATGAGGTGCTCATCACTACCTCAGAAATTCCATTCTGAAAAACATCACCTGGTGTTCTAAGATCTGGGCTATTTTATTTTCACCATTGGGCTACTGCAAAAAGATGCCTTCTTGCTAATCACAGACCATTAAAAACACAATCTCTTGTGTTTTTAAACTTTAGGAGCCATCCCTGGGAGTTTACACTCACACTATTAGCTGTAAGTAAAAATCTTGTCGCTTCAGCAGGTCTAACCAGTTTAATAAAGGGCTTATATTTGCTGTAATGCAAGTTCAGGCAGCAAATTTCAAACAGATTTTTGTCTAAATAACATTTAAGCAGATACATTCCAATGAGTTTTCTCAGTGCCATCCTGGCCACAAATTGGATTCTGCATTGTCCCCATGGCCACATCTAGCTACAGCAGCCAGCACAGGAGGTGAAGTTTCAGGTAACATTGCCCTGTGCCCATCTGCCCTTACAACAACGGGGTTTATCAAATAACAGCTGAGAGGTGAAGAACTGTTAATCCAGAAATTACAGTAAAAATAGGTGAGGAAACGTGCAATCTGTTCAGGTGATTATATGGGGGACAAAATCCAGTCATCACCACTGTTTCCCATGGCACTTCCAGGATGTAAAGCCAAGAAGATTTACAAGACAAAACAAGGGTTAAATTCCTGGAAGCCTAAGGAATGACTCACTGGGGCAGGCTTCCACAGTTCATGAAAAACAATGTTATTTACTTCATGGAGAATAATATTGCTAATATTATATGCTAATAATAAAGATGCTAAAAGTCTTATTTGAAGTTTCAGATTGCAGTAATACACCTACTCAACAGGAAGACGGCTCACACCATGCACGTTTTCTGCTGTGTACACAATGTTTTGATACTAAATCTTTCCAATAGTATTTCCATCACATTAATTTTGTTTGTTCCCAGAAATTCTCAGTTCCATCACCTAGTGGCTTTATTACTTAAAATGCAGAATAGCCAACTTTTTCCTCTTTGGTTCACCTATGGAAGTAAAGGTATTTTATGTCAATACGAACTATTGCATTCCCTGAATTTCTTGATGGTTTGGCAATAAATGGTATCATGACAAGAAATTGCCCTGCAATTTCTGCACAGAAGCCTGTTCTTCCTGTTCTGAGTATTGAAAGGAAACCCATCATCGGAATGAAATCTTCCTTTACTCTTAGATGAAAGATGTGTGTCTTTCTGAGCCACTACTGTGGCTCAAGTGGTTCCATCAGCTGTCATCCATGTCACAAGCATGGACAAGGCTACTCCTCTGCTGGGGGCTGATACATCTAGACAGAACTAATACCATACTGAATTTTGTCTGACATTTTCCAGACTCAGCCCCCTGTCCAGTTGCACAGGCTTCTGCCAAACATAGGCCAGAAAACTGCAGATTTTCCATTCATGCTTATGCAGGTTGAATTTCTGTGAATGTTCAAGAAAATCAGTTTGGCTGTCTCCAAGAGAGGACAAAGTGAGCCAACTGCCCTGGGTGCCCCTGCTGCCAGTGGTGAAACAGGTGCTTTAGAGAGCGGAGTCATTAGGCCTCATTCAAATCTATGGAATGGTTTTATCTTGGAAAAAAATTCATTTTTCTTTGTGTATGTGTGCATGGAGTGTCTGTGACTAACTTAGCATCGAAGATGTCACCCTGCTAAATCCATCCATGGAAATAACAGGAGAATGGGTCAGCTTGCAGGTTTCTTGCAGGGTCACATGCTGTTGTCCAAGTAGTCAAAACTAACACTGCAGCTGAAACAAGCAGCCTGTCTGCTCTGTGAGGTGTGTCAGCTATTCTCAAAGTACTGTTCTCACCCTCAACTAATCTAGAATGATTTGGTCTGACCTGAAGAGACTAACTGAAGAGGGTCTTTGCATGAAGTGGTAGATAAGACTGTCATCTCCTAATGAATTTCAGGTAGCGTATAAAGTCACAGGTAATGACAGCATGCATGGAAATTGTATTCTGTGTTTTACTGATGCATGGGATTTGCTTTTAAGTTTGCACTAGGAAATACTTTCTTAAAAGTATAAAAATTATGTCTTATCATTAGATGTCAAACAATACATGATGGTCTGATTTTTAACAAAAATACTTCTAAAAATACTCTGGAATTGATGGAATTGCCTTACTAATACAAAAATATCACTAATTTTTTTTCTTTCTGGGCACTTCTTACAAAAGTGGGGGGTTGATCTTCCCTGAGAGCATGAAGAGTGGTCGAAAGGGATATAAAAGGGAAGAGGAAGGTCAGTCACAGGCTTCTGAATTGATTGTTTGTTTGTTTTTCACAAGGCTCTATTTCATGTGGTAGTGTCACATATTACCCAAGTTTTGAACTGATGGAGATGATCAAATCCATTTGCCAATGGATTTCACAGAATCACAGCAGCTTGGGAGAGATCTCCAGAAGCCATCTGGACTAACTCCCTGCTCAAGCCAGAACACACAGAACCTGTTGCCAGGACCATGTCTAAAGGGCTTTTCAATACCTTCACGATGGAGACTCCATAACCTCCCCAGGCAACCTGTGCCACTGCTTGGTCATAAAAAAAGAGCATTTTCCCACGTTCAGAGGGATCCTCTCATGTTTCAGTCTGTGCCTGTTATCTCTGGCTTTGTCACTGGGCACCAATGAAGCCTGGCTCTGCCCCCTTTGCAGCCTCCCCTCATGTATTTATATACACGAATAAGATCCCACTGAGCCTTCTCTCCTGGACAATCCCAGCTGCCTCAGCTTTCCTCATATGTGAGGTGTTCCAGTCCCTTTATCATCCAAACAGACTCCTGTGTCTGAGTAATTTTGCTGTAGCCTTCCAAGGATCCTGCAAAATATATGTCTTGTTTTATTATTAAACAAACAGCATTTCTTATGCCTGGCTCTGAGGTCCCAGGTGCAAACACTAAGTAGCAGAGTCAGGATTACATTCCACCAGCACCATGGGAACAGCCTGTTGAGTAAGATATGACTTAATCTGTTGACTGCATTAAGTAAAACATTTACGTGGGTCCATTTAGGGTACAGCATTTTTACTTTACAGTGATAATCAGTGTTTGATGCACTTGTAACCTATGACTGAAAGAAGCCATTATCAGTAACATTCCCACTATCAACTGAATGCCACTTCTCTGGAGTGTTATCTGAAGAAGAAAACACATGTTGGCTTCATGAGATGCTGGGGTTTGGCTGCCTGGGCCTGGGGCCAAGGCTGTTCAGCTGGGACCATGGGGAAGAGGCTCCCAGGGGCCACAGGGGGTGGCCATGGCCACAGCCAGCCCTGGTCTTGGGCCCTGGTAGAGCTTTGGCCACTGCCGTGTCCTAGTCCTGCCACAGGCTGGTTGTGGCCCCTGATCCAGGTGCAGAACACGCCTGCGGGCCCCCATGGATGTTATCAGGTGTTTTATGATCCAGGCAAAACCAGAAACAGACATTGCGTTTCGTGCAGGATAATGCATTTATTAGCTCAGCCTGCAAGGTCCTGTTATGCAACAGGAGGATGTTTTGATGAAGTGCCTAAGCAAAAGGTCCATCCACAAGCACATTTTCCAAAGAAACATTAGGGCTCTGTGCCATTAATGCTGTGTTTATGTTGCTTCTGTTTAGAACATATCTGACTAATTGCATTTATGGTTGTACTCAGAGAAGGGGAGCCAGATGTTCTAGCAGTTTGTTCAAATGCTATTATCATTTCAGGCTCTGCCTGGAAAAATTAATAGCTTTTCAAGTATTGTCCCAGAGTCACATTTATCTGATTACTGAATATGCATCCTGTTAATGGGATCCTTCCTGATAACAGTATTGAGAATTTGGAGACTGAAGGCACAGAATTATTAAAAATACCTCTATGTAGTTTACAATCTGAGATGCATTGCAAACGCCAAAGAACATTGTCACTAAAAGCCTTCTGTTAAACACAGATACAGATTTTTTTTTTCACAAGTAATTTATCTAAGTACAATTCAGGTTTTGAGAAGAACACTTCTTCAAGAGGAAGTGGCAGTACAGGTCTCTGCAATTATGTTTGACAGCAACTGATGAAGCAAAAACCCCCACTTTTAAATCTATTTAAACTAAACTGGCTGACCTCCAGATCCCAGAGGGTGATAATCAGTGGCACAGGGTGTAGCTGGAGGCCTGTCACTAGTTGGGCCTTTCAGAATTCAATACCAGGCCCAGGATTGTTTACTTTATTCAACAAGACTTGGATGAAGGGGCAGAGGCCTCCTCAGCAAGTTCACTGTCAACACAAAGCTGGGAGCAGTGGCCAATACCCCAGAGGGCTCTGCAGCCCTTCAGAGGGACCTTGACCGGTTGGAGAGATGGACAGAGAAGAACTGATTGAAATTCAACAAGGGCAAGTGCAGGGTCCAGCACCTGGGGAGGAATAACCCCCTGCACCAGGAGAGGTTGGGGGTCAACCTGCTGTGTGCTCTGGGGTCCAAGAAGGCCAATGGTACCAGGGGCTGTATTAGGAAAAACATTGCCAACTGCAAAGGCCTGTTTATCTGTTCCTTTTATGATGTTTGGTAGGACAGAACAGGACTCAGGACTTTCTCACTGCTCTTACAGTACTGCAAGTTATTTCTATGTTTTTGCAGTCCATTCTGTTTCTTGTAAATATCTTTGCCTTCTTCTCCAGGTGGTTGCTGCCTTCAGGACATCAAACATACCTCTGAGCTATTGTGTCATCTGTTTGGATTTTCCAGGCTATTTTTCTGGTCAGATGTCCTATGTATTTATCAGACACAAATGAAAGATTAGTCAGTGCTCTGTCATTGCTGCCTTACCCTCTGTTATAAACTGCTAATTCTAATTGCCCTGGCTGCAGCTGAAAATCCCTTTGCCAGAGCATTTTTTTGAGATTAGGTTTCTCACTGTATTTCTGGAGGCTGGAAAAGATCTTGTTTTCCTTCAAATATTCTGACCTTTGAGCATTTATGACAGATTCACAGAAGGAGTCAAAAGCAAAACACGTAGAAGAGATAAGAGAGAGATTTCACAGTACTGACAGAGCAGTGATTGCTTTGGTGAAAGAAAACCAAAGAGCTGCAGCCAGCCAAAGGTGGTGCTTCAGTCTTGCAGAATCAGACCTGAATAAAGGCTGAAATCAATAGGTTCAGTCACAACTGTGCAACGTGGAGATCTATGAGAGATTGTCATACACCTAACATCTGTCTAACATACCTTCATCTACTCCTGCTGGGTAAAGCAGCCCTGTTAGATTACTGCTTTGACCATGACATCAATGCTGCAAGGTTCTTGTGTTTTTGCACTGGGAACAGCACAGAAAACAAGTACAACAAATGTGTTTCTCTGCTTTGTAGTTTGCCTGGCTATTGGTCAGGTTATGCCACACCAGAACCACTGTGGATTTGAAATCCTCCCTGTGCCTTTCTGCATGTGTATATGTATATGTATATGTATATGTATATGTATATGTATATGTAGGTGGATGTGGATGTGTATATATGTATATGCATATGCATACAGTTAACTGCTCCTCACTTCATTACCATATTTCCCTCCAAAATGTTTGGGCAAGGTCACAAGGATCTCTGCCCATACAGAACCATAAGCTCAGAATGACTCAGGTAATAAGGGACATGAACAAAGCAGTATCCTGAAGATAATGAGAACACTGAGGAGAGAGAGCTTTTATGCCTTGATTCCATAAAGGCTTTCAGCAGTGTCCCAATGCATCCTTGCAGCCAAACTGATGCTAGACAGATTGAAGAAGACGACTTAGGCTGGGTCTAAGTATTCACTGGACTGCCAAGCCTGAAGGGTGATATTGGCTGTGCCAAGTCCATCTGGCAGTGAGTCGGTAGCAGCACCCTGCAGGCTCTTTATTAACAGCCTAGCCAGCATGAAGTTAGGTGAGAGCATTTGGTACATTGAAATGGAGGGCCGCTATTCAGAGGGACAAACAGCTTTACAGAATGTTCATTATTTCCAACCATGGTAAACACAAGCCCCTGCACCTGGCTTAGCCCCGCTGCACCTGTTCTTAGCCTCCTGCACGTGAGACAGGCAAAGCACCACAGCCCTACATTCCAGGGACTGCCTGGCTGCAGAGCAGCCTGGAGGAGAAGGACTGGGGGATCCCAATGGGCAGTGGACTGAACACGAGTTCACTGTGCACGCTGACAGCAATGGAAGCCAACAGGGAACCCTTTGCATCACACTGGTGTAATGTGCACCACCAGTACACCACACTTGACTCATTACACCCCATCTAGAACCCTGGGTGGCTCTGGGCCCTCCACTATGAGAAAGATATAGATAAGACTGAATATCTATATTCAAAATCTTTTGGCATAAGACCATCAAGATTTTTGGGGCTGGTGCACCAGAGCTAAGAGGGACTAACAGAATTTTTCAGCCTGGAGATCAGATTATTTTAGGGGGACCTCACAGATCATGGATACTCCACACACAGGAGAATACTAGCAGATCTACCAGTACTACCAAGGGACAACTCATCATAATTAGGGAGAAAAGTGAGAAATAATACAATATATATTCCCATGTTAAGAGACTATTGACAAAGTTCCCTTCAGTGTCTTCGTGGAAAAGTCTATTTTTTCTCACTGGAACAAAAGCAGGGCAGGTATTACGGTTACAAAACTTAAAGTAGGAGAGCAGATAAGGGACAAAAAAAATCAAATAAGATAAAAATACACTTCAGGGTTTTTTTAAAAAAACATTTTCCTACTCTTGTTTATTTGGGTTTTCATGAAAACTGGTTCATTCATAATAAAAACATTTGCTTTACTGTATGCTTCACAATTGGTAACAATTGGTAAATTGTTAATATTTTTGAAGAAATAAGAAAAACACTAGGGTTTTGCAATTCACAACATCAGATTTTCAAAAAGATTCCTGTGTTTATAAACATTTGGTAATACTAAAATCTAATGATATATTAACAATAGAATATGAATAATGCTGATAAGCTTATGCAGCTTTATGCAGTATGCAGTATATTTATGTCCTTTTATGCAGTATATTTACTGTTTAGAGATGTAAATATACAATTTTCATCAAAACTTGAATACACTTTAAAAAATGCAATGTGCAATAAAATGTGCAGGGATTTACCGACTTATTTCCAGTTAAAACTGTTGAAAATTAAGGTAAAAGACATTGAAAATGAAAAGTCAAACAACTGATTGAAATTAAAACAGCTAGCAGAATAATGGCAGAAGAACATGGCAAAGGGTTCTCTGGGTCAATGCAGAAGACTACATTCAGAGGCACCAGATGTTCTACCCTATCTGCAGTGACAGACATAATCTTAGATGCTGCAAAGCGTTTGAATACTGTCAAAGTTACACAGTTCCTGATTGGGAAGATTCCTATAGCCAGCTCCCATTTTCTGCACTTTCAACCACAGCGTTCTTTTCAACTGTTCCGTTTGCATTGCTGGTTTCTTCTAAAACTACCACTAAACTGGACAGAGTTGTGTGAGGATCAAGCAGTTTCACAAGGGGTATGTCCACCTTTCGCTCCTGAAAGACACGGTTCTGAATTGTCATAGCTAACATAGAATCTATGCCCAAAGAGGAAAGTGGTGCATTCATGGTTAATTCATCTGTGGTCACTCCTGTGAGGTCACTCACCAATGAGGTGATGTAGTCCTCAGATTTGAGAAAGGCAGTCTCTGGGACTTCAGTTCCCCCAGAGGTTTCAATCTTGTTCCTGAAATCTTCTGACATAAGTGATATGAAGCGACTTTTGAGAGAAATAATCTGAGTAAGAACATGATGATACAAAGTTTGAAAGTTCAATTTGACAACAGCTTGCTGTGGGTTGTTTATAAGTAAGGTCTTCCTGAGATAGTCATGGATTTCATGCACTTGCAGAGTGTCTATGCCCTTGGATTCCAGAAAGCTCTGAAGATGGTTTTGATTGAGAAGCAGGCCAAGGTTCAAAGCACCCCAATTAATGGCCTGGCCTGAAAGCCCACAGTTCTTCCTGTAGAGGCAGAAGAAATCCAGGAAAGAGTTTGCAGCTGCATAATTTGACTGGGTGGCATTGCCCAAAGAGGAAGCAACAGAGGAGTAGCACACAAAGTAGTCCAGCTCCTGGCCTCTGGTAGCCCAGTGAAGATTTAGGGTCCCTGCTACTTTTGGGCTCAGCACTTTGTGAAAGTCAGCCAGCTTCAGGACTTCAAGGCGGCCATCGAGTAAAGTCACAGCACTTTGGAATACCCCTTTGATTGGACTCCCCACAAAGGTGTTGGCAATGGACTGGAAAGCTTTCTCAACGTCGCTGGTCAAAGTCACATCACACTGCACAGAAATTACTTTGCTCCCTTTGTACTGCTGCTGCAAAGCCCTCATCTCTTCTTGCTTCTCACTGCTGGGGATTCTCCTGGAGAGTATTGCAATACACCCTCCTCCGTTCTCAGCTATGAATTTCACCGTTTCAAAGCCAAGACCAGTGAGCCCCCCGACTACTACATAAACAGCATTCTGCTTAAACAGCTGCTTCTGGGGCTCGTACAGTGGGATGTCTGAAAGCACACTGATGTCCTTCTGCCTTCTCAGAACAGCAAGGGGGACAGAAGTGCAGGTGAAATAGGATGTCACACAGTTCAGCCCTTCAAAGTTCTCAGTCTGCTGAAAAACAGAACCGGAGAGATGTCTAAACTGTTTCATATCCATGGAACTGATCCAGCCATGTACGGTCTTCAGCAATTCCTTTAGAGGTGCTTTCCGGAAAAGGCTGGCAGCAGTGAGGATATGAAAGCTGATGTTTTCATGATCAATTTCACTGACATTCTGGATGCATTCAGACTGTTGACTGCCACACACGATCACCACATCTTTAAGAAAGTGCATGTGGGCCAGATCCTCCTGAGACAATCTGTTGACTGGAGGAAGAATGACAAGGGCACTGCACAGGTTGATATACTGGAACACATTAGGAGTGGGCTTTGCAAGGACTGTTCTCCAACCCATCTCTTCCGCTGCTGCCAAAAGAACGTGGCACAAAGCTGATGATGGCTCTGTAGTAATAATACCCAATGCTCTGCCATGTTTACCCTTGGGCAACCTCTGAGTGAAGATCTCCCATGCAATGATGAAGTATGACACACAAGGGACTTTCTGGAGGAATGGGAATTTCCTTGCATTGAAACAGACTGTTCCTGGAACCTGAACTCTGGATGATGCTGCAGTGGGATAACATGAAACCACATAATCTCCCACTTTCACTTTTTTCACATCAATGCCTATTGCAGTGACTGTGCCGCTGAAATCAAGACCTAGAAGCCTGTGTTTGTCTCCTGCTTCTGAGTTCCAATACAGTGTATTACCAAAGTTGCAGCTAGAAACACTAATGGGAAAATAATCCTCTGAGTGCAGACAAATTTTATCCACTTGAATTTCAACACTCTGTTTGTCAAGCTGAGTAACAGCGCTGGTGGATACTTCTCCAGACAAGTCTTTCGCTGTGTATGGATCAGAAGTGTACAAAGTGAATGATTGTGATTTCTGGAGTGATCTTACAGGTTGCATGTAATCTGCATCTACAAAAGGTGTGCGTCTGATTTCAGACACATAAAGTCTTCCCTGGCTGATGCACACTTCTGGATACTCCCCACCTTTGTATTTGACAAGAACATTTACCAACACTGAGATGTCCAGGGAAGTGGAGGAGCTGAGGTCAATCAACTGAAATGTGATTTCTGGAACTTCAACAATACAAGTTCTGGTCATGCCATACAATGCAAACCCACAGTTAACGTGGTCCACATATCTCTCTGATGTTCTGTAGGTGATCACTCTGATGGAGCAGTGGGACGTCTTCTCTCTTAGTGCCACCACTACCTGGCGATAGGCTTCGCAGCACTTGGCCAACTGATCTACCGCTTTCCTTGGGAAATCTTCATTTAACTTTTGAATTCCCCACAGGAAGAGGATTTCATCATAATCCTCAACCTCTGCTCTCATTTTATTCTGTGACTCGCCTTCCACGAGGCTTTCCCAGCCTTCATAGGTAACATATCTCGAAGCAGGATGCAAGTATTTTTTGAGCTGCTCAGCTATCCCGACTTTGTCTGCAAACACAAGGACTCTGGGCTTAAACCCCAGATGTCCAATTGTCTGTGAAAGAGAGACTTCTTTCCACTTGTTTTCAAACAGAAACTCATTGTCTCTGGAAGACGATTCCTTCATGAAAGTGATGCTAATGCGCTTGAGCTCAGCCAAAACAGAGCCGTGTTTGTCCAGAAAGCATCCACAGACCTCAAGGCAGTTCCCAATGGATTTGCTCATTCTCATGTATATCATCATTTCCTCCTCCAGCGGGCGGAGCACCACCAGGCTGCCTATCCCTGAAGGAAAGCCTGCTCTGGACTGGAGTGCCCTTGAGGTCAGGACAGTGCTCATCTGCAGAAAACAATCGAGCAGCACTGGGTGGATACAGCAGCTGTACATGTCTCTGACAGTCTCCTCATTCACCTTTATGCTTGTTATTGCTTCCTTTAGCTCCGGGCAATAATGAACCTCACTGAGCTGCCTGAATATGGAGCCATACTGAAAGCCATACTGAGACAGTGATTCATAAACCTCCTCTCTGCTAATCACTGACCTGCATCTTTGATAGATGGCTTGGAAGGAGATGCTGCTTTCTTCCACCACACCTTCAACCCCCTTTGCTACTTGACCAGCAGCATAAACTGCATTGGAGGAAGAGAGAACCTCAAAGGTTGTCATGGCTTTTTGCGGACTCAGTTTGATACTCAGCACTTGGGAAGTCTGTGTGAGAACACACGGTGCAGAAAAACTGATGCTCAGCTGGCAAGAGCTCAGAGGCACTTTAGGTCTTGAGCTGCTCATCACAGAGGCCAGACCAAGCTCCACATAGAAGGCACCAGGGATTAAGGCCACCCCATTGTTCTTGTGCTCATATAAGTACGGTGTTGTGTCCTGGGACACCAGGCAGCCAAACTCCACGTTGTTACTGTTTATGCCGTAAATCAAAGGATGACTGGTGTTGACACCTCTTTGGTTTGCTTGTTGATGGATATCCAGACAGGCCATGAGTTTTTGGCGATGAAACTGATATTGTGGAATGACCTCAGGAACACTTTGGTACCCATTATAGAAGTTCTGCCAGTTGGGATTAAAGCCCAGTTCAAACAGATTTCCTACCAGGGTCAGGAGCGTCTGATACTCTGCATCCGTTTGCAAAGAGGACACCACCTTTGTGCCTTTTCCTAGTGTTTCTTTTATGCTTCGCTGCAATGCTCGGTGAGGACTTATTTCCACAAACACCACGTTTTCCCTGCCTCTGGCTGCAGTTTGGATGGCTTGTGTGAAAGCAACAGGCTCACGAGTATGCCGCGCCCAGAATTTGCCCTGAGCAAAGTCATTTTCAGATGCAGCCAGGCCCGTCAGTGTTGAAATCACTTCCATTTCCCCCTTCTGCTTTTCTAAAGGCTCTATCTGCTCCTCCAGCTCCCCAAGTATCATATCCATGCTGGGGCTATGGTACGCAACTGGAACATTTAAAACATGAAGAAAGATGTTTCTCAGTCTGAAAGCTTCAGCTAACTCTCTCTGGACAGCTTCCACAGCATCTACACTGCCAGACAAGGTGCAGGAAATGGGGCTGTTGAAAGCAGCAATGCACACCTTTCCCGAGTAGGGATGCAGGCGTTCAGCAATCTCTTCAACAGGGATGTTTCCAACCACCAGCATTCTGCCACTGGCAGTCTTGGCCTGCAGCCTGCTCCGGTGATAAATCACTTTGACTGCATCTGCCAGGGAAAGGTACCCAGCAATATGTGCAGCAGCAACTTCCCCCACCGAGTGGCCAACAGCAGCAACGGGCTTAATACCCCAGTGCTTCAGGAGGGAAGCTACAGCAACCTGCAGGGCAAACAGCAAGGGCTGGGAAAGCTCTGGATTCAACAAGTCCTTTGGGCTGCGATTGCTTGCTGGCAGGAGGCTGATGGCAGCATGCTGCTGAAAAAGGTCTTCTATCTCCTTACACTTGTCTCTGAACATTGGCTCTGTGCTCAGCAGTGCCTCACTGAACTCCTTCAGCGTCACGCCGTTGCCACAGAAGACAAACACCAGCTGGGGTTCCACTTTGGACATGGCAGGTTCCATGCTCGCTGCCAACTTAAGCTCTTGCTGCAAGTGTTGGAGGGAATTTGTGACAAACGCTTTTCGGTACCTGTAGTTGGCATGGCTTCTTCTGCAGGCAGAGGTGTAGGCCAGGCTTGGGAGAGTTACCGAGCTCCTTGTGCTCAGCTGCTCAGCTGTGTTGGCCATTGTCATCTGAAGGGACTTAGGGGATGCTGCTGACAGCACAACTAATTCCAGGGGCTTCTTAAAGGCAGGAAGAGGCTCTGGCTGCTTCACCTGCCTGACTACAACATGAGCATTGGTTCCTCCAAATCCAAAGCAGTTGATGCCAGCTACTCTTCCATACTCACTGGATTCTTCCCAGGGCTCCACAGCTGTGGCAACAGCAAGGTTTAATTTCTCGGTATCGATGCTGCTCATCTCCTTTGAGTAATGCAAGGATGGAACAATCTTTCCATGATGCATCATCAGGAGCACTTTGATTAACCCGGCTGCCCCAGCAGCCGATTCAGTGTGTCCAATATTTCCTTTCACGGAACCGATTTTCAGAGTGGAAACTCGGGAAGACCTGTTTTTGCTAATGACACTGCCCAGGCTCTCAGCTTCAGTAGGATCTCCAGCAGCAGTTCCTGTGCCATGGGCTTCAATGTACTGCACAACTGAGGGATCAACATGACTTTCATAAATGCTGCGCAGTAACTTCTCTTGCTCTATTGGAGATGGTCTCGTGATCGGAGTGGCGGACCTGCCATTCTGACTGACCGCACTGATGTTTATCACACCCCAGATTTTGCTGTAGTCTTCCTTTGCCTGTTCCATGAAAAGTTGAATAATCTTTAATAAACTCATGCATTCTCTGTAAAGAAGACCACAAAATGCCACAACAAAGCCAAGAATAACCAGAACATGATGCTAACTTGCAAATGTGGGATCCTTTCCCTGTGCTAGGGGAAGTGCATAAATTCTTAAGAAATGCTTCATTAATCTTAAACTTGAATTGGAAAAACAACTCTGGAATAGTCATTATTAGAGCTGAAGACACAAAATTCCGGCAAACAACCAGACTCATTTCAAGCTGCTTCACAAGCAATCTTACCTTTTTCAGTGGTTTGAGGAAAACAACACCACAGCCTTCTCCCCTTCCATAGCCATCTGCTTTTTTGGAGAAGGGTTTGCTTAATCCCTCTGGAGAAATCATTTTGGCTTTACTGAGGGATACAAAGGTGCGGGGATCGATGATGCAGTTCACCCCACCACAGATTGCTGCCTCACAGTCTCCTGGAGTCAGACAGAAACATATTCATGTTGAGATGGCTGTGGTGATAGACAGAAACAGTAGCAATCCTGATTTCATTGTCCAGCACCTTTCCAGTCCCATTACCTGATTTAATGGCTTGCAAGGCGTAGTGCAGGGCAAAAAGAAAAGACGAACACGCAGTGTCAACTGTCAGAGACGGTCCAGTCAGATTAAACGTGAAAGAGACCCTGTTGGCAGCAATGCTCATTGCTGCTCCAGTACCATCATAATGATTTATTTCACTCACTGCTCTGCTGGTTATGATTTCGTAGTCTCGATTCATGAGACCTGGAAAATATCAGATATGTCTCAAGTTAACCCAAGCCAACAACTGGCATGTATAGCCCAAAACCTGATGGTGTGGTTTGGTTTTCAGTGTTAAGATGAAACCACGTGGCATCAGGGCTCCTGTCATGAACCTCTGCCCCATCACAAGTCAAAGGCAAAACTCACAGCAGTTTCCCCTGGACTCAGCTTATACAAACATACCTAACACTTTAAAATCCTACCTGCTCAGGAATTTACAGGCCTTACTTTATAGCTTAGCTCATTGTAGGATACAGCTAAGCTCTCTGTAGCTTGTTGAGATCCCTGTATCTCAGTTTGAGACTGGTTGGTTTAGTTTAGCCATGAGAACATTTATCAACAACTTACAATGAGGGTAGTTCAGACATCAATGTACAAGACATTAGCTTCAGTTCCTCAGATGTACCACATTAGGGGCTCCAGCACAAACTACATCCAATAATTTGTATTTAGCATTTTTTTATACACTTGCAACCAATAAGCAATTATAAAGAAGAACAGGGCCTGTGAGAGCAGTTGTGTCCTCTTTCTGGGAACACTCCCTTTGAAATATTGGGGATCCCCAAGTTCATGAGCACGTGTGGAAAGTGCAGTAGTTCTATTCAGATAGCAAGGAATAGTGCCCTCAGTGGAAGAAGAGCATCTCTCAGACTGAAAGGGAATCTAAAGCATTTCCCCTATAGGTACATCAGCCAAACGCCCCCAGAAAACTCCTTTTTAAAGAGACACAGATTACACCAGCAATAATGTGCTGTTACCTTACTATTTTCTTTTAAATATCTTTCAACAGCATCTGGTATCATCTCCTCCAAAACTTCTGTGATACTGACCAAGGCAGTTGCACAAGTGCACCTTTTACCATTCTAACATCCACAAGGAGGTTTTCTGCTGCTTTAAAAAGGTATTAACCCCCAGAACACCTTAACCAAAATAATACTGAAAACAGTATCCTGGGGGAAAAGTGTAGGCCTGTGTAGAAGCCCAGAAGATAAGGGGCTAATGTGTACATGCCAAACACTGATTGCCAGAGAGCCATGGAGCCAACCAAGGATTGTCAGTAATAACCAAGAATTGCTGGAAGAACAAGAGCAGGAGGGGGCCATGAGGAGGTGGGGTAGCACTTTTCTGGGATAAGCATCCTTGTTCTGCTCCACAGAGACACAATCACAGAATCACTTAGATTGGGAAAGACCACTGAGATCATTGAGTCTACCTTGTGACCAAATATCACCCTGTGGACTAGACACTGGTATGAAGCACCACATCCAGTCTTTCTTCAAACACCTCCAGGGATGGTAACTCCACCAGCTCTCTGGGCAACTGATTTCCATATCCAATCACCTTTTCTGTGAAAAATTTCTCCCCAATGTTCAACCTGAAACTCCTTTGGCACAGCCTGAGGCCTCTAATCCTGCCTCCAGTTGCCTGTGAAAGAGGTTGATCCCCACATCACTACACCCTCCTTTCAGGCCAGGCATAGGGAACAAAATCAGCCCTGAGCCTCCTCCTCTCAGGCTAAACACTCCCAGCTGCCTCAGCTGCTCCTCACAGGACTTGTGCTACAGACCCTTCCCCACCCTGCTGCACTTCTCTGGACATGCTCCAGCACCTCAATGTCCCTCCTGAACTCGGAGTCCTCCAGGACTTGACTTGTGGCCTCACCAGTGCCATACAGGGGGAAGGATCACTGCCCTGTTCCTGTGGTCACACTGTTGCTGATACAGGCCAGGATGCCACTGGCCTTCTTGGCCACCTGGGCACTCACTGGCTCATGTTCAGCTGCTGTCCACCAGCGCCACCAGGTCCTTTTCTGCTGGGCCACTTTCAGGCCACTCTGCCCCCATCAACAAACAAAAGACAGCATCAGCACAGAGGCGCGAATGAAATATCGGTCCAAGGTCAACCTGAGGAGGGAGGAGGGGATGAAGACCACCCAAGAGCTGCAAAGCCTCTGATGCATTTCCAAAAGGGTCTGAAGGAAGGGACTGGACATGATAACTAATTTGCATGGAAAGTCAGAAACCTGTCTTCAGGGCAGGGAAACCTATCTATAAAAAGGTACGCCCAACAAACCTGGGGGTTCCTCCAAGACCCTGGACATCCCATTGGCCAGACCAACACTGGAACCAGGACAGGTGATCTCTTTTTCTCTCTTTCTTTCCCTCTTTATCTCTCCCCTTCTTGAATTTATGTCTTCCTTTCTTTCCTTCCACCTTACTTCTTTATCCACAACCCACTGGCATTGTGCTGATGTAGCAGGTCAGGGACCAACATTCCAATTTCCATGCCAAGTGTGTAGTTTACCATTAAAACTTTGTGATTTTTTGCATATAAGTGCAATTACACATCTTGGGTGTTCTCCTCCCCTTAAGGGTGGAACATCACAGCCTGGCTTGGGAGTATGTTTCCCAAGAAGGGTTGGGCTGAGAACACAGTCTTAACTGTTTCCTGCTTCATTTCAGGGCCTTAACACAGGAAGAAGAGCACCAAAAAGAGATACAGGAATTGTACCACAAACTTAGAGTAGCCTGGTAATTCTTACCAAAAGTAACCAGCAGTGCCATGGCACAGTAGCCTTAGATCTCCAGGCTAGATCCAGCCTAGATCTAGTGCTAGATAACATATTGAAAGGTTATGAAGGATTGCTTCAATCTTTGTGAGGTTCAAACACACTTTCTTTGCCATGAAATTTTCATCTTACCAATGAAAACACCTGTTTTGGTGCCACTGACAGATTCTACAGGAACTCCTGCATCCTCCAGGGCTTTGTATGTGCACTCTAGCAGTAATTTCTGTTGTGGATCCATACGTTCTGCTTCCATGTTATTAATGCCAAACAGGTGGTTGTCAAATGAATTAAATCTGAAATACACAGAACATAAAATGTGCAGAATGAGACTCCCTCTTCAGTAATGTGGTTGTAGCCAACAAGTTAGAAACAAAATGAGGATCTTTCCTCACTGCAAAGAATCCCCCACAAAACCTTGTTTTCTACATTATTTTAAGCCAATCCAAACCAAAGCTTTACAATTTAAAAACAAAAAGTAGAGGATTAGCTCAGGTGACTTCAAGGGATACCCATGCTTCTGTAACAATAAATTCAAAATGTTTTCTATGTGTGTATGTGTGTGTTTGTCTTTAAAAGCATCTTCAAAATAGGCCCATGCTTACAAAAGACCATGTTCAAACAGAATCTTGTTTCACAAGATCAGATTTATGTTGCCTTCTATCATTTCTTGATTCCGTCCAGGATTCAATACCTAACACAGGACTAAGCACTAAATTAAATCTGGGTCCTGTGGTTCAACCCTGCCAAGTACAACTCCCAGGAGTCAATAAGATTTCTTCTGTGCATGTCAAATCCTCTTTTGACTGAAGCTCTGCAGCCTGAGGATTTAAGGTGAGTGTGGAATTCCAATAAAAGACACTTATTTTGACCCTATTGTAATTTGCTCTTCTTCACACTATCACAGCCCCTGAGCAGCTATACCCATAGTCTAAGTACTACAAAAATCAGTGGTGCAGCAGGGTTAACAACAGACTCACTCATCAAGAAGAGCAGCTCGTGTTGTACATATTTTTCCTGGCTTGTTATCATCTGCATCATACCACTCCTTGGCATTAAATCTCTCGGGGGGAATTTCTACAGTGCAGTTTTTGCCCTCCTCCAGGACTTTCCAGAAATTGTCAATTCCATCTCCTGTTGTACAGAATTTTAAAACAGATTAAATGATGCACATCCCCCCTCCCAATGCAGACTCAGAAATGCACAATCAGCTACTCGTCCACCCACATGTAAATGCAAGCTGCTCAAGTAGACATGCCACACACAGAAATGATCACTCTTTGGTGAGAGGAGAACAAAAAAGCATGACTGATGCCGTCACTGCTTGTCAAAAAGCAAAGGAAGCCCACAAAACCCTTAAGCACTTTCTCTCCCCATTTCCCTGCCATCTCACTGCACCTCTTCTACCTACTGTAACAAAGCAAAAAGCTTTCTTTTAGGAAAACCCAACCTGCTTCTATTACAGGCACTGCTGATAAGAATGTCCAGCCCTTCATCTCTCCTGTCCCTATGGATGCAGAGGCCTGTAACAATGCACAGTCACCCAGCCAGCACTGCAGCTTCTTTTGTCTGCCTGTCTGTCTGCAAATTCAAGGCAAATAGTTTCCACCACAACACCACCTTTCAAAAAGAGCCCACAAGCAGCAAAGCAACAAATTCAACTAAGAGGCAAACACAATGCTTTCCTCCATTTCAACATTATTAAAAGACTCTGCCTTTCACACTCACAGCCTGCTTTGCTTTTACCCCAAACTTACCTCCGGGAAAGTTGCATCCTATTCCAACAATAGCAACTTCATCTGCAGTCTCGATCTCCATCTCCTCAGCTGCACAAGACAGAAGTAGTGTCAGTCCAGACCAACCATTATAAATTTACCATTGAATAAACACTAGGTTAAAAGGTGAACTTTCCACAAACACACAGACTTGTTCCAAACTTAGTTAACCTGCAATGATCTACTGTTGCTTGTGATGACAAATGACACTGCCCATGAGTGACCAGAGCTGTACTATACTCTTCCTCATCTCTACTTTTACAGGGAATTCCCCACTTAATTCCCCAAGCTCTCATGCACAGGCACTCCCTTTTTACTGTTTAACCTCTGCTGACAAAAGGTGAATCTTTTCAACAAATAACATGGCAAAGACAAGAATTCTCTTTGGGGTCAAATTAAGTACTCCAGGACAGAATTGACAGTTGATTTCTTTTTCCTTGATTCAGGGAAAAGAACTTGTCAGATGAAAATCAGTTCAACTGAACTAATTAGAACTCACTAGGATGCCCACCTCTAAGCCCTGCCATTCTCCTGGACTTCCTTCAACCTACCAGGAGGAGAGGATTTCTCTAGAAAGGTTTTGTGGGGGATTCTTGGCAGTGGGGAGAGATTCTCATCTCAGGGACAGCACAGCAGGTCCCAGAGAGGCTTTCTCAGTCACTGACTGACAGTAGTGAAGCAGAGATGAGGCTGTTTCACAGCCCCACACACCACTCAGAGTCATCATTTCTTGGAGGTTTGCTTTGAAAGGTGAAATTAAGAATAACTGCTTAGATTCATACTTTGAAAAATTTACTCCTAGGTTCCACTGAGAACAGAAAAAGACATAAAAAGTTAAAAAACTACCTAGCAAAAATAAGGACACCAGAATCTGACTTTCTTGGAGTAAATTCTATTTTACCAATAATGTAAATTTCAAGTTGACACAAGAATTGTTTCCTTTAAATTCTGTCTGAATTGTCTATGGTTTCTATGATTTCTTATTTTAATTTAACCATTAAACTAAAGCTGCAAAGCCCAACAAAATACTTTCATCATAGAATTACTTCTAAGCATTTTTCCTAAGTTAGCATTTAAATAGCAAGTAATAGAAAATTTAGGACCTTCCAATCATAATATAAAACATATCTTTGGCATCTCTAGAGCTATGTAACTCTTACCTTATATCATCCCAGTGGGGTGAAGCAATAGGCTGTCTGTGGAAGTCGTTTATATAGGATTCTGTATGGTTTCTTTTTTTAAATGGGCATGCTCAATTGTTAATGCCTTTTAAAGGAAGAATGAAAATGAGTCATGTGGTTAGTCAGCAAACCCGAGTAAAGTTCAAAACTAATTCCCTGAAGTAGTAAATTCTTGATGTCATAACTTTTCACACCAAAACAGTAGTAAAACCTGTCTTATCTATCTTTTTAGAGTTAGCAAAACAATTATTTTGAGATACCTTGCCATGAAATAGCCCATAAAATCTTTATGATCTTAAGATTATGATTTAAAAGATTGTCTTTAAAGTAACAACTCCATTTGGTTTGCTCTTAATATCAGTAAATACAAACAAGCCATCCCAACCACCTAACTCATCTTCCTCCTCTTCTGACTTTGTGATGGAAACACAGGTTACATTCATTTATGGTTAAAGTTTTCCTTGATGACAGGACCCAACTCTTTCCACAAAGGCAGCAAAAAAGCATTATGCTGAGAATAAACAGTTTATTCTGCCACCAAGTAGCTTCATAACCTGCTCTGAAACATTTTAAATAGTCCATAGCTGAATATCTCAGTCACTCAATTTTCTGAATTCTGAGGTTGTTGGGAGTTTTTAATGATTTTTTTACTCAATTAACCCGCTTCCCTGATATCATTACAAGGCTTATTAACAAGATGGTTAGTCTGAAAGTGACTTGAGAATCTCCATAGTTTACACATCTCTAAACAGCACTCTTGTTAGTGCTGGTACTATTAACATTCCCTGGCAGAACAGAATTCCGTGCATTCATTAAATGAACTGGGAATGCACTGTGGAACTGCTGTTACAGTTTCACAATCGGCACCTGAAAGCAATGGTTGCTAAGCCATATTTTGAGGTCTTGCTCAGGTATTGGTAAAATATTGAAATGAATCCTGCACATGTGTGGCCACTCATTTCAATGCAAGTGAAACCAATCTGAACCCCACAGATCCAAACACAATATGAACAATGTGAGCACTAGTGCAGGTCTAAGAAAGAGCCATTCATATCATTGGTCCTGAACATTTTTTTTACAGTTTAGCAGTGGGTTGCCTGAGTGTTGATAACTTGCACTCGTCTCATCATAGTTGGAACATATTAATAAACCCAAGTGCTTGCCATCCTTTTGAGCAATGACAGAAACAGAAATAGGAACAGAAACTAATAGGAATGTGTAGCAATAACGGAGTCTGTTACTACACGTAGGAAGTCTATTTATAACTGAACTACCTCTTGTGTTGTCGCCAAGTTACATGTTGATTTGTCATACATTTCATCTAAATTTAAAAGTAAAAGGTTGAAAAGGGGGATAAAGACCTGTCATATTGTCACCATCCCTGGATGTGTTTGAAAAAAGATTGGATATGGCACTCAGTGCCATGGTTTAATTGAGGTGTTACGGAATGGGTTGGACTTGAGGATCCTGAAGGTGTCTTCCAACCTTGTCATTCTGTGAATTCTATGGAGGCACTACATTTTTTTTTTCTCCCATGCCATTACAGTGTTCACCTCTGAATGAAACCTTTGGTTTCTTCTATCCAAACCTATGTCTGATAATTTCAAAAAAAAAAAAAAAAAATATACATGTATTTCCCAAACAATTAGATCCAACTGAGACTCAGATATTGGAAAATTGCTATTTATTTCCCTAGTCTTCATTATTTCACTCAAGTTTTTACTGTCTTCTGGTGCGAAAACATGCATAAGTGAAGTATCTGTGGGACTGCATGTCTTTCAAAGACAACAGGGACAAAAAAAAATTTGAATGCTTTTTAACTCCAAGTAGATATTAAGACTAAAATACTTGCAGGTTCCTCATTTCCATCAGAACACAAGAATAATTACTACACAAATCACTAGATATTATTTCTTCACTGAAGCAGTGGTCTAACAAGACAGGAGGTTGTGACACATATAGGTCATTCTCCATTATCATGAAAACCTAGTAAGAAAAGGCACTGGCTCTTGGGCAAAACTATTTCCAATCAGTCAAATCTCAAAAATCTTAAAAATTAGCTTTGTATATAATTATAATTAATAATAATTTATTCATGTACCATTGAATAAGGGAGCAGTTTTTACTTTTTTCATCTCACACCTATGAAGTTTTCCACTTATTATACTGTTGTTGTTATTGTCATACAAGTTTTAACACCAAGCACAGCAGGGCTCTGCTATGCCAGGAGCTATACTAATCCATAGGGAGAAAAAGGACCACACCACAAAGAGTAATATGTGTGAAAACTCTGAGTTCTTTTTATTAGCTCTGCACTAAGGAGCTACTCAGGAGGAACAGAAGTAAAAGGAAGAGCAGCTTCTGACCTCTAAATTATTTTTCTTGGATATTTTTTCCACTTTAATAGTAATCTCACGTATGATTGCAAAAACAAGCTTTTTTATATGACAGTAAATGATGCAAAGCTGTCTGCATGCATTTGCTGAAAGCCTGGAGCAATATCCAGGCCCTGCCTCATTCAGACCAGCTGTGGATAGTGTGGTAATTGCTGATAGTTTGAGCATGGACAGGAGCAACTACTTTCCGGATGATCAGCAACTAAAAGACATGACATCATAATATGAAGATGTTTGCAAATTTTCCCTAAAATTTAAATGATAAGGAAAGGATGGAGCACAAAAGGATTTCTCTTAATTTCCTACAGGTGGAACCTGGAAGCTGCATGTCTCGTGTAAAGTCTGAACATTGCTGGGACATGGATAGGCTCCACCCCATTTAAACTGAGCCATGCAAGTGTTATGCACATAGTCTGTGGTAACCATCTGGCTTTCCTCTCCAGAGACAACAGAGAAAAACCTGCCGTGGGAAAATCAGATAAATTTAGAAAGTTGAAGTTATATAAAACCACTTTCACTGGCAAATGCAGTAGAACAATCATTTCCCTATACCTATTCAACATTCCTTTTCATGCGTGCAGGGATGACATTAATTCTTTTGTCCATGCACTTAATCTGACATGTGAAATAAAATTATTATCTAACAGGACTCCCAGTGTCCTTCTCAGCATTGCATCCTCTCAGAAGGAAATACCACATCCTGTCCAATCCTCGCTTTTTCTACTCCTGATACATGACATTGCATTCAGCTATCTCAGTAAGTTACCCTGACAATTCCACTATTGCGTAACTGCGTCTGGTATCAAGGCTTATATTTAGATGTTTAAGATGTTCCAATGACTGGCTGTCCTTGTTGTGAAAAATGTTCATCTTCTGTCCAACTGGAATCTCAGTTGCTGTAGTTGACCTCTGCATATTCTGGTTTTCCTTATCATACATCATTCATTTTCCTCTTCCTCCCTGCCTCACTTTAAGGAACAGTCTATTGTCATCCATCATAATTCTTCTGTCATGTGAGTTGTCCCACCATGGTTCAGTTATTCCTGTGATATCATAACTTTCTGACTGGTGCACAAAGTTCCAGTTCCTCCTGTTTGTTCCCCAGACAGTGTGCATTGATCAAGACTTGAGGTGTCAGGTGGCTGCCTTCTGGTTCTGTCTGGCCAGGCAAATAAGGAAAAGTCATCACTCCTCTGTTGGCCTGACTTATTCCACAGTTGGTTGCAATGGCATAAGAGTTGCCACTTTAGACCCCACCCCAGAGTCTTCCTGTTTAAAGCCAAGCTCACCAAGTTGTCCAGCCTGCTACCAGACATGGATTCCATCTCTCCCAAATAGGCTACAGTCATCAAGGAATATCCTGTTCTCAGGCCAGCAGATGGGTGGCCCTTACCTTGTGTCACCCACTACAAGCATTTGTCATTTCCTTCTGTGGCATCCACTGCCTGCTGCTGGTACAGTTTCTCCTTGCAGACCTTGTTCATGGGTGTCTACTGCAGCTGAAGTTTCATATCTGCTTTTGGATGCAATGCTGGAGGGTGGGGAGTGAAGCAGAGTCAGGCTTTTGTGGATCATGAGGGTCAAAGATGTACCATTCTCTGTGTTTTCTGCTATGGGTGTAAGTTGCCCTGACAATTCTTCAGAATACTTCAGAAGTATTTCTGAAGCCACTTATCTCCATCTCAGCCCCTCTGGTACTGCACAGCCTTTTAACTGTTTCCTGCAACTCAGCCAGCTGATGCAAGACCCTGTGAACACCTTTTGCAGACATTTGCCTTTCCTCCAGGGGAAGAGTGTGGTCACTCATTGCAAGCTACTGCTTCTGCTGAAGTCCTTTCTTCCAGTCCCATCTGCATGGAAGCCACAAACATCTCAGAGGCTTTCTCTGTAGAAACATTGGGTTCATATCTGAGGCATGTGCCCACCATTATGGCAGAGACTCAGAGCACTTCCCTGGGCTGTGGGCCCACAGGCAGGGTGCACAGCCCTTCTCACCTGCCCTTCTGCACAAACTGCTGCACTCTCTCAATCCCTGTTTGCCCTCTCGATCCCCATCTGCCCATTGTGGTCACTTTGCTCCCCAGGACCATTTCAGTCTCCCACAGCTGCTCCTGGCAAGGCCTGAACTGCAGAAGCCTCTCTCACAAGAGCTGCTGGCTGCAGGCAGGAGCTCCCTGCCCTGCCTTGGGTGTTCCTGGCACCAGGAACCCCCTGTACCCTTTGATCTACACTCAGCCATGCACCTTACCATGGCCACCCCTGCATGACTCACTGACTCCACGTAATATTCAAGAGCAGATAATTTATACTTTTCTCCAGTATTAAATTATCGAACAATTAAGAATTTTAATGCAAAAATAAATTGTGTACATTTTAATCTAGCCTGCAACCAAAACAATTATAAGTAAGGCAGAAGCTCTCTATTTGACAGCTGATAAATTGCAGCCTGAGGCCTTGAATAACAGCTCAAGCAAATCAAAACTGTTCCTTTAAGTAAAGCTGGTTTTCTTCCTTGTCCCTCTAAACCCGTTAGCAGCCCTCAACTTGAGAGCATCCATCAGCCTTTCCAGATTGGCAGGCTGTTACAGGATTGCAGACAGCAAACAAGTTTTCACAGAAATTGCATCTTCTGGCAATTCACAAGGCTCTTATGCAAGTGGTGAGATAACCAGATAACTCTGTTTAAATATACATAGGTATTACTGGAGGGAGCCTCTAGCTGCCCAAATGTACAGGTTGCTTTTCCAGTCTTGTAGGCAGCAATAACATAGTTAACTATTTTGATAAACTTCACATACACTGACACAGCTCCCAAATATGCACACCTCCCAAACATACACCAGATCATGAAGTGCAAATGGCTAATGTTAGCCAACAGAGACAAAGTAAAGTCAAAGGAATGAAATAATCCTTGCTAAAGACAAAGGACTTAAAAATCCTTGCAGCATCTTAGATATACAAATTATACACATTCATACTCACAGTGAAAAAAAGCAGCCAACATACACCTGGTCATGCAGTTAAGCACTGCACTGTAGAGATTCCTCTGGGACTAAGGAGTGGGCAGACTTAGAGCTTCTCACTAACAAAAGTATTCCTAAGATGTAGAATGTGTTGTAGGCTCCTAGCAAGGTAAACTCAGATCCACCTCAGACATCTGCAGTTCAGGGGACAGTTCCGGTGTTTATTAATAATTCTTTACAGTACAATCACCAACACAGGGAACAACAGGTGAACAACAGCCCAGGAGAAAAACTATTGGTGACTCTTTGGTCTGCCTGTGTGCTTGCTTCCCTGCAGGCAGGACTAACTGGCATGTCAACAAAAGTTGTGGCAAATGCAAGTTTTCATAGAATCACAGAATAGTTTGGGTCCCCAGAAGGGACCAATGGAGATCATCTGATTCAACTCCCCTGTTCAAGCAGGAACTTAAAACTTGTCAACAGAGTTCTATGAGAACTGGAAAGTTGAAGTGAGGCTCCAAAACATGTTAGTAATGGAAGTAGAAAAAAAAAATACTAAACAAGTGAAACTGTGGTGTAGAGACCTGCATGCAATGACCCTTTTATTTGCTGTACTCCATGCTGCACTCCAACAATTATTTTTGTTCTCTGATTAAAAACATCTTACAAAACATGTTTATCTACCATTGTCAACGGGAAGGCAACATGGACTATATGCAAATAAAGATTTCAAGAGCTACCTCAGGATTTCAGTGAGTGTTTGGGACTTAACAGACAGATTTAATTAGAAACAAAACCAAACTGACAAAAAGACACCCAAAATTGCTCACCCAGCAGACCAGAATGTGAACTGATGAGCTACCTCTACCTTCAGCTTAGAAGATCCCTAAGCTCCTGTTGTTGCCATCCTGTTCACACCTTAAGTTCTGTGCAATGAAAACCTAAGCATCCTGTTCCAGCAGGCCTATGAGATTCCAGAGACACAGTAGACACTCCTGTGACTTCAGTCTGGTCTAACAGGCCCAGAGCACAACCAACACATGTAGATTATTTGAAAACATAACACTGATGGCATTCATTTCATTTAGCTTTGTGGACACTGAAGATAGTGACACATTTTCATCCTCTAGCCAGAGCTAATAAATTGCTCACCATAATGAGGTTCTCTGTCATCTACACACCTAACCACTAGGGAATCACCAGGAAGACTTTGAACCATCTCAACTGAATAATTTTGCTAGTGGAGGCAGTAGCTGTTTCAGGTAACACCCTTAGTCTTGATTCAGAAGTAGAATCAGCCATTTTCACCTCCCAAATGAGCACCCTAGCTGCTAGGTTGCAGAGCCAAGCTCCATTGTACTTTCCTTCTTGGCATCCTCTTTAACATCCTCATGCAGCCACTCAGCTAAAAGCACTCAAACCCACGTTCAACCCTTCCTGGACAGTGGCTGTAGGCAATAAGAGGCTGTTGAAGAAGATGTCTCCTCTTTACCTGGTTGCTATTCACTTCTTTTTATAAAACTCCAGGTACACAAAATTAACCACCTGCAGCCTGTAAATATGGGCTGATCAATGCCACCCAGAGTGGTCATTTCCTCTTTTTTACTGGTAGTGGAGCTTCTTCCCTGCATTTCTTATTGTTCAGCCTCCTGAATTCCCATTTCCTCATCCCACTGGGGGATTACAGCCACCTACCTTTGCCTTCTGGCTTCACTGTAAAGTCTATAAGCCTAACAGCTAGGTGAGTGTCCACCACCAAAGTCTTACCCACCAAATGAGTTTATCCTTTCTGGATACAGTCTTCCTTATAAATCCACAGCTGATTTCTTCTGAAGGCTGTAGAAAAGCTTCAATGTGTCAAGTGAGACAACATTTCTTGACAACAAGGTTGACAACAACCTATGTCATAGAAAATTAGCCTAAAAAGACGCATGAACTAATCTTCATCTTCCACATATTTTCTCAAATGACAAAAAAAACCACCCAACAAACAACAAACAAACCAACAAAAACCCCAAGCGATGAACCAAAAGTATTGAACTTTCAAAATCGCAGAGAAGATCCCATTCAGAGACAGGTATTATTCTCCAAATGAAAGCATAAAGAGTATGATGCACACTTGACCCAATTATCCTATAGCAGATAATTACCCTGCTTATTCCTGAGCAGGGCACTCCCTACCAGGATTATCTTCTCTTGTTTATCTTGCATGACAAGAACTCTCTGTGAGAGCAATCACAAAAGAGAGGAAGGAAGACAGGTAAGTGCCAATTTTCCCTGGGAGAGGAACAGCAATGTTCTGCTGTGCCAAAAATAATTGCTCCTTTGGTCTGCCTCTCTGCATAGGTTCTGTTCCACATCGACTCCCAATAAGGAAGAATGGGTTGGTTTCTTGGCCTTTTGTTTATTGACATTTTTTTTAACTCAAGCCATTCCCATTAAGCAAGAGATCTCAAAGTGGTTTGAAATATAATAGTTTGGGTTGGAAGGAACCTTTAAAGGTCATCTAGTCAAAGCCCCCTGCAATGAGCAGAGATCTCTTCAACAAGACCACGTTGCTCAGAGCCCTGTCCAAGCTGATCTTCAATGTTTCCAGGGATGGAGCACCTAACACTATTCTAGGCAACCTGTTCCTGTGTTTCACCACTCCCATTGCAAAAAAAAAATTCTTCCTTATATCTGCTCTGAATCTGCCCTCTTTTAATTTAAAACAATGAGACCTTGTCCTATTACTACAGACCCAATTTAAAAATCTGTCCCAGTCTTGCTTAATAAGCCTCCTTTAAGTATTGAAAGGACACAACAAGGTCTTCCTGGAGCCTTTTCTTCTCCAGGCTGAACAACCCCAGCTCTCTCAGAGCTGCTTCATTGCTTTGATCTTTTTTGTGGCCTTCCTCTGTACCACCTCCAACAGGTCCATGTCTCTCCTGTGCTGAGGATGCCAGAGATGAATACAGTATTCCAGGACAGTATCAAAGATTAAATGATGTGCTTCACCCATAAGAGAGAAGTAGCAATATGTTTATGGATAGAAATAAGAAATTTAACAAAGTGCAATAGTCAATGTGATGGTGGTTTAACAAGATTTAATTCAAGGTACACTTGATTTTTTACTGCATAAAGGTCAGATACAGACAAAATTGTCAGGGATACCCTCCTGTTGAGTTACAAGGTTCAGGAAAAAAACATTGCTTTCTAAACTGTTTTCCAAGGGGAATTTAGATGGATGCAGACTTAGTCCCAGGCTAGGTCAGTGGTTTATTCCTCAAGGATAACCTGTGCACAATCAATCCTTTATATCACTCAGCTATGGTTTCAAAGTTTAGTATGCTATTCATCACTTACCAAGAATCTGTTGCAGTAAGAAGTCTCTCAGCCATGAAGAGTAGACCTGAGAGGTGTTCCTGCTCAAGGGGAGATCCTGGCATGCAATTCACTCCCATGGGGGACAGCTCAATGGCCCAGGCTGTCCACTATTCATGGAATGAGAAGATTGACACAGTCATACTTACATGCCAGATGTATTTTGGGTTGTTGCACGCTCAACCAGTCCTGAGCTGTTGAGCAAAACTATCTGCCCTTAATTGTCCAGCAAGATTTAGGGCCCTTATCTGTGGTGTTGTTATCTGTAAGTCAGACACAGCCATCACAGCCACCACTGGTGGCAATTCCTTAAGCAGAAAAAGGCAGGGTGAGGATCACACTGTCACAGTGGTGTACACAAGAGGAAAGCAGAGGGGAAGAAACACCTTTCTCAGTCTACTGGCCACACATCTTTTGATTCAGCCCAGGATGCAGTTGTCTTTCTGGGCTGTGAGTGCATTGCTGCCTAAGTCCAGATGCTCATCCACCAGTGTATCCCCAAGCTGTCTCAGCAGGGCTGCTCTCCTTCCCTTCATCCCCCCAGCCTGTATTGATACCAGAGATTGTCCCAACCCAGGTGGAGAACCTTTCACTTGGCCTTGTTGACCCTCATGAGATTCCCATGGGACTACTTCTCAATCTTGTCCAGCTTCCTCTGGATGGCATCCTGTCCTTCAGGGCTGTCAACCACACCACTGAGCTTTGTGTAATCTACAAATTTCCAGAGGGTGCATTCAACCCCACTGTCTAGGCCATTGATAAAGGTATTAAATACTACTGATCCCAATTTGGAAGCCTGATGACACCACTGATCACTAATCTCCATTTGGATATCAAACCATTCAGCACTAGTCTCTGACTGTGGAAATTTGGCTCTTCCTAAAAATTTGTTTTGGTATATCTGTAGCCTTAGAATGAGCCAGAAGAAACTAAACAGCTGAACTGGTGCCTTACTGACAGAAAAGACAATATTCCAAACAGACCTCATGGAAATGGCAGACAGGCATGTGAACCTCAGACTTACATACTGATCTGGCACACATAAATTGAAGCCTCTTTACCCAGAATTACCCACCTCTAGATGGTGACTGTGTAAGGACCTACTCACATGGGAGATGAGTATCTGAGTAAGTGCCCTTAACAGTTCATGGAGATCTGGTGTGCTGCTTTGAGCTGGGGTAGTTAACTGTCTTCACAGTGGCTGACATGGGATTGTGGTATAGATCTGTGCTGAGCAGAGCTGATAATACAGAGATGTTTTTGTTCTTGCTGAACAGAGCTTACACAGAGCCAAGGCCTTTTCTGCTCTTTGTACTGCCACTCTGGCAAGGAAGTTGGGGGTGCATGGGAGGTTGGGAGTAGACACAGCCAGGACAGGTGACCCAAACTGACCAAAGGGTTCTTCCATACCATATGACATCCTGCTCAGTATATCAAGCTGGGGAGAAAAAAGTAGGAAGGGGTGGGAGAGACACAACACATTTGGAGTGATGGCCTTTGTCTTCCCAAGTAACTATTGCACATGATGGAGCCCTGCTCTCCTGGAGATGGCTGAACACACCCACCTTGGTGCTCCATGGGGAGCAATTAATTAATTCCCTGGTTTGCTCTGCTTGTTTGAACAGCTTTTGCTTTCCCTATTAAACTGTCTTTATCTCAGCTCATAAGTTTTATACCTTTTATCCTTCTAATTCTCCTTCCTAATCCTGCAGATGAGGGAGTGAGGGAGTGGCTGCCTGGGGCTTGGCTGCTGAGTGGGGTTAAACCACAATAGTCCTTGTTTGGTGTCCAGCATGGGGCTTGAAGGGTTTGAGATAATGACAGATCTGACTGGGATGTGCTAGACTGAATTTTTTTCTGTTAGTGCTGTTTAGCTGGTAACGAGTGGGCATCTATGCTTGCCATGGGCTCACTTTCCTGACTCCACGTTAGACCTAGTGTTAGTTAGGGACTGCTTTTTGCTTTTGCTGCTTGCTGTAGTCCTCTGCTACTTCTCACCTTACTGAATTGTGCCTGGGAACATCTTGATAACAGCCATGGGGATGTGCTTGGGCTGACAGGTGGACAGGGTGCTCCTACTGTTTTTGTGCTGCTGCACTGGACAGGCTGGAACATTGGTCTGAACCTGAGCTGAAGTTCAGAGGGAGTGAGCAGCTGCATGGTGCTTGGTTGCTGGCTGGGGTTCAACCACAACATCTGGTCAGCTGAGGCAATGGAGCACTGAAGAGAGTGCAAGCGGTCACTGCACTCCCATTCCAAGTGGATGCAATGAACATGAGAAATGGCTGAGGAAGGAAAAACTCTCAGTTAGAGAGTAATTCCTACCCGAGAAAAGTAAAGGGAAAGGAAGGCAGCCAGCATTACATTTGGGTTTCACAATTAGTAATCTGAGATCACTGCTAACTGAAGAGCAGTGATTTCCCTGGAACATATTCCAGTAGCTGACCAGTGAGGAAATAGAAAGGGATGAAGAAAGATGAAGGTAGCAGGGGAACACCAAGGTGGGATCAGGATGCATTCTGGTTCATTTATGAGAAGTAATATTTAATGTGGCTGCCAATACTCAAGGATCAAACAAGTTTTTTTCTAAGGATATGAAGTCTCCATGTGACATGTCAGCATTCTAAGAAACATATTCCCAAGCTGACAGGAATTCCAGAAGCTGAAACTCTCTATAAGGTTCTGCTATATTGTATGTAAAGCAGGTACTGACATCTCTGCAAATATTCTGGCTCACAAAATGAAGTTTAAAACCACATGTTGATAAAAATATATAGGCACAGATAGAGCCAGACAAGCAGACTTCCATGTTTGCACCAGCAACAGAAGAAGATATTACCCTAAAATGCACACCCATAATAAATCAACATATGCCAGGAGACACTGGATTAACCTAACAAGGAGACGCCTTCGCTAACATCCTGTTGGCACAGAAAGACTGTGGAGCAGAAGGGCATTGGTTACATTGGTTGTGTGTTTGGCAGAAAACTTCTTTGTCAGGGAAGTATAAAATTTCCTTCCAATAAAGGAAGTGAGGAGGGATTTCAAAGGTCATCCCCTCCATGGATAACCGTATAAATGCTCACATTAGCCCCTGCAATATCTTTGTTGTGTTTCTGAGCTCTAATGAATCAGGGTTCAGTTCATGTACAGATCAGTATTTTTGATAAACAAATACACAAAATTATAAGGTAGTGTTTAAAATAAAAGCTACTAAAAATTTTCAAGCAAACGTTGCCTGATCAAAGCAGGAGTAAAACAGAGGCACTGTAGTTCTACTCTGTTTTTATCCATAATAACGTGCACTTCATCATTCATGTCCTTTAAGGAAAGTGAAATGTTATTGATCCTTTATAAGGATGTAAAAATACAAAAGTTGATTAGATTCTTCAGTTCAATGATGTTCACGTTACATCATATCATCACCTTCCAGGGTTTTATGCAGTCTTCTTGGGAAACCTCATGATTATGAAATCATTGTAGAAACAGCAATTTTTCTTTAAGTCATCTTGGAAACAAATAGTTCCCAGAATTAAAGTAATAAAATATGGCAGCTCACCTTGCCTTTCTGGTATCCTACACTGATAAGCTGAAATTCTGCTCATCATGATAAAGTTCAGTTGAAACAGACACTTCCTATCCACTGTATCACCCAGACAGTTAAAACACTTAGGCACCTTCATGCTTCCCAAAAACAAAAAGGAAAAACCAAATGAACACAGTCTCATCATGCAGCAGAGAAGTCACCCATCCTGCCAGCACCCAGCATGTGGCAATTTCACAGTGTCACTGTGCACTCCAAAAGCAAAGGAAAAGCAGCTCCTCAACATGAATAAGCATCTATTAGTTCTGGGTCCTGGTGCCAGAATAACTTCTGAGGTTTCTTTGGAATCTTATATTCTAGACAGACAAGCCACCCGAGAGGAAACCAGGAATTCACCTCCCATTCTGCTGTCCCCATCAACTGGCCACCCCCATCGTTCTTTTGTGGGCATTCTCCTGAATGCCAAGGGAAAAGTGATCCTTTCTTGCATGCTGGCTGATGAAGGCACAGAGGGCACACAGCTCCCACTGGCTGCCTCCAGCTTGACAATTAAACTGGTCCCTTTGGGCACAGGGCTTTGAGGTGCTGCATTTCCCACATGCATGGAAAGAAGAGGATAGCATAGCATAGGATATCATTTCTCTGTCAGGTGCTGTGGGGGGCACTGTGAGGATCAATTTCCTTTAGAAATGGCACTGGCATAATTATGTTGCATCATGGTGGAAGAAATGGGATAGAAGACTTCTTGTTGCCACTTTGTTTTACTGCAGTATCCAGCATGTCTCACATAATTTGCAAAAGACCTTCTAAGGGCAGACTGTATGCATTGGAAATGCCCCTTTCTCCTGGCATTCCAAAGAGAGGGTCAGAAATAAGCCATCTGTGCTCTGACTGAGAACTTGAAACTACAAACATCTGTTCCTGCTGTAAGAACACAGCTCTACAGTTTGAAATTAAAATACACCATGCTTTCTGAGACTTGGTAGTGTCACACTTCACCAGAGTCTTCCACTGAGCTCAAAGACTTTATGAAAATAGGCAAACAAGACAAATTCAGCCCTGAGCTTCTTGAGAGCTGCACAGCTGATTTTATAGCTTTTCTAGAATACCTCTATAGTAAGAATCAAACCAAGACGTTTTTACAGTGAGGATTCTCAGGTTCTGGAAGAGGTTGTCCAGACAAGTTGTGGAGGATCCACCACTGAAGGTGTTCAAAAGTGGACTGGGCAATGTCCTGAGCAGTCTGCTCTAGCTGACCCTTCAGCAGGGCAGGCTGGACTAGATCTCTAGGCAGTTCTCCAACCGGAAGAACCAACTAGTCTGTGAAATTCATTTTGCTTTACAACTAACAATGACACTTTGATTTCCTATTTTTTCATGAAAGCAGACAGCTAAGAAATGAAAAGTAGCTAAAGAACAGTATTAACAGAACTTGAAATAAAGCACAGAAAAGTTGTCATTTCCCCTGTGTAAAGTAAACATTCCAAATGATAGAACATGCAAACTAGAATTCCTGATGAGGTTTTCAAGAAATTGGGAAAACTTAAATGAAATGCTATCTCATGGCATTTTATTTCAAATAACATGATTACCAAAGATCTTTGCAGTTGTATAAGGAAATTACTTTGGGCTGAAGGGATTTATTGAAAGGAAATCACAAAGATATTTTCTACCTATGATGCACAGAGCAGATAGGGATTTTCATTAATGCATGCTTGGAAATAAATACTCATGGAGCTGAGAAACTAAAAAGTGTTAAGTTTGTTAACATTGCTTCCTCCTTATTTCATAAGAATTTACACGTCACAGTTTTATTTTAAGACTACATTCACCACCCAGACACTTAAGCATGAGTTAGCCGTGTATGCACATGAGTCAACAACACAACCTTGTGGTCGTGGTGGCAACAGCCAACAACCTTGGGGGCTGCATTAGCGACAGCGTAGCCAGCACTGCAAGGAAAGTCATTATCTTCCTCCATTCAGCACAAGACCTCATCATCACTGTGGTGCTCAGGGCAGGCTCCCCAGCACAAGAAAGAGGTCAGTGAAGGAGCAGCATAATGGTTGGGTTCTGGAGCAGGGCACAGGACCTAGACCTCGTCTGCAGATGACCATCTCCAGGTAGGGAACATCTTGCTGTCTTCAGACATCTGATGGGAAAGTAAGGGGAAGACACAGCCAGGCTGCTCTCAGAGGTATCTTGGGAAAGAACAAGGACCAACTGTTAAAAGTTGTATCAGAGAAATTTCCGTTAGATATTGTCACGGGCAAGAACTGTTTCCTCCTTCAGGGAATTTCCATGAATTTATTTGCAAATTAACAATCTATTAATTACAGGTTACAGCTATCAAGGGAGACTGAAAAAACCAAACAACCCTCAGGAAAAATCCTGCTTTCCTTCATACACTTCTTCCTCCCTCCCAGATCTTTTTCTCCTCAGCGCCCTCACCCCAGGCCATACTCAGCTCCTTGGCTGAGGCAGTGGTCAGTACGGGAGACTGGACCAGTGCACACGGGGCCGGTTCCTTCACTGGCAGCAGCTTCTCCAGGCAGCACCTTTCAGCTCCTGCTGAAAACCTTGGACCAAACCCCTGCCCAGGTATCCTCTTCTCTCTTCCCTCCTTCTGCTCCATTGTGGACTTCTTTTGAAGAGTTTTCAAACAACAACAGCAACAACAAAAAACAAACAAACAAACAAAAAACCAAAAACCAAACCAAACAAAAAAAAAACAAACAAAAAACCCAAACAAACAAACAAAAAAACCACACCAGGGAGTAAAGCAGGGAGTCTCACCAGTCAGGCACATGTTGATTCTTAATTTCAAATGCTGTGCAGAAAGTCACACATGCAAGAAGCTGCATTTTCTCTCTTTACCCTGGTGTCTCTTCAGCTAGGAGCTGGCTCAGCCCTGGAGCCATTGTGACACTCAGGCCACAATCAAAGTCATGTCTGCATTTGAGAGCCTGCCTGAGCTGTGCCTGAAAGACATCTGGGCTGAATTGTTCTTCTTGCTTCTTGCTTCAGGCGGGGTAAAAATGCCCCAGAGAGAGGTGGTGGACCCTGCTGTGGAAGAAAGAAGGTTCTGGCATTTCAGTTTCAGGGTGGGGTTGAGCCTAGGTCTCCTGCTCTCCTGAGAAATGATCTGACCATGAGCTGTGCAACAGGGACACAACTCAGCCACCTGAACGTGATCTGCTTGTTCTTTTGCTTTTCAGGCTTTTTCTTATAGCTGCTCTTGACTGGTTTATGTGGACTTTAAGTGGAGACTATCAGGCATATTCTGACACCACCTAGAGATGAGACCACTGGGGATATTAGAAATTAATTGATTGTAGGGCTGGGTCCCCACAGCTCTTGAAAAGAGGCAAATACAACCTGTTTAAATGTGGGGCACCAGTGTTGGGGGTTAGGTTTGTTCCTTTTTACTCTAGAGAATTTTTCCTCATAAAGTTGCTAGGAGACTAACTGCTGGGTGCTTATGGGCGCTTGACTAAAACAAAGTGGTGGCCAAAATTCGGGAGGGAGAGGTGAGTTTTGGGGCAGGTGAAGGGCAGGGCTGGGGGCAGCTGCTCTCTCTTGCTCTGGGCATCACAGAGAGGATGGGAGGCTGCTGCTTGCTGCAGGAGGAGTTCATTGTCCCACCGGGTCTGGTCCTGAGAAAATCTACCATCATCTGTCTGCTCGTGTGCTCTGGAACTCTGAGCTGCCTCCTCCTGCCCTGCTGGAGCTGGGCCAGCCCTGTCCTGCCGCTGCTGTTTCCTTCGGCCCTGCTTGGAGGCTTTTTCTACTCTGTATCCCTGCACTGCCCTGCCCTGCTGGGATATCCCCGCTGTTCCAGCTACTGAGCTTCTGATCTCACCCACCAGTCATGGGGCAAGGCATTGATGGCCCATTAACAGGAGATAGCCCAGAGGGAGGGGGCAAGGGAAACACCGCCCCACGTGCTCGTGAAGATGGTGATAGAATACATACTTTGGGCACATCTTACGTTGTAAGGTGATAGAATACATACTTTGGGCACATCTTACGTTGTAACCTAGGACAGTTATACATACTAGTAAAGAACTGTTATTCCTATCCCCATAGCTCTGCCTGAAAGCCCCCTTAATTTCCTAAATTATAGTAATTTGCAGGGATGTGATTTGAATTCTCCATTTCCTAGGGAGGCCTTGCCCCTCCTTAGCAGATACCTGTCTTTCAAACCAAGACAACCAGCTACCCCTCTCAGCTCTCTTCTTAGGCATGTCAAGTATTTATCAACTTGTTTGACCATCCAAATAAAATGTCCCACCAATGAAGTTCTCCATCTTTCTTCACTTGCACCCCATCATCCAGTGGATTCTTTCCACATGATGATGAACTGTAATCAAAGTCTTTTGTCCTTTTTCTTGTGCTTGCTTCAGTAGGAGCTTTCTCATCAAGGCAAGATTGATTCCAATAGGGATAGGCTGCAGATCTTATATAATTAAATCATAACAATAGATAAGTGCATAATTTAATCATAACAATAGATAAGATATGACAGGAGCTGAATACTATAATCACATTTCTAATTTCAACAAAGTTACACACACAAATATAATAGTGATTACTTCAATCTATCATAAGGTTGTCTACAAGTGCAAAGTCACAATAGGTTCTCATACAGGCACATCCATTCCCTCAGGCCCATACTCTGTTCTCCAGGTGGTAGGGTGCAGCTCTGTTGTGATCTAATTCTGACACAATGATTTGGTATATAGTATATACCATAGCATTGTGCATTGTTAAAACAAAAACTGTGCCTTTACTGCTGGATGCGTTATAAGTGAAATTACCTAGTTAACACCAAGAGTGGAATTCCCTTTTAAATCTACTTGCATCATCTCCGGTTATTTTTTGAAATTTCAGTGGGCAAATTGCTTTCATCTCCTTTATAATTGCTGCCACAGTAAATTGCACCCACAACTGAGAAGCCTGTGTGGTGCAGAATGTACTAGAGCTGCCTTACTGATTAGCACAAATAAAAAAGTGAGGGTGCTGCCTTCCGATGTGGGAAACTGCGAGGAGTTATTTAAAAAGAGATGGTCAAGAACAAAATTAAGCCAAATGAGGCAAACATTGTATCTGAGAACCGTTTATTGGTAATGAGAGAAAAAAATAAAAAGGAGTTACCCTATTAAGGAGGAGTAGAGAAGGCAGAGCAAGAGGAAGAAAAATGCGAGGGTGAGAGAGAAAGAAAGAGAGAGAGAGATACCATGGTGGCAAGCTCAGAGGTGGGCAGGGTTGGACACAGGGGGCTCAGGCAGGGATGCAGAGATAAAGCAGGCAGGCATTAGTCAGGGACATAGGGAAGCAGGACAGACTCGAGGGCAAGCAAGAGCCAGCAAGGGGAGGAGAACCAAAAGACAGGACTCCAAAAGCAAATTCAAAAATCCCCAAAGAGCATCAAAAGGCAAAGGACAATACAGCCCCCAAAGAGCCCCCAGGGCTTGTGATGCAGTTACTTTTATGCCCAAAGTCCACCTGCTAACAGGAGACCATTGGGCCAGTCCAATGTCCCACTGCAGTCCATCGGTAGAGATCTTTTGCCATCTGATTGCAGAATGTCCCTGGGGTACAGTTTCTTTGCTGTTCCCCTGCTGACTGCCTGTCCCATGGGAGACATGACATGGTTGCCAGGCAAGGTCTCCATAGAGACCAGACTTTGCTCCATCTTCTCCTAGCTGCCTCCTGGACATGGCACACATGTACCCCTCCCCTGTGTGGCCCTGACAACCATTGCTGAGGCATAACAAAACTTGAATTGGCTCCTCAGAGAGTCTCCACCTTGTGGGTCAAGCTTGTTTTGGTGTGAACCAAATTTAGTTCATGCTGGAAATGATTGCTCCTGCAAGAAGGATAAGCAGTCCTTCAGTGGTTAGCTTGATCTGCAGTGCAGGTGCATGGCATCATTCCCAGTATCATTCCCGGGAAGAGAAAACAATGCAAGTCCTGGAGGGGTTAGTACAGACAGTGGCTCAAGTTCTTTAACAGCTCGGGTTAGTGACAAATGTCCTTTTTCCCACTCACGGTATCTCTGTTCTGTCTCTTTAAATGCAGCTGAGTTGAATAGTAAAGCTCTCTTTAGTCCTCAGGGAGAATCTCAACTTCCAATTCATGAAGTGCTTGCCATACTGCTGTTGCTGCTTCCTCCGCCTTTTTGGTGGACAGCTCCTGCGATTAGAGTTGCCCCCCGTGACTGGGATGCTCTCTGAATTTGCCTTGCCAGTTTTGCAAAATTTAGCACAGCAGCGGTTAAAGGCACGGAATATCAAAGCCCCGAATGTTTTCAATAGGAATTTTCATTGCAGAGTGAGAAGCTGACAGCCGCTCCTCGATACCTCCTCCTCTTTTCCCCGGTGGCGCTCCACAAGCATTGTCCCCACCTGCAGCTCCCTGTCCCTTTCCCGAGCCTGCTGTGCCTGCAGCCTCTTGGAGCGCTCCAAGCAACGCGTCCGAGCCTCCTTCCTTTTCCCGACGGCGCTCAGCAGCGAGCAGCCTGCAGCCTGCTCTCCCTTTCACGATCGCACTCGGCAGCAGGCAACACCTGCCACCGAAGCCTGTTTCCTCTCTCATTTAACTGATGCTGCAGTCCTTTCACCAAACCCTGCAGAGATCCAGCCATTTCTCCCCTGCCTCTTTGTTGGCATACCTCTCCTTTTGGGCAAAAAGTAGCAGATAAACCTGCTTTACTTTTCCCCTTCCATACCTTTTGTTCGCTTTACACCGCATTTATCCATTTAAGCCCTGCCTCAGGGCTACTCGAATTTCCATTTGCACATTTTGTGCCCGTGGGAGTTGGGCACACCTTGTATTCTTCCCATCACTACCCGTCTGGAATTCGGGGGTGATATCCCAAATGGACCCCTTTAACCACGGCATCCTGTCCGTGATGCCAAAAAAGGGATGTCACACCCTTAAAGGGAAAGGAGCAGCCCAGATTCCTAAATGTTCATGGTTGAAAGAAACGGCAAAAGTTAGAGAGTCCACAAAAAAGTCGCAAAGTTTTATTATACACTTGATGTGGACAATTTGGAGTGTTAGTCCTTGACCTCCTATACAAGGAAGGAAGGAAGGAAGGAAGGAAGGAAGGAAGGAAGGAAGGAAGGAAGGAAGGAAGGCAGGCCAACAGTAATTCAATGGAATCTCATTTTGAAACTTCCAGCAAATGCAACCTAACAACTGCCTTCATCCGAAAAATACCAGAAACCTTGACTTGCTGGAAGTCTTATGACCAGTTCCTGGCCCTGCCCCAAGGAGAGCACATTTTATCTTATTAGAACTCCATATAAAGTGGATGAATAGCCCAGGGAACAAGGACAAGCATTCAGATTCTGGGAGAAGACTGGCATGCACTACCTGCTTGAACACCACTGAACTGAGAGTTGGTGGAGCCATCTTTCCATGCTGTAAGGCAGATTCCCAAGCCTCAGAGTTAACCTAAAGGCACTGGCCTGTGCCCACTGGGTACCCTGACTGGGTAACTACAACCACCAGGCCAGTTCCTAGGTTTCAACAAGTTAGGAGCTACAGGAAATAACTTCTAAATGCCTGCCTGACATACCTGTCTCAGAACAGCTGTGCATGGAGAAGGGAATTCACCAGGATCCAACCTGCCCTAGGTGCTCAGTGTAGCAGGAGATATATAACCTTGCTCAGAGCCTGCCTGGCTATTTTACACTCACAGGTGCCAAGCCTGTGTTCCCCAGATGGGAGAGAAGAAATACTTACAGCTTTTCTTTGCAAGTACTGGCAAGAGAGGAGAGTTGCTTCTCTCAAAGGCAAGGAGAAGGGTCTGCCAGGGAGATATTGTCTGGACACTTCTTTAGCACCGTCACATCTGAGCTTAATGTTCTTCTCAGCCTGAAACCACTCAAATCACGGTCACCAGTGTCAAGAACACCAGGCTCCAGGATAGTTGTTGGATTTGGAAAGATTCTTTCTATTATTGCTACTGCATGAAGCCCTGGCATATTACCCCGGTGATACTCTTGTGATTGCCAGTTGCAGCTGCTAACCCTTGTTTCAGTCTTTTATTTCTTCCACTGTCCCTTCCCGTTTTCTTAGAAAAAACACTGCAGAATGTATATCACCACTGTCTGTTTTGCTCTCGGATGGAAGAATAATGCCCAGCAGTGAAGTAGCGACTGCAGCAATTTCGGGGAAAACACTTAAAAAGCCGATGCCGTCTAGGGGATGAAATGCAGGCGCGGGGCCGTGCCGGGAAGCGGCAGGGTCAGCACGGAGCCAAGCCGGGCTCCGGGCAGCGGCTCAGCACGGCGGGCGCTGCAAACGGGCCGCGCCCCACCGAGCCGGGGGGGAAACAGAGGACAGAGGGAACACGAACCCGGGGTGGGCGCGGCGGGGGAGCCTGGTCTGCCGCCCAGCCCCCGCTGGAAGTCCCCGGGAGGCGGCGGAAACCCCGCTGAGTCACGGCGGGGGCGGTTCTGTCCGCTGAAAAAAACCCGCTCCGAGGTCGTCACGGGCAGAGGGCGGCTCTAAACTCCTCTCCCAGGTTCTCTCCTCTCCTCCGGTGCCGGCACAGAGCGCACCGTCGGGTCCCGGCGCGGGAGGCGCTCCGGCCGGCAGCCCGTGCCCGCCTCGCCCATGGCGGGGCCGCGGGAGCCCGCGGAGCGCTGCTCCTGCCGCAACACCAACTGCGTGGAGCGGCCGCTGCGCCGGCTCTTCGAAGGGCTGGCGAGCGGCGTGGCCGCCTGGCCCTGGCCCTTCGTGCTGCTGCCGCTGCTGCTGTCGGGCGGGCTGGGCGCCGGCTTCCTCTACCTGCCGCAGCGGCAGGCGAACGACATCGAGGGGCAGTTCACGCCGACGTCGGGGCCCGCCAAGGCCGAGCGCGACTTCGTGCGGCGGCACTTCCCCCCCGACGACTCGGAGCGGCGGGCGGGTGCTGAGGGCGCGGGCCCTGAAGCTGGTGTATTACCTGCGGGAGGACGGCCCCGAGGCGCAGGACAGCCGGCGGTGGCTGGAGAGCTTCCTGCGGGACATCTCATCCAAAGTGGCGGACTTGCGCCTCGGCTCCATTCAGGTAAGGCGGGGGGGGTACGGCCGTGCGGAGCCGCCGAGCCCCAAGTGTCCGGGCAGCCCCGTCGGGGAATGGAATGGAATGGAATGGAATGGAATGGAATGGAATGGAGACGGTGGTGGGAGAAGGCGGGCGGGTTGCGGGGGCCAGGGCAATGCTTCTCTGCCAGCGTGATGTTTGGCCGTGCCCTGTGCGTGTGTACAAAGACCAAGAAGAAGATGAAAAGTGCTTTATCGCTTCTTGTTCTTTTAACGGCAGGTGACTTACTTTACCTCGCTGTCCAGACAAAAGGAGTTTGAAGGAATTACCGGGAGTGTGATCCCACTCTTCTCCATAACATATTTCCTGACAATAACCTTTGCAATTGTCTCTTGCCTAAGGTAAAATGTCTCTAAGCTATGGCTAAATGAGCAGTGATCTTTGCTCTTCTTCACCTTCCTCAGTTGATTTCTGCTCTTGCCGAGTGAAGGCATTCTTGAAGCTGCAGACTTCTGGTGACATTTAATCATAGGCAAAATGTATTTCTCTGCTTTTTATTGTCTATCTATGCATATTTCCCAACTGCTTAGATGGGGTTCATGGTAAGTACCAGATGAATACCTGAACAAGTATTCAGTGTAGACATGACCACCTTGAATGTTCGCCTGCTAGAGAAATTAATCTTGTCCAATGCTGACTCCTGGAATCTCTCATAGCATCATTCATCAGGCATTCTCTTCAGACAGGGTATTGTCTGTGAAATATTTGACACAAAACTAAGATATTCCTTGAAATATTTTCAGACTGAGCTGTATAAGAAACAATACCTGGCTTGCAAGCTGTGGAGTGCTTTCTTCTGGCTTAGCTGTGTTAAGCAGCTTTGGATTGCTGCTCTTCTGTGGAGTGCCATTTGTGGTCACTGTAGCAAATGCACCATTCCTGATTCTGGGTAAGTAGAAAAATTAAGTTGTATTGAGATACAAAGACCAGAGTGAGGTTAAAACAACCTAATGGTGTTAGTCTTTTATGATGTGAATGTCAGATAATACAACATTTTCTCCTGAAGTGAGTGGAGGAGATACCCAGAGATGCAGCCCCCTCAGAGCACCTACAGGTGGGCAAGCCCCTCAGCTCAGCTCAGCATGCCCACAATGGGACTGGAGATGAGTTCTGGTGCAAGGGCAGCTTTTCCCAGAAGACAAAGCCTGATGTAGATCCACTGCTACAGCAGGAAGACTGTAAATGAGAGAGTGGTAAGGTTGGCACTTCTGGCATTGTTCTAGTGTCCCTGCAAATGTAGCCAGGATGATTAATCCTCTGCAGTATAACATCTGTGTACTAACCAGTCTCATTCAGCTGCACAACTGAAGTGATGCACCATTTGTGCAAGCAGCTCCCCCAAAAACCCAAGGAACTTGGAATCATTGCATCCGTGTTACACAGACTGCTTAACAGCCAGTGCTGAACTTTCCAAATGCTGTTAGATAATGTTGCTGCAAATTACTGCTTTTAAAATCCTTACTGGCCTCCTATGTGATACATTCATTTGAAGTTTTCTTGGGCTTGGTCTTATGCTGAGGAAAACACATGGAGGTCCCAGGCTGACAGAAGTTGTGCATCATCCTAAGCTGTCCACTGCAAATGTTCCTTTGGGCTGGCATTGTTTCTTTGTTTTCTGCATAAAATTCCAATACATTTTTATTTACTTTTGTTTACTCATCAATTGCAGTGGCTCTGAGTATCAAAAAGACCCCTTTGTGTCCCTGGGAAAGGGTTTAAGCCAGTCCCTTCAGATCTTCAGAAATAACATGCAGACTTCTGTCTTCCTTGCGTTAAAGCAGACAAATTGTCAGGACATCAGAGGGTTTGCTTTGAAGGCTGCTTGCTTTCTGAAGCAGCCAGGCTCACTGCCATCCCGTAGTATCTTTTGACATGCTGCTTAATTCATCTTTGCATGTTTACAGGCAATGGCCTGTTCAGGTAGCAGGTAATGATTTCATCTCTTCTTCTGTGCTTGGGTAAATCTCCCTCCGCTATTGGCGCAGCCTTGCTTTCCCTTTTGTGTGATGAATTTTCAGTGAACAGAGGAGCCCTTGACAACCTGGCAAAATACTGAAAGGTGTGAGGTAATAATCTTGAGAGTTAGCAGAGGTGAGAGAAGCCCATTGGCTCTTCATTTTTGCACTTCAGCTCACTTAGTGTGGCATCTTAGCAAAAACCCCAACCCGGGATCCAGTCTTCCTGGCAGGCTTTCCCAGGGACACAGCAGGTAATATTTGTGAGCCTATCAGGATAAATGTGAACAAAAATGAATAATAAATCGTGACTAAGTGCTGGAAGGTAAAGTGGAGAGAAGTGGAGGGCAAAGAGCATAGAAAAGTGAGGCAGTGGAAAACTGGAATCACTCTTCTCCCGTGTGGTAGCAACTGCTTTTCCTGCCTTCTGAAGGCAGAACCAGAAATTACTGCTCTAAGTTGCTGCAGTGCTGAAGAAGAGATTCCAGAGATAATGGGGGATGCTTCCAGCAATAGGAATGGCTGAGCATCAGAATATGTGATGCTTTGAAATCTGTGTCATCTGCATCAGCGGACACGTGGACATCAGCTACAGGACACTTGTCAGAGATGCAGTAGGTGTGCTCAGTCCTTCAGCACAGTTGGTGAGGGATCAACAACCCATCAGGTCACCAGGAGGTGCTGAAAGGTAATACATTCAGCTCCACACAAAGGATGTGTTTTCCTCATTCTCTAGTAACTTGCATTAGCACTTGAGCAGTGTTAGAAGCCCAACTTCCTTTTTCAAGATTTTACGGGGAATGAAATGTGATTAATATTGTTGTTTAGCTGGGTGTTGGTGGAAGCTGCCGTTTGCAGTGCAGGGTTAACAGTCTCTCCTCTTGCAGGGGTTGGCGTTGATGACATGTTCATCATGATTGCTTCCTGGGAACAAAGTTTAAGGAAAAACGAGAAATCCAATGTGAAATCTTTGCTGGCTGAGACTTACTCAGAGGCAGCACTCTCTGTGACCATCACCACTCTCACGGATGTTTTGGCCTTCTTCATTGGCACCTGGACTGCTTTTCCATCCGTGAGGTCTTTTTGCCTCTACACGGGCACAGCCTTTGTCTTCTGCTATGTATATACCATGACCTTCTTTGGGGCAGTTCTGGTATTAAACCACAAAAGGGAGCAAGGGAACCGACACTGGCTGACTTGTATGCGTGTGGATGTAGGTAAAGATCAGGCTGAGAACTCCTGCTTGTACAGTGCTTGCTGTATTGGCAGCTGTTCTAGGCAGCCGTCCCAGCCAGAAGGTGAGCATCCAATGCCAATATTCTTTAAAAAGTATTACGGCCCTTTTGTTACAAATAAATGGATCAAGCTGCTCATGGTGTTGCTGTACGGAGCGTATTTGGGTGGCAGCATTTATGGGTGTACTCAGATCAGGGAAGGCATCGATCTCCGAAATCTGGCAAATGATGACTCCTACGTTATTCCATACTATGATGATAATGAGAAATACTTCTCCACATATGGACCCAGGGTCATGGTTGTCATTACTGAGAGTGTAGATTACTGGAACGAGTCGGTGCGTCTTGGCATTGAGAGCTGTGCACAGAATTTAGAGAACATTTCCTATGTAGATAAGAACCACTCAGAGTCATGACTGAGGGTATACACAGAACTTGCCCAAAGGTTTTCAATAAATATAAACAGTAAGACTGACTTCTTAAATGGCTTAAGTAGACTGTTTGGAATTGTTCCCAGTTTTGAGTGGGACCTAAACAAGACTCAGGATGAAATAGAAGCTTCACGTTTCTTCATCCAGACAGTGAACGTGACATCAGCCGTGGATGAGAAGAATCTCGTCAATCAGTTGAGGGAGGCAGCCCAGCAGTGCAGCATTCCACTGCAGGTGTATCACGCCGCCTTCATCTACTACGACCAGTACCTGGTGATAGTGCAGAACACCGTTCAGAACGTTGTCGTTGCTGCCGGGGCGATGCTCGTTGTCTCCCTTCTGCTCATTCCCAACCCCTTGTGCTGCCTGTGGGTGACTTTTGCCATAGCCTCTGTTATCGTTGGCGTTGCCGGCTTCATGACGTTCTGGCACGTCAATCTCGATTCCATATCCATGATCAACCTGGTCATTTGCATTGGCTTTTCAGTGGATTTTTCTGCTCATATTTCCTATGCCTTTGTTACGAGTGGAGAGTCATCAGCCAATAAAAAGGCAATTGAAGCTCTGTCCCTGCTAGGTTACCCAGTACTACAAGGTGCAGTTTCTACGATATTAGGAGTAGCTGTCCTGGCTGCAGCCAACACCTACATCTTTAGGACATTCTTCAAGATCATGTTCCTTGTAATTTTGTTTGGGGCTCTTCACGGTCTTGTTTTCATTCCAGTGTTTTTGACATTTTTTGGAAACTTTGGTGGTTCACCCCACTATACCACGTCTAAAAAGTTAGAGCATAGGTTTAGAGATGATAAAGACTGTCCATGAATCATTTAAATGTAAGATTTCATATATTTACTATGTGTAGGTTCAAACGCAGTGACTGTCAGGGAATACAAGACATGAAAAACAGAAGAATAAATGAATCAGAGCAACAAAGGCTTCAGAAAAGCCGTGAACAAAAATAACAACAAAGTGCATAGAATTGATGTGCATTTTTTACCTTTGTGTATTTTCGACTACCACCTTAGTGTTGTTAACTATCTTTTTTGTGTGACTTTTTTACTGAATGTATTAAAATTATTATAAACACTGACCACTGCATGAGGTTAATGGACTATGTTAAATGTCAGGACACATTCATAGCAGGGAAGAGTAACTCCCACTGGATTGTATTACCTCCCTGTTTGCTTGATGCTGTAACTCATCCCAACACTGAGCTGGAAGACAGTTTTTGTCCAAGAGGCTCAAATCTGGATGTTTTACAGCAAAATTACAAGAGGTCAGAACTGTCTCAGACTGCAGTAACTCATAAGCCTTCAGGAGACAAAATATGCTTCAGTTCCTAATGCAGCATGAGAAACCCTTGGGGAAGACAAGGTGACTTCCATTTTCTATTCAATTCTTTTCTTGGTGTCCCATTTTCTAGCTAATGTTGAACATCTGGTACCCTTAAGAAGTTTGTGTGTAGCTTCTGTTGGCTGCAGTTTGCAGAGGGATGTGCTGTAGGTTATTGACCCTGCATGGACCTCCTGAGAACCACCTTGGGACATGCTGTGGCATGGTGTGGCAGGACAAGGATTCACTAGGGAGACTCACACCCTGATTTGGGACAAAGTGAAAAAGAAACCCAGGTTTAAGCATATCAGTCCTAAAACTGTAAACCCATAAATTCCATTGTGTTCATCAGTGACAACCCATCCTGTGATGCGTCGATAGAGCAGAGGAACTTTCACTGAGTAGTAGCTAAGAATATATGAGGTGATTTTCTAACCTATGGGAACAAGGCAGTGAGGGAAATCAATCTCAATCAATTCATAATTTGTTGCCAATATTATGAATGACCTATTGGAAATAAAATAAATGATGATAACCAGTGTTTGTAATTCTGGGAAAATTGGTGTAGAACTTAGTAAATCATCAGTCCAAATCTGCAGCTGTGGTGGGTTCTTCTGAGAGACTGAAGGACTGCCTCTGTTCCCTTAGTTATCTGGCCAGTTTCATGAGACCAGTAAACAGGGCAGGACCACTGTCTTCCATACAGTCATAGAACAGTTTCTATCAAAAGGGTAGAAACAAAACAGTTCACCACGTGGCTGGCAGCGAAAGCATGGCAAGCAACTCCCGGCAAGGAACCTAGACAAGATCGACCTCTCGGCCCTGTGGGATCTGCAGGAGTCTTTGAATGGGTGGAATTTGTTGGCAGTGGTACAGCAGCTTTTCTTCTAGTCAGAGAAAAGGAGGAGGCAAGGACATGTGAGGGAAAACAACATAGCAACACCAAGGTCAGTGGAAAAAGGGGAGGAGGTGCTCCAAGCCCTGGAGCTGAGATTCCTCTGCAGGCCATGGTGAGGACCATGATGTTTCTACCCTTTTTGTAGATGGGTTCAGTGTTTCCCTTTTTCCAGTCACCTGTCACAACTTTTTGAATTGCGTAGAAAGTGGCTCGGCAACTACATCAATTTCTTCAGAGCTCGGGGATGCATCTCATCAGGTCCCATAGATACATTATGCTCAGGTTCCTCAAGTGGTCATGAATCTCTTCTGTTAGCATGGAACGGACTTTGCTCCCACAGCCCCATCTTGCAGTCCACCCGCTCAAGAGGTGTGGGAAGAGAGGTTGCTTTTCAAGACAGGCAAAAAGGTAGTTGAGTATTTCAGCCTTCTCCTTGTCCTTTGTGACCAGTTTGCTGGCCTTGGTTAACAAGGCAGGTACACTTTCTTCGACCTTCCTTCTCTGGCTAACATACCTGTAGAAGCCATTCTTGTTATTCTTTGCATCTCCTGCCAAGTTCAGCTCCTGCTGTGCCCTCCTATTCCTAAACCCATCGCTGCACAACCAGACTGCATGTCTATACTCTTTCCAGGATAGCTGACACTGCTTGCACTGTCTATGAATTGCTTTTTGCCCTTTTTTTTTGACCAGCAGGTCCCAACTCAACCATGCCCATCTCTTGCATTCCATGCCTGATTTCTTGCACCTAGGGATCACTAGCTTTTGCAATTATGATAGGCATCCTTAAGAAACTGCCAGCTCTGTTCTGCTCCCTTGTCCCTGAGCACAGTTTGCCTGGGGGTCCTATTGACTAACTTCTTGAAGAGGTGGAAGCTTGCCTTCCTAGAGTTTGGAGTCCTGACTTTATTCTTTGCCTGACTGACATCCCTCAGGACTGCCAATTCCACCAATGCATGATCAGTACAGCCCAGGTTGCTTTCAGTCTTGATGTCCACAGTTACCTCATTTGTGTTGGTGACCATCAGGTCGAGTAATGCATCCCTTCTGGTAGGGCTGTCTATTACCTGGCTGAAGAAGTTATCCACAATGCATTCTAGGGGTCTTGTGGGTTGCCTGCAGCTCAGCATACAACTTTTCCATCAGATGGCAGGGTGATTGAAGTCCCAACAGCAGGAAAAGAGCCTGCAAGCACAATGCCCAGCTGGAGCAAGAAGGTTTTTTCCATAGGCTCCCCTTGATCAGGTGGCCTGTAGTAGACACCAGCCACAAGGTTCCCTCTGATACCTTGGTCTCTTATTTACCCACAGACTTTCAACCTGCTCATGGCTGTTCTTCAGAGAGAGCTCTTCACACTCAATCCACTTCTTGATGTTAAGCGCAAGCCCTTCATCCCTGCTTCCTCTCCTGTCCCTTCTGAACAACGTGTAGCCACTGCACTCTAGTCATGGGATTTGTCCCACCAAGTTTCAGTAATGGCAACTAGGTCACTGCTTTATAACAGCAGATGGCTTCCAGCTCCTCCAGTCTGTTGTCCATGCTGCATGCCATGGCCTAGAGGCACTTCAGCAGGGATAGCGGCCGTGTTGCCTTTTTAAGAGGAACACCCCTTAATTCCTTTGAGGTTCTTTCCTGGTGGTATCTACTACCTCAGGAGTCCTTGACTCATCTCTGTAAGACTTGATGGGCAGTCAGCACAAATCAGAGCCACTGGCAGAGGATCCTGAATAGTACTCTGTCCCTCAGACCTTGGCAGGTCATCCCACAGCTTGTCAAAGGGCAAGCCTGACATCACTGCCCTCCGTCGCCAGGTCTGGTTCAGAGCTCCATCCACCAACTCCCAACGGGGAACGTGGCAGGGACGGTTGGCACTGCCACCACCGCGCACTCAGGACATCCCTGGGAAAGCCCATCCCTGAGCACAGGGGCTGCACTAGACAGGGCATTCCTGGCGAGGGGATGGGCCTGAGGGGCCCTGGGGACAGGGGGGGCAGTGCAGGGGTCATGGGAACAACACACAAATGAGAGAGTAGAAGGGAGACCGTGACTCCTGGCCATGCAGCTGAGACACCCGCTCACAAATCTTCCTGGGCAAGTGGGCTGGAAGTTGGAGACGGCTTTAGCTGTGTTTAACATGGCTCACAGTACAAGCTGCTCTACTCATCCATCTCTCTCCCTCTGTCTTACACACCTGCCCTTCTTTTGCATTATGAACATTTCCTCCTGTGAAGTTTCCTCCTGTGTCCTTTCCAAGTCAGCCAAGTACATTTTAGATAACCAGAATATTCAGAGGTAGAGTTTAAGTATTTGCCTTTCCTTGCATGAGAGTCCATAACCATGCAAGAATTAAAATCTTCCTGTGCCACAGGGAATATAGGAATTCTGGGGCTTCCAGGGTAATTTTCCTTAAGGATTCTGGGTAGTTTTACTGAGGGTAGCTCAGCACAAAATTTCTCCAGGCTGAATAACCCCAGGTCTCTCAATCTGTCTTCATAGGAGAGGTGCTCCAGCCCTCTGATCATCATGAAATAGCCCAGTAAATTTTTATGATCTGGTGAATATGATTTAAAAGACTCTGTCGTTAAAGTAACAACTCAATTTTGGTTTGCTCTTAATATCAGGAAATATGAACTAGTGTTAAAGCCCTGTCTATTTGTTGGGGGCATTATTTGTGAAAATGAAGAGCAAACTCTATAAACTTAAAACAGAGACTCATGTTTGATTCCACAGCTGCTTTCTTTTACCAAGCACAACCGTTTAAATGTACAAGCACAAAAGCCTTGTCAAATGACAAAAAGTCACAAAATATTTCTGAATCTACCGCAACATTAACGGCAATACTGAGCTTTCTTTCTAAAAACTGCCATGTACTTAAAAACCAAATAACAGTGGAATATCCAGAAGTAACCCCTGTTGTAAATAGTGAAAGCCAATTTAAAATAAAATAGAATTTATTGCCAGCGAAAAGTCATGGACAAGAAATTTACAAAGCCAATACAGAAATTGACAGAGTCAGCGAAGCAAGGAAATATACAGTGCGCACTGGGTGAGCCTTGTGATGTGTCCCGCGACACATCACCCCTGAGGTTTCACGAAGGTCTCAGTTCAGGTCTGCCATTCTTATACTCTTAACTCAGTGAACATGTCTGGACATGTCTGGTGGTCCTGGTATCGAGGGGACCTTGAAACTTCTCTGGGTTGGTGCCACTGCCCAGTCCAGGATTTCTATAGACTTCTTTGGTTTTTGATGATGCTGCTGATAGAATCAAGGTATCTCAGCCGGCGTGAATGGATTTCCTGGGTGTGCAGGGTGTATCTTGGGCACTCTTAATGGTCCAGGTGGGATGCATCCTCTGGGCCATCAATCCTTATCAGATGCCGATTGCCCCTCATCTCCGTGCCTCTCTCCACCTCCCACTGACATTGTAATTCCATTGTCTCTTTCTCAGAGCTGGGGAACTCCCTTGTTCTCCCTTGAACTCCTAAGGGAGTTTTCTCTGACATTCCTCAGACTACATGTTTTACCATCACCCATAATAGTAACCATTATAATTACATAAAATATAGTATAAGAACATGAATTAGCATTTATTACCTCCGATGGGATCAAGTCCGGTAATCACTGCTAGATGCCTTTTTCCTTCTCCCCCATTATTTTCCCCTTGCTGTGTCTTAACTGTCCTGTAAGCAGTAGAGAGAACCTTGACAAACAAACTTCATTGTGGTGTCACTTAATATTAAATCTGGTTTTTTTCATACCCTTGCTAGTGATTTTTCAAGTGATCTTAAAGACTCATTCGTATCAAATACTGGAGAGAGCTGGCTGTTGGACCAATGCCACTGCAGTACTGCAGGGACCTCCTGTGGTCAGTGGAAACAAGGCACTGCACCCAGCCCTGGAGATGGGGCACAATGGGCAGAGGGCTTCCTGCTGCACTTGGCCCTGTCCAGCTGCACAGCGCAGGGGTGTCAGCCTTGGGAAGTGCTCACAGGCAGGAGGCACCACCGCTGAGAAATGGCTCTGGGACGGGGAGCTCCCCACTGAAAAGAATGGAGAAGCTTGATGCAAGCAAACCCCACTTCCTTGTCCCACCCTTTCACAGAAATGCCTCAAATACAAAGACACAGTTCACAGCTCATTGCACTGACAAAGAGAAGTGATACTCCCACTGCTTTCAGCTTTGTTCCATGTTAAGTGAACACTGTAAAAACTGCAGGGGGAAGTAACATTTCCAAGAGACAAATGTGGGTGCTGCTACAATTAGTGGCAGTAGTCAAAATTTTCATGTTTCTTCTCTGTTCCATAAAAGCAATTTTATTAGTTTTATTTTAAAGATTGGAGCTTGTGGTGTTTTGTCTGGGATAGAGTGAATTTCTTCACAGTAGCTGGTGTGGGGCTATGTTTTGGAGTTGTCCAAGTGCTGGAAACTGTTAAGTCAGAAATGTTTTAGCTATGGCTGCGCAGTGCTTACACAGTGTCAAGGCCTCTTCTGCTCCTCACCCCACCAGGGAGGAGGCTGGGGGTGCACAACGGGTTGGGAGGGGACACAGCCAGGACAGTCAACTGTAGCCAGCCCATGGGATATCACAGATCATATGTGTCATGCTCAGTATACAAAGCTGGGGGAAGAAGGAAAGAAGGCAAGGGCAATGGTGTTTGTCTTCCCAAGTCACCAATACACACATGATGGAGTCCTGTTGTCCTGGAGATGGCTGAACACCTGCCTGCAATGGGAAGCAGTGAATTCATTCCTTATTTTGCTTTGCTTGTGCATGCAGCTTTTGCCTTTATAGGTTAAAGTGTCTTTATCTCAACCCACAAGTTTTCTGACCTTCACCTTTCCAATTCACTCCCTCATCCCCTGGGGAGTGAGTGAGTGAGTGGCTGCGTGTGGCTTAGTTGCCAGCTGGATTTAAACCATGACAGATGTTCTGCACCTAACCTTTCTCTTTATTTGACAAATGTAGAAATGGAATTTAAGTTCATAAAAATGCCAGGTCTATTCAGCTTTTGTATTTTTGCCCCCGTGTCCTCTGAGTGGTCCACACATGGCAATGAAAGAGCCTTTGACAGTTCCAGCTTCAGAAGTTCTCAGCAGCAGAAATATCCAGACAGGCCATGGACTTCTTGTGATCAAATGGGTGCTGTGGAAGGGGCACTGGGACACACAGAGAAATGATTCAGGTAAAGAGCAAATGATGCACAGAGGGGCTGCCAGTCTGTCATACATCCCAGACCAAACAGGTTTGTGATAGTCAGCGTTAATGTGCCAAGTGTCTACATATCCCTTAACCTCTCTTTGAGGACGTGTTTCTACAAACACTTGGGGGTTTATCCTTTTTCTGTGCTATTGCTTGCCTAAAAGCAAAGCAGCATCAAGTTTTTTGTGCATTTCTCAGTCGCCTCCTCTGAGGAAGCAGCAATCCCAGGTAGTGTTAAATCCATTTCTGCTGGTTTCAATTCAATCCTATGTTTTCCTTGGTTTCTGGTAGGCTATTCAAGCTGTGAAGCACAAATGGGACATCTAAAACATAAGGACAAATATTTCTTCTTTTGCATGTTTGTTCTGGTTTCAGCTGACATAGTTAATTTTCTTCTTACTAGCTAGTAGAGTGCTGTGTTTTGGATGTAGTCGGAGAACAAAGCTGATAACAAACTGATGGTTTCTTTGTTGCTTCTTAGTTCTTACTCTAAATCAAGGACTTTTCAATTTCCCATGCTCTGCCAGCGAGCAGGTGCACAAGAAGCTGGGAGGAAGCAAGGCCAGAAGAGCTGATCTGAAATAACCAAAGGGTTGTTCCATACCCTAGAACATCATGCTTCATATATGAACTGGGGGGATTGGCCTGGAGCCACTGAGCTTGGGGCTGGGATGGGTCAGTGGGTGGTAAGGAATTGTATTAAGTGTGACTGGTTTTTCTTGGGTCTTAGTCCCTTCTCTCTCTCCCCTTTTCATTACTAATACGATTACAATTATATTACTATTACTATTAATTATATTATTATATTTTAGTATTATTACTATTATTGTTATTACTATTAATTATATTATTGTTATATCTTTTACTATTACTATTATTATTACTATTACTATACTTTATTTGAATCACTAAACGGTTCTTATCTCTACCCACAATTATTACTTTATTCTGCCTCTTATCCTTATCCCGCCAGGGGAGGGAGGGAGAGGGATTTAGCAAGTGGTAGTTTGTGGCCAGCTGGAGTTAAACCATGACACTGCTAAAACCAAATGTTTCTGAAAAGCACCAGCAAACCTGACATTTCTATGGGCAGGTAATTTGGCAAGTCCAGACAGAGCAATTGATTTCTCGCTTTCAGCTGCTCAGGTGTGTTTAATATTTTGAGAAAAGAGAAATAATTCCAGGCTTCCTCTACTGGGAGGAGCAGTCTGTATTTTTCTAAGCCATTTGAGGCTTTGTTTCCATAAACCTATCCCCTTCAACCCCATATTTTCCCAAACTCACCAGCTTCTTCTTGCTTGCATAAAGATGCTGAAAACAAGAAGTTTCACTTCTTCATAACTCTGTTGGGCATGCATTCAATGACCACAGAGGTTGAACAATCTCTTCACTGATGTGATGTAAATATCCTTTGAAGAGAAGTTAATTAACCCTAATTGATTTTTAACCAAGTCAGCCTTCAGAATAAGCACTTTTGAAGACTGCTTAACTGATCAGTGATCAACTTGGTAAATAGACTAAATGGAGTCTCGTTTGAAACTGAGCTGGGTTTGCAGCCAGAAAATGGTCTGTCTATTCTGATTTACCACACTAGTATTTATAGCATATCATCTATGAAATGCAGCCATAATATTCATAAATGTCAACAAGAATTACCAAAGCTGTTCCTACCATGTTAAATCTAGTGTTCAATCACTCTACTGTTTCCACTAAGGAACTCTTTTAGTTCCTTCTCTTTACCTGAGGAGATGCATGTCTCAAGAAACAGCACTCTTTCACCCTGGAACTACTATGTTTATGACCCCACAAATACTTGAATCTGTATCTTCTGTCCCCATGTCACAAATTTCAAATGGCTTTCTGCTGAGAGGAATATATGACTTCTACAGTGTCTTCATCCCACCAGAGAACCCTGGGAAGCATTGTACATTTATTTCTGGTCTAAACACCAGCTAATGAGGTGCTCATCACTACCTCAGAAATTCCATTCTGAAAAACATCACCTGGTGTTTTAAGATCTGGGCTATTTTATTTTCACCATTGGGCTACTGCAAAAAGATGCCTTCTTGCTAATCACAGACCATTAAAAACACAATCTCTTGTGTTTTTAAACTTTAGGAGCCATCCCTGGGAGTTTACACTCACACTATTAGCTGTAAGTAAAAATCTTGTCGCTTCAGCAGGTCTAACCAGTTTAATAAAGGGCTTATATTTGCTGTAATGCAAGTTCAGGCAGCAAATTTCAAACAGATTTTTGTCTAAATAACATTTAAGCAGATACATTCCAATGAGTTTTCTCAGTGCCATCCTGGCCACAAATTGGATTCTGCATTGTCCCCATGGCCACATCTAGCTACAGCAGCCAGCACAGGAGGTGAAGTTTCAGGTAACATTGCCCTGTGCCCATCTGCCCTTATAACAAAGGGGTTTATCAAATAACAGCTGAGAGGTGAAGAACTGTTAATCCAGAAATTACAGTAAAAATAGGTGAGGAAACGTGCAATCTGTTCAGGTGATTATATGGGGGACAAAATCCAGTCATCACCACTGTTTCCCATGGCACTTCTAGGATGTAAAGCCAAGAAGATTTACAAGACAAAACAAGGGTTAAATTCCTGGAAGCCTAAGGAATGACTCACTGGGGCAGGCTTCCACAGTTCATGAAAAACAATGTTATTTACTTCATGGAGAATAATATTGCTAATATTATATGCTAATAATAAAGATGCTAAAAGTCTTATTTGAAGTTTCAGATTGCAGTAATACACCTACTCAACAGGAAGACAGCTCACACCATGCACGTTTTCTGCTGTGTACACAATGTTTTGATACTAAATCTTTCCAATAGTATTTCCATCACATTAATTTTGTTTGTTCCCAGAAATTCTCAGTTCCATCACCTAGTGGCTTTATTACTTAAAATGCAGAATAGCCAACTTTTTCCTCTTTGGTTCACCTACGGAAGTAAAGGTATTTTATGTCAATACGAACTATTGCATTCCCTGAATTTCTTGGTTTGGCAATAAATGGTATCATGACAAGAAATTGCCCTGCAATTTCTGCACAGAAGCCTGTTCTTCCTGTTCTGAGTATTGAAAGGAAACCCATCATCGGAATGAAATCTTCCTTTACTCTTAGATGAAAGATGTGTGTCTTTCTGAGCCACTACTGTGGCTCAAGTGGTTCCATCAGCTGTCATCCATGTCACAAGCATGGACAAGGCTACTCCTCTGCTGGGGGCTGATACATCTAGACAGGAGTAATACCATACTGAATTTTGTCTGACATTTTCCAGACTCAGCCCCCTGTCCAGTTGCACAGGCTTCTGCCAAACATAGGCCAGAAAACTGCAGATTTTCCATTCATGCTTATGCAGGTTGAATTTCTGTGAATGTTCAAGAAAATCAGTTTGGCTGTCTCCAAGAGAGGACAAAGTGAGCCAACTGCCCTGGGTGCCCCTGCTGCCAGTGGTGAAACAGGTGCTTTAGAGAGCGGAGTCATTAGGCCTCATTCAAATCTATGGAATGGTTTTATCTTGGAAAAAAATTCATTTTTCTTTGTGTATGTGTGCATGGAGTGTCTGTGACTAACTTAGCATCGAAGATGTCACCCTGCTAAATCCATCCATGGAAATAACAGGAGAATGGGTCAGCTTGCAGGTTTCTTGCAGGGTCACATGCTGTTGTCCAAGTAGTCAAAACTAACACTGCTGCTGAAACAAGCAGCCTGTCTGCTCTGTGAGGTGTGTCAGCTATTCTCAAAGTACTGTTCTCACCCTCAACTAATCTAGAATGATTTGGTCTGACCTGAAGAGACTAACTGAAGAGGGTCTTTGCATGAAGTGGTAGATAAAACTGTCATCTCCTAATGAATTTCAGGTAGCGTATAAAGTCACAGGTAATGACAGCATGCATGGAAATTGTATTCTGTGTTTTACTGATGCATGGGATTTGCTTTTAAGTTTGCACTAGGAAATACTTTCTTAAAAGTATAAAAATTATGTCTTATCATTAGATGTCAAACAATACATGATGGTCTGATTTTTAACAAAAATACTTCTAAAAATACTCTGGAATTGATGGAATTGCCTTACTAATACAAAAATATCACTAATTTTTTTTCTTTCTGGGCACTTCTTACAAAAGTGGGGGGTTGATCTTCCCTGAGAGCATGAAGAGTGGTCGAAAGGGATATAAAAGGGAAGAGGAAGGTCAGTCACAGGCTTCTGAATTGATTGTTTGTTTGTTTTTCACAAGGCTCTATTTCATGTGGTAGTGTCACATATTACCCAAGTTTTGAACTGATGGAGATGATCAAATCCATTTGCCAATGGATTTCACAGAATCACAGCAGCTTGGGAGAGATCTCCAGAAGCCATCTGGACTAACTCCCTGCTCAAGCCAGAACACACAGAACCTGTTGCCAGGACCGTGTCTAAAGGGCTTTTCAATACCTTCACGATGGAGACTCCATAACCTCCCCAGGCAACCTGTGCCAGTGCTTGGTCATAAAAAAAGAGCATTTTCTCACGTTCAGAGGGATCCTCTCATGTTTCAGTCTGTGCCTGTTATCTCTGGCTTTGTCACTGGGCACCAATGAAGCCTGGCTCTGCCCCCTTTGCAGCCTCCCCTCATGTATTTATATACACGAATAAGATCCCACTGAGCCTTCTCTCCTGGACAATCCCAGCTGCCTCAGCTTTCCTTGTATGTGTGGTGTTCCAGTCCCTTTATCATCCAAACAGACTCCTGTGTCTGAGTAATTTTGCTGTAGCCTTCCAAGGATCCTGCAAAATATATGTCTTGTTTTATTATTAAACAAACAGCATTTCTTATGCCTGGCTCTGAGGTCCCAGGTGCAAACACTAAGTAGCAGAGTCAGGATTACATTCCACCAGCACCATGGGAACAGCCTGTTGAGTAAGATATGACTTAATCTGTTGACTGCATTAAGTAAAACATTTACGTGGGTCCATTTAGGGTACAGCATTTTAACTTTACAGTGATAATCAGTGTTTGATGCACTTGTAACCTATGACTGAAAGAAGCCATTATCAGTAACACTCCCACTATCAACTGAATGCCACTTCTCTGGAGTGTTATCTGAAGAAGAAAACACATGTTGGCTTCATGAGATGCTGGGGTTGGCTGCCTGGGCCTGGGGCCAAGGCTGTTCAGCTGGGACCATGGGGAAGAGGCTCCCAGGGGCCACGGGGGGTGGCCATGGCCACAGCCAGCCCTGGTCTTGGGCCCTGGTAGAGCTTTGGCCACTGCCGTGTCCTAGTCCTGCCACAGGCTGGTTGTGGCCCCTGATCCAGGTGCAGAACACGCCTGCGGGCCCCCATGGATGTTATCAGGTGTTTTATGATCCAGGCAAAACCAGAAACAGACATTGCGTTTCGTGCAGGATAATGCATGTATTAGTTCAGCCTGCAAGGTCCTGTTATGCAACAGGAGGATGTTTTGATGAAGTGCCTAAGCAAAAGGTCCATCCACAAGCACATTTTCCAAAGAAACATTAGGGCTCTGTGCCATTAATGCTGTGTTTATGTTGCTTCTGTTTAGAACATATCTGACTAATTGCATTTATGGTTGTACTCAGAGAAGGGGAGCCAGATGTTCTAGCAGTTTGTTCAAATGCTATTATCATTTCAGGCTCTGCCTGGAAAAATTAATAGCTTTTCAAGTATTGTCCCAGAGTCACATTTATCTGATTACTGAATATGCATCCTGTTAATAGGAGCCTTCCTCTGATAACAGTATTGAGAATTTGGAGACTGAAGGCACAGAATTATTAAAAATACCTCTATGTAGTTAACAATCTGAGATGCATTGCAAACGCCAAAGAACATTGTCACTAAAAGCCTTCTGTTAAACACAGATACAGATTTTTTTTTTCACAAGTAATTTATCTAAGTACAATTCAGGTTTTGAGAAGAACATTTCTTCAAGAGGAAGTCGCAATACAGGTCTCTGCAATTATGTTTGACAGCAACTGATGAAGCAAAAACCCCCACTTTTAAATCTATTTAAACTAAACTGGTTGAACTCCAGATCCCAGAGGGTGATAATCAGTGGCACAGGGTGTAGCTGGAGGCCTGTCACTAGTTGGGCCTTTCAGAATTCAATACCAGGCCCAGGATTGTTTACTTTATTCAACAAGACTTGGATGAAGGGGCAGAGGCCTCCTCAGCAAGTTCACTGTCAACACAAAGCTGGGAGCAGTGGCCAATACCCCAGAGGGCTCTGCAGCCCTTCAGAGGGACCTTGACCGGTTGGAGAGATGGACAGAGAAGAACTGATTGAAATTCAACAAGGGCAAGTGCAGGGTCCAGCACCTGGGGAGGAATAACCCCCTGCACCAGGACAGGTTGGTGGTCAACCTGCTGCAAAGCAGTTCTGTGGAGAGGGACCTGGGGGTCCTGGAGGACAACAGGTTGTCCATGTACCTGCTGTGTGCTCTGGGGTCCAAGAAGGCCAGTGGTACCATGGGCTGTATTAGGAAAAACATTGCCAACTGCAAAGGCCTGTTTATCTGTTCCTTTTATGATGTTTGGTAGGACAGAACAGGACTCAGGACTTTCTCACTGCTCTTACAGTACTGCAAGTTGTTTCTATGTTTTTGCAGTCCATTCTGTTTCTTGTAGATACCTTTGCCTTCTTCTCCAGGTGGTTGCTGCCTTCAGGACATCAAACATACCTCTGAGCTATTGTGTCATCTGTTTGGATTTTCCAGGCTATTTTTCTGGTCAGATGTCCTGTTGTATCCCTCTGGGGAGGTTTACCCCAGAAGGAGCCCCAAAGCTGTAACTGTGTGATGTGTCCCTACCTTCCCCTGTTATCTCTGACCAATTGGCTCAGTGCCAGCTTATCTATCCTGGGACAGAGGGTCTACATAAACCCCTGTTCTTCCTTGTTCGTCCTCTTTGCCTCGTGCTCTTTTACCTCCTTGGCTCTCTCTTGGCCCTGGAATCCCTTCAAGAATAAAGCCTTGGAACAATCCTAGGTAAGGAGCCTCTTTGGGTCTCTTCCCCTTTCCTGATATAATCCTAGCCCAAAGCCCTCCAGAATCTGAGCTAGCAGTTGGGGCATAGGCACAGGGCGGAGGGGCAGGGATAAAATATCAATGTCCTATGTATTTATCAGACACAAATGAAAGAGTAGTCAGTGCTCTGTCATTGCTGCCTTACCCTGTGTTATAAACTGCTAATTCTAATTGCCCTGGCTGCAGCTGAAAATCCCTTTGCCAGAGCATTTTTTGAGATTAGGTTTCTCACTGTATTTCTGGAGGCTGGAAATGATCTTGTTTTCGTTCAAATATTCTGACCTTTGAGACATTTATGACAGATTCACAGGAGTCAAAAGCAAAACACGTAGAAGAGATAAGAGAGAGATTTCACAGTACTGACAGAGCAGTGATTGCTTTGGTGAAAGAAAACCAAAGAGCTGCAGCCAGCCAAAGGTGGTGCTTCAGTCTTGCAGAATCAGACCTGAATAAAGGCTGAAATCAATAGGTTCAGTCACAACTGTGCAACGTGGGGATCTATGAGAGATTGTCATACACCTAACATCTGTCTAACATACCTTCATCTACTCCTGCTGGGTAAAGCAGCCCTGTTAGATTACTGTATTGACCTTAACATCAGTGCTGCAAGGTTCTTGTGTTTTTGCACTGGGAACAGCACAGAAAACAAGTACAACAGATGTGTTTCTCTGCTTTGTAGTTTGCCTGGCTATTGGTCAGGTTATGCCACACCAGAACCACTCTGGATTTGAAATCCTCCCTGTGCCTTTCTGCATGTGTATATGTATATGTATATGTATGTGTTTGTGTATGTGTATATATGTATATGCATATGCATACAGTTAACTGCTCCTCACTTCATTACCATATTTCCCTCCAAAATGTTTGGGCAAGGTCACAAGGATCTCTGCCCATACAGAACCATAAGCTCAGAATGACTCAGGTAGTAAGGGACATGAACAAAGCAGTGGTTAGGAACAACCATCGTGGATTTTCCACAGAGACATGGTGGCTGACTAGCCTGATTGTCCTGAAGATAATAAGAACACTGAGGAGAGAGAGCTTTTATGCCTTGATTCCATAAAGACTTTCAGCAGTGTCCCAATGCATCCTTGCAGCCAAACTGATGCTAGACAGATTGAAGAAGACGACTTAGGCTGGGTGGAGTATTCACTGGACTGCCAAGCCTGAAGGGTGATATTGGCTGTGCCAAGTCCATCTGGCAGTGAGTCGGTAGCAGCACCCTGCAGGCTCTTTATTAACAGCCTAGCCAGCATGAAGTTAGGTGAGAGCATTTGGTACATTGAAATGGAGGGCCACTATTCAGAGGGACAAATGGCTTTACAGAATGTTCATTATTTCCAACCATGGTAAACACAAGCCCCTGCACCTGGCTTAGCCCCGCTGCACCTGTTCTTAGCCCCCTGCACATGAGACAGGCAAAGCACCACAGCACTACATTCCAGGGACTGCCTGGCTGCAGAGCAGCCTGGAGGAGAAGGACTGGGGGATCCCAATGGGCAGTGGACTGAACACGAGTTCACTGTGCACGCTGACAGCAATGGAAGCCAACAGCCAGCTGGGCAGGGAACCCTTTGCATCACACTGGTGTAATGTGCACCACCAGTACACCACACTTGACTCATTACACCCCATCTAGAACCCTGGGTGGCTCTGGGCCCTCCACTATGAGAAAGATATAGATAAGCCTGAATATCTATATTCAAAATCTTTTGGCATAAGACCATCAAGATTTTTGGGGCTGGTGCACCAGAGCTAAGAGGGACTAACAGAATTTTTCAGCCTGGAGATCAGATTATTTTAGGGGGACCTCACAGATCATGGATACTCCACACACAGGAGAATACTAGCAGATCTACCAGTACTACCAAGGGGCAACTCATCATAATTAGGGAGAAAAGTGAGAAATAATACAATATCCCATTCCCATGTTAAGAGACTATAGACAAAGTTCCCTTCAGTGTCTTCGTGGAAAAGTCTGGTTTTTCTCACTGGAACAAAAGCAGGGCAGGTATTACGGTTACAAAATTTAAAGTAGGAGAGCAGATAAGGGACAAAAAAAATTAAATAAGATAAAAATACACTTCAAGGTTTTTTAAAAACATTTTACTACTCTTGTTTATTTGGGCTTTCATAAAAATTGGTTCATTCATAATAAAAACATTTGCTTTACTGTATGCTTCACAATTGGTAACAATTGGTAAATTGTTAATATTTTTGAAGAAATAAGAAAAACACTAGGGTTTTGCAATTCACAACATCAGACTTGCAAAAAGATGCCTGTATTTATGAACATTTGGTAATACAAAAATCTAATGATATATTAACAATAGAATATGAATAATGCTGATAAGCTTATGCAGCTTTATGCAGTATGCAGTATATTTATGTCCTTTTATGCAGTATATTTACTGTTTAGAGATGTAAAATTACAATTTTCATCAAAACCTGAATACACTTTAAAAAATGCAATGTGCAATAAAATGTGCAGGAATTTACCTACTTATTTCCAGTTAAAACTATTGAAAATTAAGGTAAAAGACATTGAAAATGAAAAGTCAAACAACTGACTGAAATTAAAACAGCTAGCAGAATAATGGCAGAAGAACATGGCAAAGGGTTCTCTGGGTCAATGCAGAAGTGTACATTCAGAGGCACCAGATGTTCTACCCTATCTGCAGTGACAGACATATTCTTAGATGCTGCAAAGGGTTTGAATATTGTCAAAGTTACACAGTTCCTGATTGGGAAGATTCCTATAGCCAGCTCCCATTTTCTGCACTTTCAACCACAGCGTTCTTCTTTTCAACTGTTCCGTTTGCATTGCTGGTTTCTTCTAAAACTACCACTAAACTGGACAGAGTTGTGTGAGGATCAAGCAGTTTCACAAGGGGTATGTCCACCTTTCGCTCCTGAAAGACACGGTTCTGAATTGTCATAGCTAACATAGAATCTATGCCCAAAGAGGAAAGTGGTGCATTCATGGTTAATTCATCTGTGGTCACTCCTGTGAGGTCACTCACCAGTGAGGTGATGTAGTCCTCAGATTTGAGAAAGGCAGTCTCTGGGACTTCAGTTTCCCCAGAGGTTTCAATCTTGTTCCTGAAATCTTCTGACATAAGTGATATGAAGCGACTTTTGAGAGAAATAATCTGAGTAAGAACATGATGATACAAAGTTTGAAAGTTCAATTTGACAACAGCTTGCTGTGGGTTGTTTATAAGTAAGGTCTTCCTGAGATAGTCATGAATTTCATGCACTTGCAGAGTGTCAATGCCCTTGGATCCCAGAATGCTCTGAACGTTGTTTTGTTTGAGCAGAATGCCAAGGTTCAAAGCACCCCAGTTAATGGCCTGGCCTGAAAGCCCACAGTTCCTCCTGTAGAGGCAGAAGAAATCCAGGAAAGAGTTTGCAGCTGCATAATTTGACTGGCTGGCATTGCCCAAAAAAGAAGCAACAGAGGAGTAGCACACAAAGTAGTCCAGCTCCTGGCTTCTGGTAGCCCAGTGAAGATTTAGGGTCCCTGCTACTTTTGGGCTCAGCACTTTGTGAAAGTCAGCCAGCTTCAGGACTTCAAGGCGGCCATCGAGTAAAGTCACAGCACTTTGGAATACCCCTTTGATTGGACTCCCCACAAAGGTGTTGGCAATGGACTGGAAAGCTTTCTCAACGTCGCTGGTCAAAGTCACATCACATTGCACAGAAATTACTTTGCTCCCTTTGTACTGCTGCTGCAAAGCCCTCATCTCTTCTTGCTTCTCACTGCTGGGGATTCTCCTGGAGAGTATTGCAATACACCCTCCTCCGTTCTCAGCTATGAATTTCACCGTTTCAAAGCCAAGACCAGTGAGCCCCCCAACTACTACATAAACAGCATTCTGCTTAAACAGCTGCTTCTGGGGCTCGTACAGCGGGATGTCTGAAAGCACACTGATGTCCTTCTGCCTTCTCAGAACAGCAAGGGGGACAGAAGTGCAGGTGAAATAGGATGTCACGCAGTTCAGCCCTTCAAAGTTCTCAGTCTGCTGAAAAACAGAACCGGAGAGATGTCTAAACTGTTTCATATCCATGGAACTGATCCAGCCATGTACGGTCTTCAGCAATTCCTTTAGAGGTGCTTTCCGGAAAAGGCTGGCAGCAGTGAGGATATGAAAGCTGATGTTTTCATGATCAATTTCACTGACATTCTGGATACATTCAGACTGTTGACTGGCACACACGATTACCACATCTTTAAGAAAATGCATGTGGGCCAGATCCTCCTGAGACAATCTGTTGACTGGAGGAAGAATGACAAGGGCACTGCACAGGTTGATATATTGGAACATATCAGGAGCGGGCTTTGCAAGGACTGTTCTCCAACCCATCTCTTCCGCTGCTGCCAAAAGAACGTGGCACAAAGCTGATGATGGCTCTGTAGTAATAATACCCAATGCTCTGCCATGTTTCCCCTTGGGCAACCTCTGAGTGAAGATCTCCCATGCAATGATGAAGTATGACACACAAGGGACTTTCTGGAGGAATGGGAATTTCCTTGCATTGAAACAGACTGTTCCTGGAACCTGAACTCTGGATGATGCTGCAGTGGGATAACATGAAACCACATAATCTCCCACTTTCACTTTATCCACATCAATGCCTGTTGCAGTGACTGTGCCACTGAAATCAAGACCTAGAAGCCTGTGTTTGTGTCCTGCTTCTGAGTTCCAATACAGTGTATTACCAAAGTTATAGCTAGAAACACTAATGGGAAAATAATCCTCTGAGTGCAGACAAATTTTATCCACTTGAATTTCAACACTCTGTTTGTCAAGCTGAGTAACAGCGCTGGTGGATACTTCTCCAGACAAGTCTTTCGCTGTGTATGGATCAGAAGTGTACAAAGTGAATGATTGTGATTTCTGGAGTGATCTTACAGGTTGGATGTAATCTGCATCTACAAAAGGTGTGCGTCTGATTTCAGACACATAAAGTCTTCCCTGGCTGATGCACACTTCTGGATACTCCCCGCCTTTGTATTTGACAAGAACATTTACCAACACTGAGATGTCCAGGGAAGTGGAGGAGCTGAGGTCAATCAACTGAAATGTGATTTCTGGAACTTCAACAATACAAGTTCTGGTCATGCCATACAATGCAAACCCACAGTTAACGTGGTCCACATATCTCTCTGTTGTTCTGTAGGTGATCACTCTGATGGAGCAGCGGGACGTCTTCTCTCTTAGTGCCACCACTACCTGGCGATAGGCTTCGCAGCACTTGGCCAACTGATCTACCGCTTTCCTTGGGAAATCTTCATTTAACTTTTGAATTCCCCACAGGAAGAGGATTTCATCATAATCCTCAACCTCTGCTCTCATTTTATTCTGTGACTCGCCTTCCACGAGGCTTTCCCAGCCTTCATAGGTAACATATCTCGAAGCAGGATGCAAGTATTTTTTGAGCTGCTCAGCTATCCCGACTTTGTCTGCAAACACAAGGACTCTGGGCTTAAACCCCAGATGTCCAATTGTCTGTGAAAGAGAGACTTCTTTCCACTTGTTTTCAAACAGGAACTCATTGTCTCTGGAAGACGATTCCTTCATGAAAGTGATGCTAATGCGCTTGAGCTCAGCCAAAACAGAGCCGTGTTTGTCCAGAAAGCATCCACAGACCTCAAGGCAGTTCCCAATGGATTTGCTCATTCTCATGTATATCATCATTTCCTCCTCCAGCGGGCGGAGCACCACCAGGCTGCCTATCCCTGAAGGAAAGCCTGCTCTGGACTTGAGTGCCCTTGAGGTCAGGACAGTGCTCATCTGCAGAAAACAATCGAGCAGCACTGGGTGGATACAGCAGCTGTACATGTCTCTGACAGTCTCCTCATTCACCTTTATGCTTGTTATTGCTTCCTTTAGCTCCGGGCAATAATGAACCTCACTGAGCTGCCTGAATATGGAGCCATACTGAAAGCCATACTGAGACAGTGATTCATAAACCTCCTCTCTGCTAATCACTGACCTGCATCTTTGATAGATGGCTTGGAAGGAGATGCTGCTTTCTTCCACCACACCTTCAACCCCCTTTGCTACTTGACCAGCAGCATAAACTGCATTGGAGGAAGAGAGAACCTCAAAGGTTGTCATGGCTTTTTGCGGACTCAGTTTGATACTCAGCACTTGGGAAGTCTGTGTGAGAACACATGGTGCAGAAAAACTGATGCTCAGCTGGCAAGAGCTCAGAGGCACTTTAGGTCTTGAGCTGCTCATCACAGAGGCCAGACCAAGCTCCACATAGAAGGCACCAGGGATTAAGGCCACCCCATTGTTCTTGTGCTCATATAAGTACGGTGTTGTGTCCTGGGACACCAGGCAGCCAAACTCCACGTTGTTACTGTTTATGCCGTAAATCAAAGGATGACTGGTGTTGACACCTCTTTGGTTTGCTTGTTGATGGATATCCAGACAGGCCATGAGTTTTTGGCGATGAAACTGATATTGTGGAATGACCTCAGGAACACTTTGGTACCCATTATAGAAGTTCTGCCAATTGGGATTAAATCCCAGTTCAAACAGATTTCCTACCAGGGTCAGGAGCGTCTGATACTCTGCATCCGTTTGCAAAGAGGACACCACCTTTGTGCCTTTTCCTAGTGTTTCTTTTATGCTTCGCTGCAATGCTCGGTGAGGACTTATTTCCACAAACACCACGTTTTCCCTGCCTCTGGCTGCAGTTTGGATGGCTTGTGTGAAAGCAACAGGCTCACGAGTATGCCGCGCCCAGAATTTGCCCTGAGCAAAGTCATTTTCAGATGCAGCCAGCCCCGTCAGCGTTGAAATCACTTCCATTTCCCCCTTCTGCTTTTCTAAAGGCTCTATCTGCTCCTCCAGCTCCCCAAGTATCATATCCATGCTGGGGCTATGGTACGCAACTGGAACATTTAAAACATGAAGAAAGATGTTTCTCAGTCTGAAAGCTTCAGCTAACTCTCTCTGGACAGCTTCCACAGCATCTACACTGCCAGACAAGGTGCAGGAAATGGGGCTGTTGAAAGCAGCAATGCACACCTTTCCCGAGTAGGGATGCAGGCGTTCAGCAATCTCTTCAACAGGGATGTTTCCAACCACCAGCATTCTGCCACTGGCAGTCTTGGCCTGCAGCCTGCTCCGGTGATAAATCACTTTGACTGCATCTGCCAGGGAAAGGTACCCAGCAATATGTGCAGCAGCAACTTCCCCCACCGAGTGGCCAACAGCAGCAACGGGCTTAATACCCCAGTGCTTCAGGAGGGAAGCTGCAGCAACCTGCAGGGCAAACAGCAAGGGCTGGGAAAGCTCCGGATTCAACAAGTCCTTTGGGCTGCGATTGCTTGCTGGCAGGAGGCTGATGGCAGCATGCTGCTGAAAAAGGTCTTCTATCTCCTTACACTTGTCTCTGAACATTGGCTCTGTGCTCAGCAGTGCCTCACTGAACTCCTTCAGCGTCACGCCGTTGCCACAGAAGACAAACACCAGCTGGGGTTCCACTTTGGACATGGCAGGTTCCATGCTCGCTGCCAACTTAAGCTCTTGCTGCAAGTGTTGGAGGGAATTTGTGACAAACGCTTTTCGGTACCTGTAGTTGGCATGGCTTCTTCTGCAGGCAGAGGTGTAGGCCAGGCTTGGGAGAGTTACCGAGCTCCTTGTGCTCAGCTGCTCAGCTGTATTGGCCATTGTCATCTGAAGGGACTTAGGGGATGCTGCTGACAGCACAACTAATTCCAGGGGCTTCTTAAAGGCAGGAAGAGGCTCTGGCTGCTTCACCTGCCTGACTACAACATGAGCATTGGTTCCTCCAAATCCAAAGCAGTTGATGCCAGCTACTCTTCCATACTCACTGGATTCTTCCCAGGGCTCCACAGCTGTGGCAACAGCAAGGTTTAATTTCTCGGTATCGATGCTGCTCATCTCCTTTGAGTAATGCAAAGATGGAACAATCTTTCCATGATGCATCATCAGGAGCACTTTGATTAACCCGGCTGCCCCAGCAGCCGATTCAGTGTGTCCAATATTTCCTTTCACGGAACCGATTTTCAGAGTGGAAACTCGGGAAGACCTGTTTTTGCTAATGACACTGCCCAGGCTCTCAGCTTCAGTAGGATCTCCAGCAGCAGTTCCTGTGCCATGGGCTTCAATGTACTGCACAACTGAGGGATCAACATGACTTTCATAAATGCTGCGCAGTAACTTCTCTTGCTCTATTGGAGATGGTCTCGTGATCGGAGTGGCGGACCTGCCATTCTGACTGACTGCACTGATGTTTATCACACCCCAGATTTTGCTGTAGTCTTCCTTTGCCTGTTCCATGAAAAGTTGAATTATCTTTAATAAACTCATGCATTCTCTGTAAAGAAGACCACAAAATGCCACAACAAAGCCAAGAATAACCAGAACATGATGCTAACTTGCAAATGTGGGATCCTTTCCCTGTGCTAGGGGAAGTGCATAAATTCTTAAGAAATGCTTCATTAATCTTAAACTTGAATTCGAAAAACAACTCTGGAATAGTCATTATTAGAGCTGAAGACACAAAATTCCGGCAAACAACCAGACTCATTTCAAGCTGCTTCACAAGCAATCTTACCTTTTTCAGTGGTTTGAGGAAAACAACACCACAGCCTTCTCCCCTTCCATAGCCATCTGCTTTTTTGGAGAAGGGTTTGCTTAATCCCTCTGGAGAAATCATTTTGGCTTTACTGAGGGATACAAAGATGTGGGGATCGATGATGCAATTCACCCCACCACAGATTGCTGCCTCACAGTCTCCTGGAGTCAGACAGAAACATATTCATGTTGAGATGGCTGTGGTGATAGACAGAAACAGTAGCAATCCTGATTTCATTGTCCAGCACCTTTCCAGTCCCATTACCTGATTTAATGGCTCGCAAGGCGTAGTGCAGGGCAAAAAGAAAAGACGAACACGCAGTGTCAACTGTCAGAGACGGTCCAGTCAGATTAAACGTGAAAGAGACCCTGTTGGCAGCAATGCTCATTGCTGCTCCAGTACCATCATAATGATTTATTTCACTCACTGCTCTGCTGGTTATGATTTCGTAGTCTCGATTCATGAGACCTGGAAAATATCAGATATGTCTCAAGTTAACCCAAGCCAACAACTGGCATGTATAGCCCAAAACCTGATGGTGTGGTTTGGTTTTCAGTGCTAAGATGAAACCACGTGGCATCAGGGCTCCTGTCATGAACCTCTGCCCCATCACAAGTCAAAGGAAAGGAAAAACTCACAGCAGTTTCCCCTGGACTCAGCTTATACAAATATACCTAACACTTTAAAATCCTACCTGCTCAGGAATTTACAGGCCTTTCCTGATGGCTCTGCTCATTCTAGGATGCAGCTCTCTGTAGTCTGCTTAGACCCCTGTATCTCAGTTTGAGACTGGTTGATTTAGTTTAGCTATGAGAACATGTGATGGTTTTATTACTTGTTATATTTTATGTGTTTAGGAGAACATAAAAAGCAAATAGGTTTACTTTAAATTTACAAAGATAGTTTATTTATACATATTAAAAGAATTAAAACAAGGAAAAAGAAAAGAATTTTATACTTTCAAAACTTTTTTCTTCTTTCCACAAGTGTTCACTTTTTCGCACTTATCATAAAAAGACAAAACTTGTAATTTTAGTTAGTTTTACTGTTTAGAGATAATTTTTTATTAGTTTTTTCAGAAAGGAGGTTTTTTTGGTTTTATAGAGACATTGTTACAAGAGAAATAGTTTCTTGGTGATTTTTTATGCCATACATTTGTAAGGATTTGAAAGGAACTTTTACAAACTGTGAAGTTTTATTTATTAGTAGCTTTTTAACTACTGTATGTGGGCTATATTTGCTTATTTAGGGGTATTGTTTAAGAATGCTTCTTTTAGTATAATACAAAGATTCTTTTTTTATTTTCAAAATTGTTTTTTATTTCATAATTAATGGAGACTTTTTACTTTGGGAGTGCTGGGTTTTATATTATTTATATTACTTTTTAAAATCATCTTTGTTTTAAAGGCTGGTATTTTCTTTTATTTAGGAGCGGGGGGGTTACTTTATTTCAAATTTTCAATTAAATTTTAATTATATTTTTTTACAACTTTTGACTAGAAGCAGCATTTTTTTTTTCAAACAGCATTTATATGTTACAGGAAAAAAACAGTTCAGTTTCTATAGTTTACTAGAAATGTTTAACTAAATTAGGCTACTTTTCTTTTTTTTTTTTTTTTTGCTTCAAATAGTCTTTTTATCTTTTTTCACTGACTTTGGTTTTATGCTGTGGTTTTTTATGCTTTAATTACTTTGTCCGTCCTCACTCCAGGAAGGGTTGGGGTTTTCAAAGTTTATTTTGCTGACAGGAAAGAGTTAAACCTTGCTTAGGCTTACGGTGCTGTGGTTTTTGCTGGCAGGAACTGAAAAAATTTTAAGGCTATGCTGGTGGAGAGGCTGCTGGATGCTTTTTTTTCTACTTTTTGATTTTGTGGCGTAGGCTGCTCAGAGCTGTTCTCTGAGGTTTGAGGAGCGGGGAGAGGGATGACACCACCAGACATCCCCCCGCCCCCCCAAACCCCGGCTGGTTACGTGCTGCCGGGGTTGTTGTTGTTGTTTTGGTTTGGTTTTTTTACTGCTGCTGTTTTGGGACCCAGGCATGGCCAGGCTGCTTTTCTGTGGGGGCAGCGGCTTCCGGAGGCCTGGCCGGGCCCAGCCCGGCCGCCCAAGGCAGCGGGGCCTGCCCGGCCCGGCTGCCGCAGAATGTTACTTGGCCGCTCACCTGGAGAAAAGAGGGAGGCTCCCACATATTCTCAGCTTTATATGGGTATTACCAAAAGTCGCAGTTTGGGGTTTTTAGTGGTTAAATTACATGCCAATAACTAAGAATTAGTTTTTGATAGGTCTGTCTTTTCTAAAGAAATTAAACTGTGTTAACCTATGACAGAACATTTATCAACAAGTTATAAGGAGGGTAGTTCAGACATCAATGTACAAGACATTAGCTTCAGTTCCTCAGATGTACCAAATTAGGGGTCCCAACACAAACTACATCCAATACTTTGTATTTATCTTTTTTTTATACACTTGCAACCAATAAGCAATTGTAAAGAAAAACAGGGCCTGTGAGAGCAGTTGTGTCCTCTTTCTAGGAACACTCCCTTTGAAATATTGGGGATCCCCAAGTCCATGAGCACGTGTGGAAATTGCAGTAGCTCTATTCAGATAGCAAGGAATAGTGCCCTCAGTGGAAGAAGAGCATCTCTCAGACTGAAAGGGAATCTAAAGCATTTTCCCTATAGGTACATCAGCCAAACGCCCCCAGAAAACTCCTTTTTAAAGAGACACAGATTACACCAGCAATAATGTTCTGTTACCTTACTATTTTCTTTTAAATATCTTTCAACAGCACCTGGTATCATCTCCTCCAAAACTTCTCTGATACTGACAAAGGCAGTTGCACAAGTGCACCTTTTACCATTCTAACATCCACAAGGTTTTCTGCTGTTTTAAGAAGATATTAACCCCCAGAACACCTTAACCAAAATAATACTGGAAGACAGTATCCTGGGGGAAAAGTGTAGGCCTGTGTAGAAGCCCAGAAGATAAGGGGCTAATGTGTACATGCCAAACACTGATTGCCAGAGAGCCATGGAGCCAACCAAGGATTGTCAGTAATAACCAAGAATTATTGGAAGAACAAGAGCACTAGGGGGCCATGAGGAGGTGGGGTAGCACTTTTCTGGGATAAACACAATCACAGAATCAGTTAGATTGGGAAAGACCACTGAGATCATTGAGTCTACCCTGTGACCAAATATCACCCTGTGGACTAGACACTGGTATGAAGCACCACATCCAGTCTTTCTTCAAACACCTCCAGGGATGGTAACTCCACCAGCTCTCTGGGCAACTGATTCCCATATCCAATCACCCTTTCTGTGAAAAATTTCTCCCCAATGTTCAACCTGAAACTCCTTTGGCACAGCCTGAGGCTTCTAATCCTGCCTCCAGTTGCCTGTGAAAGAGGTTGATCCCCACATCACTACACCTTCCTTTCAGGCCAGGCATAGGGAACAATAAAATCAGCCCTGAGCCTCCTCCTCTCAGGCTAAACACTCCCAGCTGCCTCAGCTGCTCCTCACAGGACTTGTGCTACAGACCCTTCCCCACTCTGCTGCACTTCTCTGGACATGCTCCAGCACCTCAATGTCCCTCCTGAATTGACAGCTCCAGAAGAGGAGGCAGGACTTGACTTGTGGCCTCACCAGTGCCCTACAGGGTGAAGGATCACTGCCCTGTTCCTGTGGTCACACTGTTGCTGATACAGGCCAGGATGCCACTGGCCTTCTTGGCCACCTGGGCACTCACTGGCTCATGTTCAGCTGCTGTCTACCAGCGCCACCAGGTCCTTTTCCACTGGGCCACTTTCAGGCCACTCTGCCCCCATCAACAAACAAAAGACAGCATCAGCACAGAGGCGCGAATGAAATATCGGTCCAAGGTCAACCTGAGGAGGGAGGAGGGGATGAAGACCACCCAAGAGCTGCAAAGCCTCTGATGCATTTCCAAAAGGGTCTGAAGGAAGGGACTGGACATGATAACTAATTTGCATGGAAAGTCAGAAACCTGTCTTCAGGGCAGGGAAACCTATCTATAAAAAGGTACGCCCAACAAACCTGGGGGTTCCTCCAAGACCCTGGACATCCCATTGGCCAGACCAACACTGGAACCAGGACTGGTGATCTTTTCTCTCTTTGTTCCCCTCTTTCTCTCTCCCCTTCTTGAATTTATGTCTTCCTTTCTTTCCTTCCACCTTACTTCTTTATCCACACCCCACTGGCATGTGCAGATGTAGCAGGTCAGGGACCAACATTCCAATTTCCATGCCAAGTGTGTAATTTATTATTAAAATTTTGTGATTTTTTGCAGATTAGCACAATTACACATCTTGGGTGTTCCCTTCCCCTTAAGGGTGGAACATCACAGCCTGGCTTGGGAGTATGTTTCCCAAGAAGGGTTGGGCTGAGAACACAGTCTTAACTGTTTCCTGCTTCATTTCAGTGCCTTAACACAGGAAGAAGAGCACCAAAAAGAGGTACAGGAATTGTACTATGAACTTCTAGAGTAGCCTGGTAATTCTTACCAAAAGTAACCAGCAGTGCCATGGCACAGTAGCCTTAGATCTCCAGGCTAGATCCAGCCTAGATCTAGTGCTAGGTAACATATTGAAAGGTTATGAAGGATTTCTTCTATCTTTGTGAGGTTCAAACACACTTTCTTTGCCATGAAATTTTCATCTTACCAATAAAAACACCTGTTTTGGTGCCACTGACAGATTCTACAGGAACTCCTGCATCCTCCAGGGCTTTGTATGTGCACTCTAGCAGTAATTTCTGTTGTGGATCCATACGTTCTGCTTCCATGTTATTAATGCCAAACAGGTGGTTGTCAAATGAATTAAATCTGAAATACAGAAACCACAATAGGATATGACAGATGTATGTAAGATGCATTTACTTTTAGACACACAGTAAACATTTTTTCCAACTTCATGAAAAGCAGAGCATTTAACTGGTGTTTAGGCCAAAGTTCCCATTTATGAAATTCAGAAGAAAATACGTATAAGCCAAATATGTTTTATGTCCCACCACAAAATATGTCATATTATCCATGATTCTGCATTTCAGAGTTAACAGTCCATGCCCACCCATTTTTACTCTTGTGGTTATTGCACTGCTACCAGCTGCACTCCACAGATCATGAAATGTGCAGAATGAGACTCCCTCTGCAGTTATGTGGCCATAGCCAGTAAGTTAGAAACAAATACTGTTTTCTACATTGTTTTTAGCCAATACAGATCAATGCTTTACAATTTAAAAACAAAAAGCAGAGGATTAGCTCAGATGACTTCAAGGGATACCCATGCTTCTCTAACAATAAATTCAAAATGTTTTCTATGTGTGTATGTTTGTGTTTGTCTTTAAAAGCATCTTCAAAATAGGCCCATGCTTACAAAAAAAGACCACGTTCAAAAGGAATCTTGTGTCACAAGATCAGATTTATGTTGCCTTCTATCATTTCTTGATTCCATCCAGGATTCAATATCTAACATAGGACTAAGCACTAAATTAAATCTGGGTCCTGTGGTTCAACCCTGCCAAGTATAACTCCCAGGAGTCAATAAGATTTCTTCTGTGCATGTCAAATTCTCCTTTGACTGAAGCTCTGCAGCCTGAGGATTTAAGGTGAGTGTGGAATTCCAATAAAAGACACTTATTTTGACCCTATTGTAATTTGCTCTTCTTCACATTATCACAGCCCCTGAGCAGCTATACCCATAGTCTAAGTACTACAAAAATCAGTGGTGCAGCAGGGTTAACAACAGACTCACTCATCAAGAAGAGCAGCTCGTGTTGTACATATTTTTCCTGGCTTGTTATCATCTGCATCATACCACTCCTTGGCATTAAATCTCTCGGGGGGGATTTCTACAGTGCAGTTTTTGCCCTCCTCCAGGACTTTCCAGAAATTGTCAATTCCATCTCCTGTTGTACAAAGTTTTTAAAACAGATTAAATGATGCACATCCCCCCTCCCAATGCAGACTCAGAAATGCACAATCAGCTACTCGTCCACCCACATGTAAATGCAAGCTGCTCAAGTAGACATGCCACACACAGAAATGATCACTCTTTGGTGAGAGGAGAACAAAAAAGCATGACTGATGCCCTCACTGCTTGTCGAAAAGCAAAGGAAGCCCACAAAACCCTTAAGCACTTTCTCTCCCCATTTCCCTGCCATCTCACTGCACCTCTTCTACCTACTGTAACAAAGCAAAAAGCTTTCTTTTAGGAAAACCCAACCTGCTTCTATTACAGGCACTGCTGATAAGAATGTCCAGCCCTTCATCTCTCCTGTCCCTATGGATGCAGAGGCCTGTAACAATGCACAGTCACCCAGCCAGTGAACACACAGAAAGTTCAAATCATCCCACACCCATCCAGCTCATTTGTAGGAGTTCCATGTGCAGCTCAATGCCCTGCCCACAGCCAGCACTGCAGCTTCTTTTGTCTGCCTGTCTGTCTGCAAATTCAAGGCAAATAGTTTCCACCACAACACCACCTTTCAAAAAGAGCCCACAAGCAGCAAAGCAACAAATTCAACTAAGAGGCAAACACAATGCTTTCCTCCATTTCAACATTATTAAAAGACTCTGCCTTTCACACTCACAGCCTGCTTTGCTTTTCCCCAAACTTACCTCCAGGAAAGTTGCATCCTATTCCAACAATAGCAACTTCATCTGCAGTCTCGATCTCCATCTCCTCAGCTGCACAAGACAGAAGTAGTGTCAGTCCAGACCAACCATTATAAATTTACCATTGAATAAACACTAGGTTAAAAGGTGAACTTTCCACAAACACACAGACTTGTTCCAAACTTAGTTAACCTGCAATGATCTACTGTTGGTTGTGATGACAAATGACACTGCCCATGAGTGACCAGAGCTGTACTATACTCTTCCTCATCTCTACTTTTACAGGGAATTCCCCACTTAATTCCCCAAGCTCTCATGCACAGACACTCCCTTTTTACTGTTTAACCTCTGCTGACAAAAGGTGAATCTTTCAACAAATAACATGGCAAAGACAAGAATTCTCTTTGGGGTCAAATTAAGTACTCCAGGACAGAATTGACAGTTGATTTCTTTTTCCTTGATTCAGGGAAAAGAACTTGTCAGATGAAAATCAGTTCAACTGAACTCATTAGAACTCACTAGGATGCCCACCTCTAAGCCCTGCCATCCTCCTGGACTTCCTTCAACCTACCAGGAGGAGAGGATTTCTCTAGAAAGGTTTTGTGGGGGATTCTTGGCAGTGGGGAGAGATTCTCATCTCAGGGACAGCACAGCAGGTCCCAGAGAGGCTTTCTCAGTCACTGACTGACAGCAGTGAAGCAGAGATGAGGCTGTTTCCCAGCCCCACACACCACTCAGAGTCATCATTTCTTGGAGGTTTGCTTTGAAAGGTGAAATTAAGAATAACTGCTTAGATTCATACTTTGAAAAATTTACTCCTAGGTTCCACTGAGAACAAAAAAAGACATAAAAAGTTAAAAAGCTACCTAGCAAAAATAAGGACACCAGAATCTGACTTTCTTGGAGTAAATTCTATTTTACCAATAATGTAAATTTCAAGTTGACATAAGAATTGTTTCCTTTAAATTCTGTCTGAATTGTCTATGGTTTCTATGATTCTATGATTTCTTATTTTAATGTAACCATTAAACTAAAGCTGCAAAGCTCAAAAAAATACTTTCATCATAGAATTACTTGTAAGCATTTTTCCTAAGTTAGCATTTAAATAGCAAGTAATAGAAAATTAAGGACCTTCCAATCATAACATAAAACATATCTTTGGCATCTCTAGAGCTATGTAACTCTTACCTTATATCATCTCAGTGGGGTGAAGCAATACGCTGTCTGTGGAAGTCATTTATATAGGATTCTGTGTGGTTTCTTTTTTTAAATGGGCATGCTAAATTGTTAACGCCTTTCCAAGGAAAAATGAAAACGAGTTATCTGCTTAGTCAGCAAACCCAAGTAAATTTCAAAACTAATTCCCTGAAGTACTAAATTCTTGATGTCATCACTTCTCACACGAAAACAGCAGTAAAACCTGTCTTATCTATCTTTTTACAGTTAGCAAAACAATTTGAGATACCTTGCCATGAAATAGCCCATAAAATCTTTATGATCTTAAGATTATGATTTAAAAGATTGTCTTTAAAGTAACAACTCCATTTGGTTTGCTCTTAATATCAGTAAATATGAACAAGCCATCCCAACCACCTAACTCATCGTCCTCCTCTTCTGACTTTGTGATGGAACCACAGGGTTACATTCACTTATGGTTAAAGTTTTCCTTGATGACAGGACCCAACTCTTTCCACAAAGGCAGCAAAAATGCATTATGCTGAGAATAAACAGTTTATTCTGCCACCAAGTAGCTTCATAACCTGCTCTGAAACATTTTAAATAGTCCATAGCTGAATATCTCAGTCACTCACTTTTCTGAATTCTGAGGTTGTTGGGAGTTATTTAATGATTTTTTTACTCAATTAACCTGCTTCCCTGATATCATTACAAGGCTTATTAACAAGATGGCTAGTCTGAAAATGACTTGAGAATCTCCATAGTTTACAGCACTCTTGTTAGTGCTGGTACTATTAACATTCCCTGGCAGAACAGAATTCTGTGCATTCATTAAATGAACTGGGAATGCACTGTGGAACTGCTGTTACAATTTCACAATCGGCACCTGAAAGCAATGGTTGCTAAGCCATATTTTAGGTCTTTCTTAGGTATTGGTAGAATATTGAAATGAATCCTGCACATGTGTGGCCACTCATTTCAATGCAAGTGAAACCAATCTGAACCCCACAGATCCAAACACAATATGAACAATGTGAGCACTAGTGCAGGTCTAAGAAAGAGCCATTCATATCATTGGTCCTGAACATTTTTTTTTACAGTTTAGCAGTGGGTTGCCTGAGTGTTGATAACTTGCACTCATCTCATCATAGCTGGAACATATGAATAAACCCAAGTGCTTGCCCAATCCTTTTGAGCAATGACAGAAACAGAAATAGGAACTAAGTAAGAATGCACATGTAGCAAAAATGAATTGAGTCTGTTACTAACGTAGGAAGTCTGTTTATTGCAAAATGATTTCCAATCAGTCAAATCGCAAAAATCTTATAAATTAGCTTTGTATATAATTATAATTAATAATAATTAATTCATGTACCATTGAATAAGGGAACAGTTTTTACTTTTTTCATCTCACACCTATGAAGTTTTCCACTTATTATACTGTTGTTGTTATTGTTATACAAGTTTTAACACCAAGCACAGCAGGGCTCTGCTATGCCAGGAGCTATACTAATCCATAGGGAGAAAAAGGACCACACCACAAAGAGTAATATGTGTGAAAACTCCGAGTTCTTTTTATTAGCTCTGCACTAAGGAGCTACTCAGGAGGAACAGAAGTAAAAGGAAGAGCAGCTTCTGACCTCTAAATTATTTTTCTTGGATATTTTTTCCACTTTAATAGTAATCTCACGTATGATTGCAAAACCAAGCTTTTTGATATGACAGTAAATGATGCAAAGCTATCTGCATGCATTTGCTGAAAACCTGGAGCAATATCCAGGCCCTGCCTCATTCAGACCAGCTGTGGATAGTGTGGTAATTGCTGATAGTTTGAGCATGGACAGGAGCAACTACTTTCCGGATGATCAGCAACTAAAAGACATGACATCATAATATGAAGATGTTTGCAAATTTTCCCTAAAATTTAAATGATAAGGAAAGGATGGAGCACAAAAGGATTTCTCTTAATTTCCTACAGGTGGAACCTGGAAGCTGCATGTCTCGTGTAAAGTCTGGACATTGCTGGGACATGGATAGGCTCCACCCCATGCAAGCTGAGCTATGCAAGTGTTATGCACATAGTCTGTGGTAACCATCTGGCTTTCTTCTCCAGAGACAATGGAGGAAAACCTGCCGTGGGAAAATCAGATAAATTTAGAAAGTTGAAGTTATATAAAACCACTTTCACTGGCAAATGCAGTAGAACAATAATTTCCCTATACCTATTCAACATTCCTTTTCATGTGTGCAGGGATGACATTAGTTCTTTTTTCCATACACTTAATCTGACATGTGAAATAAGATTATTATCTAACAGGACTCCCAGTGTCCTTCTCAGCATTGCATCCTCTCAGAAGGAAATACCACATCCTGTCAAATCCTCGCTTTCTCTACTCCTGATACATGACATTGCATTCAGCTATCTCAGTAAGTTGCCCTGACAATTCCACTATTGCGTAGCTGCGTCTGGTATCAAGGCTTATATTTAGATGTTTAAGATGTTCCAATGACTGGCTGTCCTTGTTGTGAAAAATGTTCATCTTCTGTCCAACTGGAATCTCAGTTGCTGTAGTTGACCTCTGCATATTCTGGTTTTCCTTATCATACATCATTCATTTTCCTCTTCCTCCCTGCCTCACTTTAAGGAACAGTCTATTGTCATCCATCATAATTCTTCTGTCATGTGAGTTGTCCCACCATGGTTCAGTTATTCCTGTGATATCATAGCTTTCTGACTGGTGCACAAAGTTCCAGTTCCTCCTGTTTGTTCCCCAGACAGTGTGCATTGATCAAGACTTGAGGTGTCAGGTGGCTGCCTTCTGGTTCTGTCTGGCCAGGCAAATAAGGAAAAGTCATCACTCCTCTGTTGGCCTGACTTATTCCACAGTTGGTTGCAATGGCATAAGAGTTGCCACTTTAGACCCCACCCCAGAGTCTTCCTGTTTAAAGCCAAGCTCATCAAGTTGTCCAGCCTGCTACCAGACATGGATTCCATTGAGACATAGATTTTAAAGAATATAGAATTTTAAAGAAATTAAGATTTTAGTTAGAAATAAGCCTTATAGTTGTCGAAGTTAATTAAGAGCTTTGTAGTTAGCTAAGGAAGACTAGGCTTGAGTTAACTTTTTCCAAATAACTGATTGCTTGTCAACCTTATGTTTGCCTAGCTGTGCTTGAAACAATAAATAGAGAACCTGATAAATAGGTTTAGGGACACAGGACAATTACAGAGACTCCCCAATCCCGAAACTTATTGAAAGTCACTGTACCTAAGGAAATGGGAATTCTACCAACAATCATTTGTCACCATTTGCATTGAAAAGGTAGAAAGTTCAGAGCGATGAAGAGTCATTTTACTTCCTCACTTTAAACCCACTCCTCTTAAATGAGACCACCGACCCATTTCAAAGGACAAACTACGCATGCTTAATTGGTTTTTTGCTAATTACCATACAAAGCGGGGAATGGGATGTACCAAGGTGATGAATATGTATTTGTAATTTAGATATTCAACAGTTTTGTAAATAAAATAGCTTTGTGATTTTCTGTAAGGTGCGGTATGCCTTTGGGGAACTATCCCACATGCTGCCCAGCGCTGCAATAAACATACACTTTCTAACTTCAAACTGTTAGAGAGTTTTTGTCCGTCTCAGTTGGATATCGGTATTAGATCGATATTCCTATTTTTAATAAATCATTTTGGCGACCGCGGCAGGACATCTGCTCTTTCTGGCCGTGGGGCCAGTGGGCCTGCGATCCTGCTGTCCACCCGGGGATAGACCAGAGCTTGCTGGAACTACGGACAAAAGGTATGTTTATAATCAAAAAGAGGTACCTGTGATACGGGCAGTTAGTAAGACCCAGGGGACGCCCTGCGCATAACGTGTGCCTGTCTGGGTTGTTCCGCGGAACCTGGTATTACTGGTTTGGTAAGTTGTGCCCCAAAGTGAGGAAGGGGCTGTGGCTGCAGTGAAAGCTGCCTGTACCGTTCTGGTTTGGAGCGTAGTGGCTCCAATTGTAATTTGTGGGGTCGGCCGTAGAAACTGAAATCGCACGTGCGCACGGGGTGTGTGTGTATTGTGGTTTTGTGGTTTTATTAGTTTTTGTTTAATTTGTGGAGAATTAGTGGTGCACCGTGTGTATTGTGGGTTTGTGAGGGTTTGTGTGTAGGTGCTTGGTTTATTTGTTTTTGGAGTGTGTTAGTTATGCTTTGTGAACAAAGCTAGAGGCTTGGTGTGTTAAAAGTTGTCAGGGGATTTTGAAATCCCTGTCTGACTGGCTGAGAGACAGAAGGGACAGAATACCTTCCCGGAAAAGTGGAAGATTTTAAAGTGCTTGCATTGTGAAATAATTAAGTAGTATATGAATGTGTGTATTTGAAAAGGAGCATGTTAGCAACAGAGTTTTGACTGGCTTTGTTGTGCAAAGGAAGTGATTGTGTGTTTAAGTTGTTTATTTTGTGTGTGAAAAGGCGAGCTGTGTGAGAAGGGCTTGTGATGGGGGTAGCAATTTGTTTTTGTCTCCCCAGCAACTAGTTAGGGAAATTAGATTTCACAGTCTCAAGTTAACGAGAAATCTGTGTTGTGTTTTGATTGAAAAACATAAAGACTTTTGGAGGAGCTGTTTTAAAACTTTTGATCAAGTGTGTTTGAAGTATTTTGGACCCTTTTGTTTTGTTAGTTTGAAAGCTGCTGGTGCTCAGAGACACAGCACCGGCAGAAGGAGTTGTAGGAGCTTCCCCCTGTTTTTTTCCTTGTGTAGTGAACGTTGCAGCCAAACCTATAACTACATGTTTTTGTTTACCAACAGGTATAGCTACACCCTAGAAATAACATTAACTTTTTCGCTAACACCTTGCTTTTATTCCTTTGCTTGCTAACAAAATTGTAAGAACAGGAGGTGCAGGAACCGAGAGCCTGGTGTGGGAGGATTCCCCTGCCTGAGGGGGGGTCATTTGTCGTAACCTATGAATTATGTTTTGTTGTGTAGCTAGCCGAGAGCCGTGAATTAAACAGGTCAGGTGGAGAGCACCGAAAAGGACTTGTGAATCTTGCTGTTTAAAGGGAAAAAGCTACCCAGGATACATATTTTGTTAATAACTGGTTGGGTGACACACGATAGTAGTAGGCATGGGGGCAAATGAGAGCAAAGAGATTCCTAAAGGGAGCCCTTTGGGGTGCATTTTAACACATTGGAAAGATTTGGTAGGTTATGGTGGTACAGAAACTAAGAGAGAGCTTGTTAAATTTTGCACGCAGTGGTGGCCCCTCTACAGGCTAGATGAGGGTGTAAAGTGGCCAGTAAATGGCACACTGGACTATGAGATCTTACTACAGTTGATGCTTTTCCTCCGGCGTGAACAAAAGTGGTCAGAAGTAGCTTATGCTGACATGTTTTTCACCCTACGGAACCACCCTGAGTGGCAAAGGGATTGCGGGATTAGACCACCATCTGACCCCCTGGTACTGGCTCTTGAAAAGGATTACAAAGCTAACAAAGGGAAACCCAAAAGGTGCTGCAGTACATGCTCAATAAATCAAAGATGTTCACACCCAAACAAAGTATATCAGGCAGAGATTTTGGAGGCAGACACAGTAGAAAAACTCCTTCCATCTTCTAGGAAACAGAACAGAGGGAGGGTGGCAGTAGAAGGAGAAGATGATGAAACAAAATCAGAACCCTCATTAACTGAGGCAAGCGTTCCCCCACTAACTCCTGACCCAAGGGAACCGTCAAAGTTGTACCCACCATTACCTAGTAGTGATAGTGAATGGGATGAGCCTGAGCCCCCTGTAACAGATTCTAAGCCTCTCCCACCGAGTCCAGTAGCAACAAGGACCAGGAGGCAAACTAAACTTGGGGGTCCCCCACCAAGTCCCAAGGTCCTCCCACCAAGAACCAGGAAACAAACTAAAGAAGTTATACAAGCACCCCTAAGGCAGGCTATAAATGCCGATGGAGAACCAAGACTAATTAAGGTCCCCTTTTTCTCAATGGATTTAGAATCCTGGGAAAAGACTGCTAAAACCTATCGAAATGACCCGGTAGGGGTTGCTAAAAGGCTGCAGTTTTTAGTTAAGCAGCATGTCCCGGACTGGGAGGATCTCCAATTATTATTGGATGCCCTAACAGAAACAGAGAAACGGCTAGTTTTAAAAACAGCTAGAGATTTAGCTGAGGATGATTGTAGAACAACACAAGAAGATGTTAAAGATGTATTTCCCCTTCAAAACCCATGGTGGGATCCTAATGAACCAGATGAATTAGCACAGCTTAAGAGGTATCAGGATTTGATAGTGAAAGGAGTAGAACGGGCAATTCCTAAAACTATCAATTGGTCAGCTTTATATGCTATCAAGCAAGGTCCTTCTCAAACACCTTCTGAATTTTTAGATCAATTGCAGGATGCTATGCGGCGTCACACTACCCTGGACCCCGGATCGGATGAAGGAATACAACAACTAATAAACTTATTTCTAGGACAATCCACAGGGGATATCAGGCGGAAGCTCCAGAAGATCCGAGGCCCAAACAGCAGGGACTTAGAGACTCTGTTGGATGAAGCATGGAGAGTTTTTAGCAACAGAGAAGAAGGATACAAACAAGGAATGAAAAAACTGGTAGCAGTAGTACAAGAGGGGGAAAGAGGAAAACAAGAAAGGCGTGGACAAGGTCCTCCAAGGCAAGGACCACCCCGGCTGGGAAAGGATCAATGTGCCTTCTGCAAGAAATTTGGGCATTGGAAGAACCAATGTCCAGAAAATAGGAGGGGTAATGAACAAAGAAAGAGTGATCAGAAAGAAGGGGTGATTGCCCATGTAAAGGAGGATTGAAGAAGACCAGAGGGCCCTACCCTAGAGGACCCTCTGGTTGTAGTCAAGCTAGGGAACCAAGAAAAGGAAGTAGAATTTCTAATAGACGCGGGAGCAACCTTTTCGGTGTTGAATGAAGCCCTTATACCTGTAACAAGTGACTATGCTATGGTAAAAGGAGCAACTGGCCAATCTGAAAGGGCTTACTTTTGTAAACCCTTAAAATACAAATTAGGAAAACAATGGGGAATTCACCGATTTTTGTATATGCCAAATGCTCCATCTGCACTTTTGGGCAGGGATCTGCTAGAGCAGCTGGAAGCAAAGATAATATTTAAAAATGGGAAAATTAGTTTGGAGGTGAAGGATCATCAGTATGTAGAGTTGCTAAGTTTAATGTTAATAACCAAAGAAATCGAAGTTGAAAACGAGGAAGAAAATTTTAAGAAAATAATGGATCAAGTATTCCCTGGGGTATGGGCTTCTAATATACCAGGTCTCTACACCACAGTTTCACTTGTTTAGTATTTTTTTTTTCTACTTCCATTACTAACATGTTTTGGAGCCTCACTTCAACTTTCCAGTTTTCATAGAACTCTGTTGACAAGTTTTAAGTTCCTGCTTGAACAGGGGAGTTGAATCAGATGATCTCCATTCTCCTCTTAAATGAGACCACCGACCCATTTCAAAGGACAAACTACGCATGCTTAATTGGTTTTTTGCTAATTACCATACAAAGCGGGGAATGGGATGTACCAAGGTGATGAATATGTATTTGTAATTTAGATATTCAACAGTTTTGTAAATAAAATAGCTTTGTGATTTTCTGTAAGGTGCGGTATGCCTTTGGGGAACTATCCCACATGCTGCCCAGCGCTGCAATAAACATACACTTTCTAACTTCAAACTGTTAGAGAGTTTTTGTCCGTCTCAGTTGGATATCGGTATTAGATCGATATTCCTATTTTTAATAAATCACCATCTCTCCCAAATAGGCTACAGTCATCAAGGAATATCCTGTTCTCAGGCCAGCAGATGGGTGGCCCTTACCTTGTGTCACCCACTACAAGCATTTGTCATTTCCTTCTGTGGCATCCACTGCCTGCTGCTGGTACAGTTTCTCCTTGCAGACCTTGTTCATGGGTGTCTACAGCAGTTAAAGTTTCATATCTGCTTTTGGTTGCAATGCTGGAGGGTGGGGAGTGAAGCAGAGTCAGGCTTTTGTGGATCATGAGGGTCAAAGATGTACCATTCTCTGTGTTTTCTGCTATGGGTGTAAGTTGCCCTGACAATTCTTCAGAATACTTCAGAAGTATTTCTGAAGCCACTTATCTCCATCTCAGCCCCTCTGGTACTGCACAGCCTTTTAAGTGTTTCCTGCAACTCAGCCAGCTGATGCAAGACCCTGTGAACACCTTTTGCAGACGTTTACCTTTCCTCCAGGGGAAGAGTGTGGTCACTCATTGCAAGCTACTGTTTCTGCTGAAGTCCTTTCTTCCAGTCCCATCTGCATGGAAGCCACAAACATCTCAGAGGCTTTCTCTGTAGAAACATTGGGTTCATATCTGAGGCATGTGCCCACCATTATGGCAGAGACTCAGAGCACTTCCCTGGGCTGTGGGCCCACAGGCAGGGTGCACAGCCCTTCTCACCTGCCCTTCTGCACAAACTGCTGCACTCTCTCAATCCCTGTTTGCCCTCTCGATCCCCATCTGCCCATTGTGGTCACTTTGCTCCCCAGGACCATTTCAGTCTCCCACAGTTGCTCCTGGCAAGGCCTGAACTGCAGAAGCCTCTCTCACAAGAGCTGCTGGCTGCAGGCAGGAGCTCCCTGCCCTCCCTTGGGTGTTCCTGGCACCAGGAACCCCCTGTACCCTTTGATCTACACTCAGCCATGCACCTTACCATGGCCACCCCTGCATGACTCACTGACTCCACGTAATATTCAAGAGCAGATAATTTATACTTTTCTCCAGTATTAAATTATCGAACAATTAAGAATTTTAATGCAAAAATAAATTGTGTACATTTTAATCTAGCCTGCAACCAAAACAATTATAAGTAAGGCAGAAGCTCTCTATTTGACAGCTGATAAATTGCAGCCTGAGGCCTTGAATAACAGCTCAAGCAAATCAAAACTGTTCCTTTAAGTAAAGCTGGTTTTCTTCCTTGTCCCTCTAAACCCGTTAGCAGCCCTCAACTTGACAGCATCCATCAGCCTTTCCAGATTGGCAGGCTGTTACAGGATTGCAGACAGCAAACAAGTTTTCACAGAAATTGCATCTTCTGGCAATTCACAAGGCTCTTATGCAAGTGGTGAGATAACCAGATAACTCTGTTTAAATATACATAGGTATTACTGGAGGGAGCCTCTAGCTGCCCAAATGTACAGGTTGCTTTTCCAGTCTTGTAGGCAGCAATAACATAGTTAACTATTTTGATAAACTTCACATACACTGACACAGCTCCCAAATATGCACACCTCCCAAACATACACCAGATCATGAAGTGCAAATGGCTAATGTTAGCCAACAGAGACAAAGTAAAGTCAAAGGAATGAAATAATCCTTGCTAAAGACAAAGGACTTAAAAATCCTTGCAGCATCTTAGATATACAAATTATACACATTCATACTCACAGTGAAAAAAAGCAGCCAACATACACCTGGTCATGCAGTTAAGCACTGCACTGTAGAGATTCCTCTGGGACTAAGGAGTGGGCAGACTTAGAGCTTCTCACTAACAAAAGTATTCCTAAGATGTAGAATGTGTTGTAGGCTCCTAGCAAGGTAAACTCAGATCCACCTCAGACATCTGCAGTTCAGGGGACAATTCCGGTGTTTATTAATAATTCTTTACAGTACAATCACCAACACAGGGAACAACAGGTGAACAACAGCCCAGGAGAAAGACTATTGGTGACTCTTTGGTCTGCCTGTGTGCTTGCTTCCCTGCAGGCAGGACTAACTGGCATGTCAACAAAAGTTGTGGCAAATGCAAGTTTTCATAGAATCACAGAATAGTTTGGGTCCCCAGAAGGGACCAATGGAGATCATCTGATTCAACTCCCCTGTTCAAGCAGGAACTTAAAACTTGTCAACAGAGTTCTATGAAAACTGGAAAGTTGAAGTGAGGCTCCAAAACATGTTAGTAATGGAAGTAGAAAAAAAATACTAAACAAGTGAAACTGTGGTGTAGAGACCTGCATGCAATGACCCTTTTATTTGCTGTACTCCATGCTGCACTCCAACAATTATTTTTGTTCTCTGATTAAAAACATCTTACAAAACATGTTTATCTACCATTGTCAACGGGAAGGCAACACGGACTATATGCAAATAAAGATTTCAAGAGCTACCTCAGGATTTCAGTGAGTCTTTGGGACTTAACAGACAGATTTAATTAGAAACAAAACCAAACTGACAAAAAGACACCCAAAATTGCTCACCCAGCAGACCAGAATGTGAACTGATGAGCTACCTCTATCTTCAGCTTAGAAGATCCCTAAGCTCCTGTTGTTGCCATCCTGTTCACACCCTAAGTTCTGTGCAATGAAAACCTAAGCATCCTGTTCCAGCAGGCCTATGAGATTCCAGAGACACACTAGACACTCCTGTAACTTCAGTCTGGTCTAACAGGCCCAGAGCACAACCAACACATGTAGATTATTTCAAAACATAACACTGATGGCATTCATTTCATTTAGCTTTGTGGACACTGAAGATAGTGACACATTTCCATCCTCTAGCCAGAGCTAATAAATTGCTCACCATAATGAGGTTCTCTGTCATCTACTCACCTAACCACTAGGGAATCACCAGGAAGACTTTGAACCATCTCAACTGAATAATTTTGCTAGTGGAGGCAGTAGCTGTTTCAGGTAAAACCCTTAGTCTTGATTCAGAAGCAGAATCAGCCATTTTCACCTCCCAAATGAGCACCCTAGCTGCTAGGTTGCAGAGACAAGCTCCATTGTGCTTTCCTTCTTGGCATCCTCTTTAACATCCTCATGCAGCCACTCAGCTAAAAGCACTCAAATCCACGTTCAACCCTTCCTGGACAGTGGCTGTAGGCAATAAGAGGCTGTTGAAGAAAATGTCTACTCTTTACCTGGTTGCTATTCACTTCTTTTTAAATCCAGGTACACAAAATTAACCACCTGCAGCCTGTAAAATATGGGCTGATCAATGCCACCCAGAGTGGTCATTTCCTCTTTTTTACTGGTAGTGGAACTTCTTCCCTGCATTTCTTATTATTCAGCCTCCTGAATTCCCATTTCCTCATCCCACTGGGGGATTACAGCCACCTACCTTTGCCTTCTGGCTTCACCGTAAAGTCTATAAGCCTATCAGCTAGGTGAGTGTCCACCACCAAAGTCTTACCCACCAAATGAGTTTATCCTTTCTGGATACAGTCTTCCTTATAAATCCACAGCTGATTTCTTCTGAAGGCTGTAGAAAAGCTTCTACAGTCAAGTGAGAAAAGCTTCTATGTGTCAAGTGAGACGGCATTTCTTGACAACAAGGTTGACAACAACCTATGTCATAGAAAATTAGCCTAAAAAGATGCATGAACTAATCTTCATCTTCCACATATTTTCTCAAATGACAAAAAAAACCAAAAACCCAACAAACAACAAACAAACCAACAAAAACCCCAAGCGATGAACCAAAAGTATTGAACTTTCAAAATCGCAGAGAAGATCCCATTCAGAGACAGGTATTATTCTCCAAATGAAAGCATAAAGAGTATGATGCACACTTGACCCAATAATCCTATAGCAGATAATTACCCTGCTTATTCCTGAGCAGGGCATTCCCTACCAGGATTATCTTCTCTTGTTTATCTTGCATGACAAGAACTCTCTGTGAGAGCAATCACAAAAGAGAGGAAGGAAGACAGGTAAGTGCCAATTTTCCTCTGGGCGAGGAACAGCAATGTTCTGCTGTGCCAAAAATAATTGCTCCTTTGGTCTGCCTCTCTGCATAGGTTCTGTTCCACATCGACTCCCAATAAGGAAGAATGGGTTGGTTTCTTGGTCTTTTGTTTATTGACATTTTTTTTAACTAAAGCCATTCCCATTAAGCAAGAGATCTCAAAGTGGTTTGAAATATAATAGTTTGGATTGGAAGGAACCTTTAAAGGTCATCTAGTCAAAGCCCCCTGCAATGAGCAGAGATCTCTTCAACAAGACCAGGTTGCTCAGAGCCCTGTCCAAGCTGATCTTCAATGTTTCCAGGGATGGAGCACCTAACACTGCTCTAGGCAACCTGTTCCTGTGTTTCACCACTCCCATTGTAAAAAAAAAAAAAATCTTCCTTATATCTGCTCTGAATCTGCCCTCTTTTAATTTAAAACAATGAGACCTTGCCCTATTACTACAGACCCAATTTAAAAATCTGTCCCAGTCTTGCTTAATAAGCCTCCTTTAAGTATTGAAAGGAGACAACAAGGTCTTCCTGGAGCCTTTTCTTCTCCAGGCTGAACAACCCCAGCTCTCTCAGAGCTGCTTCATTGCTTTGATCTTTTTTGTGGCCTTCCTCTGTACCACCTCCAACAGGTCCATGTCTCTCCTGTGCTGAGGATGCCAGAGATGAATACAGTATTCCAGGACAGTATCACAGATTAAATGATGTGCTTCACCCATAAGAGAGAAGTAGCAATATGTTTATTGAGAGAAACAAGCAATTTAACAAAGTGCAATAGTCAATGTGCTGGTGGTTTAACAAGATTTAATTCAAGGTACACTTGATTTTTTACTGCATAAAGGTCAGATACAGACAAAATTGTCAGGGTACCCTCCTGTTGAGTTACAAGGTTCAGGAAAAAAACATTGCTTTCTAAACTGCTTTCCAAGGGGAATTTAGATGGATGCAGACTTAGTCCCAGACTAGGTCAGTGGTTTATGCCTCAAGGATAACCTGTGCACAATCAATCCTTTATATCACTCAGCTATGGTTTCAAAGGTTAGTATGCTATTCATCACTTACCAAGAATCTGTTGCAGTAAGAAGTCTCTCAGCCATGAAGAGTAGACCTGAGAGGTGTTCCTGCTCAAGGGGAGATCCTGGCATGCAATTCACTCCCATGGGGGACAGCTCAATGGCCCAGGCTGTCCACTATTCATGGAATGAGAAGATTGACACAGTCATACTTACATGCCAGATGTATTTTGGGTTGTTGCACGCTCAACCAGCCCTGAGCTGTTGAGCAAAACTATCTGCCCTTAATTGTCCAGCAAGATTTAGGGCCCTTATCTGTGGTGTTGTTATCTGTAAGTCAGACACAGCCATCACAGCCACCACTGGTGGCAATTCCTTAAGCAGAAAAAGGCAGGGTGAGGATCACACTGTCACAGTGGTGTACACAAGAGGAAAGCAGAGGGGAAGAAACACCTTTCTCAGTCTACTGGCCACACATCTTTTGATTCAGCCCAGGATGCAGTTGTCTTTCTGGGCTGTGAGTGCATTGCTGCCTAAGTCCAGATGCTCATCCACCACTGTATCCCCAAGTTGTCTCAGCAGGGCTGCTCTCCTTCCCTTCATCCCCCCAGCCTGTATTGGTACCAGAGATTGTCCCAACCCAGGTGGAGAACCTTTCACTTGGCCTTGTTGACCCTCATGAGATTCCCATGGGACTACTTCTCAATCTTGTCCAGCTTCCTCTGGATGGCATCCTGTCCTTCCGGGCTGTCAACCACACCACTGAGCTTTGTGTAATCTACAAATTTCCAGAGGGTGCACTCAACCCCACTGTCTAGGCCATTGATAAAGGTATTAAATACTACTGATCCCAATTTGGAAGCCTGATGACACCACTGATCACTAATCTCCATTTGGATATCAAACCATTCAGCACTAGTCTCTGACTGTGGAAATTTGGCTCTTCCTAAAAATTTGTTTTGGTAAACCTGTAGCCTTAGAATGAGCCAGAAGAAACTAAACAGCTGAACTGGTGCCTTACTGACATAAAAGACAATATTCCAAACAGACCTCATGGAAATGGCAGACAGGCATGTGAATCTCAGACTTACATACTGATCTGGCACACATAAATTGAAGCCTCTTTACCCAGAACTACCCACCTCTAGATGGTGACTGTGTAAGGACCTACTCACATGGGAGATGAGTATCTGAGTAAGTGCCCTTAACAGTTCATGGAGATCTGGTGTGCTGCTTTGAGCTGGGGTAGTTAACTGTCTTCACAGTGGCTGACATGGGATTGTGGTATAGATCTGTGCTGAGCAGAGCTGATAATACAGAGATGTTTTTGTTCTTGCTGAACAGGGCTTACACAGAGCCAAGGCCTTTTCTGCTCTTTGTACTGCCACTCTGGCAAGGATGTTGGGGGGTGCATGGGAGGTTGGGAGTAGACACAGCCAGGACAGGTGACCCAAACTGACCAAAGGGTTCTTCCATACCATATGACATCCTGCTCAGTATATCAAGTTGGGGAGAAAAAAGTAGGAAGGGATGGAAGAGACACAACACATTTGGAGTGATAGCCTTTGTCTTCCCAAGTAACTATTGCACATGATGGAGCCCTGCTCTCCTGGAGATGGCTGAACACACCCACCTGCCCATGGGGAGCAATTAATTAATTCCCTGGTTTGCTCTGCTTGTTTGAACAGCTTTTGCTTTCCCTAATAAACTGTCTTTATCTCAGCTCATAAGTTTTATACCTTTTATCCTTCTAATTCTCCTTCCTAATCCTGCAGGTGAGGGAGTGAGGGAGTGGCTGCCTGGGGCTTGGCTGCTGAGTGGGGTTAAACCACAATAGTCCTTGTTTGGTGTCCAGCATGGGGCTTGAAGGGCTTGAGATAATGACAGATCTGACTGGGATGTGCTAGACTGAATTTTTTTCTGTTAGTGCTATTTAGCTGGTAACGAGTGGGCATCTATTCTTGCCATGGGCTCACTTTCCTGACTCCACGTTAGACCTAGTGTTAGTTAGGGACTGCTTTTTGCTTTTGCTGCTTGCTGTAGTCCTCTGCTACTTCTCACTTTACTGAATTGTGCCTGGGAACATCTTGATAACAGCCATGGGGATGTGCTTGGGCTGACAGGTGGACAGGGTGCTCCTGCTGTTTTTGTGCTGCTGCACTGGACAGGCTGGAACATTGGTCTGAACCTGAGCTGAAGTTCAGAGGGAGTGAGCAGCTGCATGGTGCTTGGTTGCTGGCTGGGGGTTCAACCACAACATCTGGTCAGCTGAGGCAATGGAGCACTGAAGAGAGTGCAAGCGGTCACTGCACTCCCATTCCAAGTGGATGCAATGAACATGAGAAATGGCTGAGGAAGGAAAAACTCTCAGTTAGAGAGTAATTCCTACCCGAGAAAAGTAAAGGGAAAGGAAGGCAGCCAGCATTACATTTGGGTTTCACAATTAGTAATCTGAGATCACTGCTAACTGAAGAGCAGTGATTTCCCTGGATCATATTCCAGTAGCTGACCAGTGAGGAAATAGAAAGGGATGAAGAAAGATGAAGGTAGCAGGGGAACACCAAGGTGGGATCAGGATGCATTCTGGTTCATTTATGAGAAGTAATATTTAATGTGGCTGCCAATACTCAAGGATCAAACAAGTTTTTTTCTAAGGATATGAAGTCTCCATGTGACATGTCAGCATTCTAAGAAACATATTCCCAAGCTGACAGGAATTCCAGAAGCTGAAACTCTCTATAAGGTTCTGCTATATTGTATGTAAAGCAGGTACTGACATCTCTGCAAATATTCTGGCTCACAAAATGAAGTTTAAAACCACATGTTGATAAAAATATATAGGCACAGATAGAGCCAGACAAGCAGACTTCCATGTTTGCACCAGCAACAGAAGAAGATATTACCCTAAAATGCACGCCCATAATAAATCAACATATGCCAGGAGACACTGGATTAACCTAACAAGGAGACGCCTTCGCTAACATCCTGTTGGCACAGAAAGACTGTGGAGCAGAAGGGCAGTGGTTACATTGGTTGTGTGTTTGGCAGAAAACTTCTTTGTAAGGGAAGTATAAAATTTCCTTCCAATAAAGGAAGTGAGGAGGGATTTCAAAGGTCATCCCCTCCATGGATAACCGTATAAATGCTCACATTAGCCCCTGCAATATCTTTGTTGTGTTTCTGAGCTCTAATGAATCAGGGTTCAGTTCATGTACAGATCAGTATTTTTGATAAACAAATACACAACATTATAAGGTAGTGTTTAAAATAAAAGCCACTAAAAATTTTCAAGCAAACGTTGCCTGATCAAAGCAGGAGTAAAACAGAGGCACTGTAGTTCTACTCTGTTTTTCTCCATAATAATGTGCACTTCATCATTCATGTCCTTTAAGGAAAGTGAAATGTTATGGATCCTTTATAAGGATGTAAAAATACAAGATTTGATTAGATTCTTCAGTTCAATGATGTTCACGTTACATCATATCATCACCTTCCAGGGTTTTATGCAGTCTTCTTGGGAAACCTCATGATTTTGAAATCAGCATTTTTTGCATGAAACAGCAATTTTTCTTTAAGTCAGCTTGGAAATAAATAGTCCCCAGAATTAAAGTAATAAAATATGGCAGCTCACCTTGCCTTTCTGGTATCCTACACTGATAAGCTGAAATTCTGCTCACCATGATAAAGTTCAATTGAAACAGACAGTTCCTATCCACAGTATCACCCAGACAGTTAAAACACTTAGGCACCTTCATGCTTCCCAAAAACAAAAAGGAAAAACCAAATGAACACAGTCTCATCATGCAGCAGAAAAGTCACCCATCCTGCCAGCACCCAGCATGTGGCAATTTCACAGTGTCACTGTGCACTCCAAAAGCAAAGGAAAAGCAGCTCCTCAACATGAATAAACATCTGTTAGTTCTGGGTCCTGGTGCCAGAATAACTTCTGAGGTTTCTTTGGAATCTTATATTCTAGACAGACAAGCCACCCGAGAGGAAACCAGGAATTCACCTCCCATTCTGCTGCCCCCATCACCTGGCCACCCCCATTGTTCTTTTGTGGGCATTCTCCTGAATGCCAAGGGAAAAGTGATCCTTTCTTGCATGCTGGCTGATGAAGGCACAGAGGGCACACAGCTCCCACTGGCTGCCTCCAGCTTGACAATTAAACTGGTCCCTTTGGACACAGGGCTTTGAGGTGCTGCATTTCCCACATGCATGGAAAGAAGAGGATAGCATAGCATAGGATATCATTTCTCTGTCAGGTGCTGTGGGGGGCACTGTGAGGATCAATTTCCTTTAGAAATGGCACTGGCATAATTATGTTGCATCATGGTGGAAGAAATGGGATAGAAGACTTCTTGTTGCCACTTTGTTTTACTCCAGTATCCAGCATGTCTCACATAATTTGCAAAAGACCTTCTAAGGGCAGACTGGATGCATTGGAAATGCCCCTTTCTCCTGGCATTCCAAAGAGAGGGTCAGAAATAAGCCATCTGTGCTCTGACTGAGAACTTGAAACTAAAAACATCTGTTCCTGCTGTAGGAACACAGCTCTACAGTTTGAAATTAAAATACACCATGCTTTCTGAGACTTGGTAGTGTCACACTTCACCAGAGTCTTCCACTGAGCTCAAAGACTTTATGAAAATAGGCAAACAAGACAAATTCAGCCCTGAGCTTCTTGAGAGCTGCACAGCTGATTTTATAGCTTTTCTAGAATACCTCTATAGTAAGAATCAAACCAAGACGTTTTTACAGTGAGGATTCTCAGGTTCTGGAAGAGGTTGTCCAGACAAGTTGTGGAGGATCCACCACTGAAGGTGTTCAAAAGTGGACTGGGCAATGTCCTGAGCAGTCTGCTCTAGCTGACCCTTCAGCAGGGCAGGCTGGACTAGATCTCTAGGCAGTTCTCCAACCGGAAGAACCAACTAGTCTGTGAAATTCATTTTGCTTTACAACTAACAATGACACTTTGATTTCCTATTTTTTCATGAAAGCAGACAGCTAAGAAATGAAAAGTAGCTAAAGAACAGTATTAACAGAACTTGAAATAAAGCACAGAAAAGTTGTCATTTCCCCTGTGTAAACTAAACATTCCAAATGATAGAACATGCAAACTAGAATTCCTGATGAGGTTTTCAAGAAATTGGGAAAACTTAAATGAAATGCTATCTCATGGCATTTTATTTCAAATAACATGATTACCAAAGATCTTTGCAGTTGTATAAGGAAATTACTTTGGGCTGAAGGGATTTATTGAAAGGACAGAAATCACAAAGATATTTTCTACCTATGATGCACAGAGCAGATAGGGATTTTCATTAATGCATGCTTGGAAATAAATACTCATGGAGCTGAGAAACTAAAAAGTGTTAAGTTTGTTAACATTCCTTCCTCCTTATTTCATAAGAATTTACACGTCACAGTTTTATTTTAAGACTACATTCACCACCCAGACACTTAAGCATGAGTTAGCCGTGTATGCACATGAGTCAACAACACAACCTTGTGGTCGTGGTGGCAACAGCCAACAACACTGGGGGCTGCATTAGCGACAGCGTAGCCAGCACTGCAAGGAAAGTCATTATCTTCCTCCATTCAGCACAAGACCTCATCATCACTGTGGTGCTCAGGGCAGGCTCCCCAGCACAAGAAAGAGGTCAGTGAAGGAGCAGCATAATGGTTGGGTTCTGGAGCAGGGCGCAGGACCTAGACCTCGTCTGCAGATGACCATCTCCAGGTAGGGAACATCTTGCTGTCTTCAGACATCTGATGGGAAAGTAAGGGGAAGACACAGCCAGGCTGCTCTCAGAGGTATCTTGGGAAAGAACAAGGACCAACTGTTAAAAGTTGTATCAGAGAAATTTCTGTTAGATATTGTCACGGGCAAGAACTGTTTCCTCCTTCAGGGAATTTCCATGAATTTATTTGCAAATTAACAATCTATTAATTACAGGTTACAGCTATCAAGGGAGACTGAAAAAACCAAACAACCCTCAGGAAAAATCCTGCTTTCCTTCATACACTTCTTCCTCCCCCCCAGATCTTTTTCTCCTCAGTGCCCTCACCCCAGGCCATACTCAGCTCCTTGGCTGAGGCAGTGGTCAGTACGGGAGACTGGACCAGTGCACACGGGGCCGGTTCCTTCACTGGCAGCAGCTTCTCCAGGCAGCACCTTTCAGCTCCTGCTGAAAACCTTGGACCAAACCCCTGCCCAGGTATCCTCTTCTCTCTTCCCTCCTTCTGCTCCATTGTGGACTTCTTTTGAAGAGTTTTCAAACAACAACAGCAACAACAAAAAACAAACAAACAAACAAACAAAAACCAAAACCAAACCAAAAACAAACAAAAACCCAAACAAACAAACAAAAAACCACACCAGGGAGTAAAGCAGGGAGTCTCACCAGTCAGGCACATGTTGATTCTTAATTTCAAATGCTGTGCAGAAAGTCACACATGCAAGAAGCTGCATTTGCTCTCTTTACCCTGGTGTCTCTTGAGCTAGGAGCTGGCTCAGCCCTGGAGCCATTGTGACACTCAGGCCACAATCAAAGTCATGTCTGCATTTGAGAGCCTGCCTGAGCTGTGCCTGAAAGACATCTGGGCTGAATTGTTCTTCTTGCTTCTTGCTTCAGGCGGGGTAAAAATGCCCCAGAGAGAGGTGGTGGACCCTGCTGTGGAAGAAAGAAGGTTCTGGCATTTCAGTTTCAGGGTGGGGTTGAGCCTAGGTCTCCTGCTCTCCTGAGAAATGATCTGACCATGAGCTGTGCAACAGGGACACAACTCAGCCACCTGAACGTGATCTGCTTGTTCTTTTGCTTTTCAGGCTTTTTCTTATAGCTGCTCTTGACTGGTTTATGTGGACTTTAAGTGGAGACTATCAGGCATATTCTGACACCACCTAGAGATGAGACCACTGGGAATATTAGAAATTAATTGATTGTAGGGCTGGGTCCCCACAGCTCTTGAAAAGAGGCAAATACAACCTGTTTAAATGTGGGGCACCAGTGTTGGGGGTTAGGTTTGTTCCTTTTTACTCTAGAGAATTTTTCCTCATAAAGTTGCTAGGAGACTAACTGCTGGGTGCTTATGGGCGCTTGACTAAAACAAAGTGGTGGCCAAAATTCGGGAGGGAGAGGTGAGTTTTGGGGCAGGTGAAGGGCAGGGCTGGGGGCAGCTGCTCTCTCTTGCTCTGGGCATCACAGAGAGGATGGGAGGCTGCTGCTTGCTGCAGGAGGAGTTCATTGTCCCACCGGGTCTGGTCCTGAGAAAATCTACCATCACCTGTCTGCTCGTGTGCTCTGGAACTCTGAGCTGCCTCCTCCTGCCCTGCTGGAGCTGGGCCAGCCCTGTCCTGCCGCTGCTGTTTTCTTCGGCCCTGCTTGGAGGCTTTTTCTACTCTGTATCCCTGCACTGCCCTGCCCTGCTGGGATATCCCCGCTGTTCCAGCTACTGAGCTTCTGATCTCACCCACCAGTCATGGGGCAAGGCATTGATGGCCCATTAACAGGAGATAGCCCAGAGGGAGGGGGCAAGGGAAACACTGCCCCACTTGCTCGTGAAGATGGTGATAGAATACATACTTTGGGCACATCTTACGTTGTAAGGTGATAGAATACATACTTTGGGCACATCTTACGTTGTAACCTAGGACAGTTATACATACTAGTAAAGAACTGTTATTCCTATCCCCATAGCTCTGCCTGAAAGCCCCCTTAATTTCCTAAATTATAGTAATTTGCAGGGATGTGATTTGAATTCTCCATTTCCTAGGGAGGCCTTGCCCCTCCTTAGCAGATACCTGTCTTTCAAACCAAGACAACCAGCTACCCCTCTCAGCTCTCTTCTTAGGCATGTCAAGTATTTATCAACTTGTTTGACCATCCAAATAAAATGTCCCACCAATGAAGTTCTCCATCTTTCTTCACTTGCACCCCATCATCCAGTGGATTCTTTCCACATGATGATGAACTGTAATCAAAGTCTTTTGTCCTTTTTCTTGTGCTTGCTTCAGTAGGAGCTTTCTCATCAAGGCAAGATTGATTCCAATAGGGATAGGCTGCAGATCTTATATAATTAAATCATAACAATAGATAAGTGCATAATTTAATCATAACAATAGATAAGATATGACAGGAGCTGAATACTATAATCACATTTCTAATTTCAACAAAGTTACACACACAAATATAATGGTGATTACTTCAATCTATCATAAGGTTGTCTACAAGTGCAAAGTCACAATAGGTTCTCATACAGGCACATCCATTCCCTCAGGCCCATACTCTGTTCTCCAGGTGGTAGGGTGCAGCTCTGTTGTGATCTAATTCTGACACAATGATTTGGTATATAGTATATACCATAGCATTGTGCATTGTTAAAACAAAAACTGTGCCTTTACTGCTGGATGCGTTATAAGTGAAATTACCTAGTTAACACCAAGAGTGGAATTCCCTTTTAAATCTACTTGCATCATCTCCGGTTATTTTTTGAAATTTCAGTGGGCAAATTGCTTTCATCTCCTTTATAATTGCTGCCACAGTAAATTGCACCCACAACTGAGAAGCCTGTGTGGTGCAGAATGTACTAGAGCTGCCTTACTGATTAGCACAAATAAAAAAGTGAGGGTGCTGCCTTCCAATGTGGGAAACTGCGAGGAGTCATTTAAAAAGAGATGGTCAAGAACAAAATTAAGCCAAATGAGGCAAACATTGTATCTGAGAACCGTTTATTGGTAATGAGAGAAAAAAATAAAAAGGAGTTACCCTATTAAGGAGGAGTAGAGAAGAAAGAGCAAGAGGAAGAAAAATGCGAGGGTGAGAGAGAAAGAAAGAGAGAGAGAGATACCATGGTGGCAGGCTCAGAGGTGGGCAGGGTTGGACACAGGGGGCTCAGGCAGGGATGCAGAGATAAAGCAGGCAGGCATTAGTCAGGGACATAGGGAAGCAGGACAGACTCGAGGGCAAGCAAGAGCCAGCAAGGGGAGGAGAACCAAAAGGCAGGACTCCAAAAGCAAATTCAAAAATCCCCAAAGAGCATCAAAAGGCAAAGGATAATACAGCCCCCAAAGAGCCCCCAGGGCTTGTGATGCAGTTACTTTTATGCCCAAAGTCCACCTGCTAACAGGAGACCATTGGGCCAGTCCAATGTCCCACTGCAGTCCATCGGTAGAGATCTTTTGCCATCTGATTGCAGAATGTCCCTGGGGTACAGTTTCTTTGCTGTTCCCCTGCTGACTGCCTGTCCCATGGGAGACATGACATGGTTGCCAGGCAAGGTCTCCATAGAGACCAGACTTTGCTCCATCTTCTCCTAGCTGCCTCCTGGACATGGCACACATGCACCCCTCCCCTGTGTGGCCCTGACAACCATTGCTGAGGCATAACAAAACTTGAATTGGCTCCTCAGAGAGTCTCCACCTTGTGGGTCAAGCTTGTTTTGGTGTGAACCAAATTTAGTTCATGCTGGAAATGATTGCTCCTGCAAGAAGGATAAGCAGTCCTTCAGTGGTTAGCTTGATCTGCAGTGCAGGTGCATGGCATCATTCCCAGTATCATTCCCGGGAAGAGAAAACAATGCAAGTCCTGGAGGGGTTAGTACAGACAGTGGCTCAAGTTCTTTAACAGCTCGGGTTAGTGACAAATGTCCTTTTTCCCACTCACGGTATCTCTGTTCTGTCTCTTTAAATGCAGCTGAGTTGAATAGTAAAGCTCTCTTTAGTCCTCAGGGAGAATCTCAACTTCCAATTCATGAAGTGCTTGCCATACTGCTGTTGCTGCTTCCTCCGCCTTTTTGGTGGACAGCTCCTGCGATTAGAGTTGCCCCCCGTGACTGGGATGCTCTCTGAATTTGCCTTGCCAGTTTTGCAAAATTTAGCACAGCAGCGGTTAAAGGCACGGAATATCAAAGCCCCGAATGTTTTCAATAGGAATTTTCATTGCAGAGTGAGAAGCTGACAGCCGCTCCTCGATACCTCCTCCTCTTTTCCCCGGTGGCGCTCCGCAAGCATTGTCCCCACCTGCAGCTCCCTGTCCCTTTCCCGAGCCTGCTGTGCCTGCAGCCTCTTGGAGCGCTCCAAGCAACGCGTCCGAGCCTCCTTCCTTTTCCCGACGGCGCTCAGCAGCGAGCAGCCTGCAGCCTGCTCTCCCTTTCACGATCGCACTCGGCAGCAGGCAACACCTGCCACCCAAGCCTGTTTCCTCTCTCATCTAACTGATGCTGCAGTCCTTTCACCAAACCCTGCAGAGATCCAGCCATTTCTCCCCTGCCTCTTTGTTGGCATACCTCTCCTTTTGGGCAAAAAGTAGCAGATAAACCTGCTTTACTTTTCCCCTTCCATACCTTTTGTTCGCTTTACACCGCATTTATCCATTTAAGCCCTGCCTCAGGGCTACTCGAATTTCCATTTGCACATTTTGTGCCCGTGGGAGTTGGGCACACCTTGTATTCTTCCCATCACTACCCGTCTGGAATTCGGGGGTGATATCCCAAATGGACCCCTTTAACCACGGCATCCTGTCCGTGATGCCAAAAAAGGGATGTCACACCCTTAAAGGGAAAGGAGCAGCCCAGATTCCTAAATGCTCATGGTTAAAAGAAACGGCAAAAGTTAGAGAGTCCACAAAAAAGTCGCAAAGTTTTATTATACACTTGATGTGGAAATTTTGGAGTGTTAGTCCTTGACCTCCTATACAAGGAAGGAAGGAAGGAAGGAAGGAAGGAAGGAAGGAAGGAAGGAAGGAAGGAAGGCCAACAGTAATTGAATGGAATCTCATTTTGAAACTTCCAGCAAATGCAACCTAACAACTGCTTCATCCGAAAAATACCAGAAACCTTGACTTGCTGGAAGTCTTATGACCAGTTCCTGGCCCTGCCCCAAGGAGAGCACATTTTATCTTATTAGAACTTCATATAAAGTGGATGAATAGCCCAGGGAACAAGGACAAGCATTCAGATTCTGGGAGAAGACTGGCATGCACTACCTGCTTGAACACCACTGAACTGAGAGTTGGTGGAGCCATCTTTCCATGCTGTAAGGCAGATTCCCAAGCCTCAGAGTTAACCTAAAGGCACTGGCCTGTGCCCACTGGGTACCCTGACTGGGTAACAACTACCACCAGGCCAGTTCCTAGGTTTCAACAAGTTAGGAGCTACAGGAAATAACTTCTAAATGCCTGCCTGACATACCTGTCTCAGAACACCTGTGCATGGAGAAGGGAATTCACCAGGATCCAACCTGCCCTAGGTGCTCAGTGTAGCAGGAGATATATAACCTTGCTCAGAGCCTGCCTGGCTATTTTACACTCACAGGTGCCAAGCCTGTCTTCCCCAGATGGGAGAGAAGAAATACTTACAGCTCTTCTTTGCAAGTACTGGCAAGAGAGGAGAGTTGCTTCTCTCAAAGGCAAGGAGAAGGGTCTGCCAGGGAGATATTGTCTGGACACTTCTTTAGCACCGTCACATCTGAGCTTAATGTTCTTCTCAGCCTGAAACCACTCAAATCACGGTCACCAGTGTCAAGAACACCAGGCTCCAGGATAGTTGTTGGATTTGGAAAGATTCTTTCTATAATTGCTACTGCATGAAGCCCTGGCATATTACCCCGGTGATACTCTTGTGATTGCCAGTTGCAGCTGCTAACCCTTGTTTCAGTCTTTTATTTCTTCCACTGTCCCTTCCCGTTTTCTTAGAAAAAACACTGCAGAATGTATATCACCACTGTCTGTTTTGCTCTCGGATGGAAGAATAATGCCTAGCAGTGAAGTAGCGACTGCAGCAATTTCGGGGAAAACACTTAAAAAGCCGATGCCGTCTAGGGGATGAAATGCAGGCGCGGGGCCGTGCCGGGAAGCGGCAGGGTCAGCACGGAGCCAAGCCGGGCTCCGGGCAGCGGCTCAGCACGGCGGGCGCTGCAAACGGGCCGCGCCCCACCGAGCCGGGGGGGAAACAGAGGACAGAGGGAACACGAACCCGGGGTGGGCGCGGCGGGGGAGCCTGGTCTGCCGCCCAGCCCCCGCTGGAAGTCCCCGGGAGGCGGCGGAAACCCCGCTGAGTCACGGCGGGGGCGGTTCTGTCCGCTGAAAAACCCGCTCCGAGGTCGTGACGGGCAGAGGGCGGCTCTAAACTCCTCTCCCGGGTTCTCTCCTCTCCTCCGGTGCCGGCACAGAGCGCACCGTCGGGTCCCGGCGCGGGAGGCGCTCCGGCCGGCAGCCCGTGCCCGCCTCGCCCATGGCGGGGCCGCGGGAGCCCGCGGAGCGCTGCTCCTGCCGCAACACCAACTGCGTGGAGCGGCCGCTGCGCCGGCTCTTCGAAGGGCTGGCGAGCGGCGTGGCCGCCTGGCCCTGGCCCTTCGTGCTGCTGCCGCTGCTGCTGTCGGGCGGGCTGGGCGCCGGCTTCCTCTACCTGCCGCAGCGGCAGGCGAACGACATCGAGGGGCAGTTCACGCCGACGTCGGGGCCCGCCAAGGCCGAGCGCGACTTCGTGCGGCGGCACTTCCCCCCCGACGACTCGGAGCGCTTCTCCGCCCAGCGGCTGCCCACCGAGGGCGCCTACGCCGCCCTCATCGCCGTGGCGACGAACGGCGCCTCGGTGCTGGAGCGGGCGGCGTGGGCAGAGGTGCTGCGGCTGAACGCCACCGTGCACGACGCCGAGTACGAGCGGCTCTGCGCCCGCACCGCCGGCCGCTGCGCCAGCCCCAACGCGCTGCTGTCGCGGCTGGGCGATGCGGGACCGCCCGCCCCGGGGAGCCTCCCCTTCCCCGGCAATGGCAGCGGCTTCCTGGGGGCCGCGCTGGGCGGCGTGGAGACGAACGGCGGGCTGGTGCTGAGGGCGCGGGCCCTGAAGCTGGTGTATTACCTGCGGGAGGACGGCCCCGAGGCGCAGGACAGCCGGCAGTGGCTGGAGAGCTTCCTGCGGGACATCTCATCCAAAGTGGCGGACTTGCGCCTCGGCTCCATTCAGGTAAGGCGGGGGGGGTACGGCCGTGCGGAGCCGCCGAGCCCCAAGTGTCCGGGCAGCCCCGTCGGGGAATGGAATGGAATGGAATGGAATGGAATGGAATGGAATGGAATGGAATGGAATGGAATGGAATGGAGACGGTGGTGGGAGAAGGCGGGCGGGTTGCGGGGGCCAGGGCAATGCTCCTCTGCCAGCGAGATGTTTGGCCGTGCCCTGTGCGTGTGTACAAAGACCAAGAAGAAGAGGAAAAGTGCTTTATCGCTTCTTGTTCTTTTAACGGCAGGTGACTTACTTTACCTCGCTGTCCAGACAACAGGAGTTTGAAGGAATTACCGGGAGTGTGATCCCACTCTTCTCCATAACATATTTCCTGACAATAACCTTTGCAGTCGTCTCTTGCCTAAGGTAAAAAGTCTCTAAGCTATGGCTAAATGAGCAGTGATCTTTGCTATTCTTCATCTTCCTCAGTTGATTTCTGCTCTTGCCGAGTGAAGGCATTCTTGAAGCTGCAGACTTCTGGTGACATTTAATCATAGGCAAAATGTATTTCTCTGCTTTTTATTGTCTATCTATGCATATTTCCCAACTGCTTAGATGGGGTTCATGGTAAGTACCAGATGAATACCTGAACAAGTATTCAGTGTAGACATGACCACCTTGAATGCTCACCTGCTAGAGAAATTAATCTTGTCCAATGCTGACTCCTGGAATCTCTCATAGCATCATTCATCAGGCATTCTCTTCAGACAGGGTATTGTCTGTGAAATATTTGACACAAAACTAAGATATTCCTTGAAATATTTTCAGACTGAGCTGTATAAGAAACAATACCTGGCTTGCAAGCTGTGGAGTGCTTTCTTCTGGCTTAGCTGTGTTAAGCAGCTTTGGATTGCTGCTCTTCTGTGGAGTGCCATTTGTGGTCACTGTAGCAAATGCACCATTCCTGATTCTGGGTAAGTAGGAAAATTAAGTTGTATTCAGATACAAAGACCAGAGTGAGGTTAAAACAATCTAATGGTGTCAGTCTTTTATGATGTGAATGTCAGATAATACAACATTTTCTCCTGAAGTGAGTGGAGGAGATACCCAGAGATGCAGCCCCCTCAGAGCACCTACAGGTGGGCAAGCCCCTCAGCTCAGCTCAGCATGCCCACAATGGGACTGGAGATGAGTTCTGGTGCAAGGGCAGCTTTTCCCAGAAGACAAAGCCTGATCTAGATCCACTGCTACAGCAGGAAGACTGTAAATGAGAGAGTGGTAAGGTTGGCACTTCTGGCATTGTTCTAGTGTCCCTGGAAATGTAGCCAGGATGATTAATCCTCTGCAGTATAACATCTGTGTACTAACCAGTCTCATTCAGCTGCACAACTGAAGTGATGCACCATTTGTGCAAGCAGCTCCCCCAAAAACCCAAGGAAGTTGGTATCATTGCATCCGTGTTACACAGACTGCTTAACAGCCAGTGCTGAACTTTCCAAATGCTGTTAGATAATGTTGCTGCAAATTACTGCTTTTAAAATCCTTACTGGCCTCCTATGTGATACATTCATTTGAAGTTTTCTTGGGCTTGGTCTTATGCTGAGGAAAACACATGGAGGTCCCAGGCTGACAGAAGTTGTGCATCATCCTAAGCTGTCCACTGCAATTGTTCCTTTGGGCTGGCATTGTTTCTTTGTTTTCTGCATAAAATTCCAATACATTTTTATTTACTTTTGTTTACTCATCAATTGCAGTGGCTCTGAGTATCAAAAAGACCCCTTTGTGTCCCTGGGAAAGGGTTTAAGCCAGTCCCTTCAGATCTTCAGAAATAACATGCAGACTTCTGTCTTCCTTGCGTTAAAGCAGACAAATTGTCAGGACATCAGAGGGTTTGCTTTGAAGGCTGCTTGCTTTCTGAAGCAGCCAGGCTCACTGCCATCCCATAGTACCTTTTGACATGCTGCTTAATTCATCTTTGCATGTTTACTGGCAATGGCCTGTTCAGGTAGCAGGTAATGATTTCATCTCTTCTTCTGGGCTTGTGTAAATCTCCCTCCACTATTGGCGCAGCCTTGCTTTCCCTTTTGTGTGATGAATTTTCAGTGAACAGAGGAGCCCTTGACAACCTGGCAAAATACTGAAAGGTGTGAGGTAATAATCTTGAGAGTTAGCAGAGGTGAGAGAAGCCCATTGACTCTTCATTTTTGCACTTCAGCTCACTTAGTGTGGCATCTTAGCAAAAACCCCAATCCAGGATCCAGTCTTCCTGGCAGGCTTTCCCAGGGACACAGCAGGTAATATTTGTGAGCCTATCAGGATAAATGTGAACAAAAATGAATAATAAATCGTGACTAAGTGCTGGAAGGTAAAGTGGAGAGAAGTGGAGGGCAAAGAGCATAGAAAAGTGAGGCACTGGAAAACTGGAATCACTCTTCTCCCGTGTGGTAGCAACTGCTTTTCCTGCCCTCTGAAGGCAGAACCAGAAATTACTGCTCTAAGTTGCTGCAGTGCTGAAGAAGAGATTCCAGAGATAATGGAGGATGCTTCCAGCAATAGGAATGGCTGAGCATTAGAATATGTGATGCTTTGAAATCTGTGTCATCTGCATCAGCGGACACGTGGACATCAGCTACAGGACACTTGTCAGAGATGCAGTAGGTGTGCTCAGTCCTTCAGCAGAGTTGGTGAGGGATCAACAACCCATCAGGTCACCAGGAGGTGCTGAAAGGTAATGCATTCAGCTCCACACAAAGGATGTGTTTTCCTCATTCTCTAGTAACTTGCATTAGCACTTGAGCAGTGTTAGAAGCCCAACTTCCTTTTTCAAGATTTTATGGGGAATGAAATGTGATTAATATTGTTGTTTAGCTGGGTGTTGGTGGAAGCTGCTGTTTGCAGTGCAGGGTTAACAGTCTCTCCTCTTGCAGGGGTTGGCGTTGATGACATGTTCATCATGATTGCTTCCTGGGAACAAAGTTTAAGGAAAAACGAGAAATCCAATGTGAAATCTTTGCTGGCTGAGACTTACTCAGAGGCAGCACTCTCTGTGACCATCACCACTCTCACGGATGTTTTGGCCTTCTTCATTGGCACCTGGACTGCTTTTCCATCCGTGAGGTCTTTTTGCCTCTACACGGGCACAGCCTTTGTCTTCTGCTATGTATATACCATGACCTTCTTTGGGGCAGTTCTGGTATTAAACCACAAAAGGGAGCAAGGGAACCGACACTGGCTGACTTGTATGCGTGTGGATGTAGGTAAAGATCAGGCTGAGAACTCCTGCTTGTACAGTGCTTGCTGTATTGGCAGCTGTTCTAGGCAGCCATCTCAGCCAGAAGGTGAGCATCCAATGCCAATATTCTTTAAAAAGTATTACGGCCCTTTTGTTACAAATAAATGGATCAAGCTGCTCATGGTGTTGCTGTACGGAGCATATTTGGGTGGCAGCATTTATGGGTGTACTCAGATCAGGGAAGGCATCGATCTCCGAAATCTGGCAAATGATGACTCCTACGTTATTCCATACTATGATGATAATGAGAAATACTTCTCCACATATGGACCCAGGGTCATGGTTGTCATTACTGAGAGTGTAGATTACTGGAACGAGTCGGTGCGTCTTGCCATTGAGAGCTGTGCACAGAATTTAGAGAACATTTCCTATGTAGATAAGAACCACTCAGAGTCATGGCTGAGGGTATACACAGAACTTGCCCGAGGGTTTTCAATAAATATAAACAGTAAGACTGACTTCTTAAATGGCTTAAGTAGACTGTTTGGAATTGTTCCCAGTTTTGAGTGGGACCTAAACAAGACTCAGGATGAAATAGAAGCTTCACGTTTCTTCATCCAGACAGTGAACGTGACATCAGCCGTGGATGAGAAGAATCTCGTCAATCAGTTGAGGGAGGCAGCCCAGCAGTGCAGCATTCCACTGCAGGTGTATCACGCCGCCTTCATCTACTACGACCAGTACCTGGTGATAGTGCAGAACACCGTTCAGAACGTTGTCGTTGCTGCCGGGGCGATGCTCGTTGTCTCCCTTCTGCTCATTCCCAACCCCTTGTGCTGCCTGTGGGTGACTTTTGCCATAGCCTCTGTTATCGTTGGCGTTGCTGGCTTCATGACGTTCTGGCACGTCAATCTCGATTCCATATCCATGATCAACCTGGTCATTTGCATTGGCTTTTCAGTGGATTTTTCTGCTCATATTTCCTACGCCTTTGTTACGAGTGGAGAGTCATCAGCCAATAAAAAGGCAATTGAAGCTCTGTCCCTGCTAGGTTACCCAGTACTACAAGGTGCAGTTTCTACGATATTAGGAGTAGCTGTCCTGGCTGCAGCCAACACCTACATCTTTAGGACATTCTTCAAGATCATGTTCCTTGTAATTTTGTTTGGGGCTCTTCACGGTCTTGTTTTTATTCCAGTCTTTTTGACATTTTTTGGAAACTTTGGCAGATCACCCAACACCAAATCTAAAAAACTTGAGCTTGAGAAATTATAAAGGTTGTTTGTGACTAAGTTTAATGTGTTTTAATTTATATTTATTATATGTAGGTTCAAATGCAGTGACTGTCAGGGAATATAAGACATGAAGAAAATGAAAGACAAAAAAAAATAAACACAACAGGGAAGCAAAGGCTTCAGAAAAGTCAGGCAGGAAAAATAACAGAAGAAATTAAAACAGAAATTCCATTTGCATTTCTCATTTTTGTGTCAGCGTCTTAATGGTATTAAATATTTTTTTGTGTCTACTGAATGTATTAAAGTTATAAACACTGACTACTGTGTCAGCTTAATGGAGACTACATTACATGTTTGTCAGGACATGTTCGCAGCGGGGAAGAGTAACTTTCACTGGACTGCATTTTCCACCTATTTGCCTTTGTTCTGTAATTCATCCCAACACTGAGCTGGCAGACAGTTTTTGCCCAAGAGGCTCAAATCTGGATGTTTTACAGCAAAATTACAAGAGGACAGAACTGTCTGAGACTGCAATAACTCATAAGCCTTCAGGAGACAAAATATGCTTCGGTTCCTAATGCAGCATGAGAAATAGACTCACCCTAAGCCGACTCCCATTTTCTATTCAAAGCCTTTTATTGGCATTCTGTTTTCTAGCTAATGTTGAACATCTGGTACCCTTAAGAAGTTTGTGTGTAGCTTCTGTTGGCTGCAGTTTGCAGAGGGATGTGCTGTAGGTTATTGACCCTGCATGGACTTCCTGAGAACCACCTTGGGACATGCTGTGCCATGGTGTGGCAGGGCAAGGATTTACTAGAGAGAATCACACCCTGATTTGGGACAAAGTGAGAAAGCAACTCAGATTTAAGCAGATCAGTCCTAAAACTGTAAACCTTTAAATTCCATTCTTTTCGTCCTGTGATGTAATGATACAGCAGAGGAGCTTTCACTGAATAAGAGCTAAGAATATATGAAGTGGCCTTCTAACTTGTAGGGACAAGACAGTAGGTAAAAGTCAATTCATTTTGTTGTTTGTTTGTTGCCAGTATCACAATCCATTGGAAATCAAGTGAATGGTGGTAACTGATGTAATTCTTGAAAAATTGGTATGGAAGTTATTAAACCATTCAGTGCAAATCTGCTACCATGGAGGGGGTTTCTTCTGACTGAGCAAGTCTGACAGGGTCTGCCTCTGTTTCCTGTGACTTTGGCCCATTTCATGAGACCCAGTAGACAGGGCAGGATTCTTGTTTCCTCCTAGACAGTTTTTGAAAGAGTAGTGAAAGACTGAAAACTCGTATTAGTCTTAGAACAAATCTGCTCCTGAGCTCAAAGTCAAAACCCCGTGCTGAATCTCAGAATTTACAGCTAACAGCATTAAGTTTGCAGGACAGGGCACTAATCACAAAGCTAGATTTGGGAAAAAAACAAATGTGCTAGAGTGCACAACCCCATGCACTAGTCCCCACTTCTCCCGTTAAATGTTTCATGGTCCATACTAGTGCTCTAATGGCAAATGTTCCAGCATTTGTGCACTGATGGTGCTGTGGAAGGAGCAGATGATGCTCTCACATTGGCCAATGCCAGAGGAAGGCCTTTTAATAAACACGTGTGGATCATGGGTTTAGAAAAAGGGAAATCTGAGCGAACAACCTATTTAAAGCAGGTACTCACACCTCATGTTGTTTGGCCACGTTTTAGAAGCAAAAATAGCTCTTTGCTTCTAGCCAAAGTTTCCAAGCAAATCAATAGAGCAGAAAGTTAGGAATGGCTTGATTGTCTACCTCCATGGCCACTTTAAAGGACTAAGATTTAGAAAACTCCTGACATTTCAGCTGACTCAGGTCATCAGAGTAGGAAGGAGCCAGAAGGAGCAGGCCAGAACTTTCACTGGAAATTTTCACTTGCTTTGTATTAAGCTTGCTGGTAGAATTCTGGCATGCCAGCCTCAGGAATACAGAAAATTCAGAATTATGTCCAAGTTTGAACTTCTTATTTTTATGTGCCACCTTGCTTGTGACCACTTTAGAGGTATTTAAAAAGCAGTCTATCTAAGCACTTAGCTCTGCCCTGTTTTCAACAGCAGGAGACTGTTCCTAGTTAAAGGGAAGTGAGGTTATCCTCACCCTCTGACTGATTTCTAGAAGCTGCTTTTGTGGTTGTGTTGACCCTGGCTGGACACCAGGAGCCCACCAAAGCCAATCTAGCACGGCCCTCCTTAGCTGGACAGGGAAGAGAACACATGGCAAAAGGCCTGTGGGTTAAGATGAAAGCAGGGAGAGATCACTCACCACCTATCATCACGGGCAAAACGGTTTTGAGAAAATTAGTTTAGTACTGATCAAATTAGAAATAAAACCAAATCTTAACGCCACCTCTTCCCCTACCCCTCTTCTTTCCTGTTTTGAACTTCACTTCTGCTTTATCTCCTCCCCATCAAGCAGTAAGAGCAGGGTGGGGGCGGGACAGGAACTGGGGTTGTGGTCAGTTCATCACAGGTTGTCTCTGCTGCTCCTCCCTCCTCAGAGCAAGGACTCTCACTGTAACCCTGCTACATCTCCTTCACTGACCTTGGTGTCTGCAGAGGTGTTTCTCACATACTCACTCCTCTGTCTCTGGCTGCCATTACTCTAGGGCAGAGCTTCTTCCCTTTTAGTGTGCTCACTTTACCATGGGGGCTGATGGGCTCAGCCTTGGACAGGAGCAGGCTCTCCTAGAGCTGTCTGGCAGTGCTTTATTTGACAGAGGTAGACTCCTAGCATCTTCTCCCAGATGTCACCCATGTAGCCTCCTTACTACAAAAACCCTGCCACACAAACCCAATCCAGTACTCTCCTATCTCTGCCCAATAATTATGAAAGGAGAAATTCCAGCTCCTAGGTGCTCCTAAAAAGAGCACCAGTGATCAAATCCAATGCCTCAACAGACAAGTTTCTTGGAAACCTCGCATATGTTACAAACACAAAACCAACTCTTCAGTAACACTTATGCTGTGAAATTGGCCAGAAAGCAAAGACAGCCCTTGTCCTTTATGGCTAATCTTGTAATAATCTTTAATGACACAGTGAGGTATCACTATTTTTTTTTCCTTTTTGACACTCTCCTATGCATATAGCAAGAAGCTTTTGAATAAGAAAAGTTGGACTTCAAGGACTCACCCCCACCCCCAAACAAGATCATTCAATACAGATTTTAGTAACTTCAAAACAGAAAGTTATTTTGCTTCTCTTTCTAAATGCCAATTCATGTTATTTAGCTGGAAAAGATCCCTTTAAGTCCCATGACTGAAACAGCAATTGAAAAAAGGTGTGAATTTCTAGGGAGAACATTCCCTAGAATTCTCATTTAGAGAGAGTGCAATTTTGCCATAACTCTTAAATTTATTTACAATTTTAAATGTTCTATATACCTCAATTTACATACTAGGGAACTTGGTATTACATTTTATAGCAATTTACAATGAATAAGAAGAAAACCAATGTGCATAATTAAAATGAACCTTTATTACTCCAAAAACAGATGCCAAATATGCAGTATATTTCTGTTTCTGTTGGTGTATTTCTGAAATACATGTACAACTGTAACTAGTCAGCCTAGACGTTTCCTATACTGTTTTATAACATTTGGAAGTTCTCCCACGCTGAGAGGGATGCCACTAGAGTAAGCTGACAAAAACAGGCAAAAAGAAAGTTGATCTTCTTTTGAAAGGGGGAAGAAAAAAGCATGTGTTCTTACTAAAAAAAACTAGGTTATAATCAAGCATTACACTCAGAAAATTCTAAAACACTGTATTACTTCTAGTTTTAGCTGTAGCTACCAGTTTCCATTCACATTTATTGGCACCAGCCCAACTATTTTAATGTCCAAGTATGGCAACCCTCAACTTAATATGCTAATACATGCCCTCTCTGCAACAGCAGCTTGTAATCCCACAATGCTACAACTGATTGTGCAGAAGGATTATGACCAAGATGTGTTATTAAAAAAAAATCAAAAACAACCAGTTCTATGAGATCAGAGGAATACTGGCATACAATTGCTAGCCATCACTTCCACTTGATTGGAAACTGCTCGTTTTCAAAACCTTTTTTGTATTTTCTTAGCATTTCCCAAGGTATCTGTAAGGATTGAAAGAAAAGGTTTTATTCTACTTCTACCACAGAATAGAACTGGGAATGTTATTTGAAACGACACATGCTTCAAACATTTTCTGAATCACTCTTCAGTGAGCAATGTTGTCCTCTTCAAAGAGATTATCTGTTGGATTATCAAATGCCCATACATACTATTAATAGAAACTAGTTCTGTAGAATTTCCTGTAGTGTAAAAGCACTGTCATCAAAGCACTGTCATCTGTCTACTGCAGTAATAAAAATTTTAAGAAACTTGTCAGCAGCACATCAGAGGTCACAGGTATTTCTCTTATCCCTGCTATGGTTCTACCCAAAACATGGTCCAAAGAGGCTTAGACACACTTAGCCTGTTGTTTTTGCATTAAAATTTCTCTCCCAGCCATACATGTGTGTATTTTAACCCCAACAACACTGAAAACATGACCACGAACATTTCTGTCAAGCATGTTCAATCTTTGAGCTGTTTTGTTACATTTCTAATTAAGAAGTCTTCAGTAGTGGTCTCTAACCTCAGAGTATGAGCAAAAGCCATACGACATACCACTGCTTTACATCTCAGTCTGTCACTCTCCACAACACATTCCAGAGCACATATTGTGGGGTATCACTTCAAGCACACATGTAGCAGCATGGCCCAGGAAGCTGTGCCAACACACACCAGTGTATCTGCATGTTTTTTCTTCTCAGCTTCAACACATTTGATTGAATCAAAATGCTGAATTCAACCCTGAGATTTATCCTTCTGAATAATTTCTTGTGCGAAGAGTATAAGGAGCAGAGGATGAGGAATTTGCTTTATTTTGTGTCTTGTTCTGATGAGACACAACAATAGATGAGTAACAGGAGCTCACAAGAGACAGACTAATATTAAAGTGACACTAATGCCGTACACACATCAGGAAGAGAAAAAAAGGCTATGCTGCGTAAGACTACTGCATTGCTAGATGTACATTCTTCAAATTATCAGTTACAAATCCCAGAAGTTATCATCTTACTTCTAGTTTTTTCCCCTCTAGAACAATTTGGATTTCTTTGGCATCCAAAGTCTCATATTTCAATAAAGCTTCTGCTAAATTCTTGTGTTCTTTTGCATGAGTCTTCAGGATGTTCTTCGCTCGCTCATAGGAGTCCTAATTGGAAGAATGGGTAGAAGGAAATTTTAAGACTTTACAACAAAAACAACAGCAAGATTCCACTTTAAAAACTTTCCAGGTAAATATAGCTTGAGACAAACATTTAAAGTTGTGCCTTACATTTCAAAGCTAGCACAGCTCCTGACTCACGAAGCTTTAAAATATAGCTGGCATAATTAATGAAAATCAACCAAACACTTTATGCCACTTGTGCATTTTGCACAAGTAGGGCTAAAAACAAAATCCTGAGACAAACCTTAGTATTGTTACATACGACTTAGAAAAGACTTAATAGATTTGCAAGTTTCCTGATTTTTATAACAATTTTTTTTTCACGATGAAAAGCTACAGCATTCACAGATTGTTCCTCAAAGACTAGCCTTTTTTAATATTTATAAAACTCAAAATACGATGTAGTTTTAGAAAGCTGAAAGCTACCAGCTACTGAAAGTCACCAGTTGCTGCAAGTAGATGCACACTGCCAGCATTACCAGCTTCAACTTCTAGTTCTACCCTAGTAGTTCTCACAGGGCAAAGTCAGTTCAAAAACTACACCAAGAGTGCTGCTCATGTAAATGTTTTAAGTAATTCTCCTGCTTGTACCAAACTAAATCAGATTACCAGAACAGCAATTATGAAGTTCACTAATTATCAAATGTTCCAAATTTCCCTGAGCACCTGACACTGATCACTGTGAGGAACAGGATACTGAAGGCAACACTCTGATCTGATACAATAATTTCTGTGATTTTATACAAAATTGCTTATCTTGGGAGTTATGAAAAGTGAAAGTAACATGAAACATCCACATCTGTTCTAAAACAATTTGTAGCCATACTTTCCCTGTGAACTGAATAGGAAAAATATAAATCCTGACCAAATACAGGAGAAGTGTTAAAGTGTATATTAAAAAGCTCAACACCACCAACTTGAGTCACACTACTTGTGCATGACAATCACCAACAAGTTTTGATATGCAGAGATTCAAAGCTGCAGCTACATTAAACACTTGGGAATACTTCCATCCTTTTGTGTATTTTCACCAGTATACATTACTTAAATGAATTAGCAAGCAGGTGTTCAATTCACCTGCTTGTGAATTGTATGTATGAAGTATGTGAAGTATGAAGTAGTGTGAAGTATGAGAGTGGAGGGGGAGAAGCTCTTACCCGTAGAAGCGTCCTCACTTCCTGTTCAATTGCAGACTGGGTTTCAGGGCTGACTTTCCCCGTATCAGTGTAGGTCATAACACCAAGCTAAACAATAACAAAAATATCTTTATCTTGCCACTGTTGCAGTCATAAAACTCTCTACAGTTTCAGCACTTACTGCTTCTGCATGCAAACAAAATCATGAGTCAAATGCCTCCTAAAGTGTTTTAAGCAGAAGCAAAAAAAAGAAGCCTATTCATCAGCTATGTAGTTACTGCAGAATTCTGTTTCAATAGGTCACAGTACAGGTCCTAATTAGGCACTTTCTTACTTAAAAAACAAATCAAAATGCCTAGACTACTAATACTTGATCAACATGACTAAAGAAGCTTCTAAAGAAAATCTAAGAAACTTACTGTTGTTACCCTATTTGCCCTCCCAGACTCAGAATTATCCTCAATTGCAAAACGTCTGGCTTTATTATAACTGTTATAACATTATAATATGTGGCCTTATTATAACTATTTCCTGAAGATATTGGAAATTTTCAAGGCAATTTTGAAGTGAAAATCCTGTGAGGTAATTTTTTAAACTGTCAAATATACAGGTTTTCTAGTTGAGTTCTCTATAGCAGACCAGGTCATAAGGCTTACTCTTTTTGTGAAAACTACTTACCCTAATCTCAGACAAATAGGCTTTAGCTACAGAACAGAACTTGGTTTTGCTCCATATAAATATTAAAGGATTGATGATACTACCTTCTCACTCATTCCAAATCGAGTCACCATCAGTTTTGCAATTTTAGTAGCATTGTCAAAATCACTGGAAGCACCTAGAGAGCAAACAGATGTAAGTTACACTACTGAAACCATTTTAAATATGCCAGTCCACAGCCTTGATCAAAAACTCCTTTAACTACCAATCAGCTGACCTGTTGTGATGTGATCACTTCCAAATATGAGCTCTTCTGCTACTCTTCCTCCCATACAGACATCCATCTGTGCAAGCAACTGGGATCTAGTCTCACTCCATCTGTCGTTTTCTGGGAGCAAAGATACCTGTAAGATACAGAACTGTGGTCAGGTAACAAAACTGAAGTAGTACTAAAGTAATCTCAAAAATATTCTTGTTTATATCTGAAGCAGATAAAAGATTTTATGTAGCACTTCACATGCTCTGGCCTGCCTCTAGTATATGCATTCATCAGGATTGCTTGGAGTGCTCAGTCGAACCACTGAAACAGCCTCCTCAGACCCTGAGCACCACATCAATGTGAGCAACTTACACCTACTGCCAGAAGAAACAGAACAACCCCTTCTATCAACTTCCCCGTGTTTCTTACACTTGGACCGAGTACAAATCAACTTGCCCAGAGGATTCAGACCAGTGGTTTTCATTAACTGAACACATTAACTTGAAGTTCAACAGGAAGAGACATAATAAAAGTATTTTTCTGTTCAAATGCTTGGTAAATAAAGGCAAAATAGAAAAACTTATGGATATCTATGCAAAAAGCAAGACATGTAACTGATGAAGTTTAAAAAGGCCAAACTTGACAAATAACCTGATAAAGGATGTCTGTGTTGAAAGTACAGTTGAGCTTCTACTTACCAGTCCTTTTATATGTTCTTCAAAATTTTGATGTTGGGTGCTATTTGAACTGCAGCAGAATCAAACTTATTTATATTTCTCTTTCCTTTTACATGTGAACTGTTATACTAGTGCATAGTAGTTTATTACAAAATGAAGAAGAAAGCTTTTCATCACACAGAAAAGATGACCTTGGGTTTTCCAAGAGATTGCTCGTAACTGAGTATTTCCACAGACTAAAATATTCATTAACAATCACAGCAAATAGCATCATTACAAATGCCTCTACACCACCAAACCAACATAAAAATAAAGAAATAAACTAATAAAATTTAAAAATACTAAAAAAGCTGGATGAAGAAACACTCACATGTCCCAGGGTTGTTCCTCGTGTCATGATTGTGGCCTTGTTGATCGGCATCGCATCCTTGGTGTAATAGGCAATGATTGCATGTCCAGACTCATGGTAAGCTGTGATGGTTTTGTTCTTCTCATCAATTTCTACACTTCTACGCTCAGGTCCTTAAACAGAGGAACATTACATTAACCTTTTTGTACAGCTGGCTACCACGATCTACACATGACATACACTCAAACAGAGCACAAAGCAGCCGAGGAACAGCATGTAATCAAAGGGAACTAACGCTTAAGTGCAAAATGTTTACGAGTCAGATTTTAACTAAAAATGGACCCAAACACATTCTACAGACAAGCTGCTTTTAAAGTACTAGATTTAAAATGCAGTCTAAGTATCTAAGAAAACTGCATTTCTTCTCCCAAGCATGAACAGACCAGATTTATAGTGGTTATGTCTAAGATTTGTGCTACCACATGAGAAGGGAAACAGAAGTTCCAGGTTTCTGGTCATAGGTAGAGGAAGGATAAGAAATTAAGCCAGTGTCTCCCTCCAGACTGAAGTATGATACACAGCATTTTTAACTATAAAAATGGTATAAAATTTTAACAAACATATTCCACACTAGATTTCACATTCTACTCTCTGTTCTCAAAGGTTCTATTCAGAAATAACTAATAGGAAACTTTATTTGTTAAAAAAAACCAAAACAACTCACACACAAAAAAAACACCAAACCACCAAAAAATCCTCCCCCAACCCCACGATAAAAAAAAAAAAAAATCAAACCAAGCAAGAACAAAATCCCCCAACCAACCAACCCCCAAAGCACAACAATCCAAAAAACACCACCATAAAAAGTTCTCTATTTTCCTATAAAGTCTTCATCAAACAAGAAAAGCTCTGTGCATTGTAATATACATGTATGTCTTTCGTATAAAATCCTACCCATTAGAATTTTGTCCTTGGAGAATTCTAGTTCTTTCATGGTTACCATATCTTTTCCATCAACAGCTGCCTTTAAGGCAGCTTGATTTACAAGGTTTTCAAGCTCTGCTCCAGAAAATCCTACTGTGCCTCGTGCAATTATTTCTGGATCAACAGCTGTAGAAGAAAGAAAACCAGAACAAAACCATTTTGTTTATTAGAGTCCATATTGCTCCTGAAATTTTATGCAAGAATCATATTCTATTAAAAATTACACATAAAACAAAACACAACAAACAATTGTTTTAAAAGAAATTAAGCCTAATTCTCAAGACACTACGAACTCCTAGGATCTAGAGAGAAATACTATATATGAGACAATCTTTGTATTCTTTACTGATGCAGTAAAGCCACAACTGCCAATGGAATAAAAGACACATATGAAGGGGCTGATCCAGCATAAAAACTGTTACATAGAAAGATACTACAGTAAAATATTTACTTACATGGGTCATACTTGATTTTATTAAGGTACCACTTCAGAATTTCTGTGCGACCTCTTACATCAGGCTTGGGAACAGTAACTTGCATATCAAAGCGACCAGGACGTATTAGAGCACTAAAGGAAATGACAATTTAGTATAGTGACTCAAAAATGCTGCAGTAAACTTACTAACATATACCAAGGAACAAAAATCCACTGCTGTTTCTAAAGATACCTACATAGATTACTGTCTCATGCACAATGCAAAGAATATGTTTTTCTTATCTGCTTTAAGAAGACATGAAAGATATTTATTGACAACTCATTTTAAAGGGCTTTTCGCATTTGAAAATTTTGCATTGTGAACAAGGAATGCAGCTTACTAATTTAGCTGAAAAACTTACAGGAATTTCAAATGCTTAGAAACGTATTATTTCTCCATATTTAACTCTGCAGCCTATTAAATGCCAAAACCTGGTCAATACACATCCTTTTTAAGCTGGAAAACTGCAGCTATGACACTGTAATACTTGAAGATCATCACAGGCAACTTCAGTTTTGTTGCAGGGTTTTTTTACTACGTGGTCTGTAGAACAAGCAATGCATTATACTCACTTGTCTAATGCTTCAGGGAAGTTTGTTGCACCAATAATAACAACACCTTCATTCGGTTTAAAGCTGTGTGGAAAACAAGGTGTCAAGTTTTTTTTCTGGACACAGGATTTACAATTTTGTCAATAACTACTGCTACTGACCTCACTGGCCAGTCAAAAACATGTTTTCACACTACAACATGTGATCCAAGAATGACCATGTTTAACCCAGCAACTGGTTAGAAACATGGTCTAATCTCAGTGTTGAGTTTCTTCCTTCAGGTATATAACAAGGCTAAAAAACCTGAGAAATTATTTTAAATAAAGTGCAGCTATTGTGCAACTACAACTCAAAAGCTTCTATATTCTTTACAATAAGTCCAATAATGCTACTGTTAGCAGTACTAGAAAACAGCCATAAAAGCATATTAAATATGTAACTTTAAAAGCATTACCAAAAAATTACCCAAAACTTCAAAGCTGTAAGTTCACCCTTATATCCTAAATTCCAGTCAGTCAAGCACCTTCTGTGCCCCCAGAAACCATCTATTTACCCATCCATTTCAGCAAGGAGTTGATTAATGGTCTGTCTTGAATAGGGGTGCATTGGAGACTCAATTCTCTTCCCACCAACAGAGTCCAATTCATCAATGAAAATAACACAAGGTGCATTTGCTTTTGCTTCCCCTGACAAAAGGAAAATAGCAGAAGGAGCCTTGAACCACACAAATGAACAAACAATGCATCAGATAGTTTAGGATTCTACTGTTTCTGCTATTCTTGGATTATAAAGTGTTCTATTAGACATCACCAAAACTGTCTTGCTTTTAGCCTAAAAAAAGGGAAATAGAATTTTGATTCTCTTTTGCCATTTCAAAAATTTATCTCCTCATCGGCCTATTCTTGTCATGCTACAGGAAATCACTAGTAAACTATGAAATTGTCATATTTTGTATGAACTTCCTACAAGAGTTTATTTTATATTTGCCTATTAAATAAAAACAATATGAAATGTGATAAGACTCAACATTAACTTACTTTAATAGGACTTGCTTGTCATTTTACAGCAAGGGGTTCACACTCAAGTTAACAGGTATTAAAACAAAATAAAAATGCAGTAATAAACATGAAGATCATCAGTTGGTATATGCATACCAGGAGGCAATTCATCTCACCCCCCCAACACACCTGTAACATTAATATTAATGTACGAGTCAGGCATCTACACATCTGTAGTCAACAGAAGGAAATGCATTTTTCAGGTATTACATGTATTATATTTTGTATCCCATCCATGTGAAGTCACATTTTTCTACAAATGCCAACTACTTTGTACTTCGTATATATTTGACCCTATCAATCTTCCATTTAAGAGGGAAGCTGGATATTCTCCTCCCCAAAAATATTTTCACACTTAAAATAGGAAGTCTCTTCTGTGAAAGTTATAAAATCTAAACATTAGTTTTGAAAGATTTATTATCATGCCCTTTATTCTGAGCCTGTTGATGGGTCTGAGAAAGGAAATCTCAGCCATGATGCCATAAAGTTTTAATTTAGAGTAAAAAAAATCTATATATGTGTAGTAATTGAGAAGGTTAACACAATTTTTATCTTAAATTTATAATTCAAATTTACAACAATTTATGTAATGCCAAGTAAGTTACAAGTTCAAATATTCAATTTAGTTTATAGAACATTACATTTCTAACTGAATTACTGCTTCTCTCTGGGACCATTGTAAACTAAGTTAAACTATAATTTCATGTGATGGTTAGGAATGTTCTACAGTTAACTGATGCTCACAGAATTGTGACATTTGCCTACACAATTAAAGCTTTATTTATTAATAATTCATAGGCTACTACTTTACAGTAACCAGAAATGTAACTAATCAGGCCATATGAACAACACTGAACACTTAACCTTGCACGTGAAAAGACTTCAAACCCACGAATATTTCACTCACTGAACAGGCTTCGGATGCGACTGGCTCCCACACCAACAAACATCTCATCAAACTCCGAGCCGGACGCGTAATAAAACGGAACATCGGCTTCACCAGCCACAGCCCGCGCGAGCAGCGTCTTGCCAGTACCAGGTGGTCCAACTAACAAAATGCCTAAAAGACAAACAGAAAAACCTAACGAAACCACCACAACCACACAGTCCTCTTATGAGAGTAGTCTCTTCCACGCATTAGAAGAAATAATGTACACTTGTCTCCAAAAAGCTGTTAAGATCCCATTTCAGATATGGCTCGTTACTGCCAGTCTGAAGGAGCTTCCTTGCAACAAATCTAGATACAATTTGATCCATATTTAAACAACAACAAAGACTTGTAAGACCATCAAAACAGATGGTCTGAAGTACTTCTGCATGAAGTATTCTGCAGATTTACTGTCGAATTTAGCAGCTGAATCCCTAACGGTGTTTGCTTCAAACTGACATTCAAACTGACATTTTCCTGGCTGTTTCCGTGGATTTTTTTTTTTTTTAATTAAATCCTTCCAAGTAACTGTCTTTAAACAGTGTAGAGCAGTAACAAGAAGCAGATTTCTCAGGTCTACACATTTCAGATTCATGTGAATTTCCACTATGATCTTAATCATCCTTTTACATGAAAACATTTGTTTATGAACTATCTAAAACAGTTAGGAAGCACTAAAAGTGCTAAAAGCTGTAAGGAAGAAATAAAGGCCTTTCAAGAATTCAATTAATAAACTCCCCTGCTGCACAGGACAAAGTATTACTGCTCATTAATTCAATAACTGAAGAAGGCACAGTAAATTTTGTCTAACCCCAAAATTTTCATTTGCATAATACATGAAGAAATAGTAAGAAATTAGGCTGTAGTCACTCAGTACAGAACATGCCTCACAGCCATGGCTACACAAGTTTTTCACTTCTGCTGAGCAGTGCTTCTTACCTTTTGGAAGTTTACCTCCTAATACAGTAAATTTGTGAGGGTTTTTCAAAAATTCCACAACTTCTTGCAATTCCTGTTTAGCTTCTTCAACCTGTACATGAAAAACATGCCACGAATGTAACTAAGCATTTATAAAATACTCCACGTTTTTGTAGGTAAGTTTTGCATAACAGATTCAGTGCCTAATTGATCACTTGATCAATTGACCAATTTGTATAGATCAAAAATACAAACAAAAAAAGAATCAAGTCTACCACAGAATTTGTGTGGATACCAGTATTTAATTCAACCTATCCTAAAGCTGTTTGCAGGTCTAAGTTAACAGTAAACTGAGTAACAGTGAAGGAACAACCTAACAGTTCAAGATCTGACAAAAGAAATAAATACAAAATCAAAAATCAATATAAATAAATACAAAATCAAAAATTCTACATCAATATATTAGTCTTATTAATTAAAAAGATATTAATTCTATCTATTTGTCCAAGGGCAAGGAAAGGGGGAGGTCCTCATTTTGCAACTAACAGTCAATGAACAGAAAAAATAGACCTGGGAATCTCTGTATCTCCTGTCCCAATAACACTGCCTGAAAGAGACAGTACTAAGAGAGAAAGGATCAAATGGCATTATCATCTTGTACCAATTAACTTCTGCAAAAGGTAGATTAACATTGATATTTATGGCCTGCCATTTGCTATTCTAGCCTTTAAAAACGTTATTCAACAAGTGGAGAGTGCACCTTTTAAAAGGTGTTAAATGCCACAAAAACCAAGTAGAAAAAGAGTGGTTAAAACCTTCCTTCATCTTGGAGTGGCCAGTGCATACAAGGCTTCAGTTCATACAAAGAAATTTCTTGAACAGAGTAAGACATTCATAATTATTAGTTAAACATCAGACTCATAATGATTACTTAAAACAAGAACTTGCACACATTTTACTTTTGATCTTACCCCTTTAACATGTTCGAAGGTGACATTTTTCAGCTGGATTGGATCAACTGCTGCATCAAAGATACTTGATGTTCGAAAGCGTACTAAGAGCAAACAGCAGATGACGAACAACAACTTTACACACAATGTCATTTCACTGCAAGACTGTGCTGCACCTGAACACATGCCAGTAAGACACTGACCTTACATTTGCCCTTTTGACAGGGCATGTGCTCATTTACAGGTGTCCAGCAGGACTAAGATTTATGTTTTAAAAAAAATCTTTAAAATATTTGCAGTTAATTCAGTGATATGCTTTTTAGTCACATATAGTACACAGAAAGCTCTTTATCCAGAACCATGTACACAAAGCCAGAACTTCTCCCTCAATGTTCCTATACCTATCCTAACCTTCCTGAGACCCAGGTGGTAACTTAGCATCAAGTTGAATGTCTCCAGTTACATTAGCTCAGCCTTTTGATTGTTCCACTATTCCCAATAGATTTCTCAAGATGGCAATTTGGCAATGCAAGTTCCTAGTTGCTATAAACTATGCTGTGATTACAGATTGAAAATTCAAACCATCTCACCTACAGCTGATCTAGATAACACATCATCTAAACTGAAAGTCAAATACTAACTGGTGACCAGTCTGATTTCTCTGATTCCATCTAACTGCTTCCCCAAAAGAAATAAAGTAATTATACTGATACAGAACATTTTTGTCTTCATCAACATTTTGTCACACTGTCACCTGAAAGGCTGTAGCCAGAAGCAGTAAATAACTCTTAGGATAACTTTTCAGTGTACTAATAAAATCAAACCATAATGTCAAAACATATTTAATTTATGCTAAACCTCCTGGAAAAAACAACACAACTGAAACAGTGTGGGAAAAAAAAAGTTAACTAACCAGCATCAGAAAAGGAACCTTTCCCAGGTAAAAATGATGAATATATAGCAAGATAAAAACAGAGAACGAAGAGAAAGAAAGAAAGCAAACGTGATCTTCTTAAAGAATCTGTAAAAGAAAACAAAAACATATTTAACATGGGCTAAAATAAACTACTTTCTGATTGCAGAGACAAGATATGTAAATTAGAAAAACTTACCAAGTGTTTTTTGCAGGAATACCTGTGCTTTCAAAAAGCCTTCTGCAAAACCAGTTTTAAAAGCATCCTGGTGTGCCTCTGGGATGTTTTTTGTTTTCATTAGTGTGTCTAAGTTTTCAACATCAATTCGTCTCTTTCTCAGGATAAAACCCTGCAATATTTTCCACAGCAGTGTTAGTATACACTAAGTTTTCATAGACAGCTAACCTACCTGGCTAGCATGGGTGACAGGAAAAAAATAAAATTACAATAGCATATAATTCACATGTTATTATTAACAATATTAATAATAATATTATATAATAACAATAAAATATAAAAACAACAACAAGGGTTAGTTAGAGAGTACAGGCCAGTAGCTCGAGTGTGGAATCCTCATGGTTTGAGCACGGGTGTTCCCATTTTTGCTGAGCTAACCAGTTTAGCCTAAGCTTCTTGGTTTATTTCTAATTGCAAAATATCTTTGCAAGTATCGTTTTGATGGAACTTAAGCAAATACATCTCATACATCCTGTCAAATTTCAGAGCAGCACTGCGTGGAGCTAGCTCTGGTTCATCTTCATCCTAGTATACCTAACCCAGAGATGAAATAAACCACATATGCCTAGAAGAAGGGAAAAGTTCAAAAAATTTATACACAGAGCAAAATGAAAAGTCTTAATTAGCCTGGGTTCTGTACAACCAACTAGAAGCAGAAAGCACCCAGGTTAACTAGGTTTCATTAGTGCTTTGGATAATTATCTGCTGACTTGAAAACATACATTCTTGTGTGTTAAACTAGCTTTGTTTCTCCTTAAAGAAATAAATCCTTTGACTTGAAGTTATTTTTAGTTTATATTCTGTTTTAGAAACATAATATAAAGAATTTAACTTCTAGAGTTAAACCCATAGTCATATGCTGAAACTGCTCTCCTAAAAATTCAAATAATCTCATGATTGGTAACATATGAAGCAAATATATCCATTAATAAGAAAAAACAATACATTGCCATTAGCTCAAGTTTTAGAATTAAGAAATTTTTTCATGCTAGTGAAAGAAAACACCCCAGTAAATTTTGAAGATTTATTCAAGAGAAAGAGATGGTCTGAGTAAGCCCAAAACAACTTCATGTTACTTGTATTTACCTTCAAAATTGAAGAAAGTGAACTTTTTGTTTCTGTGAATTGATCAGACGTTGACTGCAGACGTCTTGCTCTTGATCTCAGAGTCTTAAAGTTCCGTGTCTGTATGTAAACTTTACATATAATAACAAACAGAAGTTAAAACCTAATCATTACTACTACTACAAAAAAAAAGTCTTAAGGAACTTCATGAAAGAATACGGAATATAATCTCAACATATCCACAGTACTGTGAATAGTTGTGTGATCACAAACCCTATTTGTCATCTGACCTTGCATGCAAAGTGTTTCACATAATATTTCATGTTAAAATAATCAGGGTTCATGTTGTAAATTATAGCTAATTGGCCAACTCAGGGAAGAAGAGCCATTCAGATAATTAAATCCAGGCAGGCTGACAAACATGAAACATTCAGAAACAAATCCAGAAGGATGGGAAGAATGCTTTGTGAGCTCTGCTGATAAGGTGCCCTGAGGAGATTTGGAATGGCTTCAGTGTGCTGTTAACTTCGGAAGTGACAAAAGAAATGAGACCATTTAGTCACAGTGAGCTTAGGGCACTCTAAGTCATCTTCTACCACATCAGAAACCTTGTGATGGACATTTTACCACAAGCAAAGAATATATTTCTTCTTTCCCTACTACATTTTAAAATAAACACCAATTAGATTGGTTTCACTAAGCTTTTCATTATTCAAGAACAGCACTGGATAAAAAGAACTTCTGCAGCTGACCCTTGAGCCCTGCTCAAAAAGGCCTAACATTCGATCGGGTAGCTCTGGACCTTGTCCAGCCCAATTTGGAAAATCTCCAAGGACTACGATAACTGAACTTCTCCAGACAATCTGTTTCAGAACTTAGCCAGTCTCACTGCAAAAATTTTCAAACAGGCTTTATTTTATTTGCTTTTACTTGGGATTGTTGCCCTTTCTTTGAGGCGTATGCGAGAAGGGTAACGGCTCCAATAGCAACTGGATCACTCCCTGCCTTCTACTCTGCTAAGATCTCAGACCCTTCAGCTTCCCCCCTATATAAAATGCTTAAGAATCTGCACCCTTCCTTGTGACCCATCATTGGGCTATCTCCATGTTGTCAGCATTTCTCTTTGCCACAGCATACAAACAGATATACCTAGAGGTAGCATCAGAAGAACTGAATTTTAGGACAATATCTGAACTTCCTCAACTGTTATGTTTTCACTAATGCCACCAGTCACCAAACCCCTCAGAAAATTCAACTGGATGAGTACTGAATTCAACACATTTATTGATTCAAAAATAATCACTTCATCTGTGGTCTTTCAAGATTATGATCCACAAATACTGACATCTTGGAACAACGTGGTGTTTACTAAATTCGGGAAACACAATATTCAAGTGCAAAAAAATAACTTCATGATTTAAAGTGTTAATATAGACACATAAGTTTCTCCTGGAAGCTTACTAGTATTTCCTGAGTTATGCCTCTACAACAAATGCAAAAATACTTTTCCAGAATAGACAAATTCTGCAGAGACTAAAACCAGTGTAGTTTAATGCTTTATACCTGGCCAACACCGAACATCTGAACAGAAATTTTGGAGGGGATTAGGATGTTGTCCGTACAAACAAGATGAGCGTAAAGCACTGAAAACATCCACAAAACCTGCAAAAAGATACAACAAAGTGTAAATACATCCTATTTTAAATGGTATCTCAACATTACTTCTTGCACAGAGGATTTTTTTACTTTTTAAAATATTAATTCTATTTTACTCCAGGCATCTTTAATCAAACAAATTACCAGAACATCTATCAAAGCCTTGAAGCATTTCCAACTATTTGTTTGCTTTCAGGCAATTGTCATTGAGCTTTTTTTTTTTTTTTGTATCTCACAACACAATGCAATTTAATACTTTTTCTCTAATAGCAGCCCTGCAATATTATTCTTAACATTCCTTTTCTCTACTGCAGTACTATATAGCCAGTATCTCAAATGCCAGCTCTATACTACTTTTTCTAATTCACTCTTAAGCATCTGCAATAGTCTTACTTCCCTCATTTTATACTAATTCCAACAAAACATCTTCACCTGCAGGGGACTACTCTTGTTTATTTCTGCAATGAAATACTCTATATGGAATGCTAACAATTTGCCACCTTGAATTCCTTTCTAATTAATATCTTCCCGTAACATTGCTTCAAGCAAAAAATTGAAAAAAAACATAAACTGGAGATGTCTGTGACATTACAAGATTAGCAAAATCTAATGTCCTGGTGAAACAAATTGGTGGAAAAATTCACAGCTCAGGCTCATCATTAAGAGAAATTCACATGTACTACAGCTGAGTTCAGAAACGTTTAATAGCAACCAACTTGAAATCTGGAGAAACAATTTGTTGACTTTTCTAAATTTCCCAAGTTTACACAGAGAAGCGATATACAACAAAAAATACACTAATACTCTTTTTATTAAATAAGTTTAACTACAAATTATCTACAGCACAAGAGATTAAACTAAAGTATGAATGCATTATAATTTAACTCTCACAAGCTCTCATAAACACTCCACTCAAACATACCATGCTTATTTTCAAAGAAGGACTGAGCAGAGACATATGACGTGTGCCATTGCGAGGAGACTTTGCTTTCTGTACAGTAGCCAGGAAGTAGCCTGTTCACCAACTCTCTGAACTGGTTAGCTTTCAAATCAGCCAATCCCAGATCTCTTAAATTTTTAAATACAGTCTGAAAAAATAGAAATAAATGTTCAAAATTTATGTAAGATTATCCTAGGGAAAAAACTTCCAAGTAGCACCAGAAGCAAATACAGACGGAAAAAAACAAACCATCCAAACCAAAAAAACCCACAAAAACCCAACAATGGAATCACAACACAGTAGTGAGCAGTACAATCCATGCTGATTGCCACAGTTCTGCAGTTACTGAGACATCACATGATTTTCCTCCCCAAAAAGTGCTTAGTTACCAAACTTGTAAGAAATGAGTTGAAAGAGAAGTGGCAATACCTAATACTACTTGGCATTGTGTTTTAATTTTCAATGTCAAAAGCAAGAATTTCCTAATGATAATGAAAGCTATTTTAACAGAAAAATAAAACCTAACATGAAAATATGCCATTTAATCTCTCAAAAACTTTCAACACATCTTCAACACATTTTCTCACAAGCAATAATGAAGTAAACTTTGCTAGAACTCAGAAGAAAAAGGTAATATAGGGTTTATTAACAGAAAACTTATTACTACTTTACAGAAAGAACCATTAAACTGGAAATAAAAACAAATCTCTTCCTCATTTGCAAAGTATTCCCAAGACAAGTACCAGCTCTTTTTTAATGGAATACTGTATTTTTTGTAGAATCCTTACTGGCAAAACACTGACTGACTGCAGTTCTGCCAAAAAGATACATTCTACATGTTAACACCCTGCTTTGTTTAGTCACATTATTTTATAGACCAGTCAAATATTACATTCACTTAAACTGATATTATTCAAATTCAATACCAGTTAAATCATCACTTTTTCAAAAGGTTTTTTGTACCTCACTCCTCTGAGGATCATGCTCTGGGGAGGTGTCCCTCTGGATAGGCTGTATGGACACTTTGTTGGCAGAAGTTGTGGAGCTTTTTGGTGAATGAAAGGCATTGATAAGGTGACTCAGAGGAACAGTAGCCTGGAAAAAAAATTAGATAAAGACTTAAGCGTGTTTAAACTATTTAAACGTACTTCTCTTCCAAACTCTAACTTATAATTGCGTATCTCATACACTGCCTTTTAGCTGAGAACTCAATTATAAACCACATGATCTTCAACACCAGTGTTAGCTGATACCTCTTTCTAAAGAGAGGAAAAAGTTAGTTTAAGCACGTATGACAGATTAGAAACTCATACATTTATCTCTAAAGCAATACTTGTATAACTTGAATTATCCATACTTTTTCTTGCATTATTATAAGCTATTCCCAAATGTTGCCTTCATGTTTTCTTCCTTGGGATCATACTTTCAGCTTAACAACCAAAATGAAACCATGCAAAGCACACAGTCAAATCTGCAGTTCAGCAGCATTCAGCCAACTCCACCCCATGAAACAGTACAGAAGCCTGGGTGCACCACCTATCAGGGCTCCTCCTCTTAACACATGACTACATCTCTTGTGAACATAACCCCAGCAGTTCCAAACCTCCTCAGACTCAGTACATGTCACTGGGAAGGAGCTGGGACACAACCAGCTGGAATGATCCCTGATGGCAATACCTGACTGAAGCATAATTGGGAATGTCTATGAATGTGCTTCTGCAAGGATTACCATCTCTGTGTTGACTAGACAGAAGATCAGAAGAGACAATACTGTAAGACATGAAAACTGCCTCATATTTAATTATACAAAGTTGTAATTAGACTCAGAGTTTGCGGTAAAAGCATAAAGACTCTAGAGGTCAAAGCCAACATCCCAACCACTAACCAAACTTTCTGGCTGCACTTCCCACTCTGGTGAAATGACACATTCCTAGAAATAAATTCTTTGCTAGAATTTTCACTACTCTAATGAAAGCTTTAAACACATTCTCCACATGTGAAAGGAGCAATCAAATCCCATTGTGGAATCAGACTATCACACACTAGGACAAAACTTAAAAATAAAACCAAAATCACTGGTTCAGATCAAAGTCCATCAAATTCACCAGTCCCATCAGACTCATTGTCTAACTAACGATGCCTTCCTGATTGCGTTCTGTTTTGTGTAACAAATTGCCGATGGTTTTCCCTCCACTAGTCATTTCCTTTTGGCTTTCACAACAACCCGTTAAAATTAACAGCGTAGTTTAACTGTAGTAACACACGTCACCACCTCTTGCTTCTGCTACAAAAACAGACCCTAAAATGCACCACCTAAGGTTATTTCGTCGTTTCAGAATGCTTTTGCTCTTTACTAACTTCTACTGTACCTTCCTCTCTTCTCCATTTATGTATCTTTTTTCTCGATGCGGACCCCACACAGCCGTAACCCCTACCCGCTCCTTTCCCTGCTGCGGCCCCGCTGACGCCCAAAGCCCCGGGAACGTGGCAGGCAAGAACTCGGCTCCTCCCGCCGCAACCCGCAACTCCCGGGCCTTCCGAGCGCCTCCGGACGCGGAGCGAGCCCCCGCCGGAGAGCGGGCCCGGGGCGCGGCGAACCGTGCACAGCATCGCCGGAGCGCCCCGCTAGCTCCTCACCTGCGGCTGCACGGTGGAGAAGGAAAACATCCTGCCGGCGGGGCGGATGGCGGCCGCAGGCGCCTCTTCCGCCTCCCAGCCTAGCCGCAGGAGCCCGCCCGCTGTGGCCGCCGGCGGCTGAGGAGGCGCCGCGGCTCCGCTCCGGGAAATGTCCGCCCCGCGGCCGCGCCGACCGGGCCGAGCCGCCCCGGAAGCGGCGGGAGCCCAAAGAGCTTCCGGGCCGCCGCCGCCCCGCGCAGCCGCCGCCTCGAGGCGGAGGCGGAAGAGGGGAGGGGGCGCAGCCGGGGCCGGGGGTGCCCGGGCAGAGGGGCGGGCAGGCCCTCGCGGCGGACCCGCTCTCACCCGGGGGCGGTGCAGCTGCCAGAGGCACCTGCCCCTGCTCGGTGTCATTGCCCCCGGGTGTTGTCCGGAACTCGGGCTCGTTAACCGGCGCGCAGCGCCAATTCACACACCCAGGCGAAGTATTTCTAATTTTTGTTCAGGTTTGCACAGAGTAGGGACATAGGTGGTGACCCACGAAAGGCTGGCTTACCAATCATAAAACTTAAACAGTATACATTTTAACAACGACATCGGCATTCATTGGTTACCAATTACATAAGTCTTTTGTTAATTAGACTTAAGCCCCATATTTACTAGCTATAGATCTCGCTTCTCATGCTAATCAGTCTGTAGGTGCAGTTCTTCCTTCCATTTGAGTCTGGGGTCCGTTTTCAGTAGGTGGTCAATGAGTTGGTAGTCAGGTCTCCCAGTGCCAGAATTACCTTTCCCCAGTTACTGCTCAGTCCTGACGTCACTCCTTGTGGCTCTTGTCCAGCCAGCCCGTTGTCTTGGGATTGTCTTTACTTGTCCTTACAACAAAAGACTGGCCAAGTGTATGATGTCTCTAAAGCAGTGGAGGAGGGGGAGGTGATTCAAGACAGCTGGCACAGCTTCACTAAGGGAAAATCCTCTCCAACCAACCTAGTGGCCTTCTATGGTGGAGTAACTGTATCAGTGGATAAGGGAAGGGTTACAGATGTCATTTATCTGGGCTACCATAAAGCCGATTTTTGGGGGGTTTATTAGCGTTTTCTTTCTTTCACCTGATCACTGCTCTTCACTGAAAGTGCTACCCCACACCAACTTAGACTGCTCTGGATGAGCACAGCCCCACTGCTGCCTCCCCGTGCCTTTGTGTACATCTCTCGTTTTCCACCAGCACTCTTATGATCAAAATCATTTCTGCTGATTTGGCAGAAACCTCACCTGACAACAGCAAAAAAATCAGAAAGGTGATAAACATTTATCTAGATCCACTCCATGAAGCAGTTTTCCACCTAGCTGTACAACAGCTCATGCTGCCTCAAGGGAAGGGAGAGAAGGTGCTACCCTCTCTCTGGGGAGCTCGGGCTGCAGTGGAATACTTGCTCCTGATGCACTCTCATTGCAGGCATAACCTGATGCCTGCCCAGGGTGCCAGCACAAGAAGCAACCCCCGCCTCCCTTCTCTCAGCTGGATTCTTCCACTGGCATTGCAGCCAGTAAGACACACCTAAACTAACCTTGCAAAGTTAAATGACAAACACAGACAAGGATAAATTGTATTTAATACCATTACAAAAACCTAATTTGAAATGTGTTTCCTGCATTTGCTCATTAAACTGCACATATTATCTGTGTGATGGCTCTCCTTCACAAGTCACAAACAAGGCCTCTCTAATCAGGGTCAGATTATAAATGATGTATTTAGAGCAAAACAAAGGCCTAATAACTAATCTGCTGTGTGAAAGGAGACTCACTATTGTGCACTGATAGCTCTTTGCTGATGCACAGACTGCAACAGAACAATTATGATCAGTGTGAACAGAACATGAACAGCAAGGTGTATGTGAAACCATCATAAAAGCAGTAAGGCAAGGGTTAAAAAAGTGACCTAGAACACAGCTGAAAGCAGTAAAACTGGTAAACACTGAGGACTGTGCAGTGTAAACAGAGCAGAAGGTCTGTGCTCTGGGAACAGGAGGATGGCAGCTAGGTCAGAGTACACAGTAAATGCCATCCCTGCCCCTGCTGTCACAAGAGGGAGGCAGAATGTAGCCATAGAGATACCCCAAATAAGGAAACAAATTGTGGAACAACCCTGCTTAAGATAAATAGCAGATGAAGTAATGAAGAATTGGTGGGAGCATTATCTAACTCCTGATCAGTACAGACCTGCCCAGGGAGCGGTTTGCCATCACCAGCCCAGAGAATGCCAAGAGACAGCGAGGGATGAACAGCAGTGGTGAGAACTGGACAGGGCATGTTCTCTGGCACACAAGCCCTCCTAGCTGTGCCATTTGGACACAGGTCTTGGAGCTATTAAGTATGCAAGTGTGAGAAAACTGTATAAAAATAGAGTGTCCTTGAGTTGGAAGGGACCCATCAAGGACCATCGAGTTCAACTCCTGTCCCTGCAAAAGACACCATAACAATCACATCATGTGCCCCAGAGTGTTGTCCAAATGTATCTTGAACTTAGATGTGAGTGAAGCATATAAGAAAATGATGCGGGCCCAAAGTCGTTGTTTCATTCTAAACACATATTATCTTCCAGTTCCTTGATGTCTCACACCAAGCTCTGTTGAATTCCAACACCTTCAAGCCTCCCATAGCAATGGAGGGACAGTACCTGCTCATAGCACATTACAACCCAGAGCTAGTCAGGAAAACCTAGATGCGCACCCGGGCAGCGATCAGGCAGCTCAGGGGCGCGCTGGTTTGTCACGGGCACGTTCTGAGGGCGGCACCGGCGGGAGCGGGCAGCATTCCGGGGCCAGCTGCCTCATGGCCGCCGCCTCCCGCGGCACCGCGCGGGCTCTCGCGAGAGCTCGGCTGCCGTTGGTGACGGCGCCGGCGGGGCGGGGCGGGGCCGCTTTGAATCGCGGCGGGCCCGGGGCCGGGTGCGCCATGGCACCCGAGCGGCCCGGGGGGGAGCGGGACGATGCCGCCGGCTCCAGCGGCGCCACAGCTGCCGGCCCGACGCGCGTCGAGGTCCCCCGGCCCCCCTCCATCGAGGAGTTCACCATTGTGAAGCCCATCAGCCGCGGCGCTTTCGGGAAGGTGTACCTGGGCCGCAAGGCGGGCCGGCTCTATGCCGTGAAGGTGAGGCGTCGCCGGGGTCACGGCGCTGCCGCCTCCGCCGCCGAGCAGCCCGTGCAGGAAAGGGACGTCCCGAGGGGACGGGGAGGCGCGGTCCCGGTGTGAGCCCCTGGCCCTCGGGAAGCGGCCGCTGCTCGGGCACACCCGGTGCCCGGGGACGCGCTGTCCGCACGGCCGTGCCGCGCTCTCGCCTCGCTCAAGTCCTGGAGGGTTTGGTCAGGGGACCTCTGATAACGACAGCTCCTTTTATAAGTGCTTTGGATAAGGGGCAAGAACGACAAAAGCCTCGTCAGGCGCCAGAGCGCTGTTGGCTTCTCGCATGTAAACAGTTGCTGGAACTGAGTTCCCTCAGCTCCTGCGCCTGCCCTGGGGCTGAAGCACCGCCTCTAAGAGGCAAGACGAGAATAAATTATAAAAAGCGTTCTTGCTGAGTAAGTATTTAAAAAACAACAACAAAATCTGTTGCGTTTTCTATGTTGTTTCACAGAGGACTAAAATCGAGGCTTGTCGTTAGTAAGAAATCTACCAATTATTTGTGCAAACTTGACTTTGCGATTTAAAGGATTATAACAAGCTGCATAGTACACAAAGAATCAGAAACATAAAAACAGTCATGCGAAATAGGTGTTGCTCTGCGGAGCTGTATGTCTCTTCACGGTTTTATTATGAGCATTTTGAGGTTAAATCATTTGTGTGCTCTGTTTGGTTTTTCAGGTGATGAAAAAAGCAGACATGATCAACAAAAATATGGTTCACCAGGTGCAGGCAGAGAGGGATGCATTGGCTCTAAGTAAAAGTCCTTTCATTGTGCACTTGTACTACTCACTTCAGTCAGCAAACAACGTCTATTTAGTGAGTAAAAAGTGGCTGTGGTGTTTTGTGGTAGTCTTGGAAATTGAATGTGAACTGTAGTGATATCTCAAAATATTTTTGTAATGCTATTCCTTAGTCACTTTTACATCTTTCTCAGAATGGCTGAACAAGTAAAATATTTCTCTTTCTCTGGTGTCTTTGGACTCTTTCCACCCATGTTCCCCTCTATTACAGGACAAACTTTTCTAATAACTACTCTGTCTTAGAAATTTCTAGAAATCTTAGGGAAAACAAGTAATCATTCTATTTAGGCAGAAGCTAAGACTGGAAGGAACTCCATGCTTCACTTAAAGGAAATCTGTTTTACTTTTTGCTGGTGCTCAATTTTTGTTACGGTTGTTGGCCTGCATGACAAGATGATAACTGAGTGGCAAAACTAAATGCAGGTCCACACAGAGCACGGTGGAGCACAGCAGGACTGGTTTATGGGTTTATATACTGCCTCCACATAAGGATTCAGATTGTCTGCAAAGGCTCTGGCATAATTTGTGAGGATTGCTATAAGCACACAGGGAACAGCTTGATGAAGTTCTGAGACAAGGATGCACTCCTACAATGCATTTCAAGTGTAAACAAAGGCTTCTTTTTCTGGAATCTCTGAACTTCTGCATGGAGTAGAGGATTTCAGGGTTAAGGAGATGCTAGAATCATGTCTGAGTGTGTGTGTGTATACATATATATATATGTGGAAGAATATTGTGTATTGGAATGTAAGTACTGGTAAGATTTCCTGACCAAAATCCCATAAATGCATTCTGGACATCAAAGAGTAAGTCTCAGAAGCCCTGCTGACTTCTATTTTATTTTGACTATGACATGGGCCATCATAATGTGTCTGCATAATGATTTCTTGGGTCTGTGTATTTTTTTGCATTTTTTTTCATGTGTCTTAAATGTACAGTAACTCTCACTGTTTGCATTTTTGACAATTTCTACTTATTTCACAAAGACCAGGTCTGAATCTGATATTGTATGTAAATGATTGCATGATAAAGTATTGAGATACTTTGATTTGTATAGAACAGTGGTCTTTCGCTTCAATTTCACAGGATTGCTTTGCACTTCATTTTCTATACTGTGGAAATATACAACGTTAAGCTAAGTATAGATTAATATATGAGTATATAGGTTAAAATATATAATATTCAATATAGAAATATATAATATTTATAATATAGAAAATTTTCTGTAGTTAATTCTCAAAAGCTGTAGTCAACTTTTTAATTAGTTTCTAAAAGTAATCTAGGCAAATTAAATAAGTGAATGGTCTACAGAAAGAAAATGTATAATGTCTGCTGTTACATGAAACTTTAATTATTTTATCCAAGTGAAAAGTATTGTGTGGGAAATGAGGTTTGCACAAAGGTACTTCTATCTGCTTCTGCTCCTTGAAATTATACTTTTCTAGAGGTGAAGGTTATTTTGTATTTTACTTGCAGTTTTGAAATGTGTTTTAAATAAAAAAAATTAAATGCTTGAATGACAGGTGATGGAGTACCTTATTGGTGGAGATGTCAAATCTCTTCTCCATATTTATGGATATTTTGATGAAGAAATGGCTGTTAAGTATATTTCTGAAGCAGCATTGGCTCTTGACTATCTTCACAGACATGGAATAATCCACAGGTGAATTATTTTTTTCTTACAAATAAGTATTTGGTAGTTAGATTTTTTTATTTTTTCACTGTAACACATAACCATGACCGTTTCATTGTGGCAGCTACCACAGGCACCTCATTTGCTAGAGCTCCTGGAAGCTCTTTTTGCATGTGTGCAGTGCAGCTGTGTCGTGAAACAATGGCTAAAATCCCATCTGTCTGTGCGTGCTGAGCACACAAACCCGCACTGCTTTCCCCTGCCAGTGCTGTGTTAGCAGCTGTGATGGTTCAGGAACCCTCGGAGTACTGCCCACATGTCCTGTAGGACAAAGGGACACTGGCTACCCTGATGCTCCCCTGTAGTGAGAGTTCTTTTTGCATTCAGCAGTGCTACAAAGAGCACACGTGACAGCTCCTGCTGGAGGCTTGCTTGTCACCTGTAGGAGCTGCACATTAGTGAATGTTATGATGATGCTACTTGTGAAGGATGCTCACTGAGCCTGCTGAAGCACAAAATATGCACCCTTTGACATGCGTGCTAATTTTTATAAAGCCTGAGATGTTTGTGCTATATTTAATGCTAAATATATTTCATTCTTTTGGTGTGTTCTTCAAATTGGAATCTTCTGCTGGCTAAGAGATGTTACTGTTAAACACCTCTAACCAATGTTTTTTATTGAATATTTCTGGTCAGTTAACTTTCTTCTTCTTGCTCAGTGCTCTTTTTGCTGACTTCAGCTATATTCATATTTTCAGGGATTTGAAGCCAGACAATATGCTCATTTCTAATCAGGGACATATAAAATTGACAGACTTTGGGCTTTCCAAAGTTACTCTGAACAGAGGTAAGAGTTGTTTCTATCGTTTTGGTTGTATTAAAATGTATTTTTGCATCACATTTTCATATTACTGAGTATTTGACATCCCTGTAAAGGGCACCTTTCTAATAAGTTGCAGGAATACCTGATTTCCAATAGGTAAGTACTGATTAGCTATGTGCTAGAAAGGGATCTGCTCTTTGCATTGCACTTCAGAAGGTAAAATATTTATTCCTTGGGACAAGGGTGTGTGAAATATAACCTAGAACCCTTTCTTTGGAGGGATATGGATTTCAAAGTTTTCTGAAGTCCACTAGCAGATTTCAGTGGGTGAATGAATTATTCCGGCTTGTTCCTGTTTCTCTGACTACTTCTGCCCTTCAGTTCATATCTCTCAGTCCTGTATAAATTAATTTCCAATAAATCAACTGGGACAGCCCAGACATTAAGGCATTAATTATCCCATTTGAGGGATAAAAGGAGGTGCTAAGTCCAAAACAGAAGATTAGATCAGTGCTTTGGCATGTGAATGTTCTGTTTTCAAGCAGAAAATATAGCTGAATAGTCATTACTATCTGGCACAGGCTGCAGATCTTAAAGTGAATAGCCAGTTTCTGAACTGTTTGTACCTCCTTATCCAGATCATCCAAACTTATGCTGCACAGCACCAGTTCAGGTTTTTTGAGACAGCTGCCGGAGGGTGCATCCTTTTTATATAATTAAAGGAATGTAAAAATTCAGAGTTGTCTATGGAATTTGATTCATGGTTTTAAGAATATAAAAGAAAATTCTGGGTATTCTGTATTTTTATGATATACTGCTTTAACTCACGTTCTAATGGGACAGGTTATTGTGTCTTGTTGAACATTATATGGAAGCTTTAAAGCTACTTACTGCTAGTGAGCAAAAAAAAAAGGTATCCAAGGTTGAATTTTCACCTATGAAAAATTCTTGTGTAGCTTTTTTGAGATGTTTTTTGGAGTGATGGCAGGTTTGGAATCAAATTTAGTATCCTATTCCACAAGCCACAAGCTGGAACTGCTGCCTAAAAACCAAAGCTGATATCAAAGTAGAAAATGTAGTGCTTTTAGCATAGTATATTGGATAAGAAATTTGACTTCTACAACTTTTGTATGTATAAATGTACGGATGTATAAGAAAAAACACCTTGTGGTAAATAAGAATGTACACGTAAGTCTTCAGTTGGTCTTGGTGGCTTCATCTGTATATTTGTTGAGTATGTGACTAAAATTTTTCTTCCTCTTCGTGGAACTTAGGTAAATGTCTGCAAGTTTGCCTTTGTTTAATATCAAAATGAAAACCTGACCTGTTTGATTTTGGATTTTTTTCTCCTGTAGAGATAAATATGATAGATATCCTTACTACCCCATCAATGCCAAAGCCAAAACAGGACTACTCACGTACTCCAGGACAACTGCTGTCTCTTATCAGTTCTCTGGGCTTTGTAAGTAATTTGCACCATCTTTGGAGTACTTCATCCTTTCAGTTTATTCACTATCTTAAATTCAATAGGTGGCATTATAAGGCTATTCTTGCATCTCTTCTGCCAGCTGGTAGAATGACTTATGATATGTTTAGAGTACTTTGGAGTTCTGATGTGATTACCTTGGACTGTATTTTGAATTACTGACTTTTTAATGGGCATAGCCAAGCTCCAATGCAAGCATCATAAAGAATGAGTGAAATTATGCTCTCAATCCTGTATTGAGAGTTTGTTCAGACTCCATTAACTTTTAACTATGCTTCTTTCTGTTTGTTAGTATACTCCTCCTGTAGGAATGAAAGTGCCAGGGCACAAATCAAGTCAATCACCTGACAGTCTGCATGGAGTGGTTTCTCCTGTACCTATGGCCCAAAAGGAAAATACCCCCCTTTCAACTAAATTATTCAAAACACGTGAGTATACCAGGCCTTGTGCTGAGGAATACTCTGGCTGTAAGGTTGTAGTCTTTTAATTTTATATGAGTAGTTTGGACCCACTTCTTAAAAGGTGTAATTCTACTGCTGTCTTGCTCTCCACCATTCCTCCAGTGCTTTATATCTGGCATGTTTTCACCTACACTACTTAAATCATCTTCTAAAATGGTTTTGTTTGATTGGGTTTTTTTCAAATCATGACCCCTGAATTCAAAATCACCTTGTAACATTTTACAGAAATAGTGTCAGTTCTTGACATACTTTGACTCAAAAAATTGTTAAATATAGCAATATATATTTTCATTTAAATTGTCTTATCTTGCTGCTTTCTCATTTCTAACCTGAAATGAGAAAGAAAGCAACTGTGTTGCTAATGTTTGTACTGCTTTTACATTCTTGGCAAGTTCCTAATTCAAAAAAATGCGTAAGTTGACTATGCGGGAAAGATGACAAGAGAAATTGTTGTCACACACAGCTTTCCTTAGCTTCCTTTGATGTGAAGACTTAATATAGTGTGAAGTAAGTCGTATGTGTTGCCTGTTTGTATCAACATTTGATTTTTTTTTTTTTTTTTTTTTTTAAGATCTGGATAATTCGCAATTAACACCTATGATGCCAGCGAGGAGTTTAACTCCTTCTCTGCTTCAGTCAAGAAACAGGTTTGGTACCTCCAGCGTCCGTAGGCAGTCTCACACATCCCTGTCCAGTGTGGAGTCAGAAAACCAGAGCAGCCCCAGGTGGAGGAAAGATGTAGAGGTCAGGACTGTTTCATCTTCCCACTCTGAATTAAAATTAGTTTGTACTTGCGTATGCAGTATTGCAAATACCTTCTATTTACTTACTTGCCTCACTTGTTATTTCAAGTGTTGAGAAACTTTCCAACAGTAGAAGGAACAGGAGTTGTAATTTGTATTGAGTAGGATTTTGGATCAAACCGATATAACCTTTTCCTTCAGACAAATATCAGTCATGTGCAATGTAACAGGAGAAGCAGATGGTGTTGAGCCTGCAGCAGAGGGGTGAAAGGGAAGGCTTCACTGGCTGTCACTGGTTTAGCCCTATCCTGCACAAGGTGGGCACTGCTGGGAGCAGTGGCTTTTTGGAAGCTGACCTTATCCCTGTAGCTTTATTTGCTCAGCATTGCGGGTGAAAGAATTTCTTTAAAAGACAGAACTTGGGAAAACAATAAAATCCATTTCAAACTTCTGCTAGCTGTTAAACTGAAAAGTTTAAGGCTTTTATTACTGAAGGGTTTTGTATGAATTAACCTAACACCAATAATTATGGCTGATAATATTTTATCCTAAAAATATTTTACCCTATTTTAATGTGTTAATGAAATTCAGCACAAACACAAACCTAAAAGGAGATGCTGCTGTGCTGTGTAGTTTCTTGCCATGATTCCTATTTAGGGCATACAGAACAACTTACTTAAAACAATTTATTATTCTGTATCTATCTGTTTATTAGGCCTTGGTTTTAGTATTGTATTATCAATACATCAGTAATATCAGATTTTCCTTTTGTCATCTCTGAAGTGTAACATACCACAGGGTACTATGATGGGGTTCTTTCCTTTGAACTTTCCTGGAAACTGAAAACTTCTGAAGCTTAACTTTTTAAAATAAAATCACAAATACAGCTTCAATTGCTCTATTTTTTCTTCCTTCAGCATTTAAAAATACTGCATTTTCTATTGTATTCTAGCAAGCTTATTTTATATTTTTAAAAGAAGTCAAATTATCAAGTTATCCTTAATTTGGTTTTGATTTTTTCTTTTGTATTTTGAAGTATGATTTTTCACTAGTAGTAGTTAGAATGAATAATGTTGCAAATCTGCATTTCATTATGGAGGTTGTAATAAAGTATTTCAAATTAAGCATTTCTGTAATGCTGAAATCCAATTTTTCTTGATTTTCAAAAATTAATGTGCTTTTTTGCAGCAAAGTGAAGATGAACCTTGTTTTACAACATGCAAAACCAGTAACAGTGGATCAGCTCTCCTTTCAAATGTTATGTTGCCAAATAGCAAAGGTACTGAAGTTTTAATGAAAGAAGAACTTGAGTCTGCCATTTCTCCCATTGCCAGCAATGATTCTGGCAGCAGGCAGAAGTTGGGAAGTGAGCGTTTGGCTATAACAGATACTCCCGTGAGCACTCTGGATGTGAAAGGTGTAGTAAGAAAATGTATTTCTGAAAATAAGATTTGGAAAGAAAAAGTCTTTGTAAATAAAAGAGACATGTCTTATGAAACAGCAGAGACTTCCAGACTACAGCAATCCCTTTCAAGGCAGAATGAGCCTGTCAAAGAGGAAGAGATGTTTGAAAAGCCAGGTGTAAAAAGAAGCTTTGAATCAGTTGACACTAGTCCTTGTCAGGAACTTAACTATGTTAAAAAAACCAATGCAGAGTATAAACGTGGCTGTCAGATCGCAGAATTTCCAGCAAACAAAGGGACAGGTTTGACAACAGAAATTCAATCCTTAATGCTTTGTAATGATGGATGCCTATGTGACACCTGCAAAAGCAAGGAAGAAGTTAAGGGTTTTATTAGTAAGCAGGAAACAGTAGAAAGATTGCTTACTCCAACTGTAGCTAAAAATCTTATGTGTGATCTGGATGCAGACTGTGGAAAGGATGATGAAAAGGAGTACATGAACTCAAGTTTTTTAGGCACTGATGATGAAAAACCTTTAGATGTCTTCAGTGCAGATTCTGACTTACTTCCTGAAGTGTCTGTTACAGAAAGCCATCTAGAAAAACAGCTTTTAGATTTGGACAGAAGTGTTAAAGACCTTTCCTTTGAGGAACCAAAACCTGAAGGTGTGCTAATAACATCATCAGAGTCGCAAGATGCCTCAAAGAATGGAGAGGAGGCACATACAGTCCAGGACTGCAAGCCATTACATCAGAAAAAGGATTATGACCAGAAACACATGGAAGAAACTTACCTTGATACAGTATCTTCTCCTTCAGAAAAGATGATGGAAGCACTGAGTCTTTTAAAAAAAAATGCTGTTGTTTTTCGGAGTTATAATAGTCCAATCAATGTATCCAATATATCTGAGCCGTGCAGCATGGCTTCTTTAGATATAATGGATCTTTCACCTGCTTGCAGTGGCTCTTACCCAACAGCTCTCACTCCATTACAGAAAGGAAGACCATATCTGGCCTATCAGGTAGGTAAGGAGGCAGATAGAAACTTTGTGCATACATTGGATGTTAGAGACCTGATATTATTTCTGTGGTGAATTTAGGGAAAACTCAAGTCGTTTGAGGTAGTCTGTCAAAATGACCTTTGCTGACAGGGTTTCACTTGCTGCAGTTGTGTGGCCAAAATTATAATTTCTGTAAGAATTTAGCAGTAGCTTTATGTTCACTGCTTTGCCTTTGGTTCAACATGCATTGACTGTCCCTCTCTGAGAAAGCTTTGCTGTTACAGTGAACTGATTAAAAAAACAGAGGCTGTGCTATTTTGTCTCGTTCTCCTCCTAGGGCAGTGTTGTATTTTCTGTGAGCAGTTATAGGTTTCCTGATGTAATGGGAATCTTTGATTTTGTTGTTGTTGTTATCCTGCACCCTTCCCAAGAGAGTCTGTGAATGCTGTTCAGCTGCTGGTAACTACCATTGTACCTGCTACTTTTCTTTTTTTTTTTAATCCTGGTAAAAGTGATGGTGTAATGTGTTCTGTCAAGTGCCAGTTACAAGTCTGTTACAAAGATTGATGTAAAAAGTGCTTGCTGCTGGATGTGACACTGGAGGAAGAATTTAGGGATAAGTTTCTCAAAGAGTAGGCATCTTTGTGCTTCAAGACTGTTGTGATAAAACAATGGAAGCTTTTTAGGGAATGTTTTGTGACTGGTTCTTGACTTGAGCTTAAGTATCAATTATTACATCCATGACTAAACCTGAAGATGGGAGTTTCTGAGCTGGTTGTGTTTGACATCTGAAATCCTTGTCCCATCTCTTCAGACCCCTCATCGAGGGGATGCTGGCACACCGTACAGGACTCCAAAGAGTGTTCGGAGAGGAGCTGCCCCTGTAGAAGGTGAACGCATCCTGGGGACCCCAGACTACCTGGCACCTGAGCTGCTTTTGACACAGCCTCATGGTAAGACAAACCAGCCATCTGTCAGTACTTGAAAGGTGGCATCTTTACATTTCTAAATGTCTGTAGAACTGTAAACCCTTCAAGCAATAAGATTGGGAATTCTTCAAAAATAGCTAGTGCTAAGCTTTTGCTATCATGGATGGCTGTGTTTGCTACAGCTGCTTCTTCCATTCATTTACTACTTTCTCATAACCAGAGGTTTTGGTTGTCCATCACAGTCATGCTTCCTGCCAATCAGCATTGGAAGCTGCTTTGGCAGCCTGAGACTTGTTTGTGGCTTAGGATGAACAACCTGGTCATCCTGAGTGCCCTAAAGATTCTTTGGTATGGGAAAGGAGCGGGGGGTTAGTGAAGTTTTACAGTGAAAGCTTTAAGCCTCCAATTATTTTTAGAATGTCTTCTGTGTTTATTGATATTAAAGTGTCATGTGAAGCCAGGAAATTTTATGATGTTGCCTTAAAATCAGTTATTGGATTGAGTGAACTCATTAAACACTTCAGACATCTGACAGAATCTTCTGTATAAGGGAGCAGTAATAGCCATCAAATTTTTGGAGGTTGGTTTTTTGGATTTGTTTTTTTGTTTGTTTGTTTTCAAAATACTATACTAAAATAGCACAACTTTGAAGGGCATAAATTTCTTTGTCTCAGATTCTGAGATCCACTGAGATGAACAAAAAGTCTGAAATACTTTTCTGTTAACTTACAAGAAGCATTAACAAAAATTAAATGCAATGTATCTATCTCTAATAGTTATTGATGTATAATTGTATTTTATTTACATCTCAAAAGTATACTACTATTTTGTAGAGCTGCAAGTCTTGGGAAAATTACATGAGAGAGACATTGGGAGGTAGTGATTACAATCCTGTAGAACAATAAAATTCTGCTAAAATAAATTAACTAAAACTCTGTGAAGAGATTTAACAATTTAAAGGTTAAAAACTGAAAATACTAAACATATGTAGTTGTTGTTTTGCCTACCATTTAGGAATCCTGGTTATCTGGCAGATGTTAAAACTGGATAATATTTTGGAAATGTAATCAGTGCTACTTAGACGATGTGAAACTTGGTCACGAGGTGATTTCTGTGCAGTTACTGGGTTTTCAGGACTTCAGTGAAACCTTGCAGAGTTTGGGGTTTGTGTCAGGAAATTACAAATCTTCCAGTACCTTCAGTGAAGCCAGGGTTTTTGGAACTCCAGATTTTTCCTCACTAAATATTTTGCGTGTTGAGCTGATTGTGAATGTAGTTTTAATCTAAATAAATCATGTTACAAAACTGTTTTGTTTCCAACTTAGATTGAACATTGCCTTTTTTTAATTGTGGAATACCACCTTAGGAAAAAAAGTCTTCATTCCTATGCCTTCAGAGAATCATACTTGATATTTAATGTTCGTATTTGTTACTGGGTTTTTTGGCGATAATTTTAATATTTTTACTTCATTGTCTTTTCATATGCAGGGACTCTGATCTCTGGTGAGTTTTCTATATTCTGTGCAGAACTGAAGTGTTCAGCATAACTGAACAGTCAAAGTATAACCAGATCACAGTTTCTGAGAACATTGTTTGGGTGAACAATGTTCCTATACAGAAACACATGTCCAATATACCTCCACATAAAAATGTGTGATGCTCAGAGTCAGGAAACATCATATTGGTGTGACTAAGCTATCAGAAATCACACATATAAACATGAACTTCAGAAGGAAAGTCAGCATTCTTAAATTGTGTAACAGGAGGTAAAGCCAGAGACCCTTTTTCTCATTGCTGCCTTTCACTTTATTGCAATCAGTCTGATTTACTTTGTCTATGGGTGGAGAAGGTTCAGGTCCTCAAGACCTGGTGTTACAGCTTCTTGCTTCAAATTATGGAATCCCAGAATATCCTGAGTTGGAAGGGACCCAAAAAGGATCATAGAGTACAACTCCTGCCCTGCACAGGACAGCCCCAAGAGTCACACCATGTCCTTGGGAGCCTTGTCCAAATGCTTCTTGAACCCTTGCCAGGCTTGGTGCTGTGACCAGTGCCCTGGGGAGCCTGTTCCAGTGCCCAGCCATCCTCTGGGTGAAAAAGATTTTCTTAATATCCCACCTAAACCTCCCCAGCACAGCTTCATGCTGTCCTTGGGTCCTGTTTAGCAGGGATATGGTAGGAGTTAATCTGATTTTAATTAGACTTTGTGTGGGAAAAATTGCTGCTGAAACCTGGTTATTACATTGTTCAGGTTGTGATCTTATTAGACTTTGACTGGAGCTGGGAGTATTTTACCAAACATCCAGGGACTCTAACACAGTGGATGTGAACTCACTGCTTTGATGTGCTTAGCTTGGTGGGGCACTCTTACTGCTGTTAGGAGTTGCTAAAATTGTTTTAGATTACTGGTTAAACACTTGGGTTTTCAGCATTTCTAAACTTAACAGTAGCCTTTGTGAAATGGCTCAAAACATTGGTTTGCTTGGAGGTGTCTTAGGTTTTTCATATGCCAAAAATCCAAGAACAATTACATTTATTATCTTTCAAGTTGTTTTTTTTCATAGTAATTGTGGCATCTGTTCTTTATATAGTGAAGTGGGCATGGCTTGAAGATGCAGAAAGCTTGGAATGCATGCAGTGGTGTCTGTGATTGCTTTGCCTGCTGGTTTTGATGTAGATTAACAGGAGAGATTGGCAAAAAGACATTTCCTGTAATGTGGAAAACCAGAACTATTTAATAACAAAGCAGAGATAGCTAATAACTACACATTGCCCCAGTCAATTCAGTGTAATGGAAGGTAATGCCAGGTTCTTGTGTGCTGGCTCATTTCTGCAAGCTTTCTTCATGATGTTCACCATAATTTAGACAAAAATTAAGTTCAATAGTCTGAAGTTTTGGAGGCTTTTTATAGAAATGAGAGAAGGGCACAGGTGGCAACACGGTGCGCTCATCCAGGCTCTAGTCATGAGGCATCTATTTCTTATTACAAAACAATCTCTTGGAGAAGTCAGCTCCTGGCTTCTCTGTGATGGGAGTTGATAATTTGATTATTACTAAGAGCCCCTTGGTTTTATCAGTAAACCCCAATGTTACCTATAAGGAATTAAGAAGCAGAGTGGTCTCAAAAAACCTTTAAATATATTTTTAATCTGCATGAATATTAAATACAACTTGTGTCTTCATAATTTTTAAGAAACTTGCAGAATCTAAACACTCTTCAGTTTCTGCTAATCTTGAAGTCTTTGCAAGTATCATCTGTGTAATATCATAAGTATTGTAAGTGGATTTATTTTACCAGGTTCTGCTGTGGACTGGTGGGCCCTTGGAGTTTGTCTGTTTGAGTTTCTAACTGGAATTCCACCTTTTAACGATGAAACACCAACACAGGTCTTCCAAAATATTTTGAAAAGAGGTAATCTGTTTCAGTAATCAGGGTAAGTATTTCCAATATTTGTTTTATAGTTGGAGTTACTAACTCAATTGCATCTTTGTCTGTAGATATTCCCTGGCCTGAGGGTGAAGAAAAGCTGTCTGACAATGCCCAGAATGCAATAGATACCCTTCTAACAATTGACACTGCTAAGAGAGCTGGATTGAAGGGTGTGTATTAAAATTGTTCTTTGCAATTAATTGCAAATTTTTAATGGTGATCTCCTCCTCCTCCTGAAACTTAGACTAATAAACTTCTATGCCTCACCAGGTTCTATGTATAGTACCACAGCACTTAAAACGTTGTGGTATTTTCTGTATTTCTTGTGGGGTTTTTCCCTTTCTGAACAAGGTAATTCTGGGGCAGGGTTGTTTTGTTGGTTTTTAATTTTATAATTGAACTTCTGCTTTGCTTTACTGCTGTTCTGCTATGCATTTTTAGTGTTTGACATCTGATGTACCAAAGTTCTCTCTTTTTAATGGGTATTTGGAATTTTTAACCTAAATGACATTGGGAACCTTGATTAAAAGATGATAGTTTGGCATCTCCTACAACAAGCATTTAATTTACAGAGTTTTTTTTCCTAGGAATCAGCAAAATGTCTTTGCTGAATGCATAGGAGAATACAAAGCTGGACAATATATGCTGTTACAAAGTCTACTTTTTTTTCCCCCTTTTAGAAGGGCATAAACATTTGCTATTGTTAACAGTGACTATGTTTTATTTTTAAAAAAGTTGATAATGGAAAGGAATTTAGAGTGAGATATTTTGGAAATAGAGAAAGAAATATGAGAACTGCTCAAGAAATCACTAAGGAAGAAAATTACTATGGAAAGGCTTAGACATAAAGAGACTAAAAGCTAGAAGCTGAAATCAAGCCAAGTTAAAATAGAGAAGGCACAAGATTATGAATGAAGATGATTATGTCAGCAGAAAATCCTGTGACTTCAGTATCTCCCAAAAAGCAATTTGAAGGTGTTTTGGTTAAATACAAGTTATTGTCTTTATTTCTGGATTTTAGAGTGAAATCTAATTACCTGTCAAGAGCAGAATTTTAAAATGGATGACATAATGATTTCTTCCTATCTGAGCTTCTCTGACTTTCATTCTTTACCAAGACTTAAAACTGTATCTGGCCTCATCGTCCACTAAAGTGAAGTTGGATGAAAAGTTTTCAGGACAACCATTAAGTTTTTCTTGTTGTATCTAAGTTTCTATCACTGTCATCTTCTCTCTCCTCTCCAAAATTCGTGCTCTCTCTTTTATTGCTACATCAGGAAGCCTTTTTGTATCCCAGTTATGTTGTTGTAGTGCTGTGCTTCTCTAAATTCAATCTTTTTTGGGTAAGAGCAGCTTTAAAGCTGTGTTTGGCTCAGTGGAACTGTGTGGAACAGGTTCCCTGGATGGGGGTGGCAGCTACTTGTCCTGCCAACAGTTTGATCCTACTAAAGTTTGGGACAATCAAAGCCCAATTGCAATTTCCACTTTTATGAACTTCTAAAAAGGAATATAGAGCAAATCTATATGACAGTTATAGAGCAAATCTACTGACAGTTATAGATGAGGGAACAAAGTGACTATGGGGCTTGGACATAAGGAAGTTTATAATGCTAATGTGAACTTCTGTTTCAGAACTGAAGCATCATCCCCTCTTTCACGGGGTGGACTGGGATAATCTCCAGAATCAAACTATGCCATTTATACCTCAGCCAGATGATGAGACTGACACCTCTTACTTTGAAGCTAGAAACAATGCTCAGCACCTGACTGTGTCTGGATTTAGCTTATAGCATCAAGATAAGTGAACATTCTCCATGGTTTTGCACACTTACAGGTTGTCTTGTAACCCTAGTTTGGTCTTGACTAAGTTTCCTTGCTGAATTTAGTGTGTTTCAAGTTACCAGCCTATTTTTATTCTGATAAAAACTTTATTCTAAAGTGAAACTACTGTATGAAACTAGTGGCAAATGCCTTCTGCTACTTCTTATCTCACTGCACCTTACTAAGAGGCCATTGCGTTCTTGGAGCTAATAACTCTTGGCAATAATGAGGCTTTTTAATAGCAATGAATTATCCCAGTTAGGAAGTGTGGTGTTATTTCCCAGCTAAACATAATAGGGAAAGGATATAAAGGAATTGTAATTGTATCTAATTAATAACTTCCCTATGGGTGGTTCAGTGTGGTGGCAAGCTGGTTTGGGAGCAGTCCTTTCTGACCAGTATGAATATATATCCACTGTGCAAAACTGGTCATTTCTATTCAAGGTGGAAAATAGAAATCTTAATGCAGCACTGAAATGTTTTGTCTTTTGTCTTATTCCAAAGAAGGGATGAGAAGACACAATGGTGTTCCAAGTTAATTTGGCTAGAAGTGGCACGTGAGACTAGTAGGAGTTCCTCTGGTTATTATCCTGCCCTAGAGAAATGGGGCAGGGAGAGGATACTTGGGGCAAATCTTTTAAATGCTCTGCTCAAGTCATTGCATTGTAACCACCTGGGCTGTAGGAAGCTGGACTTGAACATACATTTTAGCAGTTACTGGTTTTACATGGAAAATGCCCAGCGTGTGTGTGTGCTCACTTGTGTCAGATGACAAGTGACAGGTGATTTTTTGTTTTCTAGCAAGTAGTATTCATACTGAAGCTGCTAAATATTAAAGACCATAATATATTGTAGGATAACAGACTGTTCTGTAAATTCACAGCCAGAGCTTGGATTTTGACTAGAATGTAAGATAGAAATATATATTCTGTATAAACCTGAATTAGGGGGAAGTATATTTAAATTTACCTTTAAATGCAATACAGAATTTGTGTCTGCTAGGTTTTAGAGGTTTATTTGTAGATAATCCTGTTTAAATAATCTTCAGTATTTTTCTTGCATAGGTATCTCTAACTTAAATATTTTAATTTCTCGGGTTAATACATGTTAGATAAAGATCATTTGTGCTAGATGGCGTTGCCAGCCAAGTGCCAGCCAGAAGCCAAGCATTTTGCCAGTGATTCTTGCCAAGTGCCTTTTGGTTTCATCAACTGACTCTTTGTAGTGGTAGGAAGTTCCTTCATTACTGTGCTTCCCTGGAAGACAAGATTTATGGATGGAATTCTGAGCAAATAGTGTCTGCCAGGCTTCCTGCTGTCCCCTCAGGTTACTGGGAAAGGAATGGGAATGGTGAAGAAAAGGGAAGGTTCCCAGAAAGACCTAAAGAGAGCTGATTCTTAATAGCTCAAAATGATCCATCTCAGCTCTTGATGTGGTAACTCAAATTTGTGAAACAGAATCTTGGCAAGTTGCAAAATATAGCATGAATCTCACTCCCTTTGCTAAGGACTGCAGTTTCAGAAAACTTCTAAATTGTTCAGTCTCACTGCAATTGTTACATGATGGGAAAGGTGCAAACAAATTAATGCACTACTGAAGCAGTATTCATCGACAACATTCTCTGAAAGAGATGAGAAGTTCTTTAGTGGTTCTCCTGTGTACAGTCAGAATATATAAACTGGGGTAGGAGGGTACCTTAATCACTGGTATTTTATACAACTTCTTTTTCCATTTCTAGTAATCTAGTTTAAGAAAGCAAGTCTTAAAAGAATTAACTATGATTACATGTCAAAGAAATAATATAAACTGAACACCACAACAGCTTTGTCTTCAGTGCTTTACAAGTGGTTACACCTGTTCCCTGGTGTATAACAGTATATAGGCAGTATAACACATTCCTGTCAAGGTGGAAGAAAACTTGTTGCACTGGGATAATCTTTTCTAACCCCTTGAAATAGTTCTTAATCATCTACAAGGGTCAAGTAAGCTTCTATAAAAACCTTATCCTACAAAAAAATCGTGGTGTTTCTACCAGTTGATTAATGCAATACAAAAACGTAGAATCTGTAGGACAGTAAACAGGCCAATTGACAAATCTGAATGTTGAATATGAAGTTATCACTACACTGCTGTCCAATATTTAAATTTTGCTCAATTAGCCCTGAAAATATTGCAACATCCTATTTTCTTCATTATTTTGCATTTATCCTGGTTAGAGCAAACATGGAATTCAATGTCAGATGTTGATTGTTGAGATCTGCTGTTTTGTTTGTTGTGGGGTGTTTTGATTGGTGGGGCTTTTATCTTTTGTAAAGAAGGTGAATCCTAGTTTTAGTGTTCAACGTGGAGTTCCTTGTCAACTCAATCCCAGTAGTTTTGCTCCACTTTTTGCTTGACTTGGAATAATACAGGTAAAAATTTAAAGGGTGTAATGTAGTAGCTGGAAAAGATTTTAGTGTTTCTTCTCATGAGTAATGATCTACAAATAATTGCGTAGGCTGGCAAAAGTTTCTGATCCTTAGAAGCTGTGGAATACAAATGGCAAATACTCCAGCTGTTACATGGTGCTCCCTGAAGGCCTAAACTTTATGTGCATAACCTACGTGTAAGCTTTGTAGCTTCCAGGTTATCTTCCAGGAAGGCAGTTCATCACCATTAGCACAGTCCATCTGAAAACTACTGGAGAGACCAGTGCTGCACTTTGTTACACAGAAGCAGCAGCATTGGCCAGTTATGCCCAGCCTCATGTGCTGTTGGGCTCACCCAGGCATGGGGCAGTGTCTGAAGGCCACGGGGCTGAAGTGCTGCCATGTGTTGCTGAGCTCAGAGGTTCCAGTTTCAGCATGATTGGGTTTACCCACGATTACTCCAGCAATAAAATGCATCTTTTCCTCTCTACTCCATTCTCCAAAGGTTCACTTTGCACTTATTCACATTTCAAAAATTCACTTTACTTTTGTATAAATATATAAAATAAAATAGTGCAGTTGTGCTGCTGCTTCTGCATATTGTTTTTCTTTTATTGTGATACATTTTCCCCTGCTGGAAGTGCGGCAAATGGATTTTAACACAAAGAAACCCTAAGTGCTTCCCACTACCTCAGCAAAGACAGCGATTTTAAGTCAGGAAATACCTAATGCTTTCAGTACAGGTGTGTATGCCTTTCATTTAGTTCATAACTTGCTAGCCCATGCCTGCAGGCTTTAGTACCAGCTACATTTGTGTACTGAAAATGGCAGGAGAGCAAAGTCCTGAGCAGGCCTGTAACTCCTCCAAGGTGCAAGTCCCCTCTCTGCATAACTGGAATGAGTAAGAAAGGATGGTGGCTCCATCTCCTCAGCACCGGCTGTGCTGCCACAGCACCAGAACAGCAGAGACAGAGCCCTGAGCAGGAACAGCTGCACCATGCACACACTTAGACCTGGCTCTGCTTCCATGCTTTCTGCTGAGCAGCTCTGAGGGGGTGGAATGTCTAATTTGGTTTGATACAGAGCAAGCTCCTGCTTTTCAGGTGAAGCTTGATTTGCTGCAGGAAACCAGCTTGATGTTTGCTTCACCAGTGCAGTTTGGGGCTGGGTCTGGCCCTTTCCAGAGCTGTGCAGAACTGATTTGGCTCCCAACCCTCCTGAGGAGAGCACAGGCTGAAGCTATGCATCCTAGGTCTGAGCTCCAGCCATCTGCTTCTGCTGCTGGCTCCACATCAATGCTGTGTCTCTTTGCACCTGGGCAAATAGAAAAAACCGAAACAACCAGTTTTCCTTACCTTGAAGCTGAAATACCTGCCAACTAGGAACCTGTTCAAGTTATTGTGAGTTTGAGATGGGCCCAGATCTGAGTCACAAGTGAATTGTTAATTGAGTGATGTTGTTTTGTATTACAACTTCCAGGTTGTGACTGATTCTTCATGATACAGCCAGCAGGCTCTTGTGTACAGTCACAGCATCTGATGTACAGCTTTTAGTAAACATTAAGTTCAAGATAAAATACAAAATATTGGGGATTGATTTATTGAAGTATGAATAAATAACAAGGATAATACAAGCCTACATTTATTTCAGGGGGAGGTTAACAATTAAGTACCTTTGGGAATGTCTGTCCCATCTCCAAGAGCTCGACCCCTACAGGTGACATGGTTCTGAGCTGTGGGAGGCACTCCAGGGTGGTTTGTCCTGGCAGAAGACATGCTGCTTCAGGAGGCTGGGTTTTCATGTGACCTTCAAGCTCGAGTGTCCTTCCTGTATGAATTCTATCCCTTATGATAAGAAATCAATCACGTAAGGGATTTTAAGCTCAGGCACAATGGCTTCAGGTCCCAGCAGAACTTCCCTTCCAGGATAAGCTTTATTCAAACCTGAGTTTTCAGTACGTCTCATGCCAAAACTCATCTCTGGCACATGAAACCATCTGCTTGTTACAGCAGTCTTCAAAGAGATTACAGCCATTTTATTTTTTAATTCAGCTTTACAATAAGAAAATCAGAAGAGGGGAAAAGTAACTAAAAAATCTGCATGTAACTAAAAAACAAGATTAAAATTTCTCTGGTAAAACCAACATTAAATTCTGTGATTACATTTTTATACAGTATAGCTTATATGAAAAATGTTTTCCAAACTATAAAAGATTTTCAGGAAGGACCAAAAAAACTTTCCTTAAAAATTATTTGTAGGATGTAGTCGTGGTGGAAAATGAAAGCACATCAATAATGGTGAAATTTTTGAATATTCAGAGCTTACCCATGGATTATGTTGTGACATAATTCTTCATAGCAAACTGTAAGTTTTCTGTCAAATCTAATTTTAGTGCATTTGCATTTTTCAGAGATTTAGACAGCTTATATATTAATTTATTTTTTTTAATTAAGTGTAAAGCATGCTTTTGTCAAGCAAACTTCACAAGGTTGTACCTCTATCTGTATATGGGTTAATAAATATTCTGTGGGGAAAAGAAAAATATCAGCTCCAAAATTAGCTGAAAAGGTTTTTTTCTGGGAGGAAGTAGAAGGGTAAGAGAGACACACCAGAATTGATATGTTTCATGATGTGACTTGGGGAAAATCCACAATAGATTAACTGCCAACAGAAAACTTACAGTGCACTGAGCTTTTTAAAAGCTTAGAGCTAGACTTAACTGAGCTAGTTTTCATCTCATTTTAAAGCACCTTGTGCCTAAACTATGCATTTCAGTTAAAATAAGCTGTTGTCAACAAGAATACAGTTAGGAAAGTTAAAAAGATAAGGTGCAGCCTCTTTACATGGATCCCTTGTACCACATGCTGTTTCCAAACTTGTATTTGACAGTCCCCCTGTTATTAATGGCTTTAACTTTCAGGATATATACAAATTCCCAAATCTTCTTTACAATTTTACAGGGTAAGTGAAGGATTCAACTTCATTTCTGACCAGTTTTTATATGGAAATTGCCCCACACCAGTTTAGCAGCAAAAATAACAAGTTGAATTCCTCAGAACTATATTGTATTTTTCCAACAGCTTACAATGTATTGAATTTATTCTTTTTTAGAGCTTTCACCTGGTAATACGTAACACTGTGGAAAAACAGGCAGGGATCTTGAGATTGTAAAACTATTCCAACGTTAAAGTGACAGTTTTACATATTTTTCACTTATTCTTTTACAGAGATGTTATTCTCTTCATCAACTGACATCAGCAAGGCCAGTAATTACTGAAGGCCCATCCACAAGCACATTCCAAAATAATTACTGTTCATATGGTTTTGAGGATGGAATTAATAAATTTATTTGTAACCTAGAGCTGTGAATCATTCAAGTTTCAATAATATTAGTCCTTAAATATTTAGCTCAAAGGTAGTACAAAATATTACTGTAACATAAGGAAGATGATCCCAAATTCTGAGATTCTATGAGAATTCAGACTTCCTTTGCTTTCCAGGGCCATATTCTTGAAGTCCTTAGTCTTGAATTCTCAGTTCATTTTTCTAGAAGAGGAAACAAATAAATTAGTTTAATGTACCTTCACATATGAGATAATTTTTCATTTGTCTAAACAAACAAATGAATTAAGACTACATGTGAAAGATTTCCATTCCAATAAAACACAACAGGGCTTCAAGATACCTGAAAATTTGCCCTCTTACACCAAGGAGGAGAAAATTCACTAAGAATTTGGAACTGCAGATGGAATTCCTCTGAAAAATCCCTGACCCTGTCAGTGGTATGCTGGCTCAGCAGAGCAACACTTAAAATGCTGTCTTCCCCAAGACTCCATAAAACTTACAATTAGAGGATTCTAAAATCATAAGCTGAAGCTAGACAACTTTTATAATTATGAAATTATATTTCTATCTGGGTTTGGGGCCCTTAGGATTCAGGTTTTCAAGCCTTTTTGGTGAAGGCTCCAGTACGAGTACCCAGATTTTCAGCATTAAGTTCCCCATAAAGGAACAGGGGACAGGTTAACAGGTACTGGGATGGAATGAGCTACCCCTGCCCAGGGACAAGAGCTAAACACAAAGCTCTTAGTTACAGAAGGCTGTCCCTCCACCAGTTACATGGAATTTCCTACACTCTGCAGAAGAGTTTAGAAGTCATGGCTCCACAGCTGTGGCATGAGACAACTTTGCATGGTAGCAGAGACTTGTGGTTTCTGCTGCAGGGACAGTTAATGTAATTTAAAACTAAAAGTACACAGACAGGGTCAATGCAGGCACTGTTGCCTAAGAGCTCACACACCTTAACAGAGCACAAGCTGAAACTGGTCACAGGACAGGAGAAAAGGACTCGTTTTGCAATTCCATTTTCTCACTGAGTGAACTTGATCAGCTTCCTACACATTGTTAAAGGAGATAGAACTCCAGATAGAAACGTGCTGCAGAAGCACATAGTCCTTAAATTCTGCCTATGAGTAGACTTCTTCAAAAACAGAGAGGAAGCTCAAAAACACAGAATATTCTTTAGTTGTTTCTGTTATTGAAGTTCATCTCAAAACAATACATGACTGAGTAAACAAAACATGGGGCTATGCTGTCTCTGTGTTTCACACTGATACTGGGTATTACCAGATACAAATCCTGATGTCTAAAACTCAAAAAGAATGTTGAAAAACTGAAGCATTTGGCAATGAGCCAAAAGAATCATTCTAAGACTGGAAAACAATTTTAAAATGAGATTCCAGTTGTTCTATTTGTTTTGTTTAAGCAAGAGATTTTGAGATGACCTGGTGTTAGCAAATAAGTAACCATGGAAAACACATCACAGGCTCTTTGTCAACTGCATTAATACACAGGAAAATCCAACAGAGGCAAACTGAAGCTAGACAAATCCAAACTAAAAGTAATCTACCATGTGTTCATTCATCGAAGCATTGAATCACTAGGACAATATTCTAGAAAATTGCTGGAAAGGGTGCTTTTCTAAAAACTGATGTCTGTCTGAACCTGTGGCTGAATTGAGGGTGCTACAGAGGTCAGAACAGATGATCAAAAAAGATTTTCAAGAACAGCACACTGTTCAGAGAGAGGGAGAGAACACAGCCATGGCAAGAGCAATTAGCAGAACACTGAAGTTCATAGAAGCCTCAAATAAAATACTAAAAAAAAATAGTTTTGATTTAAAACACCCCAACTTAGTCCTTGCTGACAAAGGGGAAATTTCAATTTGCTAGTGCAAAGAATTAGCAAAATATGCATAACTGCCTGAAAGCCTCAGGACTGCAATCTCTGGTTTCATCAGAGAGTGCAGCAATACCAATGCTGCTGCTGACAGCTCTGAGCCAGGGGAGCTCCCTGGCAGATTTGCAGCCTTTGTGGGCGCTGCATTGTTTACAAAGCCATGGGCTGGGCCCAAAGAGCAATGATCAGTGACAGGAATGTATTTGGAGGCCAGTAATTAGTGGTGAATGCCAGGGGTCCCTACTGGGGCCAATCCTGTTTAACACCTTTAGCAATGGCTTGGATGATGGGGCAGCACCCTCAGCAAAGCTGCAGATTACACAAAACTGGGAGTGGCTGATAAACCAGAGGATGGTGCTGCCATCCAGAGGGACTACTGCTGGCTGGAAAAATGGGCTGACAGGAACTTTATGAAAGACAACAAGGGAAGTGCTTAACCCGGCACTGTTTGGAGAAATGACTCCAGGCATCAGTATGTGCCAGCTGGGAGGCAGCTTGGCAGAAAAGGATCTGGGCATCCTGGTGGACACCACGTTGAACATGAGCCAGCAACATGCCTTTGCAACAATGGCCAGTGATGTTACAGACTTCTTTTCCAACATTATCCCTTCCTGCATTATCCTTTCCAACAGGCTGAGCAAGGTGATCCCTCCTCTCTGTTCAGCACTGGAGAGGCCACACCTGGAGTGCTCTGTCCACTTCTGGCTACATGAGAGACATGGACAAACTGGAGAGAGTCCACCAAAGGGCCACAAAGATGATTAAAGGACTGGAACATTGCTGAGGAGAGAGAAACACTGGCACAGGTTGCCCAGGGAGGTGATAGAGTTTCCCTCCTGGGAGATAATCAAAAGCTGCTTGTACACAGTCCTGGGCAACTGGCTTCTAAGTGTCCCTGGCAGAGCCTTCCTTCAACCTCAACCACTCTGTGTTTCTGTGATTTACCACAGGAGAGAAAACGATACCATGAAAACTAACAAACAAGAAGCCAGAGCAAATTCAGTTTTCTCCTAAGATCCACACACATGCAAACTCTCTGCAGTCTGACAGAGGAAAGAAATGTAAAAGCCAAGAGCATACAAGCTAACAAAATCAGGTGTGAGGCTGAAGTAAGCAGACAGTACCTAGAGAACACTCACTTGATCTCCTGATGCCTAGAGAGCTGACAAAAGGCAAGATCAGAGTATGTCCTTCAGCTGAAGGAAGCCAAGGTAGATGTTAAAAAATATCATAGTAAGGTGCTAGTGGATGTTAAATACAGGTGACAGATGGCACTCTAAAAAGGATGTGATAGGGAAAAAAAATTCTCATGGCAAATGGGACTAGGAAGTCTAGAAACAGTGAAAATGGCTCAAGAGAATATGAGGAGTGAGAGATCAGAGAATGTTATGGAAATGCTTCCAAGCTATCCAGCCTCACCCACTTGTGTATGCTCAAAATTATTTATCCTGTATCACATTTCATAGATTTGACATAAATTGCCACATATAAAGCATACTACATATAAAGTCAAATTAACCAGTACTTTCTCATACTGACAAACTTTCAAGGCAAAGAATTTTCTGTCCTGTTTGGTTTAAACAGGTGACACACACTGTATGTGTTCTACTGAATGCACATCTTTACCTTCTCTTTCTTTGGTGATACACATGTACCAACCACTGGGCAATAAATGGCCACACAATAGCAAAAGTTAAAATACCAGGAGAAACTTCAAAGGGCCACCATGATGGTTTCTAAGGAAAACAGAAAAAAAATCCAGTCAGCAATCTGTGTGCACATATTGAATACCACCTGTATACTTCTCATCACTTCAAACGCTACAGTACCAAAGAAAATAATAGTAAGACCAGAAGAAAAGATTAATCTATCAAGTAATTTCCTCAGACAGATTATTTTTTATCTCCTAGTCAAGGAAGAGACAATAGAAAAAGCATATAACAAGAGCTAAAATATTCAAATTCATCTTTCTTCACAGTTCACACTTTTTGCACATCATAAAAACAGTATTTTACCTTGACAGAGGAGGCGGGCTGGTAATTTGACTGTAGTGTTGCAGATTTTGCCTTTAAATACAAACAAAGGCTGATAAGTATAAAAAAGGAAACTGCAATTAAAATTTTTCTTCTTCACAATACAAGAATATGAGGTTTTTCATCTTGTGATAGCTTTGCAATCTGTATATATCACAGATAAATACACAGAACCTTTCCCATGTGACCCCACATAGCTGCTAAATTATCCCTCAAGTTTCCACTGTGCTTTATAGTAATTTTATTACTTCTCTGTGTCTTAGAAAATGAATCAGTGTCATTTACTGGACCCCTTCACAGTTTTTGAAGGCTCCCCTTCTCAACTTGTCATTGCAACTTTCTCAACTCTGGACTAGGCCCAGTTCCAACCCACAGCAGAAAGCACAGCAGCTTAATTTGCCTGCTTGCGTGTCTCAATACCAGTCTCTACTAAGGTCAAAACCACTGTTTTAGTTTGCCCTGGGCTACAGCTGCAGGCATGTCCAACACCATAAAGGAAAGAGAATAATCTGTTCCATGTCTTCCAGGCAATCCTCAAAATGGAAGTACCAGAATCTTTTCAAACTACTCCTATACACTATTGTGGTGCTTCCACAAAAGCAAAGCAGCGGGTTTTGTAGGTTTTTCTTTATTTATGCAAGCATGAAACAGAAGCTTCTGTTTCTTCTTAGGTAAGGACAGCAAGCACAGAGTGAACTGCTGGGGAAGAATCTTTACTACTTCTTATATTGCTCAGGCAAAGATAGAAATCTGTATTTAACCAAACATTAGATTCTTGAATATCTGTGATGCAGGAAAATTATGGTTTTAATAAATCCTTTTCTGTGGCTGCCTTAGATTTGGAGTATATGCATCCCACAGGATACTGCTTGTACAGCTTGCTCATTCTCATGCAGATCAAAATATATCAGCAAGTCAAACAAAACCAAACATTTCCAGGTTGCTGGTTAAACTATATTCACAACATGTTTTATTGAAACAGAAGGAAAGAGAAACCCTGTATCAATCAACACTTGCTTAAGAGTTCTACTGGCTGGATGAGGACATGATGTACAATTCCAATAAAGCTGGATTACTTCACGAGGAAAGAAAGCTATGAACAATCAAGTCTTTTGATAAGTGAAAAACGGAATCTGAAGTTCTGCCTGTGAGCATTTACCATCTGAAAGATTAAGATAATTTCTCACTTTCTTTGAAAATGCTTTGAATTCTCTGGGATCAGGCACTACTGACATTAAGTGTGGACTCTCCATACAGACTCCATATAATGTGTATCAATAACTATGGCTAAAATCAATCCAATCAGAAATCAGTGAAATAACATATCGTTAATTTCTAGGTCAAAATGCAGGGGTTTGCTTACATGTACCAGAGTCCTGAATTGTGCTCCTGAGAGTAGGTACCAGTAGGAAATTTTAAGTTGGACTCTAACTAGAGAATGTAACTGAAATGTCTTTACAGTTTAAGAAAATATTGTCAAAATTTTAATCTGAAAAAGCACAAAAATATCCAAGGATATTTAATAAAAGGTAATTAAATAACTCCAAAGAACAGTACCTGTGATGCTGCAACAGCCTCCAGCATGTGCAGCCTCTGCAGTACATTCTGCATGTCCTCCTGCAGCCGCATCAGCACCACTGCGATCTGCTCATTGAGGCTTCCCCGGGGGCCTCTGTCGGAGCCCCAGCGCTCGCCATCCCCTCCACTGCCCATCTGGCCACCCTGGGAACCGTCCCCTAAAGGCTGGAGTCTATGCCCTGGGAGGGAGGAGAAACACAAACACAAAACACAGAATGGGCTGCAGCTCCACTGAATATGTTTAACAGTTCAGTTTTCTCCCTTGGTTTTCACCCAGGAGTGTGGTACTCCTTGTCACAGGCTATATTCAGACAGTTCAACAGCACTGGGAGGTCACTGAAATGTCACCTGAGATGCTTCCCTACAGCCTTAGAGTGACAGTATCATTCAAATTCCTAGAACTGCAAGAACATTTAGAAAAAGCTATTAATACACAACCAGTCAAGTTCGGCAGTAAATTCTGCCCTAGCAAAAAGTAAGATCTGTCTTAGTATGTGTTCTAGGTTTGGCAAAGTCTCCAGCTGGAAAACAAAGATCACCGGAAAACAGAGATGAGAAAAAATAATTATTTGAAATCTACAATACTCCCTTAAACTAGATACAACTATCACTAGCCTGTTTCTGCCTGTAAGTAGCAAACTTCAATAAAACAATAAGAGAGAGAACAGGAAATAGTTAACTATAGTATGTTCTTTATAATAGTTTTCACCATATATGTTTTATTTAGATTTTCTTTCTATTTTTTCCATCTGATTACTTATAGGTGCTATACACAAAAAGGCATGCTATATATAAATAAAATACTTTCTGCCTTTTTTTGGTTTGTACAAGAAAAATTGATTTTATCCTTGACATTACAGATCATATCAACTGGAACGTGGTGCTGCTCGTAGGTGACAGTATTAGAAGTATTATGGAATTAAAATGTGCAGAGCTCCAACTTAAAAAGAACATCTGAGCTATTATGTGATTAAGAATCATTAAGTTTTAAGAAGCATAATGGATAGTATCAGGATCGCTCAAAGGTATGGCTAACATTCCCATTATATACAAAACAAGAAGTCACTGATATCTTTCCATGGCATTCCATGGTTTCAAATAAACCACCACAGAGATATAAATGTGTATGTATTTAACAATAAGTATGTAACTTCTAAAGAAACTCCTCTCAGACACAGACTGGTTTTGAGGATTATATTTCTAAAAAACCAAGCACCATAAGCAGCAGTTGGAGTATAAGTTACCCACTATAATAGGCATTTTGTTATCTATTTTTATTGTGAAGAGCAGAAGCACTACACACATGGCTGCCTCACTGCACAGCACTGACAGGTGCATCTCAGACACCAGTAATTTATGGCAGTGAGGAGAGTGGGGAACACAAATGCAAGGTCACAGTACCTCTCCCTCTTCTGACACTGTAGAAATCTGCTTTTTCTCCACCTTTTTTCTCCTTGTGAGGACCCCCATTACTGGCTTTGCCATCTTCTCCTCCACATTTGACTTCGCCTTGTTCTTCAGCTACTCCCTCTCCAGTACTTCCAGGTTGGAGATTCCCATAAGTCATGCAAGCGCGCCTTGGAAAATCCGTATTTTCTAACAGAAGACTGTGATCTACATCCAAGAAATGGGATGAATGCTTTAAAGATCCTTTAGCTGATGTGATGATCTCCAAGGGCTACAAATTAACATTAGCAAGTAATTAAATTCTGTAAAATATGACAGTTAAACATTAAAAAGGAAAAAAGCATCTTTACTTTCACATTAAGAAAATACTTTGCTCGGAATTAAGACTTTTCTTTTAAGGGGAGCAGTTGTTTTCCTGTAGAATATACTTACTAATGTCTAAATGTCATTTCCAGATTGAGAAGACATTTCAGGTAAACCTCACAACAGTGATACCACAGGAATTTCTTTAGACATTTCCAACATACACTAATACTCAATAATTACTAAAATAGAACATTAAGGTCTAAATCTATTCAGTTTTCCCCTGTAAAACTGGCTTTGCTTCCTAGACAGTGAAACGATCTCTTCCCTTGAATTTGGGAGCCACAGTCAGAAGGCCCATGCTGTCACCTTGGGTAGGCAGTGTTTGCACTCACAGCAAAGGGAGCATGCAGTTTATCATCAGCCTGTACCCAGCAGCTTGGCTGCACCTGTACCTCACACCAAAGAAAAGGCAGAGTATTCGATTGAGTTCTCACTCAAAGCTGATGGTACTACAGCAAGACATGAAAAAGGGATGATGCAGGTGGTGTTCAGGTTCTGCACTGGGACTGCCTTGGTGGGTGGTTCAAGCAGCCCTTGGCACAGGGCAAGGACAGGCCCTTGCACAAGGATATGCTGTAGCAGACTGGGGACCTTGGCTGAAAAAGAACTTCATGGAGAAGCCAAAATAACCAAAAGGAGGAGCAAAGAAATGGAAACTGCTGCCCAAATTTGTCAAATAGCAGTTCTGGATCATCAGAACTGAAGGGCAGAGTGCTGGCTACATGTTTTCCAAGAAACAGCTGTATTTATCTCTTTAGGTGATCCTCTTCTAGATGAACTTATTCACCTGTAGTTCTACTTGTGTGTTTACTTACATATACCTAAACATTTTGTTATTTTGTGCAAAACTAGAACTTTCCTCATGCAGGTTGGGAAACTGACAAATTATCCACCCACTTCAATTAAAGAATCTCAAACAAGCTTGAACAACACACAAGATTGGGTAATCAGCTAGATAAGACAGCTTGCAGCACTTCTATCAAATTATGTTTCCCAGCATGCTTCATTACTGGGCAGAATTTTGATTTGTTAAAACTACTTCCCTACATACTCAGGAAAGAGGTCGGCAAGAGAATGATGCAGTATTCAAGTGCTCACTGGCCTTCCTGATCCCAGGCACCATTCACACATTTCTCTCCAGAATCAGGAAACGAGGTGTCTGAGTACAACCTACAAAGCCCACACTTATCATGGGCCTCTAAAGGAGGTCTAGGCCAGAAAGCCAACAAAGTCTGCAGTTATGAGTAGTAATCAGCAGGAGCATAAATCCAATTAAAGCTATGGCAGCACAGTTGGTGCTCACCTTTTATAGGGAAGTCAGAGGTGTCCATTATGACTGAAGAGAATACAAGAGAACACAGAATTACAAGAAATCCTTGTAATCCCCCACTTCTTTAGACCTAGGCCACTTGCAGGCACTGGCCTACAGGCCACCTGCTAACGCTTATTCTTTATTTATTCTAAGAAACAAATGCAGAAGTTGTCAGGCCAGAAAAAAAAACAAGCAAAAAGTGAATTGTTACAAAGATACTTCCCGTTTCTTAAAAATAGCTGAATTCTGGTCCCTACATGTTATGAGACCCTACATTAATTTGTGGACACAGACCTTAGTTTCTTTATACTGTTTTTCCTTTTTTGACAATTGTTTCTTTGTACTGTTGTTTTTGAAGTGTTCTCCTCACATAAATTCTCAAGGCTTTTAGATCAGCAGTAACCAAGTTGTAAAATACTGACAATGAAAGGAACAAATCCCTATAGCTCAAACAGAAGGACAGCACACATGAGTCACATCGTTCACCTCTGCATGTCCATGTTCACTTGATTGAGAGGAACATATTAAAAATAACCAGCATACCAGCTTCAAAATACACCCAGGAATACTAAACCCCTACCTCTTCTAGTCCAAGCTGCTCCATAGAGTCACAATAAACTTCACTGTCTGAATCACTGGTTAAGTGCTGAGCTGCTGAGATCTCTTCAGTATTCTCTTCACTTGCACCTGCAGGGGAAGAGGGATAGCACATATGCTTTGTAAATGTGAGCCAGTTGAGCTAAACCTGGCGAAGACTACAGCAATGGGTTAAAATGTGTAGGTGAGCATCAATTCATGACCCTTCTATCTACAACTGTCATCCTGAACTTAGGTTCTGAATTAAGATGTTATATTAATTTAGGAATTACAGAAAATCTTTACTAGTGGGAAAACTATACTTCATATTGACATTTCTGCTTTATAAATTTTGATTTTGCCTTTTTCATTACAGTCTCCTTCCTAAGTTCAGTATAAAGCAGTTTTGCCTAAAGTTACATTAGTATTAAAAGTATATATTCATATCCCAATTTTAACAAACTGGCATTTATAAATGCTTTTCAGAATGATAAACCAGATATAAGTGATTTTTGCTTTACTACAAATTCACTTTCAAAGGCAAATAGTATTTGCATAGGTAGTGTAATGATATAACAAGAAAACACTTCTATTTCTCTGCCTCTGAATTCATCTGTCTTTCTGTAGGAGATACTAAAAGAAAGCCTTATTTTTAACTGGAATTAATTAGTTTTAGTATCGTGTCTTCAGATTTCTGCAGACAGACACCATTGCTAGTCTCTGAATCCCAGGATTAAGCTTCTCAGAAAGGAGTATTTTTCATGAAAAACATGTGCAAATGAAAACATGGTCCTGGAAGGACAATACCTTGGTGAGCAGCGTTATGAGCTATTTCTAGGCTTGGCTCCGTTTTATTTGTTTCTTCCTCTGGGTTCAAGCCATTCAAAGCAGATTTGGTCTGGATGCCATTCTGCATATCTGGGATAAAGCTGTCCTTGTAACAGCCATTACTAACAATACCTTCCAAATCCTTAGCAGCTGCTGATTCGGGTTTCACATTCTTATAATCTGTAAAAGAAAAGAAAACTTTGCAAAGAGAAAGCTCTATACCTAATAGCTCCAGCCACATTTCTTCAAGCAGCTAGCTTGCTAATGGACTGTATGTATAATGTATCTGCAGAACTAAACATGTAAATACTCCTATATTCCCATTTGTGTGGATTGTTCTGTTCTTGTAAAAAGCATAAAGAGCAGATACTAAAAACTTAACTAAGTAAATCCAAAGTAGGTGTCTCTTCTAAACTAAATAATAATCCTTATGTCCTTGGAGGATATCTGTATAGAACTATAAATATGTAATTTGATTTGGTTTTCACTACATGCTGTTATTTCATCATCCATTTCTTTATGGATCCTCTAAATGAATCTCACTGAAAGTTCTGTTTTATCTTCTCTGAAGAAAAAAAAAGTAATTTTCAATTCTACTCTTACAGGCCATGTAACCATTCATAGCTCTTAAAAAAAGCACTGGCAACAAAACCTGAAAAAATGCAGGGTATAAATATTCAGATAACCTTTTGACAGAACTTGCTAGGCAAGTCAAAAATCATATGGCGTAGCTTGCAAATTTGTACTAATTTTAATTCTTACAGCCTAGGATGAAACACAGACATCTTTCACATATGCATTCACATGTATTTACATCTAATTCCCTTGAAAAAGTACAGCATTCATGATACTTTGGTATTTTCTGCCACTTAGGTGGCTAAGAACAAATCTGGGAGACACAATGGTCCAGAAAACTTACCCTTTCCATTTATCTGCAGTTCTTTTTCTTCCTCTTCACGAAGCCCTTCCTCTTCTGATTCTGCGCCACTATCGCTGCTTTCAGCTTTTCCATTTACAGCTTTTATATTTGGAGTGGAATTCATAACATTACTAAGGTCTAAGAAAAAAAAAAAACACCAAAGAAAAAAACATGTATTTTAAAGGAACCAAACATACACCACCACTACCACTCCCAAAACTATCAGTCACAGATCTAGGAAAGCACATCCATATTAGAAGATACACCAAATAATGGCAGCTTATTTCTGTAACCTCTTTAGTAATTGGTTTAATGTTTCTCTTTTGTGGCCCATCACTGAGTGCCTGACTGCTGGTGCAGATGTTCTCAATGACTCCGAGGCAGCCCCCAGGGAAGAGACTGCAGCTACTTTCAGAAGGAGTCTCAGACCAAGCCTATTACTGTATTTAGGTTACAGCTGCAGCTGGGACTGATGTGGCCATGTTCTTTTAAACAAAAGTCACTGCTTTAACAGAATTTCCCTTTTGGGCTGAAATGCTTCAAACCTGCTCACAGTTCATAGGCAAATCTTGAAACATTATATTCAATTATATGAACAACAGAATTCTGAATAAGGTAAATACAACATTCCACACATCTGCTGTAATTTAGGCAGATGCAAAATATTGTAAGAAGGCTCATGTTTATAGAGATCTTTACGTAACAAATGACACATGGAAATAAATTCTCTGATTTCAGTGAAAAAGTTAATGAAATTAATATATACACTGAGCATTTTTTCATAAATTTTTAAAAAAACAAATATTGAAATAGACTAAGTAAGCACCAAATCCTTGTTTTCCACATCTTTGATCACTCCGTGGATCACAATTTACTCTAACTGTACAAAAAACTGAAAGGTAAAGATTTAAAAATACGAAGTATATAAAGGACAATTCTACTACCTCCTGTAAAAAAAAGTTATGGTCAAATACATCCTGATGATCATTTAAGCTTCCTATGTTAAGACAGAGTACAAAGGTACAAAGAGAGGACAGTTTCTGTGAGACACTTGCAGTTTACATCTTGGCTCCAAGGCTGAAATCTGACTGTTTTAATTGTCATCCCAGCATTTCATTTGCATAATTTCTACGTTCCCTTGTCAGAATCTTGAAAGATTTATTCTAAGACTTAGGCTTAACATTAAACAGCAAAATAATATCCAATTACATTGGAGTTGCCAAACCAGCTTCACTACTTTCTCTTGCTGCAAGGTAATTTAAAGCTAAGGCTTTTTTTCTACTTTAACCTTCCAATGAAAAGCCTTCCCACATTTCTCTCATTTCCAAGCTTATCCACAGCACTTTAAAAAAAGAAAAAAAGGTGAAATAACTTATTGTATAGTAACAATGAATATGTTAAATATTAAGTTCACCTTAGTTTTATGGCAAGGTAATGTTTCTGTGGGCACCCTGCATCACTGCTTTGATTTAATCCATCTCTTATCTCAAGATTAAAAAAACCCCTACTTTATTGTAAAACGAGAATTGGAAAAGCAATTGTCTGTCTTGTACACTACAAGAATATAAGCACCTGCTCATTTTCTTTTCATAGAAGGACACTACTGATTTGCACAGAAATTTGCTTCACAAAAGAGAAACCCCAACATAGTTCTATTTTTTTTTCTCACAAGTGTGTTTCATGAATTGTGAATCTCAGTTCTAAAGATGTTTTCCTGAGAAGCAGAAGCATAAGAAGTTTGGGCAGCAGTTATGTCCTCACAGCATGAGCATGAGGCACAGACACAGCCCCCTTTGGCACTGTAAGGCACACATCACCCTTCCCTTTAACAACAAGGGGGTGGGGACACAATCATGCATGTGTCCTACCCAGCCGTGGGAGTAAACAGGAACGACCAGGAGGAACATTGAGCTGTCATGGTGAATTAAAACTGTAAAGCTCCTCACCCTACCAAAGATGCTGCAAAAAGCCCCAGCTACACCATACAGTTTGATATACTGTATATATATATATACTTGATATACCATACTATGATATACTTCTTTTCTTTTTGAAAAGAATGTTTTTGAACATTCAAGCATGTTCTTTCTTCACTTACTTGCAGTAAGGAGATTATTCATTTGGGGAAACTTCTAAGTGATGTATCACATATATTTAAATTAAGAGGAGGAACTGAGAGAATGTATTAACAGTTACAGATTTATGGTATCACATCACAGGACACCTGAAAAACTGAAATCCATCAGGACCATATTTATTCCACAAAGTCATTCTTGGCAACAGTGCTTCTAAAGACCATAAAGAGGCATTGCTTTTGATGTAGACTTTAAGAACACAACTCTGCACAGAGTCTGGTCACCTGAAATGCCAGGCCTAATTGTGTGCTTTACCTCACAACCCTTACACTGCTATCCTCAGGTCTACCTTTTATCCTCACTTGCTTTTACTACATGGTAAACCCACAGCTGGCTGCCATTCTCATTGCTCTGAGCATCTGCTGAGGAACCAGACCTGATGGTCAATCATCAATTTAATCCTGGGAGTGACAGGTTTAAAGACTAAGCAGAGCTAACTAGCAGTGACTTCCACATCCCCTGCTAGTAGGTTGTTCCCTGAGCAATGTATATCCTCAGTGTGAAGACACAAGTAAAGCAAGCATTTAAAACCTTTCTTGGTTTGTGCTAATCCCAGCCAGGCACCCCTCACCCCTTTATTTAATGCACTCACTTCAACTGCATGCAAAATGTTAGTAGCTTTTTTCTGTTGCCCTACTTTAGATAATAAAGAATTCCTCTTGGCTTATTATTTCCATCTCACTACAAGTAACATCAAACTGTGAGATTTGTGACAATTTTTAAAATCAAAGCTCTACTGCTTTTTAGCCATAGAAGGAGTTCTATTCTGTAAAAGCCTGGGGTGTGGGCTTGGGGTTTTTAATGCTAAATAGTAAGAGCTGTATAACAGTAACAACTTGAAATAGAAAGAAGAAGGGTTTGACAAAAGAAAAACAAAAGGCAAGATGGAGAGGATGTGAAGAACAGACATGCAGCTTCTCTACAAGCTTTCACTAGATGCTTATTTTCTAGTGTCAGCTCTATTAAGGGATTTCCTACAAGCCATTCTAAATAGATTTCCTTAAAGGCAGCACTACAATTCTCCTCAATGATCTGTATAATGGGGATAAGTATCTTAAAAGTAAGTATGTGATTTTTAACTCTCCATATATTTCAAGGCTGTTTTTGTTACCCAGATGGGTGTTCAGAGCCTAAATGCCTCTGTAGATCTGCCCCAGCTTGAAGGTCATTTTACAAAAAGAACCTTGCCTAGCAGGTTTTTCCTCAAATTGCCTTGTATTTTTGTTTTATGAACAGGCATCTAATTCTTATACAAAATTAACATGTACTGCTGGAGCTGTACTGATGGTTAGCCCAGTACACCACAGTATCATCCTCACACAAGTTCTACAGCCTCTCACATGCTTTGAAAATACCAGTGATCAGGAGCCAGCCTACAACAGCACATGAAAGACGTGATAAAACATTTAGCTAGCTTTGTACACCCTCACTGCTTAATAAAAATTACATATTTTCATTAAATTATCTGCTCAACAGCAGCAAAATCTTAACCACTAGAAGATTATTTCCATGACCTACACTTGTATCATCTTGTATAGGGATCTCCCTGCACGCCTGTGTTTATGGCAAGTCTCAAGGAGTCTATATGCTGTACAAAATTGTTTTCATCATCAGGTAACTGTAATTATTTTCTAGCCCTCACCCCTTGATGTTTCATGCTTGTTACTGATCCAAGTAGGCTCCCTGTTTCGATTCCAAGTTTGTGCTGTTTCCAATACACTTGGTGCTACAAATCCCCACCTCATTTGGAAACTGATGTACCAAAATATTGCAAGGAGTGACTGGATGAGACACGAGGGGTACATGCAAGCATCTGGGTGCAATAAGCTCTTCAGCCAGAACAAGAGTTTCTATTCCCTTATTTCCTTGCATTCTTTTTAATATAGGACACTACAAAGAAAGTTTCCAAGGGCCCAGCCTGCTCTGTAACATCTGTTCTACACTACTCAAACACGCAGCTATCACAAATAAAAAGAGATTTTACAACAGTCTGTCAGAAACACAGACTGAAAAATCTAAAATCATTACTTTAATTATTGTGTTTTTATTTCTTTTGAATTTAAGTGCCTTAGGTGCAAGTTCTCTGAAAAATGTATACCCTAAGCACACATACAGGGGCAGCCACATCTTCCTCTACATTGTTTTCCTTTTTTTTTTTTTTTTTTTTTTTTTTTTTTTTTTTTTCTTGTGGTTTAGTCTTCCTAAAATTTATTATAACAGAAAAGGCCTCTCCTAATTTTTATTTTTCTTTTAATACACTCCAAAAGACTACAGCCTTGTTTTGTCAGCATTCCTCTCTCTGCTTATGCGCTTTTCAAGCTGTTACACTCCAAGAGATGCCTCTGTATTTAATAAAACAATTTAATCAACAATACTTGTATCTTTATTTACCATTAATAAACATTAAAACAGTAGTCTATGGATAAGAACAAACACAGAAAACAGCAGCTTCTCAGATATTTATATTAACTTGCAAATACAGTATTTAGGATCACTGACTAGTCATCCCAGACCTTTACAATTTTCAGTATCTAAGGAGTTTCTCATCTCCACCCATATTGCCAGTACCTTTTCCCAAGGATTTTCAGAACATGTGCCATATAAATAAGGATACCAAGTTTTGGAGTTGACTTGGATACATTTCCCTCCTCCCTGATGCTCCTCAGCCTGCTGCAGTAGAGACAACGTGCCTGGGATTTCCTGGCAGAGAGAAGCCCAGGCAGAACAGCAGCTGCTCCACAGGCATTCCCAGCACTGGCAGGTAGCTCCACAAAGGCCCCCAGATGTCCAGGGCCACCAAGCACACACAGCTCGGTTACACGGTGCATGTGCAGCCAGAGCAATGGATCCAGGCTTTGCCAGCTTGCTGTCAGCACCTCAGCCAACATCTGAGAATGCACATGAAGAACAGCTGCTTCTTAGATGCTGTAACTTGAAAGCATAGTACCATCATTCCAGGATTCAGGATGTCCCCAAGCCTGGTACTACTTCCTTCTGGGAGGAGCAAAACTTGCTAAGCTCTTTTCTGTGCAGAAGAGATAAAGTCATCATTTGGAACTTTCACTTTGCATGGCAGCTAGGAAGGAGCATTATTACACTCTTGAGTTTTGTCCCAGAAAATACAAAATGTGAGCACAGTGAACTCAGAATCCTATAAAGAAAACTGAATTATGCTTGAAAACAACATGAGGCCACATAGCTGAGCTGCACATTGTAGCCTGAATCAAAAATTGTTTTGCCCTATACCAGAAAAAAAACAAAAATGAAATAACATTAAGGCCATATTCTGCTGCCATCTGCTCCAAGCCTACCATCTGAACTGCCTTTTACAAAGCCTGTATCAAACAGCATCAGAGGTAAAACAAATGGCTTTTCCATGCATCTTAAAGGCTGTAATTAATTATTTTTGCTATACAAAGTTAAACGTGAAACACCAGTCCGTGTCCACTGGGCACTTTTCTGACAACAATCAAGATACAACTACCTACATCTGTCCTTCCCCAACCCCCCACGCCCCCATCCACTGCTTCTTTGTAGCTTGTCTTTCTAGAAGAGAGCTCTGAGAGATTCCAGCTCTTTCATCACAAGATCTTAACTACAATAAGATAGCTAAAATATAAGACACCAAAATTTTACAGCAAGTGGATACATCTTCTAAGTTATGAAACCTGAAGAGCTTTTGACATTTACTTTCCCTTTTGCAGGGAAATCTTGACTGGCTGGAGGAAAAAATCCAAATTCAACAACCAATTATGCACCAAAACTGTTACTGTTGACTCAAACCCAGCATGAATCACAATACAGAAGGGTTTTCTTTCCATAGAAGAAATCTTCTCATAGCTCCTTCCACTTAGAAAGAAACAATTTTTAATCTTATATTTTCACTTTTGGATACTTTGCTGCTCACCCTGTGGCAATATTTCTTCTGATCACTCTGTATGAGAGGGAAGCTGTTGAAATACTCAGGCTTAGAGCTACACTGATGCTCTGCCCTGATTTCCAGCAGTTAGACAGCACTGACATAAAGCCATCAGCCTGAAGTCGAGTCATAAAGGAAGCTGAGATTTGGTGTGTAAAGCCTGAAGCAGGTATAGATTGCAACAGGACAAGCCATGGCTTGTTGAGACACTGATTCCACATCCCACCGGGATTCTCCACTGACTGGCACTTGCTGGCCCAGCCCTTAATCTTCTATAATAATCCCATCCTGCAGCAAATGCTGGAGAGAATGTTCTGGACACTTCTGGAGGCTAAACTACTGAGATTTTAACAAAAAATTCTTGTATAGCAAGTTTCACACTAGCCTTTCTGAGTATCATTTGTAACCTTGATTATACCTGTTAATTTGTAATTGGAAACTAGAAGGGGAAGAAAGTTTAAAGAATGGGATTTTAAAAACCTCACTCACCTACACACCCAGCAGCTCCTCCTACCTCAATGCAACTCGTCATTGTGGTGCAGCCACTAACAGAACCAAATAATGCGCTGCTGTTCAGAGCAAAACAGATTTTAACTTTTCCCTTTTCTTATGAATGACTAAGAAGATTCACCCACACTGAATTCTGTAAAAATCCTAGTGAAGAAAGGTGGAAGGAAAGGGAAGGAAATCTGTTAAGCAAGTATCTTTGAAGTCAAACAGCCATGAAAAAGTGAGCTTATGAGGGAAACAGAGGGTGTTTCAGAGCAAAGGCTCACACAGAGCAGAAAGAGCCACCAAATGGCCCCTTAGAAAGCAAAGATGTTGAAAACAACCTGAGAAGGTCTTCAAGAAAACAAAACTATTTGAAAAGATAAACTAGTCATATGCAATCTAAAGAAACGCAGTTGGAAAATATATTGTATTTTAAGAGTCAGAAACTTATTTCTACCTGAAAAACAGTAATTAGGAACAGGCTCATTTTTTTCAAAGCTGATCTATGTCCTGTACTAACTACTGCCTTTGAAATACAAATGTTTACATGTATTTACTTGTTCTAAAAGCACACAGACCTCAGTGAGTATTGTCTTTTAAACCTAGCCCCCATATTGAATGACACCAAGCAAATTGTTAAACAGCTGTGTTTGTCTGTGAGCCAGGCCAGCTTCTGCCATTCTCACAGTGCCCTAAATGGGTTCCTCCTTAACAGTCCGTGCTGCCCTCAGCACTGCCCCAAACCAGCACATGCAGCACTACACAGCACCTTGCTTCAACAGACCTTCATCTGGTGCAACTGCAGCACAGCTGGGAGAAAAGCTTTCAGGAGAGAAACACTCCTTAAGAAGCCAAGATTTAAGGGTATTATAATGCTGAAACTTTCTACAGCTTCTGCAACACCTAGCTTGTTACTGGAGGCAACATTTGGTTTTCACAAAGGTTTACTAATACCACTAGTACTCAGCATGCAAGCAAAGGGTCATCTTTATTTGGTAGGATTTTAAAACAGATTAAATGCCTTATCACAGAGCAAAAAGATTATACAGAAAAATTCGACTGAACAACTTGTAAACAATTTCCAGATACTTTGCTTAGTTGTTCAGATACCTTAACTTAGTGTGGGAGGCTGTCAGATAGGGATTTCCTTGCTCCGCTTTGGATTTACTCTCATTCTGAAAAAAGAAAACATCCACAAACATTCTCAGGGAAACATTCTAAAGGATGAATTGGTTCCGAAATTCTCAATATTTTCCACCCCCTTTCAGATCACTAGGGTGCCAATCCTAGCCCACTTTTAGCTTCTTCAGCTATTACACAACAAAAAAGCTTAAATGCCCATTATAAAAAAATCCACATTTCCTGAGCGATGGTGTTTTGAAGCTTCTTGGCCTTTTTAATATTGACTTAGCCATCAGATTTCTTGTGCATTTACTAACAAGTGCAAAAAGTTAAAATGATACTCTTCTGAAGTACCCATCCACCTTATGTGTTCCTCTACTCTTCCAGCAGCTACAGACAAGTCTTTCTACAATGCTGCAAGAGTTACCTCTTCCCTTCTGCAGTGCTGCAGCTAAGAGCCCACTATCTTCTTTGATGTCAAGTATTTCATATACCCAAAAATAATTTGTCAATGACTTTGTCTGTAAAGAAGCACTTCATACCTGTCAGAAAGAGACTACTGACACAGCTTTCCAGAGAAGTGAAGCATTTCACACGCCTGCAGGGTGACCTTCCCAAAGACTACCCATGTTACATGCTTTCAAAATAACTCTTCGATTTGCTCAGCCTATTGGAGTGAATTCTCTATTTTTCTTTCTTTACCAACACATTCACGTATGGATATTGTAACCCATGGATCCAGTAAGTTTGTCCTCGTTTTTTAGTAGATGTTACAAGTCATTTATTTCAATGCTGGCATGTCAGACTTCTGTGTTCTTTATTAAGAACAGGCTCTATTGATTCAGAGAGGGAGTATTTCAATGGTTTGTATTTAACATTTTCAAAGAAACCACAAAGACTAGAGAAGCAATTATAAAAGGCTATACTTTTCTGTTGAGGCCAATCTGCTAGAGACAATACACAAGCCGTAACTGATGTACACTGAGCTTACAGACAATTCTCTTCCACTACTTCAAGAAACTGTTGATTTTGAGGCAGTGACACACAGTTCTTAAACAATTCGATAACGATCTGCATACAGATTAAAGTTTCATGGAAGAATGGAAAGCAAACTCAAAACAGAATGGACCAGAAGATGGGGGTACAGTATGAAGCAAGGCAGTCAAGAGAAGGGTCCTAGTTTTCAGAACATACCAACTGTCTGCCCCTGAAAAACATACCTTCCACAACAGAATTTACAGACTGTAGGGCTTGCGGGGGAAGAAAGAAACAAGACTGGATAAACTCACACAATCAAACATAACCGTGTGTCAGTTTTTAACAGTACTGTCACCAGTGTCTACATCATCTCAGACACAGACTTGGGCACACTGGTTCTACTCTTTAGTGTGCATCTGAAAGACTGAAGGTGATCATGCTTCTATACTTCTGTGAAATATTTTAATGTCATTACTGTAAACAACAATAATTATTTCTAGCTTCACTTTTAATCAGGGAAGCGGTAAGAGCACCAAAGAAAGGGCTTCAAAACCTTAAATGCAATGGTAAAGTTGTAACATACAAGGGACTTTGTGAAAATTCTGTCCTAATTTATTGTGGCATAATCAGATGTTGCACCTGTAAGTGGTATGAATGATGACATATCACCAGAAATTTTGCAACAATGACAGAAGAAGGTAAAGCTGAAATCTGCTATTCTGTTTAACTTATACTGTCTTACATTTAAGCTGCCTCTTTAAAAAACAAGTAAGCTAGATTTGTTATGGAAACAGGTACAATTTAACTTCCACGATTCTCTGTGTTATCTATGCAAGTAATTTTCTAAAGAAGTGGCTTCTGGCACTGTGCCACAGACACCAAGTATAAGTAAATCCTTATTACACACATCACTGACCTGAATCTACTGATACTCTTACCTGCTCATCAATCCAGCTGTCAGGCAAACCTATTGCATCCCACACATGAAGTATACACAACTTCAGTTGCGAAAAAAGTCACACCCACTTTCAAAATGGCCATGTAAAAACTTCTACCACTACCTTTCCCCAAAAACAATGAAAAATTACTTCTGTTTCTCTGAGGCTTGAAAATAAAACCACATTCCTTTAAGATAGGAGGAAAAAAGCCATATACAAAAGGCAACTTAACCAGTTGACTCATACTTCTTAAAGACATTAACCAATTTATTTGTGCAATGGATTTGGTTTTTAAAAACAGTTTCAAGTTTTGCCCTGTTGCATTTCAGTTTTTTAAATGTCATTTTAAGCCAGATTTAAACAACTGTAAGACATACAACAGCCTTATGAACACATTACCTGTAACATAATAACTGGTATGATCAAAACATTCTCACAATGGTATTGCTAAATAAAAATCAACACACTGATTTTTATGCAGCTCTGACACCACTAGGTTTGCCACCTGTCAGTAATATAAAAGGTTTAAATATTCCCTTCATGAACTTGAGCCTCAGAAAACTTGTATGTATTAGAGAAGCCATGATTTAAAAAGCATGAGGTTTGATTTTTAATTTTTTTTAAATTTTAGATCAGATGACAGAACTGGATTACCAGAACTGTATTCAGTTTGACAATCCACATCTACATCAGAATGTGTCAGTACACATTAGCTGTTCATTTTCTTCATGGAAAGGCACAAACAAGATTTTGTTGGGAGAGTTGTTTCATTTTAAATACTCTCCTTTCTTCAGGCTTCCTTCAACAGCTCAAAAAGCCTGTCAACAAGGACTAAATATGCAGTTTCCTGGACCTAATCACCTCAAAAGTAAAACAAAACAAAACCCAGCCTAATGAGGTGGCAAGCCCAGAAATCACAAGTGTTAGCAGGAAGTTCCTACAGCACCAAAACAATGGAAATGATGGATTTACACATAATTTATTATTCCTACCTTCCAAATACTTAGAGACTTTCTCCATTCGAACTGCCATACAGTAAAGAGAATGAACAGAGAGATGCAACATTTAGCTTTTAAATCATTTACAGAAAACAAGCCCCCAAAAACAGAGTTATGATTATTAGTACAAAGAAAGTTATTTGTCCGAACCTGATGTTAGGTCAGATCCTCTGTTCTTTTTATCTTCTACTATTTCATAGAATGGGCCTATTACTTGTAGTAGTTCTTCAACTTTGTCCGTCATTGGCATACTCTCAAGAATCTGCACAAGTCCAAAACATGAAGCATCTTATGAAACAGCATTTTAATGATTCAGTCATTCATTTCAACTGATTTGAGAAATTGCTGGTCATTGTAAAACTCAGTAACATTTCACTAAGTCACTAAACTTGTTATTCTGATTTTTTTAAACTTTTTTTAATTACACAGAAACAACATAAAACTAAGTTATTGGACAAGAATCTTATATTAACTTTTTTCAGGTGAAGATGAGATGAGAGTGTTAATGCATTTGTCCACACTAAAACACAACCTTGACAGAGTATTTATTAATAGACCTTGGCATCCATCATTTTTTCAATTTTGAACTAAAGCATCTCCAAGTTCAAAACGCTGCTGTTAGCCAATATAATTACTTTACAGACGAGTCTTTCCGCAGAGAAAATAGAACGGAAATACTTTTTTTGTCTTAGAGGATTCTCTGTACTGTCAAACCCTACCACCTTCAATGGAATGTAAGGAGCATATCAGAAGTGCTCTACTAGGTCCTTCTAAGCCTGAACAAAACAACGGACACAATACAGCAAAACTGAGAGAGCACAAAGACTCACTTAGAAGAAAAAAAAAACAGAACCAGGTTCTGCTCTTGAAGTCATTTGGAGCATTTCCTCATTTTAAGTTACAAAAACAATACCTTTGATCATACGATAGCAATGCAAAATCTTAAATCTAAAATAAGTTGAACAGAAGAGATTCAATAGTTGGATACTATTTTAAAGGCACATGGTATTATTGTCCCATTCTAGTTTAAGTATTTTGCCAACAGCTTTGTTCCTCTTTCAACCTCTATTTTTTTAGTTACTATATTTTAAAAGTGGCAATAGCTATAGGTAAAAACACAGACTGAAGCAAACTAACCACTACAGTGCACCTCCTCCTCCTCCTGAAGGGCACCAAGAAAAGCAACAGATGAAGGCACATGCTGCCACAGACCATGCTGCTCAAAGGCACCAAGCACACCAGCAAGCAGTAGGAGCAAAAGCTGCAGCGTTATTGCACTGAGCAGGAGCTCCAGGCAGGCTAACACCTAGCAAGCCAACACTTGCAAACCAGTCAAGGATACCAAGAGACAACAATTCTATTGACCTGCAGTTTCACTGCCACTTCTCTGATCTGTTCAGCATACATAATTCATTCTGTCTTTGTTAGGGTGAGATACTCCTATACACAGAGCTGAATATGAGACAGAGATTGAAAAGGTTTGTGATTGCTGATTGTTTTACTTCAATAACATTGAGAGAAACAAGAAGCCTATTCTAGAATAAGGTTTGTATTTGTTATGTATTTATTTCTATAGTCAGCTCTGTAAACTGTTTCATACATGCATTTCTCTGGTATCTGCACATTACTGCTCTTTATGCATTCTAAACAGACCTCAATATATTCTGTGCTACTTATAGCAATCTTAGAACTATTTCTAACTGCTAGCTTTTAGGTGAGCACAAAAAGAGAAAATACTTCCACCAGCAAGAGTAACTGCTTGCTTATTATAGCTACTAAGCTTAATAAGCAATCTCAAAATTTGAAAATGAAAAATAAATTATTTTTATCCTGATTTACTGTTTTCCTTGAATGTCACATGATCCATATATACTCATGTTTTAAATTAGAAACACCATGTAGTGTTAACACTTCATGCTAAGATATCACTTATTTGTACTACATAACAAAACAATATATCTGAAATGTAAACAAAGTAGTTTAAACAGCATTGCAAAATAAATTTCAGAAATGCTATCTGAAACAAACTAACCTTGAATTTGAGCTCAGGTCCATTTTATTTATTTTAACTGAAAATAAGACATTTGGTCATCTCTCACCAGCATATCAAAACCTCACCCAGACACATTCCTCAACTGTGATTTAAGGGTTACATTAAGGAGGGGAAAACACCCAAACAAATTTGGAATTTTGTGACAGGGTCATCTGATGCATGTACAGGCAAAAGAAAATGTGCAAATGCCAGGGAATGCCCCAGGGCTGGGGGAATATGGCAATCTTATACACCCTTAAACACAGTCCTGGGATATGAGCATACAAGTGGGGTTTTGCCCCCTCAGACATGGATACCTACACAGCAACAGCAGACTGCCCACAGTAAGTCCATGAGGATTAGTGCAGAACGTGCTGATAGAACAACCCAGAGGATCCATTTGAAATGCACTTCCATTGACATTGCAAGTAGAATCAACTGGGATGGAAAAGCTGAAGCTAGTATTCCAAATGTGAGAGCTGAAACAGCACCCAAGCAGGGTAAACAGATTCCCCAGTTTCAAGGCGGAGAGGCAGGAAGTCATTTGCTCTCCTATCCCTACACGTAATCCGCACAGAAGCAGAATATTTGTGGTTCATTAGGGTCAAGGAAGCAGACTTCCTCACAGGAGGTTTACTAGAGCTGTTTCAGAACTAACATTGCAGTTTCACTTGGTTTTAGTGTCCTGTCCAAACCAGTTACTGCACTGAAAAAAACCATAAGATAATCTACTGAAATAACAACGTCTATTGAATACAAGATTTGAAATGAAGCACTAAACCTTGTGGCACACTTTCAAAGGAATTATTAAAATTTAGAGGGATTTTTAATCAAACAAACAGTATTCGGCCTTCTGTGTTTTCTGGAGCGGCTTATTTTTCATTTTAAAGCAGACACAGTAATAGCAGCAGGAAGTAAATTACCAAAACTACAGACAGGAAAAAGAACAGTAAATGAGACTCCAGCTCCTTGCCTAGTAAAAATTTTTGCTGTATCACCCATTAAACAGATTCAGAGTTTGATGTCAAGATAGTGGCCTAGGAAAAAAGCAAGTGTATTTGGAGTAGAACTTCTTCCCCTTGACTCAAACCTCATTATAATAATAGATTACAATTATACTTTTATTCAGATTGTCAGCAAATAATCTTTAAACTGGAGAAGTCATCTTTAAAAGTTTCAGTGAAAAGACTGCACTGAAAAGGGTTAGTTAAGAAAAGACATGAAACTTTTAACTCTGTTTAGTAATAATGCAATTCCTGCTTAATATGGTAACTGTGACTGTTCACAAGTTACACATCTATTTGAAAACAGAGCACATTACTCAGTGCTAATAGTTTCACTGCAACTATAATATTCCTGGAATATTTTTGTAACAAGTACAGAAAATTCAGGTTGCTGAGTTCTTAAAGAAAAATCAAAAATTACTAAGTTTACACATTTGATTATAATAATGTCTCCAGTCATGAGAATGAGACCTTTTCTCCTAAAGTCTTTCTTGCAAGTTGTTTTAGTCTCTTGTCCAGGATAAGGATCACTTACCTCTCTCAGCTCTAAGAACTGAGGCTGTGTGTAGTACCATTTTTTTTCTTTAATGCCTCCTTTACCATGATTTCAATATTTCACTTTCTTTAGCCCTGTCATTTAAGCTTCATATCAGCTAGAGCTCTCATATTTCTCTGAAAATAACACAAATTCCGTAGCTTTTGAACAAACTTCGTAATTTTCTTCTCCCCACAGGCCAAACAGCATAGCACTGAAATGTAACAGTTTACATAGGGGATAACTCATCTGGAGCTTCAGCAGGAGTAGTCAGCAAGACCTGCCTCACATTTCGCTATTTCTGGAATACTTGTTCTAGAAAATCCCTTCATTAGCTAACATACCTTTTTCATTTCATCAACATAGGCTATCATGGCTTCTTCTTTGGACATGTTTCCCAAGGCACTCCAAGCATCCCTAGGAAAAAAAGTCACATATACCTTCAGTATCTTCAGGGCGTACTGGTTTTTTTTCAACTTGGCCTTAAGTAGGTCAGTTATGTAATGTCCAAAGCTTCTCTGATACAAGTAAAATGCAAGAATGATTCACATTATTTTTAAGTACAAATATATAATTTGCTAGGATAATCACACAGTGGAAGAAGAAGCAACAAACTGAACAGACTGGGGACTGAAGAGTTCCTCACTGACTACCTATGATTTTGTACCCAGTAAGTTATAAAAAAGCCCAGATGCGAGACACACGCATTACCCTTTTGACTAAGTTGAGTTTAAGATCCTCTGCTGTATAAAACAAACAGGTTCAGACACTTCAGCCAACACTTACAAACAGCTGTCACTCAGGTAGAACAAGCTACAAGAAAAATCTGTCCTTTTTAAGCTTAGCAACTGGGGAAAGACACATCAGCCTAGTAGGCAAATAGTTACTACAGCAGCTACTTATGACCTAAATAAAATCTTCCCCTCTCCAACTCTGCAAGACAGAAAACTTTAACCAAATTTATCAGTATTGCACAAGGAATCTGTCAAAACACAGACTGCAATAAAACATTTCCTCAGTTTTGCACATGATTTGATATTTAAGAGTATTTGTCCCACTCACAGAAAACCACCAAAGTTGGTGACTCACATTCCAGCTACAACCAGCCAGGTGGATAAAAGCTCACTGCCCTAGTCTATCCCCTGCACTCTGGCTTGGGGAGGCTGAAGAGGAAGGAAGGATGAAAAAAAAGTCACAGGAATCATTTCACAGATTCCCAAGACCACTATGACCACAAAGACAGCAATAATATTTGTTCTTCGGGACAAATCATCATTAAAATATTATAAGCAAAACATTCACATTGGCTTTTCAAAGTGAACTTAGCAATTTGGTGAATCAGAAGTCTTCCCAGGCCAAGGCAAACACAGATAGTGGGAAGCCCTGCCACTAAGCAGACAAACCAGAAAGACATAAACCCAACCTCCCTACTAAGAGCTCAAAGCTGTATTAGTGGTTGCCAGTGAGCACTTATTTACTTCAGGCTCAAATCACACATGAAAACTCAAGAAGAAAGAACTCCAGACACTCATATACATCATTCATTCTTCAGAGCACCTAAAACTTCATTTTACAACATGGGATAAACATTGCAGAGGTACCATGATGACAGTTGCCCAAGAAAAACCAGCCCACCTGCATAATCCAAGGGAGCATTTCCACCTGCAACTCTGAGAAGTTATAAATTATCTGAGTTAGAAAGCTGGAATACAACAGAAAACTAATTCAAGCATCAAAGGTTGTAAACATTCTTTTTATTTAAAAAAAGAAAGAGTTTAGAGAGCTTCTTTCTCCAAGTGCTACTCCTCTAAACATCTCTACTCCAAGCTTAAAAAAATAATCCCCAGAACAACAACTCAGGAAAAGTTACCATTTGTATCTACCGATTGGATCCCAAAATCCAGGTCGAGGAATGTTACAGGGTCCTTGGGTTGCTTGCTTATAAAAGCTATAGAACTTGAGCATCATTTCATTCGTTGGCTGGAATGAACCTAGTGAAAGCATTTTAAAATACAATTAAATTGTCATCAAGAATATTAGTGAGTATTTTACAAGCTTAATGGTTCTGTGAGAAAACAGCCTGCAGCCTGTTACAGCCTGATTCACAGCACTACAGTGTAAATCAACAGAGAATGTCTTCACCTCACCTACCGAGAACCAGCACCACTGAAAATATTTACTGTGCAAACAGCAAGTTTCAAATGGAGTTTAGAGGACTATAACCTTTACTACTGTTAAGGTCAGACACCACTATTAGAATTAAAAAAGGTAATAAGTAACATAGAGTCGATGTCCTTTCACTCAGTTTAAAGGGACAGGTTTAGCTCTCAGTAAACAAAGTATCTTGCAAGTCACTTTACTGTTAACAAATGATAACTTACTGAGAGTTTCCAGAACTAAAAAAACAAACAACAAAACAAACAAATAAAACCCCCACAATTAACTCAAAAACAGCCTTCTGCAGTGTTTTTGTTTACTTTAGGTACTTGACAACACTTTCAGTAAGTTTCACCATACCTCCTGATCTGGTTTTCTCTTCTTTTGTGGCATACAGTTTTATAGAGGTAAAAAATGTAAATATAAAACTCTAACAGCTGGCAGGGAAGATCCATAACCAATCCATCAAATCAAGTAGCTTGAGGTTGGATCCTAATTCATTAGAAGTTCATACTGACCTTTATCTTAGAACCTCAAAAACATCCGATTTTACTTTACACCACAATTAATGATGTATGTAATAAATTTTTTTTTTCAAAAACCATTATTACAACTCTTATCAAAAAGATATGTTTCGATTTTTTTTTCCGTTTTGTTAATTCTTTCAAGCAGAGGGGAACTCATGGTAACAGCTTTGTTTAAACAACTTCAGGGTTTCAGGGAGGCTGAGATCGCGGGGAGGTGACAGATCCCCTAATGCAGGCTCCCGACTGAGGAGCTCCTGGCAGGGCTCGGAAGGCCCCCGAGCCGGCGCTGCCCCCGAGAGGCGGGGAGCAGCACTAATGCCGAGCTTCCAGCGGTTCTCCAGCCGTTGCTGGGGCGGCCCCGCTGCCCTGACCCCGCCGTGGCCGCGGCCGAGCCCCGCCGCCCGCCGAGCCCTGCCCGCTCCCGGTGCCCGCCCGGCCCCGATGGCGCCGCTGCCGCCGGACCCCCCCGCCGCACTCACCATTTTTGGGCAGGCTCTGGATCACCTTCACGGCCGCCTCGAACCTGGTGGCGTGCAGAGAGCCGGTCTCGGCCATGGCTCCGGCCCCTCACCACCTCCTGCTCGGCTGCTGGGCCGCGTCCGGCGGGCCAGGCTCGGCTCAGCTCAGCGCCCCCGCTGCAGCCAGTGCCGGGAGGTGCCGGGAGGTGCCGGGAGGTGCCGGGCCGTATCCAACCCCAGCCCCGTTCCCGGCCTCGGCCCCCGCCCCGCGCCCTCCCCTCCGGCGGGGCCGGGACAGCCCAGCCAGCACTTCGGACCGGCCTCGCCCCGCGCCCCCGCCCGGCCCCGCGCTCAGCCCACCCCGACCTCCGCCCCGGCCTCAGGCGCCCATGTTACGTCTCCCACAGCGGCTCCCTGCCCTTCCCTCCTCCCGCACCGCCCCGAGGCCGCGGGAGCACGCCGGGAAACGTAGTTTCTTTCTCTCGCCTTCTTCTTCCTCTTCCTGCCCTCTCTCTCCACTGCTTGTATTGCTACAATACAGGAAAACGAAAATTTCAGAACGTGCCACAAGCCACCCGTTTTACGGACCTCAGTTATCTTCAGGACATCTACCACCTGGCAGCCTGCTGTGCTGCTGCCCCTCCTCACAGCCATCCTCATACCCGCACCTAGTCCTACACGATTCACCTAAATTACCGCTGTAGACGCATTTTTTGAAATTGTTTCAATGAATCCGATTTACATTAAAATTTTAGGCATGCCTAGAACCCAGGGAGCAACTATTTCCATGGTATCCAGAGATGTGGGTGAATACCAGCACAGTACTACCAGTTAGCTCCGGAGCTAAATAAATGAATGGCCTTATTCAAAAGCGCTGCGCATCCAGCACTCTGCAAAGTCAAACAAAAGTATGCTAAACCAACTGCTTTTGTAGCAAATGGAATAATTTACCCAGTTAGCAATAGGATGAATTAACAGCCCCATTGAATGGACTTGAGTACAAAAACTTGGCATTCAAGTCAGTTCATTTATCTAGTACACAATATATATTTTAAATTCCTCTGAAGGCAGTTGTGTGCTCACAGTGTATGCCCTCTGCTGGGAAAGAAAAACTCCAGAGAGAGGGAATTAGAGCAGATCGGCCCCAGCTCTGCTGAGCTCGTACATTCCACAAGGTCAGCATCCAGCTGGCCTGGGGAGAGCTTTGCTGGAGAGAAGCTGACACTTCCAGAGGTGTTCAGACAGGATTCCTCTCACTGGGCAAATGATGAACCCGTGTTATAAGCACTGCTCCACTCCTGAATGTTACAGAATAATTTCTCTGCATTTTTCATTTTGAGTGCTAGATTTCTAAAGTACTTATGAGCTTCATACTAAAATCTATCATCTTTCTTTTTATCCATGAAGGTAGGTATGACAGAGGCTTAGATCAAAGGGAAGTGCTTTTTGAAGATAAATAGGTCTCTGTATTCTTTGAGCATGCAAAGAGTTAATTTCAAAAATAATACAAAAATTCAGAGCCTTTTGTGAAGCCAGCTGATCTGTAAGTTCTGTTTATCCAAGACAATCTATAAGGATGTTTGCCTTTTAATGGATTTAAGAGAAATTCAGTCTGCATTTTTATAATGAAAGTTCCCAGGCTTTCACTGGAAGTAGGCTTTAGAAGAGATGCAAATGACAACCTACTTAATGGCTGCGTGCAGAAACAGAAGCTGCCCTCTTTGAACTGAAGATGTGTGAGGGTGTAAGATCTGCAGATCCAGAATGAGGTAATTGAAGTAACCAAAAATATTCAGTATCATCATGCTCTGACACAAGCATGAAATAGTACATGAGACGCAAATTTTGAGCACTGAAGAATATTTTGTGAGAACATACCACAAACGACTGGTTAATTTTAACTGTCATATTTAATACTAATTAACATTGTTAATATATGTCTTTATGAATATTTTGCCTTCTCAGTGCTGTGACTTCCATGAAGAGTTAACCACAATTAAATGTGGAGTACAAGTAATAAGGGAAATCCTCTCATCTCTCACAGCCAGCCAGGAATGGATCTGCAGCTTTATTTCAAGGAGGACCTAGGCTCCATTGTAGAGGGAACAAAATTATATTACATACTTGCAAAATCTAATTATGATGTATGTGTTAAACTGGGCTGTGTTTCTATTGTTCCACAAGAGCAGTTTACAGAGTAACTGTAAGTGTAACTTGCTCTTATTTTTTTAATCACCCAATTGTATGAGAAGCCGAACTTTGGGAACTGTGACAGAAAGAGTGATGCCCCAGTGATGCCCATCAGTTGGGATGCAAGAGAAGGGAAACCTTGGTGCTCTGCTACCAGCGTGATTTGGCAGCAAGTGCAATGCATGACACTTGACATGTCTGGGTGATTTGCAGTCCTCACACTCCACTTGGTGTTTCATGGACTGCTTATGGATAGCCTGTGAATCACTAATATGAGACATTCCTGGCAGCATTGAGACACATCAAATCTTGTATGGAAGCATGTGTTGTGGAAAGAATACATTTAGGGGATCTCTGAAGGAAAGGCAGACAAGCGTGATTTTGAGTGTATCCTTGGACCTGTCCTTCACAGGTGCATTAGGCATGATTATTGAGTTCAGTGCTTTTATGCCACACACTATCAAAGTCTATCCAAGTCTGATGTCTGGACCTACCCTGCAATCCACATTTTGGGCAGTTTTGGAGCTGCCACTGTCCCTTCGTATCATTTTCATTTGTATCCTACTGCATTAGTTTTCTAGCAGTTGCTTCCAGTGCTGAGCTATACGCCAGCTCAGCTAGAAGAGCACCTTCATTTTACTTGAGGGACAAAGGAGTCAGTTAAATTATGCAAGTGAAAAGCTGAAACTGGAACCAATTATGCCTATTGCTCCCTCAAGGATCTGAATCACAGCAGTGTATTTTACAGACTTCTTTAAAAATGAGAAAACTTCTTTTCTCAAGAAAGTGGACCATAGTCTCATATGCATTATGAGCAAGTTCTGTCAGCTACCAGATCCAAGAGCATGTAATTTTAGCAAGGCTTACTTTTTGAAGTATGTAATCCAGCAGGGAGGAAAAATGAATTATTTAAAACCTAATAGTCATAATTATGAAGAACTAAATTAGCATTACAATTTCTCAGTCAAATCTACATGCTGATGAAGAATGGAAGGATGTTGCCTAAGAAGGGAATAGTTTTTTGTAAGGGGCAACTTTCTACACTGTTTACATTTGAAAGGCTAATATTAAAAATAACATTTACTTAGAGGATTTTTTAAATGAAACCAGGAAGGATATTTGTATCAAAACCAACAGCTCTGAAGAACTATTTGCTTACCATGAATATGGCAAAAACAGTGGCTGAAATTTGTTCACTTATGTAGGCCAATCCCTGTTCCTCAGGAAAAGCCCTTTGGGCAAAGGACTAGTTTGACACAAACGAGAATGCTTTTGGGGATAGAAGTTTCCTTGTGAGGTTCAGTTACACCTCTTAATAACTCAACTAGAAATACCCATCATTTCACAGCTGGGGATTAAGTAATGGAATTATTTTTACCCATTATTAATGGCAGCTTCTTTGCCTAAGGATTAGCCTCCTCCTTGTCAAAGGCATTGAAGGTAACAGATCCCATTTCAAATCTCTTTTGAGCTATTCAATTCAGGTAACTCAGGGTACTTTCAGTGATCAATATTTCAACCTGCGTTTTTGTTTTCCGCTATGTTCCCCCACTTCACACATATTTCAAAAAAAGTAGATGGAGTAGCAAGAGTATAAGCTTAGATCTGTTTCATAAAATGCTCTTTGAAGAACAAAATATGACCATACTTCCAAAGACATTCAGCAGCATTTGACTTTGCATTGAAGTATACAGCACTTCTGAAGCCAAAACCCTTTACAGGTTTATATCTTTGTAGGTTCTAAAGCATAATGCAGTGCTATATTGCGTCTTAAGCCCCTCTTTTTTTTTTTTTTTCTCCAAGCCTACTATTATTTCTGTGATGAAATTTTTAATAAAGTTCAGTTTTCCTTACTGCCTCAAGGTATAATTCTTGTAGAGCCAGCAGACAGTTATAAGAGAATTGTAGAGATTTTGCATAATCTAGAAAGAACATTCTAAAAATCCTGTTCCCTTACAGAGTCATAAACTGAGCTTTGAAAAGTATGTAGCTTCATCCTGCAGCAATGACAAACTGTGTCTTATTATAAACATCAGAAGACAGCTCATAATAAATACTTAATCCTTTCCCTTCAGTAAAATACACAATTTCTGGAGGTCAATTTGTGCTGTCATTTACAGTGATATAAATTTGGAATCATTTGATTGATTTGGGAATATTTGTGGTGTTACACATTTTCATAATGCAAATGAGTAAGAATTTGACTCTGAAAAATCGAACCGTGTCTGGTATATTTTTCCTGTTTTGACATTTGTGCTTTTCAGCTACTGCTGCTAAAGTTTTAGCAGCCTATCCCTCTGTAATTTGCCTCTTGGGAATAGCAAACAAAATACTGTGACTGTATCATATTAATGTGCTTATGCAATGGCATATTTATAGCCAGACAGCTCTTGTGATATTTTCTTTTCTGTATCTGGAAAGGGAACTTTATGCATGTTCTTTTAAAATTCTAGCAGAAGAATTTTATTATTCTTTCTAGCAAGTGTGAAAAATGACTTTGTAAAAATTTGATAATGTTAATTACATTTTTCATGAAACACATTTACCAATGTGCAGAGCCTAGAATATAACTGGCAAACATCTCAAGTATTTTCAGGCCTGTGTTTATCAATGTGGATATTTATACAGGCAGAAAATATACCACTGTGGGTTTGGTCAATGAGTTTCAAGAACCTAATTCAACAGATTGGTGAATTACTGGAGTGAGTCCTCCAACAAGCTCTCAGAAGGATTTAAGACTGAGTTTAATTGGGTGTCTCTGCACAGGACCCCCACTTCATTGCAATCCTCATAAGCACCCAGCTCTTTTTCTCTACCAGTCATAGTAAAGATCAGACTTCTGTAGAAATCAGTGCCAGCTAAACACTTTCCAGTTATGAACCACAGATTTTTCACTCTCATATTCAGATCACGTTTGCAGCAAGACATTTCTAACAAAACTTATCTGGGAAGCTTTATTGAGAAAGAAGTTTGACATTCAAAAGCTATTTCAGTTTATACTGTTAGATCATTTCTGCTCAGCTGAAATAAAGGCATTGTCTTTGCTTTGCAGTTTTGGGGTGATAAGGCCTGTCCAGTTCACTTAGGTGGGGTAGATGGGTGAACTACAACAATGTACAACATCTCAAGATAAGACCCTCATGGGTTTTGCCATTAAAAAAAAATAAAATATTAGGCTGAGTATTTTAAAGCAGAAAAACATTGTATGAATAAATAGGATGGTAATAGTGAGGAAAATAGTGATGAAATCAAGTGTCTTAAGTGGTTTTTTACTTTTCTTTGCACTAAAGTATTCAGATCACTATAACATGTTCAGCATGAGAAACTTAATATCAACGCTTCTATAAATGATATGTTAATGAGGAAAGATAGCCGTCAGTTTTTGTTCCCCAAAAACTAGAAAATAATAAAAGAACTTGCTGAATAGATTTCTAAGTAAATTACTGTTGGTTTTTAAAAATAACCCAAGAAATAGAGACAATTTAGCTACACAAAATGAAAATTATCTTTGAATCCACAGAAGTCTTTGAGTGCACCTAAAGAGAGGTGTTTAAAGGTCTGCTGCAGATAAAGACACAACTACAGCCGTAAAGTAAGAGGGGAGCTAGGCGGCCACGTCACTGTGACAACAATTACATTGGAATCTGTCACACTGAGTTATCTAACAGAGGGCAGAGGGCAGTTTTGGGAGGCATTATAAGTCTCCAACCAAAGATGTACCTGTTCCCAAGGCCCAAGTCTTCAGTGTCATAGAGATTACTTTAACACTGAAATCAAATATTAATACTATATTTTGCCATGCAAAAGAAACAGAACAGTAAAATATGCCCTGCATAATATTAAAGTGCCATACAAAATATTAAAAATATCAGTTTTTAATCCTTATGCAGCCATGTCTACTAGATTACTAAACTCCCTGTTATCCTCCTGAAGGATTCTCCAACAATCCTACAAACCTGTATAAATAGCAATCAAGCAGCTCCTGGATTTCTTTTATTTAGAATTGAATTCAACAATGTTTTCACTCCAGTGAATTCATTCGTTCACTGCTATGTCTTTCCAATATTTTAACATCTTTTATGAATAATTGATACTACTAGGTACTTGTATTAATGTCAGAGGCAATAGAAGACTGGAGTATTGCATTCTCCAAACTCAATATTCTCACTTGTATGTCCTTTTGGATATAAAGGTGGGTGAAGGCCTCAAAGCACAGGATCTTCTTACCCTACTTGTAGTCGAGGACCCCCATTATAAGTGTGTACTCTTAAAGCTTTTGTTCAGAGTGGTGGGAACAAGAAGGAGTTGCAATCAGTTTTGCTGTTTGTGATGCTAGCTTATCAGATTGTTCTGGCCTGTCAGTCTGTTCTTTTAATTATTTGTCTCTGTCTTTATCACTATCCTCTGTGGGAATTTTATCAGCAATGATTTTGTTTTCTTGGAGGCTGATCAAAATGAGTTAACCAACAAGGAGTCAAGATCAATATACTCTTTATGACTACTTTTGAAGACTATCAGCTTTTTTTTTTTATTGAAGATGCACCATAATGATTTTCTATTAAAATATTTATTTTAAATTTTTAAATTGTAGTTTCTCAAAGTTTTATTAAGTATTTTACAGAATATAAATACATTTCTACAACACATTTATCTATTCAATTTGTATTCTCACAAAAGGATATTGAATTATCTTGAAAATATGTATACTTCACCATACATTTCTATTGATCTGCATTAATTAAATTGTTCTTCTTTAATTTTTTCTTAGTGGAATCTCCTGTTAGTCATTCTGCCATATACTCGGGATCAATATTAAGTTGATAGGACTATAATACCTATATATCTCTTTTCAATATTGGCACAGCCTTTGCTTTCTTTCAGTGCTCTGGAACTTCTCCAATGTTTGAAAACTGTCTGAGAATGACTGTTAACAGTCCATAACACTCCTTGCTGGCTCATTTAAAATTCTTGGATGTGATTAAACTATATGTGCTTATTTAAGATGATCTAATTTTAGAAGATGCAGATGACTAGATCTCCCTTGTTTTTCCTTTTAATGTAAATAAAAATATGGGTTTTAAACACTGTGATTAAAGCTTTGTGCTGGTTTGAAAGCAAAACCAGTGAGACTCCCAGTCAGAGATACAATTTAATAGAAGAAGAAGGGAAAAAAAAAAGGTGAAATAAATAGAATGATACAACCTAACACCCTGTTGGTCAGGGTGTTTGAAAGCAGTCCGGGAATCTTCCTGGAGCAGCAGATGTGGTTCCGCTGGAGCAGAGATGAGCCAAAGCAGTGATCCCTGTAGAAACGTCTGGTAGCTCGTCTCCTCTGAGAGTTCAGTGGATAGAAGCTGCCAGTGAGGTCTCAAACCCTGGATTATATCCAGGTGGGAATGCTTGGCTCCTCCCCCTGGGCAGAGCATCTCACAATGGCATGATTCATCTTATCAGTCATGCAAATGGATCCTTGATGGCCCATTAAACAGAGATAATGTCTTCCAGGAAGGCATTGTTGGGCTCGTTAACAGAAGATAAGGAGAACAGTGCCCCACCTTGGCTCCAACGGCTCATGGGGATAGAATACATACCTTGGGCACAATTTTACATTGTAACCTAGGACAAGCTTTTTATTTGTAGTGTTCTCTATTCCAGAGTCTATGTCATGATAAATGTACTGCAGACACTATTTATTCACTTTCTTTTTCAAAAAGTTTTAAAATAGTTAAATATTTGGAAAATGTATTTGTGGTTTATAATAGAAGGAACAGTGCAATGACCAACTATATATAGGTATATTTGTACATACATGATAGAGTAAAAAGTAATGATGTTCTGTATGAAATTGATGAAATTATGAGCCATTGGTAAAATCATAGAATCGTAGAATAGTTTGGGTTATAAAAGACTTTTAAATGTCACCTTGTCCAAACCCACTGCAATGGGCTGGCACATCTGCAACTAGATCAGGTTGCTCTAAGCCCTATCCAGCCTGATCTCCAGTGTTTTCAGGGTTGGAGCAGCTACTCGTTCTCTGGGCACCTGTTCCCATGTTTCACCACTCTCATTGTAAAAAATGTCTTCCTTGTATCTAGTCCAAATCTACCACCTTTTTATTTAAAAACTACCCCTTGTCCTATTGCAACAGGCCCTGATAAAATGGTTATCCCTTTTAAGTACTGAAAGGCCACAACAAGGTATTCCTGGAGCCTTCTCTTCTTCAGGCTGAACAACGCCAACTCTCTCAGCCTTTCCTCATAGGAGAGTTATTCCTTCTCTCTGATCATCTTTGTGGCCTTTTCCAGACCTGCTCTATAGATCAATGTCTTTCCTGTAGTCAGGACCCCAGAGGATGCAGTACTGCAGGCAGGGTCCTCCCATGGATTAGGTGGGTTGTGGTGTAGTTCACATGGCTGCACAAACCTTTTGACCCCACTCCTGTCGCAGCTCCCCCTTTTTTCTGCATAAATAAATCCAAAATTGCGCACAGGACAGAGGAAGGAACAAGGGACATTCACAAATCAAAGACCAAACCACTGTAACCACAACCCAAACATGAGTCTTTCAAAGAAAAAATAACAGTTGGGTTGACTTGTGCACACATTCAAGCTCAACATCCTGAGCATCCCACTGATTTTGTAATAATAAAACTAAGTCTATGTACATTTATAAGCCCTTGGCTGTCAGGAATTCTGGCCTTGTGGCTTATTCTCCTGCCACCTGCCATTCCCCTTATTTCTTGACTCAGATTTGCACTCACAGTAGGACTCACAGATGGATATTTTCTAAATCATTGTGAAAGAGCTTCATGGTTGCTGGATGCTGTCACCTGCATCACCAAAGCATCATTGTAATATATTTCATTAAACAATGTGTAGCATAATTGGTATAGGGAATCAATGATAACACAATAAATATGCACAAAAATTATAAAATTATAAAATTATTTTATTTTGACCACAGATATTGAAAATATCTTACATGTCTTACATGTCTTGAAATGGGAAATTTGAAGGTACAAAGAAATATGTTAAGCCCCCAAATCAATGGGCCTGGATATTTTACAATATTCAAAAGAGTTATCAAAAAGTGATTGGGAATTACTTGAGAAAACACATTTTAAATAGTTGTAGTAAGATGAAGTGAAAGCTCATGTCCATCCTAGAAAGCAGCTCTGTGGTGGCTCTTCAGTCATTCAAAATGTATCTTCTTTACTCCCTCGGGTCTGTATCTCTTTCTCATGTGCCTCAAATTATGTGTTTTCTGGTGGGGCTCACCATATTCAGAGCAGTTTGTTAACACCCTGATGCTCTTTAAAATGCACACCATGTGTGCACAAAATGTCTTCATTTATCAGATTAGCCCACAGATCAGGCACTATTCAACAGAGCAGGATGGTGCCAGAACAAGGGTGTCAACCCACCCTGCAGCATAACTGAATTCCCCCTTCAGTCCAAGCCTGGGAATGAAAAACAAAATAGAACCAATTACTAATTTTCAAGCTTTATCCCATTTTAACTGACAAAGGCAAATTACATTTTAAAACCTCTTTCCACAAATTGAGTCGGCATTCACACATTCCTTGCTAGCTACTTCCAAGAGGCTGAGGTGACCATCTCCTGCCCATCTATGGCTGCTGATTGCTGCCCCTCTGATCTGCCTCTGAAACAGCTCCCCTTAATGCTCCTCTCCTTCCAGACAGAGTAAAGGAGTCAAACAGTTTAAAGGTGCTGACCAAGGCTCTGTTACAGATTTGTCTTGGTGGGGCAGCATGAGGATGGCCAAATCTTGGCCACAAAACCATTCCAGCACAAAACTCTTGCATGGATGCAGATGTCTGAGCAAACCTCCAGGGTCATGGCACAGCTGGGATTGTGCCTGGGATTAGTTACACTGCCCTGAAGAACCAGGCTCCCACAGCTGAGCTGAAGCACTTTGGCAATACAGTAACAGGTATATCTATCCTGCAGGAGTAGGATATTTATGAGGTAGACCATTTATCCGTTCACCCCTGCACGAAAGTCAGGTGTGTCCTAAACATCTGTATTAAGTAGATAGGATGAATTCTTTCATCATGTAACATGGCCCTCCCCGTGTAACAGATGTGGCAGTATGTTGTATTCAAATTTCTGTCCTTTCCTTTCTACAAGCATGATATTGAGAAATGGTTGAGCAAAACCAAATAACTTTAAGTGGTAGGAGAAGTGCTAAATTATTCTGGATTAATTATTGAGTAATATAATCAAATAACAAACCAGATTTCTGAATGTCAGGAATAGTGAGAAGGAAGAAATTCATACCAACCCTCCAGCTAAAATCAGGGACTTATTGCTGTGTCCCAATTTTAGCTTTCAGATTACTGATCCAAATGACAATAAACCCTCTTGTGACAATCTCTTCCTACTAACCAAAAGAAATATGAGATATATCAAATAGTGGTATATTGTATATAATACATGCCAGCTGAGGGCAAAACATATCCTATCATTATTTTGAAGTTTTCCTACACAAATTCAGAAGACAAATTATAGGAGAAATCTGCTTGGCAAGGAGAGGAGGGGGAGGAACACACAAAATTCAGCCTGCTATTGTGAGATTTCCAACATAAATTAAGGCATGAATTTGAAACTGATATAATAATTTTGCTGTTACTCTTCATATGAACAAAAATTACTCGGACTCCTAGAATTGTCAAGGTTACAATAGACTTCTAATGTCATCCAGTCCAACCATTAACCCAGCACTACCATATTCCCCACTGAAGTGCCCCATCCACATGTTTTTCCTACACTTCTAAGGACAGTGATTCTACCAGCCCTTTGGGCAGCCTTCTTCAATGCTTAACCACCCTTTCAGTGAAGATATTTTTTCCTAATATCCAATCTAAACATCTCCTCGTGCAACTTCAGGCCATTTTTTCTCATCCTGACATGTGTTACCTGGGAGAAGGGACCAACCCTCACTTGGCTACAACCTCCTTCCTTTCAGATAATTGTAGAGAGTTGCAAGGTCTCCCCTGAGCCTCCTTGTCTCCAGGCTAAACAACCTCAGCTCCCTCAGCTGCTCCTTGTAAGGCTTGTAAGGTTCTCCAGTCCTTTCACCAGCTTTGTTGACCTTCTCTAGACATTTTCTTTTATTTGATTAAAACCTCCTATAAAAAAATGGTTATGCATTAGATAGCATAATTTATACAGTCTATTTTGTGAATAAGCACTAACAATGGATTATACATCAATTGTTAGATTGTTGCTGTGACCCTTATTCCTAGGCATTTATAAATAAATATATTCCCCTGTGGTGTTACTAAACCTTTGAAAAGTACATTTCTATGCAAATCTGTGAAAAGTTATGTGGCAGAGTCACCCTTAGCACTGCACAAGTTGTCCAGTACCATAGTGGACTGTGAAGCAGTCTGACAGCTGATGGATTGGAAGCTCCAGGCCATTTTCAGTGGGTACATTTAAAATTAGAGGGTATAAAAAGCTGGATATAAAGTATAGAGGAAAATTTTGCCATATCCAACATATGTACTGGATAACCTCCTATTAGTTTCTTAGTTATGTGCTGATCATACACAATATTCACATAGTCCTTTGCTAACTCTTACTAACGTTGCTTAAATGGAAAAACAAGTGATCCTGCAGTCTAGAAAATGCAGCTGTCTGCCAGGCACCAAGGGAATGCTTGGCAGCTGCCAGCCTAAGCCTGGTGTGTGGTGGCCAGTGCTGACCCTGCTGGAAGGTGGCAGGGTTGGGACTGGCTCACTGCTGCTTGGCCAACACCTCCCAGCTTTCAGCTGAACCACGGCAACGGAACAGCCTCAGCTACAGGCTTGGGTTACAGGTTCATGTAGTTTATATCCATCACAGAACCGTAATGGAAATCACTTCATAGCAATTTTATTGTTCTAATAGACTATTATAGCAGGAGGCTATTGTAAATAATACTTAAAGAGGCTACTGAAATGAGGCTTTTTCAGTTATGAAGACATATCTTTGAATGAGGCACTGTGTGTCAGATCTGCTGCTCTTTTCCTAATGCAGAACAAGAAAGCATTTGAATATTGAATTCTATTCTCTGAAATGAGATAAGGAACCTTTTGGCCACACAATAAAAAGAATTTAAAATTATATATATGAGCCACTGGAGAAAATCTATTCAGCCCAGCATTTTTTTTACAAATTTTTTTTTTCTTTCCCTGGAAACCAAAGGAGTTTTCAAAAGAGAGCCTGTTTCAACAAGTTTTTTTAGGATAAAAAGGACCTACCCCCTTTAGTAGCTTATATGATGACACCCAGCGAAGTAAGACATCCATAAGATCATAAGAGATGATGGCACTCCCTAGGTGATTCACTGGCCGATATATTGTTTAAACTTGCTAAGAGTTTGGTGGGTGGCCAAAATAAGTACCAACATCAAGATTTGATTTTTCAGATCTACAGCAAATGACCTTTACAAGGAGTAATTTGCAATGATTGTAGACCGTAGTACACAGATTCCTGTGAAATTTTTAGCTATTGTGGGAAAATAAGAGAAAATAAGGTCCTGAGTCCAAGTCTATATTCTGTGTGGGAAGTGTTTGTAGTTTTTTAGTGCTTTCCTCAGCCCACCTGTTCTCTGCTATGATCAGACACCACATAGCTCAACAATCTTCAGTCTCATCACAGTTCCTCTTTACTTCTTCTCCCCTTTCACATGTGTACATGCCCCCCTGTATCTGGCCCCTGCAAGTGCCTCTGCTATTTCTTCCCAGAATTCATCACACTGTTACATTAAAGAAAAGAAAAGAAAAGAAAAGAAAAGAAAAGAAAAGAAAAGAAAAGAAAAGAAAAGAAAAGAAAAGAGAAAGAAAGAAAGAAAGAAAGAAAGAAAGAAAGAAAGAGAAAGAAAGAAAGAAAGAAAGAAAGAAAGAAAGAAAGAAAGAAAGAAAGAAAGAAAGAAAGAAAGAAAGAAAAAGACAGGAAGGAAGGAAGGAAGGAAGGAAGGAAGGAAGGAAGGAAGGAAGGAAGGAAGGAAGGAAGGAAGGAAGGAAGGAAGGCAAAGAAAAGTGCAGAGAAAATCCCTTGACCCTTGCAGTGTACAGTGGAACATTATCAGCACCTCCCAGTTCCTCAGTGGAGAAATTCTAGTTCTTATAAACTCTATTAAGAGTATGCAAATATATTAGTTATAAAACTTCAGGAATTCACCAAATGTTGTCAGGTTTTTCAGGAAGGGCGGGAGGTATGGCCCTGAAACTACCTTCTGCTACCTACCTACCTCATTCAAAACAGAGAGGTCCTGGGGGTGTAACCTCTTGGCTGAAATATTTGTAATGATGCTACAGAAAGCATTTCTTCTTCTTCTTCCTGTCTCACAAATTCCTTGAAGTGGAAAAATAAAGTCTGAAATAGAAATATATGCTGCTTGGGCTAAATTAAGACTTAGAAAGGTAGAAGCAACTAAAAGCAAAGCATTACAAGGGGAAACAACTCCAAATTTCACACACAGTAAAGTGAGGGCCCTATAATACATTTTCCATGTAAAACAACATCTTGATCTCTTTTTCAGTCAGAACAGTATGAGTCTTCTCTTTTCTTAGCATATAATAAAATATATCTAGTTGTGAGACACCTTTCAATTGATGTAATAACCTAGATAGGATCTACCTTACATACTGAAGAAATTTTGAGAAGTACAAACATGTCAGATACAGAATGAACAGTCAGACATTTAACGGGAAGTGGGCATGCATAATCATCCACCTCACATTCAGAATTACTTTAAAGAATGTCAAAATTATTTTTAATACTGCATAAGTATGTATTTATTAAATGACACTGTTTAAAAAGTCCCAAACCCTTTAGGAAACACACTGTCCAGAAAGATACTGTGGAATTATTATGGTTATGACCAAATAAATTGAAATGCTCATAGCTAATGGTGACAGCAAATAGTTGAGCATAGCAGGAAGCTGTCATCAGTAATTTACATATTCACTTCTAATTGTGCCTGTGCATCATTAAGATTGTTCATATTTGCATTCGCTGCCCTCTGAAATAAGTAATTTTCCAGTGGCATATATTTCACTTTCACTGCAGGTAACTTTCATTAGTGGTAATTAAAGGACAATTTTTACCGCATTATACTACAGGAAACAAGAAGTGGTTGCTGAGATTGATTAATATCTAAACTAAGTTTGAGATGTAATCAGTCTCAGAGGCACAAGAGATTGTTCCTGTTATATAATGAAAAGTAACAGGAAACTCCCCCCCATTTGTTTTGAATATCCAAAGCTTATCCTTTAAATTTTGTTGGACTGCACTAAGTGGCCTGATTTATTTTTAAATGTTCCCAACAGAGAATTGCCTCAGTCTATGTGTAATGACTTTTTACCCTCATTTCTGCACAGTCTGTGTTTGAGCTGGGACAATACCAAGGAGAATGTCAATGTTACCTTAGTGTGGAACTGATTTTCTAACATACAGCTGCATCTGAAGGTTACTGTGCATCCAGTCTGATCCCTTTTGCCTTCAGTGTTATTGAAGATGGTCCTTTTCAAACACCGCTCAACCCTACAGACTCAGCATTGCTTCCAGTTGAAGCTTTACTGTTTCACTGGGAGCTGGAACAGACCCAAGAACTGTAATGTGTTTTCACTTGCTGAAAAAAAAGCTATTATGTTGTCCCTTATTTTGCCATCCAAATACTGTTCTTGGTAATACTATCACTGCAAAATTGCTGTCAAATATTTATTTTTATTGGGGAAATAGCACTCCTTCTGTAGTAGCATGATGTTATCATTTAATTATTTTTTCTTTTCTGCTTTGTGATGGAAAACTGCAATTCAATGAAGTATATATTTAAATGCAAAAGAGGCACACCAATTAATCAGTACAGAATACGAATGCTTTTAATCTGCATCAAAAAAAAAACCGGTGGTGCTTAGAAAAACACCAATCTTAAATAGAAAGAACATAAAAGTAATTCCTATCCATACTCAATTTCCTCAAATACAATGAAAAATTGCAATTGTGCAATTAGATTACCTTCACAATAATATATTCTTTTAAAGCTTTGCATTATGCTAAGCACATTTTGATAAGCCTTTAATTTCTTTTTAAGAATAAAAATGGACCTAGATAAATAATTTTGTTAAAAAAATCCACAGAGATAGCTCAAATGTTGGCTCTGAAACACAGATGTTTACTCTTTTCTGGTTTTTATTCATCCACAGTACCAAACACAGAAACTAAGTACTGAAGATAGGAAATAAATTAGTCTAAGTATATATAGGTATAGCCAAGAACATGAAGTAAGCAATTCCGAGGTGTGGATAAACTCGGTGATAGCACAGTACAATCAGCTCTCCACTATCTGGGTCCTGGGAGACTGGGAACTGATGGAGAAGAGAGAAGCACAGATAGTGGAGCTGCTCCAGGGAACACCAGAGACACTACAGTTGCGTGTGTGGTAAATGTAGTCCAAAAGAGCTTATTAACTCTTGTGTTCAACACTAGGCAGTGGTCTCAAGGCCATGTGTTTGCACTCTCGTTTGCAGTGTTGCATGAATTTGCAAAGCCATCTTAGGCTCTGGTTCTCAAGGAAGCAGTTACAGCTCTGCAAACAGTATCTGAGCCAGTGAGTCTCATTAAGCCTGGGGTGGCTCTATATGCATTCTCCCAGGAACCTTTTTGTTTGTGCTATTCTCATAGCCTTTATCAAGCAGTGCAAAATACAACACAGCAGAAATGGTGCTAAAGGTGTTTTCAGGCTTCATTTTCCAAGACCTTAAGCAGTGTTTTTCTTCCTGTTAGGGATGCTCACTCCAAAGAGCTGAGCAAGTAGAAGACTGCTGATATGGGCCATCTACCCTTTTCGTGCCTGCTTTCAATTTAGAGTCACAGGAGACTTGTCTTTGGGTCTGTTATATTCCATTTCACTGCTAATTATGCAAATATTGCTTTTTCCTGGGCAAGGTGTCTCTCTGTCTGTTTTTGACCAGAAGCTCTATGTGGGGTGAAAAACCTTTCCCAGGAAATTTTTTATTTCATATATACATATCAAAGAAATTCTTTCATTTTAAAGGATTGCCATCCTCCAACAAACAGCTATTAACTCAGGAAATCCCAATCTACCCTCTAATGAGTATGCCAAACCTGCATGTGTCTATTCAAAAAGCTGACTTTCACTCCATGCCTACCCCTTGCAATAAGATGGCTCTTTTCATATTTAAATTACCTTTCCAAAGCTGTAAAATAAAAGAAGGGAAAAAAAATGCTAATAAAAAGGATTACTGCCAGAAGCCCACCTCCTACTTTAAGTAGTTGCTCTAAAGTCAGCCCTTCCTCAAAATGTTTTTATAACAAAACAGTTTAGTTCCATTTGTTAGTGGTGTAAGAAGCAAGTCAGCTTGTAATTTCTCACACAATAACCATCTTCCCTGGTAGTTCTAGGAGAAAGAAATGGGCTGTCTGAGGTTCTGCACATGTCTGGTTGCACCACCAGGGTACAGATCCCCCATTTTTCCCATGTTCTTAGGGCAGTGGATGCCTCGGCAGTATTTTGAGGGACTAAGAAGATATGCCTACCTTGTGATGGGCAGCAGAAGGGACCTAGATAGGGAGCTGGGAATGGAAAATAGGGGAGGAATTCCTTGATGCAGTGGAAGTGGAAAGGAAAAAAAATCATGAGACAACCTGATGGTCAGAGGCTGAGCTGAGACAGATGCAAGAATGAAAATCAAAATTAAAGAGGCTAGTGGAACACAAGAGGAGAACAACTGAGATGACGGATGTAGAAAAGGGTAGGGGAGGTGATGGAAAAGGAGGATTGCTGACACCAGACCTGCTGAGGAGCGAAGATAAGCATGCAGAAGGGATGAAGAGGAGAGAGTTTTATGAAAAATGAGGTTAAGACAGAAGGCAAATCCTGCAAGTGAAAATTTATTAGAGGAGAAAGGTCATGTCAAAATACAGTAAAACTATTTATTTTTTGCCACCCTTATCTTGTGCATTCTTGAAACTGCAATTTTGAATCTTATTACTTCTGTGCTCCCCAGCAGCTCAGGCTGCCTAGCAATGGCTGGCTGTGCTGGCTGTGCTGCACAGAGCTTGTGGCTGCCTAGCAACTGCCAGGGGGCTGTGCTGGGGTTCCCAACCAGCTCAGGGATGCAGCCCTGCCCCAAACACCCCAGGTCTCCTGGCAAGCCAAGAGGCAGCATCTCCAATTGTTAACAGCTGTGATGAAAACCTTAAAAATATTAATTGGGAAAAATGGCACGCAGAAGTGACCACAAGAGAGCAGAGTGCATAACAAATTGTCTCCAAAACGCAGGAACAGGCCCATTCATCTCTGCAATACTCACACAACTTGTGATGATAACTGAAATATCAGTATGAGTAATTATTCTGGTTCTTAAATAAGGCTCTGTGCTAAAGCAAAGGAAAGCCACCCAATGCAGCTATGCACCTTCTTGGGCAGCTATTAAACTGGTGAAGGAAATACCAAAAAAGCAAACTTTGGTACCAGGAAGAAAAAAATGTTATGAGTATTAAGTATTCACACAAGCTTGTCATAGTATAGCCATACTTGTGTAACTATCACTGCAATCAACAAAAATTTTCTCACAAGAAAATGAGACTTTGCATTTGGCAGCAGAGCTGATGTGGCTGATCTGAACAGGCCCTGTGTCCTCTGTGCTTCCAGCTGCCCCCTTAGATCCCTCATCTCCCTTTCCATTGCACTGTCAGAAGTGCTCTTGCAGCTAAACAACCAAATCAGGAATCAATCCAGCTGAGAAATGGTCCAACAAAAAATAATGGGTTATTTTCCAATCAACACTACAGAAGCAAGTACTGTTCGTTCCCAAGGGAAAAACAAAGACACATGCCAATCTATGGCCAAGGAAAGGGAACAGACAGTTACAGAGCTACACAAATTACAGTGCAGGAGAAGTTGCTGTGATAGTGCTACTTTACTGCTGTTCTAAACAGCACCTAGAATATAGTCTTTTCTTTCCCAGCCAAAAATGGCCTATTGTCCGAAAAAGACAGGATTTTCCCACTGAGGAGGAGAAAATCTCAGACATAAAGTTGAGACACAGAGAGATATATAAGCACATTTTACTCTGGACAGGATCTCATCTGGGTGATTGTTTAGGTGGAGATTGATGGACTGGAGATTCCTCTGCCAGTCCAGCAGCCCAAGCCAGGAAAATTTTAATTCCCAACTCTTTTGCACACTCCACCTAAGTATCTTGTGTAAGTTAGGTAATTTTTTTATTCTAAGCAGCAGTTTATTGCCTGGTGCAATGAGAAAGTGTGACAGAGCAAAAAGCCCAAACTTAACAAACTAAACCAAAATGAAAAAAACAGAATAAAACAGTTTCTGAAAAGAAACCCCAGTGCAGTTTAGATGCACACTACTATCTTCAGCAAATGTCAGCTCAAGCCCAAGGTTTATTGATTGTGGCTCAGTGCTGGTTCTGCTAGATTTGCACTCTTTCAGGTGCTTTAGAATCACTAGGCATACACACCATGCAGACTCATGGAGCCAGCTTCGATCTCTTGCACCTGAGGCAATGCACCCTCCAGGAGCCTCAGATACGAGGAACACCCAGCAAAGACACTCAAGGGTCCCTGCAGAGAGTTATTTAGAAAGAAGGAGGGCTAGTATGGGGCAGAAGCTGATAAGGCCTGCTGATCTAATCCATTGAGCATATCCACACCACAATTCCAGTACATCTTACATTGTGTGCCCTCACAGCAGCACTGCCATGGCTGTATGGCACCCAGCTGAAAGGTCCTGCAGGAGTGGACTGGGAGCCAGTTTGGGTGTTTATCTACCCAGGTCTATCCCGCGGGCATGGGGACAACGCCTGGCTGTGCCACAGCTGCTGCAGAAAAGCCTCAATGCAGCTGTCACAAGGTGGCGACCTTTGATGTGCTCCTCCAAGGTCTTCTTGAGTTGTGAGAACATTTTGAAGTACACTTGGTGGGATTTGTGCAAGAGCTTTCAGGTCAAGAGTCGCAGCAGGGCGAGAGGCTGCAAGCCCTCCTGGAGCTACTGCTCTACTGCACAAGGTGGATGCATCTCCTGGGAGCCCCCACTGCCTGCTCAGTGGCTGTCCTGCCATGGGCTTGCAGGAAAAGCTTGCTTGCTGAAGTGAAGCACAATACATTTAGCAAAACATGCACCACTCATTTTTCTCATACTGAAAACGTTGATGGGCAAGGCCCCACACATCTGTCATTTCTTTTACAGGGACAGCCGTAACATTTTAAGAAGAGTCAACAACAACTGTGCTATGTTTGAGGATGTTAACAGCTTCCATGAAGCTAGTCTGTGATCTGTAGGCAATTACAGACTCATCCAAGCCAATGGGTGTTAAGCAATTTGCAGCCAAAGTGAATAGTGAAATTGAATTTGTTTTTGTATTAATATATAGCTGGAAAAAAAAGAGAAATGAGTACTGGAAACAAGAAGAAGCCAGTGGCAAAGGGGTGTTCTAGTCACACTTGCCCTCGGACACATTTAAAGCTTGCCAGTATCTCAATACAAACAAATTGAATTATTTTACCTTAAAAGGAATCCAAAATAAAGTGTTTTATTGGAAATTACATGCTGCCCTAAAGAGAGTTATTGAAACCCCTTTGGAAACAATTTTGCTAAGCTGCCAATTAAATTAAGCATCAGAAGATAGCAATGTAGATGCACTTCTATCCCACAGCAAGTGCTGCAAACATAAAGTTCCTTCTGCTCCTCAAAGAGCTCTCAAATACCTTTCTTGGTACCTGTCTGGCTGTTCCCAGACTGGGAGTGTTTTTTGTAACTGCAGCTGCAAAGAGTTTCCCAGGCCCACTAGTCCTTTCCAGGCTCCCTACCTTTCATTCTTGCTTCTAAAGTTCTGGGCTGAGTTGCTGGACTTTGCTAACCCCAGAGGTGAAGGGAGATCTATTTTTTTCCCTCTCCACCTTGATATAGAGACAGCAGCAAGTACACCAAAGCATCCTGACCATAACAGTACTGCCAACAGGAGCAGACTACAGAGAACATGTAAAGATGAGGCAGTCTCCTCTTACTATAATGTGCTTGAGACTGCGTTTTTTCTGAAACATGCTGACTTTTTACCACTGTGTGGATTCCTCTGGGACAACTATTAAAATGCAAGGACTAACTGCGTTTGTGTTTGTGACTGCAAACACACAGCACATGGCATGAAGAGCAGACCCTTGGAGATGGCTTCTTCTGGGCCTGTTGCTCATTGCAAAAGCAGGAACCAACATCTCAGCAGAGCAGTCACCTCTCTTACTGGCTTCTCTTCTGACACGACTGCAGAATCAGGATTTTGCTTAGAAAAAACACACGCAAGAAAGATTGTACTAAGTAATCACCAGACCTTTGTCTTCCATACCTTTGCAAACAGCCAGAGGAGGCCCTGAACAATGATTAACAACTGAGGTAAATGAGTGGCAGGAATACTGTATTTATCTCAGCCAAGTATTTAAGCTCGTCTTATGAACCTAAATCCAGGCAATTATTAATTGCTAGTGGTTATATTGGGCAGGCCTTGACGAAAATCTACACAGCTTGGATTCAGTATTTCTCCCTCCCCCCCATGGAGACTAGTTGGAAGGAACTAGTTGCCCCAAATGATCGTTCTAACATCTTACCAGTCTTTTGTCGTCTCTGGAATGGTCTGCCCAGGGAGGCAGTGGATTCACTGTCCCTGGAGGTATTTAAGGAAACACTGGACATAGCATTTAGGGTTGTGGTCAAGTTGACATGGTGCTGTTCAGTCACGAGTTGGACTCAGTGATCTCACAGACCTTTCCCAACCTAGTTGATTCTGCGATCTTCCGAATTTCTAGCCTGCCAGACGACCAGATAACCAGAGCAGCGCTTCCCTCCCTGACACTTTTGGCCGCTCCTGCAGAGAGGCGCTGTCTCCGGGCAGCACTGCGGGGCTGGGGCTTTTCTGACCGGGGCAGGGGTTGACATCACTGTCTTCGGTCGTCTCTGGGCTCCCAGAAGGACAGTCCGGCAACCCGGCTGCCGCCCTCCCGCCGCAGAACCGCCCAGGCCGGGGCACTCCGGGCCCCGCCATGTCCCTCCGGCCCGCGGGCGGTGCCCTTCAGCAGCGGCCGCCCCGCGCATGCGGCCGGCCCTGCCTACAACTCCCGGCTGCCTTCGCACAGCGAGGGCGGGCTTTTCCTCTTTTTTTCTCGGTTTGGGTTTTTTTTTTTTTTTTCCCCTCCCCTCGGAGGGGGAAGGATGGGTGGGGAAAGCGAGCGTTCACGAAAGCGAGGCGAGGAGGAATCCCACAATACCAGGCGGGTTGCGAGCCCGGCGCTGCCGCTGTCTCTTTAATGCAAGAGGAAGCGATGCGGAGGGGTGGAAAATGGCAGAGTTGCAGATGTTGCTAGAGGAGGAAATCCCTTCTGGCAAGCGGGCTCTGCTCGAGAGCTACCAGAACCTCACTCGAGTCGCCGACTACTGCGAAAACAACTACATCCAGGTGAGGGGCGGCGGGGCAGCGCACCGGGGGCCGGCGGCGGCGCTCGGCGGGGTTCGGCTCTCCGGTGCGGGCGGCGGGGCCGGAGCCGCCCAAGGGGCAGCGGCGCCTGGCTGCCCTCGCCGCGGCTCCCGCTCCGCAGCCGGTCCCTCGGGTTTGTCTTTTCTTTCAACTTTCCCAGCTGAACGGCCAGGCTTCCCTTCCCCCGCTCCAGAGGGGAAGGGAGGGGGTTATTATGTCAGTCCGGCTTCGAGGGTGTGTCTTTTTTTTTTTTTTCCTTTTTTTTTTTTTTTTTTCTTCCCCCCCGCCCCCCTCTGTATTTATTTATCATGAGTCACATCCCGGAGACCTCCCAGGGCTGGGGTGGGAGTGAGTGAGGCGCGAGGGCCCCCGATCCTCTTCGTGCGGCCGGCTCCGACCCGGTATCCCGGGTTTCCCCACGGCTTCCCGGCGGCGGGGCTCCCTCCGGGGGCCTCAGACGGGCCCCGGGGCGGCGGTCGGTGGATCCGCCGCACGTGGGGCTCGGGTGCCGGGCGGCCCCGCACCGCGCTCCGCCGGGGCCGCCGCCGCCGCAGCGGCGCGGGGAGCGGAAGGGGCCCCGCAAACGGGTGACATCACGGAGCTCGGGGATCCGCGCCGGGTCCTCCTCGGCGTGCGGGTCCCGGCGGGGCGAGGGAGCCGCGGTGCTGCGGGTCCGCAGCGCTACCGTGAGCGGCGTGCGGGGGCAGGAGGCTGCCCGTGGGCCGGCACCGCCGTGCGAGCGTGAGGCGGTGTTTCAAAATGGCAATCTGTGCCTCTCGTAGCCTGCCCGGCTATAACACCCTACAACAGTGATTGCAGACCGGGTCTCTCATGCTGGAGGAGGCTCCGTGGGTTGTAGCGTCTCTCCACCGGTCGGTGTGGATTTTTTTTTCCTTCCCAGAGATTGCCAGTACTTCTTGGCCTTCTTTTAAGTTTGCTTTAGTGAAGCTACTTTAAGCACAATTTACTATTATTATTTTTGCAGCATTTACTTCACGTGACTCAAAGTCTGTGTATTTAATCATAGTGATCTGGATGCAGAACCGTCCAGAGATGCTAAAATTCAGCTCTTTTTCCATAAAAAAATTTGAAGGGGAAAGGCGAATAAACTTTATTTACCAGACAGCTCGTAGAGTGAACTTGTTGAATCTAATACTAGATCGCCTGTGATAAGTATTTAATACAAGTTAGTAACATTTTTGGTATCTATCATTGCTGGTCAGCTATTTTACTGTTTTTAGTAATGGAGCACCAAATATGGAAACACATCTTTAATAATACAAAATGATTTTTTTATGAGATATTTGAATTAAAACTGCTCTAGCAAGCCATATTTTCAAGTTGGTGGGGTTTTTTTGTTTTTGTGTGTGGTTGTTGTTTTTGGGGTTTTTTTTGTGGTATATGAAGTAGTATGAGTTAGTATCTATTTATGCTTCCGAGTTGTTTGCTCCACCCAGAGAAAGCTGCTGATATAAATGCTTCTAAGAGGCGAGGTTCATTTGGTTTTACTCATGGGAAATATGACAAATACATGAGTATGGTAATTGCAGCACAGGTTTTGACGTGTCTTCTGCTCCTGACTTTTCCCTATGTCAGAAAGGTGCAGAGAATCTTCAGTTACATCATTTTCTTCAGAGTCATAAAACTTGTTTTTTCTTACTTCTGTCAGACAAACCAATTAAACACAACACTTGAACAAATTCCCATCCGGTCATTTGGGGTCTTTTCCTTTTCCTTTTTTTTTTTTTTTTTTTTTTTTTTAATTTGGTAGCTCATTTTCACCTCAAGTATCAAGGTCAGCTGGATATGGGATTGGTGGGGCCTGTTTTATCTTTGCACAGCTGTGTTTACCCCTTTTGAAAGGAAGCTGGAATTCTAAAATTCCTAATGCAGTCTTGTACAGTAGCTTTGGAAAATGTATATACCTCGCTTGTATTTTACTTGTATTGTAAATTTGCTCAGTAAAAATGGTAAATGTATTGATAAAACTATGTATTTTTTAAAATGTTTGATGGAGGTGGGTTTTTTAATCAGCACTTGATGCAAAGCCATCTGCTGTCCAGTTGGACTGCTGAACAGATTATACTGCCAGTGCATGTGGTGGGGCCACTGTCGGATTAGGCAATATGACACAGGGCACTGGGTTATGAGATTTGGGTGTATGAGTATTGTGGGCTGGGAAGGGAGAAAAGGAAAGGAAGAGGCTTAAACATACAATACAAAATCTATGTGTTCAGTGTAATTGAGCATTTTAGAAAAAAAGACCAGAATAGAGAACCTGGCCATGAAGTAAGTGAATGTTAAAATACTTCACAAGTAGCTAGATATTGTAATTTATCTGGTAGCATGTGGCTGGTTCAGTTCAGCCACTTTGAATTTGGAGGGCTTCCTTTTTTTCCTGTGGAAAAAGCTAAGTGCTCCATAGTGGTAAAAATTACTGTGTGCTGTTACCCACTCTGAGTTGTGCCACTGAGGTGGAACAGGTCTGTCAGACTATTCTGAGTGCTGGCACTAACAATTTATAGTGATTGTAATAAGAGACAGAATGATGTTCTCACTGTTATGGTTTATATTCTTTGCTGACATAAGCAGGAAAGTAATTTCCCACCCCTAATATTGCTGTATTTAAGATATCTATATATAGATATGTATAATTTGAGAAAACAGGAATTTTGTCTCTTTTACTTAAGCTGAGAATAATTCTGGTAAAATTTCGGTCATGCTGATTTTTTGAGGAAAACATGTCTTCAATATCTTTAAGGATTCCGGATTCCTCAAAAAAAAAAAAAAAAAAGAGAGAGAATTGGGGAAAAGCTCACTTGGTTGTAACTTGGCTCCCTGAGGGTGAATGTAGCTGTGTGGAGAGTAAGTATCCTTTTACTGAAGCATTTACGAAAGATGACAGCATTCAGGAATCTCAAGTTGAAAATTGCTGTTCTTCGAAAAGCAGGAAGCAGTTTCTTGCTGGGGCACATTGTGACTATATCAGAATGCCGATGGGTAACGCAGTTTGCCCTCCAGATCGTGTGTATTCTTGTTATCTAGAAAGTTTATTTGTTAGGAAGAGAAAAGAATTCAGGAAAAGTAGAGCAAATAAGCTTCTAAGGAGGACCTGCAGTGCTAAAAGGAAAGTAGAGTATGGTGGCAGTCTTGAGAGGGATAGGAGAAAAAGGGAGACAGAAAAAAGTGAAGAGAACCAAATGTAAAGTAGTAACTGAAGAATATTGTGATTTTTTGGTGGTGATTTTTGCTTTGAATAGCAGGAAAAGGGCATTACAAGTACATTAGTGTATTTAATCTCAGACTGTTTAAAATCTGTGATGTTTCTGGTTGGAAGCTTCAATAACAAGCAGATAGAAAATTAGATCCCTGTTTTAGGTCAGAGGCTTAAACTCTGAATAGTTTTAAGAACAGGTTTTGAACCTTAAATCTTTAAGGCATATTTTTGCTTTCTGGAGTAATTTTTCTTATATATAGGTGTATTGATTTTTTTAGACAATGTTTTCATAATGTAAGTTCCCATAGCTAATGTCTTCCCCAGATCCTTTTGTTTGCAGGTATGTGCTTGCTGGGACTAGCCCTTTTGGTGTGCTTGTAACCAAAAGGCAGTCTGAAAACCTGTAGCATAAAGCTGAAGATGCTTGTGAGGAGTTTCATCAGTATCCTAGACTGTATGAACTTGATCAGTACTACTTAATACAGAAATAACAAGAGGTTAAAGCATTTGCAGTTATAGTTACAATTCTTAAGCTGAAAAATACTAACTTCCATAGAGATTCTCTAGTCATTTTTCTGGCTGTATTGCGTTATTTCAGTGTTTTAAGGAACTTCTTTACAATAACTAGCTTATGAAGCATTAGAATGACACAGGAAATCAGCTTCCGCAGTGTTACTGCACTGATGACTTCCTTTTGAACAACTTTAGTCAACTGGTGTATCCCAGAGAGGCTTCTCTATGCTATAAAATGCTGCTTACAACTCTTCTACTGTCTAAATCAAGTGTTCCTTATAACCTTCTTTATGCATATGCAGATACACATAGTTTTTGTCAGTCTCAAGTTTCTAGACCACTTGTGAAGATCCATTTGTAATTTTTGTTTTTAAGCTCAAATATAAGTTTAATATGACTGTGAGAATCTCTAAACAAATAGCTTGCAATCCTTGTGTGAATTTTCATCTTGATAATCTCAAGTGGGTAGATTTAGCAGCTTTAGAAAAATAAATTGAGAGACTTTTTAAGGAAGTAAGCACTGTGTTGCCTAAATGTGTGTTTTTCTGTCATGTTACTTCCTTCTGTAGCTTCTGACTGGTATGTGGAAACTGAACCGTGAATTAACAAGCTATTCTGGGTAAAACAGACAAAAGCAAAGACAGATTTCAGTTCAACTGCTATTGCAAAAAAATTAAGGTGTCTTTCCAGTTGGTAGAAAAGTAAATGTGTGGCATTAAGCAGAAGTGTTACATGCAAAAAGTTTCATAAATATTTGTGTTATATTGCGAGATGCATAGAGGAACTATTTTTGCTTTATAAGTTGGATGTTCTACACTTCTATACAGTAGATATTTACTTTCCAACACTAACCAACCTTTTTTTGGTGGCTTTTCTTTAAACATTGGTAATTGGTCAGGCACTCGATTTCATTGCCTGGCACATGGAAACTGGCTTAACTTAGTTCAGTACAAAGAAGTTCACTCAGAATGTCTAATTCAGGAAATGAGCTGCTCTAAAAGGATAAACTTCTTGAATTGTCAGTAATACAAACCCTTTATGTGCTGTGAGAACTTGCATGCTTTTATGTACATGGGTTAATTAGTTTGTATTGAGAGTAAATACAGTAATATTTTTTCTTTTAGGAGTTTCATTGCTAAATTTGGAACATTTAACAAAAACTGCAAATTAAGTTCACTTTCTGTAATACCAAATATAGTTCAAAATTAGAGAGCAATGAGATAAAATACAAACCTATCATCTATTATGCTTTGTAGGTTTAAATAATATTCTTTTAAAAAAGGTGTTGCATTATACTTTGAAATAATGTTCTTTTTAAGGTAGTTTAAGCAGATGTTTGCCAGCAGTATAAAAGGCACTGGCTGTTCTGTGTGTGGTTTTGGGGTTTTTTTTTAAGAATAATAATATAGGTACAGGTTGGTAGGTTAGGCTTACAGCTCTTCTGTGCCTTGTGTAGGTCTTCTGTGCCTAAGCAAGTGTCTTTGTTTTTTGGAAAATAAAGCTTTAGCTCATAGGCAGCAATAAGACTGTAGCCCAACTTCACTGAATCAGCAAGTGAGTACACTGAATTTAAAGAAAATGAATCCTAGGGTGTTGAATGTCTGCTTTGTGTCCAGAGGAGGTAGATGATATGAGACAAACTTTTCCAAATTCAAAATATTTCCATCAATTTTATTATATTTGGTTTAAGAACTCAGCAAGATGTTGGCTGCTATTCCTGCTCTGTTTTTCATAAGTGCTACCTTAATCAGGTGCAGTAAAATGGATTGGGATAAGCTTTTACAGGTGTGTATTGTTTCTTCCACAAGGGAAGTGCTCTCCACTCTGTTCTGTTTGTACATTGTTGGAAGGAAGAAGCTTGCAGGATGTCTGTGGTCAGTATATGGAGTATGATCCTTGCTGTGCACAGTCCTGTGGAACTGTTGGAAGGAAGAAAGAAGTATGATTAAATGGGGCAACAATCTAATACTTCCCTCTGGTTCTCTGGGAGGTTGTTACAGTAAGTAGGTCTTCTGGTAAAGAGAAAATAGATGAGCCTTGGGAAGGTCTCATAAAGTGAAGAATGAAGGCAGTTGTAATTGAAGGTAAGAGTACAGGAGCAGGCTGAGTACAAGTAGGAAGTGTTGTCCCTCTGAGGGCAAAGTTTCTTTCAGTATCTAATCTAAGTTTAACAGAAGAAAAAAAACAACCCTGAACTCTGAAACAAAAGAACTGATGCAACTTCCCAGTATCTTTGTTTAGCATTTTGAACTGTCTTCATTTTACAAAAGCATAAGTGGAGGCATGGAATTTATAACTGGCTCATGGAAGGTCATATAGGGACATATTGTCAGATTTGGGAACAGAATCTGATTGTGTGGACTTCCAGTGCTGTTCCCCCTGCCACCCCCCCCCCTTTCCAGACTGCCTCTGTTATACAGCAAAAAGTGGGTATCCACAGAAACACAGAGACAGTATGCACAGAGGCAGTGTAATGACTCTTTTGAGAAAATATGCACCTGAAACCAGCATTGAACTCATAAGCAGCAATTACTTTTTAAGAATTTTATGTATTGCCTTCCATAAGAACCTTGAGATTCTGATTTTTTTGCTTTGCAAACCTCAGGAGTTACGTAACGCTCACAGTACTGTTTGCGTGTTGGTGGGTCTTGGCAGAGGCACGAGAAGATGCTGCTCTATTTCTCATTAGTGAAAGCAGTCTGTGTTTGACGTTTCTGGTGACTGAAGTCTTGCTCAGCTACAGAATAGTGGGGTGGCAACTGTGTGAGCAAAGTGTCAGTCCTGGCATAGCAAGACAGCCTTGAGGAATAAGGGGGTATCTTGCTCTCTCTGCCTGTGTTCAGTACTTATTTAGTGACTTGGAGTCTAAAGGAGCGTAGTGTGATTTTTATTGTTGCACGGTAAAAAATCACTTGTGGGACGCTGCTTACTCAGTGTCCAGGCTTGTTCATAATTACCTGAGCATTCTTGCTTTCTTTAGCATCTGTGTTCCATAGAATGGTCTTCCTTTGATGATATTCCTTCCATCCCAATCCCAAATCTGAGCACTGGTGACAGAAACAGGTGGGCTTGGTCAGGGGGATTCTCACCTCCCTCCACCCCTATGTAAAGGGAAGTAACTGCTGTATTTGAAGTGGCAGATACTGTGCCTCAGTCTGGTTCCTCCCTTTTCCTGACCTTGCTGGTGAGGCAGCAGCCGCAGAGACTTGATGTCTCCTGTGAGTTGCAGAAATAGGCTTTTGCAGCTCAAAACTTGCAGAGAGCCCTTGACAGCCAAGACCAGGGTGCTGTGGAGAATAGGTCATGGTGTGCTCCTGAACACAGCTCTGAGCAAGATGGTACTGCAGGTGCCTTTCCTCCTGCACCCCCAGCCTCTCAACGTGCCCTGACTGTGCTGGAGGGGCTCAGTCAAGTGTTTCATCAGCTAAGTGCCAGATATTGAAATAGAAGATACATTAGATAGCATTTCTAGCGAGTGGGCTCTTTAAAGAATTATTTTATTATGCAGTGGATGAAAACAGAACTCTGAAGTCTTCTTCCTGATTTTAGAGGGAATGTGTTATTTTCCTTGGGTTAATTAATAGGAGTGTAGATGCCACCTTTTCTTGAGACTGTACAAACAGCTCATAACTTATGCAAGCCCTTGATGCTGTTAACAGGAGCCATGCATTCTTGCTTTGCAGAAGGTGCATTTGTTACTATGATGCTGATAGTTCAGGAGAAAAGGAGGGGTGGGGAATCCTGCATGAGACTTTCAACTTGGAGTGAAACATGAGTGTAGCATTTTCTGGTACAACATGTAAAATTCAGCAGTTTGTATTAACGTGAGTTGGAATTGGTAGGTAACCTGCTGGCTGAGCTAAAGAGGCAGGTTAATTTAACTCTGAAAAAGACTGACTACTTACTAGGGGACTTTAATAATATTCTTGTCAAAGATTCCAGATCAAATATATTTAGTACATGCTGGGGCTTGGCAAACTGACAAAGTACCTAAAAATCAAAAATTCCCTTAGTTTGAGCCTCCCCTATGATAAAGTCTTTTCATAACCTCCACCGATGATGTGTGCCATGCTGTATCTTCTGACATTGTGGAATATTCCAAAAGAACAGTAAAGGTTGTCTCTTCTGCAATGAGATTGCATCTTTCTTGTGTTATGGTAAGATAGCAGATATATTTGTGACTGTTATCCCTCCCTCTTGAGCCCAAAATAATAATTCTATATACTTTTTATGCAGCAGAAGTTAAAGTGCAAGCACACTGCTCCATGTGCAAGGAAGCTCTGATACTGTAGTGATGTGCAGTTGAAGAACTCATGGGGAAGAGACTCTGCATCACTGTCCTAACTTTATTTTAACCTCAAAGACAAACAGGAGTAAAATGTGGTACCATTCCTACTTTTGTTAAGAAAGCAGGAAGGCCTCTCAGAATTTGTCCAGAGGAGTCTTACTAAAACAAATGTTGGTTTAACATCCTTAGAGTTGAATGTAATGTTCTTACTGGGTGGTCTTAAAGTTATAAATAGTTCTAAGAAAAAAAAATCTTGTTTACCACTTGAAGCATAACAATTCTTGGAAAAGAATTGTAGACTCTGCTGGCTAATTTCACATCAGTGTTTCATATGATAATAATTTTTATAAGCTATGCCTTATCGGGCAAGTGTGGGGGTTTTAGTTGGCTTTTTTTGTTGTTTTCATGGATATTCTTTTACCAGATGCCTATCTTCTCTTTCATTTTCTGGTCTCCTTGTTGTACTTTGGGGTCAGCAAATCTGCCAAGCAGTATTTGTCCAGCAGCAATCTTTGTCAGCTGTTCATCTTATTTGACTTTGTTGTAGCAGGTGTGCTACAAGTTAATACTTGAGCTGTGGTCCTCATGCAATAGTTTTGTGTTTTCTGGAGCCTATTATAAGAAAACATCTGTGTAAAACAAATAGGCAAGAGAAGAACAAGGTGTCCAGGAAGGTGCATCAGATTACTGCATGAACATTTAAGTAGCTGCAGACTGCCATACCATGGCTTGTCTTTTTACATACCTAGTAAAGTTAGTTGCTGTGATGTCACTAAATATTACTAGTGACATTTCTCTTTCCATGTGCTTCTTCTAGGTTGTGACCTTAATGTGAATTTTCCGATTTCTCTCTCTCTGCTCAAGTCTTCTACTTGCTTGGTGCAGATTGCTTGTTAGACCTTTTTGTCTCACTCTCATGTTGTTGATTTTGTCTCATTTCAGATCTGATCTGAAAATCTATTCTCCTTTGCCTATTCCTTTTAATTAATCTCTTTTATTTAACTGCATATTTTACCGCCTTGCAACTTATATAGCTATCTTTCATGACGCCTTTCTGACAGTCTCTACTAGCATGGGTTTGCTAGTAATTTGAAACCTGTAGCTACTGAAGACATTTACACACATTTCTTTGTAAAGTTATCTTTGTTGGCACGGAGTTGAGACTAAAGCCTTATCTCTGCAGTAGTCTCTTAACTACCTGAGGAAGCCATGATGAGCAGGACACAGAGGAAATGGAATGCAGCTGGCAAGACTGTGGAATGGGGATGACATGATTCTTCCTGTTAGTAAAATTCTTAGGAGGCCTCTCATAGTTATATGCAGCCAGGCCTTTCCTTTATGAGAAACCTGTCTTCTTCAGGAAATTGGTCCTTTTGTTACTCTTTTGAGACTCAGGGGTAAACTGAGCATAATAAAACTTCTCTGCTTGGAGGGCTTTGGTTCTCTTAACAGTGAGGGAAACATATGTGTCAGGAGGAATGGCATTCTCTTAACATGTGTGTGTCCACAAAGCAGAGCTGGACCTGATCCTTAAAGGGTTTTATAAAATACAGTTATAACCTCCAGGGTTTCTGCTGAGAAGCCTCATGGCAGGTGGCTTGGATGGTGCTTCAGTCAAGGTCCAGAGAGTATCAGACTAACAAGTAGAGATATGGTGGATCAATGTGCTTATGTTGGCAAGGTCTTTGAGACCTGGCTGGGGATTGTTCAGCTTTTGATTTGTTGTCTGAGTTGCAGGATTTCTAAATCTCTGGGAGGAGCTATTGTTTCTATGATGCAAACTCCTGGCTTTAGCTGCATTAGATAAAATATGCGTCTGGTTTGGAAGTGCTTGGCTCTACAAGGGCTCTTCAAATACCGTGGGTGTGTTTCCTGCTGCAGCACACCATATGTTCTCTCAGCATTGAAATGATGTGGTTGCCGCAGTAGTCCTGGGATTTGTCTTAAATGGCAACAGATTTTTAATCTAATTTCTAAGGTGTCTTTAACTTTGAACGTTAGAGAAATTGTTGTTGCCATAGATGTATTTGAAGCTTGGGCTCATACAATGCAGTTTACTCTATCAGAAATCTTGTATCTCTTCAGTAGTGGCTGTCATTTCTAACTGTGTATTTCATTCCTCTTTATCAATCTGTCCTTTAACCAGTGGAGAATGATAACAGCCACTGGAAAGCTTTCTAGCCCACATTCCCTCTTTGAAAACCCACTGTCCATGAACATGAACTGTAAAATCAGCTCCTCTCAATACTCTGCGGTGAATGAATATTGACTGTTCAGAGACTGAGGGAGGTATTTTTGTAATTATGAGAGAAGCTTGTTTGCTGGGGATAGAAGCCAAGTATGCAGGGATATGTTACCTGTTGATTGCTGCTTCTCTGCTGGAGAGAGAAGTTGCTGGTTTTGGTCCTGAATGTCGTATGTGTGGAGTATTTAAATGTGTTCCTTGGGCATGGAAAGAACTTGTAGATAACCTATGTTGGATAACTTTCTGCCTTGCTCAAAGAAAGTGGGAATGGTTTGAAGGATAACTGAAAAGCAATTTGAGGGTCTTGAGAAACTCCCAAGCTTCTGGTGGGAATAAGAGCAGAGGAAGAATGGGGAAGAGAGTGTGTAACCCTCCTTCATTGTGTTCAGCCGCTCTCTCTTGTTAACTGTGGTGCTGAGAAGGACAATATGAAAAGCAAATACTGTTACTATTTGTTTCCTGCCTACAGCAGAGAAATAGCTTTACTTTTTTCCCAGATTGCTGTAAGGGCTTACTGCAGCAGTAGTGGGAGTGGGGGAGTATGAACTGGAACAGGTACTTTTACTGGCTGCATAACATCCCACGAGGCCTGGGGGAATGAACGTGGGGAATACTGTGAGTCATACTTGTCAGTCTCATAAAGCAGGAGGCTTTTTAAAATTGGCCTTGGAGGGGAAAAGGTGTTTAATGGAGCAGTTGTGCAGGAATTATGCAAATAGAGAACATAAATAATGAGCAAAGGCACTCATTTAAGCTTCTTGCCTCCTCAGAAAATGACTAAACGCAAACAACCATTGTGAAAGTTAAGAAAAATGCATCATCATTTATGTATAATGGGTGCAAAAATGTGGCCATCCATGATGATAAGAAAATTCTCCTTTTGTGAATAGCAGAATTAATTTCTGTAGTTGTTGAACAGAAGACATGCTTGTTGTCGGTCTGTTTGGTTTTGTGTGCTTTCCAGTTTGCTTTGAAAAACAACAAGGCAGGAAGCAGAAAAGCAGTTCCCTAACCCAAGAGCTGGTGGGGAGGGGAGGTAGTAAAATGACCAGTCTCCAGTTTTGCTTTGGACATATCTTCAGTGTTTAGGCTGGTTTTGTATAAAAAGTTTTTTTCTTCCCTTTCCCTCTGTTCATGCAGGATTTAATTTACATGTAAATACTGTGTATTCTTTGGTAAAACCAAGAGCATGTTTTTAAAGTATAGCTGCATTTCTTTTTCTTTACTGACATAGCCACTTTTTGCTGCTTTAAATTAGAGTTTTGAAGAGAGCTTATGAAATGTAACTGTTCCAGTCCTGGGCTTGCTTGCAGATGATAGTCTCTCATATATGAGGTAGATTATCATCATAGTGAGAATCTTACCTGCAATAGTAAGCCTTACCAGCAGACTTAATGAGCATAATATTTTCTTGGACTCCTATTTCTGCCTCTTGCAGTGTAGAGAGGCCATCCCAAGCTTTGAAGCAGTTGGAGATGACAGATCCACAATCCCACATGCTGCGCCACTGCTGTACATGTCCTCTCGTGGCCTCCCCTGTGTTTTAGCCCAGCTTCCTCCTCTGTGTACAGGTGCAGAGGAAGTGGTGATGCCTTAAGTTTTAGCTTTCATATTTTTCAGATTTTGTGCTGCCTAGGGGTGTAGTTCTGAGCCTCATATTAAGTGCTAGTAAGCTCTCTTCACAGAGTAGGTAGACAAAACAAATCCTTTTCCTGCTGAAGACTAAGGACAGCTTTCAGCCCAAAAAGCATAAACAACCATGGACTGAAGGGAGGAACAAGAAGGATGAGACCTCACAACCTGAAGCTGTAATTGGACAATTAAAGCCCAATATGCAAATAGACCAAAACTTATAAAAGTGTAAGACCTTGTGACCAGCTGGGCATTTTGTAACCATTTTGTGTAGCCCTGGTCAGGCTCTTGCCCAAGGTGTACCCTAAAGGCCTTTCAAGTAATATCTACTTTATTCTCGAGATTTGTCCAGTCTCTGTTTCAGGTCAGCCTTTCCAAGGCAGCAGTAGCAGTGTGGGTATGGGTGGATATACAAATGTGGTGATGTGTTCCTGTTGTCCTGTTTCTCTGAGCACAGTTCCTCTGCAGCTGTAATAAGGCCACTCAAGCTGATTACAGATGAGATAGCAACGTGTCCTGATGGCCCTATGACAAGTGTTGAAATAGAATAGTTCAGGTTTTGTTTTACTGCTGGAGGGGAGAGACAAGGAGTGATGTGGGTATGACTGTTCTTATGCATCTGGTTGCATGGAAATGCAGCTCTGCTGTCATCTGTATGACTCTGCACCTCCTGCATATGCCTAAACCTGCCCTCTACGTTGTACGTGAAGGGGAAGCAGTCTTTAAAATCACGTGAAGGTACATTTTAAAAACACCAATGCAACTTCTGCACTGATTAGAAAACTTTGCTGTAATTCTCTGCAAGAGGCATTGCAGCTGTGTTTCTAGGCAAAGTTACTCACTTGAACTAGTTCTGTACTAGCTAACAGCACAGCAATTGTCTCACTAAGGACTTTGTTTAGAAAAGCCAAACAAAGCAATTCCCTCACTCCTGAACTTCATGCTGTATTTCATATTAAAGAATTTGCTTGCTTTCTTCTGTTGGTTTCTATAGTTAAGTTTTACCTATTGCTGGATGTGGAGATTACCATTATTTAGTTCTAGTTATCTATTCTTGTGTTCACTTTTTGGTGGGGAAGGAAATATTATTGATTCGCCATTCCTACTCCCTCTCCTTCATTCTTCTGAGCCGTCTGTTTTGCTCTGTAGTGTGTGGTTTGTAGAGGAGATAAATTTTTACTTGATGCAATTGAAATAACCCAGTGTGTAAGTGAGCTTCTGCATGTAAGGTTTTGGAATGTTGTTGCTAAACATAGGTTAAAATTCTAACATAATAAAAATAATTAAGCAAACAGAAGGTGGATGTAGTGTGCTTACAGCCACTATTAAATAAAAATCATACAGTCAGGTCCAGGAGTACATCAGAGTCTGAGCAGTATTTGCTGTTTATGTGATCAGATAGAAACAGAAACTAGGTTGATTTTTTTTTTTCCAATTACATGCAAATTCTTATAAAAACAATAATTCCTTTTATTGCAGTCCATTACTTTATTATCATGAGATCACTGATCACTGTATAGCCTGTGTGCTGTGAGACTATGCCTTGTGCTGGGAAACGAACTACTACAAAATTGTGGGAATCCACTAGTTTGTGGTCTAAGTACGCTGCTAAATGCAGTGAGATATGTGATGATTTTCTGCTGGACTGAGTATATTCATCTTCAAGACACTAAATAGCAGTGTAGTGATACAAAGCATGAGTAGAGAATTTGATCCTATAATGGCCATTGTTGTCTTTGTTTTAAAAATACTATGATGTTTGGGAACTGCCTGAACTGTAAAATCTGGGCAGCAGCTGTGTGTCTAAAGTGACTCTCTTAAACATGAGAACTGTTCCTGAATTAGGAACACGTGCAATCCAGAAATTTGCTGATTGTCTGAAGGCCAGTGTAACTCTTGTCTCTACATTTTGTTGCCATGAGATTCTCCCTGGAGCTGGACAGGCCTGCTAATGACTTTCTGTGCTCTCTTTTCCCACTTCCCTCACTGCTTTGTTGTCCTGCAGTATCTCTGACATGTCCATGGCGAGGAACCTGTTGCAGTTCAGGGTGTAGCTTTGGGCCTCCTTGTTTTTGGACCAATCCTTTAGCGGATGCTGACGTTGTGTGTTTGTTTTGCACACAGATGTAAAGGTTACCCTATTGTATCGGTTCAAACTGCTTGCTGTTGATATAAAATAGAACACCAGGTTGGAAGGGGACCTTAAGAATCATCTGGTCCAACTTTTCTTGGGCAAAAGAAAGCATCATCTAGACAAGATGCCCCAGCACCCTGTCCAGTTGAATAGTAAAGATGTCCAGTGTCGGACATCACTTCCTTGACAAGATTATTCCAGTGACTGGCTGGTTGTTCTCATTGTGAAAACTTTTCCTATTGTGTCTATAATCAGAAATCTCCCCAGGAGTAACTTGTAAAAAGGGAGATTCCATCTTTTCTGTAGTCACCCTTTGAATACTGTAATGTCTTTGATAATACTCTGTGATACCAGAACATGCTGAGATGAGACTGTAATTTGATCCTTTATGCTAAATCTTGTTGTTTTAACCTTGCTTGCTCAATGCTGTCTGGCATGATTCCAGGCCTGCAGAGAGGGTAGGGAGGACTAGAGTGAGGGAAAAAAAAAAAAAATAGTCGCTGAAGCTTACCTATGAAGTCATCAAATTTTAGTGTGTTGCTTGTCTTCAGGTAAGGATTTGTTGTATTCTGGGTTTAGACCCTCAGTTTGATTTGTCAAAGCAGAAGTACAACTTGATGTCAGCAGTCACCAGTCCTCGAGAATAAACTGAAGAGGTAAACAAAATCCATAGGAGGAAACATTGTTATGAACATAATGAAACTTTTTCACACAGAGTGAACTGAGAAGCTTTGCCCCAAAGCAGGGCAAAAGCTGAGCTGTCTGGATCTAAAGGGTTGCATGACATGAAAGTCTTACCAGGTTCTGATTTTTCTCTGCATTTGGAGAAACTTGAGTTTGGTTCTATGTTGCTGCACTATATCACAGAGAGTATACTGAAGTAACTAATAAATACTAAAGTGTTTCCTTCCTATTCTCACCAAAAAAACAAGTGAAAAGTAAGTCTCTGACTTATCAAGGAGAATGTCTTGCTAGATGAGCTAGTATTTGTGGGTGGTTGCAGTCACATTAAACAGCTGTTTTAATTTCAAGCTCTATCACAAAAACAAAAGATCAATATTTGAGAGACATTTATTTGTTTCTCTATGCACTGTAAGTTCTCTAATTCGCTGTTACCTGCTGTCAGGTGTGCCAAAATAATCATGCACTCCAAAGCCTTGGGTAGCTTTCTTCATGTTGAAGGGAGAAGACTGCTGTGAAAGTGCCAAGGATTTCTTTTTCTGTCTGACAGTCCAAGGGTGGCATTAGAATCACAGAATCATAGAATTATTTAGATTGGAGAAGGCCTTTAAGGCCATCAAGTGCAGTCATTAACTCAGCACTGCCAAGTCTACTAGTAAACCATGTCCTAGGTGCCACATCTAAATGTCATTTAAATACCTCTAGGGATGATGAATCCATCACTCTGGAGCTCTGGCTGATATCTCTGATGTCAGAGCCTGCTTTATGTCAGCTGTGAAGAAAATTGTGTTTGATGTCATAAGGCAAATCAGGCACTGCAAGAAAGTTCAAGGTGTAATTTTGAAGCAACTGTATGTGATACTATTGGGCAGTACTTTACGGGAACGGAATATGTGGTTTCTGAACTGAAGCTTATATTGTCTAAATCATGTAAAACACAGTGTAAGACTTGGATCAAATTCCTTACTCTTGCCGCATGTGCAGCCTTGAAGCCTTACTAATTGAGTGTACAAGGGTTGTGTGAAAATGACACATGGGCATGTCTGCTTCTGTCACTTGAGTTCAGTGTGGCATGCCATTATGGTTGTATAGACAGACTGTGACAACTGACAGTAACAATGTATTGTGCCAACATACTTACTAAGACATCTCTTTGATTTGATTTGGCAGAGGAACTGAAAATTACATTTTCAACAGTATTTTTATATATTGTATATAAATAATATATATATTGGTTTTTAGTAAGGGGAGTGGCTTAGGTCAGAGCCAACATGAACCTTGTTTTTGCATTGGGCAGAAAATGCTACTAACAGAGCAGCTGGCATGTACCTTCCCAGGCTCCATCTGTCAGAGTCTGCATTGCTTTATAAATCACATTCCTAGTGGAGAGATTTGTTCCTTGCTATAATGTTTGCAGCCTGGATTAAAATGGAATTCCTCAGTTGTTGTTTTGGTTTTGTGTTTTTGTTTTTTTTTTTTAAATTTATTTATTGTTTGAGTGTGTATGTGTGAATATATATGTGATATATGTATGTCCCCTAAACTCCATTGGAGTTAACTTCTCCCCTTAATAAAGAGCCTTTTCTCCCTCTACGTTCCTCAAAATGAGGATGATTAAAAAATTGAGACTTTTCTATTTACAGTGACTTAACAGAATGAAAAGCAACTTTCAAGTAAAATAAAATCGGCAAGGACACAATGAGATTGACTAAATTTGGTCTCAGCCCATAGAAATGCTAATTTGCTATCAAGGCTATTCAGGTCTGGTCAGGGGAATATTATTGATGGAAATGAAGGATTTGCTTCTAGCTGATTGTCTCGTGCATACAGGATTTGGGGGAAGGGCTTGTCTGAAACAGAGTTTGCAAATTACAGGCAGTACTGGTTACCCTGCTGTATGTGTTTGTTAAACAGTAATTTGGTGTGTGTCTTGACCCTTGAGATAAAGAAGCTGACTAGTCAATGTTCTTTGTCAAGATAGCGTTTGTAAAAAGAAACAGACTGAAATCTTGTTTGTGGACTGCGATATAGTGGTGGTGGTGATCATCTCATCTTCTGGTGCCTTGAATGAATGCCAGCTTTATTGTGCAAGGTCTTTACCTGGGGAGAAGAGATTTCAAGTTCTTCCAGTTTGTCTGTGTTTTGTTGAGCAGACTTACTGCGTCTTATCTGGAGAAACTCAACATGGTATTATTTCATATCAGTGGGGTTTTTTTGTTTTAGATGCTGGAAGGAAATTCCCTTGAGTTAAATGGTAGATGCTAGCTTTGCTGTGTTTATTGAGGATTTCTGCCTTAGTAGATGTGAAGAATTACTGTTTACTGAAGGAACTTGAAAGAATTTTGATTATGCTGGTTTTAGTTTGGGGGTTTCCATAATGAGAGGTGTCTTGGGATTTAGAACTGCCTTTAATGGTTAGGCATCCTTCTGTACCTTACCTGGCTTTCAGATTCCTCCATGCTCTTGGAACAATTAGTTATTTAAGTAATGACGAGCTTTGATACTTCTATTTGGCACTACTTCTCACTATGTGAAGAGGGAAGTGTGCTGAATAGTCTGTTCTATTTCTTGTTTTCATTGTTGGTGAAGGATTGACTGTCAGCCCCCTGGAGAGGCCTTGGACAGGAGGTGGACATGTTCAGTGACTGCAGTATGTTGCTATTAATAGCTTGCAAGCTAAGGGGTAATTAAAATCTTGAGCTTTTGCTTGCATACACACAAATTCAGGAATGGTAGAAAAGTACAACAAAATGACAAATTATGATGAAAATCACTTCAGTAAAACCCTTGAATATTTTTCTTCATTGCACGTACTTTGGTACTGATCTATGTGATGCAGAATTTTAGTTGAGATTTGCTAGTGGTCTGGAATGTGTGTGGCTTTTTGGCTTTAGTTCCCCTTCGTATGGAGGCTGGATTGGTCTTGTCATTTTATCAGGCTGTATTTGGACTAAGTCCCTTCCTGTTCTTTGTCCCCACATAAATGCTTGCTTTTTAAATTTCCCACATTTGTTTTTTTCTGATGATAATAATGATATGAATGGCAGAGCAAGTGGTTCCAGTAGCAAGAATATGGATAGCGATCTGCTTATGTTGAAGAAAAACAGTAGATGAAGTGTACTGGTGACCCTCTACAGCCTTTTCTGTGGTGCTGTGAGAGGGTGTCTCTTGTCCTAATATGTTGGACAAGGATTGAGTTTGAATTTCTGAGCTAACTCTTCTGATGGCTTACTTCACTTTCCAGTGAAAACTCCCACCAGTGGGGGAATTGGGGTGCTGATCAGTGAGGAACAGTCCAGCTTGTAGGCAGGTAAATTCCAGGCTAGATACAACTCTGTGGATATTGGGATGTACTTAGCACATCATCCATCCCCTTGAAGCAAATATGTTGCCCAGCCTAATGCATTGCAGAGAGAATTTCCTCAGCGGAATTGCTGTATGGCACAAGTACTGTAAACCTGTTGCAGAGACAATTGACGCACCTGATAGATGCTCTTATTTTTACCTGCGTGGCATATGTAATGTAAGCAACTCCTTTTGTAAATTTTAAGACTTTAGTTTCCCATGCCACTTGGGAATGTTATGTATCCCTTAAGGTTATATCTGTGGTGATAGAAACCTTGAATGCTCTCTGCTCAGTACCTGCTGCTAGTAACCACAGTCTATGTAGATCTACTTGGATGGCTTCCAGGTAGGTAGTTGGCTCCTGGAAGTTCTTCAGAATCTAGAAACTTGTGGCACTTGCTGCTGTGACTTGCCAGTGTGTCTCTCTTCATTAATTTATAAATTATATACTCTGATGTAATAACCATCAGTAACAGCCAAAACGTCTGCCATGGTGCAATGTGTTTACAAAGCAGTTTGACAAGCCCTACGAAAAACAGATAAGGGAGAACCTGTATCTGTGGGGTACCTACTTACTTCAGTATGTAGCTCCTCAGTTATTTACAGGGATCTAGGGACATGATATTCAACATAAGTTACATTTAGCTCCAGAGCCAAAAGTCTAATTTAGTGTATATGGCATACTTAAACCTTTAAGAAACACATTACTACAGCATGGATGTGGAATACTTGGTCGAAGAACATGTATTGTGAATAGTTTAGGGATGTCCAAACCTTTCTTAATTAGCAAGGAACAAACTCTCAAAACCAGCTTTGATTTGTTAAAAACCATATCAGTTCAGTGAAGCAGAAACTTCAGACTCATATATCTGAAGTTCCACATAATGTTACAAGCCCTTGCTTTGGGGAGATTTGCTCCTTTTTTTCTGCGTGGGGAAAGCACTTTTCAGAAATCCATTCCTTCCACTTTGGAGTGTCCCCAGTTATTTCTCAGACAGATTAAAGTACTGATGTCTAGAAGTCTCCAAGCCACTTCCAGAATGTGCATCTTCACCATTCTGTAAAAGTATTTCCAATTGACTTGAAAAATTAGCTGCTGTAGGTTGTAGTTAACATAAGGCCGTAAGATAAAAATTTTGACTGGATGGTTTGATATGGATCTCTGAGCTAAAATGGCAAGACCTTAGTGAAGAAAACAGGACTTGGAAACCTCGACTGTAGTGCTTGTGTTATCAGAAAGCATACATTCTGTAAATACCTGTTGGGGGTTAGGTTTCTTCCTTTTTACTTAGGCAATTTTTCCCCATAAAGTTACTAGGAGACTAACTGCTGGGTGCTTATGGGTGCTTGTGCTAATAAAGTGGTGGCCAAAAGTCAGGAGGGGGAGATAGCAGGAGTTTTGGGGCAGGTAAAGGGCTGGGGTGGGGGCAACTTCTCTTGCTCTCAGCATTGGAGAGAGGATGGCCAGGCTGCTGCTTGCTGCGGGAGGAGTTTGCTGTGACCACTGGCTCTGGTCCTGAGAAAATCGACCATCATCCATTTACTCGTGTGCCCCGGAACTCTGAGCTGCCTCCTTCTGCCCTGCTGGAGCTGGGCCGGCCCTGTCCTGCCGCTGCTGTTTTCTTCAGCACTACTTACTTGGAGGCTTTTTCTACTCTGTGGCCCCTCACTGCCCTGCCCTGCCAGGACATCCCCGCCATTCCAGCTACTGAGCTTCTGATCTCACCCACCAGCCTGGGATTTTCTACCCTTCCAGCTTGGTGCTCTTGAGAGATCAGACTGCCCTGGGCTTTGTAAAACAAAGCTCCTCGAGGTTTCCTGGTTCTGTTTACTATTAATGCTGTTTTTGTCCATCCTAATTGGATACCAATATTAGATCAATATTAATATTTTAATAATTCACTATTATACATACTAGTAAAGAACTGTTATTCCTATCCCCATACCTCTGCCTGAAAGCCCCTTTAATTTTCTAAATTACAATAATTTGGAGGGAGGGGATTTGAATTCTCTATTTCCTAGGGAGGCCCTGCCCCTCCTTAGCAGATACCTGGCTTTCAAACCAAGAAAATATCAAAGATTGGTACGGGATGAGAGGAACACAAGACAACACTAAGGATGTATTGATGACTTTGCATGGTTGCACTCTGTGCATGCATTCTGCCACGCATGACAGAGATTGCTGAATTCCTGTGGCAAGTGATTGTAGTAATCCTAATTTTATCTTTAATCAACTAATGATAGGAATTCTTTTTCAAAAAGACCAAAATGTAAAGCTGAATAGTTTTCTTGTGTTTGCTTGTGAAGCAAGCACAAATGTACTGCAGTGTTGCATTTTAAAGGTGAATGAGCAGTGACAGCAAAGGCAAATAAAATGTAAAGCTGTTCCTGTAGCTTGATTGCCACAGGTGGTCAAGCCCAGGAACAGAACTCCAAGCTATTGGAGTTCTATATAGTGAACAGCTATTGGGCGCTCAATACTTAAGAGCTCTATTAAATTTAGTAATTATTGAGCTGCTTTAGGGCAGTTCTCTGTTAGTAGTTTATCCTGGTAAGTTTTTCTGTGCCTGAATTTGCACATATTCCAACAGCTTGAAGATGAAAAATGTGGAGTAACCCATGCCACATACTAAGGAGGCATTTTGATTTGTTTGATTTGTTTTTACTAGGCCAGCCAGCTTTGGTGTGATCTGATAAACTACTTTCTGACCTTTGTCAAATGGAACTAGTTATTCTGGTAGGGAATTTATCTTACAGGGAGTTTCAAGCATAGTGAATGGAACTGAAGTTGAAAGAGGGAGAAGAGGGGTTGGACAACAGGTACTGAGGGTATGGACTGGGGCATATTTCCAGTAGAAAGTTTGACTTCTGAAGATGATTTGCAGTGTAACCTGATGAGATTTGTGGAGGGATCCTGTACATGCAGTTGTGTGCTGTATGAACTGGCACATGATGGGAATTAGCTGAGAGAGAGATGGGAGGGCAGATGTCTTGAACAGTGCACACACAGTGTTGCAGGGATGTGCCTGTGTGGGTGGCAGTTTGGAGAGGGGAAGAAAATGTGATGTGTAACAATCAGCTGTAGAGTTGTGCTGGTTTGAAAGCAAAACCAGTGAGGCTCCCAGTCAGAGATATAATTTAATAGGAGAAGAGAGGAAAAAAAAAGGTAAAATAAAATAAATGGAACAATACAACCTGACACCCTGTTGGTCAGGGTGTTTGAAGCAGTCTGGAGATCCTCCTGGAGTGGCAGATGTGGTTCTGTTGGAGTAGAGATGATCCTGAGAGAGAAAGGTCCAGTGATGGTGAGAACGGTCCAGTCTTCCTCCAGGAATCCAGTGGAACCAGATGAGATGTTCTTGTCAAAGCAGTGATTCCATCTGGTAGCTCTTGTCTCCTCTGGGAGTCCAGTGGATAAAAAGCTGCTTGTGAGGTCTCAAACCCTGGATTATATCCAGGTGGGAATGCTTGGCTCCTCCCCCTGGGCGGAGCATCTCACAATAGGATGATTTCATCCTATGAGTCATGCAATGGGTCCTTGATGGCCCATTAAACAGAGATAACTTCTTCTGGGAAGGCATTGTTGGGCTCATTAACAGAAGATAAGGAAAACACTGCCCCACCTTGGCTCCAACGGCTCATGGGGATAGAATACATACCTTGGGCACAATTTTACATTGTAACCTAGGACAAGAGTGCTGGACAGGTTCCTCATCATTTGACCTTGACATGTCACTGAACTAAAGACTCTGTAATTAAGCTTCTCTTCTGTTTTTATTGTGTTGATTGCTTGGGTGCAGAACTACTTTTGACTTTACAATAGTATTTATGTAAACTTTTCAAGGCAGCTTTATAATACTAGTTGCATTTGACAAAAATACATGGTATGCAGTGTGGACTGCCTTGCAGTTTTAGCTATCTCTTTATGTACCCCATTAAATTATATGAGAGATTTTCTTTTTAATTTTTTTTAGTATTAAATCTAGTTATTTGAAAGCAATTTAAACAGCAGTTTTGTCATAGTCACACAACTGTTAAAGGTGGACTGGGGATACAGGTAGGAGCTTACAGCAGGGAAACTTCAAAAGCTGTGATGTTCTGTAAAGAACGTCCACTTTGCTACTAAAGGAGATCAAATTTTTGTTTGTATCAAGGACAAGTGGAGAAAAACCAATTTCTTTCAAGCTTTTAATATGAGATGGCAAAGCAATTCTGAACCATATAGGAAAGAAGTCAGGTGACAGTCTTTGAATTGTGTTGTCTTAAAATTGTAGTAGTTAACTAGTGCTTATGTATTACATTAAAGTAAACACATGCGCTGTCTCCTAGTCTGCTTTCAGTTTTTGCTTAAAAAGAGGCGTGAAAGTAACAGTTGAAGAACATTGGAACTCTTGGCTCCCTCCTGTTTCTGTCACACAGTTCTTGGCTTCTCCCTCTACCCTCCCGCCTTTGCTGTCTGTGAAGCTTTTAGCTTATATCTTGTGGATGCCAACAGTTCTCATTAAAATAATGCAAAAGGCTGTATGTCAAGTTAGTTCTAATCTGAACTGTTAATCTGCAAACTGAAATTGCCTGAATTATCTGCAAGGCTTGAGAATGTTCCTAATCCAGTTCTTACAGGACATGAAATGCGTTCCACTTCTCAGCTATGTTCATTTCATCCTGCTGCCCAAGTAGTAATTTGAGCAAATAACTAAAACGTTTAGTGCTTAGGCAAATGAGAGCAAGACGTTTAATCAACGAATCATTACAGACGAAAAGAAACTTGTTATACACTGAAGTTTTCTCATTTGACAACACTCAGTAATGGAGTGCTGTGACTTTATCACCTCTTAGTGTTTAGCCTAACAGTATCCAATTGAAACTTAGTAATAAGAAAACTGCTTGAGTAAAGGCTGGAGATCTCCACTTGAGTTTATATGAAGCTGCACTAATGTTGACTGCTGCTTTATTGGTTGTGTCTAGTTTAGTAAACCTTTTATTTCAGACACCTGAACTGCTACTGCATTTTTACCATTTTCCACAGTGGTGTAAGTTCAACTATGAATTATCAATTATTTTCTTTAGGCTGTAGTTTAGTAAGACAGTGTTTTTAAAATCACTGCTAGTGGTGATTTGAAGTGTAAAATGCCTCTTTGGAAAGCCAGAGTGCTTTTGGAAATTTGTTTCTTGAACCTTTAGTAGCTGTTTTACAGGTTATGTTTTCTGAAAAGGCAAAGTGATTTTTACTGATTTTTTTTCTGACAGCTAGAAATGTCAATACTTTTTTTAGATGAAAGGTAGCTTTGTTTGCATTTGGAAATACTAAAAAATGGAGTTTCATGTAGTCTGTCCTTAGTACATGCAATAGCTGTTCTGCTTTTGGCAGCCGATTCCATTGAATCATTCTTGCTGCTTCACATTTTAGAAGGCATCTGTATATGAATTCCGTTTCAAGGATGGCATTAACCAAGTGTCAGGTGTCACTAATAAGTGTCAAACATTAGGAATGGAATGTTAGTCATAAATATGAACAAAATTCCTGGATTTGGGGGAACTCATTGGTGTTTAAAAAATGTATAAGCAAAATGTAGCATAGCATAACATGTTGCAGTATTTAGGTCATGATGCAACTTTTATAATGTATATGAACAGCTTGCCTTCTGGTTTTCTTCTTAAAAATAAAAGACAGGATTAAAAAATGAATGAGTGTATGGAAAGTGGAAACAGGGCTCAGTTGAATGCTAATGGAATGTCTTTGTTTCCTTGCTTTGTGCTTAACATTGGAAGTCTTGCATATAATGTGTGTAGAGTGTTATTCAAAGAAATCGGCAATAAAAATAGAAGTCTAATTGGAAGAGGCTGTTAATATGTACCTTTTCTATTGATTGCTGTGGTCTACTATTTGTTCCATGAATACATAAAATTGGGAAGAAATTACACTAGCATTGAGTCATTGTGTACTGCAAACTCTTCCTTATGTGGTGCATCTCTCTTGCAAGTGGAAAAAAAGGAAATTCTGGATAGCTCCAGTTTGCAAGTTGGAGAACAGATGAAGTATGTGGCCTCCACTGCCAGCTCCTAAGGTGTGATGCAGGGAGTACTTCAAAAGGGATTTTGTCTGTGTGTTTTCATGGTAGTGGTGGTGTTGGTATCTCCCATCCTGCCAGAGAGGAGGGACTTTCTTGAGCCATGCAACTCAAGTAATGTAAACAGTTCCTGATCTTGGAGAGTTAACCTGCCTTCTGACTAGGGAGCCATGCTTCAGGGCAGATTGAGGACATCACCTTAGCAAGGTGTGATTTCAGTGGGAAAGTTACCCTTTTCCTATATTTTTACCCTTCAGGGAAAAGCATATATTCCTTTCTGATACCTCAAAATATGTGTGCCCTCTCAGTCAGTGATGAACTTTCTCAGTCAAGGAAAGTTTATTAAACTTTTGTGTGAGGAGGGATAGTTTCACAAGTACACCTGTATGCAAGAGGCCCCTGTGCATGCCATCCTGATGTTCTACTTGCCCTTCTCCTCATCTGTGGAAGTAGTAGCCTCTATAGCTGCAGGGTGGGCTTTTTAGATGGCATGTGGAATAGGGGACACCCCAAACATGGGAGAATATTTTTCTGTCTTAATTAGCCCGGGCTGCATGATCTCATAAGAAATGGCAAAAGAAGCATTTCAGTGGTCGTGGGGATTTGGAAGCTTTTTGAGAAATGCAGGATTGGACAGGCTTTAGAAACTTGACTCCAGCAAATCATGGTAGTGTTGTTTTTCCTACTGAATGAATTGTTTCTTGGCATCTAAGTTTATTGTTGTTAAATATTTTTCAAATACTTTCTCCTTGGTATGAATGAGATTTTTTAAAATCTCATGCAGATCAAGTACTTTGGCTGCTCAATCAGACCTTCTTGATTACAGATTCTTCCAAATATTCTTCTTGTATTTTTTGTTCCTGTCCTTTTTCCCTGTCCTCTTCCTGACCTAAAGCAGATGTCTTCTTGTTTTGCTTTACAGGCTCCAGATAAAAGGAAAGCATTAGAAGAGACCAAAGCCTACACAACTCAGTCTCTAGCCAGTGTTGCTTATCAGATCAATGCACTGGCCAACAATGTATTGCAACTGCTGGACATCCAAGCGTCCCAGCTACGGAGGATGGAGTCCTCCATCAACCATATCTCCCAGGTATTCTCTTTTCTTTTTTTATAGAGGACTGACAGTATTGGAGAAGGCATTATCGTGTCTTTTATTACTTAGTTGGATAGTTTATGCTGACTTCTTTATTGTGATAGAAAATGGTAAGGCTTTTTTTTTTCCTAATATATATGAAGCACACTTTGTGATAAAGGTCATGACCAAAATAAAATGGTTCCTCTATCAAGAATGCTGGAATTTTATTTGATTTTAGGCAGGAATTAATTATTAAGATTCCAAGATCTGAAGCTGCACTTGAGGGAGGGGTAGAGGGAAAGATTCTTTTTCGGAAGGAAATCCAGTTAGAAGTGCCATATGGAGGTGGTGTTTTATTTAACACATGCAGTGAATTAATTTGTTTTCATAGCCTTGCAGGATATAGTTTCCTGTGCTGTGTGGAAGGGGAGAGGGGTTCACATGCAGCCACTGCCTGCTCAAGCCAAACTCCTTTCCAGCCAAGGCATTTGAATGAGTGAGCTGACTTGACTTGTGCTGTGACTGCAGTATTACTGGAATTGCTGCAGTGAGGACATGGAAATAGATGACAGGAAAGAATAAGCCTGTCCCTCTCTGTGGCAGCCTGTATTTCCCTGGCTGAAGCTTCACCCTGGCTGCCTGCTTCTAGGGGGGGGGGCGAAACATTGCTGCTGCTGCTGCCTGCCTTGTACCTGATCATTGAACTGATTGTATGCTAACTCAGCCAAAAATGTTTGCTGTGTTTAATCTGGAAGTGGCTTGCTGCATAATCATGTGTATGCCATGTTGTGCCCATGAAGGCAGGGACAGACTCAGTTATTTCACCCTTATATTGCTATTCTGAAATGGGCTTGGGGGAATTATTAAAAACCCAGTATCCACTCTGTCGTGCTCTTACTGAAATTCAGTTGGATCTTCGCTGGGCTTTGTCCTATGTCTCTTGAAGATGTTTCATATACAAATAGCATAAGATCCAATCTAAAACGTTCTTCAGTGCAGCCAGTGAATTGAAAACCTTAGCTGGTCAACCAGCATCCTGTTGGTGGTACACCTTAGACCAAATATGCAAAAAAAAAAAAAAAAAAAAAAAAAAAAAAAAAAAAAAAAAAAAGAGCTAGCTTCTTATGGTCTCTGCTGTCTCCCTCCCCAGCCCTGCTAACTTCTTGTACTGCTTTCTTGGAGTTGTGGTTTCTAAACATCTTTCTGTGAAATGGCAGCACAGTGGTTTTATAGAAAGCATGTCAACAGGAAGAAGATTCCAGTGCCTATGGAAGGGCCCTCCTAGTAACAAACCTATCAAAAAGGCATGTGACGTTAATGTGCTGAGAACGAAAGAACGCTAAAATCTGTGAGAGGTTATTTAAAAGTACCTGCCACTGAAGCAGGAAAGTAGGAGGAAATGAAATTGCTGTAGATAAGTTTTTTTGTTCTGTTAAGTATTCAGAGATGCTGGGATTATGACTACCTCTTAAGAAATGACTGGATAAATAACTGAATCTACAGACTTTGCCAAGCATTGGATGGCCTCTTATACTGAGCAAATTTTTCTTAAGTGTTTGAGAGCTGCAGTGTGTGTGTGAAGCAATTGTTAAATTCTCATTGGCCCACTGACTAATATGACTAACCATGGAAAAAGCCAAAATGTTTGATATTAGCATAAAAGGTGTTAACCCACTGTACTATTTGCTGCTTGGATTGAAGGCACTATGCTGAAAGCTATTGAGTCACCTGATACATGAACTGTTTGCTAAAGGCTGTGAACAATCAGTGCTTTGTAAAGCTTTTGAGGAGTGTTTAGCAAGGTCACTTGCTTGTAGTTGTCCTGGTTGATCTTGCCTGAAACTAATCCTTGCTTATAAATGAACCTCTGCAGACTAATTTTGTAGAATTAAACTGGATACAGATAATGCATACATACCAGCTCAGATATTTGCTTTTAAGTGTTTCTGCTCAAATGCTTCAACTGCCTTTCTTAAATTGACTGTACAATTGCTGTGGTAAACTGTTTTTAAATGCTTTGGGATCTTCAGAGTGTTGGAATATCTGTGAAGTAAGGTACAATTTGATAGTTCTTCTAAGGAAATAAGTCCTGTGGCATTTCTGAGTACAGACCGTTTCTGTTTCCGTACTGTTTTTCAGTTCACTATGCATGTTCTCCAGAATGACTCTAAGCCAAATCCTGGGTAGCTAAGCCTGATTAGTAGCCACTCTATTTTTTTCTAGCTTTGTATCCTCTTCACTGGAAAAAGCATTCATGAAAAGTTAGGTGATGGACTAGTGTATTATATTGTTACTGGAGCCTAATTTTACAGATGGAAAATGTGCTTGGTTTTATGGGAAAAGTATTATTTTGCTTTGGTTTCTGGTTGAGCACAAACACAGAGGCTTCACATGAATAATCGTGGTGTGGTGAGGGAGCACTTTTCTGAGGCAGATGAAGTGAACAGATCTGGGAATGGTTTTCACATAGCAGCTGGAGTGAAAACCTGCCTAGCTGTGTCTGTATTTTCTGCAGTACAGTTGTCTTTCAGCTGTAATGCCTGGGTCTGGAGTGACCTGCCATGTGATCATTTACTACACCCATTACAGGGGGCTGTACGCATGGAGCTCAGCTCTTTGGTTTAAATCCTTCATATTGACTTGGAGCATTGCCAAGCTGACTTGACCTTTCCAAGCTGCTCTGATATAGCAGAGCAGAGGCTTGGTCACTCTTCCGGAGAAGTTTGAAAACACTTCTGGTATGAGGGATCCTATTTACCCTGTTGGGCAAGATTTGAGGGGGAAAAAGATAGTAAGTGTATACTTTGCACCAACATGAGCATCAAGACTTCACTGATGCCATTTACTTAGGAAATGTGCCAGATACCATCCTACAAGAAGGACCAAATGCAATCCAGTGAACTACAAGCCTTGTCAGCCTGACCTCGGTGCCAGAGAAGGTCATGGAACCCATCATCTTGAGTGCTGTCGTGTGACACATGAAACCAGGGAATCTGGCCCAGCTAGGATGGGTTTGTGAAGCAAGTCCTGCTTGACCAACCTGATCCCCTCCCATGACAAGGAGACCCACTTAGTGGATGAGAGACAAGCTGTGGGTGTGTCTACCTGGACATTAGTAAAGCCTTTGACACCATTTCCCACAGCATCTCCTGCAGAAACTCATGGCTTGGATGGGTGTGCTCTTTGCTGGGTAGAAAACTGTCGAGATGGCCAGGCCCGGGAGTGTTGGTGAATGGAGTTACATCCAGCTGGTTACCAGTGGTGTTCCCCAGGGCTTGGTGTTGGAGCCAGTCCTGTTTCATAGCTTTATCAGTGATCTGGATGAAAGGATCGAGGGCACCCTCAGTCAGTTTGCAGACACAGGAAGTGGGTGGAAGCGTTTATCTGCTGGAAGGTAGGAAGGCTCTGAGCAGGGATCTGGACAGGCTGGATGGATCGAAAGACGCTGATGGTTTGAGGTTCAATAAGACAAAGTGCCAGGCACTGCAGTTGGACTACAGCAACCCCTTGCGGCATTCCAGTCTTGGAGAAGTATCCGGGAAGTTGCTCAGCAGAAAAGGACCTGGGCATGTTGGTCAACAGAAGCTGAACCTGACCCAGCATGTGCCCAGGTGGCCAAGACCACCAGTGCCCTCCTAGCCTGTGTCAAAAGTAGTGTGGCCAGCAGGACTAAGGAAGTGATCATCCCTCCGTACTTGGTGTAGTATTCAGCTCTTCCTCTCCTCTTCTTGGAAATGAGAGTTGACTTAAGTCATGTACTTAAAGGTAAGTTTTTTGCTGCTTCATTTTCACAACATTCAAGAGAATGAAGATGGGATAGCCAGATTTCTCAGAGAAGAGAGGTTGACAGGGACATCCTTGTTTACTGTGTCAAAACTGAAAGATGTAACAGATCAGTGCTCATGTTTATGTCAGAGCTGCAGCACTGGGTGTAGCAACTATTCCTTTTTTTCCTCTCTACATAAACAGTTTTTAAATAACTCTGTATTTAAATCCAAGCATGAAGAAAGCAATAGTCTCCTTTTTAAGAAATGATAATTTTCACCAGGAAACACTGCCCCCCTTAAACATTCAGTGTGAAGATTTTCTTTTGCATCTGAAGCTCTCCTCTAATGTGAAATAGGGACTACTGCAAAACAATGTGTTCTGAAAACATCGCTCAGCAAAAAAAAGATACACACACATCTTATGTTACCATTTAAAGTTATAAGCTTTTAGAACTAAAAAAATAATTTAGAAACTGCCCTGAATTAGTTCAGAGGAATCTTGCCTATTACCATCCATGTCTAATTAATTTCATGTGAGGCAAAAGGCAGTGCATGCACAGTGGTGACTCTTTATGATTAAGTTTTTGTGGGAAAGAGCTTTCAGAGTGTGTCTGTACTTAGGATTAATGTGATACTGCGTTTAGGGATTGTGGTGTATGATCACAACACAGTTTAATTCATGTTTGAAAGCCAAGAGTTAGAAAGAGGGTAGAAAATGTGATAAATCTGCTGATGAATGTGGATGGTCATGCCTAGAAACCAGCAATTATGAGAAGTACTTTAGTACACTTATGGATGGGAGCAAAAGACCTTTCCAGATCCTCATAATGTTGACTGTGCTTCCAAAGTAAAGCTGTCCAGGTACTTCTACGCTGAAGTTGCCTCTTTAAAAAGAAGTAAATGCTTCGGCCCCTGACCTTTGTCTCTGACCTGAAGAACATATGGGCTAGATGGAAGGACTGTTAATTGGAGAGAAGATTATTCAGAACTAGCAAATGGTTGACTGCTGCTAGCAAGCAGGGTCAGTACTGGAGCCCACAGTGTTCAGAACATTCTTTGGAGACCATTCAGAACATAAAGCATATCTACCACAAATCTGGGACTAACTTTAAATTACGAAAGGTGATTCATATGCTGAATGGCAGAGCTTCAGTACACAGGACTCTTGTTGAACCAGCAAAAACCTTGGGAAACTGGGCAAGGTACAAGGTCCTGCACCCTAGGATGGGGCTTGAATTGCATTTGTATGCACTGGGAGGTGACTGTGTGGGTTGCAATGAGTTGGAAAGGAACTGGTGTGCTAATGGGTTCTGAGCATCAGCCAACACCACAAGGCTGTTTGAATAAGTGAAGCAGTGTAGTGGGGCTGCCTTGGGAAGATTGTAGCTGACAGATGAAAGGCGATGATGTGATTTCATCTGAAGTGCTGGGTCTCAGCTATATATTTTTTTTTTTGTTACCTCTGCCTTGTTCAAGAGTGATTTAAGGAAACCAGACACAGTCCAGCAGAGAGAGATGCAGAGATGGCCAGGGGAGGTTGAAGGAGTTGTGTTAGTTTGGTCTGATAAAGAAAAAGTAAAGCAGTGATCTTGTGGTAGCCTAGTAGTACTTAAGTCTGTCTCTGTGGTTAGTCTTTTGCTTGATAGTGACAGTGTAGTGTTAAATAGCTAACCATAAGCTGAAGCTTGGCAGATTAGTACCTGGAGTTGGGAAAAGCCTTTTTATTTTGGAGTGTGATGCAGCACTGGATCTCTGCCATGACTCTTTTCAGTATTACACTGCAGCAGCTGGATGTGTCCTGAAAGCTGGCTTTGTATCCTTAAAAGGCACATCATAAGTTATAGGAACTAACTGATGGGGGGGAGGGTGGAGATAACTACAAAGTCAGGGGAGAAACTGCTATCACATGTCTACAAATCTTGTAAACTCCACTTCCATCCAAACTTTCCTTTCCGCACATCCAGAAGTGTGTGGAGAGACCACAAGTATCAGCAGGAGCTAGTGCATCATCTAATGCTGTATATATTAGAAGGATAATGTCTTCAGTCTGGTTCTCTTGGACTGCCTGTGCCTGTCAGCAGCCACAAATACTCTAAATATGGCAAGAAACTTGCACCTTTTGTTTAGATTAAGCTTGCTTGGGTGACGTTCCCTCTCCTAATAAAGTGCTGACAGTTATCTCTGTGGCCTTTGCTTCACATCCTGTTCTTCCTGTTCTCTCCCTGACAGAGGCCAAGGCTCCAAGAAGCTGTGCTGTGCTTGCTCTGTTTATCTGACTGCTTATGAAAATGGTTGTCAGCTTTGTGCATATCAGCTTCTACATGATATATATAAATTTCAGAAAGTAGTATAATGGGTAAGAGTTGCCTTGTCAGCCATTCAGCTAGGAAATTCCCTTCATGTCCATGAATGAATACATGTAGGATGTCTGTAATTCCTGTGCAGTTCAGCTGATGCAGTCAAAAAGAAAACCCCAGCACATTACCAACAAACAAATCTAAGCAACCCCCTATGATAGTTATGTACACCTCTGAGAGAGCAACCACAATGTCAGCCTTTCTGTGATGGGGAGTAGCAGAAAGATGAAGAAGAAACTTTGATGAAGAAGAAACTGAACCAGAAATTTTCATGCTTTTTTTTTTCCCTTTTAGAATGCAGGGTTTTGAACATATTTTTGGGGAATGAGCAAAGTTGCTTACTTTAATAGCCATTGACTGTCATGAATTCCCTTATATGCTTGTTCCCATTCCACCGTCCACTAGAAGGGCAGTCTGAATGTGTAGTTTTCAATGTGATTTAGACCATTAAAAACTTCTTTCTGCTCAATGGTTGTTTGGCTGTAAGCTCTAGGTACCTCATTAAATACTAAATTAAGAGGCCTGATGCAGCCTCCGTTTTGTGAAATCAAGGCCAAAAATCCAGGCCTGTGAACATGACGCTTGAAAGGCCTTTTTGACAATTTTGTGTAACAAAGAAGTCATCAGTGTTTGTGCAGTCTTTTTAATGAAAACGTCTCATATCTGGAAGATATACCACACAGATGAAATGCATCACTAACCTGATATAAAGTCACATATTGGATTTCCAAGGAGTCTTGTTTTGTTTTTTTTTCTTCAGATGCATCTGATTAGCTTGCTGCCTGAAATTGATTTTCCTTCTATTTCAAGTCCTAGTAAACCAGCAGTCTTCACATATGAATAGTTCCTGGTTTATATCAAATAAAAGTTTTATCTCTGTCAATGTTTTAATTGCAGTGTATGAGGTGATAACATTGTGCCTAATAAAGCACAGGTAACCAGTTACCAAAGCATTTAGTCAGTTGCTGTACCCATGCCATCCAGTGCAGCTATTTGGGATGTTGGTTTTTGTGGCAGCTGGGTAGTGGTGTGCTTGAGCTGACTCTTGTTGGGAAAATGGAGGGAAAAAACAAGTACAAGAAACTTACTGTGGAGCAGATGAGTAACAGCATTCATTGAACAGCATCACTGAAGCTGCCGCTCAAGCACAAGAACACATCCTGCTGGGTGCTTGTAGCTGGACTTCTTGTGCCATTCAGATAGGAATTGCTTAGTGCTTTCTGCTGGCTGATTTTACTGGGGCCACATAAGTGCTTAGTTGCAGGTGGAAAACCAAGTAATGATTCACCTGAGTGTTTATAAACCAGTAATAACGCTGCCACTTTTTATGCTGCTGCTGGTTTAACTTTATTCTCTTTATTAACAGCCTTTTGGGACCCATTGATATCTGTTATTCATGTCTTGTAAAGGCCCCCTTACTGGTCATATATATACAGAGAACACTTTATTAGTTAATGGAATGTCGCTGAATTACTTGGTAGCTGCTCTTCTAAAGATGGGATAATTTCTGGGTTTTTTTGTAACTTTGAAAAAGTGTGTATGAAGTGTGAAAATCTGTCCAACTATGTTAATCTTACTAAACACTTGTGTGGCTCCTGAGCCTCAGTGGGAATCCCTTCCCCAGCATCATCTCTGCATCACTGAGGCAGTCACAGACCACAAAGGGAAGTTTCCCTTTACTGTACCACAAAAAAAAGTGAAATTGTGTTGGGTGATATAATTTATGGCTAAAGACCTAGATAGGTTATCCTGAAGATTGTTTATTCGAGACAGCTTATTTTGCTGGAGAATATTGTTGATTCTTCCCTGACCCTGCTGCTAGTGCCATCAGAGAAACGGCATTGTGGCAGTAGTGGAAATAAAAATGTAAATTCGTTTGTTTAAAAGCTGTACTGTATATAGGGTTTTTATTGTTTGACAAGTTATTTCAGTCATTCCCATTTGAAATGTTGATTATGCATGTAAAAGTAACCAGCAGAAAAGTATGTATGTCTCTTTCTCAATTGCAAAAAATAGATTACTAAAGCTGTTATTTTCCTCTCTAATAGTAAATTCTGGTTCCAACAAATAGTTGTATTATTTAATGATTTTGGCTAATACTGTACCTTAGTCTGTCTTATGGACATAAAAATGTAAGTTATATATGACCACAGAATCACAGGTGTTTTGTGTTGTTTGCTTCCTCTTTGAAACTCTGCTGAGTAGCTGTGACTTCTTAATGAATTTATCCTTTTATGAGTGCTAATGTTTAATGTAGGTTCACCTGCTCATGCCTAAAAGCATTTGCTTCTTCCCCTCACACCTTGTCGTAGGATGATTATTTAGAGTGGATCTAATGATACAATTCATCGTGTTCTCACTCCAGGACTGAAGCATGACTTACTGTTTCTTTAACTGGCTTCTCTGTCCTTGCTTGCAAGAGAGAAATAATAATCAACCTGATCTTGTCATGCTATTTCAAATTCCTCTTGTGGCAAGACCACGAGCAGCAAGGGTATGATTAAAGGCTATTAGGCTTCTAAATATAAAGTAAGAACAAGTAGGATGGGGACCTTAGAGTTGAGAGGGGTCATGATGGAAATAATAAAACATAACATTGCTTCAGGAAAAGTCAGTTGGGCCATCATTTGAAAATATAAAACCAAGAAAATTGAATAATGACTGAAAGGCTTGATTTGAACGTAGGGATTTCTTCTTGCATGTTGAACTCAGTGTCTTAGAGGATTTTTTTTTTTCTTTTTAAGTTAATGTTTTCTTGAACTGTGATCAAAACTAGGCTATATAAAGTTGCAAGATAAGCTTCAAACTACAAATCAACCTTTATCTGACTGGAAAGGAGATAAACATCATCTTTGGGAAGCTGATCCTTCTTTGTCCATTTATAGGATTTTCTGATGTGTGTTGTCAAGTCAAGTATTGAGAAAGATGCAGTAATGGCCAGATGTAGTGCAGGACTAGAAAAGATGAGTTCTGCTGTGGATAAGGTTTGTCACCTAAGCTAGGTTGAAAAAGGTGCTAACTGAAGCTTTTGAGCAGGGTACATATTTTTTGCTCTTTAATAGCTCATGGGTAGTGTATGGTAGGCTAGTAAGATGCCTGCTGGTGTGAACTAGCAATTTTTGTATTCCTCTTAACAGTTCTTGAAGTTCTTTTAATTAAAACTTAGATTAAACTTACCTTGAAATTATGCGGTTGGCCTGCACATGTGTCTTGGCTGATCATGGCTTCTGAGAGTGGAAGAACTGTAGAAATTTTATGTTATTTCAGTTCTCCATCTCAGGGCACTTTTTGCCTGCTGTGGTGATGGGTGAGATGCTGAAGTAATTGAGGACAATCTCCATTTGGGAGATGGAGGAACCTCCAAGTCATAACAGAAATATTCTAACCTCACATAATTATGAGGGTAAAGAAAGAAGTCCAGTCAAAATGCCTGGAAACAAATAGCCTTTCTCAGCTATCTAATCTCTTACCTGTGTCACTGTATTTTGACTTAGTTTCCTTATACACTCTAAATTTCATGTTAAGAGCCAGAACTGATAGGGTTATATCACCTGTAAGCTGATAGGAGCCAGGTCATCCTTTATTTTGTTTGTTCCACTCTTCACACTGAGGATGGTCATCTCACCACTTACATATCCTGGTTTAGCCTCATCCTAAACTGATGTGTAATTAAGCATATCTGTTTTTTTGTTACGGATGGTGTTCAGACCTGTAGATATGTCTGCTAGTGCCTTGTTTTGATGGTAGCATGACAGCTGGCCTCAGAAGTGCTGCTTCTAGAACAGTTTTGAAGCAGCCATGATGTAGGGGTAGCATTTGATGGTACACTGGCATCTGAATGCTAAAACTGGAGGATAGAATTTCTGGCGATGTTCATGGTGCTTTGGTTAAAATAACAAGTTTTTCCCTTTTCTGAGCTCAGGCTGTGGCACATGAATAAATAACAAAAAGCTCAGGAAGTGGGGGATGGTTTCCATAAGCCCTCACTGAGCAAAACTCAACTTCAGTCACTGGGGATTTTGCTGCTTTAAGCAGCAAATTCCTCCTGCAGTGCAGTCTGCCCCTGGGCTGGCAGCAAGAGTATCAAGCTTCACTCCCAGTTAGCTTGCTTCATACTTCTAGATATCAAGGTGTGGGAGCAAAAGGAGAGTGAGGGGACCACAACTCCAGGTTACTGGCATCTTATTTTCAGCTCAACAACTTTAAGACTGTATTTTCTTGAGCTGCATTAATATGTAGTCCTTAAGTCAATGCAGAAAGTTCTTCAGAGGTGCTCTCTACTAGAGCTGGCTGAAGTACTTGGACTAAATATATCTGACATTTAAAAAAATTTGGAAAACTTTTAAAATACTGGTTTTCATGGGAAATGTTTGCCTAGAATATGTTTCAGAGAACACTGCTGACTGGTCATTATTGGATAATGATCACCTACTTTGAGAATATTGAAAAGCATCATCTAATCAGTACAAACTGATTTAAGAAAATGTGGAATGCATTTTTTCAAATGCATTTTTAGAAAGCAGAGGTTCTGCAAACAATTATGTGACTTAAGCAAACATCCTGGAAAAACAGATTGTGAGCAGTCTGCAGATCTTACTTGGATAATTTTCTTGTCTACTGTTCCCCTCCTGCCCATTTGCCAGGATTCCTTAGTCGTGGTAGTTCTTAAAACAAATACATAGTTGTTGTTTATATTAGCTGTATACTTTTGGGAGTAAACACACTCCATTGCTGAATGGATATACACAGTTTAAATCCAAAAAGTACATTGACCTCCCCAGACTTTACCAAAGCAATGGGGGGAGGTAGGCCACAGAAGTTTGCACAGCTGTCTCCTTTGTAGCTCATTAAGTTGTGTGGTGCTGTACCCCTTCATCTCCTCGGGTACAGCACCTCCCTCTCTGATGAAGGCAGCAGTTTATCAATCCCTACTGCTTTCCTGGGCACTCAGGTTTCTTGCAGGCGTTCAGTGACTCTCCAGGGTGTGTTTAGCTGTCCAGCACTGCACAGGGCAGTGTCCAGCCGTGCCCATGTCTGTGGTGGTTGTTACTGTGGAGTGGTAGAGCTGCCTCTTGAAACTCTGTGGTGCCATTCAGAGGCTTATAACCCACCATGGTGTTTGGAGCACCCTCACCAGGGCACCCCACTGCCCTCCTCAGTTAGCTGTAAACACTTAAAGGGTCAATATTTGTGTAGCGTAGGTATAACTTCCGCCTAAAGTGATAGTAGGAGATGGCCAGTCTACTTTTTCCTGCCATTCTCTTGTGACAGGTAGTGTTTGTTCTCAGCACCCTGTTCCCTGAATTGTGGGCTCAATTATCCTGGACACAAGGTCTCGAGAACTGCAGACTTCCAGTGGCTTCTTGACTGGCTTAGTTCTCTATGTCCTCTCCAGTGCCTGATTCTCTACTTCTCCCCAAGTGTTTGCAATCATATTTAATCATTATGCTAATAACTGCACAGTGGAAATGGCTAATTTCTGAGCACATGATCAGTCTAATGAATTGACTGTAGCAATAGTAGGATAATACATTCAGCAGCAGGGACATAGTGGTGTGCCTGTGTCTCTGTGCCTACACACAAGACTTTTCTTCAAGACTTGTACTGTTTTTTAACTTGCTGTCAGGCTGCAGTGTTTGTGTTCAGGTGCTCTTGCACAGGATGGAGTCAAGATCTCATTTTTGGGTGCGTGCATGTTCAGGCCTGAGATGTGATACTGGTGGAGAGGCTGAATGATGGCACAGTTTTTTCTTGGGCTAAGCTCCCTCTGCCAGTAGGCCCTGCCTTAGAAAAAGTTTTGGGTGGATAAGGTTGTGGCTCGGTATGTGCTAAGTGCTGCTAGGACTTCTGAGGCCATCTGGATGTTACCAACAGATGTAACTGCAGTATTTCATATCAGTCATGGCCAAAAGCTGGGAGGCTAAGGGAAATCCATTTACAGAAACAATGTGCAACTTCCTGTTTGAGTTGTGTGTGGAAATAAAAATGGCAGTGGAGAATTAGAGGAGCCTTAGCAATTTCATCTCTGGCTTGGCCCTTTTTTCCCACCCTGTTAAACTGCTAAATGTTATACATGCTTGTGATTTGCTTGTCTGTCTTCTGCTTTTACTTAATATATCCCAAATTGCAAGAAGTCCGTATGACTCAGTCCAAAATAGTAGCGCAGTCTTAGGAAACATGTGGGGGAATTTTTGTCAACTCTCCTTTTTTTGCCTGAGTATCTTAATAGGCATCCACATGCAATGCTGTGGAAACTCAGTTTTTGGAAGAAGTTTGAGCTGATGGAAGTTGATGATGCTTCCAAGCTTATCCTCTGTTGATGTACCTTCTTGCTGAAGGGGGCTTGAGAAAGGACAGGCTGCATCAGAAAGTTGATCTGTTTTGTTCTGTATTTGTCTTTGAAAACAAAAGTGAGGAACTTGTCAGATCCTTGTTGGTTTGGTATTCAAGGGACATGAAAGAGCTCTTTGCTACAATAACATGCAGAAGATAGTAGTATGGGTAGTTAGTGGACTGTGAAGTAGAATATGTATACTGAAAGCTTTTAGATTGGAATCTGTAGTGGCTGAGGATTATTTCTGCCACCCTATTTTATTGGTGGGTGGGGGAACAAGAGGAAAAATATTGCTGTTGGTGGTTATCACTCCATTGGAGTAGCAACTCATAGTACTGCAATGAAGTTGTTATAGCATCTTGCCTACTTTTTTATTAAAACAATCTTTAAAAAGCGGAATATTCAACCATCGAACATTTAGGAAATGAGAAATAGACATTTCACGTAGGATAAGCTGTGTTTGTGGCACTTATCCAAGAGAATTTCTGGTGTAGATAGCGTGGCCTTTAGCCATGTGGTGGCTGTTTAATTAATACTTAGGAGTTACTACTGGTGCAGTGCTGACCCAGCTGAAAACCAGCACATCTCCTATTGGGATGCAAATCCCTCTGGGCCTCATCCACACAGACTCAGAAGCACTGAGAAATGTGAGGGCTGAATTAAAACCTTCAGAGAAACTAAAATATATAAATCAACACAGACATGAGGTAGAGATGCAAGTTTAGTTTTAAATAAGTAGAGAATATTTTAAGTGCCTTAAGCAAATAAGAGACTGTATTAATTTGTAAGAAAAAAGCCCTAGAGCCTAGTTTAAAGTTCAGTAGCTTCACCTTTTACAAAGTTAGCTAAGTCCTAGACATAATGAAAACATAATGTAACCTTGCTAGCATTCCTAGTTAGAACAGATAGAGTCAAGTACATAGAATTTGTGTAAGAAATTATGAGTGCTTTCACACATCAATAGATTCAGATAGGTCCACCAAGGTGGTAGTAGAACCATGTTTGTAACTAATTGGTTAAAAATAGAATAAAAATATGCTGCTTGGAGACGCAGGACCACCACCACGAATGGCACAGATCACGGATGCTGTTGCTGCTACTACTGCTGACTCTGCATGGGACTTGGGGACTTTGTGCTAGAAGGCTTTCTGCATAATGGCATGAACTGTAATAACTCCACCTTCATGACACTGATTTTAACCATGCAATAAAGGACTTTTACAGCTACCCAGCTTCTTTAGTCTTCAACGAAGAGGCGCTGAAATCTCGGCAATCTCCCACTGGCTCGTATCACTGCCAGCAGATGACATATGATCAAAGGGAGAGAGAAGGAACGTTGGTGCCTTGGGGGATATGTAATCAAACTATGTCTGCAGGTAGCTAAAGGATATCCATCATCATTCCAACATGTGTTGTCCTTGTTTATGTGTGGGGGAAACAGTCTCTCTTAGAACTGTCAGCCTTAGACATTTCATAGGCCTTGCATTCATGTGGAGAAGGTGGGTGCTTGGGAGAGGCGTTTTTGTGCATATGTTTGTGTATTTTTGTGTTCATGTGTATTTTTTTGTTGATTTTAGGTCATTTGGTAGTTGGGATTTTCTTGCTTTAAGAAAAGTATGTGTCTGAAAATTAATCCAGACCACTTTCAAGTAAATATGTATGATAAATAAGAATAGCTTCTATATGTGATTTTTGTTATTCTTTAGCATAATAATTATTCTGAAATATACAATAAATCCACTATCCCATCCACGTAACTTAACCTTTATTATTGGAAATATTTTATTTTTGCTATTAGAGCTGATTAAATAAAGCACTGAAGAGGTGATACATTAAGGCTAAGGCAATATTAGCTTACTTTCTCTTGGTGTGAGTTCTGTCCCATGCTCTACCCTAGGAAGCTTGACTGGCCAGCTTACAACGAAATGTGAAGTTTTGGGCTCTGGGCTTTTTTTTTGTTGTTGTTCTTCAGGCATGAGCATTCTGACTTGTCATTGTTACAGCTTTATCAGCTTCTTACCTCAGACAAACTTTCAGAAAATTCAGACTTGTTCTGTTGAGTTTATTTTTCATAGGCTTTTTTTAGATGGTTTCCTTTTCAGCCACCTGCAGTGCTCTTTGCAATTGCACATGTTCATCTCCTGTGAAGTTGCTTTTTTTGGCACACAAAATGCTTTTCGTTTGACATACAGTTTTGTTCTACTCCCTTGGTGGTTCTTTAGTGAGTCCAAACTACCGAAGAAGCTGTTTAGTTTTTCCTTTCTGTTGTGCTTTCCTACAGTCAAAAATATATTTATGTTTGTATGTTTTGTTTAATTCTAGACAAGTGCTCTGCTTCCAGTAAGGAAAAGAGGGACTCAGTCAGCTACTTTAAAATGTTGGAACTCTTACATGGAAGCTTGCATAAGCATATTTAGTTTCTTTTTCTTCTTTTTTTTCTTTTGAATTGACTTAGTCATGCCTATCTTCAGGAATTCCCAGGGAAAAAAACCCACAAAACAAACAAACAAACACCCCCAAAACAACAACAACAACAACAACAACAAAACCAACCAACCAAACAAAAAAAACCAACCAAAAAAACCCCACACCTTACTGATACCTAATTTCACAGACTGAAATACACTTCCACATACAGCTGGAGTTTTGACTTTGCATAATCAAAAGCATTTATCTGCTTTTTGTGCTTTTTAGGGCTGAATACAAATGTAACATGACTACACATCCCAAATGTTGTTCTGTTGAAAATCCATCAGATTGTCCTGTAGAAACATTTCTCTTTTGAAGTGACTTCTACTTTAAAGACTGATTTTAATCAGCAACTGATGTTAGTCAAGCATTGAAATGTCTGTTCAGTTCACTGTGTAGAACGCTAGAGGAAAGGAGATGTACTTTGATAGTTCTCTTATTGGAATCCTGTCTTGGTGAAGGGGAGGTGGTGGGTCAGAGGAATGGCTGAGTAAAAGAACTGACATTTCAGAGAAATGTTTGTCCTAGTGTGAAACTCAGTGAGTGGTTACCAGTTGTTAATTTGCCATGTGCTGTAGTTTTGATCTGATGCAGAGCTGGATCTGTACTTTCTGTTGTGCAGTGTTTGTGAAGTGGCAGAGTGTTGTAGGGTTCAGCCACAGCTGAATCTCCTGCAAATACTGGAAACCATATTCTAGAGTGATCAGGGATTTTGTGTCAGAACAGGGAATAACACCATGGAAGCTATTTCCCTCTCTTCCACCACTCCTGACGCTGGATGCTGAAAAGTCATCAAATTTAGGAGGCAGGTGGAGATAAATGCCTTGTCTCTGCTTCTCTGTGTCTTCCCACAGATATCTACATCAGTGATGCATTTTTTCTGTTTATTATACTCAAGTTCTTGAAGAAGGTATTGAAATAGCAGTTGCATTTGAAGGGAAAGAAAGTTATCTAGAACACACAAAAAAATCGTTGTACTCAATATAAACGTGTATCACTGGTCATTGGAGGGCTAGTGCTTTTTTTTAATGAATAATGTTCATAATGCACTGCTTATTGCAGTGTATGTACATTTAGTTTGCTCAAATAGTTGAAATTGGTAGTGGGTTTTCCCTCAGCACAGGAGGTATTATCTGTAACTCACATTTTCATTAGCAATTAAAAACATCAGTGTAAGGTGTTCAGCAGAGAGATCTGGGCTATCTGTGTGTCTCTGTGTGTCACAGTGCCGCTGTGCCCAGAGCGGGCAGCTGTGGCAGTGCTGCCTGTACCTGTGCCCACCTGTACTCTTGTCTATTCCCGGTGCTGCTGCAGGTGCACATCTCCAAGCCCAAGCAGCAAAGCTCCTGGCTTGGCACAGCACAGGAAGTCTGGCAGAGCCAGGAATAGAACTTCAATCTGCTGTTTTCCAGGCTCTTGCTTTTAGCCACAGACCCATCCCACCTCTTCACTCACTGACATCCTGGCAGACAGCCGCCTCCTGCGTGCAGGCCAGCTGCTTCTGCAGCGCTGTCTGACCTCCATACTCCAGATGTTTGAAGTTCCATTTCCCCCATGCTTATGTGAACTTTAGCAAAGTGCTTCTGGCATTTCACCAATGCAGTGGAGAGGATCGAGGGCTGTTAACTGTTTTCTTTCCATAATAAGGGCTTCTTCAGAGCCGCTAAAAATCTCCTCCTCTGTAGGACTTAAACTCCATTTGCCTTCAGTTGCCATCTGCCAGTCTTACTTCCCACATCCCTCTCCCTGTTCCCAGAGACGCTCTGGACCTCCCCTCCTTATGCTCTGTGTTGACATCATCTTCCTTTCAGCTGGGGAAAGTGGGGAGCAGGGGGTGAGGGTGTGATGAGAATTCCTCCTGTCTCCCCAAAGATGTTTCTCATTCATAGACCTTAATTTTGTGAGGTGGCATTTCACAGGTGAGACCTACTGGCTTCCTTCAGGTGCTCCATTTTATCTGATCAGCCTCTTGCATGAGCATGCCTGAAAAGCCATTAAGAAAATAATGTGAGAAGCTACTTTCCTTCAGTGCTGTCTGAGGGATGAATATGTATCCTCCGTAGCAGTCCTCCCATTTCCACTTGGCACAAGGAAAGAAAAACCAGGCATGAACTCAAGTCTGGCTCTTGGATGAGTGGGCTGGTTTCTTTGCTCTAATTCTTGTCCTAGAATGTTGTGTACCCGCTCCCAGCCCCTCTGGTCTGTCCTTGCCCCATATCCCCTTTCTGTTCAGCTTCTCCAGCAGAATGCATGACTAGATTTGCCAATAGGGTACTCTGAAAAGCATCTATAGAAATAATCCTTTAGCTGAACAGGCCTCTCTTTTTCCTTTTCTTTGCTGTTGTGTAGGTCTGTGTGCCACTCCACAGGTCATGTTGTGGAAATTGGGATCCAGTTGGGGTCCAATTTTCAGTGAATCCTAGTCTTCCTTTTGGAAGAAAGGTTAAAGGTGAGGCTATTTGTCTATGGCTAGTAATCTTTAAGCCTTTTTCTCTAGCGTTTGTTTTCAATTTCTTGATTTTAACAAGCCTTTTTTTCTTTTTTAAATACTTGCAAGCACATGTTCTGTTAGTTGGTTTTTTGTTAAGTAATGTCTTGAAATGAATACAGCTTAAACTTCCAATGAAACTGTGCATTATCGTTTTACATTCTGTGCTTCTGAATTCTAAAAGCATACAGTCCTGAGTAAATGGGATGTCTGTGATATACTTCACTCCCTGACCACTCACTCCCTATAGCTGTCGTGATATCGCAGAAGAAAAATCTATGCAAAGGTGTAAAATATCTTTAAATGTTACTGAAATCTGATTTGCTTTATGCCAATGGCAATTGCTAGGACAATCTGAGAAAAAGCTGCTAGTGTATCTAAAGAAAGATTTAAATTCTAAATCAAGGGCTAGCTCCATAGTATTAAGCTGACATATAATCTGTGTTCAGACATAATTGAAGAAATAGTGATAAACTGTCAAAATAAGGTCCACAGTAAACACTTTTTAAACCCTTCTCTTCATTGGATAATATTAGTAAAATTTTATGCATTGTTAGCATTGTGATTTTATTTTTTTATATATATTTATATTTTATGTATGGAAATTTATTTTAAAAGTGTACTTTTACATATGAGTTACTTCTGGAAGTGGGAGTTGGTGTTTCTCTCATTATTTTTCCTTTGATCTCTAGTGCCTTTCCCCCTCTGCTGGTGACAAACATTTTATATGGACTGTGAAAGTTGCTGGATATATCTGTGGTTGATGGTCTTAGTTGATTGTGTTAATCTGTAAAAGCTCTTGAATGTGACCCCTCTGTGCAGGAAAAGGAAGGTGGCATATCAGATTACACGAGATATGGCTTATCTGGCTGCTCTAGCCTTTTACCTTAAGAGGCCTGGATTTAGCAGGACTTCAGGAAATGAAGCTTTCAGGAGAGCCTGTCCTACTATTGTCACTTGTCTGTATGCTGAAGAGAATGTGTGAGAAACCTCTATCTATAAACTTACAAGAAAACATTGCTGGGTTTCCAGCTCTGGAAATATAATTCCTAAATCTATTTCAGTTGCCTCCTACATTGCCAGCACCTCATACAAAGCAAGCACTCAAGGTGAAGCTCAGATGTCCAAATGCTTCAGAGTGACAGGAAACCTTTCATGGTGTAGGTTCAAAAGGCATTGTAGGATATTCTGAGGATTCTCAAATGGATTTATATAGTGATGTTCAGGCAACTATTAGCCTTAGTGAAAGCTGATTGAAGGATTGTTTACGTGGAATAAGAAGGTCTGAAATCCTGATATTCTTAATGGAATTTGGGGAACTGGAAAAAGCATGTCCCTTTTTCTTTTCCTCTAGTAACTGTTGCTTGTTGCTAGTACTGTTTCTTCTGTGGAATGAATGATAGGTTGACAGTGCTTTAGCAGACTTGATTCCAGTTACTGTCCAAGAGGCTGTTAAATATGTCTTGAAATTGGCTCTTGAAGAGGGGACTGCTAAGAAAGGCTGTTCCCTTTTTTGTTATGAAAGTGAAAAAATAACCAATATAAAGCTTCTAGTACGGTGCCTTCATATGAAATTTGTTCAAAGCTAACTAGGGACTTGAATTTCACACAATTGATAGCTAACTGGGCAGATAGAAGATTGCATCAGTCTTCTACCTTGGCAGGATTGACTCCACCGGTCTCTAATAACAGGACAGTACTTCAGTCAAAGTTTTTCAGTTTCTTCATAAGCTTCTCAGATGTTTGTTAACCAAATGCCTGTGCTGAAGATCAGCAAATGGGAAGAGCAAATATTCGCCAAACTGACCAGTTTTGGTCTGTAACTGAGTTGGTATGGTAACAGCTGGGGTATTCAAACAATTTACAGTCAACGGAATTCATGGTAACAGTTCCCAGTGCCAGTACAGCCTTATACTTTGGAGGAGATCTCCATGGAATAAATGTGTGTGCACAGTAATAAACACGGGTGACCGATGCCAGTTGTGCTGATACTCTGCTCTCTCTGTCTCCTGTGAGGTCAGGACTGCTTAGTGCTTGGACTCTCCTGAACAAGAGAGGGAAGTAAACTATTTTATTTCTGTAGGTAAATTTCTTGAGTTTCTCGAACAGTATCTTGATGTGGATTAGACAGTATGTAAGCAATAGTTTCAAGTCAAATACTTGAGTTACTAGCACTTTCATCAAGAGTTAGTGAAACATATAATTTATAACATTGTGTAAATATCTGATTGTACATGATGTCATAAAACCCGAAGCTACTCACTTGTGCTTTCTGATGCCTGATGTGCCTTGAGCCCATAATTGTTCTTTTCTGTAGAATAGTTATTTGCAGTTTAAATATGATCATGTTTCCCTGTGTTGAATTTTCTTTACAAAATAACGGCATAAAATGGTACTCTCACTGAAGAAGTTAGCAGTCTGACTGAGCTCATTAAAGCTGGGGATTTCATTGTTCTTTTTGTGGGTCAGACTGACTTCCTTGCAGGTGGCCTGTGCAACGTGCGTTGTCCAGCTCTCTTCAGCGCCTTTACTCAACCAAAACTCATTTATTTAAAAGATCCTACTAAATATGCTTTCTTTCTGGAAGTAGCAGTGGAATAAATTTGTATTTCTAAAACAGAACAAGTTAATATTCTTAGTCTCACCAGTTTATTTTCATTTCAGGGAAGCTTATTGTATATCCTATATAGGAAGACAGTGAAATCTGTAGTTTTGGAGAATGACAGTAAGGGTTAGTATTAAAGCTGTGTTTAGGAACAGATTGCAAAGAGTGAGGGTTTGGATTGTTTTTATTTATGAAAGGATGCTGAAAGCACCTTAGTGTTTGTTTCTTAAGTTTTTTTTTTTCCCTTTGGTTAATACACTTTATAGTCTGGGTGTGTGAACTTGTAGTAGAAAATATTTGTTTGTGTTACAGAGTTTTTAACTATGTGTATTTTACTGCCATGTATGACCAATAAAATCTGAAGCTGTGACTGATTTTTTGTGGGCAGTAGAACAGATACTACCTTTCATATTAAAACCTAAAGAAGTAAGCTTGGAATCCAGACAGTTGTACCAGTGATTGAGGAAGGAAACAAAACTTTCTCTGCACTACTCACTGTCCCATGCATTGCATAGTTCTGTTGACAAGGTTCAGTCTAAAACCTGTGCCTTTGCCCAATATTTTGTGTCACATCAGGCACAGTTTCCGCTGGCAGAAGATACTATATTTGACAGATTGCTGTGATGTGATATGTCAGCTCTAGTGTCCCAGTTGGCTTGTCTTTGACTAGAAGTTTTAAGTTTTTTTTTTTTTCTTAAGCAATTCTTTTATGTTATACTGCCAGCAATGCCCTTTGGTTAGGAGACTTTCACTGTTCAGGTATAGAATGGATGAAATACTGTTTTCTCCATTAACTTGGAATTCAGTGACGTAGTATTTAGCATACAGACATTTAAAGTTAGAAGGGTCATTGAGTCCAACTCCCTAAAGTTTAACCATATGACTTAGTGTCATCTAGGTGCTCCTTGAACTCTGACAGGCTTGAGACCTTGACCAATTCCCTGGGAAGCCTGTTCCAATGACCAGCCACCCTCTCAGTGAAGAAAATTTTCCTAATGTCCAGTCTGAAATTCTCCTGACATGGCTTCATGTTCCACTTCCATTTCCTCATATCCTCTTGGTACTCACTAGAGCAGATCAGCACAGGTGATCCTTTCCTATGTGCTGCCCCCCTTCCTTAGGAAGTTGATGTGGTATGATGAGGGCACCCCTCAGGGCTGAAGAAGCAAAGTGACCTCCGCCACTTGTATGGCTTTTCCTTGAGATCTTTCACTGTCTTGTTCACCCTTCTCTGGACACACTCTTGGTAGTTTGTCCTTGCATTGAGCTGCCCCAAAGTGCACACAGGACTTCAGGTGTGGAGCAGATTCCTTTGGGGAAGTACAGCACCAGGTTTGTGCAGAACAGGTTGCTGAGCCTCAGGACGTGTGATTACAGCAAGTGCAGTAGAAAGATGGGGGTGGGAAGTAGTAGCAGGTAAAGCTGCTTGCATGGCTGATATGTCTTAGGTCTGGGTTTTGTTTGTATAAAGTAATTGTAATCTATTCTGCTGACATTGAGGTATGTATAGCACTCATGCTCTGTAATCAGGGCTCTGCTTGCCTGAAATAAAGTGTTAGTAAGAGACCAAACCCTATATTTAACCACAAACTGAAAAAGCAAAAAAGGGAAACAATATCAAAATTACACAAAGCTGTTGCCAGTAACAAGCTGCTTGGTCTTCCTTGTCTCCTTGCTTTAGAGAAATTAGCATCTTAAGGAAGTCTGTGGATTGTGATCTTGCATTCCTTCTCTGAGTGAGTTTAGGGATCAAAATTGAAAAGTTACTGGCTTGCAGCTCTGTGTCACACAAGACATTTGTATGATGTGAAAGTTCTTAAAAGCATTGCATGACATGGCCTGAAAAGCTGTCATTAAAAGTGGTGGTGTAATCTTAGGATTTCTTTTTGGTCTTGTTTGAATGTCAGATTTTTTAAGATCAAGAAAATGTCCTTGAAGTGACTTTTTGCTCTTCCTTTAATTCCTAAGTTTGAGTTGCAGTGGTTTAGGAGTAAAAGGATTGTAGAAGTTTGAATTGTTTGTCTTTTTTCTTTTTTAATTTAATAGCCCCATATCTGCGAGCTTTATTAAAATGTTTAGATACCTCATATTAGCTTGGCCAGAGATACTTCAGTCTCTATTTATTGTAAATTGTTTGTTCTGGGCTAGCACACTCTAGCACATGGGTAGAGTGGTATCTGCAGCACAGGATAATAAAAGAACAACTATTTGCTGTATCATTGTTGTGCTTCGCTTGGCCTCGGGGCTACTTCTAAGGATGCAAATAGTTAAATTTTCACTCTACATCCTGTTGTTCAACTGTTTGTTGAATTTATTTGTTTTATATGATTTGAAGAAGACAACTAGTGGAGGCAGCTAATAATTAACAGTTCCTTCAATGTCCAAGCTTCTGGTTTAGCTGACATAATCCCTGGCACTCAGTTGTAATGCAAAGGGGTTTGTTTGATGAGTTCCTTTAAATTTACTTCCCAAAGGAAACACATTGTGCTTCTTCAAGGACTGTCTTTTCCCTCTTCTCCAAATCAATATAAATGTGGGCTTTGTCTCACTGGTTTATGTTGTCTAGGAGTGAAAATCCCTGTCCTATTCCCCAAATTTTAAATTATGCAATGTATTTGTTTCAGCACAGGCCAAAGATATCTGAAGCTGACTGCTTGCAAGTTTTTGTTAATCTCTGCTAACCCATGCCAGTTAGCCATACTTGCTCCTCTCCGTCTTTGATATCTAAAAGTAGGTTTTGTGCATGAAATCACAAACTAACTACTGTTTACCTGTCTTGTTACCATATCAGAATAAACACATTATGTCAAGTGTGACCAGAGCTTTGAGAATGGTCTGTTTTGGCTGTTATGTGGTATATGGTGGCTTGTCTTTCTTGGGAATTAACTGTTGACTGGCTGGAAAGCTTTGCTGTCCTACTAAAAATTTCCTGTGTGTCGAGTTTTTCCTCTTTTGAAAGTGAAAACCATTGCATATGATTAAAAAATAAACTTCCACATGGACATCAAGCAAATAGATATAAATGAAAATGAAAGCATGTCCAGTTGTTGTGGGCTATGTTTTGCAGAATGTTCACATAAGACTTAAGAATATGCAGATAAAAAAAAAAAAACGCCAATAATTTCTTGAATAAGGAAGATGCTGTCTAGTAGCTCTGACGGGCAGCCCATTGCTGTGGGCAAAGCATATGCTGTGAGCCTTTGCTTTGCATAGGGGTAAAATCCTGCCTTGCTTTTCCGGTGCACCAGATGTGGTAGGAGTTGAGGTCTCGTTTGCTTTGAACAGCAAATTAGTCTCTTGCACAGGCATGTCTGAATGCCTTTCAGGATTTACATATGTCCCCTGCACTGTGGTACAGATGCTCTTCTTTTTGTTTGTTTGCCTCACTGAAATTCATGCCAAGACTTTACAAATCACTGCTCAGTACTTAATTTTGGATAAGCTATCTAATAAAATTAATGTATAGTCTTTTCCTGCTCTAAGAGGTATTTTCATTAACAACAATTTGTTGCAAAATTACTTAAGTCACTTTCCAAAGCATGCATGGTACAGCATCTGTTCCTGGAATTTCTTATCTTCTGTTCCAGTAACATATGGAATTTTCATTGTCCATTGCAGGGAGGAAAGGTAGTTTCACAGATTACCTGCTAGGAAAAGATGCATCTTTTTGTACTCTGAAGGGCTTTATTTTGTTTTGTCTTTTTTTCTTTTTCTATCAAAGTTATGAGAACTCTTAGTATAAAGACACATCTTTGTCCATCCACTGAACAAAAAAAAATAAATTATTATTAACAACAGATTTGGTTCATAAGGATGAAGTAGAAGTATGGGTTTATTTCAAAGGACATAGCTGTATTTTAAAAAACTCTATTTCAAAACATAAAACAATGTTTTTAAAATTGATGTTCTCAACCTCCTAAATTGTTATTCTTTAAAATTGGTTCTTTTTCTCTCCTATGCATTGCTCATGTACTACAAAATATGAAGAGTTGTTTATTATTAGAGTTTTTTAAGATAGCTTGAGACCTGCTGTCATTATTGAACAGAAAGGTTGTGCAGAAAAATTGGAAGAGAGATGAACATGTAGCACAGCACTCATATAATTCTTTCAGCAAGGTGAAGAAAACAATGAAAAGGCAGAACAAATGTGTATATTTCAGTCTCTAAAAGGAAAAGAACAAATAATAGCTGCATTTGAAAAAATTAGACTAATCTCATTCTTTAGTCTTCATTCTGTCATCTGTGGAATCAGCTGCCAGAGAAAATGTGGGTGCAGTGGGTGATACCTGATACTGATGTAGGTAAATACTTGATGTATAGGATTGTCTCATTTGGAAAGGCATTTTTTTAATTCCTGACTTGGGGATTTTTCAGAGCATGCTCATTTAGAACAGTAAAGCTTGTCCCAAACTTTACTGGGATATTTAATTAATTTATTCCAAATATACAAATGCAGACACACATAGTTAACATCCTGCACTGCTCTAGAAAATTACAGTTCTTATTTCTGTTAAGATTCTGTGTGCTTCCAAAGTAAAAGAACCTTTTGCAGTATTACAAATTGTCTGTTGTTTAGCTTTAAGCTGTGAAAATGAGCTTGCTTGGTATCACTGCTTTTCAGTGCCTCTCTGTATTGCTGCTTGTAATCCACAATGCTGTCTATCAGAACTGTTAAGGAAGGGTTTGTCTTTTTGTAGTCAGGAGAATTTAAGATTATTGGAGCATGTGCACCAGTTAATGAAAAAAACAGTTCAGCTGAAGACATTTCACAGTGAACACTGAATGCTGGCTTTCCTAGAAATGTTCATTTCCTGAATACTAATCTTGCTTTTTTCATATTGTCTCATATAGAAGTAGAAATATCAGCTAATTTTTTGCTTCATCGTTGACTCTGCTTCACTAAACAAAACCTTGTACATCACAACATTCATTTCAGATTAACTGTTTCTAGAGATGTACCTAGATGGGGTAGGATTTAGGATGACAAAGATTTTTTCTTTCTTTCTGAACCTTCACTATTTTTTTGTATGGTAGTGTTTCTAGGAGGAATTGATGATTACAGACTAAGATTTATCTTCCTCAGTGGATAAAGTGGTGGCTTGATGGGTTTTGCTCAAAGGGGCGTTTTATTTGTCAGATACCATCTCCTTCAATGAGATCCTGAGGTTCTAGTAGGTACTTAAAACCAGTACATTCAATCCCTGAATCTTGAAATAGGCTTCCTAGAAATGGGACTTCGAATGGCATCCAATGCGTGATTTGCACTTATCTTCAGCTAGGGTTTAAGCCATGATTGTATTCCATGTAGAAGAATGTGTCTGTTTTGTGAAGCTTAGTTTGATTTTTCACAGACTGCTGGACTGATCTTTGTCTCTGTTTTTTTGTTGGTTTTTGGGTTTTTTTTGTTTTTTTTTTCTGAATACAATGCAGCATATTTTATATTCCTTTACTTGCATCTTTAAAGCTTTGTTTTATTCTTTCAGTAAAGCTGCTGTGAACAGTATGACTGAAACTAGCCCCAGTGCTGAAATTAGTCCCTCCCTGTGCAGACTCTCACTCTGATATGCACTGATGGCTTCGCTGAAAGAAATTACCACACAGACTTCCCAAGCTTAGTCCCCCTCTGGGGCTCTGAGCAAATTGCTTTGCTTGTCTGTCCTGGTTTCCCAGCTGTGGAGTTGGAGTAATTTATTACCAGTGTCAGTCATAAGAATGCTGAGGGTTAATCTGTGAGGACTGTATCTGCATATTGGCTTTAGAGTGTTGACGCAGTAACATATAATTGTAATTTTATTATTAATATTGGTTATTTCATTAAGGTGTAATTTTCTAACAACGTTCGTGTAGACTAAACTCATTTTGGCAATAATCTGGCATCCTTCCAGCAGCATTAACTCAGTTCAGATTCTTTGTCTAACAGTGAAACCTAAACATGTAGCTAGCTCTGTAAAGAAAACAGCAAATGCCTAAAGAAACCCATACTTTCTTGTTTTTAATCTAGACTGTGGACATCCATAAAGAAAAGGTCGCTCGCAGAGAGATAGGCATTTTGACGACCAATAAGAACACATCAAGAACTCACAAAATTATAGCACCAGCGAACATGGAACGTCCTGTAAGGTATATTCGAAAACCTATAGACTACACGGTGCTGGATGATGTTGGCCATGGCGTAAAGGTAAGAACTCCTGGACACTTGAGGACTCCAGGTAGCACAGATCAGGAGACAGGGTTGGGGCAGAATGTTACTGATACCAAAATGCTTAGTTTCTTCATGGTAGGAAGGATTATGGTGTGATATGCGCCCACATACAAACATTTCAATAACAAAATTGATTGTTTTACAGTGAGGGTTTTTTGAGCAATGTTTCCCATAACTTTGTGACTGTGATAGTCACAGTGTGAGGAAATAATGGATCGTGATCTTAGCCTAATGACTTGTCAAAAAAGCCATGACTGACTTAAAATTATCACTGCTTCCTCTTCTACATTAAGTTGTCACTGCCACTCAGTTTTTCTCAATAACTAAAGAAATAAAGGAAGTCATCTCGTATGGGGAAGTTGGCTGGTGGGGGTGGGATTTTTTTGGTGGGTGAACAGAAGAAAGGGGGTCAGTTAGTTTGCATTTAAATCTCAGTGGCATTTGATATCTTATTCCCAGCCTTACTTTCCTTTTCTCTTAATAAAAACCTTAATAGATAATGTCTACCTCTCTTAAAATGGTTGTAGTTAGAGTGAATTGATTTAACACCATTTACTCCCTGATCATCTTTTTATAAAAAATACCTTTATATCCCTCTAGACCAGGTGTTCAAGGTAAATTCTGTTTGCAGCAGTCTTCTCTTGGATGGCATTTATTCAAGACCTGTGTATCCTCTAAAGCTTGATGTGCTCTGGTCAGTCAGTTGTATAGCTGTATGAGCCCATCATGTGCCCTTTGGATTGCTGAGCTGGAGAAACAGATCTTTCAGAATTACTTGGCGCAACAGAGTACCAGGGTACCTCCTGCTTTGTAGTAGCCCTCCAGATGTCCACAGGAGTCTAATTCCAACTCAAGCTAGAAAGCAGTTCTATACCATGACAGCTGTAGGCTGTGAATTAATGTAGTCACTTTAGACTACCTGATTTTTTTTAGTTTTGTTTGTAGGTGAACTTGTATTAAACCTGTAACTCTTAGGATTGTTTTACAGTAATAAATTAAGCCAGTCTTGACAAACAAGTCTTGTGTAGAAGCCTGACAGATGTGTCCTGAATTGCTATAAAATAGAAACACTGGAGTCAGAGAAACTGGTGATTTTTCAGTATAGCCTGTGTTTGAGGAGAATTTTTTATGAAAAGAAAGAAGAGAAATTCAATGTCAGGTTATTGGTTTCTGTGTTTAAGTACTCCAGGGATCAAGTGCTGTAGAAGACTTTAAAAGTCAAATAATTACTCTTAGTCTCTGAAACTGATGCCGAACTATCTGCATTGTGCAGACTCAAAACAGATTGCTTGATCCATGAACGCTGAGGTTATGAAGGGTTAGCTGTTGCATTTTCCAATATCAGTATTTGCTTTTGGGAGTACTGGTGTCTTTATTCATGTGACCCTCTTTTTTTAGTGGGTGCTGTTTACCCATTTCTGGGCAGTTCTTATGGGATAGTTTTGGCAAAGGGTTTTTTTGAATGTTAGTGGTTTATTCTGTACTAAAAGCTTGGTCTTTTCAGAGGTAAAAACGCCGCTAGTAATAACCAAATTGCCAACTCAATTACAAGACAGCTGCAAATTACATCTTGATGTTGTTACTTTGAGTGACTTGCCTGAGTCTGTTCTACAGCTGTGAAAGGCATGAAGCACTTGGTATTTTCTGTGTAGACTTGTTACACAAATGAAATAAACTGCCAGCCAGACCTCAGGTATGGAGTTCAAGGTGGCTGCCGTGGGTTAGACACACTGTTGAAAAGAGTGTGCTGAGTTAGTGAATGACACAATTAAATGTTTTAGCAGTCTTATTACTTGGGTTCCAAGAGTGTGACACAGATCAAGGCTCTGAAGGAAGTAGCTTACTTAGTCACCTAGATGTAGGTAGTGGTGTTACAAGAAGATCAAACCCAAACAACTTAAGAAGTTGGATCAAGTCCTGTTGGAAGTCAGCACAAATGAAAGATGATGCTGCGAATCTGAGTTGCCTCTTGAATCTACAGTTAGGGGAGAGCCTACAATAAACTGAATTATAAACCTTGTCTTGTCCAGAGTGGAATTAAAAGATGCTTCAATCTCTGTTAAGTCTTACTTTCTTGAGCAAAGATTTCACCCCAAGGTGGACAGCAATGTGTCCAATAAGGCCTTAGAAACCATGTTTTTCTAGAGAAAAAGAAGTTTGAAGTCTGCTTAGAACAGTTGTTAGTTTGACTAATTTGTAAAATACAGCACAACACATCTATTGATATTTAAGTATTAAATAAAAATTGTACAACACTTTGAAATCCGTAGATGACAATTTATTGCTGTTGGTGGGACTCTGTTCTGGTGTAGGATTTGATAAAGAAGCATAAAGGAAAAATCCAAGGAGGAGAAATCAAGGGTACAGACTGGATTATGCCCTATTTCTGCTTTTATGTACTTAAATATTTATCCTAGGAAAAATGTAGTTTAAATACACAGTATATTTTGTGGGGTGATCCTGAATTGTTTCATATGAGAAGCGTAGATAGAAATAATGTCTCACAGAGTTAAATAACGAAATTAGGGAGATATGTAATCCTCAGGGTAAATGCTGTCTTCACCATACATTTTCCATCTGAGCAAATGCAAAACCACCTCCTGTGTATACTCACAGTTCATTTTCTTTGTTTGTCTCTGCTTGTCGTGGCTGTGTAGAAAGGATGTGAAAGCAGGTGCATGTGCTTGGGGCTTGTGTGTGCTTGGGGCTCTGCATGCCTCCCTCTGTCTCACACGCATGCAGCAATTTCTGCGGGGGCAGGTGAGGGTGGAGGTGGCAGGGATGGGTAAGCAGCTGCTCTCCATAGCAGCCTTCCTCACTGATGGAAGACACTTCCTTGGAAGGCAGTGCTGTTTCCTCCTCCAGCATGATCTCGGTTGAAAAGCTTTTGTAGAGCATCCTGGGATCACAGAGGTGCTTTCTCCTTCAGCCTGAAACCTCCATGGCGGCCCCAAAGTGCCCCAGCTGCTGCACTCCCTGCCCCTTCCCTTTGAAGGGACACAGACAATGTCTCCAAAAGTTGCCTTTTTTTTAATATATGTCTCTGTGAAGCTGAGGCTAGCATCAGTTCAGATCAGGAGGGCTTTTTAAGTGGGTTTGCTAGCAAGAAGGCTTTCCTTTGGAATACAGATATGTGTTGATGGCTCCAAGAAACACACAGGGAAGCATTTTTGCTGGTCTGTTAAGTGGTTGCTCAGCTGTCACCCTCTGGGCATAGGGGAATGTAGCTAAGGTAATTCTTTGTAAACAAGAGTAAGTGTCTTTATCTACCTTCCTGTCTGAGCTTGGCTTAAAATTATTGGGCAGAGGCTACTTTAACATTTCCTTCCTCCTCTCCTCCCTTTTTTTTTTTTTTTTTTGGTGAAAGGAAAGAAAAAATACGGTGCCAGCAAATAAATAGGTCAAACACAATTACTCATATGGAAAATCCTTAGTTTAAGAGCAGGGAGAAGGAGGAAGCTTGGAAGCTGCCTTATAAACCTTAAATTTGCCCCTTAAAAGCCAAATTCAAATTGGCCTTTGAATTTATAATAATCTTCTTTTTGAAGAGAAGGCAGGTGGAATTGCAGCAATTTGTAAAATGGCAGCTAAGTAGGAAACTGAAGTGATGATGCCTTATGGTTAAAGGCAGATAAAATGCTGAATACATGCCTAATTGAAATGCCTAATAGCTGTAATTGGATCAAGTTTGTTTTATGGAACTAACAGTTCTTCAAAACCAAACTTGAATTGTATATGAAGATTGATCACTTTTCAGTTTTATTTTAAGGAAAAATATTGCAGTTTTGTCACCATAAAGAAATTTGCATTTCAGCACATGAAAGCTGTAAGAAGCTTTTGAGCCCAGAAAGTTAAACAGCAGTTAAGCATTCGGAAATCTTTCTCAAGCAAATGGAAGCTGGAAGGACTCCCTTAAAGTAGGGATTGGGCCAGAACTTGACGAACACTAAGCTTAGAGAAAGGAGTCTTGCTCTTACCCTTGTGCTTCTCAGCATGTCCTACTTGCCTGCAGTCCTTATGCTTATATCTGTGTCAGTGCAAAACAAAAACGCAGATGAGGTGCTGATGTGAGGGTGAAAGGCTACCTAATCGAGCTTACTTACCCTTTAGGATAAGACTGTTTATGTGTAGCTGTTGGAATATTAAATTTTAAATAATTCACCCTAATAAAACCCAAGTGAGATAGGGACCCTGAACTGGAGCTGCTGCCGCCTTTGTCCCCTTACCAGCCTCTGTCAGACATTCACGCTTCAAAGGATGTCATGTTGCCAATTTCATTAATGTCACATCATCCCTCTGGGGTCACGGCCAAACAGTAAATATTGCTGTAGGGTAAAGAATGTTTCTCTGGGGGAAAAAGGAACTTCCTGTTGCCAACTCTAATGACTCAGTTGTGAGTGTTAACACTGTGTGCTTTCCATAGGGCACTTGCTACTGGAAAGTTAGAAATGTACCTAAGTGTCATCTGATATAATGTAGATTTCAAGCCTTTCATTTTGCAAAGGAAACACAAAACTTCGAGGTCTCTTTATTTTCTAATTTTATTTTTCTTATGCTTACTTTGTTGTAGTTAGATTCAAAGTCACCAACTCAACTGAAAAATCTCGAACTGTTTAAAAGCAGAAATCTAGGTATCTTTCTCTGTACAAGACTAGTGAGTGCTGGGAGAGTTTGTCTATCATCCGCAGCAGGTTTTTGTATGCTAATGCTTTTTAATTGGAAAGTTGAAAAAAAAAAAAAAAAGAAATAAAGGAGAGAAGCAATACTGACAAACTGCATCTGGTTGCCTTTAACAGAAGACTAATGACTAGGTTGCAAATATTAATAGGAGAGGTTAAATTTCCCTGAAGAGAGACCTACCTATGTATGTTTAATTTTTAAAGAAATACTTACTTGAAACCTACATTTCCTCAAAATAGTCTGCTTTATTATAGACTATAAGGAAATGAAGAACAAATAAAAACTTCTGTCCTGTTCTGATAAGAAAATTGAGACACAGGAATCATTTCTTTAAAACTGCAAAAAACTAGCGTGGCAGAAGTGTTTTGCCCTGAGTGTCTGACACCCCCATACAGTCTCCCTGCTGAACAGCATCTCCATGTCTTGATTTCACTGAGGAAACCATGTTCTAGGCTTGGTGCTTTACTGTAAAATTTCCTCAGGCAATCCCTACCTTCACATAAAAGCACCTTTTTCTTGCTCTGCCTGTGTCACCATGTGGTATTTCAGAACTGCCCCACCGATGAGACAGAAGGCAATCTTGTGCAGAATTGCCTAGCCGCACACACATAATAGCATTTCAGAAGGTCTTACAGCCAGCTAGCTTTCTGTAGGGGTGTTCTCCCATGACTAATAAAGAAAGTACCTTTTTAAGTAAAAGGGAGGTTGACTAAAGAGTGAAGAGTAACCATGTGGGGTTTTTTTCTGCTGTGGCTGACAGCTGTGATTATTGGTCAAAGGTAACAGATCTTAGGCTGACTATTGCTTTTACAGACCCTTTGTATAAAAGTTCCAAGTTTGCCAGATACTTTGTATTAATGGAGATCAGACTGGCACACTTTTTAAACCTTTGTTTCCATTGAAGAGCAGTTGTATTGGGTGGTCTTTAATGACCTCTTTTAGTCATCCTAGGTATGGGAGGATATAGAGTGAAAGTGGCTCTTTAAATTGAGGGGTCAGAGAAATAATGAGCGAATACAGCAGGGGAAGTACAACCTGCATAGGGGTTTTAAGGTTCTGCACTCCGAAATTGGAGAGTTCATGGCTGAAATGTGCAGGAGAAATTTGCTGAATGTCAGCATGATAAGGATTTTGCTTCTGTGTGCAGGTGGTCTTTTGTGTACTTACAGATAAATTTGCTCACATAAATGAGTTATTTGCAACCATCCCTACCCCTAGTTTTCCAAGCACAGTTTATAGCTCAAATGATAGCTTTATAGTTCCCTGAATCATGACTAATGTTCCCCCATGACTTGTTACTCGGCATGAAAACTATTAAAAGCAGTTAGATGGCTTCCTCCTGAGGCCAGCCAGTGGAGTCCCTCAATGTCTTGATATCCTTTGACTACCAGTGGGTACTTCTGAATTCCTCACACCCTTCCTTTTCATACCATTCTTGGTCTTGTCTCTTTGACCTCAGTTACAGCGACCTGCAGTATTGCCTTTGGCAGCAGGTGTTTTTGTACTCTTCAGACTACCAGAACTGAGTATGCTGGAATTGCCAAAAGAGATGCATTAAGCAGTTAAGTCTCTTGGTACTAGCAGTCATTGCTTGTCCTTCCAAACCCACAGCTGAAGTTCTAAAGTCCAGGTGCTCTGAATTCCAGGTATGAGTTACAGGAGCAGCCTCAGTTTTGGCTTTGATAAATGCCTTGCATGGCTGTTGCAGACACCTGTTCTGCCTGTGTCCTTAATTGCTTTGCTCCTTTCCAGCCCACTGCTGGCTCTAAGTCCTAGGCCAGCCTGCTCTCCCATGCTGTCCAAACCCTGTGGATGTGTCACTTCCCTAGCTGTGACATTTTGGAAATGCAGCAGCATTGATTCTTATGTCTTGAACCTGAGACTGTGGTTTGTTTCGTTTAGTTTTGTGACAGCCCTTAAAGCTTTATCCAGGACAGCCACATGGTTGTTGGGGTTTCCCAGGAAAGGCAGGATTGTTCTGCTTGCTTTTTTAAAACATGGTCTGCTATATCATTGCAAGAAACTCCAATGAGTACTCCTGCTCCTGCCTACCCTATTTCCCTTCTGGGAACATCCTGGTCTGTCTAGTTCTCACCCTCAGCATCACAAGCATCCCTAGCAAGCTCACAGACTGTTTTTGTTCTGATGAGTATCATCCAGGATGCTGGTATTGGGTTGAAAAGTCTCCTGTGTGTGCAGTAATACAAATAGCAGGAGGAGAAAAGAATCATGCTCCTCACAGCTTCTTCAGGAGTTCTCAGTGATGATCTTCATTTCACTAAGCTTGTTTTTTCCTTTTGTACCTCCTGTCTCTTATTTTATACCCTCTCAGAACAGTTTCTTCCCTCTTCAAGCTGTGAACCGTACGCATGCCACCACTTCTCCTCCTCATGCCCTGCATTTCCCTCCTTCCTGATAAGGCACTTGGTGATGGTTGTGTTCTGCCAACAGGCTGGCTGGCCTGGAGGCATTTGTTGAGAGATGCTTGCACATACATTGAACACTTACCTGCCACTCCTTTTAGTTTTCTGCTGCCTTTTTTCACATTCTTCTTCAAATCACACTGAGTCTAGACCCTGTTGCATAAACTGTTCTCGATTCCAAGCAGGTTTTTTTTTTTTTAAATTGCTTAGAAAGCATCACATTTGGTTTTCAGACCAAGAAATGCAGCAATGTTGACCTCATAAGCTCAGCCAATAAATTTAAAAAAAAAAGTCTCCTCCTAATTAATTAGCTTGTTAACCATGATTAAACAGCCATATGGTTCATCCTGCTTTGGTTCATTTGCTTTCCCCCCTTACTTAGGTCTTTTGGATCAGGAGTTGCTCTCCCATGTGAATCCCAGTTCTGGCCTTCTGTTTTCCTTGCCTGTATGACTCTTGTTTATATTGACAACAACAGAGAGGACATCTACACACCTTTTTACATATAGAAAGTAGTATGGCAACAGTTTCTAATTCTTCTGAATAGTCAAGTGTGTTTCTATCTGTATATTGTTTAACTGTTAGCAAAAGAGATGAAGCTCACGTCATGTAGTCCTAGAGTCAGGAATAAAGGTCAAGAGCTGCTGGACTTCAGATAAAGGTTTACTGTACACTAATAGTCTACTTAGCAGCAGAAAGGTTTGAAATCAGATGAAGATCAACTGAATCATTTGTACATGTTGATATTCAGACTGTCACTGCAGTGGAGGCAGAATGAAACAGGGATTAGGAGGGGGGTGGAAGTACTCACCATAAATGCTGAGTGACACTGCGTAAGGGAAGAAAAGAAAGGAAGCTTTTTGGTTTTCTATTTTTGAGGCAGGCAAATTTAGTAGTAGAGGCTGGATAAGAAACCATATCCTTTTAAGCCTTCCTTTTAATCCTTCAAAAACATTTCTAACTATCTCTGCTGGGGAAGGACAGAAACAAGAGTTTCATTTTTTGGTCCCCTTTAACAAATTCCTTGTATTATGCCATTGCTGTTGGCAATTGGTGAAGTAGGGGGAAGGGTCACATATTCCTGTGAGAAGAGAAAGCAAATTCCATTACTAAAGGCCTGTTTTAAAAATACACTACTTGGGAGAGTACTCTGGCATCTTGGGAACTGAACCTGTGTGTTTATCCATGAAATAAGTATGTGGGGACAGAGGTGGTTTAAATGCCTGTGTACTCTGCTGATGAACTTCTGCCCAGGCTGGGAGTAAATGGGTTGACTTTCAAATTTACTTACCAGAGCTAAACTTTTTAATCTGAATTTTGGAACAGGATTTATGTTCCTGTTATTGTAGTATGAATAACTTAAGGGCTGTGGCTTTCAAGCTTGTTTGATTGGTAAACCCCAGCTGTTTTTCATTGGTTTTGCCGACCCTGTCAGAAACCTCAAATGCACGTTTGCTGTATAGCATGTTTTAATTACGTTTTTTACTGATACCTTTAAACTAGTCTGTGTTTCTTGAAGGAGGAGAAGAAGATGCAAACCACAGTTTGAAATGCTCTGCCTTAGAAGGCTTGTTCTGGATGTAACAGTTTAATTCCAAACAACCTCAAAAAAAGCATTAGGATAATTTTAGTTTGGGTGTTTGTTTTAATTGGTGAAATTAACCCTTTGAAAAATATGAGTGCCTATGCCCCTGTCCCACTCTCCCATGACCCCCTTGCTCCTTCCAAAAATGAAAGAACTTGGCTTGAGTTTATTTAAAATGTTTCATTTTCCTGGTGAGGCCAAGTTTAGATTTTTTTTTTCCTTTGCAATCATGAAGGCTCTTAAAATGATACAGTGGAGTCATATAATGACTTGATTCTAAGAGCTAAAATTTCAGCATAACAATCATTGTATCCCTGCCAACACAGTTTTGAGCAGCCAGCGTTGTGCTGGCTTGAATCAGATTTCAATCAATAAACCAGAGGTGAAAAGCACTGCTGCTCATCCTGTTTAAAAATTCCCTTTTCTTTATTTACCATTCAATGCAGCAGCTAGGATTTCTTGAAAACATATGAAGGTCAAGTGTCAAAGCAACAGGCCCATTGATTCTGTGCATATTGCTGAAACTGTGGTTTTGTGAATGAATTCTTAAGTGCATATTGCTGTTGAAATAGCACTGGTTTGGTTTTGGACTTTAATGGTCAGCAGAGGGCTTTTCAACCCTTTACTGCCCATGAGGAACCTGGCAGACATGTCTGGCAAAGCTTAGCTAAACTTGATTTTGGCACAAGTGCTTTTCCTATGGTCACTTCGTCAGACACCGAATTTTCAATAACTGGCACACCAGAATCTCTCTTAGTGTACTAGGATGAGCTAATTATCAGTAGACATAAATGATTTCTTTAAAATGTGATTATCTTTAGTTTAACCTGTCGTATCAGTTGTGATGGATCTGCCATTAATTTGTGCCTTTTTCCCCCCTTTTTTTGCCAACGTTAAGTGGCTAAAAGCCAAGGTAAGAAGTGTTATTTCTCCTTTGACCCACAGTGCCTCATGTGACTGATAGTAGAGGCTGCAGAGCCATTAAAACTGAAAACTAGCGCTCTCTTACACTCTCTCCTGCTTTCCATAGGATATTTAGATTAAACATGCTATACTTTTTTTTTTCATTTGCAGCATTTAGTGTGTCAATATATCTGTGATACATTGACATCCGCATTTATACATAGATACATTAATTTCTCTAACACATATAGTGCTTCGCTCTGAATTTGGTAGATGCCTTGATTCCCTTCACTTACATTTTTTGCAGGAGACTTCCCAGACAACCTGAATGACTGGTAGTCAAATAGCAGGGGCAGATTGAGAAATTCTGGGCCATGCTGGCTGTATTGTACTGTCAGTGTTAAAGTTTGATTTAAATTATTAACATCTGAACGGCAATGAATACAAATGTGGCTTCCCTTTAAGGAAAAAAATGATAGAAGACATTTGTTCGTGAACCTGTCAAGTGTCTACCTTTCTGATGTCTGTTGTTAATTAATAGTGAAAATAGCATTAAGCTTGTGTTTAGACTCTTTGTATTTACTGGTGTCTGTCTCGTGTAGCTGAAAACTTGCTGTTTGACAGCTGTCTGGGAATTCTCACTTCATATTCTTACACTTAAAAAAAAAAGCTGTTGGTAATAGAGCTGGTCTGTTATAAAAATAAAATCATGTTTTCCCTTATTTCAGCATGGAAATAACCAGCCTGCAAGAACTGGCACCTTGTCAAGAACAAATCCGCCTACACAGAAACCACCAAGTCCTCCCATGTCAGGCCGGGGAACTCTGGGGTAAGAATGGACTGGCTGGTCCCTCCTGTGTAACAGAAAATTTTAATTGTGACAGTGTTGGTGTTTTCAATTCATGAATAAATGGCAATTCTGGTTGCCTTTACCAAAAAAAAAAAAAAAATCACAATAACCTTTTCTTTGTGAGCCTCTTCAGCTGCATTGACTCTTATTTTCAGGATGACTGAAATAATTTTTCACAGGGAAGCATTTAACATGGATATGGGTGAAGGAGGAGGCTGTTGTTATTCCTGACTTTTGGGCAGAAATCCTTAGTGACAAAAATGAATCTTAAAGTTTTCACTTTGGTGGGGGAAAGACTTTACAATTAAAGTTCTTGTCGACTCATTTCTTAATAGTAGAAGAGCTATGGAGTGGCTGTTTTTGCTGTAGTTGTTGCATTATCTAAGCAAAATTTATGGCATTGTGAACACAGTAGTGACATTGATTCTTGCTAGCTTGTGCATTTTTATTTTTATATTTAAATGAGGAAGGATTTTGCTATTCCCAAGTCCCACTGTGAGCAGAGTTCCCTGCATCTATTTTGCTGCTGTTGACCTGTGGGGAGTGAAATCTGCTTATCTTGGTGTGTGCCAGCAAGTAGTTATTGCTAGAGACCAAAACATTAATACTTGAGAAGCTCAGTGCATGTGCCATATTGGTTTTGTCTGTCCAAATGTGCAACATCTTCCAAAAGGCATCCTAAATGACCTTTTACTTGTTTATCACATTTAGCCTTCTCCTTATACTGTGAGAGACTGAGGCACTGTAAAGCTGGCTGGCATGGTTGTGTTGGCATTAGGTATGTTGTCTCAGAGAGGCAGGAAGCTGGAAAAATGAGGAATAATGAGATGGAGCAGGGTGGAGATCAGAAGCTATGATCAAGAAAAATTAGAAGCAGCAACTCCTTTTGTTGAAGACTTAGCAATTTTTAATCCCTATTTGATGCTTTGGTGGTAGTGTTTGCTGCATATTCTACAGAGAAGTTAACCTAGAGGTTTCCTCAGCATGTTTTCTGAAAATTCCCATTGCTCAAGGGCATGAAATCAGTATTCCAATTGTGTCTCTTATCCCAGCTGAGAGAGTTGTTTATCAGCCCTGGGAACCTGGGTAGCACTTTCATGTCCTCTTGGACGCTTGCTAGTGAAACAGCAGCATTGATGTACTGGTGAGCTGCCTCTCTCAATACTCCCCCCTGAACAAGCCAGAGCTGTTTGCTTGCCTTGGCTGATGCCTGATAAGGATTAATCAGCTGAATGTCATTTCCAGATGAGCTTGACAAGCAGCAGCAGTTGGCTGAGGGGGAGGAATAATGTGGGTTTGTAAGAGAGATTTCTATCTGCCCTTCTTGTTCAGGAAGTACAGTTCTTGTCTTGAGCAGCCGTGTTCCGCCAAAGCATGAAATACCACAGGCGTGACTTACTCTAATTTATGCAGAAAACATTGTTAGAAACCACAAGGATGCTACTCTTCTCCCTTTGATCCAGAGCACAGAGATAAGTACGTAAAACCAGAATGAGCTTAGTCTGTAACATTGGCCTTTAAGTAGCTGCTGCCTGTTGTGCAGCTTGTCCCTCCAAGGCAGAACTATCCAAAGGAGTATAGTGGGGAGGGAGTCCTGCATGGAAATCACGCAGAGTGAAAAGCAAATGGGGCTGAAGAAAGCAGGGGTCTCTTCACAGGACTAGGGAGAGATTGTGGAAATCATTGAGTGCTCAGGTTGGAAGTACTGTGGAAGAATAAGTGAATTACTGGAGTTGGATGTGATGGGAGTAGCTGAAATCATACCTTGAGGGTCCTGGAGCAAAGCAAGATCCTGGGCTCCCTGTAGCTCTCCATGGTGGCAAGGGCCAGGATCACCCTGAAACACTGGCGGGTAGTGAGGTGGGGAGCTCTGAGCAGTGACAGGAAACAATGTTTTTGTTTTCCATCTATAACAATTTATTATTGAAATTCTCAAAAAAAAAAAAAAAAAAAGTGGGAATACTGTAACTGCTTTCAGATACTGTGGTGTTTGTAAAATAGCTTGTTTGTATGAAGAACACTAGACGATTTTAACATGCAGGGTGTCACCACCTATAGATCTGCCAAAAGAGATCAGTTGTGGAAAAAAGAAGAAATTTTGTTTTCCAGTTGTAAGCAATAGAGATCTAAAGACTACCAAATAAAAATGATAAGCAGAGAAGACTGTTAATGTGCTTCCAACTGAAATAACCTTGAAAAGTAAGTTTAGTACTGTTGCTTTTCATAATGTAGAAAGAAAGTAAGTTTCGTAAAATACCAGGAAGCTGTATAACTTAGCAACTCGGTTATAGCCAGTAATTGAACAAATTATTAAATGCCAATTGTTCAGTATTTTTGGTTTTGCTTAGCTCTGGTGCATTGCCAAATTCTGTGTTTTGCAATGGATCTCTCAGTTACTGGCGAGAACTGAAGAGCTCTGCGATTCAGTACAATAAATGCACTGTTCTTACGGCAGTAATGGGTCTGGTAAATAGATCTTGAAAGATCCGTGTTATATTTCTACTTGATGCAGTCTGCTAGGTTGGAATTCTCTGGGCTTCGCTTTCTTGGGCCACAAAATGGAGACAATGAAGCTCATCTGTGAGGCACTTTCAGATCTGCGTATGTGAGATGAGGTTGCTTGATTACTGCATGAAGCAGTGCTCCTAGGAAAAGCACTGGTGATTGCAAATGTCACTTGTTCTGTGAATCTTGATTCAGCCTTGCTGATGTCTTAATGAGATGAATACCTTTAGCCAGGAATACTTTTGGAAAGGATTCTGATGGGAAGGGAAGAGGGGGAAAGGAAGAGGAGATTGGTACAGTGGAAATTTGTCATGTGCTGACAGGTAACCCAGGGTGTTATGCAGATGTAGCTATTGTATGTTAGGTTGCTCAAATAATGTTTGTTGGGTGGTTACTTTAGGCTTTTTTGACCAGTTTATGTGTTGTAGGCCAACTTGTATGGATCTGTCTATGTAAGAGCACTTCGGACTATTGACTGTGATGTGTCTATCCTGCTCATTGGAATTTTAATATACCACAATGTGGGTCACTGCAGTGATCTTACATGAAAAATTTAGAAAACAAATACATTTACAACTTCTCTTATTTATCATTTTAATCTTCTGATTCTTTATCCTTCTGTCTTCAAATCTTTTTTTCCTTGACCAGACGAAATACTCCTTACAAAACCCTGGAGCCAGTCAAACCGCCAACAGTCCCGAATGATTACATGACCAGCCCCGCCAGGCTGGGCAGTCAGCACAGTCCAGGAAGGACAGCTTCCTTGAACCAGAGACCACGAACACACAGGTAGGCTGTTTTCCCACAGTAACTCTTTCCTGCCTGGCAAGCCAGTGCTTACTAAAGTCACAGAAAAGCCTTGAAACTTTGTGCCTTTCAGCTTTTTGTGGCAAAAAGGTGAGTTATTCTACCACTGCATCAATAGAACCTTACTGCATTGCTGACTTCTGTAACACGAAGAAGTGCCTTCATATTCAATATTGTAGTGCAGCTTTTTAAAACTTGTTATTTTCTTCTTGAATTGCGAGGCTGAATGTTCCTCTGAGTCTCTTGAGTTCATTTTTTTTCAATTTGATTTTTATCACAGGCTTCAAACTGTAGGGGAAAAAAGAGATGAAAGAATTCAATGTAGTTAGAAGTAAAAGGTTAGCTTGTTTTTTAGAGAGCTTCTTTCTTCATGTTTTTCTTTTTTTAAAAACTCTCAGTAGGCAGTTAAACATGGTAGGTCACTAACAGGGACTGAGAGAGTATTTTAGACATGGTGATTAAATACTGTCAGAATTAAATGACTTCTAAATGTCGCTGCATGAGGATCTTGTTAGTCTGTTTAGCTGGTTACCGTGAATGCTCCTTACTCCTGTCTCACAAGATCTTCTTTTATGTAGGCTGCAGTTAGAAATTCAGCTGCAACCATGGTGACAAGATCAAGGTCTTCAGCAGACAGAACACTAATTTTGAAGGAATTATCTTGGCTTCCATTTCAGATAACTGATTTTTTTTTTTCTGTAACGTTATTTTCTAAAGAGATATATTTGAATGGTTTGCACTTGAATCTTGACTGAGTTATAGCTATCCAGGAGTGGTAAATAAACTAGAACTTCACTGCGTACTGTTCATTAACATGGATGAACTAAAGTGAAATTTTGGCTTCAAAATGTCTTAGCTGCTAAATTTCCTTTACATTATCCATTTAATGCATAAAAATTCAAGATTTGAACTAAGGAGTGCTCTTAGATAAGAATAAGGACAGATTCTACCTGAATTTTGAATATTTTTCAGTTCCCTGTAAGAAAATAAATGTTATGGCCTCTGAAGGCATGTGTAGAAATGTTGCCCAGTAGTTCACTAAGTTTTGCATTGCTGGCCTCTGATTTGCATATCACATAACATTAGTTAGACAGATTTTGATCTGGCTGTACTGTTACCTTTCAGACAATTGTAGAAACAAATTTCTCACACATAAAAGGTGTGTGCATGGGCAGCGGGGAGTGTTAGATGTACAGAAAATAAGGCACACCATACCCCATGCCCCACCTCAAGTGGTTTATCATGTCCATTCTCAGCTGAAAACTTAGCAACTAAATCTAAACTTCTGCTCTGAGCAGAGGAAATGTTCCTTCAGCTTTCAGCATAATCAATCCTAAATACTTATTTAGAGTTTAGCCATGAAGTCTTCCAGCCCCAGCATACTACTTTCAATTACTACAAGACCCCTGAACTATTCCTGCATGTCAAGATTGTGGAGGTCTTCACAGAAGGCTAAAGAAGCTGGTAAAGTTGTAAAAGTAGTTGTAAAAGTCCTTTATTGCATGGCTAAATCAGCCTCATGAAGGCAATTATTACAGTTCATGCCATTATGCAGAAAGCCTTCTAGCACAAACTCCCCAAGTCCCATGCAGAAGCAGCAGTAGCTTATCCACAGCGTCCATCCTTGATCTGTGTGTCCCTCTGTGATCTTTAACATTCTCAAAGCTGTGCACTTTTATTCTATTTTTAGCAAATCAGGTACAAACACGGTTCTACTGCCTTGTTGGACCTATCCAGGCCTAGGATTGATGTATGAAAGTGGTCGTAATTTCTTACACAACTTCTAGTACTTAACTCTGTCTGTTCTATCTAGGAATGCTAGCAATGCTACATTATGTTTTTGTTACGTCTAGAACTTAGCTTTGTAAAAGGTGATGGTACTGAACTTTAAACTAGGTTTTAGGGACTTTTCTTACTGACTAATTCAGTCTCTTATTTGCTTAAGGCATATAATATATTCTCTACTTATTTAAAGCTAAACTTACATTTCTACCTCATATCTGCGTGGATTTATATATTTTAATTTCTCTGAAGGTCTTAATTCAGCCCTCATTTTTGAGCACTTCCAGGCTTATGTGGATGGGGCCCAGAGGAATTTGCATCCCGACACTTGCAGTTGTTAATCCATTGCCTAGAACTTGCATGGTTGATTACCTTTTTTTTTTTTGAAGCATTTAATTCTGCGTTTTATTCATAGTGATGTTTATCAGCTTAGCTAATTCCATTTATTAGGAATGTAATGCATCCAAGACTTGATTATCTGTATGCAATTGTAGGTAAAGACAGAGGCATTTAATAGAGAGTTTTTCAACAGTCTGTAATTGAGTTAGGCTAGCAGAGCTCACACAAGAAGTGTGACTGTTGATATGCTTTTGTAGGAGATGCTGTGCTAATATTTGTGTTTTTCTTCTGTAGTGGCAGTAGTGGAGGAAGTGGCAGTCGAGAGAACAGTGGAAGCAGCAGTATTGGCATTCCCATTGCCGTGCCTACACCGTCACCGCCAACCATCGGGCCAGGTATGTGGGACTCCTCCCATGCTGACCTCAGGCTGCCTGTGTTTGCAGAGGGACTTTGACTAAACATGACGGGGTAGAAACTGTCCTGAAGCACAGTCCTGCTCAGGAGATCACTTATTAGTGCTGACCAACGTCTAAAGTTTTAATTCTTTACCAAGAGTAGTTGCAGGAGTCAGTTACTGAATATTGGACGGTTAAAATACCTTTGCTGGTCCATGTTTTTACAAGACAATCAAGGGTATACAAGGAGAGTAAAAGGCAAATGTATCCTTTTAAATCTTAACTTTAATTTTAAATGTGTCTACAATTTGGCATTTCTGGATGCCCTGAGAGCAGCAGCAACTATGTACATGTTTAATGGGAAACATTAGCTTCTGAAATACTCTGCTAACTTTGCCATCTGTGGTGAAAGAACCTTGCAGCATCTCTCAACGTTGAAGGCATACTCCTTTGTGTTTAAGAATGATGAATGGTGAGATTGAGTAGGGTCCTTCTTTATTATTGTATCTTAGTAATAAACCAGCCCACTTATTTACTGTGTATTTTGCAAGCCCATAAGACATAAGCAAATAGTGGAGTTTTGGTGTAATGTAATTCTGCTGTTGCAGAGATTTCTCTGTTTCTTGGATGACAAGTCGTCACTTCCTTATATACATGTAGGCTTTCCTTTTCCAGGACCTTTTCTGGTCCTGCAGTGGTACAAATAGGCATAAAATCTTACTGTCATCTGGCATCCCATAAAAGTCAATGAGACTAAAGATTGGCGTGTACAGAACCCTGGATAGGATCAGGGTCTGAATTTGTATTTGTTAAATGAAGTTGAATTTTCATATTTGTTTGGGAAGCCTATCAAATGCCTGTACTATTTTTTTTAAACTTTTAATAATATGGCCTAATTAGGAATATAAACTATTTTATTAGCACACATTTCTGTTCCTCCTGGAGCCCCGCCAGCACCACCACTGCCTCCACCTCTCCCGATGGGCAGTCTGATAGGTGAGACTTGTCAATGCTGAAGTGATTGCAGTCATGCTGCATAATCAATAATCATCTCTTCCTAATGAACTTAGTGAGGATGTTTTTTCTTCGGTAGTGGGACCTATGTGATTTTATTACAAAATCAGTTCTGGGATTTCTTTTTTTTCTTTTTTTTTCCAACAAATCTAATCTCCACTAATTTCCTGTGGTTAAAGCCTCTGAAGCTAAATGCACTAGGTATGGAAAAAAGGCTGCTAGCTGCTTGAAATCTGCTCCCAGTTAAGCTAAGATCCAATTAATCTGATCTATAAGATCTCAGAATCAGCTTGAATATAGGCTATGTAACTACTGCAGCAGAAACTAAGTCACAGCAGTTGCACTCTAGCTTAGAAATGATAGCTTATGTGTAGGGTGATGTGCGTTCTATTCTGTGGGCATAAAGTGACTGGAAAGCACAAATGTCTGTCACACTGGCTTGCCTTTGATTCCATAATGCTGCAGGCAGGTGTCAAAGTGGAAGACTTGAGGATATGAACTAACAGTTCTTGAGAAATTGCTTCAAGCATTACATGCAGCAGTTAGGGTGGGATCTAAAAGTAGTACTTTTCAAAATAGACAGGAAAAAATACCCCACCCTTTCCTGTCACAGGCTGATGACAAAAATAATTGATTGAGTTATGAAACTAGCTTTGGAGGCTTTGACCCACATAACCCTTTGCACTCTCCCTTACTGAAATGATAAGTGCAAGTTACTTTGGATAGCATTACAGTACTGCAAACTTCTGACTGCTTGCTGTTTGTGTTTTACGTAATTATATGATACATGTATATAAAAGCATATATATGTATATAAGAAACTAGTTTTTGCATTTAAGAATTGCATTAATTCATGCAACTATAATATGTGAGATTCATTAGTTTGGAAGGTGTGATTTCTGTCAGAGGTTAATCTGAAAGAGAACTTAAACTGTTTTTGTTAACCTTGAAGTTTGTGCAGCAAGTAGGTGGAAGGTAAATATAAGTGTTTATCATGAAGAATGAATGACATCTTTGTCAGCTGGCATTGGTGATTCTGATTTGTTATTACAAATTCCATCAACATAAAAGCACAACCAGCAAATATGATTGATAAACGTGCCAGATGTCTGAAGCTCATGACATTTGTTTCACTGTTTTGTTAGAGTCTTGTTTTATATTAGATTGGAGGCACGTTCAGCTTTGCAATGAAAATCATTTGCTTAGAGCAGAATGTGGATTTTTTTTTTCCTGTGTGCTTTTTAATAAAGGGTATTATTGCATGTAGTATAATTGAGATACACTTAAGAGTTCGAAGAGTTGGATTCAATTTTCCAGTCCAATCCAGTCTCTCAAAGTACTCTCAGCATTTCTCAATGCCCTTTATATGAGTGTTGGATTGTGTTCTGTGTGTTTTTTCTCATTATTGATTGTAACGGGAATGTTTGTTTTTCTCTTAATCACCTGTTACTGACCTTAAGTTATTGGAGAACTGTAATTAAGTATTTTCCACATTCTGGACTTTTTCTGTTTTCTGCATTCTATCCCAAGTAATGCTCTGCTTAAGTCTTTTCCTTGGTTCCTCTGGCTAATGCTTTTCAGCTGCTCCTGGTTCAGCTCCTGGTTCCCAGTATGGCACAATGACCAGGCAAATCTCACGACACAACTCTACCACTTCTTCAGCATCTTCTGGTGGATACAGACGGAATCCTTCTGTGACTGCCCCATTTTCTGCTCAACCTCATGTTAATGGCGGGCCTCTTTATTCTCAAAATTCAAGTAAGCTGCTGAGCTCTGAAATCACAAACTGTTTTGAGCAAAATGATTGTAAAAGCATGCATGGCATTTTAATTCGTTTATGAAAAGCATCAATGAGATTACTGCTTTCTTTCCTGAAATAGAAGGAAAAACAAACAAGAAAAACTATCTTGAAATTGTACGGTGATTGCACTATATGCAATCATACTGTTTTCCCCCCGACTTGTTTGCTGTTACTCAGGACAAGAAATTATTAGGATTGCCTGTCTAATTATAGGCATGTTATGCTTGGCATTTCAGGTGTGCTTGGAGAACATAAACTAAAGCCAGGGTTTTTTTGCAGGAGACCTAATGTGATTGTAGTACAGCCCCCCACTATTTGGATAGTGGCAAAAGAATACTATCTGTGCACAATGCTCATGTTCCTATCACACACAGTTCCTCCCTGTCTCTCTTAAATCCTTTCTTGATTCTAAGTTTCTCCTTTGTTCTTAGCTTTAAGCTTGACTCTTAAAGAGCTCAGTCTCTCTCTTTTAGCAGACAACTTCTCTGTGCTTTCATGCTAACAGGAGTACAGAAGGAGATGAATGAGGGAAGGGATGGATGCCATGGGCAAGTGAGCAGGTTTTAGTCAGCAGCCTCCTGCCTGCCTACCCCAGTAAGGCAAACAGTTCACTGCAGAAAGATCTGCAAAATAAGGATCTTGGCTGCTGGTAGGAAGCTCTATCAGGAAACTTCTTCCTTGCCCTTTCCATAAATTTTGATCAAATACACACTGAGCAGTGGTAGTTGTATAATGTTTTTTTCTTGGTAGTGTTCAGAATGCCAACTCTTTAAACTTCGGAGGAATATTTCTTTTGAAAAGAAATGTTCATATTTGGGTTCAAGATCTCTGTAGACCAGTGTTTGCTGTTGTGTACTTGCTCTTAAGAAAAGAATGCTTTTAAAATACTTGAGACATGGAAGTGAAGAGTTTTCTCAGTAGTTTAGAAGTATTACGTTTGTCAGAAAGCATTTTTATATGCGCAGACAGTATCTGTCTTGTCTTTTTTTTTCCAAACCTGATTTTCCTCCTACTCTTGCTCACCCATACTAGTATTTCATTTTCCTCCACATTCTTATTCCTCCAAATTGATTCACCATAACAACAGAAGCTCCCTTCTGCTTGAACAGTTGAGTTCCATTAAATAAACAGAATTTTACTTCTGGGAATAGTTCAGTTGTCTTAAATGCTGTGCACACTACTGTTTCTGAACATTTACATTTGTCCAAAGCAATTTTTTGCTCAAATGCAGGTGCTGTTTCTCAATCTAGCCTCTCTGGTGTTTTCAAAATACTGATGGTCAGCATTTTTTAAACAGTATTTTGATGGGTGTGTTTTGCTACTTGAAACTGTTTTCCTCTGTTTCTGTAACTGGTGGGGTTTTTTTTAGTGCTACTGTCTTGACATTAAACCCAGGTCCCACGTTTCCTTAAGGTTTTGCTTTTCATGCTAACAAATGCTCTGGTTTTTCTTAGATGTTTACTTCAATTTTGTGAGACACTGTTTGTTCTCCTGCTTTTATTGATCATTTATCCCATACAGTTTATTTGATTATTGGTTTTGTAATGAACTAAATGCTTCATTTTAATTCATCAAACATTAATCTTAGTTACAGCTTTATTTAAAACTGTTGCTTACTTGGAAGAACAGAACCTCTTTCAAATTTGGTTCCAACTGGATTATTACCCTGCTGAATTCCCACTTTCACAGGAATTTCTCTGCTCCAGTGGAAGAGAAATTCCACTGAGAAGGGACATGGTATAAACAAACGAGTTGATGTTTTGTTGAGTTTCTGATTGCTGTTTGATGCTTTTCATTCCTTGCACTTAAGGGAGAGATGTCCTGCCAAAGCTGTTAGTTTGTGTGGCTTGCCCTATTGCTCCTGTTCCTCTTCCCTACCCGTGCAGGGAAGAGTTGAACATCTGAGCTGTCAGCCCAGTGTCTCTGAGCACAGCTGTGGGCACATGTCTCATTCATTACTCACCAGACAGGCACATACTTCAGAGAATATGAGCTTGCAAGGGCTTCCTGAGCATGCTTCTGTAGCCACTCAGAGCTGTTGAAGCCTTTGCCAGCCTATTCGGTTGCTGAGTGCCCTCTCACCACAGAAGATGTAGTAAAGCTCCACTCTGCTCTAGACCCATCTGTTTTTTTCTACCAGCAAGCAACTGGGTCCCTTTTTTTGAGAAAAACAAAAATGCAGTAAGCTAGCTGACTGCCCCTGTCCCAGCAGGGCACAGTGATGGGAGGTGCTCTCTGTGTGAATGTGAAGTATTGATGCTGAGCACTGTGCCCCCTTTCAAAAGTTGTCTTTGCTCTGTATCAGTGCTGCTTTACTGCACTTTGATTTTAGAGAAGTCCAGAATCTTGCAAAACATCACCTCTACTTCTAGTAGCTCACTTTGAAAAGATAACTGCTAAATTAAGTAATCCTTATTTAGCAGCAAGACAAAAGCTCAATTTTATGTGCTCCCCAGGTGAAGCACACAAAATGTGTGACAGAGCAAGAACGTTCACACGTACCCTGTGAGCTTCCTGACACACAGCCTGCCCAGGCTGTTACCTGGCTGAACATGGGCATGCTTTGCTTTTGATCCTCCATTGGCTAACCACGAATTCAGCCTTGTTGGAAACACAAGCTTGAAGAAGGTTCTTGTGTGTGTGTGTTCTTGTTGTTCTTTACATACTTTGTTTTGTGGTCCTCGTTACTGACGGCTGCTTTTGTTTGTTCCCTTTTTTTTTTTCCTTTGTCCATTTGACTTTCCCCATATGGTGTGTGTGTTGCTACCAGTTTCTATTGCTCCACCCCCTCCCCCTATGCCTCAGTTGACTCCACAGATACCTCTCACAGGCTTCGTGGCCAGGGTGCAGGAAAACAGTAAGTTTGGACAAGCTGAGCTGTTAAAGGGTAGAGCCTACTCTCTTCTAGCATGCATGGCTGGCAAGTCAGACTCTATTTTGTTTCCTTTTCCAGAAGCTAATACCATCTTGCATTCTAGTGTCAATATGCTATTGGAGCTGAAGGGCACACTCTTCAATATTTTACAACATGTGTATGATTATTACTGACCCATTTAAGTTCTGAACTGCAAATTTATTACAGAAGTACAGTGGGAAATATGGCATATGTTTGGTGTGAATATAAAATTGTATTTTAATTGAAAATACTAATTTCATGTTGAATCACCCTGCCTTTTTCACTAGGGATAATTGATTCATTTTTATTAGAAGGGCTTATGTAGACTGTCAGAATGTGTAATGTGTAACCATTGATTCCAGTACTGTAGCATTTTTCAGGAGGCTGTACAGTCAATTGAAAACGTGCAGTCTTAAGATCTAAGGCATTACACAGGAGCTTGTAAGGCATCTTTCCTCTTGGCGGCCTTTCATTCTCCATTTCTTCACGTTCTCCTATTTCCCTGCTGAGCTTCTTGCAGCAGAGCTCTGCTTGTTAGGTTTGTGAGAGGTGTTCTCCAGCTGTGCTGTGTTTATACTGGTAACTCTGCTTTTACCATTACTGCTTGATTCCCTTCAGGTGAGTGTTACTGTCTTAAGTGCTAGTGCAGGTGTAAAATCATGTTCCTGATCTGGAGATATCCTTTTCTGTAGGAGTTTGTTGCAGTTTTGTAAACAACAGACTAAATGCGACGTAGATAGAGCATGAACTAAATAAGAAATGTTTGTAAAGTGTTTGGGAACTATTTTGAGATTTGCTAGGATCTCAGGAGCTACTACTACACAGTTGGCTATATAGCTGCAGCTTCCATTTAGGGACCCTGGGTCTGACTAGTGCTGCTGTTCTGCTTCCCATTAGAGCTTTTAAGTGGTCATGTTCTGAGTATTCCCCATGAGACTGGAGACATCTCTCTGGTTCTCTTTCAAAAAGAAGGCATTTTGGTGCTGTGCTAGGTAAGCAGTAAGAATCATCGATATAGAATAGCGTGCCACAAAATTGTGTTGAAAACTTTTCCAAAATATTAAGTATAGAGGTAAACCTGTTGAAGATGAAGGTTACAGAGTGTCTTCACTTGCAGATATACTTGAGAAAATTGACACCTGCTTCTGAATTGTTCCAAGTATTGTCCTCCTGGAGATAACACAGCCCTTGGGAGAGTGGAGGTGAAAGGGACAGACTGACTTGTGTGTGCAACAGCAAAATGCAAGCTGACTTGTGAATGAGATTGCAGAAAAACAGCTGAAGCTTGAAATCTGGTCATAGGAATTGTTCTTTATTTTCATTCTTTTAATAGTCCCTTGGGTTGGAAAGTTATATAATGAGTATGGCTTGGAGCTGCTGCTGCCTCATTCTGGAGGCAGGGGTGTGTGTGGCAGCCTGTGCATACACTCAGCAAAACTGGCTGTGGAGGCTGTGGTTGAGTTTTGGCATTGTGTGTTAGACTTTCATCGGCCTCCTTTTCTGCAAGAAGTCTCTGGTGTTAGGGAGACAGGTGGGGAGACTTGTCTTTTCCTTACCATAGAGATCTGCAGGTTTGGAAAGCAACATCCTCTGCTTGTGGACTTCTTTCAGAGGACAAGGCCAGAGAGGACTTAAAAACTATGCAACACCATTTCTTTTTCTCCTGCATCCAAACCATGGGCATCTTCTCCAGGGAGGTTCTCCAGTGTGTCTGGTGCTCAGGGACAGCTGATTTGATACAAGTTGCTGTACTCTCACACCCAGTCCTTTCAAAAGGAGTCTGGTCCCCATTTGAAGAACAAGGATGGGAATACATACAAGAGAAGATCTCAGTTTGGAGCTATATAAACACTCCTCCCTTTACCCTTTCTCATTTAGAGTGGCTTTTTGCATGTTTTTTTTTTCTTTCCCCTAGGAGAAGTGATGCTATCCTAGAGTCTAGCTAAGTTTAGAACCAGGAAAATACTAAGTTCAAGTTCAAAAGGCAAGGGGATACTTCAATGGAGTGGCACTTGTCTAATTTTCTGTTCCATTCTCTTCCTTTGTTTAAATGTGAAGTTGAATTGTTTTAAATGTGTCCCATAAAGCTTGCAGTTCCTGCACTGCATCTCAGTTAGAGTATGTCTTGGTGCTTTCACATGTGCATTTCCTGCTCTCTTTTCTTCTTTTTAAATATGCAGCTTCACTGTTGAATAAATTTTTTTTGCCTCTTTTTTTTTTTTTCTTTTTCTTTTTTTTTAATTTCCTAAGGTAAGGATTTCTCAAGAACTCCTTACTCCCCCAAATGATTGGGGTTTTTTTTGTTTTTTCAAGTCTCTGTCTTTTTCCTGTCTGCAGACAGAAATTAAGGGGAGAAATACATTTGTGGAAGATGTGCTAAACTGCAGCACAAAACCAGTCCATTCATAAACGGTGTTGTCATGTGTCTGGGGTGGATTAATGAAGCTTGTCTGTGAGTGCTATTCAGCAACGGGTAGGACGCAGCATTCACTCCGCCAAAGACTTTGTTAGTCTGTCTCCAAGTGACATAAATGGGCTTCTGTATGGGAGAGGAATCACTAATACAGTGGCAGCCAGTCTTAATGGTGGAGAGAGCTGTGGGGTGTTCAGCTTAGCTGGTCAAGTTGAAGATGATCTGGGCTTGCAGGTGAAGAATTGGTCCTTCAAGGGAACAGAGTGGGCTGGGTGCCTGGGCTGAGGCAGCCCCTGCCCCAGCAGCTCCTGCCCCTTTTGCCCCTGGCAGCAGGTGCCAGACCTGTCCCAGTGCAGCCATGGGAGCTGTGCCCAAGTCCCGTGTCAGGGGCATGGGGCTGAAGAGCAGAGGTTAAGTCACCACTAGAGTAGTGACCAGCCAAAAGTAGAAAGTGTTCAAGCAAACAAAAACCCTATTGCTAATCTCCAATGCCATTGTAACTATCAGTAGTTAAAGCTTCATTCAGTGCAGTGTTGTTCTTTCTCTGTTGCTTGGCTTTCTTTTCACAGTTTGTGTGCTGGAGCTGCACATTCTGGAGCCTGATGCCTTGTTCCATCAAACCCTGCCTAGAGCAGGGGTTTTCAGCCTGTGTTTCAGTGTGCAGAATTCCAGATCTCTTGAAAATGAATCTGTGTTGCTATGTAACCAAGCTGATGTTAGGAACAGGAGCACCCTTTCAGTAACTTGTGGCTTCATAGTGCTTACACCAGGTCCATGTGTAGTGGACCACATCTCCCTAGGAATAGGATAAAGTGACTTGATGTCCTGCATCTGAGTATGCCCTCTCTCTATTTCGCTTCCAGCTGCTGTCAATGTTACTGGACACTAATTTAAGAAACTGATTTAAAAAGTGATTTATGCCATAATGCCTTTTTCTTTTTCCCTTTCCCAAAGCAACTTGTAACTGTGCTGATTGGAGAATCTCAGGGCAGGGATTTGACATTTTGGATTATACATTTAATTCCTTGAGCACTTTTTCTCTAAGAGCAGCAGCTGCTTGTCGTAGTTTTCCATTTATTAATTGACTCCTGAATGTGTGCACGCACACAAGCTAGCCTGCGAGATAAGGAGATCTGTACAAAGCTTTTCTCCTGCAGAAGGATTACTTGGTTTCCTCTTACCTGTTTAAATCTTAAAAAAGGGAAGAGACTAGTATTTATGATCCGGATCTTTTTGTTCTCTAATGCTAGCTCTGAGAGAGAAGGAATCCAAGGAAGCAGTGTTCAGAAGTAAATTGAACTGGCTGTTAAGACAAAGGATTTGTTACAAACCAGTCAAGCTGCTGGCCCTGTCAGAGGCCTGTTGCTGCCTGGCTCAGAGGGTGCCACTCGGAGTCCTCCATAGCTAACGCTGCAGCGCACGGACATTGGAGCAGGAAGCTTTCCTCTCTGCTGATGTTCAGCTTATGCCCCGCAGCATGTGCTTTGACTCAAGTAGCATTTACACATAGATATGACCACTAATAACAAATATAGTTGTGTGTTGTAGTTAATACAAAGCCTCTGTTTCTAATCAGTGCATGGTATTATAGTGCATGCTGTGTGTGTTGTCCCCCCCAGCCCTTTTATTTACAGTGTACAGCCTCAGGTTTGTTTGGCATCTCCACACTGCCTTGATTTAAGGAAAAACAATGATCTCCAAATGTTTCTAGTTGCTGATAGCCCGACTCCTCCCCCGCCGCCGCCTCCCGATGAGATGCCGATGTTTGATGACTCTCCTCCTCCTCCACCCCCACCTCCCGTGGATTATGAGGATGAGGAGGCTGCTGTTGTGCAGTACAGCGATCCCTATGCTGATGGAGATCCTGCTTGGGCACCTAAAAACTACATAGAGAAAGGTAAGAGAACTGTTGCAGCTGTTAGTGCAGTATCAGAGGATTAATGGTATCTGAAGGGAATGAAGGACTTAGTGTGGGTCTGATGAAAACATTGTCCCTCCTAAGTCAACTTAAACCATGCTTGCCTTAGTTTGTGTCTATACCTAATGTGGTAAGATACAATCCTTCTCTGGACAAATTATAAAACACCTTCAAGCATTCTAGAATGGATGAAAAAGCAAGCTTTTTCACAAGAAGCAGAATTGGATGGCTTTCATCTTTGATGAGCTGGACTGTCTGTACCTACCTCAGGATTGCTGTGCAGTCATCTACAGACTGCCACAAAACACAGGAATTCCAAGCTGTATTTATCTCATCAAACTAGATTACTGGAGTGGATTATTAGACTTCGAACTATAAAATGTGTTGAGGCCTTGGAGATTTATCAGTGACTCCAGAGCAGCAGACTGTGAACTGTGCTTAGGTATGAAGTGACGTAGTAAACACCTCTTCCCATAAAAAATGGACAAGCAGATTTCCTGCCTGTGGAGTTGTCCGTTGTAGCACTGACCATATTTTGTCAGCAGCACAGCTGGCAGTTTTCTCATGAGCTGGCTGGTGCTGTAGCGAGTACGAAATGCAGCCAGGTACCTGTGGTATTTGTGGCAGAGCTCCTGTGTTCCATCTTCTCTTCAGCTGGACTGTGTGCAGGACATACCCGTGCAATGAAAAAAACTGATGCAGCACATCATTGCTAGGCATAAAGACATCAGATATCTGAGAATATATGTAGATGTAAAATAGTGGATTCTTGGAATTCGTAAAGCTGATCAATTGCATAAATCCGTATTAACTTTGGAAGGGTAAGGCTGTGATGTCTGAAGTCAATATATTCACAGGGGTAGTTTTTAACTCCAGTATTGGTGGTGGCAACATTCTTTCTTTGGGGAACTCTCTGCTTTGTTAATGGCACACAGCAAGCTGGAGGCTTGGTAAGAGTAAGGTATTCACCAGGCAGTTACAGAAAATAGCAGATGTTGCTTCTACATTCTTCTTCAGCAACTTTCCTGCTTGCACTCAGTGCAGCTCTTTGAAAAGTAATGCCAGAGCTCCTTATGACACAAAAGCCCTGTAGGAAAGACCATTCATTTGTGTGAAATGGCTTCAGCATTAAGGCCACACTGAGGTGCCAACATGGGCATCAGTGGAATGATTTTTGTAATATTTTTTTAGCTGTGTTCTAATCAAGAGATTCATATAAAGGGATCCACATGCTTTTGAGGTAATTTGGTCAATTATTCCCTAACTCATCTTTTAAGTATCCAGAAGCTCCACTTTCCTGTGTTACAGTCGGACGTACTTCTCTCTCAGCAGCTTAAATGAGTGTTCAGTAGTCACCACCCACTTCTTAGTGCTAGCTAATGTTGCAAGCAAAGTGAAATTCCATTTTCTGGGTTTAATGTTCAACAGGAAAAGCATGTGAATTCCTTATTGAAAATCCTACAATAGCAAACTAATCTTTTAACGTTTTCTGAAGTACAGTTGTTTTTTTAATACTGTTGCTATTAATAAAATGCTAAATGTGTCCCTGTTTATTCCACAGTTGTTGCTATATATGACTATACAAAGGACAAAGACGATGAGCTGTCGTTCATGGAGGGTGCAATCATTTATGTGATCAAGAAGAACGATGACGGCTGGTATGAAGGAGTTTGCAATCGAGTAACTGGCTTGTTTCCTGGGAATTACGTTGAATCAATCATGCACTATGCCGATTAAAATCCTTTGCTTTTCAAAGTTTGGTCTTGTATTCAAGTCATACCATGATTATTTACAAGGGGTAACTAAAAGATAACAGAATTGTCTTAATATACTTTCAAAAAATTGTGCCCATTTCTTCAGGCCATAGTTTTAATGGTATGATTGAATGTCCATCTCTGAGTCTCTGGGGACAGTATGTCTTACCTGATGGCAATTTGTAAAACAAGCAACTGTCTATAACTGGTTATACTTATTTACTTATGCATTGTTAATTTTATGACCAGCCTAAATATTATGGGGAAGTAGGGTATAATATTTAATGAACCATGATCAGATTGTGCCATTACATTTTTCAGTACAGCATGGTAACTAACACTACGTTAGACTAACATATTAAAACCTGGATGAGAAGTTTAATGTTAGTGCTGGTCATATTACTTTTTGTTTAGACTCTTTGCTCATTCTTGAACTATATTTGTTTAAAGCATGCATACAAACTTATGTATTGAAATATACTTTTTTAAAAATCCAAGATGCTTCCAATTGTTGTAATCTTTACCTGGAGTATTCTCACTAAAGTCTATTACAATGAGTTGTTTGGGTCTAAGGTGTCCATGTGATTCAAAAAATGGGTGGTCTTATGTATGTGTAATTTGTACCCAAGTTTTTTTAATGAGTAAATTTACATTATGACTTTTTCCATTCATAAATATATAAGTGAACCAAAGGTCTTGTCCATTACTTTGTTGGTTGGCTTGGCAAAGAAGTTTGGAATGCTAACGTAGCAAAATCATGGCTGTGTTGTCCCAGGCAATGTACTAAAAAAGCAAATGTTTGTAACGTGACTTTATCACTGACAGAGGGCAAATAAATTAGATCTGAAATCTGAATTACACACTTATACATACTCTTAAAAGTTCTTTTCTGCCAACACTTAATTTTAGTGAGGCTTCTTCATTGAATCTAGGTTACGTGGATGCATTAAGTTGGACACCATCTGTAGCTGACAATTCTGTGTGGAAACTCTCTCTTTGTGGCTCTGGGACGAGCCCCACGGAGCAGAGGGAGCAGGAACAGGCTGTCCTCCAGCTAGCACCCAGGGGGACACAGTGACAGGAACTTGGCCATTGTTAGGGATCCCAGGCAGAGATAGCCACAGAGGGTGTGTTTCCCTGCTCTAGAGATTCTGTGGCTGAAACAACCTGAGAAGGAATGTGGTAGTACTGGGTAATTACTGTGAGAGGAATGTGTCTGGGACTTCAAAGGTGGCTTTTAGGATACTACAGAATATATTCATAAATGAATGATGGAAAGTGATGGAGTTGCAGGTTTGACTGGCTCGTGAATCATTCATTTTGAGTCTGAGCTAGAAATACTGAGCCTTTCGTTTTCTGAACAAAAGCAAGCATTTGGTAGCAATCTCAGATTCTGCATCATGTTAACTGCTAGCAGTAGCCACCAGTAGCATGAATTGGAACTCACTGATGTATATAACCAATTAAAAGCCATGTGTAGCCTTTTACAGTGAACCAGTATCTCTATATACAATTCTAGGTGCTTCTGTTAAACAGCCAGGGAAGCCTCCAAACCATCTCTCTTCACAGGAGTTTACCAGCTCCTGTACATGCATGTTCTCTTTATTAGTGCAAACAAGTGAAATTTGAACAGCTTCAGTTTTCATACACTGATTTATATTTATTCTCATTGTGGCCTTTGTGCATCAACATGTAAACATCTTCCCCATCCCCCACAATCAATAGCCCCCACTAAAACAGTTGTACAGCACAGTTTGATTCACTCTGAATTGCATGGCTTCCTGCACTAAAACACTTTAAATTTTTGTTTTTAAAAAAAAGAAAGTAGAACTTCCAAAAAAAAAGAGGTTTTTTTTAAAAAAAATAATTTTTGGTTGCTTGTGTTGGAAGCAAAAATAACTTTTGAAATAAATGTAGGCACAGTCTGGTAAGTAGCTGCCAGAAGGAGTGGGAGGAGCTCTCTCACTTGTCTCGCATGAGAACCATTTCTGTCAGGTGCACGAGGGCCTCTCTCTCGGGGGACGGCCGCAGCTTGCGGATCTCGCGCGTGGCCGCGTGGCAGTAGCGCTGGGCGAGGTAGGTCGTTTGCTGCACACCATCACTCTGGTGGAAGGGGACAGAGAGGAAACGGGAAAATGATCAGCCTCCTTCTGCCTTCTGCCCCTTCAGTCACAGGGGCAAGTTTTAAGGTCAGTAAGTACCCTAACAAATTATATTCTGATGGGGAAAGAAAGAGAATTCCTTCTGTAATCAGGGAAGCCCACCTACCTGCCCCAAACTGTCAAAGTACTAAAACTTATCCATGCTACAACTGGAAACTAATGGTTTGTCCCTTCCCCTCCTGCCCTAAATAGAGATGTACAAAACACCCATGCTATTCTGAAAAATAGGTATTAATTTTGCACAGACCACTTCTCAGTCTTTTTAGACCAGAGTCAATTAAAACTGGTATGGGGTGTGCATAACTGCAGTTACAAGACTGACTGGTAATTATGTGCCACTTATATCAGCTGTTGAATACAGCTATGTCTCAGCTGAAGGAACTGAGTTTATTGCATGAGCTTTTTACTGATTATGCAGATTTTATGCTACTGGAGGGAAAAAAAGAATAAAGTTCTTCAGTACCTAGCATTTCTGCTAGAACACTGTGCCAGTAGAGTGCTGAGGACTTCTGACTTGGCACTGTACATTGCATGCTACTCAGCAGGTATTTAACAATGCAGCATTGCTATTTTACATGAAAGACAATGTCAGACTAAACAGCAGGGAGAGCAGAAATATTTGGTTATCAGTCTTACCTGCAGCACATACTTCCGTGCACGTTCAACATCTCCTGGCTTACTGAATCTCCTCATTATCATAGCATTCATTTCTGGAAACTAAGCACAAAGGGAAAAGGGGTTTTACTTGCTTTTGAGTTGTTTTCCATGTAGCTGCCTGCCATGCTAAGGTCAGAATGACACCAAAGTGCAGCCCTCTTCCCCTGTCACTATTGTTGGTACAGGTATAGCTTTAGGTTCGTGCTTGCAGTTTCCACACTGCAGTAGAGCCCAAGCATTTAAAACTTGAACCATCTGGCTCTGCTGGCTGTAGCCAGATGGTAGCAGAAGTCAGCACCTGCCATTTTATCGAGTTAAGCAGATGCTCCAGTATGGTAATTTCTGATGTGGCTACTACCTGGCATATAATCTGCATCAGATATTCTCTCACAGATCATGGTTAGTCTTGGCACTCCTAGAGGAAGCACCTCAGCCTCCACACGTAGAAAAGAACCCAGGATGTTTGTTGCTGCAATACTGCACAGTTCAGTTTGTAAAACCCCCTCGTGGTAACACTGGCTGTTACAATCTCTTACGTTTTCCATTGTGCTGGTATTTTATATACACAGATTTTTTTAAAATAAGAGAAAAATTACAACTATAAGGTATTTTGTTTTCAGTCACATAGCATTTGTAGTTAGCACTGCATGCTCAATTCCCTACAAATCAAGAATGTAACTCATCGTTGTTTTGAGAAAAATCACATCACTTAGCTAAATGTTTAGCCTCTTTCTTCAGACAGCCTAGAAACAGAAAAACCTATTGCTTAACAAAAGGCCACAACTCAAGGCAGCTACTCCACAGAAGAATTCTTTTTAAGGGACAGAGCAGTTTGTTCATCTTGCCTGAAAGGATTAGAGTCAAAGATGACTTGCCATACACTTGTAAACAATGATCTGCTTTCCTTCCACCCCTCTAGTCCTGCAACTGCAGCTTTACAACCTTGTTCAGGTACAAACATGTAGCACCCCTCAGTGCTGTGACATTTTCCTATTACTCATACATAGTCTTGGAGATGCATTCAGAAGTTCAGTGGTGACTCACACTTTATGTAAAAGAAGAAAGTTATGGCTTTTTCTAGATCCTAGCTTCCTTCCCAGGTAACGACAATTTAATTGCAGTGTTCATGCAATCAGTTTTCACATTATTCATATTTACAGTTATATAGGATGCATATGGGATCACTTTTTATATTTAAGCACTAAAGGACATGAAAATCCCCAAACTTGTAAGGCAGAGCTGTTATTAGCAACTCTGCATCTTTAGTGGGCAGCACATCAGCATTTAACAGGAATGCTTATAAAAAAAAATAAACTTTCATTCTTCAGCTGTACTCATGTAAGAGCAGTTTTAGAATTAGCATACACTAGTGTATTTCCTTAAAAAATAAATGGGGTGTTTTGGTTTTTACTGAGTGACCTAACTAAATACTGAATAAATAGGTTTTATATCAAGGTAAACATTTTTTTTTCCTTAATATTACAATGCACAAAGGTGTATTTCAGAGGGAGGGGAGAGGATAGGAAGAAAAGGCATCTGTCACTGAAGATCCAGAGCACATTAAAAACTAATGAATGTTTGTCAGGAAGACAACTCGAGGAGTACCAGCTAGGTACAGCAGCAATACTAATCTGAAAAGACAGCCTATAATTAATAATTGCACTTTGGACTGGCTCCTAGTCCTGGCTCCTGAGTTTTTTTCTCAGATACAAATATATGAAATATCTTTTAGTAGCATCACAAGTAACTGTCTGTTGAAGCTCCACATTTTTAGCACTCATGCTTTGTTTATATATCAGGTAAATCTGTAGTGCTGTTCTTCCAGTTTTTTGAAAACAGCAGGACATTTTCAGCAAAGACGTTTTCTGACTAATGCAGAAAATTTTATAAGATGGTCAAGTTATCTTTCAATCCAAAAATGTACACTTCCCATGTATCAAAGATATAAATGAGGAAAAGCATTTAAAAGTGACCTACAAAGACCAAGATTTCAAAATAGGACTGACAGATTTTCTTTTCTTGTATTTCTGTATTATGAACTAATTTATCTTGTAAAGCTAAATTAAAAGATGAAGTTCAAAGTCAGAGACAGACAACCCAAACAAATTAATAAAGCGTAATTTTAATTTAAAAATTGGAATATTTAATACCCACAAGACAATCAATGTCACCCATTCTCAGCCAAAATTGGGTGTTTGCAACATGCTTTATTTCCCTCTGCACACGGATTTAGCACACACAAAAACAGTTTTACAACTCCATCCTCCCTCTCTACCTGAGTGTCTCACTGTTCTTTGGACAGCTCCAATTGCTGATGACACAATTCTGAAATAATGATTCCAGAACATGCTTGTGAATCCCCCAGATGAGTATGGGGAGACACTGAGGACATGGAGAAGGTTTTTTCTCAGTATGCATTCATCTGCTTTGTCAGCTGGCTGATACTCTGTGCTCCCGTCTTTGCTGAGATACAGATCCTTGTAAATGCCCAAAGGACAAGGAAGCAAACAGATGTGAATGCTCCACCTCTCCCCACAACAGGCTCTTTTAGAGGGGGAATAAATGTCAAAGTTGTTGGGTTCTTTTTTTTAATGATTTAGAACTTTTCCCATGTCAAGCTCTAAGCAATTCCACTGAGAGATCATAGATGAGAGCTCTGCTGGAACTAATTGTGCCAGTTTTTGTATCACACTGTGCAGCCTGGTAGGAAGGACTGTCTTTTAAGCCCCAAATCTGCTTGCCTCTGGTGAACAAGACACTGGAGCAAGGAATTAAACCAGTTTCTTTCCTGTTTACGGATTAGCACCAATTTTAATGTTTTTTTTTTTTCATGCTGCTCACACTTCTATTTTCATTCTGCTCCTCCAAATAATTTTTAAGGCACTGAAAATCTTGAACTATTTTAAGCTTGTTTTATTTATGACACTCCCTTTTCTCTTATCCAACCTTCAGACAGGAAAGCTACCCATGTTTGTAACTGGATAATACTTGAGGACAAAGAGATTAAGAGATCAAATCCAATAAATAAAGGTACCCACCTAAAGGCAAGGCAGGGATTTCAGCTCTTGGTCCCAAATGGATACAAAGCCCAGAACAAGGCAAAAAAGCCTACATAAACAGTCAAGCCTGGGAAGATGTCTCAGGAGAAAACACAAGCAAGAAGCTACTTAGGAATAACCTGTGCAAAATGTGCTAAAACTCTCTGAATACCTACAAGAGCCTAACCAGTAGAGTTGTGCAGGAAGGTGTTTCTTACAACCTGTGTGTGCAAAGAATCCATCTGATATTGAACACACTTTGTCACACGTGCCCAGGCCACTCTCATCACTGACACTGAGATTTGATTTCAGCTGGTCGTGTGAGGAGTAGTTTATACTTTTTATTTCCAGGAAACAGCTTCCTGCTGACTTACCTGTCGACAAGCAAATAAGACAGGGCCTGTGGCTAATCCAAGCTTGAGATCTGCTGCTGTTGGTTTCCCCAGATGGTCAGCACATGATGTAAAATCCAGCACATCATCTATCAGCTGAAAAAAATAAACATACCAATCATTTAAAATGTCTTTTTAAAAAATCAGAGCTAAATACAGAATGATCCTTGTTAAAGACAAGACTTGTAGGAAGGATTAAGACAGCCCACTTTGATTTCTAAAGTACTTTGGAGAAGTTTAGATTTTATATTCCATTTAGTTCAACAAAAACACTACCTGAAAAGCTATGCCAACATTTTTTCCATACTGGTAGGCAATCTCATGAACTTTGGGATCGGGGCAGCCTAGAATTGAAACCTGAAAAGACAAAAACCCCAAGTAAATAGAAAGCTTTAGTTAGCATCCACTTTTAGCCCCTGAATATAGGTGTAACACAGCCAGTACAGGAGGGATCTGGGAAAGGCAAAAAAAAGCTGATTCAGGCACATTCTGGCTTATCTCTGTTCATGGAGACACACAACTAACCAAGCTTACTAGAAAACGAGGCTGAACAGCAGTGCAGTATTAAAACGACATTCAAGTCTGCAAAGATATTAGCTTCATTAAATATTTATCAGGCTTAGAAACTACAGTGCAAAGATAAAGAGAGAAGAAATGTGGATGCACTTCACATGCAGGGTAGTAATCATATACAGTCCAGTGATGGGGAAATTAGGCTAATTACATATATAAATCAGCTAGGGGATAACTGGAGGTCAGACAACAGATAAATGGACATTACATGTCTCATAAAAGATCACAAAGCTGGATGTGTTGAACCCAGCACAGGAGGGGCAGCTGACATAAGGATGATTATTTTTAAGGTGATGTTAACTGTATCTGACTTGCTCAGGAAGATGAGTTGATTAGCTTGCAGGCAAAGGTACTGGGGGATAATTAGTGGCAAAGGAAAGACAGCAAATGAAGAAAGCAGTCCAAGCTGACAAAGGTATTACTAAACTGAGACAAAACATTTTCCTTGAACGTACAATCACCTACTTGAGAGACAGAAATTTTGCTGAGTAAACTCCACAAAATTAAAATACAGGACACTAAGCAATGTTTGAGAATTAATATCTTGCTTCAAAGTAAGGCCATTTATGCTTTTTGCATTTATGTACTGATTATACATTTTGCAAAATGAGGTTGGTTAAATACTCAGATTTATTTCAACCTTCAATAAACCAATTAGGAACAGGGGACAAAAATCCACCCTGGTTTATTGCAGGCATTCCAAACCTGCTGTGACTAACGCAAAGAGTGAAGATACATTTTACTTAAGACTAAAAATATATGCTAGGAAAACCACACAATATAAAAATATGTATGTGTATGTATATATATATACATAATATATATATACTCCTCTTTAACACAGTGTTAAGTAGGATCATAAAGAAAACCCCTCCATCCCCAAAACCAACCCCAAATTAAAAGCGAGTCCAGCAGTAGCTTTGAAGGTGAATGTGGAAATGGAAATAAGAAACATTATATCCTAATAAATGTGATGCAACTTGCACAAAATGAGAGATTGTTTCATGCATCAGTGCATTTCATAACTGAGCATAACACTTTCCAGTCATCATCTGCATCTGTGGATAATAAGTAAACCCCAAAGGAATCTGGATGACTGAGGAATTAGCAGCATCATACATTCCCCACTTTTGTTTAAAAGAGGAGGACAGTATAGCAGGAAAAGAATGCTACGTATCTCTAATAATCATACAAAATCCTGAAGGCTATTTAACAGAGTGAACTGCAAATAGATATTTAAAGAGATGTTGCTAGGGACTATCAAAGTAGAACATTTTGCCCTTTTATCCTCCTTTTGATGTTTGTCTCTTAAATAGCAGAATTCGCCCGAAGACCTAACATCTACTGCTGTACCATACAAACTTTTGTTTGTTTCTGTAATATAAATCACATAATACCAGCACGGCAGGGGGACTGCATCAACCCTGTTCCAAGGAAATCTTACCTACCTCCACATTTCATTCCATGTGGAGGATTAAAATACAGAATTCAGTGACAAAATCTTGTTTAATGGCAAAGGGTTGGAGTGGCCAGTAGCTGGCAGAGGGTGAGAGGAAGTGATACAGTGATATGTAAAGAAAAGAGCTTCCTCATTTAACTTGAAAGGTCATTTCTTGTTCATAAGACAAAAAAAAAAAAAAAAAAAAAATTCAGGAGATTTGTTTTGCCAGTCATCCTCATGTGAGCAACCCTCTGACCATGACTATATCATAAACCTGCAATGACTGGGTTGTGTCTATCAGAGAGTCCTTCAGGATGAAATTGCTCAAACTGCTCTTGTGGATTGTTGCCCCCAGCTGGACAGTGGCTGGGCTGCAGCCTCTCACTCCCACATGGAGCTGTACTGGGATAATACAGGCATTTGCAAATACAAATCAGGATAACCAAGTCAATACACTGATGTGTGTTTAATTTTAAGTGATAAAACTTTCCCTTTGAAAACAGCCTAGAGTTCCCCAAATAGGTATGACTGGTTCATGACAAATCTAATCTTGCAAGAATTCAGGCCTGTCCTCCACTACATCATGATGAAAAATCCTTCCTAATACCAAGTGGAACAAATTCTTCAGAAAAGTTCTTTGAATTCAGCAAAGCAGGACAATCCCCTTGGTGTTATTTCAAACACACGTTTTGCAAAAAAAAGTTGTTTCTGTTATGTTATACAAGAGACTATAAACCAATTTTGCCTCTTTACTGAATTTCACATCCATAAAATACATCATCAGCTCTGGGTAGATACATCCTGCTCTGATATTTAATATGTGACAATATGGCAGCTGGAGTTGAAAGCATTTGCACATCTCTACAAGTCCTGTGTAAGTCAGCGAGGAAAACCTCCTGCTGGGCCAGAATATGCTTGAATAAACACTACAAGAGATGTTTGTTCTTGCACTCCTAGATTTGTGGACTCCATGGAAAGGAAAAGGCTCCAAAATCTTCCCTTTTTCCAGCCATTCTCCTCCATGCCCATCTCCAAAAGCAGTCAAGTTCCTGCCTTCTCATTCCTTGCTCATCCACCACTGTCTAGACAGGAGCAGTGTTCCTCTTTCCAGGAGAATCACAGAGTAGTTTAGGTTGGAAGGAAACTCTGAAAGTTATCTGCTCAGAGCTTACTCCACAGTTGGATCAGGTTTCTCAGAGTTGTGTCCAGTTGATTTCTGAGCATCTCCAAGGATGAAAAATCCCACACTGTGTCAGCTACATGTTGCAGTGTTTGACCAACCTCATGGAAAATTTTTTCCTCAAACCTAACTGAATTTTTCCACAGCACAAGTAAGTGGTCCTTTCACTGCACATGTCTCCATCCTCTCTATGCCCTTCAATTACAAGCTGGAGACAGCAGGAGGATTCCCCCTTTGTCTTCCCTACTCCAGACTCAAACCTGCTCTTGGCACATCATTTGCTCCAGCCTCTGCCCTCAGCGTGGCCCTTCACAGAACCCCCTGCAGAGTGCCCATGTGTGTCCTGTCTGAGGGAGCCCAGCCCTGTGGTCTCACAGCCACTGCCCTGGATGTGCTGCTGGGAGCCATGCCCCCTCCCCATGTTGGTCCTCCACTGCTGCTGGGAATGCCACCAACTTCTCCAGGCCCCTCAAACCCTCCTGGGAACTACTCTTGAGGAGGGGGTGATGGAGGCCCCCCTGGCAGAAGGAGATACCTACACAAGGCAGACAACTATCTTGTCCTGAGTATGCATTTTCATGCATCTGACCTTTTCTCAAGTAATTAATATTTAAACAGGTTAACCAAGTACTTGTCTATGCAAGTTGTACTTTTCAGTAGAAAAGATGATCTGCCTGAATCTATGTGATACAGTTATTCAAATTTTTTTCACAGCAAAAGAAATACCTCCAAAGGACTTAATATATTTTAAATAATAAGTAAGGCAATTTACTAACTGACCATAACATCTGATACTACTCCATGCTATTACCCTACATTGGATATTATTGCAGCCTGCAGGTCCAGCTGGGCTGGTGGGATTCAGTTCTGCTGGTGGGGGTCAGAGGTCTCATTTTCCTAGGCACCAGTTCCACATGCTGGTAGGGTTTTCTGATGGAGCCCTGTGCACACACCACACTAAGAACTCACTAGCAGCTCACAGGTAGATCCAGAACTGCAGAGTGCTGGTTTCTTCAGTCCCTTCCACAGCCCTGCCTTACACAAGGAGGCACAAGCTTGCTCCTAATACGGAAGAAAGAATCTCTAGTGCACCTTTACACTTATCTCAAAGCAAGCACAATTTAATCCCTCATCTGAAAGTGTACCATTAAAATATAAACAGCTTTATGAGGCTCAGGAATTCACAATATGGCAGGGTTTAAAAAAGACAGAAAACATGCCCAAGTTATTTTGCTATCTCCAGCTGGCCTGATGACTAAACAGAAATTCCACTTCAGCTTTATTGTTTCTGAATTCTTGAACTAAAGTCACCTCATGTTTCTCTGAAAAATGCCTTGCAGTAACTAAGGCCTCAACGACTCTGGGCCATCTGCCACTGTTTCCTTTTACAATATACTTTGACTGAAACTTTGGTAACATTCCCCCATGCAGAACTATTGTAGAAATAAACAGGAGACTGGGATGGCTCTTAACATTTTGAACAGACTGTTCTGTCCCTAAGTCCCAACTTAAAGATTTTTATTTAAATGCAGTAATGCTTTGGTGGTAACAGAATGTATCAATTACAGTGTATATATCTTGTTTAGATCTTTTTCCAGGAATACTCTACCATTTCTAAAGCATGGCACCATGGAATTCTAAGGTGCCACCTGAACTTGTTTGACATCGTTCCAGTTAGTACTTGTATTTTATTCAACCACAGCAACAAATCAGGTTTTTCTTATTGTTAACAGGAACAGAATTGCTTTTAAAACCCACAATCTCTCCTCTTAGTTTTGTCCCTGAAAACAAGATATGAATACTCTTGATTCCCTAACTAAATTTCCTTTCAAGATAGAACTGATGATCCTGCTTATAATTTTTGCTACAGAAAACAGAAATTCCTTCTGATTTCCTTAGTAGCCAAAGCCATCTAAACAAAAATATCTCAACATCCACATGCAACCAAAAAATATAACCCTTTTAACTGCTATCAGTAGAGCTCTCCTAATCCACGCAGAAAGAAACTGAGGGAAACATGCATATTCAACTCATTGGTACTATGTGCATCAAGTAAGGATTTGCCATGAAGAGAGACCTTCTTTCTCAGTTTTCCTTTCTAACACAAATTTTACAGCATATAAAATTCCAGCAGTTCAGCAATGGAACAACTCAGACCAATCACTAAAAAAAAAACAGCCAAACACCCCCTTGACACCTTCAATCACACCTTCAATACTGAGGGAAGTGCTTAAATCCTTAACTCTTGCAAGTCATGAAAAGGAAAAAGCTTAAATTAGCTCATTTGTAGGGAGAATCCACACAGTGGGAATCTGATTTCTTCTATCTGCAAAGATTCTTTTAGACAGACTGTCAAAATGAATATTAAAACTCGTGTATGTTTTTTCTGGGGTAGCAGAATAATGTGATGCTCTTTACTAGTCCAGGTGCCTACTGATAGAAAAAAAAGACTTGCAAAAGAAAATTGTCAGGATCAAATAGTCATTAATGTGAGCAATCCAGAAAACTTAACTTCTTTCCTCCAACTGGAATAAAAGGTATTATCCCTCCCCCAAAATCCATGTGTCTCATTCTATGTGATCATTTTGATATATGCAATTTTCAACTGCTGTTTGTTCCAAAAATGTACCAGTTCTCTGAGAACAAAGGAAGATGATTAATAGTAGCACAGGTTTTTATCTAATTCTCTTAGAACTCTTGCTTGCTATAGAATCCATCAGCTATACTGCCTTTCACTAAAAATAATAAACAAAACTCTCTTTTGGGCCAAGAGAGTTACCCACCTCTATTTTCTGCACTAAAACTGAACATTTATTTTTGTGTAAGAACATAATCTTGAATTGGATCTTTTTGTAATCAAGTAAGAGAACCAAGTGACAGGGTTGGATAAAGCAATTGATAATTAAAACCTCCAGACAAATCAAGAAGTATATGCTTCTGGTTATTTACAATGTGATGTAGAGAGATCAGGAAACTGTTTTCACACAGAGGGTGCCTGGGCACTGGAAAAGGCTCTCCAGGAAAGTGGTCACAGCACTAAACCTGACAGAGTTCAAGAAATGTTTGGACAATGCTCTCAAGCATATGGTGTGACTCTTGGGGTGTCACATGCAGGGACAGGAGTTGGACTTGATGATCCTGATGGGTCCCTTCCCAAGCAGCTTACTCTCTGATTCTCTGAATTAATTGTTTCCTCCCACTTACCATTTAAGATCTCACTCAGCACCTATGAGTAGGGCCAGATCTCAAAGAAGATTTAAAATCAAATTATAGGCTCAAAAATTATCAACTGAGTTTAAAACCAGTGTCTCAAAGTTGCGGAATTTCATGAATTGAACATGGCCACCATTATGATTATTTGAACCTTATTTTGATTCAATTGAGAATAACAATAAATCTGTGTATTATTGCATGCAAAGAAAAAGTGAAAACCAATATTGGAGGCTACACAGCTGAACTGTGATAAAACTCACAATCTCAAACCCATTCACATTCTGGCAGAATACCATTACAAGGGTTTGCTTTGGAGGGTCTCCAGAGCAAACAGCAATACTAGGAGTTGAGCTGTGAAGCTTACAGTATGGTATGTTAACTTCAGAAGAGACAGACGTACATACTGCTTTACAACTGTTTGCTATCAGACTCGCCGTCTTCTTAAAAGTCTTCTCGAGGTAGTGAGCAAATCTCTCATTCTCGTTTTCCTTGGAACCCAGCTGGAGGAATTCACCTAAAAAGTTGCACAGATGGGAAGTTTTATTTGTGGGTTTACTGCTTAGGCAAGCAAATGGGAAGATAAAATAGGAAAAAAACCTTACCACGCACCAGATCTTCAATCACCTGAGTTAGAACAGAGATGATAGTAGTATTTCCAATTCGTGCTAAAGCTACAGAAGCAGCTGAGAGGATGAAGTCACCAGCTAGAACAGCCTAAGAACAACAACAAAAACGTGATCCCTTAAGTCTTTTCCTGTGTTACTACAGACAGTACAATTTCCTTTATTTATCAGATCTACTCATATTACATAACTTTCATACATAGAGAACAAATATCTCATTTTAAGAGCACAAAACACATAACCAAATATTGAAATCTGTGAATTTTTGCATCTCTATCTTTTAGTACTGTTTATATTTTTCTGTATAAGCACTGTCCTCCCTGTATGCAGTATGTGCTTCCTTATGAAATTATTTCGAACATTAGTTCTCTATTTGACCATTCTCTTGTGGCTGTTACACCATATGAACTCTGAATTGCCCCAGGTTCCTTCTTTGCATTTTCTGGTGAAGACCTTTCTTGTAATGCTCTGTGAAGAAAACACCAATTTCAAAAAAAAATTCCCACTGACTGAAACATTTTTTTGTTCACCACTGAATCAGCATTCAGGGTGAGGTAAAAGTTTATAGTATTTCAACAGCATTGCAGAGAATGGCACAGGGAATGTAAAATCAGTAATAATCACAGAGTGGGTCAGATTGGAAGGGGCCACAGTCATCTGGTCCAACCTCCCTGCTCAAGCAGGGTCATCCCAGAGCACCCTGCACAGGACTGCATCCAGATGATTCCTGAATCTCTCCAGTGAGGGAGACTCCAAAGCCTCTCTGGGCAATGTGTTCATATTCAGCTGGAACTTCCTGTGTATCAGTTTTTGTCCATTGCCTCTTGTCCTCGTACTTGAGAAGGCCTGGATCCATCTTCTTGACATTGCTTTCAGATACTTACGATGAGGGCCCTTTTCAGTCATCTCTTCTGGAGGCTGAACAACCCCAACACTTACACACTTCAATCATTCATTCATTATCTAATGCTTGAATGATATGTGCAGTGCAGAAAAGGAAAGCACATTTGTCTCACCCACCAACTGTGCACACCTCTTCACATGTTTTCTGACATATTCCACGTTACACACCTCTAGGTATTTGTGCTCTGCTGAAATTCAAAGGCAAGTCTTGCACCTATTAGCAAACTCACTTTCCTTTCTCCCCAGATTTGATTAAGTGTCCTTTTTCCTCTGCGAGAATTTGCATCATCAATAACATCATCATGAACTAGACTGGCTGTATGGATCATCTCAGCAATTATGGCCACGGAGCGCTGGCTTGCTTGCACCTCCCTGAAATAAAAAAACAAGAACTGTCAAATAATTAAATCGATTATATATGCTGCAATAGACTAAGAAATCTCTATCAAAAACTAAACAAAAAATGTTTCTCTGAAAACAGCTGTCACAGCTTTTTCCTGATCTGACCCCCTTCTTTCAAACCTGGAATTAGGAGGACAGGAGAAAGTAAGATCACATTAGTACAGTAAATGCAGAGGGACGAGTCCATCCTCATTAGGCGTATTTCTACATTGCTGCATTAACAGTACTGCAAAACTCCTGTGTTATTGACTTTAATCCCTCTAAATCCAGACTGCAATAAATAGCACAGCAACAAAGATGCTTGGTTCCAAGACTGAAGCTTGGAAAATAGCAGAGAAAAGAATGCCAGGTAGCTTTGTAGATGAATTTTAAGTTTTCCTTATCTCTGTTGCTGTACCTATAAATGTAGCATCACAAACTCTCTAAAGCTGGATAACTCTACTAACCAGTGACCTGAAGAGATCAGAAGGAACAGAAAGCTGCATTCTACATTTGAAAGACATAACTCATAGATCTTATCCTTTATGTTACCTGATTACCTTAAAACCCCAGAGGTTCTTCAGAAGCCTGAGGAATTAACTAGAATTCTATGGCAACCACTTTAGGACTGTAAACACCAACTTACTGGACACTTACTGGAACTCAGCCTTTGGCAAGACCTAAAACTGATGATTCAACTCTCAGTAGTTCACACTACTTTTTTTTTTTTTTTTTTTAAACTAGGTGAAAAGAAGATAATGGAAGAACACAGAACTAGTTATCTAGAGAACAAGACTGGCAAAAAGCACATAAAAGAGTGTGATGGTCCTAGCTCACACAAAGGACCATCTCCCTAAGTATCCAGCTGCCACCATCTTCATCTGGTATTTTTCTGTCTGTTTTCATCATGGTTTACATGCAGGATCCCAGAAATAGCTATCCCAGTCAGCCTTGCCTCATAGGTGTAACAAGTCCACATGGACATTTAAAATATCCCACACACAAAACAGTAACACAAAAACCCCAAAACTGACAACAAAAGAAAGAAATTACTTCTGATATATAAATACCATACTTCTGGTATACAGACAACAGAGAAAACCATGCTATTTTCCAGAAGAACAGAAAAAGAATTGAACCAGAAGATAATTTCAGCTCAGCGAAGGGAATTTAAAACTTCCCTGCACTGCCTATGTCCATTAAAAGGTAGTGATTAATCACAATATGAAAGAACATATTGCAGTCTGCTGACATAACACTGCGTTCTGACACCTACCCCTATACAGAACTCTGCACTGCTGTCAGTGGGAGTTCTACATCCTGAACAATAGCAGGATGAATGGGTCGCTCATAAGCTGTGAAAATATGGCTTTTACACAACAGAAAATAAGAGCTGGAAACCTTCATGGTTGTTTGGAGGCAAGTCTTAATGTGGACTAGTGATTTAATCAAATGCTGCTTCAGTGCAAATAGTTTTCCAATAAATAAACTACTCTTACTAAGTAGGAGAAAACGTACCTTCAAAAAACTGTAAAGGTCTCCAGCCTCTTTCATGCACTCTTTTCCTTTTAGGGATTCCCTTTTTCATTAACTACGTCATCACACTGGATTTCCTGCTGGGAAGCAGCAGTAAATGGCAACACTCACTAACACACTGAAATATTTCAGTAGTATGAAGACAGCACAAAACCAGTTATCTCAAAAGCAGGTTCTGAAAAGTTCTCCATTATACTCTATCTTATCTCTGACAACGACTAAAATTGACACAGGGATGTTCATGGTTTTTCAGGAGGACCCCTTGCTTGATTCAGTGATGAGGTTTTACAAATCTACTGTACCCTGAGATGTTTTCCTTTACAGAACTTGTTTCATGAACACTGAGCAAGCCAAGGCTGACCATACAGGTTATGAAACCCCAAATATCTCCCTCCAAATATCCTTGTCCAAAACCGAAACAAACAAAAACCAACCAAAACCACCTGACAGTGGTGAGGAGTGAACTCAAAACCACACAAACCAGTATTTACATTCTCCAACAAGAGCTTGGAGTCAATTTGTTTGCCACTAAGTAAATATTGCCAGTTTAAGGAGAGGAAATGAGCATAACAACTTGCAAAATTTTTGTTCTATGGCCACAGTCCTCAAAGCATCTTTCTCCTGCTAAGTACCTGTGGCTGAAAGAAGCAACTATCTCAAAAACAGAGCCTGTGACAGAGAAGAGCACTGCAAACCAGTGCTTGCACATGCAGAGAATGCATGTGTTAACACCAGAGAAAACTGCAGAGCAGCTGCCCAGTCAATGATGGTTTGGGGGAGTGAAACAAAAGGCTGCTGGCAGGTCCTATCTTCAGGAAATACTCTATCAAGTTTAGCCACGTCATTTTATTTGTTTCTCACACTATTCTGATAAATTTATTTCCCTCCCCCCCACAAATGTTTGTGCTCACTGTTTTCCCTACTGTCATCATAATTCTTTGGCCCTCTCTTATTTGGTTGTAGGAAAAGAAAGAAAAGCTCTAATTTGCGAACACTTTTGTAGAATACAGAAACACTAGGTCCTGTCAGGCTAAGTGATAATTTTGTGAAATTCTTCACACAGGTATGTGAAGAAATGCCAGTGGATGTGTGAAATTAAGGGTTTGCATGACCCCAGCTTAAACTATTTACAATTCTTACTCTCACACAAAGCAAAGTTGCTATCAATAAGCAAAAAGCCCTGCCCAAGGGACTTAAAGACTCAGGGTAGGACTTCTGACACTTAAAACTTCAAGGGAAAAGAAACAACACACTTCAGTCACTTACCTTTTTGGTAATAATTCAGATCATTCTTTATACAACTGTCATTTTCCTTATTATGACCACAATAAAGTGATTTCACTCTAGAAAAACAGTTAACCTGCTGAGGATATAGTAAATACCTCACCTCGTTCAAACCTAAACATAAATGATCAATGTCACCTAACCTGCAAGGAGAGCCACCTGGGCATCCCTTTCTCCTGAGAAATCTCAGCTTTCTGGAGGGACTCTGTGAGGAGAAAGAGATCTCTTGGAACTGCCTTGTAAGATCAGGACCTGTAGCCTTCCTAAAGTGAATCCTGTTCTTTTACAGCCAAATAAGGAAAAGTATTTCCTTTTATACAAAAATTGCACCCAAGAAGAAAAGAGAGTAAAAAAGCAGGCAAAAGCATGCTGGGTCCAGCAAGTTATATTACAGCTGAGAATGGCAGAAGCAGAAACTGGACAAGAGCAATACAACCCCCAGAGGCAAAATTAAAAAAAAAAATGCTAGGGATGAACAGCACCTTACAAACCTACAGATACTATGGTCAGTCTCTTCAATTACATGTGTAGGAACCAAAGCCTCAACAAAGAAAAACAAGCTCGGGAGAAGAATCAGTATTAAATGAGGAAAAGAATGATAAAATGCTTCAAAGGAAATGACAAATTGAAGGTGGAAAAAAATCTTAAAAAAGCACTGGGAGAAACAGAATGTAAGGCAAGTATTTTTCCCCTCAGGTTTGTAGAAGAGTAGCAGACTCAAAAATATGCAGTATTAACTTCTCTACATACACAATTTTCCTCATTAACATAAAAAAAAAAAAAAGTTGGAAGAACGATTTGTCACCTGGAGACAATGTTGCTTTAAGAAAGAACAATAATGAACCAATCATAGTATCAATGTGAGCTGAAGTATATGTATACACAGAGCAGGTGTAAGACAGCCTGTTCCAAGCAGATTAAAAGCAAAAGAGAAGAAAATGCCCATAAAACTTTATCAGCTCACAGGAACTGGGTATCCTCAGCACCAGTGTAAATTCCTTTCACATGGCCTTGCCAATCCTCAAAAGCATTGGTCACCATGCACAAACCAACAAGCAGTACAGTGAAGATTTGGATCAACATATGGGATATTTAATTACAATCACAGGCTTGCAGAAATTGGCACAGGGCACAGAAGAGGAAAGTAAATACCCCAAGATTTCATTCCATTCCTTTGCTGAAACCTTTATGTTCTTGCCACTCAGAATTTCATTCTAAAAGCAACATGACAAAGATGGTGACTCAGCCTGGTTTGTACTAGGAACATTCAGATTATTGAGGAGGCTTTTAAACACCGAACATATTTTGGAGGTGCTGATTAGAACCACAACAGATGTACAAAAACTGCCAAATGACACAGGCATCCAGAAATCAGAGAACTTACGCCGAGGGCTGCCTACTGCAAAGCAAACACTTGCCCTAGGCATATGTGGCACTTTCTTACTGGCATAGGGTAGGTCTCAAGACTGGTCCTGACAGTTTTGAGACAGCATAACATGTGGACAAGAATATGTCCATGAACATACACATATGTCAAAAGACAGCAAATATGCTTTGAGCATACAGTTATATTCAGTCTTTCTACTGCTACCTCTCTTTGATTCACTGTTCAACTCCCACACTGTATGACATCAGTTCCAGCCTTCCCAGTACTGCACACATGATTTTGTTCATAAGCTTTTCACGCTACGCACTAGAATGAGATAGAACTATTTTTACCATTGATTGCAAAGATGCTCCAGAAACTCACTGTCCCTTTTGTTAAAAGTCTCCTCCTAAATTTCCATTCTCTTAGCAACATTATGCTTTGTCTTAAGTAGCTCTTTCACCCTGTTCCTGATTAATTTGTAGACCACAAGTCTGCAATCTTTGTGATTATCTTTGCAATCTACCCCTGAAGCCAGCCAGACCTAACCAATTTTGAATACAGGGATCACATGCTAATGATTTCAGGAAGTGTGATATACATTCCCGTAGCTGAACTGGATGGTTGATGCATGCTAGGATATCTTTGACGTTTTTCATAATGAAAGTGGTTGCAAACCCCACTGGGGTCATGCCCTAATAGGATACCCAAGACCCTACCAGTTCAAGCAGAATTTTTTTGTTTACTGTGCTTCCTTACATTTCACTGTAGATGGCTGACCATCGAGAATGAGTCTGCCATCAAAAGGTGCCATCCTCACACTCCCGTTTTTCATGTCACGATCACTTATGAAAATATTAAGCCAGTCAGTGGCAAAAGGCATCCCTGAGGATTTTCACAACCAGTACTGTTCCTTTTGCTATCTTGAAGTCAATGACAAGAAGCAGTTCTGAAATGACAACAGAATCTGGCTGAAGCGAAGTTCATTAATCCTGGATGACTTTTTCTAAAACAAGGGGAACTGGCACACACAGAACAGGATGCTGCCAGCTCAGTTTTGCTTTCTCCTTGAAAATTATATTGACATAGAAAGGGGTTTTGCTTTCTCCTTGAAAATTATATTGACATAGAAGGGGGTACAGGGAGAGGTGCTATCTATGCAACAAAATAGAATACTCTGAGGTAGTAATCAAGTCTAACAAGGCATTAAACTACTCCTGCAGAAAGAAAATGGTGCAAGAGCTCAGAGAAATCCCTTAAGACTGACAAATTAGTCTAGAAATACTTCTGGAAAGGGACCAAAGATTATCTATTCTATACAAGGCAAGACAGGAAGCGTAGCTGGAAGGCAGAGAACACTCCAGCCAACACCTTTCCTCAAAATGCAAACAGCAGTTGACAGGAACGTGGAGTGAAGCATTTTCAACGAGCCAGACTCAGGACTGATAGAGAGTACAGGCCAAGCATGATCTGCTCAGTTAAAACTGCTTTCAAAAGACAAGTAACTTGGAGATCATAAGGATTACACCAGACTAATCAGCTTAGAACCTTAAATAAAGTGTAGAAACTTGCTACTAGAGAGAGGGAAAAAACCCTACTTTGACTGTTTTCAAAATCTCACAGCTTTGAACATAATCATACCACCTGTTTAATAGTTTTTCTGCATAATTACTAAAAAAAATCTGTGGAGGTCTCTTCTCCCAGCAAAGTTCTTACCTGTGACCAGAGTTTAATAGGAACAGGAGTAGTTACAAATGAAAAATACTTAATGAAGTTTATATTGTTTCAAAGAGTAGAGGTTCTAATAAAGCATTTATGCAGTAAGGTAGACTTGAAAAAAAGCCTTACAAATACCATAATTCAGCAACTTATTTACTCACCCCAGTTACAAGTGCAGTATAGTCCACGATTTAACACATGGAAATATATAATAAACACAACAGTTCCTTTTGCAGTAACAACTACAAAAATACAGCTTCAAGATGGAACTTGCATTCAAGTTTTACTAAGGAGCATTTTATTTTCATAAAGTATTTTTCAGAAGCCCAAGAATGGTAACTTTCAAGCCTGATGTGAGTATCTGAAAGTGACCAACTCACTTGGTATTGTTATGGTGAATGTTGCAAGCCCGAGCCATTAGCACCACAATCATTGGTCGAAAGGCCTTTCCCTTCCCATCAAAGTAATAATCACACATTTCCTTAAGTTCTGCTGCAGAGACCAGCAATTCCTATAAAAAGGACAAGAGCATTTCAGCATGGAAGTCAGAAAGTCAGTCTGCTTAGTGTAAGTAAAACAGTATGCACGTATAATGTTATTGCCTGCGTTCATTCCACCCAGTGTAAGCTCAAGTTGTTTTTAAAATTACTACGAGTAATCTAAAATGTAAATTATGCATTCCAGCATAGCAAATCAGGAGAAAAAAATTGCATTCTGGTTCTATAAAAGATGAGAAATGCTCTCAGTTTGCCTTCAGTTTAAATTTCAGACAGCTGTCCATAAACATAAATAACATTCTTTCAATAAATATCCTCCAAACTGATAGCTGTTATTAAAAACAATCATCATGACATCCCAGCATAGTCACCGAAATCCCTTACCTTTTTAATATCTTCATAGAGATTCTTCAAGTCTTTTTTACCAAGTTGAAAAGGGTCTTGGTATTTTTCATCACTAATTGTCTTACTGCAGCTGCACCAGTGTGATGTACTTGTATGATGAAACCTGGTGACAGTGTTTGTCAAGAGAGCAGTCTTGTCAGAAGTCAAGTTCCCCTGATTCCCCAAACAGAAACATCTGAAAGGATTTCTTTCTCTCCCCTCACACCACATTTAACCAAATGGCTAAAATATATGAAGGCATCAAAACACTCTTTTCAGACAGACAGTAAGGTGCAAGGACAGCAGAGCTATGTATTGATGATCATAAACCTTTGGGACCTGGCAAAGCACATTTGGCAAACACACACACACAGCTCTTAACAGATCCCAGAGTCTTCTGAGACACAGAACACTATGTTGCTCTCGATATATTCCTTTGGAATGCACTATGGATAGTGTTGCCTACATTTGGAGACAGTCTTCACTTCTGGCAACCCAACTATTCTGTTACTTTCTTCCCTCTCTTGTAAACTCCTGAAAAAACATTCCTGACTTAGATTTGATATTTTTTCCTTTGTATACCCAGCTACATAATAAATTAAATCAATACTTCCAGGTAGCATGATGATGCTAGGAAAGTTCACCAGGAAAGGGTGAAAGCTCCTCCTGGATGCATTAAGATGCATTTAGCTTAGGAGATTTGTTTGTTTGTTTCCTGGAGTTGAAGTTCCTTCTTCTTCTAATGTTTCCTTTTCCAAAGTGAACTGTATGTACTTTCTCGCAATATTCTTGCTTTGTCCATTACTCTCCAGGATAGACAACTGAGATTCAGACTCAGCACTACAGCAGCAGTCTACACTGGAGTAAATAACCTTATTTTCAAAGTTTACAGCTCAAACTGTGTCTTTACCCACTACACAACAATGTGAATCTCCAACTTACCGCCAAAATATACTACATATTTTTGGAAATGAGAAAGTTGAACTTCTTTGGGTAATGTGACACATCTGCACAAAATAAAACCAGGGATTTTTTATTAGAACTTTAAACTGACAGAAAACATTTGACAACAAAAAAAAAATATATCCATCACCACTGCTCTATTTCTCCATTTTACAACCCAGCAGCAAAGGGAGTCTCATAACCCCTTCCACACCACATGAGACATGAGTGCCAATAGGCACACTGAACTGACTCTTCTGCTCCGGAGCGCTGGACTTTCTCCCCTGTCAGGTGCAGCCCAGGAGGCTTATCAGTTAAATTACCAAAGCTGCTCCAATAAAAGCTTGTTTTTTGCACTTGTGCAAGGTGCAATTTTCAAACGTTCCCTGCCTGGCAGATAAATCTGGACTGCACCAGTCAGGACACAGAGAAAAGGACGAGGTGTTTCAGCACACTAACAGAAAATCATGTCCTTGTTTTCCCCTGAAGCAATTTCAATTCAGCTTACAGTTTATAATTTACACCTGCCCATCTTCCCTGCTAGATCTCCAGAACCTAACTTCCAAATCTAGCAATCTCTCCAATGATCTCTCCCTGCAGACAGAGCCCAGGAGTGTGGGGGAAGGCACAGTCCCAGGTACATGATTCCACCAGATAAGGCTGAGAAAGGAAGTACAGCTTTTGCTCTGTTCCTGGGAGTGCTGCCAGGAAGAACCGAGCCCTGCCCAATGCTGGGCTGAGTCAACCTAAAATCACTGCAATCCACGTGTTCCCCAAACTGCCTCTGGGAAAACTCACACAGAAACGCTCAAGGAGACCTGCTCCACGTGCCTCAGCGTCTCCTCATACATGCATTAAAGTCTCGCTCTCCTTGGACAGTGGGAGAGAAACAAAAGCACTGTAATGGCTCGAGGGCACTCCCTTACACAAGGCCATGCAAGGAGACAAAGGCAGGCGAGGAGCCCTAACTTATCACAGATCTGCAATGCGCTGCTGTCTGACTTCAGTATCCGGCCCTATGGCTGAGACATTCCTAAATCGTTCTCTCGGACCTCTCACCGCGTTCTGCTGCTAAGAATAGCTGATCTCTTCCTACTCTTCCTTCCGTGCGGGCACACAGACTCCCTCTTTTACACTGCTGCTTGACCCTGTAACAGCGGCTGCTGTGGGATGCTGGACACATTCGCCAGAGCACTTTGGCGGGGCTCAGGACAGCCAGAGCACCTCAGCGAGGGTCAGAACCGCAGCCTGGCCTTATGGAGAAGCTCCAAACCAAGGCAGTGAGTGAACTGCCCGAATAACCACGCACAACGCTAACACGCACAAACGCCTTCAAAATCTCACATTAGTGAGAACCACTTCTGCTCCCACCTAGGGCCCGCTCCGAGAGGCTCACACACTGACCAGCGCTGAGAACACTTAATCCGAAATTTAACCTTGCACCGAGCGCGCTCCCGCCCCCAGCAAGGACCCCCCGACCGGGAGCTGCCCCCGGGCCGTGGCGCTCTCCGGGCGGAGGCTGCCGAACGCCGAAGGAGCGGCGGCCCCGGCTGCCCACCCGCGCCCCCCGCCCCATTCATTCCGCGCCCGCCCGGCTCCGCCGCACTCACCGCCGCGCTGGGGGCCGGCGGGGCGCGGGGGCCGGGGCTCGGCACGGAGCCCAGCGGCGGAGCCCGGCAGCACGAGGCGCCGCTCCGCCACCACCACCGCAAGGCCATGGTGTCCCCCAGCCCCGCCGCGCCGGCACCGCCTCCCGGCACCGCCGCGACCCGGACACGGAAGCCCCGCACCGCCACCGCCCTCCGGCGGGGAGCCGGGCCGGCACCCCAACGCCCTCTTTGAGGGCGGGAGACCTCAGGCCGGGTTCGTAGGTGACTCTGGGAGGCGAGGTTTAAGGACATGTGCTGGCGCCCCTGGCTGCCCGCCTGCCTGGCCTGGGGCTGTGTGGCCGCGCTGTGCGGCTCCCGCGGGCTCTGTCCGGCCCCGAACGCCTCTCGCCCCGAGTCGGGTCAGTGCCCGCGGCGCCGGGCGGCGGAGCTCTGCGCCTGGGCCCTGTCCTCCGACAGCCTCCCGGGTACGGCCTGGGCCCTATCCTCCGACAGCTTGCTAGGTACGGCCTGGGCCCTGTCCTCCGACAGCCTGCTAGGTACGGCCTGGGCCCTGTCCTCCGACAGCCTCCCGGGTACGGCCTGGGCCTTATCCTCCGACAGCCTCCCGGGTACGGCCTGCCCTGTCCCGGGGCTCTGTACTCCTGTCCTGCCCTGTCCCGGGGCTCTGTACACCTGTCCTGCCCTGCCCCGGGGCTCTGTACACCTGTCCTGCCCTGCCCCGGAGCTCTGTACACCTGTCCTGCCCAGCGCTTTTGCTTGATGGGTTGTAGCAGTAGCAGCTACTAAAGCAGTAATTAAGCCAACACCTGATACGCACAGTCAAATACTAGTTTTAAAATTAAAAATGGGTTGGTCACATAAGGAGTGCTTTTTTTTTTTTTTTTTTTTTTTTTTTTTTTTTTTTTTTTTCTTTTTTTTTTTTTCCCCCAAGTCCCAACTATGTGTTAGTGCAGAGTTGATAACCTGACACCTCTCTGGAAGTAGACAAAGCTTTCCAGCTCTCCTAGCTCTCGGGCATATAAAACTGCTTGTAATGATAATGCTAATTGATATGATAACATTACAGAATTTCATCAGGTGACACAATTACTCTTGAGCATTAAGAAATAATAGTCAGTGATAAATCTTGTGGCAGCTGGCTATAACAGGATCTGTCATTAGTGGTAGTGAGAAACATGGCTAGCAGCAAGGCTCCATAGATGCTAACTAACTTAAATTTTTTACATAACAGTGACTGTGAGGTACTGGGATTTTATAATTAATGGAAATTAGTGGAAATCTAAGATGGTTGCAAGCAAAAGTCCATAAAGATGGTAAACCACACTGCTTTAAAACAATATTTGTCATCTGTTACCATGGAAAAGGGCACAGAGTGGGTCTGAAGGAAGAATGAAGCACAGCTTCTGAGTACGCATGTATGCGGCAGCAAGAGCTACATCTTCTAACCCATTCATTTATTGTTTGCATTGCTCAGAAAAGACTTCATCTGTTTTCTTGGGTTGCATGGTGATTGATCATTGCTGCATGTGGACTGCACACAGCAATTACTGGTGCACAGTGACTTAAAGCTGTTGCACTGTTACATTGTTCAGCTGTGGGGAAAGCTGTACTTCTCTGTCTCTTGCAGGTATCTTTTAGGGTGGATATAACTGAATGTAACATCAAACTGCCCTGAGACTGTTCTAGTCAGTCTAGTCAGTCTATTCTTAGATATGGTTAACATCTTAAAACTAGAATGCCCTGGCAGATTCTTTAACTGCGGAATTCAGTTCTTTTCAGAAACTCCAAACAATAAAGTCCTCAATTTATTTGGGCTTGCTTTTCATGAAGGCTTAATGTACATTGGTAAAGTTGTAATGTTACAAGTTTTAATAGTTTTTAAAGCATTTTGGCTGGATTCAAGCAGAAGCATATTAAGAATAATATGATTAATTGTTTTTTATACAGCATTTGTTGTCTGTTTCATGTTTACAGATCCTTTTCCCGTTGATGTGATCCAAGAAAATTATGTCCGTAATGTGAGAAACTGCATTTTTTCAGTTGTCTATCCTACACCTTTTAAATCTAGAGTTCATCTTGTAGCTGTTTCAAAGGTTGGCTATTGTTTTTTATTCCTTTTTAATTAGTAGAAATTATTAATACACTTACTAAAGTATGTTTTAATATTCATAAGGTATTTATTGTGAAACATCTCAGTATATACTTTAAACAAAAAAAAAAACATTGTGAGATGTCTTTAATGATGAAATCTGTAGAGAAAACATGTTCATTACCACTGAAAGTTTGATCATGTTCAAGTATTATTTTTTTCTCCAGGAAGTTCTTGAAAATATTTTGGATCTTGATATATCTGTCAAAGGATCATCTGATTTTCTGGAGTTTGTCAGTGGTGGGAAGGTGATATTTGGGTCTGTTCCACTGGCCCATAGGTATGGGGGTCACCAGGTAAGTATGGCTTTCTTCCAGGTGGAATTGTGTAGGTCTTTTCTTGTGAATTACACCTTGATAATACCTGTAAGTACATGCCTGTGAGTATGAGTGCTTACTAAGATTTTGATTGCAGACTTGTTCTTCATAATGGGTTGCAGGTGTATCCTTCCAGAGTACCCTGTTTACTTGCTCTGCGTTTGTTCCTGCCTGAAGTGAATTATCTTTTTAACTTTCATTAGCTGCCGAGTCTGCTAAGCACCCAGCAACCTAGCCAGCTCTGCTTCGTGATAGATACTGATAACTCAGAGGAGTGGAGAAGGACAGAGCCTCACTGCAACACCATGATTACTAAGATTCAGCTTTCATTGAAATGGCTATGATTATTCATGGAGAAGAATGGTAGAATTTGATTTGTAATTTCCAATTAAAAAAAACCAAAACAAGCCGTGTGGGTTTAAAGGCCCATTATACAAAAAAGACAGGTCTGTAGCTGTACATCATAGCTGGAAGGCAAAAAAAAAACAAACAAACCAGGATTACTGGTGTTACTCTTTTCTTGTGGTTTTCTGATTCATATTTCAAGTGAGTGTGGAAATACAGCTTTAGGGATCAACATTTTAATATGAGCAAATGTGTCTTTTGTGAGGACCTAGATTTAATCTGTATAGTTTCAAGTATAACTTCTATAAATGATAGAGAACAATAACTTGATTTTCATTTTTGTCAGTTTGGTAGCTGGGCAGGTCAGCTGGGGGATGGAAGAGCCCACTTGATTGGAGTATATACAAACAGGTATGACTTTTTTTAAAGTGTCTGATTGAACTTTGTGTTCAGTTTAGCTGATACGTGGTTAACCTGAGGTCTGTTGCAAGAAATGCCAGTGGTATTTTTGCAGGCACGGTGAGAGGTGGGAACTGCAGTTAAAAGGGTCAGGAAAGACCCCATACTCCCGGTGAGTTGCAGTTAGCTATTCTATATACTCTAAAACTGAATGTTTTCTTTTTGAAATTTACCTTGATTTTATGACCTATTCCTTATTTCTCTGTTCTCCATAGGAATGGTGATGGAAGAGCTGTGCTTCGCTCCTCTGTTCGAGAGTTTTTATGTAGTGAGGCAATGCACTATCTTGGAATTCCTACAAGCAGAGCTGCTAGGTATTTTTCTTTCCTTTGTTCACAGTATACTAATTTACAGTTAATTTTGTAACTGAGTTTCACTGAACATCAATAAAATAGGACAGTTAGTTTCCAAGATGAAGGATCTCTTCATCTGTATGCAATCAGAAGAAAATATATTCCCCACAGATTTTTGGACAAAACTTTCCAATAATAATAAGCTCCAACAATTAATTGTGTCACATAGTTTGCTGGATTCTAGAAATACAACTTAACTTTAGCCTAGTAAAGACTCATTTCTGTAAAATTAATCCAAATTCTAGAATCTAGCCAACTAGGAAAATGTTGAAAATGGCCATTTTTGTGTAATTTTTAAGATTGCTGGGAAAAATTGTCGGTCATATGAACAAACATTAATATTGGAGTTGGACTGAATGTGGGTGATTACTCTCAATTCTTTATCTATGCAAACACCTCTTGAGCAGAGAGAGAGATTTTGGAAAAAAAAATTAAAATTAATTCTCTCTGAACCAAAGGAGACTAACACATTTTCTCAGAATCAAGTAACTGAATATTTTCAGGTGATTGTGTTCAAAATGCCAAGTTCATTTTGTGTTCCAAGTAGTCTCAAGTCTGCACTGTAGTGTTTCAGCTTCAAGGAAAACAAATGTTCTGCAGAAAAGGCCTGTACTCAGCTGCCACATGGCTAGGTGTCTGTATTTGCAAAGCGTCTGCAAATCTCTTTAGCATTAGTTCTAACTCATTTGCTCTGTTGAAGTGCAGTGTTTGTTAATGACATTTTTGATGGTTTATTCACTGACTTCATCTTGAGACTCTTTGCTGTTGGCTGTTAATGTAGGACTTTAAATCTGTGTAAATATCAGCAGGAAATAATTTGGCAGGTTAGAGCCTCTCTTTGCTGTCGTCTCAACAAATTGTTCAGTGCAAAACCAGTATGAAATTGCCCCTTTACTGTGCACGAATTCTACTGAGCACACGGTGTGCTTTAGTTCTCTGCTGGCAGATTGCTTAAATGCCTGGCTCTCTTAGCTGTTGTACAAGCTCTGCAGACTGTTTGCAAGACTTAATTTGGAAAAACCCCAGCTGACAGCCATATTCTTCCCGATGGGGAGCTGTTGAACTCAGGCTGGTGGGATGCACTTAACAGAGGTCTTGTCAAGTCCTGGCAGAAGTGGGAGGAAAAACCTTATGGCTTATCCCAGAACCCCCAGCAGGTTGGCTTGCTCTATTAATTTTAAGTACTGTGTTCCCAATGGGATGCTAAAGTTTATGACTGTACTGCCAGATACAGAACACTTCATACGGTACCATTTTAGTCACATACTGGGACTACCAGTGAGCAGTGTTACACATTGAGTCAAAAAAGTGAGCCAATATGCCTGGTTTTCCAAGTGGCTTTACTTGCATGGGGCTTGATGTTCATGCAGAACAGCAGGCAGAGCACTGGGAGTGTAAAGTCAAGCTCTTAAGTGAGAGCCAGGTAGGGAGGGATATAATCCACCCTTCCCTTCCCTTCCCTTCCCTTCCCTTCCCTTCCCTTCCCTTCCCTTCCCTTCCCTTCCCTTCCCTTCCCTTCCCTTCCCTTCCCTTCCCTTCCCTTCCCTTCCCTTCCCTTCCCTTCCCTTCCCTTCCCTTCCCTTCCCTTCCCTTCCCTTCCCTTCCCTTCCCTTCCCGTTTCTTAGGTGTAAGAGCAGTTTCAGTGCTCTGTTTCCTAGGGGTGGGTGTACAGCTGCTCTGCTGCTGCCTTCTCTCCAGCAGTGGTACTTACCAACTATGGGGACCATTGGGGAGCTGCTTTTCTAGTGGGAATGTGTGTTTGTGTGGCTGCTCAGCTACCTGGCCAGCTCTCAAGTGTTGCACGTCCTTACTAACTACATGTTGATTCCCCCATGGATTTTTTTTTTACCCACAATAGAAGTGCTGGTATTCTGTATGAATTTTGCAGAGAGCCTGCTAAGAGTTACACAGTAAAAAGGCAACAACCTTTCTGGCAGAGGTCTGTTCAAAACAGTAAAGTTTAGTACCACAACTTTTGTGCCTTCTGTCCCCTAGTGCTCTGCTGCACACAGTGTTCTGTTAGTGTCTGAGGTGCATTCCCTGTTTCTAATTTTTTTTTGTTTTCCCTTGAAGGATTAAGATTTTTTTCTTCCATCTCATTTAAATCTTCTCTGATATAAATCAGTATAAATCTTTTTGTACATAATCCTACAGACATACCAATTGGTTTCAAATGAATATTAAAAAAACCCAAAAAACAACAAACCCTAATTCTACTTGTGCGAGTACAGCTCCAATAAAAGGAAACTATTGATTTCTGTGTATTTTTCCCCTCCTGAAATAATTCACTGCCTGTTCTTTGCAGTTAACAGAACATTCAGTTTGAATAGCTACTAGGTATCTTCAAAAATACTGACTATAATAACAATAATTTAGTTTCAAAGCCACAGTTACTGTTGTAAGCAATTGCACTAGGTAACACTTCATGCTATTTCTTTTCATGACCTTTTGTACATATTTATGTTTGTATGGATTTCCACCATTTTTGGTTCACTTCTTTGAATTCTTTCTAAAATTTTATCCTAGTTTAGGGCAAATTTGGGAGGAAACCTCTAAAGGTGTCCCTCTAGAAAGCAGATTCAAGTGGCCCCTTCCCCAGCTGGTTCCGGAAAAGATTTCCTTGGAGAAAAGTGGAAAAAACTTTATTTAACCAGCAAAGTATTCACAAGCATAAAAAAAAAAAAAAAAGAGAATAACATTAAACAATAAAACCTCTCAGTGTTCTGAAGAGATGATAAATTCAGAAAGTCTTTTTCCTGGGGTGTAGCTTGGCTCGCTCAGTCTCTTATCAGTCCCTCTGGTGCTGGAAAATGCTGATCTGCCACAGGTGGGAGCTCCCGGTGTTTTTCTGGGTTTTCAGTTCAGAGCAGGGCTGATCAGTTCCAAGAAAAAGAAAAGCCACAGTCCAGGAAACTTCTCTGCCTCAGCTAGCTAAAAAAGAAAACAAAAAACAAACTAACAGCAAAGGAGATCTCTGTCCCACTGTCTGTCCATGCTGCAGACAGCACACTCCATGAGCAGAAATGCAAAGGAGTGAGTGCAGTTTCTGCAAACAAACTCCGTGCTTCTTTCCCCCCACTTTGATCTCAGAACCAGTCTTAAAGGTGATAACTTAATATCCAGCACAAACAGAACAGACAGCTGGGGATACAAACTCATAAAGTCACCCCAGGACAAATTTCAATGCTCAAGTATGTAAAACCAGAATTTAGTGTACTTCCAAAATTTAACTCTTGGGAATTAACACTGTGAGTGTCTTCAGTCATATTTATGAATGGAATATTAGGTTTGTCTCTTGTTCTTTGCTGTGCACTTTGAAGAAAAGCTTGGTTCTGTCTTTTCTGCTGTTTTCAACTACCTAATAGGTATCAGATATAAATAACTGCATTAAATATCAAATAGCATGCCACCCAACTGTATTTTGAATAATGGGATCATAATTTGGGTTGGAAGAGACTTTTACTGGTCTAATCTAATTCCCCCCTCAATGAACAGGGACATCTTCACTACATTAGGTTGTTCAAAGCCCCCTCCAACCTGACCTTCAATACTTCCATGCATGGGGCACCTATTAAATTTCTGGGCAACCTGTTCAGTATCTTACCACCTTCTGAGTAAAAAACTTCTTTCTAATATCTAATCTAAACCTGCCCTCTTTCAGTTTACAGCCATTCCCCCTTGTCCTGTTGCTAGAGGCCCTGGTAAAGAGTACTGTGCAGCTCTTGTAGCCTCCTTTAGGGTCTGGAAGGTGCTGTAAGGTCTCCCCATACTCTCCACTAGCAGCCCTAATTCTCTCAGTCTGTCCTCAGAGGAGAGGTGCTCCAGCTCTCTGGTTATTTTTGTGGCCCTCCTCTGGACCAATAGGTTCATGTCTCTCCTGAATAGATTAATATTTTCTAGTTATCAACAAAGGTAAAGAAGAATTATACAAAATGAGCTAAATTATCCTCCTGCTAGATTCTTGAACAAGGAGAGTCTTCTGAGCCTATTGAGGAGATAAGATCTTTCAGAAGATGGCACCAAGCTGGGTTGTCAGTGTAATCCCAGTTGCTCTGGGGAGAAAACTTCCTATGTGTTAACCTTGGAGGAACATGATGCCCTTACATAGTTTGTGAGGATTGATTTTTCCTGATAGAATAGAAAATACAATGAAATTATGTACTTTATTTCATAGAATTAGTCTAAGTTGTGCAATATTTTAAAGCAAGTATCGAACTCTCATAGACCTCAATATTTGGATAAACATGAAAATTTATAGCATGTGCAGAACTTTAGGGCAAATGAAAAGATTGGTTTTAAAAGTCCAAGTACCAGTAGCAGTGCTTGCTAAGGGTCACAGACCTGTCCCCAAAGTTTCTGAGATCATTTTGGCTCATGTAAAGGGCAACGTCCACCTGATGCAACAATTTGATTTCTAATTTCTCTCTCCTCAAAATTTCCATGTGTCCCCAGGGAAATTGTGACTTAGTTAATATTACAGTGACACTAATCTGTCACCAAGGTTCCAAGTGAATGCACCGCTCTTTTTGAGAGCAGCCATGTCCCCAAGAGCAATGAGAGTAATGAAATTGGACAACATTGCATTAAATAGAAAATAAATGCATTTTGGTCATGAATCTTGGTAAGCCTCAGCATCTTTGCCTGTGTCATTTGTAAATACAAAGCTATGCCACCAGAATGATCTTTCTTTTTATGAAGAAAATGAATTTATATAAAATACCACTCTCATCTTCATTATGAATTATTTTTGCTGAGATAACTTTTAACATTCATTTCTTGTTTGCTACAGCTTAGTTGTAAGTGATGATGATGTGTGGAGAGACCAGTTTTACAATGGAAATATTAAGAAAGAAAGAGGTAATGAATGAATGTTTTAAAGTGTTACAACATTGTAACTTAATTCTCCATGAAAAAAAAGGTGTAATAAAAAGGAAAAAATTGCTTAAGATATTTGCTTATTAAGATATAAAACCTCTCTTGAGAAAATCTATCTGAAACAAATCAGTTGAAGAAATGAAGCCTTCTGAACAGCTCTTCTATGATTGTGGCATATGTATTGCAAGAATATAATTTTGATTTTCATTTCCCATTACCAAAATGATATTGAAAGCTTGGGAAATTTTCCACTGTTTTGATAGCAGTACCAGGATGGGTGGAATGCAGTTGTGACCATGTCATTGCTACATCATCTGCACCTGCTCTGAGAAAAGAGTGAGATGGCACAGCATGGGGAAAAATCTGTTTGTGTTCTTTCTTTGAGGCTGGCATTTCTGGAGTGATTCTAGTATTAATGCACTAACAGAATTTTGCCTGAGGTTGCTGGTATAGCAAATCAAGCTTTATCATTAAAATGCGTGTGTAGTAAAATAACACTGTACATATTCATCTGTTATGTGTTAGGCATACTTACAAAAATATCAGTTTAACAGTGCATATACAAACTCTGTGTCTATAGAAACAACACATGGTAGCTTTTGCTGTGGAACTGTTTTATTTTGCTGATACTCTGTTTACATTTAAACACACTTGTCTCCCTGTTTAAGGTGCAATAGTGCTACGACTTGCCAAATCATGGTTTCGTATAGGATCCTTGGAAATCTTAGCTTACTCTGGGGAAGTGGACTTACTAAGGTTTGAATTGAATCTTCATAGTAACTGTAATAGTTTTCTCAACAATCAAATTACATTAGACTTCGTGTATACAGTTGGAATTTAGACATAAATTGTTTAGCTGTTAAGATTACATAATTTAAAAAGGTAACCTGCTATTTTTATAGAAGCATACCGAAGATCTTACCTCACAAGGGTAAGACCCTTGAGATGTTTCTAAAGGCCTGGATCTTACAAAATGAGGAAAGTTCTACACCTAAGTAGTTCTGGTAACTAAGCAATAGGGAGGGGTTGTTTGTTTTGGAAAGATTTGCAAGTTGAAAGTGTAAGTTCCTACATTTCTCAGTTTTCTGTGACAGGTTTTTCTGCAAATTTTAATGCATGTATCCCATTTCCCTAAGCCTGTCTTGTAGGAATGTGGAGCACTGGTTTGGCAGTTACTGTGGAAGTAACCCTACTTCATAAGAATTCAGCCATAACATTTTCTTTGTGGGAATTCTGATGTAGAATGATTATTTCTTGTAATCTTATACTGGCTTTTTTGGAAAGGCAAACTCTTTTTTTTCCTAAAAAATGGATATTGCTGCATCCAAAACCACATTCTGGTGTGCTCTGGAGATTTAATGTTGGAATAATTTTAACTCTCCAGTTGTATTTATGACTACAATCTTAGGTTTTACCTCTAAGCATTTGGAAGAGCTTAATCTAATATTCATTGGAATAAAAAGACTGAGCTTTTTAATAACTATTTGTGGCAAGCTGTAGATCAACATTTTGCTATTTGAAAACAAGAATTTTTAATGCTTAGTTCCAAAGTACCAGTTTTGTTTAAAGAATTCTGGTTTTGCTGTTACAGAAGATTGCTAGACTTTATCATCCAGGAACATTTTCCATCCATAGCAATGAATGATTCAAACAGATACCTGGTAAGTCTTTTTTAAGTCATTTTATTTTTCACAAGCATGTGGACAAAAATTACAAGAAGGTCTTCACAATTTCAAGTTTTACAAGATTCTAAAATTTGAAGTAAGCTTCCAGGTTTTATTAGCAAAATTTTGCTAACTCTCTGCAGTAAAAATATGCTTTTTGATTTTTTTTTGTTTTGTTTTGTTTTTTCAAAGTCAAATATGAACATTTTCACCAGTTTCCATTATGGAAATATTTATTGTGAAGCTTCCATTTTCTGTTGTTTTTTGTTCTCTTACTTCTCAGGTTGTCAGTGAATAGTGGTCATGAAGTGATGAAGTGTGCTTTTGCTAATGTTAATGTAGTATATATGGTATATTCTAGTATACTGCCTAGTATATATAGTGTCTTTGAGGGTGGGGTTTTGTTTGTTTGTTTGTTTGTTTTAACTTTATTTTACTTCTTTATTTCTTTAAGGGCATCTGTGTATACTTATTTAACTATAAACTTTGCTGGATAAGGTTATTATGCATTCACATAATTTAGAATGGGAGTGACAAATCCTGACAGACAGATACATAAATTTGAAAAATAGAATGTGTTACATATTTCTAAAGTGAATAAAATGTTTATGTATTTCAGTATTTTTGATACAGAGAACTTGAAGTAAAAGATGTATTTGATTTCAGGAATTTTTCTCTACAGTTGTGTCAGAGACTGCAAATCTCATTTCCTTGTGGATGTCTGTGGGGTTTGCACATGGTAAGGTGCCAGCTGGCATTGGCTTTAGGGGAGGGACACTTCACAGTAATGTACTTAAAATGGCTTTTATTTGTCACCGTGGTCTTCAGTTCTGCTGATGTCTTCACCTCCAGCTTTATCTGTTATACAAGGGGCTTTTGTAACAGAGTTGTGCTGTCTGATCTCTCAGAGCACAACTGACAGGATGAGAATACTGGAGCAAGAATTCTCAGAGCTGTTGCAACAGTGCAGTGTACAAAGACAGGATACTGATGCCATGTATAAGTTTAACTGCTCTGAATTTGATCCATCCACAAAAAGCCCTGGCCTTTTTCAGTGCACAGGAGGCAGAACTGTCTGGCTTTCTGCAGATTTGTGGGTTTAACCCCAAAACAGCTGCAGGAGCCTCAGTGTCCTGCAGGGCATGGGCTGGGGGCAGAGGGACGGGTAGGTTTTCCAGAGTCTGATTCCTGAGAGCTCTCTAAATTCAGTGGAACTGTTTCACAGCAAATTGCCTAGAGACTGGGGTTCAGGTGGAATTTTAATGTTTGTTTCTCCTTTCTATTTAACTGTAGGTGTGTGCAATACAGATAACTTCAGTTTATTGTCCATAACAATAGATTATGGTCCGTTTGGATTTATGGACTCCTATGACCCAAGTGAGTGTAGCACCTGTTTCGTTTTGGTTTTTTACTTAAAATAATACTTTTATATTAAATTATATTGTTTCCATTCCATGAAAACTTTCATTATTAGCAGCAAAAACCATAAGAATGTTTACTGTTTGAAGAGTTTTAGGGGAAATAATTGCATCAGTGACCAGTTTTATGATACACTATATAGATTGCATTCAAGGACTAAAAGTCTTGTTAATGCAATATTACTATTAAACCCATTTCCATGAGACTGTTTCCACTTGAACACCATCAGTTCAGTAGATGCTACAGCAGAAGTCTAGAAAACTAAAAATTGTGTGTTGCTGGAAGCAGCCAAAAGCAGAAGTGGAAGACTAACTTTGCATGCATGAAGCTCTAGCTTTGTAGTCACAGCAGCTAATTATATGTTGGAAGAAAAGAAATCAAACCTACACAGTCATGGTAACCTTTCTTTGAAAGTCTTAACTCAGTCAGTCAGGGATTGATAGATAGAGGTTCAGTATGTACATAAATGTATATTCTTAGAATATTGTTTATAGTTTGCAACTGAATGAACTTCAGAATCAGCAGTGGTTATCTTGCCATGTGTTTTCTTGCCTGCAGCCTCAAATTAAGGAAAAGTCATGAGAATAAATGTCATATGGTTTCTATTGTATTGAACAAAATGGGGCTTTTTTGCTTTTAGATCTTTCTCTATATGGTAGATTGGCCCCAGCTGGCAATTAAGGACCCACAAGCCACTTGTTCACTCCTCCCTGCTGTGGGCTGAGGGAGAGAATTGGAAAAGCAAGGCTAAGAAAAAGCTTATGGGTTAAGAAAAAGACATTTGAATAAGTCAAGGGGTAAAAAAGAGCAGGGGTGACCAGCAAGTGATGCAAAGACGATCACTCACCATATCTCACCACCAGACTGATGCTGGCAAGATTTGTTTCAATTAGACAAGAAAGCTTTGTATTCAAATAAAAATTAGGCCTAATATGTTCCAGTATGCAAATCCATTATCTGGGCGATAATAAGTGCCTGTCATGCCAGTTACAAGTATCCAGAAGTAAAATGTATGCCCATGTACAGCAGCATGTACAACCAAGCATCAGCTACCTTGGAAAAACTGCCCCCAGTTTTTATTGCTGATCATGATGTTACAGGTGGGGAATATCCCTTTGGTCAGCTGGACTCAGCTGTCCCAGCTGCATCCCCTCTTAGCCTCCCAGCCTCATTTTCTGGGGTTACAGAGTGAGAACAGAGCCCTTGATGCTGGGCCAGCCCTGCTGAGCAATGCGTAGAACACTGCTGTGCCATCAGCACTATTTTAATCACAGTCCCAACACACAGTGCCAGACAGGCTGCTGTGGAGAGAACTGACTCTGTCCCAGCCAGACTGTGCACCCTAGAGCCTGATGAGAGGTGTTAGAGTTGAAATTCAGATTTGAACCGCTCACCAGCTCTGACAGATGAGGTACAAGTCTCCTCCTTGAAGCTGCATTTGCTGTCAGTGCCCTCTGAGGACTCAGGTGATGCTGTGTGCATTGATCAGCTTATCTGGGTTTGATCTGAGTGAGGGGTTCCCACTGATCCCCTCAGAGACTGCTGCTCTACATGGGTATGCATTTTACTTCTGGATACTTGTAACTGGCATGACAGGCACTTATTATCTCCCAGATAATGGATTTGCATACTGGAACATATTAGGCCTAATTTTTATTTGAATACAAAGCTTTCTTGTCTAATTGAAACAAATCTTGCTTAGGTGGCCTATCAAATACATGTTTACTATATGTGTGACTTTTCCATAAATATTTAAATCCTGAATCTAGTTGGATATTTGTTTGCTTCATCTATGTGCTAAATAGTAGCACTAGATGTAGTAAAAACATGGGGTTTAAGTGTAAAAGACAGTGTTTTTAATGCAAAAATGGTCTTTTTCTCCACCTGAATTTATCTTGTATCTTTGGGTAGGAAAATGTCACTTGTGACACATGAGAATTTGTGTGAAGGATGTATTCCTTAGATTTGCTAATAATAGATCTTGAGTCAATTCACTTTAAATAAGTATTCTTGTGATCTGATTTTAAGTATTTAGTAGTTTCAGGCCTTCTGTAAGTTTGCTGTGTAAGTATAAAATGAATGTATTTCAATATTTTAACATCGATTGTTTATTGTAATTACTCTGTTATGAAAAAGTAATGTTTTGTTTGAAACAGATTTTGTTCCAAACACATCTGATGATGAAGGGAGATATAAAATAGGAAATCAGGCAAGTGTTGGGCTGTTTAATCTGAGCAAGCTGTTACAAGCTCTAAAACCTTTATTGGATCCCAGGCAAAAGCAGCTGTAAGTAATCCTTAAAATATCGTAATGCTTAAAGGAACTAGTGAGATGGGAGACACTGTAATCACCATATGCTTAGGAAAGAAAGGGATTAGCTTTTAAAATATATTTTTTTTAACTGGGAATTGACTCTGTATTAATTATTGGCCAGAATAGAATTGGAGGGTGGGGAGAAAAGTTTTTGTTGGTCATAAATTGTACTGAAATAGGACCACAGGGAGGTATTAGATGGTGTGTGATCTTTTCTCCTTTCACTAAGGTAGGAACTTTGCCCGTTATTTTCCGTTCTAAGTTTGTCTAGGTTGTTTTGTAAGACACTTAGGAAGACCATGCATCCTCCTGAAGTAATGAAGTAGTATTTTAATAGCCTCTTGTAAAGATTCTCAAATGAAGAACAGATCCCAGATGATTCAGAGTATTAGTGTTTCTGAGATAGCAGGCAGACGTTTTCGTTGTTTAGTGTACAGCAGTATTATACCTGCAGCCACATTTTAGTTACTTAGAACTTGACATTTCTTTTGTTTTGCAGAGCTTCCCAAATTTTGAAGGGGTATGGTGAGCACTATGACAGTCGGTATGCACTTTCAGAACTGAAACCTTCTAGTCACAATATGATAAATTATATGATGTTCACAATTTCCATACTTTGTTACTATTTGCAGTTTCACAGAACTATTCAAAACAAAACTGGGTCTTCTTGGGGAGAATGAGAATGATAACTATTTGATTGCTTTCCTCTTAAAAGTGAGTTTACTTTGCTAATTTTGTTGGCAAATGTCTGAACTGACCCCCCACACTTGAAAAGAACTCGAAGAGGTATCTTTATTCCCTAGATTATGGAAGAGACAAAGGCTGACTTTACAATGACATTCCGAGAGCTGAGTGAAATTACAGCAGAGCAGTTAAAGGAGTTCCATATTCCTGAGGTATAAACACAAGCACCCAATCTTAGCAACACTTAATATAAAAAGAGTAAACCAAGTTGAGCACAACCTCAGTATGGTAGAGGCTATCTCAAGCCATGATTCATCTGGGAAATATGTTATTGTGTCATTATTAAGGGACAGAGGGACTAATACACCTGTGTCAGGCTACCACCCCTTGTAAAGCCTGTGTCTGGTAATGATGGATATGCTAATGAAAGGTGCATTAATGAAGAATGCTGAAAATCAGATTTTCAGCCTTTGGTACAGGTCCAATATGAGTAGTCATAAATACTCATACACAACTGGGAATGTGATTTCTTCACATTTAACATGGGTCTGCTACAAAAAACTTTCTTCCCCCTCATCTCCCTTTTTTATTGTTTTGTTTAATACCTTTTGTCCAACAAGTGAAATTGTACAGGGCTCATGAGGAAAATTTCAGCCGCAGGTCAACCAAACCGTTCCTGACATGGGTTTAGCAGGTGGCCTAAACCTCTTCTCTCAGGTGTATTTGCTTATCTTGGTATCTAATGATAAGTGAGAGCCCATCTCAACATAAACTCCTGCTAGACCTCTGCCCAAAGTGGTTTCTGCCCTTCCTTGAGCATGAGATTGGTTTTAAATGTAACTTAAAGCATAAGAATGTATTTTGATATTGTGACCTGCTCAGCCTGCTATCCCATCCTGTGTTGCAGCTAACTTAGCCTAAACTTATTCTTCAGGATGAAGTATAACCATATATAAAAGACATGAGAGTATTTAAAATGTTTTACCTGGATGCAGTACAATCTTTGAAAGTGAAAATATAGCTGAAATATTTGAACTGGGCTGAGATGTTAGGCAAGTCATAATTGGATAAAAAAGCAAAAGGGAAATTCTGAAAAGGATTTTCAAGGGAAAATCACTTTCTTCTTCAAGGGAAGCTTATCATCTGGTTCTAAAAAGCAATCTAATCTGGAAAGAAAATAGCCTTTTTGCAAGAGCCAAAATGATTTTTTTTCTTTTATTCTTTAATACAGTGCCTTTTCCATGTGATGAATATTGTTCATTTTGCCTAGGAAGCTTCACTGCCTTCCCCAAACATCTGATTTATGTCTGTTCTTGAAGCCACTTTAAAATGAGAGCAGGTGGACTTAGGAGCTTGTTTTTAAGCAGCAGGATGACTATGTAAAACACAGAATGAAAATGAGGAGTTGATGGTTCTTTTTCCAAGTATCATTAAGTGGTTTTGAGCAAATTTTCTGGTTTTCCTTGTTTTCTTCTGTTAAGTAAGAGGTCTATCCTGACCTTTTTTATGAACTCGAAACCATTAAAGAGTTTAAAAGTTTAGATACCCTAGAGGTAAGCAACAAAAAAACCCCAGGAGTTGTGGCTTTGGGATTAATAATTTGCACAGGAGTGTGGTAAGAGGAGGATGGGTGTGTTTGTAAGAGAAGATATTTTTGTCGTAGAACCCCAGGGATTTTCCATTTATGGTAACTCCATCTCCCCATCTTTGAAGGTGTTGGCTGAGGAACCAGAGATTTTGGTGTAGTTGTGACACTGCTGCTACACCAAGGGTCATTTCCAGCCTTCATGTGATAGCAACCTGATCTTTTGTTTTCCCACACAATGAAATGATTTAACCCACAAATTCTGAGTTCCAAAACTGATGTGGAAAAACAAGTACAATTTTATGCTGGTAAAAACTTTTCATTGTTTTAAAGAATTTCAGTTTTAAAGTAATTTCACCTCTGTTTATTTACACACCAATACTTTTATGAGTAAGTTTTCATATTGATTTGTACATCACTTAAGATTTTTTCAGCTGCATACCAAAATTGACCTAAAAATGCTGGACTCCTTTGGGAACACTGCAGCAGTCCTTATATATAGTATTAAAACATTCTGAAATTCCTCCTAAAGCAGCCTAACTCTGCACTTCTTTGAACAAATGCTTGATTCTCACACTCACCTGTTATCCAGCTGCCTGATTCCCAGCTCTTAGTTGTTTCTGTGTTCTTTTTTATGATCAAATATAGATTTATATATTTTTTACTCTTATTCCTCAAAAAAAAACCACAACCAAAAAAACCACAAAAAAACCCACAAAAAACCAACCAACCAACCAAAACAAAAAAAAACCCAAAAAACCAACAACAACAACAACAAAAAAAACCCACACACACAAAAAAAAACCAAAAAAACCAAAAAAACCCAAACCAAACCAAACCACCACCACCACCACCACCACCACCACCAAAAAAAAAAAAAAAAAAAAAAAAAAAAAAAAAAACCAACAAAAAAAACCCCAAACAAAAAAACACCCCCAAAAAACCACCTCCTAAAAAAAACCCATAACCCCAAAAAACCCAGATGGGATCAAAACTTTTTCTTCTTGCTTTTAACTTCCCTTACTTTTTTTTTTCTTGAATATGTGCTGTTTACCCTATGTCCATTTCTTCCTAATCTGTTCTCTCTGAAGTTCATTTTCTGTCTGTGAGCTTTGGCTGCTTTCAGCTGAGGAATATGAAGCAGCTGTGAGCTCAGTGCAATCAGCCAGGCAGGCCTAGTTTGTGTTTGCTGCCCATCACTGGAGGCAATAACCCCAAGCTCTCATTTCTTGCTGTCGGCCTTTTCCAAGTTCTGTCTCCTCTCCTGCTGTCTCTATTCTTCTCAGTTTTCCCCTGTCCCTGTAGACTTTAGTTTCCCTTTCTCTTCACCTTTTCTTATAGATTTTATTTGTTGCACAATTTTTGATGAAAAGAAATCACTATGAATATATCTGACCCATGTACAAGTCTCAGAAGAAAGTGCAGCCTGTAATTATGTACCTTAGAAATTAAATAGGTCAGACAATAAGCCAAGGAAAAACAGGGGTGAAGTTCTAGAAGTGTTTAGGTAAGACTTATCATAACAGAGGTGGATTAATATGGATGTATCATGCTAACAAAAAGAAATAATTTGAATACAGAGGAAAAGATACTAGTAGAATGTTTAGAGAGAAAGTTCTTTGAAGGGTCATCATATGTTTGCCTTTAATCCTTTTATTGTTCAGTGTCCTGGTTTCAGCTGGGATAGGGTTAATTTTCTTCCTAGTAGCTCTGTTTTCCCTGTTTCCAGTACTATGTTCTGCATTTAGATTGTGAATAGTGCTGGTAACACACTGATGGTTTAGTTGTTGCTGAGCAGGGCTTACACTAAGTCAAGGAGTTTCAGCTCCTCATGGTGCTCTGCCAGCAAGGAGGCTGGGGGTACACAGGAGGCTGGGAGGGGACAGAGCCAGGACAGCTGACCCAGAGTGGCCAAAGGGAATCCCACAGCACTGGGTGTCATGCTCAGCAAATGAACGAGGGGAGGGCTGGGTGGGGGACCCTGCTTGGGAACTGGCTGGGTAGAGGTTGGTGAGCAATTGTTCTTTCATTTTTGCATCACTTGTTTCTGTCGGGTTTTATTTCTCCTTTTGATATTTTTCACTGCTGTTGTTACTATTATTATTGTTATTATTAAATAACTTCAATTATTAAACTGTTCTTATCTGAACCCATGAGTTTTCTTACTTTTAACCTTACTTTAAACCCCCATTGAGGGGGAGCATGAGCAAGTGGTTATGTGAGGCTTAGTTGCCAGCTGGGGTTAAAACACAATCTTTGTTGCTTACTTTGGTTTTTGCTTAACAGGAAAATAATTGTGATTATCTGTCAATAAATGTTTCTTTCTTTTTAGGAGTTCTGGGCTCTCCAGGATCTGGGAAAACACAAATTATTTTCAGAATGGGTTACTATGTACCTCCTGAGATTAAACAGGTAAGTCTAATTGCAGTTTGAAGTGTGTATTTGGCAGCAGCAGGCAACTTTAATCTGCAGTGATTTTGCATAGTCTTTAGTGGGTCTAACACATTGGCCCAAACATGGTTTCAAACGTCTTTTTTGTCTTCATGGTTCTAGATTGTGCTGGATTCAACAATAATTACTGTTGTAGTTCTGTTTTGACACAGAAGTACATAAAAATGACATGAAAGGAGTAATTTCTGTTCTTTGTCCTTCATTGAGAACTTGATCAATTTTCTTTGGTTAAGAGTTTTTCTTAAAACAGCAATCCTGCAGATTCAGTCCAGGAATCACAAACAGGCTTTGCAAGTACATAGGAATGAATAGTGTTTAATTACTGTTTATATATATATTTACTAGGTAATAACATTGCTTTATGGTGGCAGGGGATGGAAGTTGAACAGTTGCAAATACACAGACTGTGTCTGGAAACGATGGTGTTGCATAGATAGGGATGCACAGGATTCTTCTGTGTTAAATCAACAAAGAATCTAACATTTTTTCTTAGTTATATAGATGGTATGCATGACTAATAGTAGTGAAAATAAATACATATCAGGTACTTGGAAATTTTATTCAGTAAATACAGTTCTTAGGGGACGAGGCACAAAACCTACAAGAAAGTGTGGAATTTTTTCCAAGTCTTATAATTCTTAGAGCTTCTGCCAAACACAAAAGCAGAGCACCTAATGATTTTAATGGAAGTCAAATAAGATACTTCTAAAAATAAATTAGCATAACCCTCATTAGCTGAAGTGCTTTCTGTTTTTCTTCTTTTTGTTTGTTTCTCATGTGTAGTAACAACGGTGACTCAGATGCCAAAAGAAGAACAAGGATGGCAAGTGAGTAAAACAATCCAAAGGAACCATATGCCTGCAGATGGCAAATATCTATTTACATATGTTTCTTTAGTGTTAGATATTTTTCCTCTTGGGTAGAACTAAAATACAGTATTTTTCTGAAGAGGAGAAGCTCTCATTATGCTGCTGCATATCTTCTAACACTATACATTCATTCTGTCTATCTCTTTACATTCTACATGCTACACAGAACTCAGATTTCTGATAGGGACACACTTTCTCTTTCTGTCACCCAGAGAAAAAACTCCTTGTGAAAGGACTATCTAGGCACAGAAGGCAAAGGAAGGTGCTTTGATTCTCCAAGTTATTCTAAACACAAAATGGCAGTTAGGCATCACAGCAGAAACAGTGGATATGAAACTCCAAGAATTGTTCAGCAGGAGATATTTTTGATCTGCAGTAAGCTGTGGTAAATTTGTGAAATTTGCTTATAAGAGAAAATGAGCAACTGAAAATCAATTGCAAAAAAGAAATGAAGGAAACTACAGGATCTGATCAAACTTAGCACAAGAGGCTTCACTGTTATACTGCTTTGCAGGGTGCTTCCTGCAAAGCAGGATGGAAATGGCTGCACTCTTTTGTTAGATATTGATTGGCCACATTCTTCTAAAACTTCAATTGATTTGCTAGGAAAATGGCAGGAGCTGGTACTGACTTTCAGTAATGAGATAGTAAAACTATAGAGGGCACGATGCATGGTTTCAGGTTTGCATCCTTATTTTCTAACAAAGGCTCTATCCTTTTTAAAGAACAATTCTTAAATTTCTATATGCATTTTAGAAAGTTAATATGAAAAGAGCTACCAAGAAGAAACATTTATTTTGTTGTTTTTTGATAGGGTTAAGAAGCTTCATCTGCGAGTTTCTTTGCTCAATTATCATTTTGGGTTTTCAAGCTCCTGTTTTCCTCAGCTAAAATTGAATGCTGAAAACTGTCTAAACACAATTCTTATTTTTCTGTATCTTTTAAATCTGCTTTTTGAGAAAATCATGACATTCTGAGGGTTTATTCCAAATCAGAAAGGATCCTAGTTTGTCAATGATCTTCTGCAAACCATCATTATGTTTTTCCACATGCACCTCAGGGGATCTCCTAGGACAGGAGACAGATGAAACACGGAAAAGGTTTTGCCTCCAAAATCACACTTGTGCTAATGGTAGCAGTCAAAACTTGATCTGCAAAGATTCATGGTTCAGTTAGGTTTCTTCCATATAATCAACCATCACTCTTTATTCATACTGCAGAACTGCAGAAATTTATAATAGGCTACTGATGTGAGTTTGTTTTTGTTTTATTTAAAATCAACAACTCTTGTTGGATTTTTGCTAAGTGCTCCATATTACAGTGTGACTGAAATTTCTTACAGAGGTTTTTGGGATTTTTTTTTTGTTGTTCTTTTTTTACATTTTTACATCCATGCATTTAAATAGATTGCTTGGATGCCCCTGTTGTCTCTTTAAAATTATTTCAGGTTTTGTTTTGTTGTTTGTTTGAGCATTTGCTTTTAACAGCTGTCCTTGTCAGCACAATTTCCAGCAGAAATCTGTCTCAATTCAGTCAACTCTGCATTTTTACCCAGCATTTCTTATTGAACACAAAACTGTCCTGGCTCCTCAGATTCTCAACTGGGTTGGGAAGTTCCACTAAACTGTGTACTCCTGCCTTTGACTGACCTTGAATATACTGGCATTAACACCTCATTATTCATCACCCTTCCCTAATTGTTAGTAAGTGTCATAAAAAAATCTCACTTCTCAAAGTACATTAACTTGAATAATTTGAACTCATCACTTACTCATTATTTTTATTTTTTCTCCCTTTATTTAGTTTTCAGTTCTTAGTAGCGTTTTATCTTGCATTGACTAAACTTATTTAGAACTCCAGTTCTTCTGGAGTTGATAAAAAAGTTTTGACAATCCAAGTCTAAAATTGTATTTCTTTACAAAAGAAGCATGTAAAAAAAGTAGACCAGATCATGCTTATAAGGGCACAAAAGTTCTTTTGCTTTGTCCTTTTCTTACCGGGCTTGTATTACTCTTTCATAATTATCTTGTCACTTGTGTTAAATACTGGTATTTTTAAATTTTTTAAATTTTTTTTAAATTTTACTGGTATTTTTAAAACCACTGTGAAACCTGTCAATTTTCAATTGTTAAGAATTTATTTCTGGGACAAATATTCTCCTGCTAAAATGACTCACACCTCTAATGTGCATTACCATTTTTTGAATGAGTCATATATTAACTTTTTCACCTTTTAAAATATTTTTTAAGTTATCACACATTACTATTGATAATCCATTTATTTTTTATATATATATATATAAATATATATATATATATATATATATATATATATATATATATATATATATATATATATATATATATATATATATATATTTGATAATCCATTTATTGGATTAAATAAAATACTTGGCAAATTGTTTTGCCAAGTAGTAAAACACTGTTTTTTAGCAGTTAGGGCAGAGTGTTGTTATGCTTGTGTAGGGGTTATCAGGATTCCCAATAGACAGATCCATTTATTGGCTTTTTTAGTATGTGTAAGTACATACTGGACAGTGGGGATGTGAAAAAGAAGAATGTCTGTGCCCCTTTCTAATATATTATTTGTAAATAAAGTAATTTAATAACTAATTGATTAAAGGGATTGCGTAGAGGGAAGTTTGAAATGGTAATTTTGATGATTCCTCTGCTTTTTCCAATACCCTCTTTCAAATATGCTGTAAGAGTATTTATAAGAACATTTTATAAAGCTCTATGTATTTTTAAAAATAAATATATAAAACTAACATTTATTCACATATAAAACTAACATTTGTTCATATAAAACCTACTGGGACATCAGTGGAAAGAGGAGATGAAGTTTGTGTATGTCCCTAAATCACAGACTTTTGGTTTCAATTGCTTGGGTGAAACACTTTGGGATTAGTAACTAATATCTTAGTGTAACTAATATCTTAATGTAATAAATGCTTACTGAATTGGGGAAAATATACAGACCAATGGCAAATTAAGACTTCAAAGCAGCCTTGAAGTGTTACAATTATTCTATAATGTTGTTTTGATCATTCGCTAGTAGAATTCTAGCCTTTAGTTCCAGAACAAAAATAAGAATTTCGTTGACATAATCTGCTAAAAAATTGATAGTTAGAGCCATGTGTGCCTATAAGAATTGTCTTTGGCTGACAGTTTGACAAAACTCCTCTGCTGTAGGATATATCCTGGTTTACTAATTCAGCAGTTTCATTTTCCAGTGTTGCTACATTCTACTGCTCATTAGACAAAAGCAGCCTGAAACAAGGCAGGAGCAGTGCAGTTGTCATGAAGGTTTCCAAAAGGTTACAATAGACAGATGTGGAAAAACCTGAGGAATCTCTGCCTACCCCAGCCAGGAGATGAAAAGGAAAGTTGAAAAAGTAGTTTCTAAAAAATACAGTTGAAATGTAACATGAAAGGTTTTTAGGGCTAAACTCTTGTTACATGACATAGAAGGAGTATCTAAGTACATATACTTTAAAGCATATCTATACTAATACTTTTTAAAGTAATTACTTTTTAAATTAAATAATACAATATTCATTTTTGTGATCTCCAGGAAGATACTGACAAACCTTGAGATGTTTTCTGTCAACACAGCAGGAACCTAGGCCATGGTAAACTCATGACACTTGAAAAGGCTGCTGGTGTTCCTGACAGGAAATCCTTCCTGTATCAATGTCATGTTCTGTGCTACTCTAATTTCTGTTTGGTACTTTGGCACTACTGATAGTGCAAGTTTCAAAAATCCTTTTAGCAAGTCATAGAATTAAGTAGATTGATTAATTCCTTTTCCTTTTAATGCATTTTTTCTTGTTCTGTAAATTTAAATCTTCTTGAAGATTTCAGTGACACGTTTCAATGACTGTTTTCCTTTTGTTGAATATATCTAACTAAATTTAACTTATTTACTCTTGGTTTCAGCTGTTAATCCTAGATACATACTTAGGAATTGGATGGCAGAATCAGCAGTGCAAAAAGCTAATTTGAATGATTTCTCAGAGGTAATTTTTTTTTCTTGTCAAATTTAATAATAACTGGCATAACAGCTAATGAAACAATTTTTACTTTTACACTTTGAACTGTACTACATTTTGACCAAAGTTGTACCATATAATACCAACTGCTATTTAAAATGTTAACAAAATTATTGATAGAATTAATTATAACATAAACAGTAGTGACTATATTAATAGTGCTACTAATAATAGTAAGCAATTAATGTGATAGTTTCTGAAGCCAGGAGAGTGTATAAGGCGAAGTGGAAAAAACTTCCCTTGTTTACCAGAAAAGATTTTATATAAAAACTTACCCATTTTTAATTGCTTCCAGGTTCAGCTCCTAGAGCAAGTTTTACAACACCCCTTTCAGAGGCAGGAGGCTGCAGAGAGAGCAGGGTACTCCCTGCCACCCCCACCTTGGGCCAAGCATCTGAAAGTCAGCTGTTCATCCTGAGGGAAATTCAAACAAGTAAGAAGAATGATCAAGGTCAATGCTCAGGCCTTCAAATAGGGCTAATGGATCAAGGCACAGGAACTTCTGTCCCTTAGACTTTGTGGACTGGAATCTGCTACTGTTCTTGACCAACTTATGAAATCTTACCATTAAAGAAGTGCATCACTACGTATGGTTGCATGAGCAGATTATGCTGGCATTGACAACTCTGCCTCTCACATTCAGCTGTGTATTACTTTGAGTTGCAGTATTTAAGTTCTGTCACGCTTAACCTCTCAAAATTCATGGGTGATCAGGTGCGTCCTAATAACTTTCAGTACCTTCTCAATTTTAGATCCATCTAAGCTCATTTTAACAAATGCAGTATTCTGATGAATTTTCCTCTTGCTGTTACACATGCATCAAATACAGCTGTGTTCTGCAGACATAATGTTCTTAAATCTTGCAGACCTGGCACAGAGGATCATCTTAGACCTTGACACCTTTTCTCATTCTGATTATGTTTTGTCCCATTAAACTGACAAAAGATTTAAAGGAAATTCAGTTAAATAGTTACCAAAGACATGTGTCTGGGGAGTGACTGACTCCAGACTGAGTTTTGGTGTTGTTGCTGATGTCAGGTACCTATCCAGAGGACCACTGCTCTTTGAAAGTATCTTTTGATAGAAGCAGAAAGATTATTGGTGCATAGATATTAAGTCTCAGGAAAAATTCACTGTTTGGACCTGGAAAAGGACTGTGTTGCAAGCATCTCAGCTGAGACTGCTTCCATTTCAGGTACGGAGGAAGGACGTGCTGCAATTTCAGATATTTGCAGGCTAAAATACTGTCAGGTTCGGTGATGTACAGACCATTTTGAAGGCAACAGGTTAGGTAGAGGTGGAAGGATTAATTTCTTTTTACAAATGCTTTGAATTACAGCATTGGAACATCTTCTTGTATTTTGCAGCATATTTTGGTACCAAATCAAGCCAAGTAATTCTGTTTCAGTAAGAGGCAGCTTTGTTCTTTGAATGGAGTTTAAATCTTATATTTTAACAATTCCATGTAACCATGTACATTACATACACAAAATATTTGATAGAGGTCTAATCATCACAGCATTTTACTTGATTTCTGGAGTTTTCTGTAGTTGAAGAAAGTTCAACTTCTTTCGTGTAGAATTAAGTGCATGAATTATGTAAAATGTATAAAATTGATTTTTTTGTGTTGTAGCAAAAGAGAAGGGAGGAAGGAAATATGGTGGGAGGCTGAGCATTCTGGTGAGAAGAGTGAATGCTAGAAAAGCCATTGTAAAAGTCTCAGTACTTTGTGACCTTATTGTGCAACATTTTTCCAAGGACGTGTTCTGCTTTATTTTGATGCTGGGTGTATATTTCATAAAGTTCATTTGATTTAAAAATAGTTGACTCACAGACAGCTGTTGTCACCTAAGTATGTCAAATATGTGCACTCCTAATACCTAGTCAGAAAATGACACATAGCTCTTCAATGATTCTGTATAATGCTTCCTTCAATTATATATGGAAAGGGATTGGGAAACAGTAATCCTTTCCCTGCTTTTAACATTTTTTTTAAACTTCTAGTTTTAACCCTCTTAGGTAGTTGGTATTTTTCCCCTTCACTTTGAACTGAGGCTCGTATGAGCTTTGCACTGGTCTCCAGGGCATTCCTCAGTCTGGCAGTTTGAAGGTGCTGAGATACCTTTTGAATGTCCCAGCATGTCAAATCAAGACTTCCAGGTGGCACTTTTGTTAGTGGTGGGCATAGTTCTCTTGGCAAGAACTTTGTTTGGAACCACATGCATTTCTTCCTGAAATGATTTTGCTTTAAACACCATGTTGAGCTGACACAGAGAGAGCCCATCCAGCTCTTACTGGTTTTTGAGCTCCTCTGCTTTCAGCTGAACTCACAAACTTTTCAGCTTTAAAGAAAAGAAAAGAAAATATTTTAAAAGTAGTAATTTCAAAGGGAAAGGTTCTTTATGAAAACGTGGTTACAGCTTTCTTATTTCTGCTAAGCTTGTTATGCAGGTATGTAAGTTTTGACAAGCCAACCTTAAGCCACAAATAGAGATGACCCAAAACACAGACTGTGGCACTACCACCAGCTTGTCATTCTCTTGCCTCCACCACCTAGATTCTGCATCTAGGAATCCTTTCTGACAAACAAAGTAGGCTCACCCCCAGCTCTGTCAGCTGCTTTCAGCTGCTTTCATGCCTTTATTTATTTACACCATACACTTTGCTTTTTATGCTTTTTTATAATTCAAAATACAGAGATATACTGCTGATGATATTTTAGAAGGTCAAGTGTGCATGAGAAGAGGCAAAGACCAGAATAAATAAAAACAAAGTCCAGAAGGTATAGGCAAAAATTCTTTAAAATATTTGAAGTTCCCATTGCCAGTAAAGTGGCTGTTCATGAACTGTAACACTTTGTACAGATATAAAATAGAAGCTATTTTTATTTAAGAGCTAACAATGAATGTGTCCTAAATGAACAGCGGAGAATTAAATGGGGAGAACAAATGAAAGAAAAATGTGGGAGGAGACATAGTTATTAGGTACAAGATAATTACGAAGTCTTTCACAAAACAGATAATTTCTAGGTACAGTTTAAAGACAAATGTTAGCCAACAGAAAAAAAAAAACAAAACCCAAAAAAACCAAATTCAGCTAATTCTTACCTTGCCTGGTGCTGGAATGGGAGTTAAGAGCAGGGGATGATGAGGTGCAGGGGGAAAGGAGGGGATTACAGGGACAAAGTGGGGGACAAAAAGTGCTTCACCTTGAGACCCCCTCAAGAGAAGCTCTGAAGGAGAATTCCTCTTGGAGACGCCTGATCCAGCAGGACCACCCGTGCTGCCTCACAAAACCGGCTATGTCTTAAAGTCCACCCACTCCCAGAGTTCAGGAGCTGTTACCCCTTTTCTTCTCAAGAGCTTTCATTAGGTCAGACATGAAATCTGCTTGCTTGCCTCCCCCTGCAATCAGAGGTGGCCCTGCTGACTGTGGCTCTCCATCTTGTCCTGTGTTGTCCAGCCTTTTGGGAGGAAGTGGTACAGGTTTCTTTGCTGGAGGTGGTGGTGGCTTACTGGAGACAGGTGGAGGTGGAGGGGGTAATGGCACATCCCCATTACTGCTGCTGGAGACTGGTGGTGGTGGAGGCACAAAATCAGGAGGTGGTTCACAGAAATCGGATGGTGGTGGTGGAGGAAAATCAATCTTCAGTGTAGGTGGTGGTGCTGGAAAGCTCTCTGGATCTGATAGGAAAATGCCACTGTCTCGTTTCACTTTGGAGGGTAGAACTGGTGAAGCAGAAATAGCAGATGAACGCCTTTCAGGTGGAGGTGGAGGCTGCAGTGAGGTCCTCTTACTCTGGACTTTCTGTGGCCTCAGAAATGGCTGTGCTGGGCCAGGTGCACTGGCATTATTTGTTTCAGCCTTTAATAAGCAGAAAAATAAAAGGACAGACACAGTCAGCAAACATGTAAACTAATGTCACTGCCTAAGAACATAAAAAGTTGTGAAAACATGAGTGTACAAGACAGGAAAATTAGGTGAAGTACATTTTGCCTGAAACATGAAAATAGTATTTTGTTTTCTTTCTGGAGCTGCCTGCAGAGGTTTCACAGTGGAAACCTCCCTGTTGACAGTATTCATAGTGCTTCTTTGAATACTGTCCACAGAAGATGAGTGCTTTTAAAATTTTAACTAATTGCAGTTAGTAAGACTAACATCAAAGAAGTATCTTTGGGATGCATTGTCCTTGAGCCTGGAAGAAATGATCCTTAACTACTGACCACCTCTCTTGGAATCCTCTTCCCTTCAGGACCTTCTCCCACTGGATTCTTCCAAGAAGATCCCTAAAGATGCTAAAGTTAGCTCCCCTGTAGTCCCTGTTTGAAATCTTGCTCTCTGTCCTGCTATGTCTTCCTTCAATACTGGACTCTACAATCTCATGGTCACTGCAGCCAAGGCTGTCCAACCATCACATGTCCAACAAGGCCTTCCCTGTTTGTTAGTATAAGGTCGGACAGCCCAGCATTCCTTGTGGGATCCTCTACTACCTGTGGCAGGAAGTTGCCACCAGTGCTTTCCAGGAACCTCCTGCACTGCTTGTGCTTTGCTGTTTTGCTTCTCCAGAAGATGTCAGGGTAGTTAAAGCCCCCCAAGAACCAGGGCCTGTGGCTGTGGGGATGCTGACAGGTGCCTGTAGAAGGCCTCATCCACTCCCTCCTTCTGGTCAGGCAGCCTGTAGGAAACACCCACAATGGTCTCACCCTTACTAGCCTGCCCTTTTATCCTCACCAAGGCAGAGCTCAGTACACTCCAAATGTTGCCTCACATTGAGGCCAACTCCACCACTGTACCTTCCTGGTCTGTCTCTCCTAAACGGCCTGTGGCTCTTCATGACAACATTTCAGTCAGGGGAGCTATCCCACCATGTCCATAATTGCAATGAGATCGAAACCCAGTGGCTGCACAGAGATCTCTAGTTCCTCCTGTTTGTTTGCTGCTTCTAGAGAGAAGTGTTCTGCATCTCTCAAGTCAGCAGCATTAATTCTGGCATGAGCTAATTATAACATGTATGCCTCCTTTTCTTCACTCCTTGCCTACAAATATGGAAGTAAATCAGACACAGGAGGAGGGAACCACTGGCTGAGTTCTCAGAATGTGATCTGGTCCAGAGGAAGTGAGGTTCAGAACAGAGAAACAGGAAGAACTCAAAGACAGAAACAAGAAGTGTAGAACACATAATGCTGGTGACAGGAAAATTCTAGAAATTTAATTTAATTTGTCCTGTGCACTTCATGCATGATGGAGAGATTGAATAAAAAATTGCAAACAAATGCACACTTTTTTCTGTATGTTCTTGAGGTTCTCTTACTGTACCCTTTGATATTTTTATAGCCAGATTTGGTGCAAGTACACAAAATTTGGAGCTTAACCAAAAAATGCATTTAGAGCCTGAGGACAACATGTAATGCTTTCCCTTAGTTCTTAACAGTTTCTCCTTTCTTACACACTCATCTTCAGCTGTGCACTGTTCCCTACTGAAAACACTACTATATGCTTTGTGTTCCTAAGGCAAGACTTTTTTTTTTGGCAGAGACAGAACATGCCACCAAGGTTCTGGCAGCACACTCTGAGACTATCCCAGCAGGGACATTCCTATTCCTGCTACATGAACTCATGGCTGCTTGTTCTGAAGAACAGAAGCAGTAGGTGTCTGTGCCTTCACCTCTCATTGAAGGCTCCTGGTTCTGCACAGCACACAGAGAGTTTGCAGTGTGCCAAATGTGAGAAGGGACAGCCACCTTTCCCAGGAGCCAAATCCTTCTCATCAGCACTTTGAGGGGGAAGACAGGAGGTGAGGGAAAACAAATTTGGAGAACTTGTTCACAGATGACATTTAACTGTAGTAACTGCTCACCTGTGCTACAGATGTATCCACTTTCTTCTGAGTGTCTGGAATTTCTGCACTGGAACAATGAACACTTTGGGGAAACTGCCCATTTGACTGAGTAGTACCTGTGACAAGGAGAGGAGCCAGAGGGAAGAGAGTGTTACGTTTTTGTGATATTAACCAGATCAGGGAATACCCAACTAAGAAAAAGGCTATAAAAAATTCTTTACAGCTTCCACAAGGAAACACTTGATACAGGGTTTTTATACATAACTCAGTAAAATCTGTTTTCTACTTCAAGCTCATTTTGTGACTTTTCATATTCAGTTCATTACTTGATGAAAATAAAGTAGCTTACATTAAAATAACTGTGTTTCATAACAGCATTTTGAAGTTTGCAGCGTGCTGTAGTATTACTACATTCCCAGATTTTATTGCTTTTTTTGGTTTAATTTAGGCTAAAGCACCATAGTTTCACATCAATGAGTCATGGGAGTGGAAGGTCTGAAATCCTACAAAGGGGCTGATCCACTTACTTTCTTTAGTAAATGAGCTAAAACATTTGCCCAGCTCTGAAATATCTGCCCCATTTGGAATCACAAAGATCTCTGAACTTCACTGAGTTCTCAGATTAGTGTGGATCTGGAAGCTGGCTGAGTTAAAGCTCTGCAAAACATCAGCCCACCATTTCTGCTTGTGCAAGGGATATGCATAAATAACCCAGTACTGTCAAATGGAGTACATGAATGTGAGACCAAAGAACAAATTCACAACTTTAATTATAAAAAATCCCCTTCCCCTGTGTAGTCTGATGAGGATTAAATACTCTCCAGTTTAGTGTAGCATTTTTGAAAGCTGTATGTGTCAAAGTAGTAGACAGTGTTTGGTGCCTAGAGACCTACATTTGCAAACCTTAATGACTGCCTTAGCTCTATTATAATTTACAGTTCTGAAATCCAGTAAAGTTCCACTCATGTACTTCTCATATAAGCAAATCCTTAGCTGTTTACAGTGTAGGCTAAGCACAACAATGGCTTTAATCTTAATGTGTACTCTTTTGATCAGCAAAGGTTCCAGGAATATGATAAGAAATAGAATATTTTTACTGCCATACCTGCAAATCCCATGACTGGCAGAGAAGTAAGACAAACTCTGCAGTGTGCCTAATTTACTAAGGCTATTTAAGCTTCAAGGGGTGACAGGAGGTGGTCTAATGGCCTTAGGTTTTATGCCTGTGCCTGCATGTTGTTCAGCATATTTAATCCAAAGTACCATTTGGATCATTCAAACTACAATCTTGTGTTTGTTGAAGGACTAACATGGAAGTCAGCAAAGAGATAAAACCAATCATGTGGCTCTCCTTCCTCAGTGGAAGGAGATGTAAACCCCTGTGTTCTGTGGCCCAGAGGGGTTATGCTCCCTAAAGTGGAGCGAGTTACTATCTCACCTTCCCTTATCTGCTGTTCTTAGCAGAGGAGGAATTTGGTTCTCACACTGCTCAAAGATGTTGCTGCCCTCAGTCTGAGATTTAACTAAATGAAGAAGAGCAGAGAGATCCACTCTATCTGGTGCAAGGTATGGTGTTCTACTTGGCAAAAATGATGTAACAGAAGGCTGGGACACGGCAATCTGTTTCTTCTTCTGTTAATGGATTTCATAAAGTATGCAAGACTTGAATGAAACACTTGATACATCATCTTCTGCCAGCCAGCTAATGGACTCCCAGACAATACAGCATGTGAGCCCATGCATTCTATTATCAAGATTTATTTTTAATTTAAATGTTATAGTATTCTTTACAAAATTTTATGATGAATTAGCATTTGTTTTAAGGAATAAAAAAAGGTAGTCCAAAAAATGCAAAATATAGATACCCAAATGCAAAATATTTATCCTTGTAGTGATAAGGAACATCTGCACAAAGCAACATCTTTCAGACATCATGACATTGTGTAGCACCACTACATATACTGATTTCTTTTAGTGTTCAAGGGCACACAGTAAGGCAGAGAGGGAAACAACATATTTTGAGTGAGATGCAATGCACCTGGGATGCTTTGGAGCCACAGACTACACAGGCTGGGGTATATGTGAACATACCAATGCTGGTTACAGCAGTACAGGGAATAGTAGCAGTAGGGAGTAGTGGCTACATGGTGAGAACCAAAGTTTCACCTGCCTTCCTTGGCTGCCACTGAAGTTAACAGAGTACAGTCCCTGCCCAGTTCACACAGGACTGTAGTCTTCTATAGCAGATTTTAGCCTATACTGAAGTCAGCTGATACAAATGGCTGTGGAGCCATCTGAAAACAGAAGTGAACATGCTTTGTTCCAGTTCCAAAACACAAACCAACAACTGCTCACAGTTAGGCAGTTCTAGCAGCATAGTCAGGCCCCAGGTTTTATATAGGGCAGCTATGGCAAATGTAAGATACCCATAATGACAGCGACTTGCCTCAATTACAACATTAATGATCCTTCGGCGGTATTTCCCTAGAGACAGTATACATGACTAACACCTTTCCAGGCTACTTAACCACTTAATGCAATCCATTAGTTAAAATTAGCAGTATATTCTACTGAACACAGGCAGTGTTCCTGGATCCCAGTCAGGAGCTGAAGTCACACAGATGCATATACAGCCTTTATAAGGCCCCAGTCCTGCTCCCATCCAGGACAGATGGCAGCACCAGCATGGAGCCCCTCTGGCCAGCCACCTCTCTGCTGCTGTCAGCACCTGAACACAAATGTTCCACGACTGTCAAATCCACCCTCACTCAAGTAAACTTCTCCTGTCAAGGGCTGATGCTGGCTGGATGCCAGGCTCCCACAAAAGCTGCTCGCTTACTCCTCTCTGCAGTTGGACAGAGGAGAGAAAATTTTACAAATGGTTCACAGGTTGAGATAAGAACCAGGAGAGATCACTCACCAAATACTATCAAGGGCAAAACAGGCACAACTTAGAGACATAAAGTGAATTTATTGCTAACAAAATCAGAGCAGGATAATGAGAAGTAAAACAAACAAATAAGAAGTAAAAATACCTTCCCCCATCAGAAACTTCCCTGATCTCAAAACAGTCTGTTACTGGGTCTCGCCACGCCAGATGTGTATTTATTAACATGATTTGACTCCAAGGAATAGTAAGAAGACCACCCCTCTATCTCCAATGTACTCAAAAAAGCCCTGGAGAGGTATTTGAGTTGTCTGCATGAGAAGTCAGAATATTAACTGCCACCAGTGATTTCGACTTCACTTGCCTTAGGACAGTAAGTACTTGGCCAGCATGCCTTTTCTAATAAAGCGTATCTTAAGCATGTAAACTAAAAATAGTCATGCAAGTTACAGCTAGTATCATGCACTGTTGTACTGGTATCATGATCAGATCAGTCACAGCAGTATGATGAAGCTACTGGAAAAGTAAGGTTAGAAAATAATGCAATCCTTTCTTACTCTTGTGTCCTAACACCCACATTGTCACCATGCAAATTAGTGAAAGGCTAGGACAGAGGGTGGCTCGCCTGTAATAATCTTTCTATAATGATCAATCTCAGAATATCCCACTCACCCCTTTTACTAATTGGAAGAAAAACTCCAATACAGCCAGTGTGGAGATGGGCAAACAAAGTTTCAAGACATGGACCATCAGTCTGCAAAATGTAGATGGAGGATAAAGGATTCAGATGCCAACAGCAAAAATGCCTCATTAAGTTATGCAGATTTAAAGTGATCTACAGTGAACTGTCTTTGTCTTCTCCAAGTTCTAACTGTAAAGCGAGAGCTTTGCTGCTGCAGTGGCTTGTCTATAAAAAGACATCTTGCTGAATCCATGATACAATTTTCTGAACAAAGACTATATGCTACACTGATGATAACAGAAGGGGGCAATAAATGTGACTCAACTGCTGTGACAGTGTCAGTACCTGCTGATGAGGATCCTGCAGGGACAGCTGGTTCCACCACTTTTTGATTTGCCCACCGAGAGGACAAGCCAGCTTTCTGCACTGCACATTTGTAATTGTCATAGAGCGTCTTGCCATACTGCAAAAGAATCAAACAATAACATGAGTTTAACGTAGGCTTCACATAGGCCAAGCATTCATTTTGCTCTTGGACAACTTATCTGACCCTGTTTTCTTCCTACCTAGTTTTGTCAAAAAGTGTCTTTCTAGAAGTAGTGTGCCCTTTTCTGTGTAGGGCCAGGTGGAAAGCACAACAAAACATGAATCCCCATGACCAAACACAGTCCTACTGTCATTCTTAAGTTTCATGTTCGTTCAGTATCTGTAAACTTCTTGAAACCTGGCTTTAAAATGAACTGTTTGCAGTATCTTTTCCCAAGTATTACATTTCCAAACTGGAGAATTGAGACACTGAATCTCAGGCTCTAGAGCAAACAGCTCTGTCAGTGTAAGACACAACATAATTTTATGTTCACCCCACACCTTTGTTATATGCCACCCTGCAGTGGAACTGTCAGGAAAAAGCCCAACCTAACAGGTAAGAGGAATAGTATGTATGGGAAAATACAGCCAATACCAAGCTATGTATAAATCCATCTACCTTAATGTTTTGTACAAAGAAAAATGGGCTCTCAGTTAGGATCTTTTTGAACAGAGTGAGGCAGACAATTTGGGTAGGACGGTCTGAAAAGTGTCACAGCTGGACTGACCAGAGCTTGCACTTTAGCCACAGCATATTATTACTGAGCCAGGTAACTGTGCAGTAAGTTTTATGAGTGAGTACATGAGTTTTATAGCTACTGAACTCCTTCCTGTGTTAATAAGAAAAACATACTGATACCTAAGGTACAGGGGCATTCAGCATCCATCCTCATCATGCACTTCTGATCTTTCTATAGTAAAATTATCATGAATGTCCATTCTTGCCACAGCATTTCCAGTTGAGGTGATGTCATCACCTTAGGAAGACCCAATTTTACAGAAAACATATTGAAGTAAATTTACTTTTCATCTCACCTTGGCAATTCTTATTCCTGTTACCCACTGATGCAGGGTTGCTTTATCATCACAGCACAAGTACTTGATATATTGTGACTCCTTTTGAATCTGGGGGTGCTGAAAGATATTAATTTATAAAATAAGACAAACACAGAAATTAAATCTCTAGATGAAAGTCTGAAGGCACCACACAAGAACCCTGTGAAAACACATCATGAAGATGATTTGAAAAAAAAAAAAAGGCAGCAAAAACAGAGTATACGAAAATATAAAAAATATGGCGATTATGAACAATACATGAGTTGCCACTGGCAGCTTTTGCTTGAAATCATTTAAATGCATTGTAACATGAATTCAAGGGTTTCAGAAATGTAACATGATCTAGAGTTTAATGAAAATCTACAATTGCTCTGGTTCAAGGTCTAACACTCAATGTACAAACACTAGAAGTCTGTTTCTCATTTTGTGCTTTGTCATACTTAAGGCACCCAGACTAAACATTGAACATAATTAGTTTTCAAAGAGTATGTTTAATTTAAGTATAAACTTCCAGCTGAAACAGATTTTACTCCTAAATGACTGGGGTTTTTGGGCTCAATTCTAGCTTTCTTCTTATATATTCTTATTCTGCTTCACTCTTGCTATTTTTGCAAAAATCATTTATAAAACTGTGATATGTTCTAGATAGAGGATCATTCAAACTCCAGCACCATCAGAAGTATTATTTTTCATTTATTTGTACCAGAAACCTCTACAATTTTCAAACTTTTTTTTTTTTCATTTTGAACAAAATTTAGGATATCTTTCCTTTACTGATCAAGGTAGCATATTGAAAAACCTTTGCAACTCAAAGACCATCAAAATGCCAGGCTTCCTACTTGCCTAGGACTGAACATTCTTTCTAAGACCCTGAAGGAATTTGGTTTCCTTGCTAAAGCAGAGAAGGATGTAAGTTTTTAGTAACTTGCATGGAATAACATACTGCCATCTCTTGATATGCAAAGGAAAGAATGGACTCAAAGGAAAATCATTCATTATGCTTTATTTATGTGTTAATTTCTATCTATATACTTAAAAATTTTAAGTGCACAGTTAGAGAAATATTGTGAATGCACGAAGAGTAGCTAAATATGCTGCAAGGATTCACTCTCTTTTCAGCCTGTGCAACTAAAAATTCAAAGCACACCTCCACCTAGCAAGGACACTGAGTTTATAGGTATCATTAAGTCCCCAAAGCAGAGCAATGCTGGACATGAGGAACTCAGCAAGGTCCCTCCCAGCAGAGTGCTGCCAGCCTCTGGCTCATGCAGGTGCCACCTCCTCACAAGTATCTGCTGGTAGGTGGGACGTGCTGCTGCAGAGGCCAAACCTGCCCACAGCTGGGTGATCCAAGGATTTAAAAGCAGAGCCAAACACAGTGGACTTGCTCCTCAGCCACATGTCCCTTGCTCCTCACTCAGCACTGCCGACACCAGGCGTCCCTTGTGCTGACCCAGCTGCTCAGGAGGCCACATTCTGATTAAAAACAAAACTAAACAAAACAAAACAAAACTAAACAAAACAAAACACAAAACAAAACAAACAAAAACTAAACCAAAACAAACAAAAACCCCAACAAAACAAAACCCCCGACAAAACAAAAACAACCAACATCAAACAAACAAAAAACCCCCAGAACTGATCTGGGTTAAATATAACCCATTTCATCATGCTGTAGTTTTGGTTCACATGTTTTTAAACCCAGCAGTCCACAGCATGACCTCACATACCATGAGGGAATAAGGGACATTGTGGCTTGCTGAGAGAATGAGTAGCAAGGGATGGATGAGAGGATGGGACTGCACAAGCCACTATTGCCGCCAAAGCCCTGTATCATCAAATTATGGAGTGAGAGGGAACATACCACGGAGATAACTGTGAGGAAGAAAAAAACAAAGGGATATAACCCTTAAGAGGTGTCACAGTGACAGATGCATCCCTAGGCAGTTCTGTGGGTAACCGTGTTACAAGCCCCTGCATGTTTGCACTCACCTGCTCACACAGGTCAGTCTTGGCCATTTTTCTGCAAACACACAGCTGCCCATCTCCCCTGGACAACGAATACACCGAGTCTGCTCCCACCTCTGGAAGTGCCCATGGCTACCTTATTCCATTACCTTGCTCTGGGGCACTCCCAGGTTGAGAGCGAGGGACAGCTCACACTGCAAGGCCAGAGGTGCCAGCTCACTGTCACCATGTGCCTTAACTGCAGAGCAGGTGCCATGCCCACCTCATGGATCCTCACCCACCTGGTACACTCACACATCCCCCCTTCACACAGCTCAATGTACAGGGCTGTATCTTGTTTTTGTACACCTCTGCCATGTATCAAACCAAGGCAATAACCAGGCCTCTGGACAAACAGCCTACTCCAGCTGCCAGCATCTGCCTGTCCCTTGTCTCCCACAGCTTCAGAGAGCCTGAATGCTGCTCAGTGGGCTCTGCTATGCCCAAAATTCCTTATTTCCTGCCACTATTTCTCCATTAGGTGATCAAACACTGAAAATCAGCAGAGAATTCAGCCTGAATGGTACCTTTAAAAGGGAACTATAAACAGGCACCTTTTTGTGTGACAGGGTACACCCATATACCTGAGTTACATTATCACAAATGGAGACAAAAGAACCAGGAGGTGCAAACAAAGACACTGCAACCCTCAGTAAATCCAGTTTTTCAGGCACTTTTCAACCAGCAACTGGCAATTTTGCTCCAGTGTGTAAGATCCTATTGAACCCAGCAGATGGCACCCAAACCTTTCAGAAAGGAAAAAAACTGAGCTTTTCCTTTTTTTTCATGGTAAGAAGTCCATTGCATCAACATATTCCCCCTCATTTTTAAACACCACACCTACCAGTGTGTGTTTTTATTACAAGAAAAAACAGAAGACTTCCATAATTTAACAAATGGCTCATGCAAACATTTGGAAGAATATCCACACTGAAAACAAGGTAGAGGAGGTCATGACATAGAGCAAACTAGGTAATGGTGCTGCACATACACACAGCCCTGCCACTGGGATCTGCTTCTGGGGTGCTCAAGAGAGGCTGCTGCAGACCTCTCCTCTGGGCACCCTATGAAAATATCAGTTTCAAAAGAACACCTGTACTGTGTCAGATCAAAGGTCCCTGAACCCAGTATCTGGACTCTGAGAGTGGCCAGAAATGGGGAAAGTACAAGATAAGCATATATGAGTTCCTTCTCTGTACACTCTCTGTCTACAAAGATTTTCAGTGATTTTTGGAGACTCACAGGGTCTCCCCATAGGTAGATTCTCTTCCAGGTACTTCTTCAGTTTTTGTTTGAGCACAAAGAAAGTTCTGGCATCCACGACACCTTTATGCAACAACTTTTGCAAGTCTGTCACACACTCTGTGAAGAACCACCTCCTTCTCTGAACCTGACTGCCACGAGCTTTGTGTAATATTCTTGTTTTGGAAGAGACAGTGAATGCCTGACCCCCGGCCACACCTTTTCATACCACTCCTGAGCCTAGAGATCCACATCACACTCATGGCAAGCTGTCTCTTCTTTTCAGCCTACAAGCTTCTAGTCTCTTCAGTCATTCTTCAAGTCAAAGTAGTTCCTTACATTTGCTTATCCTTGTTACTCCTGCTTGATACTTTTGCAAGTTTATTATATATTCTCTTTGACATGACAGGACAGAACTGCACAGGTGAACAGAAACCATGAACTTGTGCCATGGTAAGTCCATTGCATCAACATATTCCACCCACCCCCCATTTTGTTGTTGTAAAACAGCATTTGCTGTTTTATCATCTATGTCTTTCCTAATCATTCCTAATGCTTGATTTATATATCTGACAACTACTGAGCACTGCACCTCAGCCTCACAAAGGCCTTCCAGAATTCCTGTCTACCCTTTCCTCCATGATCTGAGTATATAATATCATCAGCAAGTTTCCTCACCTCACTCCTTACCCTGACTATGGCTATTTTTAGACTGTGGGGGTCTCACAATCCTGAGAAGTTGAGGGGGAACTGTCAGTGAACAAGGTGACAGTGTCCCTTGCTGGATAAGGTGAGTTACTTACTGGCTACCCTTTACCCTATCTTTTGCTGGCTATTGTCTCCACTAGGCAATCCATCTTAACTACTGATAGTCACCAGTGGGACCTATTCCAAATTGCCCCAATCAGTTCCTTGATTAAATTACTCCAATCAGCAGCCATGATTAAGTGCACAGTCACAAATATGTGCTGTCAATTAGGGACCAAACTAGCAGGCTGCTAAACCCCAGCTCTGAGAAGGAAGGTCAGACACCTCAGAGTCATGCAGGCACCCTGTATAATCTCTGTTACAGCTGAGAACTGTATTGTCTCTCATTTTCCAAGAAGCAGCAGCAGCAGCTCTTTTTACATGTAACTTTATGAATGACACATTCATAGCTTAAGCTATGTCATTACTGGATCCACAGACCACTGAGGTCAACTGGAAATATCGTGCTCACCTCACAAGGGCTTTGGATCAGGCCTAAGGAGGACCATTCCAGGCTGCCTACAAAGGCTGCCTACAGCAGCTGTCTGCAAGGCCAGACCACAGGAACAAACACCAGCAGCACCAAGCTTAGCCCTGAAGCTTTATACCCATACAGTATTATTAGTAATTGGCTCAGATGGAGACATTTGGCTTCCTGTGGTTTTTAGATGCATGAAGCATGCTACTATAGGTAGGAAAGTAAAATGTTTCAGCCAAGAACTGTCACAGCCCACCACCCATTTGCTCACTTGGAGGAACTGTATCATAGTGGAATTGCTTCAGCAGTACAAATGGCAAAAGTCTCAGCTCTTGATGCTGACCTTTACAAGCTCAATTTCCCACTTTAAATTTCACACAAAAGCTACTGCATAGTGCATAAAAATGGTGACTCAGAATAAGCAGTCTGAAGAAGAACCTAGGCAGCTGAAAGTGCCTGGAAATGCTGACTTGGTGTGAAGATCCCTAAACGATTCTATGATTCTGTGTGGACCAATTTCTTCCTTTCACAGCTCTGGTGTCTCAGGAGAGTCTTTAGTCTAGCACACAGGCATAAGCAACTATACTCACTGTGCAAGTCTGGTTTTACTAAACTAGAGTCTCTGTAATAATTTCTTTGTGAGACTAACAGAGGTCAACAACATCAATCATGACAGCCATGTGAGAATTACTGTACTTTAAGGCAAAATAACACTAACCTCAGTATGCCACACCTCACACATAGACATGGATAAATTACTTTGTTATAGGGTGCATAACATGTCCTGAAAAGATCATTAAAATCATCTGACAGCAAAGTGAAAACATCTTCTCTGGAAAGGCTTAGCACCTTTGCCTCGGAAATATGCAGCACCAAAATGAATTATGAAAGGCAACAACTCTAGAAGTCATAGTTTAAAAGGAAAGTGGAAATATGCAAGTAGAAAGGTTCTCCAAAATTTTTCTCACATTAAAAAAATTGAATAGTGCTTTGAAATTATATGGACTACAGTGAACTTTCATCTATCAATGTCAAAACTCTGAATAATGATAAATTATTCGCATCATTGAGCCGATTTTACAGGTATTAGGATCTGAGCATCTCGAACATAAGCCTGCAAAAGGATGTGCTGTGTTTCACCCAGAAAAGCACTGAAAGGCTTGGAACAGAACCCAGTACTCTCCCCTGTCCCACCGTCTCCTTTGTAAGTATCAACTGTCTAGAGATAAAAAAAGCAGAAGCGCTTGAATAGAAAGAGTTTGTTTTCTGGAGAGATTTTAAAAAATATTTGTCCACAGATAACATTTTCAGATACAAAGTAAACTCTTTGCCTAAGGAAAAAAAGACAAAACACATTGAAAACCTCAAGAAACGGGAACTGAATGATGTGGTTTCTACGGTGTCTGCCAAAACAAATGACTGAAGGCCATGTGTGCATGAAACTGGAGATTATCCCTATAAAATGTTCTTTTGCATTGCCTTCTTCCAACACTGAAGATGAAAAGTAAACTGAAGTTATTCAGGCATCTCATTGCATTCCTTGCCCCAAAATATATGGATCATTACTCAGTCTCTAAGGCAGAAACAACAGCCAGAAGCATAAAGAGTGACTAGCTTTGGATCACAAGCTTTGGCTTTCAGCTAAATTTTCACAAAGTACTCAATGCTTTTGGATACCTTAACTACTACCAATGAACTTGTGCTGTGTTGAACTAGCTTCTCTGAAAAGCTGAGACTCTTGTGGCTCCCATGACTGAAAGTAGAGTTAATAGTACCTTTCAAAAGTCACATTGAAATTGCTTTGCCTGTTCAGATTTGCAATCTACTATTCATCATGGCCAAATGCATAGCATTCAGATGCTATGCACCCCTTGCATGAAGATGATCATACTTAACTGATCTTTTGAAGATGTGTGAACTCTATGTATAAAAGAATAATTGTCCTATTATACGGAAATTATTCTTTTGACCTACATTTCTCTAATGACCTGAGGCAAAATTTTTAGGTGATGAAAATACATATATAATAGCCATTGTAACCAAAGAGGTCTGCTTTATGCAGGAAGTAATATTTTTCAAAGCTATCATATTCAATTTCTTCCTGTCCAATCTCTGTCCTTATTCTCCCCACAGTTTATACAATAATCTAGGAAAACTGTGCATGTACATGACTGTAATCCCACATACCTGAAAGTATTCTGCAATAAAAAGTATTTCTACTTCTGCTTTCTCAGCTAATCTAGCAATGAATTTACTCTGAAACACTTATCTGAAGCACTCGTACTAACACAATTTCCAAATCTTTCACATTAAAAAAAAAATCTCCTGCTTTCCATCTTTGTTTCCTGCACTAGACATTTATTCTACATAGTTGTTATTCATCATGTTTTCTATCTCAAACACTGCTAATTCTCCTACCTTTTAAACTGTCTTTGTGCTGAATGCATTACATACATGAATCAGCCTGCATGGAGCACATGGGGTGTGAGGGAGGAGGGAATCAGGAGAAGGTAAATACCAAATTACCTGCTAGAATCATGCCTTTATTGCAAACAAGCTGTTCTTTTTGAAAATTTACTTCCAAAATTCTTTGGATCATTAGAATTTTATTTTTTTTTTTTTTAAATCAAGGTGTCAAATGATGCCAGGAAAACTTAACTGTTTTGATTGCACAGGAAAATGTATCCAGCTGTAGAAATAGAGGATGATTCGCCTTTGTCTCAGCTTATCCCCAGGAAACCAATTTTTTTCATCCTAGATTAATTCAGCATTATGCACCATTACCTCCAGATTACTCAAGCATAACCAGCACCAATAAACTATAATTAAATCCACTCTTTGTCACAGGCACATCAGACTGACTAAACCAGCAAATTTGCATATAGATTACCTTGCTATTTGTCTGCTTTGAAAGATTTTTCAACATAGAGTGACAAAATCAGCTCCTGGACGAGCCTGCGTGTGCACGCACACACACAGACAATCCACAAAATAAACATTACTTTTACAATTTCTGCTCAGTGCAATAGATGCTGTTGCTAGCATGATGGACAGATCCCTTCCTTCATGGTGAGATACCTTACTTTTGTGGGCTTTCAGTTTCAGAATATGAAATAAATCATTAAAGGTCTCATTTACTTCCACAGCATTTTCCACGTAACATAGTAGATAGTGAATGAGAAAATTTGCAGGGAATCTAGATATAAAACCACACATTTGTAAATGCAAAGGTGGAAACTTTGGTTCTGAGGAACCAAACCATTCCTATTTGCTGTGTGACTATATTTTTGCTGGAAAGGAGAGAGAATTTTGTTCCCTCACCATTGCTCTCCCAGAAGTGGCCAGCACTCTGTGCAGGGTGGCAGGGAGAGCTGTGCTGTGACCATTTCCTGGCTACTCTGCTGGGAACAGAGTGACAAATCCAAACTTGAGAGAAGCAGGTTTGAGTGATGGTCTTTTTTTCAGACTTGGCTGACCTTTCCTTTCCTCTCCTCTGCATATGGAGATCTCTATTAGGAAAAGACTTTATCTGATGTCAAAGAGAAGGGTGGGATCTTTAAATTTATGAAAGCATTAGACTTAGGTTGAGTACAAAATAGGAAGAATCTGCATATTTACAGGAGCAGATGTCCAAAAAGTGTACTCAGAGGCTGTTTTTAATATTCTGAGAGTTCTTTGTGTTGTTTCTGGGATTTGAAATGTGGGACTTCCTTTGAGGGAAGAAGGTGTGTTTAGCAGTGGTATAAAACAAGGGCATTTAAGAAGGTTAAAGCTTTTCACAGTTCAAATAGCCACTGGGAAATAAAGCCCAGTTCTTCAAGCTTTTAGTTGCCCCAAAGCCTAAGGATTCCTGAATGCCAGCTCCATCAGAGCCTCTGTGCCAGGCTGCAGTCTTATCCTCAGGATCCAGCTACATGGGTCCTGGTCTGCTGCACAGGCACAGCTAAAGGTGACCCTGCCCTCAGCCACCAACCAGCCAGCTGTGCTCTTTTTGGTTGGTCACAGCTGGGCTTTCTGTTGCCTGATATGAGGAAGTAGCTGTTTTGTTCTGTTACTGCAGTTATCTCCTGAATCATCCTGAAAGGAAACTTCTGAATAAGCTCAGCAAAATGCTCCCTGTTTTGCTAATAAACACTGTGATGTTTAATTGTTTTTGGCACCCCACCCTTTTGCCCATTATCTCCTCTGTATCTTGATTATTAACAAATAAGCAAAACACTCCCCATTTTTGCCCTGAGGTATAGTGCATACAGTGGAGTGCTGACTTAATGGGAACAAATGATAGACAAGGAGCACTCACAACACATTGTGCTTCTCTAGCTGTAAGAGGAACATCCTACGGCATGGATCTGCAAATAAGAATACTTATATTTGAGCTAGTTTAGGTGCAGCTCTAATATCCCAGACTGCAAAACCCACCACAGCTTCAGGCTAAGTATTAAAGCAACCTGCCCATGATGTGCATGACCTTCTTGCTACGCTAATACCAGCACCTAAGCCAGCATTTGCTACATAACCCAGGTATGATCACTGAAGTTGAAATGGAACACCTAGATTATAAAAGAAACAGGACAGAGGGAGCTGCCAGCTCCTGGTGACTGGATGCAAATTAGCTGGGACAGATACTATGACCAAAAGGTCAAGTAATAATCTCTGCAAGCCCCATACCTACTCTGTAGCCCCATACCTGGGGAAACTGGAGAAAACGCCTACATCCCATTGGGAGAGATCAAAGTGAAGCAACATTTGAAGAAATGTCATGAAAACTTTGAGGCAACACTCGAATATGGTATTTTTTCAACTCAGTTCTCAAAGCTGGACAAATATAACTCTGAATTCGGCAGGATTTTCCACCTGGCACAGAAGCAAGGTACTGCTGAAGCAAGTACTGCTACACCCTTGCATTTCTCCTGTACTATAAAGTCTGGTCTCCTGCCTCTGAGCTGGGCAGGTTCTTCTGTTATGTTTGAAACAGCAGAGCAAGTAACTTGGCTGATGACTGCTCACTGTTTTGACACAGCAGTTCCTAAGGAGGTCCTCAGAAAGAAATAATTCTTTAAAAGATGTAGGGGTATGCTATTCAAAACCTTCCCAAGTGGCATTACAGCTTGTCAGAGCTAATAAGGGCTTCCAGACTAACCTTTTTTCCCCAAGGTACTTCCTCTGCTTTACAGCCACCTAAGTGAACAGTTAGCATGGGCTGTGACTGCTACTTTCAATTACCTTCCCCCACTTATTGTAAGACAGATCATCTTATCCTGCCCTCTGTGGGAAGGTTCACACAGGGGAATGGAAGTGCTGTGAAGACACAGCAGAGCCTTGGCTGTGGAGAAATTTCCAGCTGGCTTGGACTGAACTGGGCATCCAAATTCCTCCAAATTACTAGGCTTCCTGTGTAATAAAAAGAAATCCATTGCCTTTTGCTCACTGCACCTGTCTGTGAGAGTACTGTTACTGCTTTTTGAGGACTTCATTCACAAAATATGGCAGGATGAGAAATATCTCAAGAATGATGGTTTGTTTTCCTTTGACATGTCAGGACAAGTGTCTCCCAGCAAGAGAGGTATTTTTTTCTGGGAGATTTCCAGATCAAACCAGACAGGACAAAAATGTGACTAAGTGTGATAAATGGCTCAGTGTTACCGTCCACACACTTTTGTGTCACCAAGGATCCAATCAGAGAGACTGACATTTAACTTTGCTCTTTCCCTCAGCCCACAGATCTCAAGATGTATTACATTCTCAGATCCAACCTCCAAAGTTAAGACAAGGATATAAGAGAACTCATTTCAGCAGCATGGCTTTAAAAGTAGAATTAATACTCTATTTATATACAGAATTCAAATTAATGTACAGAAATTATAATAAATATTAAACTCTCCACTCCATCGCCCTCAGAAAGCCACCCAAAGTGGGAGACTTTCACTTCTGAAACAATAGGAGATATGAAGATATCAGTATTTATTTGCCTGTTCTTACTGAGCAACTCCAACTAATACTTTGTACCGCACACCTATAAAAAGAAAGGCAGCAACAAGATTATCTTCTGTCTTGTACACAGTGATACAACAGATAGCAAGCAAGGCCAAATTACTACAACCTCAAAGCTTCAGCTTTCTGCTGTCTGAACTAGGTGAAAAGCATGAGCTTCTTTTCCTTTCCTGAGAGGAATGCAGAATTCCCAGTCTATTTGCAGTGCTATTACCTGGAGAGGCAGCAATGAGATACTTATTCAAGAACAAGCATTGTTCTCATGAGTGGATGAGCCATGCATTTTGTCTCCCTGCCAGAAACAGCAGTGCAGTAAAATATGACAAATGACAAGCTTGCCTATTCCTGCAAAATTTTGCATCTCAGTTCAACAAACCCCTCAACAGGTATGACTACACAAAAAAAGTAGATGTGCTTTTTAGTGTATAATCCACAGTGCTCATAACATCAAAATTAGGGACTGCCAGACTTCTCATCACACATCTGCCACAGATGTCATCTGCCCAAACATGTCCAGTCAGCATATTCAACCTTGTTTTGAAGACAACTTTAGGATGCAGTGTAGACACATATCACAGGACTATTAGTAATAAAATTAAGGTTCTAAATGTATGTTGCTGATAACAATGAAGCAAAGAAGAAATTACACATGATTTTGCAGAAGTTACTCTATCTTATCAGAATTCTTGGGGATTCAAACTTAAACATGTTTGCATATAAAAGAAAATGCATGACATTTGCAGGACTTTTTTTTTTGTACATTACCTTTAAGACAAAGCAGTGATCTGTTGGTGCCTTATATTTCACTTTGTGTTGATAACCATAGTACACATTCACGTTCTCAAACTGAAGGAAGCATGCCAGATCCCGTGACGTCTACAAATGAAAACCAAGCCCATCTTTGTTAGAACAAATTGAATTTTGACATGAAACTCATTAATAGGACCTTCATCAAGTGCATGAATGCCAATGATTTTTACTCCTGTAACTCTCAAGAAGCTGACTGAAAAAACAAGGATTAATTTTAAGTGTCTGCTTTCTTAAAATAAAAATTGAAAGAGGGTCAGTATGTATTATGAATTATCTATAACAAACACAGTTCAACATTTTGCTCCTGTTCTGGTTATGCTTCACTGCTTTGTATGGAGATTTTAGCTTATGCATAACATGACCAAAGAGAACACCACAGTAATAAACCACATCCTTAAAATTCTGAGTGGAGAAATAAGGTTTGAGGTTCTAAATTGCTTTGGGAGCTTGTTTTTCTTTTGTACATGTAACAAACAAACCCTCATCAGGAAATAAGCACACATCTAACCTGTTTTGCTTTGAATTTTCTCAAATTTCCCAGCATCATTCCATTTCTGCTTATCATAGAATTTGCTTGTTCACAATATATTGCTAAAGTAACAAGGTTTCTGTTGCTGGTGTGTTTCTCAGTCATGATTTCTGCATACAGTACCTTTTGCAATCCTTTGCATGGAAATGCAAAAATAGCCATTTCACATGGTCACTGTTGGCTAAACTGAGAATCAGGAAATTGTGGGGAAAAAAAAAGGAAAAAATATAACAACAAACAACAAGCTCCCTCTACCCTAAAAACAGGGTATGATATGATATGGTGGTATGTTATAATATGCATATGATGGTTCTTGTCTGCTGTTCTCTCATTTTTAATGATATTTTCATTACAATATACCCTTGAGTTGGCTTTATTTACCAATTGAGTTTGCAAGTAAGATTTGTGGGGAAATACTTCCTACTAGATGTAGACAGGGCTTCTCTCTCCCTCCTGTCTCCACTGGAGCTGATAATATCAGAGATTTTGTCAGTGAGTCTGTGGACCTCGGTTTTTCAAACATCTTGAAGTTCCTAAATACGCTCAAATCTATCCAGTATAATGTGTTGTTCCTTTCCTTTAGGAACCAGGCCATAGTGATTAAGACCAATATGAATGCAGTTATTATCTTCTAAGCAACAGATTTTTATGCAAGGGACAAAGGCGCTTATTGTGAGTATTTGTGCAATGTTAACATGACATAGCAACGTTTACATGACAAAGCAATACAATTAACAGGAATAGATTTTTTAATTATCTGTAGTTCTGATGCTTTTGTTTTGTGACCTTGTCCATTAACAGCACGTTTTTGAATGGGATGTAAGCACAACAATGCTGAAGAAAGAAATTAAGACAGCAGTGCTGACTGGTGCTGGTTTGTTAACAAATAACCCTCAAACAAAAACCACCACAAGTATGTAAAATTATATGAACGTGCCCCTGTATTTTCACTTTTACCATGTATTTTGCCACCAGCATAAAGTGCCAAAGGTATGCCAGATGTCTTTGCTTTTTTGTAACAAGTGAAAACAGGAATATATATGATGAATTTTAAAACAGCTGCAGCAGCTGAAGATACTGTTGTCTGCCAAGTGTTTGTTTCTGTACCTCAAAGAAAGACTACTCTGCCCACAACTGAGTGATGTGCACGTGCACTTTTCACGATGAACTCCCACAATTTAACTTCAGTCTTTAACTGAAGACCTCTACTGAATTTTCCTGCAGTGCTTTAAGATGTTTAACACCCTCATTTGCATCCTACTGATGTTTGAGATTACTGTCTCCACAACAGACACCTGTACCTCATCCTCAGCTGTTCCAATACAAACTGCAGTAATCATTTAGATCACCATTAAGCACAGATTTGAGCTAAGAGACTTAACTTTCTCTGGAATAGCTAAGACATGGGCATAGGCATCCTTTTGCTGAAGACTGTTATAGATGCAGGAGCAAACAGATGACTGTGCTACAATTTTAAAGGGCTGTGACTAGCTCCTAAAGAACTAGATTCTTGGTGGTAATACAGTGACTTCAAAGCACACAATTCCTAAAAATGCTCAGTTTCAGGCTGTTATGACCAACAGGCAGTAAAGTGTTAAACAGCTGTTACAAGGGGACTGCTACAAGCTGTGTACAGACTATCACCTGAAAAAAAGAAAGCACTTCTCTCATTTGCACTATGATAAAAAGTCACTGGAACAGGTATCACTGTATGATGAAAAAAGGCTGAGTAACTATCAGAACATACTTGCCTTGCTTTGGCACTGTACTACTGGTCATTGTTGGAGACATGCACAAGGAAATGTCCAAGATGGACTTTGCATTTGACTATTTTTACATTTTTTACACCTTAAGTCCCTTCTAAATAGCATTCTAGATCCTAATTGACAGGATGTTGTGTGTACAACCTGATTTGAGGCATGAAAGCCATTATCTCAGGGTCAGGTAAAATAAAAATAAATTGCTGTGAAAGCAGCAAGGTGATCTGTGTTTCACTGTGGTTCAGTTATAAACACAGGTCACTGGAGCAGGAGCACAACATCCCTTTACAAGATGTTTCCTTTGTACTTTAGTGATCAAAGCACAAATCGTAACAGTAAAGCTTTACCAGCAGCAGCAGTATTTCTAAATATGAAGCATTAGCAGAGATGTAAGTGGTAACAAAAGTGGTTTTCAGAACACAAAAAAAATATATACTACCAGCCCCAGAATCCACTGTTCTACCTCATCACTGTGGAAATGAAAAGCCACAACTGTCCATGCAATACATCCAGTGCTGGCAATTCAGACTCTTTAAATTTTTTGTAATACTAAACGTAAGTAAATTTGATTTTCAGCGTCATTTGTAGACACTTCTGACTCACTTCTTTCTACACAACAGGTGGTCTTAAAAAGCCACAAAAGATACAACACATTCTCTATGTACAGATCACTGCATTAAAAATGTACAGCATTTCATGTGCTGGTTACTGGTGCAGAAAGTCAGCATCAAGCAAAGTAGAATTCTACCTTTTTTGTGACAAGAAATTCGTTTACTTGACAACTTTTTAAGATATTCCTTCACAGGGAACCCATATAAGCATTTTGGCAGCACGCCGCCCACTGACGGGTCCTATGCTGTTTTTCTTCCCCCTCCTGCCTTCCGGAGGAGCACTATTTTATTAATGCTTTTATTTATCCCTAGAAATCAAAAGGAGAGAAACGTGACAGGATTCAGTGACTGCATTCTAGTATTTGCACAAGTGGTGTAGTCAAAGCTGAACCGTGGAAATCTCAGCCCTCTCAGATGCACCAGACAGTGCCCTTCAAATGTCACCTTGGGAGTTCTACACTTTCACCTCCATGAATTGTTTTACTGCTAAAAGGATTATTTGGCTTCCTGACCTTAGTTTTTCCTCTGGGTACATAATAAATTCCAGAAGCTCGTAGAAGAAAATAACGCCTCTTCCAGGACTTTTTTCCATCTTCTTTTAAATAAAGGGCCCCTTCAAGCTCTGGCACAATGACAGATGTCCCACAGAAGCTTTCCTGTGCAACAAGAATAATAATGCACAAAATAAATCCATTTAAGCACAATCCTATCAATATATAGCAGAAAAATGCTCCCTTGAAAAATAAAGACACTTCTTGTGACAGAAAACATATGAACATGGGGAATGCAGTTACTAGGGAGATTAACACTTCAAGCAAAGGAAACTTTTCCATGCAAATGCTGGGTGCTCACACACTGATAAAGAAGGCTTGCAAAACCTCCATCCCTTAGGGTCAAGGAAAAACCTACAAAAGCTTTTAACTAGACATAGATGGGCTCAGTGAAGGCTATAGAACAGAGTGATTGATACTGTCCTTTGTTTTTTTCTCTACTGCAGTGTTTATAGGTTCTGTAGAGAAATGCCTTGGTAGAGAGATTCTTTAGAGCTTACAGCTCCCAAAACAGCTGAATCTCTGCCTTCACTTTGAAATACATGCCAGCATTTAAAACACTGCTTAATCAGATATACTAATTGTTTGCTTAAAGGACTTACTGTTGGGTAATTTTTAATGCCAACACACTTATCACTTAATGTTTTCATTTAGAATTTACCAGGACTTCTGCTGGTTAACATCTGGTGCCTTCAGGAGATGCAGTAATTTGAAAATGTGAGTTCTCAGTCACCTGAGAAAAGCATTTCCTTTGTGAGCTTTTACCAAACTACTACTGGAAAACTGTGGTAATCTTTTCTTTCAAACACTTCTGGGTTTTTCTCTCTCAAGGATACATCTGAAGCAAAACTTGAGCAGGAAAGGCAAGATATTAAGCAGACTTTCTGGAAAAGTGAACAGGTCTTTTTCTGTTGTAGTACAGCTAATAAATTGAGAAGTAAATCCACTTCTAACCTAAAGATAATTGTTCGGTACTGATCAACCTTACTAACAATAAGAACAGCCAAGGGCTGGCCTAAGAGACAACAATCTGCATTTTTAACGAGGAGCAGCAGATGCAGAGGAAAGTCTACATACTAAACCAAAGATACAAAGACACCTAAGATCACAGAACTTCCTGTTGTTATACTATTTCCGACAAAGAACTAAATGTTATTGCAGAGCAGATGCAAATGGTGTCAGAGTCTTGGTGACATTTGTATCGTCAGCCTAATAATTTGGCTTACCTCCAGCAAAGCCTCTTTGTTTTTATCATTCATTTCTTTGTTTTCTTTCTTCCCTTTGTTTGCCAGGTAGAAATTCTGATGAAGACACAAAAGACGTTCATGTTCATTATAAAGCCAGCAATACAAGTAACTAGATTGCTACAAACTCACTCAACAATTACTGAGTCTTTCAATACTGAGCCACCACCCAATCAGCAGGTGCAAAAGACAAATCCTTAGGAACTCTTCTTACAGAAAAGTTTAATCACATTGCCTGCTCATAAGCAGGCAATTTTAATTCTTTATTCTTTATTCTTTATTCTTTATTCTCTTTAATTTTAATTCTTTATTCTGAATACAAGATTGGTTTTGCCCATGTAAATACGACCCCCAAAAATTAAAACCGTGGATTATGTTTTTGGCTGTTTTTCCGGGTCAAGGGGTTTGGGTTTTAGCATTGCAATTTTCACTGTATTATTCACAATTTTTCCTATATTATTACAGGTTGTAGAGAACCTAACATTTGATTGCATGATATAAAATGAATACAATGCAGTATCAAAAGGTTAGAAGGCATTTTCCCCACAACCCCCTCTGGTCATTTGCATGCTTCATGTCTTGCACTCTGGATATAACTCAGCTCTCAATTTTTAGTTCAAGTGCTTATATGCCAATGCCTTTATCCAAAGTTACTACTTTCTACTTTTGTACCCTTGCTCATGCTCTTCAAAGTACTTCTATGCAGTGAAGAAACTGTTCAGAAATCTAGAAGAAATCTGAAGAAGTGATCACTATGGTATCTTGGCACATATGCTCCAGCCTACTGAAAATAAAGCCTCTGTTTCCATGAAGCTGCAGCTGCCCTTGGAGGACACAGTGCCTGCCTGCCCCACAAATAACGAACCACAGTGCCTCAATTCTCACCCATAAAAACAAATTCACCCACTGTTAAAGAGCAATAACCAGTCTTTCATCCATCTGCATTGTACAGATGGACAAAAGGACACTTGGACAGCACTTGGACATATGTGCAGATGCTGACAAGTGGGAAGGCTGCTAGGACTTGTGTGCTGGAGCATGTGCAGTGGCTTTGCTCCACAGCAAGCAGGGCCAGACAAGCAGAGCCAGCTGCCTGCAGACTCTAAAGCAGCTGGGCATGAAGGAAGCTCAAGAATATATGCATCAAGTAGCATTTGGATCCATGGCCTTGAGGCCAGAATGGATACACTCAGAGTTCTTGTAGTTTACAGTTTTGCAGTTTATGTGTTTATTTTTATCTCTATTTTTTCATGTCTCAAGACTATGAGAAAGTGACAACATATTTACATTCCCAGAACTCCTCAACACCAAACTGCAACATAAATGCAAACATTACCAAAATACAAATGAGAAGTGTGTAAATGAAGGAACAGGCTGTTGCCATAGTATAAGAAAGAAAAAAACAAGCAGCAAATCTGCCCTGCCAGCAGACCACATTTACAGGAATGCAATTTATCTTAAGTGAAACCCTGCTCTTCCACACAACCACATCTTCTTTTCCAAGCAGTGCTGTGAACAGCTGTCTGCCAGAATGCAAGGCTCAGAGCAGACTGTTTTTAGAGGGGCACCAGGAGAGGAAGCAGAAGAGGTCTGGATCTCAAAACCAGTTCTGCAAAAACTGCTTTCTTGAAAGTTCACGTTAAGTCAGGGGAGCTCAGAAACACAGACACCTGCAATGTGGCCTATGCTGATGCCATGTCTATGGTGTGAGAAACTTTAACGTGCAATACAACAGACAGTTATCCTAGGAAACGCAGCTGGCTTCAGACTGTCGGGACATATTTTTAGTCCACAGCTGAAGGTAAGCAAACACTAAGGACCACAGCATTGCAATTATATCTAAAGACAATATTCAGAGTGGAAAACCCCCAAATCAGGTCAAAACAAAACCCACTTAAAAGTTCTCAACAGCTGCAGCCCAGCAATATGTGCATGTGCAACTGCTCTTCTTGACAGGCAGCACTACTGCAGCTGGGCTTCAATTCTGTTAGGATGGGTTGGGCCTCCAGACCTTGGGATGGATTTGGAAAGTAGAAGGACATGCAAGCTGTAAGGCTTCTTCTCTAGACCATTATAAAGACATAGTACAACCCCTAAAATACGCAATGAAGATTTATCAAGGTAAGTACACCTTATCACTGTCTCAACAAGGCTTGGCTCATCAACTTTACTACTAGTGGGGAGACCATCCATCTGACTTAGTCAGCCTTCTGTGGATTGATAATACAAAAACAAAGCTCCTCTGACTACAATTGATTCACATTCAGGCAGCTGGCATTTATTTAGCAGAAGCCCAGACCACCCTGTACTAACATAATCAATCATAAAGAGAGAAAGTTTGTAAGGGTATCCATGTTGGATCTCTAATGCCACAGCTTTTTCATTAGGGAAACTGGGCTCTGTCACCTAACTCAATGTTACACAGATGTACACTGTTGTCTTTCACCTGCTAACACACACTTCATTTATTACTGATTACCTCCTTTACGTCTCTGTTCTGAACTCTGGAAGTACATGGTACTTATTATTTGTCAGTGGCTAAAAACCTGGGGAGCAGACTGAGACTGTACTTGTTTCATCACTGTATGGTCTTCTATTTTTGATCAGAAGCATTCATCCTAGAGGAGGCAAACCACATGTGTCCAGAAGAGGTCATTTCAAGTCCAGTACTCAAAGGTCATGATAAAAGGCAAGCTCTTTCCTGTGTGAGGACACCACTGGGAAACGCATGTTTGGTTTGGGATGTCAGGTCATTAACGGGACAAAATGTAGCTGGAGGGCAGCTTTCTAAATATATCTACAGATTTGAGAATTAACTATTTCTTACATTCAAAAGCCGAATCTATGCGTACAACCTTTCTACTGAGGGACACAGCCTTCTCCTTTTGTGTGGAAAGGCAGGTAAAAAAACAAAAAATCAGGCTGCATCTCTCTGCACTGCATAACCCTCAAACAGTGGAAGACAGAAAGTGTTTTCAGTAGTGTCCAAGAAGATCCGTGTTGGCATGTAAGCAAAGCAAACCTGGATCATGATAGAAACAGTACTTAACTACTGCACTATCAAACTGTCTGACTGGTGTTTATGTGTCTGTATGCAAAAAATGAACTTCCTAAATGAAATAGCACCTCTCTCACACCTTTCACTTGTTTTCATATACAGACCCATCCAAGTGGGAATGCAGCAGCAACTACTTTGTTGCATGGCAAAAAATACGTGCTCCAAGACATCCTCCTTCCTCTGCCTTCTCTTACACTTAGCTTATATTTTTGCTTTCAAGCTCTTGAAATTGATTTTCCAGAAGATCTGAAAAATCCACAACAGCACAGATCAAACATAAAACAAGGCAGCTGCTTCATACTCATGACTAGCTTCTTTGAGCAATGGGCTGCCTGCTTATGCTCACCCAAGCTGCACCCAACATAAAGCAAGAATTGATCAGCTCACATCCCATTTCAGATCATTGCAACTGCAGCATGGTTTGTGCAGAAAAAACAGAACAAGGTCATATCCACAATTCATACCATGGTGCGTCCCCTAGAAAACTGCACATTAAAAATATTAGAAGATATCTATAAATTGCTCTGAATATCATAAAAGTAAAAAAATACATTAGGCTAAAGGCAAAGCTCTTTTGAAGCCCCCAAAAAGAGAGAGAAATTACGATTGCTAAACAATGGGAATATAGTGAAAAACACCTCCCTTTTCTCACTTCTATTTCTTTGCACTTTTGTCAGCATAGTCAATAACCAGGTTCCCTGTCACCATGTTATGTTTTCATCACTGGGTAACAGTGGAGACAAAAGGAAAACCTTAATTCATAAATGTGGCCAAACTGGTGAAAACTGGAAGTATCACTGGTGGATAGTAGATAAATACTCAAGAATGAAACTCGCTATAGCTTTCTGTTACAAAAGACATTACAAATCCTTACTCCACCTCCTCCTCATGCTGTTGAGAATTCTTGCTCTTCAGAAGAAATAAAGTATCAATTCAGTGCATGGGTTCTCTATTGGAAGGTGTAGCTCTAGCTTTTGGCTTACATACAAGCAGAAGCATAAAGTACTCACTGTACAGGCTTTCAATAATTTTCATAAATACTGTCCAAAAATAAGAAAACAAACAAACAAAAGCACATGCAGGGGGCGTTACCTGCATAGTTTGATTTTATCAAAAGAAAAACAACGGAAATCGAAGTTCACACTAACAGAAGTAAAATAAAGATTTTAAGAGCATGACCAGCATTTACATCAAGGACTTTAGATTTGGCTACACCCTAAAACAACCATTTTCTTTCATTTTTCTTCCTTTTATAGTATCTTTTAGCTTAGAGTTATTCTTTGAATTTTTTGAAAGAAATGTTGAGACCTGACAACCTTTTTTTCAAGAGAAAACCAGCATCACTCAACCATATGACAAAGCATCACCTTTCCAATGTCATAAAGGTTCTCTTTATTTGCCCATGTACCAGTATGTATTTTTGTTTCACTCCTTAGTCACAGACTTGTGATTTGTGAGATGCTCCCTCTCTGCAGATGAGTCACTGATGGCATTCATGGAACAGTCATTTATTGCAAGTTCCCTGCAGGGTCTATTATATCACAGTAAGAAGAGAGCAAAAGTGTGCCTGTCTTCATGGTGAGAGGGACACCTGAGAATTTTATAGTAGCCTTCTCTAAAAGGTATTTCAAACACTTAAAAAAATATTTCAGAAAGAAAGCTGCAGAAAAACTACCAAGTGCTGCATGACAAGAACAACAATCTTCAAAAAAAAGCCACAGGCATTAACTGAGCAACATATTGGCAGCACACAGAGAATAAATCCTGCATTTCAGAATCGCAAATCCCCCTTAGAAAATAAAACTATTTTTAATAACTGTTGTTAAATCAGTCTTTAACTAGTTCACAGAAAGAAACAATAAACACTGGCACAGGTCACAGACCTTCTTCAGAGGTCCACTTGTTTCAGGAAGGCATCTCCCCATCTTTGTAAGATTATTTAAAGCACCTAATTGTGTCAAATCTTTGTGATGAAAATTTTGTATCATTAATTTGTCTAAGAATAAACTGTGGGCACCTGGCCACCTTTGGAATTTGCCTCTTTCCCCGCCCCCCCCCCCCCTAGAAAAATACTTGCAAGTTAAAAAACAGTGAGATCTCCACAAAATACTTCCAACAGAATGAGCATGAAATAAAACAAACAAGGAGTTCAACTGCTGCAGCATTAGCACCACTGGGTGTGTCAAAAAAAGCATTCTGCAATTTGTGTACTCCCAGAATGAGTTTTATGTGGCAGCCTTGACTGAGCTAGAAGGAGGCTGAATATACTGAGCAGTCTCAGAGCACAAGATTTCAGTTTCCCACTAGTTACACCATAATTTCCATAAGTAGTTAGCTAGGTAATCACACATCCTACCTCACACAACTCAGCATTCCCACTTGGTTTACCTTTTCAGGGACTCACTGCAGATCATGTATTTTACCATGTTTCAGTATTTACTGTGAGCTCTGTACAGTACTGATTACTTTCTGCCACAAAGTGCTAATATGACTGTACTGTTTTCCCCATTCACACGGCCTGAGTTTACCACGCCTGACAGATGGTCAGACTTTACTATTGGCAAAATATTTCAACAGTCTGATTGTCACAACTGATCCAGTTTCCTAGGCTGTTCATTTTAGAGCTTATCACAGAAGGGCTAAAGCTCAATGACTGCAGACTTGTCCAGATCCAGCTGAGACATGAGGACAGAGCTACACTTTGGTTTTGGTTTAGGTCATGTTTATTTCTAAGTTTCATTGCAAACAAAATGCAATATTCATCAGAGCAGAATACTCATCAAAGTTTCACTTCCTGTTTGAGGTTCAGAGCCTTACACTCAGCCAGTTACCCAAATAACACTACAGTGTATGAACCAAATGTGGAGTTGAACCTCTGCTGCTGGGTAGGTTTATGTGCTCTAGAAAGGGGGATACAGAGCCACCATGTTGCATTTACAAACTTGGTTTTGCTGTTTCATATTAAAAATCAACATTAATCCATGTACACTGCAGGATAAGATTTTGTTCCCCGACTGTGGATACTTATATCAATAAAGGACACTTATTTTCTGCAGGTTTTATTAGAAACATTGGCTCATTCTATAAAAAAAAACTTCCTAATGAGCAGCTTGGTGAGATTTGCTGCCAAATCACATATTTTACGCATTTTTTTCAGCAATGCTGAATTACTCATTTTTCTCTTGCAGCCCTTAGGAACAAACCAGATGCTCAGCGAGCTAACAGTCAATTGACACGGGGAAAAATCTTGTGCCCCAGATTCCAGAAACTGTATGTTCCAGGATGTTTGTACATCCAGGTTTGACCACATAACACAAGAAATAAAACAACTTATGTACATACCTATCTGAATAATTTGATGCAATTCAGTGTGCAGACCCTCCTTCACAAAGTTAATGTGCACAAGCTACTGATAACCCAATTCTTCTCCTCAGCATAAACAAAATCCAATAAATCCTCTGTAGTATTCAGTATACCCTTTATGAAGTTTCATATACAACAGGCAAAAACTGTGCCTTCAAGGAAATGTTGATATTCATCAGCAGAAATAGTGGAGAAGCTGTGGTAATAACAAAGGCCAGGTTTTTACAGCTGTACTGCCTCACCCAGTTCCAAGAGCTGTACCCAAGCAGTAGCTTGTACTGGAGGTGAACTACATGCTCCAGTTTTTACCTCTACAGACAGGACTGTAAAATAGTATCAGAAAAAAAGTATCAGAAAACACTAATTTTCAAATCCTTGCATTCAACATCCTGATGGGTTTTTCAGTTGAAAATACAAGTTTTGCTTTCTCTGAACAGGCAGAGCTGAAAGCAAACTATTAATGCCATAGGCAGCATGCAGACTAAATGATTCCAGTTTAGACTCTGATCCAAATACCATGTTAGCTTACCTGGGGATTTTTAAATAAAGCATATTTTTGACTTTTTTCCAAAAACAGAATCTTATTCTCAGTGTCTCGAGTCCAGTCTGATAACACTTCAACAACATTTTCATGGTCTTCAAAAAACCTTTCTGGAGAGACAGGGAAGATAATGTAAGACATTCAAACTGTTTCTGCCTTCTCCTGAGGCTGCAGAAATTCCTGTGAAAGAATGTAATCATTATCTGATGCTCACTCAGGGCTGGACAGTCCAGCACTCTTTTCCACTGCACAGACGGGTGCAAAACCCACATGAAAATGTGTCACATGGAAGGGCAAAGCAGCTACAGAAGATGTCTTAGCTGTGCCATTAAGATGCCTTATTTAGCTTATTTAGCTGGATTCCTCCTGCATCTCTCTGCCGTTGCTTGAACACTGCAAGGGATGGAAACAGTGACCCACCAGGAGTAAATCGTTACATCCATGTTTTTCATGGCTTTCTGCTTTTGATCGATTTTGGGGTTTTTTTAACGTTTGCAGTACTGCAGATTGGGGGACAGGAGAAGGGGTATATATAAACTTTGGCTAATGAACTGAAAAAAAAGAAGTAAAAATTTATTTATTTGTCTTTTGCTTTGCTTCTTTTACAATGAAGATTTGCTTTTTGTCAGCAGGAAGAATTCTATGCACTGAAAATAAAATTTTTGATTTCAAGCAACTGTATTTAAAACCACAAATAGCAAAACAGAAAATACAAAGATAGACTGAGAGCTGATGTCAAGATATACTGGTTCACCCAGCATCTCTGTAGTTAAAAACTTTATCAGGGATGTGAGAGAAATAATGTCAGCTCTGTCCCCTCCTGATCTGCTCTAAACCCCAGTCCTCCACCCAGGAAAGCCAGGTGTGCAGAGATTAGGTAATTCCAATCTTTTCCACTTCAGTTTCATTTTTATAAGATTGCTCAACAGTAACATAAAACCCCTTTTAAAGGAAAACTAATTCAGCATAACCTGACAGGTCATTTTGGAGGGTCCCAACCTGCGCTCTTCTACAAATTCAGTACTGGGATAGGGAATTCACCCAGCTCCAACTTTCAGTAGGATTTTGGCAGTTTCCTGGGAACAGCCATACTCCCATTTCTGTGGTCTGTGATGATCACGTCTTCCAATGACATCAGAGAAGGTAACAGAGGATACATTTTGTAGGCTTTCTCTAACACTTGTTACTTTTGACAAGGGTTTAGTTCATGCTATCCAACCTATATCTTATGAATTAATTAAATTCACAGAATGAGATCAACTTCAAGACCCATTTGCATGTACATGGTAACATTTAACACCAACACTCTTCATTTAGCAACTAGTACTTCTGCAATGCACTGGAAATAGAAAGCACTACTTAAAACCCCATTAATGGTTTGAAGGGTGAACAGTACCTTATAGTTCAAGATAGGCATGAAACAATTCTCAGACAGTAACACTAATTTTTGGCACATATATTTCTGTTGATTCATTTGCTCCACCAGGATTTTCTTGTATGGAAAATGTGATTTTATTACCCTCAGGAGGGTCTTTTTAATAATTACTTTTACTTAAAAAAAGTAAATCTGGGTGCCTAGTATAAGACTATAATAGTCTTTACTGCAAAATAGATGCTGATACATACAGTCCAGTGTTACATCACCATCTCATTATTGAGATTACTTGTGATATTTAACATGCATTTAATTTTAAACTGTAGCTTATTTTATTTACAACGGTAGTCTTTCAAAATAACCATATATGTAAGACAACCTGTCATGGATCTGGTGATATAAAAGTAGCTTGGACCTTCAGTTCAGCAGGAAATATTTGCTGCTCAGATCTGCTTCTTAAAGTAAATGTAGTTTTATTCTCTTTAATACTAATGTGGAAATCAGGCAGAAAGATGAAGTGCAGAAAAGTTCTGTCTTTGTGCTGATAGTAATGAAGCTATCTAGAGCAGCCAAGGTGTATTATGACAAAAATATAGAATGGCTCACATTGCTCTGATTTTGAATAAAAGTAACTGCATGTTGCTGTGCAGTAGAAGCAAAGAAAGAACATGTACCATTCCACTTATATTGAAACTGCCTTCTGCAAACAAAAAGGCTCCATCCTCAGCAGATCTGGACCTAGTATCACTGCATCAGGAGTTAACATATTTATCCTTTTTTCTTGAATCAGATACAAGTTTATTTCCTTTGGTACTTTTCTTCTGTCCTGGCTTTTAAAGTAATTTTTATTCGTTACGAGAGTAAATCCTTACTATAATACCAATACCCTAACACAACCAAAATCACCTAGCATTAGCTGGGACTAAAGTAGGACAAGTAATTTTTACAACAAAATTCCAATCATTAACCCCAATGTTTGTAGCAAACAATCTCCCTGATACCTTCCATTTTAACTGCATGATGGGAAATTCAAACATCTATCCAGATTATGAAGAAGCACAAGTACATTCTTTTTAATGATTATGGAGATTCAGAAAACAATATGTCTATATGCTGTCTTCCTAATATTCAGACATGCTTGTCCAAGTCACACTGGACAAAAAGGGAGCAACTTCCTAAGACAGGAAAAATACTCCAAAATTATTCAGTGACTTTTGTCAGATTTCTAGGATCAAATGACATTTCCAGTCTTTCCTTAGTTAAGATAAGCAGGTACAAAAGAATGCAGCACCATTATCTTAAGCAAGTAGCAAGAACAGATTGGCAGTACATTTCTGCACCACTCTTACAAGCAGATGAGCATCCCCTTGCTCATGACCAGTCAGGCTTTTTTCCAGTTATTTTTAAATTTCTATTGTTTAGTTTAGCAGAATGACTATAGCTGGGGCTCTTTTAAAGTGCAATATTGATATTTAACTTTATTTGTGCATTTTCACATCTCTGCTGGAAGACTGTAAACTGAGAATGTTAAAGGCTGTTTAACAATTCCCATTTCTCTAGGTCAAAAGTGACTCTGAAAGAAAGATGTGGCATTTTCCTTCTCCTTTTGATGTCAATACCTTTTCAGTCTGGAAAATAAAAAGATTCTGAAATAGTTCACAATTAAAGAATACTCCGTCCTTAATGAAAGAAACCTTGAAGCCTTTCTCCAACAAGACCCATGTTGCACAGAACAATTTCTAAGTTTTGCACAGCTGTTTTCCAGGCCAGGTTAATTACTCCCTAAGTCATAACTTACCATCAGCAGAGCTGCAGCCACATCACAAGAGCAGTATCCTGTACACAGCTACACTTCAGAAAATGATTACCACAAATGAAAAGCATTAGAAATGACTGAAACACTTCTCATAGAGTCTTGTTTAATGACATTTTTTTGGCCATATGCCTGCTCACAGAACTCCAGCACTGCATCCTCTCTTCAAAAACTGGATTTGAGTACTGGTGTGTTTGCATTTCTCATCCCCTTGAAATTCACATGGCTCCTTCATTTTGTTTAAAATAAAATAATGGAAATGGTGAAAAGCAAGGAGCCTTCTGCAGGTCACAGCACAGCTGAATGGACTCATTTCTACTGCATAAACAGACCAAATATATTCCTGCAGCATCCCTCAGCTTAGACTCTGTGATGTTCCAATGCCAGGGGACACATGAGCAGAAGAAATGTTACTGTGTTTTCAAGATTACCAACACTTACCTGATCTTTCAAGATTACCAACCCTCTATTGGCTGTGTGCTATGGTCACTACACCACTTACCAATCTGCAGCTCTGGGTACATCTCATACAGACACCAGTCAACGTTGCAGTCACAATGGGTTTTCTCAAAGAGATTGTCCAAAACATCCCGTGCCACCTGACGCTCATCCACCATTAGAGACTTCGTGCTGTTATCATTCATGTGCACCTTGATAACAAGCTGAGGACAAGAAGAGTCAGTTAATTTCCGAAGCAAGAAAAAGACTAGTCTGAATCTGTTAACACAGATAAGAAAGATAAAGGCTGAAGGTTATTACTGATTCAAAGGCATCCTGTCACACAGCAAGCTGAGAGAATAAAACAGCTCTGAAATTTTCACATTATAATGCCACCAAAATAAAGATCTTTTCTCTAAAAATAAAATTGAGCCTTGTCCTATGCAGACTTCAGGAAGGTAAAATTGCTATGAAGAAAAAGCAGAAGTTAATCTCTTTTCTAAATCTACTACATGTGCAATTAAGGAAAATGCTTGATAGGGAAAACAAGTATAAAAGGACAGAGCACCCTTAATGCAAGCTAAAAATGTGGAAAATTTAGTTTTAAATAGAAAAAGAATGGAAGAATCTTGCCATGCAAACAGAATAACCTGAAATTGGATTGTACTAAGATGGGCCATAGTCCAAGAGTCATTAATAAGAAAACAGATGAGTTCACAAAATATGCTGAGCTGGAAGAGACTTATCAGGATCATGAAGTACAACTTCTGGCCCTGCACAGGACAGCCCCAGGAGTCACACCATGTGCCTGAGAGCATTGTCCAAATGTTTCTTGAACTCTATCAAGCTTGGTGCTGTGACCACTTCCCTGGAGAGCCCGTTCCCTCAGGTTCTGTCACTGGCCACCACAGAGAAAAGATCAGTGAGTGCCCCTCCTCTTCCTAGTTAGAGTTACTAACACTGATCAAATTAACCTAAGACAGTCATTACTTCTTTATATGGTGAAGTATTTGTTAAACAAGAAACAGAGTGTGAAGCGTTCCCCTCGTGGTTTTCAGGCCACGTTGGACGCCAACTGAAGCGTTCCCCTTCCCTCAGCCCCCCGAGGCCAGCTGCTAGCTCAGATTTAGGGAGGTTAGGGTGAGGGGATCTTCAGGATAGGGGAGTAAAACCAAAAGAGGCTCTTACCCTGAGATGTGTTCCAAGGCTTATTCCAAGAAGGGGTTCCCAAGGCGAAAGAGGGCGAACCCGGAGGGAAAGGGGGTTTTATCCATTTCAGGGTAGGGGGCGGGGTTACCTATGGCCTTTGGCCATAGGTCAGAGTCAAGGGGCAGGTAGGGTTTCACAGGGAGAGGATGCCAGAGGGATACAACAAGAGTGAACTTTCTTCAGAGAGGAACAATGCAAGAAAATGCTGAAGTACATAAAATGTGATAAAGAACTGGAAATACACTATAAGAAAGCACTTAAAATGCTCCATTAATACTTAAAACAATAGAATAATTCTCGGCAAGATCTGTATGTTGCTGGTGGCTTGGGAGACCCTTCCATATAGAATGGTTTAAATAGCTCTTTATTTTACAATGTGTGCATGAGAAGCTTTGGTTCTATCTGTGTAAAAGGTCAAGTAGAAGCACAGTTATGATCCCCAAGACAAAATCTACAGAGCCTCCTGTGTTTCAGTTTGTGCCCATTGCCTCTTGTCCCATCACTGGACAGCACTGAAGAGAGCCCAGCTCCATTTTCTTTGTAACCTCTCTTGAGGTTTTTCTAGAGATAGACAAGCACCACACAGACCCCTCCCTTCCCTAGGCAATCTCAGCCTTTCCTCACAGGAGGATACTTTCATGATACTTTCTGATCATCTGCCATTGGGATGGAACTCTCCTGAGTTTGAAGGAGGTGATCTTTAAATGTTAACCAGCTTTCCTGATCCCTTCTTCCCACCAGGAAGTCTCACATGGGACTCTTCCAAGCAGATCTTTGAAGAAGACAAAGTCCGCTCTCCTGAAGCCCAGGCTGTGAGCTTGCTTTTCACCATCATCTCTGCCCTTTGCCCTCTGCTTTTGGTAAAAGAGAGAAAACCAGTTTTCTTGACAATATTTAGTCAATTTAGAATTCAAGAATGACACAGTAATTTCATTATAGTGACATGGGCACAAGATTGAACCTTACTTCTACCATATGGTTCCAAATATTCAGAGTGGGAAAAAATTTTGGGAAAAAAAGGTGTCCCAAAGGAGCATTGGTAACATTACAAGGAAAAGAGGGTGACCAGTGAGCAGTCCTAACTTCAGTTACAGAGCTTTACAAAGTCAACATTGGTGAAATCCTCCCAACACATTCTCTCAGAAGTAGCATTTGTACATGAACATGAAGTGTTCTGTGGGAACCATGTCAAGTCTGGACATCCCCAAATTTATTGAAAGCTTCCATTCTTCCTGGAAGCTCTGCAGGCTCCAGCACCTCCCATCTCCTTTGAGCAAGACCAAAAGGTCATGACAGTTTTTAGTTCACATGCATTACTTGGAGTGACTGAACACCTGCAGCTTCTGTTGAGTTCAGATGGAACACTAGTTTAGGATGAGTGGGCATAATTACTGTCACACTGCAGCATGGTGCAGACACTGGCTGGAACCTTTCTAATTTGTTGGTCTAAAATACTTTCAATTATCCTTGTACATTACTACACTGCTGTGAAAAGATTTAGCAAGAAGACCCTCATTAATTTAATAGGGATTAGCTAAATCCACATCCATTGTAAAGAAAAGTTTAATACTTCTGGAATCACCACAGCATAACTAAGCAACATTTTCATGTACACTCTGCTTTCTCTAAAGCAACTTATCAGAACAGTAGACTTTGTCCCAACACTGAAAACAAGAAAAAGCGGCAGCACTTTCCAAGTCTTCTAAAAAATAAGTCCCTTGGAGGTTGCATTCTCCCAGAGACTTCTCTTGAGGTAAATGATGAGAACTCCAACAGAGCAGCTTTACAGATAAAACATGGAAAAGCCCAGTCATTTTAGCAAGAAATATATTATTAAGAACAACGTTAACAGATATTTAGGTAGCTCTTATGATAGCATTTACTATTTTACAGCTCACCTTTTTAACTTTGGCTTCCTTCAGTTTCTCCAATGCAAGTTTAATCTTGTCAGCTTTAGCCTTTGCCTCTAGTTCTTCCTGAAAAGACATAAAATATTTAGTATATTTCTTGTTAAGTAATCTCAGCAATTTACATTAACTTGAAAAGGGTTGTTTCTTGATATTTATATCCTGAAGATAAGGCTTGTCACAGCAAACTTCATACATACAGATAATCTCCAGCTTTCCTTGACCTAATATCCTTAAGCCAAAGCTTTGATTTACAAGTCCAATGCTCCCTGCTGTTGCTCAGTCATGTAGTTCTTACATGATCTGTTCCTCAAACGCTACAGGAATGCCTGAAAACTGGACTTTTCTGTGTTTCTGTAAGTACAGCTGATATTAAAGAGAAGGTGAAGGAAGATCTGGCCTGAGTGAAGTAGCATTGTGGATGCAGCTGCTTGGAACAAAACTTCCTTCTCATTAGGGTAAGAGAATTAGAATTTGTATGATTTTACTGACGTTTTGGCTTGCAATTATACGACTTGCAATTTTATACGCTGTGTTCAGTACATTCATTTACTTGAATTCTTTGACTTGCTACATATAATCTCTTACTGCACAGATACTTACTGAGAGGAACACCTCCATTAATTGGATGATACCATGGCTTTTTGCTCTACTAATGGACCCATTCATATTAACACACAGTTAGATAGAGCACACAAGTTCATTCTAGCTTTTGCTGAATGCCACATTAAGAATCCCAAAAATCTCAGCATCACCCAGCTCTCCTTTCACAAAGCAGCTCTATCAATATCATGCCTCTCAATACCAATGACATTTGTGATCCAAGAAGACTCTGTATCCCTGGGTGCTGATAATTTTAGCTACATGTACCAAACACCAGTGCCTAGTGTTGCCTCTGTGACTGCTGTACAGATTGGGACTGTTCCTTTATGCCATCTCTCTTCCAGATGTCTCCTCCAGTAACATTTGGAGTTGGAAAAGCACATTTTGGACAGCAAGTGACAGTGGGTGCTGGGGCTGTCTTGGACTCCTCCAGTACTACTGGAGGGTTCAGCTTCTTTCCAACTTAACATCCCTGTTGCCTCTACTGAAGTCTGTCTTCTCAAAGCTTTTTTGCCTTTCTGCTGATTTTTGCTGTCCCTGTTGCTCTCTTACTTTCAGTTTCCTTTGTTTAAAAGGGGTAGGATTTTGTGATATGCTACACACTGGCTACCAGCTTTCAGTCAAGGACTGTGGGAGAAAGTTCCTATTCTGCTTCTACACAAGATTTCTGTTACCTGCAGCCTCCATTTGCTACCCTAAAGTCATAATTTTCAGTGATCTTCTCACCAAGAGAACTGGCTGTGACTCATTGAAGATGCACTTGCAAGAAACATATCCTAACTAAGCATTGCCATCACTTCCCTGTTACTGAGATATCATACAATCATAGCAAAAAAAAAAAAAAGAGCAAAGAAGGTTATCCATCTCAAGTTTTGAGGCACATTCAACAGTAGCTGGAGTACTCCTGACTGACATCTCTCCTGCTAAACTAAACATCTTTTGTTTTATCACTGCTTCAAGCATGTTTCCTGTTATCAAATTCTCCACTATAAATAACATGCAATCAGTTAAAAATATCTTTTTATTTTCTCTGCAGGTGTGGAAATTTGCATTGCTATAGCTCAGCAGTGCTTAACTTAGAGAATCCAAAAAAAGCCTCTGTAGTTTGAACACAAGCAGTTGCACAAAGGTGGCTGATGCAGTGAGGCTGACTATTGTACAAAGGCACACAGCCTCTCACACTGTGGCCCTCCCCTTACCACCTCTATGCAGCAAGCAGTAAAAGCATCCTAACCAAAGTGGTTGAGTGTGGTGTGGGCAGGCTTTCTGATGAAAATTTTAGGCAGGTATAATTCAGGCTTCCCCTGCAGAGACCTGTGTTGAATAGAGTTCACACATTGTATAAATCTGTGCAACAGAGATCTCATCTGACAGTTACAAATCTTACAGTTTCATAAGCTTTAACTTAATGCAGAAAAGGGAAGTAAACTATCAGATGCAAAATTTTAGCAGTGTTAGAGCAGTGTTTAGCAGTATCATCACAGCTTTTTCTGGTTCTTTAAACAGAAGCACATGAAGTCATCATGCCAATAGCAAATGAAAAAGCCTTATTTAGCTGAAGGGCAGTTTTAAGAAGGAATGTCAGAGTTGATGGAAATTTATGAGACAGCTTTATGCTTCCCCGAAAGAAAAGCTGTACTTCTTTATTTCAGCATACCTAAAGGTTAGAAAATAGGGTCTTAATATCACGGTTGCACTGGGAATTACTAATACTGTTCTTATTTGACTGTGGATAACCAGAAGTGTTAAACACAACTTCAGCCTTGATTGGCTCAAGATCCACTTATCAAGAATCCTGGCTAAGAAGAACGTGGATTTTGATGATACAAAGTACATTCCACTTACAGCTGAATTTCATTCTCCTGAGCAGAAATGTCATGTCAAAACAAATACTAATCAAGACAATGAATATTAATTTGAAATCAATTCTTTCCATATTAATTTTCAGTGGTTATTACCTTCATCACTCACACTGCAACCTGTGTAATAGCCCTGCAGCAATTTTGTGGACAGTAAGCCACAGTGTGTATGCCATTAGTATTTGAATACAGCCTGTATCACAAAATGAGGCAACAGCTGCAGGAAAAAGCCAAACCAATGCCTTAATGAGGAAATAAAGTATAGTTGCTATATTCCTTAGAAATGCTTCTACATCCTGTTCCTATCATTCTCTCACACTCCCCGAATCTGGAAAGAGACCAGGGAATATCATTAGGGATCAGTCTCAGAGGAACAGGGAGAAGTGACTTTTGGCTACATTTTTTTTCATACAGAATTCCAGTCATGTTTAGCAAGTACATATTCTTCCCACTATAAAATCTTGTTTGACCCTCAGGTAATGCATGATGTCAGCTAATAAATAATTAGTTCAGTACAACACTTAATGGAAAGAACTCCAGTACAGTTGATTTCAGTGAGCTTTACATCCCAGCATCATAAAAATGCTGCCTGGAAGAGAGATCTGAGGGTCCATAGTCAGGCTCCTGTCCAAAGCAGGATGGTCACCAACATTAGAACAGATCAGTCATGATTTTGCCCAACAAAGTTTGGAAAACTTTCAAAGAGAGGCCATCTCTCTTGGTCACTTGTTCCAGTGCTACACCACCATCTAAAATGGAAAAAACTTTTCTAATGTCCTGTCTGAAACTACAAAGCTACAATATGTATCTGTTGCAACTTCCACATTAGTGACCTAACACTACCATGGAAGAATTTGGCTCCACCAGCTTTGCACCTATCCTTCAGGTATTTTTAGGCTGTCATTAGATTACTCCCCAGCCTCCTCTGTCAGATTAAACAAGCACAGCTCCCTCCCTGTCCTTGCTGGCCCCTGATCACCGTACACCTCTGGCCATTCCATCAGCTCTCTGCTGGACAGTCTCCAGTATCTCCACATCTAGAATGGAGTGCAGTATTCCAGGAGTGGGACCACCAGTGCCAAGAGAAAGGAACAGTAACTCCCTTAGTTTGCTGGCCATACCCCTCCCAACAGAGGTCAGTTTCCTCTACTGAGATGATCTTCCACTCACGGTTCATATTCACTGTGGTATCCAGCAGGATCTCCTTTTCAGCAGGGCTGCTGCTCAGCCTGTCCTCTCCCAAACTGTACAAATGGTTACTCCACCCCAGGTGCAGGACCTTGTACCTTACTGTGTTTCTGAGAGTTTTGCTGGCCTAGTCCTCATGTTTTAAGTCCACTCGCGCTGCAGGTCTGCCAGTGATCTTGACAGTCAGTGCCCTTAATTAAAAACATCTTCAGCACATCTGCAGATGGGTTTTTATGTCATCACTCAGGTCACAGATGAAAATGTTGAACAATATAAACCCCAGTGCTGATCCCACCTGCTACCAGCCAGCAAACCATTGACTTACTAGCCCTTGAGTTAGGCCAGTCTCAGCCCACCTAACCAGCTACCCTTCCAGACCATACTTGTCAGCTGACAAACCAGACTACTCAGAAGCTTAGTATTCCTAAAAGATCATGAGTCTAAATCAAGATGGGGGAATGTTTGAAAGAAATGGATAGAACTCATCTTGATAGCATCTCTTCTATATCAATCATACTAGTTAAATAAAATACTTCACCTTTTGAAGCTGTTTAGCTGATATTTTGCAAATGCTGATACTCCCTTTAGACAGGAAGTTAACTATTATCTTTGAGATGCAGGAAAATGGCAAAGCTTCTCCCATATGTTTATGATGCTGTTTTATTCTTCAAACAGCATTGAAAGGTCCTATGTATCATGTGAAGCTTTATCAAGTGAATCACTTACTTTTTACATCATTAAATATATCCAATTTTCTGTTCCTTTTGCTGAATATGTCTGCTGTCTGAACACAGGAGCAGCAGTGATGCTGAGGTGATTCATATTCAGTTCACGTGGGCTTTTAAACAGTAATGAATTGACCATGGTTTTAAGCAAAACTGACTGATACTTTTCACGTTCCCTAAAATATTTCCATTCCCTAAATGAATGTTTTAAGTCCACTTGTGCTGCAGGTCTGCCAGTCACAGTTATCTTCTCTCAGTCACAGTTCATGTTCATTCTCAATCACATTTATGTTCACATTAGTGAACATGAATACTGAAAGAGATATACTTGTGTATTTCATGATTTCAGATACATTTTCTGAGAGGCTGCATTACTTTTTTAATGCCTTCTCTTCTCCTCACAGGGCTGTGACAGGGCAGAATTCTCACATTATCTACCTCTCCACAACCTCATGTCAAAAAATACTATAAATATCACATTTTATTTCAGTTGTTAAAACAGCTCTCTAAGAAACACAGACATGGAGGAGGTTGTGGTAAGTCTGAAATTTTAGATACAGGTAAGCCAGTTGCTTGTAAATAGTTATAAATAGTTACCTACTGATAACTTTGGCACCTCCTAAGAGCATTTGTCCCCTATTGCAGATAGTCTTCATTACTTCCTTTCAAGGGCAAGACCAAGAAGAGCAGTAATTCCATGTTAGGACCAGGAGAGGTACTTCTTGTGCTTGCCCCTGGACCTGGTTACCTAGCAAATGTTGAGTTTTACACAAATGAACAGCTTTTCCTATTGAAAGAAATCACTTAGGCCACGGATGAAGCTGGGAAACATCCACAGAATTTTGCCATCAGTACAAATAGCACAGACTGCAATGAACACACACAGTGACATCTTCACAAAGTGGAGATCATTGGCTATGCTATGCACTGATGCCAAAACCAAGCTCTCTATAAGAAGACTTTAACTGATCAGCGCTTCTCAAAAAAAATCAGTTAAAAATTTCCTGTTACAATAAACCATTTGCAATGATTATGCCTGTATTGAGCTATCAAAATGATAATTAGAAAGGTGAAGGAAAGGGCAGAAACTGCTGAGGCCACAACAGTACAAATTTCACCCCAGAATGAAATTTCATGCACGTTTCATCATTGCAGAACCTTCCCAAGATATATCTGCCTGGGAGATCCACTGATGTTCCTGTGCCAAGTACCACTTACAAAATGACACGAACTACTGAATACTTAGAATAAGGTTCCACCCAGCCTTACCTGTGTAAGTGGCTCAGGAGGAGGTGGTGGCGGTGGAGGTGGAAGTTCTGGTTCAGGGTCTGGAGGTGGAGGGGGCAAATCATCCCCAAACTGCCCAGTAATGGTAACATAGGGGCTTACTTTAGAATAAATGTCACTATTCAAGCCTGTTGAAGGCTGAGTGACTGTACTTTGCTGATTGCAAGAAGTTTTCTGGGCTTGTAAAGTTTTCTGTTCAACATCATTAAGGTCTGCTACAAGATCAGCCATTAAAGCATCCAGGTCTTTGTCCTCTAGGGCATTTAGCGATTCTACAAAGAAAACCACAAAATGTGTCAGAGGGGGAGTGCAATGCAAAGCACTGCTTCCAGTTCAGCAGAGATTAAATTGCAGAAGGCATGATTACAGGGTTATGGGAAAGGAAACAACATTTTACATGGGTTCAAGAAACAAATGTGCTTTCAGAACAGCCATTAATCAGGTCATACTGAAGTTCAGAGTACAAGGATCTCTACAAACACAAACTAAACAGGGCAGGAAGCTTCAGCTCCAGTGATACAGTCTCAAGCCCTTATGATATTATAAAACATGGCCCTGATCCAGCAAGGTTACCGGGGACATGCTTAGTGGTATGTATGTGAGAAATTCCATGAGCTCCCATTAGGCTGTAAGCACATACATAAATGCTTAGCAAGTTCTGGAACAGCACAAAACAAACCATGTAATTGAGGCCTAGATCAATAATATCTCCATATATTATTACTATTCTACAACTCTGAAATTAAAATGAAGCAGGATCAAAGAATATTAAGACCCAAGAAACTGCATGGTATCATCTGTAGCAGCTTATTAATTGTGTGATCTGTGACATATCACATGAGTGGTACATCACACATGCTTTTGAGGATCCTTTAAGCAAGGAACAAACAAGAAAGTCTCTTTTAAAAGGGTCTTATAAGCCAGGTAGAAACCCTGTAACTTTTTCTAATTTTTTCTACTCCAACAGAGTATAAGATAAAATCCTATACCAGAACTTCACATATAATTTGTGGTTGTTTGAATTAGCTATGGTGTAAAGAGATACTACCGTGGAGCAAAACCCTGTAGGATGATCTAGCTTTCTAGAAGAGAAGGGTTCTTTAAGTTTGAAGAGTCAGTGGCTTAAATCTCTTTAAATAGTCCAGTTAAGAAATAAATAAATCACAAACTGGGAAAACTTTTAAGTGAGATTTTGAGAGGGATGGAAAGCACTGAATTAGAAACTCAAAAATGCTAATATAGTCCAATAAATAGTAGTCATTCATAAGACTAAGTGTGAACATGTCACTAGGCCATCTCAGTTTACTCTGCTCTTCCTGTTAATATTTAATAAGTTCTTCTTTACAGTGAGAAAGTTGGTTTATGATCCTTTCTGTTAAGATAACTCTACTCACTTTACTGATAGAGTCTTTAGGAAGCCCAACAGGGAACTGATTCTGGGGCAAAACCAGAGGTTAACACCAATTCAGGTTAATGCAAACAACCAGCCCTCAGTCAAAAAAACCCAAAACAAGGCAAAGCAAAGCAAAACAAAAAAACCTCAATCACAAACAAAAACTGAAGGAAGGGTTCTTACTTCAAACCCAGATAAATCCTCTCATTTGGTTTGCCATACAGCCTCAGCAAGCAGCTGTACATGCAAAAGTGACAGTGCAAATCAAAATGAGAATAAGCACTGAAGAAAAGTGGAAGCAGCTGAAGCTGATACTTCCACTGGACAGAAATGCTTACGCAGCTCTGACATCACACTGAGGAACTTTGTCTTCCACCAAGTTAAATCTTTACATTAAAAAGGTTACATTTTAGAAAGTTATTTGGGAGACTTCTCATTTTTTTGTTTACCTCTACAATCAGACATTTTTAAAAGTCTGACTTCTATTTAAACTGAGTAATGCCCCCCAAAACTGTTCCCTTTGAAGTTTCCTAAATTGAGACACAAAAATATACTTCTCCCTCCAGCAAAAGAGGGTTCTTTTGTTTGGTTTGGGGTTTTTGATCAGGGTATGTAGATTTTCTTCTCATTTGTTGCTGTGAGGCATTTTAAGCAAGCATAAAAGGCATGAAAGAGTCCATTCGGCTACTTACCATTTAAATCTTTAAAACCAACCGTAAAGCTAAATTCATTGTTGGACACTTTGGGGCCTGGAGGTGGTACAGTCTCCACTCCTAAACTCTGTGAAGATAGAAGAAAAAACGGGTATCTGATGATATAATTACTATTACATACATTAACATTTCAAAATCAATTAACTGAATTTATCTATGAAATAAATTCTTCTTCAAGACTAGAATGACACACACTGGTTTCTGAGATTATGCTGGACTGCTAAACTAAGTAGGTCCAGGACAAGGCTCAAGCACTGTCTCACAATCATGGCAAGGGTTTTGCACGTTTCTCAATCAAATGCTGATGTCAGCAACTCCTGTCAGACAACACCTGGGCTTGGTGTGGGGCAAAGATAGACTGATTTTTTGCTTTCTTGGGTTCTTGGAAGAGGAGGTGGGGAAAGAGTTTAGCTGTGTACACATTTGAGACACAGTGCCATTTTCTTTCCAGAGTGCTTTATTTTCCAATATAAATGAAACCTAGCTGTTGCTTTCTCCTATTGTTTGAAAAAAAGCCCCAAATCCAAATACAACAAACAAAACCCCCATGCTGTTGCAATGTAAAGTGCAACTGTGCAAATAGAGAATTCCTAGTTTGCAGCAGCAAAGGCCAATTCTGACTTTGCATTTCCTTTTCAGCCCTGTTATGCCACTAGAGGCACCTCTGTGTGCTTCTATCATTTACACTTACTTTAGGAACAGACAGACTGGTGAAAAAGTGTGAAAAGGTATCTACAGTCTTGTTTTGAAAGTCAAGAGTCTGAGTGAATTAAAGATCCAGTTCAGTTAACTGAAAACCTTCAGGCTTTCAGACACCCCTACCTCTTTCTCCTGTACAACACCGATGTGAGAGGTGATGCCAGAACTTCAGAGAGGAGGAGAAGCCTGTCTCAATCCCACGAACACTGCATCCCACCCAGTACTGCACCGGGGAGCACAGATACAAGAGACTCACTCTCTTACATCTTACACTCTTGGCACCACTTGCACTTGTAACACTGCTATATCCAGTCTGAGGAGGTAAAATTTATCACAAGCAGTCTTTTGCTCTTTTGAAGGCATAATAATGAAATGAGATTACCAGAAATCCCTCCATATACACACACACATATATATAAATACATAAAATAAATATGCACATTTACAAAAAGCCCTAAAGAGCAGAAAGGCTACCAAGGGACAAGGTATTGTGATTTGACAGCTAACAATACCATGTGAAATCTTGGCTTTCACCCTGTTTAAACACAATTTCTATTCTGTGCCTCAGAATTATTGGTATTTAATTTGTCAAGCACTGGGATTCACGAAGAAGAAAGACCCCCTCAAAACAGAGGCTGTAACCACACTCACACATCAAAGATGACAACTTAAGTGTTTTCAATCACACATTTATTAAAATACAACAAGTTTATTCCCTTTGCAGATTTTTTTTCTGGAAATAAAAATTCTTTCATCAGATTTTGCAGGAAGTATTACATGATTAGAGCTTTAGAAAAGGACTCATGCTGTTTTATACTCTCAAGAGTGTATTCTGAATTGGGAATAATATCTCCATGAATTCTTGAATGTCACCCTCACTGCAGCTTAATATTTTTGCCATATCTAAAGAATCCTTTAAACATATATTCAAAACGTTGCTTTAATTTCCAAAGTTCACATTTGACACTCAGGCCACCTCTCATTTACCCATGTATGCTAAGCATTCATACCTGAACATTCAGACTCAAACTCTTCCTGTTTTCACAGAATCCTTTAATTTCTTTGGACCAAGTCCAGAGGAATTTAAATTGCTGGGCTGGGGTTTTTTTTTCAGAAAATGTCCTTCACAAGCAGTTAGGTCTCTTTAACAACCTACCCTGTACTGATATTACCTTATTCTTTGGGCCACTTGCTTTAACTATCAAGCAGAGAAATTTAGCTGAAGGTTTACCACAATAATGTAGCTGTTTTTATTCAGAGTGGAAGTGCATGAAAAATGTAGAAAAGTTCCCTCTTTTCTCTAACACATAATAGCTGTTTTTCTAATCTTGATGGAAAAAAATAATTATTTACCTGAGTCAGCATGTCCATCTCCCCAAGTAAATTGCTGAACATTTCATCTATATCATCACAGGTTTGCTCCATCTGAAATAAAAAAAAAGACCCACAAACAAGAAGTTCATTTCAAAGCCAGGAATGGTCAAAACCAGAAGATACACAATGTTCTTTTATACTGTGTTCACAAATAACTTTAAAACAATTGCTCATGACTTGCAAAAACCTGAATCTATACCTTAGAAGTAATACTAACAGTTCAGCACCCTTATCCTGTATGTGCTAAAACACACACTTCTGATCTACACTCATCAGAAGTTCCAATGACCTCCTTTTATCATTTACATTTCATATGAAGTCACCATCTAATAAACCATGGTTGTATCTTAAACATAAAAAAAAATGTAGTCTGTGAAAGGTAGAGAGGGAAACAAAGTTTGACGTTGAAAAATTCCTGAATGTTTTATCTTGAAAGCCCTCTTTTTTTGGCTAAGATAACTAATACTATAGGAGTTTATTGGGTGTTATCTAGTGCAAAACTAGGTCATGGTTAGGTACATGACCAACTTTTTGGCTGAGTATTTCTCCATTTTTCTTTCAATTGTTACTGCACTGAGAGAACTCCAGTCCTTACCTAACCTCAAGAGATCTGAGAAAGTGCACTGAGACAAGGAAAATGGGTACATGCTGCATGACAGTCAATGGCAGTGCTTGCTGCAAGAGGGCAGTGTGAGAACAGGATCACACATCAGTGGTGCTGAGCTATGGGGAAGACACAGCTTCCGTAATAATCCTCTTCCTCATAAATCTGTTCCTTTGCAGGGAAAGCCCAGTGCAAAAGAGTGTCTGCCATGGAACACTACCAGAGACAAGAACTAGAAACATTTTATTAAGAGGCTGGAGCCTGCAAAGGATTGAGAACTGTGGTACTGAACACATAAAAACAGGTTCAAACTAGGGCCAAACTTTAAACATGTAAGTAGTCCTATCAGTTCTCTGGGTTTGTGTGCACCTGTATTGCATTTTGTGTCAAGATTTGGAGGGGAGGGTGGTACAGCTGCAGAGATAACTTCTGTGACAAGAAAGCTCTCTCCATGTCAGAGAGGGACAGGAGCTCAAGCTGGCTCCAAGATGGACTTGGTGCTGGCTAAAGCTGAGACCATTGGCAATACTGGTGGCACCTCTGTGACAACACACTTAGGAAAGGGTAAAAAGTACTGCACAGCAGCTGTTAAAGAACAGTGGGAAAAGAGAAGTGATATAGCCCTGCAGACTCCAAGGTCAGTATTAAAGGAGAGAGAGATGTTCCAGATGCTGGAGCAGAGATTCCCCTGCAGGCCATGGTGAAGCCCATGGCAAAGCAGGTTGTTCCCCTGCAGCCCATGAAGGACCATGCCAGAACAGCCTGTAGAGGACCTCCTGCCACAGCGGGTAGACATGCCCTGAAATGAAGATGAGGGCCATGGTGTGCCACAGCAGAGCAGGCTCCTGATGGGAACTGCAGCTTGTGGAGAGGTGCCCACACAGTGCAGGTTTTCTGGTAGGACCTGTGACCCCATGAAGGACCCACACCAGACCAGGCTGTTCCTCTAAGACTCCACCTTGTGGGAGGGATCCAGGCTGGAACAGCTGTTGAAGAACTGCAGCCTGGGGGAAGGTCCTATGTTGAAGTTGTTCATGAAGGACCATCTCCATTGGGAGGGTCCCTGTGCTGGAGCAGTGTGAGCAGAAAAGAGCAGCAGAGACAAAGCACTATGATCTGACTGCAAACTCCACCCCCCCATCCCCTTGTGCCACTTGAGTGGGAAGAGGTAGAAGAGTTGGGAGTGAAACTGAACCTGGGAAGAAGGGAAAGGGAGGGTGAAGATATTTTTTTGTTTTCTTCTTATTTTGCATTATCCTACCATCTTATTAACTGGCAATATATTAATTTAATTTCCCTATGTTGAGCCTGTTTTGCTCAATGGTAGTTGGCAAGTGATCTCCCTGTCCTTACCTCAATCCATGAGCTTTCCATTGTAATTTCTCTCCCTGTTCTGCTGAGGAGGGGAAGTGATAAAGCACCTTGCTATGCACCTGGTAGCCAGCCAAAGGCAACCAACCACAGCACCTTACTGGAAGAGGACTAGGCTGATGCAAGAAAGCAATCAGCTGAGGACAGGAACAACTCTAATGACTATAAAGACTGGTAAGAAAAGAAGTCCAGCAAGTTTCCTGTTCTTCAGTCTTAATGCTTTTGCTTTAATAGAGCATCTGGAGTCATGTAACTATTCCATAGATAAATTATAAAGGCTACTGAACCCTAAAGTCAGAATCTGGTTTTGAGAACTGTGATGTAACTAGACAAGGCACAGGCAACGAAGAACTGAATTTTCAACTTTCACATTTCTCTCAGATCCCAGAAAACAAAGACTTAAAAGATTTGGGAATTGGATATTTTTAAAGACATTTTCATAGGATGTGGCTGACAGATCTGAGGGCAACTGTAGCCTAACAGTGGAGATTGCACAGCTCTGCCCGAGGAGCAGGCAATAGACATCACACGAGACTGAGTCAATGGAGAGTTAAAAGTCATCTTATCTGCTTCCTTTCCAGCTGACAAATCCACACTGGATGGCTCACTCCCTCTGTCTGTATCATGCTTCTCATACAGAGCCTTGAGCACAACATTCTGTTTCTGCAGACTCAGCTGTATGCTGGGTGGCATATGATTACTGAATCATAATTCATTTATTTGGATCAACAGCTGTGTAGCTTCCTGCACACCTGGCACTTGGAGAATCAATTTTCATAGAAAGGCTAGATAAAATGGTACTTATTTGATCAGGAAGAGTGAAGATACATTTGTTACATGACAAAAAATGGAGCAGCAGTTCATACTGACAAGTATCTCTCTCAACAGTATTTAAATAATACTGAATAACTTTATGTTTTCCTGTTTTCTGATTTAGGAGATCAAAATAACTTCTAAAGAAATCTTATCAGTTCAAATTATTTGTATGGTTTTGCTAGATTTTTTTAAACATTAGCTATGTAAACTTTCAGGAAAAGATCTTCATGAAAATTCTTTTGACAAACTGAAATCCTCCCTTACTATATTCTTACAGAATAGAAATATAAAAATGGCAAAAAATTTACTCCAGTTGCAACCAGTTGGAACTTCTTATCATGAGGAATAATAAGAACTGTCTAAAAAGGAAAAATTCAAACGTAAGGACCCTCCTCAGTAATTAACAACAAAAAAAGAAAGTCGTCACCAAGCCACTGCCTCTACTGGTATTTTATTTTCTCTTGAATTTTTATTGGTTTGGTTTAAGAAGACAAAATTATCATCATAATCAATAAATATGCTGGATTTTTTTTTTTGTGTTAAAACACACTAAATGATCCCTTAAATTGGTATAAGAACTCTACATATTCACCAAAGATCTTACCAAGTACTAGAAAACCTTAAGATAGTAATATGAGTCCTCATAATGTGAAAGTGCAAAAGACTGTCCATCCACTCTTCTCCTCTTTGACTTCTCTCCACTTATATCCATTGTTTTTATTTGATTGCCACAATAGCAATAAACAGATTTAAAAAAAAAAAACTTGCAGATTTGGAAATTATCCTGTTGGATGTTGCTGCATTTTGGATCAGCATTTTTTTCTGAATTTTATAAATAGCCTTGAACTTATTCAAACCAGAAATTCAAGGTGAGATGTGTAGGTGTATAAGCTATTATTAATTTAAAAAAGGAAAATATTTACTGAAATGCCCAGAAGAATACTGAGTTTCATACCCAGTCCTACTCTCCTGTAACTTTTCTGTCAGGTTTTTCTCTATTTTGTACTAATACTAGGAACTCTTAAAATCACTACCGACTACAATAAACAGAGCAGGAAAAAACCTAAACCAAACAGAACAGCTCTTTAACAATAAGTTTCCCAGGCTATGCATAAAATTTTAAGCAGAGAAAAAAAACCCCCAGAATTGAAATAAAATGAGGAAATTGCAGTTGTCACAAATAAACAAGCTAAGAAAGGCCTTGTGGGAAGCCATAGATGTGAAATGTAATATGTAATATGTATTTTTAAAGTGATTGATTTTTAAAGTGATTGATTTTCAAACTGATGCCTTGTAGACCACCTTTAAAAGTAGCACAGTTAAAAGTACTACTTGTTTTTTATTTCCCCCATTTTCACATTCTCAAATCTTCACTAAGCTCTCATAAAAACCTTTTTTTAAAAGTTTACTTTATTTAACAGTCCTACCTTCCTCATACTGTATATCTAAGAGATTAGGACATTTTCTCCTCAACTTCCTATTCTAGCCACCAAAGAGTCTCACTTTTAGTATATATATATTAAATCCTCAGAGGTTTATGTAATACATAAATATTGATTCATTAATTCACCCCACCATTTACCAGAAGTCCTCCAGAACCACTGGATCTCTTAATTTTTTTACCTTCCCAATTTAGATAGGGAATTGAATTGTTTGATAGAATCTTTAACACTCGGCAGGAAGCTAGCAAATGAAGAGTAAAACAGTGGTACAAAATTCACCCTGCTTAAAAAAACAAAGTACCTATTTAAAAATATAATTAAATCTGAAAAAGTGACCATACAGTGTACACAAAAAACCCCCAGATATGGTACTATACCTAGCAGAGTTTGAACTGTTAGTATTTTCGTATCTGATCGCTTTGAGAAATACTCAATACACTGTTTACAGGAAGAAGGTAAAAAGGTTTCTGCACTGGAGAAGTTCGAAAACAGGCTCAAAGCCCTTGGGAAACACTGAACAGGAAACACCAACATCTCTGCATTGCAGCCTCAGTAGAGTTGATGCAGTTTAACCAATCAAAGGGCTACAACAAAAAAAAGGAATAAGGAACAGCATTGTGTCAGAAGATAAAGATTTACAGTGGATTCATGCTATGAACACTACTGGGAACCAGCCCACTTAGCCCACTTACAGACACAGTCATATTCAAAGTATTGTTGCTATTCTTAAACTGCTACATACATAAATAGCAGAGATAAAAATACATTATATTTTGACCAGTCACACAGAAACATCAAAAGCACACCTTCAGGGTTTAGTGTAGTGCACTACAGTGTGTGTCAGAGTACCACATAAATGAACACTGACTACCCAGATCACTAACCACCAACAGCACTCCACTCCCTGCTACTGCTTAATGCTTAAATACTTTCTGGAGTGGAATGAAGTAATCTTTAATATTTTAGAGAGACACAGAGGTAGCCTGATGAGTAAATTGCTCAAATCAGAGATTCACCCTTGTGTACTACAGACTATGCAAAGTAGACCACCCTGAGGCAAAGACAAAAAAAGGAAGAAAACTAAGGAAGCATGATGAAAGTGACAGAGCCCTACCAAAAAGTGAAAAGCTGGAAAGAGGGTTTAACTGATTGTCACAGAAAACAGATGTGAAACTAGTGTGATTAAAAAAGTACACCAAAACCTAGGGCACAGTTACTGAGGCACCATTTCATCCTGACTTACAACACAAAACCAATGGGATAGTAAATGAGAGTCTAAATAACTGTTCCAGGGAAACATGCATGGTGTAACTGTGAAAGTCATCATCAGAACTGGTGAGTAAGCAAGCTGAGGAGTTGGTTTTCACTACACACCCTTGTAGCTAGAAGTGTTAGTATGAAGTAGAAGTGCAGAGAGCTTCAGGCAAGGATGATGAACCTCATGTTTTAAGACCTAAAATAAAGGCTCCACCAATTTGGAACCAGAGTAAAGCTTTCATATAGACAGGTTACACCATAACTTCCAGCACAAGATTTCTTCCTCCTTCTGAACTACATGATGCTAGCCACTGCTGGGGATAACCTTCAGGCCAGACTGACTGCAGATCTCAAATATATCTAACTAAATTCCTTACAGTGATTTTACAGTTAGATGTCAAGAAAAAACTCATACTACACACATCTCTCATATACCTAAGTGAGGCAGGATGGAAGTTCCTTAACCAGCTATTTCATCACATCTAGTAAAAAATCCTTAAAAGACATTTGGCCCACTTTTACGAAGTAAAGTGTAAGAGAACATCTGTCTCTGCAGACTTCAGTCTAGAGGAACACAATCCAATTAATTACTAATAGATAGATACTAAGAATGGAAATGGAAGTTTTGGAGTGATACAACAGAAATGGTAGCTGACCCCAAGGTTTCAAAATCACAGTCAGATTTGGCAATTAGCACGTTGACTTTCTTGTCTCTTACCTACATGACATAGCTCTGTAACTCTCTTCTGCTTTAACACTAGCTCATATTTTGAAAAGAATAAATTAAAAGCAATTAAACGGTTTCCAGCACTGTACTTACCTAACAGTGATAAGCATGGTATTTTCCAATAAAAAGCTTGCACACACTGATAACTCTGAAAGCAGTTTTTTACTAATGTTCACTATTCTTCTGGGAAATTTTGTGGGCCAATAACTGTAGGCTTATCTGCAGCTGAAGTTACACTGCATATTTATCTCAGGGATGGTGTGACATGCTATAACCCCATTTGTGAGGAAACAGAAGTGACACACTAAAACACTAGTCGCTTCAGGAAGACTGCACAACTGCAAAGGATTCTTATTAGTTAAAAATGAGTGACATCTGGCTTTGGATTAAAATTAAATTGGCAGATAAATACAATCAAGAGAGAATCCTACTCTAATATTAACATGGGGTACTAGAACTCATATTCTGGTATGAGGTAAACACATTGTTAGATAAAAGCACCCCAAACTCACAGATCCTACTCATGTTTCACATAAATTTCTACTACGCCATTTATACAATTAAACCTCTTAAACACTTGTTCCCTTTTTTGCCATTTTGGCAATACACAGTTATGTCGTTTTCCAGGAACGAACCTGCAGCAAGGGCTGATTTTGGAAAAAGTCTTTATTAGTTCAAGAGTCCCAGATTTCACAGACCTGAAAACTACACTGTTTCACTTAAATGATGACAGCAGTTGTATTTTACTCTTGTTTTACCAAGATGATAATAATAATTTAAACACTACAGGAACTCCTATGCACAAATACACCACCATCTTGTTCAGTGATATTTGACTACTTCATATTCAGAGTGACAGAGAGGGGAGGCGGGGAGAGACAAACATTTAATATGCTTGTAAAGCACCACATGAAAGCTTTACTCTGGTTCCAAATTGGTGGAGCCTTTATTTTAGGTCTTAAAACATGAGGTTCATCATCCTTGCCTGAAGCTCTCTGCACTTCTACTTCATACTAACACTTCTAGCTACAACTGTGTGTAGTGAAAACCTCACCGAGTGTGAGGCCATCCTCCAGATGCTGTTGCCTCAGCATCCATCACCTCTGTGATGGCTTCACCACCATCCCCAGCCTTCCCCTCTCCCCGATGCACTGCCTCCAACACTTGTTTTTTTCTTTAACACCCTCGCCAAGAGTGATGTCTGGGAGAAACAACTGTGGGTCCTGTTCGTAGGGTGAGGCAGGATGGCAAGATTACTGAATGGTCACTGAAGCTCATTTAAGTGAAGCTGAAAGGAACTAGGGACTACCTAAAAGCTTAAACTCACAGTATATCAGGAAGAAGTTACCCAAGGCCAGAGGAGGGGGTTAGTAAAGGGCTCTTGTTCTGAAAGAAGACAGGAAGAACATTTGACCTATGGCTACAGTAAAGGCATGTAGAGGGATATGGCACGCAGGCTGGGTGTGAGACTCCTCACTAAGATCCTTTGCACAGTAACTCTCAGGCACACACACAGTCTGGATCCTTGGCTCCAAAAAATATATTCCAAATATACTTGAGCAGCTGGGAACTGTGAGTTAAAAGCACCTTATGAAAGGTGGGGGAAAAAACCAACCCCGTGTAAAAGCACATATGCAAGGAGGAGAAAACTTGGGAGTAATTTCTGTGTACCAGAACTGCACTTTGTACCTTCCTGTCAGTTCCCAAAGGGGATTGTTTCTATGGAAGTCAAAACAGTGCCACTTCTGTTCATTTTTATAAAGTATCCTCACATTAATCAATGTGCTACAGTCTGGCTTGTGGGTCTAAGAACATTATAAAAATACAGCTACAGTCTCAGTCATCTGCTTTTTCTTCTGTCACAGGATTATTTATTGCAGAATGGTTCAGTCTGGTGACTTTCTCCTCATGAGCCATACAGGCAGCACAAACTGTGCAGAACAAAATGGTAGGAGAAGACATATTTCCAACCCTATGCCTTCACACAGACTGGTAAAAGAAACAATTCCCTATTCTGTGCCAGATTAATGGTACACAGGAACAGTATTTCCATTCTGCCAACATATCGTCTCCTGGAAAAGGCAGAAAGCTGAGTGGATGTGTCCCCTGAGCTCATGAACCACTAGCTTACCCAGGCTCATCCATTTTAAGTTGAAAACGTTTCTACTTCAGCTCTACTGAGGTATAAAAAACAGCAGACATACAAGTTATCAGAACTCAGTACCAGAATCTCAGTTTTAAGTTCCCCCCATTCCCTGCCATGATGGCAGCACAGAATAGAGAAAGAGTAATGTAACCCTGAGCAGCAGAAATTTAGAGTTTCCACATTCCTTCCCATAATCTGTAGCTTGTTGATGTTGGTGCAATGTTTTCCTTCCTTTTTTTTTTTTTCCTGTTACCCAACACTGCTGTCCAGAACTTAGATGACAACAAGAGACTGTTTTGTACTTTAAACAATTGCCAGCAAAATACAGTAATGCCATTTTGATGTTTAGCTTCACAGTATGTGAAGTAGGCTGACCCCACATTAATCAGATTGTCTAACAAGAAGGAAACAGTAGACAAGGAAGCCCACAGATGAGAGAGAAAGGCATACAAGGGTGTAAAATGAGGGGAAAAAATCCTTCCACTCCTCAATTCCCTATAAAATCAAGAGATGTTAAGTGTGGAACTGTGAAAATGGTAACATAAACTTAGGAAGAGGAAAAAAGGAAAGAAAAGTTACAGTACCAAATTTGAGCACAGGAACTGCTACGTTGGATAGTTGATGGCTCAGCTTTTCCAACACTCACTTCCTCCCACAGTGAGCACTAGGTAAGCACAAGATATGCTACAAGGGTCCATGACACAACTATCTCCCCATACAAATAACTTATTCCTATGACCTATCGTTGGCAAAAGCCCTAAATCACCATCTTCTTTCTTATAATCACATGTTCTTATCCTGGCCAGCAATGCTTAAGGGGTGGCACACATGGTAGGGGAAAGGAACACTGAAAAAGGAAAAGACACTAACATAAAATGCTCTAACAGCAAGAGTGAAGCAAAAGGATGAATCTGTAAAAAAATTATTGAATCCATCCCTTTGTTTCGTACACAGCTCATATATTAAAATCAAATAAAGCAAGTAATGCTTTAATATGAGATTATAGATATTTCACCAAAGTACTTGTGCTCAGTAACATAGTGAGTAGTAGAAAAATTAAATTAAGGCTTTTTTACAAATCTCAGTTTAATACTACTAACTGAAGTGTCAGGTACAATTCCAAGACCCACTCTTAACTTCTCACCTAGCACATTTGCTTTTTTCAGCCTATACAGTGCAGTGATTACATGCAGCTTTAAGCAGTAGGTTTCAGATGAAGATCTGTAAGGAAAGTAGAAGCCTGAAGTCACCACAGACAGGACAGTTGTATTGGCATGGTGGTGGCTGCTTTGTCACAACCCAGAGAGCCCTGAACTGCACAAAGAAACAGTTACGAGAAGAAAATGCATCCAAAGGAGAAGAACCTTGTGACATTTCCATTCTTCCATTTCTCTAAGGTTTTCCATGAGAAGGAAAGGTTACTGCCTCCCTCTCTTTTTTCCCTTAGAAGTGGAGGAGGGATGGAACAATGCTGATCTGGTCACACCAGCTCCATTATGACACAGGGGAGACAAAAGAGGCCAATCTAGTGACAGATATGAAAGGCTTTGCTGGATTTCATTTAAGAGTATGGTCCTCATGGGACAGAACTGCAGTTAAGTTTATGATGAATTCCTTCCTAGAACTGGCATCCAAAACCACTAGCTCATTTGTATTTGCTCTCTCAAACATTAGGTTTGTCACCTTCCCCTCAGTCATGAGGATACGGTCACCAAAGTACAAAACTAAGCTGCAACACAAGTGTTTGGAAATGTTATCTGTGTTTGTGTTTTTGGCACGTATTCTTGCTTGGTCAAGGCTATCTCAGATACTTATGTCCTCCAAGGCACATGCACAGCAGATACTTCAAATACACTATTTCATCAAAAAGCAGAGAGAATGTTGGGGGTTTGGTGGGGATTTTTTTTGTTTGTTTTGTTTGTTTTTTATTTTGGGTTTTTTTTTTTCAAACAGACAGAAAAACCACATCACCTTTCAAAAATATTTTCGGGGTGATAATCCTTCTTATTTCTGTGCTTCAGTGAAAACCCCATAGCAAGTTAGGGAATGGGGCCTTCCAGCATTATTATAAAATACTAGAAAAATCTTCGAGAGTACATCAAAATCCTGCTCTGATGCAGAAGTAATCATGTGTCTGCAGTGTGGATTATCTGAAGATGCAGTGAGAGTACCAAAATGGATCAACTAAGGCCACCAAGGAGCACGTTTTTATTGCTGCCAACATGGACTTGATGCCAACAGTTTAAATGACCATTCTGCTGAGCTTCCTAACTTTCCTGGTGAGTTGCTTTTGAGGCAGACACATCATTTTGCCTAACACTGGGGACTCCGAAGGTAATTTGCATTTATCAGCAAAAGCATCCAGTGAGTGTCTGTATGATTGATTTTGGCTCCTAGTGATTCTCTCTATGCTTGATAGACCAGCAATGCTGCTAAAGGCAGATCTGCTTCCTTTCCATTGCCACTCTCCCTGACAGGTACAACGACAAGATTTTCACCAAAAAGTTTATTTTATCAGTTGGATTGTCTGAGAACAACCGAGGACTTTCCGTTGGTAGTAACATCAACCACGCAGGGTCTGCTCATCACTGATAGCAGACACAGAGAGTTTTATCCTTTAATACTGATGTCACATGCCACTTTTACATCCTTTAGATGTAAAACTGCTTTAGATTACAAGCAAATACAAAGTGAAAGTAAAAATGGAAAGGCACTGAGATGTATCCAGTGCAAAACTTCTATCTGATGTGGTTTTGTTTACATTTTTAAATGGAGCAACAGAGAAAATTTTGTTTTGTATATACACTGAACATTGTTCTTCTTCTAGGATTCATAATGCATCCACTCCCCAAAATACTGCTAATACTTCTAAGGACTGTAGCCCTTATTTATTTGAGCCCAAATTCATAGCATGCTGAATCAATGTTCAACAAGAAGAAACAACTGTGTGCAGGCTGGCATAGCTCCTGGCAGCAAAAAAACATATAAGGGCAATTAGCCAGCCACAAATCTAAAAGTCACTTTATTGGAAGAAAGTCTTTGAAACTAATGACAGGCCTAAACTTTTTGAACTATCATTACCAAACCAGTTTGTGAATTCCCACAGTAAAACTTGAAGTCAGATCAAAGTCATCCTTTTCATTCAAAACCCAGAAGCAATACTACAAATGGAAACTGAGGTGTGTGAGGAACACAACCTCACATATGCTGCTGTAGATGCTCAAAATTCTCCTACAGAAACCTAAGAAGAACATAGCACCCAGTTTATGCCTTTCACAGTACAACATACAGCTTCCACACTGGCAGTTCTACTAGTAATACCTAGGGTAGCTGAGGATCGATAGGCTACACAATAAGGAAATGCCCCAAATGCCTGTTTTTCCAAGAGCCATGGATCACTCCTAATCATGGGAAGACATATGGTAGCATTTCTGTATCTGCATCTGATGTGGTTGTCCCAAGCTCTTTTTAGACAATGAAGGGAAAGGAAGACAATTTTATAGAGCACGATTCATGGCTGCTGTCTAAAACTGGGCCAACAAAACAAGGTTTAGCAGTATCTGTCTCTCTGTGTAAGAGATTGTATCAGTGACTCAAAACCTCAGATGACTTAAATGCTCCTAACTACAGCTGGATGAGGACAGTCCTGCCTCTAAAACCCAAGAAGTGCCTTGGAAGGTCTGCATGGATGCAAGATACCATTTTCACTAGAGACCTTCCAAAGGAAATGAACTAAATCTTCCATATGGCTGCAGGCAAATAAGAGTTCTTGTTTTCACTTTCACCCCAGATCAGGACCTGACTGTGTGAAGTCATCATCAGAACAGGTCAGACCAATCTACAATGAAACTACCAAGATATAATGCAACCAAAGACATTAAAAATGGTCTGTGAGAAAGAAAAAACACATCGATTGCAAAGACAGCAGGAAAGGATAAGGACTTTGTTATCTTAACGATATACAGGAAAACGAAATTCAGCTACATTCCTGTAAAGCAACCTCTGAAACAGAAGCATGCTTTTAAGAAAATCCATGTTCCCAGATCATCTCATGAATGGTCAGATGTTCATGAATCTGCAAGAAAGACAAGGCAACCCCTTCCCTCATCTGCAGCAGCACTGCAAACTGGTGGTTTTCGCACACATTTTGCAGCACCAAAGAGATGCAATATCTGATCCCTCCATCCACAGGTTGCCCCAGCCCCAGCATCTTCACTACTAAGGGCAGAGCAAGAGAAGGAAAGCTTTCTGCCTATTCTTCCTCTCATTGCTTTAAGACATTTCTTTTAACAGGAAAGGTGAAACACAGCAAAGGCAAAATCTTAGTGGGTTGGGTAAATCTTTTCACGTGTAAGAAATCTTGGGGCTCAGTACTGAGTTAAACTGTTATGACATACAACAGGACCATCTGCTCATACTGTTGCCTCTTCTGTGCAAATTTTTATCCTACCAAATGTGTTAGTCTCTTTACAAAAAATATCAAGGTTACACCTGATTTACGGGTACATGAGTTATGGCATGTGATCTACTAGACACTGCCCAAGCATAGTGAATTTTGATCTGTAAAAAATCAAACTTAGCTGTAATAAATACACTTGATAACAAAATAAACCAACAAAATAAAACAAAAAGCACTTCAAAAGCATCATACCCTGCTTGAAGATACTACACACTGATAACCACAAATTCCAGCATGAACAATTAAAACACAATTTACTCAATAATTACATTGAATCATCAGTCATTTTGCCTCCAAACACCAAAATAGTCTGTTATACCCACAAGAGGTATTTAAAAATGAAAGAGAGGACACAATTAAATGTTCCTTTCAGAGATAGTACATTTTTCCAGTTATGTGTTGTCCCCCGATGGACCAAAATTTTCTGAGAATAAAACAAGGACCACTCAGTTATTTGTAATACTCCACTGATTCAACCTCCCAAAGACATTTGTATACTATATTTCAAACCAGATTATCTCCATTTTTTAGGCAATGCTCGAACAAAGCATTAAGTACAATTAAATGTAATACTCTCCTTAGAAAGCTCACAGGGGAAAACAGAACCAAAGAAGTCCAGCAGAAAGTTAAACATTCTGTTTCAGACATCAAGTTTAACCGAAATTCATACTCTTTACAAAGTGACCAGAAAAAAAAAAAAACCCGTAGATTTAGTGAAGACAAATGATGAAGTGACTGCACAGGTGGAGCAGGTCACTAGTAGAGCTTCCTGGAGCACCCGGACTCACGTATTTGTCTCTAATGACACAGATGGACTACATCAAGCCCTGACTACATTTACATTACTGCTATGCAGCAGCAGGGTAATTGACTAACAGTAAAATCAGCAAATTTCATGTGTGAAATAACATAGATGCAGGTTTGGGAGAGATGACAGAACACGCATGTCATGTAATTCATAAAGAGGAACCAGAACCAAAGAGGAAGAATGACCGCCAAAATTCTGCGAACCGAAGTTCTGAGAGGGAGACAAACGGGAGCCAAGTTTTTCACAGAATCAGAGTCATCTCGGGCAGAAAGTGACTTCAAAATGTTAAGCAGCTAGTTTGGTGGAACCCTGCTTATTCTGTTTGTAGGCTGTATTCCTGCAACAATTTTTTAATGACCGTTAAGACAGGCTGGATCATATTCTGCCTGAAAGACACTACCAGATACCTCTTCCCAGTCTGATAATGGATGGATTTAGTAACTTCTCTTTTTGGGGCACGAGGGATTGAAAAACCACCCCAAGCTTGTGGAGTTTAAGTTTCAGTTACCTCTCCGAGTCATTCAGCTGAGGGTATTATGCGGGATAGACGCTCTTTGAGTCAGGCGATCCTAAAATGTTGAGTTTTTCCCTACACCACGTGGCCAAAGACACCACCAGCAGAGAGATGTTTACTGTGCTCCTTAGAAGTCTGTACTGGCTGTTTGGTCACAACCTCATCACGCTCTTACATGTTTAATTTAAGATCGATTAGCGCATTCACTTGGTGTATTCTCTGTCCGCAATTTTCTCTCTCCTGCCTTCCCTTTCCTACCGCTGACCCTGAAACAGGGCACTGCGCGTCCCTCGGGATCCCCACCGGCCTCGTAAGGCTGCAGGGGAGCTTTGGCACCCCTGCCTTGCAATGATCAAGGACTGGGCACAGGGAAGGTCTGACCCAGCCTAACCCCGCCGAGGGGAACAACCATCGCCGGGACCCAGCACCGCAGCGCGAAACCCCACGGTGCCCCATCAGCCCTCCGAGGCCAGGCGTGCCGCCGGAAGGTCGCTGTCCCGAGGGGGAGCGCGGTGTGCGGGGCTATGTCCCCTCTGCGGGACCATGTCCCCTCTGCGGCTCCCACCCCGCTGCCCAGAGCGGGCTTTGCCGCACCTCCCACCGCAGCTGCGCCCTCCGCCGCCCGGGCTCCTCAGGCGGCGAGCGGGACCCCGCGCAGCCCGCCCCGCCGCAGCCCTCCCGCCCCGTCGGGTGCCGGGCTGGCGCCGGAGCCCTCGACAGTCAGCTAATCCCTCCCTGCCCGCTTTACCTTGGCGGGCGGACGGCGGCTCCGGAAGCTGCGAGGGAGCGTGGGTGGGCTTTGAGGCACCCAGCCCGGCTCCGCGGGGCCCGGCGCTGCCTGAGGGAAGTGGGGCCGGCCCGCCGTGCTCGCAGCGCCGCCCCCGCCCCCGGGCCGCTGCCCTGCCCGCATCCCCCGGGCAAATCCCGGCCGTACTGAGCAGCCCGACCCAGCCCGTTCCCTGCGCTCCCCTCCCGCGGCCGCGCCTGGGCCGCCCCAGCCGGGCCGGGCGCTCTCGGCTGGACAGCGCTGTCAGACGGTCTCTGGTTTTCAGACAGAATTGTGTTTCTTTCTCCACGGTCTTTAGTGACATCTTCTATAACGTGCAAGGCAGCGAACTGCTTTCATGGCTTTTTTTTTTTTTTTTTTTTTTTTTTTTTTTTTTTTTTTTTTTTTTTTTTTTTTGTCACTTCGTACCTTTGAAAAAGAATGCCTTGAAGGGTACCTTGATTTTATTCACAGAGTAGGAATGATTTTATAACACGTTAAATTCCATTAAAAGTTGGGATGGGAAAAGATAATCGAGACGTTTCCATCTGAAGTTAAAAAAGCAAGCGTCAGAAAATTCAGTGCGGCCTCGGAACCGCTGATGTCACCAAGTTAAAGAGAGACTGAGTACTGCAAGTCATGTGCAAATAGAACTCTCTCGTGATTTAAAATCCTGTTTTCAGTACCTATAACTTTGCCAAAACAATGCTTTTAGCAGATTTTTTTCTTCTATATCTAAAGCACTGACAGTAAAGTGTAGTGAAAAAAGGTAATGTCACCATCACCTCCTTCTGTTACTTCAGTTTAGAGAAGTCACCAGGAGTTTAGCTTAGTCTCGTATTTATAGGCAATTTGTATTCAAATTCCAGATTTTGCTCCAAAGCAGCCAAGAAACCCCACGTTTTGTTCCTCTAACACTGCCGGAGATAAAATAATTATAGCAGAAGGATGGTAGCATTTTAAATTACCACCATGTTTTGCACAGCAAATATGTTTCAATGCTTTAAGGGGTAATTGCTTTGAAAAATTCCAGCTGAGACAGCTCAGCCATATTTAAGAATGCATTTAGGGAATAGTGCATTGTTCTGCTCATGTTGTTTAAAGAAAACCCAAATAATTTCACTGATTTTAACCATTTCACTGGCTAAAATCTACCGGAGTCTTTGGTGAGGTCAGAGCTTCATTTTTGGCCAGGCACACGAAAATACATCTAGATTTGGCAAACAGCATTTCTAAAATCATGCACATAGTTATTAAACAGTTATTAGTTGAGGAGCTTGGGAGTCTGAGATTCCATGGATACTGCATATTGTCTTTGCTGACTTTATTTGCAGTTGCTCCTTTTGGTTTTTGGTATCGTTATGGTGCCAAGGAAAGATATACTTTTGGACAAAAATTCATTGGCAGCTATTTTTTTAAACTTACCCCAAAGTCAATTTTTAAATCAGCACTTAGTGCCGAACACTCTCCATGTATTAAATATTGGATGATGCATTTTGTTGTCAGAAAGTGTATTTTCATTTCTAGGTGTGACCTACCAGTAACACTGTCACACCCTGAATACACTATTGGTTTCACACTTATTTTGCTGTTGTTAAATACAAAATATTTGTTAAGATAATGTAGGAAACATCTATTCTGCTTGTACAAAGTAGCCTTTGTTTGCTCTGTCTCTAGATTTGTTCCTGTACTTTTCAAGTTTCCTGAAAAAGGCTGAGAGAGCAGAATAGCAGCATTTTGCAGCTCTCCAAAGCTCACCTGGCATTGCCTATAAGAGGAACAGTGGAGATGAGAACAGCACACCTCTAGAAAACAAAGAGAAAATAACAGAAATCCCAAAAAATCTTGAATGCTATCGCTGAAGTTTTTGGTCTGTGTTCAGGAGCATGACGACTGTGCTCCAGTGGGATGGGTGGAGGCCATCCTGTCTTCATAAGGAAGAAATGTGGTGATACAGACTTGATTAACAGTGTGTGTTCTAACGTTAGAGAGAAACAAAGTTTGTGGGAAGAGAAGGTGGAAGTAAGTAAAACTTCCTAATTTGTTTTCTGTCAGATGAAATGCATGTGCAGCAGAATCATTCCCCAGAATTCCAGCCCTACATTCTGCCTGCTTTCCTCCAGAAGCTTTTAATTTTCTAGTGGGAAGAGGAGACATGCACTCCACCCAGGTTACAGCTGGGAGTTTCTCAGCAGTTGCATGACTCAAGATCTAACAAATGCCGTTAGAAATTGTTCTTTTCCTTTTCTTATCATGGGTGAGTAGATCACTGGTAGATATGCTGTCATTATACACCCTCTGCTGAGAAAGGAGGGGGAGAGCTTTATTAACCTCTCCAGTCCTTTTGGATTGCATGTCCTAGTAATGTATGTTTCTATAAAGCAGCAGATAATTTAGAATTAAAGCAGAACATCTTTTTTTGAAAGGGAACAAATAGATATATTTCTCGTGTCAGGAAACCAGCAATTCATTGGGAAAAAAAATAACATTTTACCATAAATGTGTTCCCTCTAAATTTTATTGAGATGACTTTATACACTGATAATAATGACCTGACTTTGTACAGACCGACATTAATTTTCTCTACAGGGTAAAAGAAACACTACACTAAGATTTTACCTGCCCAGAGTAATGCAGTAATGCATAGTTCTCAGTGTTATGAATGGAGAGGGTGCAGACATGTAAAATATTGCCAAGTCATTGTGCCCCTGGCCATCAGTAAAAAAGAGGAAAATAAATTAGTGCATTAATTAGAACTTTTGTCATATCACAACACAGAGAATGCAATTTAAAGGCTTGTTTGTTTTGTGTTTATTCAAACAAAATAACTTTCAAATGGTAAAATGGAGGTTTTAATCATAGAGGACAAAGGCATAGTTACAGGCTACAAAATAAGATTAAAAATATGTGTTTAAGACAAGTGATATCTAAAGGCTGGAATATCCTCTTTTCAAGTAGTACCATGCAGATACTGAAAATCTTTGGTACAATGACTGGGTGATACTCTAGGGTACATCAGATAAGTTCTTTCATCAAGACACGGTTTTTCCAGAAAGTTTTAAGAGATTGCAGTTAGTGAGAAGTGACTCACATCACCACATCAGACTGTAATGTCAGAGGTTTCTGGAAAAATGTTTGGCATCTTCTTATGAAGCCGAAAGTAAAAAGTATATGTATAAGGATCTAGCAATGACAAGTTCTTATGTTCTTCCAATTAGTGTTAATTCTATTTAAGGGTGGGGTTTTTTTAAAAATTCATTTGTGATTGTGCAATTCGGCAGAAGACTTGTAAATCCTAAAAACTCCTTAAAAAAAAATGAAAAGCTCTCATTTAAGAGTTTATATAGAAGAAATTACCAAAAGCAGCATTTAATAAATCACAGTAAATCAAATTGAAGTACAACTGCATTGTGTACAAAAGCTAGTTAACAAGAACATAATATAAAGGTCTTTAAAATTATAGCAAAGTAAGAAGCTAAAATTCAATGTGCTAAAGAGTATCATAACCCTTCTGCCCATCTTCTCTTCCATCCTTTTGAGAACATCTTTCAGCAAATCAGGACAGAAAATAGAATTATTTCTCCATTACTCTTAAGAGGAAAGCATTGGTTCTTACAGTAGAAAACCAAAAGCAAAACCAACCAATATCTCAACCTGGATGAAAAGCTGAAGAAGATGTTTTAATCTGAAAACGTTAGCAGTGAAGCTGGCAAATTCACACTTTTAACTGCAGAAAATTAGAAGTACTTCTGAAAGGTCTGTGATCAAAGCTTACTTACTAGAGTTCTATCCATCATCATAGTTTTAAGATGGATTTCCATTTTTTTTTCCTCTGTGTATGGTAGGGCTTTGAGTTAGTCAATGGCTTCCATTTTTGCATGTAGAATACATTTAGGCAACTATTTAGATATCCAGGATTTACACTGTTAAAATTTCTCTGAGATCTTGATTAGTAAGTCAGAGATGCCTGAGGGAGAATTTTTCGCTGGGCTCAATGAGTTTTAGATCAGAGTCTAAGTTTTCCTTCTCTCACATATAAATATCACCGTGTACATGCATATTTCTTCTGTTTGTATATGGCAGATATCTCTATATATTCCTTTCTGTTCCTTGTAGACATCTGTTCAAGCCAGCCCCGTTCTTCAATGTGAGAGCTGAGCACCTAACATAAATTGTAGCTGAGGCAGGAAAAGCCTGAGTAACACATCATGTTTATTAGCTTTATTAATCTTACAATAAATTTCATTTATTATAAGATTAATAAAGCTAATAATTGGCTGCACCCCTAAAAGGAAATCTGTATATGTCGTGACACGGAATATTGAAATCTCATCTAACTTGTTCAGAATGATACTTGTTATTAACTAGAAAATTGTAACCTGAGGGTCTTAATTTGAAAATGTCAGCATTTATTATTAACATAATTTCTTTAGCTTTACAAAATAGGCTTTTTGATATTGCTCAGAGCAATGTGTGCAAAAGTTAGTTTAATGGGAAGTATCACTTTGAACTGAGCATTTGATTTTATTAATGCTGTATGTTAGATTTCACATGTATGACTAACCATAATATGAGTAAGGTTTTGAAACTTCTTACTGATGGGAATATACAAGGTACTTGAAGACAAAATAAGAGAGAATAATCTGACTTTATTAATAGAAAGAAATTATTGATATATTTTACTAATTTAAAGCTGTTCAACCCCTTCCCTACTCACTTCTTTCCTCTGGGATTTATTTCCCTATGCACTTTTCTGTCCTGATTGTTAAAATGCTGTAAGCATGGTTTATACAGGTAGAATGTTCATTTGAAGTTTCGTCAATTCAAAGTTGAATGTGCTAGCTTGTGTGAGAGCAAGCATGGAAATTGGTCCTCTGGTCATACCAGTTTAAACTTTCAGCTTTTTAAAAATAAAGGTTAAGAGTTCCCCTTCACTTGCTACATGTTGACTATTTCATTACATTCACATGAATATTAAAACTTCCCCCATTGCCTGGAGGCCCAGGGAGAGCCTTTGGAACACTTAACAGTCTTCTTTTGACAACACAACAGTAGTTGCAAACAACTTCATAACTTTTTTTTGAATTTTTTTTTTCTGTTGTTCAGGGTTCAAAATAAACTTTTTCCACCCTCACCCACTTCCCAGCCATCCCACATTCCCACAGTGATCGCAGAACTCTTTAAGGAGATAATCGACAGCATTTTTTTGCTTGTCAGAAAGTATCTCCAAAATCTAAGTAAGCATTTATTCTTCTTTCCCTCTCAGCAGGTATTTTTTTAAGTACAAATGCAAGGTTACATCTTTTTGCACATGTATTTGATTTTCTGTAGCTGTGTGTCAGTATTAGGTTGCAAAGTTTTCTGCTGTGTGTCTGTCAGAGCATATGTAACATTTGTCCAGATGTAATATGCATATATGGTGAGGGACAGTATGAAGAAAGCAGCACTATAAACTACCTGTATGGTTTTTTCTGGTGTGAAGAAGTGCAAAGTAGAGTTTTTGCATAATCACTTGTTTCTCATCTGTGTAAACACTGCAAGAAACAGATGGAAACCTTCAGAAATAATCATCAGAACTATGTTTTACCAGCAAAGTTCCTGGTAGCTCCTGCAAAATACATTTTAAGTGTGTGGCACTTACAGCTCATAAGGGGGGAAACTAGAAAGCAGAACTTGCTTTCAGACCCTGTACTAAATATGGAAGCAACTGTGGGAAACTGTTTTTAAGAGTTTCGTCTTTTAGCCCCACCTCAAAGGGAGGTACATATAAAATTAACTCATGCACATGAAGTTCACAGCTGGAATTTGGCTACACAGTCAATCCTTCCTGGTAGGTCCCAGTGAGCCAGACAAGTGGTGTCATAGAAGTGCAACTTGAGCCTACAGAAAAAATACATGTAACACAAAAATTTAAGGCTAAGAGTTTTGTCATACCATGACAGCTTTGACCTGTCTTGGGCAACTCAGATTATGGCAGATTTGTGTGACATACAGGACAATCTTTAACCAAATAAATACTCTTTAGTTTCCCCTACCACAATCGTGTATGATGAATCCTGGTAGGAAAGCGACATGCTAGAGCTTAACACACTGCAGCAGTGGTCTCAGCTTTACATGGCTACTGATAAAAAGATAGCCAGGGAACTTGTTTATTTCCATATTGTTCATAAAAAATTGCCTCCATAAAATTATAGAGTTTCTGAAAGGTAGTATTTATGCTGTTCAAGTAATGTACTGCTGAGCTCGGAATATTACTATTAAGAATTTGGAGACCTTGAGCTTTCTATCTTCTTTTCTTCAGCTTTCCATGGCCTATAGTTGGTGCTGGTGTGTAACCAAATGTCTGTGAGTCAAGCAAGAGTCAAGGTGAGACTCTCCTTCCACTGTGCAAAGAAATTACAATAACCCAGCTGTGGTAAATTGTATCACTTTTACTCAAGAAGCATCTCACTTGATTCACAAGAGCATAAGACAATGAAAGGTTTACTGGGATAGAACTAGTAATCTGTGTTTTCCAGATGAAGCTGGCAATATAGTTCTTTCATAGAATACAAGTTGAACATGACCTCCATTTGAATTTAATGGAATCAATAATGTTAAAAAGAGGAACTTGACAATAGCATTGTGCTTCCTCTGGTAGCTTTTTTTTTTTTTTTTTTTTTTTTTTTTTTTTTTTTTTTTTTAATTTATTATTATCATTATTTTAGGAGAAGGCAGTGAATTCTCATTTCCTCTTTCATTGAATAAATCATGTTTCTACACTGCATTATGGCAATATACAGTTGTATTATTTTTAGACTATGGTTATAAATAGTATATTAAATGCTGTCATATTTCCCTCATATGACAGCTTGAGTGACCATTTGTCAACAAAAGATAGTACTCTTGCACAATGATACAGCCATCTGCTGACCACAACAGAGCTTTCTGTGAGAACAAGGAAAAACAAGCTTTGACCTAGCAACAGAAGTTAAAATCATTCAACAGCTTAGGTATGCCAGCCAGAATCACATGCTTTATTGGTCTTTCATGTTGCTGAGGATGAGGGTTCCTATGTACCAGCTATGTCCATGGTGGCAATCTGAAGAGTTTGTTGCAGGACACATTAAGGCAGGATGTGGCTTTGGGGTGAAATTTTTGAAGAAAGTATTTAAAATAATATAGCTTGGTTTTGAAAAAAAAGTTCCTTCTGCTCTAAAAATACAATAAGCATGAAAGATGATCATATTTCTCTGGAGTAAAGGAGATTATTTTCTGAAACAGACTTAACAAATAACTTCAAACTGTTAAACAGTTTTGTTCAGCACTTCTTGAACAAGGGGCAGTTTATGGCTGTACTTCAGCAAAGCAGTTGAGGAAGTGCTTGTCCTCATGTTCAGTCCACCATGATCGGTGTTTATGCACTCTGCTTCTTATTCATGTTGTGGTTTCTGATTCTGCTCCCTTTTTGCCACAACAATATTAGTCTTATCTCTCATATAACATCTGAACATAATTCAAATTGTGTAGTCTTCACATTTCACTCTTCTATAGTATTTTTGCTCATTTTCAAATTAAAATCCTTTGCAGAAGCATTTAGATTATCCCCAGCTGACAGAAACTTTTATGTGTACTACATTATCCTGGATTAAAAAAACCCCAACCCTTTTGCAGAGACTTTTTAGATGTTTCAGATGTGAAAAATAGAATGTGAAGGCTGTCCTAAATTTTAATATATGGGCCAAGAGATGAGGGCTTATCAGTCTATATTGAAAGAGAGGTGGTGAGGAACCTGGAGAGTCCATGGAGAAACTTGAAAAAGATCAGTAGTTTGTGTTTGATAAAAGTGGGAAGCCAGTGCCAGCTAAGGAATGCAGAGACAAAATGATACAATAAAAGTATTGGGCCTAGAAAGTAATTTTCAGAGCAAGAAAGAATAAATGAGAAGGAAAAGACCATGGATAAGGATATATGAAAGCCTTGCTTCAAGCTTTGACGTATGGAAAGAGAGCACCTATTTTAGAGGTGCTGCAAGAAAATAATCAGCAACCTCTAGACACAGCTGACCTGGGAAAATCTGAGTCAAAATGATGCCCAGTTAACAGCAGAGAAGGAAAGCATGTGGAAGCAAGTATTTTCTTAAATCTTCATAGGCTCAACTTGAGCTTGAGTTGACAGCTGGATAAAGAGAAAAGTTGAAAAACATACATTGCAAGTGAACCTGGAACATATAAATGTGCATTCCAAGTAAATTCAGCAACTGACATGCACTGGTTTTGTTAAGCAGTCAGTATTGTCACATATGTGGTATGCACTTGATTCGTAAAGCAAATGTTGTCTTGGTGGTAAACTGATGTAAAAGTTGTAAGATTTTCAGAGATCAATGCAGCATCTTTAATCACAATTTTCCTCTGTATTCAGGTTTTCCTTTTCCATGCAGAAAGAATTCCATATGCCTTATGATGCATGCATAAAAAAGGAACATCCCGTTTATATGAACATGCTCCAGAAAAATGTCCTTAACGTTTATAACTTTGCGTATATGTTCTTGTCTCATGAAGTGAAGACAGTCTTCTTGACAACACTATATACCACTTTTCCTCTGCAAGGATCATATTAAATCCTCTTCAACTAAAAATGAAAATTTCCATCTGTTTAATCTCTCTTGTGAGCTTCTTTTCCTCCAAGTAACTGTGGGTCTCGCATTTACAGAGCGTAAGGTGTTCTTGCCCTAAAGCATATAACACGGGTAATAAAGCAAGGGAGGTGAAAGAGAAGGCACTAAACAGGGGTGTGGAAGACCTGAGCTGGTTTTTCAAGTCTGCCATTGGATATTTGTAACCATATTATTAGTGGCATTTAAAGACATCTAAAAATGTCAAAAGAGCTAAATGTCATCTCAGACTGCAAAAAATATTTGTGTCCCATTAGCTGTGTGACTGTGCCTGAATGCTTGGAAGTCTGCACCTTAACTGTCTAGGAATCAAATAGTTATGGGTGAATAATGGAGAGAGAACACTTCTTTAAGTCTCAGATGTGTTCTGAACATACCTGCATTGGACTGTGACCTTCTCACAAACTCTGGTCAGCTAAGTACCTCAGAGATCTAGACAGGTGATTTAACCACAGCCCCAAAATTCTAATGCAGCTCCTGAAAATACAAACACGGGATGTGAGTGAAACTAATGTAGTACATGAGAAGAAAGACACAGATATTTAGCCTGCTCAACAGTCCTTTTCTTTATAGAAACAACTTTTTTTGCCAGGTTAATATTATTTCTGGAAACAGAGGCCAAAATAAACACTCTTCTTGGACTATCTAATGAAAATCTGTCTTCAGTAGAATAAACTCAGCTGGGTCTCAATCAATCAGTGTTTGAAACATTTCCAGTTTGACTGTTAATGTGATTTTTTGCCAAAATCTTAGGCTTTAAATTTATTTTAGAACTACATTGTTGAGGAAAAGTCTTTGTAATTGATCCTAGCCTATTTTTGGGATTACCAAAATAAGGTCTTGATGGTGGGCAAATAGCCATACTGAAAAAAGATCCCAAAAAGTCTCACAGCTTGGAGCAAAGATCAATGTAACTGTTTACAAAGGGTATTTGAGAGACCACCAGACACTGGAGCATTATTGAGAAGAGTCTGTTGTGTTACTGTGCAGATTTCTGCCCTAGGAACCATGATTTGCTTGTCTTACACAGCAAGAGTGTGCTTCCTTTCTCAAGGAGAAAAGTGAATCCTTATTTATAGAAAAAAAATAACACAAAGAGAAGCTCACATAGGATGTTCATTTCAAGAGCTTTTATAATTTCTAGGAAAACACAGAGCACCTGATTTACATTTGTAATAGAGCTCCTTGACATGAGGTAAATGAAGATCAAGTCTACACTATTTAGTAGCTTAAACAGTCTTAATTAAGTCACTTTTGCAAGAATAACTTCCCTGTTCTTAAAACTTCAAGGCTGCATGTGGAAATAAACAGTGTTGCCTATCTTTGCAGAAACCATTCATAGCTATGCTCTTTCTTTTGGGTATGTCTGAAAAACTTTTCCTCTACACAAAAACTCTCTGCTGTTCTTGGATGAATGGAGATAAAGAACTGGAAACCTATAAGCACTCCATAGTATCACTCCTGTGCTGTTTCTCCCATTGTTGGTCTGGTAAATTAGAAATTGTCATAAAATAAAATAAATAAATAAAGGAAAAGTCTTAGTAATTATTACAACTGAAGTTTTCTTCCCGTTTTCACCCTGAAGGCAAAAGGCACCAAGATGCATTCCTATCTTTCTTGTAGCTCTGCAGTCTGGCTTTTTTAAAATTACACTGTTATTAGTTGTGTGCATAAAGATTATCTAGCTGTCTTTTTATTTGTTCTCTTTGGCAGCCTCAGGACTGACTGGTGATATTTTTCAGCATTATTGAAATATAGGCAACACTCAAGATTTTGTCATTTTCAATTCCAGGTTCAAGTCCCCATTTTTAACATTTTAGACATTTAGTGAATGTGTGTTTGTCTAAAAATCAAATAGAAACATTATCAGATTCAGACCTGGTGTGTCTCTGGTCTGAAATGTCCACTGGAAGATTTCACATAGGTTACACTTCATCTCTTCATTTTTGGCCAGTGCTTGACATAGTAATTGTTTCTATTAGATATAAATTGATTAGAAGGAACATTGCCAAAAACTTTTCTAAATATTATATGTATAATTCCAAACACAGTTGGTTTTGGTTTGAGGTTTCTTTTAAAGTTTCAAGAAAACTAATCTTAACAGAATCTGTCAACTAAAATAAAATATAAACAGGACCATCTTGTCCTACTTTCATACTGACAAGTCCTGGTAGAGAAGTTTTGGAAGTGAATGCTAGATTTCTCAGTCTGCTGTTTATAAAGTAAGACAAAATTCTCTACTCATACAATTTGTACTAAGCCAAATATCTTTTGTTTAGAAAAACATTACTTTGTGATTTGGACTTCAAAGATAATGGATCCAGTGTTGCACTCAGCCAGTTCCTATTTTGTAGGGTTTGGGGTTTTTTTTTCTGATTTGATTTTCTGCATGACAACATTTATAGCTGTGGGTGCTTTACCATTCACTGTAGAGAACCCAGGAGTTTTTACTCATTTTTAACTCGTATTAGCTTTTAAAAATATTTTCTTTAACCACCATTTTCCCGTCAGGCTCCTTGACGTTCAAAGAGTAGCTGGTACATTTTAGTCTGACCTACACCATAATTAAATATGTTTACTTTTACAGGGGCCATGGAGTTTCGACAGGTGGTAACCTGCCCACAATTTATTTTATACCAAATATTTAACACATAACTATGTACAAACCCGAAGCTTTTATTAAGGCTGTAAGAATAAAACTTTTATGACTTGGGAAATGCCAGAATTAAGGCTGCTGATTTAAATTAATTTCTGTCACTTTTTTTTTACAAACATCTGAGTATTTATTGATCCAAACAGTTAAAAACTAGCAAAAGTTTTAAAAAACTCAAACCAGATTTTATAATGGGAAAATCTGAGAGAGTATTACTAGTAAATGACAGTTTCTGCTACTCCTTTAATGAAAAAGAGGGACAACAGGGCACATTTGAGGTTGTCCTCTGGCCATTAGAAACAGTATATGGAAGTAAAGATAGCAGCTAAAGTGGATAAGTTAGATGTCTCTTGCACTTGCTGACATTGATTTAAAACACATTATTTTTGTCCAGCTTGGGACCCTACTCCACAATTCTTGGTAGCCTGAATGTACACTGATGTGATGTACCTCAAGCACACCTTCTCTAAGCAGATCTTCTGTATGAAGGCATGGGAGCACAATAAAGTCTTCCAAAACTTAGCTCTACAGCTATTCAAGAGAAATCTTTCCTCATCATTTTCATGCTTTTCGCATTAGGATGGTATAGGGACCCTGAGGAAAAAGACAAGACTCCTTGTTAAGGTGCTTTGATCAGGAGAATTTCTGGGCAGCCTGGTGATCCATATTTAACTACAAGCCTTCAAAGTATAATGCAAAAATATCTGTCCAGGAGATTCTCTCTAACCAAGTATGAAACCATTAACAAGGATTCTGTGCTGTGCTTCTAATGCTCATGTGGCATTACTGAAGGAGTGCAGTCAGCAATTAGGGGAACAGAAGGTGACTCAAAGATTGTTATTGTTCCAGGAGGCTGAGACTTGTAGCACTGAACTAATGCTGACCAGCCCGTCTAGCCAAGTCTGAGATATTTTTATCATGGTGTCATCCAGCTATGAAAGCATCTCTTGGAAACACTATTCTATTGGCATGTTTTCTGTCAGAAGTTGCTGGGTCACTGAGAGTGAAACATTTCATGAAAGCTTATCTCAGTGAGCCTTATAATGGAATACAGATAACTTTTGATAGTCCTCTGCCAGGCGAGTCAGCTGCCAGTTTTCCATTCAGCCAGATCTACTCCTGTGTGATGGCTTCTTCCTTGCCTCAGGGATCCAGGAATACCAGGACCTCCTGGTATTTGGGGCTCCACTGCTCTTGGAAGAAATTGTTGCTTTTTGGAAATGCTGTGCATCTTTGTTTCCCAAATAACATTGTTAGTGGAATGTCTATTTCCTAGGAAATGTTTTAACAGTTTTCATTCTAAATTGGGACAAATTAAGATTTCAAACTGGTAAGATTTCTCAGAAAATGCACAAAGTCTGAGTCCTGACCAATTCAAAGTATTCATAATACAGCCCAGCTGTAAAATCCCAGATTATGTGAAGTCTGAGAGCCTGAAGGCTTATCCACAGGGCAGATAGAGCTCACTTGGAGGAAGCAGTTGCAACACAGAACAGGTCTGCAGAGCTGTGTGCAGCCCTGTGAGCCGTGCAGAGTACATTGACACACTGATAAGAGGCAGTAGACTGTTTTGCAGAGAAACTTCCACTGGGCTGTGGAAACAATAAAATGCTATTAGTTTCAAGCTGTGGTGCATGCATTCTCCTGCTCACTTTTAGTACAGTTAAGAACTACATTGTGAAAAGGATCTAGTTTTCTCTCAGCCACTGGAGAAAATATTTGTATTTCCTGTCTTTGTTCTATTTTGGCCACAGAAGTAGAAGCCACAAAATAATAAACTTGTACTACCAGGTTAATCTGGTCTACTTTTTTTTATGAACTTACACAAAAACTATTCCAAGTGGTTCCCTAAAATTAATTGGATAACAGGTCATTCCCAAACTTACTTAGAAAAGGAGATTTTTCGTTTGGTTGTAGCTATGCTGCAGAATTGTTGCTGCTGCTTCTGTGCAGATGGAGATTGGCAATGTGTGTTATCTGAGATCTTTGCCATTGATCTTCTCACAGAGAATAGCTCTTCTTTTTTTCACTTGTCAGTATCCATATGCCAAGGTAACAACTTCTTCTTGCATGTAACTTAACAACAATAAAGTATGTCCTTTGAAATATACTGTTTCCTTTTTTTAATTGTTTTTATGAAACCCTGAGACCTTTGCGAGGGTGGGGGAGATTGTTTTAGTATTGTCATTATTCAGTGGAGTTTCTACATCTTCTCCCTTTGGACAGCTGTGTGTTTCCATTTCTTTCCCCATGCCAATTAGATGGTAAACTGTTACCTGTAAAGGGATGACAGTCTAGACATCCAAGGGAGGCTTATTATCTTGTGAGATTTGACACTACTTCTTGATGTAGGATGTAGTAGAGAGAAGTACTACTCCAGTGACATGGCTCTCTCCTCGGTTCATCTAGTTGTTCAGTAATCTAAGGTATAGTTACAGGCAAATTAGTCATCATGGATATCATTGCATGCCATTTTGCATGACATAAAATCGTTCAAGGAAGAAAGGAATAGAAGTTTGACATCTATCCATTTTGTATTGCAAACCGTTTGTAATGGCAATCCCTTGACATGCACTATTACCAGTTCAACTATTATTAGTTCATCTGTACTTTAATTAGGAATCTGTTCACAATGTATAGAATTAATTTATTGAAATCCAACCTAGAAATAGAGGGTGAAGGTTAGTGAACATTAAAAAGAATTTCTAAGCAGGAAACTTAGCAGTTCTGAAAATATTGAAAACACCTTGAGATTCAAATTTGGTAATGTTCTGAAAAACAGTGAAGGATACAAGGCATTGAGCAAAATCAGTGTGTTTCAAATGATACCTGATAGCAAGTTAGATACATTCTGACAGGATTAGTTTCTCCTTAGTTTCATTTTCTTTCTTAGCTAGTGTTCATGCAAAAACCCCATTAGCTTTAATGGAAAAACTCAAAACTACTCCCATGTTTTTTATCTGGCATAAGTATTTAACTATCAATCTTCTTTGGGAACCAACACTTACTAAAAATGACAGGACTAGTTGGAATTTTAGCCTAAAAAAAGTCTTGTAAAAATAAATAATTGAAAATAACCAGACAAAAATATTTATTTTGTTCTGGTTCGGGTTTTGATTAAAGAACAATGCATATCTGAAAAGGTATTGACTGTAAGCAGTGCTGATGGTTGAGTACTAATTCAGATTGATAAGTTAAGCATGTCTGCAAGGGCTGCAGGATCAAATTATTGTTCAACATTCCTATTGTAAAAGATTGTGAAAGATGGGGAAATTATGTGGGGTCTAGATTTAGGTAGCTGGCAAGGATTTTCTTCCAAAACTGTTGCATAGTTAAACTAGGAATTTAAGAAAAGTAAATCACATCGAGCAATTGTGTTATGTATGACTGCTTTGGATGTTTTTTGTCATCCATATTGCAAAATATCATCCAACTCCAAACGTTATTCAAAAATGCTTGATGCAGGTTGTCCAGACTTTTTTTTAAAAAAACTGACTCATGCAGAGAACGCACGAGAAAGAACATTTTGCTTCATCCAGCTGCCTCAACAAAGAAACAAGCAGAGAAAATGTGCCTCTGAGGTTTGGTCAAAGCCAATGGCCTTTAAGGATGCGGTGCATCCCCCCGCGGTCTCCTCCCGCGCCCGGTGCCGCCGTGCGGCCGCCAGGAACGCCAAAGCAGCGCCCGGGGAGCGATCCGAACGGGAGCGGCGGGGGACTGCGAGGAGGCCAGCTCCTCGCCCGGCACGGGGCCGGACAGGACCGGCCGGGGACGGGATGGGAACGGGATGGGGACGGCGACAGGGTCGGGGACAGGATGGGGACAGGGCCAGCCGTGTCCGCCGGGCAGGCGCGGGGCCCGGCCGCCCTCTGCCGGCCGCCGCCCCCGAGGGGCTCCGCGGGACGTGCGGCTGCTCCCTGAAGGGTCTCGCTGGCCTCGGGAAGACGGATTTCGAGACGGGCAAAGGCCGCCTCCCGCTGCACGGGGAGCGATAGAGCTGCTGCGTCTATTTGAAGGTGGGGCTAAGTACATCGGTTTGGGTTCTTTCTGGGTTTGTGTCTTTGTTCAGAGCAGCAGGGCTGTTCTGTGGCAATTGCCACACTCTTTCTTGCCTACCAGGTTCAGTTTTGGCACTTGCAGACGGTGCTTGTCGGGGGAATCTAACAGGATATGCTCTTTTCTGGACAGACATCAAACAGGTACCAGTGCCTGACTGGGGATGTAGGTGCGCAGACCAGTTCTGTATGAATTTTAACCATTGCCAGGTCTGAAGAACCCTCCCCAAACTGCATATAGTGTAGCTGTAGAAGCCCCTTACTTCTTTGATCCGAACCACTCCTTTTGTGCCAGCAAACACAGCCAAACTGAAAAATGCCATGAAAAACAGAAGTGTTGCACCAAACCATCTTTCAAACTTGGGAAGTAGGGACTCTCCCTCCTTACACAGTGCCCACACAGGGAAGGAAAGCAAGAGTATGACAGGTACAGCTTTATGTGTATTTACAAACAAGTCACTGACTTCAGTTTGGATGTTCAGCAGGTTTGCTGGGTGATTCTGGTACCTATGCACCTGTAGGCAGAACCTACAAAGAGCACCATACAGCTGATATGCCCTATACTAGACATCAGCAAAACATACTTTTTTACCTGTATTATCCCCTCCATTTAATTGATGCACAGCTTTTCAATCATCAGGGATGGCATACACGTGCTTATGCTACTTGTCAAACCAATGACAGCATTTCTCACTGCTGCATTCTGTGTTATGGACACTTCCAAAGCCAAATGTGTGAATTAATACTCTTGTTGGCACTATCACTGATGTGATGTTTGCCTCTCTAACAACTTTTTTTTTTTTTTTTCCCCAGAAAAAAATTGTTATTAAGGTTCAGGTTTGAAGGTAAATTCTATTCTTATTTTTCGCATCAGTATAGAAAGAGCTCAAATTGAGGAGAGTTGCTCTCGATCTGTGTATTGTCTGAGAACATGATGTCACACGTCATTTCATGAATTATTAGCCTGAAGGTGTATCTACTCTGGGAATCATCCCCAACTCTATAGCCTTTTTTATGGCATTTCTGAAGATGATCCAAAGATTAGTTTGTATCTTATGTAGCTTTATATGCATTAGCACAGATCCCCAAAATAATACAGCTGTGATAGCAATGTATTGGCTGCAAAACTTATCAAGGAACTAGAGAAAACAGACAGGTATGCATTCATTCAGGAAAAAAATAGCTCATGCAGAGCTCCATACTACCACAGCTGGGCTGTGCATTCCCTGCAGGGACAAACTGTGGAGAGTTATCTCCATTTATTCTATGCCTTTTTGTAGAGCTGCTGGAAGCCATAGGAAAACATAGGCTTTCTCAGGAGCAGGTGACCCTGGAATTTGACTTCAGTTGAAGGTCAAGGCAAAGAGTGAAGGAACTGTTGGGCATTTCATGTAGGATCTGGTCTGGCAGAGCTGACAGGTATCCCTGTCCCAGGCAGGTGTTCTAGAACCTGTCAGCTCACCAACCGTGCAGAATTCAGCAGGGGCTACAATCCCTGTGTGTTGGAGCCTTTACTGCTGCTGCATAGGGCACTTCCATTTTTACAGGCCAGTGTTCTCAAAATAAGTAATGCTTAGTCAAAAAATGGTGACCCAGTTTGCAAGTGATGTATTTGGTATGCTTTTCCAGTAACAAGGGAAAGAGTAAATGAATCAGCCATAAAAAAAAAAAAAAAAAAAAAAAAAAAAAAAAAAAAAAAAAGAGAGAGAGAGAGAGAGAGAGATATTCCCAAGAAATTTCAAACAAATCAACCAACAAAACGATGCTGTTTCTCCTCTTTCCTGTTATAAGTGATAGCACAGGCACTGTGTGAGAGCATTGCAAAGATAGTCTGAAGAGGTTTTACATGTGTGTGAGCCTGTGCATGGAAGGAAGCTGAAGCTAATGAATCAATAAATAGAATTTTCTGTATTTGTTCTTCTGTGCATAGGTATTGTATCTGTGCTGGTTGACTTCCCAAAGCGGCATCGCAGTTAGTGCTGAACTGGACACATACTTGGTGTGGCTTTCCCGCGGTAGCATGTGGGAGAAATTAGATAAGCGAGGTGGCTCCTGCTGCGGGGAGTTATTCACGCCTCGGAGCACTTGAAAGGTATGCTGATGCTCACACCTCGGTGTGAGCGCTGCCAGGAGCGGTCCGGGGAAGCTGCTTTATCAGGAAGCAAGTACACACGGGCACAGCCACATGGCTGGTCTGTTTAAAATCGTTCCTTCGCTTCGGTTCTTCTGCGGCCCTCGGCAGCCTCAGAGAAAACGACAGCTGCGGTCGTGGTTATATTTGCTGAAGCTTCCTGACGGTTGAAGTGGGAACCAAGAAATCCAAATTACCTATAACTTTAGCCGTGTGAAATTTTTTCCATTGGTAACTGCGTCGCCCGCGTACTTTACTCCTGTTCGGTTGAGGTTTCAGTTGTTTGGCTTTTGGGGTTGGTTTTTTTGTGGGTGTTTGTTTGTTTGTTTGTTTGTTTGTTTGGGGTGGTCTTGCTTAGTAAAACCACTAGGAATAAAAGCCAGCCTTTAAAGACATGTACATATCCCTGGCTGGTCGCCGTGGGATAACACAGCCAAGAAACGCCGGCGGGAGAGCCGGAACCGGCGGGAGCCGCGGGGCAGCCCCCGCCTCCGCCCCACCGCCGCCCCGGGCAGCCGGCAGGGGCTTGGAGGAGCGAAGGAGTTAAAGGGAGGCGCTTGGGAAATTTGATGCTAACGAAGCCCCAGGAATGTTGCACATTTCCATTCCCCTCCAGCTTTCGGAGGAGGTTGTTCCCCGCTGCGGGCAGCCGCTCCGAGGAGCACAGCCCCGAGGCCGCACTTGCTCCGGGCGCACCTTCCCGCAGGTTAAGTCGGGAGACGCCGGGGAGGGACGGGGGTGAAAAGTTTTTCCTGGATTTGGGATGCTGTGACGGTACCTGCACAACGGAGGGAGAGAGGGGTGTGGGGGGCGGGGTTCCGCGGCTCCGCGCACCCCGGGCTAGGGCGGAGGGAGAGGGGCATCCGCCCTGACCCGCCGCGGCCTCTCTTCTCTTGCAGGCGCGGCCAGAGATGCCGGGGAGACGGCTGTGGTGGGCGCGCTGCTGGCTCGGCGTCTGCCTCTCGCTGCTGGGCGCGGGGGGCGGCTCAGCCGAGCCCTGCCGCGGAGCCCCGTGCGAGGGCGGCTCCGCGCCCCCGCCGCCCTGCCGCGGACCCCGCTGCGGCGGCCGAGCCGGGCGCCCGGCGCGCTCCTTCCTGCACACCGCCGCGCCGCTGCGGCCGCCGCAGGGCAGGGCAGCGCCCGCCGCCCCGCCGCCCGCCTGCCCCGGCGGGGACTGCGCCGCCAACGCCACCCGCCGAGACTGCCAGGGCCTGGAGTGCCGGCTGCTGCCGCCCCGCCTGCGCCCGCGGCCCCGCGGCCCGGGCTGCGCCGCCCCCGCCGAGGGCTGCCCCGAGCCCGCCCTGCTGCGCGCCGCCGACAGAGCCGCCCAGTTCGCGGGGGACGACTTTGCCCACGCCGCTCCCGAGCGAGGCGGCGGCGCCCCGGGCGTGCAGCTCACCTGCGACGTCAAGCCAGGTGCGGGGCGGCGTGAGGGGCCCGGGGGCGGGAGGGCGCACCCCACACCGTCACCGCCCTGCCGTGGCACGGAGCGTTCGTGCCGCCCGCGGAGGTTCAGTGTGGTCACGGAGAGCCGCGGGGTGCTGGCTCTCCTCGAGCCGGGCAGGTGTCTGCCGGGCCAAGGGGCTTCAGCACCTCTGAGAGCCCGGACGCAGGGGCACCTGAGCGACTGCACAAGAGCTCCTTGTTTGGGGAGAGTTGGGAAGAAAATCTGGCACTGGTCTTCGCACCATGTGAAGGGATTGCTGCCGTGGCTCCTCTCTCTGCTCCCCTTCATCTCCCCTCCATAAACACATGCACCTAGTAGACCTAGAGCTGATGAAACGTGGCAAGATCTTTTTAGAGCTGTTTTTAAACAAGCTGAAGTCTCTCTCTCCACAGTCTGGTTATTTCTGGTGTTCTTGATTTATAGCAACATTGTAAAAGGCTTCCGTGTGGTGGGCGTATGTTCCATACCCGGACTGGTGCCATTGGTAAGAAACTTGCTATTGCTGCCAAACTGTCTTGCTGTAATAGCCGGGGGAAAAAACCAACTGTAAAGTGTCTCTTACAATGCATTGTTCAGAACACTTGCCTGCCCATTGACAAGTACAACTCTGGTGAATTCAGTATCCCTGTAGGAAGCCAGGTATATCTATGGTTATACTCATAGGTCAGCAGAAGATGTCTCTAATTGTCAGAGATTTGTGGATTTACTGACATGAGGAGCACTAGAAGGTCTTTAATAACTACAAAGCAGTTTGGATTCTGGTTTACTGCCTTGTCTGAAAGATAGCAAATATATTATTAGGAAGGATGATTTATTTGCCATTGATGTCAAAAGCTAATGAAAAGCATGAAGAAGGTAATCTAAGCTTTGTAACATCTATGTGGCAAATAGGAGTGCCGTGACTGCTTCAGACATCAGAGCACATGCTAAGCCTACAAGTTATCAAGGTTCTACCTAGTGAAGTGACATCTCCTCTAAAGGAGACTGCTGCACTTGGTGATTCCAGTCTCAGGACTGACATTTAAGCCCCCCCATGCATAATGCAGTGACACTGTCTACTTTCATCTTGCCTGAAACTGTACACAAATGTTGTAGAGAACCTCTGTATGCTCAGTGACAAAAAGTGGACAGAAAACAAGTCAGTATGGTTAACCTCTCTTTTCTCTGCTCCTGTGCATACTCTTCTTCGTGTTGTCATAAATGCCATGCCTCCGTTTTGCTGAAGAACCCAGGATATTTGCATTTTGTCCATGCCAAGGTCCTTCTCTGTGTTATACACGCTTTGGCAAATAGAAAGAGCATTCTGCTTGTACAGAAAAGAGCAATACTTTCGGATGGTGCTGAAAACAGACATGTTGTATCTCTGTTCAAGTCTTACAAAGAGCATCCAGCTTAGCACAAGCTCTTTCTCCAAACATTATCTTATTCTTTGGCTGTGTCTGGTCAGTCTGTGCTGCCCAGTCTCCAATACTGTCAGCAGTTGCAGCTAACATGGTGAGTTACATGCACCTTTCATCTCCTGGGCCTTAGGTTTGGGTCCTCTGTCCTCTCTGATATGGGTCACAGGAATTAAATCTAAAGGGTCAAAGGGTGAAGATGTTCAGAGGCTCAGAGTTCAGTCTTTCAGTTTTATACTCTTTGCAGCCCTGATGTGGGCGACGTCTTGGAGGAGGAGAAGTGTGGTTAGAAGTTCCCCTTAACAAAATCCTTGAATGTGTCAAGAATGGATTATGGGTAGTGGTGATCATGGATTTCTACATTCATCTTCCTGTAGCAGAGAGAAGTATCCTATAAATAGGAGAGAAAGCAGTGTACAACACTGCCCACTAAACCATGTAATCTCACAGAGGGTGCTGTCTGCTTGGAACACACGGCGAGCAAACCTGTGATAACACACAAGCTTCTGTGTGAGTTTTTAGATGAGGACCACTGCACCCTCAGACATTCTCCTCTTGCACTGCTATTGCCTTGTGCCCACTGCTGCAGTTGGTGTGAATGAGTCTTGATGTAAACATCCTTCTGTCCAGACTGGACAGAGACATATATACACGTTTTGCCCATTCCAAACACAGGACCCAACCCAGTCCTTCATAAGGCAGCTTTCTCTCCTAGGAGTGGAAGAACAGCATACTAAATTCATCAACATCCAGCAGCAATTCCATGTGTTTGGCATCAGGAACAAAAAATAAGGCATTTTGATAGTGTTTGGTTTCCTTCAAGTCAGTGTATAGGCAAGCATCCAGCATTCTACTCTGCTTGCAACCTCTAGCATTCTCTGTGTTTCCCTGAGACCTTCTTTTGAAAACAGGTCAATGGGTTTCCTACAGTAGTGCAGAGGAATTCCCATTGGCAGCTAGAGTCAAATCTTGCAAATGAGCATGGTTTGTATAGCAATTCCAGCATGGCTTGTCTACTGAAACAAGCAGAAGAAATAATGTGATAATCAGATCTTCAACTGGGGGGAATGCATTGACAATTGTCTGGGAAGAGCTGCAAGTCAAACAGATGTAATGTCCATGACAAGGGGGAATGGCTTCCCACTTAAAGGAGAATAAGATATGAGGAAGAAATTCTTTACTGTGAGGGTAGTGAGGCACTGAACAGGTTGTCCAGAGAATTCGTGGATGCCCCACTCCTGGAAGTGCTCAGGACCAGGTTGGATGGTGCTCTGAGCACGCTGGTGTAGTGCAGGGGCATTGGAACTGGATGAACTCTAATGTCCCTTTCAACGCAAGCCATTATTTGAAGATCCAAGAGACAGATCAGTGACGTCCTGTCATCCTGTGTTTTTAAGGAACATTTCTGCCAAGGTACGATTTCAGCACATCACTAATACCAACTGAATGGGATGTTTCTTTGCTGTTGACCTCTCTTCAGACAGCTGGGCTGCTGGAATATACTGCCTAGGTGACCCAAAGGCCACTTTTCTACCTGTATTAATTCACTGTGCACAGGTAGAGACCTGGTGGCCCACCCCAGCGTATGGCTGCCAGCTTTGTGACAGTGCCTGAGTAGATTTGCGGTGATTCATTAGTAATTAAAATATCCCTGCTCTGGTTAACCTGCTGGAAAAAACTGTTTTGGTGAACTGAACAGTCTGTTGTTCAGCCTGTCTAAAAGCCCCATTCATGCTAGGTGCAGTCTACTAGGTGCTTGCTGAAGGCCATGCCTGATGCCAGTGCTCTGAGGTACAGGCCATACCAGGGACTCAGGCTGATTCCCAGCATGGTGTCTGTGTTTGCAGGCTCGTGTACGTCAGACAGGTGACTTTCACTCTCCACCAGGCTGCCTGTCACAATCAGCTTGTTTGCAGGGGTTACACAAATCTCTTCATCATCTCTTCAGCCAGTATCACCAACATCACACCTACTGTCTGGAAGACTCCTGCCAACTGCAGATGAACCACCATTTCTTTTGGCCAGGTGAAGAAGCTGGAGTGCAGACTCATAGTCCCATTTCACATCAGATGAGCCCATTCTCCCTGCTGTTTCTCAGCAGCACCATGAGTGCACCTTACTTCAGATGAAAGACTGGCATCCCAAAAGAAGGAATGCACAGAAACTGGGTTTTGTTGTCTTACTGGGCTTTGATTTCTCAAATCCAGTATACTGCAAACTACCTTAATATTTAAGTTAATGCTGAAAAATAAAAATGAATGTGTGCCTTATGCTGTGAGTAAAGCTAACCAAACAGCAAAATATTTTGGGAATTCTATACAAAAACTGGATATGGTCTTTGTTGTGTCATCCTTCATATTCTGTGCTTGTAAGAATAAAAATCAGTGCTGCTCAAGAACATATGAGTGATTATATGGATTGAGGATTCTCTTTGGCAGTGTCCAGCAGCAGATACTGTAGGAAGTATGGCACGATATTTTCCTAGTTTATTTTCCCAGCTCCAGCAGTTTGTTGCTTAGATTTCCTGAATCTGATCAATGTCTGTCTTTAAGCCCCAAATTGATTTTATTTTTGAAGTTTTAGTGTGTATGGAACTGCTAACTGCTGCCTTCATTTAATGCCCTTTAATTCTTATATTGGAAGAAAGACTGAAAGTCTTTCCATATTTACTTGCTTTAGGATACCTGTAATAGAGCACAGTTTGGGTTGGCTTTTTTTTGGTTTTGTTTTTGTTTTTGGTTTTTTGTTTGTTTGTTTTTGTTTTTGTTTTGTTTTGTTTTTCCTGATCCTGGAAAGTCTTACCTACTTTCTCATATTGCAGCAGTATCATGTTAGGTTTTCCTTGCTGCCCCTTTTGTGAACTTGTGAGTTCTTCTATACTCCTTTTTGAGATGGGAAACCAGGACTGCATTCTGTATTCAGATGCTCTATTGATAAATGTAATGTCATAATGATATATTATCTTCTATGCTCTTCTTCTAATTAATCCTAGCATTTTATTTGCCTTTCTGACCTCTGTTGGGCCCTGAACTGATGATTACATGGCTCTGTAGCCCAGTGTCTGTATCTAGATGTATTACTTCAAGATCATTTCCAAGGGGTAATAACAATCTACAAGTATGACATTTGATCTAAAAAATCTTGGACTTTTTTTTTTTTTTTTTCAGTGAGAACCCCAATTCACCTTTATCTCCTCTGAACTTCTTTTTTGTCATGTTTTGGCTGCTGCTCATATCATAGACTTCTTCTGCAGCTCTTTGCAATTGACCCTTACTTTTACTATCCTTAATAGCTTAGTATTCGCAGCATGTTTTATCACTTCATTTTATCACTTCTACAGTGAAAATCGGCCATTTACTCTTTATTGTGTTTGAACATGTACATGGAATGATTAATCTGTTATTGATGTGGTGATTAATTTATGCCCTGAAGCAGGGGCAATGATGATTTCATAAGCTGCTTAAGATATGGAAAATCCTGTGGTTCCATGAAGGGACTACAAAGATAGTAAAGGAACTGACCTTATAATGATGACTTGAATTTAGTCAGACTTTTCATTAATTTGCTAAAATTGGAATGTTTTTGAAGAGATAATACAACAAGCTTGGACAATAATAAATCATTTGTATTTCAGGAGAAAATGAAGTTCCATCTGAAGATGCCCTAATACTACAACTGCACCTTGCAAAAGGGCACGAGAAATTCACTGAGATGCTAAAAAGCCAGCAGCAGATCATCGTTGATTTGCAGCAAAAACTTTCTGAACAGCAGCATGTGTTGGTTAGCCAGCAACGGGAGATTCTTGAACAGCAAAGGAAAATGTATGAGCAAATGGATTTGATCAAAGTCCAATATGGCATGCTTTTTGATACAGTGAAACAAATGTCATTTCAGAGTTTGCAAGAAGATATTCAAAATTATTTTGAAAGTCATCTTCATGGACTTCAGAACCAGGTCAGAAACCATCTCCAGAAGTCATACTCTGTGCACAAAGTAGAAGTGGATGCAAAAGTGATTAACGTTGGAGAGTCTTTGCTGGACTGTGGCCTTTGTGAAAGTGATGAATTTTGCAATTTCCAAAAGACACCTTCACAATGTGAAAAATGCACGTTGTGTCCTGCTGGGTTTTTCCAAATGGCCGAGTGTTCTGCAAACTCTGATCGGATTTGCCAGGTGAAACATAATTCTGTATCTTTCAGTTATTGCTTATGAAGCATTTTGTTGGACATATTGGGATAACGTTCTGGAAATAACTACTTGGAGAGCTAAAGAAATCCAGTTTGGATCGTGTGTTTTACTGAATGGTCTATGGAACTTCAAAGTCTGCCACAAGGTTTTTTTTTTGTGGGTTTCTCTTTAGAATTTAGTGTTCTAAATGAGGCACTGGTTTGTGCCTGTTGGGTGTGACACTTTCCCAAACCTGACAGCTGGCAGGACTTTGATTCTTTTCATTGTGGTAGGAAAAGAAGTCCTAAAACATGCAGACTTGTGCATGCTAAATTTGTTTATTTAATTCCATTACACTCTACAGGAGCTTCTAGACATCCATGAAAAGCACAGAAGAGCTTTATTAAGCCTAAGTCAGACATTTATTTGTAAGTTTGGAAACTGAAGTTGTCAGTTAAAACAAATGTAAGAACTAGTTTCTTCTTAAACATAACATACAAATACACAAATATAGAACATGGATACTTCTATTTTTAAATACATTTTATTATAAAATACATTTTATTATACAACACAAAACTAGCATTCAAGCACAATAAGATGGTTCTTTGTTTGCTTTCTGTCATTTAAAAGTCCTAAGATACATGGGCAACTTGCTATTTAAAGCAGTATATCTTGTTTGCTAAGTGTTGCCCCCAATTCTTAGCTTAACATGAACCTGACCAGATACCGAGGACCTGAATGTGTCTGTCCAGTTCCCTCTCTGCTAGCCTCAATTTTCTTTAATGCTAGCATGTAAAGGCAAATATAGCCTGTTTTCCTTTCCCCTCTGCCTGCTGTAGGGTGAAAGGAGGGGTTGTTGACAGGGAATGTTACTTTCTAATTTTCACGTGTGTTTTGGTTAGCAGCTTCCTCCCAGACTAAATGTCCTTAAAAGCCTTTCCTAACACTGTCTCAGTGGTTGCAATGTCCTTCAGATCAATTGATGGGTGCACGTCTCTTGGGGATGTGCATCATTATGCAGCCCCTCTGTTCAGCTCATCTGCACACTGCTTGCTTTCTGTGGCAAGTGCACAGTACTTTTTGGTACCTGGTTAAAACAGGTAACAAATCCAAAGCAAAATTGTCCTGCTCTAACATGCTTATGGGATCCACCCCTTCTCCACCCCTATATACACCTATTACGGACAGATGGATGTCACAACCTGAAACGCTTGTTTGAAATTTAAGTTGTCATGTTAAACTGTTTCAATATGATTCTTGTGATTTACAGGACAGAGATGAGTGCACTGAATCTCCAAGCATTTGTGGTGAGAGGATAAAATGCCTCAATACTCCAGGTAAGTTATATTCTCTGATCATTCAAGAATGAGGGTAATTAGATCTTCAGGAATAGGACAGAGAAATAGATAAGGACTCAGGCTTGTATGTTAGTGAGTAGCGACATGCACAGCTTGCTGGAATCAAGGGGGTTAAAAAACACTAATCTGTAAATGGATAGCAGTTCTCGTAGACAATGGGCTATTTAAGACATTAATATCCTTTAGAAGCATTGGATGGTCCCTTTTGCCTTATTTTCATGGGGGCTTATGTGCTTTGCTTTTAATTTTCTCTTATGACCTGACTTTCTTCTTGTTTATGCTGGTGCAAATAGGGCCCAAATCAAAGATATTGCTCCTAATGGAGAAAAACAGTGGTCATTTTCCTTCTGGTGCACTGGGGTAGATGCCTGATTTGATCTAATGAAGACTCTTATAAGACCTCCCTCCATGTATCTTACTCTCTTTAGCAACAGCATTGCCAAGTACTGAGAAAAGATCAACAGTTTCCATCATTTGAGGATCCTGTGGGGGAGTTTTTCAGACATTTAAGAACAAATCTGTCTGGTGTTTTGCATTGCAGACTTCATTAGTTCATTACATTCTCACATCAAAAGTGGCAAAATTAATAGACATACTGAGCAAATTTTATCCAGGCACTAAGTTTCTTTATATTTTTTTGGTCATCCAAAAAAACCTTGAAAGGAACTGAAAGGAACTCTGTGATCAAACAGAGCGTTTCACCAGTTGTGACCTGTAGCTGAGGTCTCACAGTCAAATAACCCACGAAGACCTTCATTAGATTTTATGTTTTTCATCCTCTAGGCTTCTAGACTTGTAAGAAGAGCGTGGCCTCTTTGAGGGGCAAAGGGCTGTTTTCAGCTGATAATGAGTGATTTGATTTTTTTACCCAGTAACTAGTGGAGGAAAATGGGGAACCCTTGAAAAGATTAAAAGAAGGTGGGGATTTTCTTATATCGTCCTTACTTCCTCTGGACAGGAATTGTGTTGGTTTGGAGGATGTTACTACAAACACTACAGGAAACTGGAAATGACTTGAGGAAGAAAGCACTTAGCATTGCCTTATGTGGTAAATGCTGCACATGAGGTGCTGTCAGTCCTACAAAGGAAGAGAGAAGACACTTTTGGAGAATCTTAGAGGTGGACAGCTGGAGGCAAGACAGTTTAGAGCACAAGATTTGAGTCGGAGCATTGGAAAGGTGTAAGGCTTTGTCTTGTCTTTACTGAGACATTGGGTTTGCTCCCATTGGTGTTTTGTTGGATGGAAGCCCACAATGCCTCAGCCCTAGGAAAGGAGAGCCACCAATGTGGAAGTCATTTGGTGTTGCTCTAGTCTGAGGCTTGGAGGAGGGAAGGCTGTAATGAATTTATTCAGTGGGTTCCGTGTAGGGGAGCCAGACCAAGAAAGGGTCTGTACAACTGCTGGAGGAACGTAAGTGAGGGCAAAATGCTGCCAAGAAACTGATGGGTAGTGATGGTGTGTCAGACCACAGAAAGGCAGTAGCAATGTGTTTGGAAGGAAAGAAACCTTCCCTCTCTTCCTCTTCTCCCAGTTTTAATGGTTGTGTGTAGATACATGAAAGCAAGTTATTACCCATCACCTGGACAGGAATCGATGTCCTGTCAGTGTTGTTCCCATCTGTCATGGAAGAGAGAGTGTTCCTATTATATTTTGTTAGAGACCACTGCTACTTTCAGCCTGTCTGTTCATGATAACTCATTACCTTACACAAGTGCAATTAATGTGTCAGGAGAAAGGCTGAAACTGAATGTCTGTTTTGGGTAAAGAAGAGAAGAAGGGGATGTAATGTGACATATGAGTTCCAGATGTTGAATGTGCTTTCTCAAGCTGCACGCAAAGGTTGTTGCATCTGTAGCAACTCATGTTCAATGTACAGTGTGAGGGGAGACAGAGAAAATAACAGTAAAGAGTCATGTAGATAGGAGCCTCTCTTTCTTCACCCTTCCACTTTCCTCTACATCGTACCTTCTTCCCCTGCTGCTTTTTCTCACTTCTGCCTGGGATGAGAGTTGTTGATTTATTTGATTAAAGGCTAATCATTAACAGTTAGGGGTGTGTAATCAGTGAAAATAGGGTTTGGTGCATCATTTCCTTCTTAGACACCATGGGAGAGTAGTTAGTCAGGTCATTTATCCAACAAACAGAATCAACCAAAGGCACTCACCCTGGAATGCCATGCAAAATAAAGAGGACTTACTCTAGAACTTACTGGCAGATGCAGGGGGAAGAGAAATTAAAACCTTGACAGCCCAGATTTGTAATGAACCATATTGGTATGTGATGATCCAAATTTGACATAGAGGGTTTAGAAAGAGAAGGATTCCCACACTTAATCTGCCCAAATGTAACTTTTCCATCAGTCAGTTGTGAGTAGCAGCAGCAGAAAAATACATGCATATCTGACTGTGATTGCCTTGCAATTACCTGGCCTCTGTGAGTGGCAAGGGCTGGGGAATGTGCTACAGAAAGACTCAGTTTCACAAAGCCAGGTTGAGTACAGCTGGACTGCTCACTGTGAAACCAGGTGCAGTAGTGCTCAGAGAAGGGAACCAGGAAGAGGTGGCAGAGGTTGTAAATTGATAAAGAGCAGTGGGAAGAAGTCCCAGCATGCTGCTGTGCTGGTTTTCTGCTGTTTGGCTATCATTTGCTGCTTGACCTCTGCTGGCCAAAGGGAAGGGTGCTGCTCTTGCAACTGTGGCCACAGCAAGAAGCAGTCTATGTGCTGCTTTGAAGTCCACACAGAGGGAACACCTGCTGCAGATTTAACCAATAAAAGACTAGACAGCAAATTAGTGCATGTAGCCATCACAAGTATTTGTGAAGCATGATATTTATAAATACTGAAATATACACTAAAATATTTTTAAGAAACGAATAGTGTAAAAAGTGTTCCTAGGCACTACTGAAAATTCTCTCTACCATGTGAACCAGCTGTGATGTGTGTACTTAGTATCAGTTCATCCAGTATTTCTCTGTGATGGTGGAGCTACTGATATAGAAGTGGTTAAGAAATGTCATGTGAGCAAATACATAATGGTTAAAACTGATTTCAAAGGGAAAGATTGCCTGGGACTTTTTTTCTATAGTCCTTCTAGAATGTTTTTAGTTGAAAAATGTATTCCTATTTATTTGGCTTCTGTTTATCATAAAAAAATGAGACGCTTTCAGAGAGGAACGAAGTGTTAAGTTTCTCTTGACTTTTTTCAGATGGAAAAAATATTACTGTTCTGCAGTGAACTCTTGATAAAATTGTACCTGATCTTAGAAGAAATATTCTCACATCATAAATTGTACAGTCCTACATATCAGTGTTAGTGGAGAGTCATCACTTAAGTGCATGAAGTGTAAATAGACAAAGTGATCTGAGGGCAAATATATGAAGCCTGTATAAATTAACACAGTGTCTGGTGTTCTCTGCTGAATAATGTAGTATCAGAAGTGAGTTCTAGCCAACATTCTGACCTCCCCTGTGGGCCAGGTTCATGTGTACTTGCAGTTTGCAGCAAGTGTCGTGAGCTTTTCTGTCTACATCAGCAGTTGGCACAGCCAGCCCCACCCTGGGCTAGTAATGAAGAATCCATTGTTGGGATCCATGCAAATGCTTGTAGTCCCAGTCTTAGAACAAACCCCAGCCCAGGTACAGGAAGTTTCCACCTAAAGAATAATGCAAGTGTATGACATAGGGTCTAGATACTAAAGGATATTTAAGAAGATCTATTAGAAAGATGATTATTGAGTTTTGATCATGGTTGTAAAAAAGCATAAATTAGTGCATTAGTGATTAAGTTTTGAGGTACAAACTGCACATGGTTATTCTTTAGGATGCCTCAGCTCTTGTGTGTTAGTTCAGATCCTGAAATCTCCACACATAATACAATGGTTTTTAGTTCTGGTTGCTCCATGTGGAAGCACTGGCAGCTGCTGGTGCTCTTGGAAAATTCCCACAGAAAATTACAAGCTGTTTTTAAAACCCGTTTTTTTTGGTATGCATTCTTTGATCCATTGATGTCATGGTATACCATTTTACAGCATGGACTTGCTTTATGTCAAACAGCACACATATATTCTCCTCACTGTTTGCAGTGTTTTACTTTTGCTTGATCACAACCACTGGTGTCCTGTGTCTGAGGGCAGTGGTTTTCCACTTTTTAAATGCATGGGCTGCTGCATAATGGTTTTAAGCCTGCTGTTTACAGTTTTGGTTTTCCTATTTGTCCCATGCAGATTTTTTAAAAAACTGTATTCAGAGTGAATGCCAGGGGTCCTTGTCCCTTGGGTTGTAAAGTACTGCTTTAGTGCACATTTCTCCCTGTGTAGGGGAGCTCTCCATTAGTTGAAAGGAGCTGCTCGGTGTTACCAGTCACTGTGTCTTTTATGTCAGAGAAGGAAGAGACTGTCTTTGGAGCAGTATTATTGTATCTGATGCATTTACTGGTTTTGGCTAGAATTACCCCTGTGTAGATTCTTTTTCACTCCAAACCATTGTACTTGGCTTGGACAAGGTGAGTTATGCCTAATATTTCTTCTGTAATTTATGAAGGTTCCCTTAATAGCATAAAGTGATCTAACATCATAACTGTCTTCTGGTTTCTCCCTTATGATTAGATATATATCAAAGATGCTTGATATGTGGAGCTTTAGAGTTAGTATTTCAAAGGTATGACAATAAAAAAAGTCCATTTCCTGTGCACAGGTGGTTTCCGATGCCTTGGAATTGGTGAGAAAGATGCAGCTTTGGGAATGTGTGGAGAAGAACATTTCTTTAATAAGGAAATGCAGGAATGCCAAGCATGTTTAAAGTGTGAAGATGGAATGGTGGCTGTGCCTTGTTCCACTGTCAGTGACACGGTTTGCTCAGCAGCCAGTGAAAACAAGCTCTCAGAGTCTTGGGCTGCAAACATCATTCTACCCTCTGTAAAGCCTGGCATCTCTCAGGTTTACTCTGGCTTGAACTTGAAGATAAAGGGAAAGCTTCCCTGTGATATCCTGTCCACTGAAGAGAGCAGCCTGGTATTCAGGCAACATGGTCTGTTGTGGACTGACCTAAATTTTGCAGTAAAGCACAACTGCAGGAACTTTTTGCAACTTTCCTTAAAGCTTAATGGGAGTGAGGAGGACTATGAACTGAGTGGTGTTCGAATTGAGCAGCCAGAAGGAAAGTATTTCCAGAGCACTAGTTTAAGCAGTGCTGCTGAAATAGAGCCCAGCCAAACCCTTTCTGTGTATTTGAGGAGCCCTAATCAATTCTGCAATCAAAGCAAAGACTTAAATATTTATGATCTTGATACCCCACTCAGTTTGTTTTGGTTGTCCCATGACACAGGTGCTGTGGCACTCAGTGCACAGATGTCAACAGCAATGCATTACCAGACCAACTATCGACCTACCTTTAAAATAATTTCTGTTTCTGACCCTTATATGCTAAGTTTATCTCATGATGGCAGAGCTATAAAGTTCACTGAAACAGGTGTTGTCAAATTTGTGTTTCATCAAGCATTGTATTCCATGGGTCATACGTGTGTCCGAGAGGGCTTCTCCTTGATTTCTTACATCAATAGAAATGGTACCAACAGAGAATTAATGAATGTATTTAAATCTGGGGTAAATTACAGAGACACATCGATATCTGCTTCTGGGGCCACAAAGGTTGGTGCTGGAGATCTGGTTAGCTTTGAGATACTTTCTCCTGCACAGTGTAATGTTCGCTATTTTGGAGATAGTTCTGGAATTAGTATGTTTAGCCTCATTTGGATCCCTTCAGCGGTTTCTAGTGCCATATCAGCCACAGTTTCTGTGACAGGTCTGCCTACTGGAGCTGTGAGAAACAAGCTACTGGATTTCACCCAGGTCTCATCCGATGAGAAGCAGATACAGCTGGTTTCTTCTGGACAGCTTGCTCAGAAGTATTTTATTTTTGCTGAAAAGGGAGTTGCCAGCATTGCATTTAACTTAAAGCTAATCCATTCCTGCAATGTGCTCAAAGTGACTCTTAATCAGTTGACCCTGGACCACATGCAGCCCACAGCAGTTGCTCAGCAGATTGGAGGTCAGATGCCAGAGGGAAGCATATGGACCAGCGTGTCCCTCCGTGCATCTTTTGAAGTACATAATGGAACATTGATATCAGTTTCTCTTGACTGTGTGCGTGGAAGGATCAATCAGATCACTCATGAACATGGAACCAGTATATCTATTTTATGGATTTCATCTTAATTTCTGTGCGGTGAAGATAGCATGGAATTGAGGTTTCAATTTTGTTTGGATTCTACTCTAATTCTATACATATTTGACACTATACTGTGTTGACTTGAGCAGATCATCCCACAAAATGCTCTCAATTTTAGGAATATTTAAATCTTAACTGAATGATCACTATTTAAAGAAAACAAGAGCTTTCAGTCAAGATTTTAATTCTGTTACTATCTTCAGACAGGAATGTGGAATTCAGATCAAACTCCCTTATTTTTAATAAAGCACTCCCTTAAAATCAATTATTTGTGGGCTACAAAAAATTGTGGCTTGGGGTAAATAGCATTTAGTACTGTAACTGAAAGCAGCACAGCCAAATAATTGAAACCTGCTTTCATTTTTTTTCATGCAACAGGCTAATAAAAAGACTAAATGTACTTTGGGGCTGATATGTCTACATCTTACAAAGTGTGCTTTCCATAAATGGGGAGACCATGCCTCAAACAGGTGATAATGTGGATATATATATTAAGAATATAATTCTTAATATTGTGGAAAGGGACTGGTTCAAAAATGGAATATTGTTTTTACAACAAAACCAGTGGAACTAATGACTGTTCTAATTTGATTTGGAAATAATCTGCATTTAAGTAATTTACGAAGGCTTTTCTCTGTGTTTAGTTTTGCCAGTGAAAAGTTGCAGAATGAGAAGAAAGGAGGCCTGTTCTAACAAGAAAGAGTATATAGGCAAAAAGAAACAAGTACTAAAAGAATATCTTGAAAATTAGACTTCTAAAATTGAGCAAATTTTTATTCCATTTCTTTAAAACAGCAAAATATTTTTCTGATCAAAACCCTTCATTATTCACAAGCCTGTTTATTTTGCTGAACAGGTACTTACATTAAAAAGGCTTTTTTTTTTTTTGTCAAATCAGTTAATTCAAGGAAATGGTGTATTCATCGACACTAATTTTTATCTTCTGCCAGGTCTTTCATCAAACTATTTTTTTATCTTTTTCTAAACTATGTAGACTGTTTTCTCCCATTTTCTCCTTTTTATTCCACAAATGCTTCTTCATTCTCTTTTCTCATTTCTTTTGTTAGGAGTATATGACATGCCTTGTCATTTCCAGCTTTCTTTCAGCATTCCTACAAAAGGATAGAGCTTGTGTCACAAATGTAATTATAGAAGAGAACATTAACAGTGCACTTGCAGGCTGCCTTAAATTAACCCTGCTGAAAAGAAACATTATGCACAATATAACTTAAATGTGTCTGCCTGAGTATGTCTATCTAAAATATATGTACATTGCTGTGTTTTGGAGTTTGTTACACTGTTTTTGCTGTATAATGGCCTCCTATAATTTTCTGTAATAGAATGAACCCAAGTGCAAGTCTTCTATCTGGTCATTGTTTTAACTTGTGACATTTTAATTGTGTCCTTAAGATCTGAAGTTATCTTTCCATCATCGTTTTTTTCTTCAAGAATATGCTCAAGGATTCAGGCTTTTGACAAACTGCTCTCCTGCTCCAAATAGAGAGCAGTAGTTTTTCTTGCTTTCAGCTGGAAAATCTAAGCAGTCTGTCAGAGGACACCTCACTGGGCATTGTGTTGCAGCCAGTGTAAGTACACGAACCAGTAATCCTGGTGTGCCCAAAGTCTGTCAGTGACAGAGATCTTAGTGCCTGTGTGTAGCCAGGGTCTCATTTGTTCTTGCAAGGATGAATTAAAACTACGATTGAAGGTGTTCAACATTTGCACAATACTGTTATCATTACAGAGGACACTTTGTAGTGATAGAGAAGGACTTCTGGAATGAAAAGCATGTGTATCTGTTGTGTACAGAAGAGCAGCGTTAGCTGGGAGCAGAGCAGTTTTTCTGGGAACTTCACTCTTGGAGTCTGCTGAGACTGAACAAAGGTGAAGTGGCACAGGAGTTAAAGTTCTTCTGACACCCATTCTGCTTTCTGTAGAAGGGTGCATGTGATGTAGGAGAAGCTCTGCAGAGAGCACACCTGGGTACTTCTATGGTAAGAGTTGAGGGAGAGACAGTGTTAGAGAAAGCTAGAAATTATAGGCTTAGGTTTTTGTTTTAGAAGAAGTTAAGGAAGCTACTTTCTCACAAACAGAACCCCTTATTACCCTTTGCTGGTTTGTGCTGTGCAGTTCTGTTCAGCTCTCCAGAATGACAGCCTTAGACTCATTTTAGGTTTAAACCTGTGTAGCAGAGGTCAGAACCTGGTGTTAGAAATAATCTGGTACATCTTTAGCAAGGTGCAGATGTTATTTGAATATAGTAAACGTTTGTCTATATGTGGCATATAGCAAATCTCATGGCATGATTTGTATGCTTTATTTGAGTGAGGTTGTGATTAGTGGAGTTAAACAGGGCAGAGAATAATGCTACAATAATGTATTATGCATGCTGGTGGTACTTGCATTTAAATGCACCATTATTAAAGGATGCAGAAGCTACAAGGAAGATACAAGTGAACATTATTACAACTGAGAGAAGTTCCAGAGTATAAATTCTTGATGGTAATAAAACTTTTTGGAGGATTCTGTTGGAAGTGCCCATAATTTCCCTTAAAGTCAGAGTAAGTCTTTAGATGCACAGTGGCAGAAACACAGTAGTTTGGTACCATCTGGTAGTGATAATGTCATGTCATCTGTGATAAGGCACTCAGAGAGTGCAAAAAAAAGTCTTATCCAATATGTATTATTAATTGCAATTTACTGCAATATTACCCTTATTTCAGGCAAGAAAAGTTGGATCATTGAGCCTCTTTTGGATCTCTCCCTTTCAAAAAAAGAAAAGCCTGGATCTGTCATTCAGGGCACTCACTGACTTGGTTATAGCAACAGGAATTTGAGTAGGTTGGAATCAGTATAGATTTATGATAGCCTGACTAATGGCGTATATAGCCTTTGCATCTATGAAAATGATATATATTGCCTCATGCCATGCAGCATTAAGTGGTGCACTATGATCCTGCATAAGATAAAGTTCAAGAGGAATCAATGCACAATGATTGTTAATCTTATGGCACTTATCCCATTTGCTGTAATAAATTGCATGTGTTATTGACAGGTATCTTATTAATGATATTTACAATTTTTGAACTTTTTAACTATTATTTTTTCCATATTTTTCTATTAATAGTACAATATAACACTGTGAAGTATGGAATTCATTTAAAAACTTTGATTTTGCATCTTTTGATACCACATCCATGAATGGTTAAAATAGCTGGGGACAGGCTCTTCAATCTTTTCTGCCAGAGAGTATTTCCAAAGGAAGGATTCATAAAGTAACAGTGTAAGTATGAAGCTAGTAGAATCTACCTGTACAGAATGAGTTTAAGTTAATACATCCAGGAAAGCAGGTGGTTATTTCACTTTGTTATGAAGATAATGGACCTTGTTGTTATAGAAAACTTGACCCTTACAGGAGGAAAATAATTTAGGTTGCGTAGTGCTGCTCATACAAAAGAAAAAAATATTTGACTTAGGAAACCTGCATTGATTTGTATTGGGAAACATTTTGCAAGTTCAAAGCTTTTACCTGAATATATTTATTACCTATGCAAATTTTTTATGCTTTCTGTCGAGTCAAAACTGGGGAGAATATGTGAAATCTATTTTAATATTATGGATATTCCTCTGTTCTGTGGTCTCTGCAGATTGCAGTACACTGTGAAAATTATACTACTTTCTAGTGGTGCTTTTTATGAAGTTTTCTACTTGGAAATATTACCTTGTTTTAAAAATACTGTTTAGACAATTGCCTCTGTTAATATTGTATTGTAATATGTTTTAAGAGAGCTTTACTAAAATAAATAAAATTATAAAACTTCATTGGCATTCTTGTTCTATTCTGAGGAAGACTAATGGTGGCTCTTGCGTTTTTTACCATTGACTCTTCTGGGGTCAGCATTTCACAGACATTATCTGAGTCAGTCACCTGTGCCTGCTGAAGTGGCACTAAACAGGAGCAGTAACAGTGGACATTACTAGAGATCTGCCTGCCTTCTGTTCCTGTGATTGAAACAGCAGATTTGAGAAGATGAAAATTGCCATAAGAGCAGTTCAGTTTATCCTGGTCATGGCTAGTGCCCCAGTAACACAGAGAAGAAAGAAATTTGTCCTGCCTTGGTGCTTTGTGGGCTCTCTGTTGTATGTGAAAGCTTTTATGGTTTAACAGATCAGACTGTTGCAACAGCACAGCTGTGTTTCTGTCAGTGTCTGGCCAAGTTAAAACTCATGTATTCTCAGCAGAATCTTTATAAGTATTTTAGATCGTACATATGTTTCTTCTTTTTGGGGATGTTGTTGTTTATTGGATGTGAACGGAAAGAGAGTTACTGTCAAAAAGGTATTACAGACATCATTAACATACTCTAAATTACACAAGGATAAAATTCAGGAGGAAGGAGAAAAGAGGTACTTGTAAAATACAATTGAAGGTAGGACCATCCTCCTCCAGGCTGGATCAGAACTGCCTCTTCTCTTCTGGCCTTCAGCAGCTGACAGTGTTTATGCCCTTCCCTAACAGCCTGAACCATCTTGATGTTTGGCTGCACTCTATGATGGCTCTCTCAGGGTCACCTTACATTTCTCTTCAGAGGTCTGACATTCCCTTGTACAACATCACCATGTACAGGTCTAGAAGCACACTGTGCCACCGAGCCTGATGCCCCTTCCTCTGCTCGGAGGGTTTGCCTTACAGTCTGGCCCCAAAGGTATTCACTGTGGTAGTGGCAGTGCCTGTGCTGCTTTTGCTGTGCTGCCTGACAGAAATAAGTAGTGGGTGGGCCCCAAAATAGCCGAGTTGCCCATCTGCTGGACCTCAGCATCTCTCTGTACCTGTCTTTCACTGTCTGGTTCTGGTTGTATGAAAGCCAAACGACTGTAAAAGAGGGATCCAAGAAATTCGTTTGCAATAATAATAAATAATAGAACTGCTATTGCTAAAACAGAGTTTCTTGTCCAGCTGCAGTTTACAAAGCTCTCCTCAGCCCTTCATTGGAGCTCTGCAGGTGCATTGTGACCTGCAGGAATGCATCTTTTGTTCACAGGCTCTTCGAAGGGAAACAAGATGCTCTCCAGCCATTCTAGTGCAATCCAGTTAAAGGCATCTCTTGAAAGTAGCCTTAAAAGGCTGGATGTGATTTCCTCACTAGAAGGGTGTTAATGCCTTTAGGAGAACCTTGAAATAAAAGCTTGTCATGGTTATATACATACATACCTACATACATATATGCATGTATGTATTTATATTATCTCCTTGGTCTCAGTTAAATAGCATTTTCTCTAAAAGAGGTACTGTGGAAAAAGCATTTTTAAAAGTTCCTGCATCTTCTCATAGAATCAATGTCTTCGACTTTCCCCTTTACCATTTTTTCACTGGAAACATAGAAAGGGAAATTAAGAGAAGACTGGGGGAATGGAGATAGAAGGGGAGAAGGGTGGAAGAAGGAAAAAGCAATTTCCAGTGTTTAAGTAATTCCATGTATAGGAATTTAACCTAGTTTTTTGTCAGAACTTCTTGGGCTTTCAATCAGTTGTATTTAAACATTTGTTCAACTGAAAATTCAATCACATTTGACTCCATTTTTCTCTCTTCTTTAAAGCACTTCCTACCCACCAACTTTTGTAAACTAGTGTTAGAGTATCCTGAATACGCTAAAGTACCTTGCTCAGCTGGAGCATTAAGTTGGGTAATTTGGTTAATTAAATACCAGCTTGTATTGGGAATTCTCTGGATATATTTGTGAGTTTTGGCATGCAAACCTCAGTTTTCATCATTACCTCTTAACTATGTTTATATTGGGAACTGCTTCTCATTAGACAAATGAGCCTTCTCTGAGCTCCACGTTATCATCACTTGACTGTTAATGGTACCTTTAATTCTCCTTTGGGTGTTTCTTTTATTATATTGCAGTCAATAATCTAGACATGTACTAAGTGTCTTCAGGAGCTCTGTGTATGTGGAATGTTGACAGAGTGTCCTGGTCACAGTTGGTTTTTCCTGACTTGCTTCATTGTTTTAAATCACAAGTTGTACACAGTTCAAAAGTCCATATGATAGATATGAGCTTTCAAAGCAAGTTTGGCGTGGTGAGTGATTTAGACTGGTAATCACATCTGAGTTGCATGATTGCAACCTTCTCTTGCTGAGTATAAAAAAACTTCTGAGAATACTCACAGATTAAATGCAGGTGTCTTGAGTAAAGAGCCAGAGGTGCTTTACATCAAACTCAAATAAAAGCCTCATATTCTACTCAGGAGGTAAAAAATAAAATAAAATAAAAAGATTTAGTATATACTGTAAAATACACTGTTTTTTGAAGGAGAAGTATGTTTGTTGGTTTTATTAGGAGAGGAAAATGAAAATGTGTGCTTTATACCAAGCAGAGAAGACAAATTGCTGAAGATGCCTCTATGCCTGAAAATGCTCTATATTTCTTCTAGATTTGCTTAAACCTTTGCTTCAAACTACTGCCACACCAATAACTTTACTCTGGGCGTGATTTGTGCTAAAACCCTTGAGGATATTTTTCCCTGGTGGGCCAGACAAACATAATACATTTCAAACACCACTGATCAGTCCTTGAAAAATAGTGTCTAATACGGCAAGTCTCCCAACAGGTACAATCTCTGTGATCCTGTCTGAGGCAGGAGTTTCTATCCTCAGCTGCTCCAGCTTCCTGAAGCCCTTGTCCCGAGGCTGTCAAGCTTTCCCCCACCTTTTGGCCTTGCTAGAGGTGTGCAGTGACAGCTGTATTGGGCGGGAAGTTGAAAATACTTGGGTTTGATCTGCCATAATTTTTTTTCCCCTCTTATTTTATCCATTCTGCTTTCATCCTCCTTTCATGGTTATCCATAAGGCAAAAAATCCACTGTTCCTACATCTCCACTCTTGATGTGCACCTGTACTTCTGCTCTCTCAGGTTTTGGTGTGTGACAGGGGTTTCAGTTCTTGGTTTGTTGTCAGCAGGCTTTCCTCTCATACTGGTCTGTGAAGCACCACATAAACACCACATACCTCTGAAAGCTCAGATTCTGCTTAGCAAAGGTGATTTGTCCTGTTTGGACCTGTACAGCCCTAGGAGACAGGGAGGTGGCATCTTCATACCTAGAGGTGTCCTGTTTCCATGACAGTGCTCTTGCAGCATTTCACACCTTCTGCTATCACCCCTTGCTCTTGAAGTATTGATGTCCTTGAAAACTTCTTTCAGGTTCTGCGTTTCCACGTGCACTTGAGATTTCACTTACATCCTGGGAGGAGAGGGAATACCTCTTTTTGTATTACCTTTGCAGTTACTCCCCAAACCAACTGTATGGAAAAGGTCTGCTTTCATCCAGTCCTCCTGGCATTTGGTTTCCAGAGCCCAGAACGCAAAGTGTGTTTCCTACCTTGCATATAAGATAATAAATACCTACTGTATTATTGGTGTGCTACTGATAAAATACATTTCAGAATTGGTAACCTCAGAATCTGGCCAGCTCTGCAGGCATATTTGAATTAGAATGCAGGTATCAAAGTCTTTGAAGATTTGTTTCTTTCCAGGTTGGGCACAATATTCTTTGATAAGAAATGGGTTGGAGAGCACATGGAAATACTGATTAAACAGGCCAGGCTGGCTCTGGGAGAGGGGCCCCTGCTGAAGCTCAGGAGCTGATGTGGCTGAGGGTCCAGCTGCAGCCTGGCCCTCACAGAAGCAGGAGTTTGTGGGACCTGAGCAGTCCCCAGGGCGTGCCAAGGTTTAGGAATGGCTGGGGTGTGCTGAGGTTATTTTGCTGTTGTAGCGTTTTTGTTGCTCGTTGCTGTACTCCTATGGGTATATAATGCTTTCCTTGGAAGGTTGCCTGTATTCAATATCTAACAGCAACTTAAGGAAAATTTGTTCCAGAAGCCCATCCTGGTTTGAATAACTGAACAAAATGCCTAGAAATTGCAGATGATGAGGCATGGAGGTCTTCATGAAATGGGCTGAGTTTTCACAAATCAGTAGGGGCACAGGACACATCACTTGGTAATAGAGACTTAGGCTGGGACTGTGACAGATACCCTTAGTTTTGTGCTTTCAGACCTGAAAACCCCCTAGCTTTTTTCATGCTAAACCCAATGCAAGTATCTAGACTAAGGTCTGTATTAGGGGTTGGGGTTCTCTTATGGGTAGTTCTCAGCTGATAAATAAAAACTGTTTCTGACGCAACTCAAAGAAGAGTTCATTCTCTCTGTACTCCTCATCTGTATCCATATCACAGTGCTTCCCAGGAAACCAGCAGATACAAATTCACTGGACTTAACACTGATGGTGAAGTGTTGAGAGCTCCTGGTCACATGTATCTGGATTTATGAAGTGAAACGTGAAATCTCCTCTGCAATCATTCCTTCCAGCTGTCTGAAAGGTCTGCATGGATCTGTTTTCTTCTAATAAATAGCCACTGTGAGGCAGGCATTTGAATTACACTATTTTTGGTAAACTGAAAATCCTTACTTCAGCAGTGTTGCAGTTACTGACAAGATACATCACTGAGGTCTGGATCGTTGCTTCAGGGAGCAGATAGTCAGTCTGTATTCAAGCTTTCTGTCCAGACTTTAAGACTAGGATACCCTTACCCATCACCAAAGTAGCACTGTAGCCCTGTTAACAGCAGTGTCTTTGGAGCTGAGCTGTGGCAGTGGCTGTTGCTACACCAGGAGGATGCTCCAGGCCCATCCCCACTCCAGAACACCTGGTGTTCCCCATTCAAAAGCAGAAACTCACACACTGACATTTTCTCTGCTACAGCAGCACCAGCCCATGTTCAGGAACATCCCTCCAAACTTCACATCCTGGCAAACAAGCCAAGCTCTGGCTGCAGCCTGTACCCAGCTAGTGGGGATCCTTGTAAGTAGGAAAGGTTGTGGATGGGGCTGCAGGAGCCTATTGAGGATCAGAGACAAGAAAGAATTTTTCTGGTTTCAGGGCCACTAAATGCTGATTGTGTTCATGTTGCCCTAGAGGTGTTTCTGTGCCCTTCAAGGCTGCCAGTAGAGGTTGTATGCTAGAGAGGACTTTTTTTTATTTTATTTTATTTTTTTTTCCAGTGAAAAACTCTGAACAGGGCAAGGTCTTATTTATCACTGCCTCGGCTGAGCAGTCATAAAAGTGGCAATAATAGTTAGTTGATAAGAGCAGGAAAAAGGCAGGTCTCAAGCCCTGGGGAAGGTTTTGATAAATGGCTGCTCACTGGATTGGAGGTGTAGCTGGCTTGGAGACTGATGGGCTCATCAGTTGTATGCAGGTAATGCTACAGGTAAATGAGAGAAATTACTGTAGGCGTAGTTGAGGTCATACAGCAACCTCTTTATCTGCTGTTGGCATCTTTTGCCTTCATAGCTAAATCATTTTTCTTTGAAAGAGACCAGCGAGAGAGGGATGAGTGAACTCTCTAGCACAAAGAAAAGGATGTCTCTTGATTTTGATGCCATGCATTAAACAGGTGTGTTTGTGACAAATCTTTGCCCCAAACTGTTTTGTTGCAAGTCACATGGGCTCCTGATTTGCAATCAGGAGATGACAGATTTAGTCCTTATTTTTACAGTTTTTGTCTTTTCTATTTCTTTAAGTGTATCATAATGGGTATCAGCTGGTATTAACTGTAGCCATTTGTTAAAAATTTCTGTACAGATTTAGGTGAGTGGTTAATTGAGTGTTAAACCCCCATACAGTGCCTTTCAAAAGGAGACAAACAGTCTGCAGCTTGCCTTGTACAATATTTTGAGCAGTACATGTTATGTTTTTCCTCTCGTATTTCTGAATGAGCAAATAATTGTAAAAAATAAATGTAATATTTCAGGTAGGTATTTTGGGGGCTTGAGTCTATTTCTTAATGTGAGCATCTATGCTGATATACCTTAGGTGCCCTGAGGTCAACACTGAAGTCTTCAAAGACTGAATTAATCTGACAAAATAAAATACTCAGGGCAGAGGCTGTAAGAATGAAAACAGAGAAGGTCACAGTCACTCCCTTCCCTCATTTTCTGTGGATTCCAGCTAAACCCTAAACTTTATTTAATACAACAGGATTAGAAAACTTTATTAGAAAAAAGAAAGAGTGTGTGGGGGAAGAAATCTGGAAATTCCTACATCAAAGACCCTGGAAATGTTTTTGGACTTAAGTTTTAATGATAGAAATATTTAAGAGTGTTTCTAAAGGCAAATTGGATGGGATTCTGTACTCTTGACACTTATTTATTTTGCTTTCTTTTTGCAGCTTGTTAATATTTTAAATTTGAGGGAAAAAAACGAGAAAATATTTCTCATGAGAAGATGAAGAAGTTCTTTAAAAGAAAAGCAGGATGTAGAGATCTTTAAAGATTTTTTTTCAGTACACTCGTATTTTTCCCTTTTTGAGAACTATTGACACTAGGTCTGTATCAATAGAGACAAATGTGTCATCTTCAAACATCAAAGTGAATTAATGGCCGATTACCTATTTTGTCAGACCAGACAGTCAAAAAGGAAGCAGCACCTTTGACAACCCAGCCAAAGACTGGCAGGACAGGAAGTGCCATTCCCCCTTGCCACTCCTCACCTTGTGCTATTGAGCCACAGTTTAGAGAACCCCCTGTTTTGGAGAAGGGCTGTTGCCAAGCTTTTGGAGGTTTTCAGAACAGGCTCTGACAGAGCTCAGAACAGGGAGAGAAGTTTTCAGAACAGGGACACTGAACCCATTACACATACAGCCTGAAATCACTATGGACTACTCTGTGTACTGTGGATGATTATTTAGCTCTTATTACTGCTATTTCTAATTATCTCCACATTTTTTAAAGAGGACTGAAATCCCATTACCACAGCCTGTGTTTTCAGTGCATTTCCTGTCATCCACAATTTGCCCTGAGAATCCTGTGCTCTTTCTTCTTTAGAAATCTACAAAACACAGGTCTCAGCATAGCAATTTCTACTATAAGAGTAATGAGTTCTAATTGTTTCTTTGTTTACAGAGAGCAAAATTTCCTGGGCATATGATAGAGTAGAAAAGAAAATTGAAATACAGAGCAAGGAAAATACAGCCTGAGCACTGGGTGGATATCAGATGGCCTATTTGCATATAATTGGGCCATTCCTTCGTCTTCCCTAAATTGAGAAGATTATTCCCCTTTCTTCTCTTCCAAGCTTAAAGAGAGCTGTGCTGATTTGAAGGCAGAAGTGAACAGAGCTTGATAAAATGTCAGACTTTTATGGGTAATGTCTGCTCATTTCCTTATCTCTACCTTTCCATTGAATTTTGTAATAAAACTACTGATAGGCAGATGAGAAGAGATTTTTCATATACTGTTACTTGATTCTGAAGTACAGAGCCTTGAACTACATCTGTGTTTCCCTGCTACATTCTGAGAAGGAAAGGTTGCATATCCTTGGAAATGAACATGGAACCATTCCCTGGCAGTGGTCTGGTGGCCTGTATCACAGGCTGGGGTTTTGTTACTTTTACATTCTTCCCTAGCAGTTTATTGTTGACCCATATCAAAGTCACTGCACTGGCTGGATCCTGGGTACAAATACTCTGTTCTTGTTTAGATTTCAGGGATCTTACCACAGACTGGTGTGACTGGGCTGGTGGCTCAATCTATTTGCTTTTGCTACTTTAAAAATGGGATAAAGGACCACTGCACTGCTGCAGGGGTGTTATGAGGGTGAAATTCATTCCTAATGGCTGTGAGGTATTCAGATGCAGTGGTAATGAGGCTATATGGATGTCTGGAGTATGTGCTTCACTGCACATCTGAAGCAAAACACGTCTGTTTCCTTGGCAACCCCTCTGCATCTGTACCAGTGTAGCTGCTCTCCACTGGATGTGGAAACATCAAGCATCATTATTGAATTGTGCTCACATCTTGCTCCATTCATATTCGGCTATTAAAAAAATTCTGTTTGTTACTTTGACACTCTGAGCTCTGAATGTTGCAGGCCTATTCCTCCCTCTCCCTTCCCTGACTCCCTGCACCTCCCTCCCTCCAGCCCCCCTTTTCCTCAGCTTAGCCCTGTCCTCTGCTTACAGCAGAAACCTCGAGGTCACCCCACCTTTGGTGGGAAGCAGCAGCACTTCTCTAAGCAGTGCATAAATAGGGTAATATGGAAACACATCATGTACATGTCCATGCACCGCCCTTGAGGAAATTAAAACAACATGAACTTTCTGAACAACAATTAGTGCTGCCATCTGTTACTGTCAGCAGATGTACGTGATAACCTTGTGTTCGCTTTCTTGGAAAGAGCTGGGTGTATTTCACTTACGTTATCCATAAAATCTCTTCCTTTTAGCAATGTAGAGACATGTGATATTATCTAGCAGTTTTATCCTGACGTGTTGTGGTTGTATGAATGCCTTTACAGAAAACAAATATCACAGGGATCTGCAGCTCTGGGCTGTATGCAGTCACTGTTTCCAGACCAGCAGGAGTTTATATCCCATGGAAGCCCAAGGACTGCTCCTGTGAGAAGGTGCTCACCACAGCCTGGAAACTGTACAGCCTCATCCTCCTAATGCAGCCAGTGCCTGTGTCCTCCTTTGAGCTGCTGTGTGTTGAGTAATGGCTGCCTGTCTTGGCTTATAGAACAAAAAATGTGTATTCTATTTCATTTGTTGAAAGCAGCTGGGGAGATGTTCTTCTTTATCTCTTGTAACTCTGAGGGGAGGGGGGAAGGTGCCTTCTGATAATGGGCCAGCTGTTAAAACCAGGTGGGGCAGTGTTTCTTATCTCTTTCACCACCCGTCCTCCCTCCGGGGGATATCTTCTGGTAATGGGCCATTAAGGCTCACCAAGGACATGATACATTCCATCATCCCATTGTGAGATGCTCCACCCAGTGAGGGGGGACCCAACCATTCCTACCTGGATAAAAACTGAGACATAGGAACATGAGGTATCTGGTTCCACTGGATTCCCAGAGGAAGACCAGACCTTTCTCACCATCACTGGACCCTTTTCTACAGGATCGTCTCTGCTCCAACAGAACCACATCTGCCACTCCAGGAGGACTTACTGTGGACTGCTTCCAACACCCTGACCAACAGGGTGTCAGGTTGTAGCTCTGACTCTGTCAGGGTTTCTAGGATTGTTGTTTGCTTGCTTGCTTGCTTGTTTGTTTGTTTACTACTATATTTGTATTGTTAATATTCCTAATAAAGAGCTGTTATTTCTATTCCCAAATCTTTGCCTGAAAGCTGTTAATTGCAAAATTATAATAATTTGGAGGGGGTGAGGGGTTTACATTCTCCATTCCAAGGGAAACTTCAGCTTTCCATGGTGGATACCTGTCTTTCCAAACCAAGACACTGCCAAAGAGCCAATCCTACATATGGAGAAAGGGAAATAAGTCGTGTTTAAATAGTTGTCACCAATTCAAAATAAAAATTTCAGGTTTTAGGGTTTTGGTCCTTCTATCTGTCAGTCTAGCCCAATTACCGTGTAAAGATGCATGGGAAATATAGGAAAAAAAAGGAATGTTGAAAACACAATTAAGTTCAAATTCTCGTGCTCTGCTTATTCTCAGCACCTGCATCTCTGCAAATCAGTTTTTCTGGGATCCATTGCTCTGAGCACTCCCTCACTTGCCTTCACCTCTGCTCATGAACCGGTTTGCAGCTCTGTGCATTTGTGCTGGGTAATGTACCATGAAAAAATGCCTAACAAAAGGGTTGAGGTGTTGCAAGACTGAACATAAGAATCAATTTCTGGTTAAGAAATGGAAAAAGAAGCACAGAATGTGGGCCACAAAGCCTGTTCTGTAAATCTGCCCAGTCATTCAGTGCTTATCTGAGCATGATATTACCACAATTACATCTTTAGTGTGAGTGAGACCTCCATCCATATTCTAAAAGCTGGAATGTGAATAGATACAAAAGAAATGAGAATCTTCCTTATTTCTGGCAAGCACTGAAGACAGATGAAGGAGTCTTTTCTCTGTGAGATCTAGGAAGAATATCCTAGCAGTTCCTCCTTACAGGTTAATGTTTATACATCTCCTTCCGCCTAAAATAGATTGGTCTCTACTATCTGTTTTCTAGAGCAGTATCTGCTGCAAATTAAAACATAAGGAATTGCTCTACAGCATCCTGGGAGACCGTTTTCCATTTTAAAATCAATGTTAATTAAATGTACGTACTTTAATGTTGACATGAATCAGTTCCAAACTTACATGCTGCCAATACCTTACAAAACATAATTTACCTTGATTCTAATGAGCTCTTCCCTCAGTGTATTTTGTGCAAGTAAATTAATTGCCATTGTTTTTACATAAACATAGACGCACACACATATAGCATCTACATATGAAGAGGAGGTAAAAAATAATGGGGATTTAGGTCTTTTTGCCAGATTTGATTGCAATTCCCTTTAGCTGTAGGACTTCTCTGAAACCAAGTCTTCTAAAACATCCTCAGTAGGCTGTTGGGTAAAATCAGAAATCTCCTTATCTGTGTTTGTGAGAAAGCACTGACATAGATGTCTAAATCTGTCAGAGTAGTCACTTTTGCAGCTCCCCTGTAAGAATTCAAAGTCCTGGAAGAAATGGAACTTTTCCCCACTTCTTATTATTTCATGCAATCAGGTGCACTGATTTTTGTTAGGATGTTCTATTTCTCTGAAAATTATTAAAGGATTTGAGCATTATCCCAGGAGGTTATTTTAAATAGCTGAGCACAGACACAGCAGCAGAGCTGCACTATAGGAAGTGTGCTGAGAACAGCAGAATGTTCTTTGCATTTGAGTAGGTAGCAGGAAAGCTTTGGCTATGTGACAAAGAGATTTTATGGTACACATGTTTACTTTAATGAGGGACAGGGTAGGAGAACATATATATATACACATATACATATGTGTGTGTATATATATATATATATATACAGACAAAAATACACCCCAGAAATATGGGAGCCATATGGGGAAACAGAGTAATTCCCTCTACTGGGAAAAAGGCTCAAGTGTGACAGAAATCTCTGTGAAAATAAACTTCAGGATTCAGTAGGCACTTCTGCAAGGGATTACCAAAGCAAATGTAGACTTGCCTCTAACAAGAAACAGAGTCCCATGTTGAATAAAAAACAATTAGACCATAATATTTAGGTCATGGCAAAACTGTGAGAACCAAGGAAGCACACCCTTTCCTGTTGTAGTTCACATTATAGCTGTGCACCACATTTCACATTGATTGGACTTCTAGACTGCCTCCAATCAAAGAAAAGCCCAGGCCTCTGGATTGTATGGTGCCTAGTGGACTGCATTTCTGCAGGGAATCAAGTCAAGCCTGTGTGCTGCCTTCAGTGGGAAAGCTGGTTTAAGAAACTCCTTTCTTTATTCATAACAGCCTTGAACAAGGATTGTAATGCTATGCTAAAGTTTACCACCTCCAAGGTGTGAAGTTATGGCTGGTTTTGAGGCCATGCTGCAAACCAGGTCACTAAAATGTTTAAAATAGTCATCAGAAGCTCCAGAGCAGATGGTTTTGAAGGCATCTTTGTCATCACCACTAGCACTGCATAAATGCGCAATAAATGTCATAGCTGAGTGAAGTCCACCAAAGCAACATGGAAATCCACGAAAGCACATAAAAAATGAAGAGTGCAGTCTACCCTTGTCTTCCAGCTGTATGGTGAACAGCTACTGAGCACAACTGCAAAGAGGAAAAGGAGCAGCATCCAGACCTTGGTTTAGTTGTGTGCAGCACATCTGATCACACTACATTATTGGGAGCTACAGATTTTGTAGCAACCTGCAGTTGCTTCAAAATTTCATCTTGAATTTTAGAACTGTTATTGGGGAAAGAACCTATGTGATTATTCTCAGGATGCTTTTTTCTGACTATTTCTGAATGAAATGCTTAATTTTTATTAAAATGTATTTTAATTAAATTTAAATTAAATTGCATTTTAGTTAATTAAAATGCTTCTTTCAATTTATTTAAAATTAAGAAGAACCAGCAAATTTAAAATGCCTTTACATCTTAAAAGGTGTTTCATTTCACCCCAGCTCATCCCCCACCCTTCTGCTGACTTTGGCAATTCTTTCAAGAAGGAGTGGCTTAAAACAGATGTGGAACCTTGTATGGACACCAATGATTCTTCTTTCAGAAAACTGCCTTCTTGCAAATCCAGCAGTGATCTTTAATATTTATACTTTGACCTATGATTTGAGCATCTTCTAAACAATATTCTGGAATAGCAGCCTTCTTATTGGCAGCCCTCAAATGCTTCTGTAGGATTAAGGAACGTAGTCATAGTGTCCAGACCTCTGATTTTGCCAAGCTCCTAGAAATGTACACTGGAAGCAGCTTTGGGACATTCTCACTTCAGTTCCTGCCCCTACAAGCAGATCTTGGAGCATGGAAATTAAAAATCTCTATCCTCCATCAGAACAAGAACCACTTAGTACAATCTCAGTGGGAAAATGCCACAAGACACGATGTTCAGTTTCTGTGTGTGGGCATGACCTTGGACCAGAACTTATTTTTAAAAGGTGCAATAATGCAGTGGTAACACAAGTCCCTTGCTGCTGGTGGGGCTACAAAGCACTTCATGTGCCCAAGAGATTTCAGTGGGTGTGATGAAGGTGAGATATGGGCTGTTGTCACTGTAGATGTGCTTGATTACAATGTTTGGTCATCACAGGCACACTGGGAATGGAAATTTAACCACGTACCAAGGGGTATTGCCTTCAGCTTATGTTTTCCACAAGTTCATCTTCGTTTTCAGTGACTGTCAAGTGTTATAATCTGTCAGTTTGAAAAATATTATTCCTTTGAGTCTATTCTCAAAGAGGACTCATCCATTCCCATGGGCTGAAGGAGTATAACATCATCAGCTGCTCTATTCCTGGATCACTTAGTGATGTGTGGGTAATTGCCTGGAATCCCAGCCTTTCCCATCTGCTTTCACTAAAGGACAGTGCTTTTCTGCCTTTAAGAGATTAAAACCAGACACTCACTATTTGGGCTGTGACCATCAAGCATCAGAAGATGACACTAAAATTTTGTTTGAAACAAACTAAGTGCAATAGGAGCTTTCTTGGGTTGAGTTGGAGTATCTGTGCATGTTTAACATATAAATGATGCTTTATGCTTCACTGAAACCAAACCTCCAAAATATTAATTGTATTTGCACTGTTTGAAACTGTCTCTGAAGAAGTACCCTAAAAATTCAGTTGTGAGGGGTGTAAATACTCCTTTTTTTTTTTTTTTTTTCATTGAAGACAAAGATTGGGCTTCCCTTGGGACAAGTCTGAAAATAGACAGTCTTGAAGAGTTTCAGTTTGGCTGTTTCTTCAATCAATTAGTCTAAATTTGGCACAGAGCAGTAAGGAGGTTAAATGCCCAGTCATGTATCATCCCTAACAATACAGGACACAGACACTCACAGATACACACAGAACCCTAACAAGAGTGGTAACAGGGGAGAAAGCAATACACACCCAAAATATTACCTGCATGTCTTGCTGCACTGCTGGAAAATGTCCAGATTCTATGGTATTACAGGAATACACAGCATATTATTTTAACTTTTTTTTTTTTTAACCACACGAGTTACATTTCTCTTGTATTTGTGGATTTGTACTTATCCTTTGTAATCTAATTCTTCTTAAATTCAGATAGAGGCAACCATCTTCATTCACCATAAAAGCAACTGCATCAGGGCACAGAAGATAGCTAAAAGAACTATTGAAATGTCTGAGTCTGAAAATTTGCATTGTGGATAGCCCTGTGTTTCCACCTGCCTTTGCTTCTGACTGGTCCTTTTCAGTCAAAGCTGCAGGAGGTACACATGCCTCAGAGGCACAGCTGTGTGCTTGCCTGCCATTCACCTCACACTTGCATTTTCTGCTTCCCAAAGCTTCCTCAGGGTATCTTCATGAAGTAGTGGGTGGTGGTATCCTGTGATGAGAGATTTGTTTTTGTAAAAAAAGATTTTAGTTTTCTTCAATGAGTTTTGAAAGAGGTGCTAAAACAAATTGATAATTAGTCATTCACAAGCAAGATGGTGCAACACATAAAAATTTAATTCTGCTTCCAGCAAAACCAATGGTAAGGTTCCCACTGACTACACTGGGGCAGAATCTGACATTGGGTATTTGACCTTCTGTCTTCTAAAGGCAAAGAGTTTTTCAATGAATATAATAAACACAAAACCAGCCACTAGAATAGCTGTACAACATTCAGGAACTAAGAAACTCAATACTCCTTGTACTTAATTAAGAACCAACAAGAAAAATATTACATGTCATTTGCTCTGCTCAAGGGAGAATCAGATTAAATTGTATTTTCTCAAAGCTTTTTTTAGAATAATGACTCAAATATTATTGTTCAATTAAATTGAATAACCAATACTGCTACTGCTTCCATTTGTTGTACTCCAAAGGGTAACATGGGTAGGCAAATGGAGGAAGGCTGTCAATACATGTATCTATTCAACAGTACAAGCTGTCTGTGCAGGTGTGTGTAGAGATGCAGAGTGTGTGTGTGTATTAAAATAACATGTGAATGAAAAGACATAAGCATTTGCTAATTGTCTTTAGGAAATGGGCACCGTCATACCAATCACTCTGAGCTAGAAGAAAGCATATTTCCCCCCAGGATAAATATACCTTTCTGGAGTGAGGCTCACTAATATTCTTTTACTCGAAACCCTTATATTTTTTTCAGGGGGAAAACAAAACAAAACAAAACAAAACAACAACAAAAAAAAAGGGTTCAACATTAAGCTCCTAAAAAATTATAGTGCAATGTACTTTTCCTTGAGGTATGAGATTGAATTAATTGAAGCAGAGGAGAGAATGAAATCCTGTTGCCTCATCTCTGATGGGGGATCCCTGGATAAAAGACAGATCAGCATCTCCAAGACTATCTCTGGCTTTTGCACATGAAGGAAATCTGTGGGAGGAGTCTGTGGAAGAGGTAGTAAGAAATCCAGTCTGTTGTCCAGGAAGAGTGGTGCTGAGCTAAACCCTTCCCTGCACAGCCACATCAACAAGCAGCTCTTTCAAACCATGCTCAGGACACCACCCAGTAGCTCCTGCAGATTGGTCACAGTGAGCACCTGTGTGCCTTAACATCTCATGTATCTCAAGCTGGGGTTGCAGATTTTGAGGCTTTATTAGTGATTTGATCTAGTTGTTTTTGTCCCATGCTTCAATCCAAATTAAGCCTCTAGCTTGCTGCTGCACTGGCCACAGAAGTATTTCTGTTTAACTGTCTACATACTAGGAATCATACTGGTGTTTTGAGATACACAGATTTCAAATGCTAATAGTTGTTACAACTAGATATACAAATATCACTGTCACTTTTTCACAAAAAACCCCCCTACCTCTTAGAGTTCTTACCATGTCAGAAATGTCTGGTTTTTGCTTTATAAGCCATAAGAACAATATGGTTTTGCAGTGATTATCCAAGATACCCCCTTGAAGAAAAGCACAGGTTAAGCAGCTATTGCTGGCAGGTTTGTACATGCCTTGTGGATGCACAGAGCCCCTGGAATAAGCTTAATACAGCTTCTGGTGAGAAAGCAGAATGTTTTATATTGCCCTTCCACAGCTTTTCTTACCCTACATTTTTTCACTGGTGAGAATTTCATGGTGCCCCTCGGATTCCATCTTGCTGCTGAAGCAGAACAGGAACACAAGCAGCAATGTCCTTCTACACCAATAACAACACAAAAGAGGAAAAAAATCTCGGCCCAAAATATCATTTTCATAATAGTATATTTAAGAAGAATTTGCAGTGAATAATCACCTTGGATTTTTTTTGTATAATTTTGGACTGATTTTTTAAAAAGAAACAATTACTTGTGAAATTTTCCAAACCAAAACCCATCAGTTTTTCCCCAGGTAATTCTTTTTGTTGGTAGAAATGTATTGTTGCCTTTGGCAGAGTCTGAGTATGTTCACACTTGCCTTTGCACAGCTACTTGAGCTTTCTACAGCAGTAGCAGGTAAGATGAGGGTCAGTAACCAGAAATTGGGGTCAGTTTTCCAGAGATCACATTCCATAGCTCAATCACTATCTTTCTCTAGAATGTTTCATCTAAAGACAATAAAGTTTATCTGCCTTTTCAAGCAAGGTCACTCAGTTTCTCCTGATTCAATCTCCATGCTGTGACTTTTTGCACAAAGACCCAAGTAAGACTTGCTCACAGCTATTTAGCACGTGAGTGGTTGTAGTTTGATGGGAGGTGATTTGAGTATCTACAGAAAGTGGAAACAGTGGTGAGTTAGTGCTCCAGTCCAGTGTCGTCTTAAAGGAAAGAGAATTGAATCTGAAAAGAAGCTACACTCACACACACACAGTGTAATTTCTCCTGTGGGAATTTTGCATACAAGTCACAATAAATGTGTGCAATTCAGAAAGCATATTTTCCTGCTGTCAGGTGGGAGAGATCAATGCATGAAGTAATTGGATGACGAATAAAGCAGCAGCAAAGAAACACTTGTTCAAGTGTTGTGAAGCTACGGAGGAAACAGAACTCTCCCTGCTGTGCTGTAATGTTTGACTTTTCCCTCGGGGAATTCCCAAGCCCTGGCGCTGATCCTCTCGGAGGATGGCAGAAGGCTCCCTCGGGAGGTGCTGCCCAGGGAGCTGCTGCAGCCAGCCAGGGGTGGAGGGCACAGGCAAAGACAGGGCTGAAATATCCCTGTGACTGACTCAGAGGGGACCCATGTAGCCAGCTCCTGTTCATGTGCATGCCAGTCTTTAAAGCAGTCAGCGTTTTTGTCTTGGGTTGTGGAGCTGGGTTTTGTGTATTCTATTTACATCTGTTTTGAGGCCTGATGACCCACCTTGATAGGCCATTGTTACCTTCCCCAGCCTGTGCGGTGCATTTGCATTTCTATACATCTCATGCCCTGGCGGTGGGGGGTGGGGGGGAGGGGGGGGTGGCCGGGGGTTGGCGGTTCGGCCCTGCTGCAGGAGTGGTTCGGCCCTGCTGCAGGAGTGGTTCGGCCCTGCTGCAGGAGCGGGGTGCGCGGCGCTTCCTTCGTGGCGGTGTGGGAAGAGCTTCTTCGTCTCCTGTGCTGGCCATCCTGTCTCCCTCCTGGCCGTCCCTGAACTGGTTTCTTCGCAGAATCATCTCTGCTCCAACAGGATCACGTCTGCCACTCCAGAAGTGTTTGGACTGTTTACGTTTGGACTGTTATCAACATCCTGAATCACAGGGTCAGATTGAAACTCTGACTTTGTCAGGGTTTTCTTCTAAAATTATTGTTTATTTGTTTATTTGTTTGTTTGGTTGGGTGGTTTTGTTTCCTATCATATTTGTATTGTTAAACCTCCTAGTAAAGAACTGTTATTCCTATTCCTAACATCTTCGCCTGAGAGCCCTTGATTGCAAAATTATAATTCGTCGGGGTGCGAGGGGTTGGTATTCTCCATCCTAGGGGAACCTCAGTTTCCCTGGCAGATACCTGTCTTTCCAAACCAAGACAGATTTTGGCGCCCAAGGGTGGGGCACGAGGGCATTGAGAGAGAGGAATAACAGTTCTTGGGTATTAGATAAAAGCCCACTGGCCAGAATAATGTGGTCTAGCTTTCCCTGGTTTGGGTGGCACGTGGTGGTGGCTGTATTTCTGCCATTTGCTACTCCTTATGTTAATATGGGTCCTATGACTAAGGCTACTGTGGCGGGCATTCAGTTTGTTTTGTGGATTAATAAGGTGAGAAATTCATGGATTTTTAACTTCCTCTGGAAAGCAAGCACATGGATTCATAGCTATCATAGGCTAACTCTGTGCTTCTGGGGTTACTTTAACAATGGTACCTATTGTAAGGAAATGGCACCGGGGGAAATTTTCTCCCAGCCCTTCACACAGTTTTTTGGGTCCACCCCACCAGTTTTTGAAGGGTTGAAATCTCTGAGTGCTAATGATATCATACAGTGGCTGGTGTTGCTGGTATGCCTGTTCTGTTTGGCATTCAGAGATAAGGGGAAATTGGCCTGGGTAAGCACCTTAATAAGTACCCCAGAGAATAAGAATGCAGCCCAAGAGTCCGCTCCTGCCCCACAGCCTGCCTCAGAGATAAACCACCCGGTTTGGGTGGGGGCTCTGATTAAAGAGATGCAAGAAAAGATGAGCCAGATGCTGAGGGAGTACATCTCCCCAGCTAGTGGGAAATCCTTCCCCTGCCCTGACAAAAGAGAGCCTGATAGTGCAGCAATAAAACCCACAGAGATTACAACTGCTCAGGTCCCAGCTGAACCACAGGGGCAGTCACAGCCAGCGGCAATTGCCCCTGTGGAAACAAAGAAATCTAAGGTGAAAACAGCAAACCCAGACAATAAGAAAGGAGGGCCCTCACAACCTGCAGGGGAATCACATGTTCAGATCATCACCGAGTCCCTGTCGTATGAAAGTCTCCGTAACCTGCAAAAAGATATCGTACGGCGGGGGCGTGAGACTTACACAGCCTGGCTACTTCGGGTTTGGGACCTCATGGGTACTGGTGTGCAATTGGACAGTGGTGAGGCAAGGAATTTGGGACCCTTGACCCAGGACTCAGGTATAAATCAGGTATTTGTAAGAGAGCCAGGACCCCTTTCCCTTTGGGAGCGGCTTTTAATGAGTGTGAGAGAGAGATTTATCCACAAAGAAAGAATGCAGGAGCACCACCATAGAATGCGCTGGAAAACTCTGGAGGAAGGGATCCAACAGCTGAGGGAAGTGGCGGTGCTGGAGGTACTTTTTGGGAGGAGTGGACAGCATGATAATGACCCTGACAAGGTTAAATGCACAGGGCAGATGTTGTGGAATCTGGCAAACCTAGGGCCATCTCAGTACACCACCTTTATTGCAACAATTAATGCTGAGGACAATCGAGAGACAGTGGGGTCTGTTGCCAATAAGCTTAGGAACTATGAAAGTATGATCAATGGCCCGATGCAGGCTCATATCTCTGCCGTGGTTAAAGAACTCAAAGAAGAGATAAAGGGGGTGAGGGAGGAGATGAAGACAAACAGTTCCAATGTGGCACCAGTGCGAGTCACAGGCCCCAGAGTTAGAGCCCAACGACCCCCAGCTCGAGAGAGAGGGTACACCCCAAGAGCTGACCTGTGGTTTTATCTGCGTGACCATGGGGAAGACATGGGAATGTGGGATGGGAAACCCACTTCTGTCCTGGCAGCACGGGTGCGTGAGCTCAAGGAGAGGAACAATCACCAAGGGGGATCTACGAAAATGAAAGTAGCCTCAGCCTCCTATAACCAAGCTGCCAATGCTGTGTTGAATCCCCTTGAAGGAACCTCTAGTATGTATGCTCAGGAAGGGGATAACCAGTGCTAGAGGGGCCCTGCCTCTAGCCAGGTAGAGGAAAGGGATAATCGGATCTATTGGACTGTGTGGATCCGATGGCCTGGCACATCTGACCCACAAAAATACACGGCTTTGGTTGACACTGGTGCCCAATGTACCCTGATGCCATCAGGGTATGTAGGAACAGAACCCATTTCTATTTCTGGGGTGACAGGAGGGTCCCAGCAGCTGACTGTAGTGGAAGCCGAAGTGAGTTTAACTGGGAATGGGTGGCAGAAACACCCCATTGTGACTGGCCCAGAGGCCCCGTGCATCCTCGGCATAGACTATCTCAGAAATGGATATTTCAAAGACCCAAAAGGATATCGTTGGGCTTTTGGAGTAGCTGCTGTAGAGACGGAAGAGATCAAACAACTGAATACCTTGCCTGGTCTCTCAGATGACCCTTCTGCTGTGGGACTGCTAAGAGTTGAAGAACAACAGGTACCAATTGCCACAGCAACAGTGCACCGTCGGCAATACCGCACTGACAGAGACTCTGTGACCCCGATCCATGAGATGATTCGTAAACTGGAGAGCCAAGGGGTGGTCAGTAAGGCTCATTCACCTTTTAACAGCCCCATCTGGCCTGTGCGTAAGCCCAGTGGGGAATGGAGACTGACTGTAGATTATCGTGGTCTGAATGAGGTCACGCCACCACTGAGCGCTGCTGTGCCAGACATGTTGGAGTTGCAGTACGAGCTGGAGTCCAAGGCAGCAAAGTGGTACGCGACCATTGACATTGCCAATGCCTTTTTCTCCATTCCTGTGGCAGCAGAGTGCAGACCCCAGTTTGCTTTCACCTGGAGGGGTGTGCAGTACACCTGGAATCGGCTGCCCCAGGGGTGGAAGCACAGTCCCACCATCTGCCATGGACTGATCCAGGATGCACTGGAAAAGGGTGAGGCTCCGGACCATCTACAGTACATAGATGACATCATTGTGTGGGGGAACACGGCAATGGAAGTCTTTGAGAAAGGAGAGAAGATCATCCAAATTCTCCTGGAAGCCGGTTTTGCCATCAAGAAGAGCAAAGTCAAGGGACCTGCCCAAGAGATCCAGTTCCTGGGAGTGAAGTGGCAAGATGGACGGCGTCAGATTCCCACTGAGGTCATCAATAAGATCACTGCCATGTCCCCACCAACCAACAAGAAGGAAACACAAGCTTTCCTAGGGGCCATTGGCTTTTGGAGGATGCACATCCCTGAGTACAGTCAGATTGTGAGCCCTCTCTACCTGGTTACCCGCAAGAAGAACGATTTCCACTGGGGCCCTGAACAGCAACACGCCTTTGCCCAGATCAAGCAGGAAATCGCTCATGCGGTAGCCCTTGGCCCAGTCAGGACGGGACCAGAGGTAAAGAACGTGCTCTACTCTGCAGCCGGGAGCCATGGTCTGTCCTGGAGCCTGTGGCAGAAGGTGCCAGGTGAGACTCGAGGCCGGCCACTGGGATTCTGGAGCCGAAGCTACAGAGGGTCTGAAGCCAACTACACTCCCACAGAGAAGGAGATCTTGGCCGCCTACGAAGGAGTTCAAGCTGCCTCAGAGGTGATTGGCACTGAAGCACAACTCCTCCTGGCACCCCGACTACCGGTGCTGGGGTGGATGTTTAAAGGAAAGGTTCCCTCCACCCACCATGCCACCGATGCTACATGGAGCAAATGGATCGCCCTCATCACTCAGCGCGCCCGTATTGGTAACCCGAATCGCCCTGGGATTTTGGAAGTAATCACCAACTGGCCAGAAGCTGAGAACTTCAGTCTCACTGACGAAGAAGAACAAGTAACCCGGGCTGAAGAAGCTCCACCATACAACCAACTGCCAGCAGAAGAAACACGCTACGCTCTTTTCACTGATGGTTCCTGTCGCATCGTAGGGATGAACCGGAAGTGGAAAGCAGCCGTATGGAGCCCCACAAGACAAGTTGCACACGCCACTGAAGGAGAAGGTGGGTCAAGCCAGCTTGCTGAACTCAAAGCTGTTCAATTGGCCCTGGACATTGCTGAAAGAGAGAAGTGGCCGAAGCTCTACCTCTACACTGATTCGTGGATGGTGGCTAATGCTCTGTGGGGCTGGCTGGAAAGGTGGAAAAAAGCCAACTGGCAGCGTAGGGGAAAACCAATCTGGGCTGCTGATGAGTGGAAGGACATTGCCATCAGGGTAGGGAAACTACCTGTGAAAGTCCGTCATGTGGATGCCCATGTCCCCAAGAGTCGGGCTAATGAGGAGCACCGGAACAACGAGCAAGTAGATCAAGCTGCGAGGATAAAGGTATCCAAGGTAGACTTGGATTGGCAACACAAGGGAGAGTTGTTCCTAGCTCGGTGGGCCCATGATGCTTCAGGTCATCAGGGCAGAGATGCCACCTATAAGTGGGCACGAGACCGAGGGGTGGATCTAACCATGAACAGTATTTCACAGGTTATCCACGACTGTGAGACGTGTGCTGCCATCAAGCAGGCCAAGCGGGTGAAGCCCCTCTGGTACGGTGGACGGTGGTCCAAGTACAAGTATGGGGAGGCCTGGCAGATTGATTACATCACTCTGCCCCAAACCCGCCAAGGCAAGCGCTACGTGCTGACCATGGTGGAAGCCACCACTGGGTGGCTGGAGACCTATCCTGTGCCTCATGCCACCGCCCGGAACACCATCCTGGGCCTGGAAAAACAAGTCCTGTGGAGACATGGCACCCCTGAGAGAATTGAGTCGGACAACGGGACTCATTTCAAGAACAGCCTCATAAACACCTGGGCTAAGGAACACGGCATTGAATGGATATATCACATCCCTTATCATGCACCAGCTGCCGGGAAAGTTGAACGGTGCAATGGACTGCTTAAGACCACCCTGAAAGCACTTGGCGGGGGGACCTTCAGAAATTGGGAAGTGAACTTAGCAAAGGCCACCTGGATGGTCAACACCCGAGGGTCTATTAATCGAGCTGGTCCTGCCCAGTCTACCCCTTTGCACACAGTGGATGGAGACAAAGTCCCTGTAGTACATATGAGAGGTATCTTAGGAAAGACTGTTTGGGTAAACCCCACCTTGGGCAAAGGTGAACCCACCCGTGGGATTGTTTTTGCTCAAGGACCTGGTAACACTTGGTGGGTGATGCAGAAAGATGGGAAAACCAGTTGTGTACCACAGGAAAACCTAATCCTAAGTGAGAACTGAGTGTGAGGGTTCATTCTGTATAGTGGAGTTTATTAATTTAGGTATGATACAGATGGTAATAGAATAAGGGGTGGAACGTTGTCTTGGGTTGTGGAGCTGGGTTTTGTGTATTCTATTTACATCTGTTTTGAGGCCTGATGACCCACCTTGATAGGCCATTGTTACCTTCCCCAGCCTGTGCGGTGCATTTGCATTTCTATACATCTCATGCCCTGGCGGTGGGGGGTGGGGGGGAGGGGGGGGTGGCCGGGGGTTGGCGGTTCGGCCCTGCTGCAGGAGTGGTTCGGCCCTGCTGCAGGAGTGGTTCGGCCCTGCTGCAGGAGCGGGGTGCGCGGCGCTTCCTTCGTGGCGGTGTGGGAAGAGCTTCTTCGTCTCCTGTGCTGGCCATCCTGTCTCCCTCCTGGCCGTCCCTGAACCGGTTTCTTCGCAGAATCATCTCTGCTCCGACAGGATCACGTCTGCCACTCCAGAAGTGTTTGGACTGTTTACGTTTGGACTGTTATCAACATCCTGAATCACAGGGTCAGATTGAAACTCTGACTTTGTCAGGGTTTTCTTCTAAAATTATTGTTTATTTGTTTATTTGTTTGTTTGGTTGGGTGGTTTTGTTTCCTATCATATTTGTATTGTTAAACCTCCTAGTAAAGAACTGTTATTCCTATTCCCAACATCTTCGCCTGAGAGCCCTTGATTGCAAAATTATAATTCGTCGGGGTGCGAGGGGTTGGTATTCTCCATCCTAGGGGAACCTCAGTTTCCCTGGCAGATACCTGTCTTTCCAAACCAAGACAGTTTTTCACAGAAGTTGGAAATGATGGAGCCCTGAAATACAGCCATTTTGGTGACATCAGAGCAGTGAGATACAGCTCCTTGCCATTGCTGTCCAGATGATTTGTGCTTTTCATTACAGCAGTATGATAATAAAATCAGAGTCTGGAGAAGGAAAATGACAGACAAAAGCAGACGCTTGCCAGTAGTGTGGTATGACAAAGTCCCCTGTTCTGTCTGGAAATATAAGCATCTGACATCAGTAGAAAGATATTTAGCTCATTCTCATTAAATTTATTGGTAGGGTGACTTCATATGGGTCTGACAGAATGATTCGGTGAAGCTGGCAACTGCATTTTTCTGAATGTCTTTTGTTGTAACACTGAAATAGCCCACCAGGAAGTAAACCTGGCTTTAGTGGTCAACTTCAGCAATTAGTGGGAGAAAATAGCCAGAGGATGCTGAGGTCAGCAAAGCAATTCCTTTGTTGGTTAATCACACCTTTATGGAAAGACACTGAAAGTCTGAGAATGTGCTACTGCAGGATTCAAGCTCCAGTACTTTTCCCTGTATGTTTGAGGATCTATATTAGGGAAACAAGAAACACAAGAAAAAAAAAAAAGATAAAAATTTGCATGATTAAATGGTTTGGGCAGAGGGGTGAAGACTTGACCATTGCTTAAAACAGAACATAAGAAATTGAAATTTAGAAAGGGTCAATTTTTTTGTTTTTGTCAATGGGAAAAAGCTGATGTCCAGCTCACTGCAATTTGACACATTCATTTGCAGGAAAATACATGAGTGAAAATCACAATAGGGGTAAAACTGCTTGTTTAATGAAAGGAGGATATCTTCAGAAGCAGAAACAGAAGATAAGTCCCTTAGGTAAACATTTGTAATGCAATAGAGTAACAACTCAGGAGCCAGGGGCAGAGTGCTCATGGTTTTGTATTGCACGTGATGGAAACAGACTTTATAGCATACCATGAATGATGGAGGGCAGAGGTGTCTGGCTTTGTGCTAAATCTCCTGTGGCTCTTTTAGTGGGCAGTCCAGTTCCTCCTTCCACACGGGAATCCCCAGGGAATGCAGACCCAAACCTGTGGCACAGAGGATAAAACAAGGCCATGCCTTGCAGCACAGCAGGGACAACAGGGCTGCTCCACCTGTGGCACTTCAGCCCCAGCAGGGTGGCATTCCAGGGAGCAGTAAGGGGGTCCAGCCTGGCCTCACTCCAGCCCTTGGCTGTTGCTCCCAGATATTGCTTTTCTTGCTCACTGCTCCATGTCTGTGCTCAGATCTTTAGGGACATTAGTTTCAACAGGAAAGCCGGTTCTTTCGAGAGGAAATATCTTTCCTGGTTGGTATCCTGAAATGAGCAACAGTGCTGGTGACCATGCAAGGCTGAGAGAGGGAGCACACACCTGAGCATAGGCCACAGGAGCATCTTTTAAAGCATCCACAGATACTGCAGCAGTACCCAGAATAAGCTCCAGAAGCAAAGACTGAGCTAAGTTAATGCTGGATAATTTCCTGCTGCATATTAAAATGTCCCATTTAATTTAATGTTCAGTGTGTTGTGGTTTTAGGGCTCGGCAGAGGAAGGCTGGAAGAAGCATCAGTTGTGTTTTGCTGTAAGTTAGGATATGGTGTTGTATGTTGTCATTAGGCCACTTGCACTGAAAGGAAAGCAGAAGTTATCTGCTTCCTATTTGAAGAAGAATATGAAAGACTGTGAAGCACCAGATAGAAAATGAGGACTGGTGAGTGCTCTGAACACACTAAGCAATATATAGCAAATACTCTAGTGGCCACATGATTACTCAAGTGTTGAGTTTTGCAAGATTTTGTTTCTGGCACTTTATTCAAATAAGAAGTAGAGGAAAAATACAGTAGGATATGTTGTAAAATAGGAGTGGATCTGAAAAAAAAGTACTTCTCTTGCACCATTTCATAATAGTTTACTTTACAAAGAAGATTAAACAAACTGAAATCTATTAAAAAATAACAAGCATATGTCTAAGAAAGTAATTGCCCATACTAGAATCAGACTAACAAAATAGTTTCCATTTGTAACTGCATATGCAGCCAGATTCTTGTAATTTTCATAGTAATCTGAAAACGGAGTCATGACCACTTCAGAAATATCTTCGTCTTCACTGAGTTTACAGAAAACTATAATGAGTTTAAAACCAACATTTAAAACCTGAAACACATGGTGTTTTTACAGAATATTGGAACTGGGAGGTAGTTAAAACTACAGTTCTTGTTTTTGTTTGGTTATTTCCCCCCTTTTCATCTCTGTGTAGTATGGCCTGTTGCTTACTAAATATTATGACTAAAGACAGCTGTGTTTATTTCTTTTTTTAAGAAAGTAGCAGCTAGAAAAAAGGAAAACAAAACCTTGTTTTCTTTTAATTCACACTTAGAAAATGTAGTGGTGTCCTTGTAGTCTTAGTAGCTCATAAGCTACTATAAAGGGAAAGAGAAAGAATGTACAACATACTTTTAAGCAGTTTCCAAGTTATTTCAATATAGAGAAAGGTAGCAGATTAGTCACTGGCCATGAAATGCAACTGACTTACAGAAGCTTGTTTAAATGCTAACAATCATTAATGCCTGTTAAATAATAGGGCACACACGAATAATCCACTTTTTTCTGTACATGAAGACACATGGGCTAATGTGTACTCCGAGGTTTTCTTCACCCTAGTTAATCTCTTGATCCCTGTCCTTCTGCTTAAAACATCTCAGGCACACTCCACCTAAAGCTCTCCCAATAGAAAACATCAGTTTAGGGTAATGAATGGAAGACAATGCTTCATTGACCCTGGCAGAGTTACTTCACTTCCATTTACTTTCAACAAACACTCGATTTCCATATATATATTTTTGTATGTATATCTTAGGCTCTGAGTAGTGCTGTTACCTATTCATGAAACATTTTCAAAAGACTTCTGTTACCCTTGCATTATGGAATTTTTTAGGAAATAAACAAGCCTGCAGCATGAACAGAGAATGTCATCCTGGCCACAGAGGCCTTTAGGAGGCTTCAAAAAACACAGGCAAGACCTCACAGTCTCCAATGAATGGAGACTTTTTTTTTCATATAGCAGTGCAGTGCTTCTGTATTTACTAAATTTTCCAGATTATTTTTAAAATATTAGAGAGTCACCATTTTATAAGTAATTTAAAGGCATTTCATGCACTTTTCTCATATTCAGAAATGCAAGTTTCCTTGTTTAATTTTTGGTGAAGAATTATTTTTTCACAGTATGATCTACCCAGAATAAAGAATAATGGCTCACTGTGCTGTCCAGGAGCTGGGCAAACTTACACAGTTCAAATTCTTGTTTCTCTTTGCCTTCCTTGGAGAATAAATCAGCATCCAGAGTTCTGGAGAGTGACTGGCACTCCTCTCAGCCTTAGCCCTAGACAATGGACCGGCAATCTGTCAATCTCTGCTTGCCTGCAGGTTTCCACCCATCACTCTGCCTGGGAGCAGCAGTTTGGAGGAAGCTAATTTTACAGCTTCAGGTCCTTCCTATCCTTTGTGCATGCCCAGGATGGCTTTAAAGTTGAGTTTTAAAAAGCCAAATTACCAGCCTGTGGCAAGCCTGTCCTCTAGATAAATACAGGCTCAGGGGTGGGTTCCACTTTACCCACTGCCAAATGCTCTGGCACTGGGGCTTGTGACTGTGTTAAAACACCATCAGACCCAACCAGCTCTGGGGCCACCAAACAGCAGAGATTGGCCACTGGGGTCCTGGGACTTCTAGAGTCAGCAGACTTCAACACAGTCATGATTTCAGCCACCAATCAAATTAGACAAGTAGGAACTTGTCTGGAGTTAGCTTGAAAGCACCTCCTACACTTGCAACTTTTAATTTTAACATTGTCTTCTGACATACACTGTCTTGATCTAGAGGAAAGCATTGCCCTAGCAGCCAGCGCTGTGGTGTGCTGGGATGTTCACCTGTGCTGCAGCCCAGCCCCACTTTGCTGCCTGTGGTACCTGCAGCAGAAGGCTTGGCTGGAGGTGGTGGGACTGCACTCTCCTCATTCCAGCACAGCATCTTCACATCAGCTTGCCCTGACTTTTAAAAACTTTCTCACCAGCTTAACCTTTATTGGAGTGGGATTGAGAAATAAAAGGATGAGAAAATTCTCTTCTCTTTGTTGGTCTCCACCAAAATTAACCCTCCTCCTACATTTCAGCCACTCCTTCTTAGCAATGCCTGAAATGTGAAAGCTTGACTTCATGCCCTGCCTTAACCTCTCTGACTCACTTGTCCCCAAACCAGTCCACGTACTTATGCTTTGAGTTTTTCTGTTTTCATCTTCATTATGTAAAGTATCTTCTGCAGAAAAGAAAATGTTTGTGGGCAGAAAGTTAACTGTGAAGTACAGCTAAGGTGTGTTTGATTAACAGCTTGGTATGTTTAATTCCATATTGCTATTCATCTCTGCAGTGTGCCTCATTGATAAAAACATTATCTTTATAGACATATGGTGGTAAAATGTGGATGAAGAATGATATAAGTATAAACATGAGAGGAAAAAGAAATATGAGAAAATCAGGTACTGAGACTAGACACATATTTGTGCCTTAAAAATATAAGAAAACAAGATGAGAGGCGCAGTTTTATTTAATGGGTTTATATATATTGATTATTAAAATGCTTACATGAAAATGTGACTAGGAAAAAAATTAGGAATCACTGTAATCATATATAAAATGGTGTTCTATTCTACCAGCAGCTTTCTCCAGATAGCTAGCAGTGAAGGGTGAAATATATCTCAACTGCTACCAATATAGTATTAGACTGCTTACAAATTTAAGAATTTAATTGCACAGTCCTGCATCAGCTTGCCTCTGAAAAATAATCGCATTGAAGGTGAGAATGAAACAAATAATTTCATGGTGTTAAATGATTCACCATGGGAAAACTCTAAGGTCTCCTGGATGCAACAGAAATACAGAGAAATTACAGGAAAGACTAACAAAGAAATCCATCTTCTTGATGATGTCACACTTAGTGGCACTCCTGCTTGGGTACCAGCGTGTTGGGTAAATCCTTCAGGTCTTCTAGGCCAGTGGAACTCTGCATTGTTGGTGTCTGGTGCTTACACCAGCCTTCTGTCCCTTCTCCTGTCAAATTCAGGCTTCTTACTAAGCAGTCAAACCTGCCACTCAATGAAGACCTTCTTCTTGTGAGAAGAGCCAGATCACAACTGTGTGGTGTAGAAAACAACTACCCAGTCTGGAAACACTGTCCTTTCCATGGAGGAAAGCCCATCAAGCTCAGAAGGGCCAGCACATGATTCCTTTTATTTCACTCTGCACCCAAGTGCTGCAAACACATGGCAATGCTACCATTTGCCTCAGTGCACAGTTCAAAAATGCTTTGCAGTCTGCAGTTGTGAGGGGAGGACTTTTTTCTTCCATGGTAAATGACTGATCTCAGCATAATGTGATATTGCAGCATTTTTCATGCAATATGAGTTCTTCCTCCTTCTACTCCTTCAGCCAAATTCTTAAAAAGAGTTAGTGGAAGACACCTGCAGAAAATTAGCCATCTTCCCTTCCCCCCCCTGCCCCTTTTCCCAATTTAGAAGAAACAAATTACAGTAAGTTAAAAGCACATGAACAAGTGGCAGTGGGTGTGCCTGTTCCCCTCTCTCCTGTCTTCTGCCATGGCTGTGTCTGCACTGTGCATTTCAGCTCTTACCTCTGATCTCTTCTACTCACTGATAAGGTGTTTTGAAATTAGCAACAGCATTTGGTCATCTTTCTCTCACTTCTTTTCAGCCACAGAGATCTGTGTCTGGTCCTCAGGGTGTGAGTGGAGGGAAGGCTGCATGGTCAGAGAGTACTTCACTGCTTTCCCAAATCATCTGTGTGATGCAGGACAGCTGCCAGGCTGCCCCCACCTCTGCAAATACACCTCCAAGGAAACTGTCACACAGGCTTAGAAATAAATTTATGACTTGATGAGACTGAAATGAGGAATTTACTTTGAGGAAGAGCCACATCCATTGCAGAGTACTCCAGACTCAACTTTAGTCACTGTGCAGTGGCTGATGGGTGGTCAGGTTTAAGCTGCTTCTTTTCCTCACACCTTTGCCTTACCCTCACCAACTTGTCACAGGCAAAATGGTACAAAAAGACAGAGCTGACTCATTTTTCTGTATTCAGTGCACAAACAAGGTCCCATCAGGAGGCAGTGTGAGAGCACCTCCATCTTCAGCTGCCTCATGGCTGGCTGTGATGGACTATTTCCCAGGGGCACGACAAATGTCTGGGGCAAAGGAGGAATTCTTCTAGAAATGAGTGAGGTACGGAGGAAGAAGAGGGCCAAGTGGACTCCAAATACTACTTGGATCAAACCAACTTTGATTGATCTTCTAGCTATGTTAGACAGGAGTGTGGTTACAATCTCAGTGTGTTTGGGATATGTAATTTCTGCATTTCTGATATGAATATGGGGCATTAATTCTTGAATAAGTTTTTGTTGAGAACCTTACCTGTGTAAAAAATGGCAAGTTCAATAGCCTAAATAGTCCCCAGAAAAAGCACATTTGTTTTAACATGATTTGGTTGATCAGAAATTAAATTGTGGAGGGATACATATATAGTTTTTGTTTCCTCAATACAAATTCATTCAAGTCAACTCAAATAGATTTTTTAAAAAAGTCTTTCTCTTATCATTGAACTAAAAAAACCATTATTCCTCATCTAAGTATCTTCATTCTTATTTCTGTTTTGTTTTTTTTTTTCTCTTCATTTTTTAATGAAGTAGATATGCTTTCTTATTTGGACTGTCAGAGCATAGTAATTACCCAGCTCCTCATGCCTCTTTTAATGTATGATAGTCATGTCTACAAATTGAAATTTACTTCTGAAAATGTGTGCAGGTCAGGAACCCTTTCTTTACGCCTGTAGTCATTTGTGCTGATTTGGCAGCACCTTACTTGTCTAGAAAACAGATGAACACACAACTCTGAACACCACCTGCCACAGGGCAGGAGGACCTGGCAGGATACTGCAAGGATGGGCAGTAGCTGGTTCCCCCCACTCCAGCTGACCCCAAAAGCAACTCTGTGTTTGGGCAACCCCTTGGCAGGGAGGTGAAAAGTGAACATGTGAGCCCTGCCCTGGGAAAGGTCCCTGAGAAATGGCTGTGACTGAAGAGGTGCTTTGCAGCAGCAGTGACAATCCAAGTTTGTACTTGGCATTTTTCTGCCAGGCCCTGCCTAGTCTCTGGGCTCAGCTGATTTGTTAGGTGTCACAAATGGCATTGAAACAGATGGACATTAGTTCAGGCAGCCAAGACATCCTGTAAATCATGTTGTCCATAAACTCCATGCAAGTCCATTTGCAGTCAGTAGGAATTTTGCCATAGACTTGGGCAGGGCTAGATGAAAGTCAGCTTGTGTGGGTGGAGAGGGGTGAGATTTACAGCCACCTTCCTTCAGCACGTATCTGTCAGTAGCTGGGGCTACAGGGGTATTTTATCACCTGTTCACAACTGCCCCGGGTTAATGTTCAAGGTGCGCCAGGGTGAGAGAGCATCCAAGATCATCCAGCTGGAAATATGAATTGGAGTCATCACCAGAAGGATCTGGCTTCTGTATTTTATCCAAGACTAGGTCAGGACTGTGCTTTGATGTGCAGCATCAGTGCCTGTCCCCCTTGTCCAGACCCAAGGGAAATTGTACTCCCTGTCCTGCTACCTCGGTCCTACACCCATCCCTACCTTCTCCCTCCCAGTGCCCTGAAGCCAATGCAGGGAGACTGTCAACTCCACACCCTGTTTTATCTGCTTAAGATCTTGTAATAGTTATGTAAACAAATTATTATTGTGGTCAGAATACATAGGCAAGACAAACTGATGAATTTGAAACAAATGCAGAAGACTGAGTTTGTTTCCCTACTCCTGGTTTTAAGGAGTCAAGATGAGCACCCAGGCTACTCCTCTTCAGAACTTCTGGTTCTGTCAGCAGTACACCCCCTTTTCTCTCTCTTCCTCTTTTTACTTCGTTAGATTCAAATTTCAGTCACAATCGTGATTTCTGGTTCTGTCCTGTCTCATGGTACTGAGATTTAAGAAATGTTTAGGAAATTTTTGCTGTGTTTTGCAACAGTTAATGATCAAGGAGACAATGAACTCTGTGGTTAAGGCAGGGTAGCAGCAGTCTGGGGAGCTGGCAGGTCAGCAGGTCACTGCCTTTATCAAAGGAAGGCAATAAATACAGCTCCTTATATCTGTTATAACACTGAGATTGCCTGAGATCTCTACAGCTTTCTTGCTACAGCGGATTTCCTAAAAATTAACCTCATGCTGATCCAGAGCACAGACAATCTTGAAAACTGTCACTGAGAGGCCTTGCAGGTAATCACAGATCAACTCAGGGCTGCTGCCTTCAGGCACAGAAAAATACAGCAGGAGGGTCTCAAGGAGAGTCCCTGGTCCATGCCTCTGCTCAAAGTGGGTTCATCTGTTTCTTGCTTAGCATTTGTCCACCCTGTTCTGAAGACATCCAACATCCCATGGTTTCCCAAGGTAATCTGTTTTGAGGCTTTATTAGCTTTAACACTGAAAAGCTGTTTCTAATATTGATCTGCATCTTTCCTGCTGGAGTTTGAACACAATGTTTCTTTTCTGAGCCTTCATGACCACAGAGAAATAAAAATCCCTCCTCTCTACAGTAGTCTTCTAGATATTAGATGACTTTCATCATAAATTTGGTATGTTTTTTAGGCAGACAGTTCAACTTTTTCTATTTCCTTAATGATTATATGGTTTTAGATTGCTAATAGATATTGCTCTCTTCTTAGTGTCCTCCTGGAAGTGTGATGCCTAAAACTGAATATTATGTCCTTGTTGAGGCTGTACCAGTGCTCACTGTTGACTAGGTCTGAGAGATGACTCAGTCTGTGGTGCAAGCCATTTTCCCACTCATATATTCCAGACTATGTACTTTTTCTCTCTGATAAAACATTGTTCCGCAATAATTGGACCCTTTTTTGAAAGGCTGTTACATAAAACACCTTCAATCTATGACGGATTACTAGCAAGGTCTTGGTAGCTGTGGGGGGCTACAGGGGTGGCTTCTGTGAGAAGCTGCCAGAAGCTTCCCCATGTCCCACAGAAACAATGCCAGCTGGCTCCAAGAGGAACCCACCACTACCCAAGTCTGAGACCATCAGTGATGGTGGTAGAGCCTCTGCGATAAGATATTTAAGAAGGGGAAAAACAGTGGTGGAGAGAGGAGTGAGAATATGTGAGAGCAACAACTCTTCAGACACCAAGGTCAGTGCAGGAGGGGCAGGGGGTGATGCAGGAGCCAGAGGAGAGATTCCCCTGCCCCACGGTGAAGCAGCTGTGCCCCTGCAGCCCAGGGATGGCCATGGGGAAGCAGAGATCCCCCTGCAGCCTGTGGAGGACCGCACCCTGAATCTGGTGGATGCACCTGAAGGAGGCTGTGACCCTGTGGGAAGCCAGTGCTGGCTCATGCTCCTGCCAGAACCTGTTGACTTGCGGAGAGGAGCCTACAATGAAGCAGGTTTGCTGGCAGGATTTATGATCATGTGGGGCACTCACCCTGGAGCAGCCTGTTCCCAAAGGACTGTACCCTATGGTAGGGCACCACACTGGAGCACTTCATGAAGAACTGTAGTGTGTGGGAAGAACTCAAACTGGAGAAGCTGGTTTTCTGTGAGTGCAACCCCACAGTGGAGCCAGGGAAGAGTGTGAGGAATTCTCCCCCAAGGATGAAGGAATGGCAGAGAGAACAGGATGAACTGACCGAAGTTCCCACCGCACTGTGCTACTGTGAGGAGGAGGTAGAGCAAATCTGAAGTGAAGCCCAGGGAGAAGGGAGGGAGGAGGGAGAGATTTAAGTTTTAGTTTTTATTTTCTCATTCTCCTGTTCTGATTTGATTGATAATAATTAAGGCAATTTCTGCCAAGGTGTGTCTGTTTTGCCAGTGATGGTAACTGGTGAGTGATCTCCCCCCATCCTTATCTCAACCCATAAGGCTTTTGTTAAATTTTCTCTCTGCTGCCCAGCTGAGGAGGGGAGTGCTAGAGTGGCTTTGGTGCCCAGTGTCCAGCCAGGGTCAACTCACCACAGTCCTGCTTGAAGGGACACCCTTCACTTGTGTTTACTGAAATTCATCTTATCTTTCCACCCTATTTTTCCAGGTTGTCAAGATTGGTTTGAATTCAGCTGTTGCTTTCCCTCTGTTCTTCCCAGGCTTCTGCCTCTCTTTGCACCACACCATCAAGTCACTTGATAGACAGAGTCTGTATTTCACAGTCTGAGTCTTTAGTTAAGAGCTGGACAATATCAGGTCTGGGACAGACTTATCCAGAGCTCTTCTCTGTGCCACCTACAGAAAACTCTCTGGGTACATTTATTAACCAGTTTTGTGCCAATCCCATCACAGCTTCACTCAGATTACATGTCCACAGAAGGGATTAAGAGCATTGCTTACCCCTATATGGACCAATGAACATTTTATTGGAGTTCTGGTGTGGCTTCAGATCTTATTTGACAAAATTAGGTTTGGACCCGAGACCTCATAATGTTATTTTTGAAGGTCCCAACCAAAACACTGAATGAGAGAGGACACTTTTCTCTGTGAGCCTTTCTTGATCTTCAGACTATTTTTTCTACTTCTCGTAGTAGCCTTTCATGAGCTCAATTCTAAGTTACTTCATGTTCAGCCACTGCAGTAATACAGCAGAGGATAATGGACAACACAGTCCACTGCTGTATCTTGGGGTCATGGTTTAGTGGTGGACTTGGCAGTTGGTTGGAACTTTAATGGTTGGTTCCAACTTTAATGGTTGGAATAAATTATCTTAGAGGTCTTTTCCAATCAAACTGATTCTGTGATTCTGTGAGTACCAAGAGGGCCCTGTTACAGCCTGCAGAATGATGTCGTTGTGCATGACTCCAGGGTATTTCTTGTGTACCTGAGAGAGAGCAGGAATATTTTTTTAATTGCAACGTCCTCTGTGATGCAGAAGTCAAACTTGGTGCAGCATTGGTGCTGTCTGCTTGGATTAGACCTTGTGGTGACCTACCCTGCCAAATGTGTCCAGTTTTCCATAGAAGTGGTTTAGTTGGTTCACTCTAAAAACAAGCCTGGGAGCAAGTGAGGCTGCCCACAATGTGAGCAAAGAGGAGGCTAGTGCTTTTTCTGCTTTCTGTGCAGGAAATATGAAGGCTAGTGATCAATTGCTGCAATTTATTTAAGAGTTACTGCCATTAAATTGCTTTCAGCACTGTAATAAATACATCAGCAATTTCAGCTGTGTTACAACTGAGGCATCTACAATCAGCTCCAATCACTGGAAGGCTTTTTGAGTTTGATTATTTTTATCTCTTCTTTCATAATGACTGTAGCTAAACTAGCAGAAGAAAAGGAGAAAGTGATTGCAAATTGTCATCTATAGAAGACAAAGTCTGTCACAGTGGCAAAAACAGGACAGGCTGTTTCAGTGCCAGTGGCAAAGTGGTGAGATGATCCGTGCACACCTCTTGGGCACCAGTGTTATTTCAACAATACATGATTTACTCATAGATTTTTTTGAAACACCAGCTCATAAAAGCATGAAATAAGAGAAATGGCAGGAGAAATGAATCAACACAAACTGAACTGTGATATGCACAAACAAGGCCCTAAGTGTGTGCCTGAACTGACAATTTTGACCACTACCATAAATTGTACGTATTTTGTATTTCACTTCAATATGATTATTTCTTTCAACTACTGACATCTATTGAAATTTTAGTAAATGTGAGACGTAATCTGTTTGGTTAAGCAAGGAAAACACTTCTGTAATAGTCAGTATTGCAACTCATTTGTATTGAAGGTAAAAGGACAGAATGAGATATGGAGGAACTTGCACTACATCATAACACTGCCATTTGTCATTTGCTGTTGGATATGAATTTTTGAGGCAGCTTATTAATTCCTGTAGTCTTAAAACAGGAAACATTTTTTTTAATCCAAAGTCATTACAGAAAATAACACAACAATAAACTTCTAGTGTAAAAATTTCTATTAAAGCATCTATTCAGAACTGTCATGAATATCACTGAGTTGTAGGATCTTATGACACTGTGCATTTTGTTAATGTCCAGCTCATTAGTATCACTATCAATACAGTTTAATTCTCAATCTCCCAAATTTAATATAGACTTTCCTGGAGTAGCAGCCCAAATTGTTGGTGCAAGACCCAACAACAACAGGATAAGGGATGGGGATTCATGACTCATTTCTATGTATTGTGATCCCAGAAGAGACTTAGGTGCCTGCTGCAGAAGATGCACAGTCCCACCTGTGCCTCTCTGCAGGCAGTGTGCAGAGCTGTTGTCCTTGTCTGGGAGCTTCCTGCAGCCAGAGGGTTTATAATACTGGTGGGTTTATAACATGCTGGTGGAAGTCATGCATCTGGGAACTGGTGAAAAGAAACTACATATGTCTCAAAGTCAACTTCACTGAAAGATGAATCCAAACAGAAAATTGGCTAAAAGCTCCATATTTTATTTCCAGAATTTCTCTTGGTCAGAAGGAAGTACTGGTGAAAGAGAAAAATCATCATGTGAGACAAAGTCCTGACAAAAGTTCTGTGCCCAAAGTCCTTTCCATGCTTTCCAGTCTGGAGCTGACAGTGTTACAGCTTTTACTGCTGCCTGGCTTGGGCTTCTGCTGGCTGCCAGTGCAACACAAACAGCAGTGGCTCATCTAAATGGGGAAATTAGCTGGAGCTATTTGGCAGGGACTGCTGTGGAGTCACTTTCCACGGCAGGCATTGCCTCTCAGCAAAGGAGCACCTGGGGAGCTCTGCTGAGCAGTCCTGCTGTGTGCAGTCCCCAACCACGGCCCCATGCCTCTTTATAGACTCCTTTTAAAGAGCTGTGGGCTGCAGCTAACTATCTTAACACAAACCATTTCCTTTTAGCTTCCCAGAGCAGCAAAAATATGTTTGCATCTAGTCCCAAACATCTCTTCCTCCAGAACCACTTCCATTACTAGGACAGAGGAGGATGGGTAGGAAAAATAGAAGTCCATCATGCAGGGAGTGTAGAAGTGGGAGAAAATGGAAATTTACTGATAGAGGTTTATATAAAATAATAATGGGTAATGGGACAAATTAAGTACACCTACTCTTATACTTCCTGTCCTGCTTGTTAGCTTAATGTTTGTATCTTTCTGTTGCTATATAATTAAAAATCTGACACGGTTTTAATGCCCAGGGCAGGTCAGATGTCAGTTACACACTAGATCCTGTTACTTGTAATGCAAAATCTAGTGTTATAGAAACAATTCCTTTCTATGGGAAGTGAGAACTCCTTTAGAAATTTCACATACTGCAGAGCAGTGCATTGAACTTGCCCTTCCTGATCGTTGGTCACAGACCTACGCAAAATGATCGCAGGCTAAAAGTGAGTACTCTAGAGGACTGGGATCAAGCCATCTGGGTTAATATCATGTAAGTTAGGTATTTGAATGTTTTTGGAATTCTCAGCATCAGCTATCAACTGGAGTGAGAACATGCACAGGGAGAGCTGTTGCAGAGTAGTGGGAGAATGGGAGGTTTCCATCCTTGCTTGACTTGTCACCTTTCTGTGCCTGGAGAAAACTGCCTTTGCTCTGTTCATGAAATGGGAATTTACAGAACAGATTTTTTTCATCTCCATTTGCAATGCAAGAATTTCAGCAGCATGGCTTTTATTCTATTACAAAAAGAGGTAGATACTCCGTTTCTTCTGATCTCAGACCCAATTTCTTACTCCAAAGTACAGTGTAAAAGCTTTACACCTGCATCTTACAGTGCCATGACCTGTAAGTGTTCTGGCTTTTTAGTGAAAAGCAAAGACAGGTCTGTATTTCTTCCAGCTGCATCACTTAACTTTCCCTTGATGGCTGAATTAGTCCCTTTCGTTTGGTTGGCCAGGTAGAAACACGATGGTTCAGACACTGTAGGACTCAGATATTATCACATTAAACAGAGTTTTGTGGCTTTGTATGGGGCTCACTTTCTATCTAGAATTAATTTCTTCTTGGCAGTTAGCCTGGCTAAGTCAGATAAACATACACATTTTCTTGAGCTCTGTCTTGCTTTGTCCATTTCTGAGCCATGCTGACACATTAAACCTGCCTTCCTTGGAGATGTGGGCTGTTGGGCAGGTGAGGGGCTCTCTCTGGGTCCTGCCTGGAGGCTATTTGAAGAACAAGCAGCATCCACGAAGAGCCAAAGTCACCAAGAGCCAATGATTATATCAGCCATGTCCTTGGGTGATCCATCTTTATCAGACTAACAACTCAGCTAGGCTGACACCTTCTTCAGCCTCTCATCTGCCCCTCAGCCACTCTCACAGCTGACAATATGGCACCAGGGCCAAGGATTTGCAGAAGCTGCACAAGAGCCCACCTACACTGTTTTTTCCTGCATTGACCCCCCAGCAACTATTAACTACTGGGTGTTGAGGCAAGCCAATCACTTGTACAAGCCCAAGCTTCATCCACTCCTGTGAGGGTAGTGCTCAACAAGGCTAAACCAGTGCTCCCCTCCCCAGTGCCAAATGGAGAGCTTCATTGCATTAAGGACAGGAATTTATCCCCCCAAGCTCTCCCTCTATTTCCTTACAGATCTCCTAGCTGGGCTCTCTGCAGGTATTCAGCACAGGTATTAATCTTAAATTCTGCTAGAGACTTAAATGATAGAAAAAAATCCCATTTCAGGCGTGAGCTTTCAGACTGCTGTGGGTTTAACAGCATAGTTTATTTCTCTGCTGCTGGTATTACACTGGGCAGCACTGCAGAAGGTGGAAGAGAAATGGAACAGATTGGTGGCAGACTTTGAAGGGAGGTGGCCTTGGGCCAGGAGAGACATATAAGATAAAAATCTTAAGTTTTTGTACTGGTTGTTTTGTCTTTTTTACTTCATAGCTGTTTTAAATTATTGCCATTATATAGTCTGTGCTGTCCTGGCAAGTGCTCTGACTGCTTTCACTGCTGTCCTGAAGGCTGATATGAGTCCATGGTTAATTTGGGGATAAATACTTGCAAAATAAAAAAGACAAAACAGACCATAGAAAAATTGAGGCAGTCTGAGGAGAAAAAAGCAACTAAATCCATCTTGTAAAGATAAGGTGCAGAAATACCAGATGGCAGATTTACCCTTTTGTATGCTGGTGCTGAGTATTGCCTCCAAAAAAGGTCTGGAGCACTGACTCAGAAAAGGTCTGGTGGTGGAGTTGGTATTTTTATGTTACCGTAGTGAACAGAATGCATCTTGTAATGAAAAAAAATCCAGCAGGAGACATAAAACGTTCCAATTAAACATTCTCTTTATTGGGGCCTTGCTCCGAAATGGCACAAGTGATAAACACTTAGAGTGCTCATCAGTGCTGCTTAATGAAAAGACCCAGAGTCACATGTTACACTTTTATTTGGATTTAGATCAACACCACAGATAAGATACTTTGGTCAAACACAAGAACAGATTGCTATGCCGCTCCTTCCTGGCTGCAATAAGTACAGTAATGTGTGAAAAAAAATCTGCTGGTTCTCCTGGAACACCAAATGTAGATCTTGGATTGGCACGTACATCTAATAAATACGCTGTTTGCACTTAGCACTTTAAAACGTAACATGCAAGATGTAACCGGGCTACTGATCACCTTCATCATTGTCCCTGTCCTATTTTTACTTTCTAAGTTCTTTGCTTGCCTTTTTCCCAGAAGAAAAAAGAATAGAATTTGCTGCTCTACTCAGTATTTCAGTGATTAATCTGCTGATTTTGACACGTTTAGCAGAGGTCACATTGAGGCCTTCCTGACAGAATGGGTATCTCCTCTAGAGCTTGGCTTGGAACACTATGCAGGTAGCAATGGAAGTCCACTGAGGTGAGGTGAGGGGCGTGCCCAGAAGCTGAGGAGAAGAGGTTAACACCAAGCAAAGATACAGTGGAGGGACAGGCATGAATGCAGTTCTTACAATATCAAGAGTCAATACTACTACCACACAAATAATGACATATCAATAATATATTGTACAAGCTTATACAGCAACACATGTTGATTTGCAACATTATACAGTTTAAATCTAAAGTGCACAGCCTCAATCTGAGGTGACAAAACAGTACTATCAATATAATAAAGGCAACACAATTACAGACACTATTTATTTCCTCTTACTTCATGTCCTCATATTACATTGAATCAATACTCCATTTATCTATTTTAGATGAAATTAAACCCACATTGCACTTCTTATTTTGTCTTCAAGTATTTTAGAGACAGCAAAACCATATTGCTTTACAAACACAAGCTGGCCATTTAGGCAAAGTTAAACCAAAACTTTAGTAGGGTTATAAGTAGACAGGTCTAAGCTGCAGAACTCTTACCAACACTTCCAGATGCTGGGGGGAGAAAGGATAAATGTAAGTTTCCATGCCAGAGACACCTCTAAAGCTAAGGAATGATGCAGCAAATAATTTCTGCAAGAGATGTGCCCATGGTTTCTAAAAAGGTTGTGAGGCTCTGTAGGGGTTGTTCTTTGGCAGATGGAGCCATATCTTGACTTCATTGTAGACAAGGATGGAGTTCAGCACTGTGAAAATCCTTCCACAAAACAGTTTGTACTTGGACCCCATCCCTGTCACTCAGATTACAGTCACATTTAATTTAGGCCTTGTCTTGCAGACCTGTACATCTGTAAGAAGTCTTCACCTTCTTAAACTAGCTGTGAGGTTTTCAATGTAGTTTGGGATTGCTCACAGCAGAAATAGTTTTGAGATAAGAATTTACTCAGATGTGACCTTGTTTTTTTTAATAGGCTTTTAAAACACAGAACACAGAAACCATCCAAATACAACCTTGTTTCAGTCTTGGTTAGCAGTGTCTACTGATTGTGCGTCTGCTTAGGCCACATGGGAAACATCATTAGGAAAAATAGCATCCTATTGTTGTACTGTAATTGATCTTATTAAGTGGTTGTAAGAGCTGCAGTCCTCTTGAGGTTTTTCAGTAACCAACCCTGGAGATATACAATCCATATGACATGGAGAAAGAATGTATTACGTGGGCTTGTCTTTTAAAATAAGCAGTAATAAATATTTGAGGCACCTCCATCAAAAGAAAAAGAATCCCAGTTAATTTTCAGCTTCTGTCCTTGCAGTTTTATAACCCATATAAAATAAAAATATATAGTTTACAAAATAGGATTTTTTTATATATATATATATATATTTCCTTTTGTAAAACTATACTTATTTAAATACATTTGAAACGTTGCTATAGGTAAATTAGAAATTCTAATACTACGAAAAAGGCAAAATCCTTTCACTTTTAAACATACAGCATGTATATTCTGCATCTCACCACCCCCTCCCACTTCCCCCTATCTGATTTTGTCATAATTTTGGGCAGTTTTGGCATCATTCAGTCTAATTGCTGTTAATTTAAAATAATTACTGTGTTAAAATTTGGGGTAAAATTTTAAGTATCTTCTGGTCTTCCTTATTTGTTTCAATGAAGCTTTTTTATGCAGCTAAGTATTAAGGAGGCATTCTAAAACTCAGGAAAGGACTTTAAAGGAGCCATGTTTCTTGATTTTAAACTGTACTCTACTCCAACGCCACGATATAGAAATAGATTTACTTTGGAACAAACTACAAATACATTCGCACAGTTTGTGACAACTTAATTGTCTACTTAGAGGTCCAGGAACAGCCTTTCACACCCAGTTATTATAAATCTTGTCCCAGGCGTTCAATTTCATCAATCAGGAAATCAATGTCCTGGTGAGTGGCCGCGGGGTTGGAGATCACCATCCGGAAGAAGTTCACTTTGTCTCCCAGGGGCTGATAGCTCACCATGGTTGTGCCATACTCCATCATCCTGGCTTTTATCACTGGTGCCACCTGCAGAGCAACAGAAAGTAGAGGATGATGATGATGATGACTATTATTACTGTCATTATTATCATTATTATCATCACCCTCATTATTATTAAAAGAGTATACTTCCTTTTTTTATACAGGATGGAGAGCTACAAGCAGCTGAAATTAAATTACATCCAATACTGACAGAAACATTAACCCCCAGTAAGGAATAAATGTCACACTGAAAAGGCATGCAATTTATCCCATTTCTTTGTCCTGCTCTTTAAATGACTGGGGAAATTCCCTTCAGCTCCTTCCTCAATATTGCTGACAGGGACACAGTAGCTGTTTTTTGTTCATTTTGTACTGTTCATAACATGGCTACAATTGTTTTCATATGCTGGGGTGCTGTAGTATTGTTGAGCTTTTGCTGCCCTTGCTGGGTTTAGTGACTGCAGTTCACAGTAGCATTAGCACATAAAAACAGAGCAAATACATGCTCTGGAGACCAGGCAAAGCTGGGAATACCACACCTGGGGACCAGAGCAAGGTGGTGCCAGACTGACTTGCAGTAAAATGTCCACGGAGGTGTCATTTACCAGAACCTCACCTTGCCCTGTGCCCTGGGAGATCATTCTGGGGCTTGCCTGCCTGCAAGGGTTTCAGTGCTCACCTTCATCAGGCGGCTGGTTCTCTCTTCGCTGTCCTCCATCCCACGCAGGCTGGGAGGTATGTACCAGAAGCAGACATTTGTGTGCTGAGGCTAAGCACAGAATAGTAATAGTTTACACTGTAAGAAATGCTCATAATATCTCAATTGCAATTAAGTTCATGCCTTTCCTCCCTCTCATACATCATCTTGTGACAGCAGTCAATGGTTTTCATTATTGTGGTCCACTGAGAGTCATCATCATTATTAATGCAGAAAAGATAATTTTAAGCAATTTATTTCCAGGATGTCAGATGCAGAAACACATCATCCAGCTGGGCAAATATATTTATGCCTTTCTGAAAGGCATCTGGATTTTGCAGCTCCTGTCCCCTCCAGGGGCTGAAGGGATCGTGTGGCTAAGGCAAGAGTCTATTAGAGATAATTTAAAGGTGAGGACCATGTCATTTACTTTTATTACATGACAGAATAATATAGAATTTGATTCTGTAAACAGGAGCCACAGGTGGTGCATAAGACAGTCTAAGATTTTCTTACATTTAATGAAATTTATTACTTCTCAATTTGATTCAGGTAGCTGCTGTATTAATAGGCATGCACCACAGCATCTTAGCTCATTTAACATCTATAGCAGCATTAAGCAGAAAGGCATAAAGCAAGAACTAGCTGACATTTTGTGCATTTTTCTAATCTCCCAACAGTTGCCTGGCTTGCTATGTTCCTCTGCTGGATGCTAAACGTGTGTTACAGCAACTCCTCCTGCTGCCATTTCCTTTACTCATCATCAAACCCAGTGGACCAAATTCAGCGATGACCTGGGAGGTGGGGGAAATAAATTCCATAGTGGTATGTGGATATGAGCCTGTAATCTCTGAAGAAACATACTGATGTTCATCCTCGTTCTCTTTTACAGACAGAACACCTGCTAACTTGGTAATAGAGGTTTCTACCAGGCCTGTCCCCAACCCTCACAGCTGGAGAGGTTGCCCACACAGCAAAGGCCTAGCACAGCAGAGGTACAGCCACCCAACCCAGGCTGCACTGCCTTGCCCTGGGCACTGTGCTTCAGCCAAGCTCTTGGTATCCAGGGCTCCCATCCCAGCTGGAATCTCTCCACATAACATGCCTGGCAATACCTGCACCCTAGACAGTGATGCTACCTCTGGATGCCAGCTGGGCTCCCAAGCAACATCAGCCCCTGCCCTGCTGACTGCACCCCATCACAGCAGGGACCTCACTGCAGATGGTCCCTCCAGGTCACCCCCATTCTCCTGTGACTGCCCACCTAAGAATGCTAATGAAACTGCTCTGCAGAACTGTCCTTTCAGAGCTGTGTGGGGTACTGCACCCCCACTCCTAACAGACCCCACTATTAGGAAACTGAAACTTGTTTTTATACCCTAAGAGCTGGTTCTCATTGTGCCTCTGTGTGTTGCAATAGGCTGAGATACTGGTGTTTTGTTTCAGCAGGGTTAAACTGAGAAAACTGAACACTTAGGCACAGCTGCCTCATCTCCCTTGTCCCTGCATTTCATGAGGAAGAGGGGAACCTGCCACAAGAGGCTTTGTTACAAGGGTCCCTGCTTTCTGTCTCACACTGTTTGATTTGACCTGTTGGTAGCATCCTGATAGGTAATGAAGCAAACACTGTTGACCAACTGAGAAAAAGAAATTGCACTACATACCTTTCCATCAAACACCATTTCATACCCTTCTCTGTTCTTTATTTTATTGTATAGGTACTCAGCAAGTTCCAAGCACTTATCAATTTGAGCTTCAAATCCTGTGGTTCCCTTTACAGAGAGATGAAGAAAAGAACTTACGTAAATATCTGTTCTATGAATTAAAAGGGCAGAAGGACCACGCAGTACTTGCCAACACATCAGCACAAGTCACCTCTCAGAAGTCTCTCTGTGAGATCAGTTAAGGATCTGATTCTATGTGATGAAGGGCACTTTGATAAGCAGAGCTCATTTGTCTCTAGCTCTTGCCACTGACACCCCTATAGCCAACTCTGCAAAATAAGCATCAGGTACTTGCTTGGTTCTCAGGAATATTTTGCTGAGAACCTGAATAGCATCTCAAAGGGTGCCTTTGGTAGATTTTGCAGAGAGGCTGAGGATGGGTTTGGATACCTTGGACTGGCACAGAGAGGGGTCTTCAGGAGGTGCTGAATTCCAGACATGGGGAGTCTCTTGCTGCTTTCAGGATGGGGGATTTTAATCTTCCAGGAATGATATGCTGGGGACTTTCCAAGAATATTTTTTTTCTTTTTTAGTTAGGCACAGAATGGGTAGATACACTTTTAGAGCCCAGTCTGATGCCTGTGAAAATGCACAGGCCTGTGAAATCTAAACATATTTGTTTAGATACTACCCTGCCTCTGTACTGTTATTCTCTCTTCTTTTCTAACAGATACCATACAAACTCAGAAGCTGTGTTTTTAAGAGCTGCAGAAAAGCCTGCCTTTTCTTCTCTGGCAGAAGTCATAATCCTCTCTGTGACATCAAAATTGTTCCTGCAATCACCAACTGTGATGCCTCAAACAAAGGATGCAGCTTCAGGAGAGAAGAAGGGGAATAAACAGCTGGAATAGATAAACTCTTTATAAAACACACATCCTATTTTGTAATGTTAATATTACAAGCAGAGTGTGAGAAGAGAAAAAGCAGTACAAGGCATATTGAAACAATGGGTTTTAGGATAAATGTCTCTGAGTAATAGATGCATGTCCCTGCTACATCTGTTCTGGCAGTGCAGAACTGACTTAAAAGCCCATGTCATTATCCTCTGTGTACTGAGATTTCTAAACAGAGTAGAGGTAGCCCTGGGAGAAAGGCTTGGAGTAAAAGAGACATGTGGCTAAAACTGCCTGCCACTCTGCAGACCCCAGTGAGCACAACAGCTATTGCATCCTCCTTTACAGACTCCCACACCTCCTCAGAGGTTTAATGAAGCACATGAGAATGTTAAAGGCTTTCTGGAAACGAAAACAGTGATGTCATCTCCTCTGAACCAACCTTAAGCAACCTGACATAATAGATTAAATAAATATACACAAGAACTTACTTAGCAACATAGATAAAGCAATCATTGGAACTGGTATTTACAGATTTCCCAGTGAAGAATTTTTGATGAGTTTTTCTCTACTCCTCCAGAGGATTCCTTCATATCTACTGCATGCAATGAAACTGGGTATTCCAGTCTTGATTTGCCATGTTTAATTTTTGAATGTAATTAAAATATCTTTTTATTTCCAGAAATCTTTGTAACAACATTCCTAGGTATATGATTTATTGCTGTTAGACTCCTACAGTTACTCAAGGCAAATGCTATGCAAAGCCATACAGTTCAAGTTTCAAAATCATGTGTGCTGCTTTGAAGGTCCGTCGTTAAAAGTATAAAACCCCCAGAAAATAATAATGTTCTTTCTTTCATGTTATATATGTGAAATTCAGGTCAGGTATTTTCTAAAATTATGCTTACAGAAAAAAAAACAACCAACCAAAAACCACCTCAAGTGTATCTGGTGTGCATTATTTTAATACAAACAAATGTGCAGCAGGCAGTCCTACCTTTGCCCTCCACATCAGCCATAGCTTGAAGACATCAACATGCCGTCCACACTGCAAAGCCTTGTCTCCCGTGTCGTAAGACAGGTCGTAGTGCTTGTCTTGTTGGAAGAGGTAGGAAGCATGCATTTGATTGCAACTCTGCATCAACCCCTTATGGACACAAAGACACAAGCACAGGGATGTTGGCACAGATTTCACTACTGCTTTGAAAAATTACAAACACCCAAATTCAGTCAAATGTATGTCCGAGTGCAAAAGGAAGATCAAAAAAAAAGCACAAAACTAGACTGAGCTGCTCAGTGGACTAATCCCTATCAGTGCCCAAGACACCTTGGTACCTGATCCAGCAATGTGTAACCCACTCCCAGATCCAAATCATTTTTTTTTAAAAGCTAGACATTGTGCTTCTTAGCATTCTTGTGCTTAACTTCATTTTTGGATCTTGTCTTTCCTTCTTTGTTCTGGTTGCTTTTCCTCTTTTCCTTTTAAGGCTTCTTTTCTGAGTCAGACCAAGACAATTGGTGACTAATCTAAAGAATATCACAGCAGTTTTCAACTGCTTTGGTCTCTAAAATTCTGATTTTTATTGTTTTCCTTCTCTGTAGGAAGAGTTCTTTTCTGCAAAGCCCTCAGCTGTAGATTGGATGCTTAAGCGGTATAGAAAACTTTGAACAAACAGAAGAGCATATGGCCTTTAAAAACCCAGCTAGAGCTATTTCTGGGCAGCAACATACCATTCTAAGACATAACTTTGTGGGAGGGACAGAAGCCAACAAGGTGAGGAAACCTGGCTCATGAAAGCATGAGGTTTCCTTTTTAGCTTTTAAAGCAAAACGCAGAGAGCCACGTTCTGGCTCTAGTTAAGATCTCAACCAAGTTTATGGTATACCTTAGGGCTGTTGCCTAAAATGGCAATTTCCATTCCAAGAAGAATCATAACATGGCTGTTTATCATCAAGTCTAATCTTTATGTGTAACTCAAAACTGAGACAGCAGAATGAGAGGAGGGGAAAAGAATTGACTTTCTCCTAATCTGAACCATCTGTTCTCACTAGAAGTCAAGGATGGTACTGACTTCAGCTGGGCAGGCTTTGTCTTGGGGAACTAACCCAGAGGGCAAACAAAAGCCAGTTTTTCTCTTCTTAAGTGCAATCACTTTGTATACAATCTGTTGTACAGCTGTTAGCCAAACAGCAGCCAGCTTTTTGATGGCTGGTCTATTAAGTGGTGGCTGTATGGCAGCTGTCCCAGTAAGTGACCGTTATATGAAAATTACAGGCTTGAAGGGTAATTCAAATTCTAGCACTAAACAAAATGTCTACTTTTTATTCCAAGTGCACTTACTGTTCCATTTTTACTTTCATGTGCCCCCAAGTGGATATATAGATCAAAGCTGAGTAGGAATAGCATAAAAGTCTAGGAAGTGAAATGATACTTCGAATCTGGACCAAATGTGTTGCATGTAAACCGTGACTTTCACCCCAAGAGGACCAGAGTTCACCTGCAGTTACATATTATGCTACACAGCAACTAGTGGGGTTACACAGGTTTGCAGCCACAACTTAACCATGGACATTTATAATGGAAAGTCTCTAACTTTCTGTACAGATATTGCCATCGATTCCCTAATTTTTGCCAGACATTTGCTTTAATTCCTTTTGCAGTCATGGCTGAAGCAGGTAAATAGAGGTCTTTTCTCAGTTCTGTTATAATCCTCATCACATTAGCAAGTATTAGCTATGGCACAGTTATGAAGAAAACATCCAGGATTTTCAGAAAGCAGCAGAGAAGCACGTATATTGTGACATACCTCTTCTCTTACTAGCAGGGCTGAACACTGCAGTGGGACGCCCATCATCTTGTGAGGGTTCCAGGTTACTGAGTTAGCCCTGGGACAGAAAACCACATGAAACTCAGACATTGTACTATGTGATGAAACCCCAGAGGCATTTAGAAGTAATTAGAATAATACCGAGCATAAAGAAATACTCACTTTTTTCTTTTTCTGAGCAAGCAAAGCTGAAAATAATCATAGCTGATATTAGGAAAGCAATGCCTTCACAGGGGACCTAATCCACTCCAGTTGGCTTTTGGATGACAATCCTGGCAATTTACCAGAGGATAATTTCTCTATCCACCAAATTTCATCAGCATTAAACTTTCTGGGGAGTCATCTATACTTTACAAACATAGGGGAAACTTCCTAGAAACACGCACTTGACTGATGAACTTTCTAAAACTGCACAGTCAATTAAAGATGCTGGCTAGGAAGCTGACAACCTAGCAGATCTCCCTCCCTCTGATTCCAGTTTCAGCAAGATTTTAGTAATTAGCTCACACAGGCATTTAAAAAATCCCTTGAAATTCTTCTGGGTATCACTAAGTCTCTGAGTAACCTGGAAAACCCAGCCCAAGGTAATTTTTCTTGTTGCTCTGATTGCTCTGATGATGGCAAATTTTCTTAGCTCCTTAATTTCTGCTTGGCTACAGCAATTCACACAACTACAGTAATAAGCATGGAACTGACCCATCTTGTCAGAAGAGTCTCATCCTGCCTCCCTTTAGGACACACGTGTTGGAAAAACTGCTGTCAGCCTAGGTTCTGGGAACAAACAGAGAGCTGGCACAATATGGTCTAGAGGTATTTGGGACTGTGGTAAGGGCTGAATGGAAGATTGTCCAGTTGTTTATTATTTTAATTCTGTGTTATGGTTAACTGGCTATTTTATAATTACTATTGTTGCATATGATGAATTAGCTGATAAATGTATATATTTGCATCCTATCTGGCAAGCTGTCCAGGACACACAGTGCACGGGATTTCATCCAGTGCAGTGATTTGTATTTTGATGGTATAAATCAGTCAACTGAGGCACGTGAGAATTTAAAAGACCCAGACACAATTGCAGGTAACACTGATGTGAACAGAAGTGAGCACATTAGAATTTAGCAGTGTTTTCCTTTGTAGGACTTGGAGACAGTGCTACAGGTTTATGTACCTCCTGCCAAATTGCTTCCACTCCTTCACAGCAAGACTTCAAAATTCACATGGACACCAGGCAGTACTTCCATGCTTTCTTCTTTCCTTCTATTTAAATGGGAGTGTGCAAGTGTCTGATGCAAAATCTGTAGGGAACAGTCCTTCACAGGAACATCTGGCCACTTGGCTTGGCTTTTTGAGTACTTGGCAGCTCAGTACTTAATAAGCTCAGTCAGTCATCTGATTACAGCACCAAAGCTAATGGTTCTGAACATCCACTCAGGTCTATGAATTTCCCTTGATAAGATACTTTTTAATTTTATTTGTGCCTATGCAAAATCAGACAGAAATTCTTTAAGAGACCTCTAAATAACAATAGAGGTATGCATTTTCTCAAGCAAAAGGGTTACTTACTGTCAACAGCCAGATGTGAATTACCTGTCTAAAATATTTAATTTACCCCATGGTCACTTATTTACCTAACTAGATACCAACTGCACACAGCAAAATAATTAATTATGTAAAATAAAAAAAAATCTACCATTTTTCATTTGTTATCAGTTATTTTGGGCTTCTGTCATCAGTATGTGTTTGAAGAAATTGCTGACCAAGACAAAGAGTGAAGTAAAATAATATGCAGGAATCCACAGATGTTTCCCAAAAGTATATCATGTTTGCCCAAATAACTGAGCACCAAGCACCTATGTGATTTTTTGGCTCTGCGTCAAAGATAGAAAAAAAAGAAATGTTTTTCCTTTACAGATTTTGAATGTATGACAGGAGAGATTCATGACTGGCAGAATTTGGTCCTGAGCCATCATCAAATGCAGACTGATGCAATCACTGACCAGCCACAGCCCCGGGAAGGATGCCCAGACCCCCTGTGGGAGCACTCACTCACTGCACACATGCTTTTCTCATGTAGCTGTCACCCCCTGCCTGAGCCTCTGGATGGGGGACACCAGGCTGGAGCTCCTGATGTTGGCCAGACCTATCTGCTCCACACACTGAAGCTCGTGCTTCCTTCAGGGTGCCTTCCAGCACCTTGAAATCTGCCCTGGGGAGACTGGTGGGCATGGTAAGGACAGTCCTGCAACTCGTCCTCCTGTGCAGGAGTATTTCTGCTGGACTGACGGTTACCAGAAGGATGTGCGTACTCAGAGCACAGTGTGCTGCAGTAAGTGTTCCCTCTCCTATCAAACATGAGTAACAGCTTCAGTTCTCTTCTACTCAGACCTGTGATGACTCCATTACCTACCATGAAACAGAAAGGTCCATAAAAGTTCTGCTCTAAAGGTTCCCACACTTGAGATCTGGACTAACTGAAATGAGGTGCTGTGTCCAGCAGAGGAACAGCATGCACAGTAACAGATTTCCTTAATTCACTGTCAAACACACTGAGATGGTGCTTATCAAAGCACTTAATAAACTACAGTGGAGTTCTGGATCTAAAGCATATTATGTGGAAAATGCCCCAAAGTAGATCTAACCTGAACTTCTCATTCCAGCACAATTTAGACAGCAATTTGGGAGGCAAACCCTTTGTTTCATACTCTGCTCTCACAGGCAATGAGGTAGATTTCTGCTTGCTGGATATTTGGATATATGTCTTTTCAATGCATAATATGTAAGTTTGGAGTGCTGTAGGCAGTCTTAACTAAATGAAATTCATAGAATCATTGGCTGCTTTCCAAATTTTGCATGGGAGATGTATGAGAAAAGAACTGAATCATCAAGGTATCCTCCTAATCTCCAGGATCAGGATGAGGAAGTTGTTTGTAATTTTAATTGGCAAGGAACAGCAATTTGATTTAGTGATAAAGAAGTAGGAAGGGAGTAATGACTTACTCTCAAACATCATGAGCTTCAGTAAATACAGAAATGCAAGTGACTCCATCTAGCCCAGTATACTGCCTCTAGAAAGCGAACTGAATAGGTGGCTGGGAAGAATACAAAACAGGGCAAGCACCTATGAACTTTCTCTAAATATTCTCTGAGCTTCCACTCATTTGTGGCTTACAGAAATCCTGAATGTTTTTTGTCTTTCCTCGAATGTAGATAAATCTCAACATCTCAACATCCTAGAAAAAGATTTCCACATCTTAACCAAGTGTTTCTGAGTAAGCAGCTGGTTTTTTGAGTTTAAGCTCAGTCCTTCCAGCCTGGACTAGCATCACTTATGTTCATCTGCATTATCTACAATGTGTATGAGTTCATGAGTACAACTGTGTATACATCCAGGCACAGACTTACTGAAGACATCAATAACACAGTCTGGAGAGGCTATTCTCTCCAGAATGACAGAGCGGGACATCTGTCCTAACTGCAGGTGCACCCATGTTTTATACCTGAAGTTTTATACTTCAGTGTACAAGACCTACAAGATTCACTTCTTAGAGGAATAAAATTGCTAGTTCATGTTGGATGCTGAATCAGAGAATGCTGCAGAAACTACTCTGGGCCTGTGAATATATGATGGGAGAACATAGAAACAAGCATGGAATGTCTGCCATTTATACTTCAAAACAAATTGCCACACTACTGCAGCACAGAGGCACCCTGCAACGCTGCTTCAGCTGGAAGGACAGTTTATATGATTCCTCCCAGCCATATCTCAGAGATAACATTGATCCTTAATTTTTACAGGCATTGCTATGGTAATGACAAGTATGTTAAAATGCATTTAATAGATGTCTTTTATTGATACTAATAAATCATACCTTTCGATGCCATTTAACTTCCATTTGTGTTTCCTGGACATGAGGAGCCCACCACCCCATGCTCCCTGGAAGGCAAGACACATTATCTTAATGAGAGCTCTGTTTTCCTCCGTGATGACAGCTGTGCGTTCCCATCAGTTTGGGACCCTTTTTATCACGCTGACGTGGCACATTCCAAAATGACCAGGCAGATGGGGCCTGAGGCATGAGCTGTGCTGACAATTTTCTTTCCAGTAGCTTAGAAGCAGCAGTTAATAGCCCTTAATCCAGGCAGTCACCCTTATCATCTGCAAACCCCTCCCCTGCCCCTCTGACACCGGCACATTGGGCTGCCCCACGCTGTAATTAACGACTTGCAGATCTGCTCCTGGGTCAGCTGCCTTTTCTCTTGTAGTCACTAAGTTATAATAGCAAACCAGGCTGGGATCTCAGCTGCTCTGGGGGATTTCCATCATATTTTGGACCCACTACTGCTTGCCCTCTACTCATTTGCCTTCCTCACAGAGATCTGGGAGAAGCAGGCATTTTATGCAAATGAGAAGTATTTAAAGTAAATACAAATTCTTCCTTTGAATGGACTGATTTTGGATGACACAGTAATACAAAATCAAGACTCCCAAACCTATGGGAAGTCAATTACCAAGTCTTTTTGGAGAAAAGATTTGAAAAAATGACACAGAAGATATTCTAGGGCTGAAAGATGATCCTTCAAAAAGATTTCTTGGCAAGAGCCTGGATAAAGCTAAGTAGCCAATCTGATAAATTTCCCTAGCACTTGCATTAACCTCATCAGCAATTTGCAGTACTTTATTCCAGACAAATGTATCCTTTTCCTTACGTATTTATTTTGCAGCTGCTGCAGAAACTGAGCCAGTGCTCAGCATGCTTCTTACGTATTTCTTTACTAATGGCATTTAAAGATAAAGCTGAAAGCCAAAAGCACTCAAACTAGGTCATCTTAGTGTCCCAGTTGCTACAAGTACAACTACAGTCACAGCTCCTAAAATATCCCCCTGACCTGAGCCTTTCAGAGGAGTGGGAAGTCAGTGCTTGGATGTCAGACTTAATTACAGGAACTAAATACAGGTATGGGTTTTGTACAAGATGACACTCTCCCAAATGAATAAATTAATGTTAATACACCTTTTAATCCAGCTCTCCATGTATGATGGTACTTACATCCACGTGCATCCAGACTTTGTATTTCTTGCAGATGTCTGCAATAGCTATGAGAGGATCAAATGCCCCATACACTGTTGTCCCAGCTGTGGCACTCACCAGAAAAGGAACAAATCCCTGCAAGAAAGCAGAGAGATGTTATGCACGGTCAGAATGCTGCAGCCCCCTCATACCGCGGCAGTCCCAGCTCCCCTGGTGCTGCCCCCACAGTGACCCCACAAGTGTCTCCCAGGGGACATCCCTGCTATGTTACACTGGTTTTCTCCACGTTTCGATGCCAGCGATATTACAGTTTCTACCTTAAGGTGGCAGCAAACTTCCAAACCAGTATCCTCAATTTATCAGGATGCATGAGACAGGTAAGGGCTCAACAGAACAATTCTGCTTCACACCACCTGCCTGAAACAAAAACGTCTGCACTGCAGGACGTCACATAAACAAACCTCAACCAGGCACCACAGCGAGAGAAGCATTTCTGGTGGACTGTGCCCTGGGCTGCACTGCAATTATCCCGTGAGTGTCTGGCCATGTGGTGCCCCAGTTCTGTCAGTGGGAACATCATGTCTGGGGGTGTCTCCTGGGGCAGGGAGGTGTGGGGCTCACTGCCAGCCCCATCCCTCATGCAGAGCAGGGGGACAGCTCTTCAAAGGAAAAAGCAGCAGCCCCCACAGAGCCCAGGGTGTATCTCTGGGATTCCCTCTGCTAAATGCTGTGCCTCACAGCAGAGCACTCACCAGCCATCCCTTCTGCACCATGAGATTGGGGGTCTGCTAGAATTTATACCAGTGTTTCATTTTCATTTCATTTTTAGATACATTGATTTCCTAAGGAGTACTTAGAGGTCAAAAGTGGCTACCTTTTTCTGCACAACTGGGGTTCAAACCATCAAAAAAGTCCAAACTTTCTTCTGCAACAGTCAGTAGGTTTGAGTGGCACTCTATTGTAATTTTGCCTTATTTTTTATCTACTGTATTGCTTTTCTTCAAAAAAAGTGTGCTTTTAGTGAAGATTTGTGTTATTAATCAGCTTTGGCTGCTGTGTGCCTAGTGAATATAAATGCTGAAAGCACACGGCTGAGTTCACTGCGTATTTTAATCTGTTTTAATTCCAGTTTCTCTTAGTGAACAAATACAAAAGTGTGTGCATTTTTAGAGATACGTGGATTTTAGTTTACCTTCCATTGATTTGGCGAGTCTATTAAAAATATTTTCAATGCACTGGAATAAAATGAATTTCCCAGAATGGTTACTCTGGTTTTGACAATATTCAGCTGAAAAGCTGCACCACAGGCTGATAATATAAAAGAGGAGGCTGTTATGAAAACCATAATATAAAAAGAAAGCCAAAGAGCTCATGGATATTATAAAGTAACTCTAAACCTATTTTCTCATCAACTCTTGCCTCATTAATTGGCATGCAACATTTCTAAGAAATAAATCAAAACTTAATGGGCAATCCTGTGCTGTTTCACCAAAGAAAGTAAACACCTCGCTTTACCATTCTTTGGGGTTTTTTTCTTCTTTGGAAGCAGAAAAACTGGTAAACTTACTTTTTGTTTGGCTTCAACAATTCTTCTTTCAAGGTCTGATGGGATCATTTTCCCTCTGGAGGAAGAGAGAGTTATATCAGTAACTTGATCTTTAAATCAACTTTTGCTGTTACTTCTTCACTTAACAGGAAACCCAAAGAAGGAGCAAAGTGACTTTTTTGGCCAAGAGTTGTGCTGCACTGAAGAGCACAGAAAGACTCTGTCCATTAATCTGAGTTTTTACCCTAATTATTTAGTCAATATATCTGCATCAATGTGGTGATGGTAACAGAGAAAGTATCTCGTGGCCACCCTACTAAAGACTGCTGCTGCTCCTTGGAGCCTCTTGGTTCTGCCTGAAGTTACAGTCCTGGGAATAAGCTTCAGTCTCCCAGGGAGAGGCTCAGTCCAGCATCCCAAGAAGTTCACTGAGTGCCAAATCCCAGGGTCCTCTGTCAGCAGGCACAGGAAACGCCGGCTGAGCTGCACGGCCTTGAGCAGTGCAACTCTGCTGTACTGTCAGCAGTTGTCCCTGTGTTCCCTTCCCAGGGATGAACTCATTTCAGGGTGACTTTTCCACGCTTTAGTGAGTTACATGTCTGCATTTGCTGGATGCAGGCTGTGAGAAGCTGCCAGTCTAGGCTCGCTTAACGCCCTGTCAGGCTCTTTGCACTGACTGTATTTGCAACACCTCCAGTATCAACCATCTACTTCAGATTCAGACTCAGTCATGTAAGGCTTGAAGGCTAATTTAGGAAATCCTGTAAATTAACTAGGTGCAACATAAAACAGTGCTGATACTGAATATTAAGGCTATGGTTTTCTTTGCTTTAGACACAAGCAAGTCTATAAAAGTCTTCTTTTATATGTATATGCAGTATGAATACCAGAAATATAAGCAAGATAGATTCCCATGTTATAAAGCCTTCACTGGTTTTGAATGTTGCACATTTCTATTGACACAAATTTTTAAAGACTTTTTCAGATTTTTTTCTTTCATTAGGCCCTCACTTCCCACTGCTACAAAAAAGAACCCTAATTAAAGCTCAAAATGAAGTTACATGGAAACTAATAAACCCATTAGTTTTACTTTCATTTTGCATAAGCACCCTTGAACTGTTTTCATGACATTTGGATGCATGTCCTTTTAAAAAAATTATTTATTGCAGTAAGATGCTATTTGTTCTGTAAGTTTTCATCCTCACATAGCTTAAAATAAGAGGGCATTTATTTCAGTAGAAATGGGTTTGTACTGATGAGGTTTTTTTGCATCTCTCCTGCATATTCAAAACATTAAAATATGGAAAGAATAACTAAAAATAGAAAGCTCTATAAATCTAAAAATGAACCCTAATCTTTCTTGCAGAAGTGCAAGGAAGGTCTAAAGAGTATTCAGCTCCTTGTGAACTTCCCCCAGACACATGCACATGTTCAGAGAAAAGCAGCAGTAGTCTTATCCTCAAAAAAAGTTCCTGGGATCACTAGAGGAATAAAGAAAATAAAACCATGTCAAAGGAGAGCAATGAGTTCCTCCTCAAAACATAATTTAGATGCTGATCTTTAACAGTTTCTGATTTAGTGAGCTTGTGCATAGAAACATACACAGAGCTGGGCTGATGTTTTCACCGCCCAAATTTTTTTACCAAAGCAAGCAATTATTCAGCCCCATGTCACATCAAGTAGGTGCAGGAATTCATGGCCAGGAGAGTGCAATACCCAAGCAATGTCAAGGCTTACCAGCTAAACAAGGCAAATTTGGCAAGTGTGGGTCAGAATGGGAAAGAGCCACTAGGAAGTATGCTTGGTCATACTGAAAACATAAAAAAGATACCAATGCGTTCCTTCAGCCTTCCACAGGCCCACATCTTCACAGAGGGTCTTCTCAATCACACCAGCCCACATCCTGTGCAAGCAATCTGCTCTGTCCCTGCACTGTCTGCTGTGTCCCTGTGGTGTCCGACAGACACACAGGAATGCTGCTGTTTACTTCAGCGTGGGCAGGCCAACCATTGTGGTCTTCAGAGAAAACCATCACGGTGAGTCTGCCCTCAAGAAGAAAAGGAAGACACAGCTTCATTGATCCACATCCATCTCTAGTGAATAGAAACAACTGGGGATTTATTTTGATATGTGTTGGTTGTTCTGACGTCATTAAATCCTCTTCAAGGTGTGTTCAGTCTTTTGTTAATAAAGAGATAATAGGACCATAAGTCAATACGCAGGCACTGTGATTAGCACTGTAAATTGCTCACTTAATGCTTGATTTTAAATGTGGGAGCAGAGCATTCTGGTAGCAGTAAAGCAGTCCATTTCTGTTAGAGATGTACGTAATTCAACACCTTATAACAGTGAGGGACTCAAATAACATTTTCTATTGGAAAGGCTGTCAATAGAATCAACAGGAATTGCTCTATTAATTTTTTGTCCCAGAGAATGTGTTTTCCCTAAATTAGAAAATTTTAATCAGAACATGTTGATTTTATTAATATACCTTTCTCAAAATGGGTTTTCACAGAGAATCAAAACCTTTTAGTTGGGTGAGTTAAGCAAGAAGTTATCTACTGTTCTTTTTCAGAGCCTGTGTGAGCTGCAGATTAGTTGCCTCATGTGCTGTTGGTTTCCAAGGACCACCATCCTCCTTAGCCTATGCTTGCCGCAATGCTGCCAAGATCCTTCTCTTCACATCCTATCACAAACATGTCCCTACCAAGGGTACTGAGGGAAATGCAATCCACCTGAGAAAGATGGTGGGGGCAAGAAATAATAGAATTATATTAGCAAATGCTCCTAAATGTTTTATTCCTATAAAAGGCTCATTTCAGCTCCTTTCAGTGGACCAAAACTTGAGAGTCTGATTTGACCAAAACAAGCTTCCTCTTGGTTTCTTAGCACAAAATGTAAAGAATTATATTAGTTTGATATCCTGCTTCACATTAGAATGAAAGAAAAAAATACCAAAAATCTCTGAGGAAAGGAACTTTTAAGATTTTTCATGAACTCCAAAAATGGATCCATAAAGAAGCTACTAACAGAGCCAGTTCCTGAAGTGGGATAAATTAATGTAAAGCTGCTGAAGATGACAGTGATATGACAAATTGTACCAACTGCTGACCACATCCTACACACTCTCTCAGAGATGAGCACCAGATGATCCTCTGTTATGCACCACAAAAAAAAGCTGTATTTGACATCTTTACTTACCTTTCATCACATCTAATCAAAATCACACTATCTGTACCAATACCCAAGGCCGCAGCTCCCTTCTTCACAGAGAAGTGACTCTGAAAAAATACATTTATTATTATTATTCATTTGTTTTATTACTTATTATCTAATTTAATATAAAACACTACCCTCCTGCAAACCCTTCAGCAAGAAGTCCCACGAGGCAGTAATTACATTCAAAGCCCTTCTGGAAACTGATCACTGTAATTTGAGGCTTCAAAGCAGGTCACTACCATCAAGTGGAGAAACAGCAATCACTCTAATCTGGGTTTACTCCTGGAATATAACATACACAATTGTGGTCAATGCTGGACCTTGATGCTTACCTGCAGCTTCTGTTGCTTGTACAGATTCAGCTATGAGCTTGATTTACTGAAACAAATAGTCCTCCCTAGCGAATTCATTTAGTTTGTGATGTCCAGTCATGTGCTACAATGTATCTTCTGCCCAAATAATATACTGAGATAAATTGATATAGGAAGCCTAATTGTGAGATTGTGATCTCATGCCAGTGAAAGCCAGTAGTAACTCCTACTAATAAACAGAGCTACTAAAGTTTTAAATCAGAATAGGGTTATTATTATTATTATTATAGTTAATCTGTATGTACAAAATAAAATGTGAAAGTTACATAGTGGAGTGCATCTCGGCCTAATTTTCTCTCACTCATTGCACCTAAGTCCAATGTTGGTATATAATTCTAAATTAAACCCTATTAGGATTATGATAATGCAACAGTTTTATATCAAATTATAGCCCCAAGAATCTGATTTTATATTAACCCAAACCCAGCTGTTAACAATATTGCCCAAATTAACTACAGATTATGAAACATTAAAAAAATGGAAATTCTTTAGATACTACAGTACCATTAGCTTAGGATGCCACACTATAAAAAAGACCCAGAAGATAAAAACCTAACAAGGTTTTTTAAGTGTCCAGAATGTTAAAGAAGAAAGGAAGACCTAGTTTGCAGATCACAAAGGAAAGAAGTAATCACTACTGCTTTGTCAAGGGAGTATTTGCAAGTGGCAGAGAGCTGCAGGGAAAGAGATTGGCACAATGGTTACACATGTGGACTTCACTTAAAGGCCATGAGGGCACAGATTCACTGAATGCTAAAGGGCTCTATACATAACAAACAATTTGAGAACTACAGTAATTCTAAACCAGCTTAATGAAAGAGGAAGAAGAGTAGAACTGCAACACGTACATCCAACTTAAGAAGTAAAAAATCTCTGTGCTTTAAAAATTGCTCAGGGAATAGTTTTCATTGAGTCTTGACTGCTATTTTTAAGATTGCTATGGTTAAGAGTTTCCAGTACAAATTCCCTTTTCTATACGCCTGTATTCTCACCAGTTTGGAAATTCTGAATGTTTTCATGGTGTCTGCTGATCTTTTCAATATCCAGAGATTTTGAAGGAGTTCAGACTGCTCTTAAGTCATGTTTCACTGATGATATATGGACAATTTGAAAATGCTTCCTCAGGTAAATATTTTTAATACTACATTTATTTCTTAAATGCACTAAGCTGGTACAGCTTTTCTCTGTGGGATATGGCTGCAGTGTACAAACAATGTCTATTGAGCAGCCACTGAGCACATTGCCTAGATGTAAAATCAGTTTTTGAAGTCCTAGTACAGCAAACCACCCCAGTCTCTGAACTAAGAACACTCTGAAATGTAAACATACAGACACTGGACTGATTCTCCCATGAACTGATGATAAATGAAGCACACTTTCTTAGATGAGCCACAGGGGATTTGTGCCTGTGCTTTAGTGTTCTGCTGTTCTAGACTTGGCTCCTTGCAGGTAGCCTAACCAAGCTGGCATCATCAAATAGGCATCCTCTGCATTCTGTAGGAAACAGGCACCTCCAGGCAAAGATTCATCCAGGCTAAGGGTGGCTGGTTTGGAGTGGGTGCTGAAGAAGTTCCTACCCCTTCTCTTTGAACAAAGTCCTGTAAAATGCACTGTGAGAATGGGAAGTGTACAGCATCTGCAGCTACCAGTACTCCAGACACTGCAGCTGTTTAACACCCAGACATCATTCAGCCTATTAAAGCCACTGGTCACTGGTATGTTCATCTTGGAGTTTGCTCTGTTGTTTTTCTAGCTGGGAGTCACAAGGTGCTAGGAGGTATTTATACACCGAACATCAGTGCTCAGCCATCACACTGACGTTTTTCATGGCATGTTATTTACTCCACAAAATAGAATTTTTGAACAAATGCATTTCCATGAATTTCATCAGCTTCACTAAATTCAGTGGGCTTTTCCCCAGCACAAATGCACTGTAGATGAAAGCTTGGATTGTGACCAATCCACAAACCTCTAAACATCAAAGATACAAAAGTCTGTTCCCAGCATTGTGGGCCTCCCTGAGCCCTATGGGGCAGCAGTGCAACTTTGTTAGAGTGGGGAGAAGAAGAGACCATGAAACGGCTATTGGCAGGAGGAGGCTTACAAAAAATTCCCATGTTAAGGAAAGTATCTTGGAACTCTGCAAAAATTGAAAACAGAGGAAAGATATTGCCAGCATAATGACAGTTCAGTGATATGCTGTAGGAAGATAGAATTGAATTCATATACTTGAAAAAATTTCATCTTTTATTTATGTATTACACAAACTGATGTTTGCAAATACTGGGTGGTGTAAATATATAAATGCAGGTAGAGATTTAGGAGTGAAGAGTCCTGGATATGTTTCACTAGGGTTTGAGTCAATGACATTACATTCATTAATTTTGCTCCTTACTCCATACTAGTTAAAAAAAGATTTACTGTTGCAATTTGTTTTTCTACTAGAAAACAGAACTGTTCAAAGTACCTTAAAAAAGAGAAGACAGATTTAAATGGTCTACTATGAGGAAGGAAATTAGGCCCATGTGCTCAAAGGCATCTACTGGAATATGGCCAAGCTCAGCTGCCTTGCTAAGAAGTCTCATGGCACTGCTAAAAGAGCATTGGGAAAAAAAAAATGAATGTAGTGCTGATAGCTCAGTTGCCTGAAGGCTTTTTACAGACTGAAGGGAATTCAGTGGTCAGGAACCAAAACTGGTTTACAGATAAATTGGGAAGAAATACAGAAGTCTGTGCACAGAAGGGCAAATGCAATTAAAATTTCTAGACAAACTCTGGATATGAAATGGCTCAATCTGTGTATACAGTCACAGATATATGACTGCTGTAATGTTCTCATGTTTTAGGGCAACACCACAGGAATTAATTCAAGTGCTTGAGAGGCTCTAAAAGACCAAGGATGAAAGCAAAAAAAAAAATAATAGTTTTAGGACCAAATAAAACTTCCACAATGATAAGTATTGAACTTTGGTTTAATATTCCTGTGATGGTGCTGAAAGTTTGGTTGCCTGTGAAATATAATAGTAAACACAGAAAAATATAAAGGTCAAAAAGATGAAAAGATTTGCAGAAATAAACCTGATCAGACAGAACTATTCACAGATGATTAACTGGGCTAACAAGAAAGGGTATTAAACGTGACCCCTTTGCAAATACCAGGGTTACAGACTTTTCAGACACACCAAGAAGGGAGCTTGAACACCTTCTTTCACAACAGAGCTCTGTAAGAGTTGCTCAGATCTGAAGTCTTATGGTGGGAGAACCAGGGAATAAAGGGAGGGCAGGTGCAGGCTGCCTGATGCCAGTCCTGAAGGAAAAGCCAGGCTTGGAGATAAATTGGGAATGTCTGGGGTTTCACCACTGTCCTGGGGCTGCAAACAGAGGAGGACACACAGTTGTGACTGGGCTGTCACTTTGGCTTCCTGGCTTCCTCCTTCCCTCTATTCATGCACTGCAAAGGGTGCGTGGAAGACTGCAAATACATCCCCGATAGAGAGGAACCTAATTTCTGTATGGAAAGAAATGTGGTAAAATTCAGTGGTGAAGGAAAAGGTATAGATATTAGTGACTAAGAGCGTACAGATGGTCAGAAAAAAAGATTTGGTGATTCTGAGCCAGGGGAATTTCCCTTTATCTAAAATTTCAAATGCTGCTAGGTATAGGCTTGTTCCCCAGAGAGCCATTTCTACATGGTTAGCTTTGTAAGGTAGAGACAGTGTAAATGTACTACATGTGCAATAATGAATAGGCCCTCTGAAAAATGGAAGAATTAGAATAATTTAAAATGCTATGATGCTGAAAAGTACAACATTGTTATCTAAAGTGCTTCAATATACAGATGCTTCTATTTTTATAGCTTGCTAAATTACTTGCTCATCATCTGGCATGGCTGAAGCTGTCACGAAGAACCATCCTAATGCCATGAGCCCCATAGGGCATGGCTGTTTTTGCAGATCGCTGTTTCTCCTTGCTTACACAAATTCAGAGTGGCATGAGCTTTGTAGAGGTGGTTTATCAGTAACCAGTTCCCAAATGCTGAGCAAGCTAAGACATCCTGCAGCTGAAACTCCCCTGAGGTTAGTCACTGGCAGCCTGGTGCCCAGGAGATCTGGACCCTCAGCCTCTACCCATCATCTATTCACCAGTAAAGAAAGTAAATACACTTCCCTCTTCACCTCTCCTGAGCTTTAAGCATTGTGCAATTCCTGGATGTGTAGGCTGGGCTGTTTCTCTCTTAATAATCTAAAAATGTGTGGCTGGTCCAGCCCTGTTGTTTGGGCTCCCACGAAAGTGGGAAAAAAAAAGGTACCCCCACAAGGCACACTGATCTCTAAGACTTTGGCATCTGTTTTAGACTTGAGTTGTCTTCTGCAGATCTTGCTGTTTTTTATTGGCCATAAAAAGTGTATAGACTAACTCAGATCAAATGTTTACACTTTAGGTGATTAACACTAAGCAACATGAATCCTATCTTTATCATCTAATTTTGAGCTACAGCTTCTCCTTCAATTACCTACAAAAAGAGCATACTGTGTCCTATCCAAATTTTAAATACACTGTAATGAGAGATATATTTGCTATATTTTCATTTACCTATTGCTATTCACTTTTTAAAGCTAGTATCAGGAGAGAAATGAGGATATTAATGTTTCTGAATATACTAGTACGTACATCTTTGGCATTTTTGAAACAAACAACTTCATTAGCTTTCCTGCTAATCAGAAAGCCTAATCTGCTTTTTTTTCTAGTGTAAATAGTTTTGCAGCACTGTATGTGATAAAAAATGTTGCACTGAGTTCAGGAGGACACTGTGGCAATGTAAAAGCCACAGGGTATTGACCAGATGAAGAATTAGACTCAAATGATGATTTTCTCCTTTAGGATAGACTGCACTAGGGTGCTACTTCTCTAGAAAATGCTTTTACTTTGATTTGAAAGTTGTTACCTGAACTAAGTTGTTCCTCAAAGGAGACCAAATTTTCACTGTTTCCCCTTGCCTTCAAATACCATAAAAATAATTTTCTAGTTATTATGCAGAAAGTAATGCAAAGAAAAAAATGTGAGAATCCATCAGTTTGATTTTAAGTTTCCTTAGGTGGAAACACATCTAATTCCTATTACTCTGTATGCCCAGAGTGTAATTTACAGCTTTGTAATCTATGCTACCAAATAGAAAACAGGACTTCTAGGCTCCTCAAATCTTTCTCTGAAAGCAGCACCTCACACAACACCCCTTGAACTGCTTCTGGCAGGTGGCAGTTCTGCAAAGTGTCTACTGAGGTGCAGGGACAGAGGGCAACACTATGTATCATGGAAGTGGTACACTAGAGATCAGATTTTTATTCATTCTACACATAAACCAACTCAACATCTCCCATATCCTGTGTGAAACGGTCTATCAAGCTACAGACACAGACAGACTGCACTAGAGTGCTAAAAGTCACTTTTTAACTTCCTTCTGCATCAACACCAAGAAGCTTCATAGTAGGCTTCTGAAATTGTTCAGATAAAAACTTCCCAAAGCCACTCTCCTTCCACAGACACTGGAATTGTTTGACACATTCCCTGCAACTAATGGAGCTTACCCACAAAAGGAAAGCAGTATGCACGAAGCTGAAGATGTGATTTATTGCTAACTGCCTCCTCTGACCTAGCTGCTGTGTGGATGCTGAGTGCCCTACTGCTGGGAGGGTGCTCCCCCACCACCCCAGACAAGCCACCTCTCCCAGTGCTCACCTAGAGGATGAGGTCCCTCCAAGTGCGTCCAGGTGTCTACAGTGCTGATACCTGGAGAGCCAACAGACCCCCCCTTCAGTCAGTACACGCCAGAGCTGCACTCCCAGTGATGTCTCCAGCAGCAGTTATTTCAACCCAAGAGCAGTGCAGATGGAGAGATGCCAGAGGCAAGGAGAGCCTCTTCTGTGTCCTCTGTGGTCTCTAACTGAGTGAAGTGGTCCCTTACTGCTAGATCACACTCAATAACCTGACAGTTCTTAACTCTGCATTTTGTTTTCTAAACCTATGGTAAGAAATAGTGTTGCTATTCCCTCACTGAGCACCTGACAAGATGTTCCTTCTTAGGGGGCTTCTAGATGAGTGGAGAGTAAGAAAGCTGTTGTGAGCTACATGAGAACAGTTTTGCTGGGTTGGAGAAGAGAGAAGATGAAAAAATGTCTGTCTTTCCAATTATGACCAGCCTTTGTTTCATTCTCTGAACTGTGTATTAAGCCCACACAGTCCCTAGTTAATCAAGTCCAGAAGTTCTGCAAGTCTCTTTAAGCTATATTCCTACTATCAAGGAAAAGGGCCAAAGGCTATTTTGTGACTTCAACTCACCTAGCGCTCTACAGCTAAACTTCCCCTTTGCACACTTTTCCTCCTCAGGGCAGGAGGAAAAGTGTCCTTTTGCCTGTCCTTTTGCCTGCTAGGTATAATCCTTGCTCCACACTATTTCCAGCTACTCTTGGTTACTCTTTAAGATGGTGGTGGTTGGGCACGTCAAAATCACAAAAGGGAATGGGTTAAATTTAACAGGTCTTGCCTCATAGACAAATGGAACAATTAAAATATTCTGAGAAGGCAGCTATCCCTTTCAGCAGCTTTCCCCATGCTGAAAAAGGGACAGACTCCTCTGAACAGCTACAGCAGCCTAAAGCTGATATGCTGGAACACAGGAGGAGGCCTTCACTTCAGATTTTTCATTGTGTTTGAAATGATAGAATGAAATAGGTTTTTACAACTGGCATCCATCACTTTTTCCCCTCTGAGTCAAGGTCTCTTGCATCATGTGCAGTCCAGAACAGCTGCCCTGAAGGACATCACTGCTCCTGCACCAGTGCAAATGAAAGAAGACTGATGATGTTCTGATGAATACAGAGGACTGAATTAAATCCTGAGTGCATCTCAGTGAAATTAAACCTGAGGAAAACAGACCCAAGTACTTGCAGGGTACTTCACCATCACTAGTGCAACAGAAACAAACAGAAGCAGAGTGTGCTAAGTTGTGGCTTGGGCAAGATTTGCTGGCTGGGAACGTGCGTAGTTGGAATAATCACATGACCTATTTCAGGCACCAAATGTAGGCTGTGTATATGAGGAGGCTCCTTATGGTCAGTGCACAGAAGTAGGCGAAGCCCTCCCAAAGGTGATTTAGAGCATTTAAATTAAGGAATATTTAGGCTTCTAATTTGGATGCTCTGAGTTTCTCTCCAGAGGTGCTTCTCTTCACTGGTTGTGCAGAGAGTGAGGCTCCTAATTTTGGAACACGATGCACTCCTAAATTAGGGAGGTCATTACTTAAAAGCTGTGAATTACTCCTCCCTTCCCTTCTCTCCCACTGGCAGCTGAACTTATCATGGCATCAGACAGACAGATTCTGATTACAGTAGTAGTGGTGGCAAATGTGACACAACTTTATTCATTTATAGTGAAACTCTAGACTGGTAGTAATGAAAATAAGAGTCTCATCTGGGATGCTGAAATTCTTCACCGAGAATTGCTGGTATTGAAATCTTTGCATTTGACTGAAAATTTCAAAACCAAAATCTCTGAGTTTCTAAGCACATACAGTTACTTTAGGCTTTGTTTACTATCACACCATGCATGCAGAGCATGGGGAAGTGGTACTATGGATTTACTGCTCCAGCTAGATCCCTACAAATCTATGGGCCTGAATTCTCAAAGAAGTGGCTGAAGTCATCATAAAGCCCATCTCAGTGATTTTTGAGTGGTCTTGGGAATCTGCAGAGGTCCCAGGTGACTGGAAGCTGAGGAACATCATCCCAATTTCCAAGAAGGGCAAGAAGGAGGACCCCAGAAAAGTTAGGCCTGTTAGTTTCACTTCAGCAGCTGATAAATTCACAGGAAAGATGATTCTGGGAAGTGCTGAAACATAACACCTGGAGCACAACACGGTCATTGGTCAGAGCCAGCACGGCTTCATGAGAGAAAGTCCTGCTTGTCAAACCTGATTTCCCTCTGGTTACGAGGGTAACCCACTGAACTGATCTAGGAAAGCCAGCAGATGTAACTGTTTTGTACTTCAGCAAAGCTTTTGATACTGTCTCTCACAGCGTCCTTCTGCACAAAGCATCCAGCTCACAGGACAACCCTGGGTGTCACACGATGGGTGAGCAACTGGATCAAGGCTTGGGCACAAAGGGTTACAGTGAACTGAGTGACATCAGGCTGGTGACCTGTCACTACTGGGGTTCCTACAGGACTCTGTCCTCACCCCTGTGCTCTTTAACACCTTCATTAATGACTGGAAGGGATACTAGGTAAGTTTGCTGATGACACTAAGCTGGGGAGAGCTATTAACTCCCTCAAGGGCAGAGAGGGCGTGCAGAGAGACCTCAATAAATTAAAAGGACTGGGCAATCACCAACCACATGAAGTTCAACAAGGGCAAGCGCCAGATTCTGCATCTGGGATGGAGCAACCCTGGTTGTGTGTAGAGACTGGGGAATGAGAGGCTGGAGAGCAGTGCCACAGAAGGGACCTGGGGGTGCTGGTCCAAGGCAACTTCAACCTGAGCCAGCAGTGCCCTGGCAGCCAGGAGGGCCAACCCTGTCCTGGGGGGCATCAGGCACAGCTGGGCAAGAGAGGGGATTGTCCTGCTTTGTTCTGCACTGGAACAGCCTCCCCTTGGATATTATGTGCAGTTTTGGGTGCCACAATGTCCAAAAGACATTGAGCTGTTAAGAGGGTGTCCAAGGAGAGCCCCCGAGGATGGTGAAGGGTCTGGAGGGGAAGCCGTATGAGGAGTGGCTGAGGTCACTTGGTCTGTTCAGCCTGGAGGAGACTGAGGGGAGACCTCGCTGTGGTCTTCAACATCCTCACAAGGGGAGGCAGAGGGGCAGGTACCAATCTCCTCACTCTCGTGATCAGTGACAGGACATGAGGAAAGGCACGGAACTGAGTCAACGGAGGCTTAAGTTTAGTATCTGGAAAAGGTTCTTCATCCAGAAAATGGCTGAGCTCTGTAACAGGCTATCCAGTGACGTGGTCACTAGTACCAAGCCTGACAGAGTTCAAGAAGCTTTTGGACAATGCTCTCAGGCACATGGTGTGATTCTTGAGGTGTCCTGCACAGGGCCACGAACTAGAGTTGATGATCCTGATTGATCCCTACCAAACCAGGGTGTTATATGATTCTACTGTCTGCTTGTTCCATGGTCACTGCCTTTCAAGAGCATCCAATTGAGGCAGGGAGAAACCTCAGTCAGGCCAAGGTGTCTAAAAGTAGGTAGATCATTAGCATGATGTGATAAATGAGACAAATTACATTTGCATATCTTTAGTGTCTGTTCAGGTCCTGCATGACACTTCCTATCTTAAAAAGGACTGTACTTCCAGGCCTCTGTAATTTCTGCAACAGCTTCTGCTGTTTTGAGGGCTAAACCATGATACCATATTCTTTGGGCAATTAAGGGTTAAAGGGTCCTGTCTTCACATAGTGCAGTTTCTTAACTTCTCTAGGAGATAAGAATATACTTTTTATAAATCTTGATTGAGGAAAGGATAAAACTGCAATTTCAAGATACTTTTAAAATGTAATGTTAGATGCCGTCCCATGAATTCTCTAGAATATTTGACTTTTGAATGTTGAATTTGCGAAGGGAACTGCTTCTTCCCTGGCATGAAAACACAATTATTAGAGCTCATTTCATTATTTTGAGAACTGATAGCACAATTTGGGTCATTGTTTAACACTCCATCGCTATGAAAACAATTAAATTCTCTAATGATTAATAGGACTTGTTACTTTAAATAATCATGCTGAACCTTATTTGCATGACTTAGGTTTGTCACTTCCATATGAATAATGTACCTCTAGCTGTACATCCAGCTTTGGAAAGTTGCTACTCCTCTGTAGACTGTCCTCTTTAACTGCTATGGGGACAGTAATTCTGCAACGTGGAGCCCACAGCTGTGCATTGCATCTCATCCCATCCTACTGCTATGAAAGGCATCCTCAGAGAGATTTCCTCCTGCACTTTTGTGATCAATTTTTAGGGTATTTCGTTCTTCACACTTGCATAGAATGGAAGCACATTCTATGGTAGGTCAAAATAGGCACCAGGAGGACATTGTTACCTAATGTGGACAGTATCCTGCTGAGCCTTGGCCACAAATGAGTCCTTTCTAGCTGAGCCCACACAGCTGGAGAGAAATTTAAAAGTGGACAATGAAGCCTGTAAACAGCTCATAGCCCCTCTTGGGGATAACCATTCCTCTTTCCTTTCCTCCTGTACCCACACTTCTCCCCTCTAAGCTGCAAGGAGTTTTAAATGGTCGTAAAGCCAAAAACAACCCCCAAAAGAGACTTCCATATGGCTGTACAAAGAGCAAAGAACTCTCTCATGAGAACTACTCCCATTTCTCTTGTGCCCACCCCCCCTCACCTCTGGCACTGCCAGGTTCCAGCAGTGCCTGTGGTGAACCCCTGTGTGCTGAAGCTTTTGCTCACAGGCAGAAGCTCACAGCGAAGCCCAGTTGCCCAACAAATAGCGCAGCTGCTCTGCTGCACACACATACAACATTGCCATATGACTGTCTTCATGTATGTTATCACCTTCTCATTAAATAACAGCAGGAGTGGTTTCAGATGGAAAGATTTTGACTCAAAAGGATTTTCTGTTGCCCCAGAGTGACCTGAACAGATGACATTCCTGGCAGAAAGTGCTGAAGCCCAATGATGATCTCTCCTCGTTTGATGTGGTCCTTACCACTCACATCAACATTTCTACAGACACAAGTGAGAGCATCAGAATTGGCAGTGGTTTGTGGAGACTTCTCTGCCTGGATTTCAGCCACAGAGAAGTGCAGAGATCATCCTTCTATAGATCAAAAAGCCAGCCTCTTCCCATGCTTTTATTCCCAGCGAAGGAATAACAGAAATGAAGACAGTTGTCAACAAATTCCTGTTCAGCTATCTTCTTCATCATAAATTCATACAAGCAAATGTAACAGATAGGAAAAAACAGAAACACATACATGTTCTGATGTGAAGGCAACCAGTCTGGGAATAGCTGCCATTCCTTTTTCTTTAACTTCTGGGAACATCTTGAAACGTGCAATCAACATAGCATACATGTTAGATATGGCACCACCTGGAGTCCACAGTAATATACTGTTACTTTTTCTATTCATTGTAATATCATTTCAGAACAAACAAGTCTTGCTATAGTTTTTCTAACTCTAATGCTAATGTCTCTGCCTCGTGGCAGAAACACAGTTTCTTTTTCCTGATGGTCCTTACAGTTGGGCTGTGTAATAACAGCATCTACTACACACAAATAACGACTTAGGGCAGAAAGTACCACTGCAAAAAATAATTGGTGCTTCCTTTCACCCTCATTCTAACTACCATCTCTCCTTCAGTCCCCAGTCTTAGCTTTCCATGTACCATTAACACATAATCCCCACTCTATTCCATCTACTAAGCAGATGCCCCCAACAAAGCAACCTCATAAGGGATTTCTAGGTGCCACCTTATCTGTGCTCTCCCCTCCTAAATCAGGGTGATGTTTCATACCCCAGCTTTGAGCAAACCCACTGAGACCCAACAGCCACTATCTTCTGGATGACCAGAGTAGGAGGAGGGAAGAGAAAGGGAAAGGTGTCACTCTAACAAATACTTCTCATTTTAATTGTCTTCTGATGGGAACAAAGGGAAAAGGTTAAATGTCCCTAACACTTGCCTCAAAATCACTGGCATGCATTCACTTAAAACAGCCATTTCAAGATGGCTGTTTAACCCACTTCAGGATGGATGTCAGATCTACAGCTCTGCAGTGGTCTGTTTTTCTTTTTTGAGATTTTTTACAAACTGAGTCTCTGTGTCTACAGTGGAGCAATGTTTGGCTTTACATTAATGCTGCATGAGCACAATGGGAATATAATGCAGTACCTGAGGCAGAAGCTGAGAACTTTTACATTTGTATGCACACAAACACACACAGACAGACATGTATACATGAAATCCATCATGTTTATCCTGGATATATGTGTGTGTGCGTATATATATACACACAGAGAGATTGATTATATTCCATGTTTATGCACATGTATTTATATAAAGCAAAAGTTTTAAATGAACAGGTTGAAATGCCAGTGAGGTAGAGTTCAACTACTGCAACATTCACCCATCTAAAAATGGAGTGAAGAGCACAAGATGCGCACCTCCAGAGGATGGTTCAGCTCATCCTATGGCAGCTGTCTGTGGTAGGTGGAACTTGCCCTGCAGATGCATTCCCCACTCTCCCTCGAATGCACGGGAGGTGCTGTAACTAGCCCAGGCTTGACACGCAATGCTTGGACAGCCAAAGTGAGATAAGATAAAATCCACCCTTTGAGCAGAGGAAGGAAGCACTGTTGGGTATCTGTGCTGGCAAATTTAACATTGTTTTGACTTTTTTAAGATTTGTTTTAATCTCACCGGAGATATATACTGTTCCACAGCCCACACAAGCTGTGCCCTTCATTTCTAATCAGAATCCTAGCTCTGCTCTTGCAGTGAGGCTGCCCTGCTGTGGTCTTTCCCTGACCTCACTGGCCCTCCGGTGAATCCAAGGGAAAATGCCACAGAAAAATGGCATTGCTGGTGTATGGGTCAGTACACTCTCGAGTTTTTCTTCCCCTTTTAGCTATCTTGAGAGATATGAATGTACTTCTACACCTCTCTTCAGAAATGACAAAACAAGAAATGGAGAGATTAAGAGGAAATGCTCAGGTACCTGTCCTTAAAAAATGCAGATGTCATGCAAGAGCTGCTATTGATGATTTAGGTGACAGAATTAAGTTGAAGTAATTTGGCCTATCTTGTCCAAAGCAACTGGCTCAGTGTCAAAAGAATCAAGACTGAAATGTTAAGTTTCTTCAATACCAGTGTTTCCTATTAGTATTTATTAATAATTTAACCTTAAATTGATTAATAAGCCTACATTCTGCTTTGAATTTCATAATTGAGTTCACGGTTAATTGCAGCTAACAAAACACACCTATAGAATTTGGAGAAAGTAGTCAGGCTTTTATGCTTCACATGTATTGATACTGTGTATTTCATTCCAGAGAATGCAGAGAGAAGGAACGTTTTCTTTGCAACAGTAAGGTCTTCAGCTAAAGCCACGCAGTAAGAAGACAGCACAGAAATTATGTTGATTATTGCCTAAAAAAGCAGAACCTGCACACTGACTATTGCTGCCTTAAAAGAGAAAATTAGGAAGATGCACTTTGCACAAACCAGAAACTGCAGAGAAAGAAAGAAAGAAAGAATGAGAGGGGGCAGCCCTGTAAATGCCAGCACAGGTACATGCCTGCCAGAGAGCCTGTCCCCACACAGGTTTCAGCTCGACGAAGTGAGCTCTGACACACCAGCAATACCTGGCCCCTTGCCAGGCAGCACCTTCCACAGCCCTGGCAGGGCCAGCAGCTCCTCCTGAGGCACACACCTTTCCTGACTCACACTGTCTCTGGCAGAGTTTGCCAGACTTAGGCAGATCTGGCATATGCACTTGAGCCTTCCACCCAGCCTGCTGCCATGCACAGCTCTGCCCTCCAGGGCTGGCTGGGCAGCACTGCCATTGCTATTGCTCTTCTCTCGCCCTGCAGGTCGCTGACCAGCCCAGTGGGAAGGTCAGGAACCAAGAGCAGCTGTACCAAGTCAGCTCAGGGTTGGTAACCAACCACTGTTCAGTTTCCAAAAGCTTTCACTTTGGTCCTGGGCTCGTAATACACACTTAGATGCCCAGTGTGATGGAGGCCAAGGTTTGCAGGGGGATCTCTAAGCACCACAATAAAAGCTGCCAGAGCTTTTGCTCTCAGTGCTTTTTAAGTAAGAACTCATGAAAAAGCAATGCCCATTCTTCTCACCTATTTCTCTACATCTGTGCAAGGACCAGAATAAAACTCCCACACCACTTCCCATGTGTGCATTCAGATGTGAAAAGCTGAAGATGAGCCTTGCCTGACCTTCATGGCCTTGCAGAGCTGAATGTTCCAGGTTGTTATCAGTGAGGCCTTTCCTCTACTCAAGAGTGCACTCTTTCTCTCTCCATTAGGTCAACTAACTTTCCTTCCAGAAAGGCTCCTTCTGCAACAGCTAACAGTCTATTCTCTTTTGATAACCCAAGACATTACACTCAATGTAAATTCTTTCAGTATTTTGCAATTTTGTAATACAGACAGGCCAAAATTCTTAAGCAATGAAATTAGAGAGTCAGAGAAGAGGTGACGAAGAGCACAAATCAAAAGAATAAGTGGAATGATTAAAAAATAAAAAAGTCTTAACAATGCTTGTAAATGATTTCTCTAAATTTTTTGCCTTATTGACTTGCCCTGAAGGAACCAGGTTTCTAAGCCCTTAAGCACTTAAATTAACTAGCCACCCAAGTAGCCCACTGAGAAAAACAGGTCAGCTTCACATGGAAAGCTAACATCAGGCTCTAATGTTGCCAGGGTCTTACTGACTCTACTAATGCTGGAAGGAATGCTATGTCTTTCCCTGTTTGCTCCAGTTTCCCCTGCAGTGATGGAGAGCTTTGTTGTGTTTTTTCCCTCCATTCCTAATACAACTGTCTTTCTATTTCATGGAATCCATAAAAAGTGGGGGCAAAGCAAAACTGCAAGGCAAATGTCTCTTCTCATTATGTTTCCCATGTGCCATTACAGCTGCTCATCATGCAGCGCAATTTGCTCAAACAGACCCTCATAATCACATCCCTGAAATTCATAAGCATGCAATACTTTATCTCAAAGAGGCCACTGCTGTTTACTAGCAAGTGTCCTCTCAAACATGCATATTTAATTTTATTTACTCTTTAGCTACAGGGGATGTCATATACCACAGTCTGAAAAATAGAGAAAGCTTGAAATGTCATGTACCAGGTGAAAATATCCCATCGCCACAGCCCCCTGGCCAGCCAACCATCTCTCTCATTTTCCTTAGTGTGACATATTCCAAAAGTACAAACACTGGAGCAATTTCATAGGTGAACCTGAAATGTAGTAATGTCCATATTTAATGCTTTCATCTACAACACTAACACATCTTTTTCCAATATTACATTACATTATAGCCAAAATATACTCCGTCTTATACCAAGTTCTGTATCACAATACTTGCCACAGTCTTCCTTCTGATTTGACATCTAATGTCTAGAAGCAGAAATGCAGGGAGTGCTTGAGAATCTGTTTCCACCCACTTCAGTGAATGAAATCTTGCCCATCTCTTCCAGGTTCAAGGCTTTGCCCTTTATCCAAGAGATGCTGGGCAGAGCCCTTTGCCTGCACTAACCCATGCACATGTCTGGAGACACATGTCAGCAATCCTATTCATAACAGCCAGACAGTGCGTGAAGTACACAAAAATGCTTCCTAATCCCAAAGTGAAAAAAAACAAAACCCACATTTTAAATTCTGCATCTCGTTCGTACAGAAAGCAATAGCTTTGCCAGCTCTAGGTATGGATTGTGTATAACCTCTCTATGAATGAGAGGTGCAACTGCTCACTCAGCAGCACTCCTTTCATTTTACATATCTATGCATGCAAAATGCTAATCTGTATATATTTTTGTGTGCTTTTGGGAGGTAGCACAACCAACATCATATCATGATGATGAAATTTCATAAATGACAGCCTACAGGACAATGTTGAAAGTTTTTCTATAAATAACTATTGAAACAATTTTAAAAGCAGGTAATTTTTTCTCCAGCAATTTTAACATAAATCTATTTTTTCACTCAGATACAGAAACTAGTATTTTAGAGCATAACTGTGAAATATTAAATATTATATTAAATACCTATATATTAAATAAAAAAACCTTCTACTTACATATTAGTATTTGCTGCTGATGTCAGCCAGTCTGCCGCCAATCCAACCATATCTAATCCAGTTGAAAGTTGATTAAAATATCTAGGGTGCCCTGCATAAGATGGAAAATGTTATCAAAAGGCTGATGACTCTGAATGAAACTATTCAGTGCTGAACAGTATATTTACCTCCATATTTCTATAGAGAAGGAAGCGCTTTCAAGGTATGAAACAAAGCAAATGGCAGTAAACACATTTCTTGAAAAAGACAAGATAATTTCTCTTCTATTTCATTCCAAAGTCAGTAAAACCAGAGTGATTATACTCAATGCAGAATAATGAATTCCACACATTCCCTATTATCCTTTCAATATGCCTTGAAAATTAGCACATTGCTGCTTCACAAAAATAGCTGTTTGCTCCCGTTAGTGTGTCACATGTTGTCACTGGATATGGTTTTGCCTGACTAGGTTTGAAAGGCACACATGAGACACCATCTGAAAAGCTTGCCAGGACATATAACATCAGTAATGAATGGCTAATGATTGTAATAGACAGGGCAAAATGAGAAAACGGAGTATTTTGGTGACTGCTTTGCACATGACTCAATGGCTGACGATTGTACGAAGATGGCAGGGAAGGTGGTGGTCCTTGTAATTTCTTCACTGTCAGAGTGCAATTACAAATAGCCTGGTTACTTGCAGTTGTGATTTTAATCAAAACGCCATGAAAACCAGCACTGCTGCCACAGCAGAATGATGCACAGGACTATATTCAGTGAGCTGATAGACTTTTTACTTGGTTTATCTAATTGGCTCCTGATTTTTTTCTAAAATCCTCCAAGAGATTTTCCTTAAAAACGTGCCTAGAGCCATTAAACACAGGAAGCATTAAAATTCCCTTTTTACTAGTTACTTCCCAGAAGCCCCTGATAAGTGGCATAATTACTGGTACAAATTATGGACGGTCCACAATTACTTTAAATGCCATCCAACTCAAAGGACGGCAGCGTCTGCTTGGAAAACACCTGTCCTGACCCTCAGACGATGTACTGTTATTGCCATCAGAGAAAACAAAAGATAGAGCAAGATGATTGAGGAAATGCAGACCCAGCACTGAGAGAAAACTTATCTTCGGTCTCCTGTGGCCTCTTATCAGGCGTGGACACATGGCTGGCAGAGCAGCACGGGGAATTGCTCCCCAGCTCCCACCCTGCAGCACACAAAGGCAGAGTAATCAAGCTGAGCAGGCAGACCAGAGCTGAGGATATGGGGCAGAGGACACACGTGAAAATTCCACTTGCCTGTGCCCTTAAGCTGAGACCAGCCCTGTGCTATTGCCATCCAATATCACATCCCGATCACATTCTGCACACAGTTCCCACCTCTCACTGACAGGAACTGCCACCTTTCCCTGGTCTGTGCTGCCAAAGACAGGCAGCCAAAGCCCCTGAGCAGCAAGGAATGATGCTCAGATCCAGCAGAATGAACTGGATCTTGCACCCTGATCTTCACACTCCTGAGTGGGGTTGGTGGACCTAAGACACATGCGCACCCCATCACTAGCACCACAGCCTCAGCCATCCTGTTCCAGGGTCCCTGCCTGCAGAGAACTGCACCTCCCTTGATGGAGGGATTTTGAAGGAGATTACCATATTTATAGCTTAGGTTACATCACAGCTGGATGAAAAATTTCACCTGAAAGCAACAAAAAATTAGGAGCTAAACGTCTTAAGTGGATCAGGGCTACAGGAAGACTCAAAGATGGTTACAAAAATTCCTGTTTTGGAAATAAATCCACACTGATAAGCTGGGGAATAGCAGAATTTATATCTGCTTCTGCAGTGTCTCAGCAGCTCTCTGTCAGCCCCACGCTCAGCCCCAGGCGACAGCCCTGTTGTCACTGCTTGTTTCTTCAAGCCCACCTCCCAGCACACCACCTGCTTTGGGAGCGCCGCAGGAGCAGGCCCGGGCACAGGCGGGGGTCGGGCAGCCGTACCCCGGAGCGAGCGAGGTGGAGGGAGCAGCGCTGCATCGAGAGGTGTCAGGACAGAGAGAGCAGCAGCTGCTGCTGCTGGGAGAGCCCCCCAGCACCCACACCTGTGACACAGCCCCCTGCACGCCGTGCCCTTCCGTTCTGCAGCACGGCTGTAAAACGGAAGGGTAGCGAATGTACTGCCCCAACCTGACCCCTGCCCCAGCTGCAGGGGTTTGTCTGTCCATGTGACACCTCAGTACATGAGCAAGCTCTCTTCCCTTAGCTAGATGACTGTGGAAAACTGAGGCTCTGCTTAGAACACAGGCTCCACTAACCAGGTTAAGAAATGTTTGTGAAAGGTGCTCAAAAATCTCTACCCAGGTGCCTCTGCCTGAAATACACATCCTTTGTTGAAGCTGATCCTGAACAAAGAGGTACTGGAAAAGAGACTGTGACAGGGTGAAGAATTGGTGGAGGTGAAAATAGGAGATTATTACTTAATAGTTTGTTTAGCAATACACAATGTGTTATTCACAGATACCCCAGAATAAATCGGCAGATGATGGTCAGGAACCAGGGCCAAGGCACAGGGACACCCGAGGCCTGGCTTTCCCTACTGAGGGCACTGAGGGCGTGCCTCTGCCCCACACAGCCTCTTAAACACATTCCCACCTGCACCAGTCTGAGGCACCGGCACGCCCAGCGTGCACATTCGGCCTCCACAGCCCCCACAGGGAAGCGAGGAGCAGGGCTGGGCACGGCCAGACAGCGCGGGTGAGGGCACGGCTGGCAGCACCGAGCCTGGCCGTGCTCGCAGCCTCACTGCGTGCATGGCCAGCACCAGGGCCTGCCAGGGAGCAAGGCTGGGCCAGAACCAGCTGCTCGCACCCTTCCTGGAGTTTCCAAGACATTTTTCAATGCTCGTATTTCAATTTCCCTGTCCATTTTCAATTGTACAGCACACTGAACTGAATTTCACACCCATCTTTCCCTGCATTTGCAGTCACTGCCTTTCACATCCTCTCAGCAAGAATTCCATCTCTGCTGGTAAGGGGGCAGAAAGCGTGGCTTCCCCGGGCACCCCAGTGAGCCGTGGCATGCAGGCAACACCTGGGAGCAACCCACACCTGCCCCTCGGCCGGAAAATCAGCCATCTGCCTCGTCGAATCCCTTGACCTGGGAATCCAGCTGTGAGGCTAATCTATGCAATACAATTTATTTTTCAATCAGCCTCCCGCGCCCCTGCAGCAAAACGCAGCCCAGGAGGGGCCGTGTCCGAGGGGCTTTTGTGGCAGGAGTGGAGGCAGATGCTGCTGCCAGAAACCTCACCATACTGTCCTTCCTCTGAGGGTAATTCCAGTGTTTTACTCCGAAGCACATGCCGAAGGGCCCTAGGTGTAAACCCCACGCATTTCATGAACCTCCTCCCAAGCTGGGGCTGTCACCCCAGGGTGCTGAGGAGCAGCTGCAGCCAAGCCAGGCAGCTCTGCACCCCCTGGGCTGGACCCTGCCATGCCAACACATTTCACAAACCCCGCCAGCACCTGTTTTCAGACTTCAAAAGCATTACTTTCATTAAAACAAATTATAAAATGCCAAGATGGGAAAGCCTCACATATTTATAGGGAGAAAAGAAAAATGGTAACGTTGTTTTAAAGGGTCTTTTTTGGATGCACAAAATTAAATAGGTCTATTATATGAAAACAAGCTATAACAAAACACAATTAATCAAAATCACCTAAGAAATCCTATTTTTTTATTTCCCAGAATCACAGATCCCACATTCTACATCATTCTGTGCAAACACGTTTCCTATGCCCTATCCAGACAGATCACTGGACTGATCGACTTTGTTCCTCTGGAAATCATTTACCAAACTATTTAATCCAATATTTTACAAACATCTTGACAGCACCCGACCCACGCATCAAAACATACGGATGGGCATTTCCACCCCTAAACGGGGAGGATTGCACAGATCCCTCACAATCTCTACCGCGATCGGTCTGTTCTGTTCTCTTCTCAAAACATGAGATTTTTTTGTTTTCCACTCCACCTCTAGTCACAAATCAGCCTTTTGTCTCCTTCAGTAATTGCTTCACATTTATTTTTAAGCAGTTTCTCAGTAATTCAAATTCCCACTAAGAGCTCCCCGGACTCCCTATTATTTCTCAATGACAGCCTAATTGCGGCTCCGCTTTCTGCCCGTTCCGCCGCAGTTTATTTAAGGTGGCCCCGGTGCCGAGTCGGGCGCTTCCCCACGCCTGGGCGAGCCCCACGCTGCCTTCCCTCCACGAAGCCCACAGCGGGACACAACTAATGGGGGATCCCAAGCAGGCAGGAGTCAACCCATCCCTGCTTTCCCCAGCGAAAAACAATAAACGGCTGTTAAAACAAATCGGACTTTGGTTTTATTGCTTCAGCCTAAAGTTGAAAACAAAATCCTCGGTATCTCTGTGTAAGGTTCTGCTAAATTCTCTTTTTGTTTTACGTCCTGCGGGCGAAGTGAGAGACACGGCAAATGGCCGCTCAGAGCTCCAATTTACAGGCCGTCTACTGCGATTTCGGCTGTTCAATGGGCTGGTCCCTGCTGGCCCCGGGCAGGGACTCCCCTCTGCCCCGCTCCCGGCTGCCCCGGGCTCCGCGCCCGCCGCACCCCGCTCTGCAGGGAGCAAGAGGCCATCCCCGGGGCACCGCACGTGAAATGGATGAAAAGGAACGGCAGAAAGGGGGGAAGGTGGTGCAAAGTCTGCTCGGTGGCACACTCGGCAACTCCGACGCACAGACGCATCAATTTTGCATCGGAAAGGGTGTGCGAAGCTGCACTGACAGCTACAGAGATGGAGCTGCTGGAGTGGTTTATCATTTTGGAAAACGATTTCTGTCTCTGCTAGAAATTGCTTGGAGCTGACAAAATACAGTTGCTGCTTCAATCTTTAACGTTTCAAGCTAAATTGAAATGGCACCTTTAATCAATGGATGAGACCATACAGGGTAGAAAATGAGCATTGCTATTACCTGTTTTAATTGCATACTTCAGAGTTGTTCTGCAGTTCAATAAAATTTCTTCCAAGGTCTGTGGCTGGTCTGCCAGTTCCCAGTTATATTCCTGGAGCAGCTCATTTGGGTAATGGAAATCAATAACTTTTGTTGATCTGTCAAAACTTTTCACCACATACTGAAGTAAAATGTCCACAACATCTTGTAGGAAAGACATAGTAGTTATTTCTCCATTGCATGTCGGCAGAAGATCTGGAAATAGAGAAATGTACAAGTTAACTTCGTTTTATGACCAGATGCATAGATTTTGAACAAAGCCTTCTCCCGTTTATGTTTACAAAATCTCTACACTGCAGTCAATAAAAATAGGTTTTGTTTTCATTTAATAAGCAAATTGGCAAGGTTGTATTTCGAGGAATGTTCTGAGAAATAACAAGATTAAATATCCTACCTCGGTTGGCCAATTCTATCCACAGTATATTTCAATTTTTAATACAGTGAGTGCAGAGAAACAAGAGGGAAAACAAATCTCGTAGGAAACAGATTCATTAACAAATGCTACAAGCAGTACCCTAAAAACTGTAATTTCACTTGCAATAAAATACCTTCGTGGTGACTCTCCTATGCCAGTGACTTGTTGATAATTTAGTGCCTTTTTCTGAGACAATGCTGCACGGGCTCTCGGTGTACACAAAGCTTTTGTTTAAGAGCGGTGGCTCAGTCAAAGCCAGATTGTAGCGGAAGCCCGTAATTTGGGGTCCCGGGCTGCCGAACAAACGGGAGAGTCCCCGGCCAGCGCAGGTCGGCGGGGAGCTGGGATCTACTCACTGGCGGAGATGCTATCTCCAAGGTCAGAAAAGATGAAGTGCAAAAATATCTCGAAATAAAGCAAATGAGTAGGAGAGCGCTCTATCTCCCTCCTCCCCTCCAACCTTAATTACATCGCAGGGTCTTCAATGAGAAGGTCGACGCTGTCAGTGCTCCTTAGAAAGAAAAAAACTGCGGGCTCCAGTACGCGGGATTTGACTGCTTTGGGTTTTTCTTTTCGGAATATTTTGTTGCTTGAGTGATTTTTCGCCCGGCGGGGTCCAGGGCTGAGGGCGCAGAGCTCCGCCGCGCACCGCCAGACATAGCCGGACCCCCCACGCCTCCGCGCAACGCGGGCGGAGGCGATTGCCCGAACGAACCGCTGTTTTTTTCTTGTTAGTTTTAGAGAAGCGGCGTGCCCCGAGAGCGCCGTTACCTGTTGAGTGCAGAAAGGCGTAATTCACGTCCGCTTTTTGGCAACCGCAGGGTTTTTTGTCGCAGGTGCAGGTCGGCCTCGGCTCCGCTACCCCCGGGGCTGCTGCCCTGGCGCCGGTTTCCACGGGTTTCTCGGCATCTCCGTAGAGCAGGGCTTGACAGCGACACGGACACACGGCCTCATTACCGGGGCATCGACCCTCGTCCCCCGCCCTCCCGGCCCGGGGCAGGTCCCGCGGCGCTCCGCGGGCGCGCAGCCGCGCCCCCGCCGCGGGCTACCGGGGCCTCCCTGCCCTTACCGCAGAGTTTGTTTCCGATCCCTCCCGTGAACTTCTGCGCAACCTGACACCAAGCTCTGGCTGTAAGAGAAAATCGAGCGGAGGGTCCGTGGGGACGGGCGTGGGGGTGTCTCACCCGACCCCCGGCCCCGCTCCCCAGGAACCCCCTGCCCCGCAGAGCCCCGCGGCGCTGGCCCGGGCTCGAGTCGCCGTCGGTCCTCGCCGCCCGCACCGCTTCGTCCCACCGGTCCAGCTGTCACAAAGGGGGCTCCGGCGACCGGGCAGCGCTGTCACGGCGGCTCCGTCGGGCCGGTCCCGCCTGGCCGCTCGGCGTCCCCCTACCTGTGCCGGGAGTCTCGGCGGCTGCGGAGCCCTCCTCGGCTCCAAAGGACCAGAAGCCGGAGCCGGGGCTTGCCATGGCGCAGGCGAACCGGCGGGGCGGGCGAGGAGCGGCGATCTGCAGCCCAGGCGGCCGGAGCGAGTGTGCGTGAGTGTGAGTGTGCGGGTGTGTAAGTGCGCGCGGCTGCGCCAGGCGGCGGCAGGCGAAGGGGCGGGAGCGCCCCGGGCACGCGTGGGTGGGAGCGTCTCCCGTGGGCGCCCCCGGGGCGCGCTCCGCCGAGCTGCCGCGGCCGCGCCCCGCAAGCGTTGTTGCCCGGGACGGGGCGGGCGGCTCCACGGGAAGAGGTGACCGCTGACGCCGACAGCGGCGACGGCGTCGGCTGTTCTAAGGGATGTCCACACCCTGCGTCGGTGGAGCGAGGGGCGGCGGTGGGAGTACGATAGCGCTCGGGGCAGACCCGAGCTATAGGTGCTACTTGAGCTGGGGCTGCAGCTGCCGTGGGGGGCGAAGGCGAGCGAGGGTGCCTGTGCCGTCTTCACCCTTCCGTGCGGCCGCAGCCCGGCGGGGCGGGGAGCGGGCTGAGCCGCCCGGTGCCGCCGAGCGTTGAGTGGAGTGGAATGGTAGTTTTCCAAGTCTTGGCGGACTGCCGCGGTGGTCCAGCCTGGTACCTCGAGGGGAAAGTTCAGACTACGGGGAAATGTCCTCAGTCCTTTAAAGTGCAGAGCGAAGGGAAATGCCCCCACCACATCTCCCACTTTTGCACCGGGGCACCTCCGCACGTGCGAGCAGGGCACTCCCGGGCGGCGGCGCCGAGGCCGGGACAGCCCGTGCCGCCGGCGGTCCCGGGGTGGGCATAGACAGCCCCCGAGCCGTCCCATCGGCCGGCTGAGTGATTTTTCGCCGTCCCATCGGCCCGGCCCACAGCCGCCGCGGAGAACTCTCAGGTGGAGGGGCCCGCACGGGGCTGGGATCTACTCCCGCTGTCCCTCCCGCTCTCGGGCAGGCAGGGGCGTCGTGGCTCGTACGGACGTGCGGGAGGAGCCTTGCGCGACGCCGCGGCTCCCTCCGCGTCTCCCTGGAGCCCCGGGGCGCTCCCGGGGGCTTCCCGCCACATTCCGAGTTGGGGACCCTGGTGGAACCGCCATCCTCGCTCCAGCCCCGACGAAGCAGAGGGCCCGGCGGCCAGACGGGAAGAGCATGAGAACAACTGTTCCCATTCCCTTCACGGCGTCTCTGAAGGCAACCAAACCTCCTTTTTCCACCTAGCTGGGTCTCCGCGGCTTTCCCTGCCGCGATAGCCTCTCCTCTGGCACAGGAGGGATTTCAAGCCCTGGCCTTGGAGGGAGGCAGGCGGGACCATCCAGGTCAGGATGTGGCTCTGCTGAGACCGCTGGTCACGCAGGGCCCCCACGCTGCTCGCAGCCAGGCCCTGTGCTCAGCCCGGGCCGTCTCTGCTTTCTGCAGACACCCACATGGTTATGAGGAGTGTCCCGCCACGAGACCTCACAGAAATGTCTCAATGCTTTAAAACACTGCTGTGGTGGGAAAGCAGAAGAAAACCAGTCCAGGCATCTCTTTGTGTGAAATTACAGTCTGTTCCAGTTGCCGCATCACACTGGCTTGCACGTAGACAATAACTCCAGCTTTCCACGGCCAGAGGCTGCCGTGAGCCCTTCCCTGCCTTGCTCACTCATACCCCACTCCACAGTGTTTTGTCGTTTCTGGGCGTAATTCAGACACAACCAACCATATTACTGCTTTGTACATTTTTATTTACTGTTTTAATAATGCATGGCAAAGCAACTTTAAAACGGATTTCATAATTTTAACCATTTATAGTAAATTTTACATTGCATTACATTTTAATCTGGTGCACAGCCTTGTAACTAGTTACAGATCAGGAAGCGATGGTTATCTGTCTCTGGGGAAAAGGCCAAATGTGCGTGGGGAATGGACAAAACCCAGCCCCTTGGCTGACTGCTGCCGCCAGTTGTCACAGTTAGGAGAGCTGAGGAACGGAGTAGGATCAGGCCTTTATGCTGGCATCACGAAATTTGCCTTCTCTTGCTTTGCAGCTGGGAACATGCAATTATGAATCCTGAAAGGAAGCGCTGCAATTATCTGTGTGGTTTCTGTGAAATAAGGTCTTTTGAATAAGGAATCAGGGGGAAATTTGAACACTGTGGCTATTGCTTTTATTTTCATTTAATTTCTAGTGGAACTGATTAAGAACGATCATTACATTTCAGCAGCAATCAACCAGAGAGTGTATTTCTATTCCTTTCTTGGTACCCCAGAGATTAAGATTCCTAAAAATCTAATGCAAATGAGAACAAAGCAAACATGATTTAAAAGTTCATCACTTAGTCACAAAGCTCAGAGGCAGAGGGCTGTATATACTTCCCATAAATGGACATCTCCAACATAAAGATTACACACACAGTATTGACCTTTAAAACTGGCTACTAGCTTTACAGTAACGTCAATAATGAAATGAACTGCCATAGTATGCTATCCAATTAATCGTATATATAAAGTTTCATGAGAGGGACACTTGCCACACAAATAGGTCATCCCAAAATTTAGGCAATGTAAACTAAAATAAGAAGAATTTCCCCCATGGTGCTCTTGTAATTTTTTTCCTGTGAAAGAATTTATTAGAAACAATACCTAGGGCTTTCTGAAGGTGCATATGGAAATTTGAAAGCTTAACTAGGGAACTGTAAAGTAAATTATTATTTTGATTGGATGAGACTGATGAAATGGAAAAAAAAGCAATATGCACTGAGGAAAGTATACTAGATTTAAGCTGTTTAATAATTCTAGGATATAGCAATGGTACATGAAAGAAAGCTGATTTTTATATGTGACTGACAGCATCCCTTTGCAATGGTGTTGGGCTGTAAACCACAGTAATTTATATTCACATGAACACACACATAAACTTGAAACATTGAGGATAAAAAAAAAAAAAAAAGAAACACATGGTATAAAATGATAAAAAAAAATTATGCTAATAAAAGCCAAGTGGCAGCAGGAGCATCAGCAGCAGCTAGAACTGCTGGATAAGGCGCCGGCGCTGTGAGGTCTTCCGCAGCAGTCGTCTGTAGTCATAGGGATTATCTTCAGCTTTGCTCTCTTCCAGGGGTCTTTCTGCAACCCTCGACCTAGGGATTAAGCACAGAAGTGTTTTAGAAATTAAAGTCAAAACATTTACCTTGGCAAACACTCCTAATCGACTGCTTAACCTCCACCCTTGTGGGGGAAAAACAAAAGGAGAAAGAAAAAAAATCAGCTGACTTTGCTAGGCCTCTTCCTGTGCTGCACAAAACAGGCACCTCGGAACAAACACATTATATGCTAGAAGCAGATGAACACAGAAGAACAACATGTTCTTCTATGAAGGGGACATTATAAAAGGACATAAAAACGTTGAGAGCACGGGGATGCTTTGCAGTAGCATTTGCTTGATGGTTACTGCACCAGATTTTCAGTTGGCACAAATATGTTTGCTCTGTATTTAACCTGCCAGTGGAGTTCACTGTAAGCTTCCATCTCATTTTATTTTATTATATAGCAAAATGTATTTTGGATGCCACCTCTGACAGGCTGAAATAGTGATGTGGCATCAGCTGTTACCATGGAGCAAGATTAAAACTAAAAGATAGTTATGCAAAAGTAAATTACTCTGAAATAATTACAAAAATTTGTAGTGTTCTACACTTAAGGTACCCCCACCACTGGTCCTATACCAATGTCAAAGGTAAATTGCTAAATAAAAAGTACTCAATGCTTCACTTCTGTAGATTGAAATGGCTGTGCAGTCTTTATATCCTGGTGATCCTATTCAAGTGATACTGAAGTGCAGAAATGCTTATTAATTGCATTCATCTGCCCTCTGAGGTAACTGTAAATTTAGAAGTTACACATATTTTGTTTCAGTATGGCTACTTAGGCTGCAATCAGAGCAGAAACCAATAAAGGGTAAGAATTTCCTTTTAGTAAGTTCAGTAGCAAAACTTCCACTCATCTAAACCAGACCTCAGGGTGACGGATTTGGTGTAATTAACCACCTTAGGAATGCAACATTTTCTAATGGTTGTGAATTGTATGGTAATTCCCTGGTATTATTACTTTTAATTACACATCTTCACTTTCCTGAAACTACTTTAGATCCTATGCAAAAAAAAGGCCAGAAATGAAGTATGGAAGGTACACAAAACATTCTACATTCTAAATGTTCTACAAACACTTCTGCATTACTACAGATACATTTTCAAACTCAGTGCTCATCCCAGGCTTAGAATTTCCCTTAAGATTTTGACCTAGATAGTTTTCCAATCTTTTCTTACATTTAGGAACATGCAAGAAGATACAATTATATTAAGATATATAGATGTGTGCTTGCATGTGCAGTGTGTGTGAGTGCATTGGTAAGAGTGAGAATATGAATTTCCTTAGACTGGCAGTGGTCACCCTCTATCTGGGAAGAGAGGAGGTTGAGCAAACCCCCCCTTTGGGTTTTTTCTTCTGGCTGTACACCTTGGCGAGGTGCATGCAGGCTACAGACACCTGTGCTGCTACAGGACAGCAGGGGAAGGAGGCAGTCAAGCTGGAGTCTTACCTGTGGAAAACATGCAGAAAGTCTGGCACATGTCCACCCTATTTAAAACCTAACTAATCAGAAATACAGTTTTTAGCTTGTGCTTCAGTCTAATTTTATTTTAGATAAGGGATGCAGAATGTCTGTCCATCTGGCCCCTGGGAAACCAAAAACTTGCATGGGGAATATTCCAGATATTCCCATTTTGAGATGGGAAAATTTATCTATATGTTTTGCAAGGTAATTTGGCAAAATTTCACATGTAATAGATTTATGTGTAATTTGAAAGTGCATTTCTTTTTATTACTATTTTGAATATGTCAACAAAAATAATATTTTTTTCCCTTGTACTATTTTGTATGAATTACCTCTCAGTAGCTCGTAAAATGGAAGTCCTGCGCTCAATTGGGTATCTCTTCCTTCTTGTGGTAGTACTGCTGTCCTTGGATGTGGAGTCAGCAGACGAAATTTCTTGGTAGTAGATATCTAAATCTAGCACTTTGCTCAGACTGTCAATAAATAAGAACACTAAGTTAACAGTTTAACTTTTCAATATTATTTTCAACGTACAAACCCAAGGCAGCCGAATATTAGTTCTGTTTATGTGTTGAGGATCTAAGGAGAAATATATATTGACACAAAAAATCAGTCTCTGAAGTATGACTGCTGTACGATGTAGATATTGAGAATTTTGAAATGCTAAATACTTTTATATATTCATAAAGGAAACACAGATTACTGAAATTATTTGGGCTTGCCATTAGACTCAGTGAAGAGCCATTTTTATGGTTTAATGAATCTAGTCTATTTTAGATATCTCTTTGAGCAAGAGGTGAATCATTTTCCTAAGGATGACTATTTTTTTCTCTGACTACAAGAAGAGAGTCTAAAGCAACTAGTTCAGATATGGGTGTCAATAATGCAGGCATCTCTTATTTTGTTAGGTGAATGCTATCCAGGGTATTATACATACAGAAAAAAATCAATACCAACATCCATTTTAGTATGGCTAAGGAAAGAAATAATATTCTAAAAAAGAAACTGAATAGAGAAGTTCAGAATTCAATCCTCACATTGTTAGAAACCAGAAGTAATTAATTGATTTAACTTGATATGTTCTACTAATACAGAGTCAGCACATGAAAGAAGATGTGGTCAGGGAATTGGTTAACTAGATTTAAGATGAGTGAAACCTAACTGAGGCCAATGAGAGAAAACACCAGATTTTGGAGCGTTAGTTATTTTTTCCTCCTAGATTGGAGTCAACAGGTGTGAAATAGGATCCAAATGACATGAGAAAAAGAGCTGAAAGAGACCAAACATGGGGGTTGTGGACATAAGGTCAATCTTGTAAGCTGCAGCATAATCAAGTGCAATTTAAATTGTGGTTGAATGAAGTTCAAAGCTGTAAGCACATATTATATAGAAGTAATTTCATGCAACATCCTCTAAGATACATATTTTAGCCACGGAGTTTGTATTCTACAACCTCAGCCGAGGCCAGTGCAGAGAGCCCATTCATCTGGCAGCTGTGAGCAGGCTGCCATCGCGCACGGTGCCACAGCAGTGCCACTGAGGGGGCAGCAGAAAAGCCTCAGTATAGAAACACAAATAAACTAAAGCTATGATGTATGTCAGGAGCTGTGAACCAGGTCTGCAGCACACATAAGGATCTAAGATATGGAAGGACAGAATATACCTATTGCTTCCTTCTTTTCTGCAGAGATCCATCAGAATAGATTTGTTATACTGGGAAGAAAACATTCCTGGTTCAAATTTCAAGGGCTACTCTTCTTGGCTGTTATTCATAGTTATGTTTTAATTTTTATTACCTATTTCCAGACACTCATACCATTTTAGGACAAAATTTTGACAGTCTCTGTATTTTTGCTGACAGAAAAGAACTGGTTGCCCATTTGCTTTGACTAGAATTTTAAGCACCTTCAATTATTTTCTGTGCCAGAACTATCTTTGATGTGGACCTTATCTTATTATAATGCCTGTGTTACCATGGTAAAGGACCATCTTTTAGGAAAACTGAGTGGCTGAATTCTATAATGAATTTTAGTCAATGAAAATTGTAACTTTGTATACATGTCCCCCTGTGAATCACCAAATTACCGTTCCTTTTTCAATGCTTTATTCTCCTGGTTGAAATACAGCTAAAAACAATTTTAGAGTACTGGAGCGACAATAGTGAGATAATGAAAAAAATTACCTTTCTTTCCTTGGTTTCCGTTTTTCATCTTGTATTGATTTCTAAGAAAATAAAAAGTAATTAAAAATATTAAAAGGAAAGCTTATGCAAACATACAATTCATTAGTGTTAGGTAGAAGAGTGTTGTATATTTTTCAGTAAAATAAATGATAGAAAATGAGCAAATGTCCCAGAAAAACCTCTTTTAAGAACCTTTGAGACTGAGATTAGCATTGTTGCTCCCAAATTTGTTACCATACCATGAAAAAAAAAAAGCTAAGTAATGATGACCAGAACAGAAAAAGGAGATCTAAAACTTTCAAATAGCTATAGCTGTTTTAATGAAGTTGATAACACTATCTCACTGAGGCAAATTTACTGTGATGCCATGAGAATTTCCATGAATAGAAGCAATGCAGTGGGAAGAGGCATAATCCCATTCTCATTAATGCCAACATAGTCTTCACACAGGTTTAGCAGAAAAAAAATGGACAAAGGCTCCATTTAAAAACCGTATTATAAGTGACAAAAGAACCTTTAGGATACAAGATTTCTAAAAATGCAAAGGAGAGAAGATTCATAGGGAATGTGAATAATTTCTTATCTTTAATAGAGTTCTATCCCTACAGCCAAAACAATCCTATGTTGCAGCACCTAATGCATCATACTTCAAAGGCAGCATTTTTTAGTGCAGATTGTGGTCTTAATTGTGTTTCTTGCAAATGAGTGAAAATGTATTAGAATTAGGGACTGTAAAGTCACTGAGAGTCAGAAATCCTGATGGATTCCAGTATGCAGGCAAATGAATGTGACATATAATTCCAAAATGATAGGCTGATTTAAAGAAATATGCCCCAAAATAAAATTTTCCTGCCTTAAATGGACAATGGGCTATTGTCAGGCTTCAGTTATACCTGTATACCCCTTCAGGTCATCTGATATGCAAGGAGATGTGTGAGAATGTAAGGTGTCTAATTAATGTCTGTCACACGATGTGAGAGAAATATCTGATTTTGCAAAAAACAGCGATTTTTTTTTTAAATGCACTTATATTGTGTTTCTTCACTTTCATATGATCTGGGCTTGATAATAATCTGTGAATGCCTGAAGGTCACAGAGATTCTTAATAAGGTAGAAAATCCATAATAGCTGGGAAAGCGGACTGCCCTCTAAAGCTGACTACCATCTAAAGTTAGAGCTTAATGACTTACCCAAGGTTTAAGAATTTAACAACTAGTAGGTCTCCTTTCTAAGCTTCAGTGTATAGATATTTACACTGAACCTTTCCCTGACCAGTGAACTTCATGTCAGGAAGACAGGTTTCTCTTTTTCACATTTTCTTGAAAATACAACTCACTGAAGGTAATATTGATTAATACATTGAAAAACTGCTGCTAAAAAATTGATTCAAAATCTCCTGGCACTACTGCAGTTTTTGTTTGCACTGATGCCATTGCATCAGGTAGGGAGCTGGCCATGTAACAAATTAGCTCTCAGGAAGTACTATGTCCCTGACCCTATAGCCTTAGTTTCCTAAATAGACATTTACTTCAGAATTGCCCTTCTCATAAATTTCTGAATACAGATTCTGTGTCATGCCTTTCATTTCAGTCCTTTATCTCACCAATCTTGCTTTCACAAAACGAATTTTATTCTTACATGCAAATTTATTTTTAAGAATGTAATTTCTTTTCAGAATATCACCGTTCCAAAGCGGTGTTATTTCAAATCCCCAGAATAAAACATAGCTGTATTTGTCTTTTTTTTGGTATGCCAGACACAACGGTCCCTACAGGCCCTGGTGACACCTTCTGTTGAAAGGAGAAGCAATTGCTACGGTTAGTTTATTAGCTGGGTTCTCACCGGCTGTTAAAATAGGTCACTAAGATACAGGCACCTCGAGCAAATCAGTTTGATTGCTTTTTTTGTTGGAAGTGCTTTCTGAGCTGCTTTTACATTTTCACTCTTTCTGCTTGCTTTCTTGCTCTTTTTTCCTATATTTAAGGGCACTGAAGTCAAGAGGGGAAGGCAGCACTCGGTATCTGAACTTGGACCAAAGGCTATATATAGTGACACTCAAATCCATTAGTCTCCTGAGCTGTTGGTATTTGCCAATGCCTTCATAATCACAATCTGACACATTTGTAAAGGAAGTTACAGTGTGCATACTAATACAACTTATTTTAGTATTTGCTCTCTCTGCAAGATCAAGCACTAATTTAGGTGCTCAAAATAGCTCCAAACAAACCTGTGCCTCTCCTGGTTCTGTCCTGTGACTTACAAAGAAACTATGGAGACAGAGCACTTGATTTGGGTATTGAAAATGCAAATGCTACTTATGCACATAACAAAAGTACATGTGTTTAGGTGCAAAAGTAAATACTGGTCTGACATAGCTCCCCAGTCTGGGTAACTGTACTTCCATTTCAAGTCTCGTTTGAAATGTGAAGTTTGTGGCCTGCCTCCTTTCAGCAGGACAAAGGTTTTATGCTGCATTAGAAAAGAAAAATGGGAATTGGGCAATTAGAAGGATAGTTTAGGTGGGAATTATCTGACAGTTCTAGCTCAAAAAAGCTTCTTAAACTCACATGTATTAGAGTGTAGTAGGTGGAGTCTTCTGGATTATTTAATGTCTTGGGCTTCCGTGGCCTTCTGGGAGGTCTCTGCATTGGGCGAGAATCTTCTACTTTGGCCATAACTGTAAAAAAGCAGAAGACAGCAATGCTTATTTCTTCATAGAACTGGAGGCTTTTGGAAAAAATGGGAGGGATTTTCACCAAAGAGAGAAAAAAAATCCATAGCCACTTTTACTGCTTGCAGTAATTCAAGTAAGCAAGTGGTTTGGACATTTTCATCAGCAGAGAATGGGTTTATCCACTTGAGTCCTGACTGCCCACAGGGACAAATGCCACATAATGAATGCCAGGCTGGAACAGCCCGAAGGTCTGCCTGGCACATGCCTCTCCTTCTGAAAAGGGCTGATTCAGAAAAGGGCTCTGAAGGGTAATGGCTACTGTGAGGCCACTGCCTTGTAATGGGGACCCGTGTGGCAGGGGTGATGTTTTTTTCAGACTCAAGTCAATCTTTAAGGCACTGAATGAGGGAACTAGCATTAGGCCTCTGTTTCAGAGGTTGCCCTCTACATTATCACAGTGAAGATTTTCCTCCAGGTTTCCTGCTGAGGCTTTTCATTTCAAGCCAAATCATGTGCCACTGGGCAACACAGCATGACCATGTCCATCACATCCAATGTAGTCTATGTTAGTGTACTCAGATTCTGGTCTCTATTTCTACAAAAACTTTCTGCAAACATGGGAAAAATGCCTTCACTCTAATAGAAATGAAATCAAGATTTTAACACAAAATGGAACTATTGTCCCCTGGCAGTCTCCCAGTTCAGAGTTAGGCACTGACTTGCAGATTGCATTGGCTGGCACATAGAGAACTAGAAAAATATCCTGGGCATTTGACTGTTGAAAATCTTTATGCAATTCAGTGCTAAGATACAGGGCTGCTTGGGTTCACAGGTCATTTGTCACAGACACAACACAGAGTGCAGAGTTACTAATGCCTAGGGAGACCACAGAACTGGCCCTGGAGGGACAAGAGACCACAGATGTACAGCCTGGTGAGCCTGGTCTCCTTTCCTTCAGCTTCAGCTGTAGAAAAAGATAAGGGTGACAGCAGTTCCTTCATGATGAGGGAGAAGGGGGTTGCACAGCAGCAGAACACGAATGGCAGAGATGGGTCATAGACACGTACGGGGTGGTGAATGAAGTCACAGCACAGTGAACTGAGTGTCTAAGGTGTCTTGCATTATCCAGTGAGGTTTGATCTTATCCTTGTCCCATCACAGATATACTAAAAACAGTCCATGAGAAAAAACATCTCCTTATTCATAAATTAATATAGTGTGAGGTTGGAATGGGGATCTAGATCCCAGTGAATTACTAAAGTGTGTTTTGCTGATATAATCCACTTCCACGTTAAGTAACTTTACCATTTTGTTCCCCTATGACCATCAGAAACCCTTTTACATGATAAAAATAAAAACTCTCCCATCTACAGCAGACATCTTTTTAATTAAGCAGGTAGCACAATAATTTAAAATGAGAAACGATCAGTAATACATCAGTGTTGACTCCTGCTAAATTAGCTGTTTAAGTTTTTTGTTATGTGTGATAAATAAAGGCTTGTAAAGGTCATGGGTATACAGAGGAGCCAGAATGAATAATGTCAATTTAAATTGTAGTTGGATAATGATTACATTTACTGTTTTAGTTTCTTATCTGAAATGCAGACTGCTTCTTCTGTAATGAATGAACAAGTATCTTTTTAACATTTTGCACCTAAGAGAACAATGGTTCTCTAAGCCAGGTTACAGATAATTCATGTTAAACAATGAATTTTAGATGCAATAAATTCATTTCAGTAACCTGTATTAAATATAAGTGACATTTCTCGATTTCAATAGGTACAGCAGGCCTGACTCGGCTCTTAATGGGGGCTATTGCTACTTTGCTGCATTTCAAATTGGCCACCTGGAATTACCTGTCTTTCCATGTGTTTAAGAGAATTATTATTTTATTTTTAAACAACAGGAGTCCAAAGTGGGAACACTACCTTTAAAAAAAATCCTTAAAATTCAGTGCTGTTGAATAGAAACACCTAATGCCCTGTCTGTAGGACATTTTCAAAAATTTTATCAGAGATCATGGCTGCATGAAAATCTGAAAAAATGAAAATGAAGCCAATTTGGGGGGCTCTAGAAAAACCCCAATGAAAAGGCTCTCATTATGCCTAAAGATTTTTTACTGTCCCCTAAGAATTCATCACTGTGTATGCTGTTACATTATTTAATTCATCTATGTCAAACAGATAATGCATTATTGTATTCCAGATTACAGTTTTCCAGCTGAAATTGCTTGTATACTTGTGTGTGTGCTCTGCAAAGAAGACTGCTTTATACATTCAAAAAATACCATTTTGACAATGATAAAGGTTTCAGTAAAAAAAAATCATCTCAGCTCTTGTGTTGTACAAATGTATAAGCTGTGCAAAAGAACTGAGGGGAAAGAAATACCATGTTGGGGCAGGCAGCCTTCTAAGCTTGGACCTTCATCATTCCTTTTTAAAATTGAATATAGGGCTGAAAATGCATTTCTAAATTTTGCCTCCAAATTAGGCAGTAAGTTTTTGCTTTCTTTGTTTCACCAAAAAGTGAAGCTGTTATTTCCTTTTGCACTTAGATTTGCATGTTCACTGCTACCAAAATTCAGCAGATGTGGTAGTTACTTGTGTTGGATTATACAAAGTAAATTTTTCTTTTTTATTAATTTCTTATGAATACAGAAATACTTTACTTAGTAAAATTAAAGGTTGGGGCTGCAAATTAAAAACACAAGTCTGATAAATGGTGAGTTTGACGTGCTTGTTTTCCAGATGGCCTATACCTTTCTGCAGCAGGCAATGAAGCAGAAAGAAGAAGTGAAATAATTTGCTTATTAATAGGGCAATTATGTTGCTTCTTCATTACACAACAAAGAAAAGGTTTTTATTGAAGTCCAGTCTCTCCATAGTAAAGTCTCTTGTGGCTTTTTTTTACTTAAGACTTCAAGTATCACTAGCAAGATCTGGCCATGTGCTTTCTATGTAAAAAGAAAACTGATGTTTCCCCTCTAACAGTCATTTAAATTGATATTTTACCACACTGGTACAAAACCCATTCACACAGTAGCTATTAAAGTGCTTTGGAAGTGCCAGGTTGGCACTACCATCCCTATCCTACTAAAACAGCAAATAAGATGCACAAAGACACATGGAGACTTGTTTAAGGTTACATCCTAGCTAGTCATTAGCAGAGCTAAGGACTCTGGAGGGCTGTGCTGAGACTCCCATCTCTGCTGCCAGCCCACAACTTGCTGATGGATCTACCTGGAGAGGTGCTGGCAGTGCTGGGACACATGCCTTAGGAGCAATGTGTAGGAAAAACTGGAAACTTTGATGCAACACAAACATTTCCTAAAGGGTTTACAAGGAGGGAGACAGATTGAATAACAGGTTGAAATGGGGGGATTTTCCTCCTCAGACTTCCCAAGTGTATCCAGTCAGTACTTGGTTAGTTAAAAAGAAAAAAGAGGTTAAAAAGTGATGATAATAAAAGTTGAAGTTCTCCATGAGAATAAATTAAATACAGAGTTAAGGGTCAGGAAAGGCATGTGAACAGTGTGGCTGCCAGATAACATTCAAGAACTTTTAGTAAACCTAAGAAAAAATTTTTATTTGTATCAGTATTTCAGCTAGGCCATTTAGCACTACCACAAACGTTCCTACCTAAGTTGCACACACACTCAATTCTCCAACAAATTAATACTTTCACACTCAGCCCTCACTGAAAGATCCAAATACACTGAAATGTATATTCAATATGTATGTGTATCCTGAACACCACCACCAACTCCAGGATCTGAGGATAGCTGCATGTGCTTGAAACGTCCAAGGATGAGCAAGAAATGTTTGAATAAAGATGAGTCAGCATCAATAGCCCTTTAGGTCAAACTGTTTGTGCATTCTGACATACAATGATAAGGTTGGAGGACAGCAATCTCGAGGAATCAACATCCATGGAGGCCAATGTAAATTAACTGTGACTTACAACAGATTTTATACTGAAGATTGAAGAAATAGTGTGGTTACAGCTGTGATAAATATCTAAGGGACAAAAGGTCTCTATTTATTAAGCCACCTGGAGAACCAGACAAAGCCATCTTCAGGTCATTTAAGTGAAATGTTACGTGCTTGATTTAGAGCTGTTCCACATCTTATGGAGACAGAAGTATAAAGCCAGGCTCAGAATTAAGCAGGAAGGAAAACAAGAGGAAAAGCAGTAATTGTATAGGTTTTTTCAGAGGGAATTGAAAGTAATCAGTAAAAATGGAAATACAGCAACTGGAATTTCAGGACTTGATAATGAAAAGCTAACAGGTATTACTGCTTACAATTATGTGCATATCTTTTTACTGTTCTAATTGTACACAGCACGAGGATGTAACTACTCAAGTTTGTAATTTGGACCAAGAAAAGCACTGCTCTTCAACATTCTGGTTAGTAAATTTTAGGTACTTTTAATTAATGGGATGTTTAACAGAGCCAGATTTGGAAATTATGGCTGATGGCTGCAAATTCTTAGCAATCTGGAAAAAAACCAGAAGGATTACTCTGGCACAGACCTAGAAGTAGAGACTGCAAGAGACTGAGAACTTTCAGACAGTGTAGAGCAGAGGTTGACAGTGTTTGATCTCTCATGCCTAAGTCCCACAGCCCCAGTGAGGGAAGCAGTTTCAGTCTCTAACTGACACTAATACAGAATCACAGAACAATAAACATTGGGAAAGACCTTTAAGATCAAGTCCAGCCTTGATCACCATGGCATGAAGTGCCATGTTCAGCTGTTTCTTAAACACCTCCAAGGATGATGACTCCACCACTTTGCTGGGAAATCCATTCCAATGCTTAACAACTCTCTCAGTGAAAAAATTCCTTCCGATGTCTAGCCTGAACCTCCCCTGGTGCAGCTTGAGGCCATGTCTTCTTGTCCTATCACTGGTTGCCTAGGAGAAGAGGCCAAACCCACACCTGGCTGCACCCTCCTTTCAGGCAGTTGTAGAGAGCAATAAGGTCACATCTGAGCCTCCTGCAGGCTAAACAACCCCAGCTCCCTCAGCTGCTCCTCATTGGACTTGTGCTCCAGACCCTTCACCAGCTTTGTTGCCGTTCTCTAGACTTGCTCCAGCACCTCTCATTTCTCTGAGTCTGGTGACCTTGGATTACTGCTTTTTAAGAGAGGATATTTAAGAAAAATGGATGCATTCCACTTCCAAAACCTCCCAGATCTCATGCTCTTCCATGGATCTGAGCAACTCCCAACACAGATCTACATCCTGGCTGTGGGGTGCTCAAAGGACCACTCCTGTAGCCAAGAACCACCAGCCAGCAGTGCTTGCCTACCCTGTTTTACTCCAGTCCCACGCCTCAGTGCTCCCTGGCTGACTACTCACTTGCAAAGAAGAAAGTCTGGCTGGTGAATACTGCTCTGCTCACCCAGTGCTACACAGCTCCCTTTTCCTTGCAAAGCCTGCCCATTAAATTCCTGTAAATAGTGCTTTGACAGCCTACAGCAGGAGGAATCCTGGATTAAAACGCTGCTTGTCTCATTGCCTCATTTAGTTGAAAATGTCCTCAGCTGCATCGGGGTTCCTTATACCACGTAAATTTCATTCTAAATATAGAAAATTCTCTTTCTGAGATTTTGTACTTTGATTTTGTACTTGAACTGTCATTTAATAAGTAGAGGGATGAGCACTATGATTCATCTAGGAAAAAAAGAAAAAAATTTCTTCCCATAATGATCAAATTCCCCTCACTTCAGGCTTTGATCTCAAAAAAGGAGGATGAAATTTGACAGCAGCCATTTGTGCATCTGTTCTGACACCACAGCAATCCAAGGCTCACCAGCAGCCCAAGGGTGCAGTTCTGGGGTGCAGCTATTACATTTGGCTGAAAGCATGTAAGAAGCAAATATAACCTACTCGGAGATTCTAGCTACAGGGAATTTTGTTTATTCCAAGAACCTTGTGCAGCTTGCTTTATGCATTTTATAAATATGAAGAAACTCATTTAATAACAACTTAACCTTGTGGATTTAAGATTAAATTAGCCTTTTGCTCAGATGTTCTTTGAACTGCAAGCTTTACATTTTTATTAAAAACCAACAAACAAACCAACCATTAAAAAAATGTGAACATTTGACACAGTATGTCATCAGCTGTCCCTCTGTTCCTCCCTTTTTGTGTGTAGCAAATGTAATATAATATTTTATCAGAGGAAATGGTAAGTTGTGTTATTGCACAATGGCCACCTACCCACAAAGGCAGCCAAGCTCTCCTATCTAGCTATAAAATACAATTCATGTGCCACAGCTGTAAAACAACATATAAAACTAATGAAGCTGATGAAAAAATGTAAATAAATGTAAATGACTGACGTAATTAAAAATAAATAAATACCACATGATTTAAAGAACACCTAAAGCTCAACAATCCCTGCCTTCCTAAGAGTAGGACAGGCAAAGCAGCCATAGAGGGAAAGCTGCAGTAAAAGCATATCCTTCTGTAAATGAGTGTGTATAAATCCTGCTGTAACACATAGTGTAGGCAGGTACGCAGGAAGGTTCCTCCCTGTTAATAAGGCAGTGGATCACCTCATCTACTTGCTTCACTTTAGCATGACCATCTGCAGGACCTTACCTCAAATCTTTGGGGGCTTTGTAGGTATTTTACTATATTGCATAGAGGAAGAAAATACAATGTTCAGAATGTTGGTAACTCCTGTGTCCAACTTAAATGAACTGAACAGAGGCATATTGTTACTTAAATATTCTCTGCATCTAGTTAGATCATGTTTGCTATAACAAACATCTACTTCAGACAATGCAGCTCTGTGATAAAGCCAGTTTCCAACTGGCTTAAAGGCAAACTGTGGAATTAGTGCAGTGTATTGTCTTCACTGTTTTGTGCATTGGTCATAGCTGGAAAAGAAACAGTTTTCCTGTCATGTAAATTATGTTCAAGTGTGGAAAAAGAAAGTTCACATTCCACACCAAGCAAGGTTTTTCACTGGACAGGTTAGCACACTTTACCACTGGAACTTCTGCACTGTGACACCGCAGGGTTTTACAGCAGTGTGACATTTTCAGAGACAAAGGGAAGTGAAGTGGCTGACTGGTCACCCCTTTAGGCAGGGTTGGATGCACAAGTGACAAACCCTGGCAAGCTTTTGTCTCCTGAAAAGCTACTTAAATTAATAGCAGTGGGAAGGGTAGACTTCCCTGCATTTTGCACATGGCAGGAACATACATTTGCACCTGGTTCACTCATGCAAGTGATGAGATCTTTAACCAATAAAACAGGGATTTTTATATTTCCTTTCCCTCTATCTACCTCTTTTCTCTAGCTTTTGTTAGAAAATGTGTTAGAACCTAGAGTATTTTCCAAAGCATACATTTTTAATTTCTCAGGTTTATCTTGTCAAAAAATCAGCAGTATTTAGCAGAGAACTCAATACAAGACCATTAATGACAATCACAAAACTTGCTCTGTCTTTAATGAAAGGTCATGGCACTTAGTTTTCCATTTTCCATTTCATTCTCTTGCAGACTTTGGTCTTGGAAACAGGCTGAACTACACAGGTTACCTACCAGCAGCTAGTTTACACTTAGAGGTGTAAACACCAAGCCCTCATTTTAGCAGTTTGCCCATTTGAGAGGACTCCAAAGTGGGATTGAAGTAGTTTTAAGATCTTTTCAATGTAGTCATGGGAACAGAAAGAAGTTTCATCACACATGACAACTGAATCCACAATATTATAATGAAAATAGCTCAACTAGCTCTGGGCAGTGAGAGACAGTCCTAGATCTTATCCCAGCTCTTCCCCAGAGACAGTGCAGTGAGCTCACACAAGCCCTGCCACACAAATGGAGACACAGCCTGTTACCTGCCACATCAGCCCTCATCTTCCTCCACCTGAAGCCCAGGACATGAGCTGAGAAAATTCCCTGTTACATCTATTCCAGCAGAGAGTTCTGAGCAGCTCTGTCTGTTCTTTGGCATCCTTTTGGTGGAGCACAGGTCTTAATGACCTGCATGCTCAGAATCCCGTGTCCTCTTTATTCTCCCAGTACTCTTCCCCACTGCCACCCAAGCTGCTCCAACTGTGTTTGCATTTTGGGAACCTTCCCTGCCCCTGTTAACTGGAATATAAATAACACTGGAGTGTATTTCTAGAGATCACACTCTATTAAGTGCATGAGTTAGATGGATGCTGAATATTAATAAAACTTTACATGCGATTTTAAGGACGTACCCACCAACATGGGTAGGAGTTACAGGTTTTGAATAACTCCAGTTACATCTGTGGATAGCTAAAAATTCACTCAGCATATATGTCATAAACCTTAATAAATTGTTTGACATAGTACCTAAAAAACTGTTTTGTTTTGAACACATAGTCCCATATCCTATCAATAGCACACACAGTTGAGTGACACCTGAGTTAACAAGAGCCAATATGGATTTTTTACCAAATAAAGGTATTCCTAGAGATTGTGTGTCTAGGTCTCATAAAGATTCATTCACCAGTCCTAAGCAGCACTGAAACAAAATACCAAGTAAAATGATAAATACATAAATCCCAACCAGGTTTGGGTATTTCTCTGGAAACTGTGTTCCAGACATGTACTGATATGGGGCTTAGTACAAAAACACACAGCCAGAGTAATATGAGCAGCTGGAATTAACTCATCTACTCGTTCCCTGACATGACCAGGAGTAGCTTCTTGTCAGTCCTGTTTACAAATGAAACTTCTGCCAACACTAAGGTTAAACATTACCTGACTGGCAAACATGAGAAGAAAGCCGGCCATTAGCTTGCTTATCTTTGGGCATCATCACTGGTCTCAGCTGATGGGACAATATCATTTCATTCAGTTTTTGCTGCAATGCTAAGTAATCTTCAGATAATTTTGATATCTGAAAAATATATTTTTACATTATTATAGAAATAAGTATACATGTTCCAAGGTAATCAAAGGTAAAATATTGGGCTAGAGAATTAATTTAAAAGGTATTGCTCCACCAACTGCAGAGCACACCCCTACCACATTTACCTCCTCATCTTTGCAAAAAAATGAAAGAAATGGAATGTCTTAAAAAAAAGACACATAGGAAACTCAACACTGCAGTCCAGTCCTACGGCTACTTCTTATTGGTTCACACACGTGGGCAGGTGGTGCATTGCTGATGCAAGATTGCTTCTAGAGCTGTAGGCATACCTCTCTGCACATGTGCAATTTTCTGACATTGGCACATCAACTTTAGTTTCATTTACACAGCCATTTCACAAGTGTACTGAATTAGGGACCTTGATGGTTAAACAAACATTTGAAAGGTAAAGCTTCTGCATTTAATTTAAATCAGATTAACATGATTTTTGCCAGTACTTTTTGACTTTTCCTCCTTCCAGAAAAGGCTATTTCCTCTTGCAAACTAAAATATGCATTTTTATAGAACACACATTACAAAATCTCTTAGTTTAGAGAACAAAACCTTGGAGCCATAGAAGTCAGTAAAATAACTTTGCCATTTTGTCACTGCTCACAGTATTATGCTCCACATACATTGCTTAGAAGCTTCTTACCTGTCGTGAAAAGGCTGCCAAATCACAAGCCTCTTTCTCTGAGTCTCCCTTCAGTGTCTTAGAGTCTTCAGCCTCTGTACTGATGCTTTCCCTACCTTTTGTTGTTTGGGGATTGCTATTTTGAATGTGTATTGCTTCTGTTGGTTCCTTTATTGTTTTCTCTTGACTTTTGCAAGGTAGTTTCCCTTCTTTTCTGAGTTGTCCCCTCCTTCTGTAACCCCGGTAATTGCTCTGAATTACCACAGCTGCCTTCTCTTTGTCTTCTGAGCCGTGTTTTTCTGCTTCAGCTTGCTTCCATGAGCCTCTTCTTAGTGACTCTTTTCTTGTGATTCCTTTACCTCCAGTAGGCATCGCTGCTTCACGCTTTAGGTGGTTTCTTTCCACATCCCTGTCGGTCCTGGGCTGCACCACAGCAGATTCTTGATTTTGCCATTCTGCACTGAGTGTGTCTTGATTATCTTGTTCTTGCTGGGGTCTAGGTTCAGCTGAGGTTTTGACAGAAGATTTGCTGGGTAACTCTTCCAAAGAGTCCTGTTCCTCACCTTCACTAACCTCTTCTACTGCCAGGTTCTGCTTCACAGGAGCTGCCTCTCCTTCAGTAGATGTTTGCTGTTGCTCCTCTACGTTCCCCATGTCACTGTACCCAGAGCACTTGCTGTCAGTGACAGCATCAGGTTCATCTTGAGTCTCCTCACTTGCCACTTCTTCCAGTGTATCATTTTGAGCTGGCTGCAGTTGTGCTTCAAGGAATTCCACAGCAGATAATTCGTCCTCTGCTATGGCAGCTGCTTCTTCTTCTGATGTAGGGAGGGCATTCTCCACTTCAGCTGGACTGTCCTCAGGATCCTGAAGATCTTCATCATTTTCCTTCCTGCTAATGGTTGTGTCATTTTCAATTTCTTGCTTTCTAAGTGATTCCCTGAATGGAACAGAGTTTGGGGCAAAAATTACAGCTGAAGGAGATGAAGAATAGAGAGAACTTTACAACTACCTTTGGTGGTATTTGTGTACTAATTGGCAATTTGGTACATTGCAACACGGGAAAGATTTAGTGCATATAGCTGGAATTAAAGACAGCAATTTATGTTGTTGTTGTTATTATTTTCTCTTAAAGTGAAAAGGGATTATAGTATTATCATCAATATCATCATTTCTTAAGTTAAAAGAGACATCCCTGTTAAACTTCACAGAAAATTGCCAGGAAGACAATCTAGGTTGTGTGAGAGCTGATAAAACAGTGAAGAATTAATTTAAATCTTAACAAAAACATAAGGCATAAGGCACCTTTTAGCATCTCAAGAATGTATAAATGCACACAATCCTAAAGGTATTCTCTGTTTCCTCTGTCATCACCTTTGCTATCTCGAACAGTGACTTAAAATGAGAATAGTTCCTCGCAGATATCTATCTCACTCTTGTCTGAACATTTTTTATTATGTGCTAATTCCAAAAAGAGACTCATCTATAGATTGCACTGACATTACAGGTAGGTACAGTATTGTTGATCTTTCTCCTAAATGTGCCTTTATTCCTTGGGCTTGAAAAGATGAGAAAATTTGCTACTGCCATTAAAAACCTTCAAATAAATATACATTACTTCTGCCTACATATCTAGAATAATCCTAATTTCCTTCACTCTTATCTTATAATGTTATTCAGTGCTGTAATTACTGGACAGGGACACATTTGAGTGACATAAGAGAAAATAACACTACCTCCTGCTTTTGAAGACCTTCCTTTCCTTATATCCTCTGTAGTGAGACTGAATTGTTATTGCTGCTTGGCTTCTTGTTTCACTTAGTTCTTTTCTCTTCTTCCTGAGTAAGTATCCTCTGGCAACTGATACAAATTGTAATGCAAAACAACCTTAGGCAACAAGCAATGGGTGTCACACACATTTCAGACAGTCAAATACTAACAGCATTAAACAAAAGCTAATAAGGAAATACAGACCAGGGTGCCTATTATGATTATGTTTCATCTGAAATGATTCCCATAAAACCTTTTTGAGATTTCTGAAAGCTGTACCTATTCTACATGAGGATACAAACAAGCTCTTCATATTTTGTTGGAATAAAGAAACTATAGGAAGATGCAGAATAGAACAGAAGCACAGAGCTGTAGAACTGCCTCTAGAACACAGCACTCTGAGCTTAATGTACCTGCTTTGCCTGATTCAGGCAATTGATTTGACTCTGTCTTTCATTTCCATGGGAAATGCCTGATTATCAGCCTATAGCGATTACCAGGCTGTCAACTGGCACAGGCTTGGAATTAGCTGAACATTCAGTAGATCAGAGAATTTTATAGCTCAGCAGTTACAGAAGACTGAGCTCATGCTCCTTCTGCAAAGACTCACTGTTCAAAATGAAAAGGCTCAGCATGAAAGCTCCACAGTAACCAGGTGCACTGTGACAGAGAAACTCCCTGCTTGTGCTTTGTGGGAGGCACAAGGTTAATTTTCTGGTCTGAACCAGAAATAAGGACTCAAACATGGGCCTTCCCTGAGCCATATAGGTGCTGATGGGTCACTGGGGCCTTGATACAGTTGCCAGAACATTGGTATCTGGTGCCATCTGAAGTGCTCCAGGATAGCAAGGCATCCACATGGAGCTGGCGGAAAGAGCAGGACAGATGGGACTTTCTGCACAGGAAAAGCTGGGTATACCAGGTGAAAGAAAGCTGGAGGCCAGACAAGATAACCAGGGCACTGGATGTGAATGACACTAGATTCCAGTATGAGGGCAAATGAGCTGAGCATTTGCTGATTTTGAATAAAATTATTCAGACCCTAGGCTCTACTGACTAGAACAGCAGTTTAGACATCTAAATCACATTTAGACATCTACACTGAAGAGTCCTAGTCAGAAACTGAATTGCATTCAGAATGTTGCTTCAAAATTTTTTGAACTTGCAAGTATTTTCCTAATGGGAACTGGCACAGTCTCCACAGCACTGTGATTTGGACAAATCTACAATTCTAGGGATTCAGCACAAATATGCTAATCCCTAGCAAAATAAAAAGAACATAGTGTTTTGTCAAAATATTTCTGTTGAACTCTAATTCCAAATGCAGTACCAAGAGTACAAGGATAATGAATTCAGGTGATTTAAATACCCTGTGGATAGGGTAGATATGGGACTCTAACTCTGCTGAGAGTGTTTTGCATCACAGAGTGAAAAGGTCCAGCTCACTTGAAAATAAGAAGGGAGCATAAGCAGTCTATTCCAACACATTCATATAACTTAGTGCTTAAGTTTTATGTGCTTTAGCATTCCCCACTCATAACTTAGACCAGCTTGGGCTCCACTAGGTACAGTCAATCAATGTAAGAAGCACCATATAAAATGGGCAGAACTTACACCTTGATAACTGGATAAAGAATAAAGAAATATAAATACTTATTGGAATAAGTAGCACAATTTCATTTTATATTCAGTTTGACAGGGTCTTAGAAAAGTGGAAATTGTAAAGCACTTGGAATACTTCTTGAGTTTCTTGGATTTCTGTACCAGTTCTCTTTCCATTTTCATATAAAAGCAACTCAACAGGAGTTATTTTGAAACAAATCAAGTTATCAATGAGCATGCCAATATAAGCTGCATCTGGTCTTTTTAGACTATTCTGGTTCATTTCTGAGGTTTTCTGAGAAGTTTGTTATGGGAGAGTTGCTGTTTAAGCTTTTTTTTCAAACTGGAGGAGGAATTATATATTGCTTTAGAAATAAATGGGGAAAATGGAGGGAGGTAAGTAAAAATGGACTTCATTTTAGTTTTGGTTTGTTTTGCATTGCAAAAGTTGAAACTTCAGACATGACAGAGAAGGTGGACAAAAAGAAACATTTGGGAGATCAACAGAGTGAAGAGGTAAATTTATCCTTTTGCATTTTCTAAATATCCTAATATAATTGACAAGGTTCAGATGTGTAATAATTTTTGGCACATTACTGGATTTTATGCTGGTTTTAGGTTGTTTTTTACAGCGATGAAGTTCTATCAACTGCAGTGAAGTGATCTTCAGTATACACTGGCCCAGTGCAATTAACAGACACATCTGACAATGATTAAAACCAACACTGATGGTGGTATATACTCATGAAGGCATATCTGAGGTTGTTTAAATCTAGATAGCCTGGGTACTGGCAACACTGGCTTATATTTGGGTTGCCACCTTCGTAATTACTGAAAATGCTGTGCAGATTTGTGCCAGCTGTTTTTATAGAATCATAAAATCATAGAATGGTTTGGGTTGGAAGGGATCCTGAAGATCATCTAGTTCCAACCCTGCTGCCATAGGCAGGGACACCTTCCACTAGACCAGGTTGCTCAGTGCCCCATCGAACCTGGCCTTCAGTCCCGTGTCTGTCCAGCTCTACAGCTGATTTCAGAGCTGCCTAGACTGAGTCTAGCTGGGGGATGTCTCTGCAGGGACAGGGGAGACCAAAGTACAGGGAGCAAACAAGGATGTCCCATAGCAATGCCTGGGCCCAGGGCCATTATGGCTGCAAAAACGAAACAAAGCAATGGCAAGAAAGAAAAAGAGACATGAGTAAATTTACAGCTTGCAGTCTTCCTGAACAAAACCATCACTGATACATAACAAACCCTATTCCTAATGGAGCAGCACCCATACACACATGATATGCAGACAGTGTTGTATAGGTTTCAACAACACCCATAGCTGGGCAGCTGTGTACTTCACTATCTCAGACTAGCAATGACAAGGTTTGCTATGGCATTTGAGCATCCCACTTCACAGCAGTCAAAAAATACCTAAACCACTCTGAGGTACAGGTAACAGAATACACTGACCCATTTCAACCACTGTGTATAGACATAAAATAGATAAGTTATACCTCAGAACATGCAAATGAGCATAGTCATTCTCAGTGTAGTGAGAATCTGGGTCAACACATTGTGTATGGACAGTACATTAAAAGCCAAGAAAGCAAACAATTCTTACTTGCTTGAAATTTGGTAATATATTCTTCCACTTTTTTATTATGCTTTGCATTTTTGTATTCTTTTCGAGCAACAAACCCCCTGTAAGCTGAAAAGAGATGTTAAAAACTAGATAATCCACTAGGTGCAAGAAAGAACAAAAATATTCTGGAATTACAGACCTCTATTAAAGTATTCATAAATATTTTGCAGGGTTTATCTTTCAAAAAACATGGTAAAAAAGCACAAATAGTAAATATACATAAAAAATACATTTTCTGGTGAGTAAAGTTGTTATGAAATAAATGAATATAAAACAAGATAATCAGAATGTAAAATAAGATTATGTTTGAAAGTATTAAAAAAATCAGTTGATGCCTCCATCAACAGCGTAATTGGCCTTATTATCTAGGACAGTTAATATATTTTATTTTCATTATTACATTATACAACCTTGTCAGTGCATGCCAGGATATTATTAATAAGAGTATCATCTGTGCAATCACACCCTTCCATTCTTAAAATTGCCTTTTAAATGTAACACTGATAAATGTAATTTCAGTAAAGAGAATGTCATAACCTGGTTGAAAGAATTTTTTTCTTCATAAGAACAGATATGACCAAGTATAAGATATTTTGTCAAATGTAGCAGCAGGAAAAGAGCAAAATCCATAACCAGCATGCACATTCATCTATCAACTGTACACATGCACTAGCTTTAAGCAAAATGTTAAATGTTTTAAAGCTATTACCTGACTGTATTTTAATAGCACTTTGTTCCCTTTGTTCCTTTATCTTTTTGTATCTCCTCGAACCCAGCCACCCTCTGACATAAGCTTGAATCAAAATAATCATATCAACTGTCTCCTTCCGCATTAAATTCAGCTGCTCCACATGATAGTATTTGAGGAATACCTTAAAAAGAGAATTAAACAAAAGTTTTAGTTATCTTCCCAGGCCTTTATTCACTCAATCAATTTAATATCAACAAGAGTTACAAGCTGGCTTCAAATGATGAACAGACCCTTCAGCTGCAGTACCTAAAGGACCATTCTTAGAGATAGCATTTTCATTGTTTGGGGTATTAGTTTACCTTACTCCTTTCTTCAGCATCTTTAGTCAGTCCCTGCTTATTAATTTTTTTTAGGGTCAGATTTTTTAAAGTTCTGGTGCAAACCTTCAGTCTGTAACTATAAATCTGTTTTCAAAACTACAAGGCAATTTTGCTAACCTCACAAATCTAATGTGAGATCAGAAAAACTGTTGAAGTATGTTACATAAATGTGTTCCAAATCTGAAACCTTCAATTTCTCTGTTTCCCAAATTTAAATCTAAAGCATTGTTTATTCACTACATTGTACTTCCAGGATTACTTATGTAAATCCTGAAAAATGAGTCCAGCACAAGGGTCACCAACAATTACAATATATATTAAGGACTTTGCTTTTTAAAAAGAGTACAGGACCAAGAGCTACTCCAACCAAAAGGATGAGAAAACAAATTGTTTAATATATTAACAATGGCATACTGGAATGATGAAGATACAGTATATTAAAAAATTACTTTAGTTTTTCCAAGAACCCAGTTGTCAAGGTGGGCTTTTTCCAAGATGGCAGCACAGGTCTCCGGGCTGACTGGAGGATCATCATTTGTTTTGTAACAGATGAGGTAATACCTAAAGAAAAATGCATGATTCTTTATTTGATTAATGGAGGGTAATACATGCAAATACATTTAAACCATTCTTTTGAGTAATAAAAAACATGTCATGAAAGAACACATAGCACTGAAAAAAACCAAAACTGCATATGACACAAAGTGCAGTTATTTATACAAAGTACTAGGAAACTCAATCAAAAGTGGATGAGTGACATATTGCACACCCTGGAGAGTTTTTTAATTCTATACCAACACCAGAAGGTTTTTAAAAAGAATTCAGCCCAAGTAGAGTAGCACACCATTTCTTTCCTGCTCACTACATTCTGTGAAAGTGATTTCAGTGGCAATATAGAAATAAAATAAAACTATTTTAAAAGCTTTTGTGCCTAAATTATATTATTTCATATTTAGAAATGTCACAAAAAAATTCCTATCTTATCTCATGTGTTAGTCCATCTACCTTTGAGATATTTACTATGATCTGAGATGCATCGAGCTCCTGTTAGCTCCTTGGAATCCTTTTTCAGATCCTTTTGGAACGTGTAAGTGCCATAGTGATCCATCATCTGTAAGCATTTAATCTGGCAAACTGATTACTCAGAATTAATTCTGACTAGGAAAAGAGGTCACAATGCTCACTCATAAAAATTACCTGTGATACACCAGCTCAGCTGCTGGATAGAAAATACGTGTTTGTTCCAGGACTTTCCAAAATGCTCTGTAACAAGATGAACCATATCTATCTCGGGTTTTTTAATTTAAGAAAATTACATGAATTATGTGTGCTTCCTGACAGAACATTCTGCTTTTTTTCTTGTTATTCAGCCTTTAAACACAAAGCCTGGGTTTACCAGCTTTAAATGATGGTAACACTTTGCTCATGGAATAACAAAAAAAGAGACAATGTCGATTTCTTACTAATCACCTACAGTTCCCTTTTTTTTTAAATTTTCTTTTTGTAAAACAGAATGAATGTAGAACAATGAATTGGCACATTTTATTATAACCATTATAAATAATGGTGCCATTATCTCAGGTCTACCTGTAACTCTCAACTACTTAAAAACCCAAACCCAAAAGAAGACATACATTTAATAAAAATCCTTTTTCCTTTGAGGGCCACTTTCTCAGTGCCAGATATTTGCACAGCCTCACTGTAATCAGGGGCATGCTCTCTAGGGAGCTACCCCATTATGTTTACTGCTTTTATCTATTTTACCTTAACAGTTAAGTTTGGGTTTGTGTTTTTTTTTTTTTATTAAAAGCTGTCACCAAAAGCTTGTCACCAGCACATCTTGTAGTGATAACTATCTTTTCCCATGCTGCACTCTTCCAAAACAGCAACAGTTCCAGGATTATTTTTTCATGAAACGGGGCTACAAAAACATCCCTTTGCTGTTGCCCTCTCATCTCATGCACCTGCAGCACTCTGCTTCTAGCCCTTGGTTTCTAGTGCACTATTTCTTTTAAGTGATTCATGGGTGATGCTTGCTTCTTCCCAGTTTTGATCTCCATTCCACACATCTCTGTTCTGATTGAGGCAAATACTCAGGGTCTTTATTTGTAAGAGAGGAGTACAGATTTTTGGGGTGGAGGAATAAGATAGTTAAAGGAATAATGAAACCATACCGAGTTCATTAACAAGTGATTAATATTTAGGAATTATATTTTAAACAACACTATGCACCCAATGAACTTTTCAGCCCTAGACTAGGAATCCCAAATCATCATCTACCCTGCACAAGCAGATGATGCAGAGTACTGAAGATTGGGAGCTAGAGGAACTGTGGTGCTCCTTGGATACTGTGGCTTCAAATTCTTGGCTTTAATTTGAAGTAATATATTTCTAAAACTCAAGTTCTTGAAGAAACTTGCAAAGTATAAGAAAGCAAATTTTTACCCAAATGGTCAGAGAGGCTGAAAAATCATTCTAAGATTCATGTCTTTCCCTACCCATCGAAAACAGGTCACTAATCTTGTGAACTACTCTTGGTCATCCAGTCCATAACCTTCTTTGTCACAGGAAATGTCTTTGTATTTTTTTTTCAAAGACCATGCCAAAAAGCACTGCTGGTGCTTAACAAGCACTGGACAGCAATTGTAGGAGAGAAAAGAGCTTCTTCTTGTTGATGTTACCGTTTAATGAAGTTAGCGAAGAGTATACGATGTGAATAACCCTGTCTCCGAATCCGTGCTGTCTCCAGAATTCCCGTGTAACGCAGCTGAACCAACACCTTTTCCTTGTCAAACTTGTTTGCCTGCCGGTCGTTGTTTGGCTTGATGCACCTGACAAAATGAGGCTGGCCAACGACCATTTTGGATAACAAATCCATCAGAGAATACTGCAAAAAAAAAAAAAAAAAAAATCATGATCATGTCCAAAACCATTTACATTTCATTAAGCTGATACGTTAAGAGTAGATGAAGTAAATGACCCAAAAACAATTCTAGCTTTTCTAAGCTACTAGTGTATACTACTTGAGAGAAACACTAATTCCAAATAAGTGTACCAAATTTCATCCAGGACATTCTCACAGGTTTCCATGATGTCCAACATATGACAGAACACTTACACTCCTTACATTTATTTGCTTATCTTGGAGCTTTGTTAGGTAATTACAGCCTATTCTCTTTTTATTGTTGTCACCTATTTGAAGACTCTTGTTCATACAGAGAGTAAATAATCCATTTATGGATGGGAAGTGGAACAGCAGCAAGCCAGTTAATATTTCAATTCCCCCATTAGACTGGAGAAAACTAAGGCTACCCCAGAGGAAGGGCTGGTTGGACTGCTCTGATCCTGTTCATTGCATAGACTGATGGTGGTAGGATAACTGGCCTGCCAAGAGGAAGCTTCCGAGGAGGGCAAAGCTAGAAGATCACAATTCCAAAGTTGCATTTTCCCCACCTCACCAGAGTACCTCACCATACAGCCTGTAGCTCCCCATGCCAGCTGAAGGGAATCTGACTGTAAGCAACCTTGATTGGTGTTCTGAAAATTTGCTTCATGGGAGGATCTTATTAAAACACAAATGAAGAGGTTCATTCCTCAAGATTCAACCTGACTCAACAGAAAGAGGCAGCCAGGAGGTAATGCAGCTCAGCAGTGGGTTGGTTACATGAAACCAGTGTAGGACGTCAAGAGCCATATGTTTCCTATTAAAATGTGCAATTCCATTCTGGACAGAAGCTGCACCATGCAGCAAAGTGCTTAATTAGCTCCATCACCAGTGTGCCAACAGAACACAAACAAGCAGGACACGCTAATGGATATCTTTTTTTTTCCATGCAGTCTGAGGTGGCATATGCTTTTCTCAGTCACGCATAGATTTCTGTGTATGAGTAAACCAGTGGGGCTGAAGGTGAATTTTCATTTAAGAGCATTAGCTATCATGATCTGAGCAAGGATTTCCACTACAGAAAATAGTATCAGAAAAGTGTAAACATAATTAACTCATTTGCAGCCTCTGATGCTAGAAGTGTTGAATGCATTGAATCACAGACATTAGTTTGAATGAGATTCAATATTTTTTTTCCATCTACAATATTCAAACATATAAAAGTATATAGCTTTGGACCACTTTGATACCTAACTGAAATTATCCTTCACAGTCCACAAAGCTGTGCAACCGTATCTAAAAAAGAGATCTGGCTCCTCATTGTTCTGACATAGATGTAAGTGAACTCCTATGGGTCATAAAATCATAGAATATACTGACTTGGAAGGAATTCATCAGGATCATCAAGTCCATCTCATGGCCCTGTGCAGGACACCCCAAGAATCACACCATGTGCCTGAGAGTATTGTCTAAATGCTCCTGGAACTCTGTCAGGCTTGGTGCTGTGACCATTTCCCAGAAGAGCCAGTTCCAGGGCCCAGCCACCCTCTGGGTGAAGAACCTTTTCCTGATACTCAACATAAACCTCTCCTGACTCAGCTTTGTGGCCTTCCCTCATGTCCTGTTACTGGTTACGAGAGTGAGGAGATCAGTGCCTGACCCTCTGCTTCCCCTTGTGAGGATGTTGAATGTCACAATCAGGTCTCCCCTCAGTGAACAGATCAAGACTTCAGCTGCTTCTCAGACCCTTTACCATCCTCATGGCCCTCCTTTGCATGCTCTTCTCTGGTTTAATGTCTTTTTAATATTGTGACACCCAAAACCGCCCCCAGGACTCAAGGTGAAGCCGCTCCAGTGCAGAGCAAAGCAGGACAATCCCCTCCTTTGTCCAGCTGGCCATGCTGTGCCTGATACCTCCAGGACAGGGTTGGCCCTCCTGGCTGCCAGGGCACTGCTGGCTCAGGTTCAAGTTGCCTTGGACCAGCACCCCCAGGTCCCTTTCTGTGGCACTGCTCTCCAGCCTCTCATTCCCCAGTCTCTACGTACAACCAGGGCTGCCCCATCCCAGGTGCAGAATTTGGCCACTGAATGTCATACGGTTGGTGATTGCCCAGCCCTCTGATTTGTTGAGGTCTCTCTGCAGGGCCTCTCTGCCCTCAAGGGAATCGACAGCTTCTCCCAATTTAGTGTCATCAGCCAACTCACTTGGTATTCCTTTGAGCTGTGCATCCAATTCATCATAAACATCCCCTCAGCCACTTTATGCTCTGCTGGGAGAGATGACTAAACAAGAGTTGGAAATTCAGAGCAGAACCAACTCTGTGCATCACTTCAGAGGAAAGTGCTCTTCACTGCTATTTTCTATTTTAGGACCAACAGCACAGCCAGTGCTTGAGAAAAGCTCTGTTGAAGGAGCCACAGGGATGAACTCTGGGCAGCCTCTGTGCAGTGACCATCAAGAACTTTCTCTAGAGCTCCTGCTTCCAATCAAATTTGCCCTCTTTCTTAAACTCTTAAAGAAATTCTATACCACTAATGTCTAATCTCCCTTTATCTTCCTTGGTTGAAAAACAAGCAAGTGAAAGATTAATATTGATCATCATATATCATCATGACAGCAATGTGGCTGTGTAATCAAGTACAGTTAAAGATGAAACATCACAATCTCCTCCAGATATTTCTACTGCACAGACTGCTGCACCATATATGCAGTTCATAAACTCTAAATGGATCACCACTGACTCTAACTCAACAGGTGCATTTCAAAAAGTAAAAGAATAAACATTTATTGTACTCTAGAAATATTTATTAAAAGATCTGATCTCTTACTCTAAAATAAGAAGCAACTGTCTGTGTTTTCATGCTGGTTGTTTCTCTTGGATGATGCCCAGTATCTCCTGCTTCATTCTAGAAGGATGAAAAAAAATTATATTTTTCATCTCTTGTTAGCCTGTAGTGCCCTTTCCAATGCCCCAAGAAACCACCCCTCAGAGAACATAATTTAAGAAGTATTCTAAACAGCAAAAGTTACAGCATGATCACTAGCACAAATCAGTTACACCAATATTTTGCTACACAATACACAAACATTCACACACACAAAGGGCACAAGTTGGTAACACAGCATCTAATAACTGCCACAAATAACCAGACAACGACTGAGGTCCTGCCTGATATTTCATCATCACTGTTAATTTGATAGTTCTCTAAGGAACATGGCTGTACTCCACATCAGTATTTTAATTTCTCTTTTTGCTACAATACAGCTGGGAAATAGCATTTTTTCCCCTGGAAGTTGTTATAAAACTAGAGCCAGAAAGAAGGGAAATGTTAGGTTTTTACCTCACGGAAGGAATATGAATTGCACAACACAAAGATATCCAGCTAAACAGAAAAGAAAATAGGAAAGGGAGAAAAACCAAGGAAGGGGTTACTTGCTTACTTTCAATACCAAAACAACTACTGCCTATCTAGTTTAAATCAGGCATCGATGCAGAATCACAAAATCAGTTTTCTTACCTTTGTATGACTGATTGATTTTTGGGAAGTCCACATTTGGTAACTGATTGTAGTTTTGCTTTTGGTGTGTGCCAGGTTACCTATGGAAAGATAAAAGAAAGCAACCTACCAAAGTGCTTACATCTCATCTAAACTAAGAACAATCCTGAACCACCTTATTCATGCCCCAAGTGCAACCATATGATTATAAAGGTCATTGGCTTTTTCAGAACATGTCCTCATTTCCCTTTAACCCTTGGGAGGGAATGAGCTCTGAAGAAGTTGCATGAACACAGAATATGATGATTTTTTCTCCTTCAGCTCATATGTCATCTACTAGATAACAAACAAACAGACTGCTGTGGACTGTAAGATAGATACATCTTGCAGTATCCATGTGGCTTTACCCTAAGAATGTTATTGTACTATTCTAGTTCTAATGCTACATATTATTTAAAGAAAAATGTGCTAATACCCTTCTCTGGCCCTGAGGAAAAGTGACATGGCATGACTCAAGATTATACACCTAAACTCTACTCTTCACTATTCTTTCAACCCCTTGGTAAAAAATAAGGTGATATTTTTCCATAGAGCTTGCTGGAAACCATCATTACCCTGTCCTTTCTCTGAAGTGTGGCTGGGTAATCCTGGGAGGCTATGAGCTGGCATGGATCAAAACTGTCCCAGGGAGGCTTTCTAACCATTAATCAGAATGAGCACCCCTGTGGGAACGTTTCAGCTACTCTTCACTGGCACTGTTCAGTTTACTAGCACAGACAAAGTCTTAAGGCTCTAACTCTGGAATTCTAAGTCAAGCAATACCTTCATTATGATGACTTTGAAGGACTAGGTACATTGGCATGCTTTACACAGACACTGGTCTTTTCAAGGAATAATGAAAATTCTGCTGAACCTTCCGTCATGTCTCTCTGTGTTGATAAACTCTAACCATTGCTGCATGCTGCCACTGCTTCTGCTAATAACATAACACCTCTGGGATCTCCCTCTCCACTGGGAGAGCTGGTATCTCTCTGCACTCAGCTGCTATCAGGAAGAGTTTGGAATAACAGCTGCAAATGCGTGTCATGGTAATGCATCTGGTATTATGTGATGATATCAAGGCCTAAACCTCCCTGGGGTTCAGCTGAATATCACAGGGTGGGAAGGAAAAAGGATTACTCACAGCTGACTTTAGCTATCTGAAAGTGAGGTGTCTAGAGGATCCCTGCTGTATTCAGTGGAGAGAGACACCTTCAGAGGAGATTTTTCCCATCCCAAGAGAAACACCTCAGATAGGCAAGATGGGTTGGACTTCGGGTAAACATCTACAATGACTGGTTCTAGATAAATAACAGGGATCAGAAACTTAACTTTTAGTTGGCTATAGCTGGATGGTTTGAGTCAGTTTTGAAATGCCACATGCAGTGTTTCACAATATTGAACAGGAAGACTAAAACAGCCTTCAGAGTCTGTTTTAGTCCTTCGGTATCTTGCAAAATGTTAAGACTTGGGATCAGTTCTTGGAACCATTTGGATGCTTACTTGGACTCTGGAAATCATATTTTAGTATATTAGCAGATATCAGCAGGTTAAGAAGTTCACTCAAGGGCATTGAGCTCTGTGCTTTCACAGGAACACACATTTAAAATAAAATTCCAAGACCAAATTTTGCATTCTAATAGCAAACTCTCTTTGTGAAGAACAGAAGCCTTGCCAAAACCTCAACCTCTGTAAGTTATGATAACATTTTCATTTCCATTAGGCTCTTCCAATTTAGCTTTTCTGTTCTGCTAGAAATATGTCTCCCATGTAGTTGTAGAAGAAAGTAATGTTGTAAAGTACTTACTGTATGGCATCAATGCCACCACACAGGGAGTAGTACAACACAATAACAAACTGGTTCTAAGGAGACTTGTCCATCATCCTGCAGTGGAAGGTAGGACACTTTGCAAGGACATAGTTCAAATAAGGTGCAATTTAGGAGTAATTTCTGTAGAGCTAGTTTTATTCCTCCATCTCTACTTATGAATTTCTTGAGGAAGAGCTTACTACAAGAACCCCATCAATTCCTATCGTAAAGAACACTAAGACTGAAAATAGAAGTGTGTCTTCTCAGTCTTTGCAGCAGATGTTAGGAGCCCTAACCTTTGTGCTCTACCACTTAGAGATAAATTGCACTTAGGCAATTTATATATGCCTTGTCCAAAATAGGACAGTGACTTACCTCATCCTTCGTGTTCAGATCTCAACTCAAGAGATGCACTCCACTCCCTGTCTTGAACCCCTACCCTGAAGACAGGACCCTGAAACAAGTCTCTACCACTTCCTTGGCACTTGACCAGACCAATCCCTCCCCTGCAGTCTGAGATAGCTGAAGCTCCATTCAGTACAGATTCCATGGTTGGAAAGTGAAGCCACAAAGTATAATGTCATCAATGAATGGTCACATGAAACCTGGCAGTGGTCATCATGAAGGCTGGAGAAAACTAAGAACTAAGAACACCACAACAGCAATACCTGTTTTTGTGAGAGGGTGAGTTACCAGCTGTCGCGTCAGGTTGTTTTCAGATGATCGCAATAGCAGCACAATATCAGCTGGCAGAGTGTCTCTATTTTTGGCTAGGAATCCACTTGCATTATATAGAACCTGTTTAAAAAGTGCATTTATACATCTTCCTGGGTTTTGAAAAGTAATTGTAAATTTAAGCTTTCTGGACTAGGGCTTTTACTATATCGAGATACACAAATAGTTTTTCAGCCATCAGACTCATTCCCACTTCTAGTCTTCTTTTTTTTGATCACTGAAAGTTCTACCTTTTCAATACTGAGATATGATGCAAATCACTAAAAGCAAATCTATCATTTCCAAAGTAGCTTGAGACATTTATTTTTCCTAATGCAGGTAGTATTTTTAACCTGTGTGGGTTTATCACCAGGACAAGTGTATTGCAGTCCTCCTTTACACCTGTACATGTGGTAATGCACAATTAACAATGCACTTGATTGCACCCACATCACAAGGATTACCAATATGACTGTACAATCTTTTTGTGCTATTCATATTATGCTGTACTGGACCAGGACTTAACACTCTTCCTAGGGATCTCTGTATTAACTGTAGAGGAAGTTGGCAGAATCACAAACTGCATCTTGGCAATTGAAATCCCTATAAAAATTCCAAGAATGTAACTTCAGGGTTCTATCTCGATGGTCTAAGGGATTCACAAGAAAACAACCTGTCAAGAAGGGTAGAAGATACTGGGATACATAATTTAGAAAAAATTCCATCACAATACAACTCAGCAACAGTCTTTAATGATGAAAAAGACTTGTAAAGGAAGAGGAAATAAACTGTTCTCCATTTCCACAGTAAACTGCACTAGGGATAATGAGTTTACATGGCAGCGATGGAGACATAAGTTAGACAGCAGAAGGAACTTCCTAATGAAAGAGTTTGTTGAACACTGATGGAACACTAGTGTAATGCCCCATCTTCAGTGAATGGTAACAGGAATGTAGAGGGAGACCTGGCTTTCCACTCCTTGCAGTGAGTTATACTATGCTGGTGAGTGCACCTCAGCTGGAGATGAGGTTCAGAGGAGTTACAAGAGGCTCTTTGTAGCTGGCTGTCTTACATAAGGGGTAAGGCATTTTCCATCAGCTGGTGGCTAGTATTTGTCTCTTCCCAGGCCAGCTGCTCCAGCACTGCACAGACCCAACATGGTTTCCCATGTGAGACATCAGTGCTCAGTCTGTACCCTTTAAAAGAGCTCAGAAGGAGGTGGGAGCTCCTGCTTTCCCAAGGCAAGGTTCAGGTAACCAGAGTGATCCTGCTGCAGTGTAAGAGCAGATCCTCCTGTGTTTGCACAGCACGTGCAGCCAGTCACCTTGCATGGGAAGGAAGGATGCTGCTCACTGAATGAAGCAGGAAGCAGGGCCTGCACTCTGGCTGATGGCAAAGTACAGAACTAAGAAAGGCTGATGGTGTGCAGGAGGGAGTAAAAAGAATGGAGCTGGGTCCTGGTTAGAAATAGTGGGAACAAGCATGGTGCAGGACTTTGAGGAACTAAGGGGATGAGCACTGAGTTGCATTACATACCAGTTACTTTTTGGGTCTTCTATACTACAGTCAGTTCATTTACTTGGTGACATTTAAGAAAAATACACTCCTGCTATTGCCTTTGTGGTGTTTTTTTTGTTTTTGTTTTTTTTTTTTTTTTTTTTTTTTTTTTTTTTTTTATGAGGGATAATAACTTTTCAATTTACTTTTTATATGTAAGGTACTGCCAGCATTCTCATGTCTGGACTGAAGAGATGACTGTTGAGAACCAACCCAGGTGACCTCTTCTACTTCCTTCCAGCCCTACCATTCCACAATCCCCAACTAACATCACCAGGTGTCTTACCTTTCCTGCATAATGATAAATTCCAAAGGTTAGATCTACTCTTTTGGGTCTCCAAAAATATTTTGATTTCAAATTATCTTCAAATTTTTCTGAAAGGAAACACATAGCTTATCTTACTGGAGTTACTGTACAATCATTCTCTTCTGAAGCTGTATCCCTCCAAGGATATTTCCTGATTTCTCAGGCAATGCAGAGGCACAAAACAAACACTGATGTTTTCAAGTACAGAGATACCAAATAGTCTTGTAACAAAAGACACGGGATAGACAATATGGGAGCTCTTGGACAAATTACTTACTTTGTTCCTATTTTTTAAAGTGTGACCTCAGAAAATCATGGAATCATAGAATCATTAAGGTGGGAAAAGATGTCTAAGATCATTGAGTCCAACCCTTAACCCAGCACCACTGTTCACCACTAAGCCATGTCCCCAGGTGCTACATCCACATGTGTTTTGAACACTTCCAGAGCTTGTCTTTCCAAGATTTTGATCTAAATATATGAAACAATGCAGAAATCTTTCCTAAGGATTCCTTGAGGAGTTGTAAGGAAACATGTACTGATTGATTGAGTGCTTCTGTACAGTAGACTAAAAAGTATGAGGATAAAAGAACAAGCTCATATAATTGCTTTAACATGGGCATTGTTACTGGGTGTTACTAGGTTTTCTGATTGGCTAAAACTCTAACCTGACACTTTGCACATTCAAAAATGAGTAAAGCCGGGATTTATCTGCACAGAAATACCACTGAAAAAATGAAGTCAATGGTAATTGCAGCTACTAAACAGCACTGAAAAAAATTCAGGATCTGAATTACAATGACTTTAGGTGTTTCAATTTGTGAATAGAAAACACTCAGAAAACATAATTACATAATTTGCTGAAAGGCACTGAAGTATGTTTGCAGTCACTACTCTTAAAAAGTAAAAAAAACCAAAAAAACCAACCCCCCCCCCAAAAAAAAAAAAACAAACCCCAAAAACCACAACAAAACCTTCTTGCTCAGATACTGCTCATCAAAAATCTCAGAGCTGAATTTTGCAAACAGTGTTCTTGGTCTATGAACCTAGAGTTTTAACTAGCAAAAAAAATTCCTGAAGGCAGGAGAACTTGAAGCCTGGATCAGCAGCTTAGGTTCATTTGTACCCTTGATGAACTCCGAGGACACAACTGTCCCAGCATGCATGTCTCCCTCAAACACACTGTGACACTGAAATGGGGGCTCACTAAAAGCATAACTAGCATGTAGTCTGAGCTGTACATGCCAAACAGAAATTGAACAGAAGACAAGGTGTAAAACTGTGAAATGAACCATATACTTACCTACAAGTGTCTGATCTGTTGCTTGTGGGAATCGACTTTCCTCATCCAGCAGAGACAATAAACCCATTGGTTTCTGCAGGAACATATCTAGGAGGGGCCTGTTGTCCTCATATTCTATAACTCTTGCATCAACACCTTCGTAAAGGTATTCATTCTGCAGCAAGAAACAGAAGGCATGCTTTGTCTGTGTATACAGAGCCACTTCAGAAAATAATTCACAAACTGTCAATTGCAGCAAATTAAAACTGCATTGAGAAAGTATGCCTCAGGGCCAAAGAAATCAAAGTTTTGCAGAAACAAATGTCAGCTCGGATTTTGATTTTGAATATGTAAGTTCAGTACTCCTATGGCATACTTGTAAAGTAAGATACTTTAAAGGAATAGCCAGATTTAAAGAAACAGAGTTGAAGAAGATAAAGTATATTGTTTGCAAATAGAGACCCAGGGTCTATTTATTTCCCTGGTCTGAAATGTAGAAAATTTCTTAACCATTTATTACATATATACATACAGCTATATTTACATTCCTAATTCATTGCTCAGATCTAAGCGATGGCTTAGATTTACAAAAGTGACTACAGGTTCCAGTGGCTTCACTTGTTTGATCACCCTCCTCAAACACCTGGAAAAATTCTTATATGGAGAAGAAAGGTGCATATGCTTTCTAAAAATTAAAGGACTGTGTATATACTTCCCAAGAATTGAATAAACTGCCTCAGATTTGCCTCTACATTTTCACACATTTTAGGGAACTAGGGAAAGGTATTCCCCAAGATTTAAAAACAATAGAAAGGCTGGTGTTTGTTTGGGTTTTTTTTGTTTGGTTTGGTCTGGTTTTCTCCTGAAGACTGCAAATATCTCTGGATTTCTCCCAGACTAAGAAAAAAACAAATAACAAATGTGTCCACAATGTGTTGCAATGGTTTTATCTTGAATATAATTTAGATTATACCTGGAGAACACAAGAATGACGTTCCTTACTCCTTTAGCAAGGCAGAGGACAGCTGTAGATTTACCAAGAGAACGTTGCTCTGGGGACTGTCATCCCCATTATTTTTGCTTGCATTAGGTAAAGCAGTTATCTAGCACACAATGCTGCTGTTTGTGCCAGGGCTTCCTTCCGTCCTGTGCAGGCTGTACTGTGAAACACAGAGCTTTTGATCTACTTCAAAAATCATCTCTCTGCCAAAGGATAGGACTTTATAAGTGTTGAATTCATCTACGGTATTAACATTACAGTTTTGCTGTCCTGAATTCATTGTGAAAAGAGTGTCACAGAAATGAATGATGGCTAATATTAAAGAGTTCAAAGACCTCTAACCTTGGAAGACCTCTCCTTATGTGCCATTCACTTGAGTCTGAATGAGTGAAGAAGGCAACACATTGAGCATTTAAAAAAGAAGTTCACTTTCATATACAGCAGAAAAGCACCTGTTTCATACCTCTTAATCTCAGAGAAACAGCAAAAGGCATAAAATCAATAAGACTGGTCTAAAAATACAGGCATAAATAAAAATCTGCTGATCCAGTTGAAAGAGGACACAAAATATATACCTAAACCCTTCCAGTATCCAGATTGATGTAATTTCCCAGGACAGTCTTCACTCCAAGGATAGGTTATAATTCAGTTTATATGCTATACAAGGGTGTAATCAGTAAGAATCTTACCTACAGCCCCATGAGGGCTCCTCATTTGAGACACATAACATTAACCTCATTCGTGTCTCCCCTGAAGCAGTGGACAGGTGGAGTTTTGCTTTTTATTTAATCAATGACCTGGGTAGCAGGACAAGACAGGAGAGTAATAAATGTATCACTGATATAGGTGAGAAGTTAATTATATACCTGTAGGAGCTGGTGGCAGAAAGGGAATGAGTCTGTGTTATCTCCCAGAGATAACGTGGGAGTAGGGACAGTTTAACTGAGGCTACAGCTGCACTGACACACAGATGTTCATGGAACCAGCTGTTACTGCTTAGGATTATCTAGAGTGCCCTTATGAAGGGGACAAGGGGAAGAGACTGCTCAGGATGGATCTGTCACAGGACAGTGTTTCTGTGACACTTGGACATCCTCAAACAAGTTCTCACAACCAACCTGTCTAATCAGAAACTTTTTCCAATTTCAAATGCTTGTGAAAGAGGCTGGTTTAGAGAGCTGATAAAAGTGTTCTCCTTGAAAAAGAAAGGAACTCTTAGTAGCTGCACTTTTATGCTATAACAGCAACATCTGCTCCCTTCCCTGTCCATGCAGTCTGACCTCCAAGCCATACACTGAGTGTATGTGACCACTCAGTTTGTGTCCTTTGTGTCTCAACAGCTGAAGGAGTGTCAGCCCTGACAGTTTTGGTAATGCTGCCATCTGCCCAGTAGGATATGAAGGAGCTCATCACTTCCCACGGGCTCCTGAAGGACAGCTGATGACCAAGCCAGGCACCAGTGTGACAGATGACTCAGAAATGATACTGTACTACATCTTCTGATGCAGTGCTGGGTTCAACCACTCCATTAGGATACAAGCAGCAAGCATAAAAGCTTCAATGATGGACATCATAAAACTGTAATGAAATAGGTCTTATTTGAATTAATAAGATGAATCAGCTACAGCATTTTGTAATCCCCCATGATGTTTTGTGACAAGAAAGCTCCACAAAATAGCTGTATTAAAATAGTTGGTATTACCACTTCTGAAATGCTAAAGCATAATCCATTAGAAAATATTCCTGTGGATGGGATGCCAAAAGGAATAATTGAGTTACACTATTAATATGGCTCGCATCTCATCTTAGTATTACATGGTATCTTTTCTATGATCAAAAAACTACATAACATTAGCTTGTACCACCTGATTTCAGTGGTAACTAAAAAATTATTAAATGCATTAGGAAATGGTCTTCATGTTTAATAATGTAATGCCATTTTGCTGAGAACATTTTATGATGACACTTTGGTTTAGATGAGGATACCAGAGACTATTCAGAAGGAATCTTTTCCAGCTGAAACTAGGAGATTAAATTGTCATAAGAACGTAAAATAAACATTGCATACATTTAATGCAAAAAAGTATCATCTTTCCAACTGACAGCAAACTTACTCCTTTCCAAAATGTTTTAGCTATCTTCCATTACACCCTTTACTTCCTATGGGGGAATGACAAATGAGAAAGGAATAGGAAGGCTGTCTTGCTGGGCAATGTGACTTGCAGATCATGAAGGTGACAGAAATTAACTTACAGCTGTATCTAATATGTAAGGGGAACACCTTGAAGAACAGGACTGAAGGTCCAAAATTTCTGCTTTGCTTTATATTAACCAAAATACCCCTTGTGCTAGCAAAACTAAAAGCATTGACTAAGTTGAGAGGCCACATTCTCTCCCCAGTCAGGAGAGATAGGGATATATCTACTTGTCTCCATTGACTACTGAGAATCTATACTATCTTTACCTTAAATTATACACCCACTTCAGTCTTTCTGTTAAATTAGTGAAAGGAGACTGTATTCAGGCCTAAACCCCTTTATTCTTAAATGCAAACATTAAGTCACCAATAAAGAATAAATTATCTTAATTTTGACTTGAGTTCTCCATGTTAGCCCACAGACACTCCACTCTAGCTGACACCCTGAGCCTCAGGTTGTGATAGTACCACTGTTCCTTTTTTCTACCCCTGTCACTGCTGTGGTCCTTTTTTTTTTTTGTAGGCCACACTTCCAATGAAAGCAAAACAGTGAAGACTTTTCAGATTCAGATACATAAAAGAGACCACTGACAATGGTAAAACAATGACACCTGCGATACTGAAAGTACAATTCAACCTTATGAGTGTATTTACTACTTGGCTTCATTGGTCTAGTTGCCAAAATATGATTCACCTTCTCTGATGACATAATCACTACTTACAAGATGAACATGAGTTAATGACAAACTAAACTATAATCAACTGATGTAGCCCTCAACTTTCCACTAGATAGGTCAAATTTCATCAAATTGCATGTGATATGATATTGAATGGCAAAATATGGAGAGGAATGAAAAAAACAATGTATCTGTACATTTACATTTCCCTCTTGAGGGAAGTGTAAAAGGATTTCAATTCTTCAGTCTTCCTTGGGTAGACCTACAGGGTTCAGTGCAGTGTTGGGTTACAGATTTCTGAGGTAGCACAGGGCTACCTGGCATGTCTGTCAGTCACTACACAGGGCTGTGAAGAGACACTAGCCTGGGTCCCCAGTGACAGGATAGCTCCAGCAGCACAACAGTCAGGGCTAATGGAAACTCAACACAAAGATCTTGGGGACTTCTACCATCAGCCTTCTTATAAATGTAACTTCTTTTAGAGTCTAAGGCACAAACCCTTGCATATGAAGTCATTTGTACAGTCAGGCAGATACTTCAGCAAAGAGCAGAGGTCATCCTAATGTTTGTTTTTTACATCAGTGATATTTTTTACTTTAATTTACAATTAAAGTGAATGACTGGTGTCAACACAGGAGAGTCCTTACAGTGAACAGAAGAGATTCTGAAGCCACCTGCTTTCTCAAAGGCTGTTTTTGTGATGTAAAACTGGGACAATCATGTAATAAATAAGTGAAAAGTGATGTCTTATAATGACTATGAATCATACCACAAATCATTCTGTGCCACTGGGTTGTAATGCATTTCCTCTCTCTGAAAGGAAGAGATTTACACCCACACTTGCATGAACTTAATTTATATAGGTCCTTTTGCACTGCTGTAGTAATACCTTTGTGGACTGCTACAAGGTAATTAAAATGAAATTTGATATAATCTGTGGTTTGATGAAAATTAAGGTAGACCATCACTTTGTTGGTATTACAGGCTGGATGTAGGCACTTGTAATAGAAATATTAGGACTGGCATAAATGAAATATGAAGGCGAATGTGCATATAAGCATCAAAAAATTGTCTTAAAAGAATAGCTGTGTGATAGCCTGTGATTTGGATGAAGGATATTTGTTCATAACAATAAAACTGAGCAAAGAGTTCCTTACATTAAGAACGGAAGGCCTTTACTTACATAAAAATACAATACAGAGTGGAACTCCCTCTAAACCTGACAGCAGAAGCATGACTGTGAGGTTATAGCACATCACACACCATTTTCTTATGAGCCCACCAAGGAAATGGACTGTAGGCATAAAAATGTATGTATTCCAAACAAGTAAAGTCAGATAATGACCTTGCCTAAAGATCACGGATGCTGAAATGAATAAGGGTTTGAGGCAAAGAACGATTGATAAAGGCTGTAAAAGATATGTCCAAAAGCTATTTCAGCAAGAAGAAACTAACAGACATGATGAAGACTTGCCAGCTGGTGTCCATTATTCTATATGTCACTCACAAATTTTCTTGGCCAGACCATTGAACATACACACCCTCACCCACACACACCCACACCTGCCACGGTGTGTTCTATGTATCTGTGATTCAATGAAATCTATGAGAGAATGAATGGAAATGGGTAAAATTGATGTACTTAGAGATTCTGTAAATAAAGATTACCTTCCCCTTTCACAGAGTCTGTAGTTGTACTAACTTCCTACAGGGAAAAATGGGCGAGCTATATAGTGTCAAAATAAGAAGTTAATTTCCCCCTCATCTGCTCAGTAGCAGAATAAGCACCCTGACCATGGTGTAGCAAGGCACAGGCAAGAGAGCAAACTGTCCCTACTACATGGTGACACCACAAACCTCTACATTAATATCGATCTTGCCAAAAAAGCTCTGTAACAGGATACACAGAAACAAATAAAGGCAGATTATACTGAACTTGACTCTAATTAAAAGAGAAGGAACAAGAGAGTATTTGGGTGTACAGGAATAGGGCTAGGAAAGCCAAGGCTGGTCCTTCAGCAACAAAAGGCAACTAGGGAGAATGTGGTCCTGCTGCTGAACAAGTTTGTGGATGACATGGAAAAGGCTGAGATACTCAATGCCTTTTTGCACCAGTCTTGACTGGTAACCCCAGGTCTCTGAGAGACCAGGGGAAAAGTCTGGAGCAAGGAAGACTTAAACTTGGCATGGGAGGATCAAGTTAGTGAACATTTAAGCAACGTGGACATATGCAAGTCCATGGGACCTGGTCAGTGCCTAGGTTTGACAGGAATAATCATTGTTGCTGCAGTCTGTGCTATTTCCATCTCCCAACAATAGCCAAGTGCCCTTCTTTTGGGAACTTGTATACTTTGGAAAGAAGATGCCTAAGTAATTACAGTAGATCTAGTTAAATTTTCTCTGGCTTTTAGATGATATTAAAACCAAGGAAATGCTTGTGTTGAAAAGCTTGCACATAAATCTATAAAAACAACTACAAGATACAAGACTGCAAGACAACATTTCCTGAAATAATTGGGAAGAGGATGAAACATGGAGCCATTAAAAAAAAGTCATATTACAGATAAATATATGCACCTCTAGACTGACACATCCATGTACATACTTGCATACATGAACACATTCCAAACTTGTATCTATCTCATCCTTAAAACAAACAGTGATTAACACTGACAAAATACTCTGTTTCTACTAACAATTAAAATAATAATTCAGGAGAATTTTCATCCATTTATCATAAACACCAATAATTTCAGTAAAACAGCGGAAGTATAATTTCACCTATGGTTTGAATCTGACTGTTCAGCCATAGAGAATTCTGAAGTATTTCAATTTTCAGCAAGATCACTTTTTTCCCCTGAACATGTTATTTCTTCAAATAACAATACTGAATAATGATTTAAAGGTGGTTAGTTTAATACTCCTGGAATTATTTACAAAACTGAGATTATTTTTTGAGGTTTTTCCCTCTCCTTTTCAAATTCATTAACTTTTATATTTACAATGCTATTCCTTTTCTCTGCTTTACAATAAATTATTTAAATTAAATCCATCATTATTTAGCTGTGATGATCTAGTTTCTCAAGAACAAAATAACTGCGAGATCTACAGTTTTTAATAATGGAATTTCAGTGTTCATTAAGCTTATTAGCAAACTATTATGAACATTGCACTTTCAAAATTTTGTTACCACTCATTTACTTTTTTTACTAGAGAATCATACATTACAACACTCATTATTCCTCAAGGAAACAACATTGCATTTGCATCAATCAGATTATCACAGTGTTATGTTGCTTAGTTACTGTAAATTTCAAGTGTAATGCATTTTATGTTGGCATTTTACTTGCAAATAGCAAGCATTGCTTCATGGAAAACATACTAAAAAACATTTTTTACAATCTGCTATTTACAAGCTATTATAGAGAAGGAACAATGTAATTTCTTGAGAGAAGGTTTTATATGTTCAGTAACACTAAAGCTTCATCAAAATAACCAACACATACCTGTTCCCAGGCAAAGACATGTTGATTGAAGTAGAACTGAATTTGTTCATTGGCAATGTTGATACACAGTTGTTCAAAAGAATTTTTTTTGAAATTCTCAAAGCCAAAGATGTCAAGAATTCCAATATTCAAGCCATCATCATTTTCACTGCAAAGATGAAATGTATTTTTCATTGTTGTATCTTTATTTTACATTAACTACCTTCATTACTGTTTCACAAAAGGAAATCATGGGTCAAATCTGTACACCAGTTGCACAGGATAAGTTTTGCTGAGCCAGATATGTCTTAAAATGACAATAACTGTTAGTTTGAAATACATAAATGCAGATCAATTCAAAGATTACTGCAATGCAGACCAGATACACTGAAAAACACAAAAACCAAGTCAACTGATGAGTGAATAGGGGATTTAAAATTTTATTTTTACACTAATATTTGTGAGTAATTATTCTAAAAAGCTGACTACAGTACAGAAAGAACACGCAGTTCTTTTTGTTTCACTCATAGTAACACAGGCTTTACTCACCAGCATCCTGAAATTAAAGAATGTTGTCATTAAGTATTATTTCTTCATATTATTTACTCATAACAATTAAAATTGCTTAGTTTAACATTAAAGTTAAAAAGAATGACTAGCGAGACCTTTTATGCAGCTAAATAACTACTTTATGCACTGGGGTGTGGTATGAATTTAAATTACCAATTAAATTCCAGAGAAGCATTGGAAAAACTTTGGTTTGATATTTTAAGTAGGGCATACTGAAGATGTGTGATGACTTCTGCAGCTGGAAAAAAGCTCTAATATTTATTTGTTGAAGCCAAAAGTTAAGAGGATATAATTTTATAACAAAGTGAGGCTGACATTAGTGTCTTTTCTAGGCAAGTAAAATATAAATAACATTCTTTCAATAAAACCTCTTTGAGGGGATATCTATAAACGTTTTTAAATAAAGATTTAGGAAACCAGAAATTAAGAATCAGCCTCATGATATTCATGAATAGTGCTTAAACCTCATTATGAAGTCCATCTCAAAAAAGGAAGTGTTTTATTGTGGAGGGATCTGAATTTGGTGACTATCTTATCTGTCTCAAAATTACATTTTTGATGAATAGACTGCTAAAATATATCTGCCCCATTCCTTTTTCAGAGCCAATTACATAAAAATAAAAACCCACAAATTATTTTACTACCACAAAATCAAGCATAAGTTGTTTGGGTTCTTTTTACAGTGAGCATTTCAGGTTAAATTTTCTCCCACTTCACCAGCATATTAAGTATTCAGTTTGAAAAGGGCTCTGTAACAGACAAGTGAGAGAGGCACTCAGGCTAGAAGTGCTGCCCCATCCATCATGGGTTTTATCCTTTCACTTACTGATTTAAGTTCTGTTTATTGTTGCTCTGCTGTAACAAAATACTTAAAAGTTTAGACAAATTTTAGGATTGCAAACTTGGCTCTCCTCTGATGTTTAAGAAGAAAAAAATTCAGGAAATCCAGATCTGCAAACCAAAGCTATTTGCTATTAATATGTTTAATATGTCACCTTTTAAGTGTAAAGTAGACAATATCTTCAGTAAACGTGTTTGAAAACTTTTCCCACACATATATCAAACCATGCTCAAAACAACAGTGACAAAAGCAACAGCATCAGTGCAAATAAGAGCAGAATTTGACTTATGTGATCATGATGAATATCAAAAGTTTACTCTGAAAAAAATACAGAAGAGAAGGGGTTAAAAGTTAAAAGGGTTGAAAATACAGAAGAAAAAGAAAGGGTTAAATGAGTAAACAGCAACATGAAAAGACCAGATACTTTTGCCAACCACATCTAATGCATTTTCACAATATACTATGAACAGGACAAAACATTTTCGACCTGGTGGAATCATAAACAAAAAAGCAGCAGAGAAAAAGAACTTGACTAAATGCTGTAAGACAATATCATTTCCACAGGAAAAAAATCTATTCTGCAAAATCTCCTTTTACCTTAAGTGTTTGTCAGGTTTGAGTAAAGTGTTGATGCGATTGACTATCCAGCTGAAGAGGCGCCCATAGAGTGCTTTGGCCATGGCATCTCTGACATCTGTGGCTTTTTCCACGGTGTTTGGACGAATGATTGTTTCTCCCCGAGTCACTACACAGTGAGAGGTGAGGGCCTCTTGCAGTTCATCTGCCTGAATACACAGCAGGGATGCACCTGGGAAGGAATGCCAGAGGCATAGCTCAGAGACAGATTTTGGAAGGTGCCTGTGTAAGAAGTACCCAAGTTGTGAGGTGTGAATGCCCCTCTCAGTTATAACCCACTTATACGGGTGGTCACTGCTGTTCTCCTTTCACTCCAAAAAAGGGGTGCTTCCTTCCCAGTTGCACAATATTTTTCTATGGCAAGAAAACATACAAGAAGATAGCATGAAGACTTCATTATCTCCCCAGGTGTAATTACTGAGAGAGTGTAGCAAATTTCGGGAGAATCTTTGCCCCTTTGCCTCCTCTACCTCCCAGCAGCTTATAATGTAAGGCATCCCTTCCAAAGAATTAGTCAGCTGTATTTCCACAGGCACGTGTGGGGAACAAGTAATGAGCAGCTGAGAAAGAAACTGAGAAAAAAACCTATTCAGTGTGTTAATGAGGTTCTCTGTCAAATGTTCATATAACCTTGGGAAAATGCCAAAGATTTTTTCAGGCATCTGCAGTATTAGTCATGTTTCCTGTATGCCAGTGAACTGCTTAGTCAAATAAGATGCATAACATGGGATTTTTTTTTCTTATTTGCATTTGAATTCAGGTGGGCTTAGAATTAATCTACCTTCAGTTTTTAATTATTCTTGCAAAATTTCCATGTGAATACAGTTTTCATTCATACCTCTCCTACAATGAAATAAATTTGCTATGAAAACACTAAAGAAAAACAATGTTAAATCAAGAAAAAAACACTCACAGTTCTCAAGGGCAACTGGATTGGAAATGTTGCTCTTGTCAATCATATGTTCAGATACTACTGCAGAAAATTCAATGTTACCCACATTTAAAATGGCAGCCAGGACACTGTACACACTTCCAAGTTCCTGAAAAGTATATTAAAAAAAAAATGCAATAGTTAATAGCCAGGTAATTTGCCTTTGTGGTTTGTGTGATGGGCGTACGCGTGTGTGTTGCTTCCTGCTGGGCCCACGTGCCGCTACTTTTAGGAGCCCTGTTCTCAGCAATTATTCCTATTCTTTCCTTAGCAAAGTCTTTCAAGAGTAAGACAGTCAAAGAGGGCAAGACGAACATTAGTCTAACCCTCTCTTCCCTACTTGTTGACCAGACAGGATTGACACGAAGTAGGGAAAGCAAAAGCAGTGGTGTGCATATCCTTTGACACAGAAAGAGTTCAGAGGTTATTTATATCTACCCCTCACTGTGTGCACTGCACCTTCACTGCAGGTGCAAACTAGATCAACAAAAGTATAAAAAAAATCCGCATTGATGTTTCTTGCATCATGGAAACAAAGATAGTCCAAATAATAGGTCTGTATCATCTCCCACCAATGCCATCAGAAAAAGTTTCTCTGGGAGAAGAGTAAGGCCTCACATCTCTGATTTGGCAAAGCCCTTTACCCTTCAAAATGTCAGTTAGGAACTCACCAAAGCATCTTAATATGGACTTTGCTTAAACAAATTTAGATTTTAGATTGTTTAGGAGGTTCTTCCATGGTTTAATTGAAAAGGTGGTGTTAGGTCATAGCTTGGAGTTGATGATCTCAAAGGTCTTTTCCAACCTAGTTAATTCTGTGGTGCTATGAAACGGGACTCTGTCTTGAAAAAGGCTGTTACTACTCTGGACAGTGAAGTGATATATACAGTAAATTGAGAACCTATGCATGAATACACAAATTCCAAATAATATTTGGAATTAGGAAAATAATGCTTTCATTATTGGACTTAGATTTTAACTGCAAATTTTCATCTGAATGGTGAATGTTTATCATTATACCTGATGATCTGAGTATTTTTTACTCAGAAAATACTGTGTATCTGTAAAGCAGACTAGGAGTCTGTGACACTATATATTTTGAGGCATACAGTAATATTGTGTTTTATAAATAGCAGGTTGAAAACTTTTATAGTAGTTTTTATAAGAAGCAGTTTTGCCAATCTGAGTGGTATTTTACAACGATGAACTTTTTATAATTGCACAGCATTTTATCCATATTATTCAATAGTTTGCTGGTACCATGTCAGGCATCATTTACTCAGATAAAATCTCTAATTGCTCTAGAATACTCAAGCTTGTTTTCAACACTTTCAGAAGTTAATCTAGCAGTTACTAAATAGTGATTCCAGTGAAGGCAAGACAAACTGGATAAGATCACTCTAAAAAATTACGCTGAGGATAATTGGCACACAGTTTACTTAGGATTAAACACTTATTTTTATTTTAAGCTTAGGGACATAGTTGAAATCCAAAGAAATGGATAGCTTAACTTCTGCCATCATGCTGTACAAAATGTATTGCTGCTGACATTTTTCTGCCCTTTTCCGGTGTGTTTGAAATCTGGCTTGATCTGTCTCATACAGCATAATTATTGTTCCCCTCAGGCAGTCCTTTCTTACTAATTTTGCTGTGCAACCTGAAATAAAACAGTGTGATTTTATGACAGGGAGTACTGACAGTAGTTACTTTTAAAACTTGTCAGTCAATTAAAAGCAAATTTCAAAGAAATAAAGCTTTGTTTAGGTCTCAATTTTAACTGAAGATTTTTTTCTGTCCATGGCTTTCTGCTAATAAAACACTGAACATGCTTATATAGAAACTCCTCTTTGCACTGGGATGAATGTCAAAGCTTAAGTCTGCATTACTAAAAAGTGAACTTAGGAAAGGAATTCAATATCCTATGGGATATTTTTTTCACTGAAAAATAATTGTCTTTGCACATGTATCAAATATCAGAACCTCAGCTCAGGTAAGAAGACTCTTCCTTCACTCCTGCAAGCACAGCCTCAGACAGGCTAATTCCCCCTGAGGAGGAAGCAAGGCAGGCTGACATGGGGCTCACAAGTGGCCACAAGCAGATTGCCTATGGCACTCAGCCTGCTTCAGAAACTGCGGGGTTCTACAGGTACATAATTCTTCACAGATTCAGCTCCTGGTGGCTTGCTGAGTTAATCAAGTGAAGATCCATGCTAGAGCTGCACAATGCAGCCAGTGACCTGGTTCTAACTGCATCTTCAATGTGTATAGGAGGCCTCTTTTGGATGGAGGATTATCGTTTCCACCCGTCCAAGTGAACAAAAGAACTGGAAACAAAAACAGTCTTGCTGCTTTTCATGCTTTAAATTAGGACTTATCAAGGTCTCTGGTGCTGTGGTAAAACTGCTATCAGTGCTGAACCACGAATGTCCTTTCATGCTGCTTCTGCAAAGGTGAAAGCACAAGTGTAAGGATGTGATAGTACAGGTGTGATATTACTAAATGCAGTTGTGAACAACATGTAGAGGAGAAAGAGACTGTGACTGCCACTGCTACTACAACCTAATGCAAAGTGACTATGGAGGAACAAAATAGGTGAATAAATCTGTTCTGCTAGTTATTTCAAGTATTTACATTGAGGGAAGACAGAAATAGTCAACTGAAGTGAGCAATTTTCTGTGAAAAGCTCCTTACCACATACAGTTTTGTCAGAAAAATTGAAACATTCATCCATTCTGCAGCTCTAGTGCTATATTTCACAGATATTGTATGGATCATACCTCTACTATTTATATTGTTTATAAATAAAGTCAGAGATAAATGACACCTGTGATGTACCACTTCTCCTAAGGTAAAACTAGGTCATAGGAAGGGATTTCTTTCCTTTATAAATCCAGTCCTTTTTTATTTTAATTCTACCAAAGACAGACTGAGGAGACAAGTTTAACAGCTAACTGAACAATGATATGAGATCGTAAAGAAAGAATGGGTTCAGTTAATGTTTAGTGATGAGATTCATATTCAAAGGAATTTAAGAACTTCATTCAACTTTATCCCTGGAGTTGTGAAAATGTATTCAGTTCATCAATACTCAGATCAATGAATTTTTAGAACTTTTACCATGGACTTCCTCTTAAAACTGAGACGAGGCTTATATTCACAGGCCTAGAATTATTGGCTAATAAAGAGTTACAACATAATTTTCTATGCAGTAATTTTTTTAAAATCTCCCCCCATCCAATTACTCAGCTGTGCTGTGTTCACTGGTTTCAAAGTCTTGTTGACTAATACCATTTTATTGGTTTATCAATGCATTGAAACCCTAAAAATTTAAATGTTACTATACAGCAGTAAGTTGACCGTGCAAGATCCTAAAACATAAACACAATACCATTAAAGGAAGAAAATAACAAGAGAGACTTGAATGCTTTATATATGTTTTTCCTGAGGTAGCTGGTAAAGTTAACAAAGGAAAAGGGTTATCAGCACTCACCTCCAATGTAAAACCTATGACTTTGAAGCACTGTTCTATTAATTCAAACTGAGACTTATAAAAGCTATTGTTCATGAAATCTTGCACTATTCTGAAATGATCATTTTGCAGATATCTGGAAGAGTTGATGGATACAGAGTTAGAATGTAAATGAGGCTGAGAATTCAACACTGCATTTCTTAATAATCAATTTATGCAAAAATAAACTGCATTACCTGGGAGGTCTGTATTCTGGCAGTTTATAATGTGCCAGTTTTTTCTTCTCTGCGAGACCAGCATAAATATAATAAAAAATATGGAAATTTTTCTCTCCTCTGAAACAACAGAAACAACAAACTGATTTAGTAATATAACCATGCTACATTTACTGATGACACACATACTATTAATAAATGTCATTTTAATAACAGGCAAGACTCACACAAACTGACAGAGGACTCTGAAAGAAGCCTTATTACAGAACTTCCAGTGAACACTGTTTTTATGCCGTTGTGTGTTTGTCCTGACACTGCCAGGGTGGCTGCTTGGTGCTAAAGCAGCTCAGTGCTGTTATGCCCTTGATGCAATTGGTGGATGCTGTGTGAGATCTTGCAAATTGCTCACCCACCCACACTGAATGGGCTGCTTAACTCCAGTTATTTTAAAAACTCTTCTGACTGTGGGAGAGGTATACACTCTTGAATGCAGTACGTCTGCTGTGTCCTTTAGCCCTGAACCAAGAAGACATTCAGCAAAAGGGTCTTACGACTTGGCATGCTTTGCCTAGAAGCTAGATGTCCAAACCTAGGACAGAGGTTTATTACACATTCCTGTACTCCTTATGAGAAAGAACTAGGTGAAAATTTGCAACCACGACTGAGCCCTGAGATGCCCGAGTCAGTCACTACTGAATGGCAAAAAAGAATTGTGTTCAAACCTCTGCTGTGTGCATGAGCTTAGGTGTATGTCTCAGGGGCACCATTAGAACCATAGAACATCTTGGGTTGGGAGGGACCTCAAGAATCATCTAGTTTTAGCTTCCCTGTCATGGACAGGGACACTTTTCACTAGACCAGGTTGCTCAGAGACCCGTCCAGCCTGGCTTGAACACCTCCAGGGATGGAGCAGCCACAGCTTCTCTGGGCAACCTGTGCCAGTGCCTCACCACCCTCACACTAAAGAATTTCTTTCTAATACCTAATCTAAATCTACTCTCTTTCAGTTTAAATTCATTGCCCCTTGTCCTGCCACTATATGTTCTTGCAAAAAGTCTCTCTCCATCTCTCACGTAGGCTCCCTTCAGGTGGAAGGCAGCAATTACATCACCCCAAAGCCGCCTCTTCTTGGCTGAACAATCCCAATTTTCTTAGCCGTTCCTTACAGGAGAAGTGCTCCATCCCGCTAATCTTGGTGGCCTTCTCTGGAATTTCTCCAACAGGTCCACATATTTTCTGTAGTGGGGACCTCAAAGCTGGAAGCAGCACTGCAGGGTCTTACCAAAGCAGGACAGAGGGGCAGATTTCCCCCCTCAACCTGCTGCTCACCCTGCTTCGATGCAGCCAAGGACACTTTTGGCTTTCTGGACTGGGAGTACATGTGGCTAGGTCATGTCCAGCCTCTCATCTACCCCAAGTCCTTCTTAGCAGGGATCTATGACCCATAACTGTCCATAAACAAATCCTACTAGATGTTCCAAAATGGAAAATGAACAAACAAACAAAGAAATAAGCTAGAGGAAATTCAGAGGAAGTAAATCCAAGTGATATACTTAACACAGTACTCCAAAGTCTCATAAAGAAATGTATGCCTGAATTATTAGAAAGTTTTTAACTCTTTGCACTTTATTACTTTATATATCACATGGGCATTTTTATAAGATTTGTTTAAATAACCCAGGGGGCAAGGAAAAAGAAAAACTGAAGTAGCTTTCAGCTAGCTTACAGATTTATAAGGTATTCATGTGCAACTTTAAAGGAAAAAATTCCAGGTACTTTATTCATCTTTGTGTTTTGAACCAAAGGGATTTCCTGCATCATAGGCCTACTCTGTAACCCCCAAATACGATTTTCATACTTACACTGCCTGGTGAACAACTCTGGATTTTTCAAGGAGGTACTCTGAAATCTGAGCTCCTACTACAGTGCCACCACAAGTGAATTTCATTTCCAAATATTTTCCAAATCGGCTTGAGTTATCATTGATGATGGTGCCTGCATTCCCAAATGCTTCTACAAGGTTGTTCACCTGAAGAATCTTCTCCTGCAGAGTCCTGTTATTAGCCTGGATATGAAAAAGATATTGCTTCAAATTATGAGTAATTATTCAAATACCTACATTTTTAGGTGTTTCTTTAATCTTCTCATTGGTGAAGTGTGACATAATCAGGGCAGCCACTCCCATGGGAATTATATGGAGAGAAAGGCATATATATATATACACACACACATATATATATATCTCATGAAATCAGACAGAAGATAACAATCTTAAGAACTAAGGCTGTCTGGAAGAGATAACAGACACAATGATAATAACACTACCAATGAATTTCTGTTGTTTCTGTGGTTCTGAGATGGCCAATCTGCTTTTAGGATCCTTATTAGCATCTGCTCCACTGCACCCTACCAATCCATTAATTTGGTTTCATGTCTCCTGGGGCATGCAAAAAAGGCATGGTTGTGGAAGGATGAGAAGCTAGAAGAAGACTTTATTTGGTACTGTTTGGGTGACTTGAAGGCACTCATTAAACAGGGATCTGACTGAGTCACAGCCCTCACTGCAGTGGGTGCTTTTCCTTGTGGAAACCCCAGCATATTATCAAGTGATCCTAGTCCAGGAGGGAGGAAGGAGTAGACAGATCAGCATTATGTTCCAAGGTTCTTTCGAAAATGTGTAACAGTCTCATCCCACAGCCAAAGTCCTGTGCACAGGTTCAGCCCTTTAGGCCCAGGATAGCAAAGCCTTACAAAGACATCCCCTCTGCCACTTACCTTGCCCAGGACAGTGAGCTGCTGAACCAGTAGATGGGCACTTTGTGTCTTGCCAGCTCCACTTTCTCCAGAAATAACAATACACTGCAGAGAACAGAGCAAGACTGAGCTCATCACATACCTCTCAGCCTGGCAGAGGATGTCATTGGACACCTCATCTATACCTGATCAGAGTTGTATGTCACCATGGACTGGTAGCCTATGTCAGCAACAGCAAAAATGTGAGGAGGGTTGGCAGTTCGTTTGGCTCCAATATACAGCTTGGAATGCTAGGTGGAAGAAAAATGAAAACATTATCACTGTCCTTTAAAAACTTGTTTTTTAAATTGAAGATTAGTTTTATTTTAGATTAACAGCATGCTGAGGATTCCAGCAGTGACGTTTTCCAAGGGAGCTGTTACTGAGCTCAGTTATCATGAATCTGTATGTATTTAGGACTATAAGAACTGCTAAAGAAATTAAGTGCAATTTTCTATAATTTTAGCCCTGATTACACTGTGAAACTCAATTTATTAGGAGAAAATTTACTGTTGTCAGACATCATAGTTCCAACTTACCTAAATTTATTTGTGCTTCCCTTCCTATTAGTATCTCTGCATGATATTGATGTTAAAACTTAAGATCTTTCCTGTACCTGTAGCATCTGATAATTAACAACCCCAAATTATTGTATGATCTGACTTTAATATCTTTCCCCTTTTGTATAATAGGGAGACAAATACCCTTTTGTATGAGAAGACAGATTCACAGAAGTTAACATTTTACAGGATTGTTCTGTGCATGATCTACACTGTAGACATAATACATTAGAATATTGGTACATTAGAAATAATTTCTAATACATTAGAAATTAATTATTTTGGAGTTTCTCATTTCTGTGCTGAAATTCAGCAAGTGCTAAGACTGTGAGTCGATACGCACTTGAAAGAACATCTCTACTGGTAATTCTGTTTTTCAGAGTAAGCTGAAATAAATCTCAAGAATGATCTTACTTTATACTTAGCACAAATGTTTATATTTTAGTGGAAATTGGTGCTAGTTTAAAATAAAAAAACCTAAATTTTCACACCTGTGAAGAATAAATATCTATGTTCCGAAATGGGTTGACAGCGATGAGAATGTCCCCAACATATGTGTAGATCTGGTCCTTGGCATAACCCTTCTGCAACTGCTCTGTTACTGTATTCTGATGGAGAAGGAACAGGAACAATGAATCACATGGGGGAAAAAGAATACGAGGAAAATGTATAAAATATTCATATGGTTTCAGTGAGTGAGGATGGGAAGGGAAGGTATTTATAGTCAGGAGTACAATGGATCATGATCAAAAGTAAGCAATATTTTCAAACACACTGGCATTTCTAATTTTTTGTGTCCAAACTCACTTTGAACAATATATACTTACAGATCCTCAAGTGGCTGTAGAAAAAGGAGTTAATAAGTACTGCTTCATTCAGTTCATCAGACGTTTCCATGAGACAGTCTTGTCTACATTTCTACTACTATAGTTTCATGTAACTTATCAAGCAAGAGCCATTTGATTGAATCCATAACTGCCATTACAGCTGCTCTAACATTACTCTCAGTTATGACACAACACAGATGTTCAACTGTTTGGTTCCCATTAATGTAAACAATGAGGCATCTTCCCCTATTAAGGGGAATTGTTTACAGTTTCTGTTGTGACTGTTATTTGCTGTTGCAGAGCCAGTTCCCCCTGAACCAAGAAAAAAAGAAGGGCCCATTAGTGGCATTCAAATTTCTTGATGTAATTTCTTTCAGCTTCTTCTGCATACACAGCTGGGTATATAAAGTGCCTGCTTAGGTTTCCAATCAAAACAGGCTACAGAGCTGAATGAAGAAACTCAAACCAGCCTTGACACTCATCTGAGGTACATGTGAAAATATTTAGGTCTCATACCCACTGGAACAGACCAACTGGCAGCAGAGGACTACAGAAGTAATTGCTTTCTTTCCTTATCTATCTATTCACAGTGTTATACACTGTGTCCTATTTAATACATGTAAAATCTGAATTCTCAACAGCTATAGAGGTAATATTTCCTTCATGAGAAAACATAAGGAGAAAATCTTGGTTTTCCATTGCCTTGATAAACTTTTTGGTTTTGAATGCTCTCTTTCTTTTTGGCCATAACCAGATTAATATTACAGAATTTTTTTAGGGGAACTTCTGCCCTTCTTGAAATGACTTCTTGCACCAATAGAAGGTCTCATGTCTTGCTCTGATGATGGGGCTTTCTAAACCAGAAGAAAAATTTGAGTGGAAGAAAGAATATAGTTCTGAGAAGTTGCCATTCATATATGAAAGTGGTTTTAAATTGGATTTGATTTAGTAACATCACATTGTCAAACAATTGCATTTAGACAGAGGCTTACTGAGGACTTCCAGGAGAATATTCCACCTCTGACGAGATGGGATATACTGCAGTCTGTCTGGGTTTGTTTTGGTTTTGTTTTTTGTTTGTTTTTTCTTTTTTTTGTGTGTGTGTGTGGTTGTTTGTTTGTTTGTTGTTGTTTTTTGTGTGTGTGTAATAAAATCTCTTTAGCTTGGATTTCTTATATGTATCATTGTAAAAGATAAAACCCCCCCCACAATGGTCTTACTCTTCCCAATACTAAAAAAAAAGCTTAAACCTGAAATTTGTCCAGTAGATGAAGTTTGGGCTAGCTCAATTACAATTAACTAAACATCAAGCTACTATAACAAAGCACTTGGGAAGATGGGAGATGTTCTGTGAGCTGTCAGCATTATACAGTTTACCAGCTCAAGTGCCACAAAGAGTATTCTGGACTGACAAAGATACAATATGCCAGAGAAGTTTTACAGATAAGAGAATGTGAATTATAGTCTATGCACAGCCCAGAAGATGAAGAATGACAGTTTGTTTACAACCACTGATGGCCTCCAAGACCTGCAGATAATGTGCTGCAGCTTGCTGCTTCTTTGTGGTTGTGAGGCTCAAAGCACAAACACAGCAGACTTCCTATCTCCCTTATGCCATGTTTCCCTGCACTTAGTGGACTAATTTTTGAACTTTGAAGAACCAGTGGTATTTGTATCAGTAATATGGTCAAAGGTTCACCAGCAGGCATTGAGAGATGAGAGGCTCAGCTGACATAAATTGACCTTCATGCATTTCCGCATCAAAATAAGTCAGAAAGAACCCAGTTTGGGAGTGTGGTGAGCTAGAGACAACTCTTGGTGTTCAAAGAATAGGGATAGGTCTTGGACCTAGACCAATTTTCGGTTAACACACCATTGCAAACCGGACACTTAGCTGTAATAAAATCCAGTGATACAAATCCTGTTTAGTCAATGGTGATACAAGACTGTTTGGTCTGCAGCTGTAACTCCAGAGATTGTTTTAGCTTTGAGTTGGAACCTTTCTGACACAGTAAATCTTGTTCAAAACATTTGGCATAAAGTGGTGAAATGTCATTGTACACAACTGAAGTGTGACAATACAGTTGAATTTGAAAATCAACAGCACACCACTGTGATTTAATATGTGATTACTCCTCTTCAGGAAAACATGAAAAAAAAAGTTCTTACCTCATCCAGTACCTCCAAGGTTGCTAAATCATCTACCTCTTCTTGATTTGAAACTAGTGACTTACTGTAGTTCCCTTTCTTTGTGTGAATACGCTCAAATCTAGAAAAGAAAGAGATACAATCTCCTGACATAAGGAAACACAAAGCAGATCTTGCATCTGCAACCATCTTGAAGGCCAAAACATTCCAGCTTTCCATTGAAACTTACTGTGTTCCAACTGAAACACACAAGTGTTTGAACAGCAGGACAGGAGTCAATTTCTTGGTACAGCACACCTGTGCCTGATAGTTCAAAAGCTATGATTTGATCCTAGAACTGCTACCATGAAGAACTTTGTTACTCTATAGGTCCCTGCTTAGATCACACCCCTACATCAGCTTAAGACTGGAGCTTGGCAATACATAAAAAGAGAACATATTTTAAAAGCATGTAACGGTGAAACTCTGGCACCAACATGCAAAAAGATCCTGCTAAAAGTTATGTATAGGACAAAACCAGGGGTATATGATGAAATAGTATGGCAAAAATGATGCAGACAAAGCACTCAGGATGGAAACATTTCTAGCTTAGTAATGACAGTGCTCTAAAGTCTGGCTGAGATGACCACACTATAGGGCAAAGTGCTACACAACCACTGCGGTAAGTGAAATACATCTTGACCAAACTTTCTTGGATTCCCTAGGAAAAAACGTCATACATGAGAAGGAAGCAAAATTTCAAATATCTTTCCTATCAGGGTTAAACTTCAAGTTTAACTTTAAATTTGTCTTAAACTTATATTTCTTTTCTTCTTCAATCAAAACATAAACCCAACTTTATGCAGTTTTATTTTAATTAGCAAGAAAATTTCCAGAGACTTGGATCATTCTTTATCCAAGAGTAAAGGCATTGCTAAATAGAGCAAACACAGAAGAAAATGCAAGGTTTACAATTCATATTAGTTATACTTGTTCTTTGAGATGTGGGAAAAGAAGGGAAAGGGAAACTGAATAAGTAACAGCAGAGTCCACAAGCTAAATCAAGCTGAGAACTGTAATAAGGCACAAAGACAGAAAAACTATTAAGTAAATCTGATCTCCTGATATGACCTCACTCTCCTTGATGCCACTGGTGGGAAGGCACCTCTCAAACACAAGGAACATTTACCTTGGTAAACTGAGACTACCAGGGAACTGTTGTGTGAGGCACTCACTCTTTACCTCGATGCCAGACAAAACAAGGGAAATTCTTTATTTAATTTTGATATTTGGATATATGGCATAGGTAAAAGCAGACAGGTGTTTTCTACATAGGCAAGAATTTTGATATACAGTGAACAGATGACAGAAGAAAGATTGTAGTCACACCAAGATGAAAAGTTAGAGTGAGTGAACAACACACTCATGGGGAAAGCTGAACACCCACCCATCTAATGCATATTGCATTCCACAAACAACACCTAGTTGAATTCAGAGGTGCAGAAAATATCCTACCCCCTCAATGCATCTCCTCTATAATTCACACTCCTATTTATACCTCTTTTTTAAAGTTTCATTTGAAAAAATCTAAATTTGGACAGCTGAAACTATTTCTCCTTTGTACCTGTATGAAGGTCATACTGTATCCAGAGGATGCATCTAATATCAGTGTGACTTTGAGAGAGAGCTATCAATATGTACACAAGGGAAAGATGTGGGAATTGCAGGACTATGTCAAGCTCTACTGTTCTATTTTTTCCGTAGCTGAAGAAAGACAGAAGACAAAGCATCTGTCAAGTTTTGCTCTCCATTTCTGGTGGAACTGTTACACGCTAAACACTTTTTTTTTTTTTTTATTATGTTAGATCCTTAAATGTCATTGTATATCAGTGAGAGAGTGGTATTTCCCAGGATTAGTTTCAATACCATTTTTCATTTAATGTAAGAAACTAACAATTGCCTTGCAGGGAGGGAGGAGAATGCTCCCTTCATGGACACCTTTCTTTTTCTATTTTTTTCTTTTAAGGAAACAGATCTCTGTGTATGCCAAGGAAGTTTAATTACATAAAATCGATCCTCCTGTAATCCACTTCAGCTGACATTATGAGAACACTAGTGCTTGTTGGACCAGATTATATTCTCCATTCTCCAGAGTACATAAGAGTGGCAGATTTGCAGAACACAATATTTTTCCACTTTGCTGTCAAAGGGCACAGACCCCTCAAGGGCAGTTATACTGCTTCATTCCAACCACTTGAAAACCACCCACATCAGTGCTGTTGACATCAGTGCTGAAGTTTCATTAAGATCATGCACATAGACATTGTGAACTGAAATAACCATGTATCTCTGTTCTGCTCAAAAATATATTGGGGGCATTGGATTTTACAAGCATGCCTGACAAGCAATTGAGGCAGCTAAAGGCCAGAAACATCAATGCAGTAAGGACAAGAAAATGAGTCAAGGCAGCATTGTTTCTGTGCATTCTCTTTCACACCAATGCTCCCCTCCCCCCACTTATCTTTCAAGATTCAGTTAAATCAAAATGAGGCAAGCGCAGCTTTTCTTCTTCAAATTGTCAGAATGTATTTTAAAGATTTCTGATAGCTCCAAAAATACCATGAAAAGGAAAGTGTGACTCATGATGCCCTGCTGAACTCTCTGCCTAAACTGGTTGGAGAATCATCTACAGACTAAGAAGTGACAGGAAAAGGGCTGGCCTTAGTCTGAGTGTTAAGAAGGAACTAAAAATAATGAAGTTTTTGTAAGGTGAAGGTGGAAACAGCTGTACACCTCTCAGCAGTTACAAACAGCAGTTAAATGACAAAGAAGCAACACAGAGAAATCTTTACAGGATCTGTCATTGCTGGTGATTCTCTTTTTCTGGAGGCGATTGCACAAAGCAATATTAATTCACACTTATAATCAAATTCTTTTCTTCACAGATATATCTTGTGAAATCTGCTTAAATAAAACTACAATCTGCTATCTATGAAAAATCTTACTTTAGAAAGTGTAAGACTTCAGCATTAAGCCTCCAGCTGCATCTGCACAATGCTTTGCAGACAAACCTGTGCTCCCCTCTGTATCTAAATGATTGACAGCATTGAGACTACAGGCTGCAGTCTCAGGAAGCTGTGCTGCAGCTTATGCAATGTTTCTGAGAGCACACTGTTGCCCTGCAGAGCTAAGGGGCTTTTGATTCAGAGGTGGCCTGTGCCCAGCTCTGCACAATCTGACAAAGCTTGTGCTGCTTTTCCATGACCTGTAAACAAAGCAGATTATTCCTTCCCAACAGCCTCAAGAAACAGCTGTATCCCTGACAAATTTCAGGGGGAAGTATGTGGTCTTAACTGAGCAAATAGGAGATCTCTAAAAGGACTCTTTGGGATTAGTTTCTCATGAGTCAGGCCCACACACTGTGCTCACACTGCTCACAGCCATATGGAGACGATGAAGGAGAAGCTCCATGTTTATGAAACGCCTGCTGAAGTGTCCCACCTTCAAGAGAAATGAACTGTTGAGCAAGTGGACTGGCACAACAGAAAAGTACCACTTGCAGAGCATTTCTCCTGAGGAGTTCTGAATGCAGAAAGAACATTTCCCTCCTCTTTTCTTCAGAAGGCAATCTATTCTTTATTCAGGCATTGCTGTTGTCCATTGTGTTATATAGAAGAATGTTATTCAGATACAGAGATGTGTACTAGCAATGGGACTGGAGAGCTGCTTATTCTACTCTATCTTTGCTCCCAGAACTCCCTACTGCTTCTACAGCCTGAGACAAGTTTGCAGCACAGCCATCCTACGTAGGAGTGTCCTCAATGCGGAAACACATTCTTGGTATAATGAAGCCCACACTGAGTTCCAGGAGAGGAAGAACTGACCTAAAGGAATCAAAGATTGAACTGGAACTCCAAACCCTCCCATTTAAGGCACTACTACCATCCAGATGTCATCTGGAAACCTTGGCCAAGACAGCATTGGACTCTGTGTACTATCTTGTACTGCTCCCCATACTGTCTTTGTCAAGCCAGCATGGTGATCTCCCAACCTCTCCTACAGCCTGCCCTGCAGAGCTGAGCTCGAAGGACTGCTGTCAGCTGCTTTCCACTGGCAGGATGAGTCAGAGAGATTGGGACAGAGTGAACACCCAGAAAATGGGTGACACAAGTCTGTGTAACCAGGGAAAGTCACTAAAGGAAACTTTATGGTACTCCCTGCTTTTAATAGGGGTCAATAAATTAACAACCACCTTTTTGCATGTTGTACATGAACTTCTATGAAATTATCTCCCTGGCCTTTCCAAACATTTAAATAAAACAACTGCTTAGTATTGTGTTACTGACTTCAGTAACACTTCAGTGCCAACCCTATATGGCCAATACGAGAGGACAAACTCCTAAGGAAATAATTCAGCCTACCCAAAACTTTGCATCATTTTGCAGTAGAATAGGTCTCTTTCCCATAATTACTCAGAGGGTATATAAAGATGACTCTTAATCTGGGACCAGAGTAATTTGCTGAAATCTAGGTGCACTGAATATCCCTCATATATACAGCTCATTCTGGAATGACTCACGATTCCCGGGAAATACACAATGTACTAATCATTGCATATTTCTACAGAGATTATTGTAAAAGCAGTCAAGAAGAAGACAGCCAAACAATTCAAGATAAAAGTCTTACAAGCCTGACTGTCAGGTGTAGATGCGACAGTTCTGAAGGTTGTTTCAAAGACAGCTATTTCTGTTGCACAGTAAAATTCTTTACAATGCAGGGATTTTTCCCTCTTTTGGCCTAGCAAGAAGTGTATTTTTAGCACTGTTTTGGGGTACATGCTGCAGTGCTCATTTTTTAATAACTATTTTCATCACTAATTATAATTTTTAACAGCTATACTGCTATACTGAAAGCCTTTGTCAAGCTCAGGGCCCCTGTCCTGAAAATTACTCTTCTCACAAAAAACCCACCAAAATTAATTGCACTTAGTATGCAACTTTGCCTGTCTCACCTCTTCTCTAACATAAATTTATCCTATGTAGTATATCTCATATAGTATATTTGATATATAGCTCATATATCATTCCCAGTAGCAGATTTTAAAGATGTTACAGTCAGGATGCTCTGGGAAAATGTTAATGTATCAAGGGATATTATCTCCTGCTATTCTCATTGTCATTTCAGCCTGAGTTCTGAGCTAGGAAAGGTTAAGTTGCAAACAGATATTTTTAGCATAAAAAGAAATGATGATTTTAGAGAAAAGTGTACAGCATTTGCTCAAAGTAAAAAAAAAAAAAAAAAAACAACGGATTTTTTTAATGAAGCTCATTACTAGTATTCATGCTTTTTTGAGTCTTGAGTAGCACAAGATATTCTAGTGCTAGAACACTGCTCAAAGGCTACTGAAAAACCACTATTATCCTCTATTTGATTAAATCTGGAGCCAGGCTGTGGCACATTGCCATTTGAAGTTCTATTAGTGTTAATTGAGATTTTTCTGGTTAGTCAAGTGGTTCCTCTTGTTGTTTCTCTTGTTTCCATCTCTTGAGAGGATGCAGTATAATGCAGAACCTAAACCTTGGCTCCTCTTCACTAGAATAACAACACTGGTAAGGTTCTGAGGGCCCTCATGATGTGGTGACTCCTCAGTGTTAGAAAATGAAAATGAAAACCTCAGGAGCAATGGTGCCAATGGGAGAGACTTCAGGGTGGCTCCACTCTGTGCCTAGAGATAACACATCCTTCCTGAACACACACAGTGCTCAAAGATCAGATCTGAGGGTAAGGGCCTCTGCAAGAAAACCCTGAGGATGCGACATAATGCTATGAGCTTTTCTTTTTGAACTGTACCAACTGCACATTCAGCAAACAGTAAGGTAAGATCACAAGCACATCAAGAGACTACTGCTGCAGAAAGCAGTCAGAACCAAATTACACCTCAGCCCAGTGGGCTAAGAAGGTGGCTTGATTTTGAGTGAAAACAGAAACAGTGCACACAATAACACCTAGTGTCTGGACCTCAGCTATTATTTTTTTTTTCTTTTGAAATACAAAACTGCAGTTAATGAAGTAAAATGTGATGAGGAGAGTAAAAACAAACAGAGAAAATAACTGGATTTCTAATTTTCACCTTTAACTCAAAATTAACAAATTTATTGACTTTATATTCCAGTGCCCATTTATACAACACAATACAGGGTAGCAGGATTTCTTCCCCCAGTAGAAGCAAAAGATCTTTAATCCCTTAAACTATCTGCCTCCCACTGTCACTCCCATTGTCAAGAAGGAGGAGAGTTATGCCTTCAAATTAGGGACTGAGAGAGTGCGAGCTCGAGGTTAGGAAGAAGTTTTACAAGGAAAGTTGCCAGCAACTGGTGAAAGTTCAGAAATTTCACAGTAGGACCCTAACATATCAGTGTAAAAACAGTGCCAGAATAGCATAAACAAGAAAAGAGCAGCTCTTCCAGGGACTTGTCATTATACAGCCTATGTCTTGACTCTAAATCAGATTTACGTGGTACTTCTGTACAGACACTGCTTTTAACACTATTTGCTTTGTGCAGATTAAAGGTCAGAAGATACATATTATTAGTAATAACAGACTTTTTAAAAAGCATGATGACTGAATTTAAAGATCTTTGTACAATCTCTTATCATTCACAGCAGAAAAAACCACAAACGCTGTTCTGTAGTCTTACAGCGTATTTCACAAAATTACACAATCACAGAGTCATTTAGGTTGGAAATACTACTTGTTAGTACTTTAAAGTGATAAACTGAAATATGAGCTTTGCTCAGCTTAACCATGCCATTTAAATTACATTCTGAATTAAATAAGAACAATTTTTGCACTGATTCAAATAAGAAATTATTATTACTACTATTACTATCATTATTATTATTATTATTATTTTGAAAGAGAAAATTCTATTTTCCTTTGGGAGATTTAATATAAAACTAACAATTGATCAACTGTAAAAGCATAGGTAACTTCATCACATAGTAACATATTCCCTTAAATTCTAGTTCTCATGAAGAGCCATCAGCTTATAAAACACAGTCTAAACAGAACAGAGAAAATACCAGTACATCATCCTGTTCTTGTGCCACTTGACTGCTCTATGCACATGCAAATTGGGCCACTTGCTTTATGTTTGTGTTGTACAGAAAACAAAAAACGTTCATGTGGTTTGCTTTATGCAGCATATACATAAAAAAAAATAAAGGATTTGGAAAAATAAGAATATGCAAACAAAAGTGAGTTCTCTAAAATGGGTAAAAAAGGTCACAATATCTAATTGACTGGAAGCTTGCTTTTTTTTCCAAATTATTTATGCTTTCAAAGGACTAATATCATACGTGTTAACAAGATTTCAATTCACATAACCTAGTGGTTTAGACTTATTTTACCATATATCATTTCCCTGTGTTTTATAAATAAATGCTATTTAAAGTCTGGATTATGTTGCTGGTTTAGTGCTCAGCACTGACATCCAATAAGCTTATTTGAATTCGAGAATCTTTCTGGATTAAGCAAATGTCAAGTCTGCAATATATAGAGCATATAAATCCAGGCTGAAGCTTAAATTTAAGCCAAATGCATAGTTTTATACTGAGATGTCATAAAAGAGAAAGCACTACTCTTCCCATATCCAGTTAAAGTTGAAAAAATTTCAATATCATAATTATTTAGAAATATATTTTTACTATTATCTTCAAACATAGAGTAAATAGAAAATTCTCTAGAACTAGAACTGAAGACTGCTGTATATATTGTTACTACAAATGTATGAAAGGAAATGTGGCAGATTTTAATAAGCTTTTTCCACATAGATGATAATGCCAAAATGTCTTTTAAATTTCACGTTCTTTAAAAAAAAAAAAAAAGAGAAAAAGCATCATGCTTTTCCTTGAAGCAAGAGCAGTCACACCAGTAGTACTTCAGTACTAATCTACAACATTTCACATTTGATACATGAGTGCACTGCATGGAGTTTTTTCAATTGTAAAACTGAGCAAGACATTTTCACGTATTTTAAGTAAAAGCCATCAGGTGTTAAGTGATTTGTTCAGAATTGATACTAGATACTAGTGGAAGAAAGAAAGTATCTATTCAAGAAAACATGAGATTTGAAGTTTGCAAAACATGGTCTGCTAGTAGTATCACTTATTTCAGTCAGAAACATCCAATTCCTTCAGGAAGCTGACTAGCTATTTTTAGCATACTTGCTCAAACTAAACATTAGCTGACCATGCAAATGTAAGAAAATGCCAAACATTACTTTCACCTAACCTTAACTTTCTAAAAGCTGGGGTCTAAGACTATATCTTGAGTTACAGAAGAAAGAGGAGGCATTTCTAAAGATTGTTTAATCCTGCATGTCAATCATGATGCCTCTCCCCTCATTGGTTGTAAAGGAGACCCCAAATATTAAGCATTCTATATTTTTGCCAGCTAAAGTTATAAGGGTTGAATCTTCCTCTGAGTGCTAGTCACTCTGAAGCAGTGGAAGTATCATGGTGGATGAGCTCGTCTACTTTTTAGCTACTTTTACCTTGCCTTTTCAGTGACTCCCATTTGTTGATGAACATCAATAAATTCCATGAGTTGCCTTTGTAGCACGTTTTCTTTTCCTTCAATTTGCTTAATAAAATCATGCTGCAAAAGAGTAGATACTGTTGGACGCTTCTCATAATCTTTAGTCAAGCACCTGTGCTGGCAGAAAAAAACATATGATCATCGAGGATTCTCAGTTGAGTTTTGAAATGCTTGTCTGGAGTTCATTCATGCCTCCATAACAATTGCATCCATCTTAATCAAAACAGCTCTGCACTGAAAACTGATATGACTTCACAGAATTGATGAGTCCAAAAAGTTCAATTTCTGCATTTTAAAACTAAATATTCTTTAACTTAAAAATGTCAAGGGTGGTGAAATGTTTTAGATGCAGAGCCTCACTAGGAAGTCAAACTCAATTTACAAACTAGCCTTTTAAGGAAGAGTATTAGTTGCAACAGATTTCCACAAAATACATTTTACACATGGTATTTACACATGTTCCATATTCAACCAGAGTGGTCTCAGTTGTTACTCACTTGTTAATGAAGTCATTGAATTCAGGTGACCACAGTTCAGGCTGCTGTAGCGTTGGAGGAGGATTCCTGCAAAGGTCAGTGTGGTGATAAGTTAATAAGCTTCTCACTTGACAAAAACAATGTGTGAAAGCAGGTTGAGTAATGAGTTTTAGAAAGCCACAGAAAAATGATATTGATTTCCACTAGTAAAAGGAGCATGGGTGGATGATGCAATGCCTCATTGGTTCTCCTACTTTACATAACTAATAAGGAGAAATTGCATCAAGATGGTCTACCAAGTGTAGCTAAGAATCACTGTGATTTTTTCAATCAAATCAATAAAAGGAAATTAAACTAACAACCCATTAATCACTATTCAATTGTAGTGGCAAGTTCCCTTTTTCAAGCCTGAAACAATATATTTTCTTAGGAGAAATTTAAAAAATAAATTCTATTTTAAGTTTTCTCAGGACTAAATTAATCAACTTGCTGAATAAGGTGTCCAAAGGATTTGGTTCTTTATTAATTATTCCTCAATCATCAGAAGATAGTCAGAAGGAAAGGTCTAAATACAGATCTACTGTAAATGGGTATACTGCTTTCCTTTCACTGTAGGTGATAATTTAGTTGAAATGGTCTTGACAGTTTTCTTCCATTTAGAGATGCCATTTTCACTGAGCATGGTCATGAAGACAAAAAAAAATGACCAGCCAATAGATGAGGAAACTTGCTGTCTCTTTTCAATCAACCATAACTGCTTTTCCTTAAGTGCTGCTTAATGTTTATCTCTTTCAGGTTTTACTTAACACACTTAAAGAGTACTGATCTTATATTTGCTCCAGGACAGAAAGGTGCCCAGTACTTGTAAGACTATAAGCCAGAAGCTTTTTTGAAGTCCTAGCTGCAGTGCAGCTGCAGACCACAATAGTTTGCAACTGCTTTTTCCATAGCAAGCAAAGGTAGGAAGAGCATTCATACTCTGCTTCAGTGCCAAGTCAGCCAAGATTTCTTAAACCCAAAGGTAATTTAAACTAATTTGGGCATCTTGGCTGAAAAGGACTCTAAGCACTTACATGTACTATGTGTGCTCAGCTGTTGTGGTACTGCTCCTGTTCTTAGGGTAAAATCCACTAACTACTACTGTATGATCATTACCTACAGACTCAGAGATTGATGTTCTTTGAAATGCCGTAAGTGGCACTTTGGGTACTTATATTTTCAGCTTCAAAGCAAAAAAACACAAAAGAAGTTGCTATTTGCACTGCCCAAGGACACCAACACTGGAACTGCCAGAAGCAGCACAAGCTAATGAAAAGCTGAAGAGTAAATGTATGTGAGTGGGGGAGCAACCTTTGCTTCAAAGGATAGAAGATAACTCCTGAAGACAAATATGGGACCTGTTCAGTGGCACATTCAGACTCTGTATTCCTATCACATGTCATTCTTTGTAATAGAATATATGAGACTCAAGTAAGTCCTGCATTCATGTGGCAGCAGCTCACTCAGGAGAAGGCCCTATGACTTTTTCTCAACTGTAGCTACAGTCAGCTCTGAACTTCTCAATGTGCAAACATACTTAAAGCAGAGCTTGCAGAAAATACAGCTGGGCAAATTATTTTTAATCTACCTCCTAGTATAAATAATATAAAGTCCACAAACTTACATGATCTAAGTTTGAAGAAAGCAACAGTTATGGAAAGGGTTCAGTCTAACCTGTCAACAAACAAACACATCAGCATATTACCTTGGTATTTTGAAGAGTGCCCTCATGGGGTGCAAATCAGCAAGGGGTGGATCTCCATCTCCCAACTCAATTGCAGTAATACCCAGTGACCAGGCATCACATCTAGCATCATAGGAGCTATCTAGCTGCTGCTCACAGGCAATCACCTATTGGAATAAAAGACTGGGATGGTTAAATGTCCACATTAAGTGCACACCCTCAGTTGAAGGAATCTCTTACAGAATATTCAGTGAAATAAATAGATATGCATACATTTAGAAAGCTAAAGCATCCATCCACTTGCCAAAAAACCCCCAATATTTAAACTAGAGAAAGTGTCCATGAAAAACCAGTCTCCGGCCAGATGTTCTCTGATTTGAAGAAAGGGACAAATCCATGGCTTTTTCAGCTGAAGGTGAAAACTGCATCCCACAACAGAGGAAGCAAAAGAACACTCAGCAACCCTACAATTCTTTATATGGATTATTCCTGCTAAGTAATTGTTGTAACTATACTGCTCTCTCTCTCTGAAAGAAAACAATCAGGAAAGCAGAGGCTGAATTCACTATCTCTTACCGGGTCCTTATTCAACAAAATCAGTCAATTCACATCAAGTGGATCTGGGAAAAGTTCATTAGATCACAGCAAAGTATTTATCTTCGTATACATTTCATCTCATCCATGATGCTGGATGAATCTAGAATTTGTCATCCCATTAGCTGCAGATCTAAACCAACATGTGTGCCATTAGTTATATGGCTAGACCTATGTGCATGAACAGAGTGTGTTGATAAAAATAAGTATGTATAAGCAGAGTAGTTTCATGTACCATAAACAGACGCACTTGCATGTGTTTGTATGCACACAAATACTCTAAGTGGATAAGCTTATTTATAAGGAAATATTTTTCCTGTCTCGGCTTAAAATGTGTATTTATATGATTCAATTTCAGTCTGGAAAAACCTCCACAGAATCATAGTGCATCTTCTTTGTTCATAATAACTTTTCCATTTCTTGCTGCAGCAAGTATGGATATATAGTATTAAAAACTTTCCAGGTGTAGAAGTCAAAAAATAGAAGCTATAATGTGTCACAGTACCAATCTGGATTCCTTCCATCCATGGGGAGACATCTATAGTCTTAGAGCTTGAAAGGCTGGAAAGTATCAATAGTTGATTTCATATATTCTATATTCTTCAACATTTTAGTAAGCATTTCAGTGTCTTGCTCCCTGTCTCTAATCTTGTAATTTCAAAAACAAACCTCATTTTAACTTAGTTAAATATGCAAACATGTAAGACAGAAAGGTTTAAAACACTTTTTAAAGAACATTGCTCTTTCATTTGGTGAAAGGATCAGGAAGAAAGACAAAGAGCAGAAATGCAGAATAGAGCAGCTCGAGTACCAGTGACAAAATTTTGAAACCAGACCTCTGGAGCCATCCAGAACGGGGTGCCCACGGAGGTGTTCCGACGGAGACGAGTGCTGGTCAGCTGAGCAGACACACCTGGAAGAGCAAGGGGAAGCTGTCATCAGAGCAGTGGCTGTTTCCATCCCACACAGCCCTTCTGAAGGGTGACATCCTCGTCTTGTCAGGCTACAGCTTCCTGTGCAGGTGAATCTCAAATACATCTTTCCAGTTCTCTGTAAAGAGAGGCCCAGTCCTGGAGGGTTCTCCACATCCTTGTTTCCAGTGGCTTCAGCAGGACTGGGATTTAGTCCCAAATGAGCATTTGATCAGTAATCTGACTACATATATTTTGGCTGGTTAATTAAAGGGTTTCTATATCCCGTTTCAAGAGAGCAGTAAAACACCTTAGGGAGGGTGGAAAAGTACTGTACTTTTCACAGCTTCTAATGCTCAGTACTGACACTAACCCTTTATTTCATTTTATATATATACACATATATATATGCACATATATATATATTTTACGTTAACACTATAAAAGATACCTATTCTCATCTGTTAACTGCTCTGCCATAAAAAAGAGTGAAACAAAACAGTGAAACCTCAAAAATTCTTACAAAAGCAGAAGTCTCTCCATGCTCAAAGCACATTCTCAAAGCAACAATCCTGTAAATCAGCTTTGCAATCTGAGCTGTAGTTTACGGAATTAACTATTTCAGGCCAAGGGTTGGAAAGTGAACTCTGAAGTTCAAAGAATTCTTGCAGTTTTGAATTAAAAGATAATGAAATATTAGAAATTCAAGTGGGCTACAGCACAATTCTGAGCAGCCTGCCACCAATTTCCTTCCTTAAAAAACAAGGGTATACCAGTTGGAAATAGCTCAAGTGCACGCAAAGTACAACACATGGAAAAAAACAGCCCCTCAGCCAGCATGCCCTAAACTATTATGGATTTGTAAGTCACAAATAATGGTGAAGTCCACACATGGAGGAAAACAGCCCTCCAGCTAGCAAGTCTTAAACTATTATGGATTTGAGTAATAGCCAACATGAGGTCCACCAGAGGCATATTCTGAAGAGCTGATGCCATGGATGGCCATGTGCTCTACATGTACATGCTCCAGCCTCGGTCTGACTGACACTGGAGCTCACTAATTTTGCCTTCATACATACATCTGCTTTAACTTTAAAATGTAAAAAGACGCTGTTTCACTCTGTGAGTTCCATTTCATTGTTCTGAAACACATGAAGCTCCAGTGAGCACCAGTTTCAACTCTGTACTGTTTGGTCTGAAAAGGCTTGACCTTTTCTTCCTGAAAAGCCCGCAGACAGTTCATAAGAAGAGAAATTCACATTAACTATCCAGCAGGAATATTAACTAAACCTCTGTCTGGGTAGGGTTCAATTGTTTTGGGGTTTTTTTTTCAGTGTAGATAAGAAACCATAGAGAGCTTGATCTGCTTTTTCCCTCAGCTCTGATTCACTAAATATCTGCATTTGGCTCTCACAGAAATATACGCAACATCTGAAAATAAAGACTGTGAGGAATACCCTGCCCGTTCCTTTGAGATAAATGCAACCACTGTGGCTGCTTCTCTCTAGTTTAAACCAGCCTTGAGAAAGCTCAGTCTTTTTCTCTCTTTATGTCTGCAGAAAGTCCAATACACAGTGTTATGCATCATGGAAAGCACGACAATGTGAGTCTTAGCACAAAGTCCATGAATCCTACTTCAACTCAGCAAAGCAAGGGCTTTGTTTTTCCCACCTCAAGGAGTTGTCTGAGGTCCAGCTTCCGGCTCACAGAGTCTGTGGTTGTTCTGAGCTCTCAGAAAAACATGTCATTTCATAAGCACATGTCACCTCAGCTCTGAAACCACTGCAGGGATGCCAACAGACATTATTATGTGAGATCCTTGATTTCAGAGGGGGCTGAGGCTACTCTCCCTTCCTCTGTGTTTTGGGAGTCCCCTGTGCAAAGCTCTTTTTTTGCTGTCTTGGACAAGGAAATAAGATTCAGATCTGCAGGCAAAGAAAGGCACTGACTGTATTTTTATGATTCCAGTGTCAGATTTTATAAATAATCATGACTTTCTGTAGAGATAAGGAACAAAATATAAAAGGTACATTAATGTGTTCAATCTTCTCTGTCTATGTGTTATTGGTTTTTTTTCCCTCTTCAAACTGTAATTATTAAATGAACTGCAGATTTTTTCCTCCTCACTCTTTTTTATTTCAGTAAAAAAACTGATTTAATTTGAATTGTTCACCACTTTCTTCAGGCTCTTGGGGGTTTTGTGTGCTTTTTGTTTGTTTGTTTCTTTAATCCTTTTGCTCTCAGCATTAAAGTGGCATTTTAGATTATGCAGCGTAGGTCTTATGACAAATGATATTTCCTTGGGCTTTTCCTCTGTATAGAGGAAAGACTATGTAATTCCACACTTAGTAACATTTCTTCCAGCATTTCAGTAACCAGTCAAGCATATAGCTGGCCACTTTTTTTAACTTACATATTTTCAAACAAAACGATCTTGCTCCTCCCTTCCCCATTTGCTACCGCTTTGTTGCAAAATGAGCCAAATACTATCCTGAGAAAATCTAGAATATGTCACAAAACGGTATTTTATTACATATGAATTATTTTTTTCTTATGAAAGTTAAGAGCTTTATAAATATGTGCATTAATAGTACCAAAGCACACCAAAAAGAAAATATTGTGCATATAGCTGAATATCTTCTTATTTTTTCAGGCATCATTTTATTAATAATAACTGAAAATCAGGACACTTACACCATATATTTCAAGGTTTTCATTCCAAAAACAGGCATATTGAAATAACCTTGCAAGTAAAGCTATTTACTTCTGACCTTAGCACTCAATAAAAGAAAAACAGGGCAGAAATTAGTACCCTGTTATTAGGAAAGACTTGTCTCATAGTGTCCAATCCAAGCAGACAACATTCTGATCTAAACTGGGAGGCTGTACAACATCCCTTTATGATGATGTCCTGTGACAGAAGAATGCCTATTTTAGTGGTTGATGCTAGTGACGGAATGGCAAGCCCTAGTAAACTGCACTAATCTCACATTTGACACACAGCAGGGAGACTGGATTCATACATAATGACCTTGACCCCAAGGGCTTACACTCCTTTAGCTACTTCTTCCTTCTATATTTGTGCCTTCAGTGTACACTCTACTACCAAAGCATCCTCACTGTGACCTTCTGCAGATTAAGAACATGTAGTTCCATCATTCCCCAAGGTAGTGTCTGGACCAAAAACAGCTCACACTGTTAACCCTGCAGATCTAAACAGGCCAAAATGTTTTGAATTATTTCCCAATCTCTTTTTTTAATCTCCCAGGGAAACAGACATAAAACAGCAATAGTGTTTCACACTGCATTCCCCTTAAGCTCTCTGGCAGGTATGTTCTGCCATTCTTGTTCTGTATTGTATGATGCAAAATTGGCTTCTCCTTCCTCATCTCTTTGGCCAAAAGTATGAAGTCAGTCTTTTATAAATCACTCAATTCCACCTTTTTTAGTAGATCTAGAGACAACAGGTCTTAATGGTCCCAGATTTTCCTTCAGCACCTTAAGCTTCACTTTGAGAAGAAGCCACTATTCCTGTCAGGATGCAGACAGGGAAGTAGCTACTTCCCTCACAACAGTGGTGGAGTTATAACTCAATTCCTCTGTAATTGCTGATACCCTTGATACTGATTTCTTTGTTTGCTTATTTCAGGTTGTATTGGTGTAATGATACATATCCATTATGAATATTTCAGACAGCTCAGCTGAAATGCATACAAAATGCTAAGGAAAAACCTCAATCATGAAATTCTGTCATACTACAAAATGACAAAAGACAACAGGGAAAGAACAATATTGGTTGTTCTTTCCCTGTATTCTTTTGTCATTTGCCTCGATTACCAAGGCAATTCTGGTAGTCCAAATGGCAAACATCACACACACCAGGTATGTAACTACATGTAACCACATAAAGTGGCATCTGCAGTACGACTGTAAAGAGAGATCAAAGAGCTTCTCCCAGGTTTAATTATTATCATGAATAGAAAGCACAAAGACATTTAAAAGAAAAATGTTACTAACAGACCATAAGGACACATATGGTTGGTTTGATGACTTTACAAGAGATGTTTCAGAACCTTTTTGAAACAATGTCAATATTCAAAATTCCTTATGGATTATAAACTGACCCCAAAAGTAAACTTTTAAATGAAAAGAGCACAGAGGCTACACAGTTTTCTTGCAAGAGCTGTTGTGAGAACAGCAGGCTTGAGCACTTCTGCTCAGTGATAAGTGCTCAAATTAAGTCTAGAACTAAAACTCAGATTCTGACCTGTAAGATGGAAATAAAGAAATAGGAAATAAAGTTGAAATAATAAGTCAAAAATACTAGAATTTTCAGCAGCATTTTATGTTGAAAGGTATTGTGTTATGAGGATGCATGACTTCATAAATCCAGGCTACCTCCTCCCAATCACCTTCTTGTCTGTCATATGCTTAGAAATTATTTCCAGGTTTATTGGTTTCGTCACCTTATGTGATGGAGATCATATGTGGTTCTGACCCAACTGTAGTTCTCTGAAACCTACTCCTTGCCTTTCTTGAAGACTAGAATGAAAATAATTTTCTTCATTGTTTCAGGAATCTCCTCCAATCTCCAAGATGTTTCAAAGATTATTGGCAGTGATCTTGCAAGGACATCAGCCAGTTCCCTCAGCACTCTTAGGTACATCCCAACAGGCCACACAGACTTGTGTCCATCCAATTCTTTTAAATGCTCTCCAACCTGATCCCCCTTTACTGGAGGTACATTTGCCTTGCTCCAAACTTCCCCACTGGTCTCAGGGATTACAAGTTAAGACAAAGTGGCAAAGAAGAGATTCAGTGCCTTTACCTTTCCCATGTCCTTTATCCACATTCTCCATCTTTCTGTATTATTTTGATGCACACAGTGTTTTAGTGCTGAAAACTGTTTCCCAAACCCTCAGGAAAACACACACAATATTTAAATTTTTAATTTAAATAGACATATCCAAAAGATAACCAAAAGGCCCAGAAAGATCAAAAGCTTAGTATCCAAGAAGACCATACATCTAAACTGCCTGGGAGATGAAAGACCCAAAATTTAAATCCTAAATCTGATGCACAATCATTAAAAGGTTCATACTGATAATAAAATGACAGTCATTTTGCCCTAGACAAAAAGCAGAATGTTCACTATCTTTGTGAGGTATATAATCTTTTTTAAAACAAAAGGGTTTAATAGAACTTCTTTCTTTAATAAATCCAAGATCCTTCATTTCACAGACTCCAGTAGAGCAGGTGACCACAGACTCCCCTCCACATGCTCCTGCCAGTTCAGTGCATCACACCACCAATGATTCTAATCAAATCTCATGCTTCGGGGCTTCAGCTGGTTCCCTGAAAGGGATGCACAGGAACATTTGTCGTCCTGTTGCACAATTGGCCAGATGCACTTGGATAGGAGAACCACTCCTCTCTAGAGCCTCAGGGACTTGTACAGCTACACACAATCTGGCGCAGTATGATGGTGAGGAAATTCCTTCTTCTCAGATGCTGCCTTCCTTATACCTTAGATTTCAAACTGACCCAAAAAGGATGGGTTTTCCCTCTGTATGACTGGCAGAACTCTGGAGATTTCTCTCATTGTTCTATGACATGGTTTTCCTGTTATGATTATCTGTTATGATAATGCTGGCAACACCTATGCTGATGGAACAGAATATTTAAAATACCTCGGGACTGGAATACTCCAGTATAAATAAATAACTGGGTTCAATTTTCAGGTAAAAAATGAATGGGGTTTAGTATACACAGATGAGACCAGAGAGTTTCTAATAACCTCAAGAGATGACTGTTTTGTGACCCATGACAAAACCAAGTGCAAGTCTTTGCTGCCCAGAAAGAGCCATTTTCTCACTTCATGTGTCTGGCATCCGACACCAGCTTTCAGCATCAAGCTTCTTTAATGCTTAAGCCACCAGTGACATCCTTATGTGAATTAATAGAAGAAAATGTTTGAAAGACCAAGTGAACAGCTTATCCTGGATATAGCATTTGGCCACATGATTTCTGTTTTTTGTTACTGGACAGCACAAAGGTTTTCTTTCAGACATGCCTCCCCCCAAAAATTTTTTCAGGACTAAGCCTTCAACAAAGAATTAAACATTCAACAATGAAAAAGCTCCACAGCTCAAGTCAATAAAATCCATTTTATCCCTGCTAACTCCAAGTTGAAAAAATTTGGAATTATTACTTTGATTGGGTTCAAAGCAGTTTGACAAGCTGCTCATGAAGAAAGCTTTCTTCAAAGTCTTTTACTTTTATTGGCTTCTGCCATGTCTCCCAGTGGATGCATTTTAGCAGCAACATGTGAATGTCATGCTAGACAGTATGCAGAAATGACAACACAATAACAGCCTGGTTTTGATCTGAACCAATGAAGCAGACAGCTTTATTATGGATGCATGCTAGAATGACTAAGACAAATACAATTCTTGCTATGACTCATTGCTTAAAGTAAGCTAAGGGCAGAAAGAAATTTATTTTATTTTTGAATACTTTCAAATTAAATTATTTTAATTAATTGTTTCATTTTTGCAGAATGATTCAGACAGCATTAATAGCTAATGTAGGGCAAGCACAAAAGGACACACTAGGATATTCTGATCACTCCAGAATAAGTAATCTACAAAAGTTTGGAACACGACTCAAGGTCATGCTGAGCTCGTCTTTAGTGTCAGCAGGACATGGAAAGCTGGGAATGATGATATATATTAAAAGGGACAGAGACTGAAATGCCCCAACATTGGATCACTCACAACTGACTGCTCAACCTATTCTCTGAGCACAAGGTGGCTCTAGACTCCCTCCGCTGCAGCCCGACCTGTGCCACGTGCAATCTGAGCACAGTCCTTGGGAGCCTTCTTGGCCTCTGCAATGCCACATGGCCCAGACTCTTGCCAGGCTGAGCTGTGATCAGCCAACAAGCTGCATCTAACAAAGCTTTTTGTGGTCACTTAGGTCATGTCAGGAATGGCCGAAGCACTGTGTCACAGCAAGACAACACGAGAGCCAGTGAAATGTCACAGTAAAAGGGTGACACCCAGCACCGTGGTTCCCTGCCCAACCTCTGACCAGAGATTTCAGATGCTTTTTTCCCCTCAAGAGCAGCAAAAATCTCCCTCATGCATCAGGAAACCAGGAGAGGTGAACAATTAAAGAGTACCATGGACTCATTATTCCATGGAGACTGTCCCCATTGTTTAGGACACGCTGTACAGTGTAACTGATTTTACTTCTCTTGCTTTGTCATTATAGCAGCTGCTGGCTCAAATACACTTCAAAAACTCAGCCTATTTAGCACATTCACAGAATTTTAAACATTTTGGCTGTTTATATTTCTGTATCAGAATAGACATAAATATCATGGAACAATATTTGACAGAAACACCTGTGCATTCTAACTCATGTTGATCAATTGTTATTGATCATTGGTAGTGGTAAAGCACTACTAAGAATCCATAATTTTTAAGAAAGAGTGGTACACCACTACTGAGACACAAGAGAGAATGTTGGTAGAATTACTCTTACTAGGGAAAAAAAACCCCAATAAATTTATTTTTATGACTCAATTGAATTATGAAATTAATACTTGCATCTAGTATTCCCCAAATGAAATGATGTATACATTTTAAAATAAATATAGAATGAGTTTAAAAATACTCTATGAAAACAGTGTCTTGCCATTGACTAATTTCACCAAATTGCAATTTTGAATAATATTAATAATAATAATAATACCATCTAGGGATGCAAGTATTAATATTTCTGTTCTTCTTAACTTAGAAAGACTTTAAATAGTTTTAAAGGAAGAATGATCATTCTCTTCATAGCAAAATAATAACTCAATTACATTCCAAACACAAAAGCTGACCTCTGTCTACCTGCAGTTTCCAAGCTACATAGAAGCAATAATTCAAGTATTAAGCAAAGCAATATCTGTAAGTCTAAACAGAGCAATACCTATTCCCTTCCCCAATCCATTTTTTCCCCAACGAGTTGTACACAGGTTAAATCTCTAGCTGACCCTGGCTACTGGCCATGATAAAACTGTGCTAGCCATATGCAAAATGGGATATCTGAAACTGCATTTGGAATGCCAAGAAAGTACTCACACACAACTTTTACATCCAACACTGACACAAATGCAGAAAAATGCAAATTAAGCATGACTAAAGTACAAAAATCACCCTACCTTCACCGTATATTCCATTAATATTACAAGTTTTAATTATGCAACCTATTTATCCACAGTGTGAAAGGAACACTTGAAGACATTATTCTATTAACTGCAGCAACACAGCTTGTATTTTTCCACCATCTGCCAGCAGCAGTGGGATTGCATTACCTTTTTTCCATGTTTTCCACTGGAACCTGCTTTACATGTTAAAAAACACAGATCTTTCCTATGTATTGCTTATCCAGAGCTTCTACTGATGGAGAATTTCAGGTACTATCAGCAAAACACCTAAGAAGCAACTAAAAATGGACAGTGCCAACCCTTTTCAATACCCCCTTCCCCACAGTTACAAAATTTAACGAGCCTGCCCACGTTTTATTTTCCCCATGGTATTTGACTATTTCTAATATCCATCTAGATGTTCGACATTTTTTCCCAATGACCTTTCCTGGTAATAACAGCAAAAGTCTAATTACATGTGGTATGAAAGTATGTTTGATGCATAGACAGGCATGGCCTTCAGAAAGAAAAAGTGCTGCTGGAGAAAAACGCATTTCTTAAGTGGGGGAGTATAATTTATATTTTTTTCTGAACATTTCCAAGGCAATAGCTGCTCATCCAAGAGCTGAGATATTTCTAGTCTGGGAGAGGACTTTTCAGTAGTCCCGAAGAAGTATGAGCTACCTTTACTCTTGGTAAAGACTATCAGCTTAAAGGTCAACCCTCAAAAATACAGCTAAAGAGAAATTTTCCATCAGCATTACAGTCTCCTCATTTTAGCTAAAAGAATCACTTTGCCACGTGACCATAATTGTTTCAAAGCTTCTAGTGGAAAAATGGTTCTTCCCTCCATGGCTTCTGAGACATCAGCAACTTGTCTAGTTTGATGATAGGAAGTTGTGTCCTCTAGGATCCTCTTTGATAAAAAAAAAATATATATATAACCATGAAAAGCTCTGGCTTTCGAGCTCCCAGAAGCACTGAAATGGCAGGGGATTTCAGATATAATTTCAAATCATTCAAAATGAAATGTCACTCAGACTTTTTCAGACCAGAGTTAAAGTAATAACAACAACAACGATAATATGGCTAAATTTCTTTTCTCCCATTTTGAAACAGCCCATTATAGAACTGTGCCTTAGATTGACATTTATACATGAAAGGCCCTGTGCAGCATTCTGATTTCAAGAAAAGAAACTGAATTGAGGAACTATTCAAAGAAACAAGTATTTGTCAGCAGAAGCAGATGTTACGCTCTCAGTATCGCATGAAATTGTTTGCACATTTTAAGATGCAGAAGAATATATGAATTTTTACTACAGATGAGGTGTGCTATGTGTTCAAGTGACTTCAGGCAAGTTTTTTAACTGATGAAAAAAGATCAGACACTGATAGATATTTAGGCAGTAAAGGTTGCAGTAAAAATTTGTCACATGACTTTCAAAAGATATCTGGCATTAAATTAATTTCTTTAAGTTTCATTACATTAATTTCCTGCACCTTTAGAGGCTAAAATTTCATTTGAAATCTGTCTTTTCAACATCAATCTGCTGTGTGCAACCAGAGTTCTGAAACAGATGTAAAAGACTTTCTCCATAGACCAATAATAAGAAACTGTGAATATAATCAGGAATATTTATCAAAAAGGAATTTAATTCACACCTTACTTGCCTCCAGTTCTTTTATACAACAGATTACATAGCAGTCACTTTTTAAATTGCTACAGGGAATTTAATGTGAATGTATATTTTTCTATCAAATCTGTATCATATACTGAAAACATAGCAGCTACATGTGAATATAATGCAACCATATGATGTGGTAGAGGATATTCCTTGCTAGGAGCCTAATTGCTGCAATTCTAGGCAGAACATCCTACCCCAAAGCTTTTCTATCAGAACAGCTTTGCAGCTAATTCCCACAAATGTTCACGTAGTGAAACTGCCTTCAGTCAGTCATTTTCTCTTACAAAGAAAATATGGACTAATAATGAATTTAGAAGTTTAATGTCTTTATAGACTGAATCTGTGATTACTGGATATTCTAAATAGATCCCCTTGGCTGCTTCTCATTATCTGTAGAAAATAAAAGTTATTTTGTTTATTTCTGCTGGTCTAAATTATCATACTGGACGGATGCGGGGCCAGAGGATGCATCCCTGGTAACAGTATTCCAAAATTTTTGTGGCTTGGACAGCTTAAACTAAAACTATCTGACAGCTCCTTGATAAGAAATGGAGCTCCAGAAGCATTGTGGGATGTTACAGAATCATAGAATGGCCTGGGTTGCAAAGGACCTTAAAGATCATCTAGTTCAAACTCACCTGCCGTGGGCAGGGACATTGGTCACTAGGCCAGGTTCCTCAGAGGCCCATCCAACCTGGCCCATAACACTTCCAGGGATGTGGCATCTACAACTTCTTGGGGCAAACTGCTCTAGTGCCTCACCATCCTTACTGCAAAGACTTTTTTTTTTGTCTAATATCTAAACTTTTTTTTCAGTTTGAAGCTACTCCCCCTTGTCCTGTCCCTACACGCTATTGTAAATAGTTTCTCTTTAACTTTCTTCTAGGCTTCCTTTAGGTATTTGACTTGATTTAACCATAAATCTATATTGGGACTGGGTGTTTCTTAGATACGAGAATATTACTGGGGTGATTAAGCAATATTCCAGCAGAATTTTAAGGGAAAGCAAAAATTTGCAAAACTCTGCAAAGCAATCTGAGTGAGACATGGCTGTGGGGCTGTGGTATTCTTTCAAAGTCTATATCTTTAACTGTCAGTACCTCTAGAAAGGCAAGCAGTTCAAGTAGTCTGGGTTTTGGAAGAGCTTTTCCCTATATTTTCTGTGTCACCTCAAGCAATTCAGTCTCTCAAAGTTTCAGATACCAGCTGTTAACTGGAATTAAAGTAATTTACTTCTCCATAAGGGCGTTTTGAAGGTTTTCCATTAAAGACTGTGCAGTGTTCAGAAACTGTGGTCCCAACATACATAAAAACCTATGACATAATGACCATAAAGCAATGTGTATAAACTGTGTTACAAAATGAAGCTTCTGAAAAGTTTGTAGCTGTGCAAGGAGGGACTCACCATGACAGAACACTATACACCAAGTTCAAAGAGTACAAAAGCAATGAAGGAAAAAAAAGAAAGCCATTTTCAAATGTGATTTAATTCACCAGAAGTTAACTGTTTTTTCACTTAGGACTTAAAATGTTCCTAAAGGCATTTTAAGAAAAGGACAAAAAAAGCACAAGTTAAATGATTGCAAAACACACAGAGACTGAGAAGAGGTCTTTTTCTAGTTTCGTGTTCCATAAGGCGCTTCACAAGCCCATCTTTCAGACATAGGGTTTATGTTTAGAAGAAAACCACCACAAATAGTATCGGGGAGGACAGCAAAGGCTTCTTCAGGAACATCTCAACAGCATCCAGCACACAGGAGGATGGTGCAGATGAAGCTATCTTGGGAAGGGCTCACTTCCTTGGTCATGTGTGTTTGGTGGTTGAAGGAGTTGTTGGTTCCCTGCCTCTGTTCCCCTCTCCACACAGAAAAGCTAGAAAGGTTGTGCATGCTAGAAAGGGTGATGTGATTATTTGGGTTGGGATTTTTTTGTGTTTGTCTGGCCCTGTGTAATAACTGGTTCAGCCCAAACCAAAAATTTTGCTTCCTCTGAGTATTTACTGGGTGAAACGGACACTGTACCTCCATGTCTATCTTACTCTGTAGCCTGTCAATTTTAGAGGCTTGTATAATAAAAGATGTCTGAGTTTAAGTCCCTGATCCAATAAATGTTTATGTACAACAGTCTGTAGCAGCGCCAGCATGAGAGATTTTCATCAACTCACATTCCTGGCTAAAAAAATGATCTTGGAATCTGATTAATGTGGGATTAAATCCCCTTAAGTAGAAGACACAAATCCCACAAATCCCAGCTGAATACCTTAAGCAGCAGCCTGAATAGTGAATGGTACATCTTCCATGATGATTCTATGAAGACTAAAAATTTATTCCATCTGAAACTATTCATTATTGGCTTCAGACTGTTTTTCTTCCTGGGGAGGTGGGGGGAAGCCAGGGAAAATACCAATCTGTTCCTAAGTTAAAGTGCCATTTGTATATTCCTTTGAGAGGACAGAATGCGGCTATTAAAGGCCCCTTGGAGCCCACAAAAATGTGTATGTATGTATACTTGTTTCTTGTGCCTGTTCTAACCTGTACTTTGACATTACAAATTTCCCACAAGAATCTAAGATTATTTTTCAATTACAGCCTTATCAGTATATTGCAATAACTAGGGAATAAAGAATTCAGGTCCTCATCTCCACAGCTTTTAAGTTTTGATATCTGCATAAGTGTTTTAATTTTCAGAAGCATTGATCCTCTAATTGCCTTCAGCACCTTAATTTTTTTTTCCACAATAAATTAAAAGCCTGTGGGCAAAAATGCGGTTTCACCCCTCACAAAAAACTTCCAGACTATCAGAAAATACTAGTAAGGAAGTATATTCTGATATACTTGCAGATATATCAGATGATTGCAGATGATTTAGAAAATATGAAGATTTTTCAAGGGAAGATTTTATCAGAGGAATATAAAAGAAATACATGATATTTCAGAAGAAGTACTAACCCTAACAGCTGTCAGGAATTCGTGTGTCCAGTCATGAGAGTTCCATAAATACAATCTACTGGCTGGAAGATACTATACTAAAGAGAGTTAAAATCCCATGATTAGTTTAACAATTGTTATGTGTCAATTTAACCAGTATCATTAACAAATTAAGAGGGCAAAGGAAAAACAAAGATTTTCCATCTGCTGAATTAAATATATTTACAGTTGTCTGCTCTGCTGTGAAGGAGTGACCAGTAAATTTGCTTTTAACATAAGAAGGCAGTGTTCTACCCAAAGAAAATAGTTCACAAAACACGCACTGCAAGGTTTTACACCCCTCATATGAAACAAGAGCCAATAACCTTTTAGGCAAATGACTGTGGTATGGCTGATAAATAACAGGTTGCACCCACTTACCCATGTCTCTCCTCTTCCCTTTTGGTGGTGACACCAAAGATGGGAGCATTCAAGAATCCTTTTAGGCCTAACAGGCTTCAACTGACCCTTTTCATGCCAATTCTTAGATTTAGATTTGCCAAAATCTGTCTTCCCAGACTTTAGAAAGTGGGGTTTACCTACATATTTCCCCCTCTACTGTCTTCAAATTATTATTATTTTTTTTTAATCAAATAAAGGAAGTATATGTTTCTGAGGTGGACCTCTCCCACTCTTCACAATATCTAGTAAGTTTTAAATGTTCTCATATAAAACATGAAGCTTCTTCCTATCAGCTCCTAATTTCACTGAACCAGTTCCTGGAGGAAATAAACACCAACCTTATTTTGGATCCTATTTACTTTGCCATTTCACTTACTCTTTGCCTCAAAGCATTTGGCACTTACCACCACCATATTATAATTTCTGTCTTTTAGCCATGCTATTGAAAAGGCACTACCAAAATTACTAAAGTTTCTATCAAGTTAAAAAAGTAACTTTGGTTATCCAAGTGACTTTTAATGAAGAACACAAAAGCTTAACAAAAAACTAACATTCTTAATATTTTCTGGTTTATTTACTCCATTCTATTTTCCATATTTCAGCTGTAAAACAGTTTATATATAAGTAAACATAACATACCAAAATCCACGAGCTTGACTCCTCCTTCAGTGGTCAAAAGGATATTATTTCCTTTAATATCACGGTGGATAGTTTTGTTCTCATGCAAGTGCTGAAGTCCCTGGAAGGCGACACGTAAACATGAACTTTAATAACAATTCTGTCCTCTCTATTACATTTGCAGAAAGAACATGGTAGTGGAAAAGTATGAAAAATATTTGAAAAATATTTTTTAATCCAAAACTATAGGATGTCATTTTTACTGCAAAACCACTTGGCACATAACAAGGAAAAAATATTCTTTAATTGCCCCATCTTATGACAAATAAAAATTTTCAGATGAAAGCAGAAAAATGTCACTATAAACCTACATATGATAATTTTAGAGCTTAAACTCAAAGAAAACTACTAAGACCTAAATTCTACCAGAAAAAGTAAAATTTCAGTTCTAAGAAAATTATAAGTAAAGACACTTGATCCTAATGAACAAAACCAAATTCTTGTAGCAGGGTTTGAATTTGCCAGCTATGTGGATTATTTTACTATAAAAATAATTTGGATCCAGGCATAGGAAGCTGAACAATATTTTGATGATATTTCTAAAAGAAAAGCAATTTTGAGGGTGAATTGTATTTAATAAGAAAACTGCTTAATAGTCAGAAATCAATTTTCATTTTCTTAATAGTGAAATTAACAGATTAACTGCTATTTACCTTGCTTGCTTAAAAAGAACCATCCTAATTACACATTGCCTTGATTGCATTAAACCCTGCTATAATACAAGACAGTGAGCTGTGTTAGTGGGGATATGATCTTCATTCATTTAAAGAAAAAAGTATGAGCAGAATATTTACTGTCCTTTCAATGAAAGCTTATCTTACCATCAGAGCTTCACGTAAAATGTAAGCAATTATAAGTTCATTCATCCTTTCGCCTCTCTTCAGAAATCCTTTCACAAGATCAGTCACAGATCCACCATTGCACAGCTACAAAACATAAGGGGAATATAAAAAGGAATTAAGGAGTGTTGGAGTAACCACCTGGTTTTCATTTTCACTATTTTTTTTTTTGTATCTGTAGCCGGGGGGATTCCACTAAACTGACAAACCACAAATTTGTCCTTAAGTCTACCATTTATAAAAACAACATACACAGCAATTTTTGCCAGTTATTTTTCACTACTTTCTGCACTTACATCTTCTTGTCCAAACACAAGTATAGTAGTGTATCTCTTTGTTTTCCTATATCCATGATTGCTATTCACTGAAACATAAGTAGATTACAGGGCAATAAATTAGCTGTGAAGGCATGTTTTGTGGGGCATACTAATTGCTTCTTATATTCATCATGTGGAACTCACCACCAATGCAGATTATTACAACATCAATTCTCAAGTACAAAAGCTATGTACAGTAAAAAATAGATTTAAGGCATCAGAAGACAGGCAGCAGAGAAATTTCCCCAAATTGAAACCTACCAATGGTAAAGCTGCCCTTTTTGCCAAGCAGCACTTAATTCCTAGCATAGGGAGATGTGATGCACAAGGCATGGGCATTGTGGAATATGATGAAAACACTGTGGAAAGAAAGGTCTCCCACTGAAACAAGGTGTGCTGTGGGTGTAAGACTAATTATAGCCCTTGTTGCATCAACCCTGTCAGTTCCTTATTCCAGATGTAGAGCTACAATTTTTCTGCTAGAAGAAGCAAAAATGTAACTTTAGTGAGTACCTACTACTGTAGAAGTTACATGTCTGCAAAGATGAAACTGGCACTTAAGCCCTTAAACTATCCATAATACACCTGACAATACTCACTGATTGAAGAGCTATTTGCCTCTGTAAAGGAGAAGCTGCTTCCAAAAAACCAGTAAACTTTAATTCTTATACAGTATCATCCAGTGACTTTTCACATGAAACTAAATATCCATCCATGTAAGATATTTTAACAATGCAGCACAAAACAGTAATTCCTTTGAACTACATTTGAAGTATATTCAAATCAAGGGCATCATTTATCAGTAAAACCTTTCAACTGCGGAATTCTAGACATCAGATTTTTTTGTATATGTATATTTTTCATCTGTTCTTCTATACCCCTACATTTTTTTCTGTGCTGCAATTAAAAAAAAAAAAAAAAAAAAAGACTTGTGCCTTACAGTAAAAAGCATTTTCTATCCCTTTGTATCCAAACAAAACAATAATTCTCTGACTACCTTTGAATCCCCTAGCCTGCACTGAACTTGCACCACATGAATGCCTACAGAAATGCCATTCAATATGTAACTCTTGTTGCAAGATGTGCCCCCCATCAGGTCAGCAAGGGTTCTGGTCTGACAGGGGCTGAGATCTATGGCAACAGTGTTAGAACTCACTTAACCTCACCCTTACCTAAGTGGGACAATATACATGCTTAGAGAGGGAAGAACTCATATGCTTAAAGATGGGATTAAATGCTTTGCTGGATAAGGATCAGATTCCCAAGCAGGACTTCATTTACTGTCATTAGCCATGCTGGTCTGCCTTCTACGCTGACTTCGTCTAATTAGTTTTTGTTTGTTTTTTTTACAATGACTTTTATTTTCAGGTTTCTGTAATTTTAACTTTGGCACATCACCGACATATTTGATCAAACCAAATGGATTATTACAATTCTGGTTAATTTAATGCTCTTGAATTCAGGGCACTGAAACTGTCAAGTAACAAACCAATTGTGAGATACATATGATATTCTTCAAACTGTTATTTGTCATTATCTCATATTATATCTTGCTTCTTAGAGATGGATCTTATTTCTTTACAGAGCTGTATACCCATTCAATGTAAAGAAAATCAATGCAAAAAGGAATATATTCTTTTTGTAGGCAGAAGAAGGGAGAAATTGCACCTCAGAAATCACCCTCTTTATTGGCAGTAAAGCCAATACTGGATTTATTTGCCCAGGTCATTAATGTTAATTTTCACTTTCACATGTTGCTCTAACTAATTTTTCTACTACTCTCATAAGATATAAATCCTTACTATGAGATAAATATCAGCACTGTAAGATAAAACTTACTTAAAATATGAGGTAAGATACTAAAACTATGATTATTTTAGACCAAACAAAAAGTGAATTTGGTATATAAAAAAGGCCAGCTAAAGATGTCTTGAAATTAAGAACCCAGAAATCAGCCCTACCACCATGGAAACCCTCCCTTCACCAACTCCCAAGGCAGGGTGGCTGCTTAGACAGAGTTCAGCTGAGGATGTTATAGACACAGGTTCTTGCACACGCAGAGGACAACTTTTTTTGCTACTTCTGTGTCAAAGAGCTGTATTTTTACTTACATCAGACAATAAATATTTTTCTGTGACCACCAGCAGGGGAGGAAGAGGGGAAAAATGCTGGGTATTAGAATGCAAGCAGCTATAAGGAGGAAAAGGGATTACTGGGATACAACCACAATTAGAAAAGGAGATTATGGCAGACACTGCATGTGTGTTCTCTACGCTGTGTGGGTGGGAGGGGGAACAATGACGACAACGATGACACAGGTTAGTATTAACCTTGTTCTATTTTTACCATCATGGGTAAAATGTTGTATCTGCTCTAATTTCCTGTCTCTACTGTGCATTTTTGGAGGCGGAGCTGCCACATGTCCCTAAAACCTGAACATAACCAAGGTTGAAATGGTGATTCTTTCTCCTGACTCAGGTTCTCAAGCTGCATGTGCATACAATCCAGAGGTATCATACACACCTCAAAAAGTCTCTCTCATAATGAGTCAGGCTCTGCTCTTCCATCTCAAAACAAGAAGCTAGAGGAAGTTACAATACTCCTGCCCAATACAGTGCTGGGCCATGCTTGCTTGGGAATTTGAGTAGAAAGGAAATAAACTATCCTTGGGGATGTTGCTCAAGATCTAGTCCATAGAAACTTATAGAAGTAAAAAAGCCTAAAACATTTTATATATATATATCTATATATATATCTATATCTATATATATATATATCTCACATAACCTTGATTTATACAATCCTCTAATGAGAGATTATGGCATAAATGTTATTTAGCAGTACTGCTAGACAGGAAGTTTCCTGGGGTGTTGTTAAATATTGCAGCTTATAATTATGATATCTGCTGCTTCTTAGTAGCATGCTGTCCACAGTAAAAACACTGTGTAGCCTCTTAGCAAAGCTGCTCAGCTCAAGTTAAGCCAGCTGAAATGCTTGGATGACAAGAAATCATGAAGGCAACAGAGAAAAAAATTTAAAAATATCTTCCTAGTTTCCAGTGAAGGATCTAGGGAACGGAGGTGCTAGTAGCTATCTATTACTTTGTTGCAAACATTGTGAACTCACATGACCAAATAGCTGATCAGTCTCTGTCATTTGCTCTACAGCATTTGGTAAAATCTCCTCAGAACACCTTGATGATGGGCACTATAAGCAGAGATTAACAAATGCACAGAGAACTTGGGAGAGCCACAGAGCAAGAGCTAGGTGTCTGTCTGAGCTCTGCCCCAGGGCTGCTCCCTACCCTGAAGGTCAAAGCAACTCACCAGATCAAACGACTTCTCACCTGTCCTGAGACATGACCTCTTCTGGGAGGAGAGGATCATAATTCTATTTTTCTCTCCCTACACTACAAGCCCCCACATATCCACACACACTCTCATGCATGCACAGATGCATTTCTTGTGGTCTGTATCAGATGGAAGCCCTCATTTATCTTTGAATACTCAGCTTAAAGGGACAGACTTTTGGAATGTCCAGCTGGTGAGACACAGAAAGGGAAGATATTTCTGATCGTCCGACATGGAAGTGATTTCAAAATGTCAGAACTTTGCACATGGACAATCAAATTAATATTAGTCACTTCTTCTATGGTCCCCTTGTGATTTAGAGGTATTTTCCTTACCAGTAGTTTTTTCAGTGCTTGCACTTACAGAATGCAAGTATTATCTACAAAAACAAGCAACTAAAAGGAGGTTAAACTGAAGCCTTAAGGCTACCTAAAATGGGGTGGAGGAGACAGGAACAGAATCTTCCTAGTGTCACACAGCAAAGGATGAGAGGCAAAACCCCCCCACTGCAAGACAGGAGATTCCTACTGGACATAAATGAAAAATTTTCCCACTCAGTTAAGCACTGGGAGAGATTACACAGTGAGTCAGTGTTACATCCATCCTTGGAGATATGCAAACTTGAATTGAAAAGACAAATCTGTAACATTTCAGTTAATAGTCTTTGAGCAAGGGGCTGGACCAAATAACTTCCAAAAGTCCCCTCCATGCTGTACTTTTATATGATTCAGAATATATGAATTCTACAATATTCAGTTCCTACTCTGGATTTCCAGACAGCAGGAAGAGTGGGAAAGAATGAAAGAAATCTTACATACTTAAACCAATGGAAAGAAAAATTTAATAGTTTGATTCATATAAAAATCTGCCTTAAAGAGCTGTAGCTCAGATGGCCATGCATAGCTGTATCAAAAGAGATGCTTAGGAATCTTCTACAGTGGTAGAAAAGGGCTCCTCCCTTATGATATTCTGGCACTCCAAAAGGCAAAGACTCATACTGGGATGACATGCAGCTCTCCACCCACCCATCTGCCACAACCATGTGCTACTGTAATTGAGCTATTAGTATGCTAAGCTATCTTCAGCAAAAAAAAATATAGAAAAGATCCTAACACATGAAATGTCACTTAAAATTGCCATCACATTACAGTCATGCAGATGTTCTTTTTAGGTCTTAGTCACTCTTCACCTGACCCAGTTAGATACTTCTCCTCTTCAGCTCTTCTTGATTCTGATGCCCATTGAAGATTCAGTATTAGCTCCCCTTTTAAGAAAATTATCAGTTTTACTTTTGCTAGGGCCATTAGAGCCTTTAATCATCCAACTGCTCCCGACTTATGCATCTGTACTAAGCTGTCAGGTACTGTTTGCTTGCATCCTGCAGTTGTCAGGGTGCTTTCATCTCACTTCAGTAGCTTGGATGCAAACAATGGGACAACTACAATTGCTTCCTTCCCTATCTTTACAGGTGGTTCAGACATAAATGACTGGGCAGCACATCACATATGCACAATTTATGTCATGAATTATAGTTATGAAAAAGTCCAACCTTGCTTTGCTTTAGTTTTCACACATACAAATGCTAAAAGCATCGCAGGCACTAATCTCTATTTTTTTCCCTGTTCTTAGAATAGATCAATAATCTGACCTGCTCTCCTAGGCAGCACTGCCAGTCTCTGATCTAACTGCACCTTCCTTTCAAAACTGACTGCTGTAAGAACAGAAGATTCTTAGTTGGTGCTGGTTTGTAATCATAAAATTACAGAAGCAGAGGAGTAAAAGGGATACATATGCATTCTGTAGAGACCTGGTACTTTCAGATATGACAGATATATGTCTAACTTGCTCCTAAAAGTCTCCCATTGAGGAAGGTTTTAGTCTTTCTAAGTAGCCTGTTTCTGTGTTTCTCTAGCCTGATAGAGCACTCTCCCTGCTATCCAGCCTGAATCCTTTTTGTGTCCAACAAAACTGCATTACTTTTGCCCTTCGTTTCAGCAGTATCTGATAATAAATTATCATTATTTTCTATTTCCATCTCTGTCAGACTACTGCCATGATATGCCTTTTTTTTCTCTTTTTTTCAGGCTGTTTAATTGTTAATCAGTAATCGTTGTAACCTTTTGAAATTCTTCATATTTTCTCAACCTGGACTGCCTTCAATTTGCCACTGACGATTGTCTCACATTTTTCCCCAAACTGCATACAGAATTCCTTTGGAAGCCTTGTCTGAGAAAAGCTGAACAGAACATAATCATCTCCACTTTCCAGAGAATGCCTTTCTGCAGAACCTTTCTGCAGCCTAGTCAGGTATGTCCCAATTTTTCCTCCTATGGATAGCAGTATTTTGCATGAATCTCTCTTCTGTGATTCAAAAAAAATTCTCTTCTATTCACAGCTGTGAATCTGATGCTACTCCCCAGTGTGCCTGTAATTCAACTAGGTACCTACTTCAATGTTTTATGTGGACTTTTTTCATTACTCAAGTCATTACTGAACAGAAACAGACAATAAGTAGATGCCCAGTTGAGATTCTCCCAGCCTAAAAGCAAACTAAGTCCAGTTTTGTAAAAAAGAGGTAATTTGTTTTATTGTTTTTGTGAATTTTCTGTATTTTCACATTTTCCTCACAAGCATGTCACATGGGACCATATAAAATCCTTACAAAAGACCGTTCTCCTGTTAAAAGATGATATTGTATTAATATAACTTGTCCTGGTCCAGTCCAAGTTGACCACTTACAATGTTACTGGGTTCTGCACGTTCTACAGCAGTTTCTATTAAATTGTTCCAGAACCGTTGTGGAATTAAAGAAGATTGCTTTGTATTTCCCTAGGACATTATTTTTCCTCACTTTGTAAAGACATATACTAAGTATTACTGTATCTCATTTCTCTAGTGACCTTGTCTTTACCACTTACCACATTAGATCCTCTGAACTTGTCTTTAATTTTAGCTGAGCATTTTTGTTTCTCCTATTTGAAGGCATCCTGAAATTGCATTCTTACTAGTCTCTTACTGTGTTCCTATTTTTCTCTGCACCAGCTAATTTGTTATTGTGTTTTTAATGTGTTTAAAGAACTTCCAGCTGCCCTGGTACTTTCCTGTATTTTTATATTATTTTTCCTAAGTACAGGTACCCAGCAGTTCCTGAAGCCAGCTAAAGCATATTCTCCCTAAGCCCACTATCTTTACCCTGCTGCCATCTTTACCATCCTTTCTTTTCTTAGGTGAGTGAAAGCAACTATTTTGGGGCCTTTTTCACTCAAATTTCTTTCCATCTCTTTTCAAAAGAGATCTTCCCTATTAGAACAGAACAGAATCTACCTGATACAGCCATTTCCAGAGTCACTTTCTTTGCCTGCTCTCTCCAAACAAGAACTCCATGGGCTGTCCATCACACAGTTCAGCTGTGACCAGATAACTCTTATTCTCTCCTTACAGCGTGACATGTTTTCATAATTATTACTGCCAAAGAGCACATTCCACTGACAGCACTTAACACCTACCACCCATACTTGAAGGTTCTTGTGAAAACTTACAGGGAACTAAATCAGCTTCTTCAATGGGTCAAGTGGTTCAGTACACAGCTCCTCTCTGTTCAGCCCAGTTTTAATTTCATCTCAAATGAAAGGTGAAAAAAGATGTCCACTGCAGCTCCTATTTTTCCTAACAACTGGACAAGGCAACCCATCATCAAAAGAAATCACTGCAATGGTTTCTCTATGCTTTTAGATAAAGTTGATTGCTTTCAATTTAGCATGAACAAAATGTATCACTGAAACAGGCATCTTTCCTGAATTATTTTGCTTCAGTAATCAAAAACCATGGGGTATTTATGATTTTTCTATCTTATATCATCTAGCACCTCTAGGGCTGTGTTAGTCACAGCCTCACGGGTGTTTGTTGCTTCTGATTTCTTTCTTTTCAGTTTGGTTTTTAACTTCTCATTTTCTTTGCCATGCACATGCACTGACAAGACAGCCAGCCAGAGGAAAAGTTTGCCTGTTTCATCTTATGCAATGCTGGCTTTCACAAACTCTTATATTTCTCAGTCAAATAATAGATATCTTCACATCATGGCCCAAATAGAAAAGCTGCAACTATGCAATTATTGCCTAAATTTCCTCTTTCAAATTCAGCATAATTGAATGAAGCCAAGCAGACTTTACATAAATAAACAAAAAAATACTCTAATCCCCCCAAAAAGGATTTTTTCTGTTCTAAAACATTTGCAATATTGTGGGGAAAAAAAGCAAGAAGGTGGCAGTTCTGTTACAAAGGTTTAATGGACAGAGCCCCACTCAATTCCCCTTCTAGCTCATCCCAATGCAAACTTTACATTGCACCATCCCATATTTCACAATCTTTATGTTATAATATATTTACATCCCCATCAAGTCGCTAATGAACAGATCACTTGTCCACATCTTCTCAAAGATTATACATCTTCATATCACAAAAGATTATACATTATACATATCACTTTGGAAGTGATACCAAAGTCATTATTTCAAATAATTCTCTGTAAAGCAAATGGGAGCAAAATATATTTAAAACAGAAATTCTAAAGGAGCTTCAACTATAGCTTCATGGCCTGGCAACAGCACAGCTGTAACTTTTTAATAATCGAATAAATGGATTGATCATTTTGCAAAATAAGAGCTAACCTAACTACAAAACTGAGAGGCATTGGTCAGTAAAGAGACAGACTTTCTGAGCAAATACAAGAGGCAGCTTATCAAGAAAGAAGATTTTGATAAAGCAAACTTAGTGCAATTCATCATTTCATTATACACAAGGAGCAGTGGTAAAAATAATATTTAGAGGGTAAAACAATTCCCTTGGCTAAGAAGAAAAAGCAGGGACTAACTTTGGGGTCCATAATGACAGAAGTATGTTTACTGACTGCTGCAAACCTTAGCTGAGGCTCTAGAAAACACACAGAACCCCTTAAGCAAATAGGGCAGCTGGCACTAACAGCAGGCACTTCACAGCTTTTATTTCCTGCTCAGAACTGCATTCCTTTTGTTCACTCTTCACCAGTTAAGAAACATTTCAAAGCACCTTTCTTTTCTGTAGCATCATTTCTATACTATTCAGGCTTCAGACAGTAGTTCCAAGTACTGCCATGTCCACACTACTCATAATCCATTTTATGTGTGTGCTTCTACACGAAGACAGTAATTTAGTCTAATTCACTGTAATTTAAATTACTGCAATAGAAATCTTCCCTATTGAGTTTGAAATCATGGCTGGGGAAGCACAGATCCAAACAATGGGGCTTGTCTAAAGGCCACTTTTACAAAAGGAACAAAGCTGGAACTCACTCATCCTTATGGTAATTTGTGTCCTCACAGGAGTGTGTGGGGACACCAAAGGAGCTACAGGACTCTGTAGCTGTCACAGGACCCTACTAAGCAAAAACATTCTGAAGGACTTTCTTAAAGATAATTTTATAAGAACAAAATTATGCTAAACTCAAAAGCCATGTTTTTCTTCTCCTTTTTTTCTTATTTAAATGAACTACTGGAATGATTAACTTGGAGAGAATAGATTGGACAGAATTGAAATAGAAGTGTTTTGTAAAGCAATCTCTCCCTGCTCACTGTGTGCATGTAAGGCAGTTCCCTGCTTCCAGGGTTTGATTTCAGCAGTCAATGGCTTTCTAAATTGCAACAAATGCTGGCATTACTTTTGGAGCCCAGGAAACCTTTCATCACCACTGACACCTGTCTTGTTTCTGTACCTCCCGGCTCCTTGTTCCTTGCTACAGTACTTTTCTCCTTTAGTCAAAAGCTTTCAGCCACCTCTGCCTGACAAAGAATGAGGAGCAGACCCCTCTCCTACCACTGGAGCACCTTCAGTCACTCCCTTTATAAAGAAACCCAGCATGTAAACTGAGTGTAAAAGAAGCAAAACTGTACTGTCTATCACACTTGACTTTAAGTGCTTAACCCTCAGGTGTCAGAGAGCAAACCCTCCAACAAAGAGCAAACAAGTGTTAGTCCAAGCATTCTTTTGATGAATGATGCATTCCCCATCACAGCTAAAGGAGGTCTGGTTATCTCAGATCTAATAAAAAACTACACAAATGTTTTGGTTTATTCTGTTTTTTACATTACCTTACATCTTTGGTAAAATTGTGATCAAAAATAAAATGCACAGAAAGCAAAGTGGTGTTAAACTTTAGAATGCAAGAGGCATATTATTCATATGCTACTGAATTAAATAGTGGTATGGTAAAACTATTTTCTGGGCTTCTGCTTTACTGTATGGTGGCAAAAATTGTTAGAGGCTACTGAGAACCAGGTTTTTGCATGTGAGTATTCTCCAGCCAGGTAGGCCATATCCAGTTGTTTAAAAGATGCAAACTGTGCAAACCACAATGTAAAATGAAATATTCATTATGTAGAGAAATTATGAGTATTTAGTAAAAGTTTGAAGCATCAAATAATAGTTGTAGCCACACATCTTTTGTCTTGAGAAAATAGGACATGATTCAAGAATGAAAAATTGTTATAATTGGGAAGCAAAGAGGGATACATTAGAAATGGAGAAATCAAGCCAAATTCAGGCATGTAATGGATCAAAACATTCAGTGTTGGTCTGAATGGAGCAATTATAACCAAAGACATTTCTGAAAAATGACCTGTGTTAAGAAATATGAAAAAGCAATTTTCAATTGTTTAATTTTTCTGCTATATATGCCATTTGAAAATAGCTAATAATATTTAGGCAAATGACAGCTTCCTGCCCCTCACTCAGCCTTTTATGAAACCTAAATGGACTTGTTATTTTCCACTGCACTAACTTCCTGAAACATTACTGTTTTACAGCAAATATCATATACCAGAAAAAGCTGTATATTGCTTTCTTATTATAAGTCTTATTATATATTCCATTAAACAGCACAACTTCCATTCAAAGCTTTTTTTGAACTCCATAAACTTGCCTTTATTCCCATAGATGGAAACACATCTGCATATAGTAACTCCTGTATCTAACAAAAGCATACTTTAAACATGCCAAAGGAAAATCCTAAATAAATTATTAAACTGTCCATACTACAGGGTTCTCTATTTCATGCAAAAGAGAAGTAACTGATACAGTGATGTCTCTAGTTTATCTCAGGTAGGCTCATCTTTTTAAAAGCCAAAGTGAGACTGTTGGGTCTTGCTTCAAGGCACTCCCACAAATTCCTGTGGGGCTCACTCCAGCCATTGCTCATAACTCAGAGAGGCCTCACAAAAAGAATCATGTGACTGAATTTGGATTCTCCCACTCATGCTAAAACAGCAATAAAAACTTTATTCCCACAGCAATAAAAACTTCCATTTTCTATAATTCTATCCATACTTTCCATACTTCTACCCATTTCTTACAGAATCATAGAATATTCTGAGTTGGAAGGGACCCACTAGGATCATTGACAGCAACTCCTGGCCCTGCACAGGACAACCCCAAGACTCACACCACGTGTCTGAGAGTGTCGCCCAAATGCTTCTTGACTCATTATAATAGTATGATTTTTTAAAGACAAAATTTTCAGTCAAATGGAACTGAAGTCCCAACAGCTTCAATGACAGAAATTTGTTTGCTGAACTTTTGCATGATCAGTGACTTCCCAGGCTCTGTGCTTTCCTTGCAGGCTGCAAAACCTGAGGCTGCAAATATTTTCAGGCAAATATCTTTGCACATCTAGAACAAGAATTAGTTGCTTTACAAGACTGACAGCCACTCCTCTCTTCCTCTTCCATGCAGAGAGGTGCCATTAAGAGTGACACCACCATTAGCTGAGAAAGGAAAAAGGTCAAGCTAATGGAGAGAAAATGCTTTGCTGCCAGCCATCAGGACTCTCACACTGCGCCGGAAATCTCAGCAAGAGAGAAGGGCAGAACTACTTATCCTGCTCTGAGCTTTGCTTTTTTGTGCCCAGCCTGCTTGGGCATAAACAGCCCCCTGAAGAGGTAGCCTATGCCTGAAAAAGGAGCAGGGGATGGATATGGTTCTGGCAGGGAGACTGTGCTGTCACCCCCACATGGCCAACACAAGACCCTGCCCAAACCACTACTCCATACATTTACAGGACTCTTGGTCCTTTTAGACTGGGAGATGGGAATGAGGTGAAGGCCCCACAGGCTTGGTCAAGGAAGATTATCTAGACAAACAGATTTTAAAAAAGTATTCATCTATTTACCTAGCACAGAGAAGTTATTAGCCTTTCTGTATAGCTTAGAAAATCAAAACTAATGTGCAAAACTAAATTAGTAAATATATTGTCATCTACTGCAAAAATTGAGATGATTGTAAAAGTCAAAAAATTTGTCATGGTTGGTTTGGCTTTGTTTTGGTTCATTGGCTTTTTTTGGGGAGGGTGGGGAGTAGGGTGGTATTTGGTTTTTTACAGTTTCTTGTCATTCTTTATATTTTACATCACCCAGACTTCCAGCTCTCAAACAGCTGAAGCCTCATTCAAGTTAAGTTACACAACAGCAGTGAAATATTTTAGCTGCCCTTTTTTTTTTTTTTTTTTTTTTTTTTTAAATTAAAATACCAGTAAGTGGACAGTTGTTGCTCCTCTTTTGTAGAAACCAGACTGCAACCCAAAATTGCAGTATTTACATCTCAGCTCAGATGTAGGAAAAGAAAAAAAATCCCATCCTCTCAGCAACTGGATTTTCTGAGACTGTTATTTCTTTACATGAACATACTCAATAGATAGGACATTATATAACAAAGCAGAGGACTGTTCTTGTTGTAGTTGTTTAAATAAGAAGGATGCACTTCTGTGGGTTTCCTCATCTACTAGAATTACAAGCAATGTTTAAAAGGCAACATGAACAGAAACTCTTTCAGATACAGGTCAATGAAGGATCCAAGACTATTAACCACACAAAATTTGGGCATTAATTATACTCATTTTCCTCTGACACACATGTAAATTGTGCTGTCATTGTTCATTTATGAATCTGTGAGGAAAGTTTATAAATATTCCATGAACTTTAAGGCTCTCTTTGTGACCACAGTTAGATTTGCAAACATCTGGAAGCATCTAATTTGCTAAATTTCTCTCTCCAAAGAGCAGATACAGCAGTGCAACAGCACAGCAGACTCACTCCAGGCCACATGCAGCAGTGTACATGTATTGTTCAGCATTCTTAAATTTACATTGCAACACCTTCTTCTCTTGGCTTTAGTGAGTATTAACCCCTAACCAGCCATCTCCAACCATGCCATTATTCCTTTGAACCCTCACACTGGCTGCCCTTTCTCAATCACATCAAACATGAGCTGGATGCTTTTACTGTCAAAGCCCACAGCAGTTCTAATACCATTTATTATGCAACAAGAGATCTACTTCCATCCTTGATGAGCTAGCTTACAGTGCTGGCATCCATTACTGGGTATCTGTAGGCATAAGATGTTTTCTGTTCTGCTTTGAAGGAGCAGCTAAAACAAACCAGAAAACCATAGAACCTCCTTCAAATCCTCCTTAATAACTTTCCTGTTCTACAGAGCTGACAAATGCTTACTGCTGATTGGGTTCACAACTGACTTCTATTATGCATTCATGGATAACAATGGCTTTTCTTAAGCCATTTGTTCTATTGGCTTAAACCTTCAAAGAAAGCTTTCTGCTACAAGTCACTTCTCTGACAGGAAAGGAGTGAATAACTGATACTTTACACATTGAAATGGGTTCTCTATCTCTAGGCAAACTCAAGAATGGTAGTTCTAAAAGATCTCCATAAAAGCAGAACGGAGTTCTATCAGGGATCTCAGCTCCTTACATTCTCATTTAATTTGAACACCTCACCAAAGGCAACTGCCCTTGTGATTTGTAACAGGGCAGGAACTGCAGTGGTGGGCTACTCTGCACCCATAACACAGCTACAGTCTCTTGACCAGTGCTTTCCCAGGTCTTACCCTGTTGCAAGCATTTTGGCAAGCCACTGGAAGTAAACTAGTAGTAATGAACTGACATAACCTGGTATAGCAGGCTGGCAGTTTGATATACTGGCATTTTACTCCTTTTTTCCATATGGTGCTACCTTTACAGTTGTTCCAATGTCTGTACTCTGATTAACTATGGGTTTTCACTTTGTCTATGTTTGCAGAAAGAGTGGCAGGTGAACTGACCCACTAGTTTTCTGTATTCTAGTTTAATTCAAACTCCTGAGAGCTTCTACTGACTGGGTTTAAGATTTTTTTTTTCTTGTTTCTGAAAAAAACTCCATCACAAATGGGGTTGTGATCCCAAGGACTTAAAAAGAGAATTTAGACATTTGTACATTCCACTTTTTTCCCTCTTAATACTAAATTCAGATGATCAAAGGTAAATAAAAAATCTGAATCACTTCAGGCAAATTTTAAATCAGCAAACATAGCTACCAATTGGATCCCAATAATCCATCATGACTGTATTTCCGTAATTCTTTTGAGTTATCAGTGCCTGGTTAGCAGGTTCAATTAACATCATGAAAAACATTTATAAGATGAAACTCAAAGTATACTTTGCCTGCAAAAATCCAGAATTACACAAATTATCAATTTATTTAATGATTTTTCCCATGTTAAAGGGTTGAGGGAAAGCAAAAGGCTAAAATGACATCTCTTCAGAGAAGCAGATTCCAAGCATAAGCTGCTCTACACTCCCACATAATTTCTCTGGTGAGGATTACACTAGGTCAAGAAAAGGTTCTACATGAGAACAAAAATGAATCAGGTTCCCTCAGTCTGGACTGTTCATAACCAGCATCTATACAAATTGCATCAACTTCTCTGCAGGTACTTTTTAACAACGGAGCTGGTTAGAAAATAGTCTGCAATCCACTAGAAACATATTCCTCCTTCTCAAATGAGCAGGAGCCTGAAGTTCTTCACACTGAAATAGAATTAGATTTAGAAACACTTTTGCAATATTGAAAACATTATATGCTACTATGTGGAATATTATACAAATAGAAATCAGCATATAATAGTGATGCAAAAATTCAACTTGTATGCTGGTAAGGGAAGACTGTAGAGCATGCCTGTATCATCATCAGGATTAGTGTGTCCATAAATGGATACCAAATGGAATAGTCTGGGACATCTGTAATATAGCAATCATGGTTTCAGGAAAGCATGAGGGAAACGGACTGCAAAAACTGGACAAGTGACTCTTCCTAAATAGCATCTTCTATTGCCACCACAGTACACAGAAAGCTGAGCTACATGGACGATTGTCCTAACTCAGCATGACACTGCAGATGTTCTTGAAATGTTCACATACACACTTCAGGGGAAAAAAGCCAAACCCACCTAAAAAGAATATTTTGTCAGTCTTCTTGGCATTCAGCAGAGTGAAAGAGCTGTATTTCTGTAACACTTCTTGGCAATTTCCTCTACCTCTCCAGAAACAAGAGGTTTCTACAATATGCTTTGATATTACAAAACTGTATTTTTGGGTGAAAAGCCATTTCTTCAAATTTTTTCCCCTACTAAGATAAGCTTTAACTCATTAAAAAGTTGGGTTTTTTACCGTAAAAATAATGCAGGTTCCCTCTATTTCCTACAAAGATATATTCATGACTATAAAAACCAATAGCCTACTTATGAGACTCTCAAAGCCAAATTCATCTCAAATGGAGTAAGCATAACTTTGTGTCTTTTGAAAATGGACTGAGATGCTTCTTAAAGTTCTACCTGATCTCTGTAGGAAGTGAACTATAGATATATGTTGCGTTATGATTCTGGTTTACAGCAGCAAGTAAAGCTGTGTAATACCTACCACTTACCTTGCTGTGGCTTTTCAGTCTTCACTCTTTCTTGCCTAGGTTGTTCTTTGCACCAGGCTAAGCCTGTGCAATTTGTTCTCCCCACCTGTTCCAGACCTACATGCTCACCTGTAGGGGCCTGATACAATTCCTCTTTGCTCCATCTTCCATCAGATGATTGCCAACTATCTCAGATATTTTCCCTTCTGAACTAACATCCAGAGCAGAAAGAAATGGGCTACAGCACACTCTGCCTCAGCTGTGTCATCATGCTGTCTGCTGACATCAAATTGCTACGCTGATTCATCCCAAGTATGGGATTTTTTCCAACACAGACTCAGTAGGACAGTTTCTCCTCCCTGCATCTCTGGACACACGTGGCAAAGCTTAATGCACCTGGCAGAAATCCTCCCTCCTGCAACATTCTGTATGATAAACATGATTACAACAACATCCATGGAGGAGCAGATGTTCAGCTTATCTACAGAAACAAAGGCATTTCTGAACTGAGAATCAAGAGTACTGTCATTCTGAACAGATGTTTTCTTTGTACAGATGTTTCACTTTCATTCCCAAAGGTAGTTTTCTTAAAAATACATTGCACGGGACACATCTTAAAAAACTGAAGATTTTTTCCTCTAGGAAAAAAAAAAACAACAAACCCAACCCCAAACATCTAAATATATATGGATTCAAACACGCTAGTGAATAACTTTATTGGTAACCTGCAGGGATGATTCTAAATGCATTACTAAATGCTGAGTTTTACCATCCATCACAACCCATTCCTAGTGGAATTTGAGAAACTTTCTCTCCAAATCATCCTGCCCATGGATCCCATCAAAGAACACAAAATGGAGATGATGAAAAGATACTCATTCTTATAAACTGCAGGACACCTTAATAGCTGCTATGAAAAGAAAACTGCCCTGTAAAGCTGCACATAAGCTGATAAGAAGGTGCCACGTGAACAAAGAAAAGTTTTATGACAGTTTTCTTTCACATCACATACATTATTATTAATAGGAAAGCTTCACCAAAGTCAATGATGAAATTTATTTTCCTACTTATGCATACCACACATACTAGCTGAAATCCATTGCATTCATAGATCTACATGTGCAGTGACAGAAAGCATCCAAGACTGTTCCACACACTCCATACTTGCACATGCACAGCTTGGCATAAAAAGAGTAAATATAAAACATACTCCACATGTAGGCTCACGTTTTTCACATAAAGAATGTCTTTCCATGTGAAATATAAAAGTTAAAATATAAACACTTGACTGTTTCCTCCCAGTCTGTTTCAGCCTGGCTGTTTGGCATCCATCCTTTACAGGCCAGAAGTTTCACAGATGAGAGTTTCCAATGCCCAGCAGACACAATGGAAGCTAGATTTTCCAAGATGCTCACTTCACAAAGACCTGATACCTTTTGATGTCAGTCTAACCTGATAATTTGTTATGATTTGCAATGCAAACCATTCTTAAAAACATCTTCCAACGGAACATGAGAATAGATTTTTTTTAGATCTTGGGCGTTACTGATACTGGTAGTGGCTTGTTCCTAAAATTTGATACCATTGTATCATTGAAATATTTGGTAGGAGATTTGTATTTACGTAGCTGACAAATCATAAAATACAACCAAATTAAAATTCTTCATCTAAACCTTATCAAACCCTGATCTAATGACAGCAAAAGTCTTGATTCTTAGGAAAAGCACACTATTGCTGTCAGATATTCTTCATTTTCCTCTGGATACAAGAGGAAGTTTTTACAGAACAGGCTGTGAATCTATAGGAACTGTAATGATCAAGCTCTGCTCACAAATTACTCAAAACTAAAGACAAACACACCTTGCTCTGAACTTAATTTGAGGGAAAAAATCCTGCTGCTGTCAACAGCACTTGGGCAGTAGCTGCTTTTATTGGCTTATTTATCTATTTGTGCATTTACCTCCCACAGGAAAAAAGGAATTCAGTTAAATAATTTCTATAATTTCATTTGGAAAAATATCACCATACTGCATTCTTTAACTGCTCTGTCACGTGCTAGGGCTATTTAGAAAAATGCTACTACAAGAAGATTCCCACGGCAAGCCTTTCGCCTTTCACCAAAGAAAGATTTTTAGGTAGCAAATCCTATGAATTTATCAGAATTTATATCATAATTCTGAAGGCACAGGGCTATCAGTGTAATATCAAGATAAGAACACTGAACAATTTAATCAGAACCGTAAAAAGACTAAACAACTTTGCACGCAACCACTCTTAAAAAAAAATTATTACACAAATGACTTGCATCTCAATCATTGAGTTTATACCCAACAATGGAATACCAACAGGAATAAACCTCCTATTTTTCTGTATTATTTACCTCAAGAACTAGCCAAAGCTGGTCTCCATTTTTCACATCTTTCTTATAGTACATGCCATAGAATTTGACTACATTGGGATGATCAGAGAGAGCTTTCAAAATGTTGTACTCAGCTTCAATTTCTTCATCAATATCCTAGTGTCAAAAATGAGAAATACATAGCAGTTAACAGAGAGCCATTAAAAAACAACAACAACAACAAAAAAAACTCACAAAAAAACCCTACAAAGTATTTTCTGTTAAATGTAGTTTGAAACGATCCAAAGAAAAAAAACGAATACAGCATGAATATACAATTTAGAGAACTACAAAGCCTGGTTCTGTTTAGTGAATACAAAACAATTATTTAAAAAAAAATTCATTTTGTCTTTATCAATTTCAACTAATCAACATATGAGGTATGACAGAGCAGCCCTTGAAACACTGGGTAAGAAGCAAGGGTCCTGGAAGATAACAACCAATCCAAGAGCCACGAGTGTGCACTGGGATCCAAGAAACCAATGGTTGCCTTCTTGGCAACCCTGGGATACATTAGGAAAAACATTGCCAGCAGGTTGAGGGAGGTGATCCTGCCCCTCCACTCAGCCCTGGTGAGGCCACATCAGGAGCGCTGTGTTCAGTTCTGGGCTCCTCAGTACAAGAAAGAGATGAAGCTAATGGAGTGGTCCAGAAGAGAGCTACAAAGATGATGAAGGGATTGGAACGTCACTCTTATGAGGAAAGGCTGAGGGAGCTGGGCCTGTTCAGCTTCGAGAAGAGAAAACTGAGAGGGGACCTCAACAATACCTACAAGTGTCTGAATGGAGGGTGTCAAAAAGATGGATTCAGGCACTTCTCAGTGGTGCCAAGCAACAGGATGAGAGGCAACAGGCAGAAACTGATGCACAGGAAGTTCTACCTGAATACAAGGAAAAAATTCTTTACTGCATGGGTGACAGAACACTGGAACAGGCTGCCCAGAGAGGTTGTGGAGTGTCCTGCTCTGGAGAGATTCAAGAACTCTCCAGATATAATCCTGTGCCACGTGCTCTAGAAAGATCCTGCTTGAGCAGGGAGGTTAGACCATATGGCCCCACCACTGGTCCCTTCCAACCTTAACTATTCTGTGATGTCAAGGCAAAGCCAATGCAATCCACAAGTAGGTAGGTATGCAGATGCCTTGGGAAATTACATGTTACTGCCTTAGCCTTAATGGTAACCCCAGCTAGAAATGGTGCTATCTTTCTGTGCATGAACGAGTATGACTGCAGCCACACCTTACCCATTTGCCATCCCACTTTCTAGAATTATCTGGGAATTCTTCTCATTTTCTACTGTCATAGAAGCTGGTGACATCCATGGTCTGTCTAGGTTCTGCTACTGAACTATAGTAATTGTGGCTTTTTGTCACACTCTACAGACCTTGGACAGTGAGGGAAATCCTTTTGGAGGTGAGGACCAGTTTTGCCAACAGATGCACTGGGAGCTAGGCAAATCCCTTCTGACCAAAAATGGACACAGACATTGGCAGGCTTTGGATGACTTGAGCAAATCTTTCCCACCTGTGCACTGGAATTGCTCATTGAGGGGTGATGATTACACTGCATTTGAGTCATGCTGACAAAATATTCAATCCCTCCTGACAACAGATAAAGGCAAAGTATCTGCAGCTATTTTCCCTTCATTGTTTAGATCTCAAAAAAAAGTTAACATACTCATTTCAGATTTAAAACATTTTTAAATAGAATTTGCTGTTTACAACTACATAAAAAGTGAAAAATCCATTCTAGAATAAGGCTCCCTTACGAACTGCATTATCCTTATATATGGATTTCATATCAGTGAAAAGCTTCTACTCAGTGCCAAAAACCTGTCTCAGCAAAGCCAAATAGAAGTGACCATGGCAGAGAAAGGGGATGTTTTGTATTCCCAATGAATGATGCTCCTTCTCATTCTGTTCAACACACCTGCCCCAAGAGCACTTTTCTCACTTGTTTCTTACACAGGTCTCTCCAATATCGTCTTCAAGTTCCTCACACAAGCCTGTTGTCTTGAGACCAGCTTGACTGGTCTCCAAGAAACTCCTCTGTCATCAGTATCTTCATGAATCAGGCCATTAAACCTTCATATTAAGATTATCAGGATAAGTCTTTTCACAAGGAAGGATTATAAAGATCTTGTTATTGGAACAACTGAAAAACAGCAGGAATTTTCCCCCTTCTAAAAAAGGAGGAACTCATTTTAAGGTAATTTTCCCATAAGCACAACACAGAATACAGAAAAAAAATAAAAATACAAGGAAGGATGAAAGAACCGAAGTACTGAAGGTGGCAGACAATGGAAAGAAAAAGAGTGGAAGCAAGGATGAAGACAGAAAATGCATCTGGCAAAAATAAAAGAAAGGAAAAAAAATACAGTCAAAAGCCAAGAAAACAAAAACAAAGCATACAAGAGTTTTGACTGCCTTGGGGGAACTGGAAGGGAATTAGCCCACTGTCCTACTGTGAATTAATTGAGGTTTTATGTCTCCTGAGGGGTACTCAGGTTTTATGAGATTTTTACAATTATAAGGAGAAATTAAATGAATAGAATATTCATTCTGTGCCTACTAAAAAGAAAAATATTCCTTGGTATTTTATGAAAGAAAAAAACTTGAAATATTTGGTTGAATTTAGCATATTTGCCTTCAGAAAAGAACTGCACCAGAAATGGCAGACTGAAAATTTTCATCCTATATATAGAATAATTTGGCTAAGAGTTCTAAAGTACAATGGCATTTATTTATAGTGCTGAAGACAAGACTAAGCCTTCTCAGTTCCATCTTCATATATTCTCATTTCAACACCTTTGCTTTCCTGTTTCAGTTTCAAAAAGCTGAGCTGTTAGCCAGCAAAAAGTCTCTGCTCCAAAGGATTAAACATTAAATGCTTATTTCAATCTTATATCACCCATGATAATGTAGGTTCCCAGTTTAATTTTGAAATATCAGTTAAACCAAACCACATTTCTTCTGCTTTGTTTCCAGTCTACTTCTCAGGAGGCACAATTCTGAAACGATCTCCAAAGAAAAAGAATTGTAAAATGTAAAGAAGAAAATATATAAAATATCTTTTTCTTCATTGCAATGGCTCCCTCTGCAGCCATTAATAATACTTTCAGTTTAAATAAAAAGAACGCATTTATTGCTTTCACTTTATTTCCAATACAGGATTGTCATTTTTGCAGTAACATGGAGGTACAGCAGCTACTCCAGAGACCCTGTAAATAGAAGAGGGCAAAGAAGAACAGAGTTCTTAGAATAAAAAGGGTAAAACATTTAGTTACGAGTCAAGTCTTGGAAGAAAGATGTTGACTGCACTACTGCCATTTTTTCATTAAAATAAGGAATCTGCTTTCATCAGTTACACATTTGCCCATCTTTAATTTCTTATACTGCAAATTTATCCATTCTATTTCTTCCATCTACTTTACATTCTATTCCTTTCTCCTCCTTAATTTATTTCTCTTTCCTCTAGCAACAGCTTTGCTATTTCTTTTTCCTTCCTATCATCATCCTTTAATCTTTTTCTGCACCTCCAAAGTGTACAGAACATTAGAAGTTTCATTGATTCCTCCAGGAATTCCTGCCATAGCCAGCTGCAGCTTAAGAATCACTTCTGAACACTTCTGAAGCACAGGAAAGCAAAAGCATTTCCTGCCAAACAGGTATTTAGATGAACACCAATGGCAAGGAAGTCATGCCTATACACTGTAAGCATAAGAACCTTGTTTACAGAAAGCAATAGAGTCAAAAATAGTTTCCAATACAATAGTTCAATAGTTTCTTGAACTCATCAAGATGCTTAGCACTGGGCAAGTTATGTTTACTCTGGTTGTGGTATTGAATTGAGATGAGCACCCTTTTGTTGGTTTGAAAGCACACTGAGATAAAAAGCAGATCAGCAAGAAACACAGCAAAGATAATGAAAGATGCTATGTTTTTACCAACATATTTCATATTTTTGTGTCTATAAGATCATAATCTGACACTGTGAGATATGCAGAGATAGAAGAGCCCTGCGTGGCTGTGCAGCTCCAGACCTGTAGGGTCCTCACAGCATGGCATGCTTGCCCATTCCTGCTCAGACGTCATGCAATGGAAGCACACACCTCACAAACCTATACTGGGAGCACGGAGGATGAACTTTAAAGGGCCTCTGAAATAGGAACAGCTGCTTTCCCATGTTTTGTTCTCAAGAAAAGCCCCAAGCCATGTGCAGCACCACTGAAGTCAGTGGGGTGTGCCTCTACAAACCAGACTAATGTCCTTCCTAATTCTTTGAGCATTAATCTGCTACCCAGTAAATGTGAGTTATTGAGAACAAAACCATGCTCTACAACTTCATAATTCCACCTCCCAGTTGCCTGGTGCTTTCTGTGTAGAGCTAATCCCTTTGCATTTTCCATTTGAAAAGATGAATTCCTCTACATATTTTCACACATTCTGAAAACACAGAATGAACAACAACAATAAAGTATGCTATTTTATTTTTGAAGTATCACTCATAGCATGTAGCCCAGCTACAAGGGCGTACTCAGATGCATGAAGGTACAGCTTAAGTACTTAGAAGTACATAACTTCCTTGATGGCCAGTATGTCAAAAACTTGAAAAAAGGAAAGGGAACAACAGTAAAAACAGAATAAGCTAGGACTCCTAGTACTGAAAAGGAAAATAATCAGCTCTGCTTCTGAAAACAAGAGAAAAGGGCTAACAAAGTAAAAGTAACAAAGTTTAGGTATATTTGTGACTTTTACCATAAGCAACCACTTCCAAGGTGACTTATAAGAAAAATGCATTGATAGCTAGCCTGATACACAGTAGGCTGAAATAGTTTATTTCACTCTCACTTCTAATACAAATTATCTACAAAGATTAAGAGGAAAAAAAAGACTACATAAACTCACACTTAACCAAGTAATTAAAGTAACTTACATGAACAGGATCCAAAATTTTGACTGCTGCTTTGCTGCCATTTTTCTTATTTAACACCTTGAAAACTTTTCCATAAGTTCCTTTGCCAATAGTCTCAATTATTTCCCAGGTATCGGAAGGATCAGGAAAGCTATCAAATATTATTGTTTTCCCAGTCAACGGAAGCATCTCAAATGATGGCTCCTAGGAAAAAGAGATGTCAGTGTTCACTCAACAAATGGTTAACAACAATTTGCTTCCTAGAAATGGGAGGAGAAGTAAACATTCAAGCCTCAAACACTAGAAATGTTTTTGCATATAATGTGCATGCAAAGATAGCATAATGGACAAGAACTGCTGCACTTGAATTTCCCTTCATTTCATATTTTGTTGACTGCACAATAACAAATGAAGGTATGTGCAGTCAACACAGGATCAAATGAAGTGAAATTCAAATGATAATTTGAGCCAAATTCAAGTTTGAGTGAAGCCAATGGAAGCTTTCCCATACACTTAAATGAATATATATTGTCACTCTGGGATCTTTGGAGGGATAGCAGAATGAGAGTCAAGTTCATAAAATCCCAAAGAATTTAGGTCCATTACCAACAATCAAGCAAGAAGTGGAAAGAAACTCACACAAAACATCTTAAATAGTAGCATTAGGTTCACTCAAACTCTTGAAGCAATCATTTTTATAAACTTACTTATAGGATTTGAATTATGACATAGATCTCAAAAGGCTAAGAAGATCCAAGTGACAGATCCTTTCACAATGCTATCTATGATCTTCCAACAGTCAAGCACTCTCAGTCATGGACAACGTGCTTACCAATGTACACCCTTTAACAACTGGTTTACATCCTGCAAAGGAAACAGCTTTTACAATGATCAAATTGTACCCATCACGGACCAGGTTACACCAACACCCTGGTCCCTGATGGATACAATTCACCAGGAAATCTGCAGCAGTCTGTTGTGTAGTTGGTACTGCAGCCAGTACTGGCCCAGCTCCTTGATACCAAATACTGTGGGAATGAAATGACTCAATTTTACCTGATACAATGAAATCTCCCTTAATACTATTCCAGGTTAAGGTCAAAGTAAAGATCAAGATCCAGAGACATACAGCTTTAATAAGTATATCCACAGTTTTCCATTCCAGATTTAAAATTTGCTTCTTTCCTCTGTCCCACGAGATTCACAAAGACTCAACTCAGTCAGGACACTGACTGTAGTCTCTTCCTAAGGCATCACCTTATGCCTAGTCTTTATCCATGCCTTGGGAACTTCACATTCAGGCAAAGCCATTTCTTCCCCCCAAAAAGAACACGAATGAGTCACAGCTTTGTTTTTCTTTGCCTTTAAGGTAGTACTCAAACACAGTAATTCTGCTGGGGTTTTTTAATCACTTCATATATAAATCCTTTGTGATTAGCTTCTGCACTTTGCTGCAATTAGGGGGCTACATGAAACAATAACTAAATTTGGGATGATAAAGGGATGAGGATTCATAATCTCAAACCCTCGCTTTGAGGGTTTCAATAATGATAGAATTTCAAAATTTCTCCATCTAAGCTTTAGGGGTTTTTTAATTGAGGCCAACTATTTGTTTAAGATCTTACTGGATATTAAATATGTAACTAGTGAATTTTTTTTAATAAGAGGAAAAAAAGTAGAAATGTATCAGGGGTTGCCTTGATAAGAACTGAGACATCCAGGCGATATTGAAGCCTGTCTACATACAGGCTATTTTCTACAGAATATGTAATTGTCCATTGAAATCTAGAGCCTGCTATGTCTCACATTACAAGAAAACACAGGAGCTTCTGACCCAGGCAGTAGGAGATACGCGGCGCTGAAGAAAGAAGACTTAATTCCTCCCTTTCCAAGGTGAGCACTTCTGACATAGGAACTCAAAGAACAGCTTTACATATTAAGACTGTCCCAGAGCCAAGCAGGGAACTCTGATACCTTGAAACTCCAAATAAGCAAAGGTCCACCCTGCTGCAGGGATGTTTTAAATGAAGCAGAACACTCAAAGCAGCCATTTTCCAAGCTGGTGTTTCAGACAGCCTCCCAGGCTTCATTAACTCCCTATACATTGACAGAACGAAATCCATTGACTCCCAGTATCAATTGCTTATTTGTCTGCAGAGACCGGTACAATGAGAACTGTTAAAGCGCTAAGGAAACATGATCCTGCAGGTGCAATTTGGCTACCAGAGGAAAAGTGCTAGAGAAATTGCCATGTGCTTTTGTTTTCTTTTGAAAATCACACCAGCTGCACATCATCTAGTCTTAAGAAAAGTTACAACGTTAAAAAATATGCATTTGGTAGCTGTCATACTTAGTTCAATAATTTAAGAGTGCTATTCCAGAAAAAAAAAATATTCACTCTAGTTCTTTCTTTTGATTTACAGCTTCAAAATCATAACTTAAATAAATTATACTGAATACCATGTTTCCTCACTTTCACCAAGTTTAAAAACAAGTCCCTGCAGATAAATTGTTTAGTTTCCACTTCTATTATTAAAATATATATTAAACAGAATTATTTCAAGTGCTCTAATCTGGATGATGGATAATGTTTTATTACATCTCAGTGAAGCTGTGAAAGCTGATAATGATTTAACCTCATATTTCAGCAATAAATTGCACTGCTTCTGGAATATGTCTGTATGTCCAACCAACTGTATAATTTATCATATCCTTCACCATTAAAGATTTACTTAAAAGCCACCACACTTTACACCTTGATCCAAACCTCTAAGCTGGGGATGTACCCTTGAACCACTAGGAAAATAAGAACTTTTTAAAATACTTCTGGTGCGTTCAGTGTGACTGTTCACTCAGCTGCTGCTCAGATTTTGGCTAAGCTGCTGGTGAGGCCCAATGGATGCTGGGCACAGTGCCAGTAGATCAAAGCAAGAGTACCAAGTTGGCAGACAGGTGGCCTGAAAGAGTTCAATAGCCATTACGAGCATTACACACCACTATCACCAGCAAACCTCCGTCTCCTGACATCTTTCCTGCTGCAGTTTCCCCAGAATCTGCTCACTTACAAGAAATGGTATAGGCCAAAACTCCAAGCTGGAAGGTATAAAATATCAGCTTAGCCAAAAAGCTTTAGAAGCAAATCTAGCAGGAGCTGGACTGCCGTGGCCTTCCTGCTGCTTGGTGTGATAAAGGGAACACCTGTACTGTGACAGAGGAGGAGGGATAAGCAGTCTCTTACCCCCAGCTAGGTTTTATTTCTTTGGTTTTGCTGGGAGGTGTACAAATTAACACTTACAGGTTATAAATTGTGAAACCACATGGCTTGAATGATGAATAAATGAATTCACATGATAGACTGACCTAGGCAAAAGGGGATTGAGCCCCTCTTTGTGTTTGCTATAGTTCTTAATGAGCTCATGAAACAAAGTTTAAATCACAGACTACATTGTCCTGTAAGTTTGAGAGAGCCAAACAGACTGACACAGCAATTAAATTTAGGATATTCAAGGCAAAGAAAAAATAGATTTGGAGTTCCAAGAAAACAAGATTTGGGGTTTTATTGGTTTTGGTTGGTTGGTGGATTTTTTTATTTGTGAGGGGGATTTGGTGCCAGTTATAAGAACAAACTGAATGAGAATTCTTATGAGCCACTCTTGTGTGACTTTTTGCTTCACATCAAACATTTGCACCCTACACAGCAGACTTCAGGCCAAATATTGGAGATACCCAGAGATGCCCTGCGCAGCAGCTGTGCTGGCAAACCACTGCATTCTTCATCATCTTCAGTAGCTAGTCAGTTTGGAGAGAGAAGGGGAAGCCTGCTGAAGAACAAAGTATATCTCCTTGGATTATCTTACTGCTGCCAAGGCAACTCCATGAAGTACATTTATCACACCTAAAGCTTCAGACACAAACCAATTGCCCTGTGGAGGGCTTTTTAGTGAAGGCCACAGAGCATTAGAGACAACACAGTCATGTGGGAATAAGCAATTGGTTTTGGTTATGCCAGTTGGGTTGAAAGCACAATGGAGCCTGAATTTCACATAGAATATTATATGTTAATCCAATATTTTCACCACTGTTTCATACCACCTAATTGTGCAACTTTCTTATAAACTTCCCCCCCCAATAGTTTCTGAATGGACCTTCATCTCACTTGGGTGAAAACATACCCACCTCCTCCATAAAGAGCTAATAAAATGAGAGCCTCTTGCCTCACGTCATTCATCTTTCTCCACACAGGGAGCCTACAGGATTAGCAAAGCAGACATCTATTCACATTTAACTACAATTAATGCAGAATTTAGGTTCCCATCAGCATCTGGTCTCCTGGCTACCACAACTTTCTGGTCTTGAAAATTGGAACTAGGACCTCATTGGTTCAGTTCAAAACACACCTACTGAGGTTGTCCTCTGTTTTGTTTGTCCACATCACTCTCTCCCCCACACTGAAAACATTACTTATGTTTAATCAGACAGCTCCTGCACACATTCTACCCTGAACTGTGCCAGACATCTTCCTATATGTCATGACTGGAAGATGTCAGGTGCCAAGAACATTAGCACACATGGCGTATCAGGTCTGTTACCTCTCTGAAGGTGACACAATACATTCCTTCAGATTGTGAAACCTAAACCTCTTGCCTAATGGAAGCCAGAAAAAGTAATCACCCTAACAAAAACAAAACAAACAAAAAAAAGACAGCTTGTTATACAAAATAAAAAACTCCATCTCACCTCACTTTTTCACCCCCTTTATTGCTTTATTCAATATCTAATTTGGAAGTTCTTTGGTCTGGCACTGATCACAAGGCACAGTGGGACCTTCAAATACTTAATGCAATGGCACAATCAAATCCCAAACCACATTTCTTCTCGATTCATGAGTTATGCTACACTGACAAGTACTTAATAAGAAAGTTAAAGGCTGCCACATGGAATTCTCAAAACAGGCCTAAAAGCATGAGGCTACAATATGCCCTTCCTCATACTGGCACCTAGCAATTTCTGGATAAATGTCCAAATAATTTGATTATTCAACTAAGAGCATGGTCTGCAGCTCAGATTCACAGCTAGAGCTATAATGACTCATTTATGCAGTATATTATCTTAGCCATCATTCAAAGAGTAAGCTTCACTCTGGAAATTCAAATATCACTCCCCTTCAATTCTGGGGGAATATCTGGCCTCTGATTTCAATGGTGATGCAAACTATATCTGAATGGGAACTATACTCAAATCTAAGCTCAGTGTGAGCAGATTATCTAGTTTGACCATTAGTTAAAGACAAGTGTTTGTAGGTTTGCAGGCTGGTTTTTGGGTTTTTTTACTTCACTTGTCAAAAGCTGAATGCACTTAGCATTATAATTTCACTCTAAAACAACAACAAATTTGCATAATTACATAATTTTTGTACTCTCCATATTTCTAGACAAATTATCCTCTTCAACTGCACATCAATTTGCTTACTGCTTTCTACTCTATATATTTCCCATTGTTTTCAATTGCCCTTCCCATCTGCAAGAAACCCTCCAGAGGGAAAAAAGATCTCTTTAGTCCCAGCTATCGTGGATAAAGAATAAAAATCAACAACCTTCTCTAACAGTCAGTCCATGTTTTTCGCTGTTGTGTGCTTACATGAGTAAGAAAGACACAAGACATCAATTTAGGTAGGCTTCACCTAAGCTGATGTGTAGAATACACCTACTGGAACCTAAGTTAGATGCTATAATTCCATTTCAGTCAAAGCAATAAAAAACTGATTCACCTCACCTGGTTAGTGTTTATCTTAGCATAAGACTGCTTAGTCTCTAGACACTGTTGATTCTACTGGCTAAGTTTCCATTTCCTACAACAGGAGCCCAGGCACACTGCTTCAGATGCAGACATGCTAAGGTAAGTTAATTCATCTACTTAAATGCTGGAAATAGAAAGTTCTAGCTTGACAATTGACAAAATGAGTATCAGCTCATACTACAGCCAGGAAAACTGCAAGACAGCCACATCTCATCATCTGAAAGCTGTCAGGCAACTTATACGTTGCCTAATGATGCACAAACAAGGCAAGCACCATGCAATGACATTGCCAAGCAAACTTTGAACCCAGCAACCAAATCCTAAATTAATGTAAATGCAGGAATAAATGGTAATGTAAAGCATTTGGAGGCGAGGAGTGGTGATCAATTTAGGCAAGTATCAGACAACATATCTCCTAGGCACAATTCAAAGTATATACATCAGTCTTAGGGCTGTTCACAGAAGAAACTGATCTGATTTTGAGGCCACTTTTTAATGTTTAATCTCTGAAAGGCTGGGTAACTGCTTCTTTTGTTTCTAAAAACACTTTTTTTCTTCAGTGACTTATCCAGTGACAACTTTCCCAACAAAGCAAGACAGCTTTTAGAGACATTTGATGCCTCTGGACTCCTTGACCTTTGTAAAACTTCTACACACAGCAGAGAAGCAGTACTGTGTGGTACCAGTACCTGATCTCCTTCTATTGATAAATGCATATTGGGTGTCCACACTGACATTTCATCTGCCAAATATTATTCAGCTGATCTTGACATTGCTGCAGACTGAATGGGCCAGGCCTGCTCATGGGAGGCTCCAACACATCACTCTCTGTATGTTCTCAGAGGGCACAGATGCAAGGGATCTACTTCAGTGCTAGGTTCCACCTTGGTTTCCATCCATTCCCTGCCATGCCCCAGTCAAAGTCACACTGCATGCTGAGGTTTACAGTTCTAAGGTAACTCCATTGGAGGAGTGGATTTTTTTAAGCAATGGGTTAAAGGATCAGTGAGGGCTGTAAGCATTCAATCTATTCTCATGCATAGGGGCTACCCACTAGATTGCAATCCTTCAGAGTTTAAACACGATACCAGTACAGAAGCCAAATCTTTTTTAAAGCAAATCTTTAGTTAAAGAAAGAGGGTGTGAAAAGAACAAGGAAACAAAATGCTACATTTAACTACTGCGCCAATTTTAAAAGCTCTGATGTTTTGAACACAGACAACAGTTAAAGGTTTTTGTGGCAATTGTCATACAACAGACAATATTTATGCAGGGGCATTACAATCACAAAACAAGATTAATGTTCATTACCAAATTGTATTTGGACTTTGTGCCACCAGAAGTAATGAACTGACATTAACAATCCATGAAGTGAATTATATCCAGCTAATTTTGTGGCTCCCAGAAGAGAGGTACTGCAAAATGATGAGAATAATTTTTCAATGACTAAACACTAGATCAATATATTAGCAAATAACTTGGTTTTTGAAGCTAAAGCATCACTCAATTTTCCCATTTTAACACAGTAAAACTTTATAAAGCCATAAAATTCTATATGGTGTGATGTCACTCACTCCGTATTTCTCACAACTTCTAACAACGGAAAAGTGGCAACTCAAAATTAATTTAGCTGCTATATCAATGAGCTTTGTCACGGTTTGAAATTAAGGCGATACGGTAACCTGATAGCAAGATAAGGAAGGCATTGCGGACAACAAGCAAACTTGCTAGCACTTAGCATTAGCCGACAAGAAGTTACGGGGTGCGAGCGTACAGTGGGCACGGTAAGAGCGCACACGCGTCCTGCCGGGGCCACGGCCACGGCCACGGCCACGGCCACGCCAGAGCCCCGCCTGTCCCGCGGCGGGCAGCGCTTTGCCCTGCCCCGGGAGCGCCCGGTTGCCTCACCGCGGGCACGACGCGGGCCAGGCATCTCTCCCGACTACTCCGCACGCGTTTCTTATGCAGAAACTCACTCACAAGAAGGATGGGGGGGGGGGGGAAGTTAAAAAAAAGTTTAAAAAAAAAAATAGGAAAGGGGCGGGGGGGGGGGGTGTGCAGAAAAAGTGCAAACAAGCAGGATTCATCTGAAGGAGAGATCGCAAAAGCCAACCCGCACATGCCCCGGTGCCGGGAGCTCCCGGCTCCGCGCAACCCCTGTCCGCCCCGCCGCTGCCGGGAGCGCCCGTCCCGTCGGGACCGGGGCTGCGGCGGGAGGCGCTGGCCCAGCCCGGCCCGGCCCGCACCACCCCCACGGGGGCAGGGCCACCATCCCGCGGGGGCCGCCCCGAAGCCCCTCGGCGAGGCGTTGGCCGCCGGGCAGCGCGGTTCCCCGGCAAGCCCCCGCTCACGCACCGGCGGCGGGACTCGCCCTGCTTCCCTGCCCGCCGCTCCCGGCCGGGGATTACCCGCAGCGAAACCTCCGGTCCCCGCAGTGCCAGCCCCGCCGAGGGGGCAGGGGCCGCGCCACCTCCGGCCGCCGTGCCTTGGCTTCGCCCTCCTCCTCCTGCGGACGGCCCCGGCCCGGCTGCGGTCCCGCCTCGGGGTCAGCGGCGGATGAGCGCTTTGCCCCGCTAATCCCCCGCAGGCAAAGCCAGGAGGGCTCGGCCCGCCCCGGGCAGGGCGCGGCGGGGGCGCCGGAGCGGCCCGGGCTCGCTCCCGGCGGGACAGCGGCGGCAGCTGAGCGCGCAGCCGGGCCGGCCGCGGCCGCTGGGGATCCCGGGCCGGCCGCCTCCAGAGCCGGGTCACAGCCCCCGCACCCTGATCCGCCCCGCGGGGATTACACGGCGCCGGGCGGCCGCCGAGCGCCCAGCCAGGCTGCTGGCCTGGCACGGGAGAGCTGCGGCTCGTGGCCTTAGGGCTGCCCATGGCTGCGCTGCCCTGAGGAAACCTCATGGACCTACCTGGCTCTCTAAAAATAATTCACAGTTGGTGCACGCACCGAGCTCACATTAGTACCTGTTGCAGAGGTGACTACACCACAGCAGCAGAAGCTAAGCGTAATAACATAATAGCAAGAGTGAAGTTGCAAGACAAAGTACTCAAAAGTTGGAAATGGATGGGTTTTAAAAGTACAGCTGCTATGCGGTACATGAACCAGGCTTTAATTATGCTGGTTACATTCTCTTTGCAAGATCCATGACAAATTCACTGCAAAAAAGCAGCCAAACTCTATCAGCACTGGGGACCGTGTACCTCCATCACAGGATTTGTCTGTTGTGTTAAGTTTGTCTCCTTTCATTTTTCTGATACTATTTGAACCTGGGTTTTGTTGTCAGACAGGTCTGACACGAGCTATCTGCATTCTACATCTTTCTCAAAAGCAGAGTAGACACCATGTAGTTCATGGATGGCTTCTCTGTGTGAATCTGCCTATAACAGGTATGGCTACTTATCCCATCCCATCCCAGCCATCAAAATAATCACACTGACAAGAAACCTTATGTAATTCCTCCCTGTGGAAAAATCAGCAGCAGAAACTTCTGAAACCCCAAAGCTAAACAGCCATGAGCCAGATATGTATAAGGACAAAAGAAAGGAAATCTTTGATTTCCTTCATCCAAATACTACTACTGCTTTATTGTTTAAAAGTTGTTGACAGTTTTAGACTGTGCACTGCATTATGCATATAGAAATTTATGAGGGATAGTTTAACATCCCATATAGACTTTATTAGCTCCTTTTGTTGCTGGCTGGTCTCTCCCTTCATAACAGTTCCTCTTTCCCCGATTGAGACCCTATAAAAATACAAAATGAGCTTCCAAGTTTTATGATCCCATTTTACTAATTACAGTTGGAAGCACTAGCATAATAGGGCCTCAGTTGTAAAAATATCCATATCTTTTAGGCTCAAATCACTGCAGGAGCAACACTCAGTGAAAGACTCCCTGAGCAAAGCTCTCATTGCGTTTGATTGTGCTCGGGCATGCCTGGCACCCCACTACTTTTGGCTGCGTGTTTGGTGGATGGCAAGTTACATACAGAAGCATGACAGTCTAATCCTCTGATCATGCAGAAGCTTGGCCAGAGTGCACCATCAGAAAAAGGCTATAAGCCTCTCAGTGGAAATTCAGGTGCAAAAAGTAGCAATGGGTACTCACAACTCCTCTCCCTGGAAGAACTTGCATGCATCCGAGACCTGGAGCAAGGCGCTGAGAAGTGTTTAGACACAATCATGGGAACCAGAAAAGACAGCAACATCAGTAACATTGGCTGTTATGTCCCTTTCCACTTCTAGCAGTGCTATCATAAAACCACTGCTGCCCACCTCATCTAACTCTGGCTGGGTGCTGACGTTACCATCCCTTAGCTCTGAAGACCTAAAATTCTCTGAGCACTCCCTCTGTCAAAGGGACCTCAAAGGCAAAACGCTGTGATAGGGCTCAGATAAACCACTTGGAGTACTGAACACACTTATGTCTTCTGCATGAATTAATTTTTCAGGTGAACTGGTCTGTGAAACTCCAAATAACTTGTATCTGTTTCATTTAGGTAATCGTGAGCAATATATAAGTAAGTAGTGGCGGCCTGTTGCTGCAGAAAGGGTCCTGGTTTAAACCTGTTAAAGTCATAACCAGTGTCCAAGGCCTATTGAGCTAGGCACTGTTCAAGCAAACAGGGAATTTATGCCCCTAGGGAATGACAATCTGTGTATCAAATGGACACTGACTGTGCTGGAAAATTTAGTCATGAAATGATTATGTGACATTCAGTGTCATGCAGCCTAGCCACATTTCTCCTTTGCCTTTATTTTCACTCCTTCATGTTCTTTTTCCATCTCAACCTGCCTTGGCTGTTGACTCTCATTTTCCCAAAAAATTACTGCTTTGCTTTTATCTAGAAAGCCTTTCAGATGAGATTTCAAAGTTCTGTGATAAATATGGGTATATGCTTTCTCTGCCCCAAAATAAATTTGAAAAGATTAAGGACAAATATTATGTATTGACAATATCCATATATATATATATATTAAAAGATAAATGAAGTGCGATCGTCTCCAGCTGTACCTGGTATGAGGTTATGCTTAATGCCACAAGACAGCATCTACACTACACTATCTTTTTAAGAGATTGTGATTAGATTAGTTTCAGACTTTCTCCTTGCTGTTCAATACAGTTTTTACCTTCATTAGAAGTGTTGTGGGTGCAAGTCTGAAAACTATTTTTAAGTTACTATGTGACAAATATGAAAGCCATATGAACAGACAACCTTTCAAAGCATCTTCAACATTGGATCACATTAGGTAGATGCTTTTAGAATGTCTTACTCTTCATTATTAAAATGTAATGGACCCGAAATATACATAAATAGAATAGATGTCTTTTACTTGAGAACTGATACATTCAGACTTCTACATTCTTAGAAGCTTCTAATAACAAAAAGGAGTGGGGAGGGGTAGGGAGGGTGGGAAAGATGCCCTTGTGATTAAGGCAACAAATTAAGGCTATAATTTACTTAAAATAATATTTTCTGTATTGTGAAAGACCACACATTATCCAAATAAAGTCAAGATGCAGATAGGCAGGACACGGTGGACCCTCCCCTACAAAAGGAGGTCCTTGGCTGCTAGGCTCCAAATCCTGGACAGAGCTCAGCCATAGAAAATTTGTGGGACCTAAGGCATATGTTCGTGCTTTTTATCTATTTTTTAATCTTAATAATTGATCTTTTAATAGTATTCTACTCAGTAGGAGTTGTTTTGATGGCTAATGAGGTACATATGCAAATAACAAGTGACACACAAAAAGATCACGAGATATATAAATAATAACTTAAGAAAATAAACAAGCATGCTTAACTATCAGAAGACCACCACTATAAGAGTCAAAGAACTTACCTCTCTGGGGACGTGCTTTTTGACCTCTCTGGCTCCTTAACTGAGCACAGCCTGTAGCAAATATAAGGAACTCCTCCCCTTTGGTGTTTATTACAGACAAGCAGTACTTCCTGCAACACCTGAGTAAATATCCTCTAGGAAAACCACCACTGAGTTTGTCTACATCTAGCTCAGTATTCTTTTGATCATAAATACCATCTACCATAATGAATTTTCAAGGATGTCCAAAAGCATAAGTTATTTATTGAATGCATAGTTTTCTCTAAAGCAACCCTGAGTTTTGCCAGATATTTTCTTTAGTTGATCAAAAGAGCTCTGTAACCCCTTTTGAAGGTCTTAGATGTGTGATCCTTGTAATCACATTTAAGGGGCTGGTTAGCTCAGGAGATTGTTAATAGGATACAAAACCTTTAACATCCAACCCAGATCACTGCAGATGAAAAGCTGTGACTATTCAACTTTTTCACGTCCCATGACTTAACTTAGTTCCTAAAAGAGAAATGTTTGTATTCCTTCAAATTTAAAGAATGTGTTTTTCAGACTTTTTTTTTTTTTTTTAAACTGCATGTATAATACAGAACATTTGACAAACAGGAAAATAATTTAAAGGCTCAGTGGTAACTAATGAATCCAATTAAATCTGCAATCAAAAGAATTTTGAAATTTCCCACTCTAAAACTGTCTCCACAGTCTCAACAAGCACAGGAATTGCCAAAAAGTAAGAGTGGTTTAGGAAGCTGACAGTTCTTCACTAAAATGTGCTTTTGTAGGTCCCTGTCATTAGACCCAGGAGCTGCACATGTAGCACAGAAGTATTACCTTTGAATGGTGATAGCCTAACTTGCGCTTATTGATTCATATTTAACAGGTTAAAAAATGTTACAAGTAAAATGTGCAAGACATTGTATTGAAATTTCAGAGCTGTTTCTGTTTCACTGGGTTTGAGGTAGCAAAGTTTTCGGGTTTTGCAGGTGTTGTTTTTCCATCTAAGAAAAGTCCTAAGTTAGACACAGTTTGAACTCATGTCTCAAAGTCAGTTTTTAAAAAGTGCTCCTAATTGTTTTAAACAAAATATTAGGGAAAAGATGCATTGGAAAATTTGTGATATAAAACCTTCTACAGTTCTAAAAAATTGCAGTAGAGAAGCTCAGGGACCAAGTGATAAATGCAGAGAGCTGTGCTGCAAAATGCATCCTGGCCTGGTGTCAGCACTGACTTAGAGAGTACCCTTATCCTTTTCTTGGAACACACTGATCACTAAAATAACATTAAAGGATTTTGCTTACGTGCAGTGATGTCAGCCAGTAAGAAGGTGTTGGGACATCTGAGGATTGCTGCCTTCTGCATACCTGGGGGTAAGGGAAATGCCAGTCTTGAAAATGTGCAGGTAAAGATCTGGGGTTGTGGTACTGCCATTTCTGACTGTGCACAACAGATCCCTCAGTCATGAAGCTGTCTTAAAAATTGTGGGATTAAAAATCTAAAGAAAGCAATAAACAACACCAGTCACGTGGGTAATATTGGTCACATGGGTCATCTTGTTAGTCATCTTGTTAATATAGCAGTTCCCAAACTAACTGCTTAGAGACTTTGGGTTTGGAACTTCATGGCTTTTTGCAGCATCTTTTTGAACCAGTTGTACAGAGGGTCTCACTTGTATCCTGAAATAGCAGTGCCTGTCTTATGAGGTGTTATGTATATTTCTTTACAGTTGTTGTTCTTCCCAGCCCTTGAAGGTTTAGGTGATCAGCAGTCTGACATTAAGTAAAATACCTATTAAACAAATACCACCGTTGACACTACTAAACACAAGAGTACTTTGGTATATAAATAGGACTGTGAACTAGTGAAGTATAAACAGCATCAGGGTATTGATAACTGAAGCAGTTAAATTGATTTTTGATATGTGCATCTAATTAGCATATAGCATTCAGTCTTTTCAATTCATTGCATTCCAGGTCCTGCTATTTAACCTTTTTTTTTTTTTTTTTTTTTTTTTTTTTTAATGGGACAAATAGAAGTCTTTTCCTATCAGGTGATAAAAGAAGACTCAGTGTTGAACAAGTGCATTTTTTCTTCTGCCTCTGAAGGGGGTCACAGTGCACAAATGGAAGTGTCAGCCAGCAGTGAGTGATAGATGTCATTTTGTACAAATGAAATGGAGAGACAATTTTGCTTGTTCAGTAGCCAGAGCACACACATTTCTGTACAGGTACTAAAGACATTATAGTTTATCTAACACCAACTTCTCTCAAGACTGTATCAGTTGCAGAAGTCCTGGCAAGAGTCACAAGGCACCAGATCCTTAATCTGTGGATTTACTGGATGTTGAGGTTACCATTTGGAAAAATTATACTACTAATCTTCATAATATGTAAAGAACTGTAAAATGTAATTTAAATATTCAGCAATGAGATGGAAAAGAATGGTAACCTAAACAATTTCATGAGCTTTATTTGGCTATAACTTTTTTTAAAATAACTTTTTTAAAGCAACTGCCTTGATTTTGAATGGAACTTACGTGTGAGGTTTGGAAATGTGCTCAAAATACTATTCTTGGACAGTTTGAAGTTTGGAATATTGCATAATGTCCAGAATACTTCCAGTGGATAGACAGAATGTGTCCAACATCTTTTGTTTTACACATTTTTTCCCCTGTTTCAGACATACCATGAGCTTGCTGTCAGTCTTTCTGATTGGAGCCAAAGGTAACAATCACAGACTTCGCACACTTCACAAATACACACTTCATTAATCCCAAACAATTGCAAAAAAATAAATAAAACCTAGAAAATATTTGTCTTTTAAGCAAAAGAAGAGACAGACACAAAAAGAGAATGACAACATAATCTGAGAGTAACCTGGATGGCTTGTTCTGGAGTTTTTCTCCATTATTCTACTCGTACTATTTTGAATTCCTCAGCCTCCTAATCCAGAGGCACGCCACAAATTAGTTTTATAAACAATTTCCTATTCATGAGCCTGTCATTAATCTCTGAGGATGTTCCAAAGATAGCTGTTGGAGGATTTGGATTTGTCTTTTTTTTAATCCAGTTAGGGAGTGTAGCAAACAGTGACACAAACAGGATTACATTTGGAAGCGTTCTGCGCCTGGCTATGCGAGTGGCACACAGACACAGACACGCTGAGCTCTGCTTTCCTGCTCTGCAGTTTGCTGGCTTCCCAGCTGCTCCTCCTCTTCTTTTCTGATTGATTGTAAACACATTTGAAAAAAACATATTTATTTTGAAAAAAAAATCAGATTAAAAAAAAAAAAAAGAAGTAAAGGAGGAGGGAAGCTGTGTGCCATCCTGATTTTAAACTTCTCTGTCGTTGTTACCACACTTGTGTCCCAGTGCTCTACTGTTAGCTGGATGTGCATTTCCAACACTCTGTTCCCCTAAATGATGCGAAAGCCTTTTAATCTCATCTGGTAGCAGGAGCAGAACCAAACGTCCTCTGCTCTCACAGAGTACTTCCAACATTTCTGTGGTGATGGCTTTTTAAAAGCAAATAGTTATCAGGATTTTGTAGGTAATAAGCATTTTTTGAAAAAAACCATGAATTTTTAAACACCAAGGGTAACTTAAAACACTGAAATGAAATACAGAAGGTACCAGTATATTGTCCATTTCAGATTACCTTCAAATCAAGGCAAAGAATTTAAAACAATGAAAATCTGTTAAAGCATCAATAATTCTGTGTTCCTGGAAGTAATAATTGCATATTGATTATGGCAGCCGATGTGCTAAATGGTCCCAATTGATCATCTCTCTCCATTATTTGTAACTCCCTCAATTTCTGCTATTAGCTGTAAATGGTATCAGAAAACAATTTTGCTTCCCAGCTGCTGTCAGGAATAAAATTCTTTACAAGAAAGAAAGTTTGATACAGACTTCCATTAAAAACATGCCTGGTTTTGAATGGTTTTTAAGATTTTGAAACCTACATGTAGCCAGATTCAAGTCTGTCAAATAGTGATGAGCTGACTTTATAGATTCTGTGGACTAATAAAAGATATTTAGAGTGACTGGCTGTGGTATTACATGTAAGCTGTTATAGGTAGCAAGGGTTCGCATTTAAGAAGATACCTGATAACATATTCTGTCAAACACTCATAATCCAGATAAACTTAATAACTTCTCTTGTTTTTCTGACTAGAGGCCTAGTTTTCAAATGTACCTTATCTGTACTATGTTATGATTTGCATGAAAATAAAAAATCACAGAATGCATTTTCTAAGTTTATGTATAATTTCTGCATTAGGTAGTATTGATTTTGCTGCTGTACACTTTTGCCTCAGATGGTATCTGACATGATTCGATATGAATTCTAAGTCACAACAACATGTCAGTGTAAATTGCTTAGATCAGCTCTGAAGGTTTCAATAAACAAGATCTAAACTAAATGAAAAAGCCAACATTCAAAACCCCAAAGCAAATGGTCAAAAAAAGTCAGGTAAAAAGTTTTCTCCTTCACATTTTCTAGATAGGAAAGAAGACTGTACTCTGCGTGTTGTTAAATAATACACCTTTGCAAAGCTGAGGTAAACTTATCTGGCTGTTCTTTAAAACATTTAAGTTGCAATTAGTGTAATGGTCCAGCAGTTTCTGTGTCTAGCTGCCTTCCAGTGCCAGAGTTAGATCTTCAGTTTGCCTTTTAAAATGTCTTTTTAAAAGAGATTGTTAAGAAAACCTGCAAAGGAGCTCTAATGGATCTAACCCTGTGGAACTTTTCAGTCCTGAAGTTGAAAATTGTCTTTATGAAAGTGCTATAAGGTACAGGTTGAGTGGCATAAATTCTGTTCCTCAAACTCAGCAGCTTTTGCAGCTGCTAGGGCTGAAAAGTCCCAGAGGAATGGATCATGCAAAGTGAAATTTAATTTTAATTCCCTCTAAATTATGAGCATCATGTAGGTGATGATTTTTTTCCTTACAAAGCCCTGTGTGAACTGGACTTTGAACTGGTTTTCACACCAGAGCAGTGTCTCAAGGGGTGAGAGATTGGGGCTGAAGGTGTGTTGCTGGAGGTTGAGATAGGGTTGTTTCACCCCCCATTACAAAGGTAGCACTGAGAAGAGTAGCTGTTTTTAAGATATAATCTGGCCTCACGCACAGGCAGTCTGAAACACAGCCTGCTCTTAACTCTGTGACCATAGTAACATTATCTAAGCTCAATACGTAATATAATAGATAATAAATAGATACAATAATATATAATAACTAATGCTTTGTTCACCTTCCTCACCTGTTGTTACACAACTGTGAGTCCACAAGCACACTATTTGGAAAGACCAAACCATAGATTCTTATTCCAGATGTCAAGCCAGTCCCAAATGAAACATTAGGATGAGGCATTTCATATGTGGTTGTCTTATCCCATCTCTATCTGTTACAGTGCTTCATGCACCTTTCTGTGATGGAGCTGAAATTGCTCACTGTTGGAGGCCTGACCCTAGACTGGGTAGCCCACAGGTTTGGTTCACGCCTGTGAAAATTTGGTGTTCCTGCTGCAGCCTCTTGGCCTCAGGATTAGGGTGTTTTCCTACCCTGTCTCTGCCTTACACAGTCTCCTGTGGAGAGCATCCTCAGCACAAGCCACGATTGTCTGCTTTATCCCTTTTAGCTAAAACATAAAGAGTAAGTCATTGTTTCCACACACAATTGAGACAACAATGTGATTTTTGACTTTTGATAAGCCATGCAGAGGTCAGGTCTGCTGCTGCTGCCTTGTGTGCACTGCCATCCTCAATCAGCCTGTCTAGTGCAGAAAGGTTGTTCTTGGAGGTGGTTTTGTGTCCTGAGGTTCTGACTTTGATTGTGGCAGCTGCCTTACTTAGCAGGCACGGCGGGATGCAGAGGGAAAGCAAATCGGAGCAGCGGGGGAGGCTGGTGCTCGCCGCCGGAGCACAGTGAAGAGCGGGGCCACCCACCGCTCCCCTGCTGCCATCTGACAATTGAGCTCGGATTTCTACCTTCAGGTCTGCTTGAATCCAAAGAGAGGAGACGTGTGTAGCAGAAAATTGCATACAAACTTTCCGCAAACACAAACGATTTTGTTTTGGATTTTTGTTTGTTTGTTTGGGTTTTTTTGGTTTTTTGTGTTTTTTTTTGGTTGTTGTTGTTGTTTTTGTTTTGTTTTGTTTTTGTTTTTGTTTTTTTTTTTGTTGTTGTTTGTTTTTTTGTTAAAAACAGACTTCATCTTAGGAGAAATTCCAAATCTCACCTAGGAGAGCTTTGTGTGCATTTCCCATGCAATGCAAACCTCCTACTCGCTCTGTTCGGGAGTGCTGGAAGGACAGTGAGCCTGCTCCCTGGGCCTGTCTGACTTGAGAAGGAACTCCAAAATTTTTTAGGTGAAAGCTAAGTCCTCTAGTTTAGTGTTCAGAATTCTAGTGCATGCAAGTGTGAACAGTTAATTACTATGGTTGTATGAGGGAGTTAGCTGTGGCACTGTTTTCTGATTTCGGAAGCACATGTGTGTTTCTGATTATCAGAGGCACCTATTAAGATTAGCATTCCTAACTCCAATGTCATTCAAAGTAACAGTAAGACTTGTGTTGGTGTGGAATGGGCTGGGGACTGACCCTTGGCAAGGAATACTTCTAGAAGAAAATGAGTTACTTCCCTTATTGCCTTTTTACATATAAGACAACAATAAGAAGCTATACTTTACACTTTCTGGCACAGTTTATGCCTAGGATTTATGAGTATGCTGCAGTCCACACACACATCATCAGCCCATTGCCAGAGGTGTTGCAGTAGGCAGGAGAGATCTCAATGCTCACAGAGAGCAGGCAAGATTTCGCTTCTGAAATCTGATACAGAAGACCCACTGCACAGAAAGCATCAGAGCATCTCGGGTGGCTGTCTCAGAAGGAGCAAGGCGCAGGATATGATGTGTTTTGCACCTGTTATGCAACAGAGAACAATTTGCCAATTAATTCAGGTAGAAGAGATAACATGTCTTGGATTTCCTGCTCTTAATTTATTGAACAGCTAAGCCCTTGGGACTAATAAAAAGTATTTCATCCACCTGCAGGAGATCTACAGTTTCTGATATAATAGAAAAAATACCAGCTCTTAGAATGGCAAAGGATCATTAACTGATGGAGACTTTGTATGAAGAGCATTTCTGTTGGACTATTTAGATAAATGTTCTATCTTACATTCCAATTGTACTCCCCAATGGGTAAAAAAATAAACAACAAGGTACATGGGTGAACATTTCCTCATTTTTTTACCACTGTTTCTTGACCAACCATGGGAAAACAAGATAGGAAATAGCCTTTCCATCTTTCACTTTTTTTTCAGGCATGTAGGTGACAGGAGACTTTAATTTCCTAGGCATTTGTTACATAGGATTGCATGCTAGGACCTAGGCGATAAGCTCAAGTGTCTTAGGTATTAAACCATGACTGAGGGCATATGAATACAGAGGACTCTATGTGCTTACTTAGGAAATAACTGAAAAAAACTCATAGGAGACTAATTCAGCTGCTAGTTTCTTCTTCTCTGCAGCTTCATTATACAAATTGGAAGAACAGGTAATACAATAGAAACTCTTCTGGCTTGACAATGAATTCCCAGAATCTTCTCACTTTCAAACTAATAAATAAATCAAATGTTCCTTATTCATGAAGATGGCAGTACCATCTTACAATGCTTGCTCTGATGCCAAGTACAGTTTAACTAAAACATAGGGCCTTTTTGTTTTTCACTTGGGGACAGAGGGTTTATTGAGGTCACCAGGTGCTCTAGAAGTGATAACATTTTTCTGCAAAAGGCCATTAAAAAAAATCAATGTTGAGTTAATATTCTTCAAAGAATTGGGTTTTTTTTAAACTAGTTCTAGTTTGTACCACATTTATTGAGCTTCTTCTGGATGGCCTGTACCAAATCTCAGATGATTATGCAAGTCCTGATTTTTGTCTTAAGTTATGACAAGATTTATTTATCAGGGTCCTTGTAGAGTTATTGTCAGATAGATCAATGAACCACTGTCTTGCCTCTTCTTAGTCATTATCTCTTTTTCCCTCTTTTCAAAATAGGCATCTCTGTCTTCAGTAGTTTTGAGGACACATCCTCAGTCTGTAAGGTTCAGTAGTGTAGTGTAGTAAGGTGTAGTAAGGTTCAGTCTCAGTTTTATGAGATTCATAACTGAAAGCTTCAAACCAAACTGCAGACATGTCTGTTTTTTAGTTGAAATAGTTATGCTTTCTTCCACAGACAGAAGGTGGTATCTGCAGAGATGTGAGATGTGTCACGCATGAGATTAATCTTACAGAAAACTGAGAACGAAACGAAACCTATTTAGTTTGCGGAGTAGCTGAGGTCGGAGTCTGTAAAAACCATCCACACTGAAGCGCCTGGTGGTGAAGTCCCCAGCACAGAATGAAGTGTTTACAGTCAAAGGCATGGGAGGTTCATGTCCAACCTCCAGCTTTCAAAGAGCTTCTGAGAAGCCAAGCTGATTCATGTGGCTTCCAGGAAAACCTCACTGAAAGTGGCTTTCTTACAATTCTGACTGGAGCTGCTCAAAAAATGAATTACAGCTTCTCTCAGGCTTGAGTCTCCATTATCTTGGTCACCCTAGGTCAGGTTTGTTGTCATCCAGGTTGGTTGTTGTCATGGGTTAACATAGTTTGGATTTCTTTGGAAAGGACAGACCTATCAGGAGCCAGTTCTTGGTTATTGGCATGTGGTTTAACCACTGAGAAAACAGGATGTGACTTTTGGTAATACCCATATGAAGCTGGGAATGTGTGGGAGCCTCCTTCTTTTCTCCGGGTGAGCGACCAGGTAACATTCTGCGGGAGTTGGGCTGGGCCAGGCCCCGCTGCCCCTGGGCAGCCAGGCTGGGCCCAGCCGGGCCTCTGGAAGCCGCTGCCCCGCAGGGGAGCAGCCTGGCTGTGCCTGGCCTGGGAACAGCAGCAGTGAGGGAGGGGAGGAAAAGCCCTGGCAGCTGCCCGTGTCACCGGCCAGGGCTGGGAGGGATGTTCCCCTCGCTCCTTCCTCAGGCCTCAGGGAGCAGCTCTGAGCGGCCCAGGCCACGAGATCGAGGGCTGGAAGAGAAAGCATCGAGCAGCCTCTCCACTGGCATGGCCTTGAGATCTTTGCAGCTCCCTCCGGCAGGGACCACGTGCCCACCGCAGGTCTGGGCAAGCTTTAACTCTTTCTGCCAGCAAATGAACTTCCAGAGCACCAGCCCTTCCTGGAGTGAGGACAGACAAAGTGATTGAACCATAAAGAGACACAGCATGGAACTGAAGTCAGTGAAGAGCGAGTGAAAAGACTATTTGGGGTAAAGGAGGAGGAGTGGCCTAATTTGGCTGGACATTTCTGGTAAACTACAGAGACTGAACTGTTGGTTTTTCCTGTAACATATGAATGCTATTTGGGGAGGATGTAAGATGCTACTTAAAGGTGATACAAAGCTCTTCGCTCCTAAGGAAAAAGGAGATTTTTGGGTCTTGAAATGAAGATGATTTTTGAAATAGAAGAAGAGAATCTCTGTGTTATACTAGAGGAAGCATCCTTAAACAGTATGTCTAATAAGCAGATATGACCCATGTGCAGTGTTGGGAAAGCTGCTAATGGGTAGGATGTCACAGTATGCAGAGGTTCCTTTCAGGTCCTTGCAGATGTGTGGCATGGGAGCCACCAGAGGACTGTTTCTCTTGTGATGATGTCTCTATGGAACCCAGAGAAACTCCTTTCCTAAAGAACTGATGAAAAATTATTTTTAAATGGTAAAACTGACTGAAAGTACAGGTCTTGTCTTTTTATGTTGGGTGTGGGAAAGTGTACACTTGTGTAGGGAGGGAAGGATGTTTTGAAGTTTTCATCTGATTTTTTTTCCTTTTTTTCTATTTTCATTCTTTTAGTGTGTGTAAATAAACTATCCTTGTAATTTTAAGGTAAGCCTGTTTTGCTCTTTATGTTCTCCTAATCACATAAAATATAGCAAGTGATGAAACCATCACATTTGTCTTGGATTTCCTTGCTAGCACCTCAAAGACTACTTGCAGGATAAGAGCCTCTGTTTTTGTTCTCTAGATAGCTTTAAATAATTTTTCTTCTCATCTATCATACATTCTGCAGTTTCGAAATCTAACTAGATAAAGTGGAATGATGAGTCACTTTAATTATTATTTATAGGTTTGCCTCTACAACTTGATCAGATTCCTATTCAAGTAGAGAAACAACAAAGTTACATTAGATACACAGCAGAAATCTTTTCCAGTTATACATAACACTGAGATATTTTTAAAATTGTTTTTCTGTCTTTTTATGTTCCATGAAATCTTTCTCAAAGGGAAAAGTGGTAATGGAATGCTTTTATTTACTATTTTCTTCATGTTTGCTGTTTTTTCCATGTTTACTATGTGCTATTCTCCGTATTTGCTATTTCTCCACATCTCTGGGTTCAAGTGTTGCTTGTTGTGTTGTTTTTTTTTTAAAGAGAAGAAGATGAAAATGTGGAGGAAAAAATTCAAGACTTGTTGTTTTAGAGAGTGGTTCTCAGTGCCAACACAGCTTCACTCTCAGTTCTTCAACAGGGTGACTTGCAAAGAATCCAACACAGTGCACTGAGTCTGCAACACTGTTTTTATTCATTTCACACAGATCTGTAGACAGCATCCAGCTTCCTCCAGAGCAGAAGCAGGTCTGTATTGCTACTGAATGACCTGGCTCAGCGTCATCAAAAGATTTTTTCAAGCAGCTCCTAATAATGCTATTAGGAATGTGACATATTAATCTCTCATGTGCAGAGGAGAGGACAAATCCATTCAGTTGCAGAATAAAAATACCATTAGTGTTTGAGTAACTTATAGAAACCTGAACCATTTTACAACAGTAACAATCAACAGAACAATACTTTTGGCTAGTTATTACCATGCAGCACAGTACAAATCAGTACATGTACAAAGATAATGCAGTGTGTCCCTCCACTCTTCCACCTCTGCTGGGATTTTTTTTGTTGTTCTGTCATATTGTTGAATTGCAACAGCATTAGTCCAGCTTCTAAGAAACCCTGGGAGTGCATAATATAAATATTTAGCCTATTGTAGAGGCAGAACTGAAGACAATAAAAAAAAAAGGTAAAAAAATAGGTCTTGATTACCTTTGCTATGGTAAAACAAATAAATTTTGCATTCACTTGTTTAAGCTGGTATTTTCATCCTATATTTATGTTTGCTTATCAGTAGTAAGCAAGTTACTCTTCAGCTATTTTCTGTTTTTATAGTGTGAATCCATACCTTCGTCCCAATAAATATTGTTTGTTTATGGGAGCTCAACTGTAATCCAAATAAAGCAACGATTCTTCTGAAATTCTGTATCTTTACTTTTATTTTGGAACTAGTACCAATATATCTTTTAAATTTCTAGCTCCACTATTTAAAAATGGTAATTCTAAAAGGAAACATTATAGGGACAACTGTGAGGAAGATTCAAATCTATAAACTGGTTAGTAACATGTAGGTATCTAAACCACAAAAAAAAAATAGAGTAAAATCAAATGTTGGGAGAGATCTGATGATGCTGCAAGGACAGATGAAATTCTGGGTCATGGATGTTTAAATGTTTTATATGTGCCTATAAAAGACAAATGGTTTTTGTCCTATTCTGCCACTTGAATATTCATGAGTAAGCTGCCATATTACGAGGATGTGTCTGGTGCATGCTGTGAGCCAATGAAAACCTCTCAGAGGCACACTGGGTGGCTTCAGAATGCCATCCTCTCCTGGATAGACCTGCCCAGCAAAGGGGACTAGGCTGTCTTGCCAGGAGTGTCCCCAGAAGTGCCTTGCTGTTTATGGGTGAGATATGGAGTTGAACAGGATCATGGGGGACTGGCTGGGGGCACTGCAAGGACCAACTGCTCCTCAGGTTTCTCCCTACCAGTGCGGTGGGAGCTCTTATAAAACATCCCAGAGTCATCCTACAGACTGAACAGGAGGACTTGGGAAGGCCCTTCAAGGGCCCTGTTTCCTTCCAGTGGACATGCAGTCTTGCCTGATGACACACTGGCAGCACTTTTTACTGGGAATGGGGAACTAACCAACACAGACAGCTTTTCTGCATACATTTAAATGCCAAATATAGTGCTGATTGCAACAGCATTTGCTAAATGTATAAAATGTAACTTACTGCTGTAGCCTGATTCAAAACCAATGAAAAGGACACTACGAAAGACACCAGCTAAGACAAATCTCCTCTGGTGCACTGAAATAAAAGTCAGTGGGTTTCTTGGTGTTCTGCTTTGATGCCAGCTGGTGTTGAGTCAAGAGGCACATCTGAAGAGCTCTGTCCTGCTGTCTGAACTGAGAACATTGCCAATGGGGGTGAAGCTCAGAGTGTCTCCTGGATGTTTGAAGACCTATCTTATGAAGCCTGTGGATACCTTGGAGGTCTCCCAAGAAGTTGAGGATCCCAGACAAGAAAAATAAGGCATTTCTTGAGGGAATGAAAGGAGAGATTCCCTTAACTCACAAGGGAAGAGCTGGCCAAGCACACTTGAAGAAGCTCTTCAGGCACTAAAATAAGGTAACTGTCATACATTTCTTGTCACTGCTACAGCTGCATGAAATATACTTCTGTTTATACATTTTAACATACAAACCTGTGTTAGTTTTGCATGGCATGGTTCTTGGTAGTGGGGGGGCGGGGGGGGGGGGGCAGTGGGGAGCACACACAGAAGTTGCTTCATTTACAAAAAACTCTAGTCTGGCCTCACTAGAGGAAGTATGAACACTTGTGAACTCTTTCCAAAAAATACTTTCAAAATGACAGTTCATCTTTCACCTACATCACGTTCATTTACTATAGTTTTCAAACCTGTAAAATATATTTTTCTTATGATTTATACTGAACTTTTTGTTTTGCTCCCCTAATTTGTCTTCTGGCTTGCAATCAAGCAGCATCCATCATGTAGTTCTTTGGCTAGACCTGAATCTTTCTGGCAAACTAAAATCTCAGGACTCTGGGAGTTTTGTGGTTTACCATAACTCTGTGTTCCTGCCCATTCTAGAACCAAGAGCAAGGCAGCTTCTGGGACTAAATCCACAAACTACCTTCTTGATTTAAAACATCCAAAATGGAATTTCTAGATTTTGGCTACATAAATTTACCCATAAGCTCCCACCTGTCTTTCTGGATGTGATCTGATGCCCCACAGAGAGTTTTTTACTATAAAAAAAGAGTGGTCATGCACATGGATTCAGTATCATGTCTGCGAGTTAGCTGTAACATTCTTGTTAGCCTAACTAACTCCTTATAAAGGTATCAGCTAATCTCATGTGTACAGAAGAGTCAGGCATTTGCAACTAGCTGGAGGCTGTTGTGGGGTGCTTTCTCTGTGGCTATGATCTCCTCACCAGCATCTCAGATTGCTGGCAGGATCAGAGCCTCAACTTTAGGAAGGAGGGAGGAGGGTGCTGCAAGGTGATTCATCTGTCACTCTGGGTGTTAGTTCAGTAATTTATTTTCTTCCCCTTTAATCTATGTCCTATAGAAGGTCTAGAATCATTTGGAGCTGCCTTGGAGCTGCACTCTGTCACTATGAGCTGCTAAGATAATTTCTTTCAAACTGCAGAAATGGGAAGAGGACTTTGTACTCATCTCAGATCTATTTTGTCACATTAGCCATGGGCTCATATTTGCATTTGAGGCCAACCTCCCAACTTTTCCTGCTTCCCTCAGTTTTATCACTCTGTATGAAGTGTAGCCAGGTAAGTCAAGAAACAGCAAAGTAAACTTAGCTGAAGCTCAGCCCGTGTCTTGGCAGGGGCCATGGCCATAACCATCTTCGAATAAATCCTGTGAGGTTCTCTACTCAACACTGGATTAAAAGGAAATAGCTATTTATCTGCTTAAGAATACCAAAACAAAATGGATGGAAGTGGTGGCATTCTAGGTGAAAGATGCTGTGCTTAGGAGTCTCAAGACAAGGCAGTTTTACAGCTAGAGACCTGGCCTAGGGAACAAGTCTGGAACATCCACGGTGTGTGCTTGTCATCAAGTAAGAAATGTCATCAGCTGCCAGAGATTGAGATATCCATGAATGAAATCCAGAAGAAATCCAGAGGGAAAAGTGTATAGGGATTTGCCAGACATACCTACATTTCTGTTTGTATTACCAGAAACTTCTCTTGAGTGGAGACTAACTAATCATGTGAGTTTAGACAGTCACACACCACAGAGCAGCAATGCTGTGGTGGAGCTTGAGCTGCAGTGGGCTCACTCATCTTGACTGTCTAGATCACTGAAGAGCACAGAACAGCCATGGCCATGACTCCTGTCATTACTACGATTTCCTTTGCTCCATCAGCTGACAACATATATCTACACCTGCCCATGTGCACTCACTCAGGATGGCAAGAAGTCCAGACCAAAGCAGTAAAGTGTATTTGACAACCAAGGCAGCCTAACAGATATGAGATCCATGTATTGAGCAATGTGAGAAATATGCATGGCAACTTTTGATGGAAGTCATCAGAGGCAAAGGGCCAAACTTTCACGTGCTTGTTGGGTGAGAGACAATAGGCCCTGGAGTAGTTAAAAGAGCCATGATATGTCAGGAAACTAAGACAGCAGAAACTGCTATGGGACTGCCTAACAGACATCCTGCTGCCACCAAGAAAGAACATTGGGCTGTGGAGGCAAGATAGAGAACTGCACCAATGCTACAAACAGGAGAGAGTGCTGAGCCTGCAGGAAAAACAGAAAATATCTTTTTGATTTCTATCTTGCAATGCTTCCATTTTTACAGAAGCACTGCAGGCTCACCCAGCCAGGCTAGGACTGTGAAAGAGCCACCAGAGTAACAGGCTCTGTGAGACAGGATAAGCTTTTTGGTCTTTCTGTTTTGTGAATAAAAACAAACATTTAAAATTGATCATGACACCCAGTGTTAATATGCTCAGTGTCCCCCCTTTTACAGTAGCTCTGCACTGCATTCCCCCTTTACTCCATGTTGCTGGATTCTTGCACAATTAAATAACTCATTTCAGGCAAATGACTTGTAACAAATTTTTAAAAAAATATTTTAATTGCTGTGTTATAGAGTCCCAAGTCAATGAGTCGCCAGGCTGCTAATGAACATTCAAAAAAATGTAGGGCAGTCCCTCATCTACAAAGGATAAAACCATCTACCTATGGTGTCCTTTCCCACATCCCCACAGTTAACCAGATGGCAAACAGCATGTAGGGGTTTATCAGCACTACTGTGCACATCGTGCTTTCTCCGCAGGAAGGAGTCAAGTATTATTTATTTCAACATCCCAAGCATGACAAATTAGGGGTTTTAAACCAAACTTTATGTTTAAATGTAAAGATGTGTACATATACTGCAGGTGGATAGGAGGTGGTTTGTATCTCAGGATGGCATTAACCAAAGCAGTACCTTCTGTCCAGGAAAAATCATGCATAGTGAACTGCAGGAAGAAATATTCAGAAGCAATAGAGTACCACAGAGTGCTCTGAGCAAGTCTCTCTAGAGCACCAAAGGACAGAAAAGCCAAGCGTCAGCTTTTCATCAGTGAATTAATATCTTGTCAAAGGTCTGACCAGTGCTAGCATGTCTTTGTATGGAAGAGAAACCTCAGCAGCTTTTATCTCCCTCCATGAGCACTGACTTGTCTTTTCTGTCTACATTAAATATCTACTGAACTAATCTAAACCGTCTGTAAATGTCTCTCTTCCTTAAAAGAAAGGGGTTTTCTGTATTAGTTCTGGATGCATTTTTATGAACCAAGATAAATGAGAGTTGTTAACACACTCTTCAAGCACTTATTCAGGTTTTCAGGCTTGAAAAATCAAGCTAAGTACATCAGTAAGAAGTCTGCATTCAGCACACACAGCACCTCTGTCACTGGAGCGTAATTCCTCCACTCTGGGATTAAATTCCAATGGACCTTGTCTTGCAAGTCTTACAGAAAGTAATTAATGAAGAGAGGCTATATGAAAAGATATCATTTGTTATAAGAATGAAAGATCACATACAGGGGACCAATATGTCTCTTGATTCCCCTCATACTTGGCCTGTAATTACTTGCTGAAGTGTTAGGATATGAAGAAGTCCAGGTGGTTTGTTAGCTCTGCTTTTTCTCTAAGGTCTCAGCTAAACTTTTTCTTCAGTCTGCTCAAACCCCTTTCTGGAATCAAAACTCTATGACTTTAAGCAACTTTGTAAGGTCATCAAAACTTTAACTACTGCTTGTAAAGGAAATACAAATTTTCCAAGCAAGAGATTTAGTTTTCCAAATTATATCTGCATATGTATATACAGATGTTTTCTGGTACTGTATTGGATTTGTGTGGCCAGCTTTTGGTAGCAGTGGCAGGAGAGGGAGACAGATTACAGGGATGGCTTATTTGAGAGTCTGCTAAAAGCTTCCTCCATGTGTGACAGAGCCAATTCCAGCTGGCTCCAGGACAGACCCAACGCTGGCCAGGGCTGAGCCCATCAGCCATGGTGGCAGCCCATTTCAATAACGTATTTAAGAAGGAAAAAAAGATTTTGCACAGAACAATTGTAGCCAGAGAGGAGTGAGAATATGGGACACAATTAATTCTGCTGATACCAAGGTCAGTGGAGAAGGAGGGGAAGGCAGTGCTTCAGGCAGCAGAGCTGAGCTTGCACTATGACTCGTGATGAAGGACATGGTGAGGCAGCTGAGTCCCTGCAGCCCATGGAGGAGTCCCACACTGGAGCAGGTGGATGCCCAAAGGGCTGTGACCCTGTGGGAAGCCCATGCTGGAGCAAGTTTGCTGGCAGGGCTTGTGGCCCTGTGGGGGACCCATGCTAGAGCTGCCTGTTCTGACGGACTGCAGCCCATGGAATGGACCCACACTGGAGCAGGTCAAGAAGAACTGGTGCATGTGGGAAGGACTAATGTTGGAAAATTTCATGGAGGACTGTCTTGTGGTAGGCACCCCCTTCCCCAGACTGGAGGAGGGGAAGAACTGCTCTCCCAGTGGAGGAAGCAGAGACAAAACCAATGTGATGAACTGACTGTAAACCCCATTCCTTATCTCCCTGCACTGCGGGAGGGGAGAGGTGGAGAATCAGGAATAAAAGTTAAGCCCAGAAAAAACAGAGGTGGGGAGAGAAAGACCTGTTTTACTTCTCATTATTATACTCTGATTTTGATTAGCAATGAATTCAACTAACTTTCCCAAGTCAGGTCTGTTTTGCCCATGATGGCCACTGGTGGGTGATCTCTTCCTGTTCTTATCTCAACTTATAAGCCTTTTGTTATATTTTCTCTCCCCTTCAGCTGTGGAGGGAAGTGATAGAGTGGCTTTGGTGAGGCCCTGGACTCCAGTCAGGGCCAAAGCACCACAGATATATTGACAGATTGTCCTTCAGAACAGTCATTGGATTGGTTTAGACATTGCTTCAAGTCTTGTGGTTCGTGCCTGGGACAGAGTACACACTTGTTCAGTGAGTGATTAATTTTCCTCTATTAAGGTTCACCTTGAAATTTCAGTCAATAGTACAGTAAAGCAGAACTGCAAATGATCTATCAGCTCTAACAGTACCAATATTTACAAAGAGTATCTTTAGGGACTTAATTGTGTTGTTCTGTGCAGTAAACTGCTCCAATAAATGCTCTGCATTAGGGGCAGGTTACAGCTAACACCTGGCAAATGGTGTGAAACAGGCTGGAAACTGCAATGATCATACAGTAGCATGTGTCTGGTATTTCAAGAAATTACTCCTGTCCACCCACAATATTGTTTTAAGTGAAGTACTAAATGAGCCCATAGTTCAATAGGTCTGTGTGAAATATTTTAACAGTCTAAATGTTCCAGATGAGACAAGGCTAATGGCAAGTTGCAATGCACATATGTGCAAGAAAAATCGGTTTACCACATCTGAAATAATGTTTGCTAGAGCAACTACTGGAGGCTGATTGCAGTTCATACTCAGATACACAGTGGATTACCATGACCATGTGAAATTGCAGGGGGCATTTCACTACAGTAGGACACAATCATGCAAAGACAAAATGGGAAGTTGAGCCTAATGCTCCTTTCATATGCCAAAGGTATATAAAATCACAGACAACCCCAAATTTCTTCAGTGCCTGAAGTACTTCTCCTTGTTTTGTAAAACCAGGGGACAGTAACATGATGTTCCTAAACAATTCTGAGGTGCCACATCAGACAGAGAAGGAAGAACTCTACTGGAAGAACGCTACTTTCTGCTTTTTTGAAGGATCCAGGTCTCCTTCACTCAGTCACTAATCCAGACCAGCCCTACATATATTAGAATTGATACAGTCATAACCTATGCAGGCAAATCTGGAAAATCAGCCAGGGTAGCTAGAGATAATGCCACAGATCATAAAGATAAAACTATTATTATACAAAGTCTCTGAAAACACCTGAACCTAAAAAGTGGCTATGACTATTTAGTGACTACATAGGTTTTGTCATCACCAGGGACATATAATTTTATTTGCATGTTCCCTGTTTCCTTTTGTAGCTATTCTCCAGAACTGCAAGGTAATTATTGATCACACTATCATTTCTATAATTTCAAACACATTTTTACACATGGTTCTCAGGTCACTTTTCACTTCTTTTTTCCTGCAAGTTATGTCAATTTATGTTCACCCACAGTGAAAGGAAGAAAGACATTTATGCATTCAGGACAGGAGTTACCAGCCTGAGCATTTGAGTGCCTAAACTAAAAGTGACAGACAGCATTTGACTTATTTCTCCCCTCTGGAGGAAATATTCTTAACCTCAAACATGTGAGTAACAGCAGGTGGGTCTGACAGCATCTCACTCTCCATCTAACAACTTTTCAGTGCTTTCTTGTGGTGCACAATCCTACTTTTCTCAATACTTGGCTTCCTTGCAGGACTTTTGCATTCTCCTCAGCCTTTATGCCCCCATGCCCTGCTTGCAGGTGTTTGAGAAACCCCTCCATCCCCCAGCTGGCTGTGTGGCCCCAAGGGATGGCAGTCTTCTCTTTCCTCAGACCAGGAGAAGAGCCATCAGGATGAAGAGCTGCCTTCCACCCTGATGCCCTTTCTCTCGGGCCTTTTCACAGAAACGTGTTGACTCACAATATGCAAGAAGGCATTTTAAACAGCTGTGCCACCCATTTACCCATTTAAGCCAGAGTTTCCTAGATGGAGTCTACCCTGGCTAGTGTGAAGTGCACTGACAGGGCTGCAGTGACAGCAGGCTACCAGAAGACGTTATCTACTGAATCAGGAGCATTTCCAGACCCATCAGACATGGGGTGCAGTTTCGGCCCTGCAACCTCTAAAATGAAACGAATGAAACTTCTGCCCATGTTCTGCCAGAGGTCTGCCCAAGGGGCCAAGAAGGCCAGTGGCATCCCAGACAATATAAAAATAGTGTGACCAGCAGGTCCAAGGAAATGTTTGTCCCTCTGCACTCAGCACTGCTGGAGCTGCAGCTCAAGTCCTGTGTCCAGTTCTGGGCCCCTCATCACAACAGACATTGAGGTGCTGGAGTGTATCCAGAGATGGGCAGTGAAGCTGGTAGGGGGTCTAGAGAGTGAGTTATATGAAGAGAACCTGAGGGAGCTGAGGGTGTTTAGCCTGGTGAAAGGGAGGCTCAAGGAACCTTATTGCTCTCCACAACTGCCTGGAAGGAGGGTGTAACCACGTGTGGTGAGTCGCATCTCCCAGGCAGCCAGTGACAGGACAAGAGGACATGGTCTCAAGCTACACCAGAGAAGGTTCATGTTGGACATCAGGAAGACTTTTTTCACTGAAAGGATGGTTAAGCATTGGAATGGGACCTTCAGGGATGTGATGGAATCATCACCCCTGGAAGTGTTCAAAAAACAACTGGATGTGGCTCTCTGCTTTGGTTTAGTTGATGTGGTGGTGCTTGGTCAAAGGCTGGACTTGATCCTGGAGATCTTTTCCAACCTTAATGATTTTATGTTTCTCAGAGGGCATGGCAGGCTGCAAAGTGCCTGGGCCTTCCCTATCAAACCCTCTCTGCTTTTTTTCCAGTGAGTGGAAGAAAGAAAAGTCAAGGCCAAAGAGCCTTTCCTACAATGAAAGCCAGCCCTGCTTTAGAAATCCCTAGTGCCATTAGGAATCATTTTTCAGGCAGGGACCATCAAGATGGCAAGGCAGTTGATGGCCAGTGGTGAGCAGGGAGCAGTGATGTTCCTGGCTCCTTGGTGCCTGCAGCACTGTGCAGGAAGCCCAGCTTGCCCTGGCTCAGCAAAGGGCAATCCCAGCAAATAGGAATCAGTGCTGTTGCTGGGTTTAATTTCCCTGTAAAAGTGAAAGGTTGAAAAAGTAATAGAGCCACAGCTACCCAGCTGCTTGTGCCTCCCATGACGCCTGCCACTCAGCCTGTGAGTGAGTGTGAAAGTAGGAGCTGGGTGCATGGAATGTGAGAAAATGGCTCCATTTCTGCCAATTCTGGGTCAGAAATCCCCTTTCAAAGATTTGATGGGATCAAGCCCTGCTTGAAAGAAAAATTCTGAAAAGCAGCCAAATTCTGCAGACGTAGGTATATGGAAAGATCCGGGAAGAACCGTTACACCTTGTTTATGCCTCTCTTTTTTTGTACACTTCACTTGTACAACTTTTCTAGGCCTGCCTGGATGAATATTTGCAAGTAAAAGAAAATCAGAGCAGCTTAGTAGTCAGACAGTTTCTGGGTGCTTATTTCCGCTAATAAATGAAGTGACTCACTTCTAAGCCTCCAAGTACACTGAGTTTACTTTCCCACGACTGGCATCAGCAAACATTTTTACTGTAAAGCATATTAGCTAGTCATAAGCTGTTTTACCTATAATTTGATGCAATGTGTGCAAACCCCTGCTCATCTACATAGGTATTTGTTTGTTTTTTATTCTAGGCAGTTGATTAGCACTGAAAGCCAGAGATACCACAGAAATCATGCAAAACCAAGAGTCACTGTACTACTTTTCTATATAGAAGGGAACTTAATTGTTCTTAGCAGTATAAATGTACGCGAGAGATCATGGAAAAAAACACATACCTATTTGTGGTAATGTTGCAAGAAGGCTTTTGATGTTCCCTCCATCAGCAGCACTGCTCAGCAAATGACCTTAAACAGTTGCACAACAGTAGACAAGCCTGGCAGAGACAGAGTCATGGATGAATGCTGTAAGGTCTGCAGTCTCTTGGCCAGCCAAAGGTGATTAACAGCAGCACAGACTTGTGCACTGTTCCTTAAAAGCTGCCGAAGGAAAGCAGGCTGGACAGGGCAGAGATAATTCCAGGAAGCACCATTAAGTGGAGATCTGTAGCATTTGGAGAGGGGTCTCTTCTAGGGTGAGAAGATACTCTTGTTCCATGTGAGGCAGAAGAAATTTCCTGGGATGTCTTGTGATTTTCATACAGACTGTCATTTATCCCACACTACCAATGGGTTCAAGAGGGAGTATTCAGTGGCCTTTGAGATACATCTTCTGATATTTTATCTCTGACTTTTAGTCACGACATAAGATCCACAAATGCCCTCAACAAAGGAATACAATTGCTGAAGTCACCTCTTCACCCCATCTTCGGAGATCTTTGGAGAAAATCTACTAAAATGCAAATCTTCAAGTTATGATTTACCCCAACCCTCCTAAAAATATCTAAGTCTATTATGTATGCATAGAGATCTAGATCTATCCATATATAAATAAATTATACATATATAAAATTTATATATATATGTATATATATGTGTATGTGTGAGTATGTATAATGTATGTATTCCATACCATTTCCCTAAGCATCGTGATGCATTATGTCTTATCTATGCTCATCAATGCACAGTCAATTCAAATATTAATGAGATGTAAGAATTGTTTAAAACTTGGCTGGCTCATTCAGCAGTGCTCCTTCATTTCATAGTCAGCCTCATGTGGGTTAGAAGATCATATCAAATCATCAAGCTCATCTCATAGAGAAGGAAATAATCACTAGAGAACCAATTTGATATCAGCTGACTATTGAATTAATTAGTAGAACAAGAAAGATGAGTATAAAATTTCTACTAGAAATAATTTCTACAGAAATCAATAATATCACTAATACATTGTTCATAAAGGAATCTTAGTTTTATGAACTCCTGCACTACATGTTTTATTTGAAAACTTCTTCAAAACATTTTTTCAAGCAATTGAACAAATATTTTTGCTCCATGTCACAGTGTGTCATTAGGAAACACAAAATCTATGCTGTCAATGATATGGTAAAATGACTGCATCATTTTGAAATATGAACATAATACAAGCATGACCTTTCAAACTATTTTAGTTAGGCCCTGTATTCCATTTTGCTGAGTGCAGTGACTTTTGCTAAGGACTCTGAACTCAGAAAGAAAATATTTTGGCCTCATATATAGGCATGGAATTTTTTTACTAACATTTTGATAGTTTCTATCATTCTCTAATGAAAGAACAAGGATGGAAAATACTGTCATTTTCTAATTTGAAGGAAAGGGATGAAAAGAACAGACCAGAACAGACCAACAACAGAGAGATTACTGAAAGTATGATGATAAGAAGGTTCACAGAGAACTGCAGAGATGTATGATTTCTAATGTTGCATTTAAAAACCAGATATTAAAATTGCAATTGAGTAAATAAATTGATGTTGTTCTGATACCAATGCAAAAGTGAAGACATAAATAAAACTCCCGCAGATTTGAGTCAGTCTGTTGGGTTTTTTTTCCCAGGCAAATATTTGTTTAAAAAAAAAAACAGGCTGATGTTTGTTTAAAAAAAAATTATACAAATGTACTGGGTTGCAGCCAGCCATTATATATTCACAGAACTGAAGATTGGCACCTGCCTGCCTTCTTCTCATGTGGAATTGCCCATTCCCCAGGCCAGTGTACTCATAATGCTCTTTTTTTCTGATGTGTTCCCAGCTCCTTCATATTAATCACAATGGAACATGTCACAGTGGTTCTTGTGATGTCAGGCCAGAAGAAACTCCAAATCTTGTGCAACACAGAGGTCTGGTGGGTGTGCTGACCCACGGAGACACGCTGGGTCTGAGCCAGTGCAGGTCAGCTGCTTTCATACACATGGATGGACATCTGAGGCTGAGGGGTTGGCCCTGAAGTGCTTCATGTTATTGTACAAAATACACTTTAGAAGAAAAAGAGAGATTGAATCAGCATTTATGCCTCCCTTTGATTTCTCAATTTGCCACTCTGTATGTCCCAGGCAGACTGGCCCTGCAGCAACTATGGCCTGCAGCAATAGCCCACACTGTTGACAAAGTGTGTAAGATGTGGCAGATCAAAGAACAAAGGTAATGTATGGACTGCAGTAGCAATCTGCTACTGAGAATATCTGCTCATGGCATTTGCAATTTAAAGATATCCTGGCTTCTGGGAGTTTTTCTCGTTACACTCTTGAGTGTCCTCTCCTTCCATGAACTTTTGTCATTACCCTCTATTTTGTCCTCTTCCTCTGAACTGTCAAATTGCCTTCAAACAAAGAAACATTAACAAAAGTTCCTCCAAGGAATTCAGCTCAGGAGAGTTTAGTCCCTTATGTTTAGGGCAGAATATGTCAGTCCCAGCATTTCCATCTTCCTTTCTGGTCATCCTGTGGTCCATTTCAAAGCTTTGCACTTCTTCATGTAATGTCTATTGGGGTTCTTACTGGTGCTGAGAGGTTGATCATTAAACTTTAATTTCCAAGTATGACCTGCTCCTCAAAATCCCAGCAGTCAGATCCTTCACCCCAGTTCAGCTGGGATCTGAACATCCCCTCGACACTGGCTAGCTCTGCCATTTCATACTGCCACTAAGCCCGAGAACAGTTATTGCAGTACACTGGAACAAGTACGAAAACCTTTAGGCAGAAACCTCTGTTAGTTTTATACAGTCAAATACTTAAAGTCTCTACTAGAAGCTGGTTGACTCCCAGGTTTTCACACAGGGCTTACCCACAGGCAGTGAATCAGGCCCAGTGTTTTGCAGTTGCATTCTACCTTTGAACTTGGTAATTCTCTCATCTCTTAATCTCCTTTTCTGTAGGAACTGGCAGCCTGCCTGGCTTTAAGCAGAAGCTCAGGCAATGATTTTGCATTTTTTGTGTGTGTTGCTTTTCTTTTCATTTTTTTTTTCTTTTAATTTCTAGGGCACTGCTCAATCTTGAATTTTGGATCTCCTTACTGATATTCAGTTGCAATGACAGATAGAGGGAAGAAAACAAGTTAAGTCAGTCCAGTTTGTCTCACAGACAGATGCAGTTATTCTTCAGATTCCTATGAATTGCATGATTTCTTTGACTGGCATTTGGGAAGAACAGCAGTGACAGCCATATATCACAGCTATCTATTGTGGCATGATGAACAGGTATTTCCAAGGATCACAGCTGATCCCTGGGACATTGCATACAAGATTCAAGGTATCTGTTCTCTGATTAGATGTGCTCTGCTTCCTCCTGTGCAGAGGTGGCAGACACAGGTCAGATACGTTCATCTCACATTTGGGTTGTCCTTCAAATTCTCACTCCATGTTATAATGCAAGTTTTTGGTGACAGGTTTTTAAGTGTATGTTTTGAGATGTAAGAGAAAATCTGGAGCATCTATGAGTTGAATCAGAATTGAGATCTTCCTTACTGAAGCCACCAGCTTTTGAACACTAAAACCATGGGTTTTGTTAAGGAAGTTCATTTTTTTTCCCCCTTAGACATCTGGGCTCATAATATTTTCCCTAGACTATTAAAAAAGAGGAAGAAATCTTTTATCACTCTTCCAGTGTGGCCTCTGAAGGACTTTGGCTCACTGCTGCTAGATAAAATCTGTCTGCTTCCTGAAATACACCCTGACTCTGATGTGGTTCCTGATTCCATCCATCCAGTAAGGTACCTGATCCTCTTTCAAACAGTGCAGAGGAGAATTTTCAAGGGTATGAAGAACATCTACATCACTCCTGCAGCATCACATGAAGTACATTCTTAACAGAAATGCTGTGGATGAAAATAGCATTGACTGTATGATGACAACAGTGCTTTTGACCTTGGGATATACTTTCCTAGTCTTTAATGTTTCTGCTCTTTTAAAGTGATAAAACTGTACAAAATCCTTCACTATTTTTTCTCATTTTTTAACAGAATCAGCCACATATCAATGGTGGGCATAAAAGACATCTTAGACTCACAGGAACTAGAAAATCAGCCTCATAGGAAGTATTTTTATTGCTAACTCTTCATTATATGAATTATTAATCAACAACTTGAGGCTTACGGACATAGAGTGGAGAGATACAGAAGCTGCTTAGTAAGAATTGGGTTGGATCCTTGTTCACTTGTAAACCTAGAATTTTCACTGTGATTGATGAAGATGTTGAACAAAACTAGTCCCAGAACTGGTCCACACTCCTCCTGACCTGAAAAAGGGATTGTGAAATACTAGCACTTGCTTCTTGCTCCTTATTCAGCTTTTGGTCTGTAAGAGGGCCTTCACTCCAATCCTTTCATCAATATTTTTGGGGAACAAACCCAGGCAATACAAACTGTCCAGATATTGTGACTGAGAGGTAGAAGCCTGTGCCCTGGTGTGGCTGGTTCTTCGAATAAATTTGTGTCATGTGGTGATGCACGTTTTGCCACATGCCAGGTAACCCCAGCACAACAAGCACAGTAAAAGCTGATATTGTTGTGAAGATATGAAAGAGGGCCAGTGATACAACAAAGGAGACCATCATTGATAAGAAGAAAACTTTAGCTGCCATCCAGAAAAGGAAGGAAATGGGCAAAGAACACTGTGGGGTTGGAAGATGCAGCATGTGAAGTGAGTTAGAAAAGCTGCTGCCATCAGTTACCAGTGACTGATGGACAGGTACGAGTCAGCTGTGAGCTTTGAGATGTCCACTCAGCCTCTCTGACACTGTCTGAGGAACCCATAAGGACCAGTAGATCAAAAGGATTTGTGCACTCTGTAATACACAAAAATAGTTATTGAGAATATTTTTCCTTTGAAATTTTCAAAACCTTAACGCTGTGTCAGCTGCAATGGGACATCACTTCATCTTCAGATTGAGACATATCCTTCCAAGAAAGCAAACAATCCTCCAAAATCCCTAACTACAAATAATCTTAAATATTTTTGGCTGTGCTAATTGCAGCCAACATAAAGCAGGTCATCAGTGAGAGATGGCCTGAATACCCCTTCTCTGAAAGGGGTAAGCAGACATCCAGAGAAATAGAGTGATTTTTTGAAGGAAGCAGATGTAGAAGGATGCTGACATTGATAAGTCTTATCACACACATCTGCATAGAATCATAAAATATGAAAAATGGGGAAAAAAGAAGTCAAAGGCAAAAGTCTATGAGATTCATTAATCAATGCTAAGGAATGGAAGGATATAAGACTATAAGACAAATGTAAAAACAGAGAATAATGACTTTGACACTTTATCACATAAGACTGGTATATTATTTCATGGTAAGCAAAAAAGAAAAAGAACAAAGAAAAGGTTCATATTAGCACAGTTGACTCCTTCCGTCATAAAAATGTGAGGAGTGAAATAACTATTCCTGCAACAGAAAATGGGGTTGTTACTGGTGACTGGGTGGGCAACAGTGGAAAGCTCTCAGCATGTGCAGAGTTCATCACTGATGTAATAGCCAAGACAGAGATATAAAAATCCATAGGAGTAAGTGTTGTTCTGTAGGGTAATTGTTGCCAGCCTAGAAATGAAACTGAAATTATGTGTGTCTCAAAAGATTGGTGTTTCAAGAAAAATATTAGTCAAGGCTTTGAAAAGTTGTGCAAGAGAAATAGAATGAACAAGAAGTGTGTGTTAGAATCCTCCTACATCTGTGAAGACGTTTCCAATGGATTGGTATTTCTGTCCAGATGGCAGATTGCAAATAAAATTGTGTTTTAAAGGTAGGAAGAGATGACCATCTTCCTTTGGTTATGACTTCTTGCATAATGCATCTGCAGACTTTCATTTAAGAGAACTTTTTTAGAAAAACTAGTAGTCTTAAGATTTCAAATAATTCAGAAACTACTACCTTTCTTTTCCATTAACTTGAATTATTAACTGGCACACACCATGAAGGATGCATACAACATAAGAAGGACATGGCTCTACTGGAACAAGTCTAGAGAACTGCCACAAAGGTGATCAGAGGCTGGGAGCACCTCCCCTGTGAGGACAAGCTGAGAGAGTTGGAGATGATGAGCCTGGAGAAGAGAAGGGTCCAAGGATATCATATAGCAGCCTGCAAGTACCTAGGGGGGCCTATGAGGAAGCTGGAGAAGGACCTTTTACAAGGGCATGTAGTGACAGGACTATGAGGCATGGCTTTGAACTGAAGGACAGTAGGTTTGGATTAGATATGAGGAAGAAATTCTGTACTGTAGTGGTGGTGAAACACTGGAGCAGGCTGTGGATGCTCCATCCCTGGAAGTGTTCAAGGCCAGGTTGGATGAGGCTTTGACAACCTGGTCTAGCGGGAAGTGTCTCTGATCATGGCAGGGGGGGTTGAGTCAGATAATCTATGAGGTCTTTTCCAACACAAACCATTATATGATTCTTATCAAGTTGACATTGTCCAGTTTTAATTTCTCACTAATAGGTTGTATTGCCTGTAGTACGACATTTTGATTAAATACTTTTATTATGAACCTGTGCTTATCCCCTCCAGATGCTTACTGACAGGAGGCAAGTATATCATATTCAGTGATATATAAAAGTTAACAAAAACATTTCTAAAATATTACTGTTCCACATTGTTGTATCTGATAACTTAGTTGGCAGTGTTCAGTTCCTGGAGATAAAATAGTTTTTCTCTTTTATTTCTTCTTTTTTGCTTACAGAAGTTCTCCCTTGGCCTCCTATCCAGACTTTCCTTATAGAAAAAAAAGTAAAAACAGACAAAAATTAGTTTATTAGTGCGTCATCTTGTCAATATATGGTGAAAATTGCCTTTTGTCAGCATGTTTCTGGGTGACATTTCTCTCTTAGTCTGTAACAGTGCACCAGTAAAACCTTCCTACGTAGGATGCATGTTATGAGTACACTTTCTATGCGGAGAGGGTAAAGAGAAGGATGTCTAAAGTGAAGTAAAATACATTTCTAGATCTCTAATACTACTCCTTTTGCTTTTTCTGGAAACATTTTCTCCTCAGCTTGTTGCATTCATTAGAGTCGCAAGTAAACAAGCCAGCAAACATCTTTGCTCACTGATTGTCTTCTCCAAACCTTTAGAAACATCAACCACAGAAATATACAATATTATATTGTATTATTATCTCTGCCTGCCCTGTCTTGCACAGGGCACAAGTGACAGGCCTCTCAAATATACCTGCCCTGCCATCACACCCTCCCACTGGCACCTAAGTGCTGAAACACATCTTCCTTCACAGCCAATGCCACCCTTCTCCTTCCCTCTTCCTCCCCCATTTCCCAATGCCCTGCACCACAGCTAGCTCTGGCCCCAGCCCCTTCACACCTTGGGCTCTTGCTATTGAAATTCCTCTTGAAACTGCAGGCTCTGGAACCAAAGAGAAATTTAGTCTTACCTACGTAACTAAGTGGATCAAAGTAATATCCTATTCCTATTAATGTTGTCTTATATTTGAAAAATACCTAGACCAATCAGAAAAGAAAACCTGCCAGTGATATTCCCTTTGCTGGCAAGTCTATTCCTCTGCATATCCTCAGGGATTGAAGGCAATTCCATAGAGGGGGAGTTCAGACAAATCCTATCCCTCAAACAGGAATCACCTTGAAGGTCTAAATACTAAACAAATTTCTTTAGAAGACAGTCTCAGAATGAATCTCAGAATACATAAGGAAGACTTTTCAAAAAGAGTATTAGAAAAAAATATCTGTATTTGGATTACAGGTTAAGAACACAGTTTATTATTCAGTGTTATTTAATTGCTTTGTTACTAGGGGACACCCAGTCATACAAATGCCCCAAAGCAGCTATTTACAGGGGGAGGGTATAAATATGATCATGCAGCTGAACTCTTCCATTTGCTGCTGGATGCCCAGAAACCAGAAAAGGGAACAGCAAACCCTACTTGACACACAAGCCCCTTCTGGTAGAGGAAAGCCCTTGTTTATGTAAATACCCCTTTCTAGTAATTTGGAAGCAGCTGCTAACCACAAGTGTTTTGATTGCCACAGCACTATTTCAATTACTAATTTTTGAATTGTTCCCATCTCTCTATGGACATGTTGCAAATTATTATAATTGGTTATGATGGACAGCATTAGAATGGCATCTATTAGCACTTCTATAGATGAAAGACCCTCATAATGACTATTAGCAACCCTTGCAGGTGATAACAATGATGGAGGGGAGGTACACCATCCTGCATTCACTGTGAGCAGTAATTCAGCCACCGAGTTCTGAGTAATTACTCCTTTTTTTTTTCTGTTTTTTTCTCCTTTTATTTGTCTCTCTTCCAGACATAAATATTGAAATGTGTAAGTAAACTCAGTCATCCTAAAATTCCAGTAGAAAGATTCTGCAGTATTTTACTACATTCAAAATTATCTTAAAATCAAGCATTTGACAGACAATGAGCTCCTCATATACTTAATGCTAATTTTTGACAATTTGTTTTGAATATTGAGAAGGAGCAAGTTAGGATTTTAAAAGGTAGCAGGAGGCCTATTACATAGTGGGTGGCAACAGAGAGGAGCATAGGAGAGAGACAGCTTCTCTACAACCTTAGTGACCCCTGCAAGCTGTAAAAATCAATAAGAGAATCCAACCAATTAAGGGGTACTGAAAAGTTTACAGAGGCTGAAAATGGAACTGAGGGATATAATCATTGATTTATTGTCATAGCGTGTTCCCAAATAATAGATTTATAATTCCATTGTTTGCCACTGGATTCTTTTTCTTCTTTAAAGTAATCAAATACGAGGCCCTCTTCTGATGCAATGCATTAGGTAATTATCCTTGTGAAAGGTGCTGTTTTCCTCCTTGCTCTTTAAAATACTTGAAGATTCACTTAGACAAAAAATAATTGACTGAAAATGGAATATGGCTCAGTTGATAACAGCAGCATTCTCACTCCATTTCTGTGTGGGTGGAGGAAATGAAAATGCTTTTTAAGAAAAAAAAATTGCAAGAAATGGGTTTATCACTCCTTTGCTAGTGATAAATACTTCAGAGAGTATTCTCCTGAAAGATGTTATGGTCTTGGATCCATGCAGAGGATGGCACCAAACCTTGCTCACTTCCATGACGTGTCCATTCTCCTAATGACCCAGCGAGTGTCACATCTCTTCCCTCAGCTGCTCAGTGTGCCTGCTCCCTCACAAGACTCCTTTTTCCTTCTATGTACCCAAACAAGATAGTTTCACTCTGAACCAAAGGAAACATCCTGCAGCAAAGCAGGCATGAGGCTTTTGGGACTCTCTAGTTACCGTGGTGCAGGAACAAAGATTTACTGCTCCAGGGCACTGGCTGTCTGATGTTCAATTCAATAGCACTGGTACAGGGCTTCCCCTTCTCTGTGCATTTGGCTTTACACTGCAGAAACCTGACTGCTTCAGTTTTGATGTTGTATAGATACACACTTGAATGAAGAGGTCCTTCCCTTGGTGTCACAATTGTGCTGTGCAGGAGTGAAAGATGCTTGCAATCAAGGTATCACAGCCAGTACACAAGGCAGCTGCCTCAGTTTGCTTTGAAATTCAACCAGACTCTGGAGAAATACTCCAGAATTATCTCATGTTTCAACCTCTCTGGCATCCCTCCTGGCTGTCCTTTCTCATTTCTTAGACAATGGAATGCTCCAACCCAGCACAGGTATTTTCCTTAGAAGGGAATTTCTTACGTGCATGCCCCCTTGTATCTCCAAACTTGAAGATGTTATGGGATACAACTGAATAATTCAGGATCACTTTGGGAAATGAACGGCTCCATCGTTTGCAAAAATCCCCTTTTCTGCTTTGTATTTCATTAGAAATGTCTAGTTCTACCAAAGAGGTAAGACACAATTGTATGATCCATGTCTCACTGCCCTCTTTACTCTGGTATCCGAACAGGAGACTCTGAACCTACACCAAAATGCAAGTTCTACTCTGAACTTTTTCTGAACTCTGTTTCTTCTGCTGCCCTGCCTGTGTCCTTCTTCTTCTCAAAGAAAGATCTATTTGTGGAATGCAATTTCTCTGTCTTGCTAACACAAGCACAGGGTGCATCTAGAATGAAATAGAACATAGCTGACAATCTCAGTACAGGCAAATTTAATTATTTAATCCTCATTTAAGGGAGAGGGGCCATGAAGGTATTGGGGGAGCAACAGAACAAGGATAAAGTTAAGGCTGGGTTTGAGAATTAGGAAAGAGGAACAGTGAAAGGTCCTTAGCACAACTGCTCTGCTGCTGCTGCTGCTATGTGAAAGAGGGCAGTAAGTGCTTCTGGGAAAATATATCACAGATCTTTTGAAAGAATCTGCTTCTCTGCCAGTCTTCACATCTTCCTTCCTCAATGCCAGCAGTTGCAGGGCTGTAGGGCTCAGCAGTCAGAGCAGGCAGCAGAGCCATGGCTGGGTGACAGCCTCACATCAACACAGGCAATTGCTTACTTTGTGGGTCCTGAAAATTGCTCCTAAGGATGCAGAGAGTTCACAAAATCAAACTGGAACTTGTGTGTGTGGAGATATCATCCTACTTAATACAGTTTTTTCTAAAAATCCATCTGAGCTGCTTGCAGACCCTTAAATTTTTCCAAAACCATGCAAATTCTGTCTTCAGGGTCTAGAAATAATTTTAAATTTCTTTGTCTCTGCATGATGGAAAGTGGTGAAGATTATTTAGTTAATCTTTGCAAATACTTTAAAGATAAAAAGTGTCAATTATATATTACTAGTAGCAATAAATACACCCTTACCTTATTCATTTCAGCAGAGATACCTGCAACTTCAGTTAAAGCTAAAAAAGTAAAGGGGAGGGAGCGCTGCTGGACTAATTGCTATCAATTACACTCCACTGCTTTGCATTTACAGTCAGCTGAGATTTGTTTATTCATCTGTTTGCTGATTTAACTGTGTGACTCTCCCAAAGCCAGGCATCATCATCATAAAATTCTGATGCATTTCCCTGACAAACTTATCCTTAAATTGCTTCTTTATAATTTACTAAAATACACCCATTCATAAAGAGTCAGTTCATTGATCCCAGTGACACTGAGGAGTTTCAGCCTTGCTAGCAGCTAAGTGGCAGTAATGTTATACTGAATTTGGGAAGCAACTTATTTGCATGGAAGAGCTCATTGCTCAGCTATAGCCTGTAGTCTGTGGAAATTCAGCAGCATCTACTGGATGAAGAGACCCATGAGCCACTTTTATTTTTTAAAGTTTTCACAAAAGAGCTAAAATACTTGCCATATACCAAGTGGTTTCACAAAGCCTTTGTCCAGCATTGGCATAATCCTATTTATAAAAAGACAAATATATTTGGTCTTTTGTAATACAGAAAAGAACAGAGAAAAGTAAAATATCCCATGTTCTCCCGAACACATTAAAAGGATTAAAACCAGGTCTTGAAACACAAATATATTACAAAAATGGGGCCACTTCTTGTTAAAGCAGGTCACAGTTATGACTTAGTTCAGTGATACTCTACAAAATCAGCAGGCATAGCATATTCATGGTGATGGACTATTTACATTTTTTTTGCTAGATACTAATAATGGTATGCATTTTTCTAATTAAAATGATAATAGCTATTAATTTAAAACTGTCTTAACATGACTGATGCAGTTTCATATTGGATAATAATATCCCTCCATTTGTTTCTCACCTATTTATATGCTACTGCTTAGTGTTATTGAAGTGTGACCCTGCCAGATGTGCCTGCAGAACTGAAATGAGTGCACAGTAGCAGTGAAAGCCTTGCAAGCCCTTTAGCTAATTGACATTATTATGTGTACAGGAGGATGCAGACAGAACAGCAGAACAGCAGTTTGTTTCTTCACCAGACTTCCACTGCAAAGCCACATGGCATCCTGCCAAACTGAAACACCTTTGTCAGGATCTATTCCCACTGGTTTAGTGTGAACTTTTAAAGATTCAAATTCTTTATTGACAAGAGGATCTTAATCTTTACCATATTTACATGTTTTATTAGAATCCAAGCAATTGTCCTGGGTGGGATTATGCAATTTAACCTTATTTGGATACAAGTTTTGAAAGACAGAGCGTAAGAACAGCACTTTCCTCCCTCCCCACACCCCTCCTCATTCAAAGGCCACCTTATGGAAGAAAATGTCAAATAAGACACAATTTCTTTAATCCAGTATAACACACAATTGTCTAACTTATGTTTTGGGGTTTTTTAATCTCTTAGATACAGAGCTGGCCTTTACCATAAATAAATAAATAAATAAACCTGTGGATGTGCTGAAGTCCAGAGGGATTGTTCACTTTAGGCAGCAACTCCTCTCAGAGACAGTCCTCAGTTCCAAGGCTGAGATGGGTGTGAGATGGGTCACCATGTCTCAGAACTTGATGGTAGCACCTGGAAAAAATTTCTTTACTACATGCATTGCTTTGCTCCAGATATCTCTACCAACAATGCCTCAAGGATTGTCTAGTCACCTGCAGAGATAACACATTGCCTTTGCTCTTGCTGTAGTGCTCAGGGAAAGGAGCACTTCCTCAGACTTATTCCTTTCTCCTCAAAAACTTTATGTCTTGCATGTGGCAATGACAGCAAAGGCCAGGAGTGCAGCAACAACCATGTACAAACATGGCTGGGGGCCATGGAGAGGAGTTGGACGAGGCATTTGTTGGACATGGATGGGGCAGCCTCAACAAGGCAGCCCTGCAGCAATCCAGGATGAGCTGACTGCTACACAGATGCAAAAGTGAGCAGCTGAAGCTCAGAGAACTGAGCAGTTTTGAAATCAAACCTTTTTTAAGTAGGGAGAGTAATAAGTCATGGAACAAATCTTTACATGTAAAGTGTCCTTGCTGCCACCATTTGAAAATGAAAAATCTTGGGTTTCTTTTTGAAATATTCGCCCTGCTTCCTCCAGCTTTTGCAGGTGTTATGACTGGGTAGTTCAGGTATTAATGATGGCAGGGATCCTTCTCTTTTGCAATATACAACAGCGAACATAGGAGTCTATTTCTGCCCTTACAATAGACTGGTCTGTTCTGTGACTCATACCAGTTACATCTCAAAATATCTTCAGTTTCTCATCTAACATAATTTTCCTGACATGAGGAATGAGTAGATAACTTCTCTCTTTGTTGGCAGGAAGAGTGGCACAACAGAAGCAGTGAGTGCTGAGGGCCAGATTTCCATGCTGCCCACAGTTATCGGCCACTTTGAGCAGTCTCCAAATACCCAGGGCTGATCAAAGCACCTGAGGTGTTCCTGCAGAGCCCAGCTTCTGCTCTGTTTCACCCAAAAGGGAGACATTTTGCAGGCTCTCAGATTACCCTGCATGATATGTGGTGATGATTTGCTTAAACTGCAGTCTCATGGTCAAACCACAGTGGTGATGTGGACACTCAACACACAACCACTAGCAGAGCACAGAAATGCCCCAGTCCATAATAATCAGCACTGTGTCCTCAAGAAGCAGGGAAAATCGCACCTTGGGATTCCCATGGCCAATAGTGTGGCACTTTGATATGGAGTTCGACTTAATCAGTTTGGAGATGATAGCAGACTCTGGTTAATCTCTAGGACATATGGTTTAAGTCAGTTATGTAAAAAGAAAAATATTTACAACACTAGAAATGCTGAAACATATGGAATATTATTTCTAACAACCTGAAAGAAAATGTTGTTAAATGGCAGTTCTTGTCTTCTCTTTAGCAAGGCTATTCTTAGTCTTCATTTGTTTTCCAAATGACATTATTATTCAGCAAATAGAATATGAAGCCAAGGAATTGAAATTGCTCAGTTCCTGGCAAACTTTATTCTCTTCTTGCTCAATAATCATGATTATAATTATTTTATTCATAAGTCACATTAAGTTTTTCCCTATGGTAAAATTAAATGCAATGGGATTTGAATTATCTGTTCCCTAAATGCAAAGCTAAAAGCAATGCATCTTGCTCCTACATGAAGGAACTATATTTATGCTCTGGATAGTCAATGACTGAATCAGAAATAACTATTCTGATGATCACTGGCATTCAATTCTTCCTTTTTGTTTCATAGCAGAAGAAAATGTCAGTCTAATAAATTAGAGCATTGATATCTCTATCTATGGAGACCCCAGAATGTCAGAAAGATTTATTCTAAATTGCTAGATGCAGAGTAATCAATGCCATCTGGGAGATCAGAATCCAGAAGTCAAACATGACACTGAAGAGATTGATTTGTGTCATGTTTTATTATAAAATATGTGCCATCAGCTCTTTACATTTCCATCAGACTGAAGGGGACCAAATTCAGGACTAAATTTGATGTGAACATTTTGTTGAATTGGGATATCCTATAAAACCAAGGGCTGGACATAATTTGCTGAGATTTTGATTTAGTAGAAAGTAATTTCTTATAATTGGAGAGAAATTCTGAAAACCATACACCCCAAGAAAGTACCTAAGGTCTGAGGTTAGCATGCAAAATGAAAGAAGTCATATCCTCTTAGTTCACTGTTGCCTAGTGAAGGTATATTGTGATGTGCCAGGATACCTTCTGAAGGAAGCAGGATAACTGCATGAAAGCCATATAGTCTTCTCCCATTGAAGTGAAGCAGATGATTTTTGGAGGAGTAGGGCAAGCAGAACACACTCACTGGGGGCTTGACACAATCCTAAAGCTGGCAAAGGAGACAGAGAAGTAAGAAAGGCTGCATTAACTTAAATCAAAAACTTGCAGCCTTGGGAGATGAGTGCCTGATACATTTGCAAAAGGCATTGCAATGTTTTTATGTTTGCTTGGCATTTATGAAGGATCAGTCTTCTGGGTTTATATTTGTCACATACAGTAAACTGAGAAGATTTGAGAGGAGAAAACTTAATAATAAATATGCTAAGGCTCTATGAGTATAAAAGATTCTGTCATAACAGTGGCAGCATTTACCTGAGATATCTGCATTTTTCTGGAGAAATGTTCCCATAAATCTATGGTTGTGATGTTCAACAACTCACCAAACTCAAAAACAAGTTTGATAATGGTTGAATATTGTATATTGCTTTAATTGAGGCTATGGCATGTCCATGACACAAGTCTTGGAGAAAAAGTGTCCTCACCAGCATTGTGAAAGCGATATTAGTTAAATGCATGGGATCACTGAGCATAAAGAGGTTGTGCTGTCCTATCCAGGGTTGTTGTTTTACCCCAGCCAGCAACCACGCACACACAGCCGCTCGCTCACTCCCCCACCAGCGATCGGGGAGAGAATTGAGAGGCTAAACCTACAAAAACCTACCAAAACCTACAAAACTCAGGGGCTGGCAGAAAGACACTTTAGTAGGGGAAGCACAATGTGTGCACACAAACAAAGAAAACATGGAATTAATTCACTTCTTCCCATTGGCAGGCAGGTATTCAGCCATCTTCAGGAGAGCAGAGCCTCATCATGTGCAATGGTTACTTGGGAAGAAAAATGCTGTGATTTCAAATGTCCCCCTCTTCCTCCTTCTTCCTGACAGCTTTATACTGAGCATGATGTCATATGGTATGGAATATCCCTTTGGTCAGTTTGGGTCCCACAAGCCCCACACCTGTCCCAGCTGTGTCTTATCCCACCTTCCCATTCACCCCCAACTTCCTTGCCAGTGTGCCCATAGGAAAAGCAGAAAAGACCTTGGCTCTGTGTAACCCCTGCTCAGCAATAACAAAAACATCTCTCTATTATCAACTCTGTGTTCAGCACAAATCTAAAACACAGCCCTTTCCAGCTGCTGTGAAGAAAATTAACTCCACCCCATCCCAAACCAGCACACCAGGTTACCATAACACAATAATAAAAGTTTACTGGAGAGCAAAGCAATAAAGCTAGACTTGCTACATTGTGTCTGCCTCACAAAGCATATTTTCTGCTGTATGCTGAATTTTCCTAAAGTTTTGCCACAAAGATCCTTTTTAGGATTACCTTTTGACAGCTTGGGAAAATTGATGCCGATTGATGCCCGTTTCCTTTCCTTCCCCCTCCTTGGGGGACTTATTAAGGGAGCACAGGAGCACACCACCATGTCACCTGACTCTCCTATCAGTGAACACAGTGGACAAAAGCAGCTCTGGCAAGGCAGATGTAGCCAGCCCCATCTGAGGAGGCCCCTCTAGGGGCTGAAATGTCCAGTGCAGGCAAAAGGATATGAGGGACCAAAACCATCAAAACCTCACTGGGCACTGAGCAGTCCTCCAGAAATAATAGCTTGGTTTGCTCAGGACTCTTTCTTTTGAATATAAGCCTAAACAAATAATGACATCTATTTCTTTATTAATTTCTCTGTCTTGTTTCCAGTGGACTAAATATCAAGAATCCGTGTCTGTCTAGTTTATGCTGAACTTACGGCCAAAGGAAAATGTGATCAGTGTTGAAACCACATTCCTCAAATAACAGTATTTATACCCTAATTCAACAAGAGCACCATGGAAGCAGCATGGTGCTTTCTATTTAAAAGAATAACAAGATTTTGATTAACTTATTTTTGTGTATTTGCATGCATATGTGTACGTAGTATGAGTAAAAGCTTATGTTTATTTACACCTGGCATGCCTGTGGAGTACCAGATATTCCCATGCAGGAAAGAGTATGTCCTCTTTTTTGCCATGAATTTACCTCTTGAACTACAGATGGAAGAACATTAAGATTTACAAAGCTATTACAACTGACATATTAAATTTCATGGGGATGTGTATTTTAATTGATAGCCATAAAAGCAGTGCAGTAAAGGTTATCTTGCAACTGTATGTGGAAATCACTTTCATAACATCACTTAATTCCTCTAGAAGATTAATTAAAGAAAATCTCTCTTGATAATATTACATGTATTTTATCTGAAAGTGATGCTATTTTGTCTTGTTGTGACCTTATGCATGATTTAGCAAGAATGGGAACTCATTTACTTCCCACAGATCTTTTTACTTTATATATCCTGCCTAGATTTTCTATCCCCAAATAGACTAATGCAAGAGTATAAACTGGCTATGACATACTGAAATCCCTGCTCAAAAAAGGGCTGGCATGTGATGGTGTCCTCAAGCAGCTGACTACAAAATATTAGAAAACTGTGACAGAAGGTTTGGTTTTTTTCCTCCTGTTTTTGTAAAATAAAGATTTTGTGGGGGGAATGTGTGTTGACAGAAAACCAAAATAATGTTGTTGTGTCATTTAGTACACAGAATATCAAATTGCTTTCGCCATTAAAAATAGAAGAAAATAAAAACTGTGCTTTTTAACTTGAAGCTCTGTGTCATGTCTTTCCCAGCTGCAGGTGGACAGCCCATATTTTGCCCTCAGCACAGTCTGTCCCTCTCTGCTATCAGGTGTCCACAACCTGAATAAAGGTATTGTGAGAAACACCAATTTAAAAATCTCCCTAGGCTGTGTAAGAGCATCACCATTTCAGGGAAGCATAACAGCTTGGAGAGTGATTTGACTGGCAGTGGGTTTTGCTGTTTCAGTCCGTGTTTTCCCTCCTGCCATATTAAAACACACTGTCTGCTCAGCTGTGGGGAGGCTGGGGTATACAAGGCTGCAGGGCTGTCTGTAAGGCTATCTGCAGGGGTAGCTGTGATGGTGGCTGTGGGGATGTCTACAAAGAGGACACCTTTCTCCTTTTTTTAACATGACAGTTACTGTATTAATTAATTAACTGATCCAGTTGTCAGCAATGAACAAGTGTGTTAGGAACCGTATCCATATCTAAGCACAAGTGTTAGAAGAGCTTTCAAAAATGAGAAAGGTGTGAAACAAGAGCCCTGGTAATGCTCATGTTGTTTTACCTTCAGTGTTCTTGCACAGCATGTGCCCCAACCCACTTGTGCCCCAGGTCCCAGTTGTAAGACATGACTGTACTAGTGACACTTGGTTACAAATACTTGTGCAAAAACATAATGAAGGGCCAGCAAGCAAAGCTATGGAGCAAATATGGAAAAAGCAAACTGCAACAACTCAATAAGATCAGATAATTTCCAGCCAGCATCAATAGATCCAGACATCAACAAACATGATGTCATGTATTTAGACACCCAAAAGGTCTTGGACAGCTACTGGACAATGGGCTTGTCAAAGTAGTTCAGCTGCAAGGGAGGAAGAAAGATGGCTCTGGCCTGAACATGTTCATTGGTTTCAAGGTACAAAAAAAGGAACAAGTGACCAGTTTTAATAGTAGAGGTGATTACAAGTGGGGTCTGAGTGGCGCAGCATAATCATAGACAATGAGCAGGAATGAGCAGGGAGGTGATGTGATCTGCTGATGACACAGAGTTATTCAGAAAGAAAAAAAACTAGGGCTGATTGTTAAAAACAGTAGAAGAACCTGAAAGTGATGATGGATTAAAAAAAACAAAACCAAACAACCCAAACATCCCCCCCACCAAAAAAAAAAAAACAACAAAAAAACAAAACAAAACAAAAAAAAAAAAAAAAAACAAAACAAAACAAAAAAAAACAAACAAACAAAAAAAAAACAACCACCACCAAAACCCAAAAAAAACCCCCAAAACCCCCCAAAAAACCAGGAATTAAGTCGAATTCAGATTAATCTAAAGCACAATGAAAACTTGCTTGACCTAACAAGCAAAAACTGGGGCTATAAGTATAGTATGAAAATTGTAAGCCCAAAGTTCAGTCAAAGAAATGCACCGAACATGAGGAATTACAAGGAAGGAACAAAGAGAACAAACCAGTGAACGCAGTTGTGCCTCTGTACCAACGACGTGTTTGAATTTCACTTGCTTAGGTAGTTCTGGTCCACAGATGTCTGCCCACAGGGAACATAATAGAACTGGAAGACATTCAGAGGAAGGGAAATAGGATGGTTATGGATATAATACAACTTCCATTAATTACACTAGAATGCATTTGCTTAACAATAAAGGAAAGAGTTTCTCTCTAAGAGCACAAATGTCCTAGGCAAGGTGAACGTAACAGTGAGGAAAGAGTAGATGGACTTCAGATGAAAAATTCATAGGCCCAAAAAAATCAAACAAGTTTTTTTTTTTCCTTATGCTATAGAGTAAAACTGTTATTCCTTGCTTCAGAATTATGACTTCTAAGTCCCATTTCCATAGGACCAATGAGACAAGTTTCCATTAAGAAAAATGCACTGACAAAAATGAAATATATATTTATTTCTCACTCAAGAAGTGTCAGAGGTGGAATGGTAGAGCTGGAAGGCCTTATTCCAACCTTGCCCTGTGCTATTACTGCTCTCTAGCTGCGGGGTGCTGCTCAGGGCAAGGCCCTGGGCTGCCTGTGATTGTGATCTGGCCACTGCTACCACTCTTGTCAGAGAAGTGTTGAACAATAAATACACTTTCCCACATTTTACAGTAATTATTTAAATACAAATGTAAGAAAATAATTGAAAAAATAGTAAACTGACAAATGTGTTACCGTGCAGTAGTGGATCCTGTGGTAGTTGCTGCCCCACTGGGGTCTGTCTGGGGGATACATATCTGTTTGTTTTGTCCATCTGAGGTATGCTTGAACATTTTGACCAATCATCAGACTGACCAAACAGGGATTTTCTGTGAAGTTAACCTGCAGCATTCAGCCTGACAAAGAGGTCAAAACTGGTATTTTATAACTGACCCAGCTCTGCAGCTCTACTCTGCCAGCACAAAACTGATTGGAATCTGAAGGACCATCATGTTCATATTAATTTACCAGCTAGGATAAATGAAAAATGTTTGCTTATATAAGATAACCAAATTAAATAATTGCTGGCCTTTATGCTACTGTTTGTAGAAAGTGCACCAGGGGTTTGTTATTCTTTGGTTATTTCTTAGGATTAATTCAGATTAATCTGAAAGCTCCTGAAACCTTTACACAGTATTACTGAGATCATGCCAGTTCATCAGCAACTTCAGTCACAAGTTTTTTGACTGCATAACGAGTATATATCCTTCCTCTAGCCCCTTTGGGAACTGTACTTCCAGTGAATTAAACACATAGAGGCTGAAAGATTCAGAAAAGTAGAGATGGAGAGAAAAGAAAACAAACAAAATTAAATGCCTGCTTAGTAACTTCAGAAGCATTTAATCTCCCTTTGGTCCCTGGTTAAAGGCCAGACAGCCTTGGTGAAAACACATCTAACTCAAAAGAGGAACCTGAACACTGGAACAATCTTTGTGTAAGGAAGACACAAAGCATTGTGACATGCCATTTTGGGGGAAAAGTATGAAGAAACAAGGGTTTTCCTGAGGCTGATGTGTTTACTCATCTTCTGGAACCGCATACTGTGTGGTATATTTAGGATACATTATCTCACAGTTCTGCATTCAAAAATCCTATAAAAACGCATCCTACTAAATTCTAGTGCTCTTTTCCAGAAAATAATTATATCCACTTACAGTTGTTTTCTTAGTGCATGTCTTCTTTAAAGGTTTGTGCTTGACTAAAGCTTCCTTCTTCAAAAGGCAGACATTGAGAGAACATCACTGCCAAAAAATCCTAATCAAGATTTAGAACAGCCTGTTGCTATGGAAATAGCCATGGCATCCAATATGACTTCTGCTGTTCTAAAAATAGGTTTAGGAAAAAACAGGAAAGTCTGGCCTGAGTAAAATAAGACAACAGAGCAAGCAAATTGAGTGAATTACATCAATATGTTAATGGTGAAAAATCAGCTTTTATTAATTTTGCTTTCATTGGCTCTTTTTTGCCCACAGGGAGAGGAACTGCCTCCCACCAGGCAGGGTGAGTGCAATAGGAAGGAATTACTTGCCTCCAAATACCCAAAATGAGTTCACTATTTTGCTGAGTATATGTTTGATTGGACTGGTTGTATCTGCTCTCACTCAGCAGTGCTGACACTAGGGGTTGAGAAATCATGACTTAAGTCTGCAAAAGATAATGTCATTTTTGGAGGGCAAAGGCTCCCTTCTCTGGGGGACTGTGTGAATGGGGACCAGCCAGGGACACTGATTATTCTCATGGATTGGCAGGGCCCCATAAGGTCTCAGCCCCACAGAAAGCAGTTTATTCTACATCCCAAATTAAATGCACTGTACAGGTATAATTTCTGTCCCATCAAACTCCAAGATATAGTAGTCTGTCTCTCCAGCCCACCCCCTGTGTCAGTTCTGTCCTTTCAGCTCCATCACATCCCCTCCATTGACTTAATTTTGACCTTCTAATATTCAAGAACTGTGTCACTAAAATTGATGCAAAAGCATCATGCTGCAAGAAAAAATATTTACCACAAGTTCAGGAGTAGCAGGGTCTGATCCCAAGTCTATTGCAACATCAATTCTTGAGACTCTTGAACCCTTCTTTTGTTTAGTTTGATCCCTAGTTAAAAGATTACTGAAGTTGAAGATACAAGTTGATATTTGTGCCTGGAGAGGTAATGTCCTCAGAGGTGAATCAGGATGATTTGCACCTCCTTCTGGTCCTGTCTCTGGATATTTTTCACTCCAGGTAGATCTCATCACTTTGACAATGCTCAAGGATGTGGAGTCAATTTAAAGATGAAAGCTCAGATAACAGAACAGGAGCTGAGTGGCTTGAGCCAAGCATGATGTGTAGCACATCCATTTTGGGGCTGTTCATGGACATATGGAGATTGTGGGTACAATGGTGGCTGAATTCTTTACAGCAGTGGCTTTACAGCACTTCCATATACTGAGCAGGATTGCCTCACACTGTATAATGCAACTGCATGTACAAAGTGCAAGTGCTGCTTTTCTGCTTTTTTTCCCCTGCACCTGAATGTCTGATTTTAGACATGAGCAATCATCTGGCTGCTGCAAAACCCTCCTGCAAAACTATGTGCTTTTGGAGAAAGATGTGGCATTTGATGTACAACATGGAAAACCCGCATTATATGGGATGCCTAAACCTAGTGTTGGCAGATGGATCTTGGAAGTCTTTGGACTGTGTGTTATGAATCCAAATCTTAATATCCAGCTGATCCAATGCAACTCCTTCTAAGCCATCTTATGCCAGTGATAACTACAGTGAAACTACTTTTAAAAACTAGAACAAAATTGTCTAATTATCTCAACTGATATTTGCACCTTTTAATTTTACCTGATATGGCCTCAGGATCAAAAAAAGAAACAGGAAGAGTTAAGTCTGATGCTGGTAAAAGGACATGCTCTAAAAGCCTGATTATCCAGATGGAACAGATAAATCTGTTACTCTTTCTCTAAATATCAACACTGCATAATTAGCAGCTGCTAAAATAATGGAAGCCAATTGAAGAAAAACATGGTATACTCTACATTCATTTATTAAATACCTTGTGTTTCCAAACAGAGCTTTCCATATTTGCTGCAAAACTCTGTAGCTTCATGCTTTACACAACTGAGCAAAGATGACAGCACTGAAATGAGCTATTACTATTTCCATCAGGAAGATATGGGGAACTAGTCTGTGTCTTTGAGGCAAAAATATATATTCATCAAATGGAAAAGCTTTAAAAAGCAGCACTATCTAAGATATCAGCATCCTGTCTCCCTTGGAGACAGCTAAACCCCATATTTATCTAAATTATCTTGGTAATATGACAGAGTGATTGCTCACTAATGGTCAGTAACAGTTTTCTTTGTCATTTTCCTAGTCATTACCTCCTCAGAATGAACTCCAGAATAAACTGCTGGTGCATCGTGACCAGAATATAAAGCTTATCATCACAACAGAAACCATTTCTATTAAACTCACAAACCTGTACATTGGACTTCTGACATTTTCATTTACAAAAAAAAAAAATAAAAAAATAAACAGCCCTCTATTACAAACTCTAGAGATGAGCTCTAGATGAGCCTAGAGATATCTTATTCTTAAAACAGAAGTAAAGTAATATTTATTTTGCACAGCTGTTTTCTATTTTCTTTCTTTTCTCCTCACAGCTATTCATGCACAGGAGCCACATCCTCTGCAAAGAGCACAGCTCAAACCAGACCAGTTTTGTAGGTACTGTATTTCACAGCCTGTTCAGCTGCATTTTTTAATTTGGATGTTTAAGTCTATTTGCCCTTTCTCAGGAGCTGGAAAGAATCACTGATTACACAGTCTGCCTGAATCTCATTTTCCCTGCTGAGTCTGAGAAAAGCCCTCACAGAAGGCTTGTACACGTGGCAGCTGCTTGACTCCTTCTTCTCCTCTCAAAGACTGGAAATTTTCAATGCTGACATCCATTGTCTTTATTTCAAATTAAATGGAGCTGATTTTTTTGAGCTGCCAAGATAGAGGAGACAAAAAACTCAATCAGAAGGAGCCAAAGTTCTGCCATGTGAAGCTGCCTGGCTTTGACATAGTGCATCAGCCTAGAAAAACAGCATTAGGGTGACCATAAAGGAGGATTGTATCTTCCCCAGTGTTACAACAAATGGATATGTACTGATCCTTCAGGGAGTCCTAAAGGCCAAAGTGCTGGGGAAATGCTGTGGAGCTTCTTTCTACACTGCACTGTCTGACTTTATTTTCTACAAGAGGCAATCCTGTCTGTCTGGTGAGCAAACGGTCACTGGCAACATGGGCAGCCATAGAATGACAGAGGTATTTCCTCCTGTAAGCTGTCAAATACTCTTCTAACCTTGCAAAAGAATTGCACAAATAAGCTATACATATAAAAAGCAATTAATACTATTCTAAGTGCTGCCGTAGTTAGGAGGGAGAGGGGAATCACAGCTGACTCCTAAGGAAGTGGGACCCACCTGGAAAGGCTGATATTTTTAAGTCGTTAGGGCACAAGGAATCAAAGAGATCAAATTTTTCTTTCTCTTATAATAGGCTACCAAGGCCCATGATTTCCCTTGAAGCAAAGAAAATTCCAGCTTGACCATGGAGTGCAGGTCAGGACCTTGGAGGAGGTCAGCTCGATCATAAGCTCAGGTCAGATCATTGGAATTCGTGACTGTGGAGTTCAGGTTGTGTCCTCAGTTTTGCTAATCCACAGATGCACAGTTTGCTAAAGAAGAAGAGGGCACAGAGCTTCTTGAGGTGCCCTTCATAGTTGACCTCCAAGAATAGGCAATGGTTACTTTAACATATCCAGGTTTTTCCAAAAAATGTCATCTGGTAGCATCACGAATGCTCCCACCCTCAGAGCACTGGGGCAAACAGCTCAGGGAGGAGCAGCCTTGAGCTGGGCTTCTCTGCTGAGTCACGTCCTGGGGCTGTGCAACACTCTCCTCACCAGGGTTTGGGCTTCTTTGTGACAGTGGATGATGCAAAATGCTTACTGCCAGCAGCTTTCAGGAACAACTTTCCAAGAAATGCAGATGTATTCTCTCTTTTCTAAAGGGAGGGGAAAGACATGAGTCTGGAGTCTGAAGTCTGACCATCAAGTCTGGGTTGCTTCATTCCTATTGCCAGTGGTGAATATTTGCATATTTCTGTCTATGTGCAAAGAGTGGATCTCCTTGGCAGGCAGTGCATTTACCTGATAGGACAATGAAGTACTGGCACAGAAAGGAAATATTTTTCCCTGCCAGAGTGTTGGTGCATGTCTATTCAGCTTCTGTTTTCTTATTTTCAAAAAGTCATCTACCATCTGAGTGTAATCAGTCTCCTTGAGGGCTAAGAAACAAAAGGGTGAATCTGTTCCACATGCTGAATTGGCCATGAAGATGGGTCTAGGAAGTTGTCCTGAGCCTTATGTGTCCTGCCCCCATGGAGTGAGGGAGTTATGCCTTCAGCATCTACACGAAGAATTCCCACTACATCCATGGATTATCATGAATGTACTTATTACCTTTTATTCTGAAACTAGATTTATTTTCTAGATGTAAAGTAAGAAATACAAGAGGAATCTGAAAGTGTAAGACCCAACAGGCTGAGCTGGACAAAAGCTCAAGTGAGCTCATCACCATATCTCTAGTGCCCAGCATGGCATGGATTTCCACATTGGGCATTTTGTGGCAGCAACTGATTCCACACTTTCATTATGGATTCTGAAGCAAATTACTTCTTCATCTTTTGAGACTTGCTGGAAATGTCATTTAATGTCCTTCAGTTGCTGCTAGTGAGAAACAGTCTCTACCTTTTCACCTTCTCTATATGTCTCTTTCCCAAGTCAAGTGTTTTAATCCGATTTTATATGGAACATATTCCCACAGACAAGATTTGAATGTTAAATGACTGATTTGCAAATCAAGTAACTTAATGAAATGTTTTTAAATAAAGTTAATACGCCTCAGAAGAATACCTATTTTAAGATGGAGATCAGTTCAGATTGCACTGAGATAGGTAAGATTATTTTCACTGTTTGATCCTTTGCTCTTGGGACAAAGTAAAACACTCAAATATTTGAAAATATATATATTGCAATAAAGGAGCAGTAAAAATATCAGCAGGAACCACCTAAGTATGTGTGGGAGAAGTGAGAGGAGGCAGGAGTAAAGGAGTATGAGTTTAACTTAGCATAGAAAATTCCCTCCCCAATATAATTTGAATGCAAAAAGAAATGAATCTGTTCTATATATTCCCCATTATAATGACTTATTTTTGCTTCAGGCTGTCAATCATTTCTGCTGACAAAGACTCCAAATCTTCAAATATCTTGCATCATGCTATATTGCATGAACTAAAATTAAATGTAACAGAGGGTTAAGAATAGATATCAAAAATTTTGCTAAATTTATCAACTAGAAAAGTGGCAAAGGCTAATTTATAAGAAAATAATTTCATTCTCCAAGGTGATTTAGTCTATCTTTCATAACTGTGTCTAAGAAATTAGCAGGCCATGTAAGCAAAATAGCTCTTTTCAAAATGCGTAGTAGATCTGCAGACAGATGTTTTGGTCCTTAAAGAGATTTTAATCCATGTTAGCACAACCCTGAACCAAAGTTTTCAAATGGCCTTGCCTGAGAGGTACAACAAGGTAGAGGAAATAGGAATATATGAATGAAATACCAAACTTGGTGAACGGAGAAGTCTCATAAGGAACCAACCCCATGCCTGGGACTGGGGTGCCAAAGGGGATTATCACCCAGGAAGGAGGGCTGGGGTACCTCAGGACATTCCCTCTGGCTGTGAGAGCACACAGTAGTCACTGCTGATCACATGTGGGATGCTTCCCTTAACAGAAAGGCCCCTGAAGTCGACAAAATATATCCTTTAATAATAATAATAATAAATAATAAAATTATTAAAATATTAATTATTAATAATAATTACTACTACTACTACTAATAATAGTGTATTTACAGGGAGACTGAATTTTTGGGAAAATAAGTTTTTTTATTTTGAAAATGAATGGGAGGCCTTTTTGACCTTAAATGACATGCACAATTCTCTAATCCTCTCAGAAGCAGCCTCGTCACGACACACAAACCATTTAGAGGAACTCCAGGCCACTCTAAAATCAGGGGGCATATGATTAGCATTAAACAAAAAGCATTTTAATCCTGCTGCAAGATTAAAAGGGTGCTGAAAAACAAAGTGGTGTTCCTGTTTCCCTCTGAACAAAATATTTCGTTTCATAACAACAGGAAGCTCTAGAGAAGAAACACCTGCACACTGAGGGGGATGAGCGTGTGGCTGGAGGACTTTACAGCTTTTATGCACCCAGCTATTAACTCCAGGGCAGTTGCTCCAAATCTGCATCAGTATTGCTGGAAACAGCCCCTGGTCTCCAGCCATCAGCCCTTGCTCAGTTCTCAAATGGCTTATCTGTAGCTCCCTAATAGAGAGGCTTACAAATAAGTGGCTCAGCTTGGTAAAAGCCACTTTATAAGCTGCCTGCTACAATACAAAGCTTCCTTCTTTGATTAAAAGGTACTAAATTTATGGGAAGACAGCTGTGATACAGCTTCCTGACACTTATTGAGAACAAACTGATTTATGAGAGCAGGGAATCCAATAAAAATGTATAGATTGAGTCAAAACCTTTTTGGTGGAGCTAAAAAATATGCTTTTAATATTTGTAAATTATGAACTCCTTCCTGGATGTAGAGACACAAACTGAACACTTTTTAAAATCTCTCCCTACTTAAAAACTGTGAACATGGAGCTGATATTATCCTATTTGATTAAACACCTGGCTGACCATCAACATCCTGGGCTATCTCTTGGTGCAATAGGATCAGAAGTGCTCTGAAGGTGATGATTTCTTTACTCAGGACTGAGTGATCTGGGGTGATCAGGCTTCTAGTTTTTACAATGCACAACAACACCTGAAGCTCCTAAATCCAGGCCATAGTCTGAAAAGATAAGGAGGCGTTACTGCCATGTTGCCATTCTTTTGTTGCTTTATGTGTTGAATTTGGTCTTGAACCAAGACTGGATAGAGATTTGCCCTTACTATCCATCAGTTTGTTCAGTATCTATAATACATGCCATGATAGGAAACAAATTCAGAATGCTGTGCTAAGATGGAACACCTATATTTATTCTCTTACCCATTTTCCATTGTTCATGGCAAATTTCCATTCTAGTAGAAATTATAGTGTATTGATGGAAGGTGATTCAAAATCTTGAGAGAGAGGAGACAGAAAAATCAAAGGGAAACCTGCAGATTCAGCATCTTTATTACAACCCAATAGTATCAGAGTGTATATTTTCTTTTGAAGAAATTAACATGCCACTTGCTTTGGATTCTTGGATTTAAGAAAAAAGGTCTTAACCAGCACTGATGGAAAATGTGCTGCAGGAGAGCCTGGTGCTATGGTAACAGAGCTGCATGCCTGTGTGAGGGGCATTGAAGCAGGAACCACCAAGCACCAGCGTCGCTCCCATCAAGTTCCACTGGAAGAGCCGCCCTCATTTCAAGCATCGTGAAATCACTCCTTTTGTTTCTGTGTCAATGCAGGGTAGTCTCTCTCCAGATAATTTTCCTTCAAGGTAAGATTTTTAAGGGAGCATGCATACAAATGATGTCAGTTAAAACTGAAAATTTCTTTGAAAACACCTCCTATACTCAGGGCTGAACACCCAGATACCTACTTCTGCATCTTAGATTTACTCATGGTTCTATTACACTACTTTGCAAATTGTCCATGAAATACAAGGAACTAAATGTGTATGCCAAAGATCTGAAAACAAGAGACACACCTTGCCCTGAATTTACCAAGCGGCCAGTGGCCTTGCACGTCTGCATTTTTGAGGTCTGATTTCAGGCACCATAGTAAGTGTGTGCAGGCAGAGAGCAATTCCTTCATATTAAACTTCAGTGACCATTAGTCATTTCTGAAAATGTAAGCTGCTGACTGTGTGCACACAAGTGCTGGTGGGATCAGGGTCCTGTGGTGATTGAAAACACCTATCCTATCTTCTAAACAGCCCCTAAATCCCTAAGGAGATTGCCTGTCTTGAACTGTAAACCTCAGCAATTATTTCTTAAGTTGCACTTACTTTCAGACCCTTGGATAGTTTCATTGATAACAAACAAACAGACTGAAGTTGCTAATTTTAAATTGACTGCAAACGCGGCAGTAAAACTAACTATGCTTAGTGTCCTAACTCAATAAATTGGTCACAGCAGAGAAGGGAAGGGTGTCTTGCAGCTCTGTGTTTCTAGGGCATGTGTGAGGTATCCTATCTTCATTTTAGGAGTTTAATTTTGCTGCTGTGCCCCCAGAACCTTACTGCAGGGATAGTTGGCTCTCCTCATTTCTGTATTCCATGGAGAAAGCTGCTGTGGGTAAAGACCCATCCCACCCCATGTGAGAGCCTCACTCCCCACATTGATGGCTTGGGTAGCCCAAAGAAGCCTGCAGAGGAGGCAGCTGAGGCCCTGTTCCCAGCCTGGCATGCTTCTCATTCATTCATGGGACCACAGAGTCTGGGAAGCTGAGACCAGAGGACCAGCAGAGGTGAGCAGGGGATAAAGCACACCTATAACACACCTTGTTAAAGAGAAACAGCCTCATGATTTTAAAATTGTTCTAGAGTAAGGCTGTTTTCATCTTTTACCAGAAAAGACAATAGTGCTCATTTTTCCTCTTTAAAAGAAGAAAAATGGAAACTGAAAATAACACTGTGGCCCTTAAAAAATGAAGGCACAAACATTGAACTGATATACTGAACAGCACTTCAGTAAAGACCTCCAGGTACATGAATACCAGACCCAATGTGATGTTAGAGATAGTTAAGAAACAGGATTCATCTCTCTCAGAGAACTTTTTTTAAGGAAATTAGTTTCTTTTTGTTTGCAAATTGCTCCTCAGAAAGTTGTGTCCAGAACAGTGTACAGCTCAGGGTGTTATGGCAGGAATTTCCTCACAAGTGAGGCATAGCTTGAGAGCAAGTGGTTACACATTTAATATGCAATGCAGCAAGTATCAATGCAGAGGTGCAGAACAACAAGAGGATATTGCTCCTGCAACTTCCTTCAAGTGTTTTTGAATGTTATTAGATCCTGGTGGGACTTGTCATTTAGTAAAAATTAAGCAAGTGCATGGATTGTAGCAAGAAGTGGGCCCATGTCATGATAAGAACATTACAGGACGTCTTGAAGATATTTATAATGACTTCCACCCTCCCCACGTTTACAACAAGGTGCTACCCTTGCTCTTCTCTTATCTCTCTCTAGTTTCTTCCTGCAGTGCTCAGGCAGCCACTGCTCTCCTGGCTCTGAGGAGTGGAAACCCAGAGAAGCTACTTCAAAAAGTCATTTAGAGAGGGAGCAGCTGAAAGCAAGCTCCCATCAGTCAAATCTGTGTCTGATGTCCGGGTCTAAAAATATCCCTGCACAGTCTGTGAGAGGTGACAGCCCATTACAGCCTCCACCTTGCCTTTGCTCAGTGTGTCCTCACAAGGTACAGAGCAGCGTGGCTGCAGAGGATCTCTGGAGCTGACCAGGGTGAGCCTGCCCATGCCCCCACGAGGAAAACAAGCAGCCACTGAAAAATGAAGGCAGATCCTTGTGCGTGATGGCGTGGTGGTTCAGTGCAAATAGCTGTCCAGGCAGCAGCCTAAGACAAATCAATACCTGTAATAAGGCTCATCATGCTCCAATAACCACTGCAATCTGCATAGGAAGACTCATGCTGGATGAAGGGGAAATGTGTATTCCTGAGGGAAAAGGCACTTAAAAGTAAATTCTCATTAAGTGAAAATTATTTGCTGAAGAAAGATTAAGCCAGTTGGCAACTGGACAAAAGATGGGTGTATGGCAGGGAAAGAGTAAATAATGTTTTCTAATAGATTCAGCTGAGGTTTGTGGTGGTGATATTCAATGTAAGCTGCACTAAAAACTGCAGCTTTGCTTACAAGCATAGCTGCTTTTTAATTCCTTTTAAAAATTTTTCCTAATATTTCTACAGAAGAAAGCCAAGACAGATCTATTGGAAAATAGCTGGAGAGATTATTTTTATGTCTTTAATTAAATATTATAAAGTACACTTCTGAAAAAAAAAGTGCTCATATTATAGTGCGGGGTTTGTTTTTTTTTTCTTCCCAAATGTGTGGTTAGGCTGTTAGAGATAAGAGCATTTATGATTTTCCATATAGATCTGATGAAACAGCTTCTTCATTTACATTTCAAAGAAGGAATTGGATGGGTGAATTTTGCAAGAAAAGAAAATAAGACAGAAGAAAAAGAAAGAAATCCAAGTGAGAGGAGCATCGTACAGCTACAAATATCTCCTGGAGTTACCCTGGAAAGAAGAGCGTTCACAGCTCACTGCAGCTTCATGCCCGGCAAACAAATTTTGACCATTTTACTCTGGGAACAAGAGCATGCATTCAGGGATGAGGGGGAGGATTTCGAATGCTTTTGTTACTGAGTACTGGCTTCACAACACTAGTTAATGGCTCTTTAGATGTGCCCCGGCAATTAACTCTTCCTCGACAAACCCGAGGAGCGGTACACCCGTGCAGACCAGAGCCTGGCTCCCATCGATGTCCATGGCAAGCTGGAGCTGATGTCCCTCGGGATGTCGCCGAACCGATGTCTCTGTCACTGTGCTCCTGCACCAGCGGCATTGAGACTGCCGGCGATGCTGGCACAGAGGAAAGATTTGCACTCCCACCACTTGCTCCGGCCACAAGTAAATAACCGAAGCCCAGGGTGGGGAGGGTGTCTGTCTCCGACGCCCTGCCTCCTGCCACCTGATCTCTGCAGTCCTTCCCTCCGCTCCCCGGCCAGCAGCAGGCGAGAGCCAGCAAGCCCCAGCTGGAAAGGGAACGGCGTGGCCGAGACAGAGTGAGTACAATGATTCAAATGGAGCGAGTTGGACAGTTGTCAATGGAAAGGAAATTAGTTGGAATCTAAATCTAACTAAAAGAAACTACCCAGATTACTGACACGGTAAATTGGATTAAAATGAAATCCTACGGGAAAATCGATGAAAAGCGATAAGCAAGCGAGTCAAAATGACAGCAGAAAGAGGCAGACGCTCCCTGAGAGCTTCTTCAAGAGAACCAGTCAGAAGTAGAAAAGAAAATTTAATTGAGCCAATGCAGATCTAAATGGTACAAAACCAAGGGGAAATTGGAAGAGATTAGAGAGAAAGCCCAAGGAAAATATTTTTAAGAAGGTTATAAATCAGTACACAGAACAGAAAATGGGAGGGAAATTAAAGGGAAAAGGCAATTTTAATTATGTCTTAAAGTAAATGAAATTAAGTGCCTGGAGTAGGTTTTTTATAGGATGCATTTGTTTACATGGAAGTAGACTTTAATTGACATGAAGATGTTTTCCTGAAAAATGGCTGCTTTTTTTTTTGCCTATATGTGCTATTACAAAGCCTTTGAAATGCATGTGTCCTCACTCCATGCGCTGAAAAACACCGTTTTTTTCTCTCTCTCTTCCTTTACAGGTTCATCCCTTACAGAGGAGCTGCTCAGGGCTGTGGGCAGCTGGAGCTGCCTGTGTCCTGCCAGCCTCCCACGAGGGGCAGGGCACAAGGAACCTGTCCCAGGATGAAAAGCTTTACCTTTCCTTGGCTATATCTACAGTACCACTGGATGTCACTGTTGTTTCATAGAAGACAAAAATCTTACTGTGATCTTTAGGACAGATAATGTTTAGTACATAAATATATACATGTATTTATACTCTCTTTCCCACAACTTTTCTGCACAAGGATTGAAACTACGGAAAGGCTGTGCAGCCTCCTCACTCTCACGTTTTGATGATTATTTTTATAAAGACTGTGTTTATGGGTCCTTCTGTGGCACTCCAAGAGGCATCCCTTCCATAAAGACTTGCTTTCTGCTGTGGTAGATGTAGAGGGTGGCAGAGCTGCCACAATAGATTTCAGTTGTTTGAGGTTTTCTTTTCTTCCACTTGTTTTATTTCCAGGGAATTATTTCAACTCACCTCGGCTGGACTGGTTGCAGCGGTGTTGGGGCAGAGGTGTGAGCTGACTGTGGAGCAGCAGCACCTGGTGCTGTCTGTGTGCAGCCCAGAGAGCTGGGCACTGCCAGGGCAGCACTGCCCATGAATCAGGATTACCCTGGAGGTGTCTGCTTCCCTCCACTGTTACAGAGTGTGCAGAGACTGATCCTAAATCTCCTGTACTGAGAGTCAGTCAGAAACTCGGACCCTATTCCTCAGAGGAAAAGGCTCTTTTTTCTTCCCCATTGGTTGCCTGGGGTTGTATTTAGCTGGCCAAATGAAGACAAATAACTCTCTTTAGAGTCAGTGAAGAGGAACAGGCAATTCCAGGAAAGTGATTCATCCCATCTGAAAGAACACTTGTAACAGACAGGTGAGGTAAGTAAAGGCTTTTAGGCATCCATTTCTACCAAGTAACACTGCAGAAACCTTCAGTGACCAGTCACGCAAGAAGATTCCTACCCATTTTTCCTGGTATAGGCACTTCTACAGCAGGTTTTTTGTGAACCAGTATGCAGACCTTTTCTACATAAACTCCACTCCATTATTAATCATGTTTGAGGCAACCTACATATTTCCCTAGTGCTGAACATGCCAGAAAAGGCACACGATGCCCAGTGACTCACCCCAGACTGCCCATCAGGAGCTCTGCTGTCCCCATCCAGGGATGGAGAATGAATCAAGAGAGCCCTCAACAGCCCTGCTGAAACACGCCAGGAGCTGACCCAACAATTTGGCAGTGTGGACAGGGCACTGCTGTGCCCAACAAGGCTTCTGGTGCCATTTCATAATCAGTGCTGCAGCTTAGGGGGGAAAATATTTCTACCGGTGACAGCTTCATAGACTTCCATTTCAATCTCCAGTTCCCAGAGGTTTATCTGGTACACTGAGGATAATAAAACTGTTGTTACATATGACGAGACATGAAATGCAATGCTGAGAAAGTGGTCCTCTATTTGCATGAAAAGAGTTCAGCTCTGTTCTCCCTCTCACACCCATTTCAAGCAACAGTGTTACAGACTTCTTTAGGACATCATCAGCCTTCTCCAGCATGACTGGTCCATGCAATGAGATAGCAACTATGGACTTCTGTACAGAGGCAGAGTATGAGAGTCCAGCTCCTCTTAAGGAGCTCTTAAGAACTCAGGCAAGTCTGAATAGGATAAATAAGGAGAATAAGAAATTTCTGTCAGTTGCCTGTATCACTTAATGGGAGAAAATGAAAAGAATACATAAAGATTGAGAATAAATGCTATTACTCCAGTGAGGAGTTAACATATTTGGGGCTAAAGGCCATGAATGCAGACTGGCCCAGGAGATATGCCAATTTTAATTAAAAAAATTATGCTAAAACAACAAGGAGGAATAATGTGTGCTGTGCAAATTGAACAGGAGACTCTTAAGGCCTGGCTCTTTCTAGCAGCACTTTTCTAATTTTGTATCCATAAATAAAGGAGTGTGGAAGGACTGCTGTCATTTAATACATCACAGCAAATCATGCAAAGTTAGCTTCAGGGAATCGAAATGATAAGGCATTTCTAAAAATAAGGCTTTATAGAGTAACTGCTCAGAGTTGGGCTCCCCTGGGCTGGGATAGGCAATTCCTCATTTCTCCACGGCACAAACCTCTGCCATCACCTGCGTCTTTAGCCTACTGCTACCTACAGAGACAAAGGCAGGGAGCTTGTCTCCCCAGTGTGTGCACACGGACGCTAGCTGCATCTTTCAGGTCATCTTTCGATGGCCGCCAGGAGGTCTGTGCCTGCCTCGGGCACTCCTTGGAGGGGCGCAGTGCTCCGGGGCTCCAGCCCACGTTGTCCCCAGCCGCGGGTGACCCGGGTTTCAGCGCACCCTGCTCGCCATCGTGGGGCCGAGGCTGCTGTGCCCGGCCACAGCCCACGTAGCTGACCGGCAGAGCTGCAATCACATTATGTGTAGAAAATGAAGCAGTCTGCAGAGTGCCCAGAGAGACGTGCGAGTGTGGGGCAGGGTGAGATTCCATCCCTCTGCCTCCTCCAGGGCTCGGTGGTTGCATGATGCCCCACGGGTACAGGGTGTTACTCACTTACAGGGTGAGTAACATCCCTGTACCCTCACCTCGTCCCCAGCTCCGGGGCTCCTCAGGACAGAGGGCAACACTAAAACCATCAGGTTTTCTATATTTGTCATTGTACGAGTTTTCCCCTAATTTGGTGCCATTATTCCCGTCACCCAAAATCTGACTAGTGATGTACAGAAGATGGAACAAGCCCGATCCCTCTCTCATGTGTTTGCTTCCCAAGCTGTTTCACGGTACGCGTTCCCGTGGCAGCCGTGGAGATCTAATCTGCTTCACGCTCGTGGCTCTGGCGCTTGGAGATCGTCACGGGCTGGGAGCCGCTGTTCCTCCGCGCTCCAGAGCCCAGGGAGGCTGGGAAGGCGCCCGGGGCCGCGCTGAGCCCTGCGCGGGGACTCAGCCGGCGCGGGAGCTCCTCCTCGCGGCTCCGAACGGGGAGCCCCAATCCCGCTGGGAGCGCTTCCAGGCGGGGAAGCGGCACCCCGGGAGAGGGAAGCTGTCAGCATCGCTGTGCGGCATCCTTTTAGAAAGTTTTTTGCATTGGCTTTTATCTCCACGAGTCATATGTATGCAAATTGAACACGGCTGGTAGCCGCTAAATAGGTATTTCTTGCCAAAAATATCTGCTCTCTGGGGTCTCCACCCTCTCGCTTTTGCAAACTGCATCAGATGCCGCATAAGACATCCTCCAAAATGTGCTGGCTGGCACTCGTACCAGTATCAGGCAAGAAGTTTCCATCCCTCCCCACATTTTCCCTTTAATCTTTTTTTTTTTTTTTTTTCCTCACGATTTTAGGTTTTCACTTTTACATTTCTAAGCAATTAATTTTTTGGCTCCCATGTAGGATCAACAGGTGTGGAACGACTGATACGCTCCATCTGGTTGCTGCTGATAAGGTAATCCTGGGAGCTGAGAGCAATATCTCCAATAAGCTTAAACCGCAGCAGCCTAATCTATTTGCAAGGGAGAACAAGCCCTGCAGCCAATATTGTTATTTCACGGGAACAACTGGGCACGGACAGCGCTTTCACAGGAGAGGCAGGAGGGTTTTCACCCTCCTATTTTTCCCCTGGGAGTGATGATTCACTCGGTGCTGTTGTACCCCCTCTTAGATAAAGGAAAAGCTTTGCTTTGAAATCTGCCCCCCCAAATCCATGATTTCTGAATCAAATCATCGCTTTGCTTCTTTACATCCCACTCATGGGTGCTTATTTAATCTTCCCCAAAGCAATGGGAAACCGTTGGCTTTGGGCGGATAATAAATACTGTTTTCTGTAACTTCCACAAAACTACGATAGCTGTTGAGTCCTGATGTGTGTGTTGTGTTCTGGGGCGTGATGAGAGCAACGGGGTGTGCTTGGGGTGCCCTCTGCAGATGAAGGGCTCTGTCACCTCCGCTCAGGTTTGGGTTTGTGACTGTCAGGGACTGTCACCACAGGCACACTGAGGACCGCCTCGCCTCCCCTCCGGGTGTTGTCCCGGTCTAGGGCACGAACCACGCAGCGTGGTGCCGACAGCATCACAAACCTACGTCTGCGCCTTTCCTGACCCTCAATTCATGGGATTTCAGCCAACAGCTTTGGGGTTTATTTATCGATGACTTCTGTTCTTAGCTTTCGCTGTGTGCTTACCCTGTCCAAATATCTCCTCTCGTTTTCCCCGAGCCAAACCCGTGCTACGCGGTCAGCAGCCCAGCCGAGCCGAGCCACGCTGCCGACAGCAGCCAGACGGCCCCGCGGCAGCTTCCTGCGGAGCCACGGCAATTAACAGCGTGTTCCTTCTCCTCTGGGCTGCGGGAAATGCAGAGGGCATTTTTAAGCCGGTGTCTCCTCAGAGAGACAAGCGGGCCGCGCTGTGGCGGACGCGTTTCCCGACGCGCAGGCCGGGGCGATGCCGAGTGCGGAGCTCCTGGACGCGGAGCTGCGCCCCGTGCTGGGCTCCGCGCTGCAGAAATGAGCACAGGCACTGGCCCTGCAAGCACGGCGCTGATGGCGTCGGCGGGAGTCGCGGCATCATTGCACCGCACGATTTTATCATTGCTTCTGCCAGCCACAGCCACATTACAGCATCTGATTTAGACAGCGAATGCATTGCTCGTCTGTATCCGGGCGGGCAGCAGCCACCAGCAAGTCCTAAATCTGGGGGCGGAGGGGAAAGCGGGGAGCATCCGGGTTCTCCTTCGTGAGTAGTTAAGCTTTTCCCGTTTTGTACCTGGAGCTGCTGCTGGTGTCAGACATTACCCCATCTGCTGGTGAGCAAAGCAAGAAGCTCGCAGCAACGAGGGGGAGTTTCTGCATCTTGCCCCCCCTACCGTGGACAGGGGTGTCTCGGCAATTTCTGCTGCCCGAGGCTCCCCAAGGGTACTGGGAGTCCCTCGTCCTGCCAACCCACTGCGGCGAATCCCTCTGCCTCTATCTGCTGCTCGAGACCAAACACACTTTTCCTGCCCCCAAGGTTTATGTCATTCCTGGATTTACCAGATGAAAAGTTAAAATTAAACATACATAGTTGATTCTCCAGAGAGAGCTTCATCTCTGATAGCTCCATTCTAAATCTCAGACATCAGGACACAGAGACAAAATCTCCAGCTCCCAGGTAAGAAACACGGTTGCCTCTGCCACCACTTTCAAAACCAACTCTTAAGGGAAGTGGCTCTTTCCCCTCCCTGCGACTTTCTGTTCTGTTGTCCTCCTGCCCAGCCCCGGGCAGCCCCAGCAAGGGGGTTGTAGCTGCACCCAACTCAGCATCGCAGTTTTTCCATGACCCTGTCGACTCTCTGCCACCAGTGAGCCAGTGCTGATATTGGGACCTCGGCTGAGCTGCTCCTGTTTGCAGCAGAGAGAGCAAGTGAGGAAGGAGTGAGCTTCAGCAACTGCACGGAATAGTTTACCTTGTGCTCACATGCATGCCTTTTGGGATAAGCACGGGCCACAGAGGTGATGGGAGGGGTCTGCCTGCTGTCAACCCATCTCAGAATAAATGAATGAATAAAGCCAAAATTCTGATTACTTTTGCACCTGGGTAGTTTCACTGGTGTTAATTACATGGTGGAAATGGAGGATTCATGTAAGCAAGATTCCAATCAGTCACTGATATTTAGCTCTGCTTCAGGTCCTCTCTATAGTGTTGCTTCTGTCGAAGTGAAGAATGAAACAAAGAGGGGAAAACCTAAACAGTGATTAATGAGGAACAGTCCTTATTTAATCACAGCTTTCAATTCAGACTTTGTAATTTAAACTTCGGCAATTGTCTTCACAATTTTGGCATCTGCTCATCTCAGCCTACACACTATCTTTGAACTAACAGCACAGCTTATCTTTGCAATTAAGCATTCAATGTAGCAACAAATCTTCAATTTGGTGTGAGTCACTCAGCTGCTAAATCAAACAATGTGTCCCTAAACAAATCAGTTTCCTCCTGACCTCACAGGATGATAATAATGACTTGTGAAACCATCTCGAGATTTCCTTGGTACAATTTCCTGGTACTTTCTGACACATTCCTTTTCATAAATATAAATGGGTTCTGCATTAGAAACAAACAATTGAGAGTTGTTAATATCATGGAAATGTGAAAAACTTACCTCAAAACCAGTTGCTAAAAAAGCAAAATATTTTTCTATAGATAAGAGCTATAAGTACAGGGTGAGCCAAAGTTACAACTGCATTGGCCTCAGTGGGTGGCTGGGGATCTGGACCCCTGTTAAGGGCATGGGCAGTGCTCTGGACAGGGTGGACACTCCTGGTAAAAATAGGAGCCCTATGCCTCCATATGCCAGACACATACCTGCTGCTTTGCATCAGAAGTCTTCATATGTGCAGTCAATTAATAGAAGAAATCCATAATCTTCATCTCAACGTAGTCAAGATGACATTTGGTGCCATGAAGTACCTAGAAAGTGCATTTTTTTACACTCAACCAGAGAACAACAATGCTGGGGTTGTTGTGATGTGCAGTCCCAGGGCAGCCTGGGCTCCCAGAACTGACATCACTATTTCATACAGGTGCAATTTCTGAGAATCTGGATTTGGAATCACAGTGGATGGAGGTGGTTGCTTATATTGGTAGCACAGCCTCATTGCAGGATAGATGACATTCACTGCAGAAAAGATAACTACTTAGAGAGACCCTGAAAGGATGAAAAATCTCATTTGTTTTGCTTATGTGCATTTTAAAAGCTTGGTTTTCCAAACCTTCACTTTCATTAGTACCATTGACTTCACTGGCTGCACTTCAGCAGCCCAGGCTTTTCTGGAACAGAGTCCCCTCCCAGTTGTTCTGAGCCTGAAAACGTTGCAAAGTTTCTAAGCCATCTCATTAACAGACAAAAATGAAAATTATCTGACTCCCTATACAGTGGAAGCATGATGGGTAGCTTCAATTTTGTACCTACAGACTGCTCCTGCAGTGTGTTTTCATATCTGTCTTCACAACTGCAGTTACTTTGTAAAAGGTGAAAGCTGAGATATTTGTCCATCCTACATCTCCCAGAGCTGGTAGAAGCATTCTGCATGTCATAGTAAAGACAGACCACACAGCTCTAGGACTGCTCATTCCATGACACATAGTCCTAAGGAAGTGGTACTACGTGGATCACACTTCTCCCAAATATTTCAAAGAGATGATTGAAAGGCAGTTCCCTCCAAACTTATGTCAATATTATTAGTAGAAAACAAAGTCATTTCATCCAACCCCTTCCAGCCAAAATCAGTTCAACCACCGTGCATAGCAGGTTTGGGTTGGGAGGGTGCTCCAATCTTTGCTGTGTACTCACCCAGACACCACACCTGGTGTGGAACAGAGAAGCATGAGCAGGTGGGTGGCTGGGCAGTGCTCACTCTGACACCAAAGTCACTTCCTAGTTGAGTTTTTTTTTTCCATCCCCGCACATGTTTTCTCCACCATCTCCAGAATGCTTCCAGGAATGACCCCTGGTGGGAGAGCCAGCCTTGGGAATTTGGGGATTCATCAGCAGAGTTTCTTCATCAGAGACCATGAGTGGCCTCTCTACTTCTAAAGAGACATAGCTTTGTGAGGACACTGTCTCTGTGTGTCCCACCTCTGACAGTCACTTTACGATTTACCTGCTGAGGAAAATAGAGTGGCTGGGAGATTTCCTTGCAGAGCTATGGCTGTAGGCACAGGGCAGGCTCAGTGCAAGTGAGCCTTCAAAGCATCCTTTAGTGTTGTCAGAAGAAAAGTGGGTCAGACCTTGCAGCTTAAGTCTTCTGGGACTCTGACTTTAACTAAAGTGTGAGATATCAGCACTCGCTCTCACCCAGACATACAACAGAGGGGATGTGCTGCTGTTACTGCTTACAGATTCAAACCCCCAGGGTGGCAGCTCCTCTTCCCTGGCTGCCTGCCTCAGTCATACTGAAACTGCTCTTGTGACTTTATGAATCCATTCAACTAATGCCCAAATGACATGCCAGGTGGAATGACACAAAAAGGACTTTTCTTCACACTGCTGACCATAAGGAGCATTTCCTCAGAGGGAAATGCCGTGTTATCCAGGCAGCTTTACCTCCCCAAGGTCCTTGGCTTTGACAGTGCATGATCCTGGGAGGTCCCTGTGGAAGCTACCAGGCCACTGCAGAGCAGGGGAACAAACTGAAGACCCAGTCTCTTCAAGCAGAAATAGATATTTCACCAGAAATTTCCATGGCAGCTATGTAATAGATTGACTCTTAGCAAGAAAGGTGGTTAAGTGTCTGAGGGCAGTAAAAGGCTGACATAGAGAGGTGTGGGATGCTGGAGGTGGTGGCAGGAACTGGGAACTAATGTCACAGTGAGTGGTGAGCTAATAGATTACCTCATTTCCACATTTACAGAAGATGGATATGACAGCCTTAAAGAAAAGAATTCAACTGCTTTGTGCAATTTATTTTAACTTCTTATTGAGTCAAAACAGCATTTTGTTCAGCCTGGCAGAGTTAGTGCAATTTTATGTGTCTGTTAATGTAGTGTGCTACCTGTGCCAACACTCACAAGTTTTTCAACTTTCCTTTAATATTTTGTGTTTCTTCTAAAATCTCAGTTCCTGGAGATAAGTGACATCCTTAGCATTTCAGTTTTTGCTTTATTTTATAAATTTTAGACAAAAATAATTTTTAAAATCCTCAACTGCAACATTTGAACTCCATTCTCATAATTTGGAGGATGAGACCATATGTTTCAATACTTAACTTTCAAAATATTTATTTTATTGATGCTACAGAAAGGACTGAGATGCTCAAATGTTGTGACTTACATGCCAAGTATGAGTTTTATGTTCTGGATGGCATATACAGCCTTGTGCAAGTGTTAGTCTATTTCTAAATAATCTGTACTAAGTAACTGCCATACCACTGGTACCTTTCCCTCCTTTGGAGTTTTTAATTATCCTAAAGTTCATTTGAAAAGCATCCATTAAGTCCAGTCAGCATTCAAATGAAGATGATAAACCTGAGGGTACCCTCAAGTATACCAAAAATTTACAATTTTTTTCTTACTCAGAGTGAAATGAAGTCTTCAGTAAATTATGATCAGCCTGTAGAAGTAGCTGAGTGGGAATCCACAACTTACAAAACCTGTATTACTAGGTGAGTTACCCTGTACTGTAAGTGCCTCAGTGCTGGTCTCATGGCTGCTCAGAGGCAGTGCTGCCCTTGCCCCAGGGGACATGTCCATGGCTCCTGGGGCAGTGTCACTCTGGCAGCTCTGCTGGGTGCTGCAGCAGGTGCAAGGGGCCTTTCAAACCTCACAGTTCACATCTCTTCCCCAGCCGGAGGGGAAGGACGATCGGCACCTTCATGAGTGGTTATAACTGCAGGCAGCTCTGCTTTCCTCCCTTTACATCCATAAGCCTGAAGCAAAATGCCTTGGATATGGAGGACAGGTAGATGCTGCTTAAATATGAGCAGATGCTGCCTAGTGTAAGAAGAGGAAGTTTGTTGGGCTTTGTGTGATTATCACCAGTTTCGCCGCTCAGGAATCCAAAAGCAGGTGTACAACATGACCAGGCTCTGACAGGTTTGCTGTGATTCACCTTTGGCCAAAGAGTAAACAGGTAAGTGCTCTCAGAGCAGTGACAGCACACCAGCAAGGGCAGTGCTCATACACCTGCTGGTGGAGTACAAGAAGGAAACCAAAATGAATCCTAAATCTGTATTGTAGAGTTGCAAGTCACCCGTGCTCACAGCTGGCACAGTTCAGGATGTTGAATTGCTTAGATTGGATACCCATAAGGATAAGCAAATTGGTGATTACAGCACCTGATTTAGACTGTCACCCTGCCCCATGTCCTAGAACATTTAGTCACCTACTTTGCATTTGTACAGAGATGCACCAGTTTTAGGAACAAACATTTAAGGTGGAACTTTTTTAATTATCATTTTTAAATGAGGCACAGCACAGCAGACAGTATTTGTGTTTGGGGCTTTGACATAGCCTGTCAAAAGGAAAAGCTAACAAGGCTGCCTCCATTGTAGTGGTAGCACAAAACATATTTAAGATATGAGAGAGAATTTAGTATCTTGGGGGGCTACTTTAAAAAGATGATCTAACAGCCAGCTAGTCTATTTTGCAGCTGGGATCACTTACACTCACTTGGCAACAGTGTTATGGCCATGCTGGCATCTCCTCAGTGTAGCAGCCTGCCTTCATTCCATTTTTTTCTGCAGCCTTTTGATACGGAAGCCAATTGCAATTTGGGTTGTGAGTGTGGGAGCATCAAGGAGAAGGTCAGCCAAGGAGAAGGGCTCATCCTGTTGTCTTCTGACAGTCACACACCATCTGGGAGTAGGTCTGTATGCACTGTATGCATGGCATCCCAATGTCAGGCGAAGTAATCATGATCTGACTTATGCTGTGCAAGGGAGAAAACACGTAACATAGTCCTCTAGATTTCCTCAATGCAGAAAAAACCTGCTTTATTTATTCTTAGTTTGAGGGAAAATAAAGAAGCCTTACAACTCTGAGAAACGTTTCCCCATCTTTTATCATGGTGTTGCAGTAAGCTGTTCCAATTATTCTCTCCTAAATTTGCATGTAGCTCTATAATTAAACTGGAAGTCAGTGGCTTGGTTGTCTTTGACTACCTGGGCCTTTGCATGTTGTTGAATTCAGCATAAGAGTAGTCCATATCTATATACACATCTATCTGTGAGCTAAGCATGTAACCCACATTACAGCAGAAGTCATCGATAACGCTGGCAAAGCGTGGGGTGTGACTGAGGCTGTCACAGATTTGGTTTCGCTGGCAGAGTGGGCTTCATCCCTCTCAGACTCCAAGGGCCAGACTGCCCACAGCCATGTTGGTTGGTTGGGAATTTGGCCATGGGATGGGTCAAGCACTCAAGCACCTCTGCTCCCCCTCATCCTGATGCAGCTGAAATTAGTGGAGCCCTGGTCTCACTGGCTACATCTACATTTCAGTGTCTCAGACATAAGCAGAATCCCACTCTGGATGATGTGTAGAGTTCTCCCTCCTCTGGAAACCTTGCAGGGCCTGGATTTAACAAACACTGTGCAGTTATTCCTCCACCTTGGGCTGTAACTGACCAGCACCCTCTGAGGACTGAGACACTCCTGGACATCCCTGCCAACTCCCCTGGCTCAGTGGGGGCTTCCAGCATTGCACTGGTTAAATGAAGGCTTTGTGCTTGCCTGAGGCTGCATCTGAGCCCCAAGAGCAGTTACCTTTGAACTGAGCATGTACATGATTAGCTGGGTAGCTTTAGCATTTAGCAAGCAAAATCTTATGCTGAAAATAACTGGTTAATAGAATGATCTAAACATTAGCAGAGAAAACACTGCTTAAGCAAAATTATATAATTTTCAGTTTTTTACTGAACTTTGCCATCTATTGTGATGCTTTCATAGGGAGTCTTTTGCCTCCTGGCTTTTGTAGAATACTATATTTTTTAAGGAGCCTTCAAAAACTGTGTAATTAACATTGTTTTCTGTTTCCTTGACATTTGTTTAGCTCTTTTGTCAGTAACCAACTGTCAGTGAAACAGCCTGGACTCAGTTTCTAAGTACTCCAAAGGAAAACACTCAATTGATACCAGTTTAAGACTCCATCTGGCCGCCAGTGACTGCCTGGGCAGAACAGTGGTGCTCACTCACCAGCAAAGGCTCCCAGTGTGCACACAGCTGGACTGAGTTGTACATTTGCTGAGCCACCATGGGCCTGCTGCTGCTCACCTCAGGAGCACCAGCCATCCCAGTGACCTATGGTACTGGTGTGCTGTGATGGCATAAATACCTCTCTGGCTCTGAGAAGACATGTAAAGCAGGAATGTTTCTCCAAAAAGGCTCTATGAGTTGTACCTGATAGCAGGCAGCTTCCAATATGCATGGCCTTATACCTGGGATGAATGTCAGCTTTCAGGGCAGTTTATATTTACTACCAGACTAAGCTAAATGCCTCCTTGCTAATTTGGTTTATTCTATCAATAAATTTGCTTACACTCCTGAGGAAGTAATGCTGAGCTGGCCAGACTGGCTTTCTGCATGACAAATCTAGATCCATATACTACCTCTCGGTTTGTGATTGCTCAGAGCAGTCAGTGTAGGAAGATGTGGTGTTATTAATTTCTCAGGGTCCATGCTAAGCTTTCAAAGGAAGCAAATGTCTATATAACATTGTCATTGACTAAATTCCAGTTTTGGATTAGGGGAGCAACCAGTGGAGCAATTTAATTGCTGGTCTATTACAGAATGCCACAGGAGGGCAACCTGCAAGTTGTAATTTGTGCTGAGTGATGGTAATAGAAGTGCAAATGATCATCCATAAATAGGGACTGTAGGTATCAAAAATGTCCTCTCCATGTGCACTGATTTTGGCTGGGCTGGAGTTTATTTCATGTGTAGCAATCCAGATGGTGCTATGCTTTGGATTTGTGACCAAAACAGTGTTGACAATACACCAATGTTTTGCTTGTTTCTTAATAGTGCTTGCAAAAATGCATACCTTCTATACCTGTTCCTTTTGTCATGCTTCTCCCTCAGCAAGTGTGCTGGCAGTGGCCAAGATGCTGGGCAGGAACAGAGCTGGGACAGCTGACCCTAACTGACCAGAAGGATATCTCATACTGGATTATGTGGTCCTCAGAAATGAAATCTGGAGGTAAAAAAGAAGAAAGGAGGCATATTTGGTGCTTGCCTTCCCAAATAACCATTATGTGTGATGGAGCCCTGCTTTCCTGGAAATGAGAAATTTTGACTCTGGGATCTAGGTATCAGGTGCAGGAATTGCTGGTCTGATAGAAAAAGATGTGCTGTATATCTCAGAAGAATGCACTCACAGGGGTCTGTTTTTCAAACAAAGCAAAACTTTTCATCTCCATCCACATCTACATCTCAAAAAGATTAAGTCAGAAAATGCACAGAAGCTCGAGCTCTTTAACCCTGCTGACAACAGTGTGGGTGCTGAATGGATTCCTGTGCTGGGGTATGAAAACGAGCTCAAGCAGCAATGCTAAATGACATTTGTACAGTGGCTTGTGGACACATTGTGATCTTCTTGTGTCTGTGTCTTTCAAAGTAATTTCTTTGCAGTGTCAAAGATATTTCTTTACATTGTCACCAGTGTGTTAGCTCCTGTGAAAAAGCCAGGGAGTTGGATTTTATGGGGATAGCAAAAAACACAGAACTGGCTGTTTTCCTTCAAATCCCTGGCAGGACTGACTCTGCGAATTGGCAGCATGGGCAGCAGTAGCAGGAAGAAGGGCCAGAGCCCTGTCCCCTTCCATGGCCACACAGGCTTCTCCACCTTACCTCCTCACTCTGCCCCTGCCTCTTGGATACAGGATTATTCGTGTTTTCTCAATTAGGATGGATCTTTCTCTGAGTGGATCAAAACATGAATGAAAGCATCTTTTTGGAAAAGTCTGGTTTCTGATGGGCCTAGTGTTAATCTTTCCAGAAATTAAAAACATAGAAATAAGATAGAGTCAGTGTCTGTAAAGAGTATTCCTGCACTGCTATTGTTACAGGAATACTGTAGCTTAAGTTATATTAGAGAAAGACAGGAAATATTCTGGAGTCTTGAACTTTAAGCTGTTGGCTGCATCTGTCCGGTCATCCTTGGTATTTCTGTCATGTCCATGTCTGTGCTTGTGCTGTTCTCTGTCCCTGAGATTTCTCTTGTCTGATTTAGGAAAATTAAAATGCAAAGATTTCAGCTGAAATAATTACCTCAGTGAAAAATCAGTGGCTCAAGACTGGCCTAAAGAATTCACTCCCACCTAAGGCAGGCATTTGCAGAGGACACGTAGGTAACCCCTCACCACAGAGGCTTCCTGTTTTGAGGTGCCACTCATTGCCCAGATGAGGTTCCCCTCTCTCCTCCACAGCTTTCTCTGCTGACCCATGGACAAGGAAAACATCATCCCCCTGCAAAAAAACCAAACCAAACCAAAACAAAACAAAAACAAAACAAAACAAAAAAACCACAAACCAACCAACCAACCAACCAAACAACGACAAAAAAACCCACCAAAAAACCCCAACAACAACAACAACAAAACCAAAACAAACAAACAAAAAACCCCACACCTCACACCTGTGTTTTAGTTCCTTAAGAGTGGCTCTGGGGAGGACAGGAGGGAGGCAGGGTTGCCCAATGCTCCCTCTTGACTACTGGGAGCCCCATGGCTGCAATGCCACCTTGGGGTGTGAGCCCAGAGTCACAGCGTGTCTGGGGACCTGACAGACACTTTGTTATTTAAAATGTTCCGATCACAGCAGCAGGAGGCGAAGTAACATTCCCGCAGGGAGGAAGAAGGTGGAAGATGTGCTACCAAAACACGTTGCCATCACCTTCTGAGAGTGATGTCCACCTGTGATGACAAGAGTGAACGAGGCAAGTTCACAAGTTATTATGACAAAACCATGTCAGATTTGGCCAGACTTTACCTTCTAAACAAGAATTTTTTGCTATTTGAATCCTGTCTTTTTCCCACTACTGAAATGGGAAGGAGCAGAAGATGGCACACAACTGTGAGTGTAATTATTTTCCCCAGATCCAGAGTGGAGATATTTCACATTTCAAACATAAACTAAAGGGGCGTCAGGGAGATTCTGCAGCTGCCAAAGCAGAGCCTGGCATTCACATCCCTTCCCCTGGCAGATGCTCTGTGATGCTCTCCTATGTCAGAGCAGAGAGAAAGCCTGAGCTGGGCACCCAGCTGGTCTTGGCTACCCAACACTTGTTAGAGCACAACTTGTTTTACTCACTTCTCATCCCATGGACCGATGGAGAGTGGTTTTAGGGAACACCTCACAACCTCCTGGGCAGTCACATAACCTACAGTGCTTGCCCTGTCACATAACTGCTTGTCTCTGTAGCTGGCATGTTGTGGAGGTTTAGTGGCCTTTTAAAATTGTTATATTCCAAGTATTCTCGTTTGGCATCTGAATTTATAAGGGTGAAATATGAAGTTAAGAAATTGGGTTTTGGACTATTTTCAATCTGGCCTCCTACTGAACTCTCAGCTGAATGTCTCTTAGAGAAAGCTGTCATTCAATTCATTGAAAGATGCTGTGATCTGCCTTGGCAACATCTTATTAGAATGCCAAGAACAAGATCAACAGCTGTGCTGTGATTTCCATTCCTGTGCTGTAAGTGTATGACATTTGCTCACTCCAGCCATCCTGCCACCACACACTGGACTTCTGAAGGTCTCTTCCAGCTTAAATGAGGCTCTGATTTTATGGCTGCTCAAGCACAGACTTCCATACACAGCTCTGCAGCTTGAACTGAATTACTCTTAATGAGGGCATTTGTTAAACATGTCCTTTTAGGCTATGTCAATGCTTTCAGGTTTCTTTCCATAGACCTTTCCTTGAATAAAATATCTCACAATCTTTATTGTAGTCACATAAAAGATTTATGCACCTTTTTTCTGAGATGAGTAAAGAGAGGCATTCTTTATGAAAAAGGGGGAGTGACACAATATGTTTCCTGGTTTGTAAATTGAAATTAGATCTAATAAGTATTTTATATTTATTTTATCACTTTATTGCCTTCAAAATTACATGTGCATGGAAAATTTAGAGACCTTTGCCACTCTTGCTATCTCATTTCTTCTTCCAGGAAACTAACATGTCTTGGTATTTCCATTGTCCTTTCCCCACCACAAGAAAATAACTGATGCAATTTTAACCACATTTTGGTGCCTCTTTTTTGTTATATGGTTTACAACAACTCAAGGTCAGGTGGCAATTTTTCGTAGGGAGGCACTTCTACCAAAGGAGGCAGAAATAGAAGGCTTAGAACAATTTCCTTTGCAACAAAGCATATTTGGAGCATGACTATGAGGGCAGACTGAAGGAAATGAATATTCCTCAGAAATTTTCTATGGAAACCCAATTTCAGAGGTGCCTGGATGAACTTGTCCTAAGCCCACTTCTGTCCCTCAAAGCATGGCTGAAACACACAGTGTCTCGTGCTCTTTGCTCAAAGACAAAAACTTGAAGCTGTAAGAAATACCATCTCCTGATCATTAGGAACCTCACTGAACTCTCTGGCTCCTTTTGCCTTCCTGAAGGGGCCAAAACTCACACTGCAAAGGCTTCCCTGTCACCTTGCACACCACCCCCATTCACAATGAGTTTTAGTTCCTCCTTGTGCACAGCTCAGCTGACAGCACCACTGCAGCTCTGCCAGGGCCGCCTCTGCCACCCAAATCTGCCCATCTCCATTTTATATAGCACCAAAAACATTCTCATTTTGCTAATTTCATAGTAAGTGCATGCTTTGAAACTGATGCAGAAAGAGGATGTAATAGCTATGAGAGAAACAGCTGCCACTGTGAAAAACATGGTGCCAAATCCACAGGTTGAATTTCAAATATGAAGAAAATATGTGTGACTCTGAGGGTTTTGGCCATGGGATGGAGCAACGGCTGCTGCTCCACTCTCCTGTGCTGTCCTTCCCACAGTGGGTGAATAAAAAAAAAATTAAATGCCTTCATTTTAAGTCTTTTGTGTACAAATTTTGCAGAGGGATTCCCAGCTGCTGTAAGTGGAGCCCTGCTGAATAACTGCTCACCTTGTAAAAGCTGTCACTTATAAAATGTTCTAGTGATTTTCCCTTTGATCTTGCTGTTTTCAGTGATACTCTCTTCTAACAGTAGCTGCTACATACACTGATCATCTTAAAGAATATATTTTTAGGTCTATTTTATGCTTTTACAGTGTAGAAAAAGAAGGTAGCTCGAAATTTTATGGTATTTTTACCCTGTGGCATGTGGCATTGCCTCTTTTAGTTACTACTCTCCCGCTGTTAATTCCTAAATGTTTAATTTTCCTCTTTGGCTGCTGTCAGAAGCTGAAGTTTTCTAGGACTCTGAGAAGTTTTTCTCACTTATTCAGAGGGCATTTTCCATTTGCAGCTTGTATAGTGTCTCCTGCTCACCTGCCATTTCTGCAGCAAGGATAAGGCATGGCCACCTGCATGACCTGAGAGGATTATGGGGGCCCCAGCAAGGTCTGGCACCTCAGTGCCATCAGCATCCCGGCATCGAACTTCGGCTATTTGTTTAAAATTAAATCCCCCATTTTTCAATCCTAAATTTACGCTCACTAACTTGTAGGCTAAATGCCCTCTTGGAGCAGGAGGATAAGTATGGAAGTAATAAGGAACAGATGTGTCCCAGCTGTTACATCCCCACTGTCTCTGCTCTACTTTTCATTCCTTTACCCTGTGCATTTTGACAAAGACCAGCTTCTGCTTTTATGATAAGAGCCCCCAGTAATGCTCAGGTGGATACTGCTTCTTTTCACTCTGCATCCACTCTTGTTTGAGATGATTTTGTGGGGCTGGAAAATGTGGTGCTTGTTAGCCCACACCTTAGACAGACTTGGTTAAATAGTCCCACTGCCTACAACCGGTGTGACTTTATGTCTGTTTGCAGACACATTTTCCTATGTTAAAGGGTTTTTTGCTGTCATTCTTTACTTGCATGGTCTCAGAAAGCACCAGAACATGAGCTATAGATGGTGCAGTTCTATTTTGTATGATGAGGTCCTTTGAGCCTTGCACCAAAGCAGAGCCCAAGGAGTCCACAGAGTTGCTCATAGGGGAAAAAAAGGAGTATTTTAAGCCTAGTTTTTTGCCCTGTTCTTTACCCTTTGCTGTCCAGTGCTTGCAAACCCAGAAATATGCTGGGGTGGCTTGCTCTTCCCATCCCATGCCTGCTCAGAGGAGGCTGCCCCATGGGTGTGACGAAGTGCTGCCCACACAGCTCTCTGCACCAGGGCTCTCAGTGCCCGCCCTCTGCAGCCTGGGCTAAGGGAGCCCTCAGGGAGGGTGCTCCACTTGCACCCTCATAGCCTAGAGCTGAGGTGTAAAACACCTGTCCTGGAAGCACAGGCAGTTCCTTTTATCCTGATTACCAGAATGACTCCTGGAAATAACTGGGCAATATGGTAAAGAAGAGAGGCATAAATACTGTGTAGAATCTTTATATATTCACTTACTTATCTATCTTTTCTATTATTTTGTAACCATCCTATAAATAAATGAATTCTTCCTTCCACTGCCATTCATATCTTTTATTTTATGTTGCAATAGACTTGGAAACCACTTGGGGGAACTTTTCCCATTGCAGTTAATTACAGGTAAAAGACTGTATTATCAAAAAAGACCCCTACTGATCTGACTCAGCTGCTTTTATGAGCACTGCACATCACAGAAATCCAGCAGATTTCACTAAGAAACGTCAAATACTTAAGACATTTGCAGATAAAGCATTCTTTAGATTCGTTGCTCCGATCGTATAGTTTGGGAAAGTTCAAGTTTTAGGTACGGCCTAATTAATCACTGAACTGGCACTGAAAGACCTCTTTTACTCTTGAACTGTATCATGAGCCACACAAAGGGGGAAACGTTATTTAGTTGAGAAACAGAACTTGGTGTCGCTGTGAACAGTTAGAGCATTGCCATGACAGAAATCGTTCGGCATAAATCCCTGCAGATTTGTACGGATTTTCCCGCTCACAACTCCTCTACTGAAAGCTCCCAGCTCCTCTGGGGCCCGGCTGGGCAGCAGCGCCGAGCCGCCACCGGGGGGCGCCCTGACCCGCGGCCCGCCTGGAAACGCTCCCGGAAAACGCGAAATTCCTCCCGGCGGGCGGGGCCCGGGAGCAGCCGCCGTGCTCGGGGCTGGATAGTGTGCTGCGGGCCCGGGAGCACTCACCGTGCTCGGGGCTGGGTGGTGTGCTGCGGGCCCGGGAGCACTCACCGTGCTCGGGGCTGGATGGTGTGCTGCGGGCCCGGGAGCATTCACCGTGCTCGGGGCTGGATGGTGTGCTGCGGGCCCGGGAGCACTCACCGTGCTCGGGGCTGGATGGTGTGCTGCGGGCCCGGGAGCACTCACCGTGCTCGGGGCTGGATGGTGTGCTGAGGCCCGGGAGCACTCACCGTGCTCGGGGCTGGGTGGCACCGGAGCGCTGCGCGCTGCTGCCGTGCCCGGGCGCGGGCGGGGGGATTCGCAGGGAAGCGCCCCGTGCCCGTCTCTGCCCTTTCCCTGCCAGTCGCTCCCGCTGTCCCGGTCTCCAGCCCGGCTGCAGGATCCCGGCACTGCCCCCATGTCTCTCGCCCATCGTTCGGTTCTGCCCCTCGAATGTTCCCCTCTCTCCTGCCCGCCGTGTGCAGCCTTGCCCGGCCGGGCTGCCCGGAGTCAGGTACCAGGATCGCGGCATCTCTTGGGTACCAGGATCGCGGCATTTCTCGTGCTGTGATTTTTTTTTTTTTTTTTCCCAACGCACCAACACAGTAATCCAATACATTTTTAACAACGGCAGGAATCAAAAATTACTCAGTACGAGGCCCAGTCACATTCCTTTATGTTGCAAACTACATCTAAATCCAGGAACAACCTTACTTTAAATAAGTGGTCAATGCTTATTTGTGCGTTTTTACAGATATCTAAATACCTTTACCTGTGGCAAAGCATGGAAATGTCTATGTATGTTCCAGTGAAACCAGCAGAAATAGGTTCAAGGCTGAGGTTAAGCGGGGAGGGGAGGGGAGGGGAGGGGAGGGGAGGAGAGGAGAGGAGAGGAGAGGAGAGGAGAGGAGAGGAGAGGAGAGGAGAGGAGAGGAGAGGAGAGGAGAGGAGAGGAGAGGAGAGGAGAGGAGAGGAGAGGAGAGGAGCTCTTCCAAGATCTGTGAATATCTTCCATGAACCTTGTCAGAGGATACCAGAGGGACCACCAAGGTCTGTTGTTCCCTCTTGCACCCCGCCCCCCAGAGAACAGACATGCAAACAGGTGCAAGGAGTAATAGTCACAGAGGATTTTGTTATAAGTCTTTGCCATAAGGTATCTCCCCAGCATTGAAAACAGGAGATTAAATGCAACACACATATTCAAAGATAATTCCAGTATTTAGTTTTCATTTACCTTTTTAGAGGAAGTCTGATGTTCACTTGCACAAATCATTGCTCCCCTGGGAATTGTGTACCTGCAGTATAGCTGAGACATTTTATGGTCTTGTGTTATTGAACCTGAGGCACCCTGTGGTGCCTAAGTGCTGTTGAATGATCTGGGGGTGTCGTGTCAGCTTTTTAAAGGCAGAAGAGCATTTCTTTAGGCTGTGATGAAAGGCTTTAAATCACAGCCACCGATGCAAAAGAGACTCACCAGACCTCACTGACAGCCACAAGTGGGGGAAAAGCTCCCCAGAGGGAGCAGGGAGGAGGCTGGGCATCAGCAAGCAAACACATTCTTTTAGAGCAGGGAAGGTTGGAGAGCTGGGGGGAGGAGTATCTGCCACTTTGCTGCTATTTTAGCACTCTGCATCCAGCTGCCAAGCTGATCAGAAACAATCAGGACCAGGGTTTGATGGCCTAAACTGCTGCCTCTGTGGAAAATGGATTTTATCTAGGTCTCCCAACCGCTCGGCTGTGGGGGATGCTCTGAGAGGGGGACATGCACACAATCACCATGGAATATTTGGCCCTCCAGACTGCTGCTTTGCACTTCCCACAACAGAGACAACACTCCCCAGGAAGGGGGAGCACCACAAGAAGTACCCTGGCTTCTCAGTCTAGCCACCTTTTGAACCATGACCAGTGCTGATGGTCCTTTCCTCTGGCTGCTTCTTCCAAGATACATACATACATATATATATAAAGTTATTTTTAAGGCTGGGGTTTTTTTTTTGTAATGAATATGATTTTATGGTCTCTGTCAGGTCATTGGATAAACCTCAGGGAGTAAATGCAAAGCTGGGCTTATGCAGCTGCTCTTGGCGGAAGGTCATCACTGGGATTTGTAGAAATTTGCACTGTAAAGACTTGGCTTTGACTGGACCATCAAGAGATTTCTGCCCAGGAAAAACAACAGATTGGCACTTGGTATCTCCCTGGTATGCCTTTACACAGTTAACAGGAATCAAAAGAAATTACCATGCTGGAGCTCAGAGACCCAGAGCTGTCTGACCAACTCTTGCCAGGATTCCAGTTTGCCCAGCAGCATTGGGAGATCTGTCAAGAAACTCCTCAGCTTCTGACTGGGACATCTTGAGCTTGAGGATTTATATCACCCTTTGAAACGTTTGAGTCACAGCAAACATTATTTCTATTATGACAAATTTTTGACTAGAGATTGAAATGATAATTTTTCTTCTTGCTGTAGGAGTACGTGTTTTCTTTTGCCTCCTAGTCTAGAGGCTTAGGGTTGCCTGGTTACTCTGACTCAGAAACGTTGTAAGGTGTCTCTTGGTGAAGGAGCAGATACAATTTGGCAATTAGAGAAGCTTGATTTGTCATTGAAACATAGAAATCCTTAGGAAAAAATAACCATTTGAAGAGCAGTTGCACAGAATCCACATTGAGAAAACTCTCAGAATGTACATTGGTACTGAACATTGCTGCTTTGCTTATTGTAGAGGCATGAAGGTCATTAATAATATATGCAATAATTAGGAATTTTTTTCAGTGTTCGATTAATAGAATCTTGTTCATAGCATATATGAATTGCAAATGTGATCAGAAAAGCATTTTTGTTGAAGAATTTCCCCATGGACTCGTGCTATAAAAAGACTCCATTCAGCTAGCAATCTGTTCATCTGGGGCTGGAGTTAAAGGTACATGATACATTCAGGTGAGGCCCCAGTACAGCCAGCACAGCCAGCTAAAGCATGTCTTACCTGCCTGAGTGTGCATGTGGCTACATATGTATTTTTATATAGTACATGTGTGCCTCTAAATGCATGCTTGGAAATTTGTGATTGTAGGAATGATTTTATTTTGTGAATTACTTCCTTCAGAACTGAAGCCGTGTTGTTTCAACAGTTGCTTCATAGATGCCCTTTAGTTGTTTGCATTTTGATGCATCAGAAAACACTTCAAGAACAAGGAGGGTTATTTAATGGTCGGGAAGGTGAGGAATGTTTGATAAAAAAGTCAGATCTGTGGACCAACAGTTTTGCTACCCAGGGACCAGAGAGGCTCAGCTGGCGTAAACTCTAAAAGGTCAGAATTTGATTTAATGAACTGAACTTTCAAGACAAGCAGTGTTTTTCATACAGGATATCCCCTCAGGCTGGTTTTATTCGGATAGCAAAAAATACAGAACAAATAGACTCATAAAAAAGTCCTGGTTTGTATATCTTACCATGTTTTTAATCAAGTGTCACCACTATACACCTATGGTTAAATTTTGGATACCTCATGCTGTATCTAGTAGTGGTAGGGCAATACCTGTTTCCTTTGTAGCCTTATGTTATGCTCAGTACTGTGTCCTACATCACCAGGATGTGAATCATTGTCTGCAACTTGTGCACCACGTCTGCTCACACAGCCCCACTTTGGACACAGCCCAGCTGCAGTGGGCTTAGACACCTCCACGCTTGTCGGGATCTCCCACTTCTCAGTTTGCTTTTTTCAGCTCTTAAAATGCAATGGCTGTAATAGGGAAACAGAAAGCCACAGGTGTATGTCCTTATCATTAACAAACAGGCATAACTCAAAAATACACCAACCAGGGTTATTTTCAGAGGTATATACCTCACTGTAACAATAATTTTAAATGTGAAATGGTGAAACTGTTACTTAGTCATAGTATCAAGAGGTTCTTGCCAGAACTTTGATAAAGAAAAATGATAGCTCTCTTACATAAGTTTGTTGAGTTTTTGTGGTTTGGTTTTTTTGTTTGTTTTTTTCTACCAGAGCCAATTGCAGTTAATGAAACAATCAGAACACACATATTTTCAGCCGGGCACAAGGAAAACCTACAGTATTCTCTTCAGGAATGGTATGTAATCTGCTTCCTAAGTACTTCAGGAAAAGTACAATAAAATGAGATCATTTTCAGATAACACTGCCCTCCAAAAATATTTACATTAAAATATAAGAAGTGGAGAACAGCTCAGGAAGCCTTACTGCAGCAAAGTTGTGTGAGCAATGAGGTGGGACATGCCGTGCAGAGAGTGGTGGTTGGCAGGAATAATTGGAGTTTATGTTATCTGAACTAGTTCTGCCAGCTAAAAACTAGGTTTGCAGTTCAGGTGCTTGAGGGGGATCATGGCTGGCCTGTGGTTACTCCTCTCCTCTGCTCCCTGAGGGGCCCTCCAGGCTCCACAGCATCCCCAGACAGGCAGGGCCCCAAGTTTGGCAATGGCTTTCCTTACGCTCAGCATGCAGTGGCAGCAGGGAAGGGAACAGGGAAAATCAGATTAGGAAGAATCAGAGAATGGAAAAGAAAATGGCATAAGAGATTGCACAGAGAGTTTGCTTTTGCAGATCACAAACCATCGATCTGTGACCAGAAAAAGGAATTAAAATCTGGCCACCACAACAAAGCAGGATTTAACAACAGGAGAGTGAACATCAGGATACAGATATTGTGAGTGAAGGCTACCTCCTGACAGGCTGCTCATTCTATAATAACCTATGAAGGCAATGATGACCTGTTTGTGTTCTCCCTCTAGGATTCTCCACTTGGTTCCTTTCTGAGTCAGTCTACAGGGTCAGAAGTGTATTTATGTTTCTGTATTAAGGTTCACTCACATTAAACATTATTATTCCAACCACTATTATAGTTTTGACTGGTATATCTTATGTTCTAGTTTCTGAAGATAATGTCCATGTTTAACTCTTGGAGTCACAAAATAGAAGGAATTTCATTAACATATTTAAAATGTTTTCACTGAACTCATGTGTGCAATATAATTTGTCTTTACAGATAGTTTATTTGGGAGGACTTAAAAGAGAAAACTGCAAATTAGAGATACACTATATTTTTATTCCTGACTGTAAAAACTATTTATTTATTAAGAATTACATTTGTCTTGAGTGAGAAAATGGTCTCCCATATTTTATCAGTCATGCTTTGACTTACAGAAATTGCCATAGTAAAGAAAGACATTGCATTTCCAGGTTGTCTTTCTCCAGCAAATGACCCAAACATGGGTCATAGGATTTTGGTTCTCCCTATTGAAGGGGAGAAAGGAAGGAATGACGCCCAAGTGGAAAGCCCAGGGATAAGAAGGATCTGTTTTTACCCCAAATTTCTTAGAGCATCAGGTGCTTCTTTGTAACATGGAAAGTATTGTGGTACTCAAGGAAGATTCATTTAACAAAACCACCTGAAATATACACAAGGCACATTCAGAAAAAACGTTCAGATTCTAACTTGGACATATAAAATTTACAGAGAAATAAAGAAAACACAGTGGAAAGGAGGCTGACTTCTCAACCCTGAGGGACTGCCAGTCTCCCATGCGAATTAGGTAAATAATGATATTATTTTTTAAATTATAAATTATTAAAAAATGCACTTGCTCCAGTGTTGGCCTAAACTGCAGCCCTTGGAACAATCAGGCTGGTGGCAAGCTGCTCTTTCCTGCATTTCTGATTTAATTTTAATATAAGAAAAGGGATTTTATTATTGCTCTTTCTTGCCTAATGAATAATCAGTTTTTCACATCTTTGGATGGGAACATGCTGGGATGAATTTTTTTCCCTAGTTTATGCCCACTATTAATGCATTCACATATGAATGCGTTCACAGCCTCACAGGGGGTAACATTAGTTGAGGTTCAGAGAAAGAATAAATAAATTAATAAGAGGCAGTTGTAAATACACATCCACATACATAGCTGTGAGGTTCTGGCCTCATAATTGGAGATCCTTTTTACAGATTTATCTACAGCCTGGTACACTTCTGGCTTCCTACTGTGAATTAGTTCACCCTTTTTTAAAAGTCACTTTGTTACCTATCTGGTGCATAATATTAATGATGTTCTCAGCAAATGAGGACAATTACAAACACCAGTGATGACGGAGAAATAATCAAGGATCAGGAAGTTTCTAATGGGAAAATGGAGCCTCCCACAGAGAATTCTGCTTAAAATATCATCTTTTACTAATTGATACAGTCACTGGTGTTGGAGATGTTGTTGTTTTGCACCTGATTTAAATAGAGTTCAATGAGTGCTTTAATCAGACTAGGAATCTGAAGTGTTTATTGTGGGGTTTTTTTCTGAAAGAATATTGTAAAAAGAGTATTTTTGAGATGCTGAAAACTCAGTAGCTAACATCAGTGATGCCCCAGCTGTGTGGGAAAGGGCTGGAACAGTGCAGTTTCATATTGTTAGGTGCCCTAAATACTCACCCAAGTATATCCACCTCTGCATGAAGGAAAGGTTTTGATGATTGCCTGAATTGTTACTTCCCAGAGACCAGTGCAACTGGAAAAGGAGGAGGAGATGAGAAGAATTAACTCACCTGGGCAGTGAAGGGGTCCTTATGAAACCTGCAGTGGGATGGGTGTAGATTTGTAAGGAAATTTCTGAAATGTAGCAAAGTCCAGGCTGAGTTTCCCAGGCTCCTGTGAAGGATTAAGTGCAGATTGCAGTGGATTTCTTGTGTGTGAAGCTGTGAATGCAGAGTGACAATATTCACACAGGACCCCTGGGACCCTGGAATCCATTCCTGACAAAAAGTAGGCTGCATGTATGTGTTGCTGCATGTAGGAGTTAGCTACTTCTCTGCCGTGGAAATATCCTCCTCAAAGTTATTTTTGTATAGCCACTCTTTTTCTCAGTATGTGCAATGCCTAAAATTTTAATTGCCTCTGATGTTTGAGCCTTTAGAATTCATGGGTTTATGGTCATCCTTGCAGCTATTTATTTCATACAAATTCATGTAAATAAAAGCTGACCTTTTTCCAGTTAATAAAGCCCCTTCATTTAACTAAGGAAATTAAAGACATACATTTCTATCAAGGAACTATTTATTTCAAATATCTTCCTGCACTATTACTTAAGGGTGGAGGAGGAGGTGGAGAAAAGGAATGGATTTCTCTCTGATTCAACCACACAGGTGCAAATCCTAAATCAAGCCGCCTCTCCAGCTCCCTTCCTAGCAAAGAATGGTTCTTGGACACAGTTTTAAGATCACTTTTTCATCTTATTATTGACTTTCTAAGCATTGTTGACTTCCTCAGCACTAAGTTTGAGGAGAGAAGTAATGCCACACAGAGATCTGGCTTAGTGGGAGATGGCAGCAATAGCTACAGGAAGCTTTTTTATGCCTTTCTGAAAGCAGCATATCAAAGGGTAAAACCTAAGCTACAGAGGATGTTTATTGTGCCAGGACAATAGCACAGACACCCTCACTTGAGATGGTTAAGGTTTATTTTTCATGAAGCCTTTCATACTGCTGCCGGAAAATGCCATCCCATTGAATGTTTTGATGACAATGTACTGATGTACCTTTCCTCAGCAGGAGCTTCTTGAATTCATAATGTACACAAGGTCAAACAAGAGACAGCAACACTCCAGGATGTTGCCATGATTTCCAAGCTGCATCACTCTTCCCAGAGTTTTTTAATTAAGCTTGGAAAAACCCCCACATAAGCAATAATGATACTCTTGGCAGAACAGGGGGTTTTATTTCTGCAGCTCTCCTTAGTCCATCCCTAATGGCAACACACTGTGTGTCCACTCAAAGTACAGATATCTCAGAGAAGCTCTGTTAGGAAGAAGGAAGTTGGATTGCTGTTTCTAGAGGGGCAGAGCTGGGGTTTCCAACGTATTTTAGCTATGCATTGCTTTAATTTCAAAAATGCTCGTATCTTAAATTTTAAAAAGAGGTTGAATTCGTAAGTTGCTACAGGTTTTCTTGTAACTTAAACATCTTAGTTCTCTTCAGGCTGCTGCCCTATATGATGAACCTTAACCATGTTCAGTATCCTAAGAACACAGTATATTGCCAGCGTCAGTCAAGACTAGAGCTGCAATACCATAGTCATCTATAACACTCATCTACAAATGTACATGTATTTTGTACATTGGTAGCCTCTAAATGGGAAAGGTAGCACCATCAGCACTTTCCTTGACTCTGGAAAAAAACACTGCCAGATATGACCAAATAAACTGAGACAGACGCTGACTTGGATTAGCATCTCATGCCAGAGTACATTGGAGTAGATAGGCTTCTTTTTACATTAAAGGATTTCTAGAACAAGGCTCATGTTTCAGAACTTCTTGATATTTCAGTCTCTTGTCTAAAGGTCTGCCTGCAAAAAGCAGCAGTTCACTCCAGAGTGACTCACTTTAGTGGATAGAAGACAGAAAACCTCCCCAACAGCACTTCACTCTGAGTCACAGTTTTCCAAAGTAGCATCTATTCAATCTACATGGACTGACTGTCATCTTACCTGATCATTTAAACTCTGGAGCACTGCGTAAACATCATTGAAGAAAGGTGTAGCCTGATGGACTTCCAGCTACAGTGATGATGGGATACATCTGCATAACAAGAAAGTTACCATCCAGTACCAGCCTCCTGCTTTTAGAGCTTTTGGTTGGAACTTTTTAAAATAGATGCTGTTATATGTCAGGGTCTTTAGGCAGCACCTAGGAGATGAATCAGGGATAGCTGGATATAGTTGTGTATGAATCTATGTCTGCCTATGTGTGTATTAAAATGCATATATATATACACACACCACACAGACATATATACATACATGTATATACAGTATATATATAAACACATGCACAAGCTATTTTTCCACATAAATTGCTGTGCATTTTGGTTGGCTGTTCATGAAAGTATGGTACAAGAGAGAGCTTGAAGACTCTTGGCAGAAAGTTGTGATCCACTGCTGGCCGCCTACTGCCAATTCTCCCAGACGGATTCTGGCTGAAGTCGAAGCAGCTTCCATGGGGCAGCAGAGCAGAGCACAGGGAAGAGCCCAGGGTGGCCCGGAGGCAGGTGGTGAGGGACTGCAGGGACAGCACGAAGAATAAGGAGTTCACTTACCTACCAAGAGCAAACTAATGGCATTGATGCAAACTTGAGACTCCTACAAACTTCTATGAAGTGTTTCAAGCATATTCAAAATAAAATTAAAACAGATAATTACCATTCTGGAATATTGAGGGAAAAGGTTACAGCATACCCACTAAAGTTTAATGAAACTTAGCAATTGCAGTTATTAAGTAGTAATCCTTAACAGCATTCTGGGAAGAAAATGTGGCTTTTTCAGTAAGCACAACAGTGGGGCATTTACCCTCATTAACCTTTAGACTTGTACATAGACAGCGTTGTTGCTTGAGCTTGAACTTTGACATCCTTCATATTCAAGAGAGAGAAATTAATACCATCACAGAATCATTTAGGTTGGGCAAGATCCTTAGGATCACATCCAGCTGTTGACCCAGCACTGCCAAGTCCACCACTAAACCCTGTCCCTGAACACCACACCCACACATCTTTTAAACACCTCCAGGACTCAACCATTTCCCTGGGCAGCCTGTTGCAACGCAAGAGATTTTTTGCAAGAAATTGTAGGGGGTGTTTTATTTGATGCCTTAGACATGGAGTTTAAGAGGAGACTAATTGTGTCCCAGTATCAATCAACTTTACTGATTCTATGTCTGTAAAGGGGACCCAGGCAGACTCACAGAGATGTTGGCTCTTACTCAGATGGATACTGTTTTGGGGAGTCTTTGCAAAGTAAGCTGATGATACTTCCCAGGCTTCCTCAGTTCCCTCCCTCAACCCTCCCACATATCTTTCATGGTGGAGTTCTCCATCTTGCTGCTTTTTCCCCCAAACCCTGCAGCACATGAAAATCATGGCTCCTCTTGGTTCCCAGCACAGATTTGGCTGGAATGGGGTGTGAAGGGCGGTTCTCTCAGTGAACCACTGTGATCTGTACAGCAGGTTTGACAGAAAGCTCCATTTCACCTGCCTGCACTGGGCTCAGCCCCTTCACCAGGTCATGATGCCAACCCCTGCCCCCAACATTAGATGTGCTGAAGAGGTGAGAGGAGCCTCTCTGTGCACTGTGATGACAAAGAACACCCCAAGCTGTGGAGTCCTGCTGCCATTCAGAAACATCTGGTGCCATGATGGTATTCCTGAATGAAGACATTGACATGGGAGAGCTGTCCTTGCACATTTAAGCAGGGTTAAATAGAGGATTTAAGTAAGAAAGTGTTTGGAAGGAGGTCAGGTCTCATCTGCGTGTGGCTCTGGTGTCTGTTTCTTGAGTCAGTGAGGCCACTGGAGGAACATGGAGGCCACATGGAATCATGGTGCTTGACCACGGTGCATTCCTGATGCAAATAGTTTGCCACACCGATGGTTGCTATGGACTGCAGCTATAATGCAGGGCAAACCACAACATTCATGCACAGAGAAACATATGGATATTAATTTCTCAAAGAAAGAATGTTATTTTGTTGAGTGGTGTAGAAGATTGGCTTCAAGAGCAAGCAGACCAGCTATGTATCTTGGGAGGTGTGATCACACAGCATATATCACTCTTGTGCTATGTCATAAAAGTTTCTGAGGAAGAGAAAGAACTGAAATGGCTAAGTAGACGTGCTGATTTACCTCAGTGATAAGTGACATTTCAGGGGCAGAACAAAGGGGTGGTTGGATCTCTGAGTGGGTTGGAGTATGATGTACAATTTTTACCCACACCATTGATACTGTGAATCTCAGCTGCTCCTCATAACTTCAGAGTAACTGTCCAGCTTTCTGCACTTGTTTTTGCATGGAGCATCTTTAAAGCCTCATCTCACATTAAGCATGACCTGCCACAACATTAGCATTATAATCCATACACTTCATGGACATCCATTCTCACTGTCATACAGATTTTCAACTGTGGCAAATTATAGACCCCAAATTCATCATATCCACATTTGATGGTTTCCAATGCTGGAATAATATTGTACTACCTAACACTTCATACCTATGATTAATAGCCTTACTATTCATCTCACTATACACATATATTTTACCTGATACTCATTGTATGCCGACTCCCTTAATTTCAGTAGTTTAAAGTGTTATTCCAATGTTTAAAAACTATATCAATTTCAAGTGAAATTGCAATCCATATATTATTTAAATAATTTCAAGCTTCCAGTCACTTTACATGACATCATTTCAATTACATCCTTGATCAATATAGAGAGCATTTAGTCATAAAAGAGAATGAGTTAGTCAGATGTAAAGAGTTTTCAAGGTCACTATATTGTTAATAAAACTTGTTAACTGACACAGGCATTAGTCATAAAGCTGAGTAAATGTAATGATTAAGCCACTCACAGCTCCTCACCATTCTGTTATATCCTGTCTTCTAAAGAGAGAATTTTTTATTGTGGGGTCTAATTTAAACCTACTTAAGTCAGTGGAAAAACTGCCTGTGGCTTTGCTGGGCTTCCTATCAGACTGCCACTAAATAACAGAAGCACACTCATGAAAGGAGCAGACAACAGGCTGGTAACTCAGGCAGACTCCTACACATCAGCTCCTGGCAGTCTTCAGCTGCAACGTTCATCTCAGCAAGACAGATGGAGCTTGACCAAGCTCTAGGTGGAACTGTAATTACATTTTATTCCTTCAGACACCTCTTACTGCAGAAAGCACATTTTCTCTGCTGCAGAAAGAGTGGAATAATTATTGTTTGAACTTGTTGGGGGATTTGGTAATCCCCCAATGGTAGGCTGGTGCCCACTCGCTGGGTGCAAGGGACCAAATGAGAGTATACATACAACATGCAACCATACAAAGTGTGCAATAAACAGTGAGCAGTACCCTAATGGATACACTTCAATTTAATGAAAACCCCATTCAGTTCCTGGGAGAGATCACAAAAGATAGAGCTCCCTTTTAGTGATATGAAGTGCATTATTTCTGTGTACATGACCACTCTATACTGAATACTATCAGGTATGATGGGTTCTGTTTAAAAGTGAAGGATTTTTTCTGGCCTGTGTCTATTCTGCCTTACTCAGACAGTCACCAGTGATGTAAGATCAGGCATTTGAATTTTCTTTGCCTGACGAAATGTTGGGAGACTGGAAAGAAGTCCAAGGCATTGGCAGTGCCAATATGTACAGTACAGGATGAATCATGTCCTATGTGGGATCCCACATCTCACCTAGTATGAGACATCTTGGATACCTCTAAATCTGAGATAGTCATCCTAATCTCCCTCAGAAAAAGGATAGATTGCAACTACCTCCTGTAGGCACTGTCTTTAGTGTGAATTACGCCACTGAATCCAGGGAATATACTGAATAGGTCTCCATTGACCATACAAGGGCCCAAAGGAGAATCACCTACATGTAGGTTTCTACATGGAGAGGTTCATTCAAGGCAGTCCCAAACACCCCAAAGCATCTCCTCCTGGGTACCACAAGGCAAGAGAAACACCAAGTTGCCAGTACACAATGCCACCAAAATGGGCAGAATCCCTCCTTGACAATGCCAAACCAATGCAATACACCCCTGAGGAAGCTGAGTCTACCACAGACACTGAGGGAGCACAAAACCCTTCAATAACCCCTGCAGTCTCCTGTCAAAGCCCCCTGTAGGGTTGCATGCAAGAGAAAATGTCCAGGTCAATGGACAACTTGCTAACCACAACCACACTTACATGACTTGTATAAAAGGTGTCTAGTGACTCCAAAGAGCAACGCATTAAATTCACTGCAAGGTAGCAGGAGACAGGCAGTACCTCATCCAGAAAGCTGATCTGGTTAGGAGCGACAAGGCAGAGAGGTCTGGCATTACACAGAGCCGGGAAAAGCAGAGCGTCTGAACAGGATCATCAGAACGTCACACAGCAGAGGGACAACAGCAGCAAGGCCAAAGGACTCCTCCTCCTCCTGGCAGTAATAACAGCAAAGGAGCATTCAATACAAAATCCAAGACACAAAGGGTGTATCTGGAAGGTACAGCCAAACAGCAGCAGAGACTTAGTCCTTCAGCATGATTCGTTTATCAGTACTACAGCCCCTGCTACAGCCAGCTGCCACTGAAACAGCTTTTTCTAAACAAAGCAAATCCTAATCCAGTATGGTCTGAAGAAAGGAAAATCAGGGGTTTGGGAGCTGGACCTGAAAGAAGCAGCAGTCTGTGCATGACTACATTGCTGTCAGCAAAGCATTTAGAAAAAAGAACTACTAAATTCTCTTAAGAATCTGTAGTTTATGTAAGTAAACAAGTATGGAACCTTCCTACATTATTGCAGAGTTCCTGGTTCACGAATCAGTATGGATACATGCAGAATTTAGTTTCATCAACAGAATTATTTTAATAAAATTATTTTTATCTCTTTTGTATTCTACTTTTCCCTGAAAAATACCCTTTATGGATCTTTAACAATATCTTAATAGGTAAATATAGCTGAATAACTGAGGAATATTTTTTTTAGTGTCAGTGATGTGTTCATTATACTCACGTGATAGTCATCCCTCTTCCTCTTTTGCTTTTTGTCTTCCCATAATCGTAGGCTGTAAAGACTAAAAAAAGAATAAAATTGGCACTTAATTTTGCATGTACATTTTTGTGCAGCTCCCAGCACAACCTAAATTGATGCAATGATACTGTCACTCCTGCCTGTGCTGCTCAGGGAATTCAGAAAGACTGGGGAGGATGAGGCAGAGGGATTTGCTCAGGTGGGTAGCAATGTCTGGAGCAAAACACGTGACCATGGGGAGAAGTGAATTCGGAACAAATGTCAAGGTGAGAGGTGATGAATGTTTGGAATGTCAGAATGGAACACATGGGTTTTGCTGGAAATAATTTTGAAGCTGAAAGAATAGGAAAAAAATAGGGGGCTTTAGCAAAGGCACAAGCACAGACTTAGTGGAAAAGGCAGAGGAAAACTGTAACACGAGGTTTCTGTGTCTGATGGAGAAGCTGAGAATAGAAGACAAGGAAGCATGTGGGAGAGACGGGGTGAATAAGATTTTTGAGAACACTTAAATTCTTAGGGCTTCTAAGTGTCTCTTGCTTTCAGTGTCCTACGTGGAAGCAACAGGTTGAGCTGACAAATTCCCCTGAAGAGCTCCAATCAGGCTGAGCAAGAGTTGGACATCAGGCATGCAAAAGGGGTTAGAAAAGAAATATGCAAGTCTAGGAGACTTGTACCTGTGCATCTGAGCCAGTGTTGGTACATGAGCTTGTTCTGATCACTCTTTGTAAGAGAGGAGGGGGGAGAAAATCCAGCCCCCTTCAAGGAGAGCAGCAGAGAACACTAGAAAGGAGGATCAGGAAACGCATCTAAAGCTTTCTTCAAGGCCTGAGTTTACTACACATGCAAGCCGTGACAGTGACATTAAACACAAACAAACTGGATGCTTACAACAGATTTGATCTCCACATTGTGCCACAACTTACTTTTCTTCTGAGCAAAGTCAGCTCTATTTAACACAGCCCAGCTATTTTAGTTAAGGGTGTAAAGAGGAACAGCCTTTGATATAATTTATTTGAGTTTACCTGGCTCCATGGAATTGAACAGAGGCGAAGACCTGCTGAAATTAAACAGACATATAAAACTGTACCAGATGTACCAGAGACACAAATACCCAAGGCCCGCCCTGTGACATTTCGATAGTATTTGAAGAAGCAAGGATGGTTTTTTTATTTGCTCTTCATGTCTACACGGGAATGCTGCAATAGCACCAGCAAGCTGTGCAGGTGGGCAGGGGAAATTCTGGACAACTCTTGCACTGGTGCTAAAAACCAACAAGTATTCATTTCTCACATCTAAGTAACTCAGGAGACTGTATTAATTTTCATATAGGAAAAGGTCAGGTCACTTCAGCTTTGAGTTTCTCTGGGTTTTATCTATTTTGCTAAGAAAAAATGTAAATTATAAAAGAGCCAAGAGAAAATTCCACACAGCGTAAAATGGCTTTCAACAGCCAAGCTTCCATAACCTGAGAGTTGATAATAACCTGCTTTGTGAATCACCTTTTACTGTCATTCAACACTATATAATCCTTTGTCATCAAAATCACTACAAAAACACTACAAAATCCTTTGTTTGTAGAAGGTGAGGAGCAGTATCATACATGGGTTTCTTAATGCTATCAAGAGTACCTGAAGACTGTAAGATTTTATCTGCATCCTGTTTCCCATCAGTAGGAAGCAGTCAGGTCTTCCTCATACAATGACAGAAAATCAAGGCACAGGGAGCCTGGAAGCCAGACCAGTACCTATGTAAAAAATGTGCTCCTTAATGGTTTGCCAAATATTATATTGGGAATTTACAGATAGGCAGAAAAGTGGATGAGCAGGGCTTTGTCCTGGTTTGGGACAGGGGTGAAGTATTTCACAAAGATGGCCTTAGTCTGTATGGTAGTGTGTTTTTTTAAAAACGAAGTGGAATGTTTGAAGGAGATGAGGATAATAATACTGCCATCTGCCCAGGAGTTGAGCTGGGGAAAGTGATTAAAGGGAGCTGAAGGGAGCTGAACAACCAGGAGAAAAGCTAAAAAGAGCTTTAGTTGGCAGCACAATGCTTCTGGCCTCTGGCTGAAAAGAGAGCAGGAGCAAGCAAAAGCCACCTCGACATTTCCAATGAAAAGACAAACCTTTTGTACTACCTGCAGGGTGAAAAAGGGCAGTAAGCACCTGGTGGGGCCACCAGCTGGAAAGCAGGGAAATGAACGTGGCAGCTCTTGGAATGATGAATGCTTTTTTGTTCCTTAAGAGTTTTGTATCAGTGGATTGCTGACAGCAGGTTTCTGTTTCCCTGGTTTGAATATGAACCAGATCCTGACTTAACACAGGCCAGCTTATTCGCTGGCCTAGTTTGTATGAGGCTGTGGACTCTCCAACCCAGTCTGGCTGAAAAGGTGCTTTTGCTGTCAAAAGTTTTCTTTCCTAATATGGCCCTAATAACTCATTCCTGGTAGTGCAAAATTAATTATGGATATAGTCAATGTGTGGTCCTGTGTGTTGTTACCAACAGTTTCCCATGCCAAGAGTCCACCTGGCTTCTCACCAGGTTGTTTCTCCAAGGGGTTGTACAAGGGCATGGACTCTATTGTTGACTTTCCAGATTTGTTATTGCCATTTGTAAAGATTTGGCATGGCATCAAAACCAATAATCCAGTCTGTCAGACTGGAGTTTTCAAAGAAGTCGTTGAATTCAGAGAGAACTGGAGACTAAAGTCCTTCTCTGGTGGCTATGAAAATCAGTAATTTCTGTGCTAAGAATTAGCTAATAGTTTGCCTCTCATTTTGTAACTGATAACCTCTTTGTCCCCTAGGTCTTCTTTTAAGTTACAGTAGAAAATATGTTTTCTATGTGAGGAGACAACAAATGAGCAGAGGAAAGTGAGAGCTCTGGTTAGGCAGCCCCCAAAATGCTGCAGTGTTTGTTTTGTGTAAATGTATTTCCTATTGGCTTGACGCTTCAAACAGCACGCACCTTTGAAGAAACAATATCCAAATAATTTACTTCCAGAGCAAGGTAATTTCCTGCAAGGTAAAAGCAGGAACAGCATAAAATGGTGCATAAAACCCAAAAATCATAAGCAGGCATGGAACTTTAGTATCCATATGTGTGGTTTCTGCATCTTCTGTTGAAATCCACCCCCACTGGATAATTTTTATCCTTAGTAAAAACTGAGTTTGGGACAAGAACTACAAAATGCACACTAGTTTCAGCTGAAATCACAAGTATTTTAAATAGATGGAATGTACACAGCAGTATTTGGTCAATCATCAGAAATGTACAAGTTTTCTCTAAGCTCCTTACTACTATAATAATTGCTTCTGAATGTGAAAGCAATAAATAAAATCCTCATAGTTTTGTTTTCTTCCCCAGAGATGCCAAGGTTTTCGCATTTTCAATCTCACATTTTTAATAAAATAAAGAATATGCAGTTCTATCTCATCAATTTTTTTATTTTTATCTGCTTGTCCAATATATTGAATTAAAATGTTGCTCCCAAGGAATTAAGAATACTATCTACAAGGCAATGAATAAAACACCAAAGAAAATAGTTCAGCTTGTGTGTAAAAATTCCTGTCATACATGGATGGGATGGCGAATCCAAAAATCCCAATCTCTACCTAGGCAATGATTGTTTGTAATATGAATTGCAATTCTAGTTGTAATGTAGACAATGAACAGTTGCATGGAAAGGTCATGCAATGCACAATTGCAATCTACAATTAATCATAAATCCTAGAAGGAAAAATCCATCTAAATGACACCTAGAAAATAATGAATGTAGCTTTATGTTATCAATTCTTACTGCAATTTTGTTGGTCATGAAAACAGAATAAATAATTAATCTGAATAAAAATCACGAAATCTGTATTTTAAAGTATTTAGCTATTTCTGAAGGAAAATTACATGAATTGTGAAACTATTCTTTCAAATGCAAATAATTCTGTGGGAATAATGCTGGCCTTGCAATGGAGCTGGAGAAATACAAATCAAGTTTAGTAGCAAGTTCCTGAAAAAGAATTTTTAAAAAAATCACAGAGCTAACAAAACTGCTATAAAAGAGAAACTGAAAAGTTGTAAACCAAAAGCATTAAAGGGAATATAAACATAAAATACATTGCATACAGAGTAGCACTAGCCAATTTTGCTGGCTTACACAAATCCGATATATTTGCCAAAAAAAAAAATTCTATGGGAACAGATCTGGACAGGTGGCTTCTCCAGTGCTGCTGTGATTTTCCTTTGATGATGTTTCCAAGATGACTGCTTTGGAAGCACACAGTTCTTACCCTCCTGCAGTTTAAGAAAAACTTCCATGACAAAGACATCATTATATGATACTACTTTTACCACTGAAGTATGTCAAATCAACCTGGCTTTTACCTGCAGTCTAAACTCCCTGCCAACATCATCTGTCAAGCAGTACAAATAATAGGATGGAGCCAGGCAGCCTCCAGCCTGCCCAGCTTTGGCAACCCTGCAGCATCCAAACTCACCTCATGGCCACTGCCCTTGTCACCTCTGCGGAGCAGCAGAGGAAAAGCTACTGCAGGGAACCACCACCATGGGTGTTTGCCAAGCAGATCAGCCAAAACCAGGTTTTTAAGTCTACTCCATGATTCAGCATCGTTAAATAAGGGCACAGCAGGTGAACTGTAAGCAGAAGAGCAAGAGGTCACACATGTGGGCACGACAGCCCACACTGTGGAGGGACCAGAGAGGCATCTGCATTTGCTCTTCCTCTGAACATCTCCCCAGCAGCCAAGAAGCAAAGCCACAGGCAAGCCCTAACTTCACACACATTTTATACCCATAGATCTGAAAGACACCCAGTGGTTTGCATTTCATTAAAAGACTTCCATTAAGCAGGCTTAGCAATTTTCTCTTTTAATTGCTTCTAAAAGCAGCTACTCGTCTGCTGGAAAACCTTGCCTTCTGCAGCTACAAGGCTGCAGGAATGATTCTGTGCCTTCTATATAAGATATGTATATCTACATTATACAGAAGATCATAAATGCACATTTCAAAAGTATGAAATATGGATACTTTGGGTACAATGTAATGTTTTTTCATGCTTTGATACAATGAAAAATTTAACCTAATTCATATATCCAGAAATCTAAAATCCAGTAATTTCATGGTAAAATATCCAGGGATTAATTTGTTTGTACACTTTCAGCAACTAAAACAGCTAACTCATAAATAAATGAAAAGGAAAACAAAACAAAACAAAAAAAACCCCAAACAAACAAACAAAAAACCCCATCTGCATAAATGGAGAGACAATGTTTAATCTTCCAAGAATTAAAAGAACCAGAAGACTGAATACTGCAACATGATGGCAGCCTGCCAACCCAGTGAATGATCACTACCTTTTACTAAATTTCAAGCACTGCTAAAGCTAATTTCCGAGTTGATGAAAATGCTCCTTGAGAATTGGAAAAAGTTGGATTCAACCTGCCATAAATCCTATTTTATTGTAAAAAAGCACATTCAGCTTGAAATAACTTCTCTGCAGACAGGCAGGTAGACCTGTAACCCTGAATGGAATCAACTGCCTTTTTGAAGAAATGCATTCACAACCCCTCCCCAAATTTAAAATTTCTTTAACGGTTCCTTCAGAATCCAATCCAATACTGATTTTTTAAAAATCCTCAAATTGTTAGAAGAAAAATTAGAATTTTTATAAGGTTTCTTTCAACTGTGCACCAGCTCAGGTACTCCCTAAACACAGGCAGGAAAACAACTTCCCAACCAGCTCTAAACAAAATTATTTTCCTCGTCACTCTGTTACCACGGTAACTCTGGGCTGTGGGGTCAGAGGAGAAGCCAAATGCCTTTCTATTTCAGCAGCTGGTGTTTGTTAGGAGGGTTTGCCCAGAGATATGTATGATATACATGAATCTGGGTCCTGTGCTCCGGGCAGGAGTTGGAGCTGCCTGGTATCTGCCTACAGGCTTTCAGAGGATGATGGCTTCCCATCATCCTCTGAAAGCCTGTAGTAAGTTCTAGTAGCAAACACTCTTTGTAGGATGATAGGATCATTCAGGAGGTCTCCAATCCAACCTGCTGCCCAAAGCTACAAGACCAGGGCTTTATACAAGAAAAGCCCCAGGGATGGGAATGGCACAGCTTCTGAATAACTTCCACTGTTTGACCTCTCTTGGTGAAAAAGTTTTTTGAGCGTTCATTCTGAGCCTCTCTTGTTTGAGTCTATGCCTGTATCTCTCTTTCTCCCACTGTGCACCACTGTGAAGAGCCCATCGGTCTTCTCCATACCCTGCCCCTGGGTGCCAGGCTGAGAGTGGGACCCTCCTTGCCCCAGCCTCTCATGGTTCTGCAGGTGCAGCCACAGTTTCTTCTCTTCTTCAGGAGAATCAAGAAGGTGTGTGAAAATACATCTCTGGATATGATTTCCAAACGCACAAAATGATGGAAATAATTTCCTTACTTCTTAAAACCAGTGAAAACTTTAGAAGTGGGGCTAAAAAGGCACCCAGCACTTGAGAGAGAAAAGCTGCCCTCAGTTTGAGCTAAGTGCCCTGAAGTGGTTCAGTGAAAAATCTCCAGGCCTTGTTTTTCTGATATCTGGACTTCCTGCTTTCAAAGAACTTGTACACAGTTCATTTAATGAACGTAAGTTCCCTTCTCTTCTTTCCACCTCATGTTTCCATTACATCTGACACAGACTGGTTACCCAAATGGCTGCTTTCCAACCCAGGAGACACTGGGAGACCTACACGTGAACACATACAGGAACCACACATGCCCATACAGGAACCTACCAGGACTTGTACATCAATAATCAGTCATTTAAAACCACCAGGATGACAACTGAAAATAATCTATGTGAGCCCATAAACACTATCTGTATTTATGCAGACATAAGAATGTGCAGAGGCTGTGCTGGATTAAATGTTCATGCAGCACCATATTGAGCAGTGGGTGATTAAGGTGAGAGAACTGGATGATTATGCAAAGAGAATTATATTACTTATCAGCCATCTAGAGGTTAGGGATTTAAGAGTTTTCTATCCACCATGTTCAGGGATCTTGATGGATTTGTCTTCCGTGACCTCTCCAATGCTTTTTGAACCCGTGATGTGCACAGCGATCTGTTACAATGAGCTCCACAATTTATTTATGACATATGCAGAAGAAATCTTCATTTATTTTAAGCTGCTGCATGATGGCCACCCTGGGTGTTCTGTAGTTCCCGCACAATAAAATCCAGCAAATTCCAGACTCCTAATTTCCTTTGAATCATTCAAAAATTTTTACAGGTCTCGTCCCTCTTTCTGAGTCATCTCTCTCCCAAGGTAAACAAGTTGCACTTAGACAGCTGCCATTCCCTGTCTCTCATCTTTTTTGTTCCCATTCTTTGCATCTTTCCTATACCTGTCAGACACATATTTGAGATGAGGAACTCAGGAATGAGCACACATAGTACAGACGAGCTACAGGATTTTACAATGACATAGTAAAACATGGTCTATTTATTTCCTCTTTTCTTTTTTTTCTAACATTGTGATTACCATTAAATTGAAAGAATATAGAATGGACTCTACAATTTTGACCTCAAAATTGCAATCACTTAGAAAACAGAGCAATTTCCCTAACAGGAAATCCTGAACATAGTACATACCTGCTCTGATGAAAATATAAGGAAAATCCAGAAACGATAATGGCATGATCTGATCATAAAAGCTGTAAAGTTAGTTACTTTACAAATTTGAAGGGAAACCCATTCAGTTTGGATCAGTAATAACTTCAGAAAATCACAACACAAAAGCCTGCAGACAGATTTAATATAAATGTGCTTTATTGCAGAGAAGTTACATTATTTACATGCTGCAACACATTACAACATAAATCTATCAAGTATTTCATGGTGGATGCTGTTGGTTGCCAGATAACATTGTCATAAGAACCACATTATAAAGTGAAGAGACTTACAGCTTTATATACTCTACAACTTGGAGTAGCTAAAATTTTAAAAGTCAAAGGCAGTGTTTGCTCAGGCCTGCCTGTTGTCATATGCATGCAAAAGCCTAAGGAGAGCAAATATAAACGTCTTGTCTGGTTTCAGGTCTATGATGCCACCAAAGCTGATGATAGGTGAGTACTGATTTATATTTTAAAGCGCATAATCTTGCATAAATTATACGAGTCTAATAAGATTGGTATAAATCTAATTATTTATAAACCATGGCTTAGAAATAAAGGAGATATGCAGCTTGCACATGCATTTAGAAGGACAACCTAGCAAATGTTTGTGACCTTCATGTTTATTGTCTTTTCTCTTAACAGATCTGCTAGAAAACATCTTTATAACCTCTTTACCCTAGAGTTGCACTTCTCTTGGCTGAACAATGACAATGAAGTTCCAGAAAAAGACATCTAAGCAATCTAGTCAATATATGCTGGTGGAGAAAAATCTATGAAATACAAAACTTTATTTATGTCTAACTTAGTATGTCTTCATTAAGCAGTGCTTCTAGCAGCATCATAGTGTAATAGGATAGTTGAGTGAAGTTTGGCCCCTCATTTTCTTAAATGTGAAATAATTTAAGTCCCAATTGAATCTGTAGCCCAAAGATCAGTTGCTTAATAAATTGGGGAAAGCTTTTTTGTTTTCTAAAGGAAAGTTTTCCAATTGTGTCAGTCTTAGGGGATGTGACTACAATGAGCCTAAAGAACCACAAGAGACAGTTTTTAAGAAGTGAGGGAAAGGGTCAGGACAAAAGAAATCTAAGCCAAACAAGAACATACAAGCCAATGCCTTCCTTGGTTAATCAGCCATCGCTTTTTGCTTGCTGTGCAGCTGGGCTGTCTTACACCAGCCAAGGAGTGGGCTTTGATTCTGTGTTTCTAATGAAGTTATCTTTCAAAACAGAAAGAAAGGGAAAAGAAACCAAGCAAGTACAGATATATAGCAGTGGCACAGACACAGTCATGCACGAAGGGCTTGATCCTGCCAGGAATGCAAGGGGCAGTGGTGCTGTGCGGACACTTTGCCGATGCGGATCCCCTCATCCCTGGTGCACAACGCACCCCTACAGGGCTCCTGCAGAGCAGGGCATGGGCAGTGTGGCCTTGCTCAGCTCTGAGGTAAAGGATGGAGGGCCAGATGAGCAAGGGCACGGGGGCTGGTGCCTGCTCCTTGCAAGCATCTGTCTCCAAGCGGCAGTGAGTACAGACAGATATCTCCTTTCATGATCCCTCCGTGGATGCCCACTTCAAACCTCACAGTCCTGTAAATGAGCCAGGGCAGCCTGCTAAAAGCTGTCTCCCCATCCCAATCCCCAAAACCCCTGCTGAGACTGCAGAACTTCCCTTTAAGGTTAGGAGAGGTGTGAGATGGTCACCATTTCAGCAGGTTTAAAATTGTGTATTTCTCTGCACACAGGGTCAGTGTGCTCCTGGAGGCCTCCCAGAAAGTTCTTTTTCTAGGACAGACTTCTTCCCATGGAAATACAGCGTTATTTTCTTTCAGAAAAGCTGATCAAGTCCCACTGAAGCTGACAAGACAAGTTACAGAGAAATCCCATGAGTGTCTGGGATTGAGAAGGGAGAATCTGAGCACACCAGGTCTAATCTCAACTCTTCCACACTAAGGACAGAGCTGGATTTGGGCTGCACATAGGATGTCAGTGGCACTGCATGTGCAAGGTGGGTGCACTGATGTCTGAAGCACCCAGACTCATGCCTGAATCCCTTTCATGGTTAGAATAGGGATTCTGGGTTGGAAGGTCCCAGTCAGATCTCCTAGACCATAATTCTGCCCTACAAAAGAGGGGTGGGAGAGTCAGACAAGCCCAGGGTAGTAAAGACCTAAGTCAGCACATCCCCATGGTGGAACTGAGCACTATCCTGGATAACCAGGTTGGCTGGGGCAGTTCAGTTCACTTAATCTGGAGCTAAGTGAGGTAACATTTTTAGACAGCACCAAGACCTGAGTCAACTTGTCTTCAGCTGGCTCAGGTGTTGGCACATTCCAGGTTTGGGCTTAGCAGCAGCAGTAGGAAAAGCAGATCCGTCTTGATCTGTCAGTCGAGACATGCCCATAGACTCCTCTCCTTTTAAAGGACAGAAAAAGTCTTCCTCATGCCCAGGTTGTCTAAGTCCCTCTGCTCATTGCATTTTATCTTAAGCCACTTTTTCTATGATGCCACAAAAATCAGTTTATACTACATATGTGTATGTGCATGTGTGTATTAGATATGACATTTATATATATATATTAAACATATATAAATATCTATTTTTATATATATTATATATATATTAAACAACACATTCTATTCAATCATCCACATTTCATGTTCTTCCACCGAATCCCATCACTTCTCTCAAATTGCACAAGTTCTTTAGGACTGAGCTGTCTTTGTTTTGGAGTACATTATGTGTTGCCAATTCCTGTGAACAGCACTTCACTGGTACTGCATTGAGATGGCTGGGGCTGTTTCATTACTACTGACACTCCTCAGAACCGTTCAACACATCCTCAGGCCCTGATGGTGAACTGTCACTAAGACTCATAGTTGTGAATGGGCCACCTATGAATTAAGCTCATATGCATGATGAGGACTGTAGCTATTGCTGTAAAGCAGCACTGTATCAAACACTAACTTTTACTGTAAATGTTCATATAAATTTAAAAAAAGTCAAAGCATTTTGGAGAGTTGGAGAGAGATACCATCATTTCTGTTCCCAGTATCACTTACATTTGCATATATGGGGGAAGAGTAATATTTTGGAGTTCTCTCCTCACTCCAAGAGCCAATATTTTGAGGTTTGCCAACAGGGATAAACAGTACAGTGTTGTTCCATAAATAAAATATCTCCCAGGGCTGTCTGGTTTTAGTAAAACAGGTGATCATTTCTGGGGTATATTCATTGTCATTCTTGCTTGTCTTATTTAACAGGATAGGTTCAGTATGAAATACTGAACAAGATCATCACCATCAATGTTTAAAGTAAGATTTCTGACCTCCTAGATGATATTTTCCAATTAGTAACAAAAATCCCAGATAAGTTGTCCTAGGACTTACAGCATATGCAGCTAAGACGACTGAATTTCCACTATTAACAAAGTCTATGAGCATTAACAGGGAAATGCATAACTTACTGCATATAAAACCCCTGAATAATACAGTACCAAATTATAAATATAAATAACAGAGAGTAAACAAAAAATCCCACTATATAAATCACAGGAAAAGAAAAAAAAATCTCCAAAGCCCGAAAGAATTTCCCAATACGAATTACGGCTTCCATAGCCAGTGAAAGATTACTGCAATTCTATATATAAACAAAAAGGTCTACAGCAGGTATTTTAACTTGCAATTAGAAGACAGTATCTGCAGATTGCATAAATATGTTGTTGTGTCACATAATATCAAAGTTATTTGCAAAAATTATACAATCTGGAATGCTTTAATATGAGACACAACAATGTACTTAGACACATGGTAATAAGAAAATGAAAGCAATAATTTTATAAAATATTTTTGGGATGCATTTAGTTAGCAGTGCTATTTAGATTAAATATGTAAAGTGAAAAGTCGTCACTTCAATAAGCTGCTCGTTGATACCCCTTTTTGCCATCAGGACATTTTCTGTGTCCCACTTCTGCTGGATCTTTAAAGTCCCAAGGGCAAGTTACAGCCAGTTACAGCATCCAGAAATAATTTGGTTAAGATTTACACTGTGCGTTTGTCATCATCTTATTATTTTTTCTTTTAAAAGAGAATTGATTTCACAAAGGCAGATTTCTTTCATTGACACAGTAAAATCCTTGGAGCAGAGACCATATTCTGGGCACTGCTAATCACATTGTTGGCACTCAACATATAAATAATAACAACAATAACGATAATTTACTTTGCTGAACTCCTACTTATTTGTAGTGCTGATTCCCTTGATTTAAAGTGATGCTCCTTAGGAATTTTCAGATCCTTTTGGCCTAAGTCCCCTCTGTCTTTCCTGTTGTCTGTCTTCTTAATGTTGCTACTCTCCTCAGTCCGAAAGCCTCTTATTTTCGAGGTGCTGCTGTTTTATTTGCACTTATAGCAGAGGTGTTCAATAAAGCTACACTTCTTTCTGCATTTGGTAAATCTGCTGTATCATACTCCCAAGGGCAGACTTCAGCTCGAGATGCTAAAGGTTGCTGTAGGTAACTACTTGGCTTATGGGAGTTAGATGAAAGCACATTTCCCTCAGAAGAGGCAATTTTTTTCTGTTCAGCCAATTTATTGAGGTTTTCCTTTTCTGCTGTTTTCTGGGGCAGCTCCTCCCGCTCCCCAGCACGGGTATTAGGTGTATACCTATTAATATTCTCACACTTCAGCCCAGGAGAGACCTGGGACTTGGAATTTGACTGATTTTTCTCATTTTCAAAGATCTGCTGCTCTTGTGTCTCCTGAGTGGCTGCTTCCACCTTCTCAGAGCTCTTTTGATTTGACTGTTGGTATCCCTCAGGTGTCTTCAGCTTATGATGAGTCTTCCCCTTTGGCTGGGAAGGGTGGTTTTTCTCTGGCTCTGAGGAAGCAATAGACACATGTTTTTGAGCTTTAGAGTCAAAAGGCACAGGACCAGGAATTTGGTCATATATCTCCCAAGGACAAACTTCTCCTATGTTGAAATTGTCCTTGTGCAGAGACTTACCTGGGCCTGTGTCTGGATTTGCAGGTGTTTGACTAACCCTTTGCTGTTTAATAATTCCAGATTTATGGGTTTTCTTTGTTTCCTCAGACTGGGTAGAGTTTTTCCGGTGGGAATCCTTATGTTCCCCTTTATCGGAGGCTGAGTGCTTTTTGCTGGCCTCCTTACCCTTCTGCTGAGATTTATGAGATTTAGTGTTTTCTTCTAAGCTTTGTGTTTTACCCGTTAGTCCCAGAGTCTTTTCCTTGGCACTAGCAATAACACTGAGGGATTTTTGTAACACAGATGTTCTTGGATGCAGAGGCTTCTTGTCGGCACTTAAATTATGTGCACTTACTGATTTGCACACCAAAGGAACCGATTCAGTGGAGACAGCTTCAACCTTTTCAGGAGCATTTTTGGTCAATTTGTTACCATTCAAGGAGTCTAGAAGTGTTTTCTCACCAGCTATAACTTCTGCACTTTCTGTAGTTAAGCCATTTGGTTCTTCTGTTTGATCCCTAACATGATCATAAGTGCTGTGGGATTTTTTTAAGGAAAAGACTCTGTTTTTCAAAGTCTCTTCTTTTGGCTTTGCAGAACTCGTGGAATCCGGTGGGTTTTTCTTCAGCGTGGCCAAGTTCTTCACAGCACTGTGCTCCATCAGGTCCTTTTCATCCCTGGAGCACTGCCTGGTGACCGTCTCAGGGATTTCTGTAATACGCCGCATTATCGAGCGCCCCAAGCCCTTTTTAGAGCACCTTTTTTTCTGGAGATGTGGATTATTAGCAATCATCTTTTTCCTTTTATAGATCTCAAGCTGAGCGTATAGTTTCTTCAACTCATCCTGAAAAGCAAAGTGAATGGCAGAACTAGTATTTACACAGTGAGTACAGGCAAACAAGCAGCCTGATGAATGCAAGACCTATTGCTCTAAAAAGGGCATTAAATTCATTTCACTGTCTTTTCTAATTCTTGAATATGCCATTTCTTCATCAACTTGAATCCCATTTTTTTCCATTTCAGAAAAAGCTCAACCCTCATGTACAAACACGTTACTTTGCACAGCAAGCACACTTCATCTTCATTTATGCTGTTTCAGATTTCACAGTGCTGTAGCATATGCTTTCCTGCTGAACTCTATAGCTGTTTTTTGTTCTCAGAACATAAGGCCTTTAATCATGTAAAATAAGAATAAAGTAGTTTTCTCCATTAATCAGCTTTTTAAAATTTTATCTTTATACTTATGTATGCTTATGTATATGCTACATGCAAATGACTAATTAAATTGAAACCAAAAGCTGTTTGCACTTCAAGATAATTCAAAGAATCTATGTAAACTGAGTAACAGCTCTTGCTGAGGATCATTCCTTCTCCTTAGCCACCACTATGACTTTCACTACAACTAGTAATGCAGCATCTCTTCACACTAGTAAATACTTCCCATGAGAGTTGACATGACCTGATACCACAATCAGAAAAGATCTAAGCTGGCATTTTTCAGCTGATATCTGCAAAGAGAAACCATTGCATGCAAGCTGGAGTTTTCTTGTAGGAAAAAGAGTCCTTGAAAACAAATGCTATTTAAATGAGTTATATGTACCCGAATATCTTCAGGATCCAAACTATGTTCACTCCATGCTGAGTTGATGCTGCTGTTCAGATAGGATCCAGACCGACCCATATCAAGCTCATCTTCATATGCTTCTGTAGCTATATCATCTCTTGGGTTATTGCTTGAATGTGAAAACTGTAAGTATTCAAAAAAAATATGTTGCCATGAGTACAAAAGTTTACCTCAACATCAGGGTAAGAGCTTACAACAGTTTTTATGGTGCAATGACCCTTCTATAGATTTGATGTGATTCTCAAACTTCAAAACATTGCTGTAAGCTTCATTGGCTTAAGTAGTGCCCCATAGAGTCTCAGTATTGTATGGAAGGAACTCTTATTAATGATGGCTTAACTTGATCAATCTTAGAGATTTGCGTACGGGAAAAAAATTCTGATTATTTTAATACTTGTTTGAACCTCCTTAAATGGCATTTCAATTAAACTGGCATGAAAATAGACTTTCAGACATTATTTCCAATTAGGCTGCTAAAACAGTAAGGCACTATTTTATACAACATAAATCTTAATAAACCTGCAGAAAGCAATTCTCCTATTTTAGATCCTAACCCTGAAATGGAAAGGGTTATATAAGGTGGGAAAAAAAATCAAATTAAAAAAAGGAAAACATAAAAGAAAGAAACTAATGAAAAAGCAGACAACCTTTTTTTTCTATGTTTCACCAAATCCTTGAATCAGGAGTTGGAGTGAGGTTGTCATTACTGTTTTGTTCATATTGATTCACTCATCTGAAATTACTATTGTCCACATAGTCATCTGTCTTCAGGACTTTATGAATAGAACTAAACCTTGTGCATCTTAATTCTCTGAATTCTTTGGTGTGTTGGAAGAAAAGTCTGTGCAGTGTAACACAGATAATAAGCTAAAAATGAAAATGTTTATCAGTGGTTATGAATCAGCTTCAGAAAGGTCAACAAATTTTCTAGGCTAGTTTAGAAAGACACCTCTGAAAATATGTAATAAAGTACATAAATATAAAATAGAAAATGTAAGATTATTGCTAAAGACCAGAAAAGTAATTTAAAATAAAACAAGGTTATGTAGTATTAAGGTTGCATCAATGAGTCCTTTGTTATGACTATTCAATGTACATTTATTTGATAGTCATCAGCATACCCTGTTCTGACACACAGGAAAAAGGCAGGAATAGCAGCTTCATTAACCTGAAAATTCTATCAACCTGAACTGCTTAATGCTCTTTCTTCATATGTAGCTTTCACCTTTACTGCTATTTTGAGTCTTGTTTGATTAATGTGATTAGTCATTTCAAAACCCATTAGAAAGTCATTCCTTTTGCTGGGGTACTGTCCTAAGGAAGAAGTTCCACTCCATTCCTGGGGACTGTTGCTAGGGGACAGGAGGAGCCACCTGCAGATCTCCTGCCCCTGGTGAGACACTGGGGCTTTATTCCTGGTGCCCCACGGGAGGTGTCTGGGCTGCAGCTCGGGGGCTTTCCCTGCTCTTCCCTGACTCCTGCCTTCAGCACCTACCTGTGCCCCCACACACATATCCTGGCACCCAGCACCCATCTCCTTATCATGGCCATGTCTCCTCCCAGTATGCAGCATCTGTCTGTCCCAGGCTCTGACTTGCAAAGGGTTCTCCTTTTTCAGCCTGTAACTGCCTGGTTTAAATCCCTACCTCCCTATCTCATGGCCAGTCCAGCCTCCTGAATCCAGTGTTTCTATGCCCTTGCCTAAATTCTTTGTCTGATCTTAGCTTTGGCAGCAGCACAGTCACACAAGTACCTAAAAAAAAGAGTACAGTTAGGCAGGATTCTTTCCTTCTTGTATTAATCACATCAACATTTTAAGCACCTTAAACTCCTGGAATTTTGAAAGCTGAAAGAAACTTTGAAAATGTATACTTTTTAAAATAAAAACAATACAGCTTTCAAGGTAAAAGAGCCAAATTTTACATCCTCCTTTTCTATCAGTTGTTGCTAGATTTACACAGAATCACTTCTGCATGACAACATTTATTTTCCTCAGTCTTGGCAAAAGAAAAGAGACAACAGACTCAAATACCTTAGGGATCAGAAGTAGCCCAACAGTGACTGTCACAGTCAAATGTGTGTGTGCAAAGAACAGCATCAGCATCCAGTCAGACTGAAGTCTTGAAGCAAGAATGAACCTGAAAATAGAATTCAGGGTTGCAATTCACTGCATTCTCCAGTGCAGTAGATTTAATATCTTTAGTATTCCTTAGGTTTCTTTTCACTGAATGGCCAGACACAACTGGTTTTGTTCTGTACTGCTTTCATACGGACTAAAAATTACATCCACACGCTTTCTCTATATGCTAAAATTTCAAAACAACTCTGAAAAAAAATCAGCAACTCAAAATAGAAAAAGAATCAACAGATCTTAAATTATATTCCTTATTCCATCTTTCTCACTCTACTGAGCTATCTTTTTGTTTTGTGTATATTGTCACAGTTTCTTTGACCCGAGTTATGGCAGCTTACATACATTAAGGAGCTGGAGGGATGGTTTTAGGTTAAGCACATGTACTATGATGGATTGCAGTGCACCTTATAAACACAGGATGTCCACAGATCACAGCTACCGAGTACAGCTGATAAGCCATCTGAGGGAGAACTGAATTGAAATGCTTTTTAGCAGGCAGCAGAGAAATGGTCTTTACTGCAGGACCACCCAGCTCAGTGCTGCGGGGTCCAAGAGCCTGTGAATGCTTGGAAATGAGTGGCTGAACTTCTCAAACAAAACAGTTCCTTGCTGAGCTTTCTAAAGGAGTGGTAGAACAAGTGGTGCAGGTAAAGCTGAAGCATGCTTGGCTTGTCTGCTTTAGTGAGCTCCCAAAGATAGAAGCAGTAAGCAGTGCAACGGATGAAGGGATGTACTGCTGGCTTGCAATTTCCAGGTTTACAAAAATCATTCAGACAGAAATGACATTTGCAACTTATCCAAGTTCACAGATGCACATTTTGAAGAAGCTTTTGTTAACAGAAATAGTCTGGCATGAAACACTGGCTTACATGCTGTAATAATACAGTCATAATTATTTGTTTAATACTTTGTAAATGCAATATTTTATGAACACAACGAAATATTCCAATTAATTAATTCTTAGAGAGATATGTTGCTTTGGGGTCTGCAGGAATATGAGGAGGCTCAGGCCTGAGATTTAGCAAACTGAACACAACTGAAGAAGATGACACAAGAAATTGATAGATGTAACAAATAACAGAGCAAAAAGCGAACAAAAGTTACAGACAGCGCTTTCAGAAATGGCAAGATTTCACAGGTGGTTAATAGGGAGTCATTTGAAAGATGGCCAAACTTCACAGATAATTGAAGGACCTTTGAGGGAGCAGAACTTGCAAGGTCAGTGGCACTGATGTAACCGTATCAGTAATGGCAGATAAGATTGTGATTACCTAGCTAATGGCATCACAAATGCCAAATTTGAGTACAGATGTAGCAAAATTGTGACCAATAAGAAAAAAATAATGACGGTGGGTTGTTTATTTGGGAGAAGACAAGGACTGGGACAGACAGGGGATAAGGTAGGTGGGGGAAAAAGAAGCATTGAAAGAAGTGGGGGGGGGGGGATAAAATGGCCAGTGACGTGTAAGCAAGTTGTCACTGAACTTTGTACCTGACATATCTCCCACCTTCTCATTAAATCCTTCTCATGTGTGATACCACCCTCTCCATGGTGCTCGTGTGCATGTGCAGTTGATGAACAAACCTCAGGCAGCACGTGGGTGACCACCCCTGGGAAGGCCCAAAGTGTCAGTGCAGCCCAGCTGCAGAGGAGGAACAGGACCAGGCTGTGAGTGCTGGACCTGTGCTGGCCCCTGTGGGGGCCAAGTGCTGTGTGACTGCCCTGACGTGGATTTGCTCAACCTGCAATGGAACCAGCAGCAGCCAGATCCATCAGACAGTTGGGAGAAAGCACCCACATCCTGATGGCCACTGGATTTGGTTAACCCTTAACAGATCCAATCCTCACATTCTGTGAAGGCTTTTTTGCTTGCTTTAAGCTTGACACCTTGACTGATTAAGGTATCCATGCCATACCATGTCTCTGAACACAAAATCACATTTGTAGTAGCCATTCAGCCCTAGAAAAGATAGGATTTCTATTTGAATGAGATTTTTTCCATATAAATTTTGGGTTTGTCAGAAATATAAGAGAAAGAGCAATGCAGGAATTTAACACCATGCTGATCTGAAGATAATTCAGATCCTCTGTTTCTGAAGTGGGAATACTTTCAAAGGAAAATAAAATGCAAAGTTCAAGGTTTTATTTAGTGGTCTCATCAATCTTCTATGAGCTTTGGGAGTTTTTAAACTGGATGGCTGCCTTGTAGGTGTCCTTCAGTACTTTCAACTTCATGACAATTCAGGTATGTCACATAAATCCAAGTTTTACATTTCTGCCCTTTCAGTTGCATCCAGAACTTGGCAGGGAAGATGGAAGGAAAAAGAAGAAACCCAAAACAAAAACAACAACAACAAAACGCAGGGAAATGGATTAAGAGTTGTGCATGCAGAAATGGACATAATCTCAGGAGGCATTGCGTACATTTTTTTTCCATCTTATCTATAAACACTACACAATATTTCTTCAACAAACCAGCATATATCAGACAGATGGGAAAGAATCAATACCAAATGTACATTAAAAAAAAAAAAAAGGAAGAATAGCATCAGCAGACCTTAGGCTGCAGGCACAGGATTGTAAACAAGACAAACTGAAAGACTTAATCCCTTTGTGTTGCCTTCATAAGGCATGTATTAAAATGCCACATTCTCCCTTCTTCTCCTCTCTTTCATCCAAGGTTACTTGCCTCCTGTTCTATTGTTAAAAGAAACTTGCAGCCCACAAAATAGCTCTGAACTGTATCTTCTAACATGGCTCAACACAGTTTAGGAATATAAATTAATGGGGGAAAAATTGACTGAGAAGCTGTCATATTGGTTACAATAAGTTCAAAAGTATTGTAAGTGAATTTTACATCTATCAGGAATTAAAATGAAAATGCTTTCTTCAAATAAAGATTTTAAACAATAACTTTGCAGGTGTTTGTGTTAGGGAGTATAGATTTTGAGTGTATATGGGTGTTGAGATATAGGGTTAAAAGAAGGGGAAGGGAAAAAACCAGCATGCCTGAAAAATGCAGTGAACTGTATAACAATGATACGAGAAAAGAGCACCAGGAAGGAACAGAAATGAGGGATTTGCTTTGCTGATGTTTACTCAGAAAAAACCACACAAGCAAAAATCAAGAAGTCAAGGAGGAATGTTAGTGCCAAGACAGACCAGAGAACAGAGAAGAGTATTTGAAGACTGTCAATGAGGCAATGTAAAAAAGGAAAAAAAAAGAAAAAAAAAGAAAAAAAAAAAAAAAAAAAAAAAAAAGAAGAGAAAAAGAAAAATCTTAGATAAAGTCTGTTAGGAGGCAAAAGATGGTGTGAGAATGTCAGAAGAAAGTCTTAAGAGTTTTTACAGGATGAAATGAAAATCATGGGATCTTGCTCTTCGCATTTTCTAGGACCAATTCATTTTTACAGGGTACTCTGTAGAAAAGCCTGATTTAGCAATTTTCCATATAGCTATAGCAAAGACCCTTCTTTATTTTTTACTATCCAAATAATTTCCAAGTATGAAACGTAGAGCTCATTATAGCCTTTAGAAGAAACATGGGTTTTATATTACCGATACAGCATCATATTCATAACAATTTTTTTAATGTCAGCATATAAAACACTGTGCTTCATGCCCAAACCAGTACAACAATCTTAACACACAGCTGCAGCTCATCGATGTGTTGCACACCAGCAAAAGTGCATACAAACCAACATTCTTACCTGCTGTTTTTCTAGGGATATAAAACAGTGAGCACTATGTAGATGACTGAAGACAGACAGTTGTTTTGCTATACCTAATTTATTGTATATACTGAACTTTGATCCAAGAAAGTACCACCTGGCTATACTGGAAAAAACCCTAATTATAAAATCTCATATTCTTGAATCCCATGGGAACAGTTTTAAGTTTAGTAAGCACTTAATTTGCGGAAGCAAATATTTAGAAGACCTTCCATTATGCATCCTATCCCATTCACCCATTCTAAGTTGTACCACATGAAACCTGAAAGATAAATGGTTAATTACTAGATCTACAGATCACTTGCCTAATTGTATGGAATATAGCAGAGATAATGAGCTCATTGTGAACTGCAACAGCCATATAACGTGGCTCATGAAATGCTGATGGGACTGTCCGCACTGCATAGCAGAGATAAACACCCCACAAGAGGAATAAAAATTCAGCTGTGAGAAGAACAAAGAGAAATAATTTGCAATTAGTTTTATAGATGGAAGGAAATTTGAAGCACTACAGTATCTTCTGTATGTGTGAGTATCTATGCAAAGACAGTACACATGTATATAATACACACATAGGCATTCAAACTCTTTCAGATATTGTCACTGTACACAATATATTTGGTTTTAATTTTACATGTCTTTTTCCACATCAGGAACCTTTGCATTCATGGTATTTCAGTTTTTCAACTGATAAACTTTGAGACAACGTCTAAAAATGTCTTGCTTGCTTTTAGAATTGGTACAGAAGTCTGACATCACTTCAAATAACAAGTACTTTTAATTGTAGCTCTGGTTCTTGTTACAGAGGCAGAAATAGTGGTACTACCAGACTATATACTTTTTAAGACAACACTTTCATTTCAAAGGTTTATAACTTAGATAAAACAATATATTTTGTGTTTAAAAAGTTCCTCTGTTCATGACAATTAATTCTGCTGGTACCCATAATATGAAAAGTCACTTCTGAAGGTCTAATGCACTTAAAACAAATTATGTGCTTCTATTAGGAGAAAAATGAGTAAAGGAAGAAAGAAGAAAAAATTGTGTGTCTGGATCAGCCTAAACTATTCAGTTAGAGGTAGCTCATCTGCACCCAGCAGTATGCTGACTTCAGCTTCCAGCAGACAGCCTGATGTGACATCATTTTGATCTTCATACAAATAAATTGATTTCCTAACTATCTTGAAAAAACTCCCAGGAAAAAAAAACCTCCCAGAAAAAAAAACAAACAAAAAAACCCAAACAAAACCAAACAAAAAGCAAACAAACAAAAAAACACCAAAGAAGAAAAAATCCAAAAAACAACACAACAACCACCAAAAAACCAAAAACAACCCTACAGCTCTGTCATGTAGTTATGCATAGAGATAGTGCCAGTCCCTCTTGCCTTGCAGTCTGGTTTGACAGTGGCTGGAAGTGTCTGAGTGTCACCCACCAATGTGCAGTTCCACGTTAGACCCTGGCAATGCCAACACTGCTCCAGACCAGCTTCAGACACTGTGATCTCATTGTTACTCACACACTGCTCTTGTCTTGTTGAATTTTTGCAATAAAAACTACAATTAAATGCAATATAGAAATTATAGAAAATTAATTCTTTTTCAGACCTATTTTTGCCAATTATTTTTCTATACTGTAACTAAACCTGGTGATCAGTGACATCACCCTGTGGAAGCGACCTGCAAATAATTACTGGTCTGGTTTCAGTAATGACACAAATGCTTGTGAACCCCACCATTAACAAGAGACTAAAATATAAATATCTCATTAGAAGGGGTCCTCCAGTTCCTCCAATTTTAGTAGTCCACAACTGCTTTAACTTTCCTATAATATATTCTTATACCATTTTGAAACTTCTAATATTGCTGTTAATTCCAGCTAGAATCAAAAAGAGACAAGTCTGGATAAAATGGATTCAATTACATAAATCTCTCTGTGCTATGACAAGAGCTCTGTCTGAACTCTGAACAACACTTTGCACGTTTCTTAATGAAAAATATATGTCCTATCACCAAGATCACAATTTTTACTAGAGCACATCCTTCACAGACCCAGCAGCCTTACCAGTTACATAAACCCAAACACCTGAAGCAGCATAATCCATCCATACTGCTGGCTTTGTGTTCTTCCTCACCAAATCCTAACAATTTAAAGCTTTTTAATCTTTTAACTAAGTAATAGTATGATTTGAGGGCTTACTGAGTGTCAAAATGAAAAAAATCTTGGTATGAATTTCTGAGACTGTATGTCCCAGCCTGATTCTGAGCTCAGTGAAAAACATGCAGGTATGTTTTTCCCAAATTACTCATATGCTTGGGTACACTGGCCACTACTTCCATTCAGTTTCTAGGAAATTGGCTATGCTATAAATGAAGTATCATTCTGATTTCTTAAAAATCTCCTACACAGAATGACTTACCAAGCCATCTTGATCCTGAAGTCTTTCCTGACTGAGTGGAATACAAATTTGGCTTCAATGAAATAAGAATAAAGGTTTTTTACAAATCTTAGCAGTTTGTTGTTTTGTTGTTTTTTTTCTTTAGGTAGCTGCCTCACATATGCAGAATCATGGCACTGAAATGCATTGCTCTTCAAATGACTGTAATTTATTTCTTTAATTGCTCCATAATGATTTAGAAGAAATTGATAAGCAGAAAATTGTAAGAATTAGGCTGCTAAAGCCAGATCAGTATATCTTACTGTCCTGTCTTCTTTGGAAATCTTTCATACTAACACCGTTTGGCAGGGCTCCTCTAACATGCCAGACAATGCCTATTTCCTCACATTTTGTCTTTCATCCAAACTTCTCCTGCTCCCCAACATGAGCAGCAGAACTGAATAGATGAGCTAATTGTGAAATAACAGGCACACCCCACAAAACTACCCATGGTAGTTTTTTCTTCCTCCTCTTTCTCAGCTGAAGAAGAGCCACAAGTTTCTTTCTGACTAAAAAGACCAGTTACAAGTGCTAACAGAGGCTGAGAATTTGAAAAGGTTTGGCTTTCAAAGAAATAAAAATACCCATGTAAAAATTTCATGTGCTGAAGGTATTCTTACTTGAACTAAAGAGTGAGGACAAAATTTCGCTTACTTTTAGAAGAAAAAATAAAATTGCCATTATTTTGAATTGGTGGGTTGTTTTTTTTTTGTTGGTTGGGGTTTTTTTTGGTTTTTTTTTGTTTTGTTTTGTTTTGGGTTTTTTTTTTTGTTTTGTTTTGTTTGGTTTTTTTGTATACAGTGAAAATGAAAGCATACTTCCATTAAAAAAACCAAAAACCTTACAACCCAAACATCTGGGTTAAGGAGGAAGGCAGGTAGTATCTGATCTCCAGATCTGATTAATTCTGAAAATTTCGGTTTTCACAGTCATAATTACAAGGAGTTCTTAAGACAAGAGGCAATTTCAAATACACTGGGGCATAACAGTAGTTTGCACCATTCAGTGAATAATGCTTTTAGAAAAGCTTTATATTTAGAGCAGAGTTGGCATTCCTGTCTGCAGATAATAATTACTGTGACATCTGGTATGGCACACAAATACGGAAGAGCTCCTAAACATAAGGTAAAATAACAGAGTTCCTTTCCTTGTGAAGTCCAACGTTACAATAATTTCATCAGCAATGACAAAACAAAATAGACTGATAGAGAACCAATTTATTATCTAAACCACTAATTAAACAGCTTAAATGTATCATGTAAAAGCTGTGTTTGGGGAGGAAGTCAAGTTCCTATAATTAGCTACAGATTGTTAGTGCAACTTGCAAGAAAAATCTGAAGGTGTTACAAATTTTTGCTGGATTATTTTCCTACATGGCCTTTTAACTTTCTCAGTATAAAGTAAGGTAACATACTGGTGTATTTATTACTCCAATGAACAACAAAGCTATAACTAACAATAGATAGGTAGAGAGAGAGAGAGAGAGATAATTGAGTACATCTGGCCACCATGCAGCAAGGTTCTAATGTACAATTCATTTCTGATTAGGTTGTTTATGGGACACTAGTTACTGCTTTGCATCAAGTACCTTTAATGGCCAAAATCTGTGAAATGCGATATGAAATTTCTCTTTGGCTTGCTGGATAGCTTTCCACTCAAAGTCTGGTGTAGAAAAGTGACTTTCTGACCCCTAAAGGAATATCTTAGCATACTGCCTACCTGTCAAGAGCAAACTCAAAACAGAGTATCTTGTTCCTGTGATTTAGCACAAGGCTTATAAATTATCCCATTTCACATATTAAGCACAAAACCAAAAAACTCTTCCTTTCCCCTTCTGAAAAAATTATGGAAATTCCTAGGAAAAAGCACTGTCAACTGTGCTCTGGACAGAAAATGCAAAGTCAAAACAATAAAACATAAAAGAGCTCTAAAAAAAACCTTGCAGTAGTTACTCTATAATTGTCCAAAACAGGCATTCAGATTTGGGAGAAAATCTCTGATAGATAAGAGGTTAAGAAAAGGCACAGCTGCTTTTAAAGGCATAAATGGATGCAGATATGAATGGAAGGTAGGAGATGAAAATCTAAAGTGACCTCAATATGTCATGTGCACAAATGAATTAGTCTTTAAATATCTCTCCTCTTAGTCACTACCTACTTCTTATCCACAGAACCTTTTATCTGGTCTTTGCATTATCTGATCAACCTGCTTAGTTTATTCGTTGGTGCTTAAAAATCAGCATTCCTCCTTGTCTTCATGATGCTGATTATGTTTTTTAGAAAATGAAGCAATTTGGGGCACTTAGCTTGATCATTCAATACACTGGGCCAGACTCACCTGATGCCACTGGCCTGTTACAATGGAGAGTGTGCTATGTCTGCTCACTTCAGATCTTTTTAGGGCACTGCTCACATTCTGCATCTTCTGATAATGAAGGACAATGATTTATATTCACAGTTTGTGGTATGTATCTGGTTTACAGAAAAGGATGGACTCAGGGTTGTTATTACTGACTTAATCAAACTTTCTCAAAAGATCTGGGTTAATATATTTTCTAGGTTTTGCTAAACATGCAGTGGTCTGTATTGCTCTGAGCAGAAGGAAATCCCCACGTTAATCCATTGCTGCTTTCACTCCTCCTATGCAGATGTTTGTACTTCACCTAATCAAAGCTGCCTAATGATGAAAGCTCTGCAATTTGTTGCAAATAACATTTGGATGTCTAGTGAATGACAGGAAAGACTGCAAGGGGGGAAAATGTACACATTCACAACTGACTTCTAACTCAGCTTGTGGCTCAGGCTCCTATGAATATGAAAAAAACCCCATTTGAAGTCCCCATTCAATTTGAACTTTGCAGAGGTGGTGCTTCTTTGCAGAAGTGGGAGCATTTTTCTTGCTATTTGGGTGCCAAATATGCAATTTTTGCTGCGATTTGCAGCAAAAAATAAGCATGTAGGCCTGTATTTGTAGCCAGTGAGACCATACAAATGTTGCAAATATATTTGACTAAGCTCTGTAACTGAGCCAAAGGCATTGCAACATGGTCAACCATATTAAATGGACCATATAACCCTAATCTCACTGTGCCTCAGCTCTGCCTGTGTAAAATGGGGATAATGCCACCCTGCCATTGCAGGACAACAGTGGAAATAAATTTACCCATATTTGTGAAGAGCTTAAGTCCTAAACTGTGTGTTTCCTTCCTGCCATGGTCAGGAGAGGAAAGTGAATTATTTCAGACTCTCCTGGTTGCCTCTCAGCCCTCCTACCCTGACAGAAATGGTTTTCTCTTCATTCTCTTCCTCATGCCAACCCCTTGAGGAAGATGGCTGTGGGCTCCCTGGAGCCAGGACACCCTTTCCTGTGCTCGCTTGCACTCTGCTCTCCAGAAGCTACTTGCAAAAAGAAGACAGCCCTGAATGATTAAAGCCCATTTTCATGGCTCTGTATGAAGCTTTATGTCTGATGGCACTTGTTTAAAAAGCACCACAACAGGCCAAAACCAGGCCACTGCTCCCCAGGGATGGTGACATTAAAGCTGTGACTTGCCTAAGTTCAATTGGCACTCTGAACTCTACACTGTGGGTAGAATAGTACTGTTCCAACAATTATGCCATTTCCCCCCCAGGTTTTAAACTCTAATTACTGATTACCACTCTACTTACACTCATAACACAGCTACAACAACTCATCTATTTCCCTACCACACTCCACTACATTTTAAATCCCGTTTACTGAAATGAAGCGAGCTATGGATCTGGAAGCGCAGCTCTTCCATCCGTTCATTCACTCAGGGTGCCAGCTGGAGCTGAGCATGCACCATTTTAAAACTGGAAAAAAATTGTGTCCTCGATTGCTCCTGTGTTGCCAGCCAACGCAATCTCTTTCTGCATCGCTGTGTCCAATCTCCCACCTGGAGAGTTGCACCATGTCATAGGAGAAGCCTTTTTCTTCAACTGAAAGGATTTTCATATATTTCAATGAACTGTGATTACAAGTCTTTAGTGTTGAGTTATTCCTAGCAAATTATAAATTACCAGAGGTTTATCTTTCTCTCCCACCATATCTCAGCATCATTTTAATTAGCTATGCACAGCAATAAAGAGAGCTATTTGTGGTGAAAGAATTGATGGTAGCAGATTTTTCTTCCCAGAACTTCCATGGCTGTGAAGGCTGAGAAAGAAGAGTGGGGTCCTTGGGCTAGTGGGAGGCACAGCATACTCTGTCCCCCACACTGTCACAAGCTTGCCTTGGAGGCAAAGTGGTGCAAGGGACATGCAGACCATGGTCTGTGGGTCCCATGGCTTCAGGGTGCCCTAGAGATGGGTTTTGGAGTGGAGATATATCCACTGATGTGAGTGTGAGCAACAGACCTAGGAGTCTCACTGCCCTAACCACATGCCAGTCTCTGTCTCTAGTAGCTCCTCTCATTTCTGTACTTCTTTTAACCCTTATACTCAAGCATTTTTTCAATTCCTCCAGACAGATGTGCTGCCCTGCCTCATGACTTTCACAGGTCACTGTTGTTATTAAAGTCAGCTGGACACTCTTCCTGTCTCCACGTGCCCCATCGCCCTCTTTGCTTGTGTGTGGATGAAAGAGGGAGAACAGGACCAGCTGAAAACTGAGTGTGGGGCCTCTTCTCTCACATCTTAAAGAGGATGCAAGCAAACGCCAATGGCATCCACAGTAATTAAAGTGCTGGAAAGATCTGGAGCAGTACCAGTAGCAGACTCCAAAAAGAGTGGTGCAAAGACAAGAGAAAGTCAGAGCACCTTCCAGCCTCTCCCAAACCACAGGGGACATGGAAAGCAACTAAATACAGCATTCACCAATGCATAAGCACGTGGCCCAGGCAACACAAACGTGGTTTCCTGAGCAGAAATATTTTGTAGAAATCATGTCTAAGTAATGGGTATGGGATTTCACTTATCATGTAACAGGTAACAAGAAAAAGCAACGCTACTGCAGGGGGTAATGCAACTCAAACTGCCAAACCTGGGGGTTCCAGCAGCACTCCCCATCTTTGGGGCTGTCCCTCATACTCTTCCAGATTTACCTTATCCTAGAGATGAGTGACATAAAACTGCACAGTGCTCTTGATGTGGACTGTGGAAGGACTGCTGAAGACGTGCACAGGCTGGCAGGAGGAGTGGTTTACAAGCAGAAAAGAGACAGAGATGAAGGCAGTTTGTAAAACACTGTTCTTTTCCTATTTCTGCTGCAAACATTTTATACAGCCCTGGCCTTATCACTTAGAATCAGCTTTTCACAAGTGATCACTATTTTTACATGATACATTTTTTGAGTATCTAATGTGAGAAATGAAGCCAGATCCACACCAGTGCTGAGTTCTAAGCATCTCCTGGTTGTGCTTTCCACTGAGGAGGCTATAAACAGTACTCTGAAAAACCAGCCCCTCAATGTCTCAAGACAGACACTGAAAATGGGTAATTTTGGCTTTAATATTTGTGCATTGATGCTAAGGGGAGCATGTTCAAAAATGCCCATTTGGAAACAAATCGTTCTTTATTCATTGCATGCTCTGAGCAACACACCCCAAATATGGCATGGGGCCACATCAAATAGGGATAAGAAAAAGAAATAATAATCAATCATTCACTGAATGCAGCAGAGGGCCTGTAGAAAATTTAATAAAAGGGCATAATAAGGGTATTACAATGCCCTAGCTCAAAACTGTACAGGCAGTCTTGATGCCCAATTTGTCAGAATATGTCCTGGCACCTCATGCTCTCTTAAGTTGCTAAGATTATGTATATTAAATATCAACAAATGAACAGTGGGAGGGAGTTCTTTTGGGAACAGGCCAAAAATACTCACTTTGTTCCTCTTCCTGGCTGAGAGCATGCAGTAATTATGAGGCAGTTTCATATGTGAAACCCTCTTGATGCCCAAGACCCAAAGCATGACCTACAGATGTGTGGGCCATGGCAGCAGCTCAGTGCAGTGGAGCAGCACTGCTCCTGCCAGCCAGAAATCAAACAGGTGCAGGGGAAAAAAAACACATCTCCCTGTGCTTGGTTAATACCTGTCATTCGCTTCTGGTCTAAAAAAACCCTGAAAAACACACACAGAATGCATGGGGACTTTTAAAAACCTTCATATCCACTCAGGGTGAAACTGGCCCTGTTGTCAGGAACATCCACCTGTCAAGACTTCACCTCTGCTTTTTGTTTGTGCTTGTGAATGCATGTTTATCTCTCTGCCGGCCTTTGTCTCCTCCCTAGGGCTTTGTTCAATAAACTTATTATATTGTCTCTTTTTCCAGTTTCTGGGAAGCTCTTTTAAATCCTGTGCCAATATCTGTTACACTTGCAGGATGTTTTCCCCTCAGGATAAAGAATAATGGTTTGATTTGCAACACTGCAAGCCCTTAGGTACCAGAAGTTTATCACTTGGAGTTGTTTTCTAAGACAAAATCTGATGGTGACAGGCAGAGGTATAGAATATATTCAGGCCATAGGAAAAAGGCTTTGTAGGTGAGTATTTTCAAGGCCTCAGGTCTTTCTCTGCAATCTCAGACTGTCAACCATGCCATGACCTTTCAATGAGACAGATGCCCTGACCTTGAAAGGGATGCAGAAACCAAGACAAAGGAAATAAAAGAATAAGGCAAGTAACAAATAAGCTACCCACAAGTATCCAACCCTAAGGGAAATGCACACTAACTTACAAAGGCGAAGGAAAAGACACAGTAACTTACATTACATTATGTAGATAAAATAAAATTTACTGAATGCTAATTTTTCTCATCAGCATATCACCAAGTACAGAGGCAATGCTAGAAGTGGTGATAACCACTGTGTGTAAGTCCCTACATCTCTCACAGAGACCATCCTCTTAAACTTAATGGAAATGTAAATATAAAACATTCACTGCAATAAAAGTCTCCGGAGATAGAGTCTAAGTAGCGTGATTAGTATGGAAAATGCTTCATAAATCCCAATTCCAATAATCTCTGGTAGCATAAAGGATTCATCTCATTATGACTTTCTAGCAGAGCCTTGCTAATTCTCACTTCACTAATCTGTGACCTTGAAAATTCCCTGTCCACATTTCAGTGAAGTGTTGACAGCTGAGTGAAATGGGGAAGTATTCCAGCAAGGGCTACAAGTGACAGAACGTATCGCAAAGCACTCTCTAGATTTATATAAAATACTGTGCCTGGCTAAATGAAATAAAATAACAAGCCTTTAATAAATTACCATCCACCGCATTTGAAATCAAATAGCAAAATCTATCATTTACTTTATTACATGTTATATTTTGCAAGGCTGCTGCCATAGGAATAAAAGGAGTTCTGTGTTAAGGACATATACTTTTGACACATTCCTGCGATGAACTATCTAATTTTGGGACTAGTTCCTATTGACTGTAAGCTTTTCAGGCTGCTATTAGCAATAAAAATCTTGAAGTCACATGCACACACACACATATAAATATATATATATATATATGGACCACACATGTTACTACAGTCTTGTAGGTGCACATCTCCTGGTACCACTAATATGACTGCATAGTTTACTGAAGAATTGCATAATTCTGTTTATGAGGTAGTATGAGTAAGAAGACAAAATGACTGAACAAAAGAAATTCTGCCCAATTTTCCAGGCTCGAGAGCTCACTTTGCTTCTACAACCCCTGAGTGTATTTTGAAAAACATTAAAAACTTCTAAATGTAAACATACCTTAAAAAAAAATCCTTTTCTTCAAAACTAGGCAGACAGCAACTTACATAACTTCTTGCCAAAAGATGCAATTGATCATAATTGGGTATTAAGATCTGAATTTTTAATCACTACACCACCAGAAATATAAAACCCAGAGACTAAAAACATTGTTGCCATTATGCAAAAACCACCACTATCAAAGTATTATTAAAACTACACTGTCAAATGCACCAACATTTTGATCCAAAAATGGGTTAGAACAGATGACATCATCAAGTGTTTCACATTTAATTCTTTTTTGTTAATTTTACAACAACTCTGGCAATACGACTATTCCATTACTGCAAAGTGCCACCTCCAGAAGGACCCAAATTGAGATGCATTTCAGAACACGCTCCTTTCTACTCTTCTCTGTGTGGTTTACCCATGAGCATATTGACAGACAGGCTACCCCCTGTGCCTGACTGCCTCTGAGATCTAACAGAAAGGAGAGAAAAGCAGAGCACAGTGGCACCTTGGAGCCATGGAAGCTCCTCAGTGAAGCTTTGTTTCGTTATGCACTGACACAGTGAAGCAGTGTTTTGTTATACACTGACTTTCTGTACACCAGTCCCAGAGAAAACACTTCTGCCCATCTCATCTGCACTCTCATGTGGAGAAGCCACCATTACCTCTCCCTAATCCTCAGTAGCAGAGCTCTGTCAGTGGGATGTCCATGGGAGAAGCAGGGAAAGGGCAGAAAAGTAGGAATTTATTTCAGATTTCAAAACACTGAAGTATTTGAGACAGCGTGTGGCTAGCCTGGGCTGTACAAGAAACACTGGCTCTAGGTGGAAGCACTGCATGGAAGAAAGGACATTACACTGCTTAGCTGAACCCTGGCACAGGGAATCCACCGTGTCTTACAGAGTTAAGGAAACAAAAACTAATCCTTTCTCTGATTTATATGACTTCTGCAGGGTGCCATTTTTAGCTCCTGCCTATTTCATGCACTGAAGGCACATCTAACAAATACATCAAGTTGGTGCATTTCATGTTCATTTCCTATCCCCTGTACTTTGATACCCGTTTCTATAAGGTTATGAATAAGTGGTGTTGGAAGTTGTTTCCCTCTTCACACAAGAACTCTGCCCAGTTCTGTGGTGCAAAATCAAAAAGCCTTCATTAAACTAGTCACAATTTCTCTCTTCAACTGTAGAAGAACCATTGAAGAGCTTCAATAGTAGAAGAGCTACTTCTTCCTTCACCCTTCAAAGATGAAACGTCTTGAGCACCCATCACTTTGTTACTACAATCCAAGTTACAAACCTTTGAAAGTCATATAAGTGTCAGCATGTTTTGTTTTAGTTCTCAGCCCATTTAAAAACATACATGCTGATATTTTACTGCCATAGTTCTCACATATTAGGCAATCTGACAAAACTTTAAGATATTCTAAAAGAAGAAAAATTAAAAGGCAACCAACCTTTATTTTAGAAATTAAAGATAAGATAGAAAATTAACATACCAACAGCCATCATGTAATCCCAGCGGTCTATGAGGCACATATTGAAGATCAGATGGTCAGATGTTTGCCCTTGACCAATGAGTGGAATGTTTCTCTCCAAATTTTGGGTTATTGCAGAAGTCCAGCCAATGAGAAACCAAAAGACTACCAGAAGAATAACAGAGAGCATCCTCATCACTCTCCCACCTGTCATATACGGAATACGCTGAGCCGTTCGGGACAGGAATACCTTCAAAACCCTGAAAAATTCAGACAGTGCAGAATTAAGAAGAGCAGTAGTAGTGTCACAGGAATTAGACTTTCATTTAATTTTGGTACTAGATTATTTAAAAAACAAATCAGCAGTCTTTCCTCTGACAGTGTGTACAAGAATGAAGTTTGGAACATTATTACTTTCATATTAATCATATCTAAATGGAACTCATTGCTGCCCAGAGAGTGTTACATAGCAATCATAGAAAATATTAGCTATGCTTATGTTGGAGACACGCATATACAGGCTGTCTTGTCAAGCTGTTTTGTACATTCCATCCTCCCAGTGGAAGACTTTTGTCTTTGAAAGATGAAAGGTCATTTCCATAAACCAGCAACCATGTATGTGAGCTTTTATTCTGTTTTGATGCTGTCTGCTCATCCCCAATCCTGCTATTTCCAGAGAACAAATTAACACTTCTTAGATATTTTTCCCACTGAGTTTGATGCTGCTGAGACAATAATCTACTCATCATAGAAATAACTGTGGAAAGCACTTTGCTAATTAAATGGAGTTTGATTTGTTTAGAGGCAAAAAACATATTTTTTGAGCTAGGGCAGAAACATCATAAGAAGAGCCACACCACACATCAAGCACTTATACCACATAACAGCTACTGAACAGGTAACACTCACTTTAAAAATAATTGCACCTATTATTAGGATAAATTTACTCCCGCCAAGAACTGTTCAAGGAAATAACACCTGCATTTTCTATCCATCACCACCTGCTAATGCAGAAAGAGGTCCTCCTAGGAGCATGAGAACAACCAAGATTTGAGGAAATCCCCTTGGGAAGATGGAGTAGTTTGATTCTTCATGTAGCACAAAATATCTTTCTGTGCTGCCTGCACCATGCGATCTGCCAGATGCATCTTCTGGAAGCATTGCAGTGCTCCTGCCTTGGCCCTGCTAAGCTAACAAGGATGAGCAATGAGGAAAGGCTATAATGAAGTTTTCAGGTACCCAGACTGTTAGAAGCAGATGAGCTGAAATTTAAAGGCTGTTTTAGAGACTTGGGTGAACAGTCTTTCAAAGTGAAGAGTTCAATTGTTTCAGTGATTTTTTCCTCAAAACCACAGTGATTCCTGACTTCTGAGCATGAGCATGTCCAGTCTTGATATCCACAAAGAGACAAATTATCACTGAGGTTTTAGGATCATGGGGTTTTTTCCCCAAAGTTTATTTTTCAAATGTCCTTGTCAGCTCTTAAGTTATTTCAGTGTACCACGCATCAAGCCACCTCCCAAGACATTCTACAGCCAGGCCTGCTCTTCAGCAATACAAAAATACACTTCAGATTAACACTTATGCTTGTATTTGTCTGAGAGAAGGCAGAAGCAACCCGTGTTGCATCTCAAACAACTAATAGAGCAGTGTCTTTAAAGGCAGAAGCACAAAAGGTTTTCTGCATCCATAACAATGAATCAGCATCTGACTACAAACACAGCCTTCACAGTGTGCATTAGGTGAAGTCAGAGATCTGAATATGTTCAACATTATTCAGCTGTTTCCCTCCCAACAGTCACTCCACAGGGAGTCGCAGTTTTTGATCTTTCCATGTTTGATAGATGTTCTGCTCTCCCTTTACAGATGCTAAGTGCCTTATGTTGGAAGCAGACTCCCAAGGACTTCATCCAGGAGAGACAGAAAACTCCACAGAGGCAAGTCAGGCCGTTTCCCTCTGCACCGCTCAGCCACAGCACTACTGTTCTAGGGGAGCACTGGCGAACCCTCGTTTTCTAAACACCGAATTCCTGATTTTAGAAAAGATCAGGAAGCAAAGGCTTCCCTTCTCCCTCTTGTGAAAGCTGGTCAACAATTAGCTTCTCTGAAGGGAAGAAAAATGTATTCTTTTTGTAATGAACTGCAAAATTTCACAGCTATAGTTTCTCATTTGAGAAAAATCTCATCGTACATTTTTATGAATGTTTAATTATTAGAGAAATCACACAAACCAGCTGAGAACTATTAGAAACTTTTTGGTTTTTTGGCTCCAAACTAAATTCTTGATGATTCTGCTGAAAGTCAACATGTGAGCCTATTTTGGGCATAATAAGGCAGAACCCATTAAAATTTTTTCAGTACTAGTTGCGGCCTGTGAGACAGCCTTCTAAGGGAGAAGTGTGGGCTGCTGTTACATTATTTACCTAAGCACAGTGAAACAAATAATATTTTGCAATACAGCAGTCAAACCCCCTCCAATTTGGATCAAATCACATTTCTAATTTTCTCCTGTTTTTCATTAAAAAAAAAGCATCCCCCACCACAATCACTTCTACCTTCGACTCCTAGGCTTACATGTAAGCCAACCTTTACACTTCTTTTTTCAAACATTCTTTTTCTGAAAAGCTGTAAAGAAAGTTGGGTTAGATCAGTAGAGTTGCAAATCTCCTTTTCAGAGGTTGTGGTATAAAAGCAGTCAAGCAGAACACAAGCTCCCAAGTTGCAATTCCCTCATCCTCCTGCCACAATGTGAATCCAAAGCCTCACTGCTCACCACCTCAGCATTGACTTACATGCTCTGTCTGCTCTCATCTTCTATGTATTATTGAACATGTATCAAAGCAGAGACAACTGCCCAGGAGTTCCTCTCCCAGGGGCACACCTCACCAGACTGGAGGGTCATTATGTTTCCTGTACCTCTGACTCATACAATCAAAGTTCACTGTAAAAAGTTGAACTGCTGTGTAGTATGAGACCAGACTGCCTCAGCAAATGGTGTTTTATTACAGGTACCCTCTGTCAGGAAACAGGGGAATTCTTGATTCAAATCCCTGCCCTGATTTCCAGGTAGACGATGTTCAAGTCTCCCTTTTGCACACAGTTCAATATCTCTATATTGGGTCAAAGTAGCTATTGAACAAATAAAAGAGAGTTCTTACAGGAAGGCAAGAAGTGGGGCTAGTGGTCTGCATTGCTGCTAGGAAATCAAATATGCCCTAGGTCGTCTCTGGCACTGAAGCCAACTGGCAGAGAACAGCCAGCATCCATACTATTACCCTCAGCATTACAATTCAGCAGGACAGAGGATGGAGTCCCAGTGCCCAGGAATGTTCTCAGATGCTACTTAATTTATGAATATAGATGTAGCCCCAGATTCAAGTTCCCGAGCAAATTAATGTTTAATTATGAGTATCAAGTAAGGCAGACTGGATAGACTCTTCCTTCTGTCCTATCTACAGCTGAAATTACTGGAAGTGCCAGTCAGTGTCCTAGTAGAAGCTCAGGGGTCTGTTTGAGACATATGGTCTCTGGTCTAAAGCAGAAGAGGAAACTTAACCATGTTCCTCAGCATCTCCTAGCTATAGTCCCACCTAAAACCAGGTAGCACATAAAATGCACTTTTCTGCTGTTGTTAGATAATTGAACAATCATTTCCAGTGACATGTCATCAGCTCTGTTTACAGGCAGATCAGACAGAACACTGCAATGTGTTTCACCTGCTTTTCTGGAAGACACAGCTGCCTTCGAGCAAAGCTTTGACTCACAGACAGCCACAGCCAGGATTAAAGCTGATATGCAATAGCCATTCCTTTTACAGAGTAAACAGAAGGTGCAGTTCAGGCTGAATGAACTGCCTGGAGACCACAGCATGTAACTCCTAACTCTGCTGGCTGCACCATCAAGTCTGGGGAAAATTAAGCTACATGGATGGAGGATTTTCTTTGAGGTGCCTGGCTCCATATAAATGGAGAAGGGGAGGGCATGGTTGCAAACACTGAGAGCCAAGGGAAGCTCAGCAGCTGGGAAGGAAGTGAGGCTGCAAGTGGATCTGAAGCAGAGGGACAGAGCACGCTGGTTCACAGGACTGGCTGGGATCACCAGCTTGGGAACATCAAGTGAAGAATGTGGCTGCTGCTATAGTTATATCCCAAGATGCAATGTGTAACCTTAGAAAACAAATAAAACCATATGAAATTTTCATGTCATATCAACAAAAAGATGGCCCCCAACCTACCACTGACTGCATAAACAGCAGGAACAACAGGTGAAGGATCCTGCTTTGACAGCAGTGACCTGGCACAGTTTGTTTATTTTTTATTTCTAGCATCTGTCATTTTGTGACTCTACTGAGTCATTCTGTCAAACTGCTCTGTTCCAGACTGGTGATTTTTACTATGATACAAAAGCTACATCAGAAAGATAATGGGTCAAGCCCTTTGGGGAAGTATATTGCCCTCCTACAGTGCAGGCATTAGGTCTTATCTACTTTCCTGAGCTAACAGGGAATATGTTACTAGTTACTTTGAGTTAGTAAACTGGTGTGATTCTACTAAAAGTGAAAAGGTACCAGTGGGGCATATATGGCACCATGTGGATACAAAAGAGTGCCTACACTTCACACTTGGCACACAGACACACTCACATACACAAATACTGAGTGCAGGAATAATTTCCACATCAGGAAAGATGACTGAATAAAGAATATAACACTTAAGGCTCAAGATCTCAGAAATCATACCATTAGTCACTGGCTCTAGCTGGAAAGAATAAAACCTGAGAAATCAACAGATTTCTAAGCAACTTCCCAGCTGAAAGTGTCATTGTCTACTTCCCAAGATTGATTTCTCAAGACCTCAGCAGAGAACAAACTAGAAGTGCAGAAGTGCACCACTGAGGAGAATACTTTTATGGGATGATCTTTTGCTTTACTGATTCTGACCACATTGAACCTGAGCAAACCTGGACTAGGAGGCCTGCCATGTCAACAGCACAACAGCAGGACAAGACCTGCATCATATGCATCATGTCCAGTGAAAATATACAACAACTAGATAAAGAAGTTTTGGCAATTATGTGGGTCTATGGATACTTCTAAGAGCCCCCATCTTGTGTGTAGCCAGCAAACTTGGCCATACATCAGACAGCCATCAATTTTTCTCAATTCCTTCACACTACGCATGCAACGTCTTACAGTGTAGATAATAGGAAATCTCCCACCTTTTTTATTTCAGAAAAGAATTTTTTAATAGCAAATACGTGTCAAGAACACTCCCGTGAAAGAATTGACTAACCCGTCCAAATGCACTGGATTTTGTAATGGGTAACAGAGCACAAGTGTGTCTTTCTGGTCAAGAAGGCCAATGGTGTCCTGGGCTGTATTAGGAAAAACATTGCCAGCAGGTTGAGAGAGATGATCCTGCCCCTCTGCTCAGATGTGCACTCTGATGTGGCCCTGGTGAGGCCACATCAAGAATGCTGTGTCCAGTTCTGGGCTCCTCAGTACAAGAGACACATGGAGCTCTGGAATTAGATCCAGGTGAGGATAGCAAATATGATTGGAACATCTCTTTTATGAAGAAAGACTGATGGAGCTGGGCCTGTTCACCTTTGGGAGGAGATGACTGAGAAGGGGCTTCATCAGTGTCTGTCAGGACCTAAAGGAATGGTGTCAAGAGGATGGATCCAGCCTCTTCTCAACATTGCCAAGCAATAGGACAAGAGGCAATGAGCAGAAACCGATGCACAAGAAGTTCCACCTGAACACAAGGAAGAAATTCTTCACTGTGCAGGTGATCACACACCAGAACAGGTTTCCCAGAGAGGCTATGGAGTCTCCCTCACCAGAGATATCAAGAACCATCTGGATGCAATCCTGTGCAATGTGCTCTAGGATAACACTGCTTGAGTAGGGAGGCTGAACCAGATGACCACTGTGGTCCCTTCCAACCTGACCCACTCTGTGATTCTGTGAAGGCTGGTCTGCACACTGAGGCCACTAATGGTATCATAAGCTTGCTTCATAGTTACAAGGTAAACTAGGGGTACCAATAGTACTGGAAATACAGGGAGGGAGACTGTGCTGCAGGATTGTTTCCTCTGTATGGAAGTCAAATCCTTACCTAGAGGTCTGTGTTTAATAAATGGCAATATTAATATCTGAGGATATCTTAATGGTACAGTAAAAATTCCCAATCAGATTATTTTGTGTATTGAGTAATGAGAAAAGCCGTGCTGTGTCTGAAACATTTTCTGCAACGTTTCTGCTGCAAAAATGTTTTCTGCAACAAATTATATTTACTTTCAAAAATGTGATTTTGGAAGTACAGCTTCCTTGACATATTCCCTAGAGCTTTATAGTGATTTGCTATTGCAGGAAATTAATGCAATACAAATTTAGAATGTATGGCTGGAATAACAAGCTGTGAAGGTGTATTTTACCTTGGTGCCTGGTAAAATCTACATCCAGTAAGCAGAGAGACATACGTCATGACTTCATGCCAACCTACTCTGCATAGTAGTTCCCCAGATCAGTTTTAATGCTACACATATAAAGGTAATCCTGCAGTGCTTGAATGGAATTCCCCTTTCTAGATAAACACTGACATAATTTCCAGGAGTTTGAGCAGACTGAGGAAGGTAGTGAGACATAGACTTTAAAGAATATAGGATTTTAGGGAAATTAAGATTTTAGTTAGAAATAGGCCTTGTTGTTGTTGGAGTTAATTAAAAGCTTTGTAGTTAGTTAAGGAAGACTAGGCTTAACTTTTTCCAAATAACTGATTGCTTGTCAACTTTATGTTTGCTTAGCTGTGCTTGCAACAATAAATAGGGAACCTGATAAATAGGTTTAGGGACACAGGACAATTGCAGAGACTCCCCAGTCCTGAAACTTACTGAAAGTCACTGTACCTAAGGAAATGGGAATCCTACCAACGCTCATTTGTCACAATTGCATTGAAAAGGTAGAAAGTTCAGGGCGATGAAGAGTCATTTTACTTCCTCAACTTAAACCCACTCCTCTTAAATGAGACCACCGACCCATTTCAAAGGACAAACTATTCATGCTTAATTCCTTTTTTGCTAATTACCATACAAAGCGGGGAATGGGATGTAGCAAAGTTATGAATATGCATTTGTACTTTGGATATTCAACAGTTTTGTAAATAAAATTACTTTGTGATTTTCTGTAAAGGGCGGTATGTTTTTGGGGAGCTATCCCCCATGCTGCCCAGTGCTGCAATAAACATACACTTTCTAACTTTAAACTGTTAGAGAGTTTTTTGTCCGTCTCAGTTGGATATCAGTATTAGGTCGATATTCATATTTTTAATAAATCAGTAGGAGGGAAATCACATGCAGTTGAAGGGTGGCTCTGGGTATTCACAGGCAACAGGACAACAATAGATTTTGCACTGCAATCAGAACCACTCATTCACCCATTCCCATGTGAGCAGCACTGGACTAATGTTTTCTTGCATATTTAATAACATGGAAAAGGTCTAAAAATATTACTTGCTTTGATGAAAATTTATGCATTTGAAGTAGTTTTGTCTGCCAATCTGTAGGTAAGCCTGAAGTGAGCAAAACAACGTTATTTCTTTAAATGTAGCCAAGGATTCTGGCATTTTTCATGCTCTGCATAGGATTTATTTTTTCCTTTCACCTGCAAGTCTAAATTCCCACCTGAGAAAAGCTCAATTTCCTGGTGGATTATAGAACAAAAAGCTTTCTCTGCCTGCAGCCAGTTCCAAGAACTGCATCTGGAGTCTTTTGACAGACCAGCTTGAGCTTTGCTTTTCCCCAGTGCCTCCTTGCTCCCCAGCTCACTGCCCTGCTGCCTGCATCTGTTCCAGCTGCCTCCCAGCTCCCAGTGCAGGAGATACTGAAGCTTCTACCTCTGTGAGTGTGTTGCTTTTTGAAGTGCTTTTGTTTATATCACCATATCATCCAGGTAGGTCTCATCAGAAATGGCCACTCCTCAACAGGATTTGCCCATCCTGAATCTGTGCTGATGGATGTATTATGCACTGGGGAGCTGAGCGGTAAGAAGGCTCATCAAGGGGACTTTCCATGTCACGTAACCAGGTTTCAGTGATGTAGACCAAGTCTCCTTATTTATTAAATCCTCATCTGCTTTGTGCTAATTATCTCTTCTAATAAACCACTTACTGCACTAATACCCCCACGAATCCTGCTGAGATTAGCAGAACTACGGAGTGCCAGTGAAACATCTGACACTCCGCTGTCAAACTCTGATGAGGCAGAGCTGCTACAGAGCACAGAGTAAACCATTAAATTAAAAGCCCATCAATCTGTCCCCAGACAACTAGCAGTGACATATCACAGAATGGTTAGGTTTGGAAGGGACCTTAGAGATCACCTCATTCCACCCTGGTGACATGGGCAGCGACATTGTCCACTAGAGAGATTGCTCAAAGCCCCATCCAACCTGGCCTTGAACATTTCAATACCTCCTCTCTGTCAACTACTCGGGCTTAAGGTTACATCAGGCAGAGCTCACGACCATGGAATCTGATGCCTAAAGTGCTGAAAATCCCAGGTCCTTGGGATAGGCACAAAGCCATCCTTTCCAAGTCTGCTACTGAATGGTTAACATAGCCATTTCAATACTTCCCTCCTGACAGATATGTTTAAATAACTACATCCCTCACTCAGTGAAAAATGAGGTCAGGTCCTCAGACAATTTTCTCCATAAGCAAACCAATCTTGTTGAAGTCTTTCCTTCATTCAAATTTGTAGTGATTTCGTGACAAAAACTTTACTTCATAGATCCTCATGACTCCTGCCACTAGTAGTTTGGTCTAAAGAGTATAAATCCTTCAGCCTATATAAGGTCTGGCTAAGTTAACTATTTGCTTTTTAAAATTCATCAGGTGGTTATCTTTTTTACAAATCCAAAACCATTGAGTTCTTTAGCCTTATCAAAGACTTCCAGAACAGGCAGATCTCAAGGTCAATACTTATCAGAAAACTTACCCTGTGCAAACAGATGCAAGAACTGCCTTCTGTTAATCTTTTCCTACAACAGGTCAAGAACATTTTCAAGGCTTTCATTCCAAAATTTGCTTCACAGACTACTATGGAGTTGAATGTACAAAAGGCAACTTCCCTCCTGAACCTAGCTCACAATGTTTCATTTAACAAAGGCTGATGAATCAGCTGGGACGAAAAATTCCCCTCCTTGTTAGTGCTGCTCTATCTAACACTGCTCCTCTGCCACTGAAAAGATTCACAGATGATTTCAACAAACCTTCTCAATTTTCAGAGGCATTTTCTAGCGTCATCAGTAAGGTAGCTGGGCAAAACCTCACGCCAAAGCTTGTACTTTTGTTCCTAACACAGTCATACTACAAACAGGGAAAGTCTTGAAATGGATAAAGCCCAAATCCAAACCAAAGTAAATGTGAGAGTGGCTATCTATATTGATGCAGACAGATCATGGTGCTAATAACACCAAGCACGAGGTTCGTTCCCCTCATGGGCCATTCACTCATTCATTCATGGACTTGATCCTTGTGGGTCCCTTACAGCTCAGAATATTCTGTGATTTCCTTTCCTTTCTTCTCCTCCTTAAGTTCACTGGCAAGCATTGTACTTCTGATCAGAGAATTTTAAGCCACACTTTAAAAAGATAGTACTTCTCCAGTATTTTTAATGCGGCCAGAAAACAAAAAAACCTCACTCCTCTTAATCTAAAGGTGGCAAATATTCTGGTCCATTTACATGATGTGAAAAGTTGCAGCTTAAATAAAGATGTAGCAATCCACTGCAGCTGTACTATGTTTTTCACCACTTCCATAAATGTATTAGAATAATTTATTCAGGTACTATGTAAGAAGATTCTAAGGCTTTTCACTGGATCAAAAAATAGTGAATAAAAATTTAGTGGACTTGAGTGAATTATAATTCACTCTGCTAGCAGTTATTTATTGTAATGATTGAACTATATATCCATAGTATATTTACAGATCACTATATTTTGTTTTTTGAGAACTGCACTAAACAGTAATCAGCAGCTGAAGGAAAACAACCATAATTCCACAGATAAATTATTTGTTTTCATGTTCACAGATAGACACCACATTGTTTTACTCTTTGTATCCTACTTCACTAGTGGTTAATGTGTTACTGTAACTGTTAGTTTGGGTTGCTACATTGTGGATTTGAACAAGATAAAAAGCTTTCACTAAAAATATCTCATCCTTTACTTATTTTTAGTCCTAATGACATAGCAAGTTTCTACACTAAAGCAGAATAAAATGAAATGTGTTGCTATGTGATCTCTTTTGTCTTACTAGCTGTTGTAATGAAATTAACAACTATATATTAGTGTTCTTCTAATAATATCATACAACTATGCTACTGAATTTTCCAGAGTAGCCTCTGAGATCCTGCAGCTTACAGGGCAGATGTAGCTCTTCATTTCACTGAGGCTGACAGTTCATGGCTGACATCCCTGGGACCCCATTCATGCCCAGACCAGTACAGGGATTTGCATGGACTCCACACCCCCAACAAGGAGGAGCAACTTCCCAACCCTCTTCCCAACCCTGCTCTAAAGGAACAAATACATTGATTTACAAGATCTAACCACAGAGTCTGGGCTTGGATTTGTCATTACAGAAGCTTCAGACACCTAATGAATTTTTTGAATATTCCACTTGCAGCGGATGAAAAGCAGGAAAATTGATTTCTCCTTGGAAGTCAAATTGTGTTTCCTTTATAAAGTTTCTCATGGTGATAAGATTTTCTTGGATCTTCAAACTCTGTGTGACATCTGGCATTATCTATATTTGTAAGAGATTAAAGACACAATTTTTAAGAAACAATGGGGTCAGTAGTCTTCTCTGACAGAAGTGCTATTTCTCTGTCAATCTATAGACTGCTGAGCAAGCCCAGATCTGAGAGACAGCAGCAGGTAACAGGAGGCAACCTGGAGCAGATGCAGGAATCTGGAAACAAAATTCCCGAGAAACAGAGAAGATTGTGCAGAATTTGATGTAACTTCAAAATTCATTAAGCCAGATCAAATCAAGATCACCCTGCAAGAGCATGGCACACGAATCAAGAACTAGACACAAGCACTGCTACTTCTGGTCTGATGCATCTCATTGCTTTGAGGTTTTCCATTAAAAAAATAAGCCAGCTTACTGACTCGTCAATCAGATTTTCTGAGTTTTCTCTTTGTGTTTTTGGAGGAGGATTCTGCAGGAGCAGCTGCACACAGTGCAAAGGTGTCACTGACTGTGGGTCCAGTTGCATTTACAGAGGATGCTCAAGAGAAGTATTTTTCAAAATAAACTGGTTTGAGTATACTGCATTGAAAAAAAAATCAGTATAAAGAAGGAGACTAGGAAAAGATCTGTAACTGTGAAGCACTGACTAAAGCACCATACACAAAATCTTCTGGCACTAACTGTCTCCTCACAGATTTACTTGCAAGTACTTACTTCCTTATCTGCTGTGCAATGATGTTCTTATGCATTACTTTAAAATGGCAATTCATTATTAAAGATGCAGGAAGCAAACATCAGCAGTTGAAGGGTCAGGAGCCTGTCCTGTCTTTATACAATGCAACAAGCCACCATTTTTATGCCCTTATATCTTCCAGAGT